>OX463312.1:11595306-16395306 GCA_949820665.1 Scrobipalpa costella
CTAAAGAATGACGGTAAATTAAAACCATTGTTTGTTTTTGACAACGGAATCATTTTTACCTTGTGAGATAGAACAATTTTGACGGATAGCAGGTATAAATATCTTCTCGCGCTCCGACCGCAGTTAGAACAAAAGTTATACGTTATTCGAGAACAGTGGTAATGGTTTTCCTGGCTATAACAAGTTAGCGCAATAAGTTATCCGACTTTATTAATGATTCAAACGGTGGACCGATAAAAACCGTGAGAAACAATACAGAGTGTAAGGGACAGGTTCACGTGAACTGATAGGGGTTGCCATGAGGATACCTCAGTCAAACGAAATGAAAACGAAAAAAAATCTCGTATTTATAAAGATTGAAAGGAATATTAAGTATAGGATTTGACAGGCCATTATGTAATGACGTTTCTGATACGAACGTAAACTCGCTGCCAGTCTCAAGTGTTGGTTATAAATTCCGGCCTAATTTCTTTTCAGGTCTATTTGTGAAAAGAAAATGGATTTCGCATACAGTCTGATAGAGGAGGTCATTTTGTATGGGAAAGCCAATTTTTAAAAAAACTGTTGAATCGTTTTAGTGTCTCAGCAACCCCAATGAGTTAGCTATCACTTACACCCTGTATAATTTATAGTTGTGGCACCATCAAAGGCTAAAGAAGTAGAGAACAAAGAAAATAATAAAAGTCCTGATGAGAAACTTGAGGCGGGGACAGTCGAAGAGTAACCACTTGAATTGCAGTTAATAGAGTTATCTGACCTGCCCACTCGTTTCCGTAGCATAAATTAAAGAGATAAAGAAAGAAGTGCTTTGTTGAATTCTGTTATTTGTAAAATATAAGTAATTACCAACTGACATCAAGGCTCGTATTTATAAAGCAATCTCAAGATTGAGAGTAATATTAAGTATGGATTTGACAGGTCCTTTTGTACTGAAATGACATTTCTGATACGGACTCAAACTAGCTGTCAATCTCAAGTGTTGTTTATAATTACGAGCCCTAGAATCTTTTAAACATGTAGCGTTTGTTTAGCATAAAATGATATTAGGTTCCATAAATCCGAGCACTTATTTTACGCTCTTGGAAATATGCATTTATAGCCAGCCAGTAGGCATTTCTTGTGTATTCAAATAAAAAGTCATTCAACATTCCTTTTCAAGAATAAGTACATTTTTTCTAGACTTCTTGTAATTTGTTCTCTGTAGCGTAAGCAATGAATGCAAATGTGAAATATTCTATGTTTCTTTGAAGTAGAAGATGCTCTGGGAGACGCTAGTAATGTACATAGAAGTGATCTTTGAAAGTATTACCGACTACCAAGTACAACTACACTTGTTCGCGTAACTTCTTGTAGTTGGAGCGAAGTCGTAAAAGTTCGTTAAGAACAGTTCAAAGGGGGCTTTACCGTTGTTCAAACATTATAAATGTTATTTTTCTTTTGCAAAACTTGTAAGTTTGCTTTGTTTACAAAAGAATAAGTTGAAAGAAATAACAAACGGTCAGGGGTATCGAGTCTATCGACCCGATGAACCCTGGTGTAAGACTTTTTAAACCGCCTAGTAGCACAACTATCAGGCCTCTGACATGGTTTGAGTAAAGACCACTATCAAAGACAGCGACCGGGACCGACAAGGCTTAACGTGCCCTCCGAAGCACGAAATCTTTTTCTTTTTCGGACAATTAGGTGATTCAGCCTGCAATGTGCTAACCAAACTGGGGAAAAATTCAACAAAGTGATAAATTCTCAAATATCAACTTTGTGTTTCCCCCCTGGGAATCGAACCCAGAACCTCGGATCAGGAGTCCATGGCACTAGCTACTAGACCACGGAGGCAGTCACTTAAAAGTATTTATTTGTTGATTTACTCATACCAGTTTATGTTTACATGTGTGTATTAATGAGAATAAATATAAAGGTTTAAAATGGTTTTCTATTAAATAGTTTCTAAAATCGCTCTCCTTCAACGAATGTAGCTAAAAAAGTAGTAAGAGTTTAGAAATATGTAGCATTTCCTTTTATTTTGTGTTCATATTATTACATACGTATAATCACGCCTGTATCCCCAATGGGGTAGGCATAGTGCAAACGACCTATATAAAGGTCGTTCCGCCACGTCGCCCAAAGTTTTGAGAGATATTTAACATAGATTTGTGGGTATATTACTGTAGTGACAGGTTGTCAGCCCATCGCCTAAATTACAATATACAGAAATCCTCGGATCCCTTAGCTGGTTCTTACAGCATGCAGCTGGCATATTCTATATTTTTCTCTCGCTCCCAGGCCAGCATGAAAGTACATATTATAGGAGTAAAACAAGTAAAGTTACTGCGATGTCCTCATATTTTATCATTTAAACAAGAACTAAGTAGACAACACTTAGTCAACAGGTGTAGTGCTCATATTACGTAGTACTAGAGCAGAACTGTAGTAATACCTGCACAGTAAGAATGTTATTTATGTCATACCCCTCGTTGTGTCGAGATAAAGTGACAACTTTATTATTCCAACGCTACGTAGTAATAAAGTTACAAGGGAAAATTGAAAATTATGTTGCAAATAAAATACAATGAAAATTTATGACAAGGTTTTCTTCAATTGCGAAAAAGGAGAACGTAGTATAATAATTTCGTTCGAAGAATTAATATACTTGCTTGAGAATATTACTTCATCAAATTTGGTACCCGCCTCAACCCCATATTCAATATAATCAAAGATCAAAATATTATCACAACATCAAAGGTTTTAGATTGCCTTAGATTGATTTAGAGTCAAGAGCTAACCCATTTCGAATAAAAAAATACAAAATAAAAACAAGACATAGGTATATTCTTTGTTTTTTAGAAAACTTAATCAATTTCAAGATTCAATTCTTTTAACCACAACAAAATAAAACTTGGAACCGTTTTCAATTCTTTTAGAACTGTGACCATTTTCTGTATTTTCTTAAGCGTCGTCGCGATTACGTTTGGTCCTCTAAGTGCGCTTGTGTTTAGCGCGCTAGTCACGTCCCGTCTGTATCTCCGTAGCACAGAACCAACCTTAACTGAATATTTGGTACACAGCTTGAATTGTCCCCGTTTTTATTGTATGGGCCACGACGTGCGTCGCTTTATTTACTTTTATTTACTCATCATATTATGTTGTTGGGAACGTTGAGCGAAACTATTCCGGTTTTGAGTCGCTCTGAAGGTTTTTGGATAATGTTTCGACGGGTTTTTTTCATGTGTTATTCGAGATCATTTCTAGACTCAATATTTATTTTCATTATGCTACGAGTATTTTGATAAATCCAATTAATTCCATCCAATTTATTTTAGTTAGACTTGCACTCAACCTTTAATTCCTAAAATATGAGAAACAAAAATCAAAAATTTTAACAGCATTGCAAACTTCCCCATTAGGGATAAAGGCGTGATTATATGTATGTCTGTATGCATTTCAAACTTGTATTTGCTAGAACTCTGATTAATACAAACGTCATTGAAACACACTATATTTATTTTGATACCAGTATTTATCTACTGGTTTAATGATAGTACGTATTTAAATAAAAGAGAAAAACATTCCCATTACTAAAATTTGTTCGCTCCAAGCAACACGCTAAACCTTTAGCCCATTTTGTTGTATTTTCTGAGATATTTTCGCTGTGTATAGTTCGTAGTAGTTTTCATTGAGTACTCGTGCCGCGCGGTAGTGTGCGAGCGTGGGCCGCCGGGCAGCGGGTGCGGTAAACCACGGATCCTACGCCTCGTTAGCACGACTATTTGCAGAGAAATAGTTTTCCCCCGAATGCGAATTTTTACTACTGCGTATGTAATTAAGCTGAAATGGAATACGACGTCATCGGGGTTTTTGTCAAAAATACAAACATACATATCGTCACGCCTTTATCCCTAATGGGGTAGGCAGAGCGTAAACGACCTAAACAAAGGTCGTTCCATCACGTCTGACAAAGTTTTGAGGGTTATTTAAGATAGATTTGTAGGTTGCAGTAGTAACAGGTGGTCAGCCAATTGCCTAAATTACAATATACTAAAACCCTCTGATCTCTTAGCTGATTTTTACAGTATGCCCGGAAGGCAACGCAGTTGGCACATTCTATGATTTCTCTCGCTCCCAGTCCGGCATGAAAGAATATTTTTGTCAAAAATATAATTTTGATATTTGGAACGTAATATTTCATCGATACGAGATATCGCCGAATAAGTTCAATTAAAAATTATCGAAATGAAAAAAACTCGTTCAAAAAAAATCCTTTCATAAAGTGGGGTTGTTTTCAAGAACGCCACAGACAGAAATTTTCTCAAACAAATAATAAAGAGGAAGTTACTAACAGTAACTGAAGGACATTATCGAGTTGGAAAAACCCCCAAGCGTTTACCGTCGCCCAACGCGGTTAAAAAGTTGGTCCCAGTCGGCGTCAAGCCGCGAAATTAAATTATCTGCCACAACCGATAACTGAGTCACCGCTTACAGTAACAATTTGTTACTGCACTAGGTGAGTCGCAGCTAAGGATCAGTTCACACCGAGACTATTAAGGGTCTGCCGAAGTAGTGAAATCCCATACAAACGTAGTTTCGCTTTATTCCTAAACAGTAATACCAAACTTAACCAAATTTCGTACACATGACCTAATGTATCATATCTATGCTTCTTAGGTTTGGTTTGAAAATATTAATCAAGTACAAAATTAGAAATCATATTTAATTTCAGTCTATTTTAACATAAAATCGTATTTTCGGTCTTATTTTGTCTATGTTTAATATTTTCAAACCAAACCTAATTAGAAGCATAGATATGATGCATTTGGTCATATGTACAAAGGTTCGTTAAGTTTGGTTTTACTGTTTAGGAATAAACGCAAAACTACGTGTGCATAGGATTTTATAAGTTCAAGCAATACACCACGCTGCGCACCGCTCTAGAGTCTCTCTGTAGAGCGACGAAGCTGCGCGTGACGATGCGATTTCCGCCCATTAATAGAGACAGGGCTTTAGAGAAGAGTCACGAATTAGCAGACGTAGTGCAGTTCTTCTTAAAACTAGGTGCGGCGATGATGAACGTAAATCAGCGAGCAAGGATTGGACGAGAACGGCAGAAGACTGGGCCCAGTGACGTGTCAAGAGAAAGACCTATGTCCCGCAGTGAATTGACGCTGGGTGATTGATGATGATGATGACTAGAGACAAACACATCCGCGCCGCGTCTCGTCACGTCGTGGTGTGAGCCAACGCTTATAGTAACAATTTGAAACTGCACTGGGTAAAGTTATAATGGTTTAACATTAACAGGCTCACGAAGTTAGACAAGTGGACTGAGACTATTGAAACGTATACGTTCAACGTAATTATTCGTTTGACTCGATTTCCTCCGAGGACTAGCGGTCTGATCCCGAACTGGAGTTCTTGGGTTCGATTGCAAAAATATTGTACTATAGCTTTTATAAAATGCGGTTATTTTTAAGAACGCCACAGATAGAAATTTTCCCAAACAAATAATAAAGAGAAAGTTTCTTACTGATGTGATTTGCACCCAATAATAGAGACAGACGGGCTTTAGAGTAAAAACCATGAATCAGCAGACGTAGTGTAAAGCATCCTAAAACTAGATGTGGCGATGATAAACATAAAGCAGCGGGCAAGGATTGACCAGCAGTGAATTGATGCTGGCTAGTTGATGATGATGAGTAGAGGCAAGCAGCTTAGCGTGCGCCCGTTGCGTTGCATCTCGATGATAGACATATTCTTTATAGCACATAAAACAAAACCAAAAGGAATTGAGAACAAATTAAATAAAAATTAAAGTACAATGAAGGCGGCCTTATTGCTACGGTAGCAATTTCTACCAGGTAACCTTGATAGATAGATAAATTATTTATTCACAGAATGCACAAAAAGTAATAAACAAACAATCTATTTATTTATTTACTGTTTATTGTACACAAGTAATATAAGAAAGACAATACACAATGAATACCGACACAACAGGTACAGCTTATTTCTACTAAGAAATTTCTTCCAGCTGACCTACGGAAGTGAGACGTAAAATGAGAGGCAAACTAGGCGTGCACAAATAAAGCATAATATTAAAATAATTCCAGAAAATTATAAATTACATAAATAACTAATTATATAAATACTTAAAATCATAATAATTATATATACATGAATATATATAAATACATATATCAATATATATATATACATACTAATACTATACGGAAAGTGAAAGGTAATGAATGCTCTTTTACTCTCTTTTTACACACAGCGACAGAAGGACTGTCACGGACCGTGTGCGGCAGCGAATTCCATAACCTGGCCGCATTGACAGTGAAAGAATAAGTGTAAAAATCTGTGTGGTGGTGAGGAATAGACAGTAGTGATTTAACAATAGCACGACATGGTTTGTCCTGGCAACGCGAGAAATTGAAACGTTCACGAAGATAATTGGGAGAGCAAGGGTTTGAAAAAATGTAATAGAGTAAACAGAGAATGTGAGTGTTCCGGCGAAAGCGGATTGGGAGCCACTTGAGTAGTTTGCGAAACTGGGAAACATGATCGTACTTTCGTAGACCGTACACGAAACGTATACAAAGATTTTGAAGGCAAGGAATCTAATTAGGTACAAAATACAAATTAATCTTAAAAATAAATATAAAAGAAAAAAAGCAATGTACAACCGTGCACAGTTCCATCTCAGCTTTAATGTCACACAGTGACGCCGATTTGAGCTAACGCTTACAGTAACAATTTGTAACTGCACTGGAGTTATAATGGTTCAATATTAACAGGCTCACGAAGTCAGACATGTGGAGTGGAAGCGTAACTACATGACTGTGATAATCACTACTAGCTGCTGTATGGTCTAGAGATCTACATACATATAATCACGCCTTTATCCCTAATGGGGTAGGCAGAGCGTAAACGACCTAAACAAAGGTCGTTCCGCCACGTCTGACAAAGTTTTGAGGGTTATTTAAGATAGATATTTTGCTGCAGTGACAGGTTGTCAGCTCATCGCCCAAATTACAATATACTGAAACCCTCGGATCCCTTAGCTGGCTTTTACAGCATGCCCGGGAGGAAATGCATTTGGCACATTCTATGTTTTTCTCTCGCTCCCAGTCATATACCCCCAAATTTGGGGAGGCTCATGTCCAGCAGTGGACTGTTGTGGCTGATGCTGTTGACCCAGTCCAGCATGGAAATACATAAATAGCACCACAGATATTATAACATAAAGAAGTGATCCTGTCTATGAAAATTATAATTAATGGATATAATTAATAGAGGATGGGTACTCCCTGGAACAATAGATAGTTATTATAATTAACTTTACTTCGTTAGATACATATTTTCTCATTCATGACTCGTAGTTAGTAATTAAGTTTTGCAAAGCTGCGAGCTCAAGCAGAAATAATAGTCTCTGTTTTAATTTAATGTAACGCTAGTCTCTCAGAAGATATGACTGCTACAGAAATGCTACACAAACTCAACGCAAGTGCTACATAATACGCTACGAAAGTGCCACATAATAGGCTACGAAAGTGTTAAATAATATGCAACAAAAGTGCTACATTATATACTACGAAAGCGCTACATAATATGCTACGAAAGTGCTACATAATATCTACGAAAGTACTACATAATATACTACGAAAGTACTACATATTATACTACGAAAGTGCTACATAATATACTACGAAAGTGCTACATAATATACTACGAAAATGCTACATAATATGATAATATACTACGAAAGTACTAGATAATATACAACGAAAGTGCTACATAATATACTACGAAAGCGCTACATAATATGCTACGAAAGTGCTACATAATATGCTACGAAAGTGCTACATAATTTTTTTTTTTTTTTTTTATATTTATAGGCGAGCATTTGTCCGCCATCTCACCTGGTGGAAAGTGACGATGCGGACTATGTTGAAACATACTCACCTATGTAGTGCCTATTCACTCTCGCCTTGAAAAGGCCCAGGTTATATTGTTCCGGAAACAGATCCGCCGGCAGGGAGTTCCACTCCTTAGCCGTTCGCATTAAGAATGTGGAAGCGAACCGCTTCGTGCGAATTTGTGGTATATCCACGACATAAGGGTGAAACCCCTGTCCACGCCTCGTGCTCCGGAGATGGAAAGGGGAGGGGGGTATAAGGTCATGAAGTGCTAACGCGCACTCCCCGAAATGTATCCTGTAAAATACCGACATGCACGCCACTCTGCGACGGTGCTCAAGGTTCAGTAGTTTTGCCTCAACCAGTGCTGAGTCTCCAATGAGCTTCTTAGCGCGTTTCTCGATTGAGTCTAAGGCAGCCAGCTGGTATTTAGCTGAACCGTCCCAAAGGTGGCAGCAGTACTCCATACACGATCGGACTTGAGCTGTGTACAACTGCAATAGCTGTCCTATACATACATACATATAATCACGCCTTTATCCCTAATGGAGTAGGCAGAGCGTAAACGACCAAAACAAAGGTCATTCCGCCACGTTTGACAAAGTTTTGGTTATTTTAGATAGATTTAAAGGTATATTACTGTAGTGACAGGTTGTCAGCCCATCGTCTACATTGCAATATACTGAAAACCTCGGATCCCTTAGCTGACTTTTACAGCATGCTCGGGAGGAAATGCAGCTGGCACATTCCAAGTTTTTCTCTCGCTCCCAGGCCAGCATGGAAGAAAAATTAAAAATTAAAAAGAAATAGCTGTCCCGGTGTGAAGTATCGCCTCACCTTCGAGAGGATACCAAGTTTTTTGGCAGCTGTTGTGGCCAGAGACTCAATGTAACGTCCAAAGTTCAAGTCGGACGTAAGGCTCATACCAAGAAGCTCAAGATGGTCAGAAATCGGTACGGATACATCCCGGAAAGTTGGAGCCAGGTTAAAAGGACTCAGTTTTGTCGAGAATAGACACGCCTGGGTTTTGGATGCGTTGAACTTGACGAGATTGGCATCGCCCCACTCGGATATCACCCTTAGCGATGAGTTCAGACGATCCACCATGGACTCCCGACAAGACTGGATTGTTTCACTGTTGGCCCTTGCACTGGACAGATATCTGTCAACAACCGTGCTGTCATCAGCGTACCCAAAGGTATCGGGTGTAAACATGTCGTTGATATGCAGCAGGAATAAGGTTGCAGACAGGACAGAACCCTGAGGAACTCCGGCATCAATAGCCTGTTGTCCGGAGGAGCAGCCTTCTAAGACCACTTGTATGGATCGTTCGCTCAAGAAGTCCGAAATCCAGTTGCAAAGGCCAGCAGGTAACCCGTAGGCGGGAAGCTTGCCAGTAAGGCTAGCGTGCCAGACCCTGTCAAAGGCCTTGGAGATATCCAGAGACACGGCAAGTGCTTCACCATGTCTCTCGATAGCCTCGCTCCATAAGTGAGTGGCATGCACGAGGAGGTCCCCCGTCGATCGCCCTCGGCGGAAGCCGTATTGGTGATCGTTAAGGAGATCATTATCCTCAAGGTATGCCAGGAGCCGATTATTCAGTACGCGCTCCATAATCTTGCAGAGTATAGAGGTTACCGATATGGGTCTATAGTTGACAGGGTCTGCTCGACTACCTTTTTTGGGTACAGGTTGCACATTTGCAAGCTTCCACGATTTGGGAACAACACCAGTCTCAAGTGAGAGGCGGTACAGGCGTGTCAACACCGGAGACAACTCAGGCGCACAGTCACGCAGGACGATTGCAGGGATACCGTCAGGGCCACTTGCTTTATTCACGTCTAGATTTCGCATGGTTTTAAGGACCTCTTTTTACCGGATGCGTACGGCTGCCATAGAGCAGTCGACACGAGGTAACGGGGGTGGTATTTTACCTGCGGCATCAAGACGCGAACTTTCCGCAAAATAGGAGGCAAAAAGATTGGCTTTCTCCTCCGCAGTATGAGCAAGCGACCCATCAGGTCTCTGCAGAGGCGGTAAAGATGGCTGGCAGAAATTTGTTTCCACTGCTTTCGCAAGCGACCAGAATGCTTTACTGCCAGCCGGATAGGAAGCAAGCTTAGCGCCTACTCGGCCTATGTGGGCGAATCGAGCCCTGCGTAATTCCTTTTTGCTTAACTTGGTGGCTTTGTTATAGTTTTTCTTCAGATCGCGAGTATTCGGAGCTTTGCGTGCACGAGCATCAGCCCAAGCAAGGAATGCCGACTGTTTCTGCGATTCCGCGCAGTTACAGTCAGCATTAAACCACGGGCGAGCTTTGCTACCGGTAGGAACATCAGAGAACGGTATGAAAAACTCCATACCCTGACGTATGACTTCTGTAATAGCATCCGCGCAGCTCGACGATTCGCCTGAAGAAAAACAGTCCTGCCAAGGATACGAAGCAAAGAAGTGGCGCATCTCATCCCATTCTGCTGACCTGTATCGCCACACCCGTCTTTTACCACAAGGGCCCTGATCGGGTGGTGAATACACTGATACAGATTTCACCAGACAGTGATCTGAGGTGCCCAATGGGGCAGAAACAGACACAGAGTATCGGTCTGGATCGGTAGTCAGCAGAAGGTCTAAGCAGTTGGCTGTATGAGACTCAATATCCGGGACCCTTGTTGCACAGCTGACAAGCTGGGAGAGATTTAGCGACAATGCAAATTTGCGCGCCTCTCGCCCAGCATGATCGGTCACTAGGTATGGGAACAACCACTCTTTATGATGAGCGTTGAAATCCCCCAGGATGACTAGCTGCGCTGCCGGGTATCTCTGGAGAGCTTCATCAGCACCTTCACTGAGGTGTTCAAACAGTTTGGTTGTCTCCGTGTCTCCACTATGCGAGCGATAGACGCAAGCATACACATTTTGAGCTACACCAGTATCGACCAGTACCCACAATACGGAAAAACTTGGTGCCTCAAGGTTCTTGAGACGCTTGATGCAAATGTCATCGCGAGCGTACACACAGACTCCGGCACGAGGTAGAAACCTGTGTTCTAGTGTGTAGCCGGGATAGCTGAGGTACGCCGCGTCAGCCGGACAATTGATCTGCGTCTCAGTGAGGAACAGCAGATGCGGTTTTTACTCTCAAGATGGTGATGGACGGGGTTGAGATTTGAGTGCAAGCCTCGAATATTTGAGAGGTGCACTTTAAGTGGGAGGACGTGCATCCGCTGTTTAACCATTTTCCGTTTTTTGAGTGTTTTCATAATTGGTGATGTGGGGAAAAAGTGAATAGGCAGGAGGAAGGCAGTTGTACGAGGTACCGCGTTGCAATAAGCTTAGAAAATGAGCTGATTGCAGCCACACGCAAAGATAGCTGGCTTGGAGACCGCGGGGACGCCCGAACCCCCCCGGGGATTGCCACCTGGTCCTCCCATCCGGTCGCCAACCGGCAAGGTGGAGCATCCCGGGATTTTTCGTGAGGTGGCAGGGCAGCCTTTCGCGGGTGGCTTTCCCGCTACTTGGGCCCTCAACTTCCTACGGTCGGCCAGCGGTGCACCGTGCTTCGGATCCCGCTAGCCTCCAGAACCAGCCACTCGTTGTCGCAACAATCAGCCACTCCGACCTGCTACATGCCGCGGTACTACTGTACAGACCCAACCTCCATACTGGCTTCTCCTTACTACATGTCGGAACACGGCGGTACCGCTTGGCGACATTATTTAGTTAGGAGGGTGGTAACCAGCCGCGGCCGAAGCCTACCACCGGAGAGGGTGCTGTCCATTTTGCACTACCCAGGGGCCACGTGTAGGGAAACTCGAGTAAGAGGCCCAGAAAAGGGCCTCGCCTACGGACGCGGACAGCTTTGACCCCCAAATGCTACGAAAGTGCTACATAATATACTACGAAAGCGCTACATAATATGCTACGAAAGTGCTACATAATATACTACGAAAGCGCTACATAATATGCTACGAAAGTGCTACATAATATGCTACTAAAGCGCTACATAATATGCTACGAAAGTGCTACATAATATACTACGAAAGTACTACAAAATATACTACGAAAGTGCTACATAATATACTACGAAAGTGCTACATAATATACTACGAAAGTGCTACATAATATACTACGAAAATGCTACATAATATGATAATATACTACGAAAGTACTAGATAATATACAACGAAAGTGCTACATAACATACTACGAAAGCGCTACATAATATGCTACGAAAGTGCTACATAATATACAACGAAAGCGCTACATAATATGCTACGAAAGTGCTACATAAAATACTACGAAAATACTACATAATATACTACGAAAGTGCTACATAATATACTACGAGGTGCTACATAATATACTACGAAAGTGCTCCATAATATACTACGAAAGTGCTCCATATAATACTACAAAAGTGCTACATAATGTGCTATGACTCAGACTCTATGGTCACATCCCACTTATAATTATTAATGCAAACGTTTTTGTTTGCGTATTTGCGTAGGTATTTGAAAGTTTTAACGGCTTTCTTAAAAAAATAGAAATAAAATAGCACTGTGAGTGCAAAAATCTATTAGAAAATTTAACAGATTTGATTAAAATTTCATGCATTCAAATTACTATCATCTTTTCTTCACTACATAGTATAAAACAAAGTCGCTTTCTCTGTCCCTATATCCCTATGTATGCATAAATCTTTAAAACTTCGCAACGGATTTTGATGCGGTTTCTTTTAATGGATAGAGTGCTTCAAGAGGAAGGTTTATGTATAATACATGCATAATATAGTAGAGAAAAACTGATAATTTCCGTGCGACGCCGGGGCGGGTCGCTAGTATCTTATATAGCCATTATGTGTCCCACTGCTGGGCAAAAGCCTCTCTCCGCTCCCTCCAGGACCTTTCTATTTTGTGCCTATATCATCTAAAAGTACAAAATATTAAGGATTTTATTAGAAAGAGCAAAAAAAAAAAAAAAATATTAAGGATTTTATTAGAAAGAGCTTTTTCTATTCCCGATATAAATACAATTAAACTAGTTTTGCGCGGGAATAATAACTTTCTCATCTCACGGTAAAACACCTTGACGTGCAAGAAACTGCAAAACACAAAAGCTAATAAAATAAAACTATTATGACGGCGTAGCAAGTCTAATACTTGTTTTTATTTTCCTTCACATGTTATGAGTACGGAAACAGTGTTTACCATTTTGACGGGTAATTTGGCACTGTTACGTAACATGACCAATATGCTTAGACCTCCAAGTCGCAAAACAATTTGCAAGAGACTACTGAAGTGAAAGATCTTTTAAGCCTGGTAATTTTGTAGTAGAATATTATTGTAAGAAAAGCGGGAGTTTATTAGCAATTTGTTGAATTTAAAGGTCTAATAACTAATTCAGTAACGAAATTATAATCTTCATAACGTAGTCTAAAGCTGTTTGAGCCCAATTTATATGTAAACGTAGTAGTTATTACCTTGGACTTCGTTAGCCTTGGACTCTCGTTATCCTAACAAGTACTTTAAAAAATAATTCAAGCGTCCAGACTGTAGTACCTATAAAAACATATTTTTGGTTTTTCCTATTTCCATGCTGGACTGGGAGCGACAGAAAAACATAGAATGTGCCAGCTGCATTTCCTCCCGGGCATGCTGTAAAACCCAGCTAAGGGATCCGAGGGTATCTGTATATTGCAATTTAGGTGATGGGCTGACAACCTGTCACTACAGCAATATACTTACAAATCTATCTTAAACAACCCGCAAAACTTTGTCAGACGAGGCGGAACGACCTGTTTTTAGGTCGTTTACGCTCTGCCTACCCCATTAGGGATATCGGCGTGATTATATGTATGTACAGACGCGCGAAAAACATAACCCTTCCTTGACAGTCGGGGAAAAGGTTCGGGCTAATTTATTTTTCAGTGCTTAGGCTATCATGTTCAGTATATCACTAAGCAAAGTAGTGAGAAGTACCTACTCGTAATATTTAATAACATTTTATTGAAAAGAAAAAATACCGTGCTTCGGAGGGCACGTTTAGCCATCGGTCCCGGTCGTTGTCTTTGAGTTTAGAATTAGAGTTTAAAGTGGTAGTTACGCAAACCACGTCAGAGGCCTATTAGCTGGGCGGTTTAAAAACTTTCAAACCAGTGTTAGGGTCGATCGTCTCGATACACACACGACAGGAGAAGATATGAAAATAAAAAATAGCCCAATCAATTTTCGGAATATGTGCAGGAAATTATTTTTTTATTGCTTTTTTCTTTTTGTTACCGAGTAGGATTAAGTGCAATATATTCCCTTACAAACTGTTTATCGCACCGAGTATTTCTCAAACCGCTCGCTAAATGGTAACGAGGGGGAAATAAAACGTGAATATTTTATTAAATTGTCAGTAGTAATGGCGGCGGGTGTCAGGGTGTGATGAACGAGCTCATCAGGCGAATGCGAGTGCGAAGGTGTATAGTCCGGTGAATAAGAGGCGACAGAGCGCGGAAAATGGTATATCATAAATTACCTAGTTGGAATATCGTAATTAAGTACCTACTTATGTTTTTGTAATTACAAACAGTCATGCTTGTTCTTGTTATGGGGAAGCCAGTGCGTCAGCGGCTCCCGTAAAATCTATTCTCTCCACCTACCTGACAATTATCGACAGATTTTATAAATAACATTTATTTACATTAAAAAGATTTCATCACATTTTATTTAATGTAACTAGATCTAAATATTTTCCCTGAACCAACTGGCCTAGTCGAAACTCTCGCCGGATCGTATCAATCGCGCTCACGCATCGCCTGCTATGTAAATACGTGTGACGCGATCGTGGCGCGACTACTACGCGTTTCTGTCGCGTGGCAGATTTATACAATTATTGCAGCTGGACCTAAATAATATATGTTCCCTATATTGACTGGGCTAGCCGGAACTCTAGCCGGGTCGTATCAATCGCGCTCACGCATCGCCTGCTATGTAAATACGTGTGACGCGATCGTGGCGCGACTACTACGCGTTTCTGTCGCGTGGCAGATTTATACAATTATTGCAGCTGGACCTAAATAATATATGTTCCCTATATTGACTGGGCTAGCCGGAACTCTAGCCGGGTCGTATCAATCGCGCTCACGCATCGCCTGCTATGTAAATACGCGTGACGCGAGCGTGGCGCGACAACTACGCGTGTCTGTCACGTGACAGATTTATACAGTTATTGCAACCGGACCTAAATAATATAAGTTCCCTATATTGACTGGCCTAGCCGGAACTCTCGCCGGATCGTATCAATCACGCTCACGCATCGCCTGCTATGTAAACACGCGTGATATGAGCGTGGTGCGACAACTACGCTTTTCTGTCACGTGACAGATTTATACAATTATTGCAGATGGACCTAAATAATATATGTTCCCTATATTGACTGGCCTAGCCGGAACTCTCGCCGGGTCGTATCAATCACGCTCACGCATCGCCTGCTATGTAAATACGCGTGACGCGAGCGCGGCGCGACAACTACGCGTTTCTGTCACGTGACAGATTTATTTCCAGCCAGGAACCCGCCGGGACAGAGGCAGTAAGTGCCTGCCATTTGTTGGAAAATGTGTTTGTTATAAGCCTTAGATGCAAATGGGAATGGGAAATAAAGAAATTAATAAAAATAATGTATAGTACAGTGCCCGTTTTTTCCGGTGTCTTATGTCTTTCATATTTCAAAGTAAGTATGCTTGCCAATGCCATTTTAACATAACGATGAACAAGTGTTATTCATAATGAAAATTGATCGGTTTACTTGTTTGTATCGAAAGGAGGGTTATCCCTTGACGTTAAGATCTTATATGAGGATCTTCATCAAGAGAGAAGAAAACCCTCCAATATTCTCGATTTATTTACTCAATACGATACACGTGATAAATTACAATATTGCAATTCTCGGACCTCGCAACATGCAAAACAACATCACTTAATTAAAACTAATAGAATTTAAAAAGTTAGGAGTAATGGAAAATGTAGCAAGGTACTAAAAGCTAAAAATAAATTACGAACAGAAATAACACGGAAAACAGCACAACAGAAAAATAATAAAAGCTTCTGAAGCCATTAACTTGTAAACAAGTAAAGGAAAATGAGAAAGAAATAAAAGTGCTCGGAGTATAATAGTTGAACAACAGTAAGACCTTTTTGAACTGTTCATAACTTACTTCTATGACTTCACTCGAGCTATAAGGAAGTATCTAGATACTTGCTGTTTAAGTATTGTATTCTGGGCGGATTGGATAATAGTCTCAAACTAAAAGGATTCCATCTTAAAATACCTCCTGGTCTAATTATGTATGTAAGCTCTTTATTGTACCTTAAAAATCTTAAAACTAAAATACAAGAAGAATTAGACATTAGTGGCACAAAGGCGGACTTATCCCGTTAAGGGATCTCTTCCAATCAACCTTTGATAAACCCAGAGGAGACAATTATGCTTGCAGGTAAACTAAGATAGGTACTAGGAAACGGTTATACAGGGCGTCCCACGGCGATGCCACACGGAAGGAAAGTACCTTAATTAATGATAGGATATTTTACTGAAAAAAGACATCGTTTAATTTTTAATAATAAGTAGAACTAATTGTTAATGTAATTCACAGATTTTTTTAAAATCGCCTGCCTCAACCGGGAATCGAACCCGCCAAATGTGACAGTAAAATTACATGTATTTTATAATAGCGTCTGAAAGGGCTACTCATAAGCATTATTTTTTCCTTAATAACCTAGCATATTAAATGAAACTAAAAATATAAAATTTTACATTTTATTTAAAAAAAAAATTTGTCAAATGCTCAAAATGTGATCCGTTCTGTTGTATACAAATTCTCACTCTTTTAATAATTTCTCTCCCTGTCGATTTACTTATTTTTGCATGGTGGATGTTTAAAATAATACGTCTAAGTTCATTTTGTAACTCCTGCACACTGTTGTACCGGTTCCTGTAAACTAAATCTTTTACATAACCCCATTAAAAAAATCAAGTGGGGTTAGATCTGGGGATCTCGGTGGCCATCTAATTTGTCCAAAAGTGCCGATCCAGGAAGGAAAATGTTTATTAAGAAACTCGGCTGTTCTCCTACTGTTATGAGCCGGAGCCCCATCTTGCTGGAATATGATATTTCGTCGATCTGCATCAGGAAGATTATTAATCTCATTTCTTAAAATCTCAAGTATTTCTAGATATCTTTCCGTGTTCAGAGTTCCTTCGTAAAAATGTATTAAGAGAACCCGGTTACTTACAATCCCACACCAACAGTTAAAAGAAAAACGCACTTGATCATTAGTCTCGCGGATTCGTAAGGGATTCTGTCTGGACCAAATGCGATTATTACGCCGCTTGTACATACCGTTGTTACTAAAGTTTGACTCGTCTGACCAAATAATGGTGTTCAAAAAATTTTGATCCTCAAAGATGAGTCTCTCGATATGTTGGCAGAAATTGAGTCGTCTTTCAACATCTCCCGGCCGTAATTTTTGCACTAATGGCCCTTCAACATAACTTTTAAACTTGTATTTTTTCAGCACGCGATGTATTCTACTCTTTGAAATTCCAATTTCTTCTTCACCTTCCCTCACTGAAGTCTTCGGGTACGCTTAGTAAATCAGAATGTTGAGTTCATCATCGCTGACGTTTATTATCTGCTGCTGTGGTTGATGTAAGCGATGATCAAAACGTGCAAATTTTTTTAAATTATCCACCAATCTTTTCAACACAAATCGAGATGGTGTGTGTCTATCGGGATATCTTTCGCGGTACCACCGCAAAGCTAATGAAATGTCTTTGTGATTTAAAAAGTATGCTTCTATTAAATCCAAATTATTTTGGTACGCCATGGTAAGTAAATTAACACAAAAATTGCTAATAAACGAAAATGAAACTCACAATAAACAAAAGAACAGACGCTTGAAAATTTAAGTGTTCCATTTTCAAATTATTTATTTTTACTAATATCAGCCCGTTGCATGACGCTTGAAAATTTAAGTGTTTCATTTTCGAATTATTTATTTTTACTAATATCAGCCAGTTGCATGGTAATTGTGAGCTCATGAAGAAGTACCTACTACACTTTATGTATCGCTTTATTATTATCATGTACTTATACCACGGCAATCTCGTATCTTAAGTTGGGTAGATCTTTGAAATGATAATGTTAATTGTTGGAAGCATGGCCAAGTCAGGAAATTTCTCTGAACAAAATTTTAAATAAAATGTAAAATTTTATGTTTTTAGTTTCATTTAATATGCTAGGTTATTAAGGAAAAAATAATGCTTATGAGTAGCCCTTTCAGACGCTATTATAAAATGCATGTAATTTTACTGTCAGAAATGTGTCAACCGGGAATCGAACCCGTCAAATGGCGGGTTCGATTCCCGGTTGAGGTAGGCGATTTTAAAAAAATCTGTGAATGCAGTTCTACTTATTATTAAAAATTAAACGATTTCTTCTTTCAGTAAAATATCCTATCATTAATAGTTAAGGTACTTTCTTCCATGCTGGCCTGGGAGCGAGAGAAAAACATAAAATGTGCCATCTGCATTTCCTCCTGGGTATGCTGTAAAAACCAGCTAAGGGATCCGAGGGTTTCAGTATATTGTAATTTAGGCGATGGGCTGACATCCTGTCACTAAGCAATATACCTTCAAATCTATCTTAAATAACCCACCCTCAAAGCTTTGTCAGACGTGGCGAAACGACCTTTGTTTAGGTCGTTTACGCTCTAGCTACCCCATTAGGGATAAAGGCGTGACTATATGTATGTATGTACTTTCCCTTTGTGTGGCATCGCCGTGGGACGCCCTGTATAACGTGACATAGACAAAATAATATACTTAAAAACTTAAATTTGAACGCATAATAATAGATAGATAGATATATTCTTTATTGCACATAAAACAAAAACAACAGGAATTAGAACAAATTAAATAAAAATTAAAGTACAATGAAGGCGGCCTTATTGCTATGAATAATCCTAATAGATATAAATATATACAATTTAATGCTTAATATTACATATAATAAATATCTATTTATAATATATCACAAATTTATATTATTATCAAACTTTTAGATTGAAATAAAGATAGGTAGGTTAAAATTCCTTTTCTTTTTGAGAATTGATGCTAGACATGCTTGTCTAAGAAAAAACTTAGTTACTAGAAACAATAATTTGTTCTTCCATGCTGGCTTTGGAGCGGGAGAAAAACATACAATGTGCCAGCTGCATTTCCTCTCGGGCATGCTGTAAAAACCAGTTAAGGGATCGGACTGTTCAGTATATTGTAATTTAGGCGTTGGGCAAACTACCTTTACCTACAACAATATACCTACAAATCTACCGGTCACTACAACAATATACCTACAAATCTACCGGTCACTACAACAATATACCTACAAATCTAAATTCAATTCAATTCTTAAGTTATATGACTTTTGTACCTACAAATCTATCTTGAATAAGCCTCAAAACCTTGTCGGACGTGGCGGAACGACGTTTGTTTGGGTCGTTTACGCTCTGCCTACCCATTAGGGATAAAGGCGTGATTATATGTCTGTGTCATTAATCTATACATATAATAAATCTCTAGAAGGGTCGTGTCTGTATGTTACCACATCACGCCAAAACTACGGAACCGATTTCGATGGGACTTTTTTTATTCAACTGTGTGTTACCCGAGTTGCAGCTTAGGATACCTAAAATCACGCTACCTGACTTAGGGTGTAGGCAGGAAATTGAAATTTGGCTGGTTCTTAACTGATTTTAATGGAACTTTTTTTATTCGTCTGAACATTTTATTTACAATCAAAGTTACGATACAAATAATCTCGCCTCCAGACTTAGGAGAAATTGAATTTCGGTCGGTTTTAACCGATTTTAATGGAACTTTTTTGTTTGACTGAGCATTATTTAAACTCAAAGTCACGATGCAAATAATCACGCTACCTGACTTAGAGGGTAGGCAGGAAATTTAATTCTGATCGATTTTAAGCGATCTTTAATAGACTTTTTATTTGACTTTGTTTTTTTAATTACCTGGTGTCCAGCCTAGTTTGGAAATAATCACGCAAACCGTTCTTATCTTAAGTAAGTACCCCAGTTTGTATGGAAAACACGCAGTATCGAACATACTGAAAACGCTTCTCCGCGCGGAGGAGCGGGATCTGCTAGCTCGCGCTTGGAATCGTGTTTTCCATACAAAAACAAACATCAGACAATGCGAAACACGCTTCCGCGCGCGAGTTAGCAGATATGTTCGACACTGCGTGTTTTACGAATGAAGTCGCGGGCACAGCTACTTTATTACATACATACATACATATAATCACGCCTTTATCCCTAATGGGGTAGGCAGAGCGTAAACGACCCAAACAAAGGTCGTTCCGCCACGTCCGACAAAGTTTTGAGGGTTATTCAAGACAGATTTATAGGTATATTGCTATAGTGACAGGTTGTCAGCCCATCGCCTAAATTGCAATAAACGGAAGCCCTCGATTCCCTTAGCTTGTTTATACAGCATGCCCGGGAGGAAATGCAGCTGGCACATTCTATGTTTTTCTCTCGCTCCCAGGCCAGCATGGAAGTACTTTATTATATTACTCTTATACGAGAAGAAAACGCAGACTAAGTCGGAAAAAGATGCCTTGACTTCACTGTCCAAAGGTCCAAAGATCAAACGGCAGACAGAAGAAGCGGTGGCTAGTCAGTCGATGCCGAAGCCCGGGCAAAGTGGAGTATAAAAAGCTGGAAAGCGAAACCCAGCATTAGACCAGAAAAAAAGTGGCAGAAGAAGACTATTATGAAAGCCTGAAACAGAAAGTTTTATGAAATTGTTTTTTTCATAGAGTAGGTTATAACCAACAATCAAGTCGACTTAAATCGAACAATGAAGGTGTGAAACACTGAAAAAGCCATTTTCAATTAAAATTCGACCCCGAGTGTTTTGACAGACGTTTAATTAACCTGGTTTCATTTCCGGCTGTTTCCGCTAACAGACGGAAGGAGAGGTGGGGTGCAGTTCAACACTATATTCCACTTCGATACTTTGCAATAGGTATCTACGGAAATGTATGCAAGATAAACAATGTTAATAATATACATACATACATATAATCATGCCTTTATCCCTCAACAAAAATGACCTAAACAAAGGTCGTTCCGCCACGTCTGACAAAGTTTTGAGGGTTATTTAACATAGATTTGTAGGTATATTGCTGTAGTGACAGGTTGTCAACCCATCGCCTTTATTACAATATACTGAACTCCCTTTGCTGGTTTATACAGCATGCCCGGGATTCAAAGCAGCTGGCGCATTCTATGTTCTTCTCTCGCTCCCAGACCAGCAAGGACGCTCTGCTTGCACCATTGGGGATGGAGGCTTGATTATATGTATGTATGTAAATCAATAATCATTTGGCATGGCAGCCTCCGTATTAGTATAGTACAGTGGCAATACTTATTTGTAATATACATTTATCTATTGACCTGCACCACTGTGATCCCAAATAATCAGATATCTAAACCACATCACATCGTAACAGTGACGTAATGCATATTAACACTGTAAACATAACTACGTTACTCTGTACACAATTAGTATAACTATTATCGCTTAATTTAATTCTATCATACGATGAATAAATTACCGTTAATCGTATTACCCGTTATCTAGAGCTTCGACAAATATGATTAATATTAACTTCGTTATATTATGTACAATTTGTGTATTATATTATATTGTATGTTATGTAGAGACGACCGTGTTTGATTATCGAATCTATGTAGAGCAAAATTTCTCATTTACATATAAATATATATATAATCACGCCTTTATCCCTAATGGGGTAAGCAAAGCGTAAACGACCTAAAAAAAAAAAGTTCGTTCCGCCACGTCTGACAAAGTTTTGAGGGTTATTTAAGATAGATTTATAGGTATTTTGCTGTAGTAACAGGTTGTCAGCCCATCGCCTAAATTACAGTATACTGAAACCCTCGGATCCCTTAGCTGGTTTCTACAGCATGCCCGGGAGGAAATGCAGCTGGCGCATTCTATGTTTTTCTCTCGTTCCCAAGCCATCATGGAAGAAATCATGATTTATCTCATTTACTGATAAAAAATATTAGTAGAACCTACGTTTACGTTACGTTTTATGCATTCCATCACCATCATTGTAACTTGCTTTATTCCATTGAAATTTCTAAACCTGTGAACCGATTTAGTTGAATAATATATTATAGCAATCTTAAGCACTACGTGAGTACTTTAGGTCCGGAATTATAATCACATCTTGAGATTGACAGCAAGTTTGCATTTCATTACAAAACGAACTGTCAAATCTACACTCAAGATTGCTCTCAATCTAGAGATCGCTTTATACATACGACCCTTAGTTAATGTAAGTGGTTATTCGTTTATGATTATTGCTCACTTTCATGAAAATCTGACTGTATTTACGGCGTGAATTTCGTGCCTGCTTCAGTGAGATAGTGCGCGTAAACCCTGTAATGTAAAGCTGATAGTTTCAGGCGTTGCAAAATCCACTTATGATTTTTGAAAGAGTTCTATATTTGGTGTTAGTAGCTATCAGTAATTTCCTACCTTTACTGATCATTGATCATAAACATACCGTAACTTTTTTCTAGCGAAAGATTACGGTTAAAAGGGTATACTTGTTGTCATCTACCCACGTTACGTCATCTTGAATATGACGCTATAACGCTAAAAGCGTCCCGAAAAAGAGTGTTATAGGGTGTTACTTACCCCAAAATGATTATAGGTATTTTTAAGGTTCGAATGGAAATAGAACAGTGTTGTGAAAAGTCCAGCATGGAAGATTATCTGAAAGTTTTCCATTCTTCTTCATCCTCACACGTGGCGGTTCAATGATCCCGGACATCTGAGCTATGTCACGTTGCCTCTGACTAAACAAATTGACACGACGCCCCCCTGACGGCTCTGACTGGTCATTATCACCCCCCTCTAAATGGACAGTACCAAAAAGCTATTTAGCACTGATTTGTTGATTGAGGATGGCTTAATTCCTTCACAAACAGCTTATATGACGATGTAATGAAAAACATCAGACTGGGATTGTGATTATAATCAAGAACATTACTTCCATGCTGGACTGCATGCTCATAGAATGGGCTAGCTGCATATCCTCCCGGGCATGCTGTAAAAACCAGCTAAGGGATCCGAGGGTTTCAGTATATTGTAATATAGGCGATTGGCTGACAACCTGTCACTACAGCAATATACCTACAAATCTATCTTAAAATAACCCTCAAAACGGTGTCAGACGTGGTGGAACAACCTTTACATAGGTCATTTACGCTCTGCCTACCCTATTAGGGATAAAGGTATGATTATATGTATGTATGTATGCATAACATACTCGAAGTCCTTACAATGTATCTATGTAGACTCTGTATTGTATAGAGCAAGGCCGGCCAAACCCAGGCCCGCGGGCCACCAAGTGGCCCGCCAAGGCATTTGAATTTGCCCGCCAGCACTTCAGTCGGCAAGCTAGCCGGCGCGCGATGGCACTGCTTACACTTGATTGGTCGGTTGAAACTTGAAACGAAAATATGCCTGCCCGAGCGCAACCGATCGGTGCCGTTCGGGTATTGTTCGGGTACTTCGCCGTCATTCGAGCCGTCATTTCTATTTCGTTTGGTGACAATTTGTTTTAAAAATTAGAACACTAAAAGAATACTATCAAAACTTAACTTTCAGCAGGTAAGTGACGATGTAATAAATGCTGTGAATTTGTACCTACCTTTATTGTTTGTTACAAATGTAGGATTTGTATCTACGAATCTCAACTAAGTACCTAGTCTTTTATCGATATTGTCGTGCTGTGCCTGTCCAAATCAATAATTTTCTTTTACTTGCTTACCTTCATTTCTTTAAAAATCGTAATAATGTAGTTTTACAATATATTTTTTTTTAGTATTGCTCTCAGCAAACCTAGTACGAGTACATCAAGAATAAAGGATAACCCTCGGACGTTTCACGAAGAATGGGAAACAAAATACCTTTTCACCGAAAGCAAAGCCCGCAAACCTGTGTGTCTCATTTGCTCGGCAACAGTAGCTGTTGCTAAAAAATATAATTTAGAGCGGCATTTCAAGCAAAACCATACGAAATTCGACACAGAGTATCCAGTCGGGTCAGCTATTAGGACAGATTTTGTAAATAAAAAAAAGAAAGAACTATTTACACAACAAAATATTTTTGTAAAACGACACGAAGAACTAGAAGCCATGGTCAAAACGTCGTATGAAATATCTTTACTCTTGGCTAAGAAGAAAAAACCGTTTTCTGATGGGGAAATTATTAAACAGAGTTTGACAATTTTTGCGCAGAACTGCAATGATCAAAAGGTTAAGGCCATGGCAGATAGTATTTCACTGTCGCGCAACACAGTAATGAGGCGAATAGAAGATATGTCAACAGACATTAACAGTCAAATTACAGAGTTTGTAACAAAATGTAGATATTTTTCCCTTGCGTAGGACGAAACCTGCGATTTAACTGGTATGGCGCAGTTAGCTGTTTTTGTACGCTGTATTGATGACAATTTCAATATATTTCAAGATATTTTGGACCTCTGTCAACTGGAAACTACAACCACAGGAAAAGATATATTCATGAAACTCAAAGATTGCGTTGAGGGTAAGAGGCTTAACTGGGATAAATGTAATTCAGTTTGCACTGATGGAGCACCTGCGATGATGGGGAAAACCAATGGCGCTGTAGCTTTGCTGCAAATTCACATCGGTCGACAATTGTTTTCATACCATTGTCTTATCCATCAAGAAGCTTTGTGCGCCAAAGACATGACGTTCGAGGATGTGATTGACCCAGTAGTACGCTGCATTAATTTCATACGTGCCAGAGCACTTAACCGCCGACAATTCAGAACGTTGTTTGAAGAAGAAATTAAAAAATACGGTGAATTACATCTTTATTGCGCAGTTCGCTGGTTATCCAAAGGTGAAATGTTGAAACATTTTTATGATTTGAGGGAACATGTTCTGAAATTTCTGGAAGAAAAACAAGCATTGCCAGCAGAGAGAGCTTTGCTTAAAAATTCATTATGGCTGTGCGATCTTGCATTTTTAGTTGACATATTGAAGTATCTTAATATCCTGAACCTTAAATTGCAAGGAAAAGATTGTTCTCTTCCAACAATGTTTAACTTGATCAATGGTTTCAAAGGGAAGTTGGAATTGTTTGCAGCAAACTTAGAGATAAATAAAGTCGACCATTTTTCCACACTTGCAAGCTTAAAAGAAGGATTAAAGATCACTGCCCTTGATATCCCGTACCTATCAAAAATAAGATGTTTAAAAGAGTCTTTTGAAAACAGATTCCAAGATTTTGAATCGGACAAGAGAAATATTCAGCTGTTTATAAATCCATTTGCCATCAGTTCTACTGACCTGCTCGAATATCCAGCAAAAATTCAGCTCGAAGTGACAGATCTTCAAAACCACACTGCCCTAAAACAATTTTTCTACAAAAATGTATCTTCAGAGCAGCTGACAGAAAGTTTTGCAAGTTTTTGGAAAAACGTTTCCAGTGAAGATTTCCCGACATTGCGCGACCTTGCTATGCAAATATTAAGCAGATTTGGTTCTACCTATCTCTGTGAAAAAACATTTTCAACTCTATCATACGTCAAAAATAAATACCGCACATCTCTCACTGCAAAACACATTTCGGATTTGATTGTACTATCAACATCAGACTTAAAACCGAATATTGGCAAATTATTATCAGAAAAACCTCTTCACAGCTCACATTAAATAGAAATAATTCTGTTAAGTTACATAATGCCATTTAGAAATAAAATTTATTAAATCATATTTTGTCTTTTTATGTATAATGGTATTTGTGTCTTTAATTAAATTAATATTATTATGGTGTTGGGCCCGGCGCCGCCACAGTCTATGAAATTTTGCCCACCTGGAAAATCTATTGGCCAGCTTTGGTATAGAGCTTGTTCTAGATCTTGGCTACGCTTGTTCTATTATAAATTTGGATTTACTATAACAAGTATCATTACTTTCTTCCATGCTGGCCTGGGAGCGAGAGAAAAACATAGAATGTGCCAGCTGCATTTCCTCCCGGGTATGCTGTAAAAACCAGCTAAGGGATCCGAGGGTTTCAGTATATTGTAATTTAGGCGATGGGCTGACAACCTGTCACTACAGCAATATACTTACAAATCTATCTTAAATAACCCTCAAAACTTTGTCAGACGTGGCGGAACAACCTTTGTTTGGGTCGTTTACGCTCTGCCTACTCCATTAGGGATAAAGGCGTGATTATATGTATGTATGTATGTAGTATCATTACTTTTCATCAGGTTAATTTCGTTTGTAGCTGTATAACTACCAGGGATACAAGGAGTCTTGCAGATTAAAGTTGCTCTCGTTGTGTAGAAAGTTCAACAAAATTTTGTAAGAAGTATAGATTACTAAGCGTAATACTACCCCATATAGTCTTTCATATGAAATTCCGAGTCAAAAAGAATGCAAATTCTCAAGGGATATGAAGAATTTAGCAGAAAATATTCGCTCTTGCTAGCTTGCATAGTCTGTATAGTTTTCGAGCAAAATCTGTTTCAGTTTATATAGTTTGTATGATAGGTACCTTTATAAACGTATACTGGCCCGTATCTTATAAGCTGAGACCACGATAGCAGCGGAAGCGACGCAGGAGCAGATTTTTACATATGCGTATTTTTTTTGTACTATTCTACAAATTTAGGTGTATCTTTACAAAATGCTTACCCAATCTGTTAAAGTGTTATGCCTAGTCTAGTATGAACCATAAATCACAAGAAAGTGCGATGTGGCAAGCTATGTTACGGGAACACACAGAAAAACAAAACTGTGTCCCCGTCCCATACATACATACATACATATAGTCACGCC
The DNA here is from genome assembly GCA_949820665.1 of Scrobipalpa costella. Lineage (NCBI taxonomy): Eukaryota > Metazoa > Arthropoda > Insecta > Lepidoptera > Gelechiidae > Scrobipalpa > Scrobipalpa costella. Next base: position 11,622,203 of record OX463312.1, read on the forward strand.
TTTATCCCTAATGGGGTAGGCAGAGCGTAAACGACCAAAACAAAGGTCGTCCCGCCACGTCTGTCAAAGTTTTGAGGGTTATTTAAGATATATTTTGTAGGTATATTGCTGTAGAGACAGGTTGTCAGCCCATCGCCTAAATTGCAATATACTGAAACCCTCGGATCCCTTAGCTGATTTTTACAGCATGCCCGGGAGGAAATGCAGCTGGCACATTCTATGTTTTTCTCTCGCTCCCAGTCCAGCATGGAAGCAACCCCGTCCCATGTTTAGTTTTCTTTTCAGTGTCCTCTTCTCGTCCTCATATTTTTTCTACCTCTTAGCTTTCTCATATTTTTTCTACCCGCTAGCTTATGTTTTCGCCGTAGCAAGCTGTCTCACTCCGCACTTTAGCTATGAAACCGGTTACCGCCGAAGGCTAAGATTGTCCATCGGCTCGAATGTTTCGATGAACGTACAGTCGTCTGCCTCTCTTTACTTCCAATTTGTGTCGCGCGCTAGCTAACACGTGTCATGTGATTGTGTGCGTTATCTTGAGTGATTAGAGGGTTTTGAGTTTCCGCATTACGGGTAAAGTATAATTTAACACGAATGTATAATTCAAGGTATGTCTTTAGATTTAAACTGGCGTTGTAGAGGAGTGAGATTGTTTGTACCGTTAAGGTACTATTTATTATTCTGTGGCCGTAATCAATTTAGTTCGAACCCGCTCCCGCTCACGCTGGTACCGTGGTCGCGGTCTATGACTTAGGTTCCCACATGTGTGGTTCTGTGCTAAAGGGGATGAAAATTGGATTACTCAGCACCTTGGCTTGCGTGCTCTTTGTGAAGCTTGCGACTTAAAATGTAGTTTGTTCTCAACACGTTGTTTGTTCTTAGAATCTACTAAAGCCTTCTAGATAGTGTTTTCTTTCTATTGAAAATTGTGTTCGCATTTCTTAAAATCTTCTTTTTGTTTCATATATTTTTAAAATAATTTGATTCCATTCCAACCAATTCACAATAAAAACCATTTGACTCCATTTCAACACAAGTCAAATCAAAAATATTTTAAATTCCGTCCTTTCTTTTACGGGCACTCTAAAACGCGTCTTTCTAAGACAGTATAAAGGCAATCAAATGGTGTCGGCATAATTTATATTTAAGGCGCTAGGCGGGCAGTTACTCACCTTTACGAGGAGTTTTGCTTTGAAAGAGTAACGGACTCGCAATCTCGGCGCAGGAAATGTTCCACGAGGGTACTGAGCATTATTTATGGGACATGGACCCACTATGAAGTGTTAGTACGACACACTTGGAAGGAATAATAAACTGTTTCCTTTTCATATTCAGTGAAAACGTTGCTATAGTATACCAAGATTTAATCTATCCTAAATGTTATTATTGATTGATATTTTAATAAGTAAAACATTATTGTACATCCAAAATGGATAAATTGGTAGGTCGAACCTTATTACTTATAAGATGTTATGAGCACAGTGAACAATAAAGACTTATCTTATCTATAAATAACGTAACAAAATCTGCCCTTTTCATTCTTCATCACAGATACTAAACTATACCATACCGCTGCTATACACAGAATAAATACAGGGTGTAAGGGACAGCGTCAAACTGATAGGGGTTGCTCAGTCAACAAAACTCAACAACTATCAGCACTTTTTTTGTCAGAAAGTGAAAAAAAAATGGATTTCCATACAAATTGCCTGATCGAGGTGGTCATTTTGTATGGGAAGTTCATCAGTTTTTATTCATCTCCTTAAAGAATTTCTTGGTGAAAGTTGTTCAGTGTCGTTGCCTGAGCAACTCCTATCAGTTTTCAGGACGCTGTCCCTTACGCTCGGTATTGTACACTATATTACCATAATCCGTTTACCATACGATGATAAAACCAAACCATTTAGTTGTAGGTATTTAACGCACGTCTGTTAATGGGACTTTATTGCAAAAAAAACAAGCTACATCTAAGATGATTAGATCACTTACATACATACATACATAAAATCACGCCTTTATCCCTTACGGGGTAGGCAGAGCGTTAAACGCCTCGTAAAAGGCGCTTTCGCCGCGTCTGACAAAAAATAAGGGGAAATTTTAGATTGTAATGTGTATTGCTAATGTGTAGTGACAGGTTGTCAGCCCATCGCCTAAATTACAATACACTGTAACCCTCGAGTCCCTTTTGCTGTCTTCTACAGCATGCCTGGGAGGAAGGGCAGCTGGAACATTCTATGTTTTTCTATCTCTCCCAGTCCAGCATGGAAGAATTACTTACAGTTCCTATAAAATGACATTGGGCTCGATTCTAGATTGAAAAAGGACAAGCGATTTATACTTTATGGTTTTACACTTTGTCCGCTAGATTTTGACGCGCTTTTGCACGTTTCTCCAGTATTTCTGTCAATTTTATCTGCTATATAATATGACGGACGATAGGAGATAAAAATGACAGATAACGTATAAAAACACCGACATTTTTGTCAAAAAGTACTCCTGTCTTTTTCCAGTGTTTTAAGTCGAAATGTGACAAATAGATTTTAATTTTAGTTTTAGCCGGAAAGCGCGGCGGGTAAAGTGCTCTATTTAATAGCTGCCTTACTAAACTAGAATATGAATCAAAAAGCTAAAAGCTACAAATGAATACTCCGTCAATATTTCAAGATAGAGATATACCTACCAACATTTTTAACCTTTTAAATATTATAAAAGAAATACGCAACTTTTTTTAACCCTATAATTGACTGAAATGATATTGATTGAATTTAAGGCCTTAAAACTTAATATAAAAGCGTGATATATGAATGTGAATGAATGAATTGATAAACAACACTTGAGACTGACAGTGAGTTTGAATTCTTATCAAAAATGTTATTTCAGTACAATATAGCCAAGCTCAATCTTGAGATCGCTTTATAAATATGAGCCATAATCACATCAGTATTTAATATTAAAGTAAAATTGAATTTGTAGAGCTGTACAAACTCAACTTAGTCTATAAAATATCTACTTTGATTGAGTCATGAAAAACTTTCGATTGGAAGCTCTAGCTAGCTCAGAGTTTAGTAATAAATTTACATCTAACTATATTATTTACAAGATAAACTCATCAAAAAGTACATAAATACATTAAATTATGTTTGGTAGAACATGAACTATAACTGATTTGAGTTCGTAAACTGAGAGCTCTGTACACCTAGGCCCGTATTTATAATCAGCTCTTAAGAGGTACAGCGTGTTTGAGTTCCTATCGGAAATGTCATTACATATCTGTCCAATCCATACTTAATACCTCTTTTTAAATACGACCCCTAGACAACGAGACGTAGGTGTGACCTAGAAGTGGCGTGTTTACGTTGCATTGCATGTTATGTTGAATCTTGTAGTATTTATTGCAAACAGAGACGGCATACATCTCACATTACAATTTTCCCGACTTAAATTAAAGCTGGTGATTACTCAACCGACAAGAGCAAAGCTCTTAAATTTATGATGAAATGAATTTAAATTTTAAACTGCTGTTGAGCACCAATTTACACATTTTTTTCAATATTTTGTCGAACAAATAATTCATCACTTCTTTTTTTATCAACATTTTTATAAAAATCCTATCTTCCCCCAATCGTTTCTAGAATGCCCGTTTGAATCGTAACATTCCCTCTAGGTTTCGGCAATTAGTAGATTATTCTTAATTAAGGAGTTTCCTTGTTTTTGCGGCGATGGCTCTTGGAACGCGGCCCACAATAACGTCGGTAGGTACTTGGTAACAGCTGCCAATTCCGGTAGGTTTTGCCCTCATTAGAATAAAGAAGAACCCGTAATTAGACGGAGATATAAAACAAAACAATGCAATATGGACGGTGCTTACATTTAATTAAATATTCACGACTAAATTGTTTGTGTGGTAAAAACTATACAACATCCAGGACTTGCATTTAGCCTAGGCCTTGATGGCCCTAAGAAAAGCTTTTCTTTAATGAATATCGGAATCTCTCTCGGGATAGAAAACTAGTTGTATAAGATAATTCATAATTTATTCTGCAATCATATGGTAGGTACACAGTTGTATACAGTTCTTACATATTTAAGTTCGTTTCTCATATGAACCCAGGTGAGGGTACTGCAAATATTCTTCTAATTAAATTTCAAAATAGTTAATAATTTTGAAGTATTAACTATCAATTTTACAACAGTCATTTTATTCTGAAATTAAACTTAATATAGCTATCATGTCACATTATAAATATTGATTGATTACATATTCTCATTAGATAATAAAATAAATAATATAGTTAAATAAATACGTTGTTAATGTCATGAGTGTAATGACTCAATTAAATGATATGTCATTTAAAAAATGGTCCACGCTATAATATCCTTTTTTTTACCAGTAGTTCTTTCACCTTATTTTTGGATGTGTATACTTTCGTTTCTGATTTGATTCTTTGAGGGAGTTTGTTGAATGTTCTTGCTGCTGTCAAATTAGGCCTATTCAAGACGTGCGTCTTGTTGAGTGAGGTACTCTCTGTCCGTATTTCCCCCTTAAGACAGATTACTTGAACTTTACACTGTGACACTGTCTTCATGAATTTCCAATACAACCAAAATGTGGTGCTTCAAAGCAAATTCCATTGTGTGATAGACTTATTTTTCGACTATATGAGAATGTATATGTATGTGTACATACATACATACAGGCGTGAACTATCACTGTATCCCTAATAGGGTAGGCAGAGCGTCAACGACCAAAACAAAGGTCGTTCCGCCACGTCTGACAAGTTTTGAGGATTGTTTATGATAGATCTGTAAATTTCTGTAGTGACAGGTTGTCAGCCCATCGCCTAAATTACAATTTACTGATTCCCTCGTATCCCTTAGTTGTTTTTTTCAGCATGCCTGAGAGGAGATGCAGCTGGCACATTCTATATTTTTCTATCACTCTCATACCAGCATGGAAGTTGAAGAAGATGAGAATGTAGGAGGGTGCTAAATAGTTTTGTATACCAACTTACTAATACTCCTATTCCTACTGATACCTATTGTTATTATTATTATTTACGTCTTCTTCTTCTTCTGTCGAGTGGGTATCGAGTCTATCGACCCGATGAATCCTGGTGGCAGAGTTTTTAAACCGCCTAGTAGCACAACTATCAGGCCTCTGACATGGTTTGAATAACGACCACTATCAAAGACAGCGACCGGGACGACTGCTTAACGTGCCCTCCGAAGCACGAAATCTTTTTCTTTTTCGGACAATCAGGTGATTCAGCCTGCAATGTCCTAACCAAACTGGAGAAAAACTCACAAAGTGATAAATTATCAAATATCAACTTTGTGTTTCCACCCTGGGAATCGAACCCAGGACCTCCGGATCAGAAGTCCATAGCACTAGCCACTAGACCACATAGGCAGTTATTATTTACGTGAGAGAGGGTGTGTAAATTATATTTCTTAATTCTTTACGCTTCTTCGGCTGTAAGTTTTTAGATGAAACTTATTGTTCAAAAATTCAAATAAACTATGCCAAACATACATTACTGAATAATGTTGCCTAAAATCTTTACTAGGTACATGTGGGTCCAGAAGTTAGTAGCAAGTACCTTATATTATATTCATGTAGATGCAGAACAACAAAACCCGTCAGTTACTAAAGTTACACAAGATTAATTATTTGTGATCCATCATAGTTAGAGAGTTGAGCTTGAGATGCAGGTTGAATAGAATTACTCAAGCTAGTGTCAAACAACGATACTCGTGATATATTGCAACTATTGTAATAAATAAATATATTATATTACATTGTATGCTTTTATCATAACGTAATGTTTAAAGCAAGTATTATAAAGGTTTTAATTTTAAACCATACTCTTAATATTTTAGTAGATTTTCAAAATCATCATTTTCATCTTTTTACCAGTACCCCCCGTAAGATATGGGATAAATAAGGCTAGGGAAAAACTCTTAATATTTTAGGAGGTCTGCAAAATCACTTTTTACTGAATCTCTATTTTGAACTTATACTCAAAGATTGTCTTGCAGAAATTTACACTCTGTCTAAATTGTAATTATATAATCTTATTTTCTTTATATAGTCTTATTTTTGTGAATGAATAGTCTTTTTAAAACTCTCACGGTTATCAACATTATAATGATTAAAAACAGGAAATTTGCCGTGGTTTTCCATTTTGTATGAGTGTCCGATATTACAACGCAGTTGCATGCGTTATGATCACGGAGCGAACGCATGAAATTGCGTTGAAATATTGGACACTCATACAAAATGGAAAACCACGGTAAATTTCCCGATTTTAATAATTATTGTGTGAATTAATGTTTATTTGGGCAATTCGTATGCGCATTCAAAATCTCTTGGATAAATTCATTACCTGTCATTTTCTATCATGAGTTCACGGCAACAATTTTAATCAAGATTTAGTTAAGTTGTACCATGGTTGTACCCTCAAGGAATCGGTACCATAATAAATGCACAGAACTTTGCTGGTGGTCGGTATTATACCGCTACTGGCCATGAAATTCAATATTAAACCAACTAGTTCAGTTTCAGGGATGCCTCGGCCACGATAATTAAACTTGTATCCAATGTGCTGTAGCGAACTGGCTGCAGTTTCCTGAAACAACTTATAACGCCATCTAGCGGTGGAAGTTGGTACCAATATAAGTTTTTATTGCATGAATACCAAATAGGTATGCTACTCTTATCTGGTTTAGGTTCAGTATTCTGTATGAAAATAGATAGAACGTTGGCATATTCAAGTGATAAAAAGTGTAACTCATATATAAATAAACTCAACTGTGAACAATTCAATTAGCAACTAACAGTTTGTGATATTGTTTGTGAATATCTATCACAAACAATATCAGGTAGATATTTAAAACACATTTTGTTACTTATGTAAAAACATTTAAAACATACATAAGTGCATAAAATCATGGCAAAGGATCATAGTTCTTTTATAATGCCCAGAAAAAAAGCTCGTAGTTATTTTTCGAAATTAATTATCACTCCCTGTCCGGAAGTAAAATATTGTAAAGTATCATGCAAAAAATGTGAAAAACATTATGTCTTTTTTAACACCTAGGTACTACAAAAAATGGCCAGTATTTCAAGCGAGATTGGCTGGACAAGATAACTTTTGTTCCCCGCTACACACACTGAACAATGAACATACTCGAACAGCCAACGACATTTTACACTTGATACATAGAACGAGCTAAAATGAGCCCGATGGTGTAAAAAAGAGCCTGTGTGGTGTAGTGGATAGGGCCGCTGCCTCCTGAGCGGGAGGTCGTGGTTTGAATCCCACCACGTACCAATGTGTTTTTCGGTTTTTGAATTTCATATGTACGTTTATTCCGCACTTTTTCCGTGCTCCAGATGGCACGTTAAGCCGTTGGTCCTAGTAAAAACCGTAAATATTAGTCGTTAGGCCATGTCAGAGTGGCGACTTGAAAACTCTGACCTAATCTAGGATTGGGTCTGGTTTCCCTTCTAGGTTGCTGGGAGGTCGGATGGCAGTAGCTCTGTGTAAAAGCTAGTACTCTCGTTCAATCACCTGGATTAGGTAGCCGACCCTGTGAGATACGGGTTAAGGCTAGGGAGATGATGACATAGAACGACCTATTTAGATCTTATTTGCAACAACATAAGAATAAATACGTTGCTAGTGGTACAGTCTCTGAGTCTTCAAACCATAACCACCTAGTAGCACAGCTTGTAAATCAGACATGGTCTGTGTGATTGTGTTACCACCTAACGATTTAACTTGCCTTTCGTAGCATAGAGTCCTTTTTTTGACAGGCAATGAGCCTTCATTGTCGTAATCAAACTAATATGACAAATATTAACTTATTTTATCCCCCGTAGGAAAAGAATCCACGACCTTCTGATCACTCAAGGCTAAGCACACTCTACCACGGAGGCAGTGGTAAACTGTGTGTGTGATATAGACTGCACCAACGTACCCTAAGCTGTAAGAAGGGTAGAGATACTGGAGTTTATAGGCGGCTTTGTTCCGGCTTTTCGGCTTGTAAAGGATTACTCGATATTAGGAAATGGCTTACTAGGTTGCGTAGGTCTCTTGTGAAACACAGTGCTAAGATAAAGCAGGGAAAACATTTTGAATATTAAATACACACTATATTTTCAATTTCGCTGGAAATTTTGCATGTAACTTAAATTGATTTTGTCAATCACGGTTTGATTATATTTAAAAAAATCCTTTTCAGGCAATGAATTCGGTAAGAACACGACTTAACTAAATCTGAACTACATATTATTGCCGTCCCTTTCTGTTCCCGCATGATAGAAAATGACCAAAATAACCGACTTTGGATTTATATTAATTAAGTTGTATCATTTACAACGCCGATTTAGTTATCAGAGTTTTATTGAACAACATAAAAAATACATAAATGGGAATAAAAAATGCATTTGAAAGCTATTTTATCTAAAAAGTGCTTTTCGCGAGAAACATGCTGGAATTACTTCAGGAGCGCTAATCAAGTTGCAGGAAAAATTGCGGTTTCAAAAAACTTGTAACCTATTCTACATTTTCCTTCACAAAATCCCACCAACTTTTCTTTCAACCGTTTTATAGCTTTATTACCGGAGAAGCAATTTCACGTTCGGTTAAACTATGGCATAAACTCTTGTCGTTAAAAGTCACTGTCGCTAAGAGGATTTCAAACCGACCTTCTATGTTCCCTTGCATTTAAAATCCATGACGCAGCTGTCTGAGCCCTTGAAAGGCCGTTCTAAGTAAGTACTTATCTGCCCACAGCCACCTTAAGGGTTGGTTTCTGTAAATTAATGAAAGGAAGGACAATCATTCTTATTTTTTGTGATTTTCTCTATTTATTGCGTACCTAAACTACATCCTTTTGTAGGTATAACAAAAAAAAAATAACCCTCACAATTTGTCAGACGTAGTGTAAACATCCTTTTATGTGGTCATTCTCACTCTACCTGTCTCTTAAGGTAAGTAAAAAGGCGACACTATACACAGGGATCATGTAGATAACTTTTCCACAGATTTCTCTGACCAGAAAGTTTAGATCTTGAGCAGAACTTCCTTAAACCGAAGTAATTAAGAGTTGTCTTTTCGACATGACGTGGCAGGAGTGTTGTTTTCATTTCGCATCCAACTCTTAACGATCTTGTGTTATGGTATAAATTCTAATAACTCATTGTGATGTTACTTTGTCCAAAACTAAACCATCTCATGATCAGTTATACTAACTATAATAAAATGAGGCCTATTAATTTGACCTCCTGTCAAATAGAATCTAGGCAAGAAATGGAGTCTTTGAATAGAGCTGAAACGTATGTTTACCTTCAACTTTTTGCTTTTTGTTGTCTATTATACGAATACTTCTAAAATTTCAAACTCTGTCTGCAATAAATTATTTCGATAAAACATTTTTTTTTAAACTGCTCTGTATTTTGAGATGGTTGCACCAGATTTTTTTTCGTGGCGCAATAAGAACAGCATGCAAAAATCACCACAGCCGCCATCTGTACTTTAATGAAAACACTAACACTGCTTCAATTTAGCTGGAACCGTAGACTGATTGGAAAGACAATATGACCTGCGCAGCAGTGGAATAAAGGCCGTGTTCAATAAAGATCCGCGCCGCCATTTTTAATTACGATCGCGCTATTGATGGCTCTCGACGCATCCTCAGCGGAACGGCAGCCAGTCTAGTGCCAGACAAAGAAGTCCATAAAGTACAGACTGAGGATGATAAAAATAATATGGTTTTTGTTTATCCGCTTTAGGTTTTAATTAGTTTATTAAGTACTGATAAAAACATACAAAGGTTAAGAACCTATATACCTTCGGAAAGAGACCATCAAATTAATTTCGAGCTGTTATGCGTTATCTCTATTGCACTTGCACAAGCGTCACAAAGAACGAAGTGCAATATTATTACTACCAAGAACAGTATTTGTGAATTTCTGTAGAACTGCAACAGGGGTAAACACAAGTACCTACGAGCACTCAGCCTCTCGGAGGAGATAGGCGATAGGGCGTGCACCCGATGAGCGCGATACCGCACGGACTGACACTTTGAACCACTGCAGCTCTAGACCAGCTACCACTCGGCCTCGAGTGACGCAACCCACATTACCAAATACTGACAGGTTTCTTGTTTTAAACTAGAAGAGCTTGGAAATTTCATAATGGTTATAATGTACAAACATACATATAATTACGCCTTTATCCCTAATTGGGTAGGCAGAGCGTAAACAAACTAAACAAAGGTCGTTGCGCCACGCGTAAAGTTTTGAGGGTTATCTAAGATAAATTTGTAGATATATTGCTTTAGTGACAGGTTGTCAGCCCACCGCCTAAATTGCAATATACTGAAACCCTCCAATACTTCAGCTGGTATTTACAGCATTCCCGGGAGGAAATGCAGTTGGCATATTCTATGTTTTTCTTTCGCTCCCAGTCCAGCATGGAAAAACTGACAAGACAAGTTTCCTGTTTTAATCTACAAGATCTTGGAAATTTACAATATTTATTATGTATAAACAATAAATGTGTCGAGTTAAAAGCGAAATATAATAAAAAGTCCTTACTTTGACGGAATAAAATATACTTTTTGTTTATTTTTATATGTTAAAAAAGAACATTTCAAAATGGAGAAGGTGACATTTTGTAACAAAAGGTTTTTTTCCGCTTATTAACATAGAACTGAAAACAAATAACAATTTAAATACGGAGTTATTATTAGTTATTATTTTATATCAAAAGGCGTTCGATAAACGTTTGACAAGGTTTGAAAGTGTCTTTGTCACTTCGAAGGCTTTTTGTGCTATATATAGCCTCTAGTAACTGGCAGAAGGATGATGGAAATTCGTAAAATCAGGCCAAAAGTTAAAGTCAACAACAGAAGGTTACTAGCTAGTGCTTGCTCGTAAATTATTTGAGATTGAGGTCATCAGATTTTAAGCTTCCAAGCTTAGTTTGCTGAACTGATAGCGGCTGGCTAGCTCTTCTTTTGTCAACCGATGCTTTTTTTTTATTCTAGGTCTCTGCATTTAAACAGACATAGAACAGATTTTTTTTATAAAAAATCCAATTATTATTTTTTCACTTCCTGAAAAAAAACCTTGAGAAAGTTATTTAGTGTCGTTGGCAGAGCAACCCCTATCAGAGTGCGGGATGCTCTCCCTTACACCCCGTATGAACGGTACTAAAAAGTTATTCTTTTAATAAATATCGGATGCTCCCTCCCTCCCTAGCCTTATCCCGTATCTCACGGGGTCGGCTACCTAATCTAGGGGATTGAACGAGAGTACTGGTTTTTACACAGAGCGACTGCCATCTGACCTCCGCAACCCAGAAGGGAAACCAGACCCAATCCTAGATTAGGTCAGAGTTTTCAAGCCGCCAATGCTTAGCACTGGCCTCTGATATGGCTTAACGACTAATATCTACAGTATTAAACGATATTAACCGGGACCAACGGCTTAACGTGCCTTCCGAAGCACGGAAAAAGCGCCGAATAAACGTACATATGAAATTCGAAAACCGAAAAACACATTGGTACGTGGTGGGGTTCGAACCACGACCTCCCGCTCAGGAGGCAGCGGCCCTATCCACTACACCATCGGGCTCCTTTTTAATTTTTTTATAAATATCGGATGCACACCCAATTTATTTAACCTTTAATCGATGTTTTCTATAACAGTCTATTTTTTTCCTTCAAAAGTCAACAAAGGAGTCGATAAACCCTGGTGTTATTTTTCTAAAATCATAATGGTATTAGACATAGAATAATGTCTCATACTTATATACAATATTTTAACCTCTAGATCTCCCTAAAAAAGGATAAACAAAACCTTACTCGTATTACAAAAACGTCTGCACGTAGAGGCCCTAAAATTAAATACATGTCAATTTACCTTTGTCTCGTTGTTAATAATGTGTCCTATGTACATTTTTCGGAAATATAAAAAGGTTTCACAGCATTGCCTGTGTTATAGGTATAAAACTTTTACATAAAAATCGTAAGTGAAATGGAAATGAACGCCAAATTTTACACTTCAGCTTTATACAGGCACAGAATATATAATAGTACTACATAATACAGGCAAAAAATTACTAGGATTTTCTATTTGTACAGGGTAATTTTTATGTCAGTAGGTAAATTGATGCTCATACAACGAATTTGATCAGCTCTCGTAAAAATTATAATAGGAAAATCAAAATCGATATCACTAACAAATTGTCTGATTATAGCTGGATCATCGTGGTCATTTTACCTGGCAAAGTATTTTTTTTGTTCGTTTCGTTCAATTTTGTTGTCTGAGCAACACCTATCAGTTTGCGTACTGACTTAAAACAACACTGTTAAATAAACAATGAATAGCCTTGCTAGGTATAATATCAGTAATTGAGGTACCATTTTGAAGCGCTTATAGGAAGTACATACATATAATCACGCCTCTTTCCCGGAGGGGTAGGCAGTGCATTAGTCCCTCTCTTTTTCTGTCCCTATTTCTCTCTATGACAGGTATTTTTAGGGCCGTATTTTTAATTAGTTCTGAAGAGTGACAGCGAGTTTAAGTTCGTATCACAAATGTCATTTCAGTACCAACTGGCTTGTCAAATCCATACTTAATATTGCTCTCAAGTTTGAGATCGCTTTAAAAATACGAGCCTTAATTCCTGGCAGGGCTAATGTATATGCTATAGTATGTTTATCTCACGACTGCCGCTCGGCCATACTGTAATTATGCGTACCACGATTCTTAAAGACATGTCATGCCCATGGGTGCGTAAACACAGGTTAACTATGGCAGACTCACGCACACTTAGACAATGCGCGTGTAGATACATTTTATACACACAAGTATGGCAAATCAGCAGTCGTGAGATACTATACCTATCACTTTACCTATTGCCTATTTCCGGAGTAAGATTTTGGTACGGTGGCTGTATTAAGGAACCACAAACATGTGGTGCAAATCCGTTTATCATGCTTGAACAATATTCGCTGCTGCGCGTCGCCGGCGAAAACAGATACCAAGATTTTCTTCCAATTTTCTATTTGAATTCCATTTCGCATTGCACAAACATTGAAAACTGATCGTTTCCTTTGTTTCATAAGAGTTGGATGCTCATATGATACATAAGCTTATGCTAAAAAGAGCCCTGCAGAAAGAAAAGTAAAAGTAAGATAGAAATACAATAAATTGTTGAATAACGATGAGTCCTTTGTTAAAATAGTATTTTAACGTTCCATAATCTGTACTAAAAATTTCAAACTTGAAAAGACCAACTTCAATATATTCCTAATTTATTTCTCATAAACAGCACTTGAAACTGATAGCTACTTATTCATATCAGAACGTCATTTCAGTACAAGTCCCTAATTAATACCGTCAAATCCATACTTAAGGCTCTCAATCTTGAGATTTCTTTGTAAATACGAGCTTTACAGCACGCAAGGTTCTGCTCATCACGCTGTCAATGCTTTCTGCATTGCCTACAACAAACATTCGTCACATTATGCGCTACGCGTGCGTACTAGCAGAGAGATGCGCCGACGTAAAGTTCGTCGCTATGCTCGCGATTCATTAATTTATAGTTTTATGCGCGTTTTTAGTTCCTTTTTTACAGCGTGTTTTATAATTAATTGTTGTCTACTGTAAAAAGTTTGTCACTATGAAAGTTGCATTCGCTGAAACCTCTGTCGAGAGCAGCCTCGTCAGGTCCCCGATGAAATCAAACCTGATTGTTTCGCAATTCCCGTTCCAAACAACTCAATAGTTTTACATACATACATAAAATCACGCCTTTATGCACGCCCTAATGGGGTAGGCAGAGCGAAAATGATCTAAACAAAGGTCAAACAAGGGTTATTACAGATGATTATGTTTATTGCTATAGTGACGGGTTGTCAGCCCATCGCCAAAAGTGCAATACTCTAAAACCCTCTAATCCCTTAGCTGGTTTTGACAGCATGCCCGGAAGATGCAGCTGTCACATCCATGTTTTTCTATCACTCCCAGTCCAGCATTGAAGTATCGCCATATATACCTATAATGCATGCCTTTATTTATTTCCATAGTACTTTTTATAATTGAAAAGTTAGTCGCAATGAAAGTCGTAGTTGCGGAAACCTCTGTTGAGAGCAGCCTCGTCAGGTCCCTGATGAAATCAAAAACGATTGTTTCGCAATTCCCGTTCCAAACAACTCAGCCGATTTACACGGCGACGTTTTGCAACCTTTTACTTATTTATTATATTCTTATTTATATTGGTATATTAAGTCTATTCTAATGAACCTACCTACTTAAACTAATACTCATTAAGTAGGTAAGGCTCGTATTTTTAAAGCGATCTCGAACTTGAGAGCAATATTAAGTATGGTTTTGACAGGTCAGTTTGTACAAACACGACATTTCTGATACGAACTCAAACTCGCTGTCACTCTTGAGAGATAATTAAAAATACAGCCCTAAGTAACTCTTTAATTCATCACTAAACGACGAACAAGTGTTATTCATACGTACACACATACAGAAAATCACGTCTTTATCCCTAACGGGGTAGGCAGAGCAAAAACGACCTAAACATAGGTCGTTCCACCACGTCTGACAAAGTACCTACAAATCTATCTTAAATAACAGATAGATTTGTAGGTATATTGCTGTAGTGACAGGTGATCAACCTATCGCCTGAATTGAAATACAATGACACTCTCGAATCCCTTAGCTGGTTTTTACAGCATGCCCGGGAGGAGATGCAGCTGGCACATTCTATGTTTTTCTTTCCAGCATGGAAGCATTTATATCACCGCGTTCCTTTTATCACCGCTTCATATTTATTTATAAAATAGTCGGCTACTCACTTGTGAGTTTGACAGAGGGATTCACCTCAACGTTTCAACCTTATGCGAGGATTTTCATCAGAAGAGAAGAAAATCACAATACACGTCCCGTGAAGAGCTACTTTCGACTACGGTTCGCTGGTCTATAGATTATTTTTATATATTTTGAGGATTTTTAGCACTCACAATGCTATTTTTATTTCATATAAGTAATATGATTTGAATCCTGCCAGTAACGAATTAATTATTTTCTTTCTTTCTTATTATATCATTCTTATAAGTAAGTCTAAGTGCAGCAACACACGTTTCACTTACTGCGAGCAAGGTTGTGCTTAACACATACATACATACATAAAATCACGCCTTTATCCCTTACGGGGTAGGCAGAGCGTAAAACGCCTCCTAAAAGGCGCTTTCGCCACGTCTGACATAAATTGAGGGCAATTTTATATTGTAATGTGTATTGCTGTAGTGACAGGTTGTCAGCCCATCGCCTAAATTACAATACACTGTAACCCTCAAATCCCTTTTGCTGACTTCTACAGCATGCCCGGGAGAAAGGGCAACTGGAACATTCTATGTTTTTCTTTCTCTCCCAGTCCAGTATGGAAGAACACGCTTATTAACACGCTCTCAATTACTTTCTGCATTGCCTACAGCACACATGCGTCACCTTACGCTCTACACGCGCGTACTGGCAGAGGTATGCGCTGACGTAGAGTTCATGTGTTTTGTAGGCAATGCAAAAAGCATTGACAGCGTGTTGAGCAGAACCTGGCGCGCAGTAAGTGACGCCTGTGTGTTGCAGCCCTTTCAAAGTCAAATCATTTATTTTCAAATAGATTCCTAAGAACACTTTTACGAAGTCTCAAGCGAGTCTACTACAAAGAATATTATATCTAAGTCACAAAATAAAACTTGCCTTTCTTGTAGGTATTAAGTAACTACTCCTTTACCCAAAGATTGCCTGCCAGAAATTGCTACCCTAGCAATAAGGCCGCCTAATTTGTTTTGTAATGTTTGTTCTTGTACAATGTGTTGTTTATGTGCAATAAAGAATATTTGTATTGTATTTTAATTCATAGCTATAAATTTATAGCTAAGAATTAGAATCAGAGAGGGGTAATTACTATAATACAGTAAAACCTCTCTCTGTGGTTACAAACGTCCATGTGCTACGAAGACTGCTTTCCTTTAGGCGAACCTTATGCATGTTATGTTAGATAAAAATAACAACAACAAACTTGTTCAGACCTCCGACAAGTAATATTGTTGTGTTTTTATAAACTTTCCTACTTATTTTACTTGTAAGTCCTTTACCTTGTGGTTTCTCTTCCGCTTTGTTCGTTTTCCAACTCGTGTTTGCGAGGAAAACTTCTTGGAGGTTTTCATTTAATAAACGAAGAAATACGTTACAAAATTTTAATTAGATTATTTAGTTAATAAGGAAGCCAGTTACGAGAGTAGTATTCTGAAATAATATTTGGAGTCAATATTATTTTGCATTATGAGGATCAAGATTTGTATTATCAGCACGTGTTACCTACTACCTGATAGACGGGCTGCTAGTCGTAAGGTTCTAAATTTAGCATATCTGCAAATACTACATTCTATAGTTACCATAGGATATTGTTTTTTACAAAAAGCCCTATGGTGTAGTGGACAGGGCCGCTGCCTCCTGAGCGGGGAGGTCGTCGAATCCCACCACGTACCAATGTGTTGCTGAAGGCACTTTGGAAGTCAATATCGTTTAATATCGTAGATATTAGTCGTTAAGGCATGTCAGAGGCCAGTGTTAAGCATTGGCGGCTTAAAAACTCTGACCTAATCTAGGATTGGGTCTGGTTTCCCTTTTGGGTTGCGGAGGTCAGATGGCAGTCGCTCTGTGTAAAAATCAGTACCCTCGTTCAATACCCTAGATTAGGTAGCCAACCCCGTGAGATACGGGATAAGGCTGAAGGAGATGATTGCTTTTTACAAAACTTTAGAATTTCCGTGTCTGCAACTTCTAACCCTTTTCGCTGTACATTATTTAATTTACCTAACAGGCCTCTAAAGCTTATTCTCACAGCTCAATCTTTATTTCTAATCAAGCCTCCTGCGCACATCAACTGCTTCTTTATGGCTAATAAAACAGTAATCCCTCACGGCGGTCCATTTATATGTAAAGCCTTGTGCAATAAAAAGTCGTTCGAATTGGAAGATTTGGAAAGATCCATGACTCTCGTACACTCGCACATTAGGGATTTGGCAAACACCCCCCTCCCTTGTACAGCACGACAAAGCTTTATATGAACGCGGTGATAAAAGGAACCGCCAACACTACTGGGTGTAAGGGACAGCGTACCGAAAACTGATTGGTTTGCTTAGTCAACGAAACTGAACAACTGTCACCAGGAAATTCTTTCAGGAAATAAAACATATTTTTGGTTTTCGTATACACAATTACCACCTCTATGAAACAATTTCTTTTTTAATTTCCTGAAAGAATATCTTTGTGAAGGTAAGTCGACTGAGCAAGTCCGATCAGCCCCTTTACACCCGGTATTTTTGACAGTTCTCTCTGTAAGCCAGCGCCCCCGCCCACGTTCATATAAAAGCTTGGCATGCTGTATGCTGGGCCATCCACCGCCAATGAATTAGCCAATAAAACCAAATGGAACCAAATAAATCTGCCATTGCCCCTGTTTTTCTTCTTCCAGTTCTAAGATTTCCTCGTTTGATTGGAGGTAAAGAAAATTTCTGTGAACATTAATATCAAAATTATGATAGATTATTTATTAAACTGCCTACAAGATCAAAGGTTGCTGTCGGTACCAATTCAAATATAATAATGAATTCCCCGAAATTATTTGATAATTAATTCTCCTTGTGACATTATAAAATGCGTCTTCCATGCTGGCCTGGAAGCGAGAGAAAAACATAGAATATGCCAGCTGAATTTCCTCCTGGGGATGCTGTAAAAACAAGCTAAAGGATCCGAGGGTTTCAGTGTATTGTAATTTAGGCGATGCGCTGACAACCTGTTAAGCAATATACCTACAAATCTATCTTTAATAACCCTTAAAATTTTGTCAGACGTGGCAGGACGACCTTTGTTTAGGTCGTTTACGCTCTGCCTACCCCATGTATGTATGTATGTATAAATTGCGTAAGTAAGTAGCTGTGTTTGTAACATAAAAAAACAGTTTTAGTGGTCACTTTTGCTGGCTTACGTATTTTAAAGTGTAGGTAGTGTGGTAGTATATAACAAAATGAACTGCCTCCGTGGTCTAGCGGCTAGTGCCATGGACTCCCGATCCGGAGGTCCTGGGTTCGATTCCCAGGGGGGAAACACAAAGTTGATATTTGAGAATTTATCACTTTGTGATTTTTTCCCCAGTTTGGTTAGGATATTGCAGGCTGAATCACCTGATTGTCCGAAAAGAAAAACGATTTCGTGCTTCGGAGGGCACGTTAAGCTGTCGGTCCCGGTCGCTGTCTTTGATAGTGGTCGTTACTCAAACCATGTCAGAGCCCTGATAGTTGTGCTGCTAGGCGGTTTAAAAACTCTGACACCAGGGTTCATCGGGTCCATAGACTCGATACCCACTCGATATAAGAAGAAGAAGAGCAAATGAATCAATTTGCAGAATACCAGCGTCGCGCTCTGAAGATCGCGGCATAAGCTGAGTGGGTCCTTTTATTGTGACGTCGCAAAGCGACACGCACATTCCGGTAGCATTAACTGTTTATTTATAACTTTCATTTATTTTTTACTTTCATTTGTTCTGATTTTCTTTAAATGTTATTTCCTGGTTTGTGTTGTGACGTCAGGGATAATTAATGCTTTTCTATTCTATTTTAAATTTTCTGTACATGTCCTTTTTACTTTTAATATAAATACTACCCTAGCATTGTGGCCGCCTAATTGTACTCTGTTTTGTAATGTTTGTTCCTGTACAATGTATTGTTTATATGCAATAAAGAATATTTGTATTGTATTGTATTGTATTGTCTCTACTAATATTAAAATTCGATTCATAATGCAGACGCTGACCAAATTCATGTTTTTTTGTTGCAGGTAATCCATCATAGAACAAAAGTACACGTGCATACTAGTAGGTATCTAAGGCTCGTATTGATAAACATCACTTGAGATTGATAGCTAGTTTTATTTCGTATCAGAAATGTAATTTCAGTCAAATCCATTCTATTTTTGCTCTCAATCTTGAGATCACTTTATAAAGACGACCCTTAGACTGCTCTAAAAAAAATTAAAGTTTAAGTATAATCACTGCTACAACCAAAATTGTGGTCGTCTGTTTAATCACATTTTATCAAACCCAGAAAGGATATTACGTTGAATAACTTTTTAAAAGGTTACAACGGTCTCGACCTACTTTAACTTATGACGCAGTCTTCAACTTTTAATATACCAATAACAAAGTGGGCCAGATGAAATTAATATCCTAAAAATAAACAATTACAGAATATACAACTGTATTGTAAGACAATGGGCTCGATTCTACGTAGATACCACCGGCTAAAACTAAAATTAAAATCTATCTGTCACTTTCAAATTAATAGAACTGAAAAAGGACGGGCGATTTATACTCTATGGTTTTACACTTTGTTCGCTAGGTTTTAACGCGCATTTGCACGTTTCCCCAGTATTTCTGTCAATTTTACCCGCCATATCATATGACAGTAGATAAAAATGAGAAACAGATGACAAATAAAACCACCAACTATATATAAATCAAAAACCGG
This sequence comes from Scrobipalpa costella, assembly GCA_949820665.1. NCBI lineage: Eukaryota > Metazoa > Arthropoda > Insecta > Lepidoptera > Gelechiidae > Scrobipalpa > Scrobipalpa costella. Next base: position 11,641,820 of record OX463312.1, read on the forward strand.
AGAGAATATATCTCCAGTCCTTTTCCAATGATTTTAGTCTGAAAGTGACAGATAGATTTTAATTTTAGGTGTAGCCAGTTGAATCTAGAATTAACCCTAATGTTTGAATAATAAAAGAACTAACACCGTAAACGCCATTTTTTTGCAACTGACTCCTTGGTCTAGTGGTCTGAGCTACCCTAACTCCCGATCCGGAGGTCCTGGGTTCAATTCCCAGCAGAGAAAAACAAAGTTGATATTTGTTAATTCATCACTTTATGAAGTTTTCCTCATTTTAGTTAGGTTGAATCACCTGATTGTCTGATAAGAAAAACGATTCCGTGCTTCGGAGGGCACGTTAAACTGGCGGTCCCGGTCGCTGTCTTTGATATTTGTCGTCACATAAACCATGTGAGGGTCTTATTTGCTGTTCTATTAAATGGTTTAAAAAAGACACCAGGGTTCATTGGGTCGTTTGACTTGAATCCCACTCAACAAGAAGAATGCCATTATTGTCAGTACTCCTTACAATACTGAGCCTCTACCCACGATCATTTTAAAGCCTTGTTGTTCTGTATTTAGTCTGTGAATTCATTAAGAGTCTGTTTACTTGGTGAGCAGAACAACTTCCTCAGTATTGAAACTGATACTCAGCCGTTTGATTTGGAACAAGAATAAACATGAATTTTCATTTCTGTGTTTTATACTGGTGTTGTGACTTTGAAAAGGTTTCGATTTTTTTCTTTCAATTACAGTCCTTCGTATGACTTTTCTAAATCAGCAAATATTTTGCTTTTGAAATCAAGAGTTGTATTTCATTGGCGCCTTCATCTTTTTTTAAACTTTAATGAGAATCGCGTATAGGTCTTTGAAAGGCTTTCCTTTTAATTATATTTTACTGGCAACATTTCAATGGACGTAAAAATACACGAATGATATACTTCCAAAGTAACGTAATACACATAAGGGTCTAAAAACTCCAAAACTTGCGAAAAAGATTTACCAACGTCCCAAAGGCCATCATCTTAATTAAATTTCTGCCGAAATGAATTCTCAGCTAAATAGAGTCACATTTTTTCATATATTTTTTATGAGAGCCGAAAATTTGCTAAACTTTTTCATTCGCAATATCTTTGGTATTTTTTTTAAGTTTAGTTCTATTTTAGTAGGACTTAGGACCTATCCCATAAAAAAGCGTCATAATTGTGTCATGAAATTGAAGACAGAAATTACACTGATTATTATACGAGTCATTTCTAATTATGACGAAATTTTTTATGACATATATTAAACTTAGATTTTATTTTTATATTTATTAGTTGAATAAATATATTTTTATCAGTTCATTAGCAAGGAGAACCCTCTGCACCATCTGTTGAATTTTAATGTCCACGCCTCGGCAGTGCTCGAGATGGCTTGCTTGTTGTATTCTTATTATAGAAAGTATGGTGTTACAAGCAAAGACACTATAAGTATGCGAACGAGGCTGCCAATTAATTAACACGATCAGTATTTTATAATGAAATTGTCTTGGATTCTTATTTAGACGTTAACTCCAATAAGATATTAATTACCATCAAATTAATTTTATTGCTTGTCTACAGAGGGTTTTATGTTACTTTCTACGATACTATAAGCACACGAACGAGGCCAGCAAATCATTAACAAGATCAGTATTTTACAACGGAATTTATCTTCTCATCTAGGAGTCAACTCCTACCAGATATGTCAATATCAAAGAAAAGGTGACCATCAAAGAATTTTCACAATTTATCTATACGTACAGAAAGTGTGATGTTACACGCTACTATAAGTATACTTACAAATCTATCTTAAATAACCCTCAAAACTTTGTCAGACGAGGCTTAACGACCATTGTTTGGGTCGTTTACGCTCTGCCTACCCCATTAGGGATAAAGGCGTAATTATATGTATGTAGGTATGTATAAGTATACGAATGAGGCCAGTAATTCATTAAAAGATTAGTATTTTACAACAAAAGTTTCTTGGAATTTATACAATCTAATACAAAATTCTTAACTGCACCAAGAAACACATACAACAGAAATAAAAAAGGGAACAAACATGACAGTACAATATACTATTTATCTTCCCATGTGGGAGTCAAGTCCCATCAAATATTGACTGATGGGCATCAACAGAAAGTATGATGTTATTCACTACGACATTATTGGTATACCAACGAGGACAGCAATTAATTAAGACGAACAGTATTTTACACTGGAAATATCTTGGAATATCATGTCCAATTTAGGAGCCAAATTAATAATTATCAAAGAAATTTTACGCTTTGTCTACTGCTGCTCCTAATTAATATGATTATAATTATTTTGACAGCCATTGGCTCAAATTGTTTCTAGTCAAATTCATATTCATTTTAACGGCCGAGTGACAGCCAGATTTTAATCTTGCTCTTTTGAATCATACTTACTGAATTTCTCCTTTTTTGTTGTATCGCGATTTTCTGCGCGTGCAAAGAAATATTTTTTGGTATTCGTAATATGCCAGAATTACTGTGAGACAAGATCATTCACTCCAAAGGTTCATGTTTTAATCTCTAGTACGGCTAAAGCTCTGTCCGCCTTTATCTACGCCCCTATCTGACTAATGTAAGCGTGTCTCCGTGAGTTCCTCTCACACACAAATTCATATCAACCGAGGAATGCGAGTCGTCAAAGAGAGTGATATTCGCAATAGGCGCGTCTGCTGCGGCTTTTTGGAAATACGACTATAAGTACCGTTGCGTGAGCCTGTTGAAGTATTTAGAGCCTTTGTCATGACATGAACCAAATTGATTCAGTTATCTTTTGTACAGATTTTTGTATATGTACGAATGAAACTGGGTGTTATTTTAAATTTACACGTTGAGCTCTTATATTCATACATTTCCAGCTTAAAATTCATACTCACAATGCTATTTCATTCCCTATGGAAAAAATAAATCAACCCATTCAAGGTCACGGATTCAATCCCGAGTCGAATTATTGATATTTTTTTTAAATGCCTAAATTTATTTGTAGTCGTGATATGAATGAGACTTCTTTTTTTTTTAAACTCTTCCTTCATATCGTAAATATGCAAATACGAGCACTATTTAAAGGTTAGTTTTTGTAAAGCATATGAATTCCCCTTACTTACTATTTTGTTTGTGGGTGGGATTTAGACTTTTAGATCTTAGAAGACACCGATTGCTGTGCTACTAGGTGGTTTGAAAACTCTGGCACCAGGGTTCATCGGGTCGTTGTTCGACTCGAAAATCCACTCGCTACACCTCGTAGACATTTGCTACGAGCAAAATAAAACGTATTTCATTTTTCGCAACGTGTGATGTAATTTCGTATGTCAAATCATATAGTATTATTATTACTTTTTTTTATACAATCCAATCATATACCCAGTCACCTCGTAAATTCATACCTCAATACCCTTTTAAAATAAAAACATTTCATCACTTCGTAGTGTTGAAAGTTAGTTTTTGTAATTGCCATAGAATTTAAATTAGGTAGCTTTTCTTTTTTTTGAGTGGACCTGTTTGAAAAATACTACAAAGTGTATATAATGCGTCACTGGGCTAAGGCGAGGAGTTGCTACACGCAATCTACACCCTTAATGAAATGGCAACTGCCTAAGCGCGCCCACTACGGCTCGAACCTCGTCTTATGGCGTTGCCTTGGGGACTCCTTATCGGAGAGAATCTGCCCGGTACTGAGAATCTGCCCGGTACAGAGAATCTGCCCGGTACCGTTAAATTAGGTAGCAATACTCCCTTTTCACCTTTGTATGTGGTTGTGATGTAAACTTATAAAAGATCTTGGATGCGTTCTTGCTATGATTCTGATGCTGACGAATGGTCTAACTATCGATTTCACCACCCCGCAGTCTATGACATATAGTCATCGAGACAAACCTATTACGGGTTTAGCGATGTCTTATAGATTGTATAAGGGTCATTTATTGTAATAAAATTCTAATAAAAAAAAAAACATACAATTGTTATGGGCATAATAAACGTAACTTTTCATATTCATATAGACATATTCATACACATATTTTTCTCATTTTTCTAAACGTGTGATGAAAGTTAGTATGTCAAATCAAATTACTTTTTTATACAATCCAATCATAACAGCCTATCCGTTGCGCGGACAATATCCTGTCACCTCGTAAATTCATCAATGCCCTTTTCACGAGGTAATATTTCGTCGGAAGCACATTTTTCTACACGTACAAGGTTGCAGTGAAAAAGGTGTTCCATTTGTTTCATCCTTTATTTGTGTCAGAGCAAAATACTTTTAATATTGAGGTAAAAATCCGAGGAAGAGCTCAATAGTGTAGTGGATACGGCCGCTGCCTCCTGAGCAGGCGGGTCGTGGTTCGAATCCCATCACGTACCAATGTTTTTTGTCGGTTTTCGAATTTCATATGACGTTTATTTGGCGCTTTTTCCGTGATTCGGAAGGCACGTTAAGCCGTTGGTCTCAGTTAATATCCTTAAACACCGTAGATATTAGTCGTTAAGCTATGTCAGAGGCCAATGCTAAGCATTGGCGGCTTGAAAACTCTGACCTAATCTAGGATTGGGTCTGGTTTCCTTTCTGGGTTGCGGAGGTCAGATGGCAGTCGCTCTGTGTAAAACCCAGTACCCTCGCTCAATTACCAATTAATTAGATTATGTAGCCGCCCCCATGCGATACGGGATAAGGCTAAGGAGATGATTGAGGTAAAAATCCGAATAATCTAATTTAACGCGATTTTGGATCCAATATTTTGCAAAAAAGCTTAAAATAACGAGAAATTACACTCTTGGCTAACATTACGGAAAGTAACTTTTGAAATAGGTACCATTAAACTTATTTATTTGGAATGGCTGTAAATAAATAAATAAGTTGTAATAATGGCCGTCATTTACAGCAATTGAGTTCCTGTTGTATTTTTGTTGTACTTTAAAACCAGCGGTCATTCTTCACCCCTCTCACGTTTTACCGGCCACGTTTCGGTCTTAACGACTAGTTTTACAAGACTTCTTCTGTCGGCTTCGAGAAGCACTTAAAGCGGATTTATTTCAAAGGTTTCGGAAAGCAAATGATGAGAAGTGGTGAAGTTTTGAGTTGAGTTTGACCCGGTTCAAGTTATCGGCTGGAAGACGTCCAATCCGCGCTCATTGTCTTAGCCGACAGTTCGCAAAGTGGACACGTCTCTATGATGCTTTCTAGATGTCCAATTTTGAAATGAAGCCAACGGGTTAATGATTTTGCGACTATCTCTTAATAGCTTTTTGAATTACCATAATAGGTCATCTGCCTAAAAATACGGTGGTGGCTTATTGTGTCCTTAAAGTACCTGTCTTAGACTTAGTAAGCTGTTTTACTCTTACACTTTAGATCAAAACAAAGTGTACGCTCTGCCTACCCCATTAGGGATAAAGGCGTGATTATATGTATGTATGAAGAAAGGTGGCAGTACTTCCCATTATTAAGTTCCACCGACGGTAATATTTATTTGTTGTTTACTAACTCATCATCATTCTCCTAGCCTTATCCCGTATCTCACGGGGTCGGCTATTTAATCTAGGGGATTGAACGAGGGTACTGGTTTTTACACAGAGCGACTGCCATCTGACCTCCGCAACCCAGAAGGGAAACCAGACCCAATCCTAGATTAGGTCAGAGTTTTCAAGCCACCAATGCTTAGCACTGGTCTCTGACATGGCTTAACGACTAATATCTACGGTATTAAACGATATTAACCGGGACCAACGGCTTAACGTGCCTTCCGAATCACGGAAAAAGCGCCAAATAAACGTCATATGAAATTCGAAAACCGACAAAAAACATTGGTACGTGATGGAATTCGAACCACGACCCTCCTGCTCAGGAAGCAGCGGTCCTATCCACTACACTATCGGGCTCCTTGTTTTTTACTAACTATTAGACCTAAAATAATTCTTTATCAATAAACTAGAATCAACGAATCGAACATTAATTCGAGGGCCCGTTGACCCATTTCCGTGGTTATTTGAATCTCGACCACAGAGTGGTTCTTTCGCCCAACAACACTGTAGGCCGGAGCCGGCAATATTTTGCGGAAATTACATGTTACGCTATTAAGACGCCATTCCGACGACCACTCCGGATTAGATTACGGGACTAATGGAGCGGTACCTTAAATCTCTTACGAAGAGCATATTAAAAGTATGAGAGTGGCTTAGTGAAATTGCTGCTATAACTTTTTAAATGTTTCGCTCTCGAGGAAAATAAATATGAACAATAACTTGAACATAATTCACGCGTCTCATAATCCATGCCAGTATCACCAGTTCGCGAGACTTACGACGTACATTCAGGTCTCCACTACAGCTCTCAAGAGGGCAACAGGCGCGCGTTTTCGAGTGTGGGCCCAGATACATTATTCCGTTTTCAGCAAATTTTCGCCGCACTTGACGCGCTTTCAGCGGTCTTCTACACAATATCGGAGCGGTTAATTTGTGTTATCGACGAATCCAGCCGAATTATCCAGTAAGACTACCCCAGATGGTGCCGAGTACTGCCAAGGAGCTATAATAAAGTTGCCACGAAGCATTACCCGGGCAAAACGGGAAGACTTCGACGAGTACGGCCCATTAGGCAACAGGCGTTCCTTTAACTTATTTACAGTGTACTCCGAACTTTGTTTCACGAGCGGCGATATCTTAACGCCTTCCACCGCCTTTATTTCACGAATAAAAGTGAAATAAATAGCACAATCTTAATGCAGTTAACTGTCTCTGTCGGATACAATGCTCTTCTGTTACGGCGAAATGCGATTTATTTCCACATTGCGATTTTTTTTATGGTGCCGTTTTAAAAAGAGTTTTAGACACAAAGTTTACAAGCCAATAAAGACACGCTGTAAACTTTTAAACCCTTGTGCTTCAAAAAAGGGTTTTTTTTAGACAGTAAGCGAATTTTTAGGGACCTGGAAACCATACTAAATTATTTAAGTTTCGTATAGTTCGGTACAAGTTTCAAAGACACTCCAGACCTTAAAGTCTTATAAAGGTCGCATAAACGGTTTATGTGGCCGATCGCCGGTAAAATAGCCAAAATATATAGGTCAGGACGCACGTGACACGGGCCCTTGGGTCGAGCCATCACGCATCATTGCCCTTATTTTTACTCTGTTGCTTCTATACATAAGCCCCAACCGTATTGATAATGCGGCGAAGACCTCACCCTTATCCATTGCGGTTTTTGCTACGTTTCCTCCTTTGTTTATGCGGAAAAGGTAGCGAGGGAATTTGTAGCAGTGAGGCGTTTTTCTCGTAATGTAAACAAATGTCTCAAATGAAGTATCTTCTAGTGTCTAATACGTATATTTACTGCAATGGTTGTCTGAGTTAACAGATGTGCGTTAAAATAAACTAATGTTACTAAAATATCGCCTTTATTATTTTAATTTTAAACCTACGTTTCTGAAAATACTTCACTTTTGTAAAAATTCTACTTAATCATGTAACTTTTCACAAGGCACTGTTTTAACACCTGAACCACTTTATACATTAACTGTCATCAATAAACGTTAACAAATGACTGCCAACTAAAATAATTACCCAACTTTAAAAGGGTAATATAAATGATAACCAATTTATTTGAAGAAAAGGCGAAATTTAGGGACTCAAAACAGAATGAAGCCTTAATTAGAAGTGATTATGTCCTTAGGCAATGATAAATGACCTCCGTTCTGCCGAACGGGTACCTAAGTGGACATTTTCATCCTCGGACCATGAGCAATAAGTTTGAATAATGTTTAATGCCTTATCCGTTTTGTCTTCTACTTCTGATGTGTGGGTTTTTCGTGTCGATCGACCCGATGAACCTTGGTGTCAGAGTTTTTGAACCGCCTGATAGCAAAGCTAATAGGCCTCTAAAAGGTTTGTCTAACGAGCACTATCAAGGACAGCTACTGGGAGCGACGGGTTAGCGTGCCCTCCAAATCAAGGAATCTTTTTTTTCTAAACAATCAGGTGATTCAGCCTGCATTGTCCTAACCAAACTAGGGAAAATCTTACAGTGATATGATAAATTAACAAGAATATCAACTTTTTTGTTTACTTCCATGCTGGACTTGTACTTCCATGCTGGACTGGGAGTGAGAGAAAAACATACAATGTGCCACCTGCATTTCCTCCCGGACATGCTGTAAAATCCAGCTAAGGGATCCGAGGGTTTCTGTATATCGTATTTTAGGCGATAGGCTGACGACCTGTCACTACAGCAATATACCTACAAATTTATCTTAAATAACCCTCAAAACTTTGTCAGACGTGGCGGAACGACCTTTGTTTAGGGCGATTACGCTCTGCCTACTCCATTAGGGATAAAGATGTGATTATATGTATCTGCTTTTGTACTACCCCCCTAGGAATCGAACCCAGAACCTCCGGATCGTGAGCCCATGGCACCGACCCACTAGACCACGAAGGTAGTGAAATTAATGCCCTATCCGTTTTGTGACGAAGAATTTCATCTTCTTTTGATTGATGATGTCTATTACGCATGCTCAGTTCTTCGTTATTCCAATCGTGTACCTCTGAGAAAGGGCCGTATGAGTTTTTCACTTTTTGAATACGAAATTTAGTCTACAACTTTAAAGAAAATCAATCAAGTTATAAGACTTTATAGCTCCAGCCTCAAGCATACGGAAAAATACTTTGAAACTTGTTTGATTTCTAGAAAATATGTTGGTATTATTATTTGTCTATCATACCACAAAATGTAAACAATCGTTTTTCTACTCGAAAGAACACGAATCAAAGGTAATGAAATATCAATAACATGATCATAAAAGCTTACGAACAAAGTTTCTTTTGAGTACAAAGACAAACAACAATGGAAGCCAAAAATTCGAAAGTAATGGCTGATTTAAAAGAAAATCTCCAAACCCAAGTTCAGCACAAAGGAAATATTGAATTTGTACGAAGGTTGTCATTCGTGTTTCTTTCACACCTTTCGAATATATATCAATTTGTTAAATGAAATAGATTTTGAGTGTGCAGACGTGAGCTTTTTATAGGACACGTTTCTGTGTTCTGTAATAAGTAACTATCGTAGATTTTTTATGATAATATTATGTGACGGCACACTGACTAGACGTGATTTAGTAGAACTGAAGACTACTACTTAGAATTTAACTACATAGTATTGAAATAAAAATAGAATCGATGTGCATTACTGGGCAATTATCTTGAAGAAGTTTTAGTAAGCTTGAATATATATTCGAATACTATGTGACTGTGTCATTTTAAATCAAGTTAATTGGTTTAAACTGTATCTAGACTCAACCGACTAAACCTAAAATTAAAATCAATCTGTCACTTTTAGTGTAAAAACATTGAAAAAGGACAGGAGATCTAGATTAGATCCGGTTTTTAATTTAAAGTCGGTGGGTTTATTGGTTATCTGTCATTTTTACGATAGATTTTATAAAATTGATAGAAATACTTGGATATTCTAGCCGACAAAGTGTAAAACCATAGATTTTAAATCGCCCGTCCTTTTTCGCTTTTATTATTTTGAAGGTGACCCATCTATTTTAATTTTAATTTTAGCCGCTTGTATCTTAAATCGAGCCCATTATATATTTGAAGCAAATTATTTGGCGCAGGATGCCAAGGCGAGGGTAGGTAGATAGATGCAAGCTACCATTTTTTGCAACATTATGTAACCTTTTTTTAAGTAAGTCCTTAGTAAGGGCTCAGCTATCATCTAACCTCAATTTCTCTGCAGTAGGCGCTAATGTCTCTGGTGTTAAGGCGGTATAATCTGCAACCTCGCCGACGACGGTTCGAGTTAATTTCCCGGGAATTGTTGAGATTAAGGCGTGTGTAGAGACGAAGAGCTACCGAATAGATGAGTCTTAGACTGCGGTTACAATCCCAAGGGTAAACTTTCAGTCATTACTGTACTTTTTAGTATAGCTAAAAATATATACATACATACATACATATAATCACGCCTTTATCCCTAATGGGGTAGGCAGAGCGTAAACGACCTAAACAAAAGCCGTTCCGCCGCGTCTGACAAAGTCTTGAGGGCCAATCAAGAAAGATTTGTACGTATATTGCTGTAGTGACAGGTTGTCAGCCCATTGCTTAAATTACAATATACTTAAACCCTAGGATTCCTTAGCTAGTTTTTACAGCATGCCTGGGAGGCAATGCAGCTGGCACATTCTATGTTTTTCTCTTGCTCCCAGGCCAGCATGGAAGCCACAAATGCGATCACTAATATCTATATTTAAATAACTTCTTTATCTGTGCCTTGTCTAGCCACATTTTAAATTATTTCATGATTTTGTAGATTACTTGTTAAAAGTTTTCACAAAAAAGCAATTCAACATTGAAGTCAACAGTGAATAATTTAAATTTAAAATCGTATTCAGGATATTTTATGCGATTAAACCTACAACCACTACACGTATTGCTGCTAATCTTACCTTCATCATCTCCCTAGCCTTATCCCGTATGTCACGGGGTCGGCTACCTAATCTAGGGGATTGAACGAGGGTACTGATTTTTACACAGAGTGACTGCCATCTGACCTCCGCAACACAGAAGGGAAACCAGACCCAATCCTAGATTAGGTCAAAGTTTTCAGGCTGCCAATGCATAGCACTGGCGTCTGACATGGTTCAACGACTAATATCTACGGTGTTAGACGATATTAACCGGGACGAACAGCTTAACATGCCTTCTGAAACACGTAAAAAGCGGCGAATAAACGTACATATGAAATTCGAGGTGGTGGGATTCGAACTATGACCTCCCTCAGAAGGCAGCGACCCTATCCACTACACCATCGGGCTACCTTATGACTAAGTAACGCTTAATATATAGCAAGGTTAGATTATATACTTATTCGCATTTAAAATAAGATGAATAACCTCACAGTAATTTATGCACGACTAAATTCAAAATACAAATTACGATCCTTAGTAAATAATTCAGCTACGAATGAACGTAATACCGCTTGCTGAAACGTTCTTAATAATTACTAGCAAGACTGATTATAGGTCCTTGGGGACGTCATAAATCTCTAAACAAGGTTTAATCAACACACGATGCTAGAAACAATGGTAGTAAATTAAATTACATCAAAATTATTTCTACACTGCAAATGGCATTTGAACTACAGCAAAATGTAATAAGATATTACTTTTATTTTCGTAAGTAAAAAAATACACCTACATACATACATACATACATATAATCACGCCTTTATCCCTAATGGGGTAGGCAGAGCGTAAACGACCTAAACAAAGGCCGTTCCGCCACGTCTGACAAAGTTTTGAGGGTTAGGTATTTAAAAACTTGTAGGTACATTGCTGTAGTGACAGGTTGTCAGTCCATCGCCTAAATTACAATATACTGAAACCCTCGGATCTCTTAGCTGGTTTTTACAGCATGCTCGAGAGGAAAAGCAGCTGGCAAACTCTATGTTTTTCTCTCGCTCCCAGGCCAGCATGGAAGTATAATAAATAAAATACAGTTGGGTAATTTTTTTATAATAATAAACTAATGATTATTACAGTCTTCTTATTTCTATTCGCGCAACTAGTATTCAGATTAGTCGAAGATCACACACGGCGGGAGGTGTTGTGTGATTTTCACTCTCTATGAAGAATAATCTTGTAAAGAGTCGAAACGTAGAGGTCTAACACCTCCGTTAAACAAACAAGTGATTAGTTGTTAATTTATGAGTATTAATAACACTTGTTTGTCATTTAATTTCTTCCATGCTGGACTGAGAGAGATAGAAAAACATAGAATGTTCCAGCTGCCCTTCCTCCCGGGCATGCTGTAGAAGTCAGCAAAATGGACTCGAGGGTTACAGTGTATTGTAATTCAGGCGATGGGCTGACAACCTGTCACTATAGCAATGCACATTACAATCTAAAATTGCCCTTAATTTTTGTCATACGTGGCGGAAGCGCCTTTTACGAGGCGTTTCACGCTCTGCCTACCCTGTAAGGGATGAAGGCGTGACTATATGTATGTATGTATGTTTGTCATTTAATGATAAAACAGATAAGTAAAATAATTAGTTAGTTTTAGGCACGTTACCCACAGCATGATTATGGAGTAACGCTATTCCGATCCAGCACAAACAGAAAATAGAAGAAAGTTAAATTGATAAAATATTTACAGCACAATACAACTGCCTTCGTGGTTTAGTGGCTAGTGTCATGGTCCTGGGTTCAATTCCCAGGGAGGTAACACAAAGTTGATATTTGAGAATTTATAACTTTGTGATTTTTTCCCCAGTTTGGTTAGGATATTGCAGGCTGAATCACCTGATTGTTCGAAAAGAAAAAGATTTCGTGCTTCGGAGGGCACGTTAAGCCGTCGGTCCCGGTTGCTGTCTTTGATAGTGGTCGTTACTCAAACCATGTCAGAGGCCTGGTAGTTGTGCTACTAGGCAGTTTAAAAACTCTGACACCAGGGTTCATCGGGTCCATAGACTCGATACCCACTAGACAGAAGAAGAAGAATTCAACGCAGGTAGAAGCGACAGTAATGTTGATTTCTCCATCCTGCATGCGGTTGCGGTAAAGCGAGCACAACTGCCAACAACTGCGCATTTACCTCGAGCCGCCATTGTGGTTCTAATGCGAATACCAGCACGAAATGCGAGCTATTATAAATACCTGCGCATTCTGCAAATAATCATAATTAATCATTTCAAACGGAGTAAAATGAGCGAGGCTTAAGGTAATTTGTCGCGGTAAAAGTAGGTGGTTTTTGTCTTCCATCTATATGGCGACCATTATATAAGGGGTGTTCTCGCAAACTGATAGAGGTTGCTCAGTCAACAAAACTGAACAACTACCAGCAGGATATTTTTTTCAGGAAGTGAAAAACATTTTGGTTTTCCATACAAATTGTCTGATTGAGTTGTTCATTTTGTATAGGAAGGTTTTTTTATCTCCTGAAAGAATTTCCCGGTGAACGTTGTTAAGTTTTGTTGACTAAGCCACCCCTATCAATTTGCGGGACGCTGTCCCTTACGCCCGGTATACAATATAGCGATTGGAACCGACGATTTAACGTGCCTTCAGAAGCATCGCATAGACTCATCGAACTAATCAGACGATCAGGCGATTAAGCCTGCATAGTTGTACACTAACTTAAACTTTACCACACATCTATACTTACCTACAATCGAGCCCACAATAGAAGAGCCAAATGACATATCTCTACCCATGTTAAAAAAAACTGCATAGACCCTATAACTTGAGCCCGATGGTGTAGTGGAAAGGGCCGCGGCCTCCTGAGCAGGGAGGTCATGGTTCGAACCCCACCACGTACCAATGTGTTTTTCCGTTTTCGAATTTCATATGTACGTTTATTCGGCGCTTTTTCCGTGCTTCGGAAGGCATGTGAAGCCGTTGGTCGCAATTAATATCGTTTAATACCGTAGATATTAGTCGTTAAGCCATATCAGAGACCAGTGCTAAGCAATGGCGGCTTAAAAACTCTGACCTAATCTAGGATTGGGTCTGGTTTCCCTTCTGGGTTGCGGAGGTCAGATGGCAGTCGCTCTATGAAAAAACCAGTACCCTCGTTCAATCCCCTGGATTAGGTAGCCGACCCGTGAGATACGTGATAAGGCTAGGGAGATGATGACCCTATAACTTGAGTGTTAAAGATATGTCAAACATATATTATCTTGACTTATATTAATACATTCATACATACATATAATCACGCCTTATATGAATACCTATAAATTAATTTACGAGTAATATAGCAGTTATAGTAGAGTCACACTAAAAACTTAATATTTATAAAATATGCCTAACCCCTATCTTCATGGATAAAATATAGGTTTGCCCGTCTGAAAGTTTGAGCATCAAGTTAAACGGTGCATTTGAACCGCTATTTGCGAGGCGATTATATCCGAAACGCTCACATTCATAACTGCGCTAACTGCCTCCGCGCTTCGACTTTAAACGACTAAATATTAGACATATAGCGCCAGTTGGGTATTATTCAAACATAAGCACTGCATGATGCTATCTATACGATATACTTAGCTTTAGGGAGAGCACTTACCATTTTTTTTGTTATGATGTATCAACTGGTCTAGGGCTCGTAGTTATGAAATGATCTCAAACTTAAGCCAATATTAAGTATGGATTTGGCAGGCCAGTTTGTACTGAACTTACATTTCTGATACGAACTCAAACTCGCTGTCACTCATGAGAGCTGATTAAAATACGGCCCTAAGACTCTTGGTTCAGGTGAGGTCATTTCCGAAAGTGTAGTCGTCTTGTGGGTTTGGTCCAACTAAATGATATAAGAAAATTATAATATATATTTTTTTTTAAATGGTGAAAAAGTTATTTAAAACACTAGAGCAAGCAGAGCAGAGCAGCGTCGGTAAGCAAAACAATGTGTCGTATTATAGTGACAATGGAGGCGAGCACGCGGACGCACGCCGGCCGCTCGGTCGACCGTGGGCTTGCGGGCTTGCTGGCTAGTCACAGCTGCTATTACATACAAACTGTTTTAAATCGTTATATTGGTAAAACTGCCTCCGTGGTCTAGTGGCTAGCGCCATGGACTCCCGATCCGGAGGTCCTGGGTTCGATTCCCAGGGGGGAAACACAAAGTTGATATTTGAGAATTTATCACTTTGTGAATTTTTCCCCAGTTTGGTTAGGACAGTGCAGGCTGAATCACCTGATTGTCCGAAAAGAAAAAAAGATTTCGTGCTTCGGAGGGCACGTTAAGCCATCGGTCCCGGTCGCTGTCTTTGATAGTGGTCGTTACTCAAACCATGTTAGAGGCCTGATAGTTGTGCTACTAGGCGGTTTAAAAACTCTGACACCAGGGTTCATCGGGTCGATAGACTCTATACCCACTCGAAAGAAGAAGAAGAAGAGTTGGTAAAAGCAAAACGTCCGCGAACTTACAGACGCACAACGGCCGAGGGAAGCCCACAGGGTTTAGCGACAAAAGTTGAGCAAACGCTCTTTCCACAATGCAGCCTTAAAGTTTTGTAAAAAGTGAACATATCTCGAAATATTTTTAATGAAAATTCGGGTTGCATTTACTTGTCTTTTTCTGTGCAACGATTTTTGCAATCCCATGTCTAGAAAGCGGCCACGCGTTGCCATTGCCAGCCGAGCGCAATGTCCTTTCCAAACTTTTCTAGGCAATCATGCTCCATCATAGTCTACATCATCACTTACCATCACGTGAGATGGCGGACAAATGATTGCCTATCAAAAAAAAAAAAAAAAAAACTGGGGAAAAATTCACAAAGTGATAAATTCTCTAATTTTAACTTTGTGTTTTACCCCCTGGGAATCGAACCCAGAACCTCCGGATCGGGAGCCCATGGCACTAGCCACTAGACCACGGAGGCAGTTAATAAATACAGAAGTTATTGATTACGTCATAATTAAGTATTTACATACCAAAAACGTTTTTGACATTTCATATAAAGTTGCTGATTTGGCTAGTATTCGTCGTCCCTATTATACACATTGTGTAACCCTACCCCGTAAGGGATAAAGGCGTGATTTATGTATGTATGTATGTATGTGTAACCAAAAGAGCCTAAGTATTCTGGCATAAATACGAAACCAAAAAAAAAAACGGAATAGGAAAAGAAAATATTTCCGCGACCAACAGAGGCGTAACTATTAAAGTAACGAACAGATTTCACAAGATTACAACCTACTTAAATTATCTTATTTCACTTTGGCGATGTTCACTCAAAATTAACTTCATCATTGAAAACTTTCAGAGCCAATCTCAACAATCAGACTTTTGCATTCCTATTTAAAAAATAAGTAGGTAAATTACAACTGTAAAATTTTGAATCTGCCCCCTTGAAATATGTAGACCCACTACCCACTACCAACATGACAAAACTGATTGTTTTAGTTTATAAGGATATCAAATGTATTTGTATTTTGTACGAAATTGTTAATCTCATATGTTATAGTTTCATTTACAACTGACCTAAACTGGTATGTCTTTACTATCACTTACTACCCATCGACACCACCACCACATAATGTGAAAGAAAGAAAATAATAAATTCGTTTCTGGCTGGAATCGAACCTGCGTCCCTGGAATGCCGGTCCATTACTCTACCAATTGAGCTACAGAAACGGTAGAGGGAGTGACGAATTTATCATAATCTTTCTTTTGTATACGTCATAGAGGCGTAAGCGACATCTAGCCATGTAAGTAGTTTTAAGAACTACTAGGGATTTTCATTCTTTTATATTATACTAGCGACCCGCCCCGGCTTCGCACGGAAATTATCAGTGTTTCTCTACTATATTCTGCATGTATTATACATATACACCTTCCTCTTGAACCACTCTATCCATTAAAAGAAACCGCATAAAAATCCGTTGCGTAGTTTTAAAGATCTAAGCATACATAGGGAAATAGGGACAGAGAAAGCGGCTTTGTTTTATACTATGTAGTGATAAAATATGGAGCTCAAACTTGGTCTTTGACTGACATCCAAAAATCCAAACTCAAGGTTTGTCAAAGAAGTATGGAACGCAGCATACTCGGAGTCTGGAAGAAGGGGAGCGAGTCCTTTGACGTGCAGTGGGACACCTCAGGCTGTTAATAAATAATAATACGTGATAAAACAAAAAAAGCATTGTGATTGCTAAAATCCTCAAAAAATAATACCACTATACTTACTTACTATTAATAAATCACTATATACAGTAGTTCCACTAACATATCATTTAATTCTGCTACCGGTTTCGTTACACCTCCATCAGGCAGTAAAATAAAAAAATAAATAATAAAATAAAATTTATTTGGGTAATACAAACAATTTTTAAACAGTATAGTGATTGGTGTCTCCCTTTAAGCTAAATTGCCTGTGTCGAGAGACACCACTCTTCCTAAATATGCACTTACTTATAAATTTGTAGGTATCCATATATATATACTAATTTTACTAAGCTAACAAAATTAAATAAAAAAGAGATATTAATAATAATTCAAACTATCATGGATGTATATTAAGTCTGTGTGTGTTGTGGTGTCTGTGTGTGTGTGTATGTGTGTGTGGGCAGTATTTGAAAATTTTAAAACAAATTATCAAAAAGAAAAAAAATACTGCTTGATGATGGTGTAACGAAACCGGTAGCAAAATTAAATAATTGATTAGTGGTTAACTAATGGAAATAGTATTTTATTAATAGCATACTATAGAGTTCCATCAAGAAGTAACAACACAAAGTGTAACATACAGTTACTTACGTATCTAATAGTTAGTTAAACATCTAGGGAATATAAATAAAAAGAAAGTGTTTCCTCCCTTCTGACAAATGGCGATTTCCCGACCATTCTTGTAGATATCAGCGTGAAATATGGTGTTTCCTCGTGCGATTATAGCTATTGCTGGCGATAACAGGCTTATAACAGTATTATTTATTTCTTTAAATTATTGCCAGACATGTAGGAGAAAGGGGGAAAAGATTGGAGGCTTCGATTGCAGTATAATTTATTAATACCTTAAATAATGATTATTAGTAAATTTATGAAGTAAGTATTCGGTACTATACTTGGTACTAATAAAACTTACATACGTACATATAACCACACCTTTATCTCTAATGGGCAGAGCGTAAACGACCTAAACAAAGGTCGTTCCGCTACGTCTGACAAAGTTTTGAAGGTTATTTAAGATAGATTTGTACGTATATTGCTGTAGTGATAGGTTGTCAGCCCATCGCGTAAAATGCAATTTACTGAACCCCCCGGATCCCTTACCTGGTTTTACAGCATGCTCGTAATGAAATGCAGCTGGTACATTCTAGGTTTCTCTCTCGCTCCCAGTCCAGCATGGAAGAATAAATTAGAAGTAATAAAAGTTCTTGGATCTAATATATCTGAATTTTTATTTGACGTTTGTGATCAAATACAAGACTCACTTTGGTCGCTGAGCTAGCGTAGTAAGTAAGTGAGTAAGAAAATACCTATTTTTATGCCTCCTGTTGTAAACTCTACCTGTTTGGTTTGACAGTCGGGAACATAACATTGAGCTGCCAATATATATTTCATTAGACTTCCCCTTACAATTCTCACAATTCAAAATTATATCTAGCGCCTTTGCCAGGAAAGGTATTCAATATCAATTAGAACGAAACCTTTTGCGAAAAAGTCAGCGAAAATTGAGTTATAGATACCATCTAAGTATAAGCACCGTTAACTGAAGAACTCGATAAGGAACACAATATAATAGGGACCTATTTATACCCTGAATATAATATTTGATGTCATCCCCAAAAAGAAAAAAGATGTGAACTTAAAAAGTACCTAGGTAATAGAATAACAGATACCTAAGTATACAGGAAGATATTAAGTAAAATTTTAACACTGTCGATAAACAAGTGTTATTCATAATGAAAACTGATGGGCTTACTTTTTTGTATTGAAACGTCGAGGGCTAACCCTCCTTTTAATACGAACAAGTAAACTATCAGTGTTCATTAATTAAAATTGTTAATTGTTACAATTTACAAAATCTGAGGAATTTGTTTAATTAAAAAGAATGTTCGCTCTTCACGTTCGGAATTTTAATTTATGTTATTTATATCGGAGGAATGCACGCGTTGTGTGTAGGCGTTTTACAGTTCATATATCCTAAAAACACTATAAATATGAAAGTTTGTATGTATAGATGTATGAACCTACTTATGCGTCAATATTCCAACATAGAAGTAGATGTACGAATAAAACCGTGACACATAAGATCGCCTGAGTCTCTTTGCCGAATCCATAAAAAGTGTCAATTTTCACATCCATTCAAGACAGGTTTTAATGTATTCCATTTATTTTTTTATGATTGATGCGCTTACCAATAGTATACGTGAGAGCAATGAGGGGTTCGAGTAGCGTAATGAAAGTAAAGTGGTGGGGTCAGGTGCAATCGGCATTTGCAGCTTCCCCACCGACCGGAAATTGCGTTCTAGCGCCGACTTCCACTCGCATACCGCAAGTATTAATAAACGCTTGGAAGGATGTTTAACTATGGCTAGTTCATAGATGGATGACCAATTTGACAAGTGTTATTAAAAGTCTGAAAAAATTCGACTAGACTGGAGTAATGAAAGTAAAGAGTCATTATACCTAAGTCTAAAGAACTAACCTACGAGTAAGTCTAAAGTCATTATACCTAAGTCTTCTTCGACTAGAGTAATGAAAGAAAAGAGGCAATAGAAATTGCGTTCTAGCGCCGACTTCCACTCGCATACCGCAAGTATTAATAAACGCTTGAAAGGATGTTCAACTACGGCTAGTTCATAGATGGATGACCATTTTGACAAGTATTATTAAAAGTCTAAAGAACTTCGACTAGACTAGAGTAATGAAAGTAAAGTTATTATCCTTAAGTCTAAAGAACTAACCCTAAGTCTGAATTCATTATACCTAAGTCTAAAGAACTAACCCTAAGTCTGAAGTCATTATACCTAAGTCTAAAGAACTAACCTAAGTCTAAAGTCATTATACCTAAGTCTTGTTCGACCATAGGGCTAGTTTATAGATGGATGACCATTTTGACAAGTGTTATTAAAAGTCTAAAAAACTTCGACCAAACTAGAGTAATGAAAGTAAAGTCATTATACCTAAGTCTAAAGAACTAACCTAAGTCTAAAGAACTAACCTAAGTCTAAAGAACTAACCTAAGTCTAAAGAACTAACCTAAGTCTAAAGAACTAACCTAAGTCTAAAGAACTAACCTAAGTCTAAAGAACTAACCTAAGTCTTAAGTCCTAAGTCAAAAGAGCTACCCTAAGTCTAAAGAGCTAAGCTAAGTCTAAAGAACTAACCTAAGTCTAAAGAACTAACCTAAGTCTAAAGAACTAACCTAAGTCTAAAGAACTAACTTAAGTCTAAAGAACTAGCCTAAGTCTAAAGTCATTATACCTAAGTCTTCTTCGACTAGAGTAATGAAAGTAAAGAGGCAGGATCAGGTGCAATCGGCATATCCAGCCTCCACCACCGACCGGATATTGAGTTCTAGCGCCGACTTCCACTCGCATACCACAGGTATTGATAAACGCTTGAAAGGATGTGGAACTATGGCTAGTGCATAGATGGGTGACCATATTGACTAGTAATAAAAAAATACAGCATCTTCCTAATCTTAAAACGTTAATCAAATATCTTGGACAGTCGAGGCAGAGTAATAGCGTCCTGTTCACCCTTCGAGACCCTTTTAAAACTACCCACTACACGGTATTTTTTATCAAAAATGAAATCTTATTTCCTTTTTGAACTTTGAAACCGTGATTAAAAGCCAAGAAGTTGCCCCCCGGGGTGCGATACGTCACACGGCGGATATTGCCAATGCTCGTGTCTCGTAAAGCACCCACACTGCTATTAGAAACCAGGATAGAAGCAACAGGAAATCCTTTGAACTACGAAAGGTTTCACACACTTGCATGTGTAGGTTGATTCGTATTTACATCATAACCACTCGTAACTATTATTTGATAGAAGCAATTTTATTTGAGTTCTAGTTCTGGGAACGTTTTTTTGTTAGTATTTATTTGCTAGGTTGTTGAAACAGTAATAAAAACAAAGCTGTGTACATGTAATTATATAATCTACAAACATCTAACAGTAGGATTGTTCACAACCAAGGATCGCGAGTGAAATTAATGACTACAATTTGAGCACGAGTTACGACTCTGTATTTTTATGCAAATTAACACACAATAAAACAAAGGAGTGAAAATTTTTACTTCATAATTTTTGGTACCTGGAGCCTGGAGGCAGAATTTTTTTGTCAGTCTGGTTTTATAAATTACTAAGTTACTTTTGTTTGGACCGTTGGAGGCGCGAAATGATAGTATGTTTTTTTTTATAATAGCTTGCCCCATTGCAGGGCAAAGGCCTCCCTTTTCTCCTTCCACATGTCGCGATCTTGAGTCATTTTTACCCAGTCTTTGTCAAAAGCATCTAGAATGTCGCGCCACCGTTTACTTGGTCTTCCTCTTCCTCGCTAGCTATCGAAGGAGACCCACTCGGTTGCTAACCTGGGGAGAGAAGCAGATAATATTTGACTGCCAAAAATTTACCATCAAGATAAGATGGTTTAAAAAGCTACCTTTTACGTTCATGCTATTATTTTTTTCTTTCTTCTGCCGTGTCGATGGTGCAAATTAATTATATTTTGACAGCATTGTTTGTGGCATCATATAAGTCCTGTAGAGTGCAGGTGATACTAACGATGATATTTATGATTTTTTGTAAAGAAAATTCAAATAGGCTTTATCCTATCGTATATTGACTTAAAAGCCATCGATCACACGTAATACCTATCGTTCAAACACGGGGGGCAATTTTCGTGGGTATATTTTATGTAAACATTTTATGAGCTTGGAATATATTATTGGTAAATAAATTTCTTTGAAATTAAAAGTGTCAATTTTAAAATTCGTAAGATATATCACATATATGGTAGATACGAACGATCGATAATTCCGACAACCTCTCTACATATTTCCAAACAGTAAAAAACTTCCCATACACACCTCTCGTACTCTAGGCTCGTACCTACAATAAATTTGCACAGAATACCGTTTTTTTTTTAAATATGCAGTCATTTGAAAAGAATAAGCTGTAACGATATTGAATAACTCAATCCATCAGACGTCACCCTAACCTTTCTGTATGCGGATAATATCTCATGCAGCATGAAACCAGCTCCTGATATTTTAGTTCTATTGTTACATTAAATATGTATAAGTAGGTAGGTGTTTGTATATGAAGGTATATGAGGCAGGCATTGTGTCGCTAATGAGCAATCGCTGGTACACACAACACCACCGCGACATTTCGTAGCCTCTCTATTTGTGCTATGCTTATATCTTATCCGGTTTACGTTTTATGCTATCTCACTTCTTAGGTCTGCTGTAAGACATTTCATTTTAGAAATAAGCAGTACCTGTTGTATCCTGTTTCCTATGTAATTGTTCTGTGTACAATAAACTGTTAAATAAATATGCTTGAACATTCTTCGTAGTTCCAGGGACGGAGACTTATTTTCCTTAGATTAAATTCAGTAGTTATATCTAGGTATGTACCATATTTTTATATATTACAATATTTTTATGTGCTTTAAAAAAAACCTCTTGACCTCTTTGCAGATGATTAGTAAAAAAATAATCAATAAATTAGACGTGTGCCTTGTTTCTGAATTCCTTGACTTCTCTTCTTTTTTGTTCTATTTCTCTTTATGTGTTACCGACAGTGCTGGTTAAGTTCATCATATCGTGTGCCATGCGTCGGCTCTTAAACGTCTATGTACGTACAGTTTCTTCGACCAGACCACTGCTGCCAGGGACAGGCTGTGAAGCTCACTCATTCCGCCAGGGAAACGTCGAAGAGAGTATTTGTTCACAATGTGAGCTAGGGTCTGATGAGGCTCTCCGCAGTCGCAGGGTGGTGGTTAAATTAATTAGATCAGATATTAACACAAATATGTATACAATGAAGATAGGTCCTAGTTAATAACTTTAACCCTAGCAAGGAGCAACCGCAGAAAATTATAATACCTACTTAGTACAAACGAAACAAACAATCACTTGCGATAGTAAACGGTTAGCATTGATAATTCACGAGCTAATCTGCACTTAGACGCTTAGTCTAACGAGGAGAGGTGAGCTCTGGAAAAAGTTTTTTTCAATGAAAGAGTATTTACGAGATAACCTTGATTAAATTGAGATTTAAGTAAAACAAAGAGTTAATTTGTCAATCTAAAACGGGGCTTAAAATAGTAAAATAAGTAAAAATTATCGCGAGTGTTTAAAAAGTTATAATAAATTCATCTTAACAAAACTGTATCTTTTTCCACAGACAGAAACGAAAATAATATCCAAATATTTCCTTTGCTACGAGTAAATATTAGTTACAATTAAGGTAGTGAAACATTACCCACAATGCCCATACCAGCTATAATCCGCATCGTTTTCCTCAATCAGAGTATTGCTGAAACCAAGAGATGGCTCAGCGAATCGGAAGAAATCACGTAAATACAATATATGGAATCTCAAACGGAAAAAAATACTATACAGGATGATAAGAATCAAAGTTATAGTGGTCATATTATTATTTGCCAGATATAAACGCACAGTAAAAACATTGGCGGCTTGTAAACTCTGACCTGACCTAGTCTAGGATTGGGTCTGGTTTTCCTTCTGGGTTGCGGAGGTCAGATGGCAGTCGCTCTGTGTAAAAACCAGTACCCTCGTTCAATCCTCTGGATTAGGTAGCTGACCCCGTAAGATACGGGATAAGGCTAGGGAGATCATAAACGCACAGTAAAAATATGTCAGCTTTGTCAAATGTGATATAATTAAATGTGATCTAAGTAAATACCAGCGAAGTAAGATAATATCAAAACTAAAATGAAAACCTGCAAAGAGACTTTAAAAATCTTTGTAGGTCGCTAGATGACTCAATTTCTTTTTAATTTATTATTTTATCGAAATTGTAAAAAATATACAATAGTGATACAAATATTAAACATCCTTAGTAAACTTCTGAAGGAGCTGACTGGGGCATAAGATATGTAAATGTTTATGAGATACAATGACATTACGATTGTGGCGTATAAGCGAAGTCGCGATATAGCAAGTTACATATACATATACATAATCACGCCTTTATCCCTAATGGGGTAGGCAGAGCGTAAACGACCTAAACAAAGGTCACTCCGCCACGTCAGACAAAGTTTTGAGGGTTATTTAAGATAAATTTGTAGGTATATTGCTATAGTGACAGGTTGTCAGCCTATCGTCTAAATTGCAATAAAGAAAAACCCTCGGATCCCTTAGCTGATTTTTACAGCATGCCCGGGAAGAAATGCAGCTGGCACATTCTATGTTTTTCTCTCGCTCCCAGTCCAGCATGGAAGTAAATATAGCAAGTTACAGTGATATAACGGGAAACATTGATTTATACGACGAGGCTTTCCGGGAAAAGGCTTTCGAGACATTGTCCCCTATTAAGACGCTACTTGTTCCTTAAATGGGACGCATATATCAATATAAATTTGATCACGCGGAAGAATACAAGTTTATCGATAAAGGCATTAGAAAGAGAAGATTTTTCTGATTTGTTCGTGGATTTCTTTTTTTAATGTTTATATTTTTTTAACAGCAGCTAGGATACATTGGAAATAGTTCAATGTAAGTATCTTAAGAAAACCTATGAAAGCTATTTTAATACTTTACGTTCTGTATCCTAATGTGCTTCAATCACAATCACGGAACACATTTTAAAATTCCTTCCTTTCTCAGCTTCCCGTGTTTCCAGCTATTTCTTATTCGCTTCGGAAATAATGGACATGTTTCGAGCGCGTTTTCCGTCGCCGCCTCAAGCTTGAATGGCGGTAATCAGCAGTGGAGAGGCGGACTGCAGCCTGCTTCTTACAATCTTCAAGCCTGGATTTAATAATACAAATGCAATATACAGTCATGCCTCTATGTTCTGAAGGGTAGGCAGATAGTTCATAAACCAAGTTTTCGACATTCTTCTTCTTCTTCTGTCGAGTGGGTATCGAGTCCTTCGACCCAATAAACCCTGGTGTCAGAGTTTTTAAACCGCCTAGTAGCACAACTATCAGGCCTCTGACATGGTTTTAAATAACGACCACTATCAAAGACAGCAACCGGGACCGACGGCTTAACGTGCCCTCCGAAGCACGAAATCTTTTTCTTTTCGGACAATCAGGTGATTCAGCCTGCAATGTCCTAACCAAACTGGGGAAAAATTCACAAAGTGATAAATTCTCAAATATCAACTTTGTGTTTCCCCCCTGGGAATCGAACCAAGGACCTCCGGATCGGGATTCCATGGCACTAGAAACTAGACCACGGAGGCAGTTAGGCAGTTTTCGACATTGAGAGTATTTTTCATAAAGATATATAGAGAGTCATAAAATCATAAGCCTAAATTGCAATTTCTCTTAACTGGTTTCTATTCTATGCAAGGAAACATAAGCAGCTGAATTATTTAATGTAATTTTATCCACTTTCGAATCTTTCTTCCGATTTTCATGCAGTTTACTTGTAGAACGAAATGCATTTTCCTCGAAACCTGTAGATGCAATATTCAATACGTGCAGGTGCTAATAGAAATATTAAATTGGGCTTTTCCAATATAAAAATACACTTAGGCTTGCATGCAGCACTTTTAGCTAGATCTTACTTATCTAAGAAAATATTTTTTACATTTTAGATTCAGTCATATTGTTACCTGAATTTTGGTAGCCTAATGATAATTTTATATAAGTACAGATACTACTGTGAACATCAAAAGGTAAAATATATGAATAGGCAGTCCTCAAATGGCGCTACTAAACTACGAATACTCAAAAAGGTGGTTTAATTATTTATGCTTATGTTTATTAGGGCATAAACATAAAGGTAATTCCCAGCCTCCTATCGGACGTTTGTTTACGACGTAACCCGCAGAATTAACCCCCAAATATCCAATACCGTAACTCAGCAACTTGCTGACAACCATATTTCTAAACGCATTTTCAGCTCATAAATTTTATTGGTAAGCGAAAAAATTTAATTAAAACAAGACCCACTCACTTTGCACGGGTAAAATTTTTACACGTTTTAATAAAAGATATTAAAGTTGAAACTTCATCCTTTGTCGACGCTTTTGCATAGTTACTCTACTTTAACTTGATCTTCTTTATCCATGAATTGAATTATCCTTTCACAAGGTAAGGCGATCAATCAAGTCGTGTAATAGGGTTAGGATCCAACTTCTCGTTATTTCTATAGATATTTAATTTTCTTTTCATTTTATATTATAGCTATGTACTCTACTCAGTACAGTAAATATAGAAAAAAGTACCTAAAGAACGTTTCATTTTTTTTTCTAAACAACAATTGCTGAAAATACATAAATCACGCCTTTATCCCTTATCTTATTTAGCCGATAGTGTCCCACTGCTGGGCAAAGGCCTCTCTCCGGTCTCTCCACGACTCTCTGTCCTGTGCTTGTACCGGCCAGTCTTTCAGGAAGGCATCAAGTTCGTCTCGCCACCGCCGCCTGGGCCGGCCACGCCGCCGTCTGTCCCTTCTAGGCATCCACTCGGTGGTCATTTTGGCCCATAATTCAGCTGGCATACGACAGACGTGGCCCGCCCAAAATAGGATTTTATAAAACTGAAATTATAATGAAAAATCGATTGGTCTATCGACCGCTACTCGATAACCTTAAGAAAACCTATGAAATATGTTTTCGAATTATTAGGCAGTTTACTAAGGGCCGTATTTGTAATCAGCTCTTATGAGTAACAGCAAGTTTGAGTTCGAATCAGAAATGTCATTTCAGTACAAACTGGCCTGTCAAATCCATACTTACTATTGCTCTCAAGCTTGAGATCGTTTCATAAATACGAGCCTGCGACAACTCACTCCCCTCATTGACTCTATTTCCGTCAAGTTTGAGCCAAAGTCAAAGGCAACCCAATAAATTTATATTTTTTACCCAAATTTAGGTATCTAACGTTAATTCTTGCATCTTCATTTTATTTTTCTTTGTAGCTGAATGTTTGCTTTGCGTCACAAGACAAAAATGAATTCACAAATAAAATCACATCACAACCTCCTGAGCCGTTAGCAGTAGCTCAACCTCTGCGATTATGATCTGGGCTTCCCAAAATAAATAGTAGGCTCTGCGCGGTCGCCGAGTGTGCGGTATCTTACCCCTAATCTGGGCAAAAAATAAGGTAACCCACGGAAATAGTTGAGATGCGGGAAGAGATTTATCTAGCTAGGATTGGGATGAGAATCTAGTGAAAACATTAGGTTAGTCAATGTTTTCCTCTTATCTTTCCTGAGAGATCTTTCAATAATGATCTTTATTTTTTTATTATTATTATGCATCTAAAATAAGACTATTTTAGAAATAGTTTTGATGGAGTTTCAGAGGATTTTCACTACAAAGTTATTTATTTTTAAACTTTATAGAACGTAGTTTTTCCATTAAAATCAAATTTTTTGTTTGTTTTTTTTTTTGCGAATTTTCAGACATCTGTTTGTAACAGTATGAATATTTTTGCTGCCACCAAATTATTTGGAAAACAAAATGTTTGTATTTGTTTGCGTTCCAATCAAATGGACGTTTGTTGAACTATGATGTGTTCAGTCCACGACTGAATGCACCTGAAGGCATGGTATGTTATGTAGCATTTTTTTTACTAGTTGCACTGCACTAATGACTAGCCAATAATAATAAGCAGCCTATTTCTATGGTCAAAGAAAGATCTAAATCAAAGAAATAATATTCGGCAGTTCATACATTTGTGTCCAGGTAGCCGATTAGCAGTTTTGTATGGAATAGCAAACTATGGTAGTTTTACTATGAGCTAAATAGGTACCTTGTGTACACATGTACCTAGCAGAAATAAAATAAACACAATTTTGCGGTGTAAACTTAATTAACGTTATATTTATTTGACAGGGTGTCATTGTGGACCGATATATTGTTTAGAATTTGCAACCGAGTGTCAGAGTTTCTAAACCGCACAGCGTGAGCACAGATAATAGAAATTTGAATCTGAGACAGCGACCGGGACCGTCGGCTTAACGTGCCCTACGAAGCACAGGGTCTTTTTCCGGATCAGGAACCCATGGCTCAGACCAACCACGGAGGCAGTTATTTCAGGCTATGTGTGTAGTGTAGGTGTAGGTATGTACAACTGGAGCAAACTTAGCTTTTGTCTAGAAATACTGGTACTTTGCGGAATTTCTCCTTTCTCTCTAATAACTTTATGTTCTCTTTGTTCTTAGCTACCGGAGGATAAAATAAACAACAATGTGAGAATTGTGAGAAGTAATAACGATTTCTATTTCAATTACTGCTATTTCACAGAAATATCTTGGTGTTTACAAACGAGCTGCTTTGTCAAAAACAATTCAAGAGTAATACGTGAATTTCTCACCAAATACCAAATAGATGTTTCTAAAATTAGAATAAACATTAACAAGACGTTATTTATTTTTTATGTGGTGTATTATAAATAAAATTCAAGAGTAATACGTGAATTTCTCACAAAATACCTAATAGATGTTTCTAAAATTAGAATAAACATTAACAAGACGTTATTTATTTTTTATGTGGTGTATTATAAATACCGAAACAACTTTAAAAAATACAAACTTTCATGCCTCTATCCCTAATGGGGTAGACGGAGTGTAGAATTAAAAAAAACAAAAAATAAGCCGTTCCGCCACGTCTGATAAAGTTTTGAGGGTTATTTAAGATAGAGTTGCAAATATATGGCAGTAGTAACAGGTTGTCAGCACATCGCCAAAATTTTGCAATATAGCCCTCGAAATCCCTTGGTTTTTACAGAATGCCTGGGTGGAAAAGAAGCTGGAAAGAACTTTAATAAAATGTCGTCTTTATTTTTTAAAACGTTTGCAGTCTACCCCCAACTTTTGTAAAGTATATATATATATTGTATTGTAATCTATATCATACCGCTGTTTGCTTTCCCGGTTACATAACTGTATACGTACATAACATACTTTTAAGTGAAACCGTTATTTTTGTTGCAAAATTAGGATGAGTGGGCCAATTATAGCCGATCTGGCAAGTCCGGTAAATTTTTAAACATGAAAATAATGAAAATAAAATTTATACTTGGATGGGATTTGAACCCACGATCTTTGGAGTACCGTTTCGATGCTCTAACCAACTGACCTATAACTTTGTTTAGCGTGGTCCAACCTACGACCAATCGATACTCTCTCGGTAAATTTAACTCCCAATATTGGATTCAGTAGAATTTAATCACGAGTTCTTGAAATAATAGAGGATAGAAGATCAATACGCCTATTGTTTATCTCTCTTTATCCCTCTGCCGCAAACTTGGAACTTGGAAGCTCCACGTAAGCAACAAATACTGCGGTATAAAGCAAGTGGTTAGAAATTAGATTTTTTTTTTTATTTGGGATTTCGTGCGGTCATAATAAGATGTAGGATGTAGGTCAAAAAGCATGGAGAGCAAGTATCCTAATTATTAGAGAAAGTTTTTACTTAAAGAACATCATCCTTCAATTTCGAAATTTATAAAATTTTACCTTTGACTGGTTTACTCCCGTCAAAAATCTTTGAATTATTGATGCTTTATTTATATTCCACTCTTGTAATAAAAAATATTACTATTATGATATCTATATATTATATCAAAATAGTTGAACAGACGGGTCAATGACATGTGGCAGAAACTAAATAGGTATACATATACATAGATACAGTTTCGGTTCTATAATTGCTTGTATAATAGTCAAGAACATAGAGTAAAATGAGAAATTATATACGCAGACGCGACAGCGGTTGTCGCGAGATTGAACGGAAATCGAACTCTGCGGCTTGCGGCGCAGTGATAGAGATTGCAGCCAATACCACACACAACCATCTGATCTATAAGATAGTAACAAGTAATAGTGCGAGATAAAAAATATTTTATTGAAATTATTCTTTTGTAATCTTAGTACAAAATAAGACAGGCACTTACGAGTATGTTGTACTGTGTGAAAATATAAATAAAGCGGTGATTGAGATTGCAGCCAATACCACAGAGAACCATCTAATCTTTAAGATAGTAATAATAGCGCGAGCAAAAATTTACACATCTGTCGTATATGCTACTTTTTACAATCAGGATAAAGATTATGTTGGTTGGATGGTATAAAGAAAACAGCTGACTATAGTGAAACATTCATACGAGGAACCTAGTCAATATTACGTTATCGTGACATAAATACTCGTGTTAAAGAAATGCAGATAATTTTGCCCCAATTTTCTACCTACATGGTAGAAAATTGGGGCAAAATTAATTTATTTAAGGTATTTTATAATTAACAATGTCAATTTCCTCATTTCCAATATCATACCGTCTCGTATGTATTTCGTTCGTGTACGATCACAATCTCAACAATGCACACATACTCAAAGATAATATCAAAATCGTATTACCAATTACCGTTATCTAATACGAGAATCTGCCATTCGAATCCGGCAAACAGGGCGGCGGGTTTTCAGAATCGACCCCGTGAGCTGATTGGAGAAATTAGATTGGCTGAGCTGTGTCTTGATAAGCTAATGTGTGTTGGCATGGGCTTAATTCTACAGGTCGCTTGCTAAAGCGACATTTAAGTTAGTCCTATCAGTTAGTTTAAGATCGACCGCGTAAGCTGATTGGAGAAATTGGATTTGCTGAGCTGTGTCTTGATAAGCTAATATGTGTTGACATGGGGCTCAATTCTACAAGCCGCTTGCTAAAGCTTCATTTAAGTTAGTTCCAGGTCGACCACGTGAGCCGATTGGAGAATATAAGCTAATGTGTGTTGGCTAGGGTTCGATTCTGATACGCCACTTGCTAAAGCTAGCAAGTAACAGTTCACAATTGACTTTTGACCTCATGATCTGGTTGGAGAAATCAGACAGGAAATAATTCCCTCTGGGTTTGTCTATGATTCTATGCATTGTTTTTTTTAAGTTTTTGACACAATTTCATAAAATTTTACTTAGCTTTGGCTACCTTCCTATACAACACAAAGTGTAAAATTTTGAAAATAAAAGTATCGGTGAATACGTTCGGTCGGGTACATTTAAAATTAAAGCTGATTATATTCTTGTTTTTTTTTGTATCGTATAAATGGTCCCACTTGTTCTTTTAAATGTTATTAATATTTAAGTGACAGGCGCCTTAAATTTAGCTAGCAAGTGATACCTAGAATTGCTCCCTGTGTCCTGTTACGGCCTGACTAACTTTGTAAGTCTTGAAGCCGCCGAGGCTGTTTAGAGAACAGTCTAATATGGTTACGACTATCCGGACCTACATCTTGATATGCTTGTGGGGTGTGAAAACTATATTATTTGTTGTGTAAAGGACAAGGTCAAACAAGGGAAGGCAAAACATATTTCATAATATGATTTTAAACATCGTTTTTTGTTATCAGCTGGACAGTGGTTTGGGTATGAGGATTTATTGTGACTTAACTTTTCAAGCGCAAATAGTCTCGTAATAACTCTTTGACGGTGACGGTCTTTAAGAGAGCCCGATGATGTAGTGGATAGGGCCGCTGCCTCCTGGGCGAGAGGTCATGGTTTGAATCCCACCACGTACCAATGTGTTTTTCGGTTTTCGAATTCGGCGCTTTTTCCGTGCTTCGGAAGGCACGTTAAGCCGTTAGTCAAGGTTAATATCGTTTAATACCGTAGATATTAGTCGTTAAGCCATATCAAAGGCCAGTGCTAAGCATTGGCGGCTTGAAAACTCTGAACTAATCTATGATTGGGTCTGGTTTACCTTCTGGGTTGCGGAGGTCAGTTATCAGTCGGTCTGTGTAAAAACCAGTAACCTCGTTCAATCCCCTAGATTAGGTAGCTGACCCCGTAAGATCCTAGTATGGGTAGGGAGATGATGGTGATATTCGTTTTTTTTTTAGCCTGAATCATTGATTATATTCTGTAGAACTATCGTATCTTGATCTATAGAAATTTAAAAAATAACCAGCTACATACATACATACATACATACATATAGTCACGCCTTTATCCCTAATGGGGTAGGCAGAGTGTAAACGACCAAAACAAAGGTCGTCCCGCCACGTCTGACAAAGTTTTGAGGGTTTTTTAAGATATATTTTGTAAGTATATTGCTGTAGTGACAGGTTGTCAGCCCATCGCCTAAATTGCAATATACTGAAACCCTCGGATCCCTTAGCTGATTTTTACAGCATGCCCGGGAGGAAATGCAGCTGGCACATTCTATGTTTTTCTCTCGCTCCCAGTCCAGCATGGAAGCAACCAGCTAAAAGGTGACTATTACGCTTTACGCATTTATCTCACGACTACCTCTCGACCATACTTGTGATTGTGCGCGCCCTTTTGTGCCTTTACTATGGCGAACTTACGCACACTAAGTAAATGTACGTATAACTACATTTACAAACACAAGTAATGCAAAGCGGCAGTCGTGACAACAACTATACAGATATCTGAATTTTATCTATCTAGTCTACTGATTTAAATAACCTTTCCTTGAGTCAGCGGAGCACCCCACAAGCACGTACAACGTAGTGCGACTGGCACGTTAAGGGGCATAACATACATGCATGCGGGACCTTATTCTATTAAGGAACGCCCTGGAACGTTCTGGAACAGTGGCTCCCAAAGTGGAATGAACCACATCCAATTAAAATAGCTCCCGACATATCCCTAGCCTGACGGCTGACATGAAAGTAATAAAAAGCAGTTATGTAGTATTGGTGCAGTGAATTTTGAACTAAAACAAACATCTACACATAAATGTGTTAAAATTTACACTTCTAAAACGTACTCGTTTTAAAGGCAAAAAGAGAATCAGTTCCGTTTGCCTTAAAAAGGGGTAATATGTACATTATTTCATGGAAAATGCGGGTATATTTTTCTTAGGTGTGATAAACATTATTATCTCAGGGTAGATAATGCTCGTATTTGTAAAGCTATCTCAATATTGAGAGCAATATTAAGTTTGGATTTGACAAGCCATTTTGTACTCAAATGATATTTCTGATACGAACTCAAACTTTGTGTCAATCTCAAGTGCGGATTATAATTACAGGCCTTAAATCTTCTCACGATCCACTAGTTGGCCCAGGTCCACAGTTTGGGAACGTCTGAACCAACGTTCATGGACGTTCGCCATTAACGACGTGACGTCGGGAAAACCACCCAGCCTGCCTAGATTCTATTGTAACCCGCTTTCCATAGCTAGGTAATCGGAATATGCCTTAACTCCCAACTTGAAAGAAACTCTTAATGGCCTCAGCGATAAGGAGCTAGGAAGTTCGCGGAAAAGTAATTTAGCTTAGCTTCTTGGTAATTAGCACTAGTAAGTTTGCAGTCTCAGCGTATTCTACTTTTCGGTTAAGAAAAGTGGAAATGGCGGAGACACTTAAAGTATAATTGATTTTGTGAAAGATTGGCTATTAATTTTGCCGGGTCTCACTAAAACCTTTCTCCAAGACGTTTTAAAACTAAAAACGTTTTAAAAATACATACATACACACATCACGCCTTTGTACCTAATGGGGTAGGCAGAGCGTTAACGACCTAAACAAAGGTCGTTCTGCCACGTCTGACAAAGTTTTAAGGCTTATTTAAGGTAGATTTGTAGGTATATTGCTGTAGTGAAAAGTTGTCAGCTTATCGTTTAAATTGCAATATACAGAAACCCTCGGATCCCTTAGCTGGTTTTAACAGCATGCCCGGGAGGAAATGCAGCTGGCACGTCTATGTTTTTCTCTCGCTCCCAGTCCAGCATGGAAGTAATTTTAGTAATTTTCAAATTAAAAACGTTTTAAATATGATATTAAACTATTGAATTAGACTAAAACTAGTTACACACACTAGAACATACTAGTACAAGCCTAAAGCGTTACTGTTGATAATTTAACAAATTGTAAGAACTTTGTCGATGTAGCTCCGTCTACGATGTGTCTACGCTTGCTACGCCGTAGCAAATATCTACAACACCAGGGTTTTTTTTGTTTGTGACGTAAAACCAGTGTTTTGTTTTACTAACGTACAAACACGTCGCAAATGTCTACGACGTAAAACCAGGTAATTTTACTACTGTAGCAAACACGTAGCAAAGGTCGGAAGTATTTGGTTTTACTATTGAAACACAAACGTTGGAAATGTTTACGACGTATGACCAGTGATTTGTTTCTCATCGTAGCAAATGTCTACGACGTAGCACCAGTGATTCATTTTACCACAGTAGCAAATGTCTACAGCTTCACTGCGGTTTCGCACTGTTCCGTATTCGGTTCGTATCTAAATCGTGTCCGTGAAATTTCCATATAAAACGGATATGGAAGCGTGCGCAAGCTGTCATACATTTACTAGAAAGACCAATTCGGATCAGAATATATTCGGAAACGAATTTGGAGCAGTACAAAGCGCCCTTATCTGATCATTGTTTTGTTATTGTTTCAGCCGTGGGCGCGTCACCGGAGCCCCGCCGGCCGCCGACGCTGATGGAGCCCCCGCACCGCGTTGAGTTCACCAACGACACCGGCGCGATGCTCAGCTGTTCCACCTGGGGGGACTACCAGGTAACAAAGATTTTCTTCTTCTTCTGTCGAGTGGGTATCGAGTCTATCCACCCGGTGAACCATGGTGTCAGAGTTTTTTAAACCGCCTAGTAGCACAACTAACAGGCCTCTGACATAGTTTGAGTAACGACCACTATCAAAAACAGCGACCGGGACCGACGGCTTAACGTGCCCTTCGAAGCACGAAATCTTTTTCATTTCGGATAATCAGGTGATTCAGCCTGCAATGTCCTAACCAAACTCTCAAATTCTCAAAGTGATAAACTCTCCAATATCAACTTTGTATTTCCCCCCTGGGAATCGAACCCAGGACCTCCGAATCGGGAGTCTATGACACTAACCACTAGACCACGGAGGCAGTCACAAACTAAAAAAACTACACATTGCTCACGGTATGATTGTATTGAAGTTGCTTGAGATTACACCATGGTGGGGGCTTGCAAAGCCGTGAAAATTCTTACGATACCGGTGCCATGCTGCTCTTAGATGGAACTACCAGATAACAACAGAACAACAGCTTAGATTACGCTGCTGGAATCCCCTTACCACGACAACGTCAGTGGCAAGCAGTTTTTTATAAGAACTACAGATATGCTACGTCAGCTTTGATGTAACTAAGGCATGGGGCATGGTTTTCTATTGTTAGTAACAGTCTTTTCTTTAGTCTAGTTCCGTGCTGATAGAATCAACGATGTCACAAGCGCTTATCCATATCTACGTTTAGGTAATTTAATAGTCAATACTTAATTATTTGAACATTTTGTCCTAGCTTGCATGGTTTTCCTGGAAATTGAGATTATCTGTCAAACGGGACCTTTTTAAGGGGGAGGGATGACGCCGGTAGGTCCAATATAAACTATTCTCATAAAGGTACAATACTCTGGCATCATCAAAAGTTAATAGTGAATTCTGCCGTCCCTCCCATACATCCTGTCAAAGTAATCCGTGTTTAGGGTATATATTTATGTATATATTTGTATTTAAATAGCTATAAGTATTTATTTATTTCTTGTTAATATTTATGTAAAAGATTTACATTATATATTTTTTTACAGTAGTATTATCTTATTGATATTTATTAAATTTTGTGCACGTTTTATCCGCGTATCTTTAAAATGATCACTTCTGTAGGTCTGCTGTAAGAAATTTCTTTTTAGAAATAAGCAGTGCCTGTTGTGTCTTTGTTTTTAATGTCCTGTGTTTATAATGTTTTTTTGTGTACAATTGTTAAATACATTAAAATTTAGAAGTAGCATGTCAAAATCATATTTTGTTTAGATTCCATTGAATATGCGTAAGCGAACTAAGCACTCTAATACTTTTTTATTGATAAATCCCTTTGTGTACGTCCTACACAAGGAAAAGTAGAAGCCTTCACGCGTGACTGAACAAGTCGATTGTCGACAAAGCGATTTCCAGTTAGCAAGGGAAATGTCGCGTATCTTTTAGCATCGCGACATCAGGACATTACACAATAGATAAATAGTTACAAGAAATAGCAAAGAAATGTGACATTTGGAGCGCATTTTGATATTCAAGATATTGTTTTGGTATGATAAAATAAAAATACTTATTCAAAAAGCTAGTAAAAAGATTATCAGATAAAATTATTGACAATTATCTGATCTGATTACACGTTAAATCCGTTTTTGTATAAAAATTTTTATCAGATCCGTATTATCAGACTTTGACCACCAGACCATACCCGATTTCATAGGATCGTTTGTTGATTGTCAAACAAGTTTGGTTTTCAAGTGTATCTCTTGCATCCAATAACTTGAGTTTAGTCTTAAAAAATAGATGCGGTTTAATCCAAAAACTTAACTTATTGCAAGATACATACATATAAATTGCTACCTTAGCAATAAGGCCGCCTATGTTGTACTTGTTTTTTGTTATCTGTTGTGTTGGATGTTGTATTATTACGTGCAATAAAGTATTTTTATGTTATGTTATGTTATAGTCACACCTTTACTCCTAAAGGGGTAAGCAGAGCGTAAACGACCTAAACAAAGGTCGTTCCGCCACATTTGCCAAAGTTTTGAGGGTTATTTAAGATAGATTTGTAGGTATATTGCTGTAGTGACAGGTTGTCAGCCTATCGCCTAAATTACAATATAAATAAAACCCTCGGATCCGTTAGCAGATTTTTACAGTATGCCTGGGAGGAAATGCAGCTGGCACATTCTATGTTTTTCTCTAGCTCCCAGTCCAGCATGGAAGAATATTGCTAGATTCAACCTATAAAATTCATTACATGTCACTGCATTCCATTACCCCAATGACAATAACAATTTATTGACCTAGTCGTTTCCATTATACTAGTCCAACAAATTGTTCAATTCAGTCGAATGATCAAGTATTCAAGTTGACAAGTTCTGATTGTAAATGTCAACAACGCAACGGCTTTCGAGCTCCAATTAAGGGGAATTTATTTCACTTAAAAACTACCTATTATAGTAGTATCAAGATGTCCTAGAAAAAATATTATAGTTTAGTTAGGCTCGTATTTATGAAGCGATCTCAAGCTTCAGACCAATATTAAGTATGGATTTGACAGGTCAGTTTGTACTGAAATTACATTTCTGATACGAACTTGAACTCGTTCGAGTTAACTCATGAGAGGTGATTAGAAATACGGCCCTTAGTGTTGATTGTTGTGGCTATTTTGATAACATATCTCAAAATACCATGATCTTCCATGATGGACTGGGAATGATAGAAAAACATAGAATATACTAGGTGCGTCTCCTCCCGAGCATGCTGTAAAATCCAGCCAAGATATTCGAGGGTTTCAGTACATTGTAATTAAGGAGATGGTCTGACAACCTGTAGCTACAGCAATATACAGATACATCTTAAGCAACCCTCAAAACTTGTCAGACGTGGCGGGATGATCTTTTTTTCGGATCATCGACGCTCTGCCTCCCCATTAGAGATACAGGTGTGACAGTATGTATGTATGTATATATCTATGTATGTATCTCATACATAGATATATGTATACATACATACATTTCTTGATTTGTCCCATGCATGGGCATGTTGTAAAAGTCAGCTAAGGGATTCGAGGGTTTCAGTATATTGTAAATTTAGGCGATGGGCTGGCAACCTGTCACTACAGCAATATACCTACAAATCTAAATAACCCTCAAAACTTGTGGCGGGACGACCTTTGTTTTGGTCGTTTGCGCTCTGCCTACCCCATTAGGGATAAAGGCGTGACTGTATGTATGTATTTGTCCCGATATTGAAAATAAACCAATGCCTTCCTTAATAATATTTCTTGATTTATCCGTTCCTTGAGACGTATACATCACTTGACAATGCAGCAATAAGCTCAAGATAGTCTACATCCGTCGGCGGAAATAACATTACTATTTTCGTCAGAATATTTCCTACTCGCCAGACATTTTAGTCATTTTTCTTTTACGTTGAAAATTTCATTAAACCATAGATCATATCTGCAACTTTCGTATCCAGTAAGTATATTCCGATATTCAAAATTCTTGGTTGGAGTGCGGAGTGCGACATCGCTCGAGTTGGTAGCGGTAAGTCAGCCGAAGCGGCATATTTTCTAATTTGTTTCCTGCCCGCCTTCCCTCTTCCGAGAGTTAACAAATCCCCTTCCAACTGAATCTTCTTTATTATGTTTGTGGCTTCGATATTTTATGCGGATTCTGGCCAATTTATATTTGGCTCGGTGAAAGACGATGCGAAAGTTTTCTTAAACTTTATTTCAATAAGAACAGGACTCCGATTTGTAAAGGGATTAAATTTTGGAAGCTCAGTTCTCACTCTAAAAGTCGCTAACATTGTTATTCTGGAAAATACTATATCTAGTTCTTGGTCTACAGTATTATCCAATATCTACTGTACACGTGGCTCAACCGTAAAACAAAACAAGTTCCTGGATTCAATAGATAAATCTACTGGATGTTCCGCCTCGAAAAAGTTCTGAAGTTAAACATGCAAGAAAATATCTCATTCGTCTCACAGATGGAACGAGCATGTATCAAAAAATTCATACACCAAGGAATCGCGCAGACATGAAATACGTTACCCAGGGCACTGGGCCGCGCCTGTTACTGTTACGCGAAATGTGATTTGGTATTCAGTATTCGGAAACCTCGCCCAACTCAAATATAAATAAAGTTTTTCCATTCGGCGGAGTTCGGCTAAAAGTTTACGGTCGCGCCCCACCGGGAAATAAAGATATGCTCGCTCGCCGCCCGCCGTCTTTCATAAATATGGAGAGGTGTTGTCTGCTCGCTCATAGCGCTCATTACCGTAACGTGTCCCATTCTTCGCGCCGTCACACGTCCCTCGCATTTTATCGCCATGATAAGGAGCGTTTTCCCAGGTATTTGTTCTCATATTGCGGATAACTTAAAGATTTGCTGAAACAACCTCACCCGAACAACTTTACGTTGATTGCTTCAAATCAACGCGCCCCTTCAAGAAAGAATTTAATCCGATAAAAATGCGGCGAATAAACGGGTCCTTTATATACGAATTAAATTAAAAACTCCATAGTCGCGTGGAATTTGGAGCAAACTTTTCGCATTGAGCGGAGTTAGACGATATTTCGGGCAGGGAACGATTCGCAGGGGACCGTTCCTGGCGCACCTGCCTCACCTGCCGCCAGAATTTTGCGATTAATTTCATAACCTGGCATTGGAAATGTTATTTGTAGGCCTCCCGACTCGATAACGCTGTGCTTTTGCTGTATACGTTTAATCTGTAAGTTTGTAGCTTCAAAGGCTTTTTACGAACTTTGGCGACCGCAAACTTGAGATGCGTGTTTTGGGAAGTGGATTAGGTTCGCTACCTTGTTTGCGTCTCAAGTGGTTGAATATATTTTGGAGATCAACAATTTAAAACAAAAGTAATCTCAACTGTTACCCACCCGCTTTTAATATTTATTTTAGTTAGATATGAAATAATACCGTTTAACACCGTAGTTATTAGTCGTTAAGCCATGTCAGAGGCCAGTGTTAAGAATTGGCGTTAAAAAGATGGCAGTCGCTCTGTGTTAAAACCAGTACCATCGTTCAATCACCTAGATTAGGCATCCGATCCCCTTGAGATACGGGATAAGGCTAGGGAGATAATAATAAACTCTGTGAATTCTCATAAGAACCGTATTAATAAGTGAGTAGAAAATAGAGTCACAGTGGAACTAAGAATCCGTACCGTGGATGCAGGTCGCAGGTGCCACGGCACGTTAACTAATGAACTGCTGACGCGCTTTCACGATATTAGATATCGCTATAACATAAACATTATTTCATATTACTTATGACAATGAGTGACTCTTTGTTTTTTAAACGATGCCATTCTATTTACAAACTAAAGTAAGAACCATAGGATATGCAAGTAAAATTTATTAATCAACGCACGCGTTTAAAATTGTCAACTTTGTTACAACCTATGCAAAAACTTTGAATAAAATGTATTCCATGTTGCAAAAGAAACAAAACAGAAAATATTTTTAAACTTTAAGATAATTATTTTGAAGTCAAAACTTATTTATATCACATAATTTGAAGCAATTTCAAAAAATAAAACAAAATTAAACTCTCTAAAGTTGCGCTACACAAATTATACAAGGATTTTTGTACCATTAAGTTAAACAATAGAAAATGTTACAGCCACTTTTATTTTGGTAGATTTAAATATTATCAAAATACTTATAATACATTTTCCAAATATAAAACATTTTTCGATGGCCACATTTACTTTCCAATGGCATCTTAAGAGCGTCTGTTCTATCAAGTGTAAAAGTGTTAAGTAGACGCTGTTCATTTGCCAACAAAATGTTTCAAGTATCGTCTGAATTTTACCATAATCACTCAAATATTAAAACATGGCATCACGCTTATTCCTCGCTATTTTCATGTTTTAGGTAATATATTCTTCCTATAGAGTACAGTGAGAGTAATGTCTATACTAGAGATTATTCGAACTTAATCATCATCATCAATCTTCAAATAAACGGTCATAAACAGTCAGCTTAACCTCAGAGTACCGAATGTAATTCTATAAAAAATCTAAAAAGCGTATTGCCAAGAACAAAATGATCAAAGATCTTGTATCAAAATTGGTGACTAAAACACGTCATCTATCTAACATTAATAGCTGTCATATAAACTTGTAACATGATAATACGAGCCAACATCCTAGTATTAATTCTGGCCACGTCGCGGTTCCTTATCAAGGTGAAACCTTATGACATGGGTTGCCAGCAACGTTGCCAACTTGCCACCTAGCGCCAGGAAGTGTGACCTCTTCGCCCTTCGACCTTGAAACGAGAAGTTGGATAATATTATAATTATTGAAACTTTAAATGTGAAATTTAATTACATACATATAGTCACGCCTTTATAATGGGGAGGCAGAGCGTAAACTACCTAAACAAAGGTCGTTCCGCCACGTCTGACAAAGTTTTGAGGGTTATTTAAGATAGATTTGCAGGTATATTGCTGTAGTGACTGATGCTGCTGAGAGATTGTCAGCCCATCGCCTAAATTACAATATACTGAAACCTTCGGATCCGTTAGCTGGCTTTGACAGCATGCCCGGGAGGAAATGCAGCTGGCACATTCTATGTTTTTCTCTCACTCCCAGGCCAGCATGGAATTAAATTAAATAGACTAAATATTGATTTAAAGAGATAACACAAGTTCATATCATCGCACATACCAAAGATCTCACACACTCATTGTTGCACTCACATGTAGGTACATATTCGAATGTAATATTAGGACAAGTCTTCTTCTGTCGTGTGGGTATCGAGTCAATCGACCCGATGAACCCTGGTGTTAGAGATTTTAAACCGCCTAATAGCACAGTTAATATGCCTTTGACATGGTTTGTGTAACCACCACTATCAAAGACAGCGACTGGGACCGATGGCTTAACGTGCCCTCCGAAGCACAGAATCTTTTTTGTCGATATTCAGGTGATACGGTCTGCATTGTCCTAACCAAACTGGGGAAAATCTCACGAGTGATTAATTGATAAATAAGTATCAACTTTGTGTTCCCCCCTGGAAATCGATCGCAGGACCTCCGGATCGTGAGCCCACGGCTCTGACCACTATACCACGGAGGCAGTTAGGATAAGTAAGAGTTCATGCGCACATGATAACTGAATAAAGTCCACGAATAAAAATTACAGAAGCCGATTCTATATTTATCAAACCCCTTCTGGTTCCCTTTCCAAATATTGCTTTATAAGCGGCCCTAATCTGAACCAAAACAAGAATTTTCTTATGAGATTGACCTCTGAGGTCTAGAAGGGAGATAAGGCTTCTTTCAGTTGTTTTGCGTGTGTCCTCCGCCCTTTCGGATCACAGCAGCTATTGCCCCCGGCTTCTGAACCCTTCAATCAAAGCGTCCCTTCAAACAATGTCCAACTTCCTTCAAAGCTGAAAGCAAAAAAGAAGGAATAAAAACTTGTAAGTTTCAAAGGGATGATCCCCTTATTTTGCTTCTTTTGTTCCGTTGAAATGTAATCCGCGGATTGCATTGCAAGCTAAAAAGACATGAATTGTTCCAGAATTCTTTATTAATGGTACGACTGTCTCGTCATTTGTTTTGGGAAGTCAAAGAATAGAATATCAGATTCACTTCGTCAATAAATAAAATGTAGAGTGTAATTCTAGTAATGATGACGTTCTTGTGATGGTGGTAAAAATTAAATAAATAACTTTAATAGTATCAATGTTGTAATTTATGTTCAATGGTGCCGATGGTGTAGTAGATAGGGCCGTTGCCTCCTGAGCGGGTCATGGTTTGAATCCCACCACATACCAATGAGTTTTTCGGTTTTCGAATTACATAAGTATGTACATTTATTCGGCGCTTTTTCCGTGCTTCGGAAGTCATGTTCAGCTGTTGGTCCCGGTTAATATCGTTTAATACCGTAGATATTAGTCGTTAAGCCATGTTAGAGGCCAGTGCTGAGCATTGGCAGCTTGAAAACTCTGACCTAGTCTAGCAGTCGTTCTGTAAAAAAAAAAGTCGCTGTGTGTAAAAAAAACAGTACTTTCGTTCAATCACCTAGGTTATGTAGCCGACCCCGTGAGATACGGGATAAGGCTAAGAAGATAAGGGAAATGATGTTGTAATTTATGTTCAATAGAATTTTGCATCACCAAATCATTCTGCTTAACGCGTCGTTGAGTTTGCCATTTGTCTTCAAAAGCGCCTCCTATGCCTACATTTTTAACATAAATTTAGAAATCAAAGATTGTTTGTGTAATATAAATTATAATATCATGCTACGAGGTAGATATAAGTTACGATTTCTGCAGCTGGTGTAACTGTCGACATATGTTTTTTTTTTGTGTTTTACCGCTGCTCATCTCACAGGTACAAACGTGTTTGCCTTCGAGCGCACACTTCCAATCTGCTAGCAAGAAAAATATTTGCTTGTGCACGATGTATGTAGCATTCTCAAGAAATACGCTTAGTTTACCCAAGAACACTGGTGTTATTAAAGCAAACAGTATATGTATAAGAATAAAATATGTTTATCCAATTGCGCCAACTATATAATAATAATAATAAAAAGTTTTATTGAATTCACACACAAAGAAAGTTACAGTTAATAATAAAAAACTAATCTATGTTGTGGTTGCTACAAGTGCGACAAATATTATAAACCCTATCTCTTAAACTAGGTAGACCTGTATCTTAAGAGATCTTATCAATACGAATTAGTGTCTTCCGATAACGCCTTATTTTCCACTGATTTTGATTATGAGTGAGTACCAAAAGCAATATGTAATAACGATGGTGTGAAATGGCGTGGTTTTATTTTTATAAAGTACATAATATAGCAAATTGAATGTATTTCACAAATCATATAGCTTGAATCTAGATGGTTTCTAAATATTTGAACATTACCAGTAACTTTCCTAATAATTGTATTCTATTTGTTTATTATCATATGTATGTATATAAAATATACTCATCACGCCTTTATCCCTAATGAGGTAGGCAGTGCGTAAACGACCTAAACAAAGGTCGTTCCGCCACGTCTGACAAAGTTTTGAGAGTTATTTAAGATAGATTTGTATTTAAGGTATATTGTTGTAGTGACAGGTTGCCAGCCCATCGCCTACATTACAATATACTGAAATCATCATTATACTGCGGTGAGTAATATTGATATATATTTTACGAATTCATACATACAGGTTCAGCCAACCGTGTTGCTGCTCATATCAAATTCTTCATATTTTTGTTTGTAGAACAGGATACCAAATTTACAAAGGAATGAAACAATGTGTATACGTGATGAAGACGTACGGACACTGATATATGAATTTTGCAACACGCTGTCATATCTTCCAGAGACACTTTCAGGGTATGAGGAAACATGCAATTTCCACAATGTCGATGAAACTAACACAATACATTCTGCTTCAAAGCGCGACAACTGAGAACTGACAATAGTGGTGTTGTAATGGTGAATAATTGCTTTCCACACCTGTTCTGCATACATACGTAATAATAATACGCTCTAGAATCAAAAGCTAATAAACGCTAACAATATACCTACAAATCTATCATAAATAACTGTCAAAAGTTTGTCAGACGTGGCGGAACGACCTTTGTTTAGGTCGTTTACACTCTGCCCAACCCATAAGGGATAAAGGAGTGATTATATGTATGTATGTATCAAACGCTACCTAATTACTTACTTAACGTGATAACTGGTACAGTTAACACCATAAAAACAGCTCAAACCGGGTACAAGGTGTAAGGAAACGCAAACTGTAACTAAGGGGCCGCTCAGACAACGAAACCGATCAATTTTCACTAGGAAATTATATCGGGAAATGAAATTTGCTCATTTTGTTTAGTAGTAGGTAGTAAGAAGTCAAGAAAAAATAATTACATAGTGATTAAGAAAAAATAATTACATAGTGATTTTTTTTCAGTTTCGTTGACAGAAGGACACCTTTTAGTTTGCAATACATCATTCCTTACACCCGGTAGAATGAACAAAGAAGATATCAATCAATTAAACCAAATTAATTCCTTTTTACCTTCCACTTCAAGCTTGAACTGAGTTTAAATTACTCTTCCCCGCGGCCCATTTTTGGCGGCAAACACCCGAACGACCCATGGATAAACGGAGCGTATATCTGACGCTGCCACGTCTCAGTACCCGGACCTTTTGGAATCCCAGAGGAATATTACCATCCACGAGATAAAATTGACGAATACTCTAAGTTAACCTATTTTTTTATAAGAGTGACTCTAACATTATTTGTCTGATATTAGATAGCCTTTTTTGAGATTCATTGACCATTTCATTAAGCAACAGCGATAGGTAAACAAAACATATGCCCATTTTATTTTAAGAATATACTTTGTGCCTACATTTAGAAAGAATTTAAATCATATTCCTTATTTATATTTCTGATGAGTAAGTGCCGAAATTTTTGCTCTACGTGGGACGTAAACACCTCAAAACAAGGGAATTTTACCGCTAGTCAGGCGAAACCCCCCATGAGGCCACGAGGTATGCAAAAAAGTAGGCCTCATAAACATATTGAGCTTGGATTTAGGTGTCAGTTGCTAGCGCCGAGCCTTTTAAAATATTCACCGAGCGCTCGGGGAGAGGGGTAGTAAGAGGGGGAGGAGAGGGTAACAAACAAAACATCATTAAGGGACCCAAGAAAAAATAAGCTTAGCGGGCGAAATCATTTCATTAATTAAGAAGAATTGCGTGGAAGTTAATGAAACTCGCTTTGAATAAAAACTTTAATTATGAAT
The DNA here is from genome assembly GCA_949820665.1 of Scrobipalpa costella. Taxonomy (NCBI): domain Eukaryota; kingdom Metazoa; phylum Arthropoda; class Insecta; order Lepidoptera; family Gelechiidae; genus Scrobipalpa; species Scrobipalpa costella. The sequence continues at coordinate 11,686,795 of OX463312.1, forward strand.
GCTCCAGGTTTAACTTAATGAATTTACTGCCGTAGCCGGGCGGAGTCGATAGCATAGCTTTCCCATTCATTACGTAAATATAAGCTTAGAATTTAATGAAAATAGAATCTGATGAAAGTTTAGGGAACATATTATTTTAATATTATTTCTTCTCCTTTTGTTTTTCACTTCTTTATCAAGAAGGTAAAACTCTGCCATATTTTTATTATTAAGTGTTCAGTTCTTATAGAAACTTATAGGGGTTGCTCAGTCAACGCGGTCACAAACCCCATTTTGAACAATAGGAAGGCTGGTTTGTGACATAGATATAATTTTATTGATAATAGACTCTTAGGAATCCATTTAGAAATAAATTATTTGTCTTTGACATTTTGACTTTGAACGAAATCAACTACTTTCACCAGTTTTTTTTTTTCCGGAATTAAAAAAAATATGGCTTTCTCATAAAATAAATGCCTCATGGACGTAATGCAGCCGGTATTGAATAGAGATGTATAACAACAACAAAATAATGGTCTGGATTTTTAAGAAAAAAGTTTACAATAAAATCTATAAAATTAGTAGCAAAACCAGGTAAACACTGAGTAATTTGGCATAACAACAATCGGATAGTATTCGATATATTATGCTTTGTATTGACTGCGTCCGTAATCTAGCGGTCTGAGCCTTGGGCTCTCGACCCGGAGGTCCCGGGTTCGATTACCGGCGGCGGACAATGACTTTATGTTGTTGTTTCTATGTAGTTTGGTTAGGACATTGCAGGCTGATGACCTGATTTTCCGAAAAGTAAGATGATCCATGCTGTCGGATGTAAATAGTCGGTCCTGCGCCTGATTTCTCTCTGGTCGTGTCAGTCAATCTGTCCCATCAGAATAAGAGATTGAAGGAATAGAGAGTGCATTTGGGCACTAAAAACTAGTCCTGCGCAGTTGGCCGATCTCTGGGCGATTGGCCGCCTGCACCGATAATCAGTGGGGGGACTATTATTATTTTGCTCTGTGTTGTGGTTGACTATACCGCAGTCAGCTGGAGTAGCAGAACAGCGGCATCAGAGTGCATCGCAGGTAAATGGTGCAGAAAAATGCAAATTTGTGGATCGCACAACCGCGAACCGCTGCGTGGCTAGATTTAGTTGCACCAGTTGTCACTAACACTAGCACTCCACTCAGAGAGTTTGCTCAAATCTAGTTGCAAAATGTGCAGCGCATTTTGCACTATTCCGTAAGCTGCTCTACGTATTTCAAAAGTTCCACTTTTGATAAAACTCAGTGAGTACTATCTAAAATCCACATCGGAATTTGTGTGTAATTTTCTATATCTAGATCTACAAGGTCTCGAAACAGGTCAGAGGAAGGTCAAATTGTACTCCCATTTCATTCCGAAAGTAACCGCACGACCGAAATGCAAATATTTAAAGATCGCGTAGAAAATATTATTGGCAGCGGTATCCAGTCCATCGCTTCTGGAGGACGGCAAATATACCCTTGTAAATAAAAGCTGGGTTACACAAGACGCAAAGGGGACTATTTCAAGGCGGATACTCCGAAGATTCCCAGAAGTCTTATAAAATATCCCGCTGTACTATATTACGGACTTTGCAAACCACGTTGGCAACTTGCTCATTTTTTGCGGAAAGTTACGTAATAATTCAAGAGTGCGGTGTCTTGTGGAGGCTTATTTGAGAACCCTAAGAGCACTTTGGGCAGGTCATTGAAAGTTTGATTTAATCAAACTTATGCAGTACGGAAGCTGTTCATTTAAATTTTGGTACTTAAGAGGGCAGTGAATGGACGGAACACAAAAAATGTGGTGTAATAATTTAACGTGGATTTTTTACCTTGTATTAATATTATTGGCAGCGATATACAAGCTCTATGGTAGAACAATAGTAAAGTACATTTTTTTTGTAAAACTGGGTGATTCGTCGTCTTCGTGATTTGTCCACTTCTTATTCCCGAAAAAAAAACCAGTAAGCCGCAGGTCAAAAAGGCGGTTAAAATGCTAGTAAGAACATTATGGTTCTAATTCAGCTTTTCTTTGCAGCTGGACTGGCTGCAAGCAGACAGCACACCCGTGACGTCACTGCCAGGGCTGCGGCTGATCCTCGCCAACGGGTCGCTAGAGCTGCTGCCATTCCCAGCTGACCGGTACGGGCGGGACATACACACCGCCACGTACCGGTGTCGGCTCCGGCTAGCCAGCGGGTTCGCACTGCTGTCCAGAAACGTGCATGTCCACGCAGGTAAATTCATATTTTTTGGATTAGCATTGTTGTAACATTGCCGGCTGCTACTTTCAGGGTTCGTTTAGATAGTATCTAAGTTTTTTAAATAATAATTGCAATATGTTATGTTTTCTAATGGAGTGGCATTGTCGTGTATTATGACATATCTCCTCAAATAAAGATTGAAAAAAAAAACTTTCGTGGTTCGCGCTGCCTTGAAAGATATGCAAAAATCTTCTTGTTAATTTGGTAACCAACTACTTCGCTTACCTTAGTAGAAAAGTCAATCATGTTGTATGCTTTACAAAATAGGCAGTGGAATTAATCGATGTTCTTGTTCCAGCACTAAACATACCCTGGGAGGTGCACGTGCCGGACGAGTACGTGATGGCGGGAAACGCGGCCATCTTGCGCTGCGTGGTGCCCGCGCACTGCGTCGACCGCGTCGAGGCCACCGAGTGGCTGACCGACGGCGACGTCAATATTCTACGTTATTTAGGTAATTCTGTCAGAGCTCATCCAAACAAACAGCACATACCAACAGTAGATACAACTGCAGCTGTCGCAATCTGTTGGCGGAAGCGTCAACGAGTCGAAAGCAGCTGTCGTGGTTCGTGGGCGTTAGTGTGAAACCATGATAAGTGTGCATCTGTCAGCGGCTGTAGTCGCTTCAATTCCTGTCAGTGTAGTACCACTGATACATTCAAAGTAAAATAAGTGAAAGTGGTTTCACTGTAGGAGGCAACATATGAAAGCAGTCACCGACGAACCAGCGGCTTACCCGCGCAAACGTTAATAATAAAATTCAACGTTATTTGCTGGCTTTGACTTGCTATCAGTAAAGCTTCATACAAACGAACAGCATTTGCCAACGTCAGGTAACAATTACAGTCGACGAATTGAAGTCGACGGTAGCAGTCGCAGTTCGTCGGTGACAGCTTCCATCTGTTGCCTCCTACAGTGAAACCATGTTCACTGATTTTCATATTTTCATTTTACACTTTGAATGTGTCAGCGATACTTAAAAATACATTTTTTTCGATATCGAGTCAGTCATCTTACCATTCTGCATTCTAATCAAAACCTAATAACAGCCACCTCTAACAATCTCGGCTTAGTAATAGTACTAAATATTAATAATGATAGTAAAACATGTTGATGTCAGATTGTAGATCAGGAGCTGTTTATTACTGCTTACACTAAAACTTGTACTTCAGCGACAAGATAAACAATTTAACGTTACTTACATCATCATAAACTTAAGAGCTTTGCGTGATGCGAAATAGATACATATTTGCCAAGATGAAAAAGTACCTATATAAATATATAACTAAATAGTTCTTTTTATCCGACTGCTCAACGCAAAGAAGGGTAATGTGTTTATCAGCCTATCTATGTATGTATGTTTGATCCTCTGTGACGCTCTGGATAGATAGATAGATTAAACCTTTATTTCATTTCCAACACGACATACCATAACAAAAAAAGAAAATGTTTATAGTTAAATGACAAAAAAAATATAACATACGATCAATTTACAACAAACTATAGACTAGAGCTTCACTAATTATTGACTAACATTTATTAGTGTTGTACCTGTGGGTGTACGTGTGTGGATTTAAGTGTGTGGGTGTACGTGTGTGGGTGTACGTGTGTGGTTGTTGCGTTATGTCGTGTTAGCGGTGTTAGTGAAAATGGCGCTGACTCAGCATGTGTCGCAGAAAAATCACTTCATAGTGAGCGTTGGCGTACACTGCGCGCGCATGATCATTGAGATGAATGAATAATAAAATTAGCCTAAAAAGAAAAGGGGTAGAAAAAAAATAATGTTATAGAAGGTGGTTAGTACTTACTGTCAGAGGCCTGAAAGTTGTGCTACTAGGCGGTTTAAAAACTTTGACACCAGGGCTCATCGGGTCCATAGACGCGATACCCACTCGACAGAAGAAGAAGAAGTACTTACTACTGACATGTAATATATTTTTTCAGTGAAGGCACGGTTGTATGTATGTAATAGTTAAATAAATAAATAATAAGTGTATGTGTGTGTGTGTGCATGACGTGAGGAGTGATGTTTTAAGCACACGATGACTGCAGGATCGAAAGCAAGGAATCCTTATAGCTGGCTTTAAAAACAGCCAAAGAAGACTTAGTCCTAAGGATATTCCGGGGGCGGATATTCCGCCACCGGAATATCATTCCAGCATTTAGTCGCCACCTACCTGAAACTGACACAAAAAAGTGCTGTTTTATGCCTGGGGATCACAAGCTGATTAGAGCATAACCTAGCCGCGTAACAGTGATTTGTGTATGGCCAGGTGAGTTTGATCCAGTACTCAGATTACCTTGTCTCAATCGATTCGTCTTAACCAACTCTTATGCAACTGTCGATAAAGACCGATTCTGTAAAAAAAAATGTGACTATTACAGGCCATCATGTGAAAATTACAAAATTAAGTCGACGAACTATGCCGAGTTTCATAGAATAGAATAGGTATTTGAAAATCAATTCGAGTTTTCTTACATATTTTCGTTTTAAAGCTCACTTTGTATTCGCAGTTGGGTTTTTGAACTTTTTATACTACATACTTGTTTCAGGGTATTTATTTTGTCAAAGTATCAAAAAAATACGATACTCCTAATGAAACTAAACAATTTTCCCAAAGGGTAACTAATTTATGTTTTTTTTTTTATTCGCTCTTTAAGATATTCTAAAGAAAAGTACAGTACAATGGTCTCTAATTAATGAACATTGATTCAATTTATGTAATTAATCCCCTGTCTTTGTTAGGGATACTAAGGATAGGCATTAATCCTATCCGCGATTAAATGGATCATTAAATAGATTGAATAGGCAAAGTGATCAAATTCTTAAAATATAAATTCTTATTCAGCAGTATCAATTATTTTCTAGGGTCTCAAATGAAGCTACCATGTAAATGAACGTCAAATGTCATAACATCTCAAAGGCATTGCCATACCACACACTAGCGAATCAAAGTACTTAATAATTGCTTGTCGTCGAAATCATAAAAGATGATATTTAGTCGTTACCTACTAGCCAACTTTTAATCACGATTTCACTCGCGTTAAATATAAATGTATTCCCGCGATGAAAAGTAGCCTTTGTCTTATTTATGGACTTAACCTATACCAATATGTGTCAAGTTGCATCCCGATCTGTCCGTCCTTTATCGTGATTGAGTAACAAACATCCCAACTTTTGCATTTATAATATTAGTAGGATGAAAGATGCTTTCGGAATCGTATTCACAAAATCTCATCTAAACACTTGTAGCGATACGAACCAATTACATTTTCATCACAAGTTTAATTTACAAGGAAAAAAACCAGCGCGTAAAAATGAAAATTGAAAGCATTTTTCTATTTGCTGTCGTGTAATTCATGAGAACCGGGAAGGAGAACGCGTATCAAACGTTAAACATATACAGACGCAGAGTCTTAGGAAAATAACGCAAATACCTCTCGAAGGATTTATTTGTTTGCCTCCTGGGCTTGATTCTTGCTCAAAGGGCTTGCTTGGTACTATTTTATTCGTTCAAGTACACTAGATATCCCAGAAATGGGATATGGGGAGTCAAAATCAGATCAAAATAATAACATGAGTCGATACAATTAGTTTGACGTAATCTAACAATATAAGTAATCCAGAAATCAATGAAATTGTATTATATACAGTTCTACAAACTTTAAAATCGAATAATAAAATAATTTAACTTAAAACAAAGTTATTTATTACATCGATCAAACCATTCAGTTTTGTAAATAAAAAAAATATGATCCAACACATACGCTGTAAAGTTATTCAGAAATATAGCATTTTCTGTTTCCTTGACACCCTGTATAAATATTTCGTCATAAGATAAATTAAATGTATGAGCACCTACGCAGCCTCCGTCCGTATTTCATTTTACGTACGTAATACCAAAAATCCATTTTCGTAAAATTAATGTTTATGTATTATTGCAAATTCAATGTTCGCCTTTCATAAATAATGTTTATTATTCTTGTATACCTTTATTTAGTCGTGTATTGTACATATCTGAATTCCGCTTTTAGCAAACACCAAAATTAAAATGCTTTTACGCACAAAGAATTTTGATATTTAAAAATAATAGAATAGAAAAACGGTTACTTATGAAACAATACAAAACTCAACGTACGGAAAGAGACTTATGTTACATAAACTATACATGAAAACATAATCATAATTTTTATTGAATGTTGTGATCCGTATTTCACCAGAAATCGAGCTGACTCATCAATTCATCATTTACTGACTATATCCACGAGAAGTTTTTTTTTTAATGGACGACTTTCAAATGTTTAAAATCTAACTACTGATATTATTATCTCTTGCTCGGGATCTGTGAAGCTGTTACCTGTTCAGCAAAATCTGCACTGCGGGAGAATTCAATTTGTCGATCGTATGATCGCACATAAATGCTTATCATCCGATTCCTTCTGCTAACATGATTATCCTAAAATCTCTCATCTATGTGTACCTGCTCATACAGTATGATTTAACTAGAGTCGACAACGCTTACAATCTACATGTGCAAACGAAAAGAAAAATACATATATTCACGCCTTTATCCTTAATGGGGCAGGCAGAGCGTAAACGACCTAAATAAAGGTCGTTCCGCCACGCCTGACAAAGTTTTGAGGGTTATTTAAGATAGATTTGTAGGTATATTGCTGTAGTGACAGGTTGTCGGCCCATCGTGTAAAATACAATATACTGAGCACAAAGTTCTACGAGTGCCAAAACAAACAAAAGAAAAAAAACGTCGGATCCCTTAGCTGGTTTTTACAGCATGCCCGGGAGAAAAAGCAGGAGGCATATTCTATGTTTTTCTCTCGCTCATAAGCCAGCATAGAATTAAAGAAAAATTATGCATGTATACTATATCAGCAACAACACTTCAACTACCAGACAGACATGCGCCTTCCTCCATCAGAAAGTAATATCATACTCATCACGTATGGTAAGCGGATTGGCGAGGCAGTGCGTAATTTCACAGGAAACGCATCCCATTCCATTGATCTATTACCGCTTAGAATCATTTGTTATCTGTAACTTTTTAAGCACTCGTGATTATTTTCACTCATTTTGTTATTTTAAACAGGTCAAATCGCGACCACGGCTTGTGCAACTAAGTCGAAACGTTGGAATAAAAGATAATTTATGTATACGTATCGCGAGTTGACCACTTCAATAATATCATTCGCTATTTGATGTTTGACCAATGTATTAACCCACGCTTTTCTACCCCTAGGTTCTAAGTATTCCCGCCTGGACGACGGGGCGCTGTACATAACTGCAGTGAGTCCAGACGACCGGCATAGTCGCTTCCGGTGCCGGGTTCGCGACCGGCTCACGGGCAACACTTATACTAGCCAGTACTTCGGTAAGAATGAACATTGCGGACGTGGCAACACATAGATAAGTCATAGATAAGTTTCATTATGTGTTAAAGGTTTGCTTTTTTCAAGACACATGATTAGGAACCCATTCGATATTTGACGACCCGTGCAGCCTAGTTGGCAGTGTACCTGCCTGCTACGCAGAGGGTCCTGAGTTCCATTCTCGGCCAGGGCAGTCATTTGAATGATTAGTTTAAATGTCTGTTTCCGGGTCTGGGTGTTCTTTGTGGTTGTTTCTGTTTATGTCTATGTCACCCCGATACAGGGAATCTTAGTGGGGGCTATGAGTGTGATCGTGTTTTTATATGTTGTTAAAACCGAACTGTCTCTCAAATTGCTACAGAATTTAATTTCTATTTTGCACTGTTTATTTATGCTCATTTTGGGTTTTAAACATGTAAACATACCGTTTTTAATTTTGTTAATAGTTTCTTTCAAGCAATACGAGCTTTAGTTATTATTTTTCCTGCACATTTGCTTGAGTAGAGCTGCACATTTGCTGGAGTCTTATCTTGGTGAATCCACAGACTTTTCTTTAAAACTATCTACGGTACGGGTATGCAAAGCACGTACTTATTTTCTAGCGACTTCATGTTACAAATGAGCTAACCCGAAGATAACAGATAGGACAGAGCACGTTTCGAACTTTTCCCATTTCTCTATGTCACGTGGATAAACCAGCTGTGTTAGATAATTAACTACTTTAGACACAATATGAGTTCGAGCGCAAATGTATTCCAGAACTTTCAAATATAGATCATAGGAATACTTGAGGCGTGTACTTTATTGTTACTGTCTCTGCCACGTTTATATCGTACATACCATTGGTGGCAGAGATGGAAAGAAATAAAGTTCAAAAGGATTAAAAGTGCCTTATCGTCTTTGAACATCCTTTTAAGTAATGTTGTATTGAAACTTACTGTTTTTTTTCTATCCTAGGTCACGTTATAGTAACGGAACCGAAGGGTGGCGTGCGACCGCGGTTGGCGGTAGAGACGCGGTTACGGCGCGTGCAAGCCGGCCATGACGTGCGGCTGCCGTGCGCAGCACACGCCTGGCCTCAGCCCAGTTATAGGTGAGAACATATTTTAAGAGGCTCGAGATGTACGTACTTCCCCAGGTTGCAATAGTATCGGAACCGCATGCAAGCCGGCCATGACGTGCCGCTGCCGTGCGCAGCACTCGCCTGGCCCCAGCCCAGTTTAAAGGTGAGAACATCTTTAAAGAGACTCGAGATGTACCTACCTCCCAGGTTGTTATAGTAACGCAGCCGAATGGTGGCGTGCATTCGTGGTTGGCGGTTGAGACGCGATTAAAACGCGTGTACGTCACACGCCTGGCCCAAGCCTGTTATAGGTAAGAGCATGAGAAATTGAGATGTACCTACCTCCCCACCTGCTCAGGTTGCTATAGTAACGGATCCGAAAGGTGGCGCGCGACCGTGGTTGTGGGTTAAGACGCACTTGCAGAGCGTGCACGCCGGCCATGACGGTGCGACGTAGCAGGAGTCGTATTTTTATAGTCGCATACGAAAAAGCAACATTCGCATACGAAATCCCAATATCACTACTTTTGAATACTCATACGTATGCGACTCTGCAACGAGTGGTCCAAACCACTCGTTTTCTTTTCTACTACTCGAAACCTAAGTAGGTAGTCTATGATCGTGACACAGACAATCATTTGAAAAACGACACTAACTTTTTAATTTACTTGAATTTACGTTCCGTTTCTCCGCGATTCATTACCGGTTTTTCAAATCAACGATTTTTGTTAGTGGTAGTGTAGTAGGTATATTTCTGCGTAGAACGAAAACAATTTATGGGATTAGACTATATTGGCAACACAGATTTCTACTGCTTCAAAAATACGCAAAATCGTGTGTGATAGAATTTGATTTCCTACACGAATGATTTTCGTATGCGTTTTCAGTTTTCATACGAGCGGTTCAGAAATACGACTCCTGTTCTGGTGCATGAAAGCTGACCACAATTATACCTTGCAGAGGAGCTGTAGCAGTACTTAGGTAGGAAGTTCGTATACAAAACAACAGGAGCTCGTCTTAAAGAGCCATAAACTGTGGTTTAACAGAAACAGTAACAATCTATAGTAAGGATTGTAGGTCACGTTCATACGCTAGATTATCATTGCTGGCGCGTCAACCTCGTAACGCGCGGGACACTAAGGGCATTCCCTCGTGCGTACCTTGCATATTCAGCATAATTATCCTACTTGATTCACATTACGCCGCCGATGGAACGAGGTAATAAGAAAGAAGATGATTAGTTTAAATTAAAGCAAGTGAAAATTACCATTTGAATGATACCAAAAGTTCTTACAATTTCCAGTACAGTGATGAAATGTGTTTAATATGTGAAATTTTCTATATTAGACTGTAATCAATGAATCAGCAGTCTAATGTAACCAAACCAAGTCTAAATTTCTCAATAAACATTCTTGTCGATTTTCACATTCAGTCGTAAGGGTATTCGAAAGCATGTGTAATCGTGCGTATTTATTTACAAATGGTTTTCATGCTTGCGTAGAGTTAAACAATGCTCGAAATTAAATTTGCCTTGAGGGACAAAATGTAAATTCGCCTACGCAACTAGTCCCTTTTAGATTAGAATTACTACGTAATAAATGTACGAGAAAAGTTTAGCTACAAGTACAAAATGTTATGAAAGTCCTCATGTTCGCTCTACTTCGAGCACAATATCACAAACTCGACTCTTAAAGCCATATTTGCGCTCTATACAAGTTTCTCTCGCTAAAAGGTTTCACCGGTGAGCAAACAAAATACATGCGCTGCTTCTCGCTGCGACAGCACTGTTACTGACTGAAAAAGGCTCAGCAGACATTGCATGGCGTTCTTAGAAACTAGCACTCCACCACTTGCACATTACGCGAACGACGTGTAAGGGTCAATACACACCAGGAAGCGACGCGACACGACGCACGACTTGTATGCATGTCGTTCTACCTCAAAGTGACAAGCTGCACGGCGTAGCGCGACGCTGCGAGGAATTTTCGAGTTCTGCCATAGAAATGTCTATCTTTTTGCACAGTGCCATCGACATATATGTTCAATAGGCGATATTTGGGACAAAAATTTGGCTATGGTTACTCTGATAGGAATGAAGCGATGATAGCTATTTCTAGTGGCGACGGTTTCATCTGTACAGATATGTCGGTCGCACTGTATATTGTATCATGCTCTTGAAAAGTGCGCGTCTCCTCGCGTCTCTTCCCGGTATGAATTGACCGTAATCGCCGCCCAGCACTGATCCGTTTAAAAGGTTTCAGATATAAAACGCTTCGCGGCGCTCGCGTTGAATTCATATTCGCGCTGAGCGAAGATCGAACCGTGTACTTATGTAGATGACTCCACTTTGGTTATGAATTTTATTGAAATACTTACATGATGTTTATGGACCGTTTAAACTTTATTTTATTTCCGCAAAATGTACAGAGGTAAAATAAGGCTAATGTACCTAATAAATAACCGTATTATTAAGAAGAACCTACATTTTACCGTGAGAAAGTAGCAACAGTATTCTCACTGCAAGAGCGAAAATATTAGTACTAGAGGAGGTGAAACTAGTTTATCTTATCTATGTTCTTTTAGTTTATTAGACAATTCCCATAACTTCGTGATGTATAAACAGTAGATATAAAAAATAAAAATATAATTTTTGAACGTCCAAGGACTGTTTAATAAAGCAAATGGGGTGCGTACCCATTTAACTTTCCCGTACGAGTAGCAGTAAAGTAAATGCTTCCGAAACGCGTTAAAAAATACGTGACGACCAAATCGAGCGTTTTATTCGTACCCATTTTGATCCTGTCGAGATTTTTTTCCACCGCAATTTTATAATCCTGCCGCGACGTGATCCGTTTTAACTGCCAAGGAGCAATTTAGCCCGCAAAACCCGACAAATTGCATTAAGCGTTCCGACATAACATAACTGCCTGTTTATACCGAGTGTAAGGAAGGAACAGAGAACCAAAACCTGAAAGTGGTTGCTTACTATTGCTAAGTCAATGAAACTGAACAAACTGTTATAAGCAGGAAAATTATTTGAGGAAATGAAAAAGAAAATTGGTTTTCCCATAGATACAAATTATTGAATCAAGGTGGTCATTTTGTATTATAAAGTCTTTTTTTTACATTTCCTGATAGAATTTCCTGGTGATAGTTGTTCAGTTTCGTTGACTGAGCAACCCGTTTCAGTTTTCGGTACGCTTTCCTTCATTGCACTCGGTATATATTATGGCAGTGCGAAAACGTTGGGTCGGCTAATTTAAATAGATTTTCATAATGTAATCACTTAAACATGCAGGTAACACGTCGCGGCTGAAGTGTTTCGTTGGGTTCTAGGTGTTTATATAAACAGGGTAAGAAACTTTGTAACAAATACATTATGACCCAAATCACTGCGAGTACCTTAAAGTTTTTGTTTGCTTTTATTGTTTGATCAAAGACTGTTAGAAACTGTGTCACATAAATGAATAATCTTGTTTATTCTACATTTTATTGAAAAACATTATCTTTCACGGGTTAAAACAAAATTCATAAATATTGAACAGGTATATTAGAAAAGCCTTTTCTAAAACAATTTAGTTCCTAGACCCGCTCTACAACAGAAATAGTTTAAAACAACACAGTCAATTTCTGTTACAACGAACCGTGAAACTTATTGAATAGTTTCCATTTTCAGGCGAACAGCCAGGTAGCGTCCAAACTCTTTAATATTCCTAATATGCAACTGCCCCTGAAAGTTACTTGGCCAAATAACACAAACTTAAACCGACACGGAGCCGCTCCAGACCCATACCAAAACTTCCCGTTATTTGACTTTACAACCTGCACCACCCGAACTAGTTTAGCCGTCTTGAACGTAAAATAAACTCACAGTTTTATAGACTCTACATTTCTATTTCAACTGTAGTCATATTTTTATAGTCGAATGTTTAAATTTACATGCAAATGAGCAAAGCCAAGACAATCTTGAGAACTGCGGAGGAAATCTCTCATTTTATGTTTAACGCAGTTTCATTGTGTTTTACTACTTCTCGACTAGGCATAAAGCTGTAAGAAACTCTACAGATTTCTTTAACAACTGCGAAGTTTTTAACATTACTCCGCCATGGAAATCAGAGCTGAGAGTTCCTGTATTACGCCATAAAGTTTCATAGAGGTACGGAGCTAGAGTTGAAGTCTTTTAGAATGCAAATGTGTCTGCATTCCAGCTCTTTTCAAACTATTTCTAAGGGGCGACTAACTGAGGAACATTGGAGATTTCACGGCGCATAACCGTCTCATTTTAGCGAAATTTCGCTTGATATTGGATGGTGTTCCCGCTGCCGAGCTTTTGTGTAATCTCGGGGAGAATTTGAAAAATGGCGAACGCTTATAATATTTCGTGTTTGCGAACGTGTGGGCGCGGTAAGTGGATTTTAATTTCGCGGTGAAAAGATTCAATTTGCGATCATCGTTATACACACTAGCAGAATTTGTGGCCGATGATGACTTGAAGTATAATACATGAACGTGAAAACATGAAACAGAAATCATTAGTGCATGCAATACAAATATTTATCTGTCAACGAAATACACAGGTTTACTTTCAGAGTTTCTAGCTTAGTTTATAGCTCAATGGTCCCTTGGAAGCTTCTCTACTTCTTCTCTTCTTACTTCTCACTAGGTATATCCTACAGTTGCCCCAAAACACAATTACATCAACACTGCGCCGGCGAAATAGTGCTCATTAACTAAACTTAAGAGCGGTTGTATTGCTTTTCAATTACCCGACGCCTCCGCGGGCTAATGGCGCAATAAATACCGCGTCTGGAATCCAAGCGAGGACTTTCATTATTTTTATTTTCATCCAACGGTTCATTTGCAATTCCGAAATTTCACCGCAGAAATTTTGCGAACGCTCTGGGGCTGACTTATGATTATGGTAATGGGAAAGTGTATTTTCTGATATTTGAAACCCACTTTCACAACAATAGCGCCAGGATCTAGGATTCCGTTGGTAGTAGATAAATTTAAGTTTTGTTTTCATCCAACAACGGTTCATTTGCAAGTCTAAAATTTCACCGTAGATTTTTTATACTCTAGAGTCCGTGACTTACGATCACGGTAATGGGTCAAAGTGGCTCAAAGTCTATATTCTAATATTTGAAATCCAGTTGGGCACACACAACCTTATTTCAAGTGTTCATTCTCAATATTTTCCATGCTGGAAGTTGAATTTAATATAATCGGAGCAATCAGTTTTCTTTGATCAATTTGATCATCCATGAAGATGGCACAAAATGAATTACGATTTAATTTAATAATTTTACTACAAAGAGGAAATAAGTACAGAAACCACTGGCTGTAAACAAGTAAAAGATTTCTCGAATCACTACTCAAATCTTTTAAAGGGATTATGTATTTATATTCTATGAAAATTAATTGAACCGGGAACATAGAAGATTTCCCAGATTCCTTAGAATTTATTTTCTTTGAACCTACCTTAGAAAGTTCTTCAGGTTTCTCATTCTAAAGAAATGTATCATTTAATTCAAAACCGCAGAGAGCGAATATAATGTCAGTACCTAACAACATCCAGCATCTTGTATGGCTTTCTGTAAATCCTTTTAATTTTTATCTCCAAACTAGCTTTTACCCGCGACTTCTGCGATTTTTTTTCTCCTTCGTCCACCCGTGATTATCTGCAGCGTCTTGTGGGTCTGGTCGGAAAACGTGACGATGGTGGCGGTAAAAGTAGGGTCAAATCCCTTCTCTCGTCATTGTTCCTCACGTACCTACCACACATTCCCCCTGTCCTACTCGTCACTCGCATCCCTAAACAATCATTACAAGTGGTGTCCAGGCCTCCTATCCATTCCTCCCGTCTTCGCTCCAGTCGCTTCTGTTCCCTTTCCTCCCGTCCATCCTGAAGCTTATGTCGCTCCAGTGCACGTGTATAAAAGTTTTACAGATTATTAATACACAACAAACATTAATTGAATTGCTGCCAATATTTTAACAACATAGCGTGATGCACTTCACAGCGCTCTTAATGCTGCCTGCCTGCTCCCTAAGCAAAGAAGTGTGTTGAAATGTATTCTAAGTTAGTCCAGGTAACACAGAATAAAATGAAAAAGGTTCCTTCATAATCGGCTCAAAAACTCTTTTTTTTTTCTGTCTACCCCCTACGTTAGGTAGCGTGATGGTATCGTAAATCCAGGTAACACTAAGTGAAAAAAGTCCTATCAGAATCAGTCAAAATACAAACTCAATTCAGATACCTGTCTGCTGCCTACCCCCTAAGTACGGTGGCGTGATTATATTTAACCTTAGTTTGGTTTTAGGTAAAACTCAGTTGAATAAAAAAAGTCCCAACATAATCGGTTAAAAACTCTAACAAATTTCAGTTCCCTGCCTACTACCTACCTCCTAAGTACGGTGGCGTAATTATATATAGCATAAGTCCGTCTCCAGGTTACCATCTATCACCATACCAAATTTCATAAAAATCCGTTCAGCTGTTTAGGTGTGAAAGAAATCACTAACTAAAATCAGTTCCCTGCCTACTACCAACCCCTTGAGTACGGTGGCGTGATTATATATAGCCTATGTCTGTCTCCAAGTTACCATTTATCACCATACCAAGTTTTATTAAACTCCGTTACGCCGTTAAGGCGTGAAAGATCAACAAACAAACAGAGTTACTTTCGCATTTATAATAATAGTATGGATAGTATGGATGTTGTAAACAGTTATCTATTGCTGAAGTAAGTTATTGGAGCTCGCTCATGGTACTTTGTAACCTTGTGCCGGGTATAAGGTACAGCGTCCCGTAAACTGATAGGGATTGCTCAGTCAACGATACAGAACAACATTCACCAGGAAATTCTTTCAGGAGATGAAAAGACATTGACTTTCCCATACAAATTTACCACCTCGATCAGACAGTTTGTATGGAGAAAAAAAAAATCCTGAAAGAATTTCCTGGTGTTAGTTGTTCAGTTTCGTTGACTGAGTAACGCCTATCAGTTTGCGGGACGCTATTCCTTACACACCGTATATATTTTGTTGTTTGTTGTGACTTGTTTACTTTATTGTCATCAGCATAGGTACAACCGTACATTGAAGTTTTATTAAACTACCATTGAATGAGGAACGTGAAAAGGAACGCAAAGTAGCTTAAAACTGCTGTCACAGTAGAGCCTGTGGGTACCAAATGCACTAGTTTTTGTTTCATTCTTATCTTAAGAGATAAGATAAGATAAGTCTTATCTTATTTAGCCCACATCATCCCACTGCTGGGCAAAGGTTCCCTCTTTGTTCTATTCAAAAAAAAATATTATTTAAGATTTTACAGTCATTTGAACATCTTCTAAATATCGTGGCCCGCGCCCGCCCGCTACGAACTCAGTCTCCAATTTCAGCTCTTGAAACTGACAGCAAGTTTGAGTTCGTATCAGAAATCTAGAGATCGCTTTATACATACGATCCTATGGAAGCTGACGTCATTCGGCCATCGTCAGGTACAAACTCGTGGTTCGGACATGCACCGGGCATGTACCCGCGCTCACTTAAAAGTTCTGTATCTCACACATTTTTTAATTTTCAACGGACAATATGATGAGCAAGAAATCTAAAAGTAAGAATCTTCTTGTGACAGGTTGCTTCTGGACTTCCATGCTGGACTGGGATCGAGAGAAAAACATAAAATGTACCAGCTGTATTTCCTCCCGGGTATGCTGTAAAATCCAGCTAAGGGATACGAGGGTTTCAGTCTATTGCCAATGGATTGCTAACTCCGACATCAAATTTTAAAGTCGCATTTTTGGAAACGCTATACGATGATGATGATGATGAGTCTATTGCAATTAAGGCGATGGGCTGACAACCTGTCACTACAGCTATATACCTACAAATCTATATTAAAGGCGTGATTTATGTATGTATGTATCTATATTAAATAACCCTCAAAATGTTGTCAGACGTAGCGTAACGTCTTTTGTTTAGGTTGTTTACGCTCTGCCTACCCCATTAGCGATAAAGGCGTGATTATGTATGTATGTTCTTGTCAACAGGTGGTTTCGTGAGCACCACGAGCAGCTGACGCCAATAGAGAAGACTGTATTATGGCCGCGCGCCCGTCTTCTTGGCGGCGGTTTGTTGAGCATAGCAACAGTCCGGCGGGAGGACGCCGGCCGGTTCGTGTGCTGGCTGAACAACACCGTCGGCGGCGAGGCTGTGCACTTCACGCTCATTGTAACAGGTATTAGCATGTATTACTAAACAATTCAGCACATTCTATAAAATTAAAAAGCAAGTTATCTTTCTGCAGTATCATAGCTACGTCGTAGCGCCCACGTACGCGTTGGAACGGCGTAGGTGCGGGCTACATTTTCGTAGTAAATAACGAACACCCATTTCATTAAAGTATTTTTTTATCTCAATGCTACCGTTATGCCAAACTTGTGTGCTTAAATATACAATAACATAAATCTATAGACACGCACATTACCTTAGGGTGCGTGAGTTCGGCATAGTAAACCTGTAGTTACGCAAACTAGTGCGCGTATAAATAATATACGTATTGAGTGAGTACTATGTATATGAGGAGCCCGATGGTGTAGTGGATAGGGCCGCTGCCGCTGAGCGGGAGGTCGTGGTTCGAACCCCACCACGTACCAATGTGTTTTTCGATTTTCGAATTTCATATGTACGTTTATTCAGCGCTTTTTCCGTGCTTCGGAAGGCACGTTAAGCCGTTGGTCCCGGTTAATATCGTTTAATACCGTAGATATTAGTCGTTAAGTTATATCAGAGGCCAGTGCTAAGCTTTGGCGGCTTGAAAACTCTGACCTAATCTAGGATTGGGTCTGGTTTCCCTTCTGGGTTGCGGAGGTCAGATGGTCAGATGGCAGTCGCTCTGTGTAAAAACCAGTACCCTCGTTCAATCACCTAGATTAGGTAGCCGACCCCGAGAAATACGGGATAAGGCTAGGATGAGGATGATGATGATGAGTGAGTACTATGTATTGAGCATCTGTACGCTCAACCACAAGTATAGTCGAGTGGCAGTCATGCATGAGAAAAAACACTATAGTTCTGTTCTAATTACACCTTTCTTGTTGCAGAACCTATCTCCGTCCGTATAAAGCCAGAGTTCTACCACGGGAGGGTAAACTCTGACGTGACATTCGAGTGCAAGGTCTCGGGCCACCCGATCGAGTCGATCTACTGGGTGCACGACTCGAGAGTACTCAAGTCGAGTGAAAGAACTAAGTTATCTGAAGACGGCCTCAGGGTTCATATCAAAGGTGCTCAGAGGGATGATCAAGGGGTGTACCAGTGCTTTGCGAGTAATAGCAGAGATCAGGCGTACGGAGTTTCAGAGTTTTTAATTGAATGTAAGTACTGCCATTTATAATATTTTCTTATAACCGACCACCGTAGTTTTCGACATCTTATTTTTTTGTTACAATCAATCACTTCATTCTTATGCTACTCTTTATTAACTTATCTTAGTTATCCTATATCCTTAATAGGTAATGTATATTAGTAAATGTAAAAATATACATTCTTGTTCTTCTCGAGTCTATGGCTTTAAATCCTTGACGCCCAGATCGTGGTCACACCAATAGCCTTTTGGTTGACATCAAAAGAAAAGATTTTCAGAAATACCAATTTATGAAACTTGGTAAACAAATTGAAAACACTTTGCAACAATACAAATGGGTGACTGCACCCATTTGTACACATAACATGTAAAACTGGAACACAATCCCAAAATGAAACGCTTCGAACAACTTTGCTTTTACTGTCCTAAATCGCTAGAAAATTCCAGTATCTCACTAGCTACGCGACACACTGACTTTACGAAGGAATTTCGCAATCACCATCCGAATGAGACGTACAAGTTACCCCGAGGCACTGAGATGCGTCCATTCCCAGCAATTTGATGTCGACCGTACAAAAGTACAGTACAAACAACAAGATAATTTCCATTGAGGCATCTCTTAAGAAAAAGTTGCAGCGCCATCTCTACGCCACAAAAAAAAAATATAGTTCTAAATAAAAAACATAAATGTTTTCATAGTAAAGAACATAACTACTATACTAGATAGTACAAGCGTATAAGTCATGCTGAGTTAAAAATATACGATTCATTCAGCGCAATTTGATGACGAGTTCTAGCTAGAGAGAATTTAACTCTAGCAAATTGCGCAGTTCTATACTATGGTCATTTGATATCTATTTTTGCATGACTATTCTCGTATTGCAGGAGATATTGTGCACAATATGTAAGTATGTTCATAGTAGATATGCATCTGTAAAGCGTGGGTCATTTGCCGTTACTAAGAGGTCGGTATTTGCAGTGTCGGAGCGGGAACGCGCCGCGGGCAACCGCTACCGGCGCACGCCTTACGCGCTCTCCGGTCACGACAACGACTGAAATTTCACAGCTATTTGTTCATATTGTGCACCATTTGATCTATGTTGATAGTAGAAACGCATTTGTAAAGCGTGGGTCATTTTCCGTTACTAAGATGTCGGTATTTGCAGTGTCGGAGCGGGAACGCGCCGCAGGCAACCAATCCCGGCGCACGCCTTACGCGCGCTCCGGTCACGACAACGAATGGAATTTCACAGTTATTTGCTCATATTGTGCGCACTTTGATAGTATATTTATAATAGATATGCATCTGTAAAGCGTGGGTCATTTGCCGTTACTAAAAGGTTGGTATTTGCAGTGTCGGAGCGGGAACGCGCCGCCGGCAACCGATCCCGGCGCACGCCTTACGCGCGCTCCGGTCACGACAACGACTGGAATTTCACCGGGAATAGAGGTATGTTGGTCTATAAGGTGTAATGTAATAATAAAACTTGATATAAAGCACTAGTGGACGGACGCTATTTTATGGAAAAATAAAGAGTAGGCAGATTTTCGACAAAATACGTACCCTCCGAAGGCTAATAGATATCTACGATAACTGCCTCCATGGTCTAGTGGTTACAGCCATGGGCTTACGATCTGGAAGTCCTGGGTTCGATTCCCAGGTCTCCCCTGGGTTCTCACACAAAGTTGATAGTTCTCAATTTATCACTTTGTGAGGTTTTCTCCAGTTTGGTTAGGACATTGCAGGCTGAATCACCTGATTGTCCGAACAACAAAAAAGATTCCGTGCTTCGGAGGACACGTGTACTTGAAAGTAGTCGTTGCTCAAACCGTGTCAAAGACCAATTAGCTGTGCTATAAGGCGGTTTAAAAACTGTGACACCAGGGTTTATCGGGTCGATACCGACACGACAGAAGAAGAAAAGTATATAAGAAAAGATACCTACGCTACGGCGTCTTTACAGCACGATAAAATACAGCGCAAGTATTTCACGATATCACGAGTTTTGATCGTAAATAACTTTAATTTCCAAAATTTTACATAAATTAGATTAAAATAAGGCATAAGAAATACAAAGCCATTAGCAAAAGATATCAAAAAGTTTTTCCGATATCTATTTCATCGACTGGAAGATAAAGAAAAACTTTGTCTAACAAATAAATTAGGGATTTATAAACGAAACGGTCGAAATGGTTTAAACAAAAGGCTAGTATTTAGATTCTTAATACAATACAATACAAATATTCTTAATTGCACATAAACAACACATTATACAGAAACAAACATTACAAAACAAACAGAGTACAATTAGGCGGCCTTATTGCTAGGGTAGCAATTTCTGCCAGGCAACCTTTGGGTAAAGGAGTAGTTTTTTAATATTATGCGGGATAGTGCAGTTACTATTGTTATAAATTTAAATAGAATACATAGACAAAGTACTTACTAGTTACATAAATACGAATAGGTACAATAGACTAATACATAAATTAATACCGACAGATATCTACGAAATCCATTCAAATTATGAAAAAGTCGAAAGCATAAGTATTGACACAAATCACCATGGTTATTGGATGACGAATACTTTGCTTCGTTTTTATTGAATGCGTTACTTAACAACCATAATGCAAGATGCGTACATACATATAATCACGCCTTTATCCCTGATGGGGTAGGCAGAGCGTAAACTACCTAAATAAAGGTCGTTTCGCCACGTCTGACAAAGTTTTGAGGGTAAATTAAGATATATTTGTACGTATATTGCTGTAGTGACAGGTTTTCAGCTCATCGCCTAAATTGCAATATACTGAAACCCTCGGATCCCTTAGCTGTTTTTTTACAGCATGCTCAGGAGAAAATGCAGGTGGCACATTCTATGTTTTTCTCTCGATCCTAGTCCAGCATGGGATAAGTATAATAAATACCTTATGTAACCCATATTCCACAAATATGGAGTCTATTATAGAACTCTCAAGTGCGGCAGCTTCAACCAAAATAAAAAGTAAACAACAGGTGAACTTTTCCACTTACCGTCCGTGTCACAACTCGGTAAAACTTCATCATAAACAAGATGGCTGACTTTCTACATTAAGGTACAGTAGAAGGCCTTAATTGTTGCACATCGGCTTATTTTGGCTTTGTAAGACGATATCTCTTTGGCACTTGAACAATGAAACAACTAGCAATCATCTCCCCTTTAGAGTTTTGAAGTGCAATATTAACGGCCTTGTACTGCTACAAGCTATGACACAAAGCATGTTTTTGCCAGTTTTGTCGTATCCTGTCAAAAGGCATTTATAATCTCCGGGAAAGTTAAAAACAATAAACATGGATCGCGGAAAGTTTTGTACTTAACTCTCATCAATCATCTTAGTTAATGCCCTTAACAACCTGTTTTCCAACTTTCCAAGACCTTACAAACTCGGAACAAACTTTTAGAGACAAAATGTTGGCTTACTAAAATATCAGTTTGGAACTTTTATTATTTTGTAGGTTATCAGATTTTAGATAGACTATAATTTGTTTGTTAGCAGTGGGACACCTCAGGCTGTTAATAATAATAATAGTCCCGATAGTACTTTCATCAACAGGCGTGATACCTAAACAGATTCATCAGTCACTCAAGACACTCAACCTTCCATCAAACATCTACAATCTCTTACAAAAAGCCGTTATCTTAAATACATGCCGCATTGTAAGAAAATTCCAGCACAACGAACAAATCCATCCAGATCCACCCCAAACTTCCACTCTCATGCAAGCCACACAAAATACTTTTCATTCTATCTCACAATCACAACCGCTTATACTACAGCTTAACATTGAATCAAACATACCCCAAAACGCGCTGACAATCACACGACTTGACACACAAAACACTCAGACCTTAATTATTAACCCTGGCTTATATATACACTTGGCTTAGGTCCGTGTATAGCAGTATTTACCGGTGAAAGCCGAGATAAACAAACATAAAACGAAAATAATAATAATAATTTGTTTACCTCCTAATTGTTTATATTACAACTTAATGGGCGCTTTGATAGAATTATCTTTACGTTTGAATAGCTTTGTCTATAAGTCTAGTTCAATTAAGATATAATTACCTACGTGCTATAAGTAATCAAACATTGCAAGATATAATATTATCTTGTTAGGATCGGTTACTATCACAAATAATTAATTCATTAACTTCAAGAAAGTCTTAACCTGAAAGTGTTCACTACCAACAAAGTATAGAAGAGCATTGTCAAATTCAATCATATTCGTGCTACCAAGGCATGCATAGTTATTCTATATGGACGAAAGAGCCGACATAATAATGAAATTCCTATATTCGAGCGAAGAAATAAGTGGACGGTGGCAGTCACGCTCGCCGTGAAGAGCAGCGACACCAAATAGCGGGGAACGAATAAATCATGGAACAAAATGACCTATGCCTCTTCCCTATTGGCGGTAAATTAGACCTTACGATTCCAGAGATAAGATCTTAATTGGTATGTGGGCGGTAAAGCGTTTAGGGCGTGCGGTCGGATGCGCCTGGCGGAGCTGCGTCACTGAACCCCTTTGTTTGAGCTGAAGAGCTGACTCTAATAGCTTGCAGCGGATCCGCGCTTAAAAATGGACTTTTAAATATTTTATGAAGAAGTCGGGTGGATGCTGGCGCAGAAAATAAAATAACACCTTGCAGGACAGTTTGATACTCAGCGTATGCAAAGCCATGGAGGTTTAGAGAACAAAGTTAAAAAGTTGATATGACTCGTAGGCTACTATGTAATACTGTATATTAGTAACTTACTATATGATGCAAGACCAATATTTAGCTCTCGATCCATAGGTTGTGGATTCGATTACGTAACGAGATTTTTGATTAGTAAACTTAGTCTCAGTTTCTTCGTGCCTAACCTAAATAATAATGTGCTTCGGAAACCACGTTTACCCGTCAGTTTTGGTCGCTTTTGAAAGTTTTTGGTTCAAAAACCATGTGACAGACGGTTTCCACAAGCTGATCTTTTAAGGATAACTCACCATTATATAGAGAACAAAGTTCACTCAATAATATTGCACGAGATTATTTACCAATATATTTTTCAACGTAACGCCCTCCAGATGTTTTCAGCTTTTACAATAGAGCAACAAGTTAATGGCATCAACAACAAAACACGTCTGTTTCTAAAAGGGGCTCAAATGTTCATGAATTTCGTAGGTGAAATAAAGAACCCCACGTACAAAAACATACATACTTATACGAACCTTAAAACATTACACCCCTTTTTTGTACACTCATGCAAAAAGCGCAGGTATACATAGCAAAGGCTGGATAAACCTCGCGCCGCACCTCGCCCAATATATTATGCAAGTGGTTGACCTCCTGTTAACAGGCCCCATTTGTTCCTCAGAGGGAACTGACTAGACGCGGGGAACGAGGAACGACCGAGCCACGTAGTTTATTTCTCTTTGCCTTGAGGAAAATAGACTTGTCTCTGGGAATACATTTTGTTTTTGCTGGTAGGGATTCTAAAATTAGGAGTTCTGTAGCGGCGCGGAAAATAACTTATACGTGTCAATATTGTGCTGCGAAGGGAAAAGAGCTTTCTACTAAATAATTTATATTTATTTTGAAGGAAAAATTAATAATAACTACATCTACCAAAATAAGCGGATTTTTAACTGCATTCTGAAAATTAATTTATAGTGATTGAAAGGGTTGAAAAAAGTAGTATTTAAATTTTCCAGTAAAAAATAATAAATCAAAGTTAAACATTGCTCGTACCCCACCCAACGTTAAAAATTGATAAGTCAAAATCACGAATACTTCAGTGAACAGAGTATTTTGTATTTTACACGAAAAAACATAAAACGCGTTATCTGGAAGCCATATCGAAATATCCAATTTTATTTTTGGCAGCCCTAGACAAACCAGACGTAAGAGATGACCCATAGTGCACAGTTTATTTTCCTTTGCGCTGAGCAAGCCTCAGTCTTGTCTTTGAGTAGCAAGATTTGAAGATTGGAGTATTTGGAGACTCTCGCATCGGCGTATTTAAACTGAACATTTTCTAGCCGAAATACCAGTATGTCAACGGAAAGAATAGAGCGTATTTTCCTGAATAATAAGACGGCTTGCTCAAGAATATGAACATCCGCCGAGATATATGGAAGCACCTTACAGTTTATGTAAAGAATTTGGCATGGAATAGCCTGCAATGAACAAAGCTAGACTAGTATAAGAACGCTTATTTGTGCTTAGAATGTACCTAGACTCCATTGATATATAATGTACTAAAACTAGACTCTAAGACAATAATGTAATCATTTGCTTACTACATTAGTCCACTAAAACGACGAGTACTTAATTTACATTATCCACTAATTAGCACTTTAATGATTACATAGGTGCATATATTCTACATGACACACACTACAGTCTACACTAGTAATGTACATGTGTTGTATATGAACTTAACTCACAGAACAATAGTAGGCACTCCACACTGAATATAATTACAGCCATTAAACAAAACCATAAGCGGATTCTGAACAAAGGGTTGAAACTAAAAGGCCGCAATTTATAGTGAGCTCTAATGAAGGGACCCTAAAAAGGTCCTGCATTTTATGGCATTATTCTTGAGCCGAGTCCAACATATCGCGCGTGGGAAAACTACAGCTTAAATTTAATTCAAACTTTATTGCTCGCTCTAAACGGCCAACGTAGAAAAATGAGGAAAAGCAGGAAACGAGGTAATAAAGTTAGAGAAAAGAACAAAATTATTGTGTGTAAAATTTTCGCGTGCTCTCAGCATCTTTGTTGTATCCATGTTTTATGTTGAGTCGGAAAATTACCCTCTTCAGTCGAATACAACTTTCCGCTTTCCTGGCTTAAAAAAATACCAAAGAATTGAAAAGCATGCAATTATGAACAAATAATTACTTTTGCTGTTGTAGTCGGAAACAAGTATTGGGGAATGTTAGTTGTATTCTTGGGGTATTGGAAATTCTCGCTCGATTTTCTGTTTTACTCTATTACATTTGCTCCACGTTCAACTAAAAATTACTGCAGAATAGAAAACGGCGGGTGAGAATTGACTCGTTGCTTCAACAGAACAGCGATGTTGTTTTAAAAATACTTTTTCAACTTGAATTCTTTGGGTTAGATTTACATATATTTTTTTTGCAAAAGAGCGTAACCGCATTGGATTAGGGTGCGGCAATTGTTATTCCATTTTTCTCCGAGTAAATCTGTGGGTAGTCGGATTAAAACCGTTTGTTCCCGCGTAATTATAAAGCTGCAATCTGCGTCGCAAATCAGCCGGACTTCCGAGTAGGTACGTGACTTGACGAAAACTGAGCTTGATCGAAATTAATTGAATTATTCACACCACGTTCGTTATAAATATCCCTGCTGTAAGGTAATTGAATATTCTTTTTCATTCGAATAGAAAAAGAAACGTATTTTATTTTAAATTCAACAGACAGTTTCACTTTGTAACTACCTGTGATACTACATAAACTTGAAGCAGCCAAATCTGTTCACGAAAATCTAGGGATAGAGGCAACGTATGATTCATGTTTCCAGCGGAACCTAAGTCCCGCAGATTTATAACGTGCCCAAAGCAAACAATTTATAAAAGCGTGATTCCACTTAATCATATGACGTGGAAAAAGCCGTGAGCCGGATCCGGTTCCGTGCCGGTCTGTCCGGCGCAAGGATTTGCGATCCGGACCGTCTCCAATCCGTGCGATCTCCGTAATACCACCTTAACTACTTATGCTGGGCTTTCGCATTCTATACGTAAATTAAAATGAATTTCAGATCCCCTAAGCCCTCCGAGCTCCCTGGATAATAAGCAAAATAAGCTTGTTTCTTCGAGCCGCGCTTAAGGAATCCGGGATTCAGGGTAGAGTTGAAAGAAACATAGATTTAAAGAAACAAAATGTCTTCAACAAAAAAGATTGGTGTACATTTTAGCTAAGTCGGATCCGAAGAAATTGAAGCTTTGTATTTTTTTCCTTGTAATATTTGCGCAGAAAGTTGTGAGATCTAATAAAATCGAGCTAAGGATTTCCCCTAAATATTGTTTTTTTTCTTCGCAGAATCAAAACCAGAGTTAGTGTACTGGTTTTCGGAGCAGACGTTGCAGCCCGGTCCCAGTGTGTCACTCAAATGCGTTGCCATGGGTCACCCTCCACCACAATTCACGTGGCTTCTAGATGGATTTCCGATACCCACAAATTCCAGGTAAAGATCAAATACTAGAGTACGTAGTTCCACATCCAATTTCCAAGCCTTTCAGTTGACGACAACTTAAATCTAAACCCAGTGACTAGATATGATGCTTTTGGAGCTCGGGCGTCTGTGGCTTTGTTTTGTAAGTTAATTTAAACCTGAATTGAACAGAGCAGCAAACAGCGTTAGATGTGGACGGCTTTAAGGGCCTTTGAATCAGATGCAAGAAGTTGGACGGACTGGAACTACGTCAAAACAAACCGTTGCTGTCTATTCAAGTTCTGTGAACTTGCAGTTGGAATATCTTAATTTAATTAAGCGCAAAATTAAAGCAAAGCTAGGAACGTAGTTGAACAATGACCCAAACTTTGAATTAACCTTATTATTTCAGCAGAAATTGCATCGCTTTATAAAGCTTTCTGTTCAAGTTTCGTTTAGAGAGATTTAACACTAAACTTTATTTTCTTTATCAGATTTGTGGTTGGCCAGCATGTTACTCTTCAAGACGACGTGGTCAGCCATCTTAACATTAGCCGCGTGACAGAACAAGATGGCGGCGAGTACGCGTGCGTGGCGAGCAATAGCGCGGGAAAAGCGCTGCATGCGGCCAGAGTAAACGTGTACGGCTTGCCTTACATCAGAGAGATGCCCAAAGTTACTGCGGTTGCGGGCAGCGACTTGAACATCAAGTGTCCTGTTGCGGGCTACCCGATAGAGAGCATCACTTGGGAAAGAGGTGAGCTTTCAGAATATAGGCAGGTGTGTGTAGTGAATCTAGAAATGTGAAATTGTTTCTCTCTGCTGTTTGGGACGTGTAGATTAGAATCTTTCACAAATCACACGTAGACGGGAGAATGTGTGAGGTAGAGGAAAAATATGGGAGAAGCTTGCATCTATAAACCCCCTTCAGTCTTTGATATCAGTTGTAAACTGGCTCTTGTGTATCCCCTATATTATTATCTTGTCGCATCACGTGCGTATTTTCCGTGCGGTTCGATAGATTTTTAGCTTGGAATCCGTCACTTAGAAAAAGACAGTTAAAGGAGAGTATAGACGAAGCTTTCATTTAAAAAGCTCCTTCAATCTTTGACCCAGCTGTAATCTGGCTGCCATATACTATATCCGGTACGTCACGTGCGTGCACATAGTTCCGCGCGGCGGGAACCGTGCCAGCGTATCCGGTAAATATCGCACGGAATTTGGCAAAGAATTGACGCGGAATAGGCAATATCCTGCGAAATTAACTTATGGCATGTCTGCGTCGTACAATCTTTGGTATAATATCTGTGCGCGTAACATAACAGACAATTGAATGCGATGTCTTGTTATCAGATGGCGCATTATTTGGATGATAGTGTGAGAAAAAAAACAAGAAACTTCCATTACAATACAACTTTACTGAACTCTACAAAATCAAGGAGTAATGTGAGACGTAAAAAAACGCCTGCCAGTAAAGGAAATAAGGCCAAGATTATGACAAGAAGTCCTCTGAGGGCTACTTTTAACTAGAGTTTTTATCTCCATCGTTACGTTCGGTCGTTCAATTTTTTATACCGTAGGATAAAAAATATATCTAGATAGTAAGAAAAAATATTTACTATTTTGCGAGAGTTAATATTTTAACACTTCTTTAAAAGAAATATGACATATAATTTCAAGGGTAAGATGTCTAAATATTTATAAAATTCACAGATAAAATCATATAAAAGAAGTTATTCTTTGATAACACGATAGCTGTCACTCCTTGAACATTAGGGATCTTAAAACCATCTTACATCGTATTATTGTGTTTAATTAAGGTTTACGAACAAAAGAATTTGTAAGATGATATTGAAATTTGTTTCTTTTGAGGTTCAAAATTAAGTACAATGCTTTGAGTTAATTAATATTTTATAATATAAGTAAATACCGAAACAACAGAACATTTATCTTAGATTCTCTCAGTTTGAAGATACTGTTCACTACATCTATTATTTTTTATTATTATTATTATTTACATTTTTATCTCTCCGAAGAGGTAGTTTTTACACGGGCCGGGGCCAAGTGTTAACAGGGATCTAAAGATAAAAATTTCCTGACTATTCTACAGGTGTTAAGGATGACTGCCTTCTGTAAAATTACTAATATTATTATTATCTCATGATTGACTGCTGGATATCATGAATGACGCTACGTAGGTATATTGATTTTAGATTGACTGAAACAGTGCCTATAGTATTTCTAACTCAATCTTAGAATAAAGGTAAACAACGTGTCAATTCTTTGAATCGAAAATCTTGTTTCTTAAATAAGTTTCAGCTATTAGATATGACATACATACATTCATACATAAATCACGCCTTTATCCCTTACGGGGTAGGCAGAGCGTTTAACGCCTCGTAAAAGGCGCTTTCGCCACGTCTGACAAAAATTTAGGGCAATTTTAGATTGTAATATGTATGATATGACAACATAACGAAATAGTAGTTTTAGTAATTTAACTAATTTGCCATTTATTTTTGAAATGTGTTTTTAAATAAAAAGACACGAAACTTTGTTTACCTTAATTCTAAAACTGATGTGGAAATACTATAGCTGTATATCTGTCAGAGCATAAAAGAGCTTCGAAATGCTCAAGAGTTACCAAAAAGAAATCTCTATTCGAGTCATGAAAGAATAACCTCGCTATCATAAAGTTATATCATCGTGAAAGGACGTGAATAAAAAGAGTCCTTGCCCAAAGCGACTGAGCGAGTTCCAAATAAGACAGTGCCTAACGTTGATATTCAATATCTTATACAAAGGGATTCATTTTTTCTACGGATTGACGTGGAAAAAATAACTTTGAATCAGACTGAGAAATCTGCGACTAAAATATATTTTTTATGGGGTAGGCAGAGCGTTAACGACCTAAAAATGGTTGTTCCTCCACGTCTGACAATTAATAAATTAATTTATTAATACTAGACGCAAAATACCTTGGACAAAAAGATAAGGCTAGGACAGTTTAAGATCAATAGACAGGGTGTAAGGGACAGCGTCCCACAAACTGATAGGGGTCAACGACATTGAACAACTTCCACCAGGAAATTGTCTGATCGAGGTGGTCATTTTGTATGAAAAGTATATTTTTGATTTCCTGAAAGAATTTCCTGGTGATTGTTGTTCAATTTCGTTGACTGAGCAAGCCGTATCAGTTTGTGGGGCAACCCAGAACGAAAATCCACTCCCGATCCTAGATTAGGTCAGAGTTTTCGAACCGCCAATGCTTAGCACTGGCCTCTGACATGGCTTAACGAGTAATATTTACGTTATTAAACGATATTTACCGGACCAACCGGGCTTAACGTGCTTTCCGAAGCACGGAAAAGCGTGGTGAAAAACACTGCACCATGGGGCTCTCATTTGTAGACTTTACGTAAAGTTTCAGACTTAAGATGAGCTGGAGACGACGAGCTTCTTATAAAGACGATAAATGTGTATGTGTGTGTGTGTGTGAGAGAGAAGGTCTAGACAATGGGATAACACTCCAGTAATAGAAAATGAATATTTTGTTTTCATATGCGGGAGCATGATGAATAAGTGTTTTTTTTTTTCATTGTTTTTTAATTTCGCTATGTTTTAAGAAATTTTAGAAGAATATAAAGTGAAACTAGCTACTATGATGGGACAAAGAGTTTTGTAATTGAGTATTATTATTATTAAGTATTATGGTAAGGTGAGATCATATAAATTAAAGGTTCTTTTTAAAATCCTTTTTAGTTGTGTATATTCACAGGTGTTTTTACATACATACATATAATCACGCCTTTACCCCTAGTGGGGTAGGCAGAGCGTAAACGACCCAAAGGTCGTTCCGCCACGTCTGACAAAGTTTTCAGGGTTATTTAATATAGATTTCTAGGTGTTTTTAAGAGCATTAAAATTATTTTCTGTAAGCGACAGAGTAGAGAGAAAACCGTTAAGAAAACTTTATAATATACATTGTCTCATTTCACCACATTTTCCACTCGGATTATTCTAAAGTGTTTGGAATCAATAAATACAAAGGAAATATAATTCAATTACGAATACAGCCTCCCACATAAACGAGCCCTCTAGACAATATTCGAGTAGTCTGGAGGTCAAATGCATTAGAAAGTTTCACCCTATACTCGCTCAGGTGTGGCGTACAGTCAGCAAAGGAGATATTTGGGCAGACCGGCTCGAAATTGATAAGAGTATTTCAGGGAATTATGTATCGATTTTCATGCAATTTTCTTTATTTGCGCAATTGAATTACTGTAACAAATATAAGAAATTACATCAAAATCTATAAATAATTTTCTGAAATAATCTAATTCGTTTTGAGCGACCCTGACCATCAATCACCTTTGCTGACTGTACAATCGACCGCAATATAAAACTCTTACAAAATACAAAAAATACAAAATTATTTATTTGTTTTAAACAGGGTCAAAAAGTACATGGCAATAGTTAAAACAAAATAACAGTTAAATAGTTCAAGCCTGTTTAGCCATATTAAAAAAGCATACAAATAATATAATACAATACAATTATTTTTAATGCTGGACTGGAATGTGCTAGCTGCATTTCCTCCCGGGCATACTGTAAAAAACAGCTAAGGGATCTGAGGGTTTCAGTATATTGCAATTTAGGCGATGGGCTGACAACCTGTCACTACAGCAATATACCTACAAATCTATCTTAAATAACCCTTAAAACTTTGTCAGACGTGATCTTTCTTTAGGTCGTTTATGCTCTTCCCACCTCATTAGGGATAAAGGTGTCACACATTTTTACTGACAAGTTGTCAGCCCATCGCTTAAATTGCAATATACTGAAACCCTCGGATCCCTCAGCTGAATGTTACAGTATGCCCGGTAGGAAATGCAGCTGGCACATTCTATGATTATTTGTATATATCTAATACGATTATCAACCCTATTTATTCGTAATAGAGACCTTAAAAACAAAGTGTACCAACAGATATATTGATTGACTATTAGGATCATATTCCCAAAGGACTAATTTCTAAAGCGTGTAATAAAGGGCACCTAATGGTTGTTATATCGTAACTTCGAGAAGATAGCCGAGATATGAACGTTTATTAACGAGATATTAATGAGTTTAGCTATAAAGTCAATACAATCATGATAAGTTAGGTCCAAGGGTTTGAATATATTGAAATACCCGGCTGTAGACTAGCAGTGATCTGCATACATAACATACATTAATTCACGCCTTTTTCCCTTACGGGATAGGCAGAGCGTAAAACGCTTAGTGAAAGCTTTTACGCCACGTCTGACGAGTATTGAGGGCAATTTTAGATGGTAATGTGTATCGCTATAATGACAGGTTGTCAGCCCATCGCCTAAATTACAATACACTGCGACCCTCGAATCCATATTCCTGACTTCTACAGCATGCCTGAGAGGAAGGGCAGCTAGAACATTCTATGTTTTTCTTTCGCTCTAAGTCCAGCATGGAAGTATGACTTCTACAGCATGCCTGAGAGGAAGGGCAGCAGTAGCAGTGATCTAATTCCTACAAATTGTTTATAACCTAACAAACCTTAGGTCTATACCAGGGTCTAGGTATTAGATAGCACGCTACATACTGTCCAAAAGTGTGAGGTAATTAATTGAGAAATAGTATTTTCTAATTATCAAACAACTTATATCTAGTGTCAAAAATGTGTGGGGTAAATTTGAGTATGAGTAATTTCTATAATAGATCTACTTGTATCCAAGGAATTAAAAGAAACTGAAATTCGGTTATTTTTTTCATTTAATCTGTGATAACAAACTTCGTGCTTTCTAAAAATCCTATGGCTCTACTCTGAATACTTCTCAAGGGAGAAAGACGTGATTGTATTTTACATTTAACGTTATCGGCAAAACACCTATTTCCACGAAACATAAAAACCAGGCAGGTCGGGCTCCTGCAAATTAAATAAGCGAAGGAGCCGCGGAAATTCAATTTAGCCGAAATGTCGGAAAGAAATTGCGTCAATTTTTGTCATTAACGAGTACCTGCATCAATACAGAATAGAAATTATCTATTCCCTAGTGTTTTTGAACGTATTTTGAGTTTGGTGAAACATATTAATATTTTATGGCAACTAAATCAAAAAGCGGACGTGACGAAAATGTATTATAATAGGTCTTTGATGCTCTGCCTACCCCGTAAAGGATAGCCTACCTTGTAAAAGGAATGCTTTTATTTGTCAAAATACTGTAGCCTGTGTTCAATTAAATCTTTGATGCTCTGCCTACCCCGTAAAGGATTGCCTACCCTGTATAAGAAATGTTTTATTTTTCAGAATACTGTAGTCTGTGAGTCGGTCAGACCATATGGACGCAACACTACCTATATTAGGCGGTTCGTAGAGGCTCGTAGACATTTGCTACGGCGTAGCAAAGTGCAGAGTAGTACAGATTATCACAAAAAATCGTAACGTCTACACTTGCTCGTGTGGTCAGTATTTATAGATTTAGCCATGGGCTTACCCAGGTTTTGGGCCAGGGGGGCAAATCACTACCCGGATGTTCAAAAGTTGATAGTTAGTGGGGGAAAACTTCCATGCTGCACTGGGAGCGATAGAAAAACATGAATGTGCCAGCTGCATCTCTTCCCGGGCATGCTGTAAAAACCAGCTAAGAGATTCCAGGGTTTCCATGTATTGTAATTTAGGCGATGGGCAGACAACCTGTCAATATAGCAATGCATATTTTTATCTAAAATAACCCTCAATACTTGTCAGACGTGGCGAAATTACCTGTGTTTAGGTCATTGGCGCTCTGCCTATCCCATTAGGGACAAAGGCGTGATTTATGTATGTATGTAGAAGGGAAAAACAAAATCCAGGGGCCATCTCGGTACGCCCATGGATTTAGCCTAGCCTATATCTTCCTAAAGCAATATCATTGTTGTAACAATAGTCTCAATCGCCTTCTTCTTATTCTGTCGAGTGGGTATCGAGTCTATCGACCCGATGAACCCTGTTGTCAGAGTTTTTGAACCGCCTAGTAGCACACCTATCAGGCCTCTGACATGATTTGAGTAACGACCACTATCAAAGACAGCGACCGGGACCGACGGCTTAACGTGCCCTCCGAAGCATGAAATCTTTTTCTTTTTCGGGCAATCAGGTGATTCAGTCCAAAATTCACAAAGTGATAAATTTCAAATATCAACTTTGTGTTTCCCCCCTGGGAATCGAACCCAGGACCTCCGGATCAGGAGTCTATGCCACTAGACCACGGAGGCAGTTCTCCATCGCCTTCTTCATAAGATAATCTGTAGGCTGTATCGTTTACAAGTTTGTTTACACAATATCTCGCTTTACCTTCAGTTATATCGGGAAACAAACAACAGAAGGAATAACGACAGTTTAGTCTAAGGGTATCGAATTAAACGCCTCGGGGAGAAACGGTTGCGTATACCACAAACATATTCCCTATGTTCTAAAATAGTTAAAACAGATACATTACCAACGACACAAATTGTGTGTAAGGGATCTGAAGATTTCAGTATATTATAATTCACGCGATGGGCTGACAACCTGTTACTACAACAATATACCTACAAATCTATCTTAAATAATCCTCAAAACTTTGTCAGACGTGGCGAAACAAACGACCTTTGTTTAGGTCGTTTACGCTCTGCCTACCCCATTAGGGATACAGGCGTGATTATATGTATGTATGTACAATTTGTGTTAGATATTTGTACAAATAAAGAGTAATAAGCTATGCAAGGCGATAATTTCATACCTAAAAAAGGAAGGCCAAAATTTTTTTTTTTAAACGTTATATCGCGCTCGTCCCAATTTGGATGCTTACAGTTATTTATTTTTGTATATTTATGTTTGGACTTTTAATGGAAATTCGATAGGATAAATTCGTACTTTGAGTTGCGTCTTGCCGAAATAAAATCGAAATATACATATATTGAGTTTTGTAAAGGATTAGCCCCTGGTTTGAACTATTGCGGTTAGTGAATACGCGACCGGGTGACACCGTTGCCCTCGTCTTTTCTCTAGCAACAGGTCGTTAAGGAAACTTGGGCGCCAGCGTCACATGTTTCACTCCGATTTCCTCCTAATGTACTATACATAATGGCGTCACAATAAAAGTATATCCCATACAAAATAATCGTACTTACAGAGACATTATGGGTTTCTAAATTTGGACATAATTTGGTTTGTGGGCGAAGTTAATTTGTTTATTCAGTTGAACGAATACAAAATTATGCTAAGAATGGTTTCTCAACTACAATAATTAAATAAATATAAATAAGGCATTATAAACACTCGTTCTTTACGTTGAAAACACAAGAGAAATTGCGAGAATAATATGCGAACATATTTCGTTTGAAAATTATTTTATCTTTGTAGCGGAGCTTAACAGATGTTGATGCTAGTCGCCCGCCGGCCGCCGCGCGCCCCAGCAATACCGCGGCCGCAGAGAAAATTGCGCCATACAATCTAATAAACTACACTCCACCACGATCCAATTATAAATAAAATACAAAAACATCCTCATTCCGGTCCTTATTCGCGCAGCCACAAGAATCCTAATGAATCGTCTCGAGGAAAATAATTGATAAGACGCGCAGCGAATAAAACCCGGGAAAGAATTGTAAAAAGCGTAAAACCCGTCTTCTCGTTTAACAGAATTACGCCGTTAGATCAAATTAAGAGTCGGCGGTCACTCCTTCACAATTTTCGTTCGCAGCGACCCTTGTCAACAACCAGGTCCCTTATCTATTCCACGAAGCACTCTCATTAAGCTGACCTAGAGTTTTTGATACCTGTATTTAATAAAAGGGTGCTCAACAGATTCGAAAGATTAAATCGCTTTCATAACCATTTTATATGCTTATCAGCCGCGTTACCATAAAAATATTCACTCCCACGTAAAATTCTCTTGATATATTTGAAGTGGCAACGTATTTGATTATAACTCAATATTTAAATTTTAAATGGAGTTTCCGCCAAGCGGCACATTTCCGCGAAGTTGGACCGTTTTGCTAACTGGCACAATTTTATTTTTCGCCAACTCTCGCCACAGCTCCACGTCACCGGACGGCCTACGGCGGAGTAGACTGTTGAATTCAGAATTATTTTACTGTTTATTTTAAAAGTCAATTGAAACTGGCAGAATTCGAAATCGATTCAAAGTTTAAATAAATATCGGATTGTCGGTTCACAGAAACCTATATCAGCTCGTTGTATAGGTAAATGGTCTTGCTCCTGACTGAATATAATGTAGAATAAGGCACAATTCACATTGATTAATGGCCTTTCTCACTTTTGTGACCTTACATTACTCACGTCATACGTTGTTTTCCTACTTTGAACACCAAACGTAATAGAAGTACGACATTCAGAAATGTGTCCTTTTATAATGTCTTCTTTTTCTTCTTAGCATGTCGATGGCAGACACTACACTGTTGCAGCCCAGAATTTTGCCACGTTAACATCATTATCAACCGTTGTCATGAGGTCTTCCAGCGTACATTATGTTAGGTGTTTCATTGTTTGAACTGCACCGCATAAACAGTTCATATCGCAGTCACCCAAAAATCCCCACTTGGCCATGTTTTCTTTACTTTTTATAACTGAGATTATATTGTTGTCAGATGGTCAGACCCTGCCGCTGAACCGTCGGCAGAAGGTGTTCCCGAACGGCACTCTGGTGGTGGAGCAGACACAACGTGCTGAAGATGCTGGGACTTACACCTGCCAAGCCGTGAATAGACAGAGGCACATCGCCAGAAGGGAGGTCGAAGTGCAAATATTAGGTCAGTCAGCCTGTGACATACTAGAACTAGAGTCATGGCTCTATCAGATTTTTACTGTCTCCTAAATTACTTGAGACATCGTTTTGCATCTTATATTCCTTTATACTTAGTATAAAAGTTTTAACTTACGACACAGCGCAGTGAAGTTATTCTGAATACAATTCCCTGTAGATTTTTTAATAATAAAGCTTTGGTGCGATAGGTATTTAAGAAGGCGAAACTAAACACGTCTAGAAGTATTTTAAGTTAAAACTTTATACTTAGTATAAAATGGAACTGCAAAAGTTTCACATGCCAAACGAGAATTCGGGATAAACTTTCTCATTTTCAGTTCTAAGATTTAAAGCGCTATAAAATCACGAATTCAAGAGGGGCGGAGTTACTCATCCGTAATTCATTAAACTTAGCGCGTTGGCTGCCGCGGCGTAGCTCCAGCCTCCACGGTTAATAGGGCAATAAAAAATATATAGAAAAAAACTGAATAGCCCGTACAAAGCAACCCAAAGCCACTTGGAATCGAGCCATAAACACCGAGCAAAGATTTCACATTAATTAACAGTAAAACGCAACCGAGCAAATTACATGCCGTTACGTGGGTCGGCATTTCGGAACCTCGAAAGTTTTAAACCCTTTATGTAGATATTAACGGTCGATTCACGTTCTGGCCTAATTAACCCGTTTTTTTGCCGTTCACAGTTCAGCCGAAAATTTTGCCTATTCAGCCGCTGACGAACCTATTACGGGAAGGGATGAGAGCGGCAATTTCCTGTCAGATCCTAGAGGGGGATTTGCCGATTGCCTTCCGGTGGGAGAAGAACGGGCAGCCGGTGACGTCATCTGCATATGCACCCAACGGCATAGTGACGCGGCGACTGGACGAGTACAGCGCGTCGTTGGTCATTGAGCACATCACGTCGCTGCACAGCGGAAACTACACGTGCATTGCGTCCAATGTCGCCGGTTCCGAGAGATTCACTGTACCTCTCACAGTCAACGGTAAGTACATATGTATAGATTTTAAAAGTTTTAAACCTACTGAGTATCTAACTCAAGCGTTTTTGAGTGATTGAAAATAAATTGTTCACTAATGACTAACATTGTTTTTACATTATCTTAGTGCCCCCTCGATGGCGGCTAGAGCCTACCGACGTAGCAGTGGCAGCTGGTCAAGACGTGACATTACAATGCCAAGCCGACGGGTACCCCAAACCGGGAATAACTTGGAAAAAAGCCGTCGGTAAGTTTCACGGAACTGCACAAAAATCCGCGTCAGAAAACCCGCGAGTTATTCACGATTATCTCAAAATTTATCACCTCGTTTATTTTATTTTCTTTGTAATTTTTTAACCAACGATAATTTTACCTAAATGCCACCGTCGCGTCTATAATTTACTTAATTTCAAAGTGTATAAATCAAAAGAGAAATTAGAACCCGAAGTCGATTAATGTTTAATTGGGAACTGTATCAAGATGAATATTAAGTAATTTGAACCCTCGAGCTTTGTTTCCATTGATTTTATTCGCTTTTGAACAAATTCAGGCTTCGGTTTGCTATCTAACCGTCTCAAGAAGTAAATGAAGTTAATTTGCTTTTGCCAGGAAATACTCCGGGAGAATACAAGGACTTCATGTTTGAAGGAAGCTCAAGAGTTCTAGACAACGGGTCTCTTATATTTGAGAGAGTCGCCAAAGATAGTGAGGGTCACTACCTGTGCGAAGCAAGAAACGATATCGGAGCAGGCCTGAGCAAGCTGATCTTCTTGAAGGTCAATGGTGAGTATGAACGTCCAATAATAGTAAGGACATATCTGGACGCTTTAGTGCCGTTTTGTGAGTGCAAAAAGACGCCCGAACGCACAGGATAACTGCCCTCCAAGGGATAATGTCGCCATTTACTTTTCCTACTTCCACTGCCATGTTTTTGCTTTATAGTCAAAAGATGATTGCAAAAAAGCGTGTAGATATATTCTATCAGTAGGTATCTATTGTATGTTGTTTGAAAATAGATAAACAAAGATTTTGTCGCTACAAGGCCGCAAAAGCAACGAGGGTGCCGCGGCTGTAACTATGGAGTTCGCAACTTTTCCGCGAACAATTTACAACAGCAGCGTGTGAAGCAAACTTCTTGAATCTTCAAACATGATTACATGGTCGACTCGATTTTGCCAAGTTTCGATTTTGTTTCCTTTGTGATAAGTTTAAACTTGGCAGCTTTATTGAAATATCAAAAAGTTTATCGTTCATTAGAAACTTAGTTATGTATTTTAAATTCTAAAGTAGGTATGTCCTAATCCGCTTGCGTACAATTTTGGTTAATTATGAACATATAAGTAGGTAGGTTTCTCCAATATTACGTACCTACTCTTTCCAGAGAAAGTAGAGAAAAAGGTATTTTTGTCTTACGTCTGCTGGCTGTGAAAGTTGTGGAATGTCTTGATGGAAGCCCCAGTTTCATTGGGACGGGCGACCTAACTCAAATGAAAATTCTTCTTTGTCATTATTGCTTCAGAGAACTATGAGCCAGCCGTCGTCTAACTGAAGAAAAAAAAACATTTTCGCTTTCTTAATTGTTTTTGTGTAACCAGAAAGTGAAGGGATAATCTATGTTAATGCCATCGTTTTAAGAAATGGAGTGCCTATAAAGTTTCGGTGTTAGCTTACAACTAAGTGAAATTAAAATCTTATTCGCCAAAAATGAATAAGCTGAGTCAGTTGAGTTCTATAAAAAAGAGACACACTGAGTCATAGAGCCTAGACTTTTTCGACCGTTAAACAGGAGCTTATAATAAAATCAATGAATGATATTCTAGGTTCATCAATTACCGAGAACATAAGTTGCCCAAAGCCCCAAGGTACTCAATTTTTCGAGAAAAATCTCGTCCCCAAATAGTAACTACCATAATACTCGGTTGTAGAATTTCACGACGGGACGAGTACACAGATAAGGAAAACCTTACGATCACGTTCCTTTCATATATCTCTACCATAATGGGAACGTAATGCGCTGCCACAATAATCTTTCGAGTCACGAAATGTCGGAAACTCTCTTATAACTTTTAAACTGAATCGAACCTCTGTCGCGCTTTATTTAATTCTATAGAATTCAACAAGGCGAAGCGACCCGATAACTCGCTCAAATTGCTGAACTGCCCGCGTTCTATTGTGCCTTATAAAATTAAAGGAAGTCCATTTACCCACCACTTTGCTCGTCTCTGATGAGACGCTGACATCGCAGCCTTTTACAGTTATTTAGGTCATCTGCTAACGCTCACTTTACAGAACGGGAATATGAATTTGCCATATTTTTTACTGAAATACCAAGTGATAGTCCAAACCAAACGTAAATTAATTTGATCGTTTTAAATGAACGTATTTTAAAAGGGGCATTAAAAGCTTTTAAAAGGGACGTACAATTGTCCATTGTGTGGGTAATAGAGGTTACAACGTATTTGCGCGTCATTCGATTGTGTAAGAGCGGAGGCGTGAGTGGCGCGCGTCTGAGCAGAAAACTCAATGACCGTACGTCGCAATACGTCTCCTCTTTATTGGAAAACGAGACAGTTGGCTTCCAGTAGAATAAGTTCCTCGTGTACGTGTTTGTGTTTGCCGATATTGGCCTTTGTCGAGAAGTAAATATCATGAAATATCGGAATCCAATACAATAGATGACAGCGGTGGAGGAAATTCATAGTTATTTATATTCATTTGCTGTCCTCGCCTATTTTTTGCTTATCTTAGGTTTCATGATTTATACCAAGGAAAATGAGAGACGACCTTTTAGTTAGATTGAATTGTTTTGGGTTCAACGATATACCTATGCCAATTTGTGATATATTTGATAGCGAGGGCGTAAATCTAAACTTTTGGATAGGGATAGATACAGATAGGAGTGATCTCGACGAAAACGAAGGTTTATGTAAATTCGGTCAACTTGTTACCTGGGTAAACAGGCGTCTGAAAGTTTTCTTAGTTGCGTCCCTGAGGGCCGCTACCACCGGACGCCGGTCACGTCCGCGACCGGTTGGTAAACAGTTCCGCCTGCAGCTGTAATCGTATTTCCCTCTACTTTATTTCTCTTTGACACAGTTTCTTCAACTTCCGAACTAGCTTCTCTCGCTTCTGAAAACTTGTTCGCTTTTAATTTGAACTTCAGCGAAAATGGAATAAAAGTTACTCCCCGAGTGGCTCTTGCACGTCTAAATGGGGCATTATTTTTAATAATAAGCAGTAGCGCCGATAAATAATGTGAACAACGAGCAGGAGACGGCTCGCCCGGCTCGCCCGGCTCGCCCCGGCGGTCCAGTAAATCTTGCTGGTAACCCTTGTCCACAGTTTCACAACCTTCATAATGTTTCCCAAGAATTTATTTTATAGCATGAAAATAATAAAGGTTTGAGCATCGCAATACCATTAACTGCATATGAAAAGGACTAAATCGAGTGACTACTTGATTTTGCTTCACATTCCATAAAAAATATATTTTGCGTCACAACGCCAAATAAATCAAATATCCATAATTTGAAACCGAATTTGAAATAACATCTATTACTACGAAGTCACGTATTTAACTGAATGTTCTTTTTATAACTTTGTGAATTCTTGAATATGCTGTTAAAGACTCTTGAGGTACGTTTTATATACCAAGTTTATTTGCTCGGGCTGCAGTTTATTTAGCCAACTCGGATTCTTTATTTATTTTATCATCATTTCCAACACATGTGTTTGTTTTTAATAAAAGTCGTATATGTATCGAGCGCAGCGTTGAGAAATAAGCAAACTGTTTACCTTTTTATTTGCTGCATTTTTATAATGTTATAGGGTTAAAAATCATATACTACATATATAAGGGATCGGAGGGTTTCAGTATAATGTAATTTAGGCGATGGGCTGACAACCTGTCTCTACAGCAATATACCTACAAATCTATCTTAAATAACCCTCAAAACTTTGTCAGACGTGGCGGAACGACCTTTGTTTAGGTCGTTTACGCTCTGCCTACCCCATTATGGATAAAGGCGTGATTATATGTATGTATGTAAAAATCATGAAGTCTTTCGTGCTGGACTGGAACTGACAACATATCGCTAATACAATATTTCTTTAATATTATTGTCGAATACGCCTTTGACGTTCTGTTCTACTCCGTGATATAAAGGCATAACTATAATTATTTTGTATGATTTAGCTCCGGCCCGGTTTCCTATGAAGAGCAAGACTGTGCAAGTGACAGCTGGGGAAGCTGCTCATCTTCAATGTGCTGCTTCAGGAGACGCTCCTCTGGAAGTCACCTGGCGAAGCCCTCATCACCACACCATCGCTCATCATCTTGATCAAAGGTAAGGAACCGAAGTTCTTCTTAGCGAGTGGATTTTCGAGTCGAACAACGAACCGAAGTTCATAGACTAATTGAATCGCACTCGTCGTCTTAGCCGATAGACGTCTACTGCAGGATATAGGCCTCCCCCAAGGACCTCCACGATGATCGGTCTAGCACCTTCTGCATGCAGCAGCTTCCCGCGATCTTCACCAGATCGTCGGTCCACCTCCTAACTGCCTCCGTGGTCTAGTGGCTAGTGCCATGGACTTCTGATCCGGAGGTTCTGGGTTCGATTCCCTGGGGGAAACACAAAGTTGATATTTGAGAATTTATCACTTTGTGATTTTTTCCCCAGTTTGGTTAGGACATTGCAGGCTGAATCACCTGATTGTCCGAA
This sequence comes from Scrobipalpa costella, assembly GCA_949820665.1. Taxonomy (NCBI): domain Eukaryota; kingdom Metazoa; phylum Arthropoda; class Insecta; order Lepidoptera; family Gelechiidae; genus Scrobipalpa; species Scrobipalpa costella. Next base: position 11,728,613 of record OX463312.1, read on the forward strand.
AAAGAATAAGATTTCGTGCTTCGGAGGGCACGTTAAGCCGTCGGTCCCGGTCGCTGTCTTTGATAGTGGTCGTTACTCAAACCATGTCAGAGGCCTGATAGTTGTGCTACGAGGCGGTTTCAAAACTCTAACACCAGGGTTCATCGGGTCGATATACTCGATACCCACTCGACAGAAGAAGAAGTTGGTCCACCTTGTGGGAGGCCTGCCTACGCTGCGTCTACCATGCCTAGGTAGCCACTCCAGAACTTAATAATAATAAGAATCGCACTACTTAATAATAATAAGAAGAATATAAATATACTTTATGGCACAGAGAAGACACAGGGATAAAACAATTAGTAGTACAAATCGACGGCTTTATTGATAACCAGCTATTTCTTCCAGGCAACCTTAGGGCACAGGAAAATATAAGTTGAACTGGGCTGAAGTTTGTTGAAGTGGGCTGTTACACATTTCAGGCAATACATTGTATACGTAAATAAGCTACTTATTTGATATAAGAACCCATAGTCATCGTTCATTGACTGTGTCATTGGGTTTAGAAAAAGCTACAAAACTCTGTTTCTATCGAAGCTTTTTTCCTCGCATGAAGAAGGCAATGCATAAACGAAAATCTAACCTAGATATTTGTAAAATAAAGGTTTCAATTGGAACGATTCCTATCACCGTGTCAGCAACCTTACAACGGCGCTCTTAATACAAAAATGCTTCTCCAAACAACAGCTACAAAAGAGAACCGGCATCCTATAACAATATCCACGAACCGAAATCCTACCTTTTATATGCAAATATTATAGCTTCAAGCCAAAACTTTCCCAATAACGGGTTAGACGAACAGCGAGACTAACAAAAATAAGTTTGCACCATTAAACTAGAAGTAACTGGGGGTAAAGTGGTGCGCGGGTCGTATATTACAGGGCCACGCTGGATAAAGGTAACTGCCTCCTTCTAGTGGTCAGAGTTATGGCTCACGATCCGGAGCCCCTGGGTTCGATTCCCAGAGTTGAGAGACACAAAGTTGATATTTATCAATTTATCACTTTGTGGGATTTTCCCTAGTTTGGTTAGAACAGTGCGAGCTAAATCACCTGATTGTTTGGAGAAAAAATACCGATGGCACGTTACACCGTTGGTCCCGGTCCCTATCTTGACAGTGGTCGTTAAAAAACATGTCAGAAGCCTATTTATTGCCTGTGCTATTAGACAGTTTAAAAAAATCTGACGCCAGGGTTCATAGGGACAATCGACTCGAAACCAACACGAAAAGAAGACTAGAGGTAATGGCGGGTAAAGTGGTACGCTGGCCCTATATTACACGACCACGCTTGACGCTTGATAAGGGTAAGTGCAAGCCGTATGTTTCACAAACAGAGGAATGGTCCGCTTAGCCCAGATTAACTCGTATAATTAATGACGCATGTTAATTTTACGGAACGGAAAAGAAACCTCGAATAGTTTGGACACTACAAAAAGGATAACATGTGATTTACGACTAAAACAACAATATAAACTACAACAACCATTTCTGGAACTCGCGCTTGTAGAGAGTCGCACTCGCAAGAATTTCTTCGGGAATAAGGCCCGTATGTATAAAGCGATCTCAAGATTGAGAGCAATATTAAGTAGAGATTTGTAGGGTTGTTTTTTACTGAAATTACATTTCTGATACGCACTCAAACTCGCTTTCACTCTCAAGTAAGAGTTTCTTCCATGCTGGACTGGGAGCGAGAGAAAAACATAGAACCCCAGCCAGCTGCATTTCCTCCCGGACATGCTGTAAAAACCAGCTAAGGTATGCGAGGGTTTCAGTATATTGCAATTTAGGCGATGGGCTGACAACCTGTCACTACAGCAATATACCTACAAATCTATCTCAAATAACCCTTAAAACTTTGTCAGACGTGTCGGGAACACCATTGTTTTGGTCGTTTACGCTTTGCCTACCACATTAGGGATAAAGGCGTGATTATATGTATGTATGTATGAGTCTCAGCAGCTCAGTTGGTAGAACGATTGAGCGATATGCTAAGATACGCAGCTTAAATCCTGCTTGCATAGGAATTTTCGGTTTCATCTGGCTCGACTTAAGAAAACATTTAAAATGTTCGCGACTTTCACTCGAATAATCACGACATTTTTCCACAGATATACGATAAGGGAGCAGGTGTTAGATGACGGTCTGGTTTCCGAGCTTAGCATACTACAGACATACAGGCAAGACACCGGAGCGCTGACTTGCAGAGCATCCAACGCTTACGGCCAAGACGAAATGCTGATCCACCTGGTGGTTCAAGAGGTAAACCATCTTGATGTACGATAATTGGCATAAAAAATGTTCTTAAATTAATAACTGTTCATATATCGTTCTTTTTACCCAGGTGCCTGAAATGCCAAAAAATATCAGAATAATAGACCAGCAGTCAAGATCAATACAAATATCTTGGACGCAACCATACGCAGGAAACAGCCCTATCATCAACTACATTGTTCAGTATAAAGAAGCTCCAGGTAAATATATTTTTTAAAACACAAGTACATGGATGTAGATAATTAAAATCTTGAAGAATTTAATTACACTTATAAATAAAATATTGATATTTCAGACTCCTGGCCAACAACACCGCAAAAAGTTATAGTACCAGGCAGTGTGACGTCAGCAAGTGTTCAAAACTTACAACCAGCCACTTCTTACCATCTTCGAATCATTGCTGAAAACCGTCTAGGACAAAGCGAACCCAGCCAAATAGTTCAAGTCACAACAACTGAAGAAGGTACTCTTAATAAAATAGCTTCACATATATATGCCTTACATTGGTGATTGTTGGAGCTAAACTATTGATATTTTTACAGTTCCCAGTGGTCCACCATTGGATGTAAGAGTAGAAGCAAAGAGCTCAACAGAACTGCTTGTCAGTTGGGAACCACCGCAGAAAGATCTCTGGAATGGAAATATTCTCGGCTACTATGTGGGATTCCAAGAGGTAAGCAAAACATCAGACACGTCCATAATATTTAAGTCTGTCTCAAATGAAATCTAAGATAAATTTACCACTTTCTTCCATTATTCAATGAAAATGTCCACAGTTGAACAGCAACAGTACTGTATTAAGTGCAAGCGGACCTGGAGGAGCTTCCTATACCGTCAGGACAGTCGAAGGTGCTGGAACTTCTAGAACTAGGACAACACTATCAGGACTACAGAAACACGCGTCATATGCTGTTGTCGTCCAAGCATATAATAGCAGAGGTGCAGGTCCTGCGTCTCCGCCCACTACTGCTACCACTATGGAAGACGGTACGCCATAAACCCACCTTTTTTTCTTGAAAATCCTCTCTTCAGTATTAAGAAAACAATCTGACTTTTATCTTTTTTCTAGTGCCAAGTCTGCCGCCCGGATCATTGCAGTGTACAGCTCTAAGTTCTCAGTCAGTGCGTGTGACTTGGGAGCCACCGCCATTGCGTGGACGCAACGGAGTACTCCAAGGTTACAGGGTCACTTATGCGCCTGTTACTGATTGGTTTGGTAAGTTGTCTGATCAGTGATCATAATAACTGCCTCTGTTGACATCTTAGTAGAAATATGGATGGATAGAAATTTCTGGATATCTTTTACAGGTAATGAAGAAGCAGTCACTAAGCAAATATCAGGTCTTCACACAACACTGTCAGGGCTTCGACGCTATACGAACTATTCCGTCACTGTTTGCGCTTTTACCGCTGCTGGCGATGGAGTCAGAGCTGCTCCTGTGTATTGCCACACTGAAGAAGATGGTAAGTTATTATCATTATAACGTCATAATCTTCTTCGTTTCCTTAAGGCTGATAGATATTCTTGATCGCCAAAACTCTTTCTGGAGTTGAGGAGTTGCAATCTGTCTTGGGACTTGTGCATTGGTGCCCGAATATTTACAATATCAATTAAAGCAAATGGTCTGTTTCTAGTGCCTTCCGCTCCGGCTGATATCAAAGCCGTGGTTTCGTCTCGGAATAAGATTCTGGTCTCTTGGCTGCCACCTTCCTCCCCCAATGGCATTCTTGTTGGTTACACACTCTACATGAGCGTCATTGAAGATGGCAGAGAGGTAAGAATTCTTCTTCATTCCACTGAACAAATCTATCAGAACTTGCTCTAAGACAAGCTCTTTCTTTCAGGAGGGCACCCACAAGCGCATGTTATCTCCAAGTACACTATCCCATGAGACCTCAAGATCTCCACCTCGTGCCACTCATCAGTTCTGGGTGTCAGCGTCCACTCGTCTTGGAGAAGGCGAAGCCACAAGAGTAGTCACAGTATTGCCTACTGATTCAGGTATGATATAAAAATACTTGAGAATCGGGCACTCAGATGGATATGCAAAAAAACATATTTGAACATATTTTCTTTTCTTCCAGTACCAGCAAGAATAACGTCATTCAGCCGAAGCATAGTAACTCCGTGGAAAGAGAACATCTCTCTTTCTTGTAACAAAGTTGGTGTACCAACTCCTTCGACCACTTGGAGCATGAATGGAGGAGTCCTGGAATCTACCCTAAGAAAGAATGTCACTAATGATGGAACACTTATTATCAGGTATATCTTCGACAAGTATGGCTTCTAACTTGCAGCATAGTTTTCTCCAATGTACAGAAAATTTTCATGAAATAAAGATCTGTAATCTTTTAACTTTTTATGTATGTTTCAGTATGACACAATATGCAGACAGCGGAAACTATACATGCACAGTGGAGAACCCTCATGGACGAGATGAAGTGACTTACAGCGTAGAAGTTAAAGTTCCACCGCAGCCCCCTGTTCTTGCGGTTGTAGACTCTTATGCAGACTCCTTGCATCTACAGTGGAGTGACCAGGGAGACGGTGGAAGCCCTATTTTAGGTAAGATGGTTGTACTATTTCTATTTTCTGAAAATGGGTGCTGGGTTAGTTTTCACAACATATGAGTCTCCAAGAGCAATATTGTCCGTAAGGTTACGGGACAGAATGCATCAAGGAATGAGCAGCAGCCTTCCCTGCTATAAATTTATCTTGCTCTAGACTAGACTGCCAAGCGTAGTTAATTAAAAAGGTCTATATCCAGCAGTGGACTATTGAGGCTTATTGAATCCTAATGTAGGAACAAATATACAGCCGGACAAAGAAGAAGAGATCAATAAATGTTTCTCTATCCAGGTTACGTGATAAACTACAAGCGGGAACACGGCGACTGGGAAGAGCTGCAGGTGGAAGCCGGGACATCCGAGCATGTTCTCCCGAACCTCTGGTGCGGCACTCGGTACCAGCTCTACATCACCGCCTTCAACAGGATCGGCACTGGCTTGCCTTGTGATATTGTGCATGCATACACTAAGGGCACTGGTGAGTAAAACCACTTGCAGAAGTAAATGCGAAATAGTTTTTCTATCGATAAGGACCCGATGAAATTAATTCTGGTGTCAGAGTTTTTAAACGTAAGGACCACCTTCAAACGCGGTCTCCGAAACATGGAATACATTTTCTTGACACATAATCAGGTGATTCAGTCTGCATTTTTTTAACCAAACTGGGAAATATCTGATTTTACAAACTCATCTTTGTGTTTTGACCTCCAGATCAGGAGGCCTAACCTCAATCCAAAGATTACGGAGGCAGTTACTATATTCTAATTACTGTTTTTTTTCAGTGCCAGTAAAACCGAAGCACTCTCAAATGATAACACTAAATACCACAACAGTGACGGTCTGGTTGGATTCGTGGGGCGACGGTGGATGCGGCATCCTCTACTTCGTTATTGAGTATCGAGAAGTCAGCCAATCCCAGGTAAGATTCCTATCATACAGGGATTATAAGATCGTATTATCCGCTGATAAGTAGAGCACTATTGTCATTGGAAGTTTGTAGATATGGTGGTATTCGGACAGAAAGTGACGCAGTTAGAAAGCGATACGGAGACTTCTACAAAATACCATTAATCCAATACGGCTATAGTACCAACTAAGGTTAACGGATTACCGTCTATTTATAAATCAGGAAACTGACTTGTATTTATTTCATTTTTAGTGGCGCCTAGTATCGAACAGCGTGCAAGCAACGGAGCGGGTATTCAGCGTGACAGGACTGTCCCCAGCAACACAATACCAACTGAGAATTACTGCACACAACAACGCTGGCCACGCTGTCGCGCTGTACAACTTCACCACTCATTCCTTGAGTGGAAGTAAGTGTTGTCCCTACCTAAAAGACCTATAGATTAATATATTATATTAAATTAATGATACTTGGCTAAATCCCATGATGTGTCTTCTGCCAATGGCAATCCTTTGTTGTGTAGCTACCTTACTTCGTCGATTATTTCCCTATAGACATCGGTCATTCCAAAATTGTAGGAAGTTAAATTGTTAAAATATTATTGTAGTATTAGCCAAAAATGCAGTTTTACAAGACTTGCATATTTTTAGTTTTACGACTTTATTTTAGGAGTTAATGATATTTTTCTATATACTATTATTTGTATCTCTTCCAAAAGTGAAGTGTAGTATTCTAAGACAATATGTTCTTCGACTATGTCAAGAATGTTATATGTTAAATGTATTGATAAATAAAGACCTTTATAAATTGAATTGAATCCTTTCAGGCTAAAAATTACGCTAGGCCATACGTTTGCAGCAGACACTAATGCATATGACTTACCCCATGTTGCAGTGTTAGATGGAGAGTTGTCACCACCGGTGCCCGCGGCCGGTTCGAGATCCCTAGGCGGTGCTCGGGTGATCCTTCCCGCAGCCCTGTCGCTTCTGGTACTTGGGGCGCTTATTGCAATCGTCTTGCTGGTTAGGCGGAACAGTAAGTCATGCATCAAACTGCATAAAATTGTAATTTTCTTGAGATAATTTGGAAACCTTTTTACTGACGGCTTTTTAGGTACCTCAAGATCCGCTCAAATACGAGTACGTTAAATTCAACAGCTGAGCAGCTTTTGTTTTTATCATATCCGGCAGTCAACATGGCAAATAATCGTGTACAGTGTAGACTGCACAAAACGCATTTTCAGATTGTTAGCTGTTTTTCTCAAGACGCGGTGTGGCAATTTTTATTTCCAGAATCTGGCGGAACCGAGACGGTGGCCACTGAGAGCGCAGTGGGTGAATCCCCGTCCGTAGCCCAGCTGCAGAACAAAGTGAACCGCGATCAGCAGTACCTGGCCGCAAGAGCGCAGCATCCTGCACCGCAGCATCACTATAAACATGCCTCCAATGGTAAGAGAATATTAGATATACCTATAGGAGATACTTTATCCCACCTTTTATTCACACCCTTTCAAATTAAAGCAGGTCGTCCCCAAGATAAGATATGAATGTCTGCGTTAACTATTATATTTTATCCCACTTCTGATATCATCTGTTAAGATATGATTTTGATTACCAAGATATCAATGACTGCGAAAGTATGATTCCACTTTTGATATCACATTTCCAAATGTAAGATTTGATTACCAAGATATCAATGACTGCGAAACTATTTATCCCACCTTTGATATCACATTTCGAAATGTAAGATTTGATTACCAAGATATCAATGACTGCGAAACTATTTATCCCACCTTTGATATCACATTTCGAAATGTAAGATTTGATTACCAAGATATCAATGACTGCGAAACTTTTTATCCCACCTTTGATATCACATTCTGAAATGTAAAATTTGATTACCAAGATATCAATGACTGCGAAACTATGATCCCACTTCTGATATCATACTTCCAAATGTAATGACTGCGAAACTATTATACCACTTCTAATATCGCGCTTCAACACACAAATTTCCTTGCTTCTAAGCTAACATGTGCTACTTTCCACAGAATACATCGAAGATATCTGCCCGTATGCAACATTCCAGTTGACGAAACCGACGGCGTACAGTGAGAGCAGTTACAGCGGCAACGTGTACAGCGGACCTTATCATTCGGTGCGAGGGTCTTTCGTTTACCACGACTTGAAGCAGAATGACAAGTACAAGGTATAGACCCATTTTATTCAACTGATACATAAGTATGCCACAAACAAAAGTATTGGCAATAACGTTTCGGATTCTTGAATGAATATTCAAACTAAAATAAGACTGTTCAGAAATGGCTTGGGTCCTAGGTAAACAGTGACTGATTGAGACATTGAAAAATAAATATGTGACGTACATTTCAGGGCAAAGAACCAGAGTACACAAAAGTGCGAAGAAAAGGCAACAGGCTTCGAGATCCTCACTCAGAGAGTCAAGGTCAGTGACCCCTACCCTAAATAGTATGCGTAAGATATCTAAACAGCTTATCTATATGTAGTTAGGTACATTTTTATTTTACGTAGATTGCACCTTGTATAAATAAGTTTATACCCGTATAAGATTTGAATTTGATAACATATAACCTTTTATGCAACCTTTTGGGAGCGTAACTGGTGTTGTAAATTATAAGGTAAGCATGCACACAGTATGTATCAAATATCTAAATATTTTTTATTTTTATTTCTATGTATTTGTTTATATTAATATTCTGCATTACTGTCATATCGTAGCGCTGTGAATGATATCGACTCATCCTAGCTTTGTCATGTGTAACCCTTATTCGCTGCATAGATCCTTCATTAGAAACAAACATTCACTTTTCACGTCATTATTATTCACGTTTATGTCACGTGCTTGTTACTGTGCCGATAACGCTGCGAAAAACTGTGTCTGTAATAAAATAAACCATGTATCAAATGAGCAGACATCCCGATAAAACTCAACCACAGTAGCAAAGACTATTCGTAAAAGAACTATGACAAGTTAACAGAGATTGTTAATAAAAAATATATATGACAAGTTAGCAGAGAATGTTCATAGAAGATCTGTGACAAGTTAACACAGACTATTCAGTACATCGCAGAGTTTGAGGCACAGAATCATCTTATCTGTGGATTTTTTCCAGCAAATCTGATTGAAGATTTACGTTTGCAGAGTCGGACAACTTGGGCTCGACGGACTCGGAGGTGAAGAAGATACTAACGCTGCACCTGCCCATTACAGAGTACGAGAACGACGAGAGCGACGACGCGAGTGCGCCGCATTCCGACAGCGAGTCCGCCACGAGGCTGCGGCCCGCGCACCCCGCCGCCTGTTAGTATAGAGCCCGTAGCGATAGATGGCGCCACTTCAAGATACTCAAGTTCTGACACGCGATATCGAAGATTTTTCAGCAAACTGCAGATATACAAGTTCCAAACATGTCCGATTCGACTTCGAACCCGGTCGTAACACCCGACCAAACCTATACTTTCCATCCAACAGCCCTCAAAATTTAACTCCTAAATGCCTAAGGATGGAGAGGAACGTATAATCGAACGAACAAACGTATCGATGGTGAATTCTAGCAGTCTACTTATCAATCAGCTACTCCGTCCAACAATGTTCACCAAACACACGTTACTATAAAGTTGATTATTTATTAAGCAGAAAGGCAATGTGCGTGCGAACTCTCCTTTCAGTAAGAAGGTGAAGTACGCAAAGCGTCGTCGTGCACTTTGCATGCAAAATGCATCGCCAGTTAACATTTAACAGAGCGGATGTTCTTACATCTAACCTTGTCCACCTAAAGATCATATTCCTGCACAAAAGTAAATTCATCTCCTATTTCAGATCCAAGCGTGGAGCGCGAGGAATCATCATCGTCATCAGAGAACTCAGTGGGCGGAGTCGTACGTAAAGCTTTCCCCTCTCGCAAAGGCAAGGCCGGTGCCCTAGGAAAGAGGCACGTACGGTCCTCCAGCGGTTACAGTAGCCATAACGATGAAACCACCTTCAGGTATAATCGCTAGCCACGGTAATTTGTTAATTTTACTTTACATTCATATTTTATTTATTGAGCTTATATTTAGACGATAATGAAAGGATTCGAAAGATAAAAATAATTATTCATAAGTTATATTTAGACGGCATGATGAAATGAAAGAAGAAATCGGAATGCTTTGGATGTCTCAGCATTGGAAAATCCCAGGATCGTGGTATCTTGAGACATACTTAAGTTTATATTGTTTCTTATGCTCTGAAATCGGCTCACTTGGCATAACACCATGAAAACATACATACATACATACATACATAAATCACGCCTTTATCCCATGAAAACAGGATATTTTATACCCGAACGTCAAGAAAGGGTTATTTTAAATCATTTTTATGGAATATCATACATTTGTAAGATCTGTTCCTGAAATACGGTATTCCTTAACCAATGTAAATTCTTACCTGTGTATCTACTTTTATAAGGCTCTATGTAACTTTTGTGGAGAAATAAACATTTGTTTTTTGCTGTTATTGTACATGCGCACTTGTTGTTATAGTATATCGAACTACCCGTCGTTCAACGACCACATCCACCCGCCGTCCCGTTTCTCGGACGACACCGAGTGCGAGGGCCACCACCGTCGGAAGCGCTCCTCGCACCAACACAGCGACCCTAAGATGGCGAGGGAGGCTTTCCAGATCAACGTATGAGGGCAGTAAGAGCAATTGTTGAGATCACATAAGTAAACAGCGAAAGATAAAGCTTCATTGTCCTGAGCCGATATAGCACACTATAGCAAAAAGTAATCCGAATTATTGCCGATTACATTTTGTTTTTATTTACTGTAATGCGAAGGAGTGATCATTGCTTTATCGCATTACAGTAATTGAGTTTGATTACTTAATTACCCATTATTGTAATGCGAAAATGTAATGGTTGCATTTTCGAGTTACAGTAAATAAAAACAAAATATAATCAGCATTTTTAATCAGTAATAGGACTACTTTTTGCTCAACATTGTTAAACAGTACAGAAATACGGCAGGATTTTACGCAGATCCGTTGCTACTGGGACAGGCGGAAAAGCACACATACGGGCATTACGCAGAACAGTTGTATAAAGCTTTATCTCTCAAGGAAACTCACAGGAGTAATCCCTGAACTGTACTTAAGATACACTGGAATTTAGATTACCATTTAAAAAATCTAAGCTCACAAACGCCTCCTTATAAGTCTTGTTGTACAAGTGTTGTTATTATAGAGTTTTATGCTATGGATAATACAACTTTTGGAATAGATAAGAATTTCTTAGGCCTAATGAAATAATTCAAATCTTCCAATTTAAGAGCGAATGTTCAGGATTTAAAAACTGCTAATTGTACAGTTTTTAGAGTTATATAAACAAAAATATTCAATGTAACAATGTGTATATAAATAATGGTCATGTTGCAGTATGTATTTACCGTTAAAACTTTTTGACGAATAATTTGTCATTCCAGATTTTTTACTCCGTTTTGCATTATTTACTTAACTTTTACTGTTGCCAAAGAGCCGTGTAAATATGTTTGTAGATAGGTATAGCCGAAATGAGTATTACTTAGTGCCACATACAATAATCATTTTGTACTCCAAATTCTCAAGTCGAATAGGTATTTTATAATATTGAAATTTGAACAAAGCTATTGGTCTAGCTAGGTTGCAAATCCAGCAGAAAACCAATGTTTTTTTAGCTCAGTTGCATTGGTTTGTTGAAATAAATGACATTTATCATTGTATTAATCGAATGTAACAACCAATGTAAACGGGCCATAATAAATGTAAATAATATTGTAATTACCGTGTACGATTATCGAATGTAAATGTAAGGAGAACAATAACTAAAATAAAAATAATTATATTTTAAACTTAATGCCTTATTGACCAAAGTCTTAAAACTAGTTACGGATGTAATTGTAAAGTTATATCCAGTGTTTGATTATGAATTGTTTCATTATTGTAAAGTTTATGAAAACTGTTTGTTTTCATTGGCTAATCTTATCATCGAGTATTAAATAGTACGTGCAAATTTCTTGATAAAGCTCAAACAAGCAGACCTCCTCTTTACTACTTATATCTATTTCTAATCACAGTTGTTACTCTTTAGAGTCAAGAATTCTTGGACGTACTATTAACCAAGATGTGTAAATTTAAAAGTTTTCCAGTAAGTACATAATATTTATAACTTAGAAGTATATTAAACGTTTGTAAAGTGCCAACAGTGTTATAACAAGTTTACAATATCTTTATGTACCTACTTGTTAAAATGAATTTTCAATACCGTTTTAAAGATTACTTGTCTGAAATATGACGTACAGAAGCGCACAGAATAGTTTACTGTAACGTTTAGTTTTCCACCACGTTTGCTTTTGTCGTTGTTTTTAAAAAAAAACTTATAGTATTTCCAACTCAGTTTTAGAATAAAGGTAAACAAAGTTTCATGTCTTTTAATCGAAGATCTTGTTTCTAAAATAATTTATAGCTGTTAGATATGACAACATAGTGAAATAATAGTTTTAGTAATTTAACTAATTTGCCAACAGGTGTTATTTATTTTTGAAATATGTTTCTTTGTTTACCTTTTTTCTTAAACTGAGTTGGAAATAATCTAAATGATTACTTTGTATATACGCAGAACATACTCATTTCTGTATCTTACATAGAACCATAGAAGATATAGCTATACTTCATTTCACATAGCAATGGTACAGCGTCAGGTCATAGATCTTCTTCTTAGCGAGTGGATTCTCGAGTCGAACGATCCGATGAACCGACATGATGATGGTGTCAGTTTTCAAACCGGCTAGTAGCATAGCTATTAGGCCTCCGACATGGTTTCAGTAACGACCACTATCAAAGACAGCGACCGGGACCGACGGCTTAGCGTGTCTTCTGAAGCACGGAATCCTTTTACTTTTCGAACAATCAGGTGCCTGAGCCTGCAATGTCAATCAATGTCCTAACAAAACTAGGAAAAAACCTCACAAAGTGATAAATTGACAAATATCAACTTTGTGTTCCTCCCTAGGAATCGAACCTGCTCTAACAACTAAACCACGGAGGAAGCCATAGATTATTATGATAGAAAGATGTACAAAATTTTACTTTTGATTAGCAGGTACTCTGCCATCACCACATGACCGTACCCATGTTATGTGAATTTGAATATGCATTTTAAAACCCGACAGACGTTAAAATAATTAAGACTACTTGAAGTTCTTACCACACTGCCAAAACAATTGCTTTCTATTCTAATACTTCTTCCAGGAACCGCAATTTTCAATCACTCGAATCCAATTTGCATGCGCAAGAGCAATTTTCGCCTGCCAATTTGTATGAAAATCGCATGTGAACTTTACGCTTTCGTATGCGCATTTGCTTTCGAGCGGTTCAAAAATACGGCTCTTGAATATTTCTACCTACATTATACCTTCACTTATAAATAATGGAATCATGCTTATTATGACTACGTAATGTATGTAAAGTGTTGGAATGTTAGTTATGTACAATCCTCAGTAATAGTAACACAAGACAATACACTTACCTATAGCTTGGTGAATACGGCAGAAAGTTAACTTTATGATGTACATTTTGAAATGTATCGAGTACTTTTAGTATAGAAATCGTGGTTGGGAAAAATTATACTCTATCATTTAGTTCATTGACATTGGTTGATAGTTTAGAAAGTTACATTTAATTGCAAGTGGACTTTATAACTGGTATTGCAACATCGATGATTTTGCTGTAATAATTATTGAATTTATTAAAGCTAACAATGCTATTGATTCGTAGAGAGCTCAACTTAACTAAATCTTAACTAAAATTATTGCAGTCCCTTTCTGGTCTCTCTTGATTAAAAAGGACAGGCTTATATTAGTTAAGTCGTATTTTTTTCAACTTCGAACTCGTGTCAAATCTCAAAATACTTCAAATTAGATTGATGCAAAAATATATATATTTTTGAATGGATGTTATGATTATTTAATTCATAAGAGCTGACAATGCGTTAGATTATTGCCAATGTCTTTAATTATTTTTGAATCGATGTAATAATGATTGAATTCATAAAAGCTGTAAATGCTCCCAAAATAATTCAAATTAGATTGTTGCTAAAGCCTTAAATTATTTTTGAATCAATGTAATAATTATTGAATTCATATAAGCTGTAAATTATCCCAAAATACTTCAAATTTGATTGTTACTAAAGCTAATTATTTTTGAAACAATTTATGACCAATTTCTTTAAACTAAATATGAATTTGATGTAATTTTCTCAAGCCACGACATAGTATATGAGTGTTGAACACTTAACACGAAGTTTTGTATTGTACGACACAAGTTTTAAGTGATTGCGTGTTTTTAATTATTAACAATCGTTTACGTTGACTCTCTTTCGTAATTCCAACGAAGACTGCCCTATATTTAATTGAGATCTATTTTATATAAATATAGATACAAATATCTAACGCTAGTTGAAGTTAACATTGTGTAGAATTTAGCTGTTATTTTGGACTTATTGGTTTAAAGATAGTCAGTCGTAGGATTTGGGGGCACGGAAGTGCCTCCGTAAAGTTCTCTTTTGCATGACATAAATAATTTCTTCATATTGCATAGAATATTTATACAATTACAACGATTTCTTTGTAATTTTTGTCAGCCAATATCATTATGAAACACGTGAAATATTTAACTTATGAGTAATAGATACGAATCATTTTTTATTCTAGTTTAAAGTTTCTAGTCAATGTACCATATCATTTTTGAACATTATGTTATTCTAATACACAATAATATAAGGGTTAGTTAATCTGTTGTTACAGATATGTTTTTACAAAGCAAACTGATGAGTTACTAGGACAGTATGATGTGAACGAAAAATAAAAAAATCATTTACTTGAATCTGGTGTTTTTATTTTAACTGGTCGCTTAAAACATTTTATTTTGTTTTATTTTAATTTAGCACTTATAGCCTAAAATTGAACTATTAACAATTTAAAACGAAATACAATATTGTCAAAACGTATGTATATTTTTAATGTTGAGCTGTCTATACCAACGTGTTTTGCGGCCCGTAAATGCTTTTTCTTTGCAACTTAGCAGAGGTTCAAATTTTGGAACCGCAGACGATAAAGTTGTTGCAAAGATATGTTTTGCGGTTGATGTTATTTATTGTTGTTAAGCAAAAACAGGTCATAATCCGCAAAATAAGTAGGTATCGATAACGCAACGTAAAAAAAACGGAGTTCACAGTAAGTGTGTTTATTTTAAAATTAATCCTAACCACCGCAGATCAATAAGTGAAATCAAGGTAATTGGTATTAATTAATAAAATTAAGAACACTTCTATAAATATGCACATATGATTAAGTGGAACATCGAGTTTTTGTTGCTAGGCTCTCAACAAGTACATCACTAGATAATTACAATGTCTAATGGCCTTGAGTTTTTACCCGAGAGGAAGGTTTTGAATACAACACTCAGGACTTGCTTATAAACACGCGTTGATAAATAAACGCTGTCATATTGGTGTGGTATTCAAAATATGTAATTCTTATAAATTCAAATATAATATGATATGTTTGAATTTATGGGAATTCCACATTTTGGAATTTAATATTTTAGACATTCTTCTTTCTGGACCTGAAGGGCTACCTACGCGTGTACGGTTAATCTCTACCAATACCGGGTGTAAGGGACAGCATACCACAAACTTAGTTCAGTCAACGGAACTGAACAACTTTCACAAGGAAATTCTTTTAGGAAATGAAAAAAAAAATGCTTTTCTATACAAATTGTCTAATCAACGTGGTCATTTTGTAATTTTGTGAGTATTTATTTCCTGAAAGAATTTCATGGTGACAGTTGTTCAGTTTTCTAAGTCATATAAGTCTTTGGTACGTCGTCCCTTACACCTCAAATGCATCTCAAGACTACATCGCTCACCACATCCCATCTCAATCGCTATCGCTCTCATCCACAGTAAAGTCGTAGGGCTTGAACTTGTGCCTGAACTCAGTCACATGCGCGTCTTCTTCCTCCCTGCTCAGCAAGCATTGTCTCCAGTCCGCCTTGTCCTCGCAGTTGAGGATCTGTGGGCTGGATAGCACGTCCCTGGAAGAATGGCGTAGGGTGAATAGGAGAGTCACTTCTTCTGTCGTGTGGGTTCCGACTCGATGAAGCCTGGTGTCAGAATTTTTAAACCCCCTAATAGCACAGCCGAGCGGCAGAAGACCTGGTCGACCCGTGCACACCTGGCGACGAACCATAGAGAGCGAACTCAAGACCAAGTGATTGACGTGGGAGGAAGCCAAGAGGAAGGCACAAGATAGGGGAGAATGGAGAAAGCTCATGAAGGCCCTTTGTACCAGTGGGTTTGTACCTGAGGACCACAACAACAACAATAGCACAGCTATAGTTTCTGTTACGACAGCAACCTGGACCGACGGCTTAACGTGCGCTCCGAATCACGGAATCCTTTTTTTGTTTTCGGACAATCAGGTGATTCAGGTTGCAATGTCCTAACCAAAATGGCGAAAATCTCTCAAAATGATAAATTAACAAATATCAAATTTTTGTTTAAGACTTCCGCATTTTGTTATACATATGGGTCGAAAGGTCGATTATGGTTAGAACCTGCTGTAGCTGCACATACTCCCGCTATGCATTGCCATTTTCTAAGGCTTTTAAAAATAACGATTCGCGAATAGACACGATCGCAATAATATCACATCAACTCGTCAAAGTTTATGTCCTCGAGACGATTTCTTTCAAGCACTTCTTCAGAATTTACATTATCATCGTCATTTTATGGCGTTTACTTATGGGGTGATACTGAACATGTTATTGTTACTTTTACGTGTCATTTACTTATGGGATAATGGTTCATACATATAATCACGCCTTTATCCCTAATGGGGTAAACAGAGCGTAAACGACCTAAACATAGATTATTCCGCAACGTCTGACAAAGTTTTGAGGGTTATTTAAGATAGATTCATAGGCATATTGCTGTAGTGACTGGTTGCCAGCCCGTCGCCTAAATTACAATATACTGAAACCCTCAGATCGATTAGCTGGTTTTTACAGCATGCCTGGGAGGAAATGCCGCTGGCACATTCTATGTTTTTCTCTCGCATGGAAGAAGCTATAAATGTTGCTATTATTATATTACCTGCCAAACTGCAGAGGAAAGTGCTGTTTACACTTGACAAAGATCTGGTCTCCTGAAGGTAATTCTGCGTGAAAGTATGGCGACCCGGCGAAAGTGACTTGTGCTATGTCCGTGAATGGCGGGAGGACTTCTAGTTGAACCTTCTGTATGCCTGCTTCGTCCTGGAAATATAAGATAGATAGATAAACTCTTTATTGCGCATAAATCGTACAGTTTGAAAAACTTAAAAATAGCAGTGTGCGCAAAGGCGGCCTTATCTCTTCCAGACAACCCTGCATTTAAAAAAGGAAAAATTACACATAGCAAGTAGCTGCGGCAACATCAAAGAACTAACTAAACACTTAAATAAGCTTTGTTTAGTTCTCATAGTCTTGAAGATAAATACCAAATTTGTGAAGAAATGGTTTATCTATCGGTCTCCAAAGTCATAATCGATTTCTACAGCTATGTATTTTTTATATTACTTCCATGCTGGACTGGGAGCGAGAGAAAAACATAGAATGTGCCAGCTGCATTTCCTCCCGGGCATGCTGTAAAATCCAGCTAAGGGATCCGAGGGTTTCAGTATATTGTAATTTAGGCGATGGGCTGACAACCTGTCACTACAGCAATATACCTAAAATTCTATCTTAAATAACCCTCAAAACTTTGTCAGACGTGGCGGGACGACCTTTGTTTGGGTCGTTTGCGCTCTGCCTACCCCATTAGGGATAAAGGCGTGATTATATGTATGTATGTATGTAATTTTTATTTTCTTATTGAATTTGTCTCTGGGATTTAGGACAAATTTCAAAAAATCTACAAAATATTATGAAACTACAAACAAGCCACGTTTTTGCAACCGATTCCTATAACTTTAAAAAACCAAACGATAGCGCGTTTTAGAAACTAACAGCGACATCTAGTTTCATGTGTATAAAGCTAAGATTATGTGCCTTTCGCGTGATTTTGCGTACTCGGCAGTAATGCTAGCGTTTAAATGAAAAATTGTCATTAGTCTATGTGCAACATTACATACATACATATAATCACGCCTTTATTCCTAATGGAGTAGACAGAGCGCAAAACGACCTAAACAAAGGTCGCCAGCCTACAGGTTGTCAGCCTACTGTCTAGATTGCAATATACAGACAGTCTCTCCCTTACTTAGCTGCATTTCCTTCCGGGCATGTTGTAAAAACCTGCTAAGGGATCCGAGGGTTTTCTGTTTATTGAAATTTAGGCGATAGGCTGATAACCTGTCTCTGCACCAATATATCTAAAAATCTATCTAAGATAACCCTCAAAACTTTGTCAAAAGTGGCGGAACGACCTTTGCTCGCTTACGTTCTGCCCTACCTCATTAGGGATAAACATACATACATAAATCACGCCTTTATCCCTTACGGGGTAGGCAGAGCGTTTAACGCCTCGTAAAAGGCGCTTTCGTCAAGTCTGACAAAAAAAAAATAAGGGATAAAGGCGTCATTATATGTATGTATAGTAATTACCTGAAACAGTTCTATGATCTGGTCAGCGCAGTTCCGTGGCACGGGCACGCACTGTATGATCATGTGGGAAGAGCGATAGTTCCTCTCGAAGAACACGGTCAGTTTGTTCATCGACGCGTAGAACCGCTTCAAAGCATCTTTGAACTTCTTCACTTCGGCTATTACTTCCTCTGGGGACTAAAAATTATGACAGGTTAGAATAACATCTTCCTATAATATTTTTCTTTTATTTTATTACAATAGGTATAGTAATTATAACATTATAAGATAAAACTTAAGTATAGAATCATTTTGAAGGTTATTCCGAGGTATAATAACTATACACAACACATAGAAATGCTCACCGAGAACGTTATTAGTAGTTAAGAAAAAGAGAACAGAAAACTAAATATGCAATTGAAATCAAAATCTATAATACATGCATTAAAAGTAATAAAATTAAGTACAATAAAAAACTACTAGGAATTAAACAATTCGTTGAAACAATCTTTGTGAAAAACTCTCTTGAAAGTGGTTGTATGTCAATAAGTATTTCAAGTCAGCGAAGTGAAATCATTTAGGACTAAATAGTTAAAACTCTTAAACATTTAAAAGTAAAAAATGAAAAGTATGCCTCAAGCAGGACTTGAATCAGCAACATTCTGAATACCGATCGTTGCTCTGCCAACTGAACTACCGAGGTAACGCTCGCATTAGCAAATTAGTCATTGCGTTACTAGTAATGGCTCTGTAAAAAACCTCAATAATATATAAAACTACTTACTCTAGTGATGGACTGATGATGCGTAATAGGCAATATGAGCACGTGGTAGGGCGTCAGAGGGCCCTTGGGTAGCGCTAGGTAGCAGTGCGTGCCCACTGTTATCACTAGATGTTTCTCCACACTTGGCGATGACAGGCAGAACCAACATTGATCTAGAAATAATAAATGTGAACTATAAATATAAATAATTAAAAAATTGATGTTTTAATTTATTTATTTTAACTATAAAATCTGCTCCAATATAAGTAAAATAAGTATTGTTAATTAGGGGCAGGGACCGCACATAAGAGATAAAAAAATCAATAAACAATGTCTCATGGAGAATTCTATTCTATTTATACTAGGAGAAAACAAAAGATCAAAGGAACCGCTTTTAGTCCTAGTAGACAGTTTACAGTGCCCCAAGAATTCAAAAAGCTATTAAAGGGAGTTCCTACCTGGATCAATGCCTTTTCTCTTCTTGTCAGGTTCATCTCCGTTTTTCCGTTTTCGCTTTCCTTGTTGATCTTCTTCTGCATCCATGTTGAAAAAGAATTGACCATTGCCAGTCACCTGTAATAGGTATGTATAATTTAGAAAATTATAAAAACACTAGCGACCCGCCCCGGCTTCGCACGGAAATTATCAGTGTTTCTCTACTATATTATGCATGTATTATACATATAAACCTTCCTATAGAATCACTCTATCCATTAAAAGAAACCACATCAAAATCCGTTGCGTAGTTTTAAAGATGTATGCATACATAGGGATATAGGGACAGAGAAAGCGACTTTGTTTTATACTATGTAGTAATGATAATGGGAGCAATTCAGTACGAACACAATCCCAATAAATATTATTATCAATTAAATAAGTAAATAAAATAAAATAACCGTTTCTGTCCTCTCATGATAGAAAAACACAGTTATGGACGTGCGGTTGTATGGACTTATATTAATTTTATAAGTAGGTATTGGCTGTTAGTTGGGCATTTCATCAAAATCTTCATTAGCTGTTATCATAAGTAACTGCAGTTAATTCTTTTATTCATTTGAACTTCCGTAAATATTTAGATATAACATTTATTCAAGAACACAGTACAAAACATTTAAACGGGTATGTGGTAAACAAAGAGACAAGGAAAGAGAGTTTAGGATGTAGTGTACCGCACCCTCGGAAAAGCACCTCAGCATAATGCGGTAGCAGTGCTAAATAATTTACACCTACATATATATATAATCACGCTTTTATCCCTAATTGGGTAGGCAGAGCGTAAACGACCTAAACAAAGGTCATTCCGCCGTCTGACAAAGATTTGAGGGTTATTTAAGATAGATTTGTAGGTATATTGCTGTAGTGACAGGTTGTCAGTCTATCGCCTAAATTGCAATATACTGAAACCCTCGGATCCCTTAGCTGGTTTTTACAGTGTACCCGGGAGAAAATGCAGCTGGCATATTCTATTAAAATTAACACCTCATCGCTGTTTTTCTTTTTTTTGTGATTTTTTTAAACCATGTGGGATTCTTACCTTAACAACCTTTCCAGGCTGATGCTGCATCAAGAAATTAGGGTCATACGGGCATGCAGTCTCATCCGTGGTGCTTTGCAACAGATCTGTCATCCTCATCTTGGTGATGGGTTGCAAGGAACAAGCATAGATCCACTTCTCCTTAGCTTTGTTGCCAACTGGGGCGATACCTATGAATCTAGTTGCACATTCTTTGTAATCTTGGTGTGGGCTTTGATTCCTGAAAATAGTAAACATACAACTATCATTTCAAGAATTGTGCATTGGTAAACATGGGGTTTGTATTGTAAATTAAAAAAGTATTCAGATTTTGAAAAATCAAGGTCGCGTCACGGCAATATCGTCACGGCGTAGCGTCATGATAGGCTGGGACGAAAGAAGTTTAACTTCTGACATGTGTGCTGGGCACACACTCTCTTTTTTTTTATGCCTGCCTATGCCTACTGATACTGAGAAGGCAATATACAATAATCAAAATTAAGGTGACTATAGAAGCCAAGTGGTAAAGTAAAAAAAAATCATAACTCACTAAAAACACATTAAATTGAAAATCGGGTCCA
The DNA here is from genome assembly GCA_949820665.1 of Scrobipalpa costella. Classification (NCBI taxonomy): domain Eukaryota; kingdom Metazoa; phylum Arthropoda; class Insecta; order Lepidoptera; family Gelechiidae; genus Scrobipalpa; species Scrobipalpa costella. Next base: position 11,749,937 of record OX463312.1, read on the forward strand.
ACAGACTCAAGTAATAGTTATAAAGATAATTTAGATCTAAAAGAGCAGCCTGTAATTAAATTTGAAAAATGTATATTTAATATTCATGACCTTATACCCCCCTCCCCTTTCCATCTCCGGAGCACGAGGCGTGGACAGGGGTTCCACCCTTATGTCGTGGATATACCACAAATTCGCACGAAGCGGTTCGCTTCCACATTCTTAATGCGAACGGCTAAGGAGTGGAACTCCCTGCCGGCGGATCTGTTTCCGGAACAATATAACCTGGGCCTTTTCAAGGCGAGAGTGAATAGGCACTACATAGGTGAGTATGTTTCAACATAGTCCGCATCGTCACTTTCCACCAGGTGAGATGGCGGACAAATGCTCGCCTATATATATTTAAAGAAAAAAAAAAAAAATACACTTAGAGATAACTGTTTTTATTCAATTAATGAGTTTGTGAAATTTAAATTTTAGGGGCGCCCAACACGCCATTCTATTAAACTTTCTTTTTATTTTTCTTTATTTTAATTATTATTGACATATGTATTAAGCTGACGTTTTAAATTTGTAATTTTTATTCTATCTTGGTCCTAGTTTTTATTAATGAACCAGAAAATCTTGACTTTATAAATATACATACATACATATACTCACGCCTTTATCCCTAATGGGGTAGGCAGAGCGTAAACGACCTAAACAAAGGTCGTTCCGCCACGTCTTATTAAATAACTTCTTTATAAATATAACTTCTTTAATTATTATTGAATATTTGCATACCAATTGTTGGTGCACCACACATGTACTATATATAATGTGATTTTATCTACACTGTAATTTAACCGTGTGTGTCTGCAAATAAATGTTTTCATTTCATTTCATTTCATAGAACCTTATAAATTAGTGATTCTTAGTTTCTTGTAGCAACCGGATGAAAAATTGCTGTTGGTGGCCATTATTCGCAACTTTTCTACCTGTTACTACAACAAACTATGAGTCGTAATTTTTGTAAGATTCTAAATTATCTTAATTATTATAACTTGAGTCTGTTGGACCGGTTTTTCGATTCACTGAGTTTTAGCGAGGTATGATTTTTTTTCTGATGGGGGCACTTAGGCAATATTGCCACCTTAATAAAATCCTTATTTTGTTTTTCAAGCTAAATGATCATTTTTATGTATACCTGTATGGCTGTCTTTCATAAAATTTATCTGCAGAAGGTGCAAAGTGGTATCTAGGTTTGATGTGCATAGCTAGCCAGGCTAACAGATCTGACTGCCTCTCTGGTTCTACATCCACCTAAAAGAGTAAAAGTATGTATCATTGTATCTAGACTAGAAATATAAAATAAAGCTTGAAGGGGCTTCCCTGGGCTAAGTGGCGCCCTCATCAGTCAAAAAATCATAATTAACTGAAAACAAAATCAATCGAAAATCTGGTAGATCAGATTGAGGTTAAAGCAATAAAGGTGATTTGGAACTTCATAAAGTTATAGGAAATTTGCGAAAAACGGCCACTTTTAGCACTTTTGCTATCTATAATTGCAGTGAACACTGAATCATTAATTTATAATGCTTAAAATAAATGTCAGTGCCTATACGTCTATCTGATCTACCGGATTTTCAATTAATTGAGTTTTCTGTGAGTAATGATTTTTTAATTGATGAGGGCGCTGGCGTGCACCTGAGATCCCCTTAAGGCCTATTATTAGGGTAAGTACATTATTCCATCAATTACCTTCTGAGTTTCATCCTCCTGAATCCCAGCAGGCCACAGCGTAGTGATCAACACATCTACACCCCGAAACTCAGCTTGCCCTCTGAAGCAAGCATCTCTTACCGCACTGCAGTCACTCGGCTCAAAGGTACACATTGGTATCTCTTTACCTAGCTCCCGGCGAGACAAGCCAGTGAGGTAGGCTATTTTCACATCTGCACTAGTTGTGAACAGTCCTCTCTTACCTAAAAGTTAACATGTTTTGAATAATAATAAATGTGGATTTAAAAGAATATCATGAGCTGATGATGATGATGATCTCATTACCAAAATACATAACACTTACCCATGTACACTACATTTGGCACAATTTCTGAGCCTTCTTCAGGATACTGTTGAACATGAGCACTGTTTGAAGGTCCAAATACGTAGGTAGTTACTGGAACTATAACAAAACAATTTAATAAAATTATTACATAGTACTGATAAACTACATACATATAAACATGCCTTTATTGTAAACAAAGGTTGTTTCACCATGTCTGACATTTTTGAGGGTTACTTAAGATAGATATGTAGGTATATTGCTATAATAAGAGGTTGTCAACCCATCGCCTAAATTACAATATACTGAAACCCTCGGATCCCTTAGCTGATTTTTACAGCATGCCCGGGAAGAAATGTAGCTGGCACATTGGATGTTTTTCTTTCGCTCCCAGTCCTGTGGAAACTGATAAAAGTGACCAAAATAGGTAATTTTCACAAGGATACCTCTTTAATAACCTCTGTTCTATGGAGCAACCTTACCTTTTTTAGTTCTCATTTTGTAGGCATCCAATTGAGAATTTTCTTCGCCAAAGAAATTGCCGACGCACAACAGAACATCAAATGCTCCAGACTTATTTACGATGCTTTCCACGCGGGAAAATAATGATTTGAAGTTTCCATTTACGTCGCCACATATTAGACTAAAAATAAATTATAATTTCACTGTAATAAATGCGTAACAAACAACAATTTGAAGTAAAACTAAGAAAAAGAAATCAAATAACTTACGTTTTCTGTTTATCAGACATTGTAAAGTTTAGAGGCTAAATCTAGCTAGAGTAATTTTATGCAACAAATATATAAAGCAAAACTGTGTTTAGATTTCAAATCATTATACGTTTAAACAATAAATTAATAAAATTATTCAGGAAAACAATTTCTTTGAGGTTATGCGTCGCTACTCTCAGTCTTGCTGTCAATCAGTCAATCATGAATGTCAAACGACCATAGACAAAGGGTTTGTTCGTCTCAAAAGCATATACTACAACACCACCAATATTAACATTTTAAGTGAATTTTAGTTGTTTTTTCTTAGTCTATTCCTTGGTCTACCCAACAACAGGTAAATTAAAAATATTATTGTCAATCCGTCAATCAGATATATTGTTGCGTGCGTTGTGTTGTGGTGGTGTATTTTATTGTTGTTTTAGTCGCTTATCTCAATGATTTACGGGATAAAACTTTATTTTTAAATTGAAATAATATTGCTACGATGGCGTCTTCAAGTAAACTGCCCGGTACCGGCTTGGAAGATGTGGGAGTACCCGGTCAATCGTTCCTACGAGATGCTCTCACGTCTTGCACAGATCCTCTGAAAGCTATAGAGGAATTCCAGCTTGAAAATGGAATTCTCTTGCCCTCATTACGACCTATGTTACCTCTACTTGATCTACATGGCGTACGTAGACTCGACTTCCATACATCAGTCTTAGAAGAACTAAGAGAAAAACTCATTACACACATCAACGAATTAGGCTCTAAGGAGCCTAATACATCTAAGGAGGGCAAGGAACATGACAAGAAACTTAAAGAACTGTTAACCAAAAGCTTCCCGGTCGTTAGAGTAAAAGCTCTTAGACCTGTTATCATGAGTATTTTAAAAAACACCCCTGAAATTGATGACAAATTCCTCAAAGTTTTAGTAAAAGATAGAGAGCTCTACAATGACACTGATACTGAGGTGAAAAGGCAGATCTGGCAGGACAACCAGTCACTGTTTGGAGATGAAGTATCACCTTTACTTAGTCAATATATAAGAGAAAAAGAGAATGTATTATTTGATCATGAAAACCTGACAAACCTATTTTTCTCTCCTTCACCTAAAGTACGACGGCAAGGAGCAGTGGTTCAGAAGCTGGCTCATATGATTGGAAACAGTGTGAAACTATATGACATGGTGTTACAGTTCCTTCGAACATTATTTTTGAGAACGAGGAATGTACATTATTGTACTCTAAGAGCAGAACTACTTATGGCTTTACATGACCTGGAAATTCAAGATATTATTTCAGTAGATCCTTGCCATAAGTTTACCTGGTGTCTAGATGCTTGTATCAGAGAAAGAAATGTTGATATCAAAAGGTCAAGGGAACTTCAAGGATTTCTAGATAGTATTAAAAGAGGACAAGAACAGGTTTTGGGAGACCTTTCTATGACTCTATGTGACCCTTATGCTATAAACTTCTTAGCAACTTCAGCTATAAAAATCTTACAGCACTTAATAAACACAGAAGGACTTCCCAGAGACAATACAATTTTGATTTTATTATTGAGGATGCTAGCACTAGGGCTGAGTGCTTGGGTCATGATTGACTCTCAAGAATTCAAAGAACCTAAGCTTGATAGCCAAGTGGTTACAAAATATTTACCAGCATTAATGTCTTTAATGGTGGATGATCAAGTCAGAGCATTGCACAACAAGCTTCCCCCTGATGAGAGAGAGTCTGCTATTACCACTATTGAGCATTCTGGGCCACCGCCAGATGCATGTGAAGCTTACATGAGAGAGAGTTCAGTTTGCGGAGTACTTGCAATGTACTACACTTTACATGCAGCAAAATTGAGGGATAGAGGAGCGTTACTGCGAATCCTGAGCATTCTTGGCAGTTGTAAAGACGGAAGAGCCTATGAAGACCCATTCCTACATGCTCTAGTAGCATTGCTAATTCAGCTGCCAGATGAATTCCAAGGAGAAGACTTCAGTACTGTTTTGTTTGACGAATTCTTCTTTGCTGGCCTATCCAAAGACAATGTGACAAGGCATTTGCTCAAACTGCTGTGGTACATTCATCCTAAACTGCCAGACACAAGAATACAGACCCTAATGAAGGCTCTTCAACCAGGAACGCAGCATAATGAATCAGTCCACAAGTTGTATGAGACAATGCAAGGCAAAATGAACACTCAGGTCGAACCCCTACCAAATACAAGTGAAATGGAGTACCTGGAATCACCTCTTATGAGTGTACCTACTCCAGCACCTTACCACAATATGTAAGTAGTCTACCTACACTAATAATTTAATTTAATATTTGTAACGGAAAAACTTTGGATTGAATTTTATGATTTTTTTCATTGTAAAGAGTCAGTTTGTATGGGGTAGTTATTTTTTTTTATTTACTGAAATATTTTGTTTGGAAATGTAGTTCAGTTCACAGTTTAACTGAGCAATCATTACACCCTGCCACATATGAAAACAATTTTTTTTTTTTTTTTCAGGTGAGATCAGGCAACATCTGAGGCTGAAGCTTCAGATCCTACATAGTATCTAAGACTTCCATGAAATGTTAAGGTTTGCCTTTTTTAGTTATATTTATTGTAGGTACTTTAAGTAAGTAGTATTTTATACATGTAGAATAGAATATATTTAAGTAAAGACTAAAAAGAAATTGACCACATAAAATCACTGTAAATATTTATTAGTACCAACTTAAAATAAATGCTTTTAATAATTAAGTACATTATTTCTTGAAGTAAAATTAGAACATACTTGCTATTGATTGGACGGAAATATGAGCAGGTCATGGCAGTCATTTACAAAATCAAATTACACTTGGGTTAGCTTAAAAAAGTGACATGGTTTGCACTGTGTGCAAATATTTGCACGAAATTGGGCAAGTTGTTGCACGAATTACGCGCGGTGGTCGCGGCGATCGGGCTTCAAGTCCAGTGAGTGCAAAGAGCGGAGAGACCGGGAGCGTTCGAACAGCGACGGGTCGGTGTAGATCGGTTCGCTGCCGTCGTCAAAAGCGCTCGCCAGCCTTCCTGCTGACCCCGCTTCTTCACCCACTTCGGCAAACGTTCTGCCTAAACCACTGTAAATAGAACCAAACATGCTGTATTATCGTCATCTCGGTTCTTCAAATAAAATTAAAACTCAACACATTGCAAAAAAGCTCAAACACTTTAAAACGCTAGTGATTATTTACTCAGTGAAACACTTTCTTTGTCATATATGTCATGCTTCATATTCTGACTCTTCAAGAGCTGTCATTATCAGCCCGTGTCAGTCAACTGCAGGCCATAGGCTACTTCGGTTTTTTGCATCTAGTTCGTATCACATATGTGTCATCGCTTTATAGCAAAACTCCCGTCCCACACTGCATTTGCCTAAACGTAGTCTCAATTCGAAAACTTGTCTCACCTGAGAGAAAACGGCTTATGTAAGTGAGAAGCGGCAAAGAGCGATGGTCTTGTAGGCCTGGGTCCGGGAGTCACGGGGCGGAGCGCCGGGGGCGGCGACGAGGCGTGGATGTTCTTGCGTAGGACTCGCCAGTAACGCCTGATAGAAAACGAATGTACAAATTAAAATACGACAACCTAAAAAACTAAAATCGGTAGTATAGAAAAGATTGAACGAACTTACCTATTGTGGATACGATTGATACGTAAACATACATCATAAAATCACGCATTTATCTCTAATGGGGTAGGCAGAGTGTCAACGACTTTATAAGGTTGTTTCGCCACATGTGATAAGTTTTGAGAGTTATTTCAGACACCATAAACTTAAATCTATCTATACATTGCTGTAGTGATAGGTTGTTAGCCCATCGCCTAAATTGCAATACACTGAAACTCTCTAATCCCTTAGTTGGTTTTAAGAGATGCAGCTGGTATATTCTATGTTTTTCTATAACTTCCAGTCCAGCATGGATACGTAAACTTACCAAAGCTCTACTGTAGGACATGGGTCTCCCGCACTTGGTAGGTATTTGCCATACTTACTACGCCTCGCAGGCGTATTAGCGAGCGCAGTACAAAATTTTGCATTCGCAGGAAACATACCTAGTTCAAATCGTTTAGTCAATATTTACAATAAACAACTTCCATGCTGGACTGGGAGAGATAGAAAAGCTGGAACATTCTATGTTTTTCTATCTCTATGGGCAGCTGCCCTTCCATCCGGGCATGCTGTTGAAGTCAGCAAAAGGAACTCGAGGGTTACAGTGTATTGTAATTTAGGCGATGGGCTGACAACCTGTCACTATAGCAATACATATTACAATCTAAAATTGCCCTCAATTTTTGTCAGACGTGGCGAAAGCGCCTTTTACGAGGCGTTAAACGCTCTGCCTATCCCGTAAGGGATAAAGGCGTGATTTATGTATGTATGTATGTAATATTTACAATACCTTCGGGGTTGGTGCTGCTCTTTTCCAGCATTATAAAGAAATCTTACCTATAGATATACAAAGCAGCAGTCAACATAGCGAGCAGTAGCGACAACAGGACGCAAAGAGCCACCAGCAGCGCCCGGTAATGGTAAGGTGACACGCACACTCCTACAGCGGCCACCACGGGAGCTGAATCTGCAGGGCCGTTCTCTTCTAGAAGCTCGTTGCGGTTGTCGAACACCTACGGAGAAATTATTGATGAGGTTCTTTCATAAGAAGTCCCTAAATTATACTAAGTAGTCAAATTTTCACTGTGGGTTTAGCAAACCTTGTTGAAACTATGGACTAATCAAAGTATACCTTCTGTTGTTGCAGGAGACAATCCACTATGCGAATACGATTAGTGCTGTCAAAAATGAGACCAATCATAATATTATTATTTTAAAAACAGCTGTTTGTTATTTTATGTGACAGATTTAAGTCTGTTGATCTTATTGTTATTTTTATCGAGTAAACCTACACGTGCGATACGTTAATCCTTTATTTTTCATATGATGAAAAACATGTCGGTTCATTTACCTCGATCATTTTCCTCACGTGGCTAGGCGTCTCCACATCGCTCTTGAGGTACTTATCGACCTCAGCCTCTTCGTAGGACACTTTGTACACCGTCGCGTCACTCTTGTCTTCCGATTTGTTGGCGGCAACATCTTCTGATGTGACTTGAGTTGTGTCGTTGGTTTCTGCAGCAAGGGTGGAGTTGGTATCCCTTCGACGGCGCCCGAAAGACGGCTCGGACCTTCCGGTATGGCTTGGACAATACGCCTAGGAAGTAATACATAAATCATTAGCCTGCCAATAAATGATATTATCAATCGTTCGATAAGGGCAATGCATTATAGATTATGCATGCATAATAAGCTTACTGTGCGAAGAGCCAAGATAACCCCTTAGCCTCGTTATCCTGATAAGGCGTATTTTGCCGGCATTGACGTAATTCAGTGTTTGTAAAGAATAATTAAACAAACTACTCTAGATACTAAAATAGCTTTGATAATTCTAGAAAACAACAAAGCGTCTACTAAGGCTACGCAAGTTAATGATATCTACCGGTTGGCATCCGTCTCTACACGTGCGAACTGTTGCTTCAAACACCAAGAAGTTTGACTCTGGGATCTTAAATGCGTTGAATCTTGCTTCAAGTGAGTCGCCGCTGCGGCCCTTGTCAAGCTCTGGGAAGACATCAGGATCCACAGGACATCTAAAACGTAAATCATGTAAATTATTTGTGACTAGTAACAGCGTAGTCATAACTGTTATATCTACAACAGGTGTATTATTACTTTCAGCGATTTATTTTACTACTTTCTGTACCTATAGATTACGATCATTCTCTCGCATGCATTGTTTTCATGCATTTCTGTCACGCTCACGACAATGACTCACATATTTCTAGATTTACGATCAGTCTACCTAGTTACGTAATTAACTTACCCAACTCGGTCGATTAACTGCACCGATCTTCCAGAATATGGATCTCTTGCAATAACATTTGTAGCAAATATATCCGTGGCGTAGTTGTAGCCATCTTGAGCTTCAAGTCTGAAGGTCAATGGGTCTCCAACAGCAATGGTAGTCGTGGGACGACCTTGGTAAAGAATCATCAGTCGAACCTTCTGGTTCAAAGAACTCTCCTCGGGAAGATACTCGATGGGGATAGGACTGCCAGATCTGTCGACCAAATTATATCCGAAGCTATGGTTAGACTTGGAGTTGATGTTTCTAAAGGGTTGATTCTGACTTTGAAAGAACACAAAACTCTAGAAATAAAAGAGTACAAACACGCAATATTTTTGCTGTGTTAACAAATCATGAGCACAAATGTATGGTCCGTGCACCCAGGAGCTTCAACACTAAGACTACTATTAGTTTGATTCTAACACAGTACGGTAGCGCTCTGCCAATGCGCATCAAAATCCGACTACACATTTTCGATATTTTCTATAGAGCTCCTATTTCAAACAAATTGCTTCCGACGGAAGGTCAAGTTAGAGTGGTTATTTCCTCCATTCTTGAGAATAATGTAAGTCGAAAGAACTGACAAATCTGAGTATATTTTGTTAAGGCACTGAAAAATTCGTCCCGGTGGTCAGCAGATAAAATAATATTTTTGAGTTTTTTTTTTTCTCCACTAATTTTCAATCTAACCTGGCCTTCCGTCGCTAGCAATTTGTATGAAATGGGAGTTCTCTCAATATCTCAGGATCCAGTGGAGATATTTTTTTACCGTCATTATGAAAAATGCTTATTTTGATCATGTGTTTTGGACCAGCTAGTGATACGACAAATGGACTTGGGTGCAATGTGCCCATCATTCTTTCGCGAAAGAGTTCGTTCAAAGTCTACAGTTAGTAGCTGTTAGTGCAACAGCACTCAGCACTCAAAACCGCCACAAGTAATCCAATGTTAATAAATATTCAAACGATATTATAATAACAATGGATATCAAACCCCAACTCACTGCCACACAAAATCTCAAATCAATCAAAAACTCCCCAAACATTTAACCCATTGTTATTTAAAACATTATCAAAGACATTTTTTCGTATGAGATTGTTAAATATTTATAAAAAGTAAAGTCTCAACATAGAGAGAAATGTTTTCTTTTACGATCAAACCAAATTGTAAGCACTAAAAGCGCTCTCAATTCCATAAGTCACGCATCGTCAGTTCGTTATTATTAGATGCAGAATTCGTTGTGTCTATTTGAACAGGAAACCCACTGCGACCTACAGCAACATGGAAAAACACCGTTGACACCAATACTTCAAATAGACACACGGGAAATATAAACAGAAGCTCACCCTGCTCCGATGTAGTTGGACGTGACGACGGCTTCAGCAGGGCCTCTGAAGAGGCAGGTCAAGTTGAATCGCTTATCTCGTGAAGTTTGGACGTTGTCACTGAATTGTACCACCACGATGTTGGTCATGGTATCTCCGTACTACAAAAGAATCCAGAATATAGTATAAGGACAATAGAATTAAATACAGTTCTAAATAACTCTAACTGCCTCCGTGGTCTAGTGGCTAGTGCCATGGACTCCTGATCCGGAGGTCCTGGGTTCGATTCCCAGGGGGGAAACAAAAAGTTGATATTTGAGAATTTATCACTTTGTGAATTTTTCCCCAGTTTGGTTAGGACATTGCAGGCTGAAACACCTGATTGTCCGAAAAAGAAAAAGATTTCGTGCTTCGGAGGGCACGTTAAGCCGTCGGTCCCGGTCGCTGTCTTTGATAGTGGTCGTTACTCAAACACCATGTCAGAGGCCTGATAGTTGTGCTACTAGGCGGTTTAAAAACTGACACCAGGGTTCATCGGGTCCATAGACTCGATACCCACTCGACAGAAGAAGAAGAAGTTCTAAATGTATTTCTGTACTGACCCGTTGAGTACCACATTCGGGGTAACCGTGGGATCCTGAAATTCTCAGAACGTTATTGGTACCGCCATTTCCGCGGAAGAAGCATCGGTCGTAGAATCCATACGTGTACATTCGCCCATAGAAGCCTTCAGGTAGCCGAAGGGTGAACTCCATTCCATCTTCGTTGCAGACTTGAGAAACTGTAAGAGAAGTGTTATGTTCATCAATTCTTATTCTTTTAAAATCAAAATACAAGTTCAGATTAATATCAGATTCTAAAGTAATATCTTTACCGTCCAAGCAATCATCAGCAATTCTTCCAAGAGCTCGTTCGTAGAAATCATATTCATTGGCAGTGTTGTCAAAGTGTGCTGGATTAGCCGCATCTAACTCCCGAGTATCCCGATCGCTTAGTTCGCAATTATCGCGAGGTTCACCACCATAACCACCGGTTTCCCTGTAAGGGTAAAACTCAAATGTAGTTGCCACATTTTTGCATCGCGTAATTTAAAAGCTTTTATGTAATTGACTGTCACCTGAAGTTGAATGACCGGCAGATAAAGTCGCGTGCTTCAATGCACTCTCGCTGGCAATGTGCCAAGGATTGCGCGGTAGTGAAACGCCGCACAAATCTTCGCTGCATACGTTGGCGGCCGACTTGTCTGAAACTGTCTTCCTCACATCGCGATCCTTGCCAAGGTCGTGTTCCTACTGGAGGCCTTCCTAGCCCTGGCCCTCCTGGACCTACTGGAGGGATTGGACCGTCTTCATATCCTCCGTAACCTCCGCCTATACCTCCTCCTCCAATTGGAGCTCCTCCTAAAAACATTACATATATAGTCATTAACGTGATTTTTCATTTCTTGCTGATGTTTTCTTATTAAAAGAAAAATATTTACCAATCGGTCTGTCGAGTCCGGGCGGTGGGTAATTTCCTCTGTAACCTCCAGGTCTTTCAGGTAGTACGGGCACTGCAGGTAAAGGTCGTACTGGTCGCAGACCAAAGCTAGGTCTTGGTTCAACAGGGTACCTACAATAGTTCATTAACGTCATTAGTTTGTGGAAAGTTAGTGTAACTAACAGCGTTTTTTAAATCATGTGTGAACTATTAAACAAATACAGTTTTGTTGTTTCTTACCTTTCTGGACCAGGGGCTAAACCAGGCCTGACTCCTCTGTCCGGGATAGGACTTATAGGGTACCGTTCGGGCCCAGGGTAATCAGACCCACCGTAGTAGCCTCCACGTCCGTAGCCTGTAAGAATCCAGTAGAGAATTATTTAGTTTATGACATTTGCACTAGTAAAGACGTCTTACAATGTTAATGGATTACCTAAATAATAAAATATTTCATGCACTTACCAGGGTATGAAGATCCGGTCGGCGGATATTTGTTATAGAGATCAGGGTAACGGTCACCACCCAACGGCAAAGGATCCCGGTTGACACCAACCGGGTACCGACTGTATGGATACCGTCCCCAATCGCTAGTGCCAGGATACCGGTCCTGATCATATCTGTCAGGATAGCGGCTGGGATACCAGGGACGTGCAGGGTATCTCCCACCACCGCCGCCACCGATCGGATATCTGTCAGCTGGATACCGACCGACGGGAGCTGGATATCTATCCGGGTAAACGTCAATAGGGTATCTACTGACTGGGTATCTGTCGCTTGCTGGATATCTGTCAATGGGATATCTGTCGGCAGCTGGGTATCTCCCGATATCGTTTGAAGGATAGTCGTAGTTAGGATATCGTCCACTGTCAAGAGGGTAGCGATCTCCGCCCGGTCCAATCGGGTAACGACCACCTCCAATAGGGAATCTGTCTGCGCCTGGTGGATATCTGTCTGCGCCCGGTGGGTATCTGTCGATTGGATATCTGTCTAGACCGACGCCGGGTGGGTATCTGTCGTCCGGGTACCGGTCGTACGGGTCGGGTCCCGCCGGATATCTGTCGTCGGGATACCGGTCGGGCCCCGCCGGATATCTGTCATCGGGATACCGGTCGGGCCGGCCGCCATAGCGGTCGTCATCGTAGCGATCGTCGTCGGGGTAGCGGTCTGCGCCAGGCGGGTAACGGTCGCGATCCCGGTCTCGGTCCCGATCGCGGTCCCCACCATTACCACCTTCGAAATATGAAGATATTGTTAGATTGTGTAGGAGTTTATGATTTTTCTTAGCTACTTTCATCATGCATAATTTAGAAAACTAACTATTTAGTTCAGGTCATGTCTACGAAGAAAACTACATTTACAAATTAATATCACTACTTCTAATTAGAAAAAATACCATGCAAATGCAACTAATTAATTATCTAGATACATACTCAAATAGCTACTCTAATTTTATTATAGTTCATTAATGTAGTCTTTAAAATCTTTGTAATATTTTTAAACATAAGGTCTAAACTAAATTCTACACACAAAGTCTACAAGATAAAGGAATAAAAATAGATAGAAACATCTACATAAACACCTTCAACCAAACTTATAGGATCGTCAACATAGAACAAAAGTAAATAAGCATAAAACAAGAAAATACAGAGCACTAAACAATGAAACTCCCCAGCTTTAGAAACAGGTCAATTTAACCCCAATTTGGTACGAGTGATGGTGCCAATTCAGTAAAGGGCTCGCTCAATTGAAATTAATATTTTTGTATATCTATGGCATCATCACTCGTTGTTGCCAATTAAAGCCAATGCCCCATCAGACACGACAGAGTTCTGTCTACCATGCATCGAACCTGTGCTGCCGCCAGGTCTGCTCCCGCCTGCAGCCCCAGCTTCGGCTTCACCACTCACTAGCTGATCTGTATCCCCAAGGCATTCACATTACAGAACATTTAAAGAATCATCGACATACATAGCAACAAAATTCAATAGATTTGTAGCTGCGATGTGACTTGTTATCTTATATCCGCTATGGCTAAAACACGATGTGCACTTTATTAGATCACGTGTAGTTATCGGTGTACTTGATAAGTGATACGTAGGTTATATGACCCCACATCGAGTAGGTAATGTTCACGTTCATTGGAAATAATAGACGCGATCTATTTCGGTCCCTCCTTACGTCCAATGTCGACTTCCAGCGAATAGTTGACCCAATTGATAGTGCCCGGTTGAATGATTGCTACGCATCACATTTCATCCCAGGCCCAGCCACTTATGCTATTATACCGTAGTACAGCCAAATGATTGACTCTCGCTCGTCATAGGATATCGTTCATCGAGTTATTTTTGTACCTACTAGTACTCGAAAGTATAAATGCTGTTGCAATAAAAACTTACGCATAAGGTTTTCGTAGTAATCAAAGTCGGGGTCATACAAAAGTCGCATGCCATCTTTCTGGTTGTATCTGCTGAGCCTGCAGGTCCTGGCGCGGTCACTGTACACTGCCGACCTATCGCGTACAAAAATAACATGGTGTGTCATTTAGTATCGTGCAATGAACTTTTTTCGTGTTATCGGGACGTTCGTGCAATTTGACACAGAAACACGGATGGCGTGCATTTGTAATCATAATATTTTATTTTTTGATCAATATTTTCGTGTTTCTCAAATTGCACTGTATTGATCGATGGTTTTATCGTTTGGTTTGATTTTTTTTGACATAGTGATCTAATTTCCTATTATATCAAACAATCAATCAATTCAATTTGTTTGGCCCAAAATATGGCTTATCTTTACGACTTAAGAAATTATCTTACCGGCATTGGAAGCTCGTCTGCCTCAGACATTCGTCCAAACATTCGCTGAGGGATCGTCCAGTGATCTCTGAATGGAATTCTCCCGTGATCCTACTGTTCCTGTATCTCTGGAAAGCTGTATCAGGCCTCCTCCCGGGGGAGAACAGGTGTGACGTCACGCTGTTGTCCGGGTACTCCGTGCCACGAGCTGCCCGATGAGAAACTGATCAATTACGAGAAAACCCTTATTGTTTTTTCATGCATGTCTAACACACACACAAATTAGTAATTTTAATAGTCAGTATTGTTACGTAATATTATGTAAAAAAATTAAAACATTCCAATCGTCGCGCTAACAATGCTGCGCCTTTGTTTATTATGTTAGAGATTAAAAACATGTTAATATTTAATTAGTCAATATTGAAAAGTTACTCACGATTGTCGAGACAAACAAGATCGTAGAAATGATGTGTGGGCGATGCACTGACGGTCACGTCGTCCTTCTGAGACACTGAGTCTTCCTCGGAAAGGACACATTGTTTCGTCATAGCATCGTGCTCGATGGATCGGCAGAAGTATCTGAAAAGGATTTTATCTCGTGACATGACTCGCCTCGCGAAATTTGATATGTAATTATATTAATATTTTAGGCTAGGACTTACTTTTCAGCGCGTACACACATGGACTGACATTCGTCTAAGGTCATATTGGAGAAAACATCAGCTTCAAACGGTCCACCTAGTCGCTTATTTTCCTCTTTGATGAAAACAGCGAGGCCATCACAACGACGCTCCGCTACAAAATAAATATCGCCATTCAAACATTGTTAAAAGAAAATTATAATAAAAGGCATACATTTTTTTAAATGCTTACCATTCAAACAAGTGTTTTCCAAATAGTCAGCATTATGGTCATCCTCTAACAATTCAGGATGAGTCCTCCGAGTGAATCGACTTAGAGAACAAGTTCTCAGCTGTGAGTCATATGTGGCAGAACGGCATACGAAGCTAAACTCTCCTAGACACTTGTCTTCACATTCCGTACGGTTGGCAACCATGATTTCCTTCAGATCCGATGGCGGAAGCTTCAGCCGTTTACGAGCATGACGCTCAAACACATAGCGACGTGATGGGCATTCTCTCTCCGGACGATTTGCTAAAACAAACATAGTTTCAATTGGAACATTCTACATCAACAATAGCTATTGTTCAGTATTCTGTTGTGTATGACAAATATCCTGTTGATGGACTTACAAGTGAGACAGATTTCGTTGAAGTGTACGCTGTTGGGAACGATCATTAGGGTTCCTATTCCTTCAGGCATGGCTTGTTCCCGAGTCAAGTAGCAGGTGGATTCCTCGTACTCTGGTTCTGGGCTGAAGGCAGCAATGCGTGCTCCTGGTTGGAAGTCGATGGAGTTGCAGGTCCTGACCAGGCTATTCCCGGATCGGTCTCGTAAACATAAGTCCTGGCATTTCTCCAAAACGCGGAATGGTGGTGCTGTGTCTCGTACCTATTTTTCAGACAGGGATATTTTTTTAAATAAAGTTTCCTGATTAAAATCATTTCATGAAAATCTCTTTGGAATATTTATTACTTACCACGTCATCATCAAATCCATGTAGCTGCTGATTTGGTAATCTTTCGTACATTACTCTACCCATTCCTTGGTTGCATGTTGTTTGGGCTGAAAACAGAAACTCATAATCATAAACCCGTGGAATAGGAACAGCACTTGTCCTAGAATTTGGCTGAAAATATTTCTACAGAACTCAACCCTGTTTTTTTATAGTTTTATTGATGGTTTGCTTTTAACTGTTGAATTTTATTGATGATGCTTAGTAGAACTCTGATGCTTATGTTCCCGAATAATACTTTTGCTATTGGGTCAGTATAATTTACCTCAATAAAACTATAGAAAATACAGCCTTATTTCCTCAGGTTTTATTTATTTGATTACACCCTTTATGGATGCAATGGATTGCCATGCACTTTACAAATCACTCATAAGCGTTATGATATGAGCTATGCAATTATGCTCTAATACTTCAGTTATCTGAAGTGGGTTGCACAAAATTAAAAAAAAAATACTTTCTCTATTTACCGTCGGGTTTTTAGTAGTTAATTATTGTGAATGACCAGAATGACTACCATCGAGTTTACCAGGTAAGAAATATAGTCCTTTCTTGTATAATGATGTTATTTGACGATATAAGTATATCGGTCATTCAATCACCATAATTTGAGAATAGGTACAGGATGGCATATTTCTATCACCAGGACTATGTCCAGCTGTAGACTGATATACAGGCTGATGGAAAAAAGTTCCTTTGCATCTATCTCTTACCATTAGCCATGGTGAGCATAGTGAGCGCTGTGAAGGCGTGCATGATCCGCCCTCGCGGCTTCATCTTCCTGCAGCGTGTCGTCCCCGCTCGTCACCGGCCGCACATGTGCTCGCCTGGAATGAAGACACCTTTAAAACACAGCTTTTTGAAACATTGTTTTTGAATGTTTCCCATGAGTGGAACATACTGATCGCGGCGTACCGTGATATTCTTGTCACCACTGATTTCAGATCCCTAGTTCCCAACACATTTTACTCTTCTGTGCTTGTCTTGTCTCATACTTGTTAGCGTTTAATAAAACCAAAACTGGTGACTCTATAGAAGAAAACTGTTACCGGCTTGATCCTGTGATAATTATGTACGTCCTTCCGATAATCTAGTAACCGAATATCTACTCGAGAGTTTTCGTTCTTGTGGATCTAGCCACTGTATCATACAGAAGTGTTTATGAGCTTACAACAAAGGTTTATTAAAATACAACATTCAGTATTTTTAGTCAACCCTTATGACACCGTTCTAAAAGTTCTTTGATCAAATATTTCATAATTTGTATCTTTGGTGCAATATTTTTTTTCTATCAGCTCTTCACAATTTTACCAGTGTGTCGTCCATATTTATGACAGTCTCCTATAATTACATCCGTTCGATAGGTCATAAACCTGAACTGAAACATATCCATTGTACAGTTACAGTTACCCTGATTGACATGGTGTAGGATATATGCCTGAGTTGGACCGATGACCTGATCATTTCGGCTTGTCATCCATCGGTAATTGACCATGTAGGTAACCTTAATATGTATCTTTGTGTTCAACGTTGTACCCTTTTAGGCATGCAAATTGGTCTATTTAATATTTCCGTTTCTGAATTCTGATCTATTTATTAAAGTGCAAAGGATTTGTATTAAAACTACTACTTAGGCACCACCTATTGTTTATTGTTTCATAAGCTTGATAGACAATTTTGTGATCGCAGTGCAAACTTATTAACAGGAAACGCTACTGCCCATCCTCTGTTCATAGATGACGGTGATCACACTGCGATGGAAAAATAAAGTGGTACTAATTTTGATCCACATCTTTACATGAGTATCAGATATCTCGACAACTGCAAACTCTATCTCTTAAAGTTGTTAACTACCTATGCATAAGATCCCTGAACTTATTACGTCATAGTGCGCAAGTCCATTTTCCAATTAGATTCAAGATATTTTTCCTACTGCTGTTTGCCGCAGCAAATTGATGTCAATCAACCAATTTAGAAGTTTTCCATGCTACTGCAACTGCGCCTTCTATTCAGTCAAACTTTAAAATCAAAATACCTAATGGCAAAATTTGCATGTGGAGTTTAAACATAAAATAATAAAACATACTATGACATTGGAAACTGCGGCGCAGAAATAAAATTAAAACATTAACTTGAAAACAATGGGAACAACAACCATCCATCATGACCACGGTGACTCAAATTACGCCAAATGCGATGTAAAGATAAGTCAAAACAAAACGCGATAATTTACTTTTGTGACTCCGAAATTTGCACAAATTGAGCATATTTTGTTCTCGTGCATATTTTACAGCGCGATTATCGGTCCGTTGCACCAAATGAATGACATGAGACAATCCGGAGCAAGGTTGATTCCATGGAAATATTACATGCTTTTATTTACGCCATCGACATGTTATTACAGGATCTAATCTTCGGCCTTCAGCTCTCATGAAAATTGGATTGTTACCTATATTTAGGAGGTCGTCTACATAAACGCTGGCAATCAAAATAGCATTCGGCGTAATGCAGGTTTGAATGTCGTTTAGAATGGAATTTTAAACGGGCATTATTTTTTATTTTACCTTGGGCCGAGAGAGCCCGATGGTGTAGTGGATAGGGCCACTGCCTCCTGAGCGGGAGGTCGTGGTTCGAGTCCCACCACGTACCAATGTGTTTTTCGGTTTTCGAATTTCATATGTACGTTTATTCGGCGCTTTTTCCGTGCTTCGGAAGGCACGTTAAGCCGTTGGTCCCGGTTAATATCGTTTAATACCGTAGATATTAGTCGTTAAGCCATATCAGAGGCCAGTGCTAAGCATTGGCGGCTTGAAAACTCTGACCTAATCTAGGATTGGGTCTGGTTTCCCTTCTAGGTTGCGGAGGTCAGATGGCAGTCGCTCTGTGTAAAAACCAGTACCCTCGTTCAATCCCCTGGATTAGGTAGCCGACCCCGTGAGATATGGGATAAGGCTAGGGAGATGATGATTTTTTATTTTACCTACTATATGAGTATGCGTATAGGATCTTTGTTTTCAATAAATAATCTATCTACTCATCAATAATGGTACATCGGGTATCAGAAGTGAACTTTAGACGTATGAAATAAATGAGCCTCTATCTGAACATAGAGCTCCTGCGTATGCGCCGTTGAAAGCACAAAGAGCGAACTATTTAGTATAAAATAGAAACGCGTGACATGCTGTAAGTACTTGGATAACTACAGTAACTGTACAGTTGGGCTATTGATCGTTGTCGACTTTATTGAAATGGATCCGACTGACATCGATACCGTTACGTTGCGCAGACGCGTGAAATTAGGACTAAATATTAGTTTCAGTAATAATTTCACTGATAAAAATCGTGCGAATACCCTAGATACAATTCTTCACATTTTTGTCACGACATTAAAACGATCCTGTTTAGGTATGTGATCATGGTAATTACACAGCATGATAATTGTTGTTTTGTTCTGGTTTCCTGCAAGGTTGTCAAACGTAAATAGATTTATGCCGCGCCAAGCGCAATGTGCACAGCACAAATAGGATTGCGTGCCGATAACTTTGTTTTTGTATTATTTTCCGTAACATGTTATTGACCTGGCCTGATTAATGTATACAAAGGTATATTTATTTACCTTCGTTACGACTATATCCTAAGGGAAGTTACGAAGTCTGTTTGCTGAAGGCGTATTATTACAGCCTGGTATAATGACTTCGAAAAGTAGCTCCAAATCAAATAACAAAACCGAAATCTACATGACAAAACTGCTGCCCGAAGGCCCGAACTATGAAAATTTTGGCGTTTCCAAAAATTGTGGCGATGGAAAGCGGATGCCCACTTCCTGTGCATTGTGTCTCGACCGATGTCCTCGGCGAGCGAGCCACCAAATGACGTAGCTTCCAAATTTTGTACAGTTATCTTTAGCGTGAAATCGCTGTCTGGCTTCGTTTTTTAACATTCGCACAATCGAAAACTGTATTTGATGGCAGCCATTGGTGAATCATTTTAGGTCATTTGGAATGGTACCAAACTTTAAGTGGCATATTGATACGCACCAGAT
Organism: Scrobipalpa costella; assembly: GCA_949820665.1. Taxonomy (NCBI): domain Eukaryota; kingdom Metazoa; phylum Arthropoda; class Insecta; order Lepidoptera; family Gelechiidae; genus Scrobipalpa; species Scrobipalpa costella. The sequence goes on from OX463312.1 coordinate 11,769,871, forward strand.
TGTATCAAGTCCATATTTTGTATTTCCTCATATTTACTGTTAAACAGTTAAGTTGACATTATTGTTTGACATAAAGTCAATTAAAACGACTCCGAAAACCTGATTTCGATCATGACTTATTTTGGAAAATGTGATGCAACCGAATGCACCATATTGCGTAACTATAAAGGTTGCAAACAAAAGCTCAGTAGACTTTCACTGATGTTCTTTCATTGGGCAGACATTTCCTCGTATTGATCGAGCATAATGTTGGGATGGCCGGGACTGTTCAAGTTGTCCAGTCACGCGTGACGTAACGGTGTGAAAATGGTCCGGCTAGCCATTGCAGGATGCTGGGCTGGGCTGCTGGGCTAGGATGGGCCCGTGGGCATTCTCACGCTACGCATCATTCTACGTGTCTCGCTTGTTGCGTATCGCTTGCAACACCTTCCGAGTTCGTGCTATTCAAGTTCTGGATTTGTTTTGTTGCTTTATTGGTTTTTTGGGATGCGTTGTACGTATTACTTGATGGGAAAATCTAGCGTGAGAATTCGGTTGTAGCTGCAATGCGTAGCTACGCATTGCATTCAAATACTAATAGTTCTGCCCGTGCATTGCGACGAACACGTGATGAGACTCAACTCTCTCAATCATAGTCAAAAACCGTCTACAAACAACCAAACAATGTAACATCTTATTCTATCTGGTTTACGGCAAGTCATGGCCCTATCTCTTAATTTTTTCTTAGCCTTATCAACTTAACAGGTACTAAAGCTTTTAACTATTTTGCTAATAGATTTGTTAGTAATGATAATGAACCAAAGTAGAATGAATTTACTTAACAAATTTTCTTTCCTAAATGTGCACTTCAAACAGTGTCAAATACCTATTTCGGAATCAAATCAGTATGACATAAAATTTTGCAGAATTTAAAACCAAGTTTGTATTTAAATCCAGTTCAACATAGTCACAAATACGGAATGTATTACCACGACTTTTTCCTGACGGTATAGGCAAGGCTTTAAAGGCTTAAAAAAAGTTACCCAATGTCTAACAAATTCTCCTCTTATTGGTCAAATGGTTAGTGCTTATTCATACCGATAACGAATGTTAAATGTGAAATCATCGCCGTGGATAGGCCATGCATGGGTGATCGGTATGACATTGACATTTAATTTTATACGAGAAGCATGCTGAAAGTTTATTTAATTCTCCAAAATAATTTATATGTGAAAGTTGTTCGGCTTCTTACAGTTTTTAGGACCGGTGATATACATGCTCTGAGAATTTCTACTTATACTAACGTTAGGTACTATTTATTTCTTATATATAATCTCTCTATATATAATCACGCCTTTATCCCTAATGGAATAGGCAGAGCGTAAATGACTTAAACAAAGGTCAGTCTGCCACGTCTGACAAAGTTTTGAGGGTTATTCAAGATAGATCTTGTAGGTACATTGCTATACTGAAACCCTCGGATCCCTTAGCTGGTTTTTAAAGCATGCCCGGGAGGAAATGCAGCTGGCAAATTCTATGTTTTTCTTTCGCTCCCAGTCCAGCATAGAAGTAAGTATTATTCTGTGCCTAAACTTTAAAGCAATGTTAGTTCTTAGACATTTAAAAATAAAATAATAATAACAAAAATCGTTATTCAAATTTACAAAAGTCTTTGTTTATCATCAAATTAATTGTACAGAAGCCATTTGAGATCTGTCAGACCAGCAGACAGTTCCTGAGCTAGCAATTAACCTGTATTATAGAAACTTTATGTAGATGTAAGAAGTAGAAGTTCTACAAACAGCAGTTAATAAGTTTGTTGTTTATAACTAATATTCTAGTTACAGTTTTTCATGTAAACGCTCTACACTAGTGCCTCCGCCAAATCGCAACCGATTGCGTTAATTTTTGGAAAATAAACTCTAAACAACGAGATTGAGGTCCTCCCTCTTACCTTATTTCCTAGAAATATTTTGCTTATAAAAGATATATAACATTTCTTCCATGCCGGACTCGGAGCGAGAGAAAAACATAGAATGTGCCAGCTGCATTTCCTCCCGGGTAAGCTGTACAAATCAGCTAAGGGATCCAAAGGTTTCAGTATATTGCAACTTAGGCGATGGGCTGACAACCTGTCACTACAGCAAGCAGTATACCTACAAATCTATCTTAAATAACTTGAGAGTTACAAAAGTATAAAGTAAAAGTATAAGTAAAAGTATGTCAGACGTGGCGAAATGATCTTTGTTTAGGTCTTTTACGCTCTGCCTACCCTAGAAGGGTTAAAGGCGTGACTATATGTAAGTATAACATTTCTATACAAATATTGCGGAAGTCATACTATCTTTTTATCTATACTATTACCATATAATAAACCTCTAGAAGGGTTGCCTATGTAGAAAAATCCAAGATTTTAGGATACAACACATTTGCTTGACCGTCTTCGCTTTCAGGCGAGTAAGGGTGTTTTTGCACTGCCTCCGCATTTGGTTCGTTAAAATAACTCAAAAGTATGTCAGACGTGGCGAAATGATCTTTGTTTAGGTCTTTTACGCTCTGCCTACCCTAGAAGGGTTAAAGGCGTGACTATATGTAAGTATAACATTTCTATACAAATATTGCGGAAGTCATACTATCTTTTTATCTATACTATTACCATATAATAAACCTCTAGAAGGGTTGCCTATGTAGAAAAATCCAAGATTTTAGGATACAACACATTTGCTTGACCGTCTTCGCTTTCAGGCGAGTAAGGGTGTTTTTGCACTGCCTCCGCATTTGGTTCGTTTCGTATCCGATTTGGCCTTCTTAATTACATTTACCACAGCTTGTGCATCCATCCATATCCGTTTTATATGGAATTTTCACGGATACGAACCGAATACGGAAGAGTGCAAAACCGCCCTTACACTTGATATAAAAATTATTGAAGAAATAGAATAAAATAAAGTTTCAAAATGTCATCAAACTTATATTACTTCGATGATCATCAAATTCTTTGATGAATTAGACTAGTCATATCATTAGATATTATGATATTGCTGACTGTCCTTAGATTGTTATGCTTTTGTTATTAGGTTCTTCCATGCTGGACTGGGAGCCAGAAAAAAACATAGAATGTGCCAGCTGCATTTCCTCCCGGGCATGCTGTAAAAACCAGCTAAGGAATCCGAGGGTTTCAGTATATTGCAATTTAGGCGACGGGCTGACAATCTGTCACTTCAGAAATATACATACAAATCTATCGTAAATAACCCTAGAAAGTTTGTCAGACATGACGGAACGACTTTTGTTTAGATTGTTTACGCTCTGCCTACCCCATTAGGGATACAGACGTGATTATATGTATGTATGTTTAGGTTCGTAGTTAGTTTAGTTAACTATTAACTTCTTTTTTTTTTCTGAAGTTCGTATGTTATCGGTGTTCTAAAAGGCTTCTGTGGCGGTTTGCTCTAGGTTCCAGCCGATCGAAGAACAGCCATTTCCAGAATTTGTTCTTATCTGGTCATTTCTTGGACGAATAAGGGTCATTTCAACAGGGAGGGACTTATAGTTACTGTAGCCTGGTTTTCAGTGTTTCAGATAAAAAAAGGATTTCCATACAAATTGTCTTATCTAGGTGGACATTTTGTATGGAAAAGCCAATTTTTATTTTCACTTCCTGAAAGAGTTTATTTGTGGAAGTTGTTCAGTATCGTTGACTGAGCAACCCCTATCAGTTTACGGGATGCTGTCCCTTACATCCGGTATAACTCAGTGCTACATTATAATTCATCTCCTTCTTTATCGGTTTGTGTCCTTCTGTGTTCCCATGAAACCAACACACCTACACTATATTAAATCATTCTTTTTCTTAGCGAGTGGATTCTCGAGTCGAACAACGACTCAAAGAACCCTGGTGTCAGAATTTTCAAACCGCCTAGTAGAACAGCTATTATGCCTCTTACATGGTTTGAGTAACGACCACTATCAAAGACAGCTACCGGGACCGACGGCATAACATGCCCTCCGAAGCACGGAATCCTTTTGGCGGCCATTAAAGGAAACAAGTGGACACATTTTCGCAAAGATAGAGAAAAGTGAATTTCGTGTGTTGATTAAACAAACATTATTTTTTGAGCAAAAAATCTATTACAGAAACGAAACAAAGGCTTGATTATGATTGATTACGGGGACTCTGCTCCGTCGATCAAAATTATTCATAAGTGGTTTTCTGATTTCCGATGTGGTCGGACAAGCACAAGTAACGCTGAACGTCCAGGATGCCCAATTGCGGTCACTACTCCAGAAATGATTGCTAAAATCCACGACTTAGTGTTGTACGACCGAAGAATTAAAGTGATAGTAGATAGTCGAATCTTGTTTTACCAGGACAACACACGAGTACACACCTACGCGATTGCCATGGCCAAATTCCACGAGTTGGGCTATGAGCTGCTTCCCCACCCACCTTATTCACCTGATTTAGCCCCTTGCAAATATTATCTGTTTCCGAATTTTAAAAAAATGCCTTGCTGGAAAAAGGTTTGGATCAAACGAGGAGATCATGGTCGAAACCAATGCCTATTTCGAAGGGTTGCCTAAATCGTATAATATGGCAGGGATATAAAAGTTAGAGAAACGCTGGATAAAGAGCATTGACTCAGAGGAAAACTACATACATAAATCACGCCTTTATCCCTTACGGGGTAGGCAGAGCGTTTAACGCCTCGTAAAAGGCGCTTTCGCCACGTCTGACAAAAAATGAGGGCAATTTTAGATTGTAATATGTATTGCTATAGTGACAGGTTGTCAGCCCATCGCCTAAATTACAATACACTGTAAACCCTCGAGTCCCTTTTGCTGACTTCAACAGCATGCCCGGGAGGAAGGGCAGCTGGAACATTCTATGTTTTTCTATCTCTCCCAGTCCAGCATGGAAGAAAACAGAGGAAAACTACGTTGAAAAATAATTAATATTAATTAAATAAAATTCATTCCTTGTTTAATTTTTACCTTACTTATTACTCTGCCGTCGTAATAACAAAGTAACGTAATTTTTTTTTATTACACTGTCATATTTTTCATCTATTTAAAATTTTGTTGACTAGTATTGCCATTGCCATTCTATCGAATACTAAATAGACCATAAAGTTGGCTTTAAAATAATAGTGTATCTAGTGTAGATTTTATTTTATTTATACCGGATGTTAATACTTTTGCTTGAAAGTGTCGATCATTATCATCGCAATATCCATGTTCCGAATTTTTGATACGTGTTTTCAGAACTTTGAACACATTTCTGATGCTAATCATTTGCATACTTCCATGCTGGACGGGGAGCGAGAGAAAAATATAGAATGTGCCAACTGCATTTCCTCCAGGGCATGCTGTTAAAACCAGCTAGGGATCCGAGGGTTTCTGTATATTGCAATTTAGGCGATAGGCTGACAACCTGTCACTACAGCAATATACCTACAAATCTATCTTAAATAACCCTCAAAATTAAGTTAGACGTGGCGGAACGACCTTTGTTTAGGTCATTTACGCTCTGCCTAAAGGCGTGATTATATGTATCATTTGCATAGTATTTAAAAACTTTTATCATAATACTGCCTGTTATTCTTATTAGGTATAACCGAATTACATTAAACCAAGAATAAGTTTGAGTTTAAAGCAATAGACGTGACTTAGAATGACACAGTCCGCGCTTTGCATATTAAACCTTCTTAATCCAAGTACATAAAGCTCGTATTTATAAAGCGATCTCAAGATTGAGAGCAATATTAAGTATGGATTTGACAGATCCAATTGTACTGAAATGACCCTCAAACTAGCTGTCAGTCAGCAAAATCTTTAAATGACTTCAAGAAAATTGACCTATAGTGTACGTTCTCAATGCAGGCTCCATAAGAAGCCTAAATGCCCAGAAAAGCATGCGTGCAGTCGCCGTAGATCCAAGTTTCCCATCGAGTTGGCGTTTCCTCCGACTTTTCCATAGCTTTCATACATACATATAATCAAGCCATTATCCCTAATGGGTAGGCAGAGCGTAAACGACCCAAACAATAGCTTACAATGAAATATCACGCAGTGTATACAATCAGGCCTAACAGGGCAGGCAAATCGTTGACGACCTAAAGTTTCGCCACGTCTGATAAGTATTGAGGGTTATTTCAGATAGATCTGTGTATGTATTGCTGAAGGTAGCCCATCGCCTATATTACAATACACTACACCTCGAAATCCATTTTGATGACTTCTACAACATGTCGAGGAGGAAGGGCAGCTGGAACATTAATTGTTTTTCTATAGCTAACAATGACGTTTCACGCAGTAACACCTTCAAGTTATTTCATAAATATTTTAAAAATCTGTCCCAGGATATAGCGCACGTGGCTTTACGCGCTGCTAGTTGCATAATGACGCAGTCACACAACGATGCGCGCGCGCAACCCTAACTACCACATTCACCTATTTCAATTAATGATGTACATTATTACTAGCAGCTTTTGTAGGCGCGGATAACTAGCGGCTTTGTGATATACGTAAATGATTCTTTTAAAAAGGGTTGGGATAGGAACGCGTTGATGTCTTTTTAATGGTGAAAGCTTCATTTAAACTTTTTGCTGTATTTATACAATGAAATTATTTTTAATCACACTTTTTAATTCTATTTCTATAAAACGACTGATACTCATCTACCAAACTGTAATGATACTATACTTATTATAGTTTATAAAACAAAAATAATCACAATAATTCGTAGCGGCGTAGCAACGCCTACGCATCTGAAGGCGCACGTCACTTACTTAAGCTTTCCTAAGGCGGCGTCTACGAACCGTAGCGCTCCGTCCGTAGCACTCAAAGTCCGATGGTCCTAGCACCACACCACAGCCACACACGTCCAGAAATTCCACTGCACTCACGAGGACTTGGACACGCGCTCACCACTGGACAGCCGAAACTAAATTGTGGTCATTTCTACACCATAATTCAGTTAAATCACATACAGGGGGGGACGACAATGGGAGAGCATCGATGTGAGCGAATCACACCATCGCTACGCATGGCTAATTTTCCATAGCGCGCCGTGTTTACCCACACCGGCTAGCGAACTCGAATCATCATACTTTGAACGTGCGAACGAAATGCGAGTGACCTGTGTCATCAATGCTGGTACCTTTATCATTTACTGGCGGTTTTAATGAACTTGTATGGAAGTAATTAGGTACCTGTTGAACATAGTTATCCTATGGCATTTCTTTACTCTACTTATGATTAATAATTAAAAAATACATTATGTAATGAAATGACGCTAATGATGATCATAAAACTGCTGTATGTCTCTTCATAAATCATTTGTATTTATAGTAGTTTTTCTATGACTGTATCGTCATCATTATCATCCTTCATCAACTAAATTTTGCAATCAGTTTATTATTAACAAAACTAAAATATGAACTAGGTATTAAACATCATAATTATCATCTCTTGCTCTGCCAAGCTAAGCAAAAGGACAAGCACGCAATGACCCCAAACCGCGCGCTTTTCCGGAAGTTAGGACAATGGCGTCGGCGTCCGCGCGCCTACGCAGCGTTCAGTGCCAAAATGGCGGCTAAATTACTATACTCTTTGGCGGCAACTCATACGACGATATTACCGCCATCTTTCGCCGGATAACCAATGCTGTTGCCGCCCAGTAGCCATGCTATGGATGGTACCATAGTGTGGATCCTTTCTGGTGACACCATCATCGTGTGGGTCACTCCCTTTCGTACATTTTTTTCTGTAGTATTTATGTTGTTTATGTTTCTTCCATGCTGGAATGGGAGCCGGAGAAAAACATAGAATGGGCCAGCTGCATATCCTCCCGAGCATGCTGTAAAAACCAGCTAAGGGATCCGAGGGTTTCAGAATATTGTAATTTAGGCGATGGGCTGACAACCTGTCACTACAGCAATATACCTACAAATTTATCTTGATTAACCCTCAAAACATTGTGAGACGTGGCGAAACGACCTTTGTTTAGGTTGTTTACGCTCTGCCTACCCCATTTGGGATAAAGGCGTGATTATATGTATGTATGTACTTATGTTGTCTTGTTTTTATAGTGCAGCTATCCTCTAGAAAAGAAATCCATTTCTTGCACCGCTTATAGGTAGGTTGGCTGGAAAATATCTTTGAACATATCTGCTTTCTATCAATGTACATGCTTAAATACCTATAAATTAAAAACAAAAACATAGTAAAGGTAAGCTGGTGATCAAACCACTGCAAAGATATACTCGAAATTTGTACTGGTCCATACCCTGATACATTATCTCTACTTACTTATAGTTTTATCGATAATCCGATGTGTCACACGCAAAAAATTCCAGTATTTTTTTATCTCAGTGTAATCACAAGCAAAACGACCTTGCCCTAATCAATTGATAGCTCAAGCTGCTCAAGTTAATTGTTTCTTCAATTAACCCCCCACGTATGAACCAATTGCTCAATATTGGAAAAAAAGACTGAGAATTATAGCATACATATATACAAATAATCACGCCTTTATCCCAAATGGGGTAGGTAGAGCGTAAACGACCCAAACAAAGGTCGTTCCGCCACATCTGACAAAGTTTTGAGGGTTATTTAAGATATATTTGTACGTATATTGCTGTAGTGACAGGTTGTCAGCCATCGCCTAAATTACAATATACTGAAACCCTCATATCCCACAGCTGGTTTTTACTGCATGCTCGAAAGGAAATGCAGCTGGCACATTCTATGTTTTTCTCTAACTCCCAGTCCAGCATGGAAGAAATAATTATAGCATAGCGCAAGATATTGACAAAAGAAAGGATTACAAATATAAGACAAGTCCAAAAGTAAATAGTGCGATTTTCTCACGCCTGCGTACGCGCACTTTCCCTCATTAATTCTGAAATAGATAATTTAAAATTGAAGAGTCAAATGCGAAAATACCTAAAACAGAATGACCCTGGGCAGTCGATGAATTAATTATGATGTTGTTCTAACTCATGACCTTGGCAGAGGTCGAATCGCACGGTCACCACATCACATCGCTGCAGATCCCAAAGCGATTGCAGGTCATCATCGGTTCAGAGGATATTTTAAAAGAGGCTTTTAGGGTAGAAACAATGGGAGGCGGATCTGTCCTCATGTTGCTTTATCGTGTCAATCGTGATATTGAAATTCAAATTGGATTAGCCAGAATTGCCAGTTCCTGTGGTCTGGTCCATGTTGATTAAAAATAATACACTTTTACCCACGATGTGAACTGATGATAAATACTTAATAATACCTAGATACTTATGGCTATACCTATTAGTCCGTTGTAGCAGAACTACTGTATCAATTTAAACTTAGCATTTTTATATAAATGTTATAATCTATTTATTTAACACTTAATTTTAAACTTTCGTGGTTGTTTTCACTATAACTATAAGACATTTTACGGGTTTCTTACCACGATTTAAATTATTTTATGAGTTCCCGATATTTCGGCGCTGTCGCTGGCGTGATCAGGGCGTTTGGAACAACGCCGAAATATCGGGAACTCATAAAATAATTTAAATCGTGGTAAGAAATCTATTTATTTCTTTAACAGTTTATTGCTCAAATGATAATACAGAGGACACAAACATAAAAAAGCAGGTACAGATTATCCCTAAAAATAAATATCTTCCTACGGTAGGAAGAGTGCAAAAGTGAGGTAGAGAGGCATATACAATTATAATATAGGTAAAATTACATTACAAGATTCAAAGCCTAATATCATATCAAAAATTTCAGCGTTGCCAAGTTTTTTTAGTATGTAATCGCCGAAAAGTTAATTCCAAGTCGCCCAAGGTGTAGTAGCCTAAAATTGCCTAAATAATTTATGGATAGTCTAAATAGCTACTATTTTAAATGCTTGAGACCTATCCACCAAGACTCTATTAAGTAGGAATGTTATTTAAATAATTTGGTTCGATCTCAAAATGTTGAGTCAAAGAGGGTGGATCATGAGTGGATGGTAGAAAGTTCCAATGATTATTAAGAAACCCCTTGTGTTTGGGTCCATTTTGTTCGTATTCTTATCCTATATGATGAAAATGGCCTACTTTGCCTATCTATTTTCGTAGTAGCCCAATATCACCTAATAATGTTTTCGAGTAAGTCTAAATTGCGACCAGTCGCAAATCGCAATTTTTGGTCGCCACAGCACCCTCCGAGATAGCCTAAATGGCGATAAATCGCCTCACTTAGCAGCGCTAATAAAATACAATAAATATACATAATTTTCTACATAATTAATATATCTTCTTCAGTATTAGGTTGATCTTACTATTCATTCTCGTATACATAATTATCTACATAATTAATATATCTACTTCAGTATTAGGTTGATCTTACTATTCATTCTCGTATACATAATTATCTACATAATTAATATATCTACTTCAGTATTAGGTTGATCTTACTATTCATTCTCGTATACATAATTATCTACATAATTAATATATCTACTTCAGTATTAGGTTGATCTTACTATTCATTCTCGTATACATAATTATCTACATAATTAATATATCTACTTCAGTATTAGGTTGATCTTACTATTCATTCTCGTATACATAATTATCTACATAATTAATATATCTACTTCAGTATTAGGTTGATTATTCATTCTCGTATACATAATTATCTACATAATTAATATATCTACTTCAGTATTAGGTTGATCTTACTATTCATTCTCGTATACATAATTATCTACATAATTAATATATCTACTTCAGTATTAGGTTGATCTTACTATTCATTCTCGTATACATAATTTTCGACATAATTAATATATCTACTTCAGTATTAGGTTGATCTTACTATTCATTCTCGTATACATAATTTTCTACATAATTAATATATCTACTTCAGTATTAGGTTGATCTTACTATTCATTCTCGTATACATAATTTTCTACATAATTAATATATCTACTTCAGTATTAGGTTGATCTTACTATTCATTCTCGTATACATAATTTTCTACATAATTAATATATCTACTTCAGTATTAGGTTGATCTTACTATTCATTCTCGTATACATAATTTTCTACATAATTAATATATCTACTTCAGTATTAGGTTGATCTTACTATTCATTCTCGTATACATAATTTTCTACATAATTAATATATCTACTTCAGTATTAGGTTGATCTTACTATTCATTCTCGTATACATAATTTTCTACATAATTAATATATCTACTTCAGTATTAGGTTGATCTTACTATTCATTCTCGTATACTTACTCTATACCTATCTCAACATCATCATCATCAGATCATTACCGGGTGTAAGGGACAGCGTCCCGCAGTGCTCAGTCAACGAAACAGAACAACTTTTACCGGGAAATTCTTTCACGAGATGAAAAATAAAATTGAACTTCCCATACAAAATGGCCACCTCGACCAGACAATTTGTGTCATCAGCATCATAAACTTAAGAGCGCTGCTCTTGTATGGAAAACCAAATGTTTTTTTTCACTTCCTGAATCCTGGTGATAGTTGTTCCGTTTCGTTGACTGAGCAAACCCTATCAGTTTGCGGGATGTTGTCCCTGACACCTCGTATATGTTCCCACCGAGGGACACGAGCCTGCCTTAGAATAGGGCGATCAGACCTTAGTATCTCACTCTATATCTAAATTAGATTAAATTAAGTACTTATTAGGTATCAAGTTTATAGTATTGATGAAAATTAAGCATAAAAGTATTGATATTATATTTATAACAGCTCTAAAACAATTTCTAGTAATGTTTACTTTTCCAAATCTACAGGATTAACCTTGGTTGTTCTGTTATCTGTGTAAACGTACTTACCGCAGATTAGATCTAGGATTAAGGTTTAAGAAAGCAGGGGTTTAATCTCTACTTACAAAGTACTACCGTATGCTAGTGAAATGTCGGTAGCTATTGCGAATCTGTTTTTCAATTCTACGGGGTTCTTCTGTCTTATATTTTTTAGGTAAGTAATTAAATCATTTTAGTAAGCAAACACAGCTTAAAGTTCAAAGGTTCTTTACACATTGAAACATGCGTCCATCACCTGACATTGTCTCAATGATAACCTGATACCCCCCAGACGTTTTGTCGTCACCAAATATTACATACATACATACAATCACGCCTTTATCGCTAATGGGGTAGGCAGAGCGTAAACGACCTAAACAAAGGTCGTTCCGCCACGTCTAACTTAATTTTGAGAGTTATTTAAGATAGATTTGTAGGTATATTGCTGTAGTGACAGGTTGTCAGCTCATAGCCCAAATTATAATATACTGAAACTTTTGGATCCCTTAGCTGGGTCTTACAGCATGCCCGGGAGGAAATGCAGCTGGCACTCTATGTTTTTCTCTAGCTCCCAGTCCAGCATGGAAGAATTAATAACCAAATGTTATCTTGTTTTTATTATTTCTACTTCAGTTGGTACCTACAAAGCACGTCACACGTTTCTCATGCGACAACGAACTTTGTATCTTATTCTAATTACTGTTAGAGCTAATATTGCTGGTTATTTATCACCAGTTCTTGACTGTACGTTACAAAGTGATATTCACCTCCTACCACGTGGATGAGAATGAATAGAGAATGATGCTCATTGAGTCATTATCAGGCGATACGGCTTGGACTTCAATCTCACATTTCTTGAACATGAGCGAGCACGCTACTGAGGTACAGTCAACAACAACTTTAAGGTAACAGGGCCGCTGGAAACAGATAAAGTAATTGTTTCTGCTTATTCATGAAATTTCGTATAGTTGTGCAAGTTATTAAACTGTCTTCTTCTTCTGTCGTGTGGGTATCGAGTCTATCAACCCGATGAACCCTGGTGTCAGAGTTTTAAAACCACCTCGTAGCACAACTATCAGGCCTCTGACATGGTTTGAGTAATGACCACTATCAAAGACAGCGACCGGGAGTCCATGGCAGTAGCCACTAGACCACGGAGGCAGTTAATTAAACTGTACAAGTATATGAAATTTTGTATAAATATGTAAATAAACACCTGAGAAAACTCCATTCCTTTGGAGCAGCCCTGTTATCCTAAAGGTGTTGTTGACTGTACCTACTATTCAATCAGGATACTGTGTGCTTGCTCATATTACTGAAGCATACCTGTAGCACAGCAAATAGGTACTAAAATTAATTAATAGGTACTTGTCACAAATAAATGCATTTTTATGAACTACTAGTCACACTAAATAACTTTTAATTGTAGTTCTTTTATATTTTTATTGGCTGTTACTCTTGGCGGATGGCTTGATTAATGATTAGAGTATCAAACATTTACAAGACAAAACTGAAAAATTACTACGGATTACCTGGCAGGAATTCCTTTGCAAACAATAATCATGGCAAAGGATATGTGTTTAAATCGAACTACATTCATACAAATCACGCCTTTATCTCTAATGGGTACTAAGGCAGAGCGTCAACGACCTAAACATCCACGTCTGACAAGTTCTGAGGATTATTTCAGATACCATATACTGCAGCAGTGACAGGTTGTCAGCCCATCGCCTAAATTACAATAATGAAACCCTCGAATCCCTTAGCTAGTTTTTACAATATGACTATGAAGAGATACAGCTGGCACACAATGTTTTTCCATCACTCCTAGTCCAGCAAAGAATGTTAAACAAACTTAATCAAGTTAATCTAATAAATGCATTATAAAACTAAAACAAACTTCGAGAATGTTTTCACAGCCATGTTTCGCCATCGTAGAAAATTCCAGTTGAGTATTTGAGACGAATTGCATAAGTCGATATCGCGCTCTAAAAGAAATAGCCCAAGGCTGTGTAATAAACTGCGATACGTTGACTAAAACTGTTATCGAAACGACAGAAAAACATTTGTTGGGGCACTTGTCAGCTCCAAAACATTAACTTGCTTAACTCCTTGATGAGTAGAACAGGAAAACTTCATATACGTGATAATATGATTTATTTGAAATAATGTGTGCACACAGTGACGAATTATTCAGAACTGGTACAAAAAAGGTAAACGATCAGCTATTTCATAAAAAACGCTGATCGGCAAAAGTTACACATGTTACTCGAACATATTCCCACACACGAAATGAAAAGAAAGAAAATTATCAAATTACATGTCAAATGAATATTAAAATAGCATGAAACATTAAAAATAAATCTTAAAATCAAATTGATTCTTCTTGTTCTTGAATCGCCGTCCCGGGGAATGTTTTGGTATTTCGCCCATGAAACTTACCTAGCATTCAGTGAGTCTATGAAACATTATTTTTGAAAAATCAGTCAAGTTCAAGATCAACTACAGAATTATTTGTCTTATTTATAATATCAGTTTTTTTTCGCAAATTCACCTGCGGTTTGATGAGTTTCACCGTAGGAATCAGATATTTACCCGCGGTGAAAAGCCTTTGTTACTCAGAGTCAGATTCCAGTAGTTTTGAGTTTATTCCTAACTAACATAAAAACATTCTGGTTTTTTTTTTATTTCTCGTTTTAATATTAATATAGTTGAAAAGACCGAGAGGGCACTATAAGAGTATAGATTATATATAGTATTAGTAAGTATATACGAAGATAAGTAGGTACATTAGATACCTACTTCTATATATATATCTATAGCGACCCGCCCCGGCTTCGCACGGAAATTATCAGTGTTTCTCTACTATATTATCTATGTATTATATACCATATAGACCTTCCTCTCGAATCACTCTATCCATTAAAAGAAACCGCATTAAAATCCGTTGCGTAGGCATACATTGGGGCAGAAGGACGTCCAGACACGAGAAGCGACTTTGTTTTATGCTATGTAGTGATGGAACTTGCCTACTGGCATTTCTTGATAAATTTCAACGCCAAATAGCGCTGCAAGTGGGTAACTAATCATTACGAAACCATTCATGCACATTATACGTGAGAAGTAAGTGATATCTATAAACTATCACTTGTAGTACGGCTGACTCGTATCTATTAACATACATATAATCACGTTTTTAACCCTAATGGGGTATGCAGAGCGTAAACTACTTAAACAAAGGTCGTTCCGCCACGTCTGACAAAGTTTTAAGGGTTATTTAAGATAGATTTGTATTGCTTGATAGTGACAGGTTATCAGCCTATCGCCTAAATTGCAATATACAGAGTAACCTCTTAGCTGGTTTTTACAGCATGCCCGGGAGGAGATGCAGCTGGCACATTCTATGTTTTTCTTTCGCTCCCAGTCCAGCATGAAAATAAATCGATTAAGTGCCTATCTATTCATATTTGTATTGTTTCCCACTGCCGACTCAGTTGTTAGCTAGATTTTACATTGCTGTTTCTAAGTTTGGTTACAACATTCCCTTACACGTACAAAAAGTATCTACCTAATCCTAATCGAATCTATTGCTACATTTCATTAAAAAAAGGATAAGTATGTCAAGACATCTAAATTGTTTTAATAATAAAATAATCACAAATATTGATCTTTTTTTTATGATTTGATGACTAATCAATCAGTCATCAAATCGTAATTTACTTACTCAGCGTTTAAAAATGGGTTATTATTTTTTATTAGACTAACAATTTCTTTGCTTTAACAATTTTTTACTCTTTATTATTTAAATTTCTTTGATATTTGAATTTAATGTTTGATGAAGCAATCTTTCAACAAACAACTTACTTACGCTACTTATCATTCGTAATGATAATATGATACGCAAACAATATCAAATAGATTTAATAAACAGTTACTATGGAGTTAAACATAGTTATGTAACAAAATTAGTATTTCCACGGGTCTTAAAATAAATAAATTTTCTTTTGTTTTGTAAGTTTGGCTACTGGTTAAATTTACGTGTAGAGCCGAAAAATATACATACATTGTGGAAATATATAGACATAGAATTTTAAGGTGTAAATTATCAGTTCACTATACCACAGATAATATAATACTCTATACATATATAATACTAGCTGTGCCCGCGACCTTGTACGCCCGCTTTGTATGGAAAACACGCAGTGTCGAACATACTGAAAACGCTTCTTTGCGCGTAAGAGCGGGATCTGCTTTTTACATTTTTACATTTAAGAGACATGCAAAAGTTTTGTTCTTGTCACAGCAACGCACCATTACTCGAAGCAAATGAAATGAAGTCTTTTACACTTACACTCATATACATTTACATACATACATACACACACAGTCACAGTAATACGCACATTACCATAATGGATTCTGTTTTTTTTTTAATTTCTTTACATTTGCTTTATTTTCGAGCTATTTTTTTAGATTTTATTATTTTGGATAAGTCTGTTTTAGATACAAATAGTTCTTTTTTTGTTTTTTTTTCTTGCCCTCGCGTACATTGTATTTTTTTAGTAATGAAAGAAAAGGGTAAGGGCTGAAAATCAGTATCAACAGTGCTGTCCCCGGCAGCATGTTGACAACAACTGAGTCCCTGCCTTTTGCCATAATTTATGTTTTGTTTTGTCTTTGTTTTTAATGTTGTATGTACTTTATGTTATGGCAATAAACGAATTCTTATTCTTATTCTTAAAAACCCGCGCGCGGAAGCGTGTTTCGCATTGTCTGATCTTTCTTTTTGTATGTTACCACATCACGCCAACACTACTGAACCGATTTCGATGGGACTTATTTATTCAACTGTGTGTTACCCGGGTTGCAACTAAGGATACCTAAAATCACGCTACCTGACTTAGGGGGTAGGCAGGAAATTGAAATTTGGCTGTCGCTTAACCGATTTTTATGGAACTTTTTTTATTCGACTGAGTATTATTTAAAATCAAAGTTACTATACAAATAATCACGCCTCATGACTTAGGAGTTAGGTAGAAAATTTAATTTCAGTCGTTTTAACTGATTTTGATGTATCTTTTCTTGTTTGACTGAGCATTACTTAAACTCAAAGATACGATACAAATAATCACGCCACCTGACTTAGGGGGTAGGAAATTTAACTCTGATCGTTTTATCTATCTTAAAGGGACTTTTTATTTCCCTGAGTTTTTTTAATTACCTGGTGTCCAGCCTAGGTTAGAAATAATCACGCAAACCATCCTAATATTAAGTACGTACCCCAGTTTGTATGGAAAACACGCAGTTTCGAGCTCGATACTGAAAACGCTTCTCCGCGCGTAGGAGCGGGATCTGCTAGCTAGCGCGGAATCCTGTTTTCCATACAAATACAAACATCAGACAATGCGAATCACGCTTCCGCGTGCGGGTTAGCAGATCCCGCTCATACGCGCGGAGAAGCGTGTTCAGTATGTTCAACACTGCGTGTTTTCAATTCAAACCGGGCGTAAGAAGTTGCGGGCACAGCTAGTATTAAATAAAAATAGAATTGCTATTGCTAAAAATCTTCAAAATCAGTTCACTATTTATGTTAGTAGTTTTTAGTTTCAAATAGTGTTTTCTCTATTTATGATGGATGACCCACATCTAGCTTCTAATATCTCGTCAACACAATCTATATTTACGTCATAAGTAATGGATTCTAAAATTATACACACTCTTGTATCATTTCATTATGTCCTAACCATAGGCGAAGTAATTTTCTTGATAGAGCAATTAAATATGCTTTGTTTTGCTGCATAATTGTCGCGTTTATCTACTTATGGGATGTGTAACAAGGTAAAGGCTGGCTCATACTAGGAATATAGTAGTACACCTTATACTAGAAATATAGTCTTAGTATATTTTATTTTCCATTCCATTGTAAAAACCAGCTAAGGGATCCGAGGGTTTCGGTATATTGTGATTTAGGCGATGGGCTGATAACCTGTCACTACAGCAATATACCTACAAATCTATCTTAAATAACCCTCCAACTTTGTCAGACGTGGCGGTACGACCTTTGTTTAGGTCGTTTACGCTCTTTCTACCCCATTGAGGATAAAGGCGTGATTATCATACATATAGTATGCATGTATATTTTATTAGATTGGCAGAGTTCTAAAATTTTACTATGACATTTTGTTTTATAGGTACGTACTACTTTTATTGATACTTTAAATTATAATAAAATGGGGTCTATGGTAGTAAAAAAATGATCTATCTGATTTGAATCAAATAAGTAAAGGCACCAGAAATCATCTAGCAGGCAAGTTGCAATCATGCTTGTCTTTTGAATGCTGAAAATCGCGAAAACGCACGACATGCTTGACACCCATAACTTTCCGCTTAAGGTGCATCCAGCCGGCAGATGAGCAGGTAGATTTCAAGATATGCAACCATCGCCCGTAATGCCTTAGAATATACTTCAAATCAGCGCGCGCTACGGCGTGGCGGTTACGTCCGCGGCCGCGTCAAAAATGAGCGAAATACGCACAAAAAAGCTAATTCCATAAAAACTACGAGTCGGATTAAAAAAAGCTATGTTGCGATTTTAGATAATCATAATACGGATATTTTCCCGAAGAAAACGTGAAAGCGCTCCTAATAGTTTAGAAGGAATATCAAATTTACTGATATAAACAGCTTTACTTCCAGATTTTATTTAGCATACTTGTTTATGAACTAGAATATTTTTAAATATTGCAATTGCAGACCATGAACTAATTTCTTAGATCTATATTTTTTTAGAATTTTTCAGTGATTCGTTTGGGAGAAATAAGTTCTTAAAAACAACCATTTGCCGTTACGAATCACCTTAAAAACTTTAAAGTCAGGACTGGACGGACAGTCTGACTACACGTCTTAACCTACTCGATAACTTACAAAGACGCAAAAAATATGAAATCAACGATAGCAACTAAACCAGTTTGCGACCAGACAGTCTAATGGCGCCTTGATCTTGATACAAGTGTCTTGTCTTCGTAACCTTGCTTTGCCATGTTTGATGTAAACTCTGCACGCAGCTACTGCGCAGATTATGATTATGAATAGCTTATTTTGATTTGCTGATAAAGTGTATTACTGTGACTGAAATTAATTTGAAACGGTCATTGAGTTTATAGATTGAAAAATACTGAGCGAATAAGCTTGTAAAATAAATATGGCTATCGACCTTTGATTTTCGAAAAAAATGCTGTCGTTGTTTTGTTGTATTTTTTATTCTTTTTATATCCTGCTATTTCCTTTACCATATCTTTGATGTAATTTAATACAAATTGACTAGACATTGAAATGATCCAGTAGGTATTTCAGCATCTGTTTTGCAATGTGTTTGCGGCAATCTATCGTAAAAAGTTCAATTTCTATTTTTTTTACCCTATTGGCTAATGTTCTATTATAGAAAGTTGTTGTTGATATAGCGTTTATGCAAAAATAGTACTTTGTTACTTAAACATATTAGTAGAGTAAGTTCTTTCATGTTTTGTTGTAATGTTAATGTTATATATGGATCATAGCATTTATACCGGATGTAAGGGACAACGTCATAATTTGGCTTTTCTGTACAAAATGTCCACCTCGAACAGATAATTTGTATGGAAAAGCAAAAAAAAATCACGTCTTGAAAGAATTTCCTGGTGAAAGTTGTTCACTGTCGCTGAGCTACCCCTGTCAGTTTGTGGGATGCTGTCCATTACGCCCGAAGACGATTTTTATTATCATTTTCATACAGGTCCAAATACTTTGTCAGAAGTCGATTATAATACGACGAGAATATTTTTTGAAATCGCTATTCGACCACCAGTCATCTTGATGCATCGACATCTTAATTCACCGGTCATACGAGTACTTGTTACGAATTTTGGGTCACGGTTTTCTCTGTGTACCTAGGTACGTGATTTCGATCTGGTGCTTTGCCGTTTTTTGTTTGTTTTCACTTTTAGATATTAAAACTCAAATAAATCTAAATATTAACAAAGTACCGCAGGTCTTGTTTGTCTTCTACAAAGATAGTATGTGTGTGGGGTATTGTTATGTTTATAAATAAAATAGATTTTATAATAATTAATATTTATTTACGAGCATCAGAGAATATGAAATCTGAACCATGTTTTCGTCATTATTAGGCCTCATATTCCTCATATTACACTTAACTCATGTTATGAATATTTTTTTAGTTATTTTATCGCAAAGCGGAAGAAGCAAACTATATAGCTCCATACACATAATTAGCATTCCACATGTGTTTCGTCGTTTTTATTTATGCTTCTTTTTCTTATCGTTAAGGCCAGTATCATAATATGCATACTTTTTGTTTATTGATTTTTTGTTCAAATCTTCAATGATCCTTGACTACGATAATAGCTACAGGATCAACACGAATGTTACCCCTCAATTTAGGGCAAGGGGCGACCTACTTATGTTCAGAAGTTGGATTCCTCAAGTTACAAAATAAGGAATGGGGATTCCGAAATATAAACTCATCGATCGAAGTTAACGCGACCTGTTGGTCAACCAAACATAAGCGATTTGGATAAGTCATTGGAGGCAATTTTTAACGCACAAAATTACTAAATCGTGACTAAAATCGTCACCTGTCATTTTGTATCATGAGAGAACAGAAAGGGACGGCAACAATTTTAGTCCAGATTAAGTTAAGTTGTGTCCTCAAAGAATCGGTTCTAGTTACCGCAAAATCCAAATTTAACACTGTCAACTCAGATTGTTTATAAATAACCCATGTCGCCATGCTTATCTGTGTGTGCATGGGCATCCCTTCCCCAGCTGTACCTGTTTTGGGTCAGGCCAGGTTGGGGCGCGGGGCGCGGGGCGCGGTGCGAGGCGCGGGGCGGAGCGCCGGGGCCTACGTGACGTGGACCGCGTGGCGCTCCACTGGAGGGGCCCGGTTTGTTATGTTGCGCACGCAGGGTAGAGCTGTGCGAAGGCAGGTGTCGATGTTTCATCTTATTTCTATCGACCATTCATTTACTTCGGTGGCTCAGCGACCCGAAGTGGCTCTTGACGTTCGAAATTAAACTGCGCCTTTCGTCCCTATTCTATGCTGGAAGCGTCTGGCTGGTCAGATTTGGCACAGAACCCATTCATTATCTCTAAATTAGAGTAGGATTTTGCTAAAGTTAAACCTCTTTTACAAATTTGAACAGGTCGTCTGGTAGCTTCACCTACAAGTTTCTCCAGGCCTCGGAAACCCTATGACTTGTGAATTGAATTTCCAGGGCTTTGGAGGCTTCCTCACTGCATTATAATTATGTATTTATTAATTATTATTTTTGCGTATGTGCATAGCATTGATAATTTTAAACGAAAATTCTGTAAGTCTGCAAGTCATCAATAAATTATCCAATATTTAGCATAATATTCAATTATTTCAAAATATAATCTACAATGCGATGGAAACTACGAATAAGGTTGGAAACATCCCATAGTTATTTACAAAAAGTTTGATTAGATAAGCACAAATGAAACAATAAATAGATTTTACTAACAACAGTGTAATTAATTAGATAAAGGTGACATATTAATTAATTATGTTACCAACCGGACACCTATGCTATTATCATCGGTAAGATGCTAACTGATCTTAACAGGTAAATACTAATCACTTATATTTACTATATACTAATCTCCTGTACGTTAACGCTAGTACCGTTATACATGATATTCAGATAAAGGGTATACAAATAAAACATTTCAGAATAAGGTCAATGCGCTTGAATGTCATTTAAAGGAATTAACAATTCCAAATACTGCAAATGAGTTAATGAAATTAATATGGGAAAACTCGTTTGATTTTTTTGAAGTGGGTAAATAAGTATAAGTTTAATGAAGGAATAACCTACCCATGTTGAAACCGACATGGGTCTAGATTCTATAAATTCACCAGATGCAATTAACTAAGAAAATATTGGTGAAAACAACAAAGATAATGAACGCGTTACAAACGAGGATAAAGCTAGCATCGATGTCGACGAAACCGATGTAAACATTAAACACGACTCTACGGCTTATTTTGAGTCGAGTGAAACCGGCAAGGAGGCAGCAAAACACAACAAAGAATCAGTCGGTCCCGCATACTCAGTGCGACCACACGACTTTACGATATCTCGATATTACTACCGCTCACTTTTATCACAGAAAAGTCCACTTTTTTTATTCAACCAGTTTTATTCCTATTGAAGAAAGTTAAAAACATGTTCTCGACAAGGAAAAGTCTGGATAAGATCCTGCAAATCTACAAGAATGAGATCCGCCGGCAGATCAGCAAGACTACTAGCGTCACCAACTCGGATGCCATGGTGCCCAGGCTGAACCAGGGCAGCAGAATACAGCAGGAGGAGGACGTTATTGGAACTAAGAAGCTGCTGAAGTTGCAGAAATACCACAGGTCAGTGAACTCAAGTTACCTTACCCGGCGACACATGAAGCCGTATCTATAGATGTACCGTACTAAGCTCAGCTAGCCGACACCTAATCTAATCTTAAGTCCCTGTGTATGCAAATAACTACAGTAATGTCATCGTAGAATGCCAAGTAAATTACCATTTGTAATATTTGTAAATTCGTTTCAACTCATACACAAGTTAGGTATTGGAATGTACACGCTGTCGATGCGTGATCTGAGTGTGCTGCTATGTGTGTTTGTAGGTACCTACCCGGTTTACTTATCATTTGTTGTATAAATATGGATAAGGAAGTAATATTAAAACATGCTGATCGTCTTTTTTGTGACTCTGTGTGGTGTTTATAGTTTCTCCATAAAATAATATTATTAGGTAGGTGTTATTCTAGCTATGGCTTTGCAAAGAAAGGAAGGCAATTGAACATTCGAATTTGTGTTTTTTATCGTAATTAGAGCTCGTTTATCCAATCTTTCTTATCAACCTTTTTGAAGTCCGCTTATTCCCAGCATAAACAACATTATTAAAATCGAATAAATCATGATAAAGGTTTCGGAAATAGCTCACATTTACTTAAACTTATCGTCCACAAAAACAGTAATCCAATAAAAGTAGACCGTAGTCAGTGAAGCTTGACTGTTTCTGATGAAAATCAGTCAAGTGCACGACTAGTTTTGAGATTGATTGAAATCTATAAGTATAATAAATATGTTTGCTGGATGAATCTGTCAGATTGTTTTGAAGGAATGAATCACCGTACGTTAGATGATGTACAATACAGGAACTACCATATGTCAATCTATCAGAAAATAACTTTAATTTCAAAGGGTTAAATGTCCTTGTATTCTGCTTCAACCCTTGATCATTCATCTTCTGATCCTTTCGAAGCAATCCTTGTAGATTAGATGTATTATAGATATAGAATAACTGATAGATGATAAAGTAGGACCAATATGTGAGCCCGCCATCCGCACTGTCCAGGTACCTGTCAACGCTGACGGGCCACCAGATGCCGCTGGCTGCTCGAGGGCTGGCGGTGTCCAAGGACCAGTCGCGGGAATTCATGGCCTGCTTCCCGGACATCATCAGGGACCTGACTGAGACCGGCAAGCACAACGACGTGCCCCAAGCTACCAAGTGGTTGGCTAAGGTACGTTGTTGCTGGGCTGCACGATGTTGTGAGCAAAATTATCAATCAATTCTTAATCAGATTTGCTTTTGACTTTTGAATCAATGCTTATCTTTGCGAAGTCCATTCTGATTGTTTGCACTTAATGAATTTCTCTTGGTATGCCATTGATTATGCTCGATAATTTTGCTCACAATTGGAAGTTTTTTTTTCTAATGTTCATGTTCCTGTTATTATTTCGAAATCTTTAGCACTGGCACAGAATATACTATAATATTATTACTAGCACTAGGATGGTTTACGTAAGTAAAAATTTTCGGAAAGACTTGATGTCATTTAATTGAATAATCTGCTGACGGTTGAGCATTGATTTGGAATTGTTTATAAACAGGTGGTGAACGTGGTGTGTAAAACTACATTTATCATCTTCTATTCATGGAAAACTTTGATGATTAGTAGGCTACTTTACCAACTTATTCATATACACACAGGTAGATACTTAATCAATTAGTTAGTTGCTAGGTCATAAAGTTGCTACGCTGTCTTATGAAACTCACTTAGCACTTAGTGCCCTGTTTGGGCGTGGTTAAGCATTAGAATTTACTCGAATTTATTAAATTACTTTATTGATATAATACTAACAGTATGTAATATAGATGCAATTCTTTCGTGCACTGCTATGAAAAAATAAATCAACTTTTGTACACTTGAGTTTATCATAATCGCACACTTCGAGTCATCACTAGTTTATTTAGTTCTAAAATATTTGATGCATTGCGTTTCAGTGCATCGAACAGGTTACAAGATAACGGTTCCATAATAATTTTACCATTAATGACAGTTTTGCCAAAGAGTAAACTGAAATGATCCATATTTATACCTGTAATGTATGTATGGCTAGTTAAGAAAAAGTATTTTCTGTTAAAAGATTTTACATCGAAATTTTCTAAGATCTGGCATAATTCAACAAACAAGTAATTCCCATGCAGCTTCCGACGCGTGTTTATTTAAAAACCTGTTAGGAATAGGAAAGTCTAACCTGCTGGAAAACTAGAAATCTAAAAATAGTCTGGCCTTTAGACGCAACATGCCATACCACTGCTGAGCTAGAAGCAATTATACCCAGCAATGGTGATAAAACAACAGCGATAACGATGTTTTGTACTGTCGGACAATGCGTGCATTTAAAAGTAGTCTAGTATGTACTTAGGGATCACGTTATGACAGAATATTTACACGATATTAAAATGCAAGCACTCGATATTAAAATGCAAGCAAGCGATAAATTTTTATGAAATAGAATAGTAAAGAAAATGGTTTATTTGTCACCCAATTAATGTGTACAAACATAACTTAACATAAATCTTGTATCTAAAGACATTAGAGTTTAACAAAACATAATATTGGTAGCAAATCGTAGTTGCCAAAATCCCGACTTAACTAATATAAGCCCATACCTGTCGTTCAATCCCCTAGGTTAGGAAGCCGATCCCGTGAGATAAGGGGTAAGGCTAGAGATATGTATGTACCTGTAATTTTCTATCGTGAAAGAACAGAAAGAGACAGCAATAATTTTAGTCATGATTTAGTTAAGTCGTGCCATCTACGAATCGATACATTAAGGCGACAAAATGGCCGCGCTCAGCTTTATGCTGCAGAGGTGCCTACTAAGTAGAATACCACCACAGCGCTGATCTTCCGCGAGATCATAAAAAATAATAAAATTATAAATGTAAGGGACAGCGTCCCGCAAACTGATAGGTGTTGCTCAGTCAACGACACTAAATAACTGGCAGCAGGTTTTTTTTTACCGGACGTGAAAAAAAATGGCTTTTTCATACAAATAGTCTGATCAAGGTGAACATTTTGTATGGAAAAGCCTATTTTTGTTTTCTCTTCCTGAAATAATTTCTTGGTGGAAGTTGTTCAGTGTCGTTGACTGAGCAACCCCTATCATTTTGCGGGACGCTGTTCCTTTCACCTGGTACATATATCTAGTTACTACTATAGAGATAAAATATTTATAAATATCTTTTCAAAGACGAGCATACTGAAAACACTTCTCCGCGCGTTAAAGCGGGATCTGCTAGCTCGCGCGCGCTATCAATGACTATGCTAAACACGCTTCCGCGCGCGAGTTACCTGAACCCGCTCCTACGCGTGGAGAAGCGTTTTCAGTATGTTCCACACTGCGTGTTTTCGATACAAACTGGGGTACTTATTCAATATTAGAATGGTTTGCGTGATTATTTCTAACCTAGGCTGGACACCAGGTAATTATAAAAACTCAGTCAAATAAAAAGTCCCTTTAGGATCACTTAAAAACGATCAGAGTTCAATTTCCTGCCTACCCCCTAAGTCAGGTGGCGTGATTATTTGTATCGCGTACCAAGAAAGACTTTTTAAACTTTTTATCGCATTGAATCAAATATATTCTGCATTTCGATTATTTACCTATTAGTTTGTTTAACAGAGTTTAAGTCTACTTATTTTGCCCACCAGATTTTACTATTTCTATAAATAGTCGTGTTAATTTAAATAAGCATAGAGTATGTTTTATTAAGTAGTTTACATACAACAAACACGTTTTTAGATCCGACTAAAACCGCAACTTGGTACATCGGAAGACAGTTTTGTTTCGAGCGTTCATCTCAGACATCCCAAATCTAGGTTGATAGCTGCGACAGATGCCATTCAGAAGGAAAACAAAAGAAAATGTATCTGAAATCTGTAGAAATTGCATCTGTCACAGCTATTATCCTAACTTTTGTTCTGTATAAGTAGCCGGTAGTACTTATTACTTGAATGCTGGACTGTGAATGGGAGGAAAACATAGAATGTACCAGCTGCGTTTCCTCCCGAGCATGCTGTAAAAACCAGCTAAGGGATCCGAGGGTTTCAGTATATTGCAATTTAGGCGATGGCCTAACAACCTGTCACTGCAGCAATATACCTAGGTAGGTACAAATCTATCTTAAATAACCCTCAAAACTTTGTCAGACGTGGCGGAACGACCTTCGTTTAGGTCGTTTATGCTCTGCTTACCCCATAAGGGATAAAGACGTGATTATATGTATGTAATACCCCGTACCTGGTTGTCCAAGCATTACCATGCTACCGTGTGTCGGAATAATAAACAATACAAGTAGCGCCAGCAGCAACCAAAGTGTGTTGTGATGACATCATCGTAAGCGATACTAAGCCGGTTCAGTAAATGTATGCTAATGAAGAAACACCTGCCTCCATGATGATACAAAACATATAAACAAAAGCAGAATTCGTCCTTTTTGGTATTTTGGCTGATGTTGAAAATATACATGATATATCTATACGACATAACTTAACTCTACAAATTCAGAATTAGAGTAGGTAGATACAGTACTTGAGTAGTAGTTCTAACTGCTGAGCTATGGCTCATAAAGACGAAAAAGCAGATAAGTTAGTGCTAGTATGTAGAGAGATAGTAAGTTTGACGTGACATTGACTTGGTAATAAGACCGAGACACACTAAACATATTTTCAAATAAACATGCATACAAAATAAAAGTAATTAATCTTAACACTGGCATAAAAGATCAACCCAATTGAGATTCAGTGCTTGTTACAGTTGCTTCAGTACAACGTACCAAATGGCAAGAAGAACCGCGGGCTAGCGACAGTATTGGCGTACAAGATGTTGGAGAAGAAGGACAACCTCACTCCAGAGAACATCCACTTGGCTAACATCATGGGCTGGTGCGTCGAGATGGTGAGTGTCGAGTCTTAGCTAAAGAACTAGCTAACAATAGTGTTGTACAAGATGTTGGAGAGAAGGTACAGTCTCACTCCAGAGAACATCCACTTGGCTAACATCATGGGCTGGTGCGTCGAGATGGTGAGTGTCGAGTCTTAGCTAATAAACAAACTAACACTAGTGTTGTACAAGATGTTGTAAAGAAAGGACAATCTCACTCCAGAGAACATCCACTTGGCTAATATCATGTGCTGGTGATGAGATGGTAAGTTTTACAGAAAATATTAGCCACAATTAAGATTTCTTCTTGGCTAATATAACTTAGACTGAATTTATAAGACCCATGCAGACTTTGATTTTTTGAGAATTTTGGTATCTATACGAAGCTACAAGAACTATGAATCTGGTTTCAAACCGGTATAAGCCATTATGCATGGCAACTGCGTGTATAAATTCGCATGGTTCAAAACGTGCTACAATACGAACCGAAATAAAATTAGCAGTAACAAAAACTTTGTATTATTATTAAATTTAAAAGGCAAAAAGACGCATATTTATTTTAGGCGCATATATTTTTTGTACTTCGTTTCCGTTTGGGTTTCTAGCCTTGAAAGTTTAGCACTCGCAGACCTATTGATAAAATAAAACCAGCCGGTGTTTTATCATTTAGCTCCCATGGAGACTGCGATATGATAATATTTATAACAAACATCATTCGTAAATTAGTTTAACTTACGTCATATTTTTTGTTTGCTCTAGTTGTTATGAAAGTAAGCTGTATTGTTTAAGGCTTGTGAATATAAATAGACGAGAAACTAAAAAACCCGGAATTTATTATTTGAATTAAATATGGAACTATGATTATAACTCATAATGGTACCGATTCCTTGAGGACACAACTTAACTAAATATTGACTAAAATTGTTGCCTTCCCTTTCCGTTCTCTTATGATAAAAAATGAGAGGTACCCAAAGACTCCCCCTACACAATATGACGAGCTTTTTAGGAGTTGACAGTATTATTTTGAAATACCACCAGTATCAATACTTTCTTGTTCTAAATTTAAATATCATTCTCTTGTCAACAGTTCCACACAAACCAACTCCTACAGAACGACATAATGGAAGGCACCCAGTCTCGTCGTGGTATGCCCACCTGGCATACCAGGCCTGAAGTTGGTCTCAGTGGTATCAACGACGCAGCCTTAGTACAGTCTGCCATGTTCTCCACTCTGAAGAGGCACTTTGGCGCCAAGCCTTACTACAAGAATGTGCTGGAGATGTTTAATGAGGTAAGCTGTCAGTTCTACATACATATAGTCACGCCTTCATCCCTTACGGGGTAGGCAGAGCGTGAAACGCCTCGTAAAAGGCGCTTCCGCCACGTCTGACAAAAAATGAGGGCAATTTTAGCTTGTATTTTGTATTGCTATAGTGACAGGTTGTCAGCCCATCGCCTAAATTACAATACACTGTAACCCTCGAGTCCCTTTTGCTGACTTCTACAGCATGCCCGGGAGGAAGGGCAGTTGGAACATTCTATGTTTTTCTATCTCTCTCAGTCCAGCATGGTCAGTTCTGTAGCGGGAAAATATGAACCAAGTATACATTATACAACCATCTATTTGTATTCACACTTGCACAACTCAAATCAAAGAAATAAATACCAGGCCACTCAGAAAGTATTGCGATAAATAGTTTTTATATATGGCAGACTGGCCGGTTAGAATCTTTTTTGAAAATATGATTACTTGTAAGTAAAAATATGTGTGTTCCATTTTCAAAATTTCCCTCCACATTTTTTGCGAGCCAATTCAAAGTATCGTGTCATACTGAAAAATGGATCTGCGCCGGGAACATTTTAGAGCTTTGATTTTTTACGATTTCAAGTGTCGCCTGAAACCGGATGAATCGTTCGATAGACTTCAAATGGCATTTATGGATGAAAGCCCCTCCAAGGCAACCGTGTATCGTTGGTATAACGAATTTAGGCGCGGTCGACCAACCTTGGGGGATGAAGAAAGAAGCGGTCGCCCTTTGACGGCTATTACGGAAGAAAACGTGCTAGCAGTGAAAAATTTTATCAAAGATAATAGGTGAATTACATATCAGGAGATTCAGCACATATTAAAGATTGGATCGGGAAGCGTTCACGAGATTCTACAAGGGCATCTTCGCGTGAGGAGGATAGTATCGCGCTGGGTGCCGCACTACCTCACCGACGCTCAGAAGCAGGCCCGGGTGGAATGGTGCCGTGATATGCTGAACAAATTTGAAGCAGGCTCGTCTCGGCGTGTTTACGACATCGTAACCGGTGATGAGTCCTGGATTTATCAATTCGATCCAGAAACCAAGCGCCAGTCGACAGTTTGGGTGTTTCAAAATGAACCAACGCCTACCAAAGTGAAGCGATCTCGAAGCGGGGGGAAGATTTTGATCGCCAGCTTTTTTAATTTGATTGGCCACTTGGCCTCAATTCCCTTACGAGATCAAAGAAGCATTAACGCCGAATGGTATACTACCAAACGTTTACCAGAAGTTTTTTCTGTTGTGAGCAACAAGCGAGCAAACACAGGGCTCCGCGGACTACTGCTCCACCACGACAATGCGCCTGCACACACCGCGCTCAAAACGAGGGACTTCCTGGACAGCACACCAGTCAAACTCCTGGGTCACCCTCCTTACAGCCCTGATCTAGCGCCGTGTGACTTCTTTTTATTTCCAAAAATAAAAAATCAGCTCAAGGGGATACAATTTTCGTCGCCGGAAGATGCGCTGACTGCGTTCGAGCAGGCTGTAAACGAGGTGTCTACGGCGGACTGGAAAAAGTGTTTTGAAAACTGGTTCAGACGCATGAATCTTTGTATAGAGGCTGGTGGAGAGTACTTTGAAAAGATTTAATAAAAATATATGTACCTGTAGAACAATTTTTTTTAGTGTCGCAAATCTTTCTGAGTGTCCCACGTATGACACATCGTAATAATTAGATTATAACAACAGTTTTGTTTTTGTAATATGTATGATGCATATTTCAAACATTAATTGCAGATGTTATTATTATTAGACAAAGATATTTATATTACGTTACGTATTAAGTAATAGAACTTGACATCATATCGTCTCCAATCTAGGATACATACATACAATCACGCCTTTATCCCTAATGGGGTAAGCAGATCGTAAACGACCCAAACAAAGGGCTTTCCGCCACGGCTGACAAAGTTTTGTGGGTTATTTAGAAGATATTATTTTGAAGATAGATTTGTAGGTATATTGCTGTAGTGACAGGTTGTCAGCCCATCACATAAATTGTAATAATATACAGAAACCCTCGGATCCCTTAGGTGGCTTTAACAGCATGCGCGGGAGGAAATGCGGCTGGCATATTCTCTGTTTTTTCTCGCTAACAATCTATCTCGCTAATAATCAATAAACCTTGAATTCTCGTATTTCCCACTTAGTTTTAGAAAAAAAGGAAACAAAATTGTATGTCTTTTAATCGAAGATCTTGTTTCTAAAATAAGTTTTTGCTGTTAGATATGAAAACATAATGATTTAATAATTTAACTAATTTGCCAACACGTATCATTTATTTTTGATAAGTGTTTTTGATTTTTATATTAAACTTTGTTTACCTTTATTCTAAAACTGAGTTGGAAATACTTTATGTGACTTGAAGTGTTTGTGTGTAACGCTCAATGTCAGTAGTAATAAGATTTATTTATCCTGTTGTACCGTACGTAGCACATTTATTTATGATATTTAAGTACCTAATCGTTAATAAAATCATTACATAAGGTAGATACTTCCATGCTGGACTGGGAGCGACAGAAAAACATAGAATGTGCCAGCTGCATTTCCTCCTAGGCATAATAAAAACCAGCTAAGGGATCCGAAGGTTTCTGTATATTGTAATTTAGGTGATAGGCTGACAACCTGTCACTACAGCAATATACCTACAAATCTATCTTACTTAACCTTCAAATCTTTGTCAGACGTGGAGGAACGACCTTTGTTTAGGTCGTTTACGCTCTGCCTACCCCATTAGGGATAAAGGCGTGATTATATGTATGTATGTATGCATAAGGTAGATACACAATTATCCTGAATTTCCGCCATATTTACCTTTGTTATGTAGTCGTCTGGCTTATCTACATACATCCCATATATTACCTAGGTACTACATCAAAAGGCAACCATCTAAATAAGTATGTAGCGAAAGAAAATGTGTTATTGGGAACTGATTATTTGCTGTTTAAGTATTTTCCTGGCTGATTCATCCACAAACAAACCATATACTTTATCGATTAAAGACAATACTGCGATAATTTATGTAAAGGTAAATAAAGAACAATGATCCGCTAAATCCTTAGCAATGTGTGTATTTTGGTTGTGTTCTGTTGCCGCTTGTTTACTCATCCGTTTTATATGAAGGTTACTTTGAGCATTTAAAGCGTAATGTATTGTAATTTTGCATAATTCATTATCCGAATTAATAGAAAACATTTGCTTGTTACGTAAAAAAAATTTGGCTATCGCATTGTTGAGTAATCGTTTGATAATAAAGGTAATCCGGAGGCGCTATCCAAAAAGCTAAGATTTAGACTAACCGTCTGCCGCTTGGACCAATCTGAGTAGTTTATACCATTTTATCTTTCAGCTAATAAATATTTTTCCTCATAGTCTCTTCAACGATAAGAAGAAGCCAAACCTCTAACATAGAGCCTTCTTATTTATATAACTCTAACAAGTCTTAGATTAATTAAATACGGGAAATTTACCGTGGTATTTGGGCGAGTGTCCGATATTTCGAGGCAGTTTCATGCATAACGACTTGACTGATTGACTGTTGGTCCGTGATCATTACTTATGCATGAAACTGCATCGAAATATCGGACACTCGCCCAAATACCATAAATAAAAACTGGAATACCACGGTCTTCTCGTTTTTTATCAATTTAATGTTGATAACCGTTGAGTTTTAAAAAGTCTAATAAGTCTATACTGCCTTGTCAACAGATGCTAGTGAAATGCTCAATCGGCCACTACCTAGAAAAGTCGTTGAACCCCACGGACAAGCCGGACTTGTCCCAGTTCACGATGGAGAACTACGAAGCCATCACCAAGTACAAGACCGCTTACTACACCTTCCAAATGCCGGTCAGCCTGGCGCTGCTGATGACCGGGGTCGATGACCCCGAGACCCACAGGCAGGCCAAAACCATTCTGCTGGAGATGGGAGAGTTCTTCCAAATTCAAGTGAGTATCGGAATCTTCCACTCAAGAAGCAACCAGTCACCAATTTTGCCAATAGCAGCGGTTGCTTAGTTGGCTAAAGCGTTAGAACAGTATTCTAAAGACGCAGCAGGTTCAAATCCTGACAGCGTTTGATATTTTTGATTCCTTGTTTTTCAAATTTTAGAAGTATCTGATGTTTTACATCTATAACGGCTTTGCTGATCTAATTCCTCTTCTTAGCATTAGTTACGAACTCGCTTTGCTATATTTAGCTATTGATAACAATTTTGACATATCTATACGTTGGTCATATTTTAACAGGCTAAAAAGACATTATCAGCTTCACCGTATGACGATCATGGCTTCTACGTATAGATGCATTCTTAAATTTAAAATTCCTTTTCCAGGACGACTTCCTTGACTGCTTCGGCGATCCAGCAGTGATCGGCAAAGACGGCACCGACATCCAAGACGGCAAATGCACGTGGCTCGCCGTCGTCGCCTTGCAACGAGCCTCGCCAGCACAAAAACAACTCATGGAGGATCACTACGCCAGCGCTGACCCCACAGACGTAGCCAAGATCAAAGACTTATACGAAGAACTCCAACTACCCCACACGTTCTCAGTCTACGAAGAAGCCACTTACGATCTCCTCAGAACGCAAATCCAGCAAGTCACCAGAGGACTACCACACGATCTATTCTTCAAACTTCTCGACAACATCTTCCGACGAAGTGTCGACTAAAATCTCGATTTATTTATTACTTAGGTTAGAATTAGTGTTTAACAAATTAGGGTAAATGAATTTATGTGAGTTGAGAAGCATTTGTATTTGACTGGAGTTTAGCAGTTTAAAAAACTATGTAAATAAGTTGGTGTAGAAACTAATTCTTAGGAATATGCTAGGTTTTATAAGTTTTTTTTTGTAGTTCACATAAAATGGTAACTGCATAAAGTAAATCTATAAAGATATCGCACTGTGGAAATCTAGTCTAGGAAAAAACTAAGTAATCCACTTCATTTGAATAAATTCGCATGATGTTAGGATACCGAGGATACTAAACTAATCGATTAGAATGTCATGAAATAAAAACTCGTTTAACACAACTTTTTTGTTTTATTTATACAGTAAGTAAAAAAAATTGCTGATTATATTTTGGGAATCTACCCATGAAACGAAAAACACAAATACACCCTTAAATATGGTCAGCTATTTACACTTAATCCCTATCTGTATAAAGATAAACCTGAAAGCTAAAAAACTGTTCTACTTACAAAAATATCTAAAATTATCTACTTGGAGTATGGTATAGTTTCCATACCTTCTCCTAGTGGAAAACAAAAGTAGGCCTCTGACATGGTTTGTCAAAATTCCTCAATCAAAATACACCTACCGAGACCGACGGATTAACGACCCTCCAAAGCACAGAATTCTTTTCTTGGCGTACAATCAGGTGATTCCTAACAAAACCTGCAAAATAGATAAATGACAAACACGTAATGTGATTTAAAACCTATAAATATAACCGCTGTTAGGGCATCGGCACGGTCCGCCGAAGATCGTGGGTTCGAATCTTCGAATCCCTGATGTGCAAAATTAAAATAAAAGGAATCAGAACTTTATAAGATACGTAATGTGATTTTTGTAGCTACGTATTCCTACCATTACTATATCAAGTTAGGTAGGTCGTGGGTCCGTATGGTTGGGTTAGGTTAGATTATTATTCATAACTTGACTAGTTGGGACTACTTGGACCCAACTGATATAGTAATGGTAGGAATACGTAGTTACAAAAATAACATTACGTACGAGTCATAACTCGTCAGTGTAGTCACGCACGGACCGTGCGGCACGGTCCAAGTGCATTCGGAGCACAAAATAATCAGTGACGCCTATGGGCATTTGTTTAGCGCACTTTTGTGTAAAGTGCCATCTAGCGTTGAGTAGCGGTACTATTTAGACGCTCTACTGCGTTTTTGTGACTTGATTACGATTCTATCAATATGTTAGAAAGAGAATTTTGTTATGTATGTTTGTTTCATCGTTTATTTTTAACTGTAGCTAGCCACGTCCAAGGTAAAATGCACATTATTTGACATTTACAGATAACGTTTTGTGGATTGAAGTGTTGGTGAATTTGTCGCGAAAAACACAAATTTAAATTAATTTTCGTGGATAAATACGCAATTTATAAACTTTACGTATATCCTTGTAAGCCCTCGTTACTCGTGATATCGTAAAATCAATTTCAAGAATATTAAACGGCCAGAAAGTTTTCGGCACCCAAAGGAATTTACAATGAATACTTCTAATTTTATACGATTTATGACTAAAACTAGCAAATATTGTACTAAAATGAAACCTGTTAATGCACTAAGGTAAGGGCCAAGATTATTTATCGCTCAGCATTATTTTATACACTCCAACTTTTTAAGAATTTGATTTACTGTTAACATGCCTACTTCATTTTTAGTTGTTTGTAGGTGTAGAAAGTTTAGTTAGCTCATTAGGTCAATGATATGCATATAAAGAAACCTCAATACACTCAGTTAGACCATTCAATCTAACAAAACTTTTTAAGGTTTTGTAACATTATTCAAAACATTCAAAACCCATTATGTATTTCAACATAGCATTTCCGTCAACGCTAGCTTACAATGGGTTATATAAATAAGTTGAATGGTATTCTTTAGATGTACATCACCATTGTGTATGTGGATTATTAACATATCTCAAAACCTGATTGCGACACACAGATTATTCTTAAAGGGCAATCAGATGACTTTTACAACAGTGCTTCTTACGTTTTTTTTTTCTATAAATAGGATTATGATCTGCTTTGAGAATGTTTTGTAAAATTATTTTGACTTCTTTATTAGGTATCTATATACATACATATAATCATGCTTTTATCACTAGAGATACTTACCGAGCGCTGCCGTGATGACAATATCAGGGCGCACGGATAAACCTATATACAGGTTTTTGTTGCATGCCTTATGACAATCGCTGTGTAGAATTTTTTAAAATGTAATAAATAAAATAAAATAATCCCTAATAGCGTAAACAACCAAAACAAAGGTCATTCCGTAAACAAATTTTTGAGGGTTATTTAAGGATAGATTTGTAGGTATATTCCTGTTGTGAAAAGTTGACAGCCCATAGCCTAAATTGCAATATACAGAAACCCTCAAATCCCTCAGCTGGTTTTTACAGCATGCTTGGAATGCTAGGAAATACAGCTGGGACATTCTATGTTTTTCTCTTGCTCCCAGTCCAGCATGGAAGAAAGTATCTATATTAGGGTTTCGGCCCCGGGTTCCCGTTCCCGGGAATTCCCGGGAAAATTTTCATTCCTGATCCCAGGAAAAAAATCTGAAATTCCCGGGAATTACGAAAATTCAATATACAATTTAAACTACTAGTACAGGAGCTTTGGTTTCATGAATTTTACGATAAGAAAACACACATATTTTTTTTTTTTTCATATTTAATTTATGACTAAGACCAGAATATATTAAATAATAAAAAAAAAACTTGCTTTCTTCACATAGTCGATTTGATTTACTCTGCGGTGCCGGTGACAAGTAACACACCTGGGTGGTATTTACTACTGCTACCTGCCTGCCATTGTTACACCTAATTACCTCTATTGCGTAAATAGAGCTATTTCTTTCTAAGAAGGTGTGATAAAGGGAAGTGTGACCTGAGATAGAGCCAAACTTTCAGACAGACGGTACGCGACGGTACGCATTTTCTGTCTTGTTCAAGGCTGTGTTGCGAACAATTGGTCTGTGAACTGTGAGTGAGAATAGTGATATTGAGCTACATAGAAATTGATCCTGCTTACATTATACTGATTGAATACGCTGCACGGATCTACCACATACAAGTAAATAAAATATTATACTATAATACTTATGTACCGTCAATTTAAGTTTTACATACACGACAAAAGATTTTGTTTGGCTTCAAAATTTTAATTTTGTTAATAGCAACCTACCCCTCCGGGAAAGAAGAATGACAGTATTTAAATAAGTATGTTAATAACAACAGTCTTCTCGCTTAAATGGAAACTCCAACATCAGTTTATGTAAACTAGGATTAAGTTACTAAAATAATTTTTTTTTTTTTTTTAACAACGTTCAAACATAAAATGACTTATATTATATTTTCACTAAATGATAATCGATTTGTTTTGGCTGTCATTTTGTTTTATTTTTTAATAAAAAATATGTAATAATGTTAAAAGACACAGATAACATTATATAATATGATTAGAGTTACAAACTCAAAAAAAAAAATTTGAAACATTTTTGTTAATTTAATATTATAAAACGAAACTATTTTACAATGCATAATAAGAAAAAAGTGTTTTTTAAATCAAATAGTGGTTTTATTGGCAAAAAAACATTTAATTTTTATATTTATGTGGTAGTTTCATTGACAAAAATCGTAACATACATACATACATACATATAATCACGCCTTTATCCCTAATGGGGTAGGCAGAGCGTAAACGACCTAAACAAAGCATCAAAACACTATCTCAACAAAAATCCATATAATTTTTTAAAATTTCCCGATTCCCGGGAATTTCGTTATTTTTTTCCCGGGTCCCGGGAACAAGAGAAACCCTAGGAATTCCGAAACCATAATATACAATCAAAAATATGCTTATCCTGTATTTATTATTTTACAAATAGTATTACAGAAATATTTTCTGCAAGTGCTTCTCTCTTGTGAGCTTACCTTGTTTTTATCGGAACGGAATCCAACTTTTTAGGAGCAGCCGTTAAGTATCCAATAAAATATTTGTTATGTTGTGTTTGTTCCAGGATGCTTAAACCAACCAGCTGCAGATTGTTAGCAACAAATGTGTCAATAGAACATTCAAAGGACAGAGAAACCTTCCAGGATGTTCTGCCAATAGTTGTTGACACACTTGTCTCTAGCCCTAAGTTTGCCGAGGTTCCTGATGTGGCAAACTGGCTCAAAAGGGTAAATGTATTTACTGAAAATATTATTTAAAAAATTCAATCATACAATTCGCTCTGTGATTTGTATGGAGACACAGTTTATTTTTTGAAGTTGTTCATTTTCATTGTCTAACTAGCAGTGAGTATGCTGACTAAAAAATAACTCCGTATTTCTAGGTATTGGAATACAACTTGCAAGGAGGAAAGAAGGCACGAGGTCTGACCACAGTGTTTGCGTACGAAATGTTTGAGAAACCCGAGAACATCACTGAGGAGTCCATGAGGCGAGCTAGGATGATGGGCTGGTGTGTTGAAATGGTAAAAGAAATCAGAGAAATTTTTTTTTTTTTATGAAGCTAATTTAATAAGATTTCTTCCATGCTGGACTGGGAGAGATAGAAAAACATAGATGTTCCAGCTCCCCTTCCTTCCGGGCATGCTGTTGAAGTCAGCAAAAGGGACTCGAGGGTTACAGTGTATTGTAATTTAGGCGATGGGCTGACAACCTGTCATTATGGCAATACCCATTACAATCTAAAATTACCCTCAATTTTTGTCAGACGTGGCGAAAGCGCCTTTTACGAGGCGTTTAACGCTCTGCCTACCCCGTAAGGGATAAAGGCGTGATTTTATGTATGTATATATTCAATTCTGATACCCAAGGTTAGCCTGAATAAAAAAAAAAATATTCACTTCTCAGTAACCTTATTTATTGTTATAACTTTTATGTAGATAAAACATCTATATACTCACACAGCAAGTCACAAAGCTAAGGCATTTGGCATGCGTTGTGTACTACATTCTAGCCATAACTGCCTCCATCGTCTAGTGGTGTGTGCCCATGGAGGTTTGGGTTTGATTCCCGGTGAAGAACAACGACTTTGTGTTGTTGTTTCTAGTTTAAGTTTTGGTAGTCGAAGGAGAAGAAGAGAAAAAGTCAATCTGTCCCATCATAATCAGAGATTCTAGGCATAGAGAGTGCTTACTTTTGGTAAATAAAGACTATTCCTGCCGATCTCTGGGAGATTAGCCGCCATCACCGAAAATCGGTTGAGAGGACTATTATTTAGCTATCTTCTTCTGTCGAGTGGTTATCGAGTCTATCGACCCGATGAACCCTGGTGTCAGAGTTTTTAAACCGCACAATAGCACAACTATCAGGCCTCTGACATGGTTTATGTAACGACCACTATCAAAGACAGCGACCGGGACCGACGGCTTAACGTGCCCTCCGAAGCACGAAATCTTTTTCTTTTTCGGACAATCAGGTGATTCAGCCTGCAATGTCCTAACCAAACTGGGAAAAATTCACAAAGTGATAAATTCTCAAATATCAACTTTGTGTTTCCCCCCTGGGAATCGAACCCAGGACCTCAGGATCAGGAGTCCATGGCACTAGCCACTAGACCACGGAGGCAGTTAAAGCTATAATAAATCTGTTGTTTTATTTAGCTGCAAGCCTACTTCATAGTAGCTGATGACATGATGGATGGCTCCACGACCCGTCGCGGGGAACCCTGCTGGTATCGACTGCCGGATGTAGGACTCGGGGCCATCAACGACGCCATTCTAATCAACAGCTCGCTCTTCGAGGTCATCAACAAGCACTTCAGGGGTTACCCGCAGTATGCTGATTTCTTGGACCTTTTTAATGAGGTAACAGGAATGATCAAAACGTAAAATATACGAATACGAAATACGGATTGCTAGTTTTAACCACTTCAAGCCACTTATGCGAAGCTTTTAGTCTCCTTTGTTGTGTTAGCGGTGGCGCCACCATTCGTCAAAATCTCGCAGAATATAGACTTTTTCAACACTTCTTTTGTTGGTATCGGTTTTATTTAAGGAAAGGTACTAGATGGCGCCACAGGGTTTTAATTTTTTTTTCTTTTGTCTAGCATGGAAGAATTATTAGATTATTATAACTACCATAGAGTCCTACATATTTCTATGTTTGTTTTCTATTTTATCTTGGACCTGCCTAACCATAAGACACATAAATATTTGTTGCACGCAACTAAGTGTACATATTGAGATAAGCTAATTGATATATGTATAACAGGATATTAGTTTAAGGCAACAAATATGAGACGACGCACAATGTAAATATATCAGAGCAAGGGCTAAAGAAAAAAGTATTTTTAACTAACAACATATTCAATTCAATTTTTTCATTCATGGAGCAATCTTATACCTAAAAAAAAACAAGTATTTTCAATTTGGTTTTAGATAAAACGTAAACAAAGTTTCATGTCTTTTAATCGAAGATCTTGTTTCTAAAATAAGTTTTAGCTATTAAATATAACAACATAATGAAATAATAGTTTTAGTAACTTGCCAACATGTGTCAATAATTCTAGAAATGTATTTTTGAAAATAAAAAGTTTGCTTATCCTTATTCTAAAACCGAATTGGAAATACTATAATAGAATATCGGCGTTATTTTACGTCACGCACACTTTCGTCGCTTGTTTGTTGTGTGGTTAAATGTCGAAAAGATACATGAAATAAAAAAAAAGTTTTTTTTTTTAGACAATCCTTCTAACATCAGCCGGCCAGCACCTCGACTTCACAACGGCGCAGCATCTGTCCAAGAAGAACTACAATCTGGTCACGGTAGAGCGGTACAACTCTATCGTCAAGTATAAGACTGCGTACTACACCTACCGACTGCCGGTCTCGCTCGGATTGCTCCTAGCCAACGTCACTGATACAGCTACTAGACAACGCTCCGACGAGATCTGCTTTGAAATCGGCAAGTTCTTTCAGATTCAGGTAAGAGACAATATGATTTATGAATCTTAAAACCCGGACAGAAGCGGAAATGCTAGCATCAAGTTCAGGACAAAAACTCAAAAGGTTTTTAAGGTCACCTTAACGTTGAATCAATACATTGCTTGAGCAAAACAAGCTCTACACCATGTAAAAGTTAAATCAATGCCTGATGAGAGCGAAGCGAGCTCTACACCTCACGAAAGTTGAATCAATTTCTACACCTCACGAAAGTTGAAGAGGCGAGCTCTACACCTCACGATAGTTGAATCAATTGCGGCTAACCGTAAAATATTTATTAATTATATGTACATGTTTGAATTAGAGATACAATTAATTTATTACTTCTTCTTCTGTCGAGTGGGTATCGAGTCTATCGACCCGATGAACCCTGGTGTCAGAGTTTTTAAACCGCCTAGTAGCACAACTATTAGGCCTCTGACATGGTCACATTTATAACTAATGGGGTGCCACCTATGCTCTGTTTGTACCTTAAAATAAAATGTTCCTTTTCCATAGGACGATTTCATCGACTGCTTCAGTGACGAATCGGTCACGGGCAAGGCTGGCACCGACATACAAGAGGGCAAGTGCAGCTGGCTGGCTGTCAGCGCCCTGCAGCGCTGCTCGCCCGCGCAGAGGACACTGTTCGAACGGTGCTATGCTAGCAAGGTATTATTCATTTATAACTAGCTGACCCAGCGAACTTTGTTTCGCCTTAGACGCCATAAATGAGCAGATTTTTACGCATTCAGTCAATTCTATGTCAAATGTCTTAAGGTTACATTAAAAAAGTTTAATAATTTTATATGGTGGTTAAGTAATTTTAAATTTTCTAATTTTCCGCGTAATTTCCTTAATATTTTCTTTCATAAGAACCTTCTCCTGATAATAACGAACAGTACAAAAAAAGAATTAGCGAAATCGGTCCAGCCGTTCAGGCGTGATGCCGTGACCAAGGGAAATAGAGATTCATTTATATATATATATATATATATATATAGATAATAACTAGCGACCCACCCCGGCTTCGCACGGAAATTATCAGTGTTTCTCTTCTATATTATGCATGTATTACACATATAAACCTTCCTTTTCAATCACTCTATCCATTAAAAACCGCCTTAAAATATCCGTTGCGTAATTTCAAAGATTTATGCATACATAGGGATATAGGGACAGAGAAAGCGACTTTGTTTTAAACTATGTAGTAATAGTGATATTGACTTCGGCCCGTGCTAAATTTTCCTCTTTAGATAGCTATACAATTATATAAACGAATAATAATAATAAAATCGTTTATTGCAGACCAAAGATCCATATCACCAAATTCATATTTATCACAAAATCTTAAATTAATATTCAAAGAAGAAATAATAATACATTCAGAGATAATATTATTATAAATAAATTAACAATACATTCCAATTCATGAATTCAAGTCAATATTATATCATTTAATTAAATATTATATTTACTTCCATGCTGTCCTGGGAGCGAGAGAAAAACATAGAATGTCTCAGCTGCATTTCCTCTCGAGCATGCTGTAAAAACCAGCTAAGGGATCCGAGGGTTTCAGTATATTGTATTTTAGGCGATGGGCTGACAACCTGTCACTACGACAATATACCTACAAATATATCTTAAATAACCCTCAAAACTTTGTCAGACGTGGCGGAACGACCTTTGTTAGGTCGTTTGCGCTCTGCCTACCCCATTAGGGATAAAGGCGTGACTATATGTATGTATGTTAACTTTGTCAGACGTGGCGGAACGACCTTTGGTTAGGTCGTTTAATGCTCTGCCTATCCTATTATTACATGTTTTTGAATTACTGTTAGGTGTAAATTTCTCAGTTTATTTAAGTAATGAAACCAAAACGCGTAAACACTGGGCCGATTTTGATGGGACTTTTTTTCATTCAACTCTATATTAGCTGGATTCAAACTTAGGATACCAAAAATCACGCTACCTGACTTACAGGGCAGGCAAATTGAATTTTAACTGGTTTTGATGGGACTATTTATTGACTGAGCAACCTTTATCAGTTTCTGGCACGCTGTCCTTTACAACCGGTATTATGTCTTGTAATTTTAGATGCAAATTTTTTGGCTTTACTTTTTTTTATTTTATCATATAAAAGTTGTACAATGCTACTATAAATACGAGGGGTGGCTGATAAGTAATCTACCTAACTATGAAAGAAAAGACTTTGATGGCTATTTTTTTTTTCTATATAGTCTCCTGCAAGTGAAATACACTTATGACATTTGCAAATAAGTGACATCATGCCGTTATAATAGTAATTTTTATTTTGCTCGTCAAAATGGTCAGTCACAGCCTCTTTCATTTCTTCGTCCGTCGAAAATCTGCGACCCCTCAATTTTTTCTTTAAATCTTTGAATAAGAAATAGTCACAGGGAGCCAGATTTGGACTATAAGGTGGATGATTAATTTCTGTGAAGCCGGTTTTGCTCAGGGCTGACCTCGCCGTTAAGGCTGTGTGTACAGGAGCATTGTCTTGTAAAATCAGAACACCTTTGCTGAGTTTGCCTCTCCGCTTTTCTTTGATTTGTTCACGAAGCTGGTCAAGCAAGTTTGCATAATATTCAGCATTCATTGTTGTATTTTTAGGCAAATAATCTATCATCAAAATCCCTTCGACATCCCAAAATACGGTGGCCATTAGTTTTCCAGCCGACGGCCGAACCTTGAACTTCCTTGGCGGCTTTTCTCCTTTAAATTTCCATTGCATTGACCCTTGTTTGCTTTCCGGATCCCACTGGCGAATCCAAGTTTCATCACAGGTCACAATTCGACAGATAGTCTCTTCTTCTTTACCTTTGACCAGGTCTAGAAATGCCTGACAACATTCTACTCGCCTTTGTTTGTCAAAGGGGGTCAACATTCTAGGGACCCAACGCGCGCTCACCTTGGACATGCCCAAATGTTCGTGAATATTTCATGAACTCGTTCCTTGCTAATGCCCACATCTCTGGCTATCTCCCACTGCTTGATTCGCCGATCTGCAAGAATCAGGTTTTTCACCTTTTCAACATTATCTGCGGTAACAGCAGAATTTGGCCTTCCACTACGTGTGTCGTCTTCCAGGCTCTCACGGCCATGTTTAAATTGCTTCGACCAAAACTTTATGACAAATTCAGAAGGACTTGAATCACCAAACACCTTTAACATGCGCTCTCTGATCTGCGTAGGCGTATTTCCTTCTTTACTTAGGAATTTAATCACTGCTCGATGCTCAAATTTCATCATTTTGCAATTTTCTTTCGACATGGTGAAATCAAGCCGCACCAAAAAAAAACAAAAGCAAGCGAAAAAAAATAAGCGTCATAATTTTGAAAAAGGAAAAAATATAGAATATGATTTTGCAATGGCCAGTTCGATTTTCAAAACTTTCTTTAACAAAGTAGATTTTATATCAGCCTCCCCTCGTATATTCTCCCAAACTTCGTAAAAGTTTAACGGGAGATCAGTTGTTCTCGCAATACAACTTACTTATACTTATACATTAACTTACTTATACATTAAACACTAACTTAATTATTATGCTAATTTGAATTTAAAATATATATATATATATGTTTAAAATAATATTATAATAACACTCCTAGACCTTACTTGCTACGTTATCCAAAATGTACGATTTGATTCTATTTTTTATTTCTTTTTTTGACACATGCATTGTTTTTAATTCGCTAGGCAACTCATTAAAAATAGTTGGAATCATATGCTCTAATGATTTGTTGTTTTTTTTCTTCAAGGACCCCGAGAACGTGTCGCAAATCAAGCAGTTGTATGATCAGCTGAACCTCCAGGAAGTGTACTTGGAGCAGGAACGCGTCAAGTACGAGGAGATCGTGAGCAAGATTGAAGCTTTGAGTCGCGATACCGCGCTGTCGCCCAAGCTCTACTTGAAGCTGATTAACATGATTTATAATAGGAAACGCTAGTCGATATGTTATATCTGAAACTTGTTAGAGAAATAATGCGAAATCATACATTTTTAACCGACTTAAAAAAGGAACAGGTTTCAATTCGGCTCTATATTGATTTTAAACATACATACATATAATCACGCCTTTATCCCTAATGGGGTAGGCAGAGCATAAACAACCTAAACAAAGGTCGTTCCGCCACGTCTGACAAAGTTTTGAGGATTGTTTAATATAGATTTGTAGGTATATTGCTGTAGTGACAGGTTGTCAGCCTGTCGCCTAAATTGCAATATACAGAAACCCTCGGATCCCTTAGCTGGTTTTTACAGCATGCCCGGGAGGAAATGCAGCTGACACATTCTATGTTTTTCTTTCGCTCCCAGACCAGCATGGAAGTATATTGATTTTAAAAGTGAATTCTATACGGGGTGAAAGAGACCGCGTCCCACAAACTGATTGGGGTTGCTTAGTCAACGAAACTGACAAACTTTCACCAAGAAATTATTTCAGGAAATAAAAAAATAAAAGGTGACTAGATCAGACTATCGATTTACCATACAAAAGTTAAAAAAAAGCTTGTGAAAGTTGTTCAGTGTTGTTGACTGAGCAACCCCTATCAGTTTGGGATGCTCTCGCTTACACCCGGTATGAACTGTGTTTC
This sequence comes from Scrobipalpa costella, assembly GCA_949820665.1. NCBI lineage: Eukaryota > Metazoa > Arthropoda > Insecta > Lepidoptera > Gelechiidae > Scrobipalpa > Scrobipalpa costella. Next base: position 11,814,598 of record OX463312.1, read on the forward strand.
CCCTGGGGGAATCAAACCCACAACCTTCTAGTAAAGAGTCAAAGGCAAAGTTACAAAAGAATTACAAGAAGTTTCATGTTATTCCTCTAACATTGTGTGTGATAGGCATGGTAGCAATAATAATAAAGGTTATGAACACCTAAGGGTGATGGTGTGATTGGTGGTGCTCAAAATATTATTAAAAAGTACATATTTTTAAAATTTCTTATTTTATACCGTATGTACGTAAAATTTAGTATTTATTCGTTAGATATTAAATTATTCTCGAATTATAAAAGTTACATATTTCTTCGTTTTATAAGTTAGTTTCAAGTCGAGTCTCTTGAAAACTATACCACAATTTATTAAAAATAACTTGTGCTATTCGCAATTATTAATATAACGAATATAAAATATCATATTAATGATAGAAATTAAGACGAAACAGTGGTCAACAAACGACGAACTGATGCGTTTCGTTTTCTCTCACAGTCTTCACAAAGGCCAAAGCCTGTACACAGTAAATATGGAAAGACTGATTGAAGTTCTCAAGTCGTCAGCGGCCCTATCCACTACACCATCAGGCTCTCTTGTTGATATTTAGGTATCCCTGCATTATGCGACCATACAATATTACAATAGATTATTATAATAAAATAAGGCAGAGGCTACAATACCTCACAATTATCCTGGATAGAATGGCTATACAAAGTTACAGATTGTCATTAAAATACTACCAGCATTTAGAACATGAAAATATAGAACCTTAAAAAATCCACTTGGACGGGATTTGAACCCACGATTTTCGGCGTATCTTGGCGATGGTGTAGTGGATAGGGCCGCTGCCTCCTGAGCGGGAGGTCGTGGTTGGAATCCCACCACGTACCAATGTCTTTTTCGGTTTTCGAATTTCATATGTACGTTTATTCGGCGCTTTTTCCGTGCTTCGGAAGGCACGTTAAGCCGTTGATCCCGGTTAATATCGTTTAATACCGTAGATATTAGTCGTTAAGCCATGTTAGAGCCCAGTGATAAGCATTGGCGGCTTGAAAACTCTGACACTCTGGTTTTCCTTCTGGGTTGCGGAGGTCAGATGGCAGTCGCTCTATGTAAAAAACCAGTACCCTTGCTCAATCCCCTAGATTAGGTAGCCGACCCCGTGCGATACGGGATCAGGCTAGGGAGATTATGATCTTCAGGGTACCTTTCCGGCGCTCTAACTAACAGATTCTTACAAGTACGTCGTTTCTCTGTGTAGTAATATACTGTGATCTCTTCCTAAAAGCTTCTATTACGTGGGACACTCAGAAAGTTTTGCGACACTAAAAAAAATTGTTCTACAGGTACATATATTTTTATTAAATCTTTTCAAAGTACTCTCCACCAGCCTCTATACAAAGATTCATGCGTCTGAACCAGTTTTCAAAACACTTTTTCCAGTCCGCCGTAGACACCTCGTTTACAGCCTGCTCGAACGCAGCCAGCGCATCTTCCGGCGACGAAAATTGTATCCCCTTGGGCTGATTTTTTATTTTTGGAAATTAAAAGAAGTCACACGGTGCTAGATCAGGGCTGTAAGGAGGGTGACCCAGGAGTTTGACTGGTGTGCTGTCCAGGAAGTCCCTCGTTTTGAGCGCGGTGTGTGCAGGCGCATTGTCGTGGTGGAGCAGTAGTCCGCGGAGCCCTGTGTTTGGTCGCTTGTTGCTCACAACAGAAAAAACTTCTGGTAAACATTTGGTAGTATACCATTCGGCGTTAATGCTTCTTTGATCTCGTAAGGGAATTGAGGCCAAGTGGCCAGTCAAATTAAAAAAGCTGGCGATCAAAATCTTCCCCCCGCTTCGAGATCGCTTCACTTTGGTAGGCGTTGGTTCATTTTGAAACACCCAAACTGTCGACTTGCGCTTGGTTTCTGGATCGTATTGATAAATCCAGGACTCATCACCTGTTACGGTGTCGTAAACACGCCGAGACGAGCCTGCTTCAAATTTGTTCAGCATATCACGGCACCATTCCACCCGGGCCTGCTTCTGAGCGTCGGTGAGGTAGTGCGGCACCCAGCGCGATACTATCCTCCTCACGCGAAGATGCCCTTGTAGAATCTCGTGAACGCTTCCCGATCCAATCTTTAATATGTGCTGAATCTCCTGATATGTAATTCGCCTATTATCTTGGATAAAATTTTTCACTGCTAGCACGTTTTCTTCCGTAATAGCCGTCAAAGGGCGACCGCTTCTTTCTTCATCCCCCAAGGTTGGTCGACCGCGCCTAAATTCGTTATACCAACGATACACGGTTGCCTTGGAGGGGCTTTCATCCATAAATGCCATTTGAAGTCTATCGAACGATTCATCCGGTTTCACACTTGAAATCGTAAAAAATCATAGCTCTAAAATGTTCCCGGCGCAGATCCATTTTTCAGTAAGACACGATACTTTGAATTGGCTCGCAAAAAATGTGGAGGGAAATTTTGAAAATGGAACACACATATTTTTACTTACAAGTAATCATATTTTCAAAAAAGATTCTAACCGGCCAGTCTGCCATATATAAAAACTATTTATCGCAATACTTTCTGAGTGGCCTGGTATTAGGACAGGGTTAGTTACCGTAACTTGCTGATTTCTTTCGTTCCAATATGTGTATTAAAATCTACAACTGGTTACCTGCAATTTGTTTTTAGTTTATGTAACTTACCTATGTTATGTTTCATTATATACTTGAACCAATAAACAATGATTTGAAACATATATTTATATATTTTTTACTGCAACCCCATCCAACCAATGCAAACTATATTTGATCTAAGAATGCAATCCTTACCAATGATATTTTAAGAAAGATACGTTACGTTCATACTGCACGCACATTTTAATTTTTCCGCGACACATATACATTATACATACATATTTATAACATTGCATATCTAAACAAACGCTGAGTGCGACACAAAATAGGCAAAGCGTAAGAGTAAAACAGATAGCTATTTGTAATCAGTGCAGCTGGACTGCCTAAAATGGTCACAATTAGCACCATTTGACGGCACGAGTTTCGTGCGTTGGTAACGTAGGTATCTACCTATATATAATATCATTGATCCTTACCTACATAGAAGTACTAGGTAATCAAAGTTTTAAATCTACCATACAAAATCATTTCCTATTCAAATATTATATCTAGAGAAAAATCTTTTGAATAAGCTTTACAAGGTTAATTTAGTTCATTTTTTATTCTTTACGATGCTAGATATGGGAGTCAGTTCAGAATAGTCAAAGAAGCAGGCTAGTAAGTACACAAAATGTACTTTACAGTGTTTCCAGTTTTTACTAATATTACAAGAAATATCAGGTAAGTACAAAATAAATTTTATTCTCATTTCTCATGAATTCATTATACAATATAAAAAACCGGCTAAGTACAAGTCGGACTTGCGCATGTAGAGTTGTTTCATCCACAATCTGCTCTGTGCTTTCATCGTACCGTGAAGTCCGGTAAATAGTCCATATAATTATCTACAAGTTGTACCTAAATAATTTTTTCCTATATCCTACCGTTTCTGAGTTACCCGCAGTAAAAAATGATTTTGGCTCAAACAATTTCCCCATACTACATACCCATGTTTATCACATCAATCGATCAAAAAATATTTCTTTCTTCCATAAAACTCAAATGTGCAACTTGTGACCGGTACTGATAGATTGCTCGTAATTAGGTCTATAATTGGTAAAATAAACACATTCCTCCATGGAAGCCTTTAGGAGGAATCGATTGTCAAAATATTATATTAGGGTAGTTTTAGTTACTGAACTTGAACTATTTATTTTTTTCTTCCAAAAAACTCAAAAGTGCAACTTGTGACCGGTATCGATAGATTGCTCATAATTCGGTCTATCATTGATAAAAATACCAGATTCCACCACGGAGGCGTTTAGGGGGAATTGAATTTTATTAGGGTAGTTACGATACTTGAACTTTTTATTTTTTTTCTTCCAATAAGCTCAAAAGTGCAACTTGTGACCGGTACTGATAGATTGCTCTTAATTAGGTCTATCATTGGTAAAAAAAAACACATTCCTCCATGGAAGCCTTTAGGAGGAATTGATTGTCAAAATATTATATTAGGGTAGTTACGCAACTTGACCTTTTTATTTTTTTTCTTCCAAAAAGCTCAAAAGTGAAACTTGTGACCGGTACTGATAGATTGCTCTTAATTAGGTCTATAATTGGTAAAAAAACACATTCCTCCATGGAAGCCTTTAGGAGGAATCGATTGTCAAAATATTATATTAGGGTAGTTTGAGTTACTGAACTTGAGTTTTTAATTTTTTTCTTCCAAAAAACTCAAAAATGCAACTTGTGACCGGTACCGATAGATTGCTCATAATTAGGTCTCTCATTGATAAAAAAACCAGATTCCACCATGGAGGCGTTTAGAAGGAATTGAATTTTATTAGAGAAAAAAACGGTCGTCTGTGGGCACCCTAACGGTAAGTTGGTAAAATAAAAAGTTTTCGAATTTTTCACCTTTCATGGGATGTAGCTCGAAAACGGCTGCGAATAGAAAAAAATGATTTAGGTACAACTTGTAGACAATTTTATGGCCTTTCAACTTTTCCTTGAAAGTTTTTCTCTAACATGTACCGTTTTTGAGATTTAAGCGAAAAATGAAAAAATGGACCCTTTCCCCCCCTCCCACCACTCCGGGGCTCCTCCTAGTGTCCCGGGGTTTTAGTATGTTTATTACCTAGGGACTCTTGACATGTTTCCGAAGAAACATCTTACGTTACTAACTCACGCACTCTAGACCCCCCTTGGAGGGACTCATTCAATGGACTAAAATTCTTAGTAATAGTTGTACGTAGTATTATAGTTTCTTCTATGCTGGCCTAGGAGCGAGAGAAAAACATAGAATGTGCCAGCTGCATTTCCTCCCGGGCATGCTGTAAAAACCAGCTAAGGGATCCGAGGGTTTCAGTACATTGTAATTTAGGCGATGGGCTGACAACCTGTCACTACAGCAATATACTTACAAATCTATCTTAAATAACCCTCAAAACTTTGTCAGACGTGGCGGAACGACCTTTGTTTGGGTCATTTACGCTCTGCCTACCCCATTAGGGATAAAGGCGTGATTATATGTATGTATGTATGTATGTAGTATTATAGTTACTCTGTGATAATAGAGTCCCGTTTTTACCATTTGGGTACGGAACACTAAAAAGTTGTAGTTAACTAATGTTGCAGGATATTACAAAAAACTGTTCAGAGAAATAAATCCGAATTGATTTCACTACAGTCTCGTCAACAATTCGAAGACAGTTTAGCGAAACACTTGAGCAAACTTGCAATGGAAAACCAAATTAACCATATCTTCGTAGACAGAGTTAAAAAGGTAAGCAAATAAAATATTTCTTGCATATTGGACTGGGAACGATAGAAAAACAAAATGTGGCAGTAAAAACCAACTGAGGGATTTGGGGGCTTCCGTTATAATTAATTTAGGCGACGGGCTGACAACTTGGACAAAACAACCAGTTTATTTCGTCCAAGGCTGACAACCTGTCACTACAGATCTATTATATCTGAAATAAACCTCAAAACTTGTCAGACGTGGCGGATCGAACTTTGTTTAGTTAGTTGACGCTCTGCCTGCCCCGTTAGGGATAAAGGCATTATTATGTAGTCCTAGACATCTCTATGCCATTCTTTATTTGTTAATTAATTATAATTTTTAGATTGCAGAAAGTACTACCTATGAAAATGACCTGTTTCGAGGATCATTGGCCATATTTGCTTATGAAAGTATGGAGAAGTCAGCAAATATAACTGAGAAGTCGTTACATCAAATCCAAACTCTTGCTTGGGGAGTAGAAATGGTATGTCGTTCGGGTGTAAGGGACAGCGTCCCGTAAACAAGTCAACGACACTGCACAACTATAGGCAGGATTTTTTTTCAGGAAGTAAATAAAGTATTTGCTTTCCCATACAAATTGTCTGATCGAGGTATTCATTTTGTACGGGAAGGTAAATTGTTTTTTCATCTCCTGAAAAAACTTCCTGGTGAAAGTTGTTCAGTTTGGTTGACTGAGCAACACCTATCACTATCAGTTTGCGGGATGCTGTCCCTTACACCCGATATACTTATATCTAACATTCAGTAAGTACTATTCAGACAGGCTACTTGTTCTAAAGTGGCAAATTTGTCTCGATGACTTTACGTTAACGTGCATTTCGAAGCACGAAAAGCGCTGTAATTGTTTTTTGTCAAGACATGGCTGTCGTTCTGTTTTTATTTACCACTTACAAAGAGTGTTTCTCATATACCGGGTGTAAGGTACAGCATCCCACTAACTGATAGGGGTTGCTCGGTCAACGACACGTAACAACTTTCATTAAGAAAATTATTTCAGGAAGTGATTTTTTTTTTACTTTTAAATTGTCTGATAGAGGCAGAAATTTTGTATGAAGAAGAAAAAAAAAGTTTGTGGAATGCCTTACACGCCGTATTTACTTATAAATAATTCACATTATTTATAAGTAAATACGGCGTATTGTTATTTAACTCTTAAAATATTTCAGACAAACTCCCATTTTATGATTTTGGAAGATTTTGAAAAATCCCGTGAAGAATCAATCTGGTGCAACTACGACCCTTGTTTGCTTCGAAGCGTCATCTACGAACTATTAAAATCAGTGTTTATAGATCACCCATCGTATAAGAACATTGTGCACCTCTTTGATGAGGTAAATAAATGTGCTCCAAGTTAACAGAGAGTGTTCATTGTTTTCCCATTCATCAGAACTAATTTATTTACTTTTTAGGCGTTTTTAAATACAACTACCGGTCACCTTTTGGACGAAATGGTCATAAAGGATTATAAGAATTTCACAACAGAGACTTACGACTCTATTACTAACTTGAAGTCTTCATTCCATACGTTACAGTTGCCTATATCCTTGGCAGCTAACATGTTGGGAAATGTTGATGCGCGTATGTATCAACAAATCCAGAGAACTTCTTTACAGCTAGGAAGGCTGTATAGCGTGCAGGTGTGACTAATATTTAATTAGGTATATAAATGTAATCCAAAGCTATTTAGTCTTGAATTAATGACCATGCAGACCTACCGACCCAATAATCTTTATCCGGTAAATCGGATGAAAACGGACAATGTGTAGCGTAATCGGACATCCGATTTAGTCGGACGCGTCAGATGATTACGCTACACATTGGCCGATTTCATCTGATTTAGGATTGATCGGACAGTTATTATCGGCAGGTCTGGATGGCCCATTACACGGTATCACTACATAGTATAAAACAAAGTCGCTTTCTATATCCCTATGTATGTATAAATCTTTAAAACTACGCAACGGATTTTGATGCGGTTTCTTTTAATGGATAGAGTGATTAAAGGGGAAGGTTTATATATATAATACATGCATAATATAGTAGAGAAACACTGATAATTTCTGTGCGAAGCCGGGGCGGGTCGCTAGTTTACTGTAATAGTAAAACATGGCGAAACGTAATCACTTTCTTTTTCAACAGAATGATTTCTTAGACTGCTACGGCGAAGAAACAGACCAGTCTGGCTTCCCCAAACATTCGTACGATATTCAGCGCGGGCGGTGTTCGTGGCTGGCAGTTGCAGCGTTACAGCGCTTTACTGCAGCGCAACGCACTGTGTTCAGCGCTTGCTACGGGAGCAAGGAACCAGCTCATATTGAACGCGTCAAGCTGCTTTATGATCAAATGCACATGCCTGAAGTATATCGGGAGGAGAAACAGAAAATATGCGATAAAATTGTCAAAGATGCCAATGAATCAATGTTAGAAGAAAAGCTGGTGTTGAAGGTTTTGGATGTCATCAAAGAAAGAGATAATGTCACGTATTAGAATAAGTAAAGGTTAGACCGCGTTAGAACGGAGCTGCAGCGGAACGGCGCGGTGCGGCACGGCGCGGCAATGTCAATTCGTACAATTTGTCAGTTTTTGCCATACGGTCTCATACATTTTCATACAAAGAATATTTTGTTCGGCGCTCCGCTCCAGCTACGTCCTAGTACGATCTAACCTTAATGGTCGGGGATATGTATACCAGGTGTAAGGGACAGCGTCCTGCAAACTGACGGGGGTTGCTCAGTCAACGACACTGAACAACTTCAACCAGGAAATTCATTCAGAGAAAAGTAATGGATTTTCTAAAGGTACAAAATGTTCAGCCCGATCAGACAATTTATATGGCAAAGGCTTTTTTTTCACTGCCTGAAAAAATCCTGCTAGTAGATGTTCAGTGTCGTTGACTGAGCAACCCCTATCAGTTTGTGGGACGCTGTCCCTTACACCTGGTATATAATGATAAGTTTCCAAATAAACAAAATAAATATTCTATCATAGTATATTCCAAAAATATAATGTTATACATAACATTGCTTTTACATCTATAGTTGCAGTGAAACTGCCATTTCTTTAAACTCGGAGTGCTTACGAGTAAGTCTGACTTCAAATAAATTTACCCAACTAATAGGTACGGTACAAATAATATCAGCCAGCTTTTTGTGATGTTTTTCAGAACTTATTATCGTGTTTTTTTTTCTGTTATAATGATTACAATATTTCGACAATATAAAGTTCTGAAAAATACCATTAAATTATATAAAACTATATGCGAATAAATACAGAGGATAACATAAAATTAAACGCCATACAGCGTACTTTACGCGGTGCATATGTTTACAAAATTACATAATATCCATGTGAAACGATTAATACATGCATGTGCTAATATAATTTTGACTAGTAAGCACCAATTGCCTAAATATAAACTTATATAATCTTGCTAACAGTAGGTATTATTTACAGTTTTATGTGGCTAAGAAAATTTAGCCAATCACATTGTTTTCTTTTACACAAAAAAGTTACAAACTATAATTGAAAACATACAGTTATAAAAAACAACAGTATTTTGAGCGATATCAACGAAACGTTTAGAGATGTGTGGTAAGCTTATTGTTAATTAAAATTAAAGATTATACAAGAAATTAATGATTTGTCTTTTAATATTACAGTAAATAGGTACTAGTAGATGTTAGTTTTGTGCGGGTATTCATGATATTTTATCGATTAAAATGTATTAACTAATCTATGATATTTTATTTTATTCTACATACTTCTATGTAACCAATCGGTGGTATGAAAGATTCTAGAACATGTATATTTCCATAGTGATTCCATGTGATTAATTTTAAAATAAGAATACTTTTGACGAATATGATCGTATTACGAGAATTAAAGAGAGTAATATTGAAAACATTTACGAGAAAGACACAATCAAAATCGACAGCACAGGAGTCGTATTTTTGAACCGTTTGGAAGCTAATGCGCATACGAAAGAGTAACGTTCGCATGCGATTCCCATACAAATTGGCATGCGGAAGTCGCTCTTTCGCATGCGAATCTGATTCGAGTGATTGAAAAATACGGCTTCAGAAGAACCTTTTGAGAATAAAGATCCCGATTTACCACAACCAAAAAAACATCAAGAAAGTATTCTTTGGGTATCACAGGTTATATATTACTTATAACGAAGATAAATCCGTAGCGGTAGACGTCTACCTAATATCAGCATTAAAGATTTGCCGTTTAACATTTATAGTTATTTATTTACAAATTACTTTATTCATTCGATATCATACTGATCCGCCCTAATAATATCACTTCCTCATAAGACTATCATCATCATACCATTAGCCGGTTATTTCAAAGTTTTTATATTTATTTACAAAGTGAGGGCGCGTATCGACGGCCTTGAAATACACAAGAAACATGCACAAAAAATGTTCATAACAAACATCAATTTATTTAATTCAGTGGCCTTACTTATAAGTACACCTACCCTACTTTCTATTTCAATCAACCTCGGTCTACAATTTAGTAATTTCATATTTTACTCACAAAACAGTACCAGGGTCACATAAGCAATCAGAAGTGGCCACCGAGTCTCTGCTTCTTTTGGCTTATGTAAGTCGTCTGTAAAGTCGAGACGTTTCTTTGTGTTTTTCAGTGGTCCAAGCCATGGGCACGACCTGGAGGTCCTGGATTCGATTCCCTGGAGAAACACAAAGTTGAATTTTGTTAATTTATCACTATTTGAGATTTTACCCAGTTTGGTTTGGTTAGGACACTGAAGCCCGATGGTGTAGTGGATAGCACCGCTGCCTCCTGAGCGGGGAGGTCGTGGTTCGAATCCCACCACGTACCAATGTGTTTTCGGTATTCGAATTTCATATGTACGTTTATTCGGCGCTTTTTCCGTGCTTCGGAAGGCACGTTAAGCCGTTGGTCCCGGTTAGTATCATTTAATACCGTAGATATTAGTCGTTAAGCCATATCAGAGGCCAGTGCAAGCATTGGCGGCTTGAAAACTCTGACCTTATCTAGGATTGGGTCTAGTTTCCCTTCTGGGTTGCGGAGGTCAGATGGCAGTCGCTCTGTGTAAAAACCAGTACCCTCGTTCGATCCCCTAGATTAGGTAGCCGACCCCGTGATATACGGGATAAGGCTAGGGAGATGATGGAGATGATGGTTTGGTGTCCGAGAAGAAAATGGATTCTGTGCTTAGGATGGGACGTTAAGCCGTCGGTCCCGGTCGCTGTCTTTGATAGAGGTCGTTTTACAAAAACCATGTCAGAGGCCTAGCTGTGCTAGGCGATTTAAAAACTCTGACACCAGGGTTCATCGGGTCGATTTCCTCGAAACTCACACGACAGAGGAAAAAGTGCGTGAGTACCAGGCTCGCATACTTGCTGAGGAGCTAGCATCTCGGCGTCTCTATGCGGCGGGAGTACCACCGAGCCGCTGCGTGTTTTGGCTACTGTGTGTCGAGTGTTCTTTCATGCTGGACTGGGAACGAAAGAAAAATATAGAATGTGCTAGCTGTATTTCCTCCCGGGCATGCTGTAAAAACCAGCAAAGGGATCGAAGGGTTCCAGTATATTGCAATTTAGGCGATGGGCTGACAACCTGTCACTACAGCAATATTCCTACAAATCTATCCTAAATAACCCTCAAAACTTTGTCAGACGTGGCGGAACGACCTTAGTTTGGGTCGTTTACGCTCTGCCTACCCCATAAGGGATAAAGGCGTGATTATATGTATGTATGTATGTCGAGTGTGGGTGAAGATGTTGGAAGGAGAAGGCCTCGATGCACGTATTTGGATCAAATCGGGGACGTCCTAAAGAAACGTCAAGAGTACCCTAAAGCGAAGGGCGTGAATGAGAAGATTAATAAATGATGACGAAGCGAAATAAGTATGTAAGGATCGTAGCAAGTGGAAAGATGTGGTCTCTACCTATCCCTCAGGGAAAGAGGCGTGATTATATTGTATGTATACCGGATGTAAAGGACAGCCTCTCCCGCAAACTGATACGGGTTGCTCTGAGAACGAAACTGAACAAATATCACCAGGAAATTCTTTCAGGAGATGATAAAATATATAACTTCCCATACAAAATTAGTATCTTCCACTTCGCTGGACTGAGAGAGAAAGAAAAACATAGAATATTCCAGTTGCCCTTCCATGCATGGGCATGCTGTAGAAGTCAACAAAAGGGATTCGAGGGTTACAGTGTATTGTAATTTAGGCGATGGACTGACAACCTGTCACTACAGCAATACACATTACAATCTAAAATTGCCCTCAATTTATGTCATACGTGGCGAAAGCGCCTTTTAGGAGGCGTTTTACGCTCTGCCTACCCCGTAAGGGATAAAGGCGTGATTTTATGTATGTATGTATGCAAAATTACTACCTCGATCAGACAATTTGTATGGAACACCTAAATTATGTTTTCAGTTCGTGAAAAAAATCCAGCTGATAGTTCTTCAAATCCGTTGACTGAGCAACCCCTATCAGTTTGCGGGACGCTGCCTAACACCCGGTATGTATGTCGAGTCAAGACATGTGTTTCTCAGTGCGTGAGTACCAGGCTCGCATACTTACTGAGGAGTTAGCATCAGGCGTCCCTATGCGGCGCGAGTATGGGCAGTTGCTGCGCGTGCATGAGGCGGCGATGTGCCTCCGAGCCGGTCAGCGCGGCCACGGTCACTCCGGCCTGGTACGCGGCCGGCAGCCGAATGTGGCGTGTCCGGGTACCGGGCTCGGACCAGCCTGTTGAGCGCCATTCGCGGATAGCGTTTACCACTTGACCTGAAAGAAAGTTTTTCTTTAGCACTATTTGAGTGACGGAATATCGACTGTTGCTGATAAGATAAAAAATAATCCCGAAGGAACATTATTAGAGACAGGGTTCGAATAAGAACGACGCTTTATTATGAAAAAAGTAGCTTAAGCTAGGTAGTCCAACCGAAACTCAACCTTAGCTCCAAGCGCTAAGCAACCTTAAGCAACGGCTCGCCGGGCGGAAAAATTGTCGGGCGGCACTGTGTCTAGGCAGCTTAAAAGTCAAATCAAATATTAGTCACATTGAAAGTGTGTTTGGTCTCACTAGCCGCGGGAAGAACAACTTACCAAACACATTGAATGTCAGAAACCGCCGATCCGGCACGAACATCAGCGGCGTCAGATCCGTAGTAGCATTGAACCGCGCCAACACATCGCGGGTTCTCACTAGCAGCTCGGACGGTGACGTCAGCCGCGGGAAGAACAACTTACCAAACACATTGAATGTCAGAAACCGCCGATCCGGCACGAACATCAGCGGCGTCAGATCCGTAGTAGCATTGAACCGCGCCAACACATCGCGGGTTCTCACTAGCAGCACGGACGGTGACGTCAGCCGCGGGAAGAACAACTTACCAAACACATTGAATGTGAGAAACCGCCGATCCGGCACGAACATCAGCGGCGTCAGATCCGTTGTAGCATTGAACCGCGCCAACACATCGCGGGTTCTCACTAGCAGCACGGACGGTGACGTCAGCCGCGGGAAGAACAACTTACCAAACACATTGATTGTGAGAAACCGCCGATCCGGCACGAACATCAGCGGCGTCAGATCCGTAGTAGCATTGAACCGCGCCAACACATCGCGGGGTCTCACTAGCAGCACGGACGGTGACGTCAGCCGCGGGAAGAACAACTTACCAAACACATTGAATGTGAGAAACCGCCGATCCGGCACGAACATCAGCGGCGTCAGATCCGTAGTAGCATTGAACCGCGCCAACACATCGCGGGTTCTCACTAGCAGCACGGACGGTGACGTCAGCCGCGGGAAGAACAACTTACCAAACACATTGAATGTGAGAAACCGCCGATCCGGCACGAACATCAGCGGCGTCAGATCCGTAGTAGCATTGAACCGCGCCAACACATCGCGGGTTCTCACTAGCAGCACGGACGGTGAAGTCAGCCGCGGGAAGAACAACTTACCAAACACATTGAATGTGAGAAACCGCCGATCCGGCACGAACATCAGCGGCGTCACATCCGTAGTAGCATTGAACCGCGCCAACACATCGCGGGTTCTCACTAGCAGCACGGACGGTGACGTCAGCCGCGGGAAGAACAACTTACCAAACACATTGAATGTGAGAAACCGCCGATCCGGCACAAACATCAGCGGCGTCAGATCCGTAGTAGCATTGAACCGCGCCAACACATCGCGGGTTCTCACTAGCAGCACGGACGGTGACGTCAGCCGCGGGAAGAACAACTTACCAAACACATTGAATGTGAGAAACCGCCGATCCGGCACAAACATCAGCGGCGTCAGATCCGTAGTAGCATTGAACCGCGCCAACACATCGCGGGTTCTCACTAGCAGCACGGACGGTGACGTCAGCCGCGGGAAGAACAACTTACCAAACACATTGAATGTGAGAAACCGCCGATCCGGCACAAACATCAGCGGCGTCAGATCCGTAGTAGCATTGAACCGCGCCAACACATTGCGGGTTCTCACTAGCAGCACGGACGGTGACGTCAGCCGCGGGAAGAACAACTTACCAAACACATTGAATGTGAGAAACCGCCGATCCGGCACGAACATCAGCGGCGTCAGATCCGTAGTAGCATTGAACCGCGCCAACACATCGCGGGTTCTCACTAGCAGCACGGACGGTGACGTCAGCCGCGGGAAGAACAACTTACCAAACACATTGAATGTGAGAAACCGCCGATCCGGCACGAACATCAGCGGCGTCAGATCCGTAGTAGCATTGAACCGCGCCAACACATCGCGGGTTCTCACTAGCAGCACGAACGGTGACGTCAGCCGCGGGAAGAACAACTTACCAAACACATTGAATGTGAGAAACCGCCGATCCGGCACGAACATCAGCGGCGTCAGATCCGTAGTAGCATTGAACCGCGCCAACACATCGCGGGTTCTCACTAGCAGCACGGACGGTGACGTCAGCCGCGGGAAGAACAACTTACCAAACACATTGAATGTGAGAAACCGCCGATCCGGCACGAACATCAGCGGCGTCAGATCCGTAGTAGCATTGAACCGCGCCAACACATCGCGGGTTCTCACTAGCAGCACGGACGGTGACGTCAGCCGCGGGAAGAACAACTTACCAAACACATTGAATGTGAGAAACCGCCGATCCGGCACAAACATCAGCGGCGTCAGATCCGTAGTAGCATTGAACCGCGCCAACACATCGCGGGTTCTCACTAGCAGCACGGACGGTGACGTCAGCCGCGGGAAGAACAACTTACCAAACACATTGAATGTGAGAAACCGCCGATCCGGCACAAACATCAGCGGCGTCAGATCCGTAGTAGCATTGAACCGCGCCAACACATCGCGGGTTCTCACTAGCAGCACGGACGGTGACGTCAGCCGCGGGAAGAACAACTTACCAAACACATTGAATGTGAGAAACCGCCGATCCGGCACGAACATCAGCGGCGTCAGATCCGTAGTAGCATTGAACCGCGCCAACACATCGCGGGTTCTCACCAGCAGCACGGACGGTGACGTCAGCCGCGGGAAGAACAACTTACCAAACACATTGAATGTGAGAAACCGCCGATCCGGCACGAACATCAGCGGCGTCAGATCCGTAGTAGCATTGAACCGCGCCAACACATCGCGGGTTCTCACTAGCAGCACGGACGGTGACGTCAGCCGCGGGAAGAACAACTTACCAAACACATTGAATGTGAGAAACCGCCGATCCGGCACAAACATCAGCGGCGTCAGATCCGTAGTAGCATTGAACCGCGCCAACACATCGCGGGTTCTCACTAGCAGCACGGACGGTGACGTCAGCCGCGGGAAGAACAACTTACCAAACACATTGAATGTGAGAAACCGCCGATCCGGCACGAACATCAGCGGCGTCAGATCCGTAGTAGCATTGAACCGCGCCAACACATCGCGGGTTCTCACTAGCAGCACGGACGGTGACGTCAGCCGCGGGAAGAACAACTTACCAAACACATTGAATGTGAGAAACCGCCGATCCGGCACAAACATCAGCGGCGTCAGATCCGTAGTAGCATTGAACCGCGCCAACACATCGCGGGTTCTCACTAGCAGCACGGACGGTGACCTCAGCCGCGGGAAGAACAACTTACCAAACACATTGAATGTGAGAAACCGCCGATCCGGCACGAACATCAGCGGCGTCAGATCCGTAGTAGCATTGAACCGCGCCAACACATCGAGGGTTCTCACCAGCAGCACGGACGGTGACGTCAGCCGCGGGAAGAACAACTTACCAAACACATTGAATGTGAGAAACCGCCGATCCGGCACGAACATCAGCGGCGTCAGATCCGTAGTAGCATTGAACCGCGCCAACACATCGCGGGTTCTCACTAGCAGCACGGACGGTGACGTCAGCCGCGGGAAGAACAACTTACCAAACACATTGAATGTGAGAAACCGCCGATCCGGCACAAACATCAGCGGCGTCAGATCCGTAGTAGCATTGAACCGCGCCAACACATCGCGGGTTCTCACTAGCAGCACGGAAGGTGACGTCAGCCGCGGGAAGAACAACTTACCAAACACATTGAATGTGAGAAACCGCCGATCCGGCACAAACATCAGCGGCGTCAGATCCGTAGTAGCATTGAACCGCGCCAACACATCGCGGGTTCTCACTAGCAGCACGGACGGTGACGTCAGCCGCGGGAAGAACAACTTACCAAACACATTGAATGTGAGAAACCGCCGATCCGGCACGAACATCAGCGGCGTCAGATCCGTAGTAGCATTGAACCGCGCCAACACATCGCGGGTTCTCACTAGCAGCACGGACGGTGACGTCAGCCGCGGGAAGAACAACTTACCAAACACATTGAATGTGAGAAACCGCCGATCCGGCACGAACATCAGCGGCGTCAGATCCGTAGTAGCATTGAACCGCGCCAACACATCGCGGGTTCTCACTAGCAGCACGGACGGTGACGTCAGCCGCGGGAAGAACAACTTACCAAACACATTGAATGTGAGAAACCGCCGATCCGGCACGAACATCAGCGGCGTCAGATCCGTAGTAGCATTGAACCGCGCCAACACATCGCGGGTTCTCACTAGCAGCACGGACGGTGACGTCAGCCGCGGGAAGAACAACTTACCAAACACATTGAATGTGAGAAACCGCCGATCCGGCACGAACATCAGCGGCGTCAGATCCGTAGTAGCATTGAACCGCGCCAACACATCGCGGGTTCTCACTAGCAGCACGGACGGTGACGTCAGCCGCGGGAAGAACAACTTACCAAACACATTGAATGTGAGAAACCGCCGATCCGGCACGAACATCAGCGGCGTCAGATCCGTAGTAGCATTGAACCGCGCCAACACATCGCGGGTTCTCACTAGCAGCACGGACGGTGACGTCAGCCGCGGGAAGAACAACTTACCAAACACATTGAATGTGAGAAACCGCCGATCCGGCACGAACATCAGCGGCGTCAGATCCGTAGTAGCATTGAACCGCGCCAACACATCGCGGGTTCTCACTAGCAGCACGGACGGTGACGTCAGCCGCGGCCAGAGGGCAGTTTCCCGCACGCACTCCACGGGGTTGCAGAGGTACACGCCGCGGGGGGAAACCCCGAACACCATCTGGTGGTGCCACGCGTCGGGGACTTCGCCCTCGCACCCCACTTGCAGGTTGAGCGTGAGGATCGGTACTGCGCCTGTGGTATAATTTAGTACATGCATACATACAATCACGCCTTTATCCCTAATGGGGTAGGCAGAGCGTAATCGACTTAAACAAAGGTCGTTCCGCCACGTTTGACAAAGTTTTGAGGGTTATTTAAGATGGATTTGTAGGTATATTGCAGTAGTGACAGGTTGTCAGCCCATCGCCTAAATTGCTTAGCTGATTTTTACAGCATGCCCGGGAGGAAATGCAGCTGGCACATTCTATGGTTTTCTCTCGTTCCCAGTCCAGCATGGGAATATAATTTAGTAATGTATAAAATTTTAATAATACTGTGCTGTTTTCTTCCATGCTGGACTGGGAGCAAAAGTAAAAACATAGAATCAATCAATCAATTTGCAGTGAACTCGACAGGGCGTCACATGTGATACTTTCTGTAATATTAGATCTTAAGACACCATGTGACAGCAAATAAATGAATTATGAATGTGCCAGCTGCATTTCCTCCCGGGTATGCTGTAAAAACCAGCTAAGGGATCCGAGAGTTTCAGTATATTGCAATTTAGGCGATGGGCTGACAACCTGTCACTACAGCAATATACCTACAAATCTATCTTAAATAACCCTCAAAACATTGTCAGACGTGGCGGAACAACCTATGTTTAGATCGTTTACGCTCTGCCAACCCCATCAGGGATAAAGGCGTGATTATATGTATGTATTTTTTAGTCAGTACGAAAATTGACACGGGTTGGTTAGACAATGAAACTGAACAAATATCGAAATCGAAAAAAAATGTTGAATATAATTTATAGGTAGGTGCTTGCGATTGTCAGCGTATTTGTTATTCAAAACACTTGTAATATTTATAAAAAATATTATTATTAGTTTTAAAATATCTGAAATATTGTGAAGCTAGTACTTCACCAGCATTGCCATTAAATAGTTGAAAAGAAGGAGAAGAAGTTAAAATATATTTAATTTTCTGCTTCCCCAAAATATTTTCTTTGTAAAAGTTGTTTAGGTTTCCTTGTTTCAGCAATATAAGGCTATGTACTGACTAAAAATAACCCTCTAATCTGCAGTACGTAAAGAAACTATTGCAAGAATAACAAAGTTGCATCAATAAAACTATAGGTAAAAAGTAAGTTTAGTTTAAAAAAAAAAGATCGCCAAAAAATGTTAAACGCTTCACGATTTTGCGTGTCATCCTTGCGCAGGGGCCATGCTAATCTTCTCTGTATCGTTCCAATTTTAATATATGTACTGCCGAAACAAGTACACTAGTAACGGTAAAGCTTCCGTATATATAGCAATCTCGGAAAAAACTTCGATAACGCGTTTTAGAGTTCGCTGATTTGTATTAAAAACTGTGACAGGAGCACTGTAGTGCTATCTAGTAGAGACTTGAAGAAGTAATCCAGTTTCAACCCCTAGCAGCAAGTAGCGGAACTATCGTAAAACCGAGGGTTGAATATGTGTAATAAATAAAAGTTACCTAAAGAAATCCAATCAGCGAGCCAATGTGAGAGCGAAAATGCCCGTTCAGGATATGTAGGAAAGAACCTGGCTGTTACTAAGCCGTCCGAAGCTTTTTGTATGCCGTTTACAAGGTCGGCTGCGGTACATCCGGCCACAGCTCGGGATAGCAGATATCTGTAAGAAGAAAATATTGTGACAAGAAACGTAATGAAACAAGAAATATTATGTAAACTATGCCCGACGCATATAGAATAAGAAAATATAGAAGCTAAATGTTACACTTGGGTGGGATTTGAACCCACTGAGCAAGCAATCTCAATTCCAGTTAGAGGGTCAGAACAACAGAACGGTTCGCCGAAAGCAAGCGGCCGAACGCTTGTTCGACAAAGCCACCCCAACCCGCTCGTAGGTAGCGCCTCTGACTATGTCCCCAACCTGCGACTCGTTACAAACGAAGCCCCAGGCATGTCCTTACCGACGGCGAAGACCCAATTTCTCGTGCAATTAATGCTGCCAATGCAAGTCGAGCCACACTCAACACAAGGTTTCGGAGGTCCCTCCTTTGCTACCCACTTTGGGAAATACCGGCACGTACCGGGTAGATTCTCTCCGATAAGGAATTCCCAAGGCAACGCTATAAGCCAAGTTTCGAGCTCTAATGGGCGCCCTTAGGCAGATGTCATTTGCATATAAGGGTGTAGTTTTTGTTTAGTCCGGTGACGCATTATATACACTCTGTAGTATGATGCAAATAGGACTATTCAATAAAAAAAAGGAGGACCTCTATAACGCCACAGCCAACGCCGTCAGAGTGGCGGAGTTCTGGTCCTCAAAAATTTAAATTGAGTTTGCCTCGAATCGAAAAGAAGAAGAATAAAAAAAAACAGTTCGCCGAAGATCGTGGGTTCATTTAAATCTCACCTAAATCTAACTTTTGGCTTCAATATTTTTAAATTATTATTAACACTGTAAATGTGAATTTATAAAAATAAAGATGCATATAAAGAAAAAACATTGAAAAAAAAATATATTTTGTAAACTGTGCAACTATATTTCTTTTTAGCCTTACCCGTTGAAGAGAAAAGAACGATATCATCCGCGAAACGAAGGTTGGTAAGCTTTGCGTGACCAATATGGATACCCTTTTTTCCCCATTCTGGAGTGATGTTTTGGAACTCTTCTTAGAGAACGCTCGTAATCAATTTAGGGGAGAGTGGGTCGCCCTGCTTTACGCCTGCTTCTATTAGAAAAGCTGGTCCTGGTGTCTGGAGTTTTACAGTGCCAGTACTATTGCAATAAATGTTTTAATGAGGTTAATTTATGTGACTGGAATATTTTGTTTTTCTAGGGCTGTGAATATTGATTTGTGTATAAGACTATCAAATGCCTTTGAGTAATCAGCGATAGCTAAGTACAATGGCTGATTATATTCGTGATCCTTTTCAATTATCTGATTTAGGGCGTGTAGACGGTCAGTAGTTGACAAACCTAGACGGAAACCTGCCTGTTCAGGCGGTTGAGCTTTATCGAGCAGACCAGATACGCGTCTCTCAATTACCTTCATAAATGCCTTATAAAGGTGTGAAATTAGGCTTATAGGTCGGTAATTTCTGATGTCTGATCTATCCAAGGTGCTCCAAGATCTCAGCAAGGCAAGCTTTGAGGTTGGATTAAGTATGAACATGTCAAAGACCAAGGTTATGACTAACAGCGCCGAGGAAACTGTGAAAGTGGATGGGGAGAAAATAGCATATGTTCATGAGTACCTTTACTTAGGCCAAATAGTCTGTTTCCAGATGAGACAAGACAAGGAAGTCGAAAGACGGACTGAAAACGCCTGCAAGAGCTATTGGGCAATGAAAGACCTTATGAAAGGTGACTTGCCCCTTACCTTAAAGCGTAAACTCATGGATATGTGCATTCTTCCCATCCTTACCTACGGAGCTCAAACTTGGTCTTTGACCGATGTTAAAAAAATCAGACTCAGGGTTTGCCAACGTACCATGGAACGCAGTATTCTTGGAGTCAAACGGTCGATCAGACCGAGTTCAAAACTCAGTGCTGCGTTCCCAAACAAAATTGTTGACGTATCTCAGAAGGCTGCCTACTTAAAGTGGGACTGGGCTGGCCACGTTAACCGTATGCCGAATGTTCTATGTGCTAAAATTATCACCGAATGGGAACCAAATGCAATAAGGCGACGTGGACGACCCCGAAAGAGGTGGCGCGATAAATTGGATGCATATCAAAAAGAATGGCGGGCGAGTGCTATCAATGGATCGTGATAAGTGGAAGAAAGGGACAGAAGCCTTTGCCCTGCAGTGGGACACCACAGGCTCATAAATCAAATAATGACTTACCTTGGTACAGGAGCAGCATTGGCTCTCTGTCTTGTTCCAACTGCAGAGTTGATCTGCTCAATGTTCACTGGCACACCCAATGCTACCTGCAAAGTATAAAACATTCGATTTAACACACAAAGTGCGTTATCACCTAGCTAAACTTGTTGGAAGAATCTAACCTTGTCTACAATTTGGAGAAGGCATTTTTTTTAGCTAAAATGTTTGTACATGGAAAAGTTGTTTGTTATAAACATAAGGTTTATTTTTTTTATATACCGGGTGTAAGTGACAGCGTCTCGCAAACTGATACAAGATACTTTTTCACCTGAAAGAATTTCCTGGTGAAAGTTGTTCAGTTTCGTTGACTGAGCAAAATATATTACTTACAAACACGTTGACGACGGCAGTTGCGCCGCACGCCGAAGTCCCAATCTGCGTGACTTGTCGCTCGCACGCCTCTCGCTCCGACCACACCATGCACCGTGGAGGTTCCACGCAGCTCGCAGCTAACGATGACGTCATTGTTATGCTATATTCACTTACAAACACGTTGACGACGGCAGTGGCGCCGCACGCCGAAGTCCCGATCTGCGTGACTTGTCGCTCGCACGCCTCTCGCTCCGACCACACCATGCACCGTGGAGGTTCCACGCAGCTCGCAGCTAACGATGACGTCATTGTTATGCTATATCACAGATAATATAATACTATACTAGTACAGATGCCTAATGTCATACAACAAAACTGGTCCGCCATAAGTCGGGCCGAGTGGCGGGCCGCAAGGTTTTAGTACAATCTGACGCAAGGGTACCACGTGACAGACCACGGAGGGAAGTGTTCGGTCATAATATTTTGCCGTGATCACAGATGGCCCCACGTAGGTACAATGCACGTTCGAAGTACGTAATTTTCTACTAGACTACTAGATGGCGGTAAGAGAGAAGTGAACGCTGCGCCAGAGCACAGATATTAGCAGTTTTAATTTGTAATTTGTAAGAGATTGAATAATGAAACTTATCTTATGTACTGTCAGCAAAGGCTATTGCAGGGCAGGGCCGTTCGAAACGGATGAGATTGTTTCAGGAAATTATGTATGAATTTTAATGTGGTTTAGTATATTTATTGCAGTAAGTGAATCGTGCAAATAAGCGAGATTTTATTAAAGTTTATCAATAATTTCCTGAAATGATCTCTTTTGTTTCGAGCGGGCCTGAGACCAGATGTCTCCTCTGCTGACTACGTACACTCTACAATCATATTAGGTGCTATCATTTATAAATTTAATAAACTGCTTTACACGATTGTTACTTTTACTTTTTTTCCCTCCTCTTTTTGGCCTCCTTCCACTTATCACTATTTTGAGCCTCTATTTTTATTTATCAAGATGGTTCTTATTAATAGAATAGAAATCGGCCTCAAATACACTTTAAAAGTAATAAATTGAACAGTAGTATGACAGTAAAATATTTACCTTAAAAAGTAAAAGAAAGAAAAACTAATACTAAATAAATGTTTCTAACAAAAAGGAAATTGTATTTTCAATCAACGATCGGACTCGATCCGGATAATCACAGCGCTGACCCCGACCAACTAACCAACGCGCCATCCCGCCGGTGAACTGAGATGCGAATAAAAGCTACCCATGAAGTTGTTATGGTTCATCAATGAGTATATTTTTTTTAATAGTACCTAACGTAAACAACAAGTAGAATATCGACATAATTAGCAGGAAAATATATATATGATTTCTTCATTAATTCGTTTAGGAGAAATAAGATCTAAAAAACAAACACATAAGTATGTAATTTTTACAAATTTCGGAATCAACGGAGCGGATTCGCATTTACCCATTCATACGTTGACCGGCAACGTTGCGCGCGGGCCCGCACTGAATGGCAACGACGCCACTTGCGGAGCCAACGCTGCACAGTGGGTCAGAAATTGAGATTCATAGAATTAGGAATAAACCAAGTTTCGGAATTTAGCTTACAACTTTCAGAAGACAATCTATAGGTAAACTTAATAAAATTAACGACAAGTATCTCAAAGCAACTACAACTTAAACTTAAGTATTTTTCATTAGGTTAATTTTAATTTAATAAAAATATATTTATCACTAGGGATAGAGGCGTGACTATATGTATGTATGTATGTATGTATATTTATCACTATTTAACATAAATATCTTTGACATTTTAGGAACACATCGAAGTAAAAGGTGTTACCAAGCAAGGTTTAAGAATCGATATGATTTGTTTTAGGCAGCAGGCAATCATGTCTTTTCATTACAGCTACAATTTACTCGAAATATGTTTTAATTAAAATATGTATTCTTTTAAAGATTCCAAAATAAATAATAATATAAAAATAGCTCTTATAGATAGTGAGAGAAAAAAAGTAAGTTAATCTAATATTTATATTCTTTATGTTAGTTAAATCTAGTCTACGCCGAATCGTGGCCATGTCAATGTTTTGTACATACATACATCACGCCTTTGTTCTTAATGGGGTAGGCAGATCGTAAACAACCTAAACAAAGGTCGTTCCGCCACGTCGGACAAAGTTTTGAGGGTTATCTAAGACAGATTGTCAGCCTATCGCCTAAATTGTAATATACAGAAACCCTCGGATCCCTTAGCTGGTTTTTTTCAGCATGCCCGGGAGGAAATACATCTGGCACATTCTATGTTTTTCTCTCGCTTACAGGCCAGCATGGAAGAAGATTGTGAAAGATTTATTGTTGGTAAATTAAACAAATATAGAAACAGTTTTCCTGCTGATCGTAAGAAAAATACATACTATCCATACTCTATACAAATATTATAAAATCCGAAAGTAGCTCCGTCTATCTGTTTGTTTGTTGTTCTTTCACGCCTTAAATTCTGAACGCATTTTGATGAAATGTGGTGGCATGGTGATAGATGAAACGGACAAAGGCAATTTTTTACCGTAGGATAAGATCTTATTCCCTCGGGAAATATTTTCACACGGTATTTAGGGTATAGGGCAACACTTTATGTATCGATTGACTATGACCATGAGATTATAACGCTATGGCTGATAACCAGTGATCGGAATTGGTAGAGTATATTTACCTAAACTTCTAAGAACAGAAGCGGAAAATGGAGACTTCCTTACTACGTAAACTTTTTGCGGAACATCTTGCGGGACGTCACATAAATAAGCAAGAAATATACTTTGCACCATGGTTTTTAATTCTATGGACAAATACAAGCTAAAAATATACTTGGTGATATTTGGCTACAGTGTCACATTGCCTAGATATTTTGAATTCAAGATTTTCTTACTTTATAGCTTTATAACTGCTGTGTGTAGGAAAAAAAATATTAAAGAAAAAATTACGCAAATTATGTGCTGTATAATTTATTCATAGGTGTCAACATCGTACGAGCTACAGAAACCAAGATATTTACGAAAAATTGTTTTATTTTTACATTTGACCTTGAATAGCTTATATTCCTGGTTGGTTTTTTTAAGGCACCATTTCGTACGCCGAAATAAATCTGTGAAAACTCCTGGGTTCGATTAAGATAAACCGATGCTGTTAATAAGTTCCCCTTAGTCAAACATTGATAACATCGCCGTAAAGAGTATGATATAAAACACACAAAGTAATTTTAATTGTTAGAAGGCTTGCACTGATAGTAATATGCTTTTAAATAAGTGCTGTTTATTCACAAATAAACAAAAACTTCGTAAACAAAGCGATTAAATAGAACTACACAAAAGAAGCTCAATTGTCAAAAGGCTTGCACTAATTATTTTTACCTGAAAAGTGATTCCAGGTAAAAAAAACACTGAAAAAACACGTGCTATAAATGAATGGAATTTTTTTCCGAATTTCGAACCGTCAACTTTGCAAGATAAAATCAAATGCAAATAAAGCAAGTCATAAAATAATCGAACAATAGGAAATGAGGCTTGAATTTATGCATTTCTGTATTATACGTGACTATACGCCACATAATAGAACTAGTAGAGGAATAGTAGGCCCTTTTTGACCGGTTATCTATGGCCAAACGACCAAATCGCAATTTTTATATCAATGTGTCTTGGTAATGTAATATTTTGTTTTATATTTATTTCATGTTCAAACGTCACACGGTTGATCGTACGCCAGCCAACTTGAACCAAATCTCAGTTAAATATCGGCAAAATATTTAGTATGCCAGATACAATCATACCTCTTTCGAAATATGAATTTGTTTTTGTTAGTTTTTAATGATAAAAATTAAATTTGTTTTTTGTAACTTAAGGTATAAATGAAAGAACCAATAAAAAATAAAATAAAGCTTATTTTTATTAAAGTAGACAATTATTCATGTAATGCAGTCCAAAAAACCTGATCACGTAAGGTACATCGTAAACGCGATAAATTTTACTTAAAAAATAATATATTTTATATATCGTCAATGTCTTCGTCTTCAGTGACAGAAGATACTGACGAAATATTGCTTTCTTGCAGGGAATTAAAGTAGATGAGCATTATTTTTTCTATATTTTCCGGTTTAAGTCTATTCCTTTTTACACTTAAAATCCACTAATAGGTGTAAAAGGACCTTTCAACATCTACAGATGTAAGAGGAGCATATTTAAAAAATACTTCGTCATGTACTTCGATTCCCTTTACAATTTTTTCACTTATTGTTGTAATAAAATCGTAGTCCGGAATTCTGTTTAAAACTTCAAATTTATTTTGAATTATCTGATTTGTTGACCAGCTTAAAACATAACTAACATCGTCCATAATATGAAAACTGTCAGATATCGTTAAAACGGTTTTTCGTAAATATCTTGGTTTCTATAACTCCAACGATGTTGACACCTATCAAGAAATTATAGAACACAAATTACGCGATAATTTTTTCCCTTAACATTTTTTCCTACACAGCCGTTTTAAAGCTATAAAGTAAGAGAATCTTTAATTCAAAATATCTAGGCAATGTGACACTGTAGCCGAAAATCACCAAGTATATTTTTAGCTTGTATTTGTCCATAGAATTAAATGCCATGGTTCAAAGTATATTTCTAGCTTACTTATGTGATGTCCAGCAAAATGTCCCGAAAAAGTTTTAGTAGTAAGGAAGTCTCCATTTTCCTCTCTTCTTTTTAGAAGTTTAGGTAAATATACTCTACCAATTCCGATCACTGCTGATAACATTTCCTCCCAGCCGAATTTCCTCCCGGGCATGCTGGAAAAACCAGCTGAGCAATCCGAGGGTTTCAGTATATTGCAATTCAGGCGATGAGCTGGCAACCTGTCACTACATGAAACTACCTAAAAATTAAAATCTATCTTTAAATAACCCTCTAAACTTTGTCAGACATGTCGGAACGACCTTTGTTTAGGTCGTTTACGCTTTGCATACCCCATTAGGCGTGATAAAGTCGTGATTATATATGTGTATATATGTATGAGTGACATAGCAACAGGCTAACCGTTAACGTTAACGCAGAGAAATACTTTATTTCCGCGAGAAAATTCATTTAATCGCGGGTGAAAACGCGGGGCGGAAAGCAAGTGAGTTTTATAAATAAGATACAATATTCATACTTTAATTTTTGTTTTATTGTTTTTTCATAATTCAATGTGCGAGGGTCTCTAAAAGTAAAGTCATAACACATAAACGGCAACCGCTCGATGTAGGTATATTAATTTCATCTGTAAATCGATAATTGTACCAGTGACATCTATTGGTGAATGGTTGGTACTACCTGTATGTGTTTAGGGTTTGAGCGAAAGTCGAAAAACTTCATATCCTTGACACTTCTGTGTGGGTGTCGCTAGAGTAGCCGCTGAAAAGAAACTTTTAATCTAAAACTTTTTAAAAATGAGCATATTATACGATTTTTAATGCTCAGGGTAATCAGAATGATTTATTAAACAATATATTTGCTGGCTTTAGAAACAAAAAACTTGCTTTATGTAAACTTTTATTTAGAATGACCTGCCCGTCTTACCCGTAGCGCCATCTGCTGATATTTTTTAGAAGCTATTTACTGTTCTTCGGAGTGAGACCCCATGGCTATATTCACTTACAAACACGTTGACGACGGCAGTGGCGCCGCACGCCGAAGTCCCGATCTGCGTGACTTGTCGCTCGCACGCCTCTCGCTCCGACCACACCATGCACCGTGGAGGTTCCACGCAGCTCGCAGCTAACGATGACGTCATTGTTATGCTATATTCACTTACAAACACATTGACGACGGCAGTGGCGCCGCACGCCGAAGTCCCGATCTGCGTGACTTGTCGCTCGCACGCCTCTCGCTCCGACCACACCATGCACCGTGGAGGTTCCACGCAGCTCGCAGCTAACGATGACGTCATTGTTATGCTATATTCACTTACAAACACGTTGACGACGGCAGTGGCGCCGCACGCCGAAGTCCCGATCTGCGTGACTTGTCGCTCGCACGCCTCTCGCTCCGACCACACCATGCACCGTGGAGGTTCCACGCAGCTCGCAGCCCCCGCAGACGTTGACGTCGTAGCGGTGGTCGTTGTCACTGTGGTGGCATATGATGCGCTGGTACTAGCATCACCCGCCTGATAGACAATCAATAAATATATTGCACTCATTCTGTGACAGAATACAGTTAGAAGAGAAAAAATAAGTATACTATTAATAAAACACTATTCCCACACTACTTCTACTATATGTAAGGCAGGCATCATTACCTTATGATGGTGTAAAGAAACCGGTCGCTTCAATAAATAATTCATAGTGGAACTAGTGCGAAAGTGTTTTATTAATAGTATATATGGAGCTCCATCAAGCAATAAAAACATAATGTGTAACATACTTTAAAAAAAAATAATAAAGACATTACTTGCACTGAATAAATTATCACTAAATCTAACTCATCCATGGAAGTAAACATTTTCTGAATTAGGATTTTAAATTCCTGTAGTTTGTCAGCCAATCACTTACATAAATACATATAATCACGGCTGCATCTTTAATGGGGTAGACAGAGCGTAAACAACCTAAATAAAGGTTGTTCAGCCACATTCTGACAAGGTTTTGGGGATTATTTCAGATTTTAGTCAACCACTTACTTATACTTAAAATACATTTTAAAAAACCCTGTGGATTTCTACTGGCTTTTAAATTATGCCTAGAAAGAGAAGCAGGGACATTCTAATCAGCAATAATTATGGCAAAATCACAAGAGAATTTAAATATGAGCTTACCCAATTGGGTGTTTCATAGTTTTCATCTTCTATTAATTTCTTTGCCATTGTCAAATGGTATAGAGCTGATGACAAGTTGGCTGAATCAAATGTTGGCCTCTCTCCTTGGTTGATCTGATGTGTAAATGGCCTTTCAACAAGCTGTTCTTCATCATCTATAATGAATAAAATAAAACATTATAAAAATAAGATACATACATACATATAATCACGCCTTTATCCCTAATGGGGTAGGCAGAGCGTAAACAACCTAAACAAAGGTCGTTCTGCCACGTCTGACAAAGTTTTGAAGGTTATTTATGATAGATTTGTATGTATATTGCTGTAGTGACAGGTTGTCAGCCCAAAAAAAAAAAAAATAAGATGAAACTGTAAAAAAAGACTCTAATAAGATGCATTTTAAAATTACACTCACAGTTCAACATTTCTCTCGGAGACACCAAATCTCCGCTTGAAACATGAAGACTGACAGGTGCATTGTGGGGCCAATGGGACATGGGCCAATGTGACATGGTCCTCCGAACCAACAGTTGTTCACCCCTGGCATTTGTATGTGTGATATAAGGCCCATAATACACATGTGGTATATTGCTGTGGCTACTTCTAGATGATTCTGCATCCCCATGACTTTTGACCCCATGACTTGTAGATGGCACATCACGATATAACTCGTTATCTGATATTGGTGGTACAGTTACTGGCACTGGGTTAGGTCTAGCACAGGCAACATATTCAGGGGAAGTGCCTCTTATAACAGGTTCACTCTCTTGAGGCATGTTGCTAGCTGCCTCCAACTCTGCATCAGGTGTAGATTCATCTTCAGTATCAACTTCACATGAAGGCTCTGTGTCAAAGTCCATTTCTAAGAAGTCCATGTCTGGACTGGAGGCACGAGATCCTCTTTGAGGTGCGGCATTAGCACCTGCTTGTTGTGGCACCTGATAATTAAGAGGAATAGGCAGATGCCTGTCCACAGGCAGTCCCATGTCTAAGCTAAAGAATGAACTTGGCAGATCAGCCAAATGTTCTCCACCTCTGTATGTGTAAATACATCCATCTTCTGATCCTAAAGAGTAGTCATCATTCCCTGTATCACTTGAACTGTCCTCCTCGAAGTTTGGCCCATTCAGTTGCAAACTTGAGGGCCTTTTCCTGCTTTCTTTAAAGTCATTGTTCTCTGGTAGATCAAATGACCTGCTTGTGCCACTTGTTGAGGGTAAGTTGAATGTGTTTCCAGCTTTGTCCTGACACACTTTATGCCTTTGACAAGTCTGCAGTTCAGGGTTCATGTCTAGACCGTTATCGCAGAGGCTAGAGTCAGCCCTGCTGCCGCTAGGAGTAGCGGGCGGGTCGGCCCAAGAGTGACTCAATCTGTTGCTTGTGTGAGGGTAACTAGCACACTCTGCACTATTCTCACCGATTCTTGATGATTGACCTAACTCAATACTCGATAGAGATTGCGAATGTTTCGACCGAGGCCCGTTCTGCAAAGTGCAACCAGTGTCGTTTTGGTGTGACATTGATGTAAAC
Source organism: Scrobipalpa costella (assembly GCA_949820665.1). NCBI lineage: Eukaryota > Metazoa > Arthropoda > Insecta > Lepidoptera > Gelechiidae > Scrobipalpa > Scrobipalpa costella. Next base: position 11,844,254 of record OX463312.1, read on the forward strand.
ACATTTTCATCGTCTTGATTTGGAACTCTTTCTGGAGGTGTTTCCTTGCAATTCTTACTTTTATCATTCTCACATTCAAGTCTCATTGGATTTTTGTTCTTAGAAGAGTCTCCAAAAGACTCCATGTCTACTAAAATAGTCAGAAAACAGTCGGCATTGTACACACAAACTTTTAAGGTTAACAAGGCATTAACAGAAGCAAATCAATTTGTTATGGAAAATTAAACGAAACTTGTAATCTAATTAGGTTATCTATTGTAAACAAAAGAACATTTCTTGAGAAACGTATCTCAGGATAATAACAAACCAAATTCACGGCACAAACGAATTGACACAATTGACATGATTAAAAACTGTTGTGCTTTTTTGGCGCTATCGTTTTGTGTGAGTAAAGCAACGCTATACAAAATGGATTTCCTTTCTCATTTATACCTAATGCATGCAACTAAGAAACTGCCCAAAAAGCGCACTACTGACAGCTTACATAGACGATTATTTTTGTTTTTAAAATGTAACAACACCGCTAGTACGAACAATATTTAGTCTACTACAATGTTTCGTTTCGATTCGAAATTACAAAATCTCGAAAATATTCGGAAGTGCTCCTTAATAAAAAACTAAGGTTGTCTATGTTGATCTGTCAATTTTACAAAATGACACACTGATTCGACCAGCTGTGAATTTTCTAAAAACTGCGTCTAATTTAGCAATAATTGTACCAGGAACCGTTGTTTAACTTTTCCTTGCTCCGTGTTATCATATAATTGCGTAATACATCCGAAAAAATGGCTTACGCCTACTTGTTCAAATACATCATCATTGGCGACACAGGTATTGATTTTATTTCCTGGTAAATTTATCTCTTGGGTATTATGTTTTGCGTGTTGTTTTTGTGTTGTGCGCTATTAGGTTTAAGTCTATGAACTTGGATGAAAAGCACCTGTTAGTATAAATTTAGTATAGTACCGTTATTTCTGTTAGTGTCGAAAGGGTAGTTTATCTCGCCCTTGTTTTACGCCTACGCTTTTCAGTTGTATGTCAAATAGATATTTAGATGCGCATATCAGTCGTAATTTAATGTGTATTGTGCCCACTGTACTGTAAACTTGTCATTCACCATGAGAATCAATATTACAATCATAGTCTGCAACCTTATTGTTTATTTCTTTGTTTGTTTTCACACTAAATTGTATTGTTTACTTCTCTTTGTGACGTAATCTATGTCTAATTTAAATAGTATACTCAAACTTGCTTCTAAAAGGTACAAATATTAATTCCTCATTTCAGGTGTGGGTAAATCATGCCTACTCCTCCAGTTCACCGACAAAAGATTCCAGCCAGTGCACGACCTGACAATCGGAGTGGAGTTTGGGGCTCGCATGATCACCATTGACGGCAAGCAGATCAAACTTCAGATATGGGATACTGCGGGACAGGAAGCCTTCAGGTTTGTTACCTTTCTCTTTTCTTATTAGGATTTCAGTTGTTAATTTAAATTAGAAATTGAAAAGAGTTGAGTTCAATATGAAAACTGTTCCTGTAACTTTACAAACCATTTGTATAGAAATGTAGTAATAATAAATTATGTGAACATGACCACAAGAGAGAAATTATGATCATAAGTATATAAATAACATGAACACATAACCACCTGTTACACATAAACATCAGTGGTTAGTTACTTACTGTGCAATAGTGCTTCTTGGTCAACTTATGTAAGTAGTACAAATTACAAATCCAACAGAACTGCATTGCATTGTTTGTTAATTAACTAAAACAGGCTCTATATTTACTAACTATTTAAATAGGCTAACAAATAAATAAACTTTTTATTTGTATTTGTTTAATAAAATCTCAATTAATGTGATTTACTTGCAAAATATATCTTTATTTCTGCTATTTTTGATCCACTTCAATCATAAAAATAGTCTGGTTAGTTAGGTACTCTAAAAAAAAAAGTTAAATTTCAAGTATCTTATTTGTTAAACATACCATAACAGTTTTGTTTTTTAGTCAAAATAGAATTCAAGTTTTCTTTTACAAAGCAGAGGCTAATCAGGTATCTAGGTACTTGCCTTCAGACAAAACAAAGGATAAAGTGTTATTGACCTCAATATCAAACAAAAGTTAAAATGTTAAATCTAAATTGGCCTTTACAATACAAATCACATAATGATAACAATGACTCATTTTATATTGAAGTTCAGGAGTGATCTGTTCCATTATTTTTGTATGAGTCAACTTCCATAATTTTATTGAATTGTAGGTATGAACTCTGAACTTGGGGGCAAGGGCAATAAAAACTATAACGCACCAAATGTTTCTCTATCTGGGCATTGTAGGTTAATAAAGCGATCCAAGGGTTTTATTCTCTGTTGTCAGTTTTGGTGTGAAAATATACTCTTTGTATGGGGTGCAGATTACCATAGTTTTAAAATTAGACCAGCAATTTAAACATTGTCTCTGTCTACAGATCAATCACGCGGTCATACTACCGAGGAGCTGCGGGGGCGCTGCTTGTATACGACATCACGCGGCGGGACACCTTCAACCACCTGACCACGTGGCTCGAGGACGCGCGCCAACACTCCAACTCCAACATGGTCATCATGCTCATCGGCAACAAGAGGTCAGTTGTTGAACAGATCAATCACGCGGTCATACTACCGAGGCGACATCACGCGGCGGGACACCTTCAACCACCTGACCACGTGGCTCGAGGACGCGCGCCAACACTCCAACTCCAACATGGTCATCATGCTCATCGGCAATAAGAGGTCAGTTGTTGAACAGATCAATCACGCGGTCATACTACCGAGGCGACATCACGCGGCGGGACACCTTCAACCACCTGACCACGTGGCTCGAGGACGCGCGCCAACACTCCAACTCCAACATGGTCATCATGCTCATCGGCAACAAGAGGTCAGTTGTTGAACAGATCAATCACGCGGTCATACTACCGAGGCGACATCACGCGGCGGGACACCTTCAACCACGTGACCACGTGGCTCGAGGACGAGCGCCAACACTCCAACTCCAACATGGTCATCAATTCATCATGCTCTTCGGCAACAAGAGGACAGTTGTTGAACATTTTTTATAGTTTATTTATTGGCAATCATTTACCCGCCATTTCGTTTTATGGTAAGTGACGATGCAGACTACGATGTTGGAGGATGATTGCCTTGATTACGCCTGTTTACTCTCGCCTTGAAAAGGCCTAGGTTTTAGCGTTCTGGAAACTGATCCGCCGATAGTGAATTCCATTCTTAGCCATTCAAATATTCGTATATCTTCAACATGAGAGTGGAAATCCTACCCCAACCCAACGTCCAGCGCCCCGCAAATATTATTACGATTATCAAGATCATTGACATTAGGTGGGTAATTGAACATAACTATCAGGTCACCACGTGGTGATATACTTTAAACAATCTTTCTAAATAGTTTTCTGTTCTGCCTTATGAGGTAGGCAAAACGTAAATGACCTAAACAAAGGTCGTTCGGCCACGTCAGTCAAGTTTTGGGGGTTATTTAAGATAGATTTTTAGGTAATATTGCTGTAGTGACAGGTTGTCAGTCCATCGCCTAAATTACAATATACTGAAACCCTCGGATCCCTTAGCTGGTTTTTACAGCATGCCCGGGAGGAAATGCAGCTGGCACATGCTATGTTTTTCCCCCGCTCCCAGGCCAGCATGAAAGTAAATTGGGTACAACTTGTTTGTATTTGTTTGATGTAATGAAAATTAATGTGCCTATAAAGAGACCATGAATTGTAATAAAATGTAAGTTATACCTACCCTCTGGTGGTACAGCCATAAACTTGTACGTACATAAATATGATTATAAGGCCCTATGTTCAGTACATTTGTGTTGTGATGTCACTATTACATCACGTTTGCAATCCATTTTTATCACTTCCCTGTTTAAAGATGCTGACCTGGAAATAGAACTCCCCTCTACCCTTTCAAAGGGAACCAATCTGTCAGATTAGAGGCATACAAAGGATTAAGCTATGCTTTATTTTTAGGTCAACAAAAATACCTACAATTTAACTTACAAATTCGAAATATAGTGTACCTTCCCATTTTTATAAGATTACTATTGGGTATTGTTGACTCTTAAGACATACATACATATAATCATGCCTTTATCCCTAATGTTGTAGGCAGAGCGTAAATGACCTAAACAAAGGTCGTTCCGCCACGTCTGTGAATGTAATGGGGGTTATTTAGATAGATTGGTAGGTATATTGCTGTAGTGACAGGTTGTCAGCCATCGCCTTAATTGCAATATATAGTGAAACCCTCGAACCCCTTAGCTGGTTTTTACAGCACGCCTGGGAGGAAATGCAGCTGGCACATTCAATGTTTTTCTCTCGCTCCCAGTCCAGCATGGAAGAAATTGACTCTTGATAACGATTCAATTTTGAAATGATAATATTTCTGCTATATTTTCTGCACATACGAAAATGTTATGTTCAAATCCGTGTGGTAATCAACATTTGTTACCCGATGTAGAGTATCAAATGAGCTAGCGTTATCATATCTTTGTGATAGCGTAGGTTTTATAGAAAAGATAAACTGGGTAATTATTCCAACTATCTGAAAAAGGGCATAATAACTTGCATTACATATTATATAATATTTTTATTGTAAAGCTGGACTTGCTTTACCAATCATCATCTCCCTAGCCTTATCCCGTATTTCACGGGGTCGGCTTCCTAATCTAGAGGATTGAACAAGGGGACTGGTTTTTACACAGAGCGACTGTCATCTGATCCGCAACCCAGAAGGGAAACCAGACCAGATTAGGTCAGAGTTTTCAAGCCGCCAATGCATAGCACTGGGCTCTGAAATGGCTTAACGACTAATATCTACAGTATTAAACGATATTAACCGGGACCAACGGCTTAACGTGCCCTGCGAAGCACGGAAAAAGCGCTAAATAAACGTACATATGAAATCCGAAAACCGAAAAACACATTTGTACGGTTACTTTACCAATGAAATATTGAAACCATAATGAAGCTGTAGGTCCTACAGATTTAAAATGCAATTTGAAAATTATTGCAGACATTACCTGGTCTATAATAAAACAACCACATCTGAAGATAGGTATGAAGAGATGAGACTTATTATAAACTAGCGACCCGCCCCGGCTTCGCACGGAAATCATCAGTGTTTCTCTACTATATTATGCATGTATTATACATATAAACCTTCCTCTTGAATCACTCTATCCATTAAAAGAAATCGCATCAAAATCTCTCGTTTTAAAGATCTAAGCATACATAGGGATATAGGGACAGAGAATGCGACTTTGTTTTATACTATGTAGTGATGAGGAGGAAATGCTTTTAGACTTACAATAACTTGAAGAGGAATACTGAATACCTTTTCTGTTTCTATTGAGTTAGGGAATTTGTGCACTCATCCATATTTGATACGAATCCAATTCGTATCGGTAAAAAATCCATATGACGTGTCATATAGTAATATGAGTGCACTGCACAAGCTGTCATATAATTACTACATACATATAATCACGCCTTTATCCCTAACGGGGTAGGCAGAGCGGAAACGACCCAAACAAAGGTCGTTCCGCCACGTCTGACAAAGTTTTGAGGGTTATTTATGATAGATTTGTAGGTATATTGCTGTAGTGACAGGTTGTCAGCCCATCGCCTAAATTACAATATACTGAGACCCTCGGATCCCTTAGCTGGTTTTTACAGCATACCCGGGAGGAAATGCAGCTGGCACATTCTATGTTTTTCTCTCGCTCCCAAGCCAGCATATAATTACTAGGAAGGCCAATTCGAATCTAATATACGGGGTATAAGGGACAGCGTCCGGCAAACTGATAGGGGTTGCTTAGTCAACGACACTGAACAACATCAGGAAAATCTTTCAGGAAGTGAAAATAAAAATTGGCTTACAAATTGTCTGATTGAGGTGGACATTTTGTATGGAAAAGCTATTTTGTTCTTCATTTATGACTTTATTTTGATATCAACTTTTACCCTAAACTAACAATAAAATAATCCCTACAGCGATTTGGAGTCAAGGCGCGAGGTAAAGAAAGAGGAAGGCGAGGCTTTCGCGCGCGAACACGGCATGGTGTTCATGGAGACGTCAGCCAAGACCGCGGCCAATGTGGAGGAAGCCTTCATCAATACCGCCAAGGAGATCTACGAGAAGATACAGGAGGGAGTGTTTGATATCAACAATGAGGTGAGTTGGGAGGTCAGGAGTACCCTAAACGAGCGTGCATGAAAAGATTGATGAATGTAGATGAAGCGAAATAAGTTTGCAAGGATCGTAGCAAATGGAAGGATGTGATCTCTGCCTACCCCTCCGAGAAAGAGGCGTGAGGTTATGTATGTATGTATGTATGAGGTGAGTTTAATATAACCACGCCTTTATACCTATTGGGGTAGGCAGAGCGTAAACGATCTAAACAAAGGTCGTTTCGCCACGTCTGACAAAATTTCGAGGGTTTTTTAGATTGATTTGTAGGTATACTGCTGTAGTGACAGGTTGTCAGCCCATCGTATAAATTACAATATACTGAAACCCACGGATCCCTTAGCTGGTTTTTACAGCATGCCCGGGAGGAAATGCAGCTGGCACATTCTAGCATGGAAGAAGTTTGTAGTTCAAATTTCATGATTCTAGCTTTAGGCTCTGCGTTAATGAGTCCATCACTCACTCAATCAGTAAGGGAGTTCATTTGAGATTGTTGTTTATTTTTCTTTCAACGTATCTTTTTAAGTATCTGAGAAAAAGTTTGTACCACGTTTTTGTACAGAATTTTATAAACTACTCTTATACTATTCTCTTGGCCATTGCAAGTTTTCTCCTTAAACGCTCCATTTTCAATATACAAGCGAAAAACGTTAAAGTGTGCAAATATATATAATTTTTCCCGAGGATGCCGGTCCGGCATCCTTCAGATTATGATTCAACATATCAAACAGTAATAGAATCAGTCATTAAGTAAGTGTTGTACCCTAATTCTTAGTCACAGGGTTCGACGACGCAACTATCTCTAATATTTTACAAGGCGGCTTGGCAGAGATTGTCGTCGTTACAATGTACATGCTCATCTACAGGTATCTGATTAAAAGGAAGGGGGATATATCCTTAGCATAAATAGTTGTAGTATTTGGAGAGATATTTCTTTCATGCTGGACTGGGAGCGAGACAAAAACATAGAATGTGCCAGCTGCATTTCCTCCCGGGTATGCTGTAAGCTAAGGGATCCGAGGGTTTCAGTATATTGTAATTTAGGCGATGGGCTGACAACCTGTTACTACAGCAATATACTTACAAATCTATCTTAAATAACCCTCAAAACTTTGTCAGACGTGGCGGAACGACCTTTGTTTGGGTCGTTTACGCTCTGCATACCCCATTAGGGATAAAGGCGTGATTATATGTATGTAGATTTTAGCCAATCGCAGTGTGGAACTCCTGCCATAAGGAGCGACGACCAACAATTGCTGTCTGACTGGAACTAGATGCGAGGGGCTGAAGATTGATTGCATATCCGTCAGTGGTCTGATGAATAAAGAAATTGAATTGAATTGAACTGGCTGAACATGATGATTTGTTGTAATAAGTATTTATATTAAATCGATGTGAATGTTCGTTCCTCTAGGCGAACGGCATCAAGATCGGTCCGCAGCACTCGACGGGCGGGGGCGCGGGCGGGGCGGGGGGCGCGGGCTCGGGCGGCGCGGCGGCCGGCGGCTGCTGTTAGGTGCTGCACTGCACACACTGAATGCGGGTCCCAGAACGCCAGGGAAAGGTACTGACCACACAGACGCACGCACGCACTTACTCTCTCACCCACACATTGACGCGCACACTCACTCATTTAATCACGCTTGCACGCACTCACTCACACACTCATGCACGCACGCAACTACACACCAGTGGCGAGGGGTGCAATTTTATGGAGAGTAAGCCATAGCAAAAAAAGACATTCGAGTACTTTATAGTTTCGACGTAACTCCGGATTTGTTGGAGTGGAATTCTTGAAAGGGAGGCCGACGGGAATCGGCTTGTATGGACCCTTCGCGAATGCTACACACACACACACACGCACGCACACACATTCTCACTCACGCACGCACGCACGCACGCATGAAGCCAATATGTAGAGGTGTTCTGGGAACTATCAGACTTATAAGAGTTACATTACGTCGCATTGACTTTCCACTTTCTAGCTCTAGATCTACAGACGTTTCAGTCTAACAAAGGGCGGAATGACCTGTCTATTGAAACGCTTCAACTAGAAAATTAACAGAAAACACTGATAAAAATTCAAGAGTCAACTGAGTGGAACATTCAGAGAAATGCTTTCACTTGGTAACGATGATTGTTACGCATGAATGAACTGCATTTGAATTCACAAATTATTTTAACTCTATAACGCTGGTATTCTCCTATTATTGTTTTCTTCAATTAATCGCTTAATATTAATTACTTACCTTCCTATAGTATCCAAATCAGCTGTTAAGATTAGTCCACTATTCGATTCAAAACACTGATAACATGCTAATTAGTTAATTTCTGATTGAATCAAAGAAGATTATACCACATCCATCGCACATAATTACATATTACTATTAACAAAATATTCTTCTTTTTTTTCAGGAGTGCAGCTGTGTGCAACGAAACTTGGTACAGAACTTACTGCATGCCGGATTTTAAGATTATTTTGTACGCCGCAAATTAGCTTGCGTCTCAACTACAATATTCTAGTGCTGCTAGGCACATCTTTTTGTAAAGTTCACAAACTATTCGTACTTTATTTATAAAAATAAATCTGCCACATAATCTTTACCGAATTTTGGCGACTAAATTTTATAATCAGAGGTGCTAACTCCTAGCTACAGTTAAGAACAATAGTTAGTACAGTATTGGATCCCTAATGAAAACTGATGGACAAAAATGTAGCGATAAAAAAGAATCCCTTTCCGTTTTTACCAAAATATAATTTTGAAATGGCAGTAATGTTTATCTAATCTCATAAATTTCTAGATTCGCTCTACGCTATGCATTAATAAAATAGTACATTATCGAACCTAACCTAAATCTATTAGCATTGTTTATAATGTCATTAAAAACTTAGGCATATGTTAGATCCTTCATGAAGTGAAGCTTTTATGTACTTTTGTGTGTATTTAATGTAAATTTACTTTGCGAATACATTAATGTGTAAAGTTTGTCTGTCATATTAACTCTAATCTGGCATTTATTCATGAGACCATGTTTTACATTATTCTAATCGAAAGTCGTGTATATGTATCTCGGTAGTTTAATTTTATAATATTTTAATTTTGTGTGATAATTATCTAAAGTGTGGGTCGGGAAGAAACTTTAGTCTACAGTATGACTATGGATACTTAGGTAAATTCGAGGTAATTTTAACCTGTTTCTGACTTTATACCTAATATTTATACAAACAAATTCAAATTCATAGTTGATTTCTTATTTTTTAAAGAGTTACATATTATATTTTTATTATTTGTTATATTTTTCAATATTTTATAGATCTCTGTACAAAATTGAAAAATTAATCCTGTGTTAGCCAAATTAGTGTATATTATAATTTCGAGAACCATTCAATCAATGTTATTAATTATATCTGAACTTTTTGTACCTTGCATCATCTAGTTTAAAATAAGGCCTTAGATGTTTACACCGAAAAAAAAACCCTTGATGGGTAGAATCAACCAGCTTCTTAGGGGTGGTGGCCTAGTAAGGTAAGGGTGCGACACATGCAGGACAAGCTCTTAGCAGAGTTGTGTAGGACTGCTTGCAAGGTAATGAAAGACATGATTACAAAATAGGTTATTTTTAAGTTTAGCACATTGTAATGATATGATGAACATAATTTTGTAAGGTTACAATATGCAAACACATTTGTAAGGTGTAATTCATGATGAGTAAATGTTGAAAAATGAAAATTTTGCATTATTATTTACAGATTCTCATTAAAATAAAGCACATTAAATACTACACTTAGAACAGTAAAAATACTCCTAGACTGAGTGTAGAGAACAAATTTCATTTAACACAGTAAAAACACAGTTTACAATTTCAGCAGTCTTCATTTTAACAATACCACCGGCTTTGACCTCGCCTTTGGGCATCACTATCTCAGTGAGCTCAAATGCGGATACATCCAGGGTGACCATGTGGTGTATTTGAGTTTGAAATATCTGGTATGCAAGGTTCACCATCTCTGATGGTTTATCTGCCTCTTCTTTGGCCCTGGAACAGATCAGAATATTTTGCTCAGTAAACACATTATTAGATAACCAGAAAAGCATCTTATATGGGTATATCTAAATCTATGGTTAAACTATATCAAAAATCGCGAAGTTGCATATTATACATATATACATATAATCACGCCTTTGTCCCTAATGGGGTAGGCAGAGCGTAAACGACCTAAACAAAGGCCGTTCCGCCACATTTGACAAAGTCTTGAGGGCCATTCAAGAAAGATTTGTACGTATATTGCTGTAGTGACAGGTTGTCAGCCCATTGCCTAAATTACAATAAACTGAAACCCTCGGATCCCTTGGCTGGTTTTTACAGCATGCTCGGGAGGAAATGCAGCTGGCACATTCTATGTTTTTGTCTCACTCCCAGTCCAGCATGGAAGATACATATTATAGTCCTCTATTCTACGTCTACGGTACAGCAATGACTTCAAACCATAAATAACTAGCATAATGCACTGCAGCTTCATTTGCGGCATAATGTTAGCATACTTAGATATTACAACCAACTCACCCATTCCATATAATCCGTACATCACCAATATCAAAGGAGAATGTCAATTTATCCTTGTGGTCCACTTGTGGGGTTTTGTACACCAGTACAAATTGTTCGATCTCTCGTGATGTGTCATACTCAAGGAAATTAAAGCCAAACTGCAGCAGCTGATACTGTAAGTAAATAACAAAATATTTAATTATCTTTACTTCTCACAAGATGGCTAGTGCATCTATGATGAAATTTCCTTTCTTTTAAAACTGAAGGAAGAGAATACTAAACAAAACATAATATTTCAGAAAATCTAGTTCAGTTTTGTAAGTATACTCCTCTTCTAGTTTCAACCTTTACTGTATATTATGAAAGCATGCTGATTCAATTTACTAGGAGACTAATAATACATACATACATACATAAAATCACGCCTTTATCCCTTAAGGGGTAGGCAGTTTTAACACTGCCTCAGCGGGCTCCCTTGTATCACCTTGGTCTACCGGGTGGCATAAGTGAGCCCGATGTGCCGGTCCCAAGCCCGGACAAAAGTGGAGGGCTCCAGGGGCGCATCACATTGGACTAGATCTATTGTGATGCGACCCGTATCACCTCTTGCGGCAGCCCCGCACCCCTTAGTCCCCATGGACAGCGCGAATTGCAAAAGTAATTTACCCCAGGAGGGTACCGCCTCAAGCGGAGAATCCCTCGCTGTGATGGCACCATCGAGTAAAACGCTGGATGATGCCACCATAGCTATCGTCCCATCGTATTCTGGGGGGGACGACTCTACGCGCACTTTAGAGTACAGCCTGGAATTGCGGCAGACCTCGAGTCGAGCAGGCGATTCCAGGGAGTTGGAGGAGGAATTGCGGCAGACCTTGAGTCGAGCAGGCTTCCAAATCCAACTCAGTAGATCGAAAAAGAGAAAGTTGCGGTATCGGGATACCCGAGACCAAACTATTAAAGAGAAAGGGGTCGAAGTACCGAGACGGGATCGACCCCCCAAGATTAAAAGGCAGGGCACTGATCCAGACGAACCGTCGCAGCAGCGCCCGCCTAAAAAGCAGAAGGGGAAGACACAGGGTAAGTCACCTCACGACGGGCCAGCTCGCATAGGGTTACCACGACCCTCGACCAAAGGTCAGAGCGACCTGGCCGTCATGATCTGTAGAGAGGATGGCGTACCCATAGACGAGGAAGCAGCAGCCGAGATCCGTCACAAGATCAAAGTGATCATGGACGACGCGATTGAGGCTGAAATAGACGAGGACTGCCTGAGTTTCGCAGCGTCGGGGTTAGTGGCCGAAGGATTCTTCATGGTCACGCCCATCACGCAGCAGTCGAGGGACTGGTTCCTTCTAAGAGACCTAGGTATGTTCAAAGACAAAAAGCTCGTGGTGCGCAAGTGGAACAAACTCAGGGCATCAATCTTCCTTCCTGGCAAGAAGGAAGATCAGCCTAGAGATGTCCTGAAGACCCTGCGCATCCAGAACAAGAAAAAGACGGCACTGAGGATTCCTGAGTGGATTCTCATCTCCAGGGAGGATCTCCCTCAGGGAGAACGTCTGGTGATGGGAGTGCCTGAGGAAGCTTTTGAGGGGGTGGACTATGTGTGGCTAAATTTCCAGCTCACACAAGTTCAAGCCCGGGCCCACAGACCTAGACCCGACACAGACAAAGGACCAGAGAAGACACAGGGTGGGAGCGCGGGAGCGTTGTGCACCTGTAAGTGTACCTGCGGGGCGCAGAAGTCCTGCGGGTCGCTTCAGGACCTCGAGCCTGCACCCACTCCACAGAGCACAAACACACTGCAGGCACAGTCAGAGCATGATCCGGTAACGGACGACGACGACGTGATGGAGATCCCACTAGAGGGAGATCCTGCGTTGTCGAGTCCTATGGCCATCATCGCTTCTGACGACGACACCGACACAACATGACACACCCACAACCCCTAAACACACACACACATAACACAAATAACACAAACACACCCCTTCACACACCAAAACTACACACAAATACCTTAAAGATACTCCAGTTAAATTTACATCATTGCAAAGAGGCCATGGTCGAACTTTGTCAATATGTAAATGCGAAGGGAATAGACGTTGCCCTGCTGCAAGAACCATACTCCTATAATGGGAAAGTGGTTGGCATTAACAGTCTGGGAGGACAAATAATCTACCTCGGTGGTGAGTCAAATCCCAGAACATGTATATATGCTAGCAACAGGACAACACAACTAGGACTAATACAAAGCATATGTTACAGAGACCTTGTAGCCGTTGAGATGAATATCAAAATGGCAAACGAGACTGAGAAAAGGGTAGCGTTGATATCTGCTTACATCCCTAGCGAAACGGATTTCAAACCACCCACGAAAGAACTAGAAGAAGCGGTCCAGCTATACAGAGGTAAGAATATTCCATTTATTGTCGGCTGTGATGCCAACTCGCACCATGAGGCCTGGGGCAGCACAGGCATAAATGAGAAGGGCGACCTTATGCTGGACTTCATAGTAAGTAATGACTTAGACATAGTTAACATTGGCGATACCGCAACCTTTGTGACTAAGACAAGACGAGAAGTACTAGACATTACACTAGCGACCTCATACTTTAGCAACTACATTATGAGTTGGAGAGTGGACACTGAGGAAAGTTTCTCTGACCACAGAAGGATCACCTTTCAACTCGAATGTAGGATAGAAAAGACAATGATTAGAAACGCTAGGAAGACTAACTGGGACACCTTCGTTGAAATTCTCAAAATAGGGACCCCTAAAGACAAAAAGACCTCTAACGTCATAGACAAGTTAGAGGTAGATTCATTAAGACTAAATAAGACCCTAAACAAGGCGTTCCATGAATCATGCCCCCTCCAAGAATTGAGAACAGGAAAGGGGCAAAAATGGTGGAACAAAGACTTAAAAAAGAAGAGAAAACTAGCTCGCCGTAAACTAAGAACAGCCCTAAAAAGGGATGACCCGGCGAGCTGGGATGAGTACAGGAAAGCTAGAAATAACATGCGAAACACCAGTCGCAGAGAAAGTAAAAAAGGATGGCGTCATTTCTGTGAAGAAATTCACAACACACCACAAGCCGCCAAACTCATGAGAACCCTAGCAAAAGACACCACTTGCAGACTAGGTAGCCTGAGGATAGATGGGAATATCATTACCGAACCAAAATTAATTTTGGACATAATGATGAAAACCCATTTTCCAGAGTGTATAGAACATCAAGAAGAGCAACTCAACATCAACCCCAATACCAAGTGGGAAGAAGTTGATGAAGTGATAAATAAAGAAGCTGTAACATGGAGCATACTATCGTTCGCACCATATAAAGCGCCGGGACCAGATGGCATTTTTCCTAAAATGTTACAGATAGCACTAGTCCACATTATAGACGATTTGATTCACCTATACAAAGAAAGTCTAAATACAGGCTATATCCCCAAAACATGGAGGAAGGTCAAAGCTACCTTTATTCCTAAACCGGGGAAAAAGAATTATCAAGAAGCCAAATCTTTCAGATGCATCAGCCTATCGTCATACATCATGAAAGCACTAGAAAAGATTATAGACAGATTCATCAGATCGAAGATAAGCAGAAGTGGCAACCTGCTGCATGCAAATCAGCATGCATATATGCAAGGAAAATCCACGGACACTGCTCTTCATAACCTGATAGTCAAAGCTGAAAGATCTATACATAATAAAGAATACGCTATGGGATGTTTCTTTGACATTGAGGGTGCCTTTGACAAGGCGACCTCATATGCCATAGCAAACTCCCTAGAGAGAGAAGGAATAGCACAAAATCTAGCCAGATGGGTGATGAACGCTCTGAAACATCGTGCCATTACGGCAGAGCTAGGAGGTACATCGCACACTATTCGAGCCAAAAGAGGCTTCCCACAGGGAGGATGTCTCTCACCACTTATGTGGTGTCTTCTCCTGGATGACCTAATAAAGACTATAAACAGAACCATGGTATATATGCAAGCATACTCCGATGACGGAGTTATACTAGCTACTGGAAGAGAATTGAACATGATTAGTAACATCATGAACAGGACACTGAAGCTGGTCCTTCAATGGTGCAGGGATAGAGGTTTAAACCTCAACCCGAATAAAACCAAACTAATCATCTTCACAAGGAAAAGAAATAAACATTTAGAACTACCAGTCCGAATCGATGGAGTTGAACTGGAAGTAGTAGAGGAGATAAGATACCTAGGTGTGGATATAGACAGTAAACTGCTCTTTAACACACACATAGAAAACTCAAGCAAAAAAGCAAAGATGGCCTTAGTGCAATGCAGAAGAGCCGTCGGCAAGACATGGGGAATAAAGCCACATATAGTCCTATGGATCTATAAAGCTATAATTCTCCCCAGAATAAGTTACGGAGCAATAGTATGGTGGCATAGAACCTCTATCATCAAAAACAAAACAGCGCTGGACCAGGTCCAACGCTTAGCTGCACTGATGATCACTGGGGCAATGAGAACAACTCCCACAGCAGCCTTAAATATGATCCTGGGTCTCTATCCTATTGACCTACAGGTGAAGAAGGTAGCCTTAGAACAATGGTTTAGAATGAAGTCCTTTAAGTCTTGGAGGGGTAACCATCTGGACAAAGGGCATGTTAGGATAGACTCGGTGATAGGACAAAATATCTCGATGATTCTTGCAAACAACGATTTGATAGAGAAACAAGAGATTTTTGATAAAAAGTACAGAATACACATAGGCTCAAGAGAGGAGTGGAAAATTCACACAGACAACCCGACAACGATCTGTTACACTGACGGATCTAGGAAAGAAAGCACCAAATTATCGGGGGCGGGCATTTACATAGAAAGCTCGCCACGTCTGTATAGAACAATACCTTTAGGAAAATTCGCCAGCGTTTTCCAGGCTGAGGTGCAGGCCATCCTGGAGTGCGCCGGCGAGTTAGAAAATACAGAACTGACACCAGAAGTCATAATCTATAGCGACAGTCAGGCAGCATTAAAAGCGCTCAACAAAACCTGTACAACCTCTGCATTGGTTAAGGAATGCAAACTGACTCTAAACAGATTATGTACCAAAACTAGTATCACAATTGCCTGGGTGCCAGGGCACCAAGACAATGAAGGAAACGAAATAGCAGACAAATTGGCCAGGACCGGGGCAGATGAAACCTTTATGGGCCCTGAACCATGTCTACCAATTCCAGGCCAAATAACAAAAGGCGTTATTAACATAAAAATTAAAAACGATAGTAACAGTAGATGGAATAACTTACAGTCCTGTCGACAATCTAAGTTTTTCATAAAATGCTTAGATTTTAGAAAAACGCGTAGACTACTACAACTTAGTAAAAAACATATCAGACTCTTGGTAGGGTTAGTGACAGGACATTGCGGACTGAACAAACACCTACACACTATGAGATTAATAGATAACCCAAATTGCCCTGAGTGCGGACAGGAGGAAAGTAGTCTCCACTTCTTAGCCGAATGTCCTAGCTACTCACTGCCAAGATGGGAATACTTAGGAACTGACAAACTAGAGACAAAGGACTTAGAAAACATTTCCTTATTAGACATTCTGCACTTCTGCAGGGCCACCGGTAGATTCAGGGAGGTGACGCTGACGGAGCACCAGTGAACCCAGTGCTCCACCACTGGGAATTGGGTGAAATAGTTCCAATCATCAGGAGCTGATCACCCGTCTGCGTGCATCGCAGCCGTCCCACCAAGAAGTAGAAGTAGAAGTAGAAGAAGGGGTAGGCAGAGGGTTAAACGTCTCGTAAAAGGTGCTTTCGCCGCGTCTGACAAAAATTGAGGGCAATTTTAGATTGTAATGTGTATTGCTAATGTGTAGTGACAAGTTGTCAGCACATCGCCTAAATTACAATACACTGTAACCCTCGAGTCCCTTTTGCTGTCTTCTACAGCATGCCTGGGAGGAAGGGCAGCTGGAACATTCTATGTTTTTCTATCTCTCCTAGTCCAGCATGGAAGAAACTAATAATATATAGATGAAATAGATTACTTTTTATTTTATGGCATGGATGTTGATACACAATAATAAAGGGAATTACAAAATGAAACAGGTAGTCTTTCTCAAATAGAATAGAGATTATTACAATATGAAATTAAGATGTTATACCTGACTGAAGGAAAATTGCTTTATATTGCAGTCAAAAACAGTCTGTAAAGTGTTTTTCACAGCAGCACCAACTTTTTGTTCTCCTCTTTCCAGCATGTATGGCAAATGAGTGGCATTGCTTAGTTGAGAATTTGCTCCCCATGATAAAAGGAGGACTGTGTATGCTAGTTTACTCTTGCCAACTGCTTCTTGACTTGAGCATGTCACTGAAATCTGTAGTAAAAAGAAAATCACAAAATATTCTTTTCATATCACTTTATGGAACTCATTCTATGAGATAGAAATACTTGTCTCAATAAATAAGACCTACCGTTAGTCCTGGTGGGTCATCTTCAGAATACTTTAAATGTGGTTCCGGGTCTACAACTACAGTGTACTTCAACGATGAGTTTGCTGCAACTGTACTGACGATAGCTTGACGTATTTTTGAGGCATACTGTTTCAATTTCACTGCATCAGTTTGTAGGTTGTATAGGGGTGAAACTTTGTATAATTTCCATTGGCCTTCATTGTAGATTACTGCCAAAGAAGCAGAAGGTTTAATTCAGGAAATAAGGAAAAGTAAAGCCTTGCTAGGATTAGATATATATACAAAAAGCTTACTCGACAGGGGATCGGTGAGAACAACGTTAGTTTTTGTCCCATTATCTCGTTGCCAGGAAGGTTCTGACCGAAAGTGAGTCATTTTAGGTGTGCGTGTTGCTTTGCTTCAAACAACACGCACTGTGTTACACATAAAATATCACGACAAGGACTTTCTTTTGGTTATTTTCTTTTGTAAACAAATACGAAATCAAAACTTTGATGACGGTTACAAAATAAGTGTTGCTATAAAAAATACTGTCATATTTCCTGTCTGTTGGCAGCGCTGATAAAGAATACTATTCACAACGCGATTACTATATCTAACTCAATATAACTGCCTCCGTGGTCTAGTGGCTAGTGCCATGGACTCAAGATCCGGAGGTCCTGAGTTCAATTCCCAGGGGGGAAACACAAAGTTGATTTTTCAGAATTTATCACTTTGTGAAAGTTTCCCCAGTTTGGTTAGGACATTGCAGGCTGAATCACCTGATTGTCCGAAAAAGAAAAAGATTTCGTGCTTCGGAGGGCACGTTAAGCCGTCGGTCCCGGTCTCTGTCTTTGATAGTGGTCGTTACTCAAAAACCATGTCAGAGGCCTGATAGTTGTGCTACTAGGTAGTTTAAAAACTCTGACACCAGGGTTCATCGGGTCCATAGACTCGATACCCACTCGACAGAAGAAGAAGTAGAACGCGATCACGAATTTTTAAAATTCGCAAAAAATCTAGTATCTAAACTTATTCAAGAATTTAAAAAAAACTCAACTCAGCTGTCAAAAATATCATCCTTCTCTTCGTTCTGTGTTTATTTTGTGAATTTAATTATTTCCTTGCATATATCGTGCACTAATATAAGTAAAATCACATTATATCATTTATATCTTCTTATAATCCGATAAAGGTCTTATGTAAGTACGTTATTTGATAATATTTACCAAATTATCAGACCCGTGAAGTTTTATCATAAAACTTGTTTATTGAAACTCGTATCGGACTTTGAGCCTCCGATTACTAGTCTTTATAGCTGTGCGGCGTTTTCAGCTCACTTCGGTGTCGCCTCTCAGACAGGATGGATCAGCTTCGTTTCGACAATCGTGTGGCGGTGGTGACAGGTGCCGGCGGCGGCCTGGGCAAGGAATACGCCCTGCTGTTGGCCTCCAGGGGCGCTAAAGTGGTCGTTAACGACCTGGGAGGTGGTCGCGATGGCTCCGGCAAGTCGCCCGCCGCCGACGCTGTCGTCAAGCAGATCAAAGACAATGGTAAGTTATATTTAATCCCTATACATTGTCTGGAAGGGTGAATAGGTGTATTGTAGCGTAACTTTAAACTCTAACTAAAATTGCAAATCTAACATATCTCAAGGTCAAAGTTGGTCTTAATTTGCATAAATTAATATTTATTAGTATGAAGTAAGCATTTTTCATATAGACATTCACTAAAATGTAGTCCATATATTTATACAATAAAGAATAAAAAGAATATGTATTTCCTTGTAATTTTATATTCCTGAGATTTAAAAAATAAAGGATTCAGATAAGAAGTTCAACTATCAACTATAAACATCAACCTATTGTTATGTAAAAAATGAATCTGTTTAAAGATTTTTATAAAAAGCATTTGGTTTTAAAGTAGTAGGTTTAGTTTAAAACTAGCTACCAACAATGTTTTTAAACATAATATTTACACTTGATTATTTCATTTTTTTTATACTTATCTATTATTATTACTGGTTTTTATAAAAACTATACCAGTTTTGTTTTTAAGTTGTTTGCAAACTTGTCAAAAAAAAGCAGTCTAGTATAATTAACACAAAAACCAATCCTAGGTGGAGTTGCTGTTGCTGACTACAACTCCGTAGTGGAGGGTGAGAAGATCATCAAAACCGCTCTGGACAACTTTGGCCGTGTCGACATCCTCATCAACAATGCTGGTATCCTCCGTGACAAGAGCTTCGCTAAGATGTCCGACCAGGTATGATATCTACCAATAGTAAAACCGAGAATTAATAAAACAAGAATTTTATTAAAATGTTGTATGATGTGATCAATTCAATACAATACAAATACTCTTTATTGAACAAGAAAACAACTACAAACAAAAACATTACAAGTCTAGTGGGTTTCCCCATTTTACCTATCAATATAATTCTCATAAAATTAGATCATATTCAACATAACCCTTTGAAAATTATGTAATGAAAAAAATGCAAGATCTGAATGATTAGATAAATAATAATTTCCTTGAGGTTTTTTATTATCATACTTTATCTGTTGTTATGTGAAAACAATATTATCTCACTCATTTTTACTATCTTATAAGAGAATTAACAACCAGGATTATCAGTAAATACCTACACTACATCAACAATTTTTTTGCTTTGATACTTAAATTCTGTATTTTTGGTATCAGATTTTTGTTATCTATGTGTAATATTGGCATAAAAAGTGTGATTCTTGTCTGAAAATTTAATAACTGAACAGTCAATATAGTTTAAAAATAATAAAATGAAGTTATTTGACTCTTAACTTATGTTGGTTTTATAAATAGCTATTTCCCATACATTTTCTAATGTTTTATGTATTCATAACATCTTAATGTCGACCGAAATGTACAAGATTTATACATACTTCTCCTTTAATATCAAAACAATTCAATGTAATGCAAGAGGCAATTACTAATTTGTCAAAAAATCACAACAGGACTGGGACTTGATCCAAGCCGTCCACCTGAAAGGCGCATACAAGTGCACCCAGGCAGCATGGGAGTCCTTCCGCAAGCAGAAGTACGGTCGCATCATCATGACCTCGTCCAACGCCGGGCTCTTCGGCAACTTCGGACAGGCCAACTACAGGTATTTTTTTTAAATCTGTATAGGGCAAACGGTCCTATTAATGGTCACTTCCAGTTACTGCCTATTTCCAGTAAATGGTTATACTATTTTCTTCAAATTGTTCATAATAATTCCTACCCTCTGACCCCCGGCCTAGGCGCGCATGTATCACTAAAGTACTTGAGTGTCCTAGTGCTAATACCAAATTCTTTTCCAATTCCTTTTCTGTTCGAGCTACACAACTTTGGAACAAGCTTCCGAAGACAGTTCAAGACTGTCCATCGATATCATCTTTCAAAAAAAGAGTGAAAGAGCACTTCCTATCGCAACAAAATTAGTATTTATGTACGTAGGTATTTGTATTTATTATATGTATGTATTATTATTTATTATAGATGTTTATTTAAGTACTAAGTTTCGGCTAAGGAGTGGAACTCCCTGCCGGCGGATCTGTTTCCGGAACAATATAACCTGGGCCTTTTCAAGGCGAGAGTGAATAGGCACTACATAGGTGAGTATGTTTCAACATAGTCCGCATCGTCACTTTCCACCAGGTGAGATGGCGGACAAATGCTCGCCTATATATATTAAAAAAAAAAAAAAAAAAAAAAAAACATATATGTATGTTTATGTAGGTTCTAGGTTATATGTATATGTAAAAGTCTACAGCGTGTACAGTCTTGTCCCCGTATATATTGTTATCTCATATTCAGTTTTACAGGTTGGCTGGAAGAGATCTCTTTATAGAGATAAGCTCACCTTTGTGAACTAAATTTAAATTTGTTTATTTATTGTAAATTTTTTGTACGCAATAAAGAATATATAATAAGAATTCCTCTTAAAGTATGCCTGGAAGTGGCCAGTAACTGCAGGTGGTCTATCAGAACCTTTTTATCTTATGTGTCGAGTTCCGTAAGACAAAGTATGTATGAAGATTTTCTCTGTAATATATTAGTGTAGAAAAGTACATATTTATTAAAGTAACACTTGTAATGCTCATAGAGAAAGTTAGTAGATATTTTATTACCATATAAATATCATTCATTCGTAAAATCGTTTGTTATACTTAATTATATCCTAATGTTTATTGGTTTGTGCGTACCTAAGTGTATTACATAACCATGACTCACTTAAAATTGTCAATGAAAATAAAGTAAATAGCAATTTTCCTTCCTGGCGTAGGTTTGCCCTAACACAATATGCAAGAAATTCGAGCTTTTCCGTATTCTTAAGGACATTCGCGTAGAAATAAATTATTTTCCCGCTTCGAAAATATAATCGATCTCTTGTTTCATGTACGACATCCTTTTTTATTTCGTACTGATTTTCTGAATTGCAGAAGTAGTTATTTAGAAAGAAATACCAATGTTATCGTTAGCTCCAGTGTAGGCCCCGATTTCACGATCGGCCTAGGGTTTGCCCTGTAGCTTGACTTTATAGCTCGTATATTTTTTTCGAATTCCGTAGATTCATTTCCAATGTCGTGTGAGGCATGAAATCTGTAATTATTTAAATAGTATTTTAAGTAAAATTAAAAAAAAAGTTAAATTCTTCTTCCGTGCTGGTCAGGGAGCGAGAGAAAAACGTAGAATGTGCCAGCTGCATTTCGTCCCGGGCATGCTGTAAAAACCAGCTAAGGGATCCGAGGGTTTCAGTACATTGTAATTTAGGCGATGGGCTGTCATCCTGGCACTACAGCAATATACCTACAAATATATCTTAAATAGCTCTCAAAAATTCGTCAGACGTGGCGGGACGACCTTTGTTTAGGTCGTTTACGCGCTGCCTACCCCATTAGGGATAAAGGCGTGATTATATGTACATATGTATTTTTTTCCAATTCCGTAGATTCATTTCCGATGTCGTGTAAGGCATGAATTCTGTAATTTTAAATAGTATATAAAAGAGTATGTTTTTCGTACAGCGCCGCCAAGCTCGGCTTGGTCGGTCTGGCCAACACGCTCGCCATCGAGGGCGCCAAGTACAACGTGAAAGTGAACAACTCTCAAAACTTTGTCAGACGTGGCGGGACGACCTTTGTTTAGGTCGTTTACGCTCTGCCTACCCCATTAGGGATAAAGGCGTGATTATATGTATATACCAGGCCACTCAGAAAGTATTGCGATAAATAGTTTTTATATATGGCAGACTGGCCGGTTAGAATCTTTTTTGAAAATATGATTACTTGTAAGTAAAAATATGTGTGTTCCATTTTCAAAATTTCCCTCCACATTTTTTGCGAGCCAATTCAAAGTATCGTGTCTTACTGAAAAATGGATCTGCGCCGGGAACATTTTAGAGCTATGATTTTTTACGATTTCAAGTGTCGCCTGAAACCGGATGAATCGTTCGATAGACTTCAAATGGCATTTATGTATGAAAGCCCCTCCAAGGCAACCGTGTATCGTTGGTATAACGAATTTAGGCGCGGTCGACCAACCTTGGGGGATGAAGAAAGAAGCGGTCGCCCTTTGACGGCTATTACGGAAGAAAACGCGCTAGCAGTGAAAATTTTAATCCAAGATAATAGGCGAATTACATATCAGGAGATTCAGCACATATTAAAGATAGGATCGGGAAGCGTTCTCGAGATTCTACATGGGCATCTTCGCGTGAGGAGGATAGTATCGCGCTGGGTGCCGCACTACCTCACCGACGCTCAGAAGCAGGCCCGGGTGGAATGGTGCCGTGATATGCTGAACAAATTTGAAGCAGGCTCGTCTCGGCGTGTTTACGACATCGTAACAGGTGATGAGTCCTGGATTTATCAATACGATCCAGAAACCAAGCGCCAGTCGACAGTTTGGGTGTTTCAAAATGAACCAACGCCTACCAAAGTGAAGCGATCTCGAAGCGGGGGGAAGATTTTGATCGCCAGCTTTTTTAATTTGACTGGCCACTTGGCCTCAATTCCCTTACGAGATCAAAGAAGCATTAACGCCGAATGGTATACTACCAAATGTTTACCAGAAGTTTTTTCTGTTGTGAGCAACAAGCGACCAAACACAGGGCTCCGCGGACTACTGCTCCACCACGACAATGCGCCTGCACACACCGCGCTCAAAACGAGGGACTTCCTGGACAGCACACCAGTCAAACTCTTGGGTCACCCTCCTTACAGCCCTGATCTAGCACCGTGTGACTTCTTTTTATTTCCAAAAATAAAAAATCAGCTCAAGGATACAATTTTCGTCGCCGGAAGATGCGCTGGCTGCGTTCGAGCAGGCTGTAAACGAGGTGTCTACGGCGGACTGGAAAAAGTATTTTGAAAACTGGTTCAGACGCATGAATCTTTGTATAGAGGCTGGTGGAGAGTACTTTGAAAAGATTTAATAAAAATATTTGTACCTGTAGAACAATTTTTTTTAGTGTCGCAAAACTTTCTGAGTGTCCCACGTATGTATTTTTTTCGAATTCCGTAGATTCATTTCCAATGTCGTGTAAGGCATGAATATTGTGATTTTTTAAATAAATATAATCATACATACATATAATCACGCCTTTATCCCTAATGGGGTAGGCAGAGCGTAAACGACCCAAACAAAGGTCGTTCCGCCACGTCTGACAAAGTTTTGAGGGTTATTTAAGATAGATTTGTAAGTATATTGCTGTAGTGACAGGTTGTCAGCCTATCGTCTAAATTACCATATACTGAAACCCTCGGATCCCTTAGCTGGTTTTTACAGCATACCCGGGAGGAAATGCAGCTGGCACATTCTATGTTTTTCTCTCGCTCCCAGTCCAGCATGGAATGTATTTTTTAAATAGTATTCTAAATAATATGTTTTTCGTACAGCGCCGCCAAGCTCGGCTTGGTCGGTCTGGCCAACACGCTCGCCATCGAGGGCGCCAAGTACAACGTGAAAGTGAACACCATCGTGCCGACGGCCGCCTCGCGCCTCACCGAGGACATCCTGCCCCCGGATCTGTTCAAGGCCATGCAGCCATCTCTCATCGCGCCTGTTGTTGTAAGTATCCTGTTTATTTTACACTTAAACTAGGATTTTGCCCTACTTAATTAAAGTTTAACTGCCTCCGTGGTCAAGTGGCTAGCGCCCTCCCGGTTCCATTCCCAGGGGGGAAACACTTAAGTTGATATTTGAGAATTTATCACTTTGTGAATTTTTCCCCAGTTTGGTTAGGACATTGCAAGCTGAATCACCTGATTGTCCGAAATTATATTATTATTAAGCCGTCGGTCCCGGTAGATGTCTTTAATAGTGGTCGTTACTTAAAACCATGTCAGAGGCCTGATAGTTGTGCTACTAGGCGGTTTAAAAACTCTGAAACTAGGGTTTATCGGGTCGATAGACTCGATACCCACTCGACAGAAGAAGAAGAAGAAGATTTAAGGTTAATCCTATCTGAAAAGCCCTTCTAAAATCAATGAGATCTTGGCCTGAATGTGTGACTTCATAGTCAATGAATGATCACGTTTATACCGGGTGTAAGAGACAGCTTACCAGAAACTGATAGGTGGTTGCTCTTTCAACGGAAACTGAACAACTATATATAACCAAGAAATTCTTTAAGAAAATGATAGTATAGGAAAATTTAAAAAAACATTTCCTGAAAAAAGAACCTGGTGAAAGTTGTTCAGTTTCGTTGCCTGAGCAACCCTTATCAGTTTCTGGCACGCTTACCTCGGTATCCGATCTCGTAATTGTTATTTTGTAAATAACTTAACGCAAAGCGTTTTTTAATAAACAAGTAATTGAAAAAGTTCAATAAACCCAATTGCGTAGAACACAAAGTGAGTTTTAAAACTTTAAATCGTTATTCAGAACGAAAAATAAACTCGAATTGATTTTCAAATACCTATTCAATAATACCCCACTCGTCATAGTCGATTTTACTTTTTCCATTTTCACAAAATGGCGTCTTATTGTCGCCAAAACAACGTAGTTATAAGTTAATACTAACAAAATTGAATGTGTATTGCCTGAGAAAATAAACTACTCTATTATATTATTTGACAAAATCATGTCTTCAGTGACAGTGACACTGGTTAAGACGAATCGATTAACGTAAGAATCATTAAAAACGGCCCACGCGTTTGGTCTCTGAAGCGCCACAGAGGATCAAACATACATAGATAGGCTGATAAATACATTACCCTCCTTTGCGCTGCGCAGTCGGGTAAAAAGCAAAGCAAATTATCCAGAGGATTGATGGTCTGAACGATTTTAATTATAATAAGGATTGGAATAAATTATTGAGTAAATTTTTCACTACATATCGCATGTTTGGAGTCATTCTAATAATAATCCTGCAAATAATAATGCTATTGTTTACAAGTCTCACGATCTATTGAAAAAGAACAATGTTATTTATAATCTAATTATCGCATTTATACATTCCTTTTCCTCTTGTTATTTATTTTTCTACAAGGTGATAAATTGCGATAATCCTTTGGATGGTTGGTGACTTCTATGACAAATCCTTTTCGACAACAAGATACTTATTCACGCAAAATTATATAGAGTCTGTAACAAAAATTTAAACTAAACGCTCACATATGAAAGAACAATTTTTCCCAAGGAACAAAGGTAAAATAGCAAAAAAACATCTTCAACAGCTATCAAAATAGCAGGTTTTGGTCGCGCAACCACGTGTCCTGTGGAAGGTTGTTCAGTTTCATGAGCAGATTTATATCCTTTCGGGTGCATATACTCCTTCTGTTACACCCTGTATAAGTACTGTTGCCGAGACAAAATCTTCCAATGCCATTTAGAAACTTCCAAGCAGTATTTGCTAGAAGACTCGACCATATGTCCTTACATTCTTCCTTACTTATTACGTATTTCTAAAATGAAATGTCTTACAGCAGACCTAAGCAGTGAAATTGCATAAATCGTAACGCGGATCTTCTTCTTAGCTAGTGGATTCTCAAGTCGAACAACTACCCGATGAACCCTGGTGTTAGAGTTTTCAAACCGCCTAGACCAGACCGCGCAAAAGCAGAGCTATTAGGCCTCTGACATGGTTTTGAGAAGACGTGCACAATATTCCTTACCTATCTTCCTGTTCCCTCTAGGCGTACATGTGTCACGAGAGCTTCCCCGAGACTGGTAACATCATCGACTCGACCCTCGGCTACGCCATCAAGACACACCTCGTCAGGAATGAAGGTGCCCCACTCAGGTATGTTTATCATTATGATTTGCTGTAAAAGGGCCTTTTTTTCAAGTTGGTTTTTGAGACTACATACGAATTGATGAACTCTGGTATCAGAGTATTTAAACCGTGTACAATGTGTGCACCTTCATGATATGTGTGACTATCAATTATGACAACCGGGACCGACAGCTTAATGTACCCTTCGAAATCCGGAATCCATGCTATTAGAGAATCGGGTGGTTAAGATGGCGTTGTATTGTTATAACCAAACTGGGGAAAATCAATCAACGTGGTATTTCTCTTTAGAAATCAGAAATAATGGAAAAATATGCAATTTGTTTGGCGCCGTGAGATTGCGCCTCCTAAGGGGACAACTCATAGCTATGTATATTTGCTTGTGTGTTTATTGAGACGTAATGATAAGACTTCGCAATGTCTTTTATCAGTGTAAGGTCGGTCACCCTATTATTTGTTATGTATGAACTTATAAATAACTCCAGAGAATGTTTCGATGCTACTGTTGATTGCGATTATTGTAGTATTTTATTATCCCGACATATTATTGTAGTATTTTATTATCCCGACATAATTTCTTGTCCCTATTGTTTACAATGGTAATGGTGTTTTTAATTCATCAACAAGCCAAAGGAAAATCATAAAAAAATGATCTTTGTGACACTGCTTTAACTTATAAGAATAATTATCTACAAAAATATGACTTATGTGTTGTTGCATCGTCAAAAGCTATGACAAGCATAAACCATGATTAGGCCATGAATGCCATAACCAAATTCTACTATAAAGCAATCAAGTACTGTTCTGGTCTATCTAAGCCTTGGCCTTCAATCGTTCGCATCTGACAGTGGATAGTCCACGACCTCTGTCGATCAAAAGCCCAGACTTCACAGCATCACTAAAAATCCCATTCTTCATCAGGAAACTTCCCACCGACCCCGTGACCTTAGAATCCGTCAAGGAGAGCTGGTCCCAGGTCGTTGACATGTCCAAGAACAAGCACGTGGAGAAGATCGCTGACGTTACCATCGAGCTGGTGGAGAAACTCCAGGACTTCGAGGAGAAGGCCAAGCTGGACGGCGGCAAGAACTCCTACTGGTCCACTTACAACTACAACGCTAAGGACCTCACGCTATACGCTCTGGGAGGTAAGACACGCCTATAATATAATAATAATTGATGATGATGAAGTCCTGTTACCCCTCATCAGGGACATAGGGCTCGAAGAAGGGATTTCCACTGCTCTCGATCTTGCGCGGTAACTTCTAGGTCTTCCCAGCCGAGACCAGTTGATGCGGTCTCTTTTTCGACTGAGTGCCTCCAGGTGGTACGTGGGCGACCCATAAAAATTAATTTGGGTTTTTTTTTTTTCACCTGACGTCGAAAGCGCTGATGTACCTTGATATTTATTCTCCAGTCGTCTTTTTTGGATGATTTTACATCTGATGCCAATATTCATAAAATATATACTACGAGTATAAAATCATCGAATTCCTATCTTTGAACAGATTTTATTTAATGTACTGATGTCCGCAAAAAAAATAGAATTTAATTATTTTGTTAATCAAAAAGATAACCAATGAAGGATAGGACTTTAGAAATACCTCAATTTTTTTCATATAGGTTAATACGTTAGTATATGATATTACTCCATGATAAAACTGTCTGACTAATCCTTTGTATCGCGTTTTAAAACCTTGCGTGACTTTTCTTTTTTATTAATCAAATAAGAAGATAAATAAACAATTATGTTTCATTTTCAAAACTATTAAATTTATGATATAGGTTAGTAAAATGTCTCACTAATTTATCGTGTACTTTGTTATTTAAATTGATTTTTGCATGATTATTCATTTTCAAATCTTGCATGATGTACTTAGTAAAATGGTCATCTATCATGTACTTTGTAACTGCCTCCATGGTCTAGTGGCTAGTGCCAAGGTGCTCCTGATCCGGAGGTCCTGGGTTCGATTCCCAGGGGGGAAACACAAAGTTGATATTTGAGAATTTATCACTTTGTGTATTTTCCCCAGTTTGGTTAGGACATTGCAGGCTAAATCACCTGATTGTCCGAAAAAGAAAAAGATTTTGTGCTTCGGAGGGCACGTTAAGCCGTTGGTCCCGGTCGCTGTCTTTGATAGTGGTCGTTACACAAACCATGTCAGAGGCCTGATAGTTGAGCTACTAGGCGGTTTAACAACTCTGACACCAGGGTTCATCGGGTCGATAAACTCGATACCCACTCGACAGAAGAATAAGAAGAATAAGATGTACTTTGTACTGTATATTGTACTTTGCACACAACTGAATTACTGACGTACATATGAGTGTAATCTCTTTATCAGACAATCAGGTGATCATCCCAGCTATCATCCTGACTTGTATTAAATACTAAACGAAAGCTGCTTATGACAAGCCCGTAATGTGTTTGTATAAAGATAATACAATGACATGATCACCTTTGCACTTGAGTATACGATTGTCTTCTGAAAACATTATGTTAAGTAAATAAATACATTGAATGCATTTTAATAATATACTTGCCTGACTAAATGAGTCTTTTTTCGGTGAAGTATTTGTTATCAAAACACTAACGAACTGGAATGTTCGACTTATCTTATATTTTTGCAGTTTATTATTTGATAAGATATGATACGACGGCTTAATATTTACGGTATCGTGTATTATTACCGTTTTTTATTACATAATGTGCTACGGAACATTAGATAGATAGAATTTATCTCGTAAATGTATTATTACATCACTGGGTTTTTGTATTGTAAATGGCATAAGTAAATACCATAGAGATTCTCTTGTCTCTGTGATATTGTTGTTTTGCATAAAATGATACACAATGTGGAAAAAGTGGCATGCCTATTTACGAACTAAAAATAGCATGTTTAGATACATATTCGGACAATTGGACTTGTATGAAATAAAATAAACGATTAAAAGGTTTTTATTATTGTACGAAATAATAAAAACGGTTTACGTTTCGTTAATATTACCGAGATCTGTACAGCTGAAGAAACTAACTAGAGAAAATTACTTGCGATTTTAGTAGCGTACTGCAAACTGATAAGTGTTGCTTGACCATAAAATTCTTTCAGATAATCAAAAAAATAAGTTGACTTTCCCATATAAATGACCGCCTCGTTCAGTCAATTTGTATGAGAAATATTTTTTTTTATTGATTGTAAGAATTTCCTGGTGAAAGTTGTCCAGTTCCGTTGACTGAGCAACGTCTATCAGTTTGCTCCGGTATATCAAGACTTCACATATTTATTTGAATCCTCTTTCTTTCCTAGTCGGTGCGACCACAAACACTGAATCCGACCTGAAGT
Source organism: Scrobipalpa costella (assembly GCA_949820665.1). Lineage (NCBI taxonomy): Eukaryota > Metazoa > Arthropoda > Insecta > Lepidoptera > Gelechiidae > Scrobipalpa > Scrobipalpa costella. Next base: position 11,874,114 of record OX463312.1, read on the forward strand.
TCCTATACGAGAGCCATGAGAACTTCAGCGCTCTGCCTTCCTACTTCATCCTCCCGGGGATGGCCATGGAGTCGCCGCTCGTGGGCCAGGCCATGCCTCCCGGCAAACACGCCGACTTCACCAACGTGAGTTTTAAATTATAAATATCGCAATTTTATTTTTATTCTATGCTGGCCTGGAAGTGAGAGAAAAACATATAATGTTCCAGCTGCTCTTCCTCCCGGGCATGCTGTAGAAGTCAGCAAAAGGGATTCGAGGGTTACAGTGTATTGTAATTTAGGCGATGGGCTGACAACCTATCACTACAGCAATACAAATCATTACAATCTAAAATTTGCCCTCAATTTTTGTCAGACGTGGCGAAAGCGCCTGTTACGAGGCGTTTTACGCTCTGCCTACCCCGTAAGGGATGAAGGCGTGATTTTATATATGTATGTCATTACGGAATAATAAGGGAACAATGTATAATTTACTCTTCAGCATACCGGCTGTAAGGAACAGCGTCCCTTTCACTAGGATTTTCTTTCAGGAGATGAAAAAAAGGTGACTTTCCCATACAAAATGACCACCTCGATCAGGCAGTTTGTATAGAAAGGCTATTTTTGAATTTTCTGAAATATTTTCCTGATGGTTTCAGTTTCATTGACTGAACAACCCCTATCAGTTTGCGGGATGCCGTCTTTTACACCCCGTATAATCACGCCTTTATCCCTAATGGAGTAATGCTAAATTAGGTTATAAACAAGGATTGGAGCCACCTGATGGTGCGCGGTCATCATAGCCTCTGGACGCTTGCATCAACCGAAACATCACCTGCCTTTTCATGTTCAATAAGCTTTACTATTTTTGCAATAGTTTACAACATTTTACCACAATTATTACCTCGATATTTCTCGCTCTTCATTAAGAGCCACGTCTGTCTGTTTTGAAGTTCTTTGAGGAAACCTTGTCATTACACACCAGTCTTCAGAACTTCCATGCTGGACTGGGAGCGAGAGAAAAACATAGAATGTGCCAGCTGCATTTCCTCCCGGGCATGCTGTAAAAACCAGCTAAGGGATCCGAGGGTTTCAGTAAATTGCAATTTAGGCGATGGGCTGACAACCTGTCACTTCAGCAATATACCTACAAATCCATCTTAAATAACCCTCAAAACTTAAACTGCCTACCCCATTGGGGATAAAGGCGTGATTATATGTATGTATGTACACACCAGTCTTGTTTGACTTATGTTAGTTATTTGTCTAGTCTTGATATTACATTTCTGGTTTTAAATATCTGTCCCACATCAACTGTCAGCAAGCAATGACGATAATATAAGATTTGGTGTCTGTTTTTCAGATTCTCCACGGAGAGCAATACATTGAATTCGGTGCTGAACTCCCTGGAACCGAGGGCGAGCTCAGCACGCGCACATACGTCGTCGATGTGTTGGACAAAGGATCCGCCGCCGTCGCCATTCTCAACAGTAAGTTATACATAATAGGGAATACTCATGATTTAAAAAAAAGTATTAGTAGGAATTATTGTCACCATAGATGAACGGATGTGAAGGAATTTTCGCAAAATATTCATTAGTTTAAGAGTTATAATGCCTTAAAGTGGTTAGTTAAAAAGAGAGGTCCGAACTGTCATGTGACGTCATAAGACAGGAGCGCCATACTTATTCCATATAAATTGTCGTTTCGAAGAGAGAGATAGATAGTCTATCTTTATAATGGTATATCTCGGTGATTTTTTGATCAATTTTATTTCTGTTTTCACTGTTCTTTTCATAATTTAAGATGTTTTTAGACAATAGGTTCAGGAACTGAAAATATGTTATATGCACGTTCTCTATTGTAATAGTCATAACTAGATTATTTGTACCCTTAATTGAGATGGTTTGCTTATGACTCTAGTCTTGGTTTGTGGGGGCTGAGACAGAATCGACAATAGGGAAAACGATAACTATTGTACGTGGGGTGAAACGCTAAAACATAAATAGATCCTATATAGGGTTGAAAATGACAAGTAATATACATGTATTTTTCAATCGGACGTTGTATTTTTCAATAAAATACAGAAACTTTCAATCAGTTCTTAGGATGTATATTTCGTAAATTTCCGTTTTTTACATGTATTTTAGATTGTATTTTTAAGACTAAAAATAATAAAATAACTTTATGGTTAAATCAGCATCCTCCTTTATATATAATCAAAAATAATTCAACCGTTGATAACATAAAGAATGTCATGTTTTATATTTCCCGGCAATTCCGTTTTCTTGATAACTTCTACCATGATGTTTAACTGTAAAGCAAATAAAACCTACAATAAACAACAGAAGAGTTAACTGCATAAAAACATAATAATTATAATAATATTTTTATTTAAATGTCTTATGTACAAAAATATAATTTATCAGCTTACATTTTCAACACCATATTTTTTGCAAATTTCATGGCACTCTACTTTATATTTTTCAAAAAGCCGTAAATTTGTATATTTCCAAAGAAACATGCATTTTACTGGAAAGATTCAAAGTTGCGAAAAAAACAAATGTGTATCTTTCGCCATTTTCACCCCTAATCCTATCCCACCCAGTGCATGAGACAAAACAGAAAATTGTAATAACAACCCTACAGTTGTTTCTGAATAATTTATTGCTGTACGAATCTAAGGAGTTACAACTTTGCAGATAGTTATTCAAAAAAGTTAAATACATTATATTTAAATAATAGTGTTTGTGTTGTTTAAAAATACATACTCTTCGCGATAAGAACCGGACAAGCTGCGATCAAGTGCGGTTAAGCCTAGTTTCCATATCTTTAAAAATACTTAAACCTAAATAATTGCTCGTTACATAAGACTGCTTTTACAATTTATCTATTAAATCTGCGATGACTTAAATCAATGTTTAATCCGATTAATTAATGAAATGTTTATTGTGAATGAAGATACCAGAGATTAATTAATTTTAATATCGGTATAAGCAACGTGATTTTATACGTGTAAAAGAACTGTATGCTACCAGCTACCAGCGTATTTGAGTTACTGCAAATTTTTGCCGGATATGTCCAGCAGTGGATTTTATCAGACTAATAATGATGAGATGATTAGTGTGACAAATTGCAATATGCCGTCGATACTTTGTCTTGACCATAAGCCGAGAATAACGTGACTAAGGCCCGTAATTATAATCAACTCTCAAAGTGACAGCGGGTTTGAGTTATTATCAATGTCATTTTAGTACAAAACAGCCTGTCAAATCTATTATTATTATTAAATTAATTGTTTTAAGAATTAAACATAAAATTAAACTTAAAAATTAAAACAATAGGCGAGCTTATTTCTATAAGAGATCTCTTCCAGCTAACCTAATGAGGATGAAAGAAGGGAAAATCACGGGAACAGATATAATAAAATAAACTAATACATAACATCATCAATATGATATATAATTAAATGGTATAAAAGATATTGTAATGAATCTAAATATATAAATGTCATAGAGAGTTCATAAAATGCTCTTTCAGTCTCTCCTTAAATCTAAACTTAATATTGCTCTCAATATTGAGATCGCCTAATAAATACGAGCCTACGATACTACGTAGACGTAACTGATGAACCCCTTTTCCAGGCGAGATCTACCAAAACAAGCAGCTGCTATACAATACGCAGCAGCACATCTTCGTGCTCGGCCAGGGCGGTTTCGGCGGCCCGCGCACCAGCAAGAACGCCACCGAGGTGGTGCCGGCACCCAAGCGCGCGCCCGACGCCGTCGCCGAGCAGAAGACTTCAGTAGACCAGGCTGCTTTGTACAGGTAAAGATCAAAACTTTTTTTTGTTATGATCATCCAGGCTAAGAAAAAAGATAAAAATAAAATATCATCCAAACATTTTCAGGGGGATCGCCGCGACACTATACGTGCCATGTGCACTTATATAAAAAAGAAGCGAAGCCATGAGTATGCCATGTTGTATGGTATTCTTTCGGAATTTCTGAAAAGTCTAGGCAGCGTTTTTTAAACCGAAGGTCATATAGGGAAATTCGAAGCGTCCAAAGGGCGTAAAAAATGTCGTATAACATTTGTCTTCACTTGTTCGGCCTAATCTGGAAAGACTAACGCTAAAAAGTGATTAACTCTAAGAAATTTTTAAAGTGTTGAATTATGGCATCTACTATGTGTGTCCATGTGAATCCCGATTTTAGCAGTTATTGCAAAAACCTTTCGATAAAACGGTGAAAACTATAATGATTGTTGCAATGTTTCCAGGCTGTCCGGTGACTTGAACCCGCTTCACATCGACCCCAGCGTGGCCGGTGCTATGGGACACAAGCAACCCATCCTTCACGGACTCGCTTCTCTCGGATTCGCCTCCAGACACGTCTTGGCCAAGTAAGTGTATCTATTTTGATGTATAAAATTGCGATAGAAAGCTCTTTACTATTATTGTGTTGTGGATCAAAATAAAATTATTTTCTTTCTTTCTTACTAGAGTAAGACTAGAGCCTGAATCAGTAGTCAGTCAGAGTAGACCATGAAGCTTTATTCTGAACCTTTATTTGTACTTGATGGAACACAACATGCTCTTTTGGGAGGTTATGTAAATTACTATAAGTTCGAAAATTTATACCAATTATTCGTCTCATTTCAGATACGGAGGCAACGACCCTGCCAACTTCAAGGCAATGAAGGCTCGCTTCGTGAAGCCCGTGCTGCCCGGACAGACGCTCGTCACAGAGATGTGGCTCGACGGCAACCGCGTCTACTTCCAGGCCAAGACCAAGGAGACCGGCAACATCGTCATCTCAGGTGGGTTTGCGAATTATACACATATTAACTTCTCGGTAATAACGGTGAGGCTTACTTCAGGACAGAGTGGACCTTGACTCTTAAGGAGATAGGCTAGATTCTATGAAATAAAGCTTTTAATAGATAAGTATGTTATATGGAAAACACATCCGGTTATGTGGGATCGTTTAGCCAAGCTTATTTATGTACAGGCAAAACTGTGTTGTTGTTGCTTAGTGTACCGCTAGATGGTAGATCACATACCACTGTACAGTCTCTCACAATTTATAAACGTCGACCTCGTGTCGTGTTTTTCAATTTCTCTTATTTATATTTTTTTTTATTTATCAACAGGCGCCTACGTAGACATGAAGAAGATCGTGACCGGCGGAGAATCATCCAGCGCGCCCGCCGCCGCCGTCAGCTCGGGAGGAGCACTCAAGAGCGACGGCCTCTTCGCCAAGATCAAGGAAGAAGTGGCCAAGAACCAGGCAATCGCCAAGGGCATCGGCGGCGTCTTCCAGTACAACCTCACTGAGAACGGAAAGACCATCAAGCAGTGGAGTGAGTATTGCGTGATTTTATTATGTTCCCAACAGCTTTGTTTGGATACGTTAGAATAAGTATCCGGCATGGAAGCAGCATGTGCATATGCAGTCACATTTATATTTCAAAGGTTGTCTCCATCAATCCAAACAGATTGAAACTGTTTTTTTTTTTCCTCATGTTGTTTCACTCAATCAAGCTCATATTTTCTAGCAGTAGCTGACCAAATTATTTTCTTTTTACAGCTTTGGACTTAAAAACCCCTGAAGTGTACGAGGGCGTACCAAAGGCAGGCAAAGCCGACACTACCATGTCGGTATCAGACAGTGACCTAGTGGAAATCGCATCAGGCAGCCTCAGCCCTCAAGTCGCGTACCTCAAGGGAAAACTCAAGATCGCTGGCAACATCATGCTCGCACAGAAACTCGGACCTCTGCTCAAATCTGACGCCAAATTGTAGACTATGACAAGGCTCAATCTAGTACGAATAAGAGAACTGTGGTGTAAAGGGATAAGGCTGCATATCAAGTGAAAATAGCAATAATTGTTTCAAATTATATGAAATTTTATTAATGACGATGTTATGTTGATTATGAGTATTTAACTGATAACTGATGTATTTATACAAGAACAATATTATTACAACTGTTACCGATTCCACTAGATATTAAGTTTATATATTGTACCGTTATTTTTGTAATGGTGACGGAAAATATATCAATTTTATAAAATAAACAGTTTTTATATTGAAGGCAATATCTTTCCTTGTAAGAAAAGATTAACTTCCCTTACTTCAGTTTCCCAAGCGGATTTCATCTGAGGTTGTGAACTTAAATCTAGAAACTTGCTGGCTTGCACTTCTGGCAGCCCCTTGGTTTTCACTGCTGTACCAATGACGCAACAGTATGTGCCTGAAAAAAATATGGAAATATTCTGGGGTACTCTAATCAATCATTTGTACTGTACAAGTGAAGCAAATAAATATAAGTAAAAAAGTTAAATGAAAATGTTCTTTTGAAACAAGTACAAAGCATTTACAAGTGAAAAAATGATAGGATAAAAGTCCTTGATAAAACCTCAGTTAAATAAAACTAAGCATTTGGTGTAACGAAAACAATTCAAAGAGTTTGTAACTGAAGCAAATAAATAGGATAAAAGATTAACGGAAACGTAGTTGATGAATTCCAATGAGTAAAATCGAACACCAATAACTTGGACAAAAGCAAGAAGGTTTTGTTTTGAGCAAGTGGAGCAAATAAATAGGATAAAAGCTTATGTTATGATAAAAAAGCAAGAACAACTGTTTGCGTCAGTGCGGATGTACGTTGACTAAGATATATCGACAATTTTGAGGTTATGTCACAAGTATCTTGTTATTCATCTGTTTTAATGAAGACTTACCTTTGCGTAATGAATTCTTATCTATGACACCGTCATCAGAATCACATTTAGTTATTTTAGCTCTTCCAGAACTGTCCGAGATTATGAGAATGTCGGTGCCCACTGTTTGCTCGATGGTTCCCTGAATCCACACTTCTAACGGCGGCGGAACATTTAGCAAGTCTCTCACCATGTATTTCTTCGGCCCCACAGTCATTTTAGGTAAGAATTTTCAGTTTTACTTCAGAAATCAGTTCTTGTAAACCGGTAGTTTCGAATTTTAATGCCTTCTGTCAAAATCGCAATGACAGCTGTCATAATGAAAGGTATTTCTAAATTCTCCTATACTGGAACGCAAAAGTCAAAACACATGCGGCCTATTCTTTAGTATAATTTACTTGTAAATCAATCATACATACATTAAGGTTGTTCAAAAAGTACTTTTTTAAATTTTCGTATCGGCCACCCTCTTATTTTGTGAATTATATCCATATTATTATTATTGCAAAATATCAGCTTACTAAACTTAAGGCAAGAGGCTGCTCATATTTTTCACAAAACACTCACTCAAGTTTACTAACATTACTGCTAAAAAATAGGGATATGAGTAGGTCTCTGAAGTAAAATATAAAAAAATACATGTTTTACGTAGTCTAAGGCAACTTTTAGGTTTTGTAAGTGCATTTAAGTGTAGAAATTTAGAGATATTCCTTAAAATTTGATTGAAAATAACTTCGATTTCTAGGCAAAAGAACATATTTTTATTTAATGTTTTTCGATAATTCAAACCTTTGTCACATTTGAATCAGCTTCCTATACTAAAAAAATAAATTTGACTTCTTTTAGTTTTTATTTTTTCTAACAAATTCCATAAATTGTCTACCGATGAGCATCCCTTTCCATTAAAGATATCTTTATGAAATTTTGCACAATACATTTTTTTAATACGTGTAACAATATGAGAGGCTGGCCAAATTTCTAGCATGAGTTTGGTTTTTTCCATACTAGCTTGAACCACGCTAACATACATACATATTATAATCACGCCTTTATCTTTGGGATAAAGAATTTTAATAGTAAGTCCCAAACTTACAAAGTTTAGAAACATATTATATAATGACACTAAAGAGTTATGACATAAAGAATTGAAAAAATATAAGTATTATAAAAGAAAGTTATCTATATGGCTTATCAAAAGTTAACGAAGACATTTTAAAAATAAATACATACATATAATCACGCCTTTATCCTGAATGGGGTAGGCAGAGCGTAAACGACCTAAACAAACGAAGGCAACGTCTGAGAAAGTTTTGAGAATTATTTAAGACTAGCTGTGCCCGCGACTTCGTACGCCCGCTTTGTATGGAAAACACGCAGTGTCGAACATACTGAAAACGCTTCTCTGCGCGTAGGAGAGGGATCTGCTAGCTCGCGCGCGGAAGCGTGTTTTCCATACAAAAACAAAGATCAGATAATGCGAAACACGCTTCCGCGCGCGAGTTAGCAGATCCCGCTACTACGCGCGGAAAAGCGTTTTCAGTATGTTAGACACTGCGTGTTTTCCAGACAAACTAGGGGTACTTACTCGATATTAGAATGGTTTGCGTGATTATTTCTAACCTAGGCTGGACACGAGGTAATTAAAAAAACTCAGTCAAATAAAAAGTCTCTTTAAGATCGGTTAAAAACGATCAGAGTTAAATTTCCTGCCTACTACTACTACCCCCTAAGTCAGGTGGTGTGATTCTTTGTATCGTAACTTTGATTAAATAATGCTCAGTCAAATAAAAAAAGATCCATATAATCGGTTAAGAAACAACCAAATTTCAATTTCCTGCCTACCCCTTAAGTCAGGTAGCGTGATTTTAGGTATCCTAAGTTGCAACCCGGGTAACACACAGTTGAATAAAAAACGTCCCATCGAATTCGGTTTAGTAGTTTTGGCGTGACGTGGTAACATACAGACATTCAAAAATTTTAAAAAAAACGTTGATCTTTATATCGTTCATAATGCCTGCTGCAATATTTTTTTTATTTATTTATTTAACAATTTATTGTACACAAAAAACATTATAAACAAAGGACATAAAAAACAAAGACACAACAGGCACTGCTTATTTAAAAAGATATTTCTTACAGCAGACCTACAGAAGTGATTATTTTAACGATACGCGGATAAAACGTGCACAATGTACAGACACGACCCTTCCAGAGATTTATTATATGTATAGATAGATTTGTAAGAATACTGCTATAGTGCTAGGTTGTCAGCCCATCGCCTAAATTACAATATACTGAAACCCTCGGATCCCTTAGCTAGTTTTTACAGCATGCCGGATCAAACCATCCTATCATTTACTCGAGCATTACAACCTTCAATAACATCCTATACAGTCAGAAATATGCGTGGTTCGAATCCCACCACGTACCATTGTGTTTTTCGGTTTTCGAATTTCATATGTATGTTTACTCGGCGCTTTTTCCGTGCTTCGGAATATATCTATTCGGTTATTAATATATATTCGGTTACCTACAAATCGATCTTAAAATAACCCTCAAAACTTTGTCAGACGTGGCGGAACGACCTTTGTTTAGGTCGTTTACGCTCTGCCTACCCCATTCGGGATAAAGGCGTGATTATATGTATGTATGTATTCGGTTAATATTGTTTAATACCGTAGATATTAGTCGTTAAGCCATTTCAGAGGCCATTGGCGGCTTGAAAACTCTGACCTAATCTAGGATTGGGTCTGGTTTCCCTTCTGGGTTGCAGAGGTCAGATGGCAGTCGCTCTGTGTAAAAACCAGTACTCTCGTTCAATCCCCTAGATTAGGTAGCCGACCCCGTAAGATACGGGATAAGGCTAGGGAGATGATGATATTAGGGTCAGAAATAATCACCCGTGTAGTGTTAACTGCCTCCGTGGTCTAGTGGCTAGTGCCATGGACTCCCGATCCGGAGGTCCTGGGTTCGATTCCCAGGGGGGAAACACAAAGTTGATATTTGAGAATTTATCACTTTGTGTATTTTTCCCCAGTTTGGTTAGGACATTGCAGGCTGAATCACCTGATTGTCCGAAAAGAAAAAAAGATTTCGTGCTTCGGAGGGCACGTTAGGCTGCCTACGCACTGGCGACCATAGACGCGGCCAGGCCGCCGCGGCCATGGTCGCCGGTGCGTAGGCAAGCGCGACATGTGGACGGCCGAAAAATTTGCAGTCGACTTCCAAGGGTGTGTCAAGATGGACGTGCAGAAGATAATCACGCTAACTGTGCTTGTGTATTTACTACGAAAATGAAAACGGAAGATTTCACGTAAAAGACAGTTTTGGGTGCATCCATTACTTTGCGAGAGAAAGACTAAAGGATTATATTATACTTATTTTTTGGATTTAAAAATGTATGAGAAGAGATTCTTTAATTACATGAGAATGTCAACGAATACTTTTAACCTGTTACTGGATACAATAAAACCAAAAATTACTGGAACTGGTAACAACTATCGGAAATGCATTCCAGCAGAAGAAAAATTAGTAATAACAATAAGGTAAGCTTTTTCTTTTTTAAATACAGAATGTTTAAAAAATACGTGATATATTTTAAAGGGTGTTTCGGAATGGAGTATTGTGTACAGGAAAAATAAAAATAATGTGATAGGGCCTTTTTTTTACTTAAACTGCTAAATGGATTTTTTTGTAAATTAGAATTAAACAAGACTCGATTCTGAATCACCCTAAACCACCACTGTTGTGTTTTTCACAACAACCTGTATAATTCATTGACCAAGGTTTTGCCACTTTAAAAAATTTATGAACTCTTGTTCAGTAGTATTCTACTTTACGACTTTGAAAAGGAGAGGAAAAGGGCTTGCTTATAACATGTTTTTAAATATTAAAAAACTGAAGTAGATAATCAAATTATTTATATTTTCATAACTTAAAAAATGGCAATTGTGAACAATTAATGATTCAAATTGGGAAATAGGTCTATCATTTCTGAATTTTGGGAAATATCAGAATAATGAGTATGAGTATCGCTGTAATTTGAATCATCTGATATCCTGTTGGTAGTAGAATAACCTGAATAACTCGGTCAATGCGGGTCATATTCTTGGTCGTTAAGAATATTGAAATTTCTTGAATAGTTAATGCGCGCTGTTGTAGGTGTACAGTTCGGTTGGTATTTTTCTATAATTTCCATGATTTCCATTTTCGCTTTGGTCTTCATTGCAGCAGGGATTGTTTGAAATCTTTCGAGGAGGGATAAAAGAAACAGTCTGTCACAATTTGAATCATTCTGTGTAGTCGCTATGGTCTTATGCAGAACTGAAATTAGAGGGTCTGTATCGGATTCTTCGTTTGGTATTTTTTTCTTCCTTTTTGTTCTAAGCGACTTTGATGCAGACTGTTGAGTCTCAAGATCAGAAGATCTTGCACTTTCATTTTCTTGACTTGCCTCTTCGAGACTATTTTCTGTTGCGTTTGTGTCCAGCACTGATTTCAAAAACAGTAATTGGTTGAAATAGGTGTATTGTGATTTACGTTTTGCAGCAGAACCACTTTTGACATCTTTAAGACGGCGCAGCTCTCTTGTGAAACAGTCTCTAAGGTTTTTCCATCTTTTTTGGAGAGTAATGCCTGTAAATCAATAAATAAATGTAGTACATATTACAAAACTAATATTATGTTTATTAATGTGAATTTTATTTTCAGGTATTTGGCTACTGGGTGTTATTTATCTCATATAAGTCATGAATACCGTATAGGGCTTCCTACAGTATCGGAAATAGTATTTGATGTTTGTGAAGCAATATGGGAGATATTAAAACCAATTGTGATGCCACAATTGACCAGAGATAAGTGGATTCAAACGGCTGAAGGTTTTCAAAAATACGCCCAATTTCCTAATTGCATCGGAGCCATCGACGGCAAGCACATTAGAGTTATCAAACCACAACATTCGGGATCTCTTTATTACAATTACAAGAATTATTTTTCAATCGTGTTACTTGCAATATGTGATGTAAATTATAAATTTCTTTACGTAGATATTTGAGCATACGGCAAATGCAGTGATTCGTCAATTTACAAAGACTCTGTATTTTATCATAGGCTTTTAAATAATGATCTCGATATTCCGAGCAATAACCCCATCAAAGAAAATGGCCAATCAATGCCGTTCGTTTTAGTGGGTGATGAGGCGTTTTCACTATCGGAACATATGATGCGACCGTATGCTGGGAGAAACTTGAATAATGTAAAGACTAATTTTAATTATCGACTATCCCGTGCCCGCCGCTATATTGAATGTACATTTGGAATATTAGCCAATAAATGGCAAATTCTTCACCGACCCCTAAACGTCAAGAAAGAATTTGCAGTTGTGATTATAAAAGCTCTATGTGTGCTTCATAATTTTGTGCGAGAAAGAGACGGATATGATTTCAAGGACACGTTAACTGTACCAGAGGCTTTATTAGAAATACCTGCATGTTTACCTAATAGAGCAAATAGAACATCAACCGAATATCGAGATATATTCGCAAACTACTTCAGTACCGATGGTCGCTTGCCCTGGCACAATTTGTAAATATATGGGTACCTACGACGGCTGCTCAGTTTGTGCGTTGAGGCACTTGCTCGCCGCGAGCCGCCATTGCGCGCCGTAAACAAAATGGCGTCGAACGCACATGCGGTATGAGTAATCTTTTTAAAAAGTTATTCCAATCATTACGAAAACCTGGGAAATTTTAGCAAATAATTGTCAAAACTCATGTGCAAAGCGAAAAATAGTAGTTGTAGTTCATCGCATTATTAATTTACTTAGGCATAATAAAATAAAATACTAACCAAGTTCTGCCTTTTCTTTATCTTCCATGGATTCACCGCCAAATATATCGACCACTTCAAGCCACAACTGCCGCTTAACATCTTTATTGGAGTAATCATTTGATGCTAAATCCCATAAACCTCTTCTATTTTCAACTTCAATTATGAACCTTTCCGTGTCGAAATTGGCCATTGTAAAATAATCCTAGCTACACGTCTGGTCGCCGCGGCCGATGCGGTAGCACTGATGAATTTAAATACAGAAGTGATGTTCTCGACGGCCACGATTGGTCGCTGGTCGCGTGGCATCAAATTGGACGCCGCGGCCAACGGTGGCCGCTGGTCGCTGGCCGCTAAGTGCGTAGGGGCTATAGCGATTGCCATATAAAGTCCAGAATTCACTGGCCGCCGCGGCCAGGTCGCGGCGACCATGGTCGCCAGTGCGTAGGAGGCCTTAAGCCGTCGGTCCCGGTCGCTGTCTTTGATAGTGTCGTTACTCAAACCATGTCAGAGGCCTGATAGTTGTGCTACTAGGCGGTTTAAAAACTCTCGATAGACTCGATACCCACTCGAAAGAAGAAGACCCGTGTAGACAGCGTTAAGGATTTAGGTGTCCTGTTTGACCCTAAACTTAGTTTCAATGACCATATAAGATCCCTAGCTGTTGAAAGTTACGGTAGACTTGGGTTTGTACTTAGAAACTGCCGTGATTTTAAAGATCATAAAGCTATTGTTTTAATTTATACTGCCTTAGTACGCAGTAAACTAGAAACTGCAGCGATCGTGTGGAATCCGCATGAATCCACTTACTGTTTACTATTAGAAAAAAAACAAAAAGATTTTTTAAGGTTTATGTACAAGAAGTTTTACGGATATTATCCTTTTCTTTATCCTACCCGGTATCTCCTTGGTGTTCTAGGGTTTAACTCTTTACAAACCAGACGAATGTATGTTACTTCAACAACCGCATGCAGGCTTCTGCGAGGTGACTTAGTCTGCCCTGAGCTAGTATCGAGTGTGTGTCGTTTGTTTGTGCCTGACAACTACTTGCGAGGCCGCAGCCGTCGTCTCCTGGTAGTACCCTCAGTGCGGTCTGAACATCATGCACACTCTCCGCTGGTACTTGCGCTCACTCAACTTAACACGTATCCTTCGCAAATATCCTTTGCAAAAAAATATAAAGTGTTTGTGTTTATCAGAACGTTATTAATACTATTTAATATTTAAATTAATTTTATTTTTTGTATATACTAGAATTTTGTTACCTTAGTTTTTACAGTGCCTAGGCTAAGCTGTAATGCTGTAAAAAATATTTTCCAATAAATAAATTACATTACAAGCATTATCTATATTGATTTATTATATTCTTCCATGCTGGGCTGGGAGCAAAAGAAAAACATAGAATGTGCCAGCTGCATTTCCTCTCGGGTATGCTGTAAAAATAGCTAAGGGATTGAAGGGCTTCAGTTTATTGCAATGTAGGCGATGGGCTGACAACCTGTCACTATAGCGATAGAAATTTAAGTCTAAAATAGTCCTCAAAACTTGTCAGATGCGGTGGAACGATCTTTTTTTAGGTCGTTTACGCTCTGCCTACCCCATTCGGGATAAAGGCGTAATTATATGTAGGTATGTGTGTATGTAATATATATAATAAGTAAATCATTCAAGTTTTAATTTGTATAAACCGAAAAGTATAGGATATCTTTAGTTTGAACTCAATAATAATTTCAGTATAATGAGGACTTGGCTAATTTATACGTAGATATAAGAACTTCACATACTCCACATATTTTATTTCGCGATTATAGTAATTAACTACCTACATTATTACCCGTCGCAATCAACGTAAATACGCAATAAATAGACGTGGCGCTACGACGCCTGCCTACAGTGCCTACTGTTTACAAACGTAGCCGCGAGCGTGAAACCGGCGCAGCATCCGCACTCGCTCGCTCCCGGCCCGTAACAACTCAATCAACGCAATTTTAAAATAAACCTTTTTTAAACAACGCTCGCCGGCCGCGGCCGCGCCGAACAAAAAATACGCCCGCACAAGGTCTCGATAATGACTTTCTCGAGAACCTGGTTCACTAGCTACGTGTATAAACATCTCCCTATATGACTCGCCGTACCATTTTCGACCTTACTTGACTCGAATATGACTTGAACTAAGGTGAGTTTGGAATGGTCTTTAGATTACCGCGGATGAAACTTTCAAATGTAACGATTTAATTATCTAAGTACTGACCACGATTATATTGCTTGTTTAGTTGGAGTACTTCTCAATAAAATTAGAAATGTTAATAGAACTCACTTAACTTTCAAATAGAGCCGCCCTCAGAAAATTTTAACTAATTTGCAAGTTAAACGGCAGGGTCCGTAGGTACCGGTTCAGGTACCTACTACATTATTTAAAGAAATAAATTCAAAATGCATGATGCAATTTTTCATCATCAGAAGCTCATGAATCAGTTCCACTTCCACCGCAAGTTGTTTGTTGAAATGCAATCATTTATCTTCGTCCAACATACTCTGTAGCCGAAGACAGTTCGTTCCGACCGGTTGGTAAATCTAATAAAACAAAATAAAAACGCAACAAGTCTATTCCGTTGCCCCATGTCCACTCCCCGAGCTCAAAACAGGTGTGAATCTAGGAACGGGGGTCCAAAAACTTAAATACAACGCGATGTAGAGTCGTTTTAAAACTCTCCTCAGCGAGTTGTTTCGAAAAGGCTTTCAAAGGGGGTCTCAGAATCGTGCACGACCGAACAACTTGGACCCCCCGCGGCTACGTGGCTGGCCAAGAGGTGGGACGGGAAGGGAAGAAGAAGATATTGAAGCTGTCATCTGGGGCGGAGCGGAGGCGAACACAACACAACTCAATCTAAGGCGCGCGCGCGGCCCAAGCACACGCACCCGTGTCGCTCCGCTCGGCCAAGACGACGACAAACCAACCGTCTGTATACATGAATAAAAACTACGTAAAAGTGAACAGTTGGACAGTAAATCCCTTAAAATTGATAGTGATGATCAAATCGTGACGTCGGAACTCAGTGATATTTGTGGAACATCGTAAAACTTAACAAAAACAGGAGTTCTAACTTTCCAAAGAACGCGAGCCATGTGACTACGAGACCGGCGAAGTAAGAGAGTTGTACGTTCATTTATCTTATTTTAACTTTATTGTAATAGCTAATAATAGAGATGAAGGGTGGACGATTGCATTCCACTTTCAGTGTTCACTTTCAGTTCAGTTGTCTTTTATTTACTCTGATTCAATGCGAAAGATACCTGAATAAGTACCAAAATGTAGAGTCGTAGTCTTAAGTTACTTTTTACTTGTAAACAGTCAAATAAATCAATCTTTGGCTGTATATTTAGGACAATACATACATATAATCACGCCTTTATCCCTAATGTGGGGTAGGAAGAGCGTAAACGACCTAAACAAAGGCCTTTCCGCCACGTCTGACAAAGTTTTGAGGGTTATATAAGATAGATTTGTAGGTATATTGCTGTAGTGACAGGTTGTCAGCCCATCGCCTAAATTACGATATACTGAAACCCTCAGATCCCTTAGCTGGTTTTTACAGCATGCCCGGGAGGAATGCAGCTGGCACATTCTATGTTTTTCTCTCGCTCCCAGGCCAGCATGGAAGTAACAGTTTAGGACAAAAATACTTAATACTACGTATATACTAATAGGAATGTATTTTATATATTGAATTAAATTAAATCCATCCATACATTCAAGTATCTAAGTAGAGATAGCTACACGAACTAGAATAATGAATGAAGACGTACAGATAAATTGTTCCAAGAAAATATTAAGGTCAACGGAAATCGTAAATCACTAGACAATTGCAGTGAGGCAAATATCAAAGATAGCGAATGTAATAAACAGATCCGTCGCACATAATGGTCAGCATGTCATCGACGTACAACTTGTGGTAGAGCATAGGAATAACCCAATTGGTCAAGTTCGTAGAAGCATTGTCGAGTCCGACGTCGCCTTTCCCGCGTCCTTAGCTGTCACATACGTGGATTGAAATAATGAGATGGTCTGCTAACTGTTTGACGTAAATATATTAGTGGTCTTGCGAACTTATGAAGAATATTAAGTAGATCCTGTCCGTTTAAAAATGATAAATGAGCGGCAAATGTTTAACGAATGTATGCTTATCGATACATGTATCAAAACATAAGTAATTTGGAGTCAATTTAAAATGTACGCGACGTTGCGCAAGATTAAATACGAACTTGACCGAATCCATAAAACTCCGATTTTTATAACGGCGCGGCGCTGCGGAAAAATAACCTGAAAATATAGCATCGGAATGAGACTTCTAAGTTGTTATTGAGATATCAAATTCCTTCGCTTGATTCACCAATATCCATTATTTACACGATTAGTTTATGTTGTAGCAGTTGTCCAAGAACGGCTAGATGCGTATACTGCCCTCAGAAGAAAAAAAAACATAACTACAGATTTTAGCGAAATCTTAAAAACTATTCAAAATATGCAAAATCTATGTAAATCAAAAAATAAAAGAAATAAAATGCTTCCTTTTAAAAAAAACCCTGAACCTTTAAGTTTATTTAACCAAAAGATATGATAGTCGAAAGTCTTTTGCATTTTACGCTCAACATGGTAGGATGAAGTTATGGTTTTTTTCCTTCTGTGGGCAGTATACGTGCACGTACCCTCTATAAACCAGCAGCTAGCTAGACATCGGCGCCGAAAGATTTATAGCATCGTACGGTATAAGATAATGATGTTCGCCACTTTACTTGACAATGGCTGGCAAACGTGAACATCGTTAGAATAAACAAGGAGTCGTGAATCTGTGATTCATCTACAAGCAATTCCAACTTACAGAACATTATCCTTGGAGTAAACACACCGCCGTCAAGATTTCAAACGGCCGAGAGATGAGAGTCAATTACGAAAACAATAGCGGGGCGAGCAAACCATTCTAAGTTTAGAAGGCTATTTTTTTAACGGCTGAAATGCCTTCGCAGAACTGCTGAGCGGAAAATTATGCTAATTCCCTTTGTCCGGGGTAAAAGATGACAGATGTTGGCCGCCATATATTTTGAAACACTAACTTTGTTGCTCAAGGCCTGGCGTTGTTGCTGCGTTAGTTACAGCATCAGTCAGCTGTCAGGTGCGAATTAGACCCAGCTTAACCATATGCCGCTTCTTAAATAAAGAACAAATGAAGGGTACCTTAACTCCTGTTGCAATTTGAAACGTTTAAAATGCAGTTGTATGCGTTTGAGTAACATTTTGAAAATATGCAATCTATTATAATTAAAGAAACCACTAGACTAGAAGATATCGAGATTTGGCTAAGCAAAAGGCAATTTCACTACATAGTATAAAACAAAGTCGCTTTCTCTGTCCCTATATCCCTATTTCTGCATAAATCTTTAAAACTACCCAACGGATTTTGATGCGGTTTTTTAATGGATAGAATGATTCAAGAGGAAGGTTTATATGTATAATACATGCATAATATAGTAGAGGAACACTGACAATTTCCGTGCGAAGCCGGGGCGTGTCGCTAGTTGACAATATAAAAGGATTTTTTAATGAATTTGACCCGTAGTACCGATGTAGGTAACTCGTATCCCGTTCAAGAAACAGGCATCTCTATTTTTATTCTCCTCATTTTATTGTCCGCTGCGCGTGGGCAAGGTGTTTGTTTGCGCTGGGCGTTAGAGAAATCGGATAACTTGAGCAGCATCCGATGTCCCTAATCTCTGTTTACCCACATAATTAACTGTGGACTAGTCAAGGGTATAACGTTACACGGCATGCACTATCTACGGGATTATAAGTGCACTGTGCTGCCTCGTAAAGATGTTTGCTCAAGCTTTCCTGTGATTTGATAGTGTCATAATCTGACTTGAGCCAGCACATGTGTTGTGTAATTGGGATGAAATATGACGCTAGTAAAAATAATCCCTTGAGGCGTAAATCAATTAAGGATCTTGCAAGGGCTTTCATAATCTGCTTAAGTACTAAAGGACGCCTGTTGCCTGCGTTACTGACTGAAGAAATAGGAACGATCAAAGCGAACAAGTTGCTATTAATGCGATCAAGTGCCAATAAGCGTAATAAAACGAAGCTTGTTTTCATTTTAATCAAAAGTTTAGTATCAATTTCCTCCTTATGGTGGAGCAATCTCATTCAAAAGGTGTTCTTTACGAGGTGTCGCGCGCCGCAACGCCAATATGGTTTCATACGTTTTTACGACCGACTTATCGAGACTGCTACCAAAACTGATCGCGTATATTTTGATCCTTGTTTTGGCTTCGGTCACGCGTACAAGCCACTCCTTTCCTGCTCCAGTTTTGTGAGAAATAACATTTCTGAGAAGGCAGAAGTCGGGTCGTTATGTTTTTTTGTTTACACAGAATGTTAATAAAGCTGTTAGTTGTCAAAAAATAATGAATCAGTTTGTCGAGTTGAGTTTTGCAGCTGCACGCCACATGTCACAGAATTTGTCTCCCGAAGACCTTTTCTGGTGATATATTGGATGCGTCTCGTTGTTCCTTGCAGCTGAATTGACGAACTAATACAACTTTGATAAAACGGTATTTTTCCATCGGGCGAGAAGGGCTAATAAGAGTTACTACTTATTTACAACTTTACCACTCATTACAGACTTATTTTTTCTCGACACATTACACTTTATTGCTAATTGTAATCATCGTATAAAAACCTTGTAAAGGCTTCGGTATTCCTTTGTATAAATACCGTTCCAACTCTCTAATTTGCGAATGCAATAAACCGGAAAAGGTTGAGAGGTTTTTTCAAGCCCTTTTGATGGAACAACATCTTTTTGCTTTGTCTAAAGATTCTAAATAGCAGCTAATGTGTCTCGTTTGAACGCTCTGGTGGACAATTACACCCGGTAGCTACCTGCGGCCCTTTCTGTATTTTTTTATTTGTCTATGATTTTTTTGAGCTCTCAACTGCTGCAGTTTGCACTAAAGATTAGACTATGCTTCGCTAGTAATGTATCTCGATTCTTCAAGGGTTTTTACCTACTGGTAAGCTAAGGATTGTGCAATATAACAATTTAAGGGTACTTATGGTTAATACTGGTTTTTTTTTTTAAAACCTAAACTAAGTAGTAGAACCCTCGGGCATGCTTAAGAAAAACCGTAAAACAATTTTTATTCAGCCATAGATTGTTCATGATTTGATATTGCTTATTTAATAGTTAATATGTTCTTCTTCCATGCTAGACTGGGAGCGAGAGAAAAACATAGAATGTGCCAGCTGCATTTCCTCCCGGGCATGCTGTAAAAACCAGCTAAGGGTTCCGAGGGTTTCAGTATATTGCAATTTAGACGGTAGGCTGAAAACCTGTCACTACAGCAATATACCTACAAATCTATCTTAAATAACCCTCTAAAGTTTGGCGGAACGACCTTTGTGTAGGTCATTTACGCTCTGCCTACCCCATTAGGGATAAAGGCGTGACTATATTTATGTATGTGTATTTGTGGTAATCTGTTGAGTTTATTAAGAATTTAATTGTATATTATGTCATACATCGCAGGAGTACTACTCCCTCTTCTCTCCCGCTTCTCGGAGATCCGTGGACGCTATGACATACATACATACATATAATCACGCCTTTATCCCTAGCGGGGTAGGCAGAGCGTAAACGACCTAAGCAAAGGTCGCGCCGCCACGTTTGACAAAGTTTTGAGGGTTATTTAAGTTAGATTTGTAGGTATATTGCTATAGTGACAGGTTGTCAGCCCATCGCCTAAATTACAATATACTGAAACCCTCAAATCCCTTAGCTGGTTTTTACAGCATGCCCGGGATGATATGCAGCTGGCACATTCTATGTTTTTCTTTCTCTCCCAGGCCAGCATGGAAGTATGACGTTTCAGCAAAAACAGCTACACAATGTTTAGGAATCTATAGGTGTTATTTCACTGATTCCTTTTGACTGTCATATTTCTTGGAAGTCGATCAGTAGAGTCATCTCATCCGTCATCAAGTCTGCAATCATTCTCCGGATGTGCTCCAGATACTCATAGTGTGATTGCATCACACGCTGCCTTTGCAAAGATAGAACAGCGTCTCTGTCCAAATGTTTAGGAATCTCTGATATCAGTATGGTGTTGCGCTGATTCCTTTTACACACATATAATCACGCCCTTATCCCTAATGGGGTAGGCAGAGCGTAAACGACCTAAACAAAGGTCGCTCCGCCACGTCTGACAAAATTTGAGGGTTGTTTAAGATAGATTTGTATCTATATTGCTGTAGGGGCAGGTTGTCAGCCCTTCGCCTATATTGCAATGTACTGAAACCCTCGGATCACTTAGCTAGTTTTTACAGCATGCCCGGGAAGAAATACAGCTGGCACATTCTATGTTTTTCTCTCACTCCCAGTCCACATGGAAGATTATTTTTAACTGTCATATTTCTTGGAAGTCGATTAGTACTGTCATCTGTCAGTAAGTCTACATTCAATCTCCGGGTACTCTTATTTTCATAATTCATTTATTCATTGCAATACATGTAAATACAAAGAGGTCTTATATAAAAATGTGTCTGGTACATGCACACTTTTCAGCAACAACAGCGTTTAGAAATCTGTGGTGTCTAGGTATCAGTGTTCAATTTTACTAATTTCTTCTGTCATATTTCTTGCAATTCAATCAGTAGAGTCATCTGTCAGCAAGTCTGCACTCATAAAAATCACGCCTTAATCCCTTACGGGGTAGGCAGAGCGATAAACGCCTCGTAAAAGGCGCTTTCGCCACGTCTGACAAAAATTGAGGGCAATTTTAGATTGAAAAGTGTATTGCTATAATGACAGGTTGTCAGCCCATCGCCTAAATTACAATACACTGTAACCCTCGAGTCCCTTTTGCTGACTTCTACAGCATGCCCGGGAGGAAGGGCAGCTGGAACATGCTATGTTTTTCTATCTCTCCCAGTCCAGCATGGGTCTGCACTCAATCCTCGGATACTCTCTGGTGTAAAAGATCACACGCTTCCTTTGCAAAGACAACAGCTTTTTTGTTAAATTTAATTGTTATAAATATAAATTAATTAAATATTTTAAGAAAGCTTCTATGGTATTTTAGTATTTAGGATTTATTTATTTAATACATTGTCACAAATAATAATTTCAGTCTCAAATTAAGAGTAAATTAGATGGTAGTATAGATGTGACACCCACAATATTGCGCCAGAGGGCTTACATATTTTAACATAACATAAAAATACTTTATTGCACGTAATAATACAACATTCAACACAACAGATAGCCTTATTGCTAAGGTAGCAATTTCTTCCAGACAACCTTTAATTACATGCTTTCTTAAAATAATATCATGCTTCCGGTATTCCGGTATCCGATGTATTCAGTATGTTGTTCCGCTGATTATTTCCAACTATCATAGTTCTGGGAAATGAATCTGTAGTGAAGATTCATCTGTCAGCAAGTCTGCTATCAATCTCCGGATGCTCTCTGGTGTAAAAACTCACACAATTCCTTTGCAGATACAAAAGCTTCTTTGTTGAAATGTTTCAAGAGGAACATTTTTATTTCAATTTCAGCTTTGCGCTTGCTATAATATAGTTTCTTTGTGCAATATTTTATCATAATATAATTACTACCGTCTTCTGCTACTCTGATTGAATATTGAGAAATTTCAGAAAAAAAAAAAATTTCCAGAGATTTCCCATTCACAAAAATAAATGTATAAGATGGCATGGTCAGCATTGCAGTTTCCAGAAGTGGGTGAAATGTATTTACTGCAAAGATGATAATATAATAGTTTCTTATATATGGGTAATATTATTAAAATACACCATAATTTATTTAAATAAACACCAACAAATAAAATAATAAAGGGAATGTTTTAAGAAACTTTTATTAAGATATGCGAAACTAGAGAGTCGTGGGAACGAACGTTATCTATATGCACCCGCATCTGTTTTGTCTTCAAGAGTCTTCAAGTGTCATGCACTCTACGATCTTATACAGTTTCATTATCATAATAAAATGTGTTGTTTAAATAAAATAAAAATACAAACAAGAGTTACAACCGAGACCAAGCTTTAGTATACGTGGGACACTCAGAAAGATTTGCGACACTAAAAAAATTGTTCTACAGGTACATATATTTTTATTAAATCTTTTCAAAGTACTCTCCACCAGCCTCTATACAAAGATTCATGCGTCTGAATCAGTTTTCAAAACACTTTTTTCCAGTCCGCCGTAGACACCTCGTTTACAGCCTGCTCGAACGCAGCCAGCGCATCTTCCGGCGACGAAAATTGTATCCCCTTGAGCTGATTTTTTATTTTTGGAAATAAAAAGAAGTCACACGGTGCTAGATCAGGGCTGTAAGGAGGGTGACCCAGGAGTTTGACTGGTGTGCTGTCCAGGAAGTCCCTCGTTTTGAGCGCGGTGTGTGCAGGCGCATTGTCGTGGTGGAGCAGTAGTCCGCGGAGCCCTGTGTTTGGTCGCTTGTTGCTCACAACAGAAAAAACTTCTGGTAAACATTTGGTAGTATACCATTCGGCGTTAATGCTTCTTTGATCTCGTAAGGGAATTGAGGCCAAGTGGCCAGTCAAATTAAAAAAGCTGGCGTTCAAAATCTTCCCCCCGCTTCGAGATCGCTTCACTTTGGTAGGCGTTGGTTCATTTTGAAACACCCAAACTGTCGACTGGCGCTTGGTTTCTGGATCGTATTGATAAATCCAGGACTCATCACCTGTTACCATGTCGTAAACACGCCGAGACGAGCCTGCTTCAAATTTGTTCAGCATATCACGGCACCATTCCACCCGGGCCTGCTTCTGAGCGTCGGTGAGGTAGTGCGGCACCCAGCGCGATACTATCCTCCTCACGCGAAGATGCCCTTGTAGAATCTCGTGAACGCTTCCCGATCCAATCTTTAATATGTGCTGAATCTCCTGATATGTAATTCGCCTATTATCTTGGATTAAATTTTTCACTGCTAGGACGTTTTCTTCCGTAATAGCCGTCAAAGGGCGACCGCTTCTTTCTTCATCCCCCAAGGTTGGTCGACCGCGCCTAAATTCGTTATACCAACGATACACGGTTGCCTTGGAGGGGCTTTCATCCATAAATGCCATTTGAAGTCTATCGAACGATTCATCCGGTTTCAGGCGACACTTGAAATCGTAAAAAATCATAGCTCTAAAATGTTCCCGGCGCAGATCCATTTTTCAGTAAGACACGATACTTTGAATTGGCTCGCAAAAAATGTGGAGGGAAATTTTGAAAATGGAACAAACATATTTTTACTTACAAGTAATCATATTTTCAAAAAAGATTCTAACCGGCCAGTCTGCCATATATAAAAACTATTTATCGCAATACTTTCTGAGTGGCCTGGTATACTAACTCTATCTAGAGGTATCATATAATATCCTAAATACTTATTTAAAGCCTTTGCTATACGTAATCTCGCACAACAAACCAAATCCGTATTTTTTTTTACAGAATCCCAACAACACAGTGATGCTGTGATGTGACAATAGTCACGTAGGTTCGTTTATTTTAATATCTGGTGTACCTAATATGTATTTGTTTAAATCGTATGCAAATATTAGCGTCTCATTATGATTACTTATCTGTAGCACCTACCTATGCATTGTAGCATTTAATATACGTATTTAAGTAAGAAATACTTATATGATGAATATAAATACTTACCTAGCCAACACAAATCAACTGTTATTAACATTTATAATCTTAAACAAACAATGACTATTGAGTGCTTTTTGTTTGTATATCCTACAATTTTACTATTTAAGTATTAGTTAGATGCACTATTTTTGTACAACAGTTTACAAGTTTAGCGACTTTAGTGTCTTATTAAACAAAATTTTGCCTACAATCTTCATAATAATACCCCAGCCTAGCATTCTCCGTTGAGAGAATATTTGGAAGATCCTACAAATTATATCTACCTATGATGCAGTTTCACATAGTTTCATCAGCACATCTCATGCTGGACTGGGAGCGAGAGAAAAACATAGAATGTGCCAGCTGCAATTCCAGGCATGCTAATAACCAGTTAAGGGATCCAAGGGTTTCTGTATATTGCAATTTAGGCGATAGGCTGACAACCTGTCACTACAGTAATATACATACAAATCTGTCTTAAATAACCATCATAATTTTGTCAGACGTGGCGGAACGACGCTTGTTTAGGTCGTTTACGCTCTGCCTAACCGATTACGAATAAAGGCGTGATTATGTGTACGTACATCCCAAACGTCCATCACATCATACAAGTTATATCTATGCCATATTCAAAGCTATGATCATGTGATTGCAAAAGATTGCAGCCTCAAACGGTATGTGGATGTGAGTGTCCTGTAGCTGTCCCATGCAACGGTTCTCTGAATCAACCGCATTCAGGTGTCATGGACGAATGTTATCTCGACCTAGTACCTAGTAATGAAATGATACCGTACCTTTATGAAAATTATAGGGCTGTCACTTTAGAAGCAGTAAAAAATTCTAAAGGAAACTCTAGTCAAAAGTTATTTAGATATAGTGTTTTAAATATTTTTTGACATTAAAATCAATCACGGCTTACTTGAGGAAAAATTAATTCACAAGGCGAATAAATAGAAAAGTTATACCAGCTAAGTTTATGTTTGTAATTATAATGTAACTTATTTTATATGTTCGTCTAAGGTTATGCCTAATAGGTTCTTAAAATTGTTTATTTAATTGATTTGACCCGATATTTAATTTAAATAGATCATTAATTTAGCCAAACGTAGCCGAGACTTGTAATACTTAAGAATAGAGAGTTTTATGTAAATTAATTGCTATTAATCATATCTTTTTTAAAACGGTCTAAAAATTATAAGTTGCAACACCCCTTAAAAAGGGCTATGAAGTTAATCAAGCAAGACAAACAAGTCCCCGATAACCTCGTTATAACCGTTACAGCCACATTCACACACTAACCATACAAACACGCGTACCATACAGTTCCATACACTTTCCATACAACCATAGTTAGTGCCAACATCGCGATGCAAGCGCGCGAACCACGCTGCAACGTTACTGCATAACTTGATATGCTAATATGGTATTGATGTGATATACACTTCGTATTTGCTGTAACATGACACCGAATACGGTTAAGGACAGCGAGACATGTAAGTATAATTATATCTAAACAGTCACATGCAGTTCTTTCGCAGAGCCTATAGATGTACCTACCTAAATGTTGTATCTGTGCTCGTACGAGTTATACGTATAAACCAAAATTTGCGTAGACGCGTAGATATAGAAGCGCGAATTTTCCTAACACCTATAGCAAATTTTCTAGGTATTTTTAAAATTCTGGCCTGGGAGCGAGAGAAAAACATAGAATGTGCCAGCTGCATTTCCTTCCGGGCATGCTGTAAAAACCAGCTAAGAGAACCGAGGGTTTCAGTATATTGTAATTTAGGTGATGGTCTGGCAACCTGTCACTACAGCAATACACCTACAAATCTACTTTAAATAATCTTTAAACTTTGTCAGACGTGGCGGAACGACCTTTGTTTAGGTCGTTTACGTTCTGCCTACCCCATTCGGGAACAAGGCGTGATTAGTAGGTAGGACGTATTAGTAGGTTTGTAACTTTGGGGCTAAAGTATTGAAATTCTGAATTTCGTATGTACTTTTTTTGCAATTTCTATTAAACAAGTAGGTTTTAATCGAAGCCCCAATTCGGTCATTCAGTCGCAGTTATCACGCGGGCCGTTCACGATGATAAGCGTTATCTAAATCACTTGTTTTCATGTAACGTAATCACTAAATGGTGTTAAATACTTCGCACACAAGACTTGCAGACGTTTTATTGCCATTTAGCGATAATAATACTGCATTATTACATACATATAATCACGCCTTTATCCCTAATGGGGTAGGCAGAGCGTTAACGACCTAAACAAAGGTTGTTCCGCCACGTCTGACAACGTTTTGAGTGTTATTTAAGATAGATTTGTAGGTATATTGCTGTAGCGACAGGTTGTCAGCCCATCGTCTAAATTACAATATACTGAAACCCTCGGATACCTTAGCTGTTTTTTACAGCATGCCCGGGAGGAAAAGCAACTGCCACATTCTGTTTTTTTCTCGCTCTCAGGCCAGCATGCATTGTTACATACTTTATAAAATGCCTGCAGAATAATAAAAAGTATTAGAACGGATGGTTGGTTAAACATATTAGCACAGATTCCCTATTTATAAGCGCGGCCGCCGCCTAGAAACCTTCTAATATTCTGTGATATTAGACGGTTTAAAAACAGATAACATGGATCGTTTGTCTACTCAACCCACTCACTCGAAATTAAGAGCGATTGAAAAAGAGCTGAATTTCTACAATTTGGCAGATAGTTATCTTATCCTAAATAATTTTGATGCGTTCTTCTTCTTCTGTCGAGTGGGTATCGAGTCTATCGACCCGATGAACCCTGGTATCAGAGTTTTTAAACCGCCTAGTAGCACAACTATCAGGCCTCTGACATGGTTTGAGTAACGACCACTATCAAAGACAGGGACCGAGACCGACGGCTTAACGTGCCCTCCGAAGCACGAAATCTTTTTCTTTTACGGACAATCAGGTGATTCAGCCAGCAATGTCCTAACCAAACTGGGGAAAAATTCACAAAGTGAAAAATTCTCGAATATCAACTTTGTGTTTCTCTCCTAGGAATCGAACCCAAGACCTCCGGATCAGGAATCCATGGCACTAGCCAATAGACCACGGAGGCAGATTTTGATGCGTTAAATTGATATTTAAAGAGGAAACAATTTATGAATGAGAACAATAAAATTGGCTCTCGTTGAGTTTGAGCCAACAATTTAAATTTACGATCGAAATACGCAAAGAATCCAGCGGCAAAATATTTAAAATATTACAGAAGATTTAGTTAGCATTTCTGTAATAGACTATTTTTCCACTGATCTTCAGAGTAGGTAAAATTAAACTTTTATAACGGATTCCTAATTGTGTTTTGAATTAAATCAAATTAAGTATGTTTAAATTTATAATAGGCTCGATTCTAGATACCACCGGCTAAAACTAAAATTAAAATCTATCTGTCAAAAGGACAGGCGATTTATACTCTATGGTTTTACACTTTGTCCGCTAGATTTTGACGCGCTTTAGCACATTTCCCCAGTATTTCTGTCAATTTTACCCGCCATATCATATAACAGCGGATAAAAATGATAGATAACGCATAAATCCACCGACTATAAATCTAAAACCGGAGAGTATGGATCTCTATTAGTCTAAAAGTGACAAATAGATTTTAATTTTAGTTTTAGCCGGCAAGTCTAGAATCGAGCCCTATTACGGCATTAATTATAATTAAAAAATTATAATTATTATTTATTGAATGCTATCAAGTATTGCAATTTTGTAGTACTTAGGTAATTTACGCGTCTCTACCAGACAACCAAGTACTGGTCCAGTTTCCTAGGACATATTTATAGCGTACCTTAGCCCTTCTAATAAATGGTTTAGAGCCTTGCGCCTTGCGTTGTTTAGAAAGCTGTACTGAGTCAGTTTATATTCGAAAACTGTTCTAACTATACGTATAAGCTTTGGAATTTGCTCTACATTAGGTCACGCTGTAAATCAAATTCCACTTTGATCGATCGGTGTTAGCAATAAAGCCGCCAATATCGGGAGAGTAGGTAGGTACTCTTATGTTATTTATCTAATTCATTGTAAATCATTGAAACCTACCATGTGTTATTGAATAAAGAACTTTTAAACTAAACAAAAACAAACATAGAAATATTCCATAGAGTGTGAGTGAATAACTGTCTCAATTTGTGTGTTTGCTGATTCCCCCAGATGTGTCCTTATTTGAAAACCGTCGAGGACAAGATTATTAAGAATCTTCTAGGAGTCTAAAACAGTTGGAAACGGACGCTTTTTCACTTTAATTGCTAGAAATATCGAGGCTTTTCGTCGGGACCGTGGTTGGCGCGCAACGCCATGTAATAAGGCGGTTAGGACAGGACAAAATTTGGAACCAAACTGCTAAAATTTGTTAGAATTTGTATTTTTTGTTCAGTAATTCTTACACGCGTTGTGGTGTAGAGTAGGTACCTAGTAACTACTCCGGAGGCAACAGTAGCTGTTTGTCGTAATGGTTGGCGCTCAACGTCACATAATATGGCTGAAATTCATTACAATCTGCATTTTTTGTTAAGTAAAACACTCACACCACGTGTTGTAGTGTAGAAGGTACCTGGTACGTACTTCAGAGGCAACAGTCGATAGTATGTGCTCTACTCTAGATACCATTCTGTCCGGGTTTCCCAGAATGTGCCTTAGTTTGGTAGGCGTCCGGGGCCGGGGCCGTCCGGGCTAGATTTTAAAGAAGCGTCTGGGAAGGTTGAAAGTACCTAGGCACATGTAGATATTTCTTCACCTAAATGGCCAGGGCTTAGCTAAAGGGGACGCCTTAACCCAGCAGTGGGACGATTTATAGGCTACAAAAAAAAGTGCCAGGTCTTTCGAGACTTTTTGTGGGCTTTTGGTAGCCCTACTCTAGAGGCAACAGTAGCTGTTTGCCGTGGTGGTTGGCACGTAACGACACGCAATAACGAGGTGCAGGGTTCTGTTTGAGCGGATGGTTAGCGCCCGGCGCAACGCTACTATTCTGGCTGGTAGCCAGAAGCTAAATACTTTAGATTTTTAGGGATTTGAGCGAGGCAATTTTTTTACTACCGTTCTTTACTGGGAGCGAGAGAAAATCTTAGAATGTGCCAGCTGCATTTCTTCCCGGGCATGCTTGAAAAACCAGTTAAGGGATCCGAGGGTGTCAGTATATTGTAATTTAGGCGATGGGCTGACAACCTATCACTACAGCAATATACCTACAAATCTATCTTAAATAACCCTGAAAACTTTGTCAGACGTGGCTGAATGACCTTTGTTTAGGTCGTTTACGTTCTACCTACCCGGAATAAAGGCGTGATTATATGTATGTATGTTTGCGATATTAGGAGGTTTGATTAGCCGTCGTCGGTTGCTGTCTTTGACAGTGGTCGTTATAGAAACCATGTCAGAGGACAATTAGCTGTGCTATTAGGCGGTTTAAATACCCCAGGGTTCATCGGGTCGATTGACTCGAAACTCACACGACAAGAAGAAGAAGGAGGAGGTTTGTAATGTAACCTACTGGTTGTTTATACAAAAAATGGTATACCTGTCCCTAAAAGCTTGACCTAAAGCCTACGTTGGAGGCACTATAATTTATGCAGGAAAATATCATGATGGATGAGGATGACCAGACGATTTCTTACGGGAGGGTTAGTTGTAATAACTCAAGATGTTTTATTTTTCGTACACATATCATGGTAATTTTTTCTTGTATTGATTTTTAAATGTACAGTAAAAAGCTGCCTAAAAGCCTACCTGTTGAGTCTGTTAATTAGACACACAACTATCAAAACTTACTCTACCTGTCGTAATAACTGTATATGACTTGTGAGGCTGGGAATTGACAAATTCGTCATTTCCCAAATCCTATTAAATAAAGTTATTAATTACACGTTCGACCGGTCCGGTAACTTTGTCGGTTAAAATGACTTTTTGGTCACGTCGGGGACTTATTTCTATTTGATAATTTTACTGCTATTATTCCATGCTGGACTGGGAGTGATAGAAAAACATAGAATGTGCCAGCTGCATCACCTCCAGAGCATGCTGTAAAAACCAGCTAATGGATTCGAGGGTTATAGTATATTACAATTTTAGGCGATGGGCTGACAACCTGTCACTATAGCAATATACGTCATGATCATCTGTAATAACCCTCAAAACTTGTCAGACGTGGCGGAACGACCTTTGCTTAGGTCGTTTACGCTCTGCCTACCCCATTAGGGATAAAGGCGTGATTATATGTATGTATGTATGTACTGCTATTTCCTTTGTACAGAGGCTTTTTCTACAAGATTAGGCGACAAACAAGTATACGGCCCGGCCCTCCTGCTGAAAATTGGATACTGAGTACCTATTCAAAAGCGTCACAAAACTTTTGTCAAAAATGGGTCGTGCGCCACTTTTTTCGCTAACGTAGCAATGACATGTATGGCAATGATAACACATTGATTATTGTGTATACAAAATTTGGTGATAAATTTTGATGGCAAAATGAATTTGGTGACAAAATTTTAGTTAATAAAATGTGTCGCAGTATAATGTCGATTCAAATCTCTACGCTTTCGTAGCAAGTTTTTATTTCAAGAAACATGAAGCTATTTTTCGAAAAATTACTGACCATAGTGGCCATGTTGGACTGTTGACTCGGTGCGAGCAATTACGAGCGCTTTTTACACCTACCCGCTAACCGTTGGATTATGGCCCAAGAAATGTCACACAAATACATTTCTCGGATCTCGATTTGAACATTCTCGGAGATCTCGGCTCCATTTTTGGCGCCAAATAGAGTCGTGTCGGCCTACGTAACTTTTTGTATTTGGATCATTTTTTTAAGAAAATCGTGGGTCACGTTCGTTTCTCTGAAATATTGACATTTGATTTTATCTGTGCACGAGTTTTTATTATGACTAGTCAAACTTAGAGATCTAGCTCCTCAAATTCTCTTTGCCTATAGACCTTTCTTCAGTTTAATTCTACCATAGCTTAGCTTTACTGATAGCGTAAATTCAATTTGTAAACTCCAAGAAGTCCTTATAGAGTCCTTAAGAATAACATTCTCTTCGAGCAAGTGCAATCAACGCACAGGAAATAAGCAAAATTATCCAAGCATTCCTCAACAAGTCCTTCAAAATATAACAGATATCTTTAAGTTGATAATCCCTCGCCTTGTATTCCTAGACACGAATGTGGAATATTTACACACAATCGTACATTGTAATTTAATTAACGTACGGTTCCAGTGGATGTCCTGAGCCTTATTGTTAAACAAATAAAGGTGTGAGCGCACTGGCGCGATTGTTATTGTAATGTAACACTCGCGGTTGGTGGACATCTTAAGTTGTCACTTTGTTTTCTTTTTGCGGGCACTCTCCAACGGGCGACGACCCTGCGCTCTAAGCTCTATTTGATAGGGCTGTCCAAATATTTGAAATGCTTTCACTATTAGAAAAGCCACATTATGTAGGATAAATAGTAAAAGTAGGAAATCGTATTTTTATGGGAAAACCTCATAACCTAGCTTCTCGCGACAAGCTAGTCTATACTAAATTACTATTGTGAATCCAACCTATATTTATATCATCGTATGAAATCATATTTTTTCCGGCAAGAAGTGCAAACTTCTTCAAACGTAGATTTTCATTTTCATTTCTTTAGAATGTAGAGTCCAATTTCTTTTACGGATATAAATAAATAAGCTTCGGCAGCATGTCATGAATGATTACCGATTTAGATTGTCGGTGACATCCTTAGCTCATTGTTACGGTAAACGTGTAAGTGAGTAGCGAGTAGCGAGCGGCGCGGACGTGCGTCGGATCTGTTTGTTTTCTGCGTCGTGCGTCGTGCGCCCGCGTAGCCTTCCGAGAACACTCCGCGGCCTAGAGATGGACACGATTGGACCATTGTTATGCGCAACTCACTAATAAGAGATACTTTCGTGCTTAAGAGGAAATGCTACTCTTGAATTTGTAAGTGTAAGAACTTAGGCGTGAAAGTCGACAAGCGGTTAAGATTTTATGAAGGGTGGGTTCTTATACTCCTCAGTGCATGCTTTTGAAACCCAATGCTTGCTTGTCATCAAGATTAAGATAACCAGAAAAAACCCATTGTAGAACGGTCATTTCATTCCTCATTGGAACAATTAACAGCTATTGTTGACTCTACATTTTTATCTGCAGGTGATGTGGGTGCTAGCGGCCATCTTGGCTGCAGCGTCGGCAGCGATGGCGGCGACGCCATGCGAGGAAGCACGCATGCGCTGTGCTTACCGCACCGGCTGTGGCGCCGCACTGAACAACTACATGCTGATGTGCAATGACGTCTTGGCAGAACCTACCACTAGCTGTCCGAGGGCTTGCGAACATGCTCTCATAGCGTTGACGTCCACGGAAGAAGGGAAGGAGCTGATGAATGTAAGTATTCATTGTACCTGCTAATTGGCTGCAGCAGTAACTCACTGGGAGCGAGAGAAAACCATAGAATATGCCAGCTGCAATTCCTCCCGGGCATGCTGTAAAAACCATCTAAGGGATCCGAGGGTTTCAGTATATTATAATTTAAGCAATGGGCTGACAACCTGTCACTACAGCAATATACCTGCAAATCTATCTTAAATAATCCTCAAAAATTTGTCAGACGGGGCGGAACGACCATTGTCGATGTCGTTTACGCTCTGCCTACCCAATGGGGTATAAATTAATGGGTTGTAAATTATGGAAAAAGACGTGATTATATGTATTTATGTATGTAGTAACTCACTGGATCGTGTAGGTAGTTATAGTTTCGGGAAATTCGGAGTATTTCTTGAGTCCTTATGTTAGTCGACTCAAACATCGACATTTACAAGTGAATCAGATTTTCGTTTTGAAATTTGAAATCAAAGTCTAACAAAGTTTCGTATACCTTCTTACCCTACTCTTGGTCATCGGTGAATGGTTTGGAATGCATGACCCGTTAATACTTGTATTGCTATCGTTAAAAATTCTGTCGACTTGATGCGACGGTTACAAGACTGCTAACGGTATGCTGCCAACTAAGATGTAAAGCAATTTGGTCTATACTATAACTTAGGTACTTTCCAACTACATACATACATATAGTCACGCCTTTATCCCTAATGGGGTAGGCAAAGCGTACACGACCTGAACAAAGGTCGTTCCGCCATGACTGACAAAGTTTTGAGGGTTGTTAAAGATAGATTTGTAAGTATATTGCTGTAGTGACAGGTTGTCAGCCCGTCGCCTAAATTGCAATATACTGAAACCCTCGGATCCCTAAGCTGGATTTTACAGCATGCCCGGGAGAAAGTGCAGCTGGCACATTCTATGTTTTTCTCTCGCTCCCCGGCCAGCATGGAAGACTTTCTAACTTGATGGCGCCAATCAGCTTGACTTGGCAAAGTCATAGCTTAAGGTGATTTCTCCCGGCAAATGGTTATTTTCAAGAGTTTATTTCTCGAATCATTGGAAAATTCTAAAAAAATATACATCTAAGAAATTAGTTCATGGCCTGCAATTACATTATTTAAAAATATGCTTGTTCATAATTAAGTATGCTAAAAAAAACCGAAGCAATAAGGAGCGCTTACACGGTTCTTTCGGAAAATTATCCGTATTATGATTATCTAAAATCGCAACAAAGCTTTTTTAAATCCAACTCGTACTTTTTATAGAATTATCATTTTTGAGTGTTTATCGCACATTTTTGGTGGGGCCACGGACTTTACCACCACGCCGTAGCGCGCGCTGAATTGTAGGCATTATGGGCGATTGTTGCATATCCTGAAATGTACCTGTTGATCTGCCGGCAGGATACACCTTAAATCAACTCTTTGAATCTTAGGCTCGTATTTATGAGGCGATCTCAAACTTGAGAGCAATATTAAGTATGGATTTGACTGGCACGTTTGTACTGAAATGACATTTCTGATACGAACTCAAACTCGCTGTCACTCAGGAGAGCTGATTTTAAATACGGTTCTAATCTTGACTCGACAGTTGCCAATCATGCAAAAAGAAACTTAACTACACGTGTGATAAAAAAAACCATCTGATTACATAGTTGATGATTTTTTATTACAAGCTTAAATGAGTCAATCATCATATCAATGAATGAGAAATAACGATGTAAAGGTCGTAGAGATCAGAAAGTGTGAAACCCAAGTAATCATGAGTTATCAGGGGTCGTTATAACATCGTTTTAATCACGCTTATGTACGCAATTACATTCACATTTACATCCTCAAATTGAAAGAGCAAAGATTAGAGATGTCTAAATTATTCCTCATCAG
Organism: Scrobipalpa costella; assembly: GCA_949820665.1. Taxonomy (NCBI): domain Eukaryota; kingdom Metazoa; phylum Arthropoda; class Insecta; order Lepidoptera; family Gelechiidae; genus Scrobipalpa; species Scrobipalpa costella. Next base: position 11,908,653 of record OX463312.1, read on the forward strand.
AAGCAGTTGTTTATGTCTCTTTCAATTGAGGAAAACGACCAGTTTAAATTCAACCGCAATAAGCCGAGTTGTCATAAAGTGATGTGGGTAGATTGGTGAGTAAGAGGGGTCGTCGTGTGGTGGTGTGCTGGAGAGGTGCGCGTACGCGTACGCCCCGCAATAAAATCTAATTTAGACGTTGTCGGGCAGATTTGTCGGACACGCGGCGTCGCGAGGGAGGTTGATGACCCCGTGATATTGTCGACACATAGGATAGGGGTGAAATTGTGGTCCATAGTCTTAACACACAATTTTAAAAAATTGAACCGTTTTCTAACAAATTGAAACGCAGGGTTTCTGTATATTGCAATTTAGGCGATGGGCTGACAACCTGTCACTACAGTAATATACAAATCTATCTAAATAACCCTCAAAACATTGTCAGACGTGGCGGAACGACCTTTATTATTATTTATTTAACAGTTTATTGCATGCATGATCATGCAGAAGACACAAACATAAAAAAACAATAGCACAACAGGTACAGCTTATCTCTAAAAAGGAATCTCTTCCAGCTGACCTACTGTAGTGACCTTTGATTAGGTCGTTTACGCCGTCTGCCTACCCCATTAGGAATATAGGCGTGATTATATGTATATATGTATGTTGAACCGTAGCAATTTTACCAGTAATGTTACTTATCTTCCCGGTTACTTCTGAGACAGTCGATGACAATGCTACACAATTTGATGTTTAGTAACACCGTGGCACAAACATAATGCATAGTGTTTATTTTTATCTAGATTTACGCAGTGCACATATTTTGCTTTGATGGCCCTATGTTAGCAATATAAAGAGGCACAGCGTGAAGACATACATTAACCATGAGAATGCTTTAAAAACAAATATTTCTTTATTTTATATTGAATTCTGCTTCGCAAATACTAGTCACGTAGAGCATTCATAATGTGTCCGCTTTATTTGATACTAGTTTTTATTCCCGCGTTGTTGACCGTGTAGTGTTAAATTTTTTTGAATTTCTTTTCCAAAAGTCAGAAAAACGGTATTGTAGGTTTTGATAGATTGTATTTTTTTGATGGGTTAGCCGCCTGTAAAGAAAAAATCCTACATTAATGTACGCACATTCTCAAAGGATACGACTTGCAAACTACATATATATTGGGTATGGACTGGACTTTCTCCATTAGAAGGAGATTTGCCGTGTACCACGAATTTTCAGAGAAACCTGCTATCCCACAATCTCCCTGAATTTATGCACTAGTTGACATCACGCGGGAAGAGAGAATATCTATTAAATATATTTTTTAATCCTCACATATGAGGTCTAAGGGAGTCACCGAAATGCGACTGTGGAGCACCTGACCAGACCCTTTCCCATGTTGTGAACGAATGCTCACGTCGATGTTTTCCCTTTGGTATAGAGGAAGGGCACAAATTCACACTTCTGACGCAGAAATCTGGCTAAAGCACCTAGATATAGACATATGATCCAAGCAGGACAACGTCATAAGCAATAATGATGATGATCATTTTTTTTTTATTTTTTTTTTATTTATTAAACTAAAGGTAAGTACATTTTTATAACTAATATCTACTCGCCAAACTTAAAAGTTTGATGGCGAGATACGCCTTAATGTAATTTCTTACACCTACCTTAAGTTAACAGCATGCTTATAAATATTTATATATATATGTATATCTAATAAAAAATAAAAAAAATAAATAGCGATTAAATATAAAAATACAACATTGCTCAATGACTTCCATTTAGAAGCAATTCATTCAGAATTCATTTTGAAATTTCCTCAGCTACTCTACCGCTACGTACAAATCAATTACACAATTTCATACTTTACTAGACAAGCAGATGTAACTTCTAATAAGTTAATTCTTCCAATGCATAACACTCATTATAGTGAGGATTTTAATGGCTCACTTGTTCCCATTATATCCCTTTTATTGGCTTGTTTCTCATATATTTTTGGGCCGTATTTAAAATCAGCTCTCATGAGTGAGAGCGAGTTTGAGTTCGTATCAGTAATGTCATTTCAGTACGGACTGGCTTGTCAAATCCATACTTAATATTGGTCTCAAGTTTGAGATCGCTTCATAAATACGAGCCTAAGAACGTTTAAGATTAATTAAGTTGTTGGCCAAAGCAGGTAAATTAAAAAGTAAAATGTCACTGAACTCTTTATGACTTTATTAAAACCATATCCAAGTAATGTTATTAAGATAATAAATGACTGCTCCATGTGACAGCTATATTATAGTACCTATATTGTATTTTTTATTATAGTAATTCCAAAAGAATCATTAAATATGGAATGTATTAAATATGATGCAATATACCTACAAATCTATCTTAATAACCCTCAAAACTTTGTCAGACGTGGCGGAACGACCTTTGTAGTTTACGCTCTGCCTACCCCATTAGGACTAAAGGCGTGATTATATGTATGTATTACTGAAATTAGAGACCTACTTCTACATTAAAGAAAATTGAGGAGAAATCCTAGAACTCTATCTTTCCAACCATTCTATTAACATGAACTTTCAATATACATATTGAAGGTACACCTTTATGCAACGGAAACACAATATTCGACATAACCTGTGTAAAAGACGATCACATTTGAATAAACAAAATACCCTACGATCTGCACGACGCGACGTCGGCCATCGCACAGACCTCCGTGCGCGCGCAGGTGCCTTGCATTGCGCCGAATTACTGAAACACAGAAACTACCCAACCCTACCCTACCCACCTTACCTTAATGCACCCATCGCACCCGGCAACCTTTGCGAAATTCGAAGAAAGACTTCAATTAAATACCCATTTATTTCCTATCGTAAAACCTTTAAAAACATCTGTGGCAATGACTCTACATCCAACTTAAATAATGGCCGCGTTCAGTATGCATTCAAGTTTTACCATAAGCCATTTGCCGCGCATAGATAAACTATTATTTTAGTTTTAAACCGGTCAAACCCTTTAATTATGTCGTACGATCGTTGGGCAATGTGTATCGAAAGGCAGGGCAAAGGAGCGGCCGCGTACAGCCTTGAGATTTGACGTCTTGATCGGGACCTACCGCAGCGCACCGCGACCGACGACTCCCGCGCAGGTGTTGGCGCGCTCACACAAAAACAAGCGTAAGACGGCGGCCGTGTCTTCATTTACTTGTATCCAGCCCGATGACCCGTAAATTGAGCTTAAACTTTACTCCATATGTATTAAAATAAATTAGTCACACGGCTGCAGCTCGAAATTACGAGTCATTTGCATTCTCCACGTGTAAATTTCACTTGTAATCGAAAGGCTTAATAGGAATTTCAAGCATTCTTGCATCTTGTATCGTTAATACGCTAACAGTTTATGCAAATATCGATAATCGTTTAATTTACGACATTCGGATAAGCATCAATTTATTACCATCCAAACGACCATCTAGCCTTTTAAATATATCCAAAAGTTATATGCGTCCGGCATTTATTGAGATTTCAGAACTCACGACGTGTTTTCATTGCATACGGAATGTTTCTGGTGTCATAAAAAAAGTTTTACGAACAAGCGTTATTATTATGCGCTACGGTGCGAGGAAATTTATGATTTTCTCTAGCGGTGATAAAATTAGATTTCATTGTATATAGGCGGTTGGTTTAGACGTGCGTTTGTTTGTTGCAGTGCGAGTGCGAGGATGAGTACTGCGTGGAGACGAAGCAGCGCATGGAGGTGTGTCGGCCGCAGGTGCTGCGCGGCGCCGCCAACGCCACCGCCTCGTGCCGGCTGAGCCAGCTCATCTGCCTCGCCGACGCGCAGTGCGCCACCGCGCTCAGCTACTACGACGAGTTCTGCCGCTCCATGTACCGCCGCGGCAGGAAGTGCTCTAACAAGTGCCTCAACTCCATAGAAATCCTCAGAAAACAAGAGAAAGCGGCCGCTCTTGCCGCCTGCCGCTGCGACGGCAACGAAGACTACGACTGCCCTCGGATGCAGAGGAACTTACAACGGCTTTGCTTCCACAAAAAAACACATCTGGGTAAAGAGCAGGGCAGGAAACACAAAGACAAAGAAAAGAAAGTTCCCGAACAGGAAACCATTTCTTCGGCTAATTTAGTCTCAATGTCTTCGTTATTAGTGACGATGTGTCTATTCCATAGTTTGATGCTCAAGTCGTGACAGCAGTGTGGCGAGGTCTACCTCAGGTTTGCTATAAGTTAGATGTAAGTACAATACTTTGTGTAAATATGTACAATGCAAGCAGTATTCTAAGGTAATTTAATAGTAAGTGAGGGAATGCAAGGGTAAAGGTTTGTGTGTTTTATGTTAGTTTTGTAGAGTAGGTGTGTGGAGATGTATGCGGGATGTATGATGTCGTGATGCAGCGAATAGCGAGCAGTATCGTCGCTGCCGCCCACGGGCGCACGGGCTTACAGGCGCACGGGTGCGCGGGCGCAGCGTGGTGCGGGCGACGCGGCGCAGCGCAGGCGTTGCTATAAATACAGCGGCGCCGGTGGTCCGGTGACAAATGCTGGCCGGCCCTGATGTGGCGCCACGCTGATTGATCTAACGACTGCCCACTATCGCCACAATGCACTGACAAATTTGCTTGCGACACGGCCGATTTGTCTGCGTCTGCAGTCTCATATCAAAGAGCCGTTTGAACTACAAATTTACTAGACCACAAGCTGTCTCGAAACTTGAAACGTTCAACGAGTTTAATTTGAAACTTTACTTGACTTAATATATGCCTACACCTAGTACTTATATCATTTCACAACAAATCCATTTCCGAGTTAAAAAAGAAAGTATGCGATCCATTAACATGTAAAAAGACAGCAAGGAAAGGGTTGCCATCTCCGCCTGTGGCATCACCGCTTGCCTCAGGAAGTGGATGCTCTAATGACACAGTCGGGACCAAAAAGGAAATAATCACTACCGTTTTAGTCGCGACTAATTCTCGGGCAACACTAATCGTCTCTCTGATGTAGGGCGATCGTGGCTGCGACTCATTTTTTAAAAGATTACGAACGTTTTGTTCGAATGTTAGGAACACGTGTTAAATTTCTGCCTCGGAATCAGTTATCGGTCATGTGGATATGTTTTTATTCTTGTCTAAAATAAAGTAACTGAGTTGAACATCACATTTTTAGGGTTTCAAATCCTTATTTATATCAACGGGACAATGAAGCCAATTCAGTGAGAACACGAACAACTAAATCTCTATTAAAACTAATTGTGGGTTAGGTATTCTCGTATAATTTGGTCCATGTCATACAAATTGGAAAACTCAAATTGACTTAATTGTCGTGTCACATTTGGATTAAGAAAGATCATACTTAGCATATTCTTGTCAGTTTGAACATACCGTCTTATTCATTGGATCCCGCCTGAACATACCGTTTGAAATATTGCTCTACAAAGTATCCAGCACTCATTAACGAATAGCTAGCGTTGCCAAGATACTCAGTTAATTACGCAGAGGAAATCTGTCTGATTTATTATTGGGGATTGTTTTTTTTTCTGCTATTTATTACACGTATAGGAAGTAGTGTTCTCGGAAAGAGTCTGAAATAGTCGATAAATGAGCTTGCTTATTAGTGGAATATTTCTTTATCATATTGAATCCAAATTATGATATTTTTCGTTAAAACTAGTTCAAAGATTTCTAAGAACCTATCAAATAAATTCCATTTAAGTTTCCATCCGCCAGCATCTCAATAAACACATAGCAAAAACGATATTGTCAATGGGCTTATGGGCTTCGCAGTCCGGGGTTCATACAACTCATACAAGTCGAGTGACTTGCGCCCGCGCCGTAATGAAGAGGTACTGGCTGCTAGAACCGGTTCTAAGAGAACTGCGGCGGATAAAACCAGAGCACCCTGTACTGTACTATACATGGTGCGCGGCTCCCAGTTTCCGCCAAGGACGTGCTTAAAGGAACTACGAATTTCGAACTACCGCTCTACATAGTCGAAAATGTTGAAATCTAATATTTGATCACATTTTCCATCTATGCGTGGTTGTGTTTTGCAAATCAGTGAATGTTTAAAGTAAAATCAATTAATGTCAAAAACAAACAAAATTATATTCTTGATGTGACGCGAGAAGAAGTAACAACCGAAGGAAATTTGTTTTTAATTTTAAAACAATAACTTTTTTCCCCCTCTATTGTATATGGTTGACAGCCTGTATACTCCGTCTATACCCAACTATAACTGTAATCTAATATACAACCGCAGTTATTTATTACAACCAATAAAGACAACGTTTTGTGTGGGACAACTATAAAATTACTGATTGTTTGTGGCGACGAAATATTTTTATTTTCCGTTTACAGTTACCTAGTAACTGGATAAATAGTTACGAAGAAATGGAATGGAGAAATCTATCATTTTCAACAGAAGATAGGTGCAAAAATAAAGCATTTGTTTCTGTAAATAATAAATAATTCATTGGAATTTTAATGTATGACAATTTATATTTTCTTCGTCGAGTCAATAGGCATTTTATATTTAAAATGATAAATAAGGCGACATTATAAATCAACTTAGCAAGTTAAACACATTTTTATCTTCAATCAAATTTATTCAAATGATGTATGGCTAAAACTATATGATTGTTACCAAAGTCTACATAGTAAATTGAAGTTACACTATTGTTTTGTCGTTAAATCCTTTTTTGTTTACTTCCATGCTGGACTGGGAGCGAGAGAAAAACATAGAATGTGCCAGCTGCATTTCCTCCCGGCATGCTGTAAAAACCAGCTAAGGGATCCGAGGGTTTCTGCATATTGCAATTTAGGCGATAGGCTGACAACCTGTCACTACAGCAATATACCTACAAATATATCTTAAACAGCCCTCAAAACTTTGTCAGACGTGGCGGAGCGACCTTTGTTTAGGTCGTTTACGCTCTGCCTACCCCATTAGGGATAAAGGTGTGATTATATGTATATATGTATCCTTTTTTGTACGCTGTGTCTAAAATACCTACCAACAATTTCATAGTCACTGCAACAGAAAACAGGATAATAAATGGATAGTGGATATCTCATATTTTTTATCCTATAACTTTTAATCAAATTAAAAAATGACAAACCAGCGAAAAGCTTCGTCATAATTGTCTTTCATTTTTCTTTTCTACATACATACATATAATCACGCCTTTATCCCTAATGGGGTAGGCAGAGCGCAAACGACCCAAACAAAGGTCGTCCCGCCACGTCTGACAAAGTTTTGAGGGTTATTTAAGATAGAATTCTAGGTATATTGCTGTAGGCATTTTTCTTTTCTACTTTTTTATAAATTTGTTGTAAAGTTCTTAAACGGGATCCTATTCTGTAAAGCATTTTACGTGGTCGTAGCGATAAATTTTAAAACTACTTTAGTATTCTAAGCCTCGTCCTAGGCACGCAGTAAATCACTGGTCTGAACGGACAGACAATCGCACTAATGTTTCGACGCCGAATCGTGTCTTTATGCATTATGCAGCACACGACATTGTGCGCTATATGAATGGATGTGCTTTCCAAATGTGATGTAACTGTTGTGTGAATGTACATTATGATGAATATCTGGATACATTTACTGCCAATGCAATGGGATATTTAAAAAAATACCTTTTAATGTAAATGAGTTGAGGCACAAATGGGCTATGATTAAAGTTTTTCTTTATGAATTTAAATATCTAAAATTTATGTTATTCAAAAAAAAAAACTCTGCCATTTTGTATGAGAATTACGTTCAAAATCAAAACACAAGTGATTGTTTTTGTATAAATTCTGTAACTCCGCTGCTTATAAGTGTCAATGTGTGAATTTGTGTGTGTATGTGTGTGTGTGTGTGTTATGTGTGATGTGATGAATTTTAGTTTTTAATCAAATAATTACTTTAATAAGATGTTTTCCTTTGCGTCTGAGTTTTTGTTCTTAGAATTTAAACTATTAGAATTTTAAGTTAAACTGTAAGTACACAAAATGTTATTGTAACTCATTTAACCACAGTTTACCAAAGTGAGATTATTAGAATAGTTAAAACTGTAAATAAATTCCGTAGTTCTTAGATTTTAAACGTAACATATACTATGTTAAAAAATCGTACAAAGTATTTTAGATTTATATTAATAATTTATTGAATAAATTTACGGTTTAGTTGGTAGAAATTGTTGCATTTGTTTCGTTTTTGTAAAATTATTTTAAGGATTTTAGTTGTATTTATTATACAAAATTGCAATAAATTTTCTGTTTTCTAAAATATTTTTGTATTATTTTACAACGTCAGCCTTAGCATTATAAAATTAATCTACATTAAAGCCTCCATAAGCAATAAAATGCTAGTAGGTGTATACAACACATACAACAACAATTTTCTAACGGAAACGTAACTTAATAAAAGTGTAACATAATATAATACGATGTAATTACTAAAAGAGTATAATTTCTGCCAGGCAACGTTTGGTTCATTTATTATCAAGCTTATTGTAATACATACATACCGGGTGTAAGGGACAGCGTCCCGCCAACTGATAGGGGTTGCTCAGTCAACGAAACTGAACAGCTTTCACCAGGATTTTTTACCGGAGATAAAAATAATATTTGGCCTTCATTTTATAAAACTACCACATTGATCAGACAATTTGTATGGAAAAGCATTTATTTGCTTTCATATCCTTAAAAATCTTGCTGATAGTTGTTCAGTTTCGTTGACTGAGCAACCCCTATCAGTTTGCGGGACTCTGTCCCTTACACCCCGTATTATCACGCATTTATCCCTAATGGGTTAGGCTGAGCGTAAACGACCTACACAAAGGTAGTTTCGCCACGTCAGACAATTAAAAAAAAACATCTTATTGTAAAAATCACTATCACAATAATTTAAGTAAAGAAAAAAGCTATCTAAATTTGCAAAAATGAGCTATAGGTTTAGTTGCGCTAAGATATAAAGGAAAGCAGAACACAAAGCACATAATATTATGTAAATATATAGTCATATAAATAACATATTGATCAAGAAAAAAGTAAATCGAAAAATCTATATTATACAGGTATTAAAATAATTAATAAAATAAAACAAAAACTCTTTACAATATCTGAATAAGTAACTATATAGGTACCGCTCTCAAAATAGGCGTGCTTTTCATTTGATTGGGCCTAGCAAATAATTCTTAGTAAACGTTCGTATTTGACGTCTCAGTAATTAAGGACTTACTGAACAAGGTTCAAGAGTAAATTGAATTATAAAATGTCAAAAAATACGTCTCTTATGCTGAGTTAATGTATGATGATGTCGATGCTCCAATTTATCACTTGAGTGAGTGTCTTAGAGCCGTATTTATAATCAACTTTCACGAGTGACAGCGAGTTTGAGTTAGTATCAGAAATGTAATTTTAGTACAAACTGGCCTGTCAAACTATATTAATTTTAATTCATACTGGTCTCAAGTTTAAGATCACTTCACAAGGCTCGTATGCATAATAATAAGTATATATAGTAATAAAGTTATAATTTAGTATTATTCGTATCTATATCTCCTTACTAAGGTATAAAATATATACCGCATTCTAAAACTCAAAATACGTTGAATATACGAGTAGGTACCTAGAGACGTTTTTTGCCGATCTACCTCCAACAGCGACACTCGAAGCATCCGTTCTCACGGGTTGCGAAACTCTTGCGCCGGATTTTGGCAAAATAATCACGTACTGCCAATAAACTGCCCTTACCTAAGCTTTAAAAAGCTCTTGTTTTAGAAACCTTAGCCCTCTTGTTTTAGAAAGCAGCTCTCGAGTGCAGAGTGGTCGTTGAGAGTGATTTAGCACTTGGCGTTGAAGGATTGCCTACAATGGGCTGCATCCTGAGGGGACGCATCCGGAGCGTGTGAAAGTCGCTGATCAGGAGAATCGCCGAAAAGGGGATGGCAAGGAACTGCGAATACGCTATTTGCCTACTAGTCAAATCAGAAACATTTTTGAAATGTTAAAAACGCTTTTTTGAATGAAAATAGTGGGTTATAAGTATGACGTCACTTCTTCGATGCTGGGCTTGGAGCGAAAGCAAAACATAGAATTTGCCAGCTGCATTTCCTCCCGGGCATCCTGTAAAAACCAGCTAAGGGATCCGAGGGTTTTAGTATATTATCATTTAGGCGATGGGCTGACAACCTGTCACTACAGCAATATACCTACACGCTCTGCCTACCCCATTCGGGATAGGCAGAGCGTGATTGTATGTATATATGACGTCACTCATTATTAAATCTAAATGTGCATTTTATTTAATGATTTCAATTTATTTATTTCAATTACTACGACGTACCAATTACAGTAATTGAGGGTCAAAATATCAAATACATACACACAACATTCGTGTCAATTATTTTTAGTAAATTAATTAAAAACAAACAGTTTATTTACAGAAATTGTAAATAGCATTTGTCAAGAGAACGTGCAACTTTCGAATATTTTTGTTTACTATTCTTCACTTTTTATTTTAGTTTTGCTTTATGTATAGTTGCACGGTGCGAACGACACTAGCAATAATATTATGTTTTTGATGTAATATTTTTAAATTCTGTCTCATGTAAGTGACATTTTGTCTTTTTTTGAGAATAAAAATATCATTAAACCTAAGAGATCATAAGATTAATAAATAATAATAAAGTTAGAGAATGTACAATCCAATCAAGAAATACTAAATTGATGAATAAGATCCACAGTATTTTTAGCCACCAGTTTTAAGTATTATTTTTATTAGCAACCCAGTCAACATGCCTATTGCATTTCTGGGTAAGCAACTTGGGAAATGATAGAAGCAATTAAAAAGGACTTTTCCACTGCACTCCAAAAACATTAAACATACTCCAAAATGTTATCTTATTTCAACTGCGTTGCGATCAATGTTTGCATCAGAAAGAATCCTAAATAACACCTTACAAGTGTATATATGAGCCCGATGGTGTATTGGATAGGGCCGCTGCCTCCTGAGCGGGAGGTCGTGGTTCGAATCCTACCACGTACCAATGTGTTTTGCGGTTTTCGAATTTCATATGTAAATCTTACCTTTCAATCCTCTTATTCTCATTTATACTAAGGCTCGCATTTATGAAGCGATATCAAACCTGAGAGCTGATTATAAATACGGCCCTAAGTAGCTACCAGGAAACGGGAAGGGACTGTCACAAGCTAAAAGGTTTATTTATTAGCAATTAACATGAGCCTTGTACGGTCGTGTGCAATGGCAACTAATAATTGCAAATCAATAGAGCTAGAGGCGTGGAGAATGCTAAAGACGCTATTATGAGAAACTGTTTCCTGCACAAAGTAAATAGAATGTTACGTAAGTCATACCATACATAACAGATCAATTCTAGGTTAAATATTGTATGAAAGAGTTCCATCTTTAATTACACTACACATAGATGTAGATTACCTGTAAAAACATGTTCATTTATATAACGTTGAGTTATCCTTTTTTCCTTACAACTTTAAAGAAATTAAACCGTTAAACATTAGTTTGTAACAAAGTTATAGTCTGCTGTTCCGAAATTTATAACTCTGCTAAGTTGCATAGAAAATGCTGTTTTCAGGCCGCAAAACTCGTTGGTAACGATAACGCGACGTTAAAAAAACGAACTATATATTCATTTGGTGGACTAGAACCAGGTGCTCTTCCTCCCGGGCTTACTGTAAAAGTCAAGACAAGGGTTGTTTTTTAGGTTTTAGTGGACCTACATATTGCTATTCAGGTGATGGCTCACAACTCGTTTTAATAGCAACCCGACACACACCTAATTATATGAAATTTCGTTTAAGTTGAACATGGCGAAACTCACCTCCGCTAGCCGTTGACGTTCTACCTACCTCGTAAGGGATATAGGAGTAATTTGATATTAAATATTGTATGTTTATTTTATGTATTTTATGGGTATTGCGCCTGAAATAAATGGTTATTATTATTTATTTTATAATTATTGTTCCTATTCATCTATGAAAGCTATTCTTTCAATGCATCTAATGAGTATAGTATAGTATATATAGTAGTACTGTATTCGCATAAAGCGGCGGTGCCTCCAGTGCCTCCACCTACGACCTCCGTGTGTGGTCCCAATTACACGTGCCTGTCTCGTATATCTTACGTAACCCTAATTATTACCACTTCAAGTAAAGATCACCATTAGCCGGCACGAGTGAGCTATACAATAAAAAACCAAACCAAATTGAGGGCGTTCTTTGATATGAAACAAAGATTTGGAGAGCGGAATTCCTAAATTGGTTCCAAATAATTTCTATGAGTCACGGAGGAAGATAGATTCATGTGAGATACCAGTAATAGCAGCAAGTTTTTGTTACGTTCGGAATACTGTTTCAACCTACAAAACAATTAAAACAATTCTATGTTATTAAATGCTCAAAACCCACTGGTCTTCTGAAGCGGTTCCGCGCACACCTATGTTCAGACGATTATATGCCAATCCAACTTAATAACTCAAAATGAAATGTTAGATAACATATTGCAGGATCCGATACCAAGATCACCGAGGAAATCAAAGACTACATCTACAATCATCTCAGCTGTCGTTAACACAGTATTCAAATGCCGATCAGTCACTGGTTACTTGACATACTAGCATGCCAGTTGCCAGGCGAGTCGCGTTTACGATATGACGTATAGAGCTATTCATCCGTTCATGTCTTAATCTGGCTGGCGGTGCTATAAACCTGGCTGGGCAAGCAACTGGCAAGGCAACTGATCGTTAGGTGGGGCCCACGGCGATTTACGACCCAGTAACTAGCTAGCTGTTCCCGTGTATTTGCAAGTAAGTGTATGGGAAGCAGTAAACTGTAGGATGCTTTGATGCTGGTTGTGGTGGTATGTGGGAACTGGGAACGGAATTAGACATGCATGTTAGGTGATGAGAAGGAAAATTACGAAGAGTAGAAAGATTTGCGACTACGTTCTAAACTTGGAAAAGGCTTGGAGTTGCTTACCTAAATGCCTGGGTTAGAACTAAAGAGTCTATCGTAAATACATATTTTTTTAAATATTTTAATGTTTAATCCTCAATTCTTCCATGCTGGCCTGGAAGCAAAAGAAAAACATAGAATGCGCCAGCTGCATTTCCTCCCGGGATCCGAGGGTTTTAGTATAGTGCAATTAAGGCGACGGGCTCACAACCTGTCACTGTAGTAAATATACTGTAGCAATATACCTACAAATCTATCTTAAATAACCCTCAAAACTTTGTCAGACCTGGCGGGACCTGTGTTTAGGTCGTTTACGCTCTGCCTACCCGATTAGGTATAAAGACGTGATTATATGTATGAATGTATGTTAATCCTCAAAAGTCTAAACTGGACTGAATAATGAGATGAGCATTGGTCTCTTTTGTCGTTATTGTTTTCATAAACGAAAGTCGAGCATATCTACGTACGAAAACCGAGGCGAAAATGTTCATTTTTCAGAGAACTCAACAAGCGTTTTATTTTTTGGCTTAGCCTTTACTTTGAGTTTTCTCTTGGTAATGAGATAGGTACCTAGTTACTTTTCCGACGAATATCTGTAAACTTCGACATAATAAACCTATTTGCAACATTTGTAGAAAAGTAGAGTAAGCAAGCGGGCGGCGCCTGACATTTTGCGCAGTCGTGTCATCGTGTCTTGCTCGATGCAATCCGGGATAGAAATTGGCTAGAAGCGTGGAAGGTCGTTCCGGAACCACGAGCGCGGTGGTCCGTGGAAATTAAGTCTTCTTGTAAGCACTCGATGAGTACCCTATTCTCTATGCAATCTGTATTTCTAGGTCTCGTATACCGGCCGCGGTATAACTCGACTTATTCCAGGCAGAAAGGGTACCGCCTATGCGACTGAAAAACTTTATCCAAGCAACATAGAATTTCAAATTTCAAATATACATATATTATTTATTGCATTAAAACACAAGAAATGAAGTTTACAGAAAGGTATGCAAAGGTATATAATGGTTGTCTGCGAAAAGTAAGTAGCACAGCTAATCAAGTTATATTAAAATTAAAACTACTAATTACCATATTAAGTTACTCATATCATACTCGATAAGATAAGCATTAATAGTAGGCAAAGACAAATCACAAAGTTAACTTGGTCTCATACTACATCAATTTATTTCACCAGGCAAGCTTTCAAAGCGAATCTCGTTAGCTAGATTAGAGCCACGCTTCGTTTTCCTTTCTTGACATCTCAATTTCTCTCATCGCCTCTCACCATCATATCGTCTGCATATATACGCGGTTGAATCTCTCCCAAACTACCATCCAGGTGGTCTAACAACTCTGGCTTCCGTGAACATTAGCTTCTCTGACAACTCTACTCTCTCATTGCTATTTGCTACTCAAATGCTCGCAACATTGTAAACGAGCAGTAATCAGCTGTGATGTAGTCATCTGTTGGGTACTATTGCATACTATAATGCGAACGAAGTTAGAATTGAAGTAGAAAATACATGACTTCAAATAACGGAGTTTTACTCTCATTATAACTACTTCAAAATTATAGAATTTAAATAAATACATATCTACTAGTACTTTTAAGTCAAGATATACACATTCTAATTCTTCAGAATATTAAACCTATTGCTGAACTGAAAGAAAATATAATCTAAAGTATTTCTGTGTTATCTTACCACTTGCTTGTGGATTAACCAAAGCTGTTCCTATGCAATAGGCAGATGAAATGAACAGGGTAGAAAGCTAAGCAGTCATACATCATTTCGTGTAGTTAAAAAATCTCGTACCGAATATTTCCCCTGCAGGAACAACATCAAGTAATTTGGAACAATCAGACATTAGGTAAGTGTATTACAGTGAACGACGGAAGGTGGGTGGTCGCCAGCGGCAACGTCACTCCTCAACTCGGTCCGTGACGCTGATGTTCTCAGTAATTATGCCTCAAAACGGAATAGTTTCATCATTGTTGCGCCATCATCAGCCATCAGGCATCACCATCACGCCATCGGTTTGATACACCGTGTGTGGTATAATACCCGGTAATGCGCCCAAAATACGGACGAATTAAGCGGGAATTACGTACCTATGTAGGTACACTATACGGTATGTATATGTTTGTATTTGAGCTATTAACGATTGAAGTAGTCGAATATGAACACAAAAACTTTACCACGGTGTTCCTAAAAGCTCCAAAACATTAATGGGCTCGATTCTAGATACCACCGGCTAAAACTAAAATTTGAATCTGTCACTTTCAAAACAATAAAAGTTGAAAAAAGACAGGTAATTTATATTTTATGGTTTTACACTTTGTCCGCTGGATTTTGACGCACTTTTGCTCGTTTCCTCAGTATTTCTGTCAATTTTATCCGCCATATCATATGACGGCGGATAAAATTGATAAAAAACGCATAGAACCACCGACTATAAATCAAAAACCGGAGAGAATAGATCTCCTGTCCTTTCCCAATGTTTTTAGTCTGAAAGTAACAAATCCGAAAAATCTAGAATCAAACCCACTAAAGCTCTAAAACTAAAACATTAATATGAAGAGGCATCGCACGATGATAGTATGCGTAGTAGGTATTAAACTGCATTGAGCAGCGACGTTTAAATTTGTTATTATCATAACATTTTGCGACAATGCGTGAAATATTTAATATGATTGCATTTTGTTTAACAAGAGTATAAACATTATACTGATTTGTATGATACATACATACATATAATCACGCCTTTATCCCTAATGGGGTAGGCAGAGCGTAAACGACCTACACAAAAGTCGTTACGCCACTTCTGACAAAGTCTTGAGGGTTATTTAAGATAGATTTGTAGGTATATTACAGCCCATCGCCTAAATTACAATATACTGAAACCCTCGGATCCCTTACCTATTTTTTTACAGCATGCCCGGGAGGAAATGCAGCTGGCACATTCTATGTTTTTCTCTGGCTCCCAGTCCAGCATGGAAGAAGGCCAGTATGGAGTAGCTCGTTTGTTAGGATTAAGTGAAAAACAGAGGTCATCCTCGATTCTAGTTAGGTTAGCTATCAATTTTTGATCATGGATTAAAAAAAAAAGTATAATTATAAAGTGAGATGGAAGCATGCATAATGTCTTGTTAGGTAACCTCATGCTGTGTCTGTCAGTTTGTTAATCTCGATCTCAGTTCATCTGACATCGCTTGCTTGCCGTTTGTAACGAATTAATCTTGTCAGCGTTCGGTTTTATCTTATAGCTGCTGTATTGTATAAGAATCGCATGGGTAGCTAGCTTTAAGGATTGTAGGTATATCTAGATGTTTTAATTAAAATTATTTATGTAGAGTCGAGTAGGGGTAATATTATACGTGGTATGGCATGGAAGCTTTTATTTCATATTATTTATGTTTGGTTATCCAGTTACTCACTACTTTCAAATCGTTATCATCATAAATATTCTAAGAGGCTTCGCGTCATCATTGTTTTTATTTACTTTACAGGTCTCATGTTTTTGTTAGTAGCTTTTCTGTTCATTCGTTTACTTTCTAGCTTTATCTTATAAAACTGGAACGCCTAGATTTCATGTTTCCTCGTATTTGCAATCTCAAGCCGCGGGGTGTAGGCAAGTTTATTCCCAGGTTTAATAAATCCTGTCCATGTTTGATTTAGCTTTTACAACATACCGTGGCGAAGTCGATCACGGAGCGTGTTCAATATCTGCGGTGTTGTTGAGTCGCTCACGAGTGCTAGCTGCGCCTGCGCCGCTGCCGCAACAACTTCATTTACACTGATATTGGATAAGACCATAAAGAGTTTGCAGTCTTTTGCTATGCTAGTTTTTTCAGCATGTAAAATTTTCGTATTCTACCATAACCCTCTTTTATGTCATAGTTTTGTTCTAATTTGTGCTTGGACGAAACAATTCGTCCAAGAATTTGATTACGTATCCTACCTATCAAAACAACGATCGAGATTGTCGTTTCAAAGTGTACTCCGAAGCATATAATCCTCTTTCTTGACAGACAATCAGGAGGTCCAGTCTGCTGCGTTGACCGAACCAAACCGGGAAATATCTCCAAAATTGACAAGAAACAAATCCGTAGCCTATAGATTGGAAGTTTTAGGCTAAGACGACTAAACCAAGACCAGCAATAGGCAGCAATGCTAGCTGTTCTATTTCAATGTGGATGATGGCTAGCTCAGCCTGAGATTCAGCTAGGTAACGGTCGTGTGATGGAGCACCGTCGCCGGCGCCCTGGGCCCGCCGTGTTCCAAGATCGTGCCTGGAGGGCTGGTTACATATTCAGCTGTTGCGGAACCTGATGGAAAATCACGTCAAACGGTTTTTGTAGCTACATTTAAATGTTGTCTTGAGTTATTTCTGATATTGCTTAAAACGGCACATTCTGTTAGCCAAGAAACCGTATATATTCTTTATTGTGTACAAAATGTTTACAATAAATAAACAATCTTTAATTTAGTTCACAAAGGTGAGCTTATCTCTATAAAGAGATCTTTTCCAGCCAACCTGTAAAACTGAATATGAGGTAACAATATATACGGGGACAAGACTGTACACGCAATAGACTTCTACATATACATAACCTACATAAACATACATATATATTACTTAAATAAAAATCTATAATATAAAATAATACATACCTATAATAAATACATATACCTCATCATCTCCCTAGCCTTATCCCGTA
Organism: Scrobipalpa costella; assembly: GCA_949820665.1. Classification (NCBI taxonomy): domain Eukaryota; kingdom Metazoa; phylum Arthropoda; class Insecta; order Lepidoptera; family Gelechiidae; genus Scrobipalpa; species Scrobipalpa costella. The sequence continues at coordinate 11,926,335 of OX463312.1, forward strand.
TCTCACGGGGTCGGCTTCCTAATCTAGGGGATTGAACGAGGGTACTGGTTTTTACACAGAGCGACTGCCATCTGACCTCCGCAACCCAGAAGGGAAACCAGACCCAATCCTAGATTAGGTCAGAGTTTTCAAGCCGCCAATGCTCAGCACTGGCGTCTGATATGGCTTAACGACTTATATCTACGGTATTAAACGATATATACATAAATACATTTTTTTTAAAATTATATTGTTTCGTGTTTGTAACGTTTGATATCCAGCGCAATTGTTGGAAAAAACACCGCCTCCTCCGCTACAGCAACCAATTTATTATACTTTTTTATCATGGAGATTTAAGCTACTCCCTAATCTGGCTACTGTCGTTACCCCATCGTCACTAATCCTTATTTACTATTCAATGGTTTCCTGCTTATGATTTCTCTAGTGGGCAATTTGGTCGGTGTTTTTCAAGATTAAGCGGATCCCTTTTTAGAAAACTATCTAAACTCCCTATTTAGTAAATCCCAACATTATTTGTGGACAGTTTAGTGTCTCGTGCCGCCACTTCGAAAGTTCTAGGAATCGTACCCAACGGAAAAAAATTAACAAATACGGAAGACGAAGACGGAGGAAAAACGAGGTTAGGTACTCGTTTTGGATCGGGTTATCCTCGTCTTTTACAAAGATATCGCCGTAATGTCATGTACATAGATACAACAGAAGTATAAAGTACTGCACGGTTAAGATGCATTCGGAGCGACTTTAAGTGAAACAACCGATACTAAAGTAATGTATCGCATATTTTTAAATTTAATAGTACATTACTCCGAGATCGAAAAAAAAAACAATTTAAGGTCGAGTAAATTTGGAAGGCTGACACGCAGTCGAAGCCTTCCAATGCAAACGAGACCTTAATTGCTATTTCGGCTAAGAGAAGTATAGTACTTTTCTCTCATTTTGCGAGGAAACAATAACAACACAAACATCAAACTTACCATAACTCCATAATATTTTGACATTTTATATTTGCATGGCGCCTTTGACAGGTGCACATTCCATTCATTCATTCCAATTTGTAAATTTAGAAAGTTGTATAGCATTCAGCCTTAAAATAATCAACACTTAAACCATACTAATGTGGATTTAAAGACTTTGTGAAGCGGTAGTTAATTTCATTGTTATCGTTTGGAGAAATTGCTGGCGTAGTGCGAATATGAGGACCGCAAAGAGGGAATGTAGGTTTTTTTAAATAATGAAGCTTTTTTCCGAGCAAATGGAAATATCTTCCATACTGGACTGGGAGTGAGAGAAAAACATAGAATGTGCCAGCTGCATTTCCTCCCGAGCATGCTGTAAAAACCAGCTAAGGGATCTGAGGATTTCAGTATATTGTAATTTAGGCGATGGGCTGACAGCCTGTCACTACAGCAATATACTTACAAATCTATCTTAAATAACCCTCAAAACTTTGTCAGACGTAGCGGAACGGCCTTTGTTTAGGTCGTTTACGCTCTGCCTACCCCATTAGGGATATAGGCGTGATTATATGTATGTATGTAAATGGGAGAAAATATAATAGCGGTTCTCTAGCTAGACAGTACTGCGACAATTATGATAACTTTTGGTACATAACTAGCCACTTTTGTATCCTAAGTGCATATTTCAGGCAATAAGCACCACAAAGTCTGCGTATGCGCTTGTTGAACAACAAAGCCGAAGCGTGAGCTTTAGCGCGCCGGAGTCGGACAAAGGCAAGTTTTTGTGAACAACTCGTAAATTGCGACTACCGCCATAAGCTCGGCCCTAAGATTATAATTTATGGCTGATTTTATGGTGACTATGTTACAGGAATTTTGTTGAGAAACCAATACCTTGTGCGTCTCAGCAGCGAAATAAAAATCTCTATATACCTAAGTAATGTATTTGAAACATTAGGTACCCACATTGAAAATTAGTTATGTTTTTTAGAATATTACATAGATAGACTGAATAATTTGATTTAATATATCAATATTATAATTGACTGTGTTGGCCACTAACCTGGCAAAAGCCTAATCTAAGACTGGGCCTGGTTTCCCTTCTGGGTTGCGGAGGTCAGATGGCAGTCGCTCTGTGTAAAAACCAGAACCCTCGTTCAATCACCTAGATTCGGTAGCCGCCCCGTGAGATACGTAGATAAGGCTAGGGAGATGATATAGATAGACTGAAAAACTTGACTTCTAGCGAAAAGCTATAAAAGCCTTAGTGTTAAGTGCGACCTAAAACAGCAATTAAATAAAGTTGCACTTTTTCTGTGAAGCTCAATTTGAATTGAAAGCTGTTGCTTCTTTGATCCCATATAACTTTAAGACCCCATCTTAATGGTCACCATACTGATAGACTTGTAAAGCGATCGAACCGAATAGTCTTGGAATAAATCATTCGCTTTTTATAAAGGCATCATCGCCTCCACACTGTCACCGGCCGGCGCGGCGGCGACATCAAACGAACGCCGGCTTTGTGGCACCGCCTGCGCGCGCGACTATGAAGTCTTCATTAAAAAGCTCCGAGCTTTGATCTGTCATTCGCTACATGAAATGATTGGTCGGAATTGTTTCGATGTAATTGCTTGTCGAACATAACCGTACACCTACGACTACGACGTATCGATAAAATTTGATTGGCTTATTATAATTATATATTACTTCCCTGTGCCCGCGATCCTTCACTCTCGGCTAAAGGAGATTTCCCGTGGAAATGATTGATATTCCCGAATCAGAAATAATCTTATGTCCCAATATTCTTGATTCACATGTGACTGTAGCTGAAGTGTGATGGATTAACAAATATCCAAACTTTCGCTCTTTAGTGGAAAGTGGGATTATACCTTTAATTTTGAGTTTATTTTGACCTTTGGGCTTAACTAACCCGCAAAAGGTGAAAAGAAACTCAAACTTAAAAGTACCTATAATCCCACTTTCCACTAAACAGCAAAAGTTTGTTAATCAATCACCCTTTAGCTTCAGTCACAGGATGAATCAAGAATATTAGGACATTGGATTGCATACATACATATAATCACGCCTTTATCCCTGATGGGGAAGGCAGAGCGTAAACGACCTAAACAAAGGTCGTTCCGCCACGTCTGACAAAGTTTCGATCTGTATTTTGCTATAAGTAACAGGTTGTCAGCCCATCGCTTAAAATGCAATACTTATACTCAAACCCTCGGATCCCTTAGCTGGTTTTTACAGCATGCTCGGGAGAAAATGCAGCTGGCACATTCTATGTTTTTCTCTCACTCCCAGTGTAGCATGAAAGGAGGTTTTAATACCTAGTCGTGTTACAGGAAATACGGTTCTCGGAAGCTGAGGATTTGTCGTGCGGAGGCAGCGCGGCTGGGCAGGTGAGCGCCGCGCGCCGGCTGAGAAGCCGCCTCGCCGCCGCCGATAGAGTCATTATGTACCATTATTGGGCACCGCTTCTCAAACTTCAGCTTGTAGGCCTATTTTTCAATGCCTTATCATTTTTTTAAAAGTTTTTGCGCAATCAGGAATCAAATCTATGCAGCAGTTCTAACCAAGTAGTAAGTTTTTGTTATGGGTTTATGGTCTTCTTTATTGTCGTCAGACTGTTGAATGACACAATACAACAGGATACGAGTAGAGCCAAAAAATCCACGGGTAGATTTATATTGAACACCTTAAATCATCATCTCCCTAGCCTTATCCCGTATGTTACGGGGACGGCTACCTAATCTAGGGGATTGAACGAGGGTACTGGTTTTTACACAGAGCGACTGCCATCTGACCTCCGCAACCCAGAAGGGAAACCAGACCCAATCCTAGATTAGGTCAGAGTTTTCAAGCCGCCAATGCTTAGCACTGGCATCTGATATGGCTTAACGACTAATATCTACGGTATTAAACGATATTAACCGGGACCAACGGCTTAACGTGCCTTCCGAAGCACGGAAAAAGCGCCGAATAAACGTACATATGAAATTCGAAAACCGAAAAACACATTGGTACGTGGTGGGATTCGAACCACGACCTCCCGCTCAGGAGGCAGCGGCCCTATCCACTACACCATCGGGCTCTCTTGAACACCTTAAATATAATACTTAAAATTTTCATGAACATTGCCTTAGGTTACAAAATGAAGTGATCGGGTATGTAATTTTTACAATAAAAGATATCATCTTTATCGAAATGACAAAAGTTTGAGCATTCCTACAGTCCGAAGGCTGATTAACTCGTCGAGAGCTGGCGGGCGCCGGAGGGGCGAGGGAGACGCGCGGGGAGGGATACCAGCCAAACCATAATATTATACAATCATTTTCTTACTGCCTTTTCTTACCTTTTTTACGTTTCCGCTTGCTCTCTCCGACTCCGGCAACAGGGGTGTTGAACTAAGTGGAAGGAACTCCATAAGACATCATATGTGAATAAGAATAGGTAGGTTCAATGTAGGAGTTATTTACCTTATAGAAAAGAACAACATAGATTGACATCCAATATTCGATTTATTTTTAATCAAAATAATTTTGATGACACTGTTAGGGCCCGTAAATATAATTCGCACTTGAGATTGACCGCCAGTTTGAGTGCGTTTCAGAAATGTAATTTCAGTGCAAAATGGCTTGTCAAATCCATACCTAATATTGCTCTCAATCTTGAGATAGCTTTACAAATACGAGCCTAAGACCCGTATTGATAAACATCACATGAGACTGACAGCGAGTTTGAGTTCGTATCAGAAATGTTATTTTAGTACATATAATAGACAGATTTCAGACTTAAAATTGCGCTCAATCTTGAGATCGCTTTAGAAATACCTACGAGCCTAAATATGAAATGTTGAGATGAAATATTGCGATTTATGCAAGGATTTATGGGATTACAGTATGGTAGGTCTAGGTAGGATAGGTGTTAAATTCAGAGAGAGTTTCCGTACAAAATATCTCTACTTTAAAGAAAACACATATATACATACATACATATAATCACGTCTTTATCCCTAATGGGGTAGGCAGAGCGTAAACGACCTAAACAAAGGTCGTTCCGCCACATATGACAAAGTTTTGAGGGATATTTAAATTTGTAGGCATATTGCTGTAGTGACAGGTTGTCAGCCCATCGCCCTCGGATTCCTTAGCTGTTTTTTACAGCATGCCCGGGAGGAAAAGCAGCTGGCACATTCTACGTTTTTCTCTCGCTCCCAAGCCAGCATGGAAGTAAACACAATTCTTTTAAATCTGCCTTCTTCGGTAAAGTCTTGATGGCTGGATTAAATTCCTTACTTGGGGACTCTATCTAAGGACTACGGCAGGTTAAGCTAAGCTAAAGGTTGAAGCTTTAACCTTTCCTATCTCGCAATCAGTTACGTCTCAATTTCATTTAAGCCCTTTTACGGGATTGTATGGGATTTGTTTCACCGTTTAATTGCATACCTCAAGTTGTAACTTTATGCCAGTTTTGAATGTTGCGCGTTGATGTCTTTTGTATGAGAGTTTCTGCCACAATATTGTTTCATTCGAATTATATAATAACACCATTTGCTTTTTTTAAATTTAATGGTATCGATTCTGACTGAAATCGTTGACTGTCATTAGTATCGAATAGCGATTCCTTGAGCACACAACTTAACTAAATCTTGACTAAAACTATTGGTGACCCTTTCTGTTCTCTCATGATAGAAAATTTCAGGTCACTTATATTAGTTATGTCGTGGTTATTGCAACTACGAATTGCTACCAATCCTGAGAGAACAGAAAACAACGGCAATTTTGTTTAAGATTAGGTCAAGTCATGCTCTTCCGAATTGATAGCAATTTATGACTATTGAAATCAGGGCCTGTTGAGCAAAAGGGGAATTGGGTACCTGATTGACGGAAATGAGTATGTTCCGCGATTAAACATTACACTAAAATAATTTTAAAACTTTTAAATAAGTATAATATATAGCTTTTTGGATGTACACTTAATTATATTTGTAAAAATAAAACAGTTTTTATGTAATAGTGATAATAAATTCCGTCAAGGAGAAATACCCAATTATAATAATTATTTCAAGACACCGTGTACCTTGATAATTAGTCCATTTATAATTTATTGTATTCTTAGCTGTATATTTGAATTACCTGGTATAAATAGATTTACGCTATTTCTCTCAAACTTGGAGAGGATGCAAATGCGTCATTAGAGAGAAAAGGAAATGACGCAGTGTTCCCAGCACACAGCATCTTAATTAAAATACAATCGCTCAGGACTCCCAGTTGGAGGTACAATCAACCACAGCCACAATTACACTCTGCGTCTCTCCGCAGTTTCACTAAGGATTCTTTTTACCTTGGAAGGTGCACGGTGTTGTGTCGTTGCCAGGGTACTTTGTAGGTACATACAGACCCTATATTACAGGGTGTAAGGGACGGTATACCTATAACTGAAAAGGTTTGCTTAGGTTTTGCCTGGGATATATGTTTGTTGTTTCTTCATTATACAAATGTGATAATTTTATACGAGGAAGTCAAAAACTCTTCCCGAAGAATCTCTTTGCGGAAGGTGTTCAGTTTAGTTCACCGATCCCTTTAAGGTGTATCCCAACGGCAGATGAGCAGGTAGATTTCAAGATATGCAACCATCGCCCGTAATGCCTTAAAATATCGTTCATTTCAGCTCGCGCTACGGCGTGGCGGTTACATCCGTGGCCGCGTCGAAAATGTGTGGAAACGCACAAAAAAGTTAATTCCATGAAAATTACGAGTTGGATTAAAAAGCTATGTTGCGATTTTAGATAATCATAATACGGATATTTACCCGAAGGAGCCGTGAAAGCGCACCTAATAATTTAGAAGGAATATCAATTTTACTGATAAAAACAGCTTTACTTCTAGATTTTTTTAAGCATACTTATTTATGGGTAAGGCAGTGGGACATTAACGGCTAGACAAGACAAGACAAGACTTATTTATGAACTATATTTTTAAATGTTGCAATTGCAGGCCCTGAATATATTTTTTAGATGTATATTTTTTTAGAATTTTCCAACGATACGTTTAGGAGAAATAAGCACTTAAAAACAACCGTTTGCCATTAGTAATACCCTTAAGTTCTGGTACAAGTCCCTTACACCCTGTGTGTTGATATGTTCCCGTGTAGGAAGTGTGGGAGTGGACAGGGACAGCCTACGCGCAGGCGCACCGCACGTGCAGCCGGATGTCGTGATAAACGGAACTTGTGTCCCGTGTCAAACACCCAGTCAATGGTGTCGATTCTGTAAATACACGACCTAACTCAATTGAGTCGATATCTGTCATTTTCTTTTATGAGAGAACAGAAAGGGACATACAAAAAGCAGTATAGGAGAACTTATTTTGATCCTTTCAGTTTAGGACCTTCTTCTTATTTCGTGTCGGCAAGAATATACCTAAAAATCTATCTTAAATAACCCTCAAAGATTTGTCAGACGTGGCGGAACGACCTTTATTTAGTTCCTTAACGCTCTGCCTACCTCATCAGGGATAAAAGCGTGATTATGTATGTATTTATGTGTGCAGTTTAGGAATACATAGTAAAGTCGTGATGTGAATGGGTATCGACTAGGTCTCATCTAAATCCTTTGAAATTTTAAAATGAATTCTAACTGACAGGACTAAAACACGTACTCCTATATCACCGTCTCCCTTTGTTTTCTCATAATAGAAAATGACATGTATGAATTTAGTTTAGGTAGGACGTGTTTTTTACCGAATCGAGGTCCATGTGGGAGATTTAACGTTGGATTTTATGGTGTCTACCTCTAAGCTACTTTCTACTTGAAGGCTTTATTTCAAGCTCCAGTTGTCAGTCTACATGGCAGACTGATATGAATACTTCTTTTCATCTGTCGTATGGGTTTCGAGTGGATCGACCCGATGAACCCTTGTGTCAGAGTTTTCAAACCGCTTAGTAGCACAGCTAATAGGTCTCTATCCAACAACCATCACTTTTTCTTCCAAACAATTAGGTAATTCAGCCTGCATTGTCCTAACCGAACTGGGGAAAATATCACAAAGTGATAAATTGAAAATTGTCATCTTTGTTTTCCTCTCCCTGGGAATCGAACCCAGGACCTTTGGATTGGGAGCACATGGCTCAGATTGCTAGACCACGAAGGCAGTTTACGTATAAGCTACTTTCTACTTAAAGGCTTTATTTCAATCTCCAGTTGTCAGTTTACACGGCAGACTGATTTGAATACTCGACTGTACATTTCAACTTAATTAGTACTTGCTTCGCTCGGCTTAAGGGCGTAAGCAGATTGATAATCATAAATAAGTAAGTTTATACTCGGGTACTTGAGTAGCTGTTAAATCTCCGAGGTTGTAATTTTTCTTCTTTACGAGATTAAGCCTACTGACTGGCTGCGGCTGAAGGCACTAAAACGAGTTATAAAAATATACAATGTTAAACGTAGAGACTGAAGCAAATTCTTTGAAAAATCTACCGCCGCGTACAGACATAAAAGTCACCGGAATATGGCGCTCACTGTCGGCAACTTTATTAACTGAGTATGTAGAGTGTAGACTTCGATATAATACTGCTACCATTAAAAAAATCTCCTGAATCTGAAACACTGAAATAAAGGCATGTTTGTTTATTTTTCCATGCTGGACTGGGAGTGTTAGAAAAACAGAATATGCCAGCTACATCTCCTCCCGGGCGTGCTGTAAAACCCAGCTAAGGGATTCAAGGGTTATAGTGTATTGCAATTTTAGGCGATGGGCTGACAACTTGTTACTATATGAATATGCATCATAATCATCTGTAATAAATAACCCTCTAAACTTGTCAGATGTGGCGGAACGACTTTTGTTTGTGTCTTTGTTGCGCTGCCTACCCCATAAGGGCGTGATTTTATGTATGTATGTATTCATTTATATACCTTAGCTTACCTAACCTTAGCAGGACAGAGTTATAAGTACTTAGGATGTAGGATACATAGATATTACCTACATTACCTGCCTTACCTACATAAAACCTAGCTTCACCTTTATTTACCGAGATGTACCTTGTTTCAAGCCCCACGGTCACAATCTGCACGTGCAATCAGCGAGTGTCCATCTTGGAAAATAAGGCGGCGGGACTACAAAAAGGTCCAAAGGCCCGAAGGTGGCGGACTAACAACTCTATCGGCGTTAACGAACCGGCTCAGCGACACGCCACTTTATATCAGAGCCAGTTTAAACCAGAATTCTTTTTTTTTTGTTATAAATTGGATTACTTTGTAAGTTTTTATATCACACTTACGTATGTCAAGTCGTCAAAGTTTGAAAGAGCTTTGAACTGGAGATTTTATATTATTATAGCCCTGTTCAGATTCTAGCGTAATTGGGTCCCAAATCATTAAATAATGGAATCATATATACCACAGAGTCACTCCAACAGTGAATACTTCTGTTAACAAACATTTCCAATCATGGTCGCTCACAATCCATTTAATTGTTTGCTTCATATATTCAGATGTTTCGTCAAAATGGGCGCTGAATTTGACTTGCCACTAATTAAAATACCTCACCCGCTATCCTCACAATCCATAGGCTGCGAGGTTCAACAAAAAGTGTCCGGAGGTGCAAAGCTACAACTTCATCGCCACTAACGAGGCTGCTTTCCGCCATCATGAACTCAGGCCAGGCCTATGTCCTCACTGACAAGATTTTAACTTTCCATTGCAGCTTTTGATTGTAATATGTAGTTAAGTTACTGGGTTCATACTGTTTAGCACTGGCAATGGATTTGCTTTTGAGGTTACCGAGACTCTAGACGATGCAATGATAGCGAGAAGTCTTAAATGCAGGCGTTCTCGTTTTTAACACTAAACGTTTCGATCCTATACGAGGATCTTCATCAGGAGATAAGAAAGTCACACTCCACCGCGCTGTAGTTGACGCTAGGGCTGGTTCTTGTTCTCTCCTGATGAAGATCCTCGTATAGGATCTTAACGTCGAGGGCTTACCCTCCTTTTAATACAAACTAGTAAGCCGATCAGTTTTCGTGCACGCGTTTTCACCTATCGACCGGACACAGTCAGTGTCTTAACGGATTTTGGTGCAAGGGTGGGTGAAACCAGGTTGCTCTTTGCTGGGCCTTTATCTATATACTCTTATGTTAGACGTTCAGCCAAAGTAGCCGTTCTGTGATGCCGTTGACTAGTAAGGGGTATATTCCAACAAACTAAAGCAGCAATGGAAAGAGCAGTGTTGAAACCTTTCTAGTGAGGAAAGGGCCCACATCGCACGGCCATTATACGCACCTAGCCGGTTTTCCGATTGCATCGACCAAAATGTATCTCGCACTAAATGGCTACAAGGAAAATATTCAAAGCAAATTTAAAAATAAGCTATACTACAACGTAGTTAGTTTGCACTTATTTCAGGTTTTGTATAGATATGGTAATATGTCTATGGTTGCATTAGCAAAGAGGTTTAAAAAATAATAAATGCAGATATATACCTAGGTTTAATCAAGCAGTAAGCACGATTTAAATCTTGCTGTATAAATAAATACTCGAGAATATCAAGTGAGAAAAGATATCTTTGAATGAGATCTTGCAATATTATTATCTCGTTTTATGGACTGCATGTCTTGCTTTAAGTGCGAAAGAAATGTTTTTATATACGTTTTGTAAAAGTGTCCAAAACCCGTTTCCACATTTCTTTGTAGCCGCCCGAGAATATTTCTGCGGTTTACAGCAAAGTGCGGGCAATAATTTAGGTCGCAACTTAAAACTTTACGACGCCTGTGGATTTTGTAGAACGAGAAATGTTTTAACCAAGCATTATTTTTACTTGGACCATGTGTATTATGGAAGCATCACCATGCTAGGATTAACCAAACAAGGATAAGTAAGACAGGAATAAAAAAAATACATAAATGTTTTTTTATGCATTCCATGCTAGCCTGGGAGCGAGAGAAAAACATAGAATGTAACTGTTGCATTTCCTCCCGGGCATGCTGTAAACACCAGCTAAGGGATCCGAGGATTTGAGTATATTGTAATTTAGGCGATGGGCTGACAACCTGTCACTGCAGCAGTATACCTACCAATAATCCTCATATATCTAAATGTTAAATATCTTATATTCAATCAATATTATCTTAAATAACCCTCAAAACTTTGTCAGACGTGGCGGAACGACCTTTGATTAGGTCGTTTACGCTCTGCCTATCCAATTAGGGATAAAGGCGGGATTATATGAATGTATGCACTTGGGTTAAATAATTTTTCATTTGTCATCCTTCTAATACTAAATCCTACTGCGAAAGTTTGGATGTTTGATACTCAATCACGGACGCTTCAACCACTGCGGAATGAAACTTGGCACACATATAGGTTAGGTTCTTTAATAGGGCATAGGTTACTTTTCACAGCGGTAAAACCTTCTTTATCATGGGAAAACTCATTTGACGCGGGTGAAACTGCGGGTGGAAAGCTTGTTCAAAAATATTTAGTTGTTAGTATTCCTAACGTCAAAACTATACTACTCAAACTATTTTAACTTAAGTGAATTCTAAATAAAATTTAATAACGGAGTTGTGTACATCCTACGCACTCAACCTGATGAAGGGACTCCGAGTGTCCCGAAACATGTCGTGAAGTACGCGACTTATATTACAAAGTGAGTGCCCGTTATTATGTTTTATTATACTACTCGTTCGTTAGTTCTCTTGTTTGTATTTATATGCTACCATAAATATGACACTAACTAAATGAACTGAGAATAAATTGGCAATCATCGTTTACAGCACAGTTAAGTGCTTCCATTTATGATGTACTATTTCGTGCTTGATTTCCAATAAATATTTATATGAAATTAATTTGATTGGATTATTTAAACTTTCAAACATTCTAGTAATCAGATTCTCAATCTTAATTTGACACACGCGTATTTCACTAGACATAATACAGATTCAGATTTTTCATGATTTTTGGGGTGGGATGGGATCTACCTCCTAGTGGTCCACCCTGGGCAACGGCAACACAGGCTCTCCTGTGAATAAGTCCGGCAGAACGATCCCAACAAAGGCCGTAAATGGCCGCCTGACTAGCGACTACCATCTCACTGGAGTCCGGCACCAAACAGCTTGCTGTGTTCCGTCAATGCGTGAGATTGCCAGTGTTATAACAGGCATCTTCTGGGTAAGCTCGCTCCATCGTCGACTCTGTCACGGTCATTCCTGACCTAGTGTCTAAAGTCAAGAGCAAACCAATTCCTAATAAAAAAAAAATGTTATCGCTTTTAGCTTTAGACTTGGCTAGTTACTTTATTAGTCCAACAAGGAACAAAATATATTTTTTGCATAATAAATAACTAATTGGCTAATGTAGGACAGAGGTTCAATAAGAGACAGTATATGTTTAAGAAACACTTAACTGAACTAGCATAGAATACATGTTTACTATTCCTTTCTATATCATTTGTGTATCTGTCATTCCTTTTCATATCAATCTGAATTATTTATTTCCTTTCCTCCATAATGTATGTATTAGTATATTATATATGGTATATAGTAATTTATGTATATCATATATGTATTTTATGTAGACTTGTCTATATTAATTAGTTTTTAGTAAGATGCACTATCCCGCATTATCTACATTTGATTTCCTCTACCCAAGGTTGCCTGGTAGAAATTACTACCATAGCAATAAGGCCGCCTTCATTGTACTTTATTTTTTATTTAATTTGTTCTAATTCCTGTTGTTTTTGTTTTATGTGCAATAAAGAATATATCTATCTATCTATCTATCTATGTTTATGAGGTAAAATAAGCTTGTTAGTACCTTTAGATACGTGCTATTATATCAATAAAATGCTTACTGTAGAATGTCAAGAAAAAACACTTCTAAAAGAATAGTCATTATACTTTTAAAAGAATACGCCATTTATATTGCACTTAATTAAGCCATTCCGTATTATCACCGAAAAAAACATTTACGATTGTCGTAAAACCAACTACTTTACTACTTTTTTACTTTTGTTTTTTTTTCTTTCTTGTAATTTTGCCCAAAGTCCAAATAATTTATATTTTAATCTGTAAGAATCTCTTAATCTGGCTTTTTAATGTATTAATACTCTTTTAATGAACTCTGTATATGCTGTGAGATTTTTCTATGAATAAAATAAATAACTAAAACCAATTTTATTTAAAAAATATCAGTCTTTTTCATCTTTGCTCCAGCTTTTTATCTGTAATCACTATCAGACAACGTTTTTAAAGCGGTTTAATGACTAAGCAGATTGGCAAAATTGGATACGATATTCAGATATAATGACTGTAATGTAAGAGATATCATCATCTCCCTAGCCTTATCCCGTATCTTACGGGGACGGCTACCTAATCTAGGGGATGTAATGTAAGAGATATATGGTACAATATACCGGGTGTAAAGGACAGCGTTCCGCAAACAGATAGGGGTTGCTCAGTCATCGACACTGAACCACTTTCACCAGGAAATTCTTTCAGGAAGTGAAAAACTTATATTTTAAACTAGTTTCAAAGGAAATTCATAATAATAAAAACTTTACTATGTCAGTTGCATCGTTTTAGTTTTAGATGCTGCGCGTTGATGTCTTTTGTATGGAAGTTCCGTTCCGACCAAAAGTACACAACATTCTTTTTCATACTTCTCGCGTGTGTAATAACGTGGTGTAAGGGACAGCGTCCCGCAAACTGTTAGGGGTTGCTCAGTCAACGGAACTGAACAACTATAAGCAGGATTTTTTTTTCAGGAAGTAAAAAAAAATCTATACAAATTGTCTGATCGAAGTGGTAATTTTGTATGCGAAGTTCAAATTTTGTTTTCATCTCCTGAATGAATTTCCAGGTGATAGTTGTTAAATTTTGTTGACTGAACAACCCCTACCAGTTTGCGGGACGCTGTCCCTTACACCCGGTATACTTAATAACTTAATAATATCGTACAAATATAACGGTAGTCGTTTTTTTTGTTTGTTTTAATTCTACTTTGCAATAGTAAAGTAGAATACGGAAAAATACTGTTTTCCTGTTGTCATCCTAAATACAAACATATAATCACGCCTTTATCTCTAATGAGATAGGCAGAGCGTAAACGCCTAAACAAAGGTCGTTTTGCCACGTCTCACAAAGCTTTGAGGGTTATTTAAGATAGATTTGTAGGTATATTACTGTAGTGACATGTTGTCAGCCCATTTCTATAATTATAATTTGTCACATTTTTTAAAAAATCTGTAATTATCTCTTACTCTGGCTTGTTAATGTATTGATACTCTTTTAATGAACTCTGTATATGCTTTGAGATTTTTCTTTGAATAAAATAAATAATATAATAGCTTCCATGCTGGTCTGGGAGTGAGAAGCTTCCATGCTGGTCTGGGAGTGAGAAGCTTCCATGCTGGTCTGGGAGTGAGAGAAAAACATAGAATGTGGCAGCTGCATTTCCTCCCGAGCATGCTGTAAAAACCAGCTACGGGATCTGAGGGTTTAAGTATATTGTAATTTAGGCGATGGGCTGACAACCTATCACTACAGCAATATACGTATAAACCTATCTTAAAAAAACCCTTAAAACTTTGTCAGACGTGGCGCAACGACCTTTGTTTAGGTCGTTTACGCTCTGCCTACCCCATTAGGGATAAAGGCGTGATTATATGTATGTATGTATGTAAAATAAATAAATTAATGCACCAACTTTTCATGTCATATCATATCACCTACTACATATCACTATACATAACTACATAGTATAAAACAAAGTCGCTTTCTCTGTCCCTAAATCCCTATGTATGCATAAATCTTCAAAACTACGCAACGGATTTTGATGCGGTTTCTTTTAATGGATAGAACGATTCAAGAGAAAGGTTTATATGTGTAATACATGCATAATATAGTAGAGAAACACTGATGATTTCCGTGCGAAGCTGGGGCGGGTCGCTAGTATTAAAATAAAACAAGACTAAAGTTGCATTAGGCATCGATGCATGAAAGTGGTTGTCATGTAGCGGACAGGTGGCAGCGGATCGTGCGGTGTCAGTTCGATTCCAGGTTCCGACAGCCTTTAAACAAGTTAAATGACTTTGTTTTATTGGCCGTGATATTTGAATGTAAAGGTCTTACCAGTACATACATACATATAATCACTTTTATATCCCTAATGGGGTAGGCATGTAAGTATATTATTTGAAGTACAAAATGTTTTAATTGCCAATTATTTTAGTGACCTATCTCTTTAGTTTTAATGTTTAATATTTTTTATTTTACTAAGTTATTGTAAATACCGTATTGTACTAATCCCAATAAAATATTATTGTTTTTATTGCCCAAATGTAGAATAAAACAATATCAAAAATATTATTTAATGATTAAACAAGATTGGTAGCCTGTAATATGCCCTTGTGATTCGGGATCAAAATGATATCATCCAATTTCTTTGGGAATTAGCAGTATAGGTCTATGTGAAATCTAAGAAACGTATTTATAAAGCGATTGAATATCGACTTGATCCAGCCATGATTAGCCAGATTGAGAGCAATATTAAGTATGGATTTGACAGGTAGTTTTGTTCTCAAATGACATTTTCGATACGAACTCAAACTCGCTGTCACTCTTGAGAGCTGATTATAAATACGGGTCTTAATGAGAAACCTTCACGTAACTCAACCTTTTAAACATTAATAGAATAGGTACCTTATTTATCTATTTCAAATAATTGATATAAGGTGATCTAATGAATAATTTTTAGGAACTGCTAATAATTTCGCGCTTCGCCGACTCGGATTAATAAATTGAATTGTCTAAAGTGGCTTGCAACAAAAAATTATAAGGAAAATCATAATTTACTAACGCTCGTAATTATAAAGAGATCTCAAGATTTAGAGCGATAATGAGTATGGATTTGACAGGCCATTTTGTACTGAAATGACATTTCTGATACGAACTCAAACTCGCTCTCACTCTCAAGTGCTGATTATAAATACGGGCCTAGGTACCTACCAGCTATCTACAGAGTTGAAGTTAATAATATTTTTCTGTATAAAACATAGTTGCGTGCTCAAAAAACTTATTACCAAGTACCCACATTGACAAGGCTCTCCTTCAACGAAGCAACGATATAAACATATTTATTTGTACACGGCACGAACTCGAAAGAAATAAATAAAGGCTTCAAGTTAAAAAAATAAAAAGCCCTGCTAAGCTTTCCTACGGAGAGCACAAAAGCGAAAGGGACAGGTATAGTGGGTGGTTGAAGAATAGTATGGGTGGGAATGAGATGAAAGATGTGCACCACGTGACACCTGCCGGCCGCCAAATGAAGATATCGCAGCTGGATGCGAGAGGATCATAGGCAGGGGTAAGCAACCTTCAAGCTTTTGTTAGATCCTATAAAAAATGCTGGATTTCATTTATTAACTGCCTCCGTGGTCTAGGGGTCAGAGCCATGGGCTTACAATCCGGAGGTCCAGGGTTCGATTACCAGGGAACACAAAGTTGTTTTTGTTAATTTATGACTTTGAGTTGAGTTTTCCCCAGTTTGGTTAGGATATTTCAGGATGAACCACCTAATTGTCCGAAAAGAAAAAGGGTTCCGTGCTTCAGAGGGCACGTTAAGCCGTCAGTCTCGGTTACTGTCTCTGATAGTGGGCGTTACACAAACCATGTCAGAGGCCTGATAGTGTGCTACTAGGCGGTTTGAAAACTCAGACACGTCGGGGCGTTCGACTCGAGAATCCACTCGCTAAGAATAAGAAGATTTAATAACAATCGTGTACAATTCTTTTGAAAATGTTAGGTGTTATTTAGTCAAACTATCTTAAAAGCATACGCATGGCCATGCGCATTGTGAAATGGTAGCCTCAGTGATGTAATCTGTCAAAAAGCTTGCTGCGCTGTATTTGGTAATTTCAGCGATTTTAAGACATTGTTCCCTTTTTTCTGTCTGTATTTGGTTTTTTTAACGTCTTTAGTAAGGCCCGCTTCTCCTTGCAACGTTATTGTTGCCTTTTTATCTGTCTTAGTTTCATCATGCTAATTTTGTTAAAAGGTAGCAGGCTGGGTTATACTTATCGTTTTAAATAAGTAGTAACCACTATGTTCGCTACCCCTGCACACTGTATATCAAGACGTCTACAGCGCTACTACGCCTGCGCAGCTCCACAGTGTTACTCCAAGTCCGACTCGGATAAAATAAACGCCATCGCTCTTCCACCGACAAGACATTATTATAAGCTCCTTTTTGTATATTGTATACTTTCCTACCTATAAGTCAAGATCGAACATTAATAATGGATAACACTTTTTAAATCAATAAATTGAAGATATAAAACCTTAATAAAAACTTTATAAAACCTGACTATAATTCGTACAATATCTATGAAGAAAATATTGTTATATACATACATACATACATACATATAATCACGCCTTTATCCCTAATGGGGTAGGCAGAGCGTAAACGACCAAAACAAAGGTCATTCCGCCACGTCTGACGAAGTTTTGAGGGTTATTTTAGATAGATTTAAAGGTATATTACTGTAGTGACAGGGTGTCAGCCCATCGCCTACATTGCAATATACTGAAACCCTCGGATCCCTTAGCTGACTTTTACAGCATGCTCGGGAGGAAATGCAGCTGGCACATTCCAAGTTTTTCTCTCGCTCCCAGGCCAGCATGGAAGTTTGTTATATTCAAATGTAAATTCACATGTCAAAGTCATTGTAGATAAAAGAAAATTGACGAAAGTGAGGTAGTATGTGACTATGTATGCCATGAAATACTAAAATCCTTATTAGATATTACTAAAACTTAAAGAAGTAAATTTGAATCTAACGGAAAAACAAAGGGCTGAAATGATGATGATGATGATGATGAACGGAAAAACGTTATCTGCTCCATTATTTACACAGTAAAGCAACTCAGACGTAGAGTAACTTACTTTTACTGCACTTCAAATACAGATTAGCGATGGACCGAGAAAAACAAAGAGAAACCCCAAAACGGGAGCTGTCATCACGACAGGTGAATTTGACATTTATTTACCACCAAAAACCCGCTTCTCAAATAATTTCAACTCTACGGAATTGAAATAAAGGTGGCTCCTGCAACAGCGGATGCATAAGTATCGTTGCAAGGGCATAAGTTTAGTTTGCATAGAGCAGTGTAAATGTTTGCAGAGAAGGCAAACAGTCTCGTAATCTGAGTCGTGTTGAGGATGGCAGATAATCTTATTCACTGGGGGAGACGAGCCGGAAATATAAATACTAGTAGAGTTGGATAGCTGGAAAGCAGAGCGTATACAAAAAAAAAGAAACGTTAGAAGTCAAGGATGATATACTATGCTTGTGGTAGACCAACGCTTGCCGGTTCGTATGGGTTTCTATTTGCAAGGATAACATCAGAATATCTATGCAACTTTTTGACTTGAGAACACATGACAACTGAACTACAATAAAAACAAAACAAAAGTTATAAAAATCAGTCACTGAGAGTTTAGTTAGATACAGTATTGGCTAAAAACGAAAGATAGGTTCTAACGCGTTGCTTACAATGCTCTTGAATATAACTAACGCTGTAGGTGGGTAGGTAGATTTTAAATCAGCTAAGATTTTTTTTAGAGGTCTTTATTATCTAGTGACTTTATTGTTGTATAAGCTCTCATATCCTCTTGTACCACATTAAAGCAGGTTCGTGGTGTTGAATTCTTATCATACGTGACTGCGCATAGAGCCTCACTCTTAGTCGGATTTTACGACTTCAATTTTATTACATTCAAGTAGTTTGTAGTGTAGAAAATTTAATTGGTTCCTAAAAGAAATAATAAGACTAGGCTTCATCGGTAAAGCTCATAGCTTATTTTTTTTAACAGTTGTGTCAACTTTATTTGACACTCACTTGCCCCAAAACTTGAAATCCTTGCACTATAGGAAGCCAGTTTTCTTGCAGTTCTAAGATCTCTTCAAAATAAAGGACAGATAAATAACCCGTCAACCATGTCTTGTCAATGCTCTCATATCCCCTGACTTGTCGATCTATCCTCACTGCGGCCATCCATTTTGTAACCAAGTACAAATTAGTTTTGTTGGTCGGACAACATATTCCAAGGTGATTAATCATCAGCTCTTATCACGGCCGGGTATCGGGAAGCCTGGCAGCTATGTTTTTGTCTTGTTTTAGGTTGAAACTAGCACGCAGAAACATAGAAACAATGATGTTAATGTTATGTTATGATTATGCTAAAATCTATCCCGAATCAGCCTAATAAAAAAAAACCGGTCGGTTTTTTTTTGTTTTCAGATCTTTCTGGAAGACTGTTAATGGTAGCAATTCGTAGTTGCAAAAATCATGATTTAACTAATATAAGTCTATAGCTGTCATTTTCTGTCATTAGAGAACAGAAAGGGACGGCATCAATTTTTGGTCAAGATTTAGTAAAGATCAAGCTCAAGCTCAAGGAATCGGTACCAGTATTTTTCCTACCAGTACTTCATGTTGACGACGCCATTTTTATTTTTGCACCAAACAAACACTTGCCTAGCGCCTAAATATATATGGAATCGGTTGTAACTAATTTTATAATCTCCGACACTACCTAGGTTCCTATTTTAATGACTGACCTACGATTGCTCATTCCATCATCAAAACTTATACCTACCCATTAACCCATCAACACTTTACTTACTCCCTGTAATCATGCATCAGTACTTTGATGGATGCACGTCTTACCTTTGTGCGTAGGTACGTACCATTTCCCTGTTGTCTGAGTAGGCGGTACTAGGCCCATTGTACCATGGTCGTAATGAAACGATTTAATTAAGAGGTGAAATGCAATGAGCTGCGCGCACGCATGTCTTGATGAAGCGGGGCTCATGAACTCCAACACTTCGGTGCTTATTCTGTTCTAGAAGAAGAAACTGTGTATTCTAAGTATTGTTTGTGGTCCCTATTTGTTTTTTTATTGATCAAGATTGAAGAAGATCGTGTCTGTATAGGGTTCCATTCACATAAGTTGATGATTACAAAAGTAAGAATAAGATAAAACGAAGGGAGGGGCGCAAAGTGCGAGTTTCTAATGCTTCTTCTTCATTGTGATATAGTTTTATTTTATTTTGTGACATAGATATAATTTATTTTTCTTTGTAATAGACTCGCTTGTGACTTTCTAAAAGTGTTCTTAGGAATCTATTTGAAAAAAAAAAATTACAAATACCTATAGTAATCCATGTATGTCTTCAGCCTGTCATACTACTTTGGTAACTAAATAAATATATTTTAGAAACTTATATGCTTTATGGCTGTATTATATAGGAGCTAATCACAGGAAGCCGTAACGTCGAATAGCAAGTTTCCTGGCTTTAGATACTCGCCTCTTCCTACCAATGATTGGATCGTATTTTTTTCTCGTATCGCCACAATAATTTACGGCTCATTCGATTTGGGAGCTAATAAAATATTCATAAGTCGATAAAATCTCTATTCTGAGAAGTGGTAATAAAATGTGGAAATTGCCGTGTCGCATCGACGTGTCCGCCTATAACTGGCACCCAGTATTTTAGATACAAATTTGTATTAAATTGATCCAAAATCTTTAAAGCTGTAAAAGTTCCAGTCCCAATTAAAACGACGGATTTTATAGCATCATCGATTTTATGGAACATCCTCTCTCTCTCTCTCCCTACTCAGGAAAATAATCCAAGTTCTAAATAAAGGAATACTTTGTTATTTATTACTTACTTTGCCGTCAGCTGTTATTAAGATTTTAAAATTTACTTAAATACAAACATTACACAGAAATAAACTACTCGGGTATTTATATAACTCAAGTGTGAATCAGCCTGACCATTCGCTTGCAAATATCTAACAACTCGGAGCATAATTCAAATATAACGACCGATAAAATAAAAATATGACACATCTTTCCTGCATACCTACAAAACCTAAAGTTATAACTTGTTAAGAACGATGACAGTTCCAACTACGAGGGAATTATTTGTAGAGCCTTCTCAGAACAGGCGCGCGCACATGTATGTAGTCCACACAAGTTTTCCTCTAAGAAACAAGCATCTTCATGGCTTCTAGAGGCAAACTTGTGTGGATCACGATCTAGGTGTCGACGCTGATACAGGATGATTGATGATACACTTATAAATAACCTTGAACATAATAAAAATAAAGAACTCCCAATAATATATGCGGAACAATGAATTATAGACTTGTTATGGCGGCTCAAAAACATTGATAAAAGATTTGATGGACTAGCCACTGGTCTACCTTACGTTTATAATATAAAGATTTTTCTTCCATAATATTCTTTATTGTTTTAAGAATTAAAAACACAGTTACAGGTTACTAGACATAAAGGAAAAATTGATAGAATTTAATTGTACTAATCAGGAGCTTCTTTCATCCAAAAGATTTTCTCAATGGTTGTAAAGAAAGGGGAAATCAAGTAGCTAAGTTAGAAGTTCTAAAATAGGTACCTGTCTACTATTTCAAATCATGGATACTATTCATCTGCATCTCACGCACAATCTGATTAACGAAAGAAAAAAAAGAATGAAATATATTTGACGATGTGAGAACTCTCTATTACTAGCTGGGAACCAAACGAGTTTTGTCTAAATTACATATCGCCTAAAACGAAACCAATAATTTTCTCTACATAACACGTCCTTCTCTATTTCTTGTTTTAAAATCACGCTGGATATAATCTTATCGGCGGAGATGTGGAAAGGAAATAAAAAACGTGAGAATAATATAAATTAAGTATCTCCTCCCCCCTTCCCGCATTCTTCGCCCCCTCCCGGGCCCCGTCGATAATTGAGACGTCAATTTTTTCCAAGCCGAAACGACTTCGGGCAGCGCATTATCAAACCATGTGTCGTGGGTTCCGGCGATGTTCCTTTGGATTGTAGTTTTATTTATTTTATTCTAGTAAGTTATAAACTTGCTCGTGTTCTGATGTTCTTTGAAAAGTTGATTGAGATTAAAGTATAAACGTGAGATTAAAGCCCATGTTTATAATCAGCACGTGAGAATGACAGCTACTTTGACTTAGAATCAGAAATGATATTTGAGTAAAAAATTACCTGTCAAATCCATCTTAATATTGCTCTCAATCTTGAGATAGCTTTATAAATACGGCTCTAAAAGTGAATTATTATTAAATTACTTACCGAGTACTACATTACAGTGTTACATAAAAAAAAACTACGTAGGTAGGTATGAACTTACAATGTGAGAGTACCTACCTACAATACAGCCAACTACAATAGTTTACAACAATGAATCCCTTTGGTTGAAAAGGGGGATACGTTTAAAATTTACCCTTACAACGTAGGTCTACAAGTCTCTACATTAGTCCTAGTATACTTTGTAACAGAGTTGTGCTCAGTCAGTGTTACTATACGCCTCCAACGGCTTTTTGAATATTTATAACGTGAGCGTCCCGTAATTTAACTTCAGTTCTCTTTATCTGAGACGCTCTATCTAACCCGTTCGGTTGGCCACGACTAATGTGAATTCCATCATGTTTTCTATTTAACAGAAAACTACACGGAATTTTAAAAATATTGAGATGTTCAATAACATAAACACCTAGAGGATTGAGGGGTGACGTACTAATTTGGATAAAATGCAGGTTTTTAATATAGCCTTACCAGTGAAATAAAACATCATTGTCAAAGCCAAAATTATATTTGTTTTATTTTATCAAGACAAGAGTAATTTTTAAGCATAATATGGCACTAATGGCACCATATTGAGCTTTACAAATCATTACTACTTACTTACAACGTAATCGCAATTTATACGACTCCAACCAAAGCAGGTATCGACCGTACAGAACTACAAACCATTTGTATTCAAAAGCTTTTTCTACCCTTAAACCTGTGAATAGATGACATTTATAGAAAAAAAAGCTTCAGAAAAAGCTCGTGTACTATTGAGACGTCAATCAGAATCTCTGCAGTAGTGCTTTGTCAGATTTCCATGGGTTTTGTTCATATGCGCATGCGACTACCACCTTTCTTTCGATGATAAAGCGTTTCAAGCTTTGTGTCACAAATGATCCATAAAATGAATGCTCCTGTTTTCTGAACTCTAATAGCATGAACTTGCCCTTAACTTACTAGAAATAATAGGGATAGGTTGAAGTTTTGTTCATTAAAAATTGATGAGATGGTTTCTGTTCTGTCTTAAAATATCTAATGAGCGTTTGGTATTTGGTGGCGATTCTTTTCTGGAAAGTGTGCGAATGGGAGCGAGAGAAAAACATAGAGTGTACCAGATGCATTTCCTCCCGGGCATGCTGTGAATATCAGCTAAGGGATCCGAGGGTATCTGTACTTTGCAATTTAGGCGATGGGCTGACAACCTGTCACTACAGCAATTAACGTACAAATCTATCTTAAATAACCCTCAAATCTTTGTCAGACGTGGCGAAACGACCTTCGTTTAGGTCGTTTACGCTCTGTCTTCCCCATTAGGGATAAATATGCATAAAATCACGTTATGTATGTTTGTATGTGGGTAAGTCGGAATAATTGGTAATGGGATCGTAAGAATAGAACAACTTAAAAATGCACAATGATATTAATTATCGTTTACCTACTCCAAAAAAACCCAAATAATCTAAGATAAACAAAAAACGTTTGTAGGTAGACATCTATTTTTCGTACTTGGACTGTAAAATGGTAAAATCTTATATCTACCATAAAGATACGTTTTAGAGGGTTTCAGCGGTTTCAGTACAAGTGTAGGTGTAAACATTTATGTTTATGTTTGTCTAAAATGAAATGACCTCCCGTTACTTTGTAACTGAAAAATCTTGGAGCCACATAGCTCTACGGATTTGTGATACTCAGCTGTCAGATGTCAGATGTCAGCCACTAGACTTACTATCTAAACTTGATACATTGCATCCTAACCTTCTACTTACCATAACATTCCCTGATAATTTATCATTACTTAAACATGAGGATTACAACTATTTGAAAGCTGATTATGACTCTATTCTACATACATTAAAAATATGTAACTGGCAATAACTATTGTTGAGAAAATCAACTAATGACATGGTTGCAGAATTCTATGACTTTCTTTATAAAACTATCTCGAAATTCGTTCCAAAACGTAAGATAATAAAATCAAAGTATCCTCCGTGGTTTAATAATAAATTAATTAAATTACTCAATGAAAATAATAAAATCCGTGTTAAATATAAAAAGTATGGAAATCCCCGGAATCAAGTAGAGTTCGATATTCTTCGTGATCGGTGTCAGTCACTATATAAAAAATGCCTTACTGACTATAATAGTAACGTTGAAGAAAATATAATTATAGATCCTAAAATATTTTGGAGATACATGAAGAACAAAAGGAAAGGAACTTCAACTTTACCGGATAGGATGACGTATAGTAAGAATAATTCTGTCGCTAATACCGGCCCTGAAATTGCTCATCTTTTTGCCACGCACTTTTCTTCTGTGTTTTCTGAGAGGAATCTCTCAACGCAAAATAACTCATTTTCACCGTCATCTGATGCACTACTTAGCCAAATATTTATAACAGATAAAGATATTTTAAAACGAATAAAAGAACTTATATTTCGAAGGGCAGTGGTCCTGACGGAGTCCATCCTTGTTTTATTAAACGTTGCGGTTCCACTATTTCCTTGCCGCTGTTTTTAATATTTAATAAATCTTTGCAAGAAGGTTTTTTGCCCTGATTTCTGGCAAGAGGCTAAAATTGTGCCAGTGTACAAAAAGGGAGACTCAAGCAACGTAGAAAACTATAGACCCATCTCAATACTTTCCTGTTTATCTAAGCTATTCGAATCCATAGTTACCCCTATCATTTCTAAACATATTCACAATAGTATTTCCAAAAACCAACATGAATTTTGTAGCGGACGGTCAATACAAACTAATTTAGCAACTTACGTATCTGATATTTGTAGTGTAATGGATGACGGAAATACATACACAATATAAGTACATGCTATATATACTGACTTCAAATGCGCATTTGACAAAGTAGATCACGTTATACTTTTAAATAAATTATATGATTCTGGTATCTGTGGATCCCTCTTAAACTGGATGAAACATATTTGGAATATAGGTCACAAATACTTAGTCACTACAAACGGTTACAAATCTCACACGTAGGTATTACTCTACATCAGGAGTTCCACAAGGATCTCACCTTGCACCAGTCCTCTTTCTATTATTTATCAACGATATAGGTTCAGTCATACGTCATTCTCATTTTTCACTTTTTGCCGACGATCTTAAAGTCTACATTACAGTTTCACCAGCAGCAGATGCGCTGCTTCAAGATTATTTAGATAGGATTTGGTCTTAGTGTGAAACCAATAAAATGGTCGTAAATATTAATAAATGCTTTCAAATTGTTTTTTCTAGAAAGAAAACTCCGACTTCGCCTGATTACAAAATTAATGGTTTTACCACTCACAGCAGTTAATGAAGTTCGCGATCTGGGAGTTCACCTCGACACTAAGCTTACTTTTAAATTTCACGTAGACACCATTGTCAAAAAGTCTGCACAAATGCTAGGCTTTGTAAAGCGCAATTCTAATACGTTTAAACAAGCGAAAACCAAAATCATATTATTTAACGCATTGGTTCGCAGCCACATTGAGTATGCTAGCATTATATAGAACCCTGTCTACAGCCTTCAATCTCAACTTGTCGAATCCATTCAACGCAGTTTTTCTAGACATCTCGCAATTCGCTCCTGTGGCATATCTCACCGAAGACCTTACAATGATAGATTACAATTCTTTAAACTCAATACATTAAAATTGCACCGAACCATGCATGACTTAACATTTCTACATAAAAATATCAATAACCAGATTGACTCAATTGATTTCCATAATCAAATTACTATAAAAGTACCCTTTAAATACCCACGGCAGAAAATTACAAAGTTGTTTCATATTCCCTACCGCCGAACTAACTTAGGTTTAAACGCCCTTTCATAAGAATTTGCAGATCTTACAATGATTTTAATGCCAAATGTGATATTGATTTATTTGCCGACTCCTTGCCAAAATTTAAAAATAAAGTGAAAATGTTAAATCGCAATATTAATAAATAATAAATAATAAAACGATCTCATTATTTTATAAGTTTAAAAGCATGTTAAATTTATTGTTACTTCTTTAAGTTAATAATTTTAAAGTTACTAATAGAGTTAGTTTTTTTGTTTTTGAGTTTTATTTGATTTTTACTGTTGTTTAATTAATATTATGAATGACGTGTTCATCTGTAATTGTTTAGTGTATAAGATAATAAGATAAGTATCAGAACAAATTATTATTGTGAAATATCCCTTTCGTGTATGTGTACGCTAAATGTTGATGATCCAATAAACAAATAAATAAATACTTATACGTTAGTATAGGCACAGATAATATAATACTATACTAGTACAGATGCCTAATGTCATACAACAAAACTGGTCCGCCATAAGTCGGGCTGAGTGACGGGCCGCAAGATTTTAGTACAATCTGACGCAACGGTACCACGTGACAGACCACGGCGGGAAGTGTTCGGTCGTAATATTTTACCGTGATCACAGATGGCCCCACGTAGGTACAATGCACGTTCGAAGTACGTAATTTTCTACTAGACTACTAGATGGCGGTAAGAGAGACGTGAATGCTGCGCCAGAGCACAGATATTAGCAGTTTTAATTTGTAATTTGTAAGAGATTGAATAATGAAACTTATCTTATGTACTGTCAGCAAAGGCTATTGCAGGGCAGGGCCTTTCGAAACGGATGAGATTGTTTCAGGAAATTATGTATGAATTTTAATGTGGTTTAGTATATTTATTGCAGGAAGTGAATCGTGCAAATAAGCGAGATTTTATTAAAGTTTATCAATAATTTCCTGAAATGATCTCTTTCGTTTCGAGCGGGCCTGACCAGATGTCTCCTCTGCTCACTACGTACACTCTACAATCATATAAGGTGCTATCATTTATAAATTTAATAAACTGCTTTACACGATTGTTACTTTTACTTTTTTTCACCTGGCCTCCTTCCACTTATCACTATTTTGAGCCTCTATTTTTATTTATCAAGATGGTTCTTATTAATAGAATAGAAATCGGCCTCAAATACACTTTAAAAGTAATAAATTGAACAGTAGTATGACAGTAAAATATTTACCTTAAAAAGTAAAACAAAGAAAAACTAATACTAAATAAATGTTTCTAACAAAAAGGAAAATGTATTTTCAATCAACGATCGGACTCGATCCGGATAATCACAGCGCTGAAACTCGACCAACTAACCAACGCGCCATCCCGCCGGTGAACTGAGTTGCGAATAAAAGCTACCCATGAAGTTGTTATGGTTCATCAATGAGTATATTTTTTTTAATAGTAACGTAAACAACAAGTAGAATATCGACATAATTAGCAGGAAAATATATATATGATTTCTTCATTAATTCGTTTAGGAGAAATAAGATCTAAAAAACATACATATAAGTATGTAATTTTTACAAATTTCGGAATCAACGGAGCGGATTCGCATTTACCCATTCATACGTTGACCGGCCACGTTGCGCGCGGGCCCGCACTGAATGGCAACAACGCCACTTGCGGAGCCAACGCTGCACAGTGGGTCAGAAATTGAGATTCATAGAATTAGGAATAAACCAAGTTTCGGAATTTTGCTTACAACTTTCAGAAGACAATCTATAGGTAAACTTAATAAAATTAACGACAAGTATCTCAAAGCAACTAAAACTTAAACTTAAGTATGTTTCATTAGGTTCATTTTAATTTAATAAAAATATATTTATCACTAGGGATAGAGGCGTGACTATATGTATGTATGTATATTTATCACTATTTAACATAAATATCTTTGACATTTTAGGAACACATCGAAGTAAAAGGTGTTACCAAGCAAGGTTTAAGAATCGATATGATTTGTTTTAGGCAGCAGGCAATCATGTCTTTTCATTACAGCTACAATTTACTCGAAATATGTTTTAATTGAAATATGTATTCTTTTAAAGATTCTTAAATAATTAATAATATAAAAATAACTCTTATAGATAGTGAGAGAAAAAAAGTAAGTTAATCTAATATTTATATTATTTATGTTAGTTAAATCTAGTCTACGCCGAATCGTGGCCATGGCAATGTTTTGTACATACATACATCACGCCTTTGTTCTTAATGGGGTAGGCAGATCGTAAACAACCTAAACAAAGGTCGTTCCGCAACGTCGGACAAAGTTTTGAGGGTTATCTAAGGCAGGTTGTCAGCCTATCGCCTAAATTGTAATATACAGAAACCCTCGGATCCCTTAGCTGGTATTTTTCAGCATGCCCGGGAGGAAATACATCTGGCACATTCTATGTTTTTCTCTCGCTTACAGGCCAGCATGGAAGAAGATTGTGAATGATTTGTTGTTGGTAAATTAAACAAATATAGAAACAGTTTTCCTGCTGATCGTAAGAAAAATACATACTATCCATACTCTATACAAATATTATAAAATCCAAAAGTAGCTCCGTCTATCTGTTTGTTTGTTGTTCTTTCACGCCTTAAATTCTGAACGCATTTTGATGAAATGTGGTGGCACGGTGATAGATGAAACGGACAAAGGCAATTTTTTACCGTAGGATAAGATCTTATTCCCTCGGGAAATATTTTCACACGGTATTTAGGGTATAGGGCAACACTTTATGTATCGATTGACTATGACCATGACGTTATAACGCTATGGCTGATAACCAGTGATCGGAATTGGTAGAGTATATTTACCTAAACTTCTAAGAACAGAATCGGAAAATGGAGACTTCCTTACTACGTAAACTTTTTGCGGGACATCTTGCGGGACATCACATAAGTAAGCAAGAAATATACTTTGCACCATGGTTTATAATTATATGGAGAAATACAAGCTAAAAATATACTTGGTGATATTTGGCTACAGTGTCACATTGCCTAGATATTTTGAATTCAAGATTTTCTTACTTTATAGCTTTAAAACTGCTGTGTGTAGGAAAAAAAATATTGAGGAAAAAATTACGCAAATTATGTGCTGTATAATTTCTTCATAGGTGTCAACATCGTACGAGCTACAGAAACCAAGATATTTACGAAAAATTGTTTTATTTTTACATTTGACCTTGAATAGCTTTTATTCCTGGTTGGTTTTTTAAGGCACCATTTCGTACGCCGAAATAAATCTGTGAAAAGTCCTGGGTTCGATTAAGATAAACCGATGCTTTTAATAAGTTCCCCTTAGTCAAACATTGATAACAACGCCGTAAAGAGTATGATATAAAACACACAAAGTTATTTTAATTGTTAGAAGGCTTGCACTGATAGTAATATGCTTTTAAATAAGTGCTGTTTATTCCCAAATAAACAAAAACTACGTAAACAAAGCGATTAAATAGAACTACACAAAAGAAGCTCAATTGTCAAAAGGCTTGCACTAATTATTTTTACCTGAAAAGTGATTCCAGGTAAAAAAAAAACACTGAAAAAACACGTGCTTTAAATGAATGGAATTTGTTTCCGAATTTCGAACCGTCATCTTTGCAAGATAAAATCAAATGCAAATAAAGCAAGTCATAAAATAATCGAACAATAGGAAATGAGGCTTGAATTTATGCATTTCTGTATTATACGTGACTATACGCCACATAATAGAACTAGTAGAGGAATAGTAGGCCCTTTTTGACCGGTTATCTATGGCCAAACGACCAAATCGCAATCTTTAGATCAATGTGTCTTGGTAATGTAATATTTTGTTTTATATTTATTTGTTCAAACGTCACACGGTTGATCGTACGCCAGCCAACTTGAACCACATCTCAGTTAAATATCGGCAAAATATTTAGTATGCCAGATACAATCATACCTCTTTCGAAATATGAATTTTGTTTTTTGTAGTTTTTAATGATAAAAATTAAATTAGTTTTTTGTAACTTAAGGTATAAATGAAAGAACCAATAAAAATTAAAATAAACCTTATTTTATTAAAGTAGACAATTATTCATGTAATGCAGTCCAAAAAACCTGATCACGTAAGGTACATCGTAAACGCGATTAATTTTACTTAAAAAATAATATATATTATATGTCGTCAATGTCTTCGTCTTCAGTGACAGAATCTGAAGATACTGACGAAATATTGCTTTCTTGCAGGGAATTGAAGTAGATGAGCATTATTTTTTCTATATTTTCCGGTTTAAGTCTATTCCTTTTTACACTTAAAATCCACTAATAAGTGTAAAAGGACCTTTCAACATCTACAGATGTAAGAGGAGCATATTTAAAAAATACTTCGTCATCTACTTCGATTCCCTTTACAATTTTTTCACTTATTGTTGTAATAAAATTGTAGTCCGAAATTCTGTTTAAAACTTTTTCAAATTTATTTTGAATTATCTGATTTGTTGACCAGCTTAAAACATAACTAACATCGTCCATAATATTAAAACTGTCAGATATCGTTAAAACGGTTTTTCGTAAATATCTTGGTTTCTATAACTCCAACAATGTTGACACCTATAAAGAAATTATATAACACAAATTACGCGATAATTTTTTCCCTTAACATTTTTTCCTACACACAGCCGTTTTAAAGCTATAAAGTAAGAGAATCTTTAATTCAAAATATCTAGGCAATGTGACACTGTAGCCGAAAATCACCTAGTATATTTTTAGCTTGTATTTGTCCATATAATTAAATGCCATGGTTCAAAGTATATTTCTAGCTTACTTATGTGATGTCCCGCAAGATGTCCCGAAAAAGTTTTAGTAGTAAGGAAGTCTCCATTTTCCTCTCATCTTTTTAGAAGTTGAGGTAAATATACTCTACCTATTCCGATCACTGCCGATAACATTTCCTCCCAGCCGAATTTCCTCCCGGGCATGCTGGAAAAATCAGCTGAGCAATCCGAGGGTTTCAGTATATTGCAATTCAGGCGATGAGCTGGCAACCTGTCACTACATGAAACTGCCTAAAAATTAAAATCTATCTTTAAATAACCCTCAAAACTTTGTCAGACATGTCGGAACGACCTTTGTTTAGGTCGTTTACGCTTTGCATACCCCATTAGGCGTGATAAAGTCGTGATTATATATGTGTATATATGTATGAGTGACATAGCAACAGGCTAACCGTTAACGCAGAGAAATACTTTATTTCCGCGAGAAAATTCATTTAATCGCGGGTGAAAACGCGGGGCGGAAAGCAAGTGAGTTTTATAAATCAGATACAATATTCATACTTTAATTTTTGTTTTATTGTTTTTTTCATAATTCAATGTGCGAGCGTCTCTAAAAGTAAAGTCATATCACATAAACGGCAACCGCTCGATGTAGGTATATTAATTTCATCTGTGGATCGATAATTGTACCAGTGACATCTATTGGTGAATGGTTTGTACTACCTGTATGTGTTTAGGGTTTGAGCGAAAGTCGAAAAACTTCATATCCTTGACACTCCTGGGTGGGTGTCGCTAGAGTAGCCCCTGAAAAGAAACTTTTAATCTAAAACTTTTTAAAAATTAGCATATTATACGATCTTCAATGCTCAGGGTAATCAGAATTATTTATTAAACAATATATTTGCTGGCTTTAGAAACAAAAAACTTGCTTTATGTAAACTTTTATTTAGAATGACCTGCCCGTCTTACCCGTAGCGCCATCTGCTGATATTTTGTAAAAGCTATTTACTGTTGTTCCGGATGGGACCCCATGGTATAGGTAAGAGTATATACAATACGGTATACTCGTGATACGGAAAATCTACCACAGTCTAAACTAAAAAGTGCCATCTATCAGATTTATTATGATTTCGTGAAAGACCTCTAGCGCCATCTTTCGGTACCAACAAAAACTAGTGGCTGTTTTAGCGCCATCTTTTGTTCCGAACATAAATGAGTAGTTTTTGTTCTGCTTAATAGATGGCGTTAAACATCAAATAGTGTTGCTATTTAAAAAAAAATCTTCGCTTTTTCTTCGCTGAGCGGACCATAGACAAACAAAACAAGTGACATCTTTGGTTTGACAGATAGGGAGAAATGACATGTCAAGAATTTTGACAACGAATTTTCAGTTTTATTTATCCATAAATTTGATGAGAAAAAGTAATCTGTAACGATAATAACGTTGATTTCTTACTCATTTAACCGCCAAAAACTTACTGTGAAATTCTTCCAGTGATATATATTTCGTAGTGGAAAAGTCTGTGTTTACGACGTCTATGCAGCAGTATGTTGTTGATTGCTTTTACCATAATTAGCTTATCAAATTAACATCCTAGTCGAATTAGAGACATGAAACCGTGAATAATTGTTCCGAGTCTTCTTCTCTGATGCTGAGATTTCGTTAGTTAAAAATCGGGTAGTTGCAGTATTTATTTTACGTCCAACTTTCTTTCGCATTGATCTTTCAGAGGTCACTGCCAGTCTTTGAAAACCACGTTTATTAGTCAAGGCTGGTAGCGCATTGTCTAGTCTATCGAAATCTTGGCAAGAATTGCTTCCCTTTGCTCTCTGTTTGACATTCTGTTGGAGGTTAAGTCAGTAGCAATAACATGGTATAACTTTCTCTTTCAGTTCTCATTACATAAAATGTGAATGGAGTAAAACAAATAAACAGAAAAAGCGTGTCCTGGCCCGATTGTATTCGAACTTGGTTCGCCCAACTGCAAAGAGATGAGTAATGCTGTTGGGCCACAGGTTATGAACAACTTGCCACCTGGAGTGAACCCTGACAATAATATACTACCCGGCGGCCCGATCATTAATGCCACAATGAACCGAAACAGAAATAATAATCAGAACCCTCTATTTAATGTAAGAGAAAGGTTATTCCATGCTCTGTTCTTCAAGTTTGCAGTGGCATATGCAAGAACCTTCCCAAGGCCAGTGAGAAGGTTCTTTGAATTCCTCGTACTGCTGAAAGCTCTAATAGCATTTTTTGTGTTGGCATACATACACATAGCATTTTCTAGAACACCCACAACATGCTTGAATCATGTGAAAGATTCATGGCCAAGGGATGGGATTTTGAGGGTGGAAATATTAAGAAATCCTGCACAGGATTATACTATAGAACAAAGTTATGCTAAGGAAAGGAAATTGAAAAAAGATAAGGATGAATTAAACTCTGTGATCAGTATGTTGGCTACAGAAGGGTAAGTTAA
Organism: Scrobipalpa costella; assembly: GCA_949820665.1. Lineage (NCBI taxonomy): Eukaryota > Metazoa > Arthropoda > Insecta > Lepidoptera > Gelechiidae > Scrobipalpa > Scrobipalpa costella. Next base: position 11,959,529 of record OX463312.1, read on the forward strand.
TAAATCTCTTATTGAAATACCTAATAGTAGCACTCTAAAATAAATAAACAATTTTAAAATTATATTACCTAAGTATATAAATAACATGACTAAAAGTATTTTTATTGCTGTTGTTTTAAACATAAATAACAACTATACAAAATAAGTAAAAAAAACATTTTGAGATGCAACTTTGTCAATAACAAAATGTGTTATCAATAACAAAATGTTATCTCAAATGTAACAAATACTCAAGATTGTGTTTACTTTGTAATGTTAGATTCTCAATGCTGACCTCTGTAATTGTAAATTCTATTAGACTGGTCAGTAGTTTTGAAGATTTATCTCGAGAAAGATTTATTTTCTATAACTGTATTTAGTTAGACTAGTGGCCAATCTATCTAGGTCTAAGTCAGTTTGTTTACTACCAAATGACCTTTGGCTTAGCTCATTGGTTCTGTGTAATCTTAATAAACATATTTTGTGGGCTAATTTAATAAGCACACTTATAGGATTATATACAAAACAGCAAAAAAAATACATAATCACACTCATAGCTTGTTTCCAGTAGGTTTTTCTTTATATCCATCCATAAATTAACCCCAGACCTGTAGAAGTTAACTATTATAGTATTTTTCATGTGATTTTGTAGTAAAAAACTTATTTTACATGAGCCAAATTTGAATTTCCAGGTTTATAAACATAGAATCATCAACTATAAAAGAGGATGATGTAGAGGAAGATGAATATCTTCGAGATGGCACGGACTACGGCAACATCACTCGTGTTCACGATGACGCTGAAGAAAGCTCTACAGACAAAGTCATAGAGACTGCTTACGTAGAGAACAGAGCAGAAACACCACCTGATGAAGTGTCAGAAACTGATCTGAATGCAACCATAGTTTCTGGGGAAGAGGTTGAGCCTACTTCATCTATATGGGAAGGGATTATGGGTCTTGTTGAGGATATGGACAGGGATTCCAAATTGATTGATGTAAGTATTAAACACTTACTGATTCAATATTTAATAATAGAATATTAAATCACAAGTTATCTTTTTGCAATAAGTGAGGGTAGAAAATAAATCAGCTGTGGCAGCAAACTAATAATCGTAAATTAAAACTTATGCAATATTCATATTTCAAGAATTAAGAAAATTCCTACTTTTAGATTTCTTGTACAAATAAAAAAATGTGTGAAAGAATAATTTTAATGCAATAATTAGTTACCGAGTTGTATAATTTTAAAATGAGCGTGGGTACTGGCTGCCTGATGCATGGCTGATCCACGCGTTTGTACCGGCCGCAATATTTAGATGAGTGAATGAAATGGCTGTAAAATCACAATTACTGAGGATTACTAAAACTTATGTTTTTTGATACTTACAGGCTCTACTGTGACAATACTTTCAAGATAATTTGCGTACCTTTTCACACTTCTCATTATAATAGATTATTAAATTAAATAAATTAACTAAAGTCATTAATATTATCAGTGTAAAGTTATGTTTACAATTTAATTAAACTATTATCATGTAAGAAATGTCAATGATTCTTTGTAGTTGTTTCTCTTAATACACTAATAAGTAGAGTCATTTTTATTTATCAATGCAAAAGGTAAATAACCTGTGATTACCAAGAAAAGACAATGGGCAAAAATGTATGGAACTTGGTCCTAGACCCTACACTCATAAGACTTGTAGGAAATTAAATACTTGACATATGATTCAGGCTAAGTATTATCAAAATCTGTCCCGGGATTTTTATGGTCACTTTAACTTAACTATACAATACAAAATTCTTATAGACGCCAAGGAATTCTTCATAATAAAATCAGTTTTTCTTTCAGGAATCATTGGATGAATCTGCTGCTAACGACTCATCTAAAGGTATGCATAATTTTTTTTTATTATCTACTGCATTTTGAACTATATTCACATCACTGCCTAAAAAGGCTGGCTGTTTTTATTACAAGTTTTCACAAAGGACAAACCTATAGGTAAGATAAATTTAACATTCACGAACATGTAGCTCCGAATCCGAACCGAATGCACTTTCAGGTTAGAATGAGGATATAATATTCGTGATGGATGAGACTGTTGTTTTGAAGTCGATTTCAATTATTTAAATTTTGTTTGTTTCGTCTTATTACTTACGTCCAATAATTTTGTATTAAGATACTGCAGCTGGATATGTCAGCTGTTAATATAATAGATTTAATATCCTCTCCCTAGCCAGCTTTATCCCGGGGTCAGCTATCTAATTTAGGAGATTGAATGAGGGTACTGGTTTTTACACAGAGCGACTGCCATATGACCGCAACCCAGAAGCGACACCAGACCCAATCCTAGCAATAAAATAGAACTTAAATATATCCCTCTAATTGCAGATGACGACTACATCTTGGAATACTCGCTAGAGTATGGTTTCCTCCGCCTATCCCCGAGCGCGCGACTCCGTCTCAAGATCCCGGTGAAGATCGTGACTCTCGACCCGGCTTCGGACGCGTGCTTCGGCGATCCCTTCTCGAGATTCGTGCTCGATGAGTTCCTAGGCTATGATGACTTGCTCATGGCGTCTATCAAGAGCCTGGCTGAGCAGGAGGACAACAAGGGTTATTTGAGGCAAGTTCAAATCTGTTCTAGTGGTTAGACATTGTTACAAATACAAATCACTTTATTTCCACAAAACACATTTCAAAAACTAAAAACACACAATCAAGAATAACATAACAAACAGGACAGGTAGGCATATACATACTTTAACAGAAGTTTAAAAAGGTGTGGACACAGCTTAGCTGTTTTTAAGTCCACCCTATATTGTTGCAATGAATATGAGGCGGTTCAGTTAGGTTGTCAAATAGAAATGTCGCCAAAATTAAAGACATGATGATAGCAAAGAGATGAAAATTCCATGCTAGACTGATTGTGATAATACAACAGTATCAGCCTCTTCTTTTCTTGACCGTGCTGTGAAATCGAATGGTGGAATCTCCTATTGGGTCACCAATACGCCATCTCATCTTCAATACACCTAAAATTGACTGACTCATTACGATAACAGTTCTTAATAACCTGTTAATGCTCTGCCTAACCTACCTCATAAAAGGGTTATAGAGTTTAATCAACCTAGACATACTTTTCCTCAACAACATAGACATACTTTTCCTTTATGTGACTTACTAACCATGTTACATAAATCTATGTGCTATGTAATTTGTTAAAATACACACCACTAAATATGTAATTAATATTATTTTTTTGTTAACTACTTAAGGGGCTTACCTGGACTAAGTGGCGCCCTCATCAGTCAAAAAATCATAATTCACTGAAAGCACAGTCAATCGAAAATCCGGTAGATCAGATTGAGGTTAAAGCAATGAAGGTCATTTAGAACCTCATAAAGTTGCCACTTATAGTTTGTTATAGTAACAGATAGAAAAATTGCGAAAAACGGTCACTTTTAGCATTTTTGCTATCTATAATTGCAGTGAACACTGAATCATTAATTTATAATGCTTTAAATAAATATCAGTACCTATACGTCTATCTGATGTACCGGATTTTCAATTAATTGAGTTTTCAGTGAGTAATGATTTTTTAATTGATGAGGGCGCTGGCGTGCACCTGAGATTCTATAATCTTTATTTGTACTAAAAAAGACATACAACTCCTTATAATACATAGGTAGGTTTACACTGATGTAAAAGCGAGGTATCGTAAATACTAAGAGGAGCACACAATAAAAAATACACTAACACCTAAACTAGGCCGAGCCTGTGTCTTAGGTGTTAGTTCCTTCCTTTGAGGGTAGATAAGAACTAGTATTACGTACGCACGCTATCAACAATACAATAATGACTACTAAAACTCTAAACTTAAAAATCTTTAACATTATAATTTCAAAGCAGTAGCAAACAATACAAATTTATTTCTTTATATAAGTATGTATACTAACTTTATATTAAATAATTTAGTAATTTTATTAACAAACAATACGAAATATATATATAGTTATATATATACACATTTTCTCTCATTATTATTTTATTTTATTACTTCAAACAACTTTTCAATATCATCGTAAGTTTGGGATTTAAGCCATTTTATCAGAGCAATTTTACATTCATTAAAGTTAAGGGGATAAATATTTATTAGGTTATTGATTTTATTGTACAGGAAAGGTTTAAGTAAAAATTGAAATCTGTTGCAGAAAAAGATTCTTGTGGACACTGTTTGGCACACTTTATCGTTCCTTCTAGATAGAGGCTTTGGTTCATATGGAAGGTGTTTATGGTGGTGAAGGACAGTTTCGGCCACAAAAAGTTGCCTTACCGTTAGCACATCCATGTGAACATAAAGATCATTAGTGGGAAATTTATATGGCTTGAAAGACATTACTTTTAGTAGCGCTCGTTGGGCAATTTCAGCACTAATAATATGGGATTTTCGAGCTCCACCCCATGCCCTCACGCAGTAGGATATTAATGACTGAGCCAAAGCGAAATAAATAAGTTTTATAAGTTTGGCATCGGCCACATGACGTAGTGTTTTGAAGATAAATATAAGCTTTCGAAGCCTTTTAGAAAGAGTATCAATTTGAGGATTCCAGGTGAGAGTTTGGTCCAGTTCAATACCGAGGTATTTGATGGTATTTACTCTTTCCAGGGCTGCACACTCACACGTCGACATACCTACGTTATGGTCAGGACAAGTGTGGATTTTAATTTTGAAAGAGTTATCGGGAAAGTTGCGCAATATTGATCCGAATGTTATAAGTTTACTTTTGGAGATATTGAGGGTGAGGATATTATTTTGGAGCCAGTACACTACCGATCTTAGTCCCTTTTCAGTCCTGACCTTAGTCTACTCCCAAGATCTACCATAAAATAATATAGCCGTGTCGTCGGCGAATGTGAATATATGTGCTTTATCTAAGTTAAGATCGCATAAATCATTTATGTAAATCAGGAAAAGACTAGGGCCAAGGACGCTGCCCTGTGGCACTCCAAACGTCACAGGTGATTCCTCGCTAACAAATTCTCCAATCTTTACTTTTTGGGCTCTGTCAATTAGGTAACTTCTGAACAGTTTAAGGACATCCCCACGAATTCCGATATCTTCCATTTTGCGTAAGAGTAACTGAGCAGAGACCGTGTCAAACGCCTTCGCGAGGTCGAGGAAAACACCGATACACTTATTTTGAGCGTCTAACTTTTGTTCAATGAAGTCAGTAAGGCCTGTAACTGCATCTGCTGTTGACTTGCCCGCTCTAAAGCCGAATTGATTCTTGGATATGATGTTTTCCTTTTCCAGGTAGGACAAAAGACGCTTGTTTAGGAGTTTTTCCAGTACTTTAGATAAAGACGGTAAGACGGAAATTGGTCGGTAGTTATTGACACAGTCTCTGCTCCCAGATTTATGGATAGGATGAATAATAGATATCTTGAAGATTTGTGGAAATGTGCCTGTATTTATACATAAGTTAGCAATGTGGGTAATCACTGGAACGATATTTGCACTGGCCAACTTTAGTAGTTTATTGGATATGCCGTCCCACCCTACCCCGCTATCATTTTTGAGGTTAAGAATAATTGATTCTATTTCAACATTATCAGTCTCGAGTATAGCCATAGAATTTCGAGGCTTGGTAGATCTAACCGGATTAGTAGAGAGGGGGTCGATACTAGTAGGCATAGAAATATTGTCGGCTAAATTTTTACCCACATTGGCGAAGAAGTTATTAACTAAATTGACAGAGATCTGTGGCGAGTTTGCAATACGTAGAAGATCGTTAGGAATAATTTTGTTTTTCTTTGTATGAGTGATGTCTTTGATTGTGTTCCATGTTTTTTTGGGGTTTTTTATGTGTTTTTTAAGTTCGTTTTGATTGTAAATTCTTTTTAATCGTTTTAGGAGGTCATTGCAATAATTTTTATATCTTTTATAGGTTATGGAAAGGACTTCGTTATTGGGCTCCAATTTAGTTTTAAGATGCATTCTGTCTCGATGTCTTATGCAGCGGATAAGTCCGGGAGTAATCCACGGCTTCAAACATTGAATGTTCATAAGATGAGTCGATAGAATATGCACAAGTTGTTCAGCTGCCCAGTTTGCATCATTGCTTAGTAGGATGTCGTCAAATTTCATGTTCTTAAGTTCAGAAAGTATTGCGCTGAAGTCAACTTTACTTGTGTAAGACTTTATCTGTGTGTTTCGTTTAGGGTTAAATTCCGTACAGATGATAACAGCGGAGTGATCAGTTAGGGGGGCTTTGAGAACAACAGTAGATATTGGAAGCTTTGTCTTAACCATAGCATGATCGAGGCACTTGCGACCCCTAGTTAGTTTATTGTGACTTGGAATAATTCCATGGAAGGCAAGAAGGTTCAAGTATTCTGGCGCATTAGGATCGGTAGTATTCTCACTCACGTCAATATTTATGTCTCCCATGATAAAAATATTTCTGAAAGTTTTATAGGTAGTGATCACTTTGTCTGCTTCCCACAAAACAATAACAATTACCATCACGAATTGCAGTAATTTAACTGAGAAATGTTTTTTCACGAAAATTGCTATTTAAATAAATATATAAATGAACTATCAACTTTCTCTATCAGTTTCACTCATCTAGAATTGTAAAATATATCTAATAAAGAATTGAGAGCTCTTATGGATATAATAACGTTTTAATACGGTATTGAATCGAAACTAATGTGGGTGGTATACAAATTTTCTGTGCTAATACATATGTACATACATATATTCACGCCTTTATCTCTTATGGGGTAGGCAGAGCTAATAGTACTGGTTTATTTCTAAAATAAAATTCAATACATTATATATAGTAGCATGTATGTATTTCTTACGTGGTAGGCAGAGAGAGCAGGTTTCGTAAGATTGAATTTTGTTTTGCTATAGTGATAGGATTTTAATTAATATAAATTGCCTAAATTACAATACACCAAAACTATACAATAATTCCATTCTTCCATGCTGGATTGAAAGCGAGAGAAAAACATAGAATATGCCAGCTGCATTTCCTCCCGGGCATGCTGTAAAAACCAGCTAAGGGATCCGAGGGTTTCAGTATATTGAAATTTAGGGGATGGGCTATCAGCCAATTACCGCAGCAATATACCTACAAATCTATCTTAAATAACCCTTAAAACCTTGTCAGATGTGGCGAAACGACCTTTGTTTAGGTCGATTAAGCTCTTTCCTACCCCATAAGGGATAAAGGCGTGATTATATTTATGTATGCTATTCCTTGCATTCAATGTAAGTAATATTTTAATATTATTACAGGAATGTGATAACCGGAGAACATTACCGCTTCGTGTCGATGTTGACTGCGCGTAGCTCCTACATCGCTGCCTTCTTTATTATGCTGGTCTTTGTAAGTATTTTCATTATTATACCTATATTTCGTTTAACTTATAAGTTTATTTTGTTAAAATTCCATTTTGTTTCATATAATAAATATAATTTTCTGAAATGTTTCTGTTTGGCGACGCCATCTACTGTCGAGTAGCGGTACTACGTTTGGGGTACAATAGGTTCTTTTTCCCATGGTGCAAAAGCAACCCTTTTTACTCCTATTTTGTTCTCGTTTCAGTACAGCCTTATAAAGCCTTTGATATGACTAGTTCTTATTAAGATTTGTGTGAGTATTGAATACTGAAATAATTTTATTTAAAAGTTATACATAAGTCATAATAATTTTTCCAACTTCTAAGCAATGCTAGTGCCTAGCCATCTAGTGTCGAGTAGCGGTACTAAATTCGGGAGCAAAAAGTTCTTCAGTCAGGAGTGATTACGGGTGTATTCAGTTCGCCATCTGCTTCCTAGATGACGCTGATAAAACGTGTAGATAATTAATAGGTATCCTAGGAATATTAGGGTTGAAATTTGGAAGCTGTAATTTTATGTGAAGAATGTTTTTTTTATAATAAAATATGTTTAACTTATCAATCAAACAATCTAAAATTTGCCCTAAATTTTTGTCAGACGTGGCGAAACAGGCGCTTACGAGGCGTTTCACGCTCTGCCTACCCCGTAAGGGATAAAGGCGTGATTTTATGTATGTATGAACGTTAAAGAGACCTTGGCGACCGAACTCATTCCCACATGAAAACTCATAAGTCTGCGACTGTATTTTTATCCTAGTTTGGATTATTAAATATTCAAATGTTTCAGTTTCTATATGCTGACCTGCAAATTTCAATTTGAAGATGGCATCATATGATGATAATGATGAATGATTGGATGTTTTTTGCTCTATCACGCTGTAACAATTTTTCACGACGGTAATAACTTCATACACACTCACTATAGCAATACACTTTTCAATCTAAAATTGCCCTCAATTTTTGTCAGACGTGGCGAAAGCGCCTTCTACCAGTCGTTTAACGCTCTCCCTACCCCGTAAGGGATAAAGGCGTGATTTTATGTATGTATGTTTAACTTATACTTTTATATAGCTTATGTTCCCGCGGTTAAGTTATTTTTCCGAGGTAAAAAATGTGTCTTGTCTTGTGTAGTGGCCGATGTCATAAAAATAATGGTCCTGAGTTGTCAGTTTTGAGAGATTTTCCCCAGTTTGGTAAGGAAGGCAAGCTGAATCACCTGATTGTCTGGTCTTTGATAGTGGGCGTTACACAAACCATATCAGAAGCCTATTTATTAGCGGTGCTATTAGGCGGCTTAAAAACTGTGACACCGGGGTTCATACGACTTATGTATGTAATCGTAAACCAAATAGTCCTGTTGACTGAATTACTTGTGTCGTATTCAGCTTCCATGTTGGACTCGGAGCGAGAGAAAAACGTAGAATGCGACAGCTGCTTTTCCTCCCGGGCATGCTGTAGAAACCAGTTAAGGGATCGGAGGATTTTGATATATTGTAATTTAGGCGATGGGCTGGCAACCTGTCACTACAACAGTATACCTACAAATCTATCTTAAATAACCTTTAAAACTTTGTCAGACGTGGCGGAACGACCTTTGTTTAGATAATTTACGCTCTGCCTACCCCATTAGGGATATAGGCGTGATTATATGTATGTATTCAGATATGACGGTGCACGCGACAAAGCTGTATGTAACCGGAGAGTTAGGCAATACGCGTTCGACAATTGATTAATGCAATCGCTCTCGCCCTTGACGCGCTGTGGATTAGTTATAAATGTATACTACACCGTATCGTGGCATTTGTATTGATAACTAGCTTGCCATACTGCGGGTTCATCCCCGGTGTATTGATGTCTAGCATTGACGTACTTTCCTGCGATAAAAATAGAACCGAAATGTTCTCCTAAACCAAATAGTCCTAATCGGTCGTCCTGAAGACTGAATGACTTGTGTCGTATTCAGATATGACTGTGCACCTGACGAAGCAGTATGTAACCAGCGCCAGAGGCCTATTAGCTGTGCTATTAGGCGGTTTTAAACTCTAATACCAGGTTTCATACGACTTATGTATGTAATCGTAAACCAAAAAGTCCTGATGACTGACTGACTTGTGTCGTATTCAGATATGACGGTGCACGCGACGAAGCTGTATGTAACCGGAGAGTTGGGCAATATGCGTTCGACAATTGATTAATGCAATCACTCTGGCCCTTGACGCACTGTGAGTTAGTCATAGATAGATAGATATATTCTTAATTGCACATAAAACAAAAACAAGAGGAATTGAGAACAAATTAAATAAAAAGTAAAGTACAATGAAGGCGGTCTTATTGCTATGGTAGCAATTTCTACCAGGCAACCTGGGTCATACATGTAAACTACGCCGTATCGTGGCATTTGTATTAATAACTAGCTTGCCATACCGTGGCTATAACCACGGTGTCTTGATGTCTAGCAATGACATACTTTCCTGCGATAAAAATTGAACCGAAATGTTCTCGTAAACCAAATTGTTCTGGAGCCGTAGTTTTGAACCTCTCGGTTCGAAATTCGCATACGAAAGAGTGTCATTCGCATGCGATTTCCATAAATTATGGCATGTGAATATTGCTCTTTCGTATGCGAATTGAATTCAAGTGAGTCAAAAATACAGCTCCTGACCCGTGGTCCTAATTATTCTTCTGTTGAGTGGGTACCGAGTCTATGGACCCGATGAACCCTGGTGTCAGAGTTTTTAAACCACCTAGTAGCACAACTATCAGGACTCTGACATGGTTTTTCAGTAACGACCACTATCAAAGACAGCGACCGGGACCGACGGCTTACCGTGCCCTCCGAAGCACGAAATCTTTTTCCTTTCGGACAATCAGGTGATTCAGCCCGCAATGTCCTATCCAAACTGGGGAAAAATTCATAAAGTGATAAATTCTCAAATATCAACTTTGTGTTTTCCCCCCTGGGAAGCGAACCCCGGACCTCCGGATGGGGAGTCCATGGCACTAGCCACTAGATCACGGAGTCAGTTAGTTGAGGTCCTGTTGACTGAATGACTTGTGTCGTATTCAGATATGACGGTGCACGCGACAAAGCCGTATGTAACCGGAGAGTTAGGCAATACGCGTTCGACAATTGATTAATGCAATCACTCTGGCCCTTGACGCGCTGTGGGTTAGTCATAGATAGATAGATATATTCTCTATTGCACATAAAACAAAAACAACAGGAATTGAGAACAAATTAAATAAAAAATAAAGTACAATGATGGCGGTCTTATTGCTATGGTAGCAATTTCTACCAGGCAACCTAGGTCATACATGTAATCTACGCCGTATCGTGGCATTTGTATTAATAACTAGCTTGCCATACCGTGGCATTAACCATGGTGTCTTGATGTCTAGCATTGACGTACTTTCCTGCGATAAAAATTGAACCGAAATGTTCTCTTCAACCAAATTGCTCTGATCCGTGGTCCTCATGACTAAATGACTTCTGTCGTATTCAGATATGACTGTGCACCTGACGAAGCTGTATGTAACCAGCGCCAGAAGCCTATTAGCTGTGCTTTTAGGCAATCTAAAACCTCTGACACCAGGTTTCATACGACTTATGTATGTAATCGTAAACCAAATAGTTCTGATGACTGAATGACTTGTGTCGTATTCAGATATGACGGTGCACGCGACAAAGCAGTATGTAACCGGAGAGTTAGGCAATATACGTTCGACAATTGATTAATGCAATCGCTCTCGCCCTTGACGCGCTGTGGATTAGTTATAAATGTATACTACGCCGTATCATGGCATTTGTATTGATAACTAGCTTGCCATACCGCGGGTTCAACCACGGGGTTTTGATACATACATATTTTGACTCGTGATTTTTTTATGTAATGAAATTGTAAATTAATTTATTATTTGAAAAATTATTTACTGTAACTATGGAGCAATCTGGAATAAATGATTTTATTATATACTCACGCCTTTATCCCTAATGGGGTAGGCAGAGCGTAAACGACCTAAACAAAGGTCGTTCCACCACGTCTGACAAAGTTTTAAGGGTTGTCTAAGATAGATTTATATTACTGTAGTGATAGCAATACCACAGGGTTTTGATGTCTGTCTAGGATTGATGTATTTTCTCCTAAAATTCAGTTGCCTGAGTAGATTATGATAAGATCGAACGGCATATGCAAACTTACATACATAAAATCACGCCTTTATCCCTTGCGGGGTAGGCAGAGCGTAAAATGCCTCGTAAAAGGCGCTTTCGCCACGTTTGACAATAATTTAAGGTAATTTTAGATTGTAGTGTGTATTGCTGTAGTGACAGGTTGTCAGCCCATTCCCTAAATTACAATACACTGTAACCCTCGAATCCCTTTTGCTGACTTCTATAGCATGCCTGGGAGTAAGGGCAACTGGAACATTCTATATTTTTCTATCTCTCCCAGTCCAGCATGGAACACTTTCACGACGGCATATGAATTTCATATTTTTTTATTTTTAAATTAAAAATGGGTTTGCTCTTGACTCCAGTCAATATTACATGAAAATAAACAAGCTAAGAGTTACTTCCATGCTGGACTGGGAGCGAGAGAAAAACATAGAATATGCCATGTGCATTTCCTCCTGGGCATGTTGTAAAATGCAGCTAAGGGATCCGAGGGTTTCTGTATATCGCAATTTAGGCGATAGGCTGACAACCTGTCAATACTGCAATGTTCCTATAAATCTATCTTTAATAACCCTCAAAACTTTGTCAGACGTGGCGGAACGACCTTTTTTTAGATCGTTTACGCTCTGCCTACCCCATAAGGGATAAAGGCGTGATTATATGTATGTATGTAAGAGTTGATATAAGTTCTACTTTTCACCGAAGGATCCAACAAGACACTCTACTATAAGTAACATACTAAGTTTTGATTAGGCAAAAACAACAAAACTTGCGGTAAATAATCGGTGCAAGAGCGCACCGCCCATCGAGCGAACTGGCGAGCGCAGAATCTCAGACGCCAGAAGCGCGCAGACGGGAAAATTGTTTACACAACTTTTGACAGCTCACGCGAAGTAGCCGTATTTGGTGAAGGAGTTTTTAAAACAAACACGAGGATCTAAACATACCAACATACCACAAGAAATTGTAATACAAGCAATTAATTTAGTCATTGCAATACATGTACATTCAAAAAGGTCTTATATAAAAAAAAATGTCTGGAATATGCGCCCTGTTATGCTTTTTAGCATAAATAACATATTTGTCATAATTACGGTCTAAAACATCATAATAACAATCAATATTAATTAGCAAACCAAAATAAAACATTCCAATAGTGTCAAAAAATAATATTAATAAAAGTATAAATAACAATCAATAATTACTAGAATCAATTTTAAATACATGTCGAATTATTATATCGCTACATAGTATAAAACAAAGTCGCTTTCTCTGTCCCTATATCCATAGGGATCTAAGCATAAATAGGTAAGCATACATACATAGGTATGCTTAGATCTTTAAAACTACGCAACGGATATTGATGCGGTTTTTTTTAATGGATAGAGTGATTCAAGAGAAGGGATTATATGTATAATACATGCATAATATAGTAGAGTAACACTGATGATTTCCGTGCGAAGCCGGGGCGGGTCGCTAGTGATGTCAATAAATCATATTAGTAAAAAATCATAATTACTAAAAAAAATGGATCAGATATTTATTTCATTAATTTATTTTTTTATTCTTGTCACACATAATTTCGCTCTTTATATTCTCTGGCAATTTGTTGTAGAGGGAGATAATTCTATAGATAGGGCTCTTTTTTGTATTTCTAGGTTTAGTTGTACTGGTTGCACCAGGAGATCCTTGCCACGCAGTCTAAAGTAACTTACTTAGTTTTGATCATTTAAAAATAACAAAACTTGCGGTAAATAATCGCTACGTCCATCAACATTTTGACAACATTTTGACAGCTCACGCGTGCAAGTATTTGGCCAAGGAGTTTCGTAAAACAAACACAAGGATCTAATCATACCACAAGAAATTGAAATATTAGTAACTTACTAAGTTTTGATCATTCAAAAATAGCAAAACTTGCGATAAATAATCGCTGCGTCCATCAACCTCACTGGCGAGCGCAGAATCTCAGACGAGAAAATTGTTTAGACAAGTTTTGACAGCTCACGCGTGCAAGTATTTGACCAAGGAGTTGCGTAAAACAAACACAAGGGCAGGTTGACGCTACGGCGGCGGGCGGAATTCGGTGCCGCAATAAAGTGTGAAAGGGCTGTAAAAGAGCTATAACTGTAACTCTGGGAGAGCCCTGATTTTAGTGCCGTTCGCGAGGGACCGCGCCTCACGTTACCTATTAATTGATATGTAATGCCATCGCTATCACACGCTTTGGAAATGGTGTTAGTGGGTTGAAAATTGATAAGCTGCGAGACAGCTATTATAAATAGTATGGGTGTTATTTACAATCAGCCCTCTATGAGTGACAGCGAGTTTGAGTTCGTATCAGAAATGTCATTTCAGTACAAGCTGACCTGTCAAATCCATATTTAATATTGCTCTCAAGTTTGATATCGTTTCATAAATACTTTTAAATAAGCTCGCTTCAATGTCGGCTCTGTCGCGGTTACATCTGCTGCTGGTCTAAAGCAAATCAGATAAAAATAAAATTGCACACTACAATAAACAATAATCTTTCATAAATTACTCCAGACTTACAGAAACGGAAGCCTGTTAAGGATAAAGTAAATATGTACTTATAGTTACCTATCTATTTTCCATGCTGGCCTGGAAGCGAGAGAAAAACATAGAATGTGCCAGCTGCATTTCCTCCCGGGCATGCTGTAAAAACCAGCTAAGGAATACGACGGTTTCCGTATATTGTAATTTAGGCGATGGGCTGACAACCACAACAATATACCTACAAATCTATCTTAATTAACCCTCAAAACTTGATCAGACGTGTCGGAACGACCTTTGTTTAGGTCGTTTACGCTCTGCCTACCTCATGAGGGATAAAGGCGTGATTATATATATGTATGTACCTAAGTCGGTCGGAAGTTCGAAAGGAATCCGAATCAAGTTTTATTTCTGGAGCTGTAATAGGCGTGTTGACTGGGTGGCTAAAAAAAAACAAAACGTTTATACTTAAAACTGATGGCTATAATATTGTGGATCCTCATAATTTAAAAAAAAAAACACGTTTAGATTTAAGAATCGATTTTTAAATATATAAGTTACTGATTTAAGTAGTCACATTTACCAAGGAGTGACGTCATACCTCGCTATTTTCATACAAAAAAGTGTTTTTGAAATTTCATAAAAAGTTGCCGATTTGACTAGTAGTAAGAATAAAAATTATAAAAAAATGTTTTATTTTCTCCACAATAACATACAAGAACAAAAACATCACATACAGTAGTTTGGGCAATACATGTTATATGTGGAGACTGGCGCCTAAACTAGCAGATTCTGCCAAAACCAGCGCATATACTGATGTTTCTACAGGTAGGTATATCACGCGTCAGGAGGCGATTGCATTAATCAATTGTCGAACGCGCTCGTATCATCGACCAAACCATCCTTCTCCAATTTCATATGCTATCATTCCTCGGCTGCTGTTACTTTGCAGAGCAATGTCAATATACATACATATATAAGATCACGCCTTTATCCCTAATGGGGTAGGCAGACCGAAAATGTCCTAAACAAAGGTTTTTCCGCTAAGACTGACAAGTTTTAAGGGTTATTACAGATAATTATGATGTATATTGCTATAGTGACAGGTTGTCAGCCCATCGTCTAAACTTGCAATACAGTTTAACCCTCGAATATCTTTGCTAGTTTTTACAGTATGTCCGGGGGCTGTCACATTCTATGTTCTTCTATTATTCCCAGTCCAGCTTGTAAGATATACTATGTAATATACTATAAGCTATATTGTTAAATGTTATATGACTTGAACTTTGTTTTACCACGAAACATTGATCGCTTTGTTGGAAAGTCCTGAAGATTTTATGGTATGAAATTATTAATTTATCACAATTTTCAAAATATATGAGGATCCTTAGACTAGCAACTATGGAATGAAGTACCATCGCTCTTCAACCTGAACTGAATTTTCCAATTTACAACATAGATGAATCCTTTGCAAAACTTCCATATTACTTGCTTAACTCGGCTAATATCGGGATCTGTTTTCATGTTAACATACGTTTACACGAGTTCCTGTTCTAATAAGCCCAAGTTGTAGCGTTGCTAGTGCTTCATCAAGGTAACTCGCGCCAACTCGACAACTGTTCCGTTATTCCAAAACTGTTTCGACATCCGAACTCACAAGTGGATCGGAACAATAAGTGTTTGTCGGGCCTTGATCGATCACTGTTAGGGCGGATAATAAAACCAGGGGACCACTTACAACCCTACAACTTCGCCCGCGCTGTTTACTAAATAGCTACACAATCCGCCAATTCATTGATCGCGAAGTTACAAAATTTTCATTTGCCTGACGACGGACTATTCAATTTAGAATCTCGTTGAATGTGTCCGCACGTGATTATCTTCGATTTGTTTTAAAATTGTGTTCTTATTTTTAACACCGTAAAGAGTGATTTATTTTTGACGTAGTGATGCCGATGTAATTTAATTTCCTTGCGATGCGCGCTCATAAATTTTATGCATTCAGTTTTCGGGCTTACTCGCGCTAACGGGCAGTTGTTTTTTTCGATCTCGGTAAGCGCAGTAATCTCATTTTGATTAGTTAACCGCGGCATGAAGTTTGAACTAAATTATCGCTGCGTTATCGCCCTCCAGCCAAATGATCGATCGGATTAGGGGTGCATCTAAATACAACTAGGAATGGGTTATTTCCATAATATTCTAAAAGTGTTGCTTATGGGATTTATTGGTACGTTAAAAGCTTATTTTGTGGGCATTTTCAAGAAGAGAGCTTAAGGCGACATCAAAGTGGTCCTCGCACTAAACGTAGTGGCTTTTAATATTAAGAGGGGTGTATCGATCGCGGGTGTCGTGTGGTACGGTGGTACGGTGTTTAGTTTACGGGCCCCGTAAAAACTAACAGCGGGGGATTACACTCGGTCCATTGGGCTCTGACGCTGGACTGTGGACGCTGCGCCGCGCCGCCGCATCGCCGCACGCTCCGCCGCGCCGCGTCGCGCGTCGCACCTCCTAGCTAGACAAATAGTTGCGTCTGTTGGTTACTTCCTTTTCCGAATTTCCGAAACAGATGTGTCCAATATCAGTGTCCATTCTATACCTATTTGGAAAATGCAGGAATAGGGCGCTGCGTTCTAAAAACTAAAACGTAAAAACGTAAACTATAATCGTGATAGCGAAGGTGATAGTGATGTCTACAGGTATTTTCATTTGTCTCTTCGTCGTTTTAAATACAATTTTGCAATAGTTTTTCTTCGCGATTATGTTGATAATTTTCGGTAACACAGACAACTTAATGATGGTTCCCGTGTTTTAAACTTACGAAAAGACGAGACAATTTAATATAATTAACCTACCACTTAAAAATCAGAACGTAAGGTCGTAGTCGCAGGGCGAGGCAACCGGCGGGACGTATGGTGAAGCTTTTCTAATCCCACTATCTATCTTTTCGCCACATATTTTTTTATGTGTCTTTTTCGTTTCGTCTCTTACATTTTTTTAATCTCAGTTGTTGTAATATTTGTGAACAAACGCTGAACACTTTACAATCGTTCTCGTGTTTTGTACAGCCGAAAAGTCGAGGCGATTTAATATCCTTAACCTACCACATAGAAATCAAAACATAAGGTCGTAGGGCGTGGTAGCCGACGGGACGTACGGTAGATCTTTTCTCAGCCCACTGTCAATCTTATCGCCACATCATAATTTTACACATGAATTATTATTTGTCCTCTCATCCTAATTCGTGCAATTATGTATTTTATCACAACTGAGTACTTTGAAATATTTGGGAACAAACGCCGAACACATACATATGTCGTATTTTGTACAGCCGAAAAGTCGAGTCTTCCATGCTGGACTGGGAGCGACAGATAAACATAGAATGTGCCAGCTGCATTTCCTCCCGGCCATGTTGTAAAAACCAGCTAAGGGATCCATGGGTTTCAGTATATTGTAATTTAGGCGATGAGTTTACAACCTGTCACTAAGCAATATACCTGCAAATCTTATCTTAAAAAAACCCTCAAAGCTTTGTCAGACGTTGCGGAACGACCTTTATTTAGGTCGTTTACGCTCTGCCTACCCCATTAGGGATAAAGACGTGATTTTGTGTATGTGTCCTTTCGTCTCGTCTCTTATATTTAACCACAGTTAAGTATGTTGTAATATTTGTGAACAAACGCTGAACACATATCTCGTATTTTGTACAGCCGAAAAGTCGAGGCGATTTAATATCCTTAACCTACCACATAGAAATCAAAACGTAAGGTCGTAGGGCGCGGCGGGGTGTACGTACGTAGGTATATGGTAGAGCGATTCTCAGTCCGCTATCAATCTTTTCGCCACATCATTTGCTCCCCGCGCTGCCCCGATTGAATTTCATTAACGGAACGCTTAGTGCAGATTGAATCCATTTAAGTAACAGTGCGATCGGGCCTCTAAATGTACCCCTATGCAGCGACCGTGGCGGACTGCAAAGGAATTTTCAATTTTAGGGTCACCTTGTCGGGGATTACCCAGGATTGTAATAGGTGGAAAAGTGATTTTCCATTTTGCCCAGCATTGGGACAATCGTCTTCTTAGCGAGTGCATTCTCAAGTACAAATAAAAATACAAATACAAATAATTTATTGAACAAAATAAACTTAGGCCTATTACAATTTTCCATTGGATCCCGCACTAGGAAAATCCTGTATCGCGGGAATCCGAATAAATCAAACGAACAGATTATCAATTTCCGTGCGAACCGTACAATTACAAGTTTTTTTTTTTTAAAGTAGTTAAATTATTAAAATTAAGTGACAATTTTAGGAACAAATAAACAAACTGACTAACAATGTTAGGAACATGCAAAAGTAAGTTCTAGAACGACCCGAAGAACCCTGGTCTCAGAGTTTTCAAACCGCCTAGTAGCATAACTATTTATTAGGCCTCTGACATGGTTTGAGATACGACCACTATCAAAGACAGCGGGCGGGACCGATGGCTTAACGTGCCCTCCGAAGCACGGAATCCTGTTACTTTTCGGATAATCAGGTGTAAATCGCCTGCAATGTCTTAACCAAACTGGAGAAAAATTAATAACACAAAGATTAATTGACAAATATCATCTTTTTATGCCCCCCTGGGAATCGAACCCAAGACCTCCGGATCGTAAGCTCATGGCTTTGACCACTAGACCGCGGATGCAGTGGGATAATATAGGCTAATAATAGTTAATAGAATAGATAGGGCCACCCTATCTGCTAGTTGTTCGGATAAAATATCAATAGATTGAAACTATTAAATATTGTTTTACTATCACACTTTTGTGTTCTGCCTATGACGCCGTATTGAGAAAAATAAAAAACTAACGTAGTTTCTGATGCTATAATATGTACTTAACTAAAAGCTAGTTATTTGTTGCAGACTGTCTCCATCTCAATGCTGCTTCGCTACGCTCACCACCAGATCTTTGTATTCATCGGTGAGTATTTATTTTACATTTCTCCTTTTTTCCCTCCCCTAGATACCTAATTTGGTTGTTAATACGCCGTAGGCTGTGTTGTTTTGTTTTCTTGATACAAATACGATGCCATTAATGGAAGGAAATGCAAATCTTTAAGAAATTCAGCTATTTATTCATGCACTCAGGATTATATGAAAAGTCACATACTGCACATTAGATGCTGTCGATATTAAAAACAGGGTCATCTCATAGATAGGCACACAGTTTGTTTTCGCCATTTGATCCATATATTTTATACGTTTTCTTTTGTCAATTGTCGGAATGAATTCAGTGAAAAAATATCTTGTCGTGAGCCGGCTCAGCGGCAATCTCTTTGTAATAACAATAATTGCGAACAGCGCCCGCGGCCGCGCCCGCGCCCCGCCGCCTCTTTGCTACTGAAAAATAAAAATAATATAACGGCTCGGATTTACCTAGCTCCCCCCCTTTGATCCGTCGACAATTAGCCAGTTAGAGATAATTTGTTTCTTTCCCTATTTGCTCCGCTCGGCGCTCGGCCACTTGGCTTAGTGTTTCAATTCGATGATTGTTTTAATTTTTTTTTATTTTGTGAGAAATGAAAAATCTCAATTTTCCTCGGCTCCAGTTAATATTAAGTTCTGTTGGGATTGGGATAAGCTAGGATTATCTCGACGCTTTTATTTGCGAAATGGAACAATTTCTGTTAACGAGTAGTTGTTTCTAACAAAAAGCGTTGAGTGTTTATAAAAATGTTGATCTTGATATTTCCTCTATAAACGATTTTTCTCCATCAGTTACTTAAAATACGAATAGATCCATGAGTAGGCAACATGGGATTCTTTTTACGCGACTGTGCAACGCAAAGGAGGGTAATGTGTTATCAGCCTATCTATGTATGCATATTTGATCCTCTGTGGCGCTCTAGAGATCAAATGCGTGGGCCGATTTTAATAATTGTTACGTCAATTGATTCGTCTTAAACACGCGAGTGCAACTGAATACACGATTTAAAAAAAATAAAAAAATATGGCAACAATAAGACGCCATTTTGTGAAAATGGAAAAAATGCAAATCGACGAACTATGACGAGTGGGGTATCATTGAACAGGTATTTGAAAATCAATTCAAGTTTTCTAACATCATTTTTCGTTGTGAACAACCGTTTAAGATCTATAACGGTTTAAAGTTTTAAAACTCACTTTGTATTCTACGTAGTTGGGTTTTTTGAACTTTTTAAGTTACTTGTTATCACAGGAGCACATAATATTTCCATGTAAAAACTTTTTGATCTGCAGGTAAAAGCGTTTCGAAATCTAGTAGGTATCAATGTGTTCCCATGTTGTGTTTATATACATTCATTGCATCATGTTCGGTACAGGTAAATAGTAGGAAACCGGTTATTAGAGCAAGGGAGATTAAAACAGTTCACTCTCATGATTTCATGATCTCAGTAATGGCCCAAGAAAATCATAAGAGTGAACCTTCTTAGACCCTCTGCGTATCATTTGAGCAAACATGCAGCATTATGTAGATTGTAGGTAGATATTTGTAGGTACTTCACATTCAATTCTATTTTATTTATTAAATAATTTATCAATCCATGTTCAAGTCTCAATTATTGGAATCTGTAGACGCCAGCTCTGTGCATCTTGGCGTGAAGACAGGATGCTGCTAATGAGATCGTTATTGATATCCCGGATTTACGATACACAGAGCTGTGTACTCACTAAGCTATAGTTGTTTCAGCTTATTTTCTTGGTAATAGTCAATTTGTGACTGGCCTTTCATTATTCTAAAATATCCTTCAATAAAATTTCCTATTTTAAAATTTCTATTTTAAATACATACTTCGTAACATCTTTTGAATGGCAATTTTATGTATCTGAGTATTTAAATTATTATAAGGGTAAAAAATAACAGTCGTGTCCCGTAGGTAAAACAGAAATTGAGACGCGTGTAGAGAGCTTAAATAATGAATTGGGTGAATGAAACGTTCGCAAAACTGTTTGTTCAAATAATATGTTATTTCAATTCTATATTACGTTACATTTTCCATTTCAACATCAGGTAGCATTTCTCTTTGCGGTGTATCCTACCTACTCGAATGAGATTTGTACCGTGTGCAAAGCAGCTCTTAGGCTCTTACCCTGGTTTGCGGAATGTAGAATAAACTATTCAGTTCACAATATCGGCTGAGAGAGTCCCCGATACGACCCGGCGGTCTCTATGGCGACTCATCCCTTTGGAGATATTGAAAAATCCACCTGCAAACAAGTAAATGCCCGGAAAATTCAGTGTAATCCTTTCTAGGCTTTAGAGTTCAGTTTAGTGTGTGGAGTTACTCAACTGCGAATATTTGATAGCTCTTGATAAAGCGTTGTTGTAGAGTGCATCCACTGAATATTTTTGATAGAAAAACAATACCGGGTTGTTGATTCTTTAATAGGTTGATTATAACTATTGGAATATTTCATAGCGATTTTTATAGAAAAGCAGTTAGCTAATCAGTCACAACTTACATTGATTACCTACTTAAAAAAGTGCTTAAGCTGGCCGGCAAGTCGACTTGCGTAAACCTTTTTATGAATAGGTACTTTGATTAAAACGTCACAAAATACCGAACGATTTTCTTAAATAAAAGAATTACGGAACCCCTTTTGCGTAAAAAGCGCTTGTATTCCGCCGGTTTTTAATCCGGTGCCTATTATAACGGCCGTTTCATCGCCGTGTTTGAATATTATTTCGGAAAACATTTTAGCGAAGATGAAAACGTTTTGGAAATGCTGGAGTATTTTTCTTTTGTATTGTTAAAACAGGCGAAGGGATGGGGCGACGAGAAAAGAGTTTTTTCCTGTGTCCAGCCAGTGATAGCACTTTCCAGGGTGTGACTGTTTAGAAAGTAATTGAATGGTATAATTCAATACATAGATCTGGTACGTCTTGTCTAACGAATTCAACATTTAACGCATATAACAATCTTAAGCTATTTTTGGCGGCACGCTAATAGTACATTGACGTAGTAAAAAAAACACTTGCATGATGCGTATTGGATCAAGACTCATATAAAAAGTTTATGTTATGTGGCGCAAACACATATATATGCTACCTACTTATAAACTGCGTTTTAAATTGAATATTATTTTTTTACGTAATATTAATTATTTAGCAAGAACTGTACAATATCTTGTCCTACATGGCATCCTTTACCCGAGAGAAAAGTACAAAATAGACGTAAATAGTCTAAACCTCTTTTCTGGTAAACAAACAGAGGGTTTTGTTCTATTGAGCCGAACCGTGTGTGGGTCCCGTGCCGCTCTGTGAGAGGATTACCTATTGTAAACGATCGCATTGAACCCTGGACTCACCTGAATGTCCATACACCATACCTATTGTGCCTTTACACACGGATTGATCTACTTCTATATTCAAAAATTCCTTTGTAAAGATTTTAAAGAAGGTTAGGAAAACATCGCAAAGGAATATTGTTCCTGAGGCTTAGGCTATTTTATATTTAGCAGTTTTTTGAGTAGTATAGTATCTTTGAGGGGTTTCTCATGGAAATACTCGATTTGTTATTGTGTGTATTAACGAAAATTTGACCAATTCAGCTAAATAATACCGAATGATTGAAATTTCGATCATCTTAGATCCGATCGTGTCTAATTAAGTTTTGGTCTTAACATATTTTCTCCTTTAACTTTCTACAGGGAAAATATAAAACGCCCTCACATTATAGTACATGTAAGTCATCGCGAATTCCCGTTAATATAAATGAATATTTTGTAATATTACGGAATTTACCAATTCATATAAATATCTGCGGGACGCGGCCAATTAAATTGCGGTATTCAAATATTCTGGCATTCAATTATGCTGATTATTTTGGTAATGATAAAATGATGAAATAAATTAATTAGCCCGTTGACCGCGTTGCTGCGGTTCTTTTGATTGCATTTTAGTTATAAATCTATCATATTTCACGTATCAATTATGTAAAAAACCTAAAGCTTTAGCTCTAATTATTTTGGCTTTTATTTGTATTGATTGAATAATTATATTACCTCTGCAATGAATGGTTGCTAAGTCGACAAATGCTAACAAGTAATATAAAAGCTATAGTAAATTAAAAGGGAAACAGTAGTTAAACTTTACGAATCTTCTAATTATATACGTAGGTATGGATCGTGGCAGATCTTCGTACAACGTCGAGAATCATCGAAAAATAATTTCTGTTCTCTTTGAACATTCTGGAAACCTAGAAACTTCTAACCAATCATCCCTCAAAGGAGGAAACACGAAAAATGTTTAATTTAATTACTATTGGTTGGAGAGTGGTAAAGTCGATTGGTTTTCAAGTAGCGAAGCCCTGCGCGGCCACTGATCATTGAACATTGAGTGATGACGCTTGTGGTGATTCCCGCGACCTCTATAGAACGTTTGATGTCATCTATAGTGCATCTAATTAAGTTGCCTCTTTGACATGGAATGGGATCCGTAGTTAATTTAGTATCATTATCTGTTTACGCTCATTTCAAAGAAAACTTTTTCGCAGTGCAATGTCAGCCATTTTGTTTGATAATAAACAGTCTAATGTACCAACGAATTGTTTTATTATGTAGGAAGTAATCTAGTTAACCTTTTATGACATTCATTCTACTCACGATAGCGCGTTAAAGGTGGTGATGGATGTAGCACATTTTTTGTAATTCCCTTTATAAAAACAAAGGGGAGAGTCCTGCAGTCAATTCCGTGAAATACCTTCCGTATTATTCCCGTGCACTCTTCTCAGTAGCCTTAATTAATACTAAGAGGTTTTCATAGAGCACCGCCGGAAAAAAGGCTGTGGCATTTGCATAATTAAATATCGGAATTAACTCCGCGATCCCGACGAAATAATTAAGTGTTCGACAAAGGAGTTCCAAGGTATTTTTATCAATCCTCCTTTTTGATTCCGAGTATTTTATACTGATGTTTATGTTCGGAAAGGTAGAACCTGCCTATTGCTAATGGATGTTAAGATAAACAAGCTTGTTTTTTCTACATTTTAAAATAAATTAATTGTTTGTTTTTCGCAATGTTTACTTAAGAAGACAAAGAAAAATGTTTTACTCGAATGGAAGTTTCTGACATTGAATAGCAAAGAATTTATATTTCAAATATATTTCACTTAGATTTATTTAATTAATTATAGTAAATTATTAACACTTTGTGAGACTTTCCCTTGTTTGGTTAGTACAATCCAGTCTGAATCTGATACTGATGTCTGTAAGAAAAAAAAAACATGCTTCGGAAGGCACGTTAAGCAGTCTTGGAAGGGGGTCGTTACACAAACCATGCTATTAGCTGTTACTAGTAGCTGGTTTAAAAACTTTGCCACCAGGGTTCAACGGGTCGTTCGTCGATTCGAAAACACGCTTGAAAAAGAAGAAGAATACTACCTCCTTAGCCTTCTCAAAAATTTGTGGGTTTTTGTAGGTATATTGCTCTAGTGACAGGTTGTTAAGGAGGAAATGTAGCAGTTGTAGCATCTGGCACATGCTATGTTTTTCTCTCGCTCCCAGCCAGCAAGGAAGAATGCTTGTAATGTACTGAAGAAAGCTTGTAAGTTTACCTAAAGTCGCCGATTTTGGTAACTTTGTAAGTTAGTTGTAGTTAGTTGTAAGGCTTTCTTTTTGAGTCACCCCCCTTTTGCCTAATTTCCTAGTTTTAAGTTAGGCTATGTCTGATATGTTATTTGTTTTTTTTTTTTAAAACACTAAATCATTTTTTATCTTATCTTATCTTGTGTCTGTGCATAAGCTTGGCTGAGCGTAAGACTGACTAACATACAACTCAGAATAAAAAAAATTGTAAAGTGTAGGTAAAGTACGTATTTTTCCTCAATTCCATACAAATCATGCTTTGTTAAGCACTACTTTAGACGTGCTTTGCTACTAAGTCCACGCAATCCACAAGCGTGGGCGACTTTTGGTTAATTAGCGCTGATTCGCGCTGACAGCTCACGGCTTACTCACAATCTCTGTAGCCAATATTAGCCTGATATTTTGCCTATTTTACTAAAGGCTTTTCGCCGTGTAGCGAGCGTAATGTGATATCGGGCTACTTTCGTGGTCGGGCCAGAATTTAATGAACCGATCTACAAATTATCTTTCCAAGCTGCAAAATTATTAACTAATTCCCCTATGTTACTCAGGGTGAACTAGCTTTGGTGAAATAATTTTTGAATTCGGTCCAGTAGTCTTTGAGTTTATTCGTTGAATACACATAAAAATACATATGTTTCGTTTTTATAATATTAGTAACTGCCTCCTTGGTCTAGTGGCTAGTGCCATGGGCTCCCGATCCGGAGCTCCTGGGTTCGATTCCCAGGGGGTAAAACATAAAGTTGATATTTGATAATTTATCACTTTGTGAATTTTTCCCCAGTTTGGGTAGGACATTGCAGGCTGAATCACCTGATTGTCCGAAAAGAAAAGGATTTCGTGCTTCGGAGGGCACGTTAAGCCGTCGGTCCCGGTCGATGTCTTTGATAGTGGTCGTTACACAAAACCATGTTAGAGGCCTGATAGTTGTGCTACTAGGCGGTTTAAAAACTCTGACACCAGGGTTCATCGGGTCCATAGACTCGATACCCACTCGACAGAAGAAGAAGAAGAATAATATTAGTATAGATGTAGTTGTCGTAGCATGGCGTAATATAAGCGCTACAGTATGCGTGGCAAGTATGTACTACAAAAATAATTAAAACATTGCTTTTTTATTTTTATTTTATTGAATACGAAACAAACAGTCACTTAAATATAGTTTGAACGAGCATGTTTTAAATTGTAGATCTATAGTTTCCGATATGTTTTCCAAAAAAAATAACATAAGGTTTAAACGTCTTGAAAAAATATATCTTACTGATAAATCTGATTGATTACTATAATGAACAGTAAAGTGCAGAAAGGTAACTTAGGATTGCCGACTTAAAGTTCACATTACATACGGTTTTCATAAGAATTTCTTTACATGAATGTGCATTGCGTCGTAGCAAAGATTTTCCTTTAGTTAGTAGGTATGTTACAAATCACGAATGCATATTTTCTTTTTTATTTTGTACCTATGGGAAAACCACACATGTTAGTAATAGTATGCTTGTGGGGAGTAGTATTACATGGTATTACCACAGAATAATAAATAGTACCTACGTATTACTATAAACAAACTTTGAATGTGGTTGTGACATGCAAGATTCTGGCAATACCAATACATAACAATAACTATTTTACTGTCCAGCACCCTGTACATTTGTGTAGTCTTTATTTTTGTTTATTATGATTTTCCTAAATTATGTGTTTAATCTTTTGTCGATCTTGCTGTTGATCTACTCGTAGTTATTTCAAGTATACTCCCTTTTTTAACGTTGAGTTATCGATACCAATTTGTTTTGTTCAGCGGCCCATAACCTTATTTTACTTTTTAACTTTAAAGAAAGTCGACCGCAATACATATGTTTGTAACAAGGTTATCGTCTTCGGTTCCGAAATTTGAACCTCTGCTAGATTGCAAAGACAAAAGCAGTTAATGAGCCGCAAAACAAGTTGGTATCGATAACTTAACGTCAAAAATATGAACTGTAGCTTTGTCTTAGGTTCTCGTGATTACATTGGCAATCTTTAAAAATAGGTTTGATTTTGATTTTCTATAGCAATTCCTGCGTAACATTTTTCTGGGTATTTATTACCTACACATTAAAAACGACCTTACCTATACTTAGCTACAAATAGCAAGCAGTGCGGAAATATCGTGAGTGTCGCGACTGCGTTTGCCGCGGGTCGGTGCAAATGCAACTTGCAGCTCAGGGCTTCTGCTTGCTTGCGTCGCTTGCCTCACTTCACCAGATAAATTGCTACCTGCTTCTTCAATACGCTAGTGAATTTACTATTTGTATCGATAGAGTAGGTATAGCGTATTGGAATGGCGAAGTCGCGATTTACAAATGTTGCTTGTTAATTATAGACTTGTATTTTTAGATAAGAAATTGTTTTGTTTTTCATCTGTCAATGAATTATCTGTAGTGATGCAGGGTGTTATAAGCTAAAGTAGATATAATTTGCAATTCATTTTCTTTATAAACCTTATTTTGTTTATTTATTTATTTATTCATGTACAATTAAATATTGTGTTCGAATTTACATGTCAATTAAATTGTCACTAGAAAAGTAATATAAATTCAGAAAATAATATACCTATAACCATTAAAGAGCATTAATTTATAATAAAAATAATATTTAAGAACACCTGAGCTTTAATTTAGGGCTGAAATATCAAACATTGTTCCATGCTGCTTATGTAAACATCCCAAGTTGTTTTATTTGGCAATTAAATAAAGAAATACAAAATACTCAATTTTACTAAAAATATTCTACAGGTACAAGATTTTACTAGCTAATGTTACGTGGGGTTTCTTGCGCGTGGGTCGAAAATCTTTTAAGCACCTAATTTACAAATTTTTCGATCCTATAAGGCGATTTACTTTGTAATTTGTTCAATTATTTCGCTCTCAAATTGAGCGTAATTTTCCATGGCAATAGGGTATTACGAGGTATCGGGGCGAAAACGAAAATAAGCAGATAATAATGATGTGCCGTAGTCAATAAAATCTGACGTCTTTCTGCGCCGGCCCGGAGGCACGGAGGACGGAGGCACGGAGGACGGAGGCAGGGGCCACAAATTGATCACTCTAATTTTATTTCATGTCACGAAGCTCAAGTTTAAGACCAGTCAGATTCTTAGCATTAACTTTGTCAGGCTGCTTAATGACTTTCTTATTTAAGAAGCAATTTCCATGTCACGGGGCTTCATTTGATTGGTTGACGGAACATTTTTATTGGATGTAAGTTTCTTTGAGTTTATTATGCTCCGGGGGCGGCGCGGCGTCACTCCGCTGCGGGACTGCTCTGCTCATTTTTCCTCTTATATCTCGTATTTCTACCTAATTAGGGCAAGCGGTTACTTTCCGCCCGCTCGGTGCGCTAACAACCGTTTCGAGCAGGGTTTAATGCCAATTACCTGCGCAGTCTATTGTTTCGACGTCAAGTATCGTTTGCACTGAAGCCGGCTAGCTCTGACGCGCCGCGCTCCACGCCATACAGCCTCAATGTTCCGCTGCTTCGAGAGTCAATTATTCGCTGCTTCAAACAAAAATCCCTCGCAAACTTACTCAAACACCGACTAAGTACTACTCTATTATTAGGTATTTCTTGTAAGTCGTCAGTTTTGCCCGGAAAAGCTTCCATTTTAAACGCTGCATATGAAAAATTGTTTAAGAAGCTTGGCATATTGCACAATTTTTAATATCGGCGTCCTCTTTCGCTACCAATACTTTACGGTAATATGAATCCGGAAGCAGTAAATCGCAGAAAGTATGCAACGAAACGGGAACGGGGGAGGTGAGAGAGAAATTAATTTCATATGATGAATGATGATCGATGACGATGCAATACACTTTTCAAACTTTGTCTTATTGCTATAAATCTGATATTCGGACGGCAGTTTTATATTGCGGCCACATTCTGCTTTTGCCCTACTTTTGTTAGACATTACTTCTATAACATAAAGCATTGAAAAGGCATCAAAGCCCGTAGCGAACATCTTTCTTCGGTTTCATTTTTGGTCGGTCCCCGTCAACCCCTTTATTCACTTAGGTAACATCAAAAGACGCCGCGACAGAGAGCGAGGGCGCCTACACTCGATACGGAAACTGTACCGGGATTATCCCATCGTAAGCAAACAACGGTCCACAAAGCTCCTGTGAACTGAGAGCACACGTGAACTATGCTAACGAAAAGACGATAAAACCTTTATCTTATTACGGATCCTCCGTGCTCTCTGAACCTGCGACGCGACACTTCCTCACAATCCCATTTATGCGCTCTTTTTTTGGACCTCAACTTTAACGTGTAATAAACACGCTTAACGTCCGTTTTATTTTTAAACCAGAACTTCTAAAAAGGAACTCCGATATTCGAGTGCATTTTCCGGTGTTAGACAGAATGGATAAAGCGTATATTTTTAAAGGTTCCGTTGTCGGCTCGTAAAGAATGATCCGACGTCTCCGGCGACACCATTACTTCTCGTGCCGCATGAAAAATTCATACAGCAGCCGTTTGATCGCGTTAACGTGCACAGACGTCGCGCGCGCACGCCTCCAGGGGGCGCTAAGCACGGCTTATGGCACACTCCTGGCAATACTTGTTCCGACCACACGCCGTTACCTTCATTTTAAATTAAATTTATCTATAATACAAGCGACACTCGCGCACCACTCCTGCTATAGTTAGCGCTAACTGTAATTTGTTGTTTGTTACAGTGGACCTGCTGCAGATGCTGGAATTCAATGTGACTGTTTCGTTCCCAGCTGCTCCGCTGCTCACTGTTATTTTGGCACTAGTCGGTAAGTGAATTACACACACATCAGGTGCAGGAAATTATCCTGGCGAGTGCAGTGCAAGATTGTCATCATATTCATTGACAGCTCTACTGTTCTGTCAATTCTCTGAATCAATCATTCGAATTATTTTTACAACACCTGAGTGGGGATGCTATTCAATTTTGGAGCATGAAGCTAAATTATATTCCAAATACAAATCACTTTTTGAAAAATACACAATTAAGAATAACATAACAAACAGGACAGGTAGGCATATAGATATTTATTACAAAAGTGGAAAAAAGGTGTGGACACAGCTTGGCTAGTTTTAAGTCCACCCTACGTCAGGTGGTCAGAAGAGGATAGAAATGAAATAGCACAGAACAACTTGAACTACAATTTGACAAATCTTTGTAATTTATCATTTTTTACATTTTAATTGTATATCATAAAGAGTTTCCATCGAGAGCATAGACAGGTACTAATTAATACCGCCGATGTGTAGTCTCTCATAACACTGTCGTCGTGGCAAACTCGGTGAGGGTTGGAGAATCTATTTCGGCGAAGTCCGGTTGTCACGTGCCAGAAGCTCGCGCTTAGTGCCGCGACGTGTGAACCCAAAATACATCTCATCTATTATAGACAGTTCCCATCAAGAGCGTAGGTCTAGGTACTAGTTAATACCGCTGGAATGTTTTGTCTCTCATTACATTGTCGTCGTGGCAAACGCGGTATGGGTCGGAGAATCTGTTGCGGCGGTAGTCACGTGCCAAAAGCTCGCGATTAGTGCCGCGACGTGTGAACCCAAGATACACCTCGACTATTATAGACAGTTCCCATCAAGAGCGCAGGTAGGTACTAGTTTATGCTGTGTAGTCTCTCATTACACTGTCGTGGCAAACGCGGTGTGGGTCGGAGAATCTGTTGCGGCGAAGTCCGGTAGTCACGTGCCAAAAGCTCGCGCTTAGTGCCGCGACGTGTGAACCCAAGATACACCTCATCTATTATAGACAGTTCCTATCGAGAGTGTAGGTCTAGGTACTAGTTAATACCGCCGGAATGTTTTGTCTCTAATTACATTGTCGTCGTGGCAAACGCGGTGTGGGTTGGAGAATCTATTGCGGCGAAGTCCGGTAGTCACGTGCCAAAAGCTCGCCCTTAGTGCCGCGACGTGTGAACCCAAGATACACCTCGACTATTATAGACAGTTCCCATCAAGAGCGCAGGTAGGTACTAGTTTATGCTGTGTAGTCTCTCATTACACTGTCGTCGTGGCAAATGCGGTGTGGGTCTGAGAATCTGTTGCGGTGAAGTCCGGTAGTCACGTGCCAAAAGCTCGCGCTTAGTGCCGCGACGTGTGAACCCAAGATACACCTCATCTATTATAGACAGTTCCCATCGAGAGCGTAGGTCTAGGTACTAGTTAATACCGCTGGAATGTTTTGTCTCTCCTTACATTATCGTCGTGGCAAACGCGTTGTGGGTTGGAGAATCTGTTGCGGTGAAGTCCGGTAGTCATGTGCCAAAAGGTCGCGCTTATTGCCGCGACGTGTGAACCTAAGATACACCTCGTCTATTATAGACAGTTCCTATCGAGAGGGCAGGTAGGTACTAGTTAATACCGCTGAAGTGATGTCTCTCATGATCATGTTGTCGTGACAAAGGCGGCGTGGATTGAGAAACTGTTGTTGCGCCAAAGTCGTGTAGTCACGTGCCAAAAGCCCGCACTTACTGCCGCGACGTGTGAACCCAAGATACAGCTCGCCTATTATAGACAGTTCCCATCGAGAGCGTAGGTGTTAATATTACTGCTGAAGTGTAGTCTCTCATTACACTGTCGTCGTGGCAAAGGCGGTGTGGCGCCGAAGTCGTGTAGTCACGTGCCAAAAGCTCGCGCTTAGTGCCGCGACGTGTGAAGCCAGGCGCCCAAGCCAACGCAATATGCACCTCGCCTACTCCCAGACTGTTTGATGAAATGCAGGCGGGTTTCAAAATGTATTGCAGTTTCTGTAAAAGAGGAAAGACTAAATGATACTTGTCACAGTTTAAAGTGTATCAATTTCGCAACTTCTTAATATGCTGAAAAAAACAAATGTTTGAAAGGCCTTTATACTTGGCTTTCCTTCCATAGGTGTCTGATTCTGGTAACCACGCATTAGTGGGGACGGAACCCTTTGTGACGTTACACTTAGTAGTCGCCGGTCCACTGGCGCCTATCCAATTCACGCACCCATTCACCGGCTCCATCAAGCGTCGCCCTTATTTATGAATCGCCACGGAAACGGGTAACGGTCCTGTAATTTTTATGTAGCGAAATTTCGCGTGGCGGGCGTCTTGATGGCAGCGTTAGTAGGTCGGTCGATTCAACAAGTAAGTCGGGTGGAGGAGCCTGTTGCGCGGAGAGGGGGGCGGGGCGCCTGTTGCGCCTCGCAGACGCCGAACGACGAGCGGCTCCCACCCACCCGACCATGCCCATCTACTTGGATACTTCTGACCCACTTCCTCCAATTCACGGCTTTCGCACGGCTCTGCTCTACTCGTACGTCACCGTGAGGAGGCGCTTTCTGGGCGTATTTTCGTCTTTCTGTATACTTAATATCTACATTTTCGCAATTATTTTATGGTTTGAAATGTGGCTTTAAATGTATGAAATTTCACTTTTTATGGGTACTTACATACTTATTATACATATTGCTCAATTGTTCAAACAAAATAATGGAAAGTAACGAAAGTCTAAGTTTAGATATAATCGTGCATAATGATAGTGGAGTTTCCTGTTTTCCATGCCACGATGCCCCTTAAATCGCTCCTTTTCCATGCCGATACACTATCGTGACAGCATCGAGTCGACAACCTTCTGTTTGCCTCTTCGCTAACGATTTGTTTGTCGTTTTCTTCTCCATCAAACATAAATTGAGTCGTGTTTTATCAGCGTTGTGTAAACACACGAGCTCAAGCTTCGAGATTGTTTTTCTTGCAAATCATTAGAGACTAATTGGTAGCTATTTTATTAACGTCTCTTAAAAAAAGAGGTATTTTCTTTTCGAACAACTCGTCCTAATAAACAACTCATAATTGGCTCTTAACAATAGTCTGGAATCGATATTAACTGAGGAAACTTCAGAATGATTTATTCAATTCTCCCGCTCTTGAAACGGCTGAATTTGAGTCCGCGTAAACAAAGTCAAAGCTCCAGCATTTTCATTCGATAAACAATAACAAAAGTAAGAAAGCTAAACAGATTCCTTCAGTTTCTAAATGCTAACAAACTGATAAAATTGTTTTATTTATCACTGCGTTCAATTATAAAGATATTGCCGAAAAGGTTATTTGAGTAATACAATCAATACATTCAGTGCTTTGCGTTATTGTTCTATTCGTTTTAGTAAAATTGCATCCGACTGACAATTATCAAATTGCATAAACCCATTTGTATATTCTTTCTTTGAACTCAGAAATTGCTGTTGATTTCTAGCTAAAAGGAAACGTGGCTAACTCAAATTAACTTTTGTGAGAAATTGACAGCTTTATTTGATCTTTTGATGTAGTAAAATATTGTTTTCTTGGCAGCCTCTTTTGCTTACAATTCTTTCTACAAAACTAAACCTGAGAAAAAATATTTCCCACAACTGTCTGAAGCGTTTGTATTTACATTTCACTAAATCCCCGCAAAGAAGAGCACCTAGCAGAGTGGTATCCCAGTCGTGATGTTTTGAGCTTCTGCTACGAATTCGAGTTCGTAGACTCAATTATTGTTACGAGACAGCTCGGAAATTCTAATCTTGAAGTTGTACGGAGCACGTGTGCGGCGCGCCCGCATCACATATCGTCTGATTAATATCGCTCCAGTCGTATTCGTGCGGCTTCTCACAACTTTCGAATTGAGCCAGTACAAGTCGTGTACTACACAGTTTAGCACACACGGACGAATCCCTTGACTTGTATGTCATGTGTGTGTTGGAACTCGTGAGGTCACCCAACCTTTGTTTGCGAGGGCGCACCCATAAATAAAGCACAATGGTGGTGTATGAAGGGTGATTGTCGTGAGAAAGATCGCTATTCATGTTTAACTTCGCTTTTGCATGGTTTCTCTATTTCTTCTTTAAAAGTCCCCAAACCTTACAGGTTTTATTTTGCGTAGCTTTAAGAAAAATTTAAGAACAATTTCTTTTACCTTCGACTTCAACAAAATTTTGTTTCTTTTTATTTTGACTCAATTCAAACTTGGAAACTGGTTGCCTAACTTCAGTACACATCTTTTTAATTTTCTCGGCAAAGTCTTCTTTCAGTCACTCATTTCGGAAAGGCTTACGCGTTTTAAATTTCAATCTGGCTCCAAAGATGCTATCGCGCTCGTTCGCCGGTCTCCCGCCACTCGTGAACTTTGAAAAATGTCTACCGAAGAGATTATTTTCAATCCGTTCTCGACAACGAGAGGTTCGGCATATTTAATAAGCTCTATTATCTACGTCACTCCGTCTTAGACCCGCAGACGTTTCAATTATATCAGATCGTGAGCCTCTGTGACCCTCAGTTTGCGACTTGTTTTTTAAATCCCTCTTGTCTTTCATCCAGAAAGTCTAAAATGTATTTGCGTCGTATTAAATATTTCAATCTATCTTATTCAACTCGCAGTTACACACAATGCTATTGTTTGGCCAGCACTACGAAATAGGTATGCATGACACGGTTTCCACTAAGTCAACAAGGGACCTCCCAACACAAAACAAATCTTGGACGCGCTGGGACGCCAGCGTTTTTTGACGCGGGAAACAATAACGTGGGCCAGTCATAAAGGTGACGCGCCGGGACGGGTCCATCGCAGCTGCTTTGCTGTTTTTGCGCGCATCGCTTCACGTCTGCCGCGAACACGTACGCGGAAACGCACGATGAATACTAATGCGGGGCAGCGGGTAGGCGCCGCTGCTGTCCGGCCGCGGCACGAAATTGGATTCGCATCGCATACGGCACACCGTATTAACGTCTGGTCGCCTGAAACAATGCTCAATCAAATGGAGTGCGCCTCTGTGCACTTCGATATTGATATATCGGAGATTCCAATCAGAGCTATTGTTGTGACCGTCCATCGACAAAAAGTACAATTTCGGGACATTGTTTTTAAATTAAATGTGCATAGTTTTGTCATATAAACTATTTGTTTTACGTTAATTTGTGCATCATTAGGCTTGGCCATGCGCGTGACGAATTATAATCTGTTCTGTGGATAATCCCTGGTCTGCAGCGCACGGCATGAATCGCACTGTTTGTACTAGAGGCAGGTATATAGGTTGCACCAAATTCCGCTTGCCCACTTGCCACGCACGAACTATTTCAGGTCCGTCCATTTCATTGGTTTTTAGTGCACTCTTTGAACTACGACGGGCTTGCGCACCTGTGATTAAATTTGCGTTTGTCCTGAGCGAAAATTCAAATCGCCCTTTTTTTATAAATTCATTCAATAGACGATTTCAATACTTCGTGAGCAGAAAATATTAATAAAGCCTCTGCCTCCGCCCCTTAAATATATAAATAATCTGTGGTACTACGCTTTTAAAACGTAGTCTCGTAGCATTGCCTACGAAACCTGCCATAGAAGTATTTCAAAGAATCATAATTAAATCCAATTTAAAAACCATTGAAACTACTTCGCATCAATATTGAACAACGATACGATCGGTTATTAATTTGCAAAGCGTTATGGGCTCACAGATCGTGCCGAGCTCAGCCCCGACAATGGACGCCGGCGACCCTGGATTACTGCACGCCCTTAGATATCCTGCCGTACAAATGGGGATTTAATTTGCCGTATCCGTAAACACAATAGACGTGAATTCGTTTGCCGTCGCCACTCGTGCCGTGCGCCGGAAGGGGTCATCGGTTTTAATAACAGTTTTTCGTGTTATCGCCTTCCACCGGCTTCCGGTTCCGGTTTTGTTGCTCGCGCCGACAAGTGCAAGCACGTGTTTTGTTGTCGTGCGGTCGACTTTTTGCGGAAATGTTTATCCGGTAATGAGTTTTATGCGATATGCACCACGTGCAGCTGATTTAGCGGACTATGTTTTCCTATTTGGAGAATACTTTGTACGAAATTGCATTTGGGCCATATTTATTAAAATGGGTTAAGAATATTGTGTAATGAAGTTTAATGAAAATAACATACCTAGAGCTAGACGTAATGGTTGACTTTACAACTGATCTAACCAACAAAAAATCTAAATCTGTATTTTCCTGACTTTTGAGTTTATTTACCAAACAAAGTTTTCAGGATCCTGCATTCCTCTGATTTTGTTAAGTTCATCAAGAGAAATTGTCTAGCCGGTAGCCACCATTCACCCCAACAAAACAATAGAAGTTTGGGTCGGCAATGACGACGCAGTAACCTACCAACCGTGCCATACCGCCATAGTAGACCGTTGGACACACTAGACGCCGATGACGTCGCATTAAAATGAAATCCATACTCGGATGATTGATGAACGCTGCAAACACCGCGCCCGCTCATTCAATTTGCTGTCACCGCGGCGTGGATATAGACTGCACTCCTGTTATTATAAGCGAACGATTTTTCCCGGTGACTGCTGATGGTATTTTTGAGGATATTGAAAATGGCGCTTTTTGGGGCGCTACGGCAAGCGTGGGCGTAGTGGGAGTAGTGGGAGTTTACGTGTTATTTTAGGTTTAGGGAAAAAAAGCTATTTTCAGCCAATTACCAATTTTAGTTTTGTTAGATGCCAAGATTTTCTCACATAAAACCAGGTGTAAGGGCCAGCGTCCCGCAAAATGATAAGGGTTGCTCAGTCAACGACTCTGAATAATGTCCACCAGGATAAAAAAAGGCTTTTCCATACTAAATGTTCACCTCGATCGGACAATTTGTATGGAAAAGCCAATTTTTGTTTTTCACTACCTGAAAAAGTGGTGGAAGTTGTTCAGTGTCTGTGACTGAGCAACCCCTATCAATTTGCGGGACACTGCTCCATACACCCGGTATTGTCATCAATTCAATTCAATTCAATCATTTATTAATAAATTACACGTCACTATATTCATCAATTACAAATTTTAAAGTCACATTCAAAATGATCAATAATAAAAATTAAATGTAATAATAGAAATATTTGTACATACATTCAAATTTGTTTATTTGTGCAACTGGGGCAGTTAATTGTCAATGAATTCATTTATATTATAATATGCTTTTGTTAGTAATTCCTGTTTTAATTTATTTATGAAAATTGTGTTAGTTTTAGAGTTCTTTATTTCAGTTGATAATTCATCCCGCGGGTTAAATTAAATGCACTGTAATTCTGCATTTAGGACCAATAGAAAACACCGGACCACTGTTTATTTACAATACAATACAAAATTCTTTATTGCACAAAGAAACACATACAACACAAATAAAAAGGAACAAACGTGACAGTACAATATAGGCGGCCTTATTGCTAAAGCAGAATTTCTACCAGGCAACCTTTGGGTATAGAAATTGTACAAGCAGAAAGCGGGATAGTGCATATTACTACATATAATACTTAGACAATATTTACACACTATTAAATAAATATTTCAATAAAATATACTGATACATATCTTATGATAAACTAATACATAATATATGCTACATAAGATAGGTTATTATATGTTATTTAAACAGCTGCATCCAAAAATGTAAGCACGAACAAATACTGTTGGTCTGTATAGATTTACAGTCTCTAGTTACGTAACGAAGCTGTGCAGTGGCCTACACCTATCGGTCACCCTCACCTACATATTGGCTGGGTAAAGCGACGCCGGTTCATTTGTCAGCACATCCTCCGACAGAGATGCATATTCGGTCCGGCGTCCGTTTACACTGCACGGAATACGGATGATCCCGTACGGCATAATGGGATTTCTGACGGCCACTGGGCCGCTGTTCGCGTGCCCTGTTGTACGGAGATCGATTGTAGTTATGACGTCATTTTGATATGAAACTGATGTTGAGTGATATTGAAACGGAAAACAAATTTTGATATATGAAATGGACAACTTACTTCCATGCTGGACTGGGAGCGACGGAAAAACGTGGAATGTGCCAGCTGCATTTCCTCCTGGGCATGCTGTAAATACCAGCTAAGGGATCTGAGGGTTTCTGTATATTGCAATTTCGGCGATAGGCTGACAACCTGTCACTACATTATGTACCAATAAATCTATCTTAAATAACCCACAAAATTCAAATTCAAATAAAAAAAAAAAATACGTTCAGAAAACAAAAAAAACTTTGTCAGACGTGGCGGAACCACGTTTATTTAGGTCGTTTACGCTCTGCCTACCCCATTAATAGAAATAATAGAATAGAATAGCTTTATTCCCAGGAAACAGTGAAAGTTTACAAAATACACATTGCAAAAGTAATAATTAAATGAATTTAAACTATACTGCTGCCCAGGGAAAAGGGACTGACTCAGCATTAAGTTGCGAAGAGTAGTACATGTACTCTCTTAACAACACGTTAGGGATAAAGGCGTGATTATGTAAGTATGTATGTATGTAAATGGACAAGACTTGAGAGAGGCCTTTGCCCAGCAGTGGGACACTACAGGCTAA
Source organism: Scrobipalpa costella (assembly GCA_949820665.1). NCBI lineage: Eukaryota > Metazoa > Arthropoda > Insecta > Lepidoptera > Gelechiidae > Scrobipalpa > Scrobipalpa costella. The sequence continues at coordinate 11,997,577 of OX463312.1, forward strand.
ACAAGACAAGGCAAGACAAAAAATGGACAACTATTTTCGATTTTTATGGGTTCAGCTAATTGGTAACATAAAGCTAATACATAACTGAAATAAACTACAAATCTCCTACAACTTATTTTAATTCTGCCCTAGAAAGCGAAGCAATACGCTTCGTAAGATATCGTAATAAAGTTGAATGTCTAAAGTTTGTAATAAGAGTTAAGAGTCTAGGCAACAACTCAGCAAATTTAAAAAGTTCTGCCTCGTTTGTTTGATTCTTCTACCGTACTATCTGCCGTCGATACTCGCTGCTCGAGTGCCTTTGATACCTTTATTATTTTCTTATGGACTCCTGCAATCAAGTTTGCAACTTGCTCATCATAATAGAATTTGTTGTGTAATCTGTTCGGAGTTTGTAACGCTTCTTTTTAAAGCCGAGTTATTCAATTTGAAAATTGAATTTATCGGATTGATGGGCTTAACGTGGATTTAGATATGTTTTTATTGTTTATTGATTTTCATGCGGGCATGTTTGCCGAATTCTTAATGAATGGCTTCGTTATGTGGTACATACATATATTCCCGCCTTTATTCGTAATGGGGTAGGCAGAGCGTAAATGACTTAAACATAGGTCATTCCGCCACGTTTTTTACTTATTTAAGATAGATTTGTAGGTATATTGCTGTAGTGACAGGTTGTCAGCCTATCGCCTAAACGATATCACTGCAGATTAAAACAACTGCCTCCGTGGTCTAGTGGCTAGTGCCATGGACTCCTGATCCGGAGGTCCTGGGTTCGATTCCCAGGGGGGAAAAACAAAGTTTTTATCACTTTGTGAATTTTTCCCCAGTTTGGTTAGGCCATTGCAGGCTGAATCACCTGATTGTCCGAAAAAGAAAAAGATTTCGTGCTTCGGTCGTGTGTCTTTGATAGTGGTCGTTACTCAAACCATGTCAGAGGCTTGATAGTTGTGCTACTAGGCGGTTTAAAAACTCTGACACCAGGGTTTAGCGGGTCGATAGACTCGATACCCACTCGACAGAAGAAAAAGACTGCAGATTAAAAAAAAATACCGATTAAAGCTTAGATAAATAAAAAAGGCGCAAGATCGGGATTACTAGAATAAAAACTTTTACGCAGCAAACCTTTTGGATTCTGATCCCTCAATGAGATAAGATTGATTTTCAATAATCAAAAGTTATTCAACAGCATTTAATTAATATTGCGCATAGTAATTATGTCAGTAGATGACGGTAGTGCTGGACGTTGGTGGTGCCTGCTTAAAACTTTGATTGAAAACTAAGAAAGTTTCCAGCCAAGATCAAGTTTCGGTTGAAATTTCAAATCGGAACTTCAACTAAATCTCTTCTATTATTAATCCACACCCGATAGAAACTGTTCCAGACGCCGGTTTTATCTCAGATAGAAGCTGAAACTTTGCCCGTACGTTCTTCCGCGCACTTAATTGAGAAAACTTACTTTTACTACATGATTATTCCTGAGATTATCACAGAATGAATTTTGATCAAGTCAAGGGTTAGTTTCTGTAAAAACTTTACAAGAATCTTCTTTATTGTTATTTGGTGATCCTAAGAAATACATACATACATACATACATATAATCACGCCTTTATCCCTAATGGGGTAGGCAGAGCGTAAACAACCTAAACAAAGGTCGTTCCGCCACGTCTGACAAAGTTTTGAGGGTTATTTAAGATATATTTGTAGGTATATTGCTGTAGTGACAGGTTGTCAGCCCATCGCCTAAATTACAATATACTGAAACCCTCGTATCCCTTAGCTGACTTTTACAGCATGCCCGGGAGGAAATGCAGCTGGCACGTTCTACGTTTTTCTCTCGCTCCCAGTCCAGCATAGAAGAAATCCTAAGAAATGGATAAATTATATTGTGATAATCGCCTTTTCCCAGCTGGGATCAAATAGGCTAGATATAATAACAATACGGCATTGTCAGAAAGTTCCGCACCATGTCTGTCATCTCAACTTCATCTATCAATATAAAATAACTGTATGAAATTAAAAGAAAATTGTATGTTAATGTATGTTTTTCATATAATATTAGTTAAGTTTACATACATACATACATAAAATCACGCCTTTATCCCTTACGGGGTAGGCAGAGCGTTAAACTCCTCGTAAAAGGCGCTTTCGCCGCGTCTGACAATAATTGAGGGTAATTTTAGATTGTAATGTGTATTGCCATAGTGACAGGTTGTCAGCCCATCGCCTAAATTACAATACACTGTAACCCTCGAGTCCCTTTTGCTGTCTTCTACAGCATGCCCGGGAGGAAGGGCAGCTGGAACATTCTATGTTTTTCTATCTCTCCCAGTCCAGCATGGAAGTAAAGTTAGTTAAGTTTAGTTGTTTTTAATTTAAGCGGATAATGACATCGAGACTAACTTCATTACAGGTTTAGCGATGTCATTTAACTTATTAAATTGTGTTTTGTAAATTATGATATTAATAAAAAAAACTCTGACACTAGGGTGCATAGGTTGGTCATTCGACCCGACAACCCACAAAGTAGGTAAACCAAAACATTATTTACTGTAAGAAATTGTTCATGTTCAACAATTTTATTACTCAAGTGTAACTCGCCGCGACACCGGTTAATAAATTTAAGGTCTTATAGCAATAAACTTATACGGCTATAATTGTTTATGGGACCCTTTTTTGTCGAAACGAAAAACCGTAAAATAAAACAATGGGTGTAAGGTGACGGCTTTTAGATAGTAGGTTCAAAACTAATATACGGAGACCTTATAAATTCCCGATTATTAGTTCGGTTCGTTGTAGTAACATGAAGAAAAATTTTCGTTGGTGGCCGTTATTTGTAATTCTGAATATGATATGATGAATAATGAATCGCTAATTTATAAGGTTCTAAATTATCTTAATTTTAACTTGATTCTGTTGGACTAGTTTTTTTTAATTCACTGCGTTTTTAGTGAATTATTCTTTTTTTACTGATGGGGCACTACATAGCCTATCGCCAACTTAATAAAATAATTTTGTTTCTATTTTTTCTCGTAGACTTGATGCTACCACGATGCTACGCATAGTATACGAGTGGCGTAGCTTTCGTCTACGAGCATCGTAGCTACCAGCTACGAATTTCGTCAGACTTTTTCCAGTATTAGGAAATTTACTCTCCTTCACCATCACATTGAAACGTGTAAACGATATAGTAGGGATTTAGTAGAGGCGTTATGGTGGGCAGCGTCCAGCGGGCTCACGTTCCGAGGTGTAAAACGGCGATTGCGTCCGACTCAATCTTACTAAGTGAATTACTCTGACCGTCTCCCGACGCCCGACGCCCGACGCCCGTCTAGGGACCCCTGATGGAGAACTACTGTTTCTTTCTAATCACCATCAGTGCTATTGGATTTCGTAATTCAACTGTCTTTTTAGGAGATTAATTGTGTTCATCTGTACGACGCCTTGGTAATGGATTGATTGATTTTAGTGTTCTACGGCGTGTTTGGGTTTGTAGTCATTTAAGTTACCGTGGCTAAATTTGGCAAGCCCTGAGCGGCGAAATTTGGATCAAAGACGCAGGTTCAAATCCTGTCTGCGGTCGAAATTTTGGATTTGTTTTCCTCATATTTTATGTTAGAAATAAAACAGCATTTTAAAATACAAAAAAGACATGCTAAAAAAGTTTTGTTGCGCTGACTCTAAAGTAGAAATAGTAAAGATGCGGTCGTTTTTTTTTTTTTTTTAAATTAACAAAAAAAAAAATAACGACCGACGATTTTCTTCCACGCTGGACTGGGAGCGAGAGAAAAACATAGAATGTGCCAGCTGCATTTCCTCCCGGGCATGCTGTAAAAACCAGCTAAGGGATCTGAGGGTTTCAGTATATTGCAATTTACGCGATGGGCTGACAACCTGTCACTACAGCAATATACGTACAAAACCATCTTGAATAACCCTCAAAACTTTGTCAGACGTGGCGGAACGACCTTTGTTTAGGTCGTTTACGCTCTGCCTACCCCATTAGGGATAAAGGCGTGATTATATGTATGTATGTATGTGTTTTTAAATTATAATTACGTAACAGCGATATGCCCCTTGATTATCTTATTTTTAATTCCCAAGTTATGTAGATAACATAGTTTTTTTATCTTGCTTAGATAGAAATAACTTAATCATAATAATTGGGCTATTTATTCGCCAATTTTAGATTCCACCGATTGAGCCTCGATTGGAATTTCCATTAAAATTGGAATGCTATCCGACTGTCACTAATGCTGTTAGTTTAGTAATCTACTGGCGACGAAATTATTCGACGAATTTGAGTGACGAGCCTCAACGTAATACCAGTCCTTATAATATTTTTTACTATTTCGTAATAAACAATATGAAATAAAACTTGATTCAAACAAGCATTTTTGTTATTTTTTCACTTCTTCTTCGAGTCGATTGATAACACGTTATAACAGTTTGGCCCAATATTTTGCTACGACGATTGCTTTGTCGTTTGCCTCCTGCAGATCCTGGAGTTTGCATGAACTGGGACTTTTGGGGCAGGACAAGAGGTGTGCCATTGTTTACACCGCGCCACAGTCACACTTGTTATTGCTGGAGAAACCCCACCTCATCCGGTTATCGTGGCATCTTCCAACACCAGCCCGAAGTATTGAGCTCAGACTACCCAGGGAAGATCACCACCCGGTGGGAGTGTCTCAGCAGGTGGAAGGTGGGAAACTACTTGGGGGTACAGCTCTGTCCACTGCTCAAGCCGGATCTTAGATACGTCGCTTTCTGAGGTGTATTCCTGCCCTAAAAAAAACTTTTACGACTTTTGAGACGTGTCGGGGGTGGAATTTTGCAAAACAGAGGGGGCCTATGATATTTTTTTACACTGAAAGTATAATAAATAGTTTATTTAAAAAATACCTACCCCATTAAAGATAATTTAGGAAATTGAGTATTCATGAAAACTAGAATTTTCAACGCCGTCACGCTCCGCTCTAGCAAGAGCGGTATAATAAAAAACTATGATAGGAATTGAATTATTCCTAAAATATAAATTAATAAATTCGGTAGCAGGCTACCCAAAGAACACTTCGCGACAGCCCTTTCAAAATAGGATTGAGGATAGACAGGAAGACCGTGAGGAGTCCAGTGGTTATGAGGCTTCTGATGTCGACTCTACCACAGCTAGCTTAGACTAGATTCAAGAGCATACCCACTACAAACAAAAAACACGCTAACTTAGTAAGATCGCAGTCAGCAGGAAGAAGCGAAGCGTGTTTCTGATTATTCCGACAAGGCAATAGCGCTACATTATGATAAAGGTAATTAGATAGAACATTCGCTCCCTTGAGCGGGTGCAGATGAGCTGGAACGTGAAACAGAAAAAAACGCAAAAGGAAATCTAAATAAGCTCTCGCTACTGAGTTGGGCAATCAGGATTAATTTGCAGGTGCAACAGGTGTAGATCGGGATTAATTCTAATGAAGTTAAAAATTTACTTTGCCTGCATACCTATGTGTAGTCTATGAGTCATGGTTTTGGAACCAAACTTTGTTTGTAAACGTCAAATTGTTTGTCCAATTATTTCGTTATGTGAAGCCATTAAAAAAAAATACCAAGAAAATATCTGCAATTATTTATACCGGGTGTAAGGGACAGCGTCCCGCAAACTGATAGGGGTTGCTCTGTCAACGACACTGAACAACTTCCACCAAGAAATCCTTTCAGAAAGTAAAAAAAATATTGCTTTTCCATACAAATTGTCTGATTGAGGTGGACATTTTGTAAGGAATAGCCATTTTATTTTCACTAATTTATAAAAAAAAAACCAGAGGAAGTTGTTCAGTGTTGTTGACTGAGCCACCCCTATCAGTTTGCGGTACGCTGTCCCGTACACTCCGTATTAATATACGGACTCTTATTTTTGCTGAAATATGTATCGAGTTTGCATCGTCAAACATTCCGGCGTGGAAGTTAACAAGGAGCGCCGGACAAACCGCAGGACAACACACTCGAGTTCGCGACTCATTTCAGAGTTGGGAAGAACAGACGCGCTGCGAGATACCGAACGCCCCGAGGTGTAATTAGTTGGGCGATCGGCCGGACGAACCCTCCCTCCCCTCCCCTTGCTTCCTCAAACTCAAACAAAACATCCATATCGCCGCTATGCGATGCCACTCTGCTGCTTGCTGAGACTCAAGAGATGAGCCAATGAGAGATTCTTGAAGGATAAAAGACCGAGACTCACATATTCCAAAACAGAATCAAGGTGTTGTTAGGCGATCGGCTGGAGGAACTCCCCCTCCCCTCCACATAACATCCATATCGCTGCTATGCGATGCCACTGGAATGCTTGCTTACTTTTTCAGTTCTTAAATGACGCCATCCTAAAATGAGAGATTGGTAAAGGAAAGAAGTCCCAAGTTACTGTGCAGTAACCTTATAATATTTAATGTCCTAGCCCTATAATATATAGAGCAAACCTGAAAATAATTTACTTACGTAATCTGTAGATAATAAAATCGCTAGCGCATAGCGTAGCAGCTCAATTAGTGTTCAAAGCCAGTAAGTGGGTTACCTTATCGAAGAATTAAGCTAGTTTGTGTAAATTGGCTTCATCCGCCGTGGGCCGGAAGCGAGTCGGCCACCGCACAACTTTTGATTGTATCATGACGTCACTTCCGATACGATCCGATAAATACACCCTACGTGCTAATATCGTAACTGTAAAAGCACGTCTGTATTTTGAATAGAGTTGAATGGGAAATGCGTTTCTGTTGCCGATTTTATATAAAGTGTTTATACACAATAATAATAAATAATTTTATTTCAGGCAATATTTACATTAGTAGATGTTAAATAATGTAAACAGGCCCATAGAATATGTACCTTACAGACTAACATACATATTAATAAATACTTATATACTACTTCGACGTACGGACGATCCTCTGGGTTCTTGAGTTACGTTAGGTGGTTCTCTCATTCTTCTGACAAAAGTCCTTGAAATATAGTCATCGAGGTATCTTCGAGAAGGGTTTTTAGGAAGTGCATAAGTCCTCTCATATTCTGTCTCTATTTTTCTCTATGACAGGTATTTTTAATTCCTTGCAAGGGGTATATATGACCATTCTATCCACTTTCTGGAAAGTTATGTTTCTGAAACTAGTAATAATCTAAAGTGTTTTCTTGTTAGTTGCATATTTGCATTTACTGCAGCACTCGGTATTTTACTAAACAATTCAGATTTTCTTTTGCATTGATTTCTTTTGTTAATTAATTCATAGATTCACCCTGTAATTGGATTCTTGCACTTAGCAATAAATAATGAGTTTTGTGTTCAGTTCAGAAGTTGTTTATAAAAAGTGCGGTTTGTTTTAGTTTTGTTATTGGTCTCTATTGATAGGATCGTGTTGAAAACCTATCGTGGTTTAAATCGAATCCAACGGTATTGCTTGCTCTACCTCCCAGGTGGCTCAGTTGTTTTTCATTTCGAAATGCATACACTAGATTACTTTCATTCTTTTATGAAGCCAATAACAACTTTGTTGCGCTCTGTGACATCAATTTGTGCGAAGTGAAAGTTTGCTCTGGTAGTTTATGTTCGTATTGAGTTTGTTATTAGTTGGCTTTTTTAAAAGCTTTTATTTAGTTTCACCTGCCCCGGTGTTTGTGTGTTCACAAATCTTGCACGCTAAATTTGACCCACTTCCCGGTGTCCGATTGAACTTAAATTTTGTATGTTTATGTAAATCCGGTGACAATGCAATATTATGATACTATTAAGCTGATCTCACGATGGAGCCAGCAGATATGCACTGGAACTCCCTCATGGAAAGTGCTAAGGTAGCCAAATTTGAGCTCATTAGCTTTGTTGTCTTGAGCACTTTATATTAAACATGATGACGATGGTCCAATTGTGGATCTGACTGATAGCCATTGGAACTCCTTCATGGAAAGTGCTAAGACAGCCGAGTTTGGGCTCATTCGGTTTGTTCTCTTGAGCACTTTTTATTACACATTATAAAGAGGGTCTCATGATGTAGCCGAAAGACAGTCGTTTGAACTTCCTCGTGAAAAGTGCTAAGATAGCCGAGTTTGAGCTCATTAGCTTTGTTTTATTAAGCACTTCCTATGCCACATGCCGATGAGAGGGTCTCATGATAGAGCCGACAGATATCAATTAGAACCCTCTTGTGGAAAGTGCTAGTATAGAGGAGTTTGGTCTTAATAGCTTTGTTTTTTAAGCACTTCCAATTATACATAATGGAACTGGAGCTTCCTTATTGAAAGTGTTAATATAGCTGAGTTTGGGCATATTTATTATATATAATTTTAATCCTCAACCAATTAAATTGAAAGAAATTACACGTAATATGGTAAGATGTTTGATGTTATTTCAAATCCAACATGGGAGACTAATCATTTTTTAATTTTTAATAAACTCGTAAAATATGGTATTTAAAAAGTAATAAATATATTAAAACTAAAAAAGATTTTTTAAAACAAACTTTTATTTAAATGTACTTAAAAGGATAAAATAAACTTATCATTTAAAACTTTAACTATTACCTTATGAGGTTGTCATTGCACAATTCATAATGATACCTATAAAAGCTTGTCGCCAGATTTTTGTGGCTTTTGTGGTTATTTTCACAATTCACGTGCAAACTATATTCTATTTTTCTGTATTGGATATATGGGTCAAGAACATTAAAAAGTTTACTAGAGTGTTTTATTTAAGATACATAATATGATATTATCAGTCTTTATACGTTACAATTAACAGGATTTACCTACTCGATAAGAAGAAGCTAAGGGATATTTTTGGACGTAGTATTATAAAAACGAAAAAAATATGCCAATACAAAGCGGAACAAACCGTGTATGATACCCTTATTCAGATATACAACGGTATCGGATGCAATACGTATTCGCGCACTTGATATTCCGGTGTCGTGGGGAGTTCGCAGCGCCGACGACACAGTGCAAGCAAAGGATACAGTAGGTCTTCTTTTTAGTGTCCTTGGCTTAATAAGTTAAAATCCTTCATCTGCTCAGTATAATCGTTAGTATTATTAGCGTCTTACCTACAAGTAAATGTCTCATGCATTGACTGCTGTGTGCGTATTTAAAACTCATGAACAAGGCGAGAAATAAATTTATTCAGTCTCGGTACATTCTTTGCGGTGGGAAATCATACTGTGAGAGCGGGGAAGCAAATGTTGCGTATATGAAATAAATACTTTCCTGGTTCCACAGCGGGAGTTTTCGTAACGGCGAGTTTCCCGTGACTAATACCTACTGCTCCTTTGACTTGTACTGTAGCGAATGTTCTGTGCATTTGTCGCTTATCTGTTTCCACGTCGGATGATGTTTAATTCCAAGTGGACAGCGGGTACGATCAGGACACTGCACTCGAAGAGCATAATAACATTCTGGGGCGGACTGCTAGAACAAGCAAAGGAAATATTTAGCTGTGATGTCGTGTAGTTTACTTGCTTTTCGGCATCGGATATTTTTTGAGTAGATCTGGCTGTGCGGGCTGGAAAGCAAATTTGGCGTCTATATGAAATACTGCTGAAATACATTAGCTCTCTCGCTTTTATAGTGCGATTTACGCCGCGTATTCCATGACCAAATATACCTACTGCGTCATTTATTTCTACTGTGGAAGATTCCGTGCATTTGTCGCATATCTGTTTCCACGTCGGATGCTGTTCAATTGCACGTGGACAGCGGGTACGATCCAGACACTGCACTCGAAGAACATAATAACATTCTGGGATGGACTGCTAGAACAAGGAAAGGAAATAGCTATATTTTTTTAGATTAGGTGTTTTGGCATCGTAGTATTCTTGTTTTCTTCCATGCTGGACTGGGAGAGATAGAAAGACATAGAATGTTCCAGCTGCTGTTCCTCCCGGGCATGCTGTAGAAGTCAGCAAAGGGGACTCGAGGGTTAGTGTATTGTAATTTAGGCGATGGGCTGACAACCTGTCACTATAGATATACAAATTACAACCTAAAATGGCCCTCAATTTTTTATCAGACGTTGCGGAAGCGCCTATTACGAGGCGTTTAACGCTCTGCCTACCCCGTAAGGGATAAAGGCGTGATTATATGTATGTATTCTTGTTGGTTGACTGTGGATTTTAATAACTTTTATAAAAAATATTAATTACTCGTAGTACTTCGTAAACTCGTAGCGCTAGAAAAATGTTATCGTGTTAACTATGACGTCGAATTTTTTTTTCGCTTAGGAAAGTTGCGGAATTCAACTTAATTTATTTACGTAAAATTTGCTGCAACAAATTTTCCAGGAATTTGCTCACAGCGCCAGCTGAGGAGCGGCAGGAAGTGTGAGAATATTGGATTAGTGGTTGGATTTTGCATTTTTTTCCGGAGTGGAGACAAAAAAAGGCTTGGCGGCGCCCGGCGGACGCTGAATCAATTACGTTAGGTTGACGCGGCGGGGGTAATTCGATCCGTCGGCAAATGTTGATTTGGCCGCGGGGCACGTCCGGTGCGGCCCGTGTGCCCCTTGTGCGCCGTGTGCCCCGTGACACAGGCCCGCCTTACTGATCCACTTTCGCCATTAACAGCTAAAAACGGTGCTCTAATTAAATCACCTGAGGGCGTCATTTGCACCAATCGATATCCGTATCGGTGAACCTGAAAACGTTCCAATAATGTTGTACCTTTATCCTTATGAGTTGTTTATATTTATAGAAAGGTTTATTCTGTAATCAAATAACAGTATTAGTTTGTTTACTATATACTTGAAAGTTTTATCTATTAATAGTCGTATTGGCTAATAATATTGTAACAATAATACCAGTATTAGTTTGTTTACTATATACTTAAAAGTTTTATCTATTAATAGTCGTATTGGCTAATAATATTGTAACAATAATACCTACAAGATTGTTGCGGCCCGTTCTCCTCTCTACCCGAATTTTGAGAGCGTTCCAAAGCGGCTTAAAGTAATTAACCTCTTCACCGGCTAATCATCGACTTTGCTCCCATTTCACCATCCGGAGCGAAATGTATACTTTATGGGTTCAGTATATTTTATTATATTTAGCTGGAAACTGTTATGCAATCAGTTAAATCGTTTTAATTGTAATCCCACTTTAAAAATTGTTTAACGATTTACTCTACTTTATACAGCATAAAACGAAATATACAATTTTGTATTATTAAACGATATGTTATTTATATTGAATATTTATGTTGCGGGTAATATCTGACGGCTAGGTAGGTAATGCCAAGCCAAGCCAAGCCTGGTGGGTACTGTCTGTTTCCTACTGCCTGGTTGCCCGGTACTGGTATGATATTGCTACATTAGCAATAAGGCCCCCAATTGTACTACTTTTCTGTTTATCTAATTGGTAATTTGTGTGTTTTTGTGCAATAAAGTATATTGTATTGTAAAGCCCAATATCTTAATCAAAATGAATGAGTAATCGGACATTTCCCAGGAGGCTTGGGTAATCTTAAGAATACGTAGCTGTCGGACATTACCTGTAATATTTATAACGGTTTTTTTTTTAAATATAGGTAATATTTTGTGCGATTCTTAGTTAATAATATAAAAAAAAACATATCATGAAAAATATGAATTAAAAGCTTATCTGGTAGACAAGGTCGTTGAAAATAAAAATAATCGGTTATCGATAATCTGCACAGATTATAAATTAAGAAGATCAGGAGATTTAAAAAATCAGCGCCTTAATTCATAATTAATTGGGTGTTACTAAGAGTCAATGTTTAGACTATGGGCTTAAGGGGCCTTGTCGAAATTGTTCCATTGTTCAAGGACTGAATAATAGGGCACTTTGTACGGCTTACTAATAATTCGACACGAAATATTTGAGAAATTCGGTGTAGTTGAATTTAAATAGGAAGTCATGGTCCACTTTGAAGATTACAAAGGTTCAGTCTTGACCTTAATGCTTTTCATCTGCATTTTAGCTGTAAATATGTAGCAATTTGATTTGCCATTTTCTTGTACATATAGATTTTTTATGATTTGTACATACATACATAGATATAATCACTCCTTTATCCCTAATGGGGTAGGCAGAGCGTAAACGACCTAAACAACGGTCGTTCTGCCATGTATGACAAGGTTTTGAGGGTTACTTGAGATAGACTTTTTTTCGGTTGTCAGCCCATCGCCTAAGTTACAATATACTGAAATCCAATCCTCAGATCCCTTAGCTGGTTTTTACAGCATGCCCGGGAGGTAATGCAACTGGCACATGTTATGTTTTTCTCTCGCTCCCAGGCCAGCATGGAAGAACTTATTATACAGTGTATTTGATTTGTACAGTGTTTTATAAGTTATATTAATATATAGCATGCTGGACTGGAAGCGAGAGAAAAACATAGAATGGGCCAGCTGCATTTCCTCCTGGGTATGCTGTAAAAACCAGCTAAGGGATCCGAGGGTTTCTGTATATTGCAATTTAGGCGATAGGCTGACAGCCTGTCACTACAGCAATAAACCTACAAATCTATCTTAATTAACCCTCAAAACTTTGTCAGATGTGGCGAAACGACCTTTGTTTAGGTCGTATACGCTCTGCCTACCCCATTAGGAATAAAGGCGTGATTATATGTAGATCAGTAATTTTTGAGTGCTAGTAAAGTAATTTGTGTTTGGTTGATGTTTTCTGAAGGTTTCAGTTTCGATAAGCTCGTAGGGTTGTAATCTTGCAGAGTGGTCTGGCGTTGCAGGTTGCATAGATTAGTTAGGTCCCTCGCCGGTCTGGCACAGGGCTACCACTTATTGTATGGAGCGCCAAAGTGTACAGATAAGATGAAAATAATGAAAGAACTGTAACTTCATCTCAGTATTATACCTATACAAATTAGTTATACTCGTCAGTACTGAGTTAAGATATAGTACAATTTTGTGAAAGTAGAACCAGATGCCTCGATCTTCTCCAAAATTATTTGCAATGCCACAATACGCTTTTTGTGTACGAGTCAAATCGGCAACTTTTAATGAAAGCCAAAAACGCTTTTGTATGAAAATAGTGGGTTATGACGTCACTCGCCAGAAAATATTGACTACTCAAATCAACAACTCCTTTATTCATAACTCGATCATTAAATCTAAATCTATTTTTTAAAATGATGAATGAGATCCACAGTATTTTTAGCCATCAGTTTTTAGTATAAACATACATACATATAATCACGCCTTTATCCCTAATGGGGTAGGCAGAGCGTAAACGACCTAAACAAAGGTCGTTCCGCCACGTCTGACATAGTTTTGAGGGTTATTTAAGATTTATTTGTAGGTATATTGTAGTGACAGGTTGTCAGCCCATCGCCTAAATTACAATATACTCTGAAACCCGAGTGTTTCCCTTCCCTCATTTCCTTTCCCTTAGCTGGTTTTTACAGCAGGCCCGGGAGGAAATGCAGCTTTCACATGTTTTTCTCTCGCTCCCAGGCCAGGATGGAAGTGTATAAACGTATTGAATTGTTTAGCCACCTAGTCAACATGCCTAAATGAGCTGGTGACAGTAGCCCTAGCCCGGGACTAATCTCGTGAGGGTGCACAATAGGCTTTATTAACATGCATGCGCCCGCTCGATACAAATTGCCGATGAGTCCACAGCGTTGCTGCAAGACGCTCTCTCTCCTCAAATCTCTACCTAGAATCGATTCTACCGATTTGTGTTTTCTTCCACGCTGGAGTGGGAGCGAGAGAAGAACAAAGAATGTGCCAGCTGCATTTCCTCCCGGGCATGCTGTAAAAAACAGCTAAGGGAGAGATGAGCTGACAACCTGTCACTACAGCAAGATTACAAATCTATCTTAAATAACCGTCAAAACTTTTGTCAGACGTGGCGGAACGACCTTTGTTCAGGCCGTTTACGCTCTGCCTACCCCATTAGGGCCAAAGACGTGATTATATGTATGTACGATTTGTGTTACCATATGCAAAATTGTTACATCATTTCATTATTAATGTTTGTTTTTATTTACTGATAACCTGTTTTTTCTGACATGAATAACTTTATTAAAATTGAAAATTCCGGCGGTTAACAGCTTTTGAATGCATTTCAGATTACATACAGATTTTTCGATGGTTGTTAATATTTTCATATGAAAAAATGTTAATTGATTCAGTTTTAGGGCTATCTACATTCGAGTAACACTTTAAACTTTGCAAAAATACCCTGGGCAAGGAAACTTTTTCCCGCCGGAAAATACGTCTCGCCACAGAGAATTTAAATCCTCAGCAGTGATTAAATAAAAATTCGATGTATAGGTCGTCATAGGTAGGCATCTATAGTATTTCCCATTCAGTTTTAGAATAAAGGTAAACAAAGTTTCATGTCTTTTAATCGAAGATCTGGTTTCTAAAGTTTTAGATGTAACATATGACAACATAATGAAATAGTAGTTTTAGTAATTTAACTAATTTGCCAACACGTATCATTTATTTTTGAAATGTGTTTTTACTTTGTTAACGTTTATTCTAAAATTGAGTTGGCAATACTAGGTATTGACTGGGTCTTGACGAAATTTGTGTAATACGATGCGAGATATCCACCTTGCTTTAATTGCCTTCGACTTGCGGCTTGCACCTACTGTTCCTCGAACAATCTGATCCAATTTCAAGTTTATGCTATGATCCAAATTCATGCTGAAAGTGTAAGCTAACAATGGCTATTGGAGCACGGAAATTGTATACATACTGTTGTAGAACTAATAGTTTTAGTCGCTTAATTCGAAGTCTAGTGGCAAAATAACAATTACGATTGGTTCAGTAGTTTCAGAGTTATATGGGGTTATTTTGTATTCAATAAGCAAAATTTTGTGTGAAGTTATATTTTTGGTTTTAAATATATTACTTATGAAAGTTGTTCTAGTAACCCCTCAGTTAGCGTCGTGATTAAAAAATATCCATGTACCCACCCAGAATGCATTTTTATAATGTTTATTTAGCTCATAATAAGTAATTTGACTTGTAAGTTAGTAAAACTACTTACTTACTGTACTGCCATGCTGGACTGGGAGCGAGAGAAAAACATAGAATGTGCCAGCTGCATTACCACCCTGGCGTGCTGTAAAAACCAGCTAAGGGATCCTAGGGCCGTATATTGCAATTTAGGCTAGGCGATAGGCTGACAACCTGTCACTATAGCAATATACCTATCTTAAATAACCCTCAAAACTTTGTCAGACGTGGCGAAACGACCTTCATTTGCGTCGTTTACGCTCTGCCTACCCCATTAGGGATAAAGGCGTGATAATACGAATGTATGTATGTAAGTTAGTAAAATGTAAACCAGGCTTCATTTAAAGTTTGCAAAGAATTTAAAAGTAACTCGTTTCATTTATTTCCAATTACTTTGTATAGCGGTTCATGTAGAAAGTATCGAAATTCATTATGTAATGAACACACCGTGTTAAAAGCACTGTTTAAAAAGCTCGCGTGTTTTATCAAATTGATTAAAAGGAGTGCTCGACTTTCAGACGAGGGTTGGTAAAATATTGTTCAGTGGTTGAAATTGATATACCGCAGTGTTATATCTGAAACATTCTGCTGACACTCCAAGTTTTGTAGCACTCTTTAAGAGTAAACTTCTCAATATTGTAGGCAACTTTTACGAACCTGTACAGGTCGCGCAAGGTTTAATTTTACGCGTCCTAGTCATTGAATCACCCTTAAGATCTGGATCATTAAGTGGGTAAATGGTTAATGAAAATAGAATGAGCACTAAACATCGAAGCGGAATTTTGCCAGTCACCTAGCCGTCGTTAAATGTTGTTATCGTCGCGATTAAGTAACAAAACAAGTGAATGGCGGGCGTAAGCGGGGGTGAGGCGCGGTAGGGTAGGGGCGAGTCGCGAATAATAATCTCAGTTTACGACGGCAGCCGAGTGAATCAATAAAAACACTAATAATGCACAGGCGTAATCCGGATCGTGCAGCGTCGCGATTACCGGCACTAACGAGCTCGTAAAGACGGATCTCCAATGCACGGCTTAGCCGAGCGCCGCCGAAACTGCGCTGCGGGGCACCTAGCCATTGCACTACTTATTAATATTACGAGAAATTGCTGCCTTATGCTTACTCGTGAAAGCGGACATGATAGAAACGTCCTTATACCAACGGATGCCAAAAACAAGGCAAAGTGTAATTGCTGAAGCTATAAAGTGGACCACGGCACTAGGCCGGGTAATAGTACGTAGGACATAAAGATTTTGTGTATGTTCTGATGGTAAGTTTTTGCTCCCAACAATTATTCCTCGTAAGCTTAAGCATGTCACTTCTTTGATAATAGAGCTCTCAAACGGTGAAATATAAACAACGATACACATCCTTTATCTTTTAAATTTTAGTAAAGATTGTACTAGTGCTATGTCCAACATCCTAAAACCTACCCTGATTTCTTGTTTTGTTCTCAATCGAAGCCATACCTTGGTCTAAATCTGGTACTTTATCTAGCGGGACTCCTTAGGGATTAGTTCGCAGTTTTGAAAGAAATCCACCAGTTGTCTCGCAAAGCCTTTTAACACCTTTTGTTGTTCCACGAAAGAGCAAACTGCGAACAAAGTCGGCTACCAGATTTTTCTAAACCCTAAAATGGCGGCAAGCTCCATTATTCTCAATTTGCGCCAAGTTGAAGGAAGCGCGCGGCGGGTGTCCCCCTTGATTAAACCGGCGGAGTAAGAAGTAACAATTTGTGTGCATTTCCCAGTCCGCCCGGGGTTTATGTCGACTCCTGGATTGCACTTGAGCTTACTAGATTCTCTCACGTTTACAATCTTTGCCGTAACTGACTTCTTATACCTGTTGTTGCTTGACTGATTAAAATTGTTATTTCATTGCTGTGATAATGTTTTTTCTCGTAAGTTTCCATCAGCGTAATATTATTGCCGCGAGCTTTATTAAAATATGTGAAGAGTACCGTTATTGTGTCAGTTTATTTGTAGTTGTCCCTATAAATTATTTGCCCACTCTGCATGTATAAATTTATTCGGTCCGATGTGTGATCCAACGCATATCTGTCGATAGCAGCATTTCAAACTGAGTTTCCCGTGGACCACCTGCAGTTTTCTGCAGCTGACAACCCTTCGGGAACCTTGTCACCCGTCGCGTTACTATGCCAATAAGAATTTATTTTGCATCGTTTTATAACTGACAGTTTTTTATATCAAGGGATTTGTTTTCAAGCGGATTAAAAATTCTCTGCGTAAACGCGAGCAATAAGTTTGCTCTACCGTTTATTTCGCAACGGATATTCATTACATTATTTTATTACACGTGTTCCCATAAAAGTGTCGTGTTTTTAGGGTTCTCGCAAGGGCGCATAATTTCTTTATCCTACCGTATTTTAAATCACGTTCCGGTCAAGTCAAGTGTGCGTAATGGAGCTCTTTTACTATAGATTAACCCTCTGTTATATTCTTAAAAAATACTATGTTTTATTTGTTTTTAATACAATCCGATTTTTATTCGTCGTGTCAGCCTATCTGTACTTCTTTTTGTGATATATTATATCGTGTTTATTAAATTGCCAATGATTGTAAATGTAGAGTTGGCGCGATGGCGCGTGCTTCCCGCCAATGTTCGGCGATCTGCGCCCGGGCCGGAATTAAAATTAATAGCTGACGTAGACCGTGCCGTCTAGGTTGGCGGATCCTAGTGATCTGACTCACTGAATGATCTGACTCTTTATGAAGGAGTGTTTATTAAATTGCCAATGATTGTATATGTAGAGTTGGCGCGATGGCGCGTGCTTCCTGTCAATGTTCGACGATCTGAGCCCGGGCCGGAATTAAAATTAATAGCGCACGTAGACCGTGCCGTCAGCTGTGCAGGCCAAGTGATTTGACTCAATGAACTGTATAGGATGATCTGACTCTTTATAAAGGAGTGTTTATTAAATTACCAATGATTGTAGATGTATAGTAGGTGCGATGGCACGTGTTTTCCGCCAGTGTTCGACGACCTGCACCCGGGCCGGAATTAAAATTAATAGCAGACGTAGACCGTGCCGTCCAGCTGTGCAGGCCAAGTAATTTGACTCAGTGAACTGTATAGGATGATCTGACTCTTTATAATGGTGTGTTTAGTAGGTTGCCAAGCCAGTTTCTGTGCCGTCGAGCTTTGCGGGTCAAGTGATATGACTCAGACGACTCTGTAAATAAAAAGAGTTAACTCACTGAATCAGTGAGTCGACTCTGTTTTGTCTAAGTAGTGACTTGCATAGTGACCGCCGGGCGGCACCGACAAGTAATTTGTTTACTCGTCCCGGTCAGGATTACGTCGCGCGTCGTGCTGAATAGGTAACCATGGTTGCACCATCGCCTTGCTTCCTTTTAGTTAGAGCAAGTCAATTTCGTATTAGTTTTGCCCTTAAATCAGACGTGGCGGAACGATCTTTGTTTAGGTCGTTAACGCTCAGCCTACCCCATTAGGAATAAAGGCGTGATTATATGTTTGTTTTTGTTAAATTCTTAAAGAATGGCTTGAGCTTAAGATTTCTTTAATGACATACTTATAATGTTCCGTGGGAATCTATTTCAAAACAAGAGCCCAAAGCAAACACTACCAGATTACAGTACAAATTAACTGGAATGCTGGACTGGGAGCGAGTG
Source organism: Scrobipalpa costella (assembly GCA_949820665.1). NCBI lineage: Eukaryota > Metazoa > Arthropoda > Insecta > Lepidoptera > Gelechiidae > Scrobipalpa > Scrobipalpa costella. The sequence continues at coordinate 12,016,199 of OX463312.1, forward strand.
AAAAAAATAGAATGTTCCAGCTCCATTTTCTCTCGGGCATGCTGTAAAAACCTAAGGGGTCTGAGGATTTCTGTATATTGCAAATTAGGAGATGGGCTGACAACCTGTCACTACAATAATATACCTACAAATCTATCTCAAATAACCCTCAAAACTTTTGTCAGACGTGGCGGAACGACCTTTGTTTAGGTCGTTTATGCTCTGCCTACCCCCATTACGGATAAAGACGTGTTTATATGTATGTATGTATTAACTGGGAATATTAAAAATAACCAGGTCAAACAAAAAGTATTGAGCACCTGCCATTGATATCTGCGTATTGCATTTCTATGAAACCGGGTACTTCAATAAACTTCCAATGAAACGGCACCAGATATTCGAAATTCTAGATGAAATTCCACCCACTTCATTTCTAGTTCTGCATAAGGGAAGCACTCGTAGTCAGCACTGAATTTGACACCGAAGTTTCTAGAACGTTACGAATATGTCAAAACTCCTCTTAAATTCTGTGTACAAACTAATAAAACTTGTTAGATGTTTCTGCAAACGCAAATTAGTTCGGCATCGAAACCAAACATCTCGAAATCAGTACCAATTCTACTTGAACAAACTTTACAACGTGTGCCGTGTACGTGATACCTCTCCATGTCACCAGACGTGTACAAGGGGATATAATTCAAAGCGCGAGTTAATTGAGCGAACATGGTTATGAATGATGCAGTTAAGCGTCGCCGGAGTTGGGTCGCCAGTCGTCCGGCGGCGGACTTCCGAACGGACTCTAACGTGTTTATTGTATCAGTGGCGTGCTCATCAAAATGCTAATAAGGCCCAGTCGGCCCGCCCGCCGGACAGTTGCCCGACTCCTATTGAGTTATTGTCTCGCATATTGCTGTCCGCATGACTCTATTCACGAATTTGCAGCGCCGAGATTCACTCCTACTTGTCGGCGGTGTAGTTTCGCATTACGAGCAAATGAATTGGTATTTGACACCTGCACTCTACGTTTTAATGTTCTCTCTGAAGGAATTCAGAGCGAATCCCACCCGAATCCGTGGTATGCCTGAATTGAAAGGGAGCCGAGTTAATTTAGTTTTATCTCTTGTTAGCCTTTCTTGGCTTTCAAGCAGACTATTTTCTTCCATCGGGGCATGTAAATGCGCAGCTGAATTTCAGAGTTCAAAGATACAAGGGTGGAGTAGTGAATCGGTCGTCGCTGCATGTCGGGCGGTTAATAAGCTCGGAGCGAGTCTCGGATTTCGGTCGTTAGCGAGTAATTGTCGACACCTAATTAGTCCGACACCCCGGCCCGGCGTGATACCCGAGACTCCTGAGGGTCTCCGATGTCGCGCTCACACATGAACCGCGATATTTCACCACCCAGAGACGATGCTGCCCTTGGCTTGCACACTGCACGCTGCAGCCGAATGAATTGCACTTCATGTTTTCACGCTCGCAACTCTCATAATCACGACAAAGACTTTCATAATAACATTTATCTTGCAAACTTTTTATCTTATTCCAGCTTCGAGGATTTGCGACAGAGATTCCCTGAACGTTTGGATGTTGTTTGAACAACCGTTCTACGTGTAATACATTCGGTTTTTATTTGTCATCCGTCAAATTTACTGTTTATTCAGACGACATACCGACAACGTATTCTCATTGATTGTTTATTCGGCGTTATTTATTTAGGCGACAAGGATATTGCTTCTTGCAGAGACGAGTAATTTTATTACCCGACTGCGACAAAGCCAAAATAAACGGGTTTTAGTATATGTGTACAGAAATAAATCTCTTTTTGTTTTATTTATTTCTTTATCTTTGTCGGCAGGTATGGAGGCGATCATGTCTGAGTTCTTCAACGACACGACAACTGCCTTCTACATAATCCTGATCGTGTGGATCGCTGACCAGTACGACGCCATCTGCTGTCACACCGCCATCGCCAAGAGACATTGGCTCAGGTAAGTCCTTTTTGCAATGAGATCATTGAATGCAAATTGCAAGGTGTCAAGGCTAAAAAAACAATTGTTCGTAGACTTTCGTAGCACATACTACGGATGAATGCAAAGAGCAAGGTGTCAAAGCCAAAACACAATTTGTTCGTAGACCTTCGTAGCACATGCTACGGATGTTTCATTTCAAAACTCAGTGTTGTAGGTTAAATCATTTTACAGAGGGCTAAACCAAAACCTTAAACTACTTATTAAATATTTTTTCATGGATATTCAGACCTGAAAATAGTTTATTTTTTACGATATGATGCCTTGAACGCGGCTACGCTTTTATTACAGTCTTATAAGATCAATGTGCAAACAAGCAATATACACCGCATGTTTTGATTTATTAATTCTACTAAAGCTCTATTGAAAATGGGTACTATCTAAAAACGTGCAAAGGCTAGTAAATAAATGCCATTTTTCAATTATTATTAAATTCAAAGACAAAGAAATCGTTTTCCGCTCTAGGAATTTAATTTACCTACTGAATTATGCCCATACGTTTTATTCTATTCTATTGTCTAAAGCAGATTTATAATAATGCATACCTTACTATACCAGGAGTAAGGGACAGCGTCGCACAAACTAATAGGGGTTGCTCAGTCAACGACACTGAACAATCATTACCAGGAATTCTTTCAGGGAGTGAAATTGTTTTTTGGCTTTGCCATACAAAATGTCCACCTCAATCAGACAATTTGCATGGATAAGCCTTTTTTTACATACATACATACTGGGTGGCGCAAAAGTAAAGACCCTATTTGGTTCAGCTATAACATTTTTTCTAAATTAGAAAACTAGATTTAGGTTTTTTAAATGTATATTTGTGCCATTAAATTTCGTACCATTAGGATTTAAAGATGATGTCTTTTAAATGGTGACCTCCAGAGTTGATACACATTTGAACCCTATTTATGACATTTTGCATAACTTGCCGTAACACTTCCTGCGATATGTTCGTTATTTCTTGACGAATGTTTTCTTTTAGAGCTGCGAGAGTCTGTGGCTTGTTCACATACACCCGAGATTTCAAAAAACCCCAAAGAAAGAAGTCTGGACTGGTCAGATCGGGTGATCTTGCAGGCCAAGGTAAATCGCCAAAACGAGAGATAACTCGGCCTGGAAAAGCGTCCCTCACTAAGTCCATAGTGTCGCGCGCTGTGTGTGCCGTAGCGCCGTCTTGTTGAAACCAGATGTGCTCCAGCCCCAATTCGTCCAAACTGGGTATCAAAAACTCACGTAACATGGTTCTGTAGCGTTCTCCAGTGACAGTTATCGCATTGCCTCCAGCGTCTTCGAAAAAATAGGGTCCGATCACTCTGTCAACACAGATGCCACACCATACAGTAACTTTTAGTGGGTGTAGAGGTGTTTCTTGAATAATGCGCGGATTATCAGTGCCCCAGAACCGAGTATTCTGCTTATTGACATGCCCTGAGAGATGGAAATGCGCTTCGTCACTCATAACCAATTTTGAAGGAAAATTATCCTCTTCAAGGTTGAGGTTTATGACGCGCTGGCAGTAATCTAGACGAGCTCGGTGGTCAGCAGGCAGCAGCTGATGAGTCATTTGAGTTTTATACGGGAACATCTTTAAGTCTTTCACCAAAATACGCTGCAGGGTCCGTCTGGAAATGCCCAATTGCGTGGCACGTCGCCTCGTTGATGTTTCTGGACACTCTTCCACATCTTCGCGCACAGCATCGATATTTTCAGCTGAACGGCCTGTTCTTGGTCTCCCAGACTTAGGTCTATCCAATGTTGAGCCAGTTGCTTCAAGGCGTGTGGCAAAGCGTCGAATTGTGCGACCAATCGGTGCCGGACGGTGGGGAAATCGTCGACGAAATTCACGTTGTGTTCTTATCACTGATGAATTATTCCGTAAGAACATTGACACAATTATTCCACGTTCTTGGAGAGTAAAACGGTCCATGTTTATTTTCAGTGTATTTTACATTTGTTCACTACACAATTTTCAACAACAGAATGACAGAAAATGTCATATAAAAAAAATAAAAATATTTTCTTTAGTGCCAGTACTTTTGCGCCACCCAGTATAATCACGAATTTATTCCTAATGGGGCAGGTAGAGCGTAAACGACCTAAACAAAGATCGTTCGCCACGTCGGACAAAGTTTTGAGAATTATTTAAGATAGATTTGTTGGTATATTGCTGTAGTGACAGATTGTCAGCCCATCGCCTAAATTGCAATATACAGAAACCCTCGGATCTCTTAGCTGGTTTCTACAGCATTCCCGGGAAAATTACAGCTGGCACATTCTATGTTTTTCTCTCGCTCCCAGTCCAGCATGGAAGAAATGGTCCGTGTTGGTCTCGGTTAATATCGTTTAATACCGTAGATATTAGTCATTAAGCTATGTTAGAGGCCAGTGCTAAGCATTGGCGGCTTGAAAACTCTGAGCTAATCTAGGATTGGGTCTGGTTTTTCTTCTGGCTTGCGGAGGTCATATGGCAGTCGCTCTGTGTAAAAACCAGTACCCTCGTTAAATAAACTTGGTTTGATAGGCGACGGAAGATGATGATTCGTAGGTCCATGTTCGTGTTCAATAGTAGCCTTTTTACAGCTGAAATGATGTTAAATACATACATACATAAAATCACGCCTTTATCCCTTACGGGGTAGGCAGAGCGTAAAACGCCTCGTAAGAGGCGCTTTCGCCACGTCTGACAAAAATAGAGGGCAAATTTTAGATTGTAATGATTTGTATTGCTGTAGTGACAGGTTGTCAGCCCATCGTCTAAATTACAATACACTGTAACCCTCGAATCCTTTTTGCTGACTTCTACAGCATGCCCGGGAGAAAGGGCAACTGGAACATTCTATGGTTTTCTATCTCTCCCAGTCCAGCATGGAAGAATGTTAAATAAAGGTTGTTAATTTATGCTAACAAAATGGCAATTTGTGGTGGTTCATTGAAAAGTGCACGGAAATGGGTACACAAATTAATTTGCTTATTGAGCTCGGCCGCACGACATTTTGACAAACCATCGTTATGGGCTGACAATAACAAACTCGCTATTTCGACACGTATTTTATCAATATCGGTGTTGGAATTAATTTAGCCAGGTAATATAATATTCATATTTGTCATAGTGTAGGTAGGTTAAATTAATCTATGACTACTCTAATATACAGAATATAACTATATTAGAGTAGTCTAACGAGGTACAAGACGACTAGAAGAGATTCAATTCAATAAATTTATTTCAGATTTACATCCATAAAGAGTTAGTTCTTCCAAGCTGGCCTAGGAGTGAGAGAAAAACATAGAATGTGCCAGCTGCATTTCCTCTCGGGCATGCCGTATACCCACAAATCTATCTTAAATAACCCTCTAAACTTTGTCAGACGTGGCGAACGATCTTTGTTTAGGTTATTTACGCTGTGCCTACCCCATTCGGAATACAGGCGTAATAATATGTATGTATGTAAGAGTTAGTAATACATACAACAATCTTACAAACTATTATTAGTACTTACAAATGTGCTTGGCTTCGGATTGACATGTAATTTGGTCCAGTGTTCAAAGAATGAAATCTGGACCCTACCAGCAATAATTTTCAGGAGGCTGTTACCGCTGCCACGAACTATGCTCATTACAGAGGTCACTCTGTTTCGCAAAATGGCTGCAAAGCGTGTATTATTCATAATAAAACATAACAGTTTAAAGATATTATGTTCACAAAATCTAGATTGAAATGTCGGTCTAAGCTGAAGATCGAACTACGAGCAAAGTCTAACCACAAGACCACATGTTATTGCATGCACATTTCGAAACCTATCACATTCTTGTTAATAGCTAATTTCCTGGAACTCTCAGGTCTTATATACATCAATGGTATTGGCACAATTTGGTTTGAGTACAAGCTTACAAATCAATTTCGGGTTCCTGGGAATGTACACATATACTCGTTACTAGTGTAATTCCATTGGGTGCAACTGTGACCCTTAGATTGGATCTATTACGAAATAAACAGATCTGTCGACAGGCGGAAACTTGAGGTGATAATTGTATGTATCAATTGGTATTGATACAGTTACTTGATATTTGTTGAACAATATGGCCAGGCTTATTATTAGCCAACATTTGTAAAGTTGGCAATCTCGCGGTTTGAGTTCTAGAAAATACTGGCGACCCGCCCCGGTTTCGCACGGAAATTATCAGTATTTCTGTACTATATTATGCATGTATTTTACATATAAACCTTCCTCTTGAATCACTCTATCCATTAAAAGAAACCACATCAAAATCCGTTGCGTAGTTTTAAAGACTTATACATACATAGGGATATAGGGACAGAGAAAGCGACTTTATTTTATACTTTGTAGTGATTAATTAATGGTCGTGAATTTGAGTGAGTCCAAATTACTATTATTTTTGCTTTCAAGGAATGAGTACATAAGAGGAAGCCTGTAAGATACGAGGGAATCGCCTTGCCTGGTATGGGCATGTTATGCGGAGAGATGAAGATCATGTAAGCAAAAAAGTTATGAATTTGGATGTTGATGGACATATTGGGAGAGGACGACCGAATAAAATATGAATGGACTGTGTGAAAGATGATATGTCTAGAATGGATGTGAGTGTGGATTTGACGGCTGACAGAAAAGAATGGAAGAAGAAAATATACTGCGCTTTAAATGAATGGGATAAGAGCAGGAGGGTAATGATGAGCGTTTGTGCACTCATCCATATTAGACTTGTATTTAATTCGTATCAGAATAAATTCCATATGAGTGTAGTAATGTGTATTCAATCCTTAAACATTGTTAAGGCGCTACCCTTACCTTTTACTATTAGTAATTCTGTAGCCCTACTTGTAACCGCAACGAGTGTTGATATTGACACTGCCGGCATGAATGGACTCCACAAATTATACGATACGACATCAAACTGTTTATTTATACTCTTCGCTTGTGTTTATTTTCTCCTCATTATATTTTGTTATATGATTACATGGGTCATGTTTGATGTACATACCGCGAACACGTTCGTTTTCTTTTTAATTTGGTGTCTATTTATCGCTATGTTTGATCCAGATTATTTTTTATCTGAATGTCATAAACCATTCATTTCCTGATATCACTATCAGAAATTAATTATTCAAAAGTCATTGTCTCTGTAAATCTCAATCTAGCGAAGGAACGGCACTTTATTTTGCTTGGTTCCTTAGCGCGTGTGCCTCCTTAATCAAAAGGCGTCCGAGCACGAAGCAATTTGGCCGTCCGTCGCGCGGGCAATAAGGAGTGAGCGCTATTAAAACAAGCGCAAATAAAGCAAATTGAAAACGGCACTCCCCTCCCCCTCTCCCAGCAATACCCCCTTCCTGCCCCCCCTCCCGCAGGCCGCAAGCACCCCGCAAAAACAACGCAGCGTCTCCAGACCCTCGTTTAAGTGCCACATATATTTTAACTATCGATTGTTTCCTATAAATATCTACTGGATTCCCTTGCCACATGAGATAGACTCGTGCAAGAATTTATAAAAAACAACTGACCTAATAAAAAAACTGAATAATCTTCAATGTAAATGGGAAATATTAATATAAACATCTTTATACACTGAAAGCATCTGTAATAAAGTTAAACTAATATGCTGCCATTTCAGCATTATATTTTTGAAACATCCTTTGTGACGGTGCAATGAAATTTCTTACTGAGATTTTTGCTTTAGATTGCTTTGCACATTCTTGATCAGAGTTATGTCATGCATTATATTCTTTAAGACTTTATCTATAAGCTCTTGTGTAACAAGATAAGGAATAAAAAATATTTATAGAAGATATTATGAAGATATAGTCACGCCTTTATCCCTAATGGGGTAGGCAGATCGTTAACGACCTAAACAAAGGTCGAGCCGCTACGTCTGACAAAGTTTTGAGGGTTATTTAAGATAGACTTGTACCTACAAGAAAACAAAACTACAAAATTTTGTCAGACGTGGCGTGGTATATTGCTGTTAGTGACAGGTTGTCAGCCCATCGCCTAAATTACAATATACTGAATAAAACCTTCGGATCCCTTAGATGATTTTTACAGCATGCCCGGGAGGAGGAGGAATGCATCACGCACGTTCTATGTTTTTCTCTCGCTCCCAGGCCAGCATGGAGATATGTTAAGGAAGATATTCCAACTTGCAGGAAAACGGTTACTAGCCAGATATGCGAATTCCATTCAATATCCAAGCTAGAATTCAATACGCTATAGTAACTATAAGTCAGGCTGTGCAGGTCTCTACGAAAAACGTGTGAATCTCCAAAAAAAGAAGAAGAATTATAAAAATCTCAAAAGATCCCTCTAAGCCATTTTTTTAGTGTATTCTTGGTGGAAAAGAAATAGCGGCAATGCCTATGAAACAAAAACTATGACGTGACTTTACACGTATATTTAACTATCAACAAACATAGTCGAAGGCCATACCGGATAAACCATAGACAACTATATATAATAGACAATAGTATTGGTGGAGGAATATGTTGCAAAGTAAGAAGGTATATGCTTAAATAATACCTTATTTCTTCCAGGCTGGACTGGGAGCGAGAGAAAAACATTGAATGTGCCAGCTACATTTCCTCCCGGGCATGCTGTAAAAAACCAGCTAAGGGATCCGAGGGTTTCCGTATATTGTAATTTAGGCGATGGGCTGAAAACCTGTCACTACAGAAATATACAGATCTATCTTAAACAACTTTTAAAACTTGTCAGACGTGGCGGAACGACCTTTATTTGGGTTGTTCACGCTCTACCTACCCCATTAGAGATACAGGCGTGATAGTATGTATGTATGTTATTTCTTCTTTCATAATGGTCAGGCTTTTGCTGGAACTGAAACAAAAGGCCTGATTGGTGCTTGATTTCGTTCGATATTGTAATTATTACATAGCCCGTATCGTCAAAAGAACTGCATTGCTTTCTCTTACTGATAGTAATTAAAATTTCAATTTGGCTTCGCTAGCAGAAATGAAATTATAAAATACCGTATCCGTTCGTTTAATTATTACATGCTACATACATATACTTACGCATTTATCCTTAATGGGGTAGGCAGAGCGTAAACTACATAAACAAAGGTCGTTCCGCCACGTCTGACAAAGTTTTGAGGGTTATGAAGATAGATTTGTAGGTATATTGCTGTAGTGACAGGTTGTCTGCCCATTGCCTAAATTGCGATATACTGAAACCCTCGGATCCCTTAGCTGGTTTTTACAGCATGCCCGGGAGGAAATGCAGCTAGTACATTCTATCTTTTTCTCTTTCTCAGTCCAGCATGAAAGAACGTTTACGTTTCATTATTATGAAGGTAATAAGTACATACTACAATTTATTTCTAACATTCTCCGTAAAATAGAGGTATTTTCTGTCTTCAAACTCACATTTCAACGGAATATGAAAATAGTCAACCAAGTTTTACCAATGGGATTTACCTTATATCTCTGGTATTTATTCTGTAGTAGATTGTGGTCATGGTTGAAGGTGATTCCATAACACTTTCAGAATGTGTTAATGAGTACGGGTCAATGTTTGTGGAGGGCCGGCGATCGAACCGGTACTGTATGGATGTCATAGACTAAACGGGGTTAGAATTTAGACAACATCATTTGGTAACATCGTTCCCATTTATGTTATTCGGGTTCATCGGGTCGATTGACCCGATACCCACATGACAGAATAAGATGATGAATGTTATATGAAGGTGTCGTTGTAGATGCATTGGATACAGCCACGAAATCAAAATCAAGGTGCTACGGTCATATAGGTGCTACGTCGTAGGCAATGTCTACGTTCTACGCCGTAGGCATAAAGCGTAGTTCTACGTTCAACTTCTAAGATAAAGTTCACACCGATATTTAGCATAGGCATTGTTTGTTTATCAAAGTAAAGAATAGATAAATCTCACAGGAGCTCTTTTCACTCCGAGCTCAAACGATGAAAAAATAAGAAACAAGAATTCAGTTATGTTTTGTTCCATGTTTAATTCCTAAGAGCTATATAATATTCATATTTGTTTATTGAATTCATATGCTAGATACAGTTGTTATTCTTAGCATATTTATAGTAGTACCCCTTTATTTATGAGATACGAGGGCTTAGCAATATAGCATGAGACGGCACTTACTATTTACATTATATATACTGTATAATGACTATATAACTGAAATAAAACTTATTAACTGATTTATCCTTAATTACGTTATTCATATATCCCAAAGGTAAAGTAAGTAATTATTTTATTTTCTTATTTTTATGCTGTCATATGCTGACTTGCCAGCTCACTAGATTATTTAAAATGTGCCTAGGCAGAATCGTAAGGCTAGTTATTCTTTGTCCATGCGGTCGGGCGGTCGGTACCGGGGTCGGGTGTGCGGTCGTGCGAAATGGTCGCCCGCGTGACGAGCGGCTCCCCGCATAAATCTCCGCGACCGCCAATTAAGGCCCGCCCCGACAGTTTGTCTACGACGCCGCCCTGATTGCTTCCCGCGACGCACTCCGACCTCTCCGCTGATAGATCGATACCCACCCAATGACCACCGTGTTTTGATAGGTTTGTTTCAAGTTCCCATTCACTTTCTACTAATATGACTGATATTTTGCCGCCCCAATTTTTTCCGTAACGCGTTCCGATCTGTCCGCTAATAGATCGATACCCACAAATGACCACGATGTTTTGATAGGTTTGCTTCAAATTCCCATTCATTTGCTTCTGATATGACTGATATTTTTGCTTTCCTGATTGCTTCTCGTAACGCATTCCGACCTCTCCTTTGATAGATCGATACCCACCAATGACCACCGTGTTTTGATAGGTTTGTTTCAAGTTCCCATTCATTTTCTTCTGATGTAAGTGATATTTATGCCCCCTTGATTGCTTCCCGCGACGCACTCCGACCTCTCCGCTGATAGATCGATACCCACCAATGACCACCATGTTTTGATAGGTTTGTTTCAAGTTCCCATTCATTTGCTTCTGATATGAGTGATATTTTTGCTTTTCTGATTGCTTCCCGTAACGCATTCCGACCTCTCCGCTGATAGATCGATACCCACCAATGACCACCATGTTTTGATAGGTTTGTTTCAAGTTCCCATCCATTGGCTTGTGATATGAGTAATATTTTTGCAGCCCTGATTGCTTTCCGCGAAGCACTCCGACCTCTCCGCTGATAGATCGATACCTACCAATGAACACCATGTTTTGATAGGTTTGTTTCAAGTTCCCATTCATTTGCTTCTGATATGAGTGATATTTATGCTTTCCTAATTGCTTCCCGTAACTCATTTAGACTTCTCCGCTAAAATTCAATCATCAAGTTTTCATTGAGTATTAAAATTGATATGCTTGGTTGTACCTATGCATAATGATTGAGAGCCCGATGGTGTAGTGGATAGGGCCGCTGCCTCCCGAGCGGGAAGGTCGTGGTTCGAATCCCACCACGTGCCAATGTGTTTTTCGGTTTTAGAATTTCATATGTACGGTTATTCGGCGCTTTTTCCGTGCTTCGGAAGGCACGTTAACCCGTTGGTCCCGGTTAATATCGTAGATATTAGTCGTTAATCCATATCAAAGGCCAGCATTGGCGGCTTGAAAACTCTGACCTAATCTAGGATTGGGTCTGGTTTCCCTTCTCGGTTGCGGAGGTCAGATGGCAGTCGCTCTGTGTAAAAACCAGTACCCTCGTTCAATCCCCTAGATTAGGTAGCCGACCCCGTGAGATACGGGATAAGGCTAGGAAGAAGAAGGACCTATGCATAATGATTTTGGTCTGTTCAAAAGCCGCTCTATTTGCTTCCCTTAACGTACTTCGAACTTTTTCTGCTAACGTACCCTAACCTAACTCTGAGCATGATGTTTTCTCTTAGAGGATCTCGTTTGCCTTTCCATCGCGTCATAAAAAGGCGTATTCAGTGTAAATAATGATAATCCAAAGCGTGTAATGTGTGTGCGATTTATTTATAAGCGCGGTGCGAGTTGACGCCGCGTCGTTAGGGGCGCGGGGCTCGGGGCGCGCATCTCGTGTGTCATTTTAAGGATGTGCCAAATTGAAGGCTCCGCCGGGCGTCATCGCGAGGGGAGGCTGATTTATGCCTCGAGATGTGCTGCCAGCTAGGTGTTATTAAAATTGCTAATTTTATTTTTTATAGATTTTTTTTACTGTATTTTTAAGGTTGAAGAAATTGATCAATAAGGCCGCCTATGTTGTACATGTCTTTGATGTTGTTATCTGTTGTGTGATTTGTTTTCTTGTGTGCTCTTAAACTATAGCAAAGATATTAGAAAGTATAAGTATGTAGATTAGTTGGTAGAGTCACGGAAATTCAAAATTAGGAGGTTCAATCTTTAAGAATTGGTTACTTACTTATTTGTCATATTTTTTTTTATCTTGTTCAGATTATATGTACTACTAAGTCTATGACGCCCATACGTCCAGTAAGAAGGAGCGTTAATATCCTCTGATCGGAAAATGCACGATTGTATTTTCCACAGTCCGATTTCCCTCAGAATTTGCCGTATGGCAACACTATCTTGTCACTCCTCGGCGCCTCGATCGCTGGTTTATTCACTCGAGGTCAGTTTTCTTATATGTACGTGCCCTAATAACAGCCGCCCTTATTACGAGCTACGGAAATAGCGCCCCGATAATCCTGGGGTAATTTCTTAATATTATCTCCGTCGATATTTTGATATGAGTCGTGTGGGGCGAGGGTGAGCTTCATTACCTCGGCACGGGACTCTTCTGCCTCTAATAAAAACATACTCAAGGGAACAAATAAAAAAAATGTCGTTACAATTTTTAATGTAGCAAAGTTCATTTCACATACATACATACAATCACGCCTGTATCCCTAATGGGGTAGGCAGAGCGCCAACGACCCAAATATAGGTCGTCTGACAAGTTTGGAGGGTTGGTTTAAATAGATCTGTGTATCGATGTAGTGACAGGTTGCCAGCCCATCGCCTAAATTACAATATACTGAAACCCTCGGTGATCCCTTAGATGGTTTTTACAGCATGCCCGGGAGGAAATGCAGCTGGCACATTCTATGTTTTCTCTCGCTCCCAGTCCAGCAGGAAGTAAGTAAGTTCATTTAGAGAAGCCTTAGCCAGCACACAAGTTCGCTCCTGAGCCCACCAAGCACCAACAAATTATTTTGATAAGTCGGCGTACTTGCTTGGAAAACTTGACTTTGTTTGAATACCAAACGACTTATTTATGGTTTTGTATTTTTGCACAATCGGTGCAAAAATACAGTGCTCACGCGACAAACTTTTTGATTTCTTCTTTATCATATTACCTCAAATACATCATCTTGTAGCAAGTGCAATATGTCCAGTGTGAAACAATTAGTTGTAGACATTTTTGATTATCGTTCAAACCTTTACGATGACCCTTTTTCTTTAGAACTTCTTTGTCTACCTAGGTTACACTGTGTCCAGTGTTTCACCAATTAGTTGTACAATGACGAAGTCGGACAGAACGTAACAAGCAATTTAGAGTTGTCTGGGCTCTGCAGGGAGCCTGGTGCCTGTTGCGGCAGTAAACGCCAAGTTTGTAGCTAAACGCATTAAACGCATTGTGAACACATCTCCGCTTGTTACCGCTATCATAGTTTTATGTCAGCCGCACTAACACGCCCACCGCTTCAATTGTATTCGATGGTTGCAAGTTTTATAAAAGTTCTGTTATTGTAGTAGTTTATTTTTATTTATTAATAGAACTTACCTCCTTTCATTTCACACTAGGGCATTGTCATCACAGGTGAATAACTCCCGGATGCCGGACTCTAGTGAAAGTTAGTCGCATGACAGGTGACCTTTACCACCGCCTATGTAGGTTTTTTTTAGCTGGACTTACCTACAGATTTCTGTAAGTCCAGCTAAAAGATTAAAGACAGGTTGCTGGACTTACCTACTGATTCCTGTAAGTCCAGTGAAAAGATTACTAGTGTTCACTAGAGTCCTGCGTAAAGCGACTTGCTGTGTTTCGTCGGTGTCTGCCATTCAGGATTTTCATGGCATGCTCTGTCTCGGTTACCAGTTGAAGATGAAGGAGGAAAATTAGAGCAAGAGCAAGCCAATGATATAAAACACGTGTCTATTCATTAAACAGTCTTCTAATAGATCATAAAACACGTGTCTCTTCATTAAACAGTCTTCTATTAGATCTGTGGGAAAGCTGTCAGTGTGTTCGGCCAGCCGTGGTCGGAATGCGCGTTGACATCTGCTACCACTTGTTAATTACGCTCGACCGGGTAAGGGGTCCTCAGGTCCTCACTGCTCTGCTCACATGTATTTACACTAAGCCTGTCGTCTTATTCAACCTTTTTACTAAGTATTAATTTTGATTTTATTTAAGTATTTCTGCAATGCAATGTGACGAAGGAAAGCTTTGCAAGATAAAATAACATTTCCGAAACTGAATTTATTTCATCATATGAGAAATAAAAAAAAAACATTAGAATCGGAGATTTAAAGCAGATTATGATTCTGAGATACGTGCAAACATTCACATAATATTTTGCCAAAATTTGTTTCATTAGAACCCTGTAAAGTAAATTCTACTTTTAATTAGCTTAAACTGTTGTTCGTTATCTACTCAAATAATCAAAAATACTTTGTGAATTTCCCACCCTTCTTTTCGCATAAATTGACGTCAACCAAAACGACGTTCTCCTACAAATCGTTGTTTGACGCCATTAAAATATATCAGATAAGCGGGGACCGTCAACTTTGACGTTGACACTATCGATGTAGACAGCCCACGTTTGCGTTAACTAATACTGTTGTAGTTTTTGCCGATCCGCGACCGCCCGATGGAGTCGATTATGAAAATGACATGTCAGTGCGCCGCGAGGCGAGGCCAAGCGAACAGACTCGACTCGACGAGACATGCGCCGTACGCAATGCTAATGGTATACAAATGAAGCGCGAGACAGTCTGCCACCATTCGATAGACAAAATAAAACGGGTATAAAATTACACAGTCCCCACACGGGAGATAGAGACTGTAAAACATGTGCAGTTTATCATTAAAAAACTAATACATCATGTACTCAATGCTAATGGTATACAAATGAAGCGCGAGACAGTTTGCCACATTCGATAGACAAAATAATCGTAAATAATTGGTCAACACACTAGGGTAATAAAGGCTGTGAAGTAATAGGTTTTTTTTTGTATTATTGATGAGAAACTATTAAAAATCAAATACCCACTAACATGCGCCGTATTAAGGTAATTCCTACCGGCAAATAGTTGATTTTAAGAGCTTATTTCTCCTAAACGAATCATTGGAAAAATCTACAAAAATATACATCAAAGAAATTTGTTCATGGCCTGCAATTGCAACTTTTAGAAATATTCTAGTTCATAAGTATGCTAAAAAATCTGGAAGTAAAGCTGTTTTTATCAGTAAATTTGATATTCCTTCTAAACTATTAGGAGCGCTTTCACGGTTCCTTCGATAAATTATCCGTATTATGATTATCTAAAATCGCAACATACCTTTTTTAAACCGACTCGTAGTTTTTATGGAATTAGCTTTTTTGTGGGATTTTCGCTCATTTTTAACGCGGCCGCGGAAGTAACCACCGCGCCGTTGCGCGCACTGATTTGAACGATATTCTAAGGCATTACGGGCGATGGCTACATATCTTGTAATCTACCTGCTCATCTGCCGGCAGGGTACACCTTAAATGCTAATAGTATACCAATGAAGACAGTCTGCCACCATTCGATAGACAAAATAAAGCGGGTATAAAATTTGACGGTCGACACACTCGGGCGGTAGAGGCTGCGAAACATGTGCTGAGTAATAAACAGTTTTTGTATTATTTATAAGAAACTAATTAAATCAGATACTAAAATAGGCTGTACTCAATGGTAATGGCACTCAATACAAATTAAGCGCGAGACAGTCTTCCACCATTCGATATATAAAATAAAACGAGTATAAAATTACTCTGTTCACACACGGGAGATAGAGACTGTGAAACATGCTAAGTGATAGGAAACTGTTTATATATTATATTTGAGAAACTAATACATCATGTACTCAATGCAAATGGTATACAAATAAAGAGCAAGACAGTCTGCCACGATTCGATAGACAAAATAAAACGGGTATAAAATTAGACGGTATGTGCTGAGTAATAGGAAAGAGTTTTTGTATTATTTATAAGAAACTAATAAAATCAGAAGCGCCACCATTTGATAGACAAATTAAAACGGGTATAAAATAAGACGGTCGACCGACACATTTGAGAGACCCAAATGTACTAAATGAAAGGAAACAGTTTTTGTTTAATCATTCGCATTCGTTACTAAATTATAAAAATGTTAAGATGATCGCTGTGTTGTGATTGTGACGGATACTATAAACATGTGCCAAAAATCCTAGAATATGGAGGAATTATATTTGTTAAAGTTATAATCTTACAGTTTTTAGAGTAAAATTACGCTGAAGAATATAAACATTTCACAGCAGTTTTAAAGCATATTTATATCTACTTGTTTACAAGAATGTTGTTCATCTTAACACTCGGGCATTTATTGACCAAATTGAGCACAATGTCTCCGGTGTTTTTGGGTCCGAATGGCAAATAATGACATAATGAGTAAATGGATCGTCTTTTAATGAACGCGGTCACGGCAAATAGAGATTGGATGGTGTACAGAATAGGGACCAGGATTTGTAGGAATTTTCCACGATTTAGAAGAAATTCACGTTTTCACGTGACCATGTTTTAGCGTTATGCGAAGGGAAGTATTAGATTACATTTTATGCGTAATTTACAGCTTACTAGGAAGGAACTGCTCGAGTGTTTTTCTTATATAGCTCTATGAAATGTTCAATATGAGAAAACGAAGAGAAATACGATTATAGGTACATAAACTTAATTATTCATTATTAGCATGCATTTTAAAAGTACTTTTATGTTCACATTGACAAAATCAACTTTCGGTCCACTTTTTACATATATAGCTAAAAGCTTTCCGTGATATTTAGAAAGCTGTCATATATTTCCCAGTTTTTGATAAGTATTAGTAACTCTCAATAATTATTCTAACTTTTATTTATCATCTGACTAGTTCATCAAAATGTTTTTTAATAGTATTGTCGGGCGACATCTCGCTGCTTTGTCAGCTCTATAGCGGCGTGCATAATGAGATTTTAATTGAGGGCGTCGCTGATCCGGCGACAGATACCCTTAACTTCATCAGGGTGCGATTACGTTACCTAATGTAATTGCTACGTTAAACAATTTCGCGCGATGTTTGGTAAAGTGATCCACTCGCTCTCCTTGATGCCTTATGAATACAACTACCTTATTCAAACTAGCTAATTACTTAGCTAGTATCAACTTTCTAGGTTATGTAACGTAATTTATCATCTACAACATAATTTCAGTGAACTCAACTTTTATCTCCATCATTTCAAAAGTCCAGTGGACAGATTATACAAAATGGTTGTAAGTCTACGTACATAAAGCAATTTCGGTCTTTTGACTCGACGCAATGTCGAGATGCAAATGAGGCTGTGGCGTCAACAGGCGCCAGCCCCGGCGCCGAGGCGGCGTGCGCGACTAATCGCCCGCTGCTCACTCATGCCGCCCTGGTACTTACTGAGCGATGGACTATGGACCCCGGTTCATTACGTTCACAGTAAATATGTAGGTGGTACTGGCGATCAACTATGCAGCGTTGTTGGTCTAGCATCATTGCATACTCGGTTTCTTTCATTCATAACGCCCTGGTAAAAATATGCGTAACAAACTGTGGTGCGAAACAAATTACGAACAGCAAGTTTCAAGTTTGATAAAAAATAATCCAAGTAATAAATATTCTACTAGTGTGTTTAAATTTGACAATAACTATACTTAAAATAAAAATATTCTTCTTTTTTTATTGTGTATATCGTGTAGTGTAGATAATGGCCATTGAATATTTGCTGCACATTTTCTTATAACTTATGCGATGGCTCGCCTCCTAGCGCTCTGGGTACTTTAAGGGATGGACTCTTGCCTCATTAACATGCATAGCTGGCAGCTGTTAATTGAAGAATTTAGGGGGTAAGCTGCCGGCCGTTCAAATTTATGACTGTTGTCACGATGTCGATGTTCATTATTGCTCAGAGTGTAAATGAAAAACATGTATACACCCAAACTGAATCTATCCAGTTGTAAAATAAAAACTGTAGCAAGCTTATGGTGCTGTAGAACGCTTTTCCATCAAGCCAATCAATTTTATTTCAAAGAATATTAAATTATGAACGTTTATCTAACTCCAACTGTAAAATAAAAACCATATCAAATCATTACGTTTGGTCGTATGTTACAACGTTTCCTGCTTTTTCAGTTATAGCCAACCAATTTGTTTGATAAAATATGGCTGGGGTATGTAAGGATGATCGGTCAAGTGATGTTTGCCGCGCTGGGCGAGGCGGCGCGCCTCTGTTTGCACCAAGTGTTTGGTCACCTTCTTTATGGCAGCCCTCGGCCTTACTGAGCTAGTACACCTCCTGTTATAACGCAAAGAATACGGAACATGCCAGGTATTTTGATAAATTATCTTTCCGCCCTCCGGTTTTATTTTTCAATTGCAGCGAAAGGTTCTCTTGAAGGAATGATCAGAATCAAAATTTAATATAAATAAGTTTTTATTCCGCAGCACTTCGTAATCAAAGCAGAAGAGGTAAATCTGCTATTTAAATTGTATTTAAAAACTCTCTTCTATATATATATATATACTAGTTAAACAGTATCAAAGAGCATTCTAGCCTATTAAAATTTAACTAAAGTAATAATAATAACCACATAATGAGCCCAAAACCTACTTTGAACTCATTACAAAATATTTCATTTTGTATGCGAAAATACCCATTGTTGGTTTTTGCGCAAATAATTTCACACTAAGCTTCTACACGTGACTATTGTCGTTAAAATATTATTATTCGTCAAGAGGCTTACACATTTTTTCATACCTTGTAATAAGAGTATAATTTGAAGGCATGTTTGGAATTGTGGAAGAGCCCGATGGTTTAGTGGATAGGACCGCTGCTGCCTCCTGAGCGGTAGGTTCGAATCCCACCACGTACCAATGTTTTTGGTTTCCGAATTTCATATTTACGTTTATCCGACGCTATTTCCGTGCTTCGGAAGGCACGTTAAGCCGTTGGTCCCGGGTAATATCGTTTAATACCGTAGATATTAGTCGTTAAGCCATGTCAGTGGCCAGTGCTATGCATTGGCGGCATGAAAACTCTTACCTAATCTAGGATTGGGTCTGGTTTCCCTTCTGGGTTGCGGAGGTCAGAAGGCAGTCGCTCTGTGTAAAAACCAGTACCCTCGTTGAATCACAGGGAGATGATGTTTGGAATTATTTGGGCCGACAATAATTTTTGTATATGGTGTTACAAAATAATATTTTCGTAAAAGTGTAATTCAGGACCTTCCGTACAAATATGTCGCTTCAGTTGATTTGCCCGGTCGGTGTCCAATATGCGTGAATTCGCGTAAGGTGACGTCCACTTTCCTAAAAAGATTAGCAACCTAAAGATAACTTTCCGTTTTCTGCTCTGGTTGTACCTGACTCAGGGAATGAGGCTGCCAAAAAGAAAAATACAATAAAACATACGGGTTTTCTGTAACATAGCATTTAAAAATCCAAAAAAGAATCTCAAAGAAAACAGACACTTGGCTTTATAAGGCAATGTTCCAATGCCTCAAGTGCTATCTAAAGTCATTAAAGTTTTTAAAATAGAGTAATATTCAATTTCTCGTTGCAGTCACAGTTGTGTAGAGCTGCGCTGCATATTTCATAGTATTTGTTGGCGGGCGGGGCGGAGGCTCCGTTCCCTATGATTTCATTATTTGCTTTCAATCAGCATTGTGAGCCGGCAACACTGCCGCCCTCCCCCCACCTCGCACTTCCCTCCCCCCTTTCCACCAACTCGCGGACTTCACCCGAAGCGAATTTTGTTTGGTTTCGTTTTCGGATGTTGTTTGTTGTTCAGTTACCAAGATTTTTCCGTTGTTATATTTTTTTCTGTTAGTATGATTCTTCAACTTTTTCTGTTTTGTTAATTATTTACTTTTTGTAACTTTGTTAATTTGCTGGATTCGTTTATTTTTAAATTAAGGGTAAAGTTTTAATTTATTTTTCTTAAAATTCAAGACACTAAACGAACAAACATTTGGTTTAAAAACTTATGATATAATCTGGCATGTTCCGCTGTATTGAGGGTTAACTCGAGGAAAATATAATTTATGATATGAATCTCATATGATTGTGTGCATTCAGGCGCATCGCAATTTTGCTACCGTTACGCCGCAAACATGTACTTAGGAAAATATGAAGTGCCAGCCAACGTGTAATAATAAAACCTGCTTCGGATACACGTGGGTTATTGCGAAGAAGTATTACCTACTTATCCACGCATAACAGTAGCGCTTTAATATAATATTTTTTATGTTTGATAATATTAAAATATTACGTATTTACTACTTCGAAATTCTAATAAGTCGTAAATGTGCTACGCTTCGTAGCTGCTACGCCGTTCGTAGCATTTACTACGGTGAAATATGATCCCCACAAAATAATTTATTCTCTGATAAATACAGCAAACTAAGCTAGGATCAGATATTGAGAAATGTTCGGCTCACCAGAGCGCATGTAGTAACTGAGGAGGGAATTGATACCGATCGTATTAAACCTCTAGTCGGTGCTGGAACTCAAAATTATGCAGCTCGAAATACTATTCATAGCCAATTGAAATAGAACGCTACCATACAAACACTTAATACCTACGCTATTTTCCTACTAGTCAAATTTTATAAGCAACTTTTTATGCGATGTCAAAATCGCTTATTTGTATGAAAATATGGGGTTATGACGTCACTTGCCATTAAATATTGACTACTCAAATCAATAACTTCTTTATTTTTAACACGATTATTTAATCTAAATGTGTATTTTTTTTTATTATGAATGAGATCCACAGTATTTTTAGTTTTAAGTATAAACATATTGTTTTATTTAGTCACTCAGTTAACATGCTTATTGTGTAAGTTAGACATATGGCATTTAAATTATCGAAACGATACGTTTCCATTATTCTTTTTCAAAAGCGAGCGCTTTTCCGGAAACATCCGCAAATTTGCCATAATATTTGCAATAAATATGATTCCAACAATTTTATTGTGCGCCAAATATCACTCTTAAAGAAAAACGTGGAATATTCCCCGAATGAAGCTGTACGAAATGTCGGGAACGGTTTGATGTCGCTGCCGCAACCGCCCGCCCAAGTTGAAAGACGAAGCCTTATCAACGCGCAATTGGTAAGAACCCATGCAAAGTGGCCGCCTTTTCACTTTTTCAAATAAACGTAATATTTCGCTTTATGCGATAGCTCTTTAATTTATTTTTGGTAGTGGCATTCCTGGAACTCGCTTGATCATACGTTTCCTCAGGAAATTGAGTAGGTAGCGGGATTTACTTGGCCGTAGACCTTCTCAATCATTAAAATTATAATTTTATCTTTCCACCAATTTCTGCATCATCATAACTGAAATAATATACATGCATACATATAATCACACCTTTATCCCTAATGGGGTAGGCAGAGTGTAAACTACCTAAACAAAGGTCGTTCCGGCGCGTCTGACAAAGTTTTTGAGGGTTATTTAAAATTGATTTGTAGGTATTGCTGTAATGACAGGTTGTCAACCCATCGCATAAATTGCAATATACAGAAACCCCCTTTGCTGGTTTTACAGCATGCCCGGGAAGAAATGCAGCTGGCACATTATGTGTTTCTTTTACTCCCAATCCAACATGGAAGAAATAATGTATCGGTCAATAAACACATCAACAAGCTCTCTCGTATACTTAAGTGCCAAATACTTATATTTACCAATCCTAAAAAAATGTGGAGGTATTATGAGTAGGAGCGAATTAACGAGTCGGAGAAATTGTTATGTCATCGGTCCGACAATTTCTGCATCATCAAAACTGAAATAATGTCACACACTGTTAGGTCAAAGAACCCATCCAACAAGAGCTTGTTGCGAGCGCATAAGTGCCAAATATACTAATCCTAAAAATATGTGGAGGCATTATTACTAGGAGTGCAGGAGCAAGCACTCTGCAGGCCGCAGGGGGCGCTGGCGAGCGAAGAGCTTTTCCTTGTCGCGGCATAACGCTAAACGATAACCAAGCGATCGACTTCCGATCCTTAAACGGTAACAATTGTCGTGCCGAGGTAATGGAACGCTCAGACTGAACGGTTTTATGCATATTGAGCATTGCTGTAAGGTAAAGTAGGGAGAATAGCCTAATGTGAGTTGCGTGTTCTCATTAGAAGACTGATATTTTTGATTATCGAAGTTCTTATATTGTATCCGCGATGAGAGCCGGTAATTTCTCGTGGATCATTCTCACTAAAAATCACTACTTTTGCTACTGAAACATTTTCTGAAATCTTGAATAAACCCCTAGACCTTCTATTAAATATCTCCCCAGTAACTTCAGATTTATGTTGTGGTTTTCTTTTAAAGTTTCCCTGCAAGCCTTCCTCCGTGCGGTTAGTTTCGGTGTACAAACAATAACAGTGCGGCGCCCCGGGCGCTCCGTCCTGTTTGTGTTTTCCATTTAGGAGCCATCGTGGCTTCATTCTCCACTTAAAGCCATCTGATTTCCGGAACGTTAGATTAAGACCCCGCTGTAATACTCGGCAAACTTCGATAATGTGCTATGTTGAGAGTCTTTTAGGCTATCAGTTTAATCTGTTTACTTCAGCTGTATGTTGTATAGTTCGTTAGAAAGACATTAATGCGATGTCCTCTCGATACGCTCGTTATCCAATTATCATCAGTTTTGATTATTTTTCTTGAGATCCGTATCTAGCATCGATGGGGTGCACAAATAACAGTTATTGGGTATGTTGTCGGCAGTAGATTGGTAGGTGAAGCTCCCCGGGCGGTGCCGGGTGCGTCATGCCGGCAGCCGGCAGCGGGCAGCGAGCGCCGCCGAGCGCCGCCACGGCGCCGCCCCCCCGCTGCCGATCATTGCTTGCCATTATCCCTCCCGTATTAAGCCACTTAGCTCAATCATGATTAATGTTTTACCGAACCCGACCCGAAGCAAATAGAAAAGTTATTTACTCGGGAGTCGTAATTAGGCATTCACGTCGGGTCTCCGCGCTGCGGGCTGTCTCGACTTTGTCGCATACGCCGTCTGCAGTTTGCGCGCTCTTTCAGACTCCTATCATCTGCGCAAACACCAATTTGACGGTAGGTACTTACTTCAATCCTTTAATCATGTTCGACTCTTTGGTTAGTCTTTTTAGTCGTCGGGGGATACGTTGATTGGAAAATGATACTTTATTGCAATAGATAGACGAGTAAATGAAATATACAAGACATTCTATTTAAGTGATGTTTTCGCATGAAAGCAAAATTTCTTCTTATTGAGAATAATGATGTTTTGCAATATTTTATAAATGTTCGATTTCCAGCTAGATTAAATTTACGTGGGCGTCAAGACGTTCTTTGAAAAATATTTCTAGTTTCCAGTAAATTATTTTCTGTTTGCTGAAGCACCTAGTGGAGCTAATTAAAGGGATTTTCCCGTGAAGCGAGGCTGCGCTGATAACAACATCTTTTCCGATATCTCGAGTATCGGCTGTTATTAGCTACGGAACTTCATAATTGTCGGTATTGCTGCTCGATGCTGCTTGAAGCTTGAAGCTGCTACACTGAATAGGTATCACAACAATGAAGATTAAAATTAAGAGCTCTTGTGTTCGCGGAAGTTTGCTGGGTATTACGATATTCTCTTGGCTGTTTAATTTTATTTTAAAGATTTATTTTTTGAAGTATTTTCATTATATTATCAGACATGGAGTGTTGATTTCCCTTTTTTTATATAGAACTCGCCTTATAGTACTTTTATAGCCAGTACTATACTGTAGCATCATTGTGCCTCTGCCTTAGTTAGTTATTAAAATTATCTTGTATATTTTATCTATACAAATACTGGGAATCTAAAAGAAAAAATAAATTATTTGTTAGTCCTGGAATTATACATATTTTTTTATTCATTAATAGAGATCTAAACGAAGCTTCGTAAACAAAAAGCTTAGTAGTCGTTATATGGGGATTATTTAGTTCAAGATAAAATACGTACCTTCTTACGTATAAATTATGAAAGGTACACAAACATAAACTAATATATGTTTAATACAGAAGAGAAATAAGAATATCGAATCCTCTTAAAATAAATAAATAAATAATTATTTCAACGTTCGAGATTTTAAAAATATTTTATTGCTTGTTGAAAAATTGAAAACGATTTATTTTATTTGTATTAAAATACACATTCATATCTAGAATATTTCAAATACTTTTTCAATGAAAAACAGTTTCTGACAAATTAGTTTTATTCCGTGAAATGTGGAAATTATTCTGTCAAATATATATTTTGTATCATTAAAACATTACAAAAACACAGAGTAGAATAAAATACAGAGTTCTTGCTCAGTTTGTTAATTAAGGCGGCGATATAGCCTAAGTGGCGCCCACATCAATAAAAAAATCATAACTCACTAAAAATGCCAACAATCTCAAGTAATGAATCCATAATTTTATGAACAAAAATCTAAAGTTCTAACGAGAATTCTAAACTTGTGAACGAAATACAGAACGTCCAGCTAAACCTGTACTGCTACAATAATCGTTTTCTTACTCACTTCATTTTTATTCCTGGTTATAAAAGATATATTTTTACTCTAAATTTCAAAGAAAGTCTGAAAAATTATTGGAAAAATTACAGTCGGACAACCAATTGACACTAAAATGTCCAAAACTGTCGCGAACTACGAAGAGGGCTCGGGGGCGCAGTCCCACTAGGAAGTGGAAGGGGTAAAATAGAAATTAAACTAGAAGAAAAAAAATTCCGTCTGTAAATTGCGAAATAATTGTTCTTTTCTTTCTTTAACTTTCAGTTTTTTTTATCATATGAATAATGAATAAAATATATATCATATTTTTTTTTATTAAATTTAAAATATTTTTTTATGTTAAATATTAATCAAGCTGGAAGTATTTCCGTCAGTACGTTACGAATTAATTTGTTCGCAATTTTTAGTTTTTGATCATGTGAAAAATGAATAAAATGAAGTATCATAATTTTCGGTGAAAGAAATTAAGCTGGAAGAATAGTATTTCCGTCAGTACGTTACGTATTATTTATACGCAGCTTTTAGTTTTTCAGTAGGTTATTACTTTATTTTTTAATCGCACAAATGTGGTCAACAAGTTAGTTATTCAAACAGTACATTTCATATTTAAAAAAAGCTTAATTTTGAATAAATTTACTTTATGACTACCCATAGTAATTAAGTTAATTTAGAACCTTATAAATTAGCGATTCAGAGTTTGTTTTAGTAACAGGTAGAAAAAATGCGAATAACAGCCGTTATTCACGGGCAATTTTTCTTTCTGTTACTACAACGAACTAAAAATCGCTAATTTATAAGGTTCTAAATTATCTTTATAACTATGACTTAAGTCTGTTGGAGTGGATTTTTGATTCATTGTGTTTTTAATGACTTATGATTTTTTTACTGATGCTTGGTTCCAATACAATATCGTCAAAAAAAAATTGGACCTAATCCGATTGATTTTGCTGTGAAATGTAATTTCTGAGACACAATTATCACTCCTGGTCCTTAATTAATCAAACTTTGTTCTTGTCGTCATATTGAAAGGCAACTAGATTATCATCAAGTCGCTCAGTTAGACAAACAGGTGTGGAGATAACCCCGCCGCATTTGAATATGACTGGCTCAACGTCATTATATTGTTTGCTTCTGCTAGTTGGGCCGGTAAAATAAAATATTGACAAAAAAGCGTATAGCAAATTCCGCCATGCAATGTAATTCATTAAGCCTTTATTAATTAAACTTTGTTCTTGTCGTCACATTGAAAGGCAACTAGATTATCATCAAGTCGCTCAGTTAGACAAACAGGTGCGGAGATAACCCCGCCGTATTTGAATATGACTGGCTCAACGTCACATTGTTTACCTCCGCTAGTTGGGCCGCGTCCGCAGCTCCGCACGTACCACGAGGCTGAATTCACGTCACGAACACGCCCGTTTTGTTTGCGCTTCCACTCGCTTTAATACGTAATTTGTTGTGAATGCCGCGAAATTGGCACACTGACAGCTGGCTGCAATTGAAAACGTATCCACTGGGGAACAATCGCGCTCAGACCGCGCGCCCAGCGAGGTCTCGAGGAGGCTACGATTCGCGTATCGGAATGTGACGCGTTGCGGGATTTGTTTAGGAAATTATCTGTGCTTTTATTTTTATATGATAGACATATCGTAGTTGAGGTTAATTCAGGAGGGGAGTTTTAGGAAAATCGGTAGTTTTGTATTTAGATTTTTACTAACATTGTGTTGTAGTGATACATAAGAACTGCAAAACCCGTATCAGATCAACAAATAATTCACAAGTTTTACATACGTCCCATATTCGCATTCCGCGTGTTTTATTGAGTTGTAAAAAAATCATCGCTTTTCCGCAAACGAAGTTATATTACAGTTTTATCCTTTCACTTGCCCTAGTTGCACGCCCTACTATTTCATATAACCGCGAGTAAATAAAAAACTGCGTAAAATGCCTACTAGTACTTTTTACAACTATGCCGTAAAACTGGAGTGTTAAAGCTCACATAACCGTACCTACGTCGCTAAAGGACCGGTATTTTTTTGATAGACTGCTCGTAAGTTCGTAACGGGAGGTCACTACACTTGATACACTTGATAATAATATCGCAGACGGGCCCTTTTGTGCGTCCGGGTCTCGGAAGTAGCAATTTTTCCATGACATCCGGCGCCCCGCCGCGCTGTCCCCGCCACGCTCGCGCCGCGCCCGTTCCTTCTCCCGCCCGCGTCGTCCCGCCACCGGCACCGACGCTGCATAAAAATGTGTCTACTACCCGCCTCCTAAGAGGATAGAAGTGATAAATATCGTTGATTGTTTTAATTTCGTTTTATGGGGTAGATTGTTGTCTAAGAATATTTTAAGCAGTTCCGACACAATAGTTGAATTTGTTACGTAGAGTCACAGAATAACTATAAAAACCGAAGTACCGCCATATAAGTAACCTGATAGAGTTACGTAAAATCCCGATCAGGAATTTTAAACTAAAATATCTGCATTCATAATTTTTTTTTTTTAGTTCGTTTAAATCATTATTAATTTGGGTTTATGTGTCTCTTGAAAATGTTCGCATTTAATAAATATTATGAATATAATCTTAGTTTCTATACGTTTAATGCTGCTTTACAAATTCTTCATGAGTAGGTAAGTGCTTTCGATTAATTTCGTTTGTACGATAGCGCGTTTTAATAATTTATTCTAAATTCAGTTACATCAAAATGTACTTCACAAAAATACTATAAACCTTGCACATTTGCTTTAAGGTTCATGCTGGTAATTTCCAGCCACATTTTAAGTCGTTCTTACCCCAGTTTAGGCCGTTTTGGGTGAGGGCAGGCCGCTGGTGTAAATAAACAAACGTACTGACTGTTAAATAACTCTCAATGGACAAATTATTTCCAGTGCCTCCCTACATTTGTTACAGGCTCCCGCTGAAGCCAATATAGCCCACCGAACCCACTTAGTTTGCGTCTAATCGGTATTAATTTACTTGGTAATTAGTTGGCTCTAAATTTTATACGGGCTCAATCAAATTGCTGAAGACTTAGATTATGCGGGCGTGAATGTAGCTCCCTCGATGTGCCGTAATCCTAGTCTAGGCTCAATATTCTGTCGTAAAAGTTGAAGGCTCTGACCTCGTTAATGTTGAATAGGCTTGTAATAGTGATACATATAGTGACATGTGCCTGCATTAGCGGCTGGCGGGTGTGACGGGCTTGGCGGCGCGGATCAAGGGTAACCATGGAGATCCCCGCGACCTCTCGCCTGTTATTAAGCTCCTCTCAAACAATATGCCACAAATTGAGTTAACTCACTAATAATGGTATCACGGTCGCAAGGGCCGCCGCCCATTGAGGACGCCGGCAATCTTTCCGCACCCTTCCTAGACTCTATTACCTTTTATTCGATTTGCCGAGATTAATAGCTACGACGTGTGGTAGTAACCGCAAACGTCCTGTTATTTTTATCCAAACTCAGATTGCGATTTTGTGAAGAAGACTTACAATGACCCCGTTATACTCTGGAAACGGGGTTTTTAGAAATCGAAAACAAGTTTGTAAAAGAAGCCATAATAACGCGAGTATGCGGAGTGTGTTTGTACCCGCGGCTTCAGCCTTCCATGTCGCATTAGAAACTCCCCAGCCGGCACCGAGCGGCCTATGATTTCAATTATTGTTTAACGTCGTTATTTCTCTTGTGTTTATTCGGGCCGTATTCCTCCATTTTTTTATTTCACCCTTCTTTCCCTTATATTTGCCACACAAACACGAAACGGAGGTGCGCCTCTGAGGCTCGGAAACTGATATGTTTGGCGCGGCGAGGCGCGCGGCACGCTCGAGATGTTTGAACAAGCCGCAACTACCAGCCGAATGGAATTGAGTGCACCTACACCGAGGACCTGTCTATCACACTTGCCACCAAATACGAAGTGGTGGAGCCGTTGCGCACATACACTTACTACTATCTGAATATCGTGCTCGTTATTCCATGTAGGTAGTTGATAGCATATTGCTAAAAATACTGTTATATGGCTTAGACTAGTATAAATACTAAAGTTATAGTTTATTAGTGTCATGTTACAGGCTAGCGCCGGGCGTCCGTCGCGCCCATTGTGCCTATTGTGTGTGACATTGAGAACTTAATGGACTACTGGCTGAGTGGCCGAACGTCACAGCCTCGTGATAACCGGACGCCTATCTCTATTGTATGACGGCGCCCGTACCTGTATCAGATCAAGTGAATATCAAGGGAACGTGACATAAGCGAGACGCCACTTCTAGCCCAAGATAACGAGAGAGCTCTCGTTTCACTGTTTTTTATCTAACCCCACAAAAATAAATCGTTGTTATTTCTTAAAACATGATTCTGTATAAGAAAAACTCAAAAAGTGCAACAAGGAGTGACATTTTGAGTGAGACAAGATATATGCGACGCTCCAACGAGCATGATTCACCCGCGTCTCTGGTTGCAACTAGCCACACCTGGGGCCCTTACCCAACACGCCGAATTGGCTTCTATCCACCAACATTTACGTGCCATTTTCCCGTGCATTCGTGGTCAAAATCGCAGACAATCTTTAGTTGCAGCAGAGATCATTTTTGTTGAAAACAACGTCGCTATATTTCAGCGCTTTCTAAGAAATAACAATGCGCTCGAGCGCTGAAAGCACTACTCCGGCGGTAAACTAGAGCGGCGTAAGTAATGCTTCATCGTTCTAACTCATCATCATCTCCCTAGCTGTATCCCGTATCTCACGGGGTTGGCTACTTAATCTGGGTGATTGAACGATAGTACTGGTTTTTGCACAGAGCGGCTGCCATCTGACCTCCGTATCCCAGGAGGGAAACCAGTTTTTTTTTTTTTTTTTTTTTTTTTAAATGGACCTGTTTGCAAAATACTACAAAGTGTATATAATGCGTCACCGGGCTAAGGCGGGGAGTTGCTACACGCAATCTACACCCTTAGTGAAATGGCAACTGCCTAAGGGCGCCCACTAGGGCTCGAACCTCGGCTTATGGCGTTGCCTGGGGACTCCTTATCGGAGAGAATCTGCCCGGTACGTGCCGGTAAACCCCAAAGTGGGGAGCAAAGGAGGGACCTCCGCGACCCCGCCGGCGGGGTGCGCGGTTGCTGGAAGAGCTTGTGCAGAGTGTGGCTCGACTAATATTGGCAGCATTAAACGCAAGGGTAATTTGGTCATCGCCGTCGGTAAGGACATGCCTAGGCCTTCGTTTGTAACGAGTCGCAGGTTGGCGCGCAATCCTAGATTTGGTCGGAGTTGGAGTTTTCAAGCTGCCAATGCTTAGCACTGGCCTCTGACCTGGTTTAACGGCGAATATCTACGGTATTAAACTATATTAACCGGGACCAACGGCTTAACGTTTCAGCACCGAAGCACGGAAAAAGCGCCGTAGAAACATACATATGAAATTCGAAAACCGATAAATATTGGTACGTGGTTGAACCACGACCCGCTCAGGAAACAGCGGTCCTATCCACTACACCATCGAGGTTCTTCATCGTTCTAACTGCATACCGTTTTATTCGTTATATCATAAACACTAAATATTACTTCCATTTTCCTAGTAAATCTTCTTATTTTGATTATCATTAAAATATATGGTGTTTGAAACCTAGGTGCAAAGCCTGAAATGAGTCATAACTGACACCATTTGGAACATTATGAGCAATGCAAAGGCTGATATTTATATTTTGAATTGCTATTTTTTGATTTTTCCTCCAAAAACCCAATTCTAGGAAGTTAAATGCCGACTGTGCAAATAAAAATTCGAAGAAAAGATTTGTTAGACACCGGATTTGCGAATTCTGGAAATTCCTAGTAAATTCTCTTATTTTGTTTATCCAAAAATATTAAAAAAATAGCAATTAGTGGTATTAAATCGAATATAACAATGTTCGGAAGATTCCTAGTATTTTGTTTATTAAAAATATAATACAAAAATAGTAATTAGGTAGTAGTATAAAATCGAGTAAATACTACATACATACATACATACATATAATCACGCCTTTATCCCTGATGGGGAAGGCAGAGCGTATACGATCTAAACGAAAGGTCATTCCGCCACGACTGACAAAGTTTTGAGGGTTATTTAAGATAGACTTGTAGGTATATTGCTGTAGTGACAGGTTGTCAGCCCATCGCCTAAATTACAATGTACAGAAACCCTCGGATCCCTTAGCTGATTTTTACAGCATGCCCGGGAGGAAATGCAGCTGAAACATTCTAAGTTTTTCTTTCGCTCCCAGTCCAGCATGGAAGTCAAAGTAAATACTACAAGTAAATATTCGAAGAAAATACCTTGTTAGACACCGGATGCCCGATGGATATTAACAAGCAACGGAAATAGAAATAATGATACAAGAAAAGCCCACTCGAGTAGAAATATTTTCCACTTCAAGTCACTTATATCTCTAATACGATACTTGGATATTTAGAGTGTGTTCGCACAATAAGTGGGGGCAAAGTTGCAGACAAGTTGCGGACAATGGAGTCGGACAGAGCTCATAAGCCCTCACAGGTGCTCGGTGCGCAACTTGGCACAAAGCGATATCACCGACAAATATCGAGGACGTGAGAAATTCA
Source organism: Scrobipalpa costella (assembly GCA_949820665.1). Lineage (NCBI taxonomy): Eukaryota > Metazoa > Arthropoda > Insecta > Lepidoptera > Gelechiidae > Scrobipalpa > Scrobipalpa costella. The sequence goes on from OX463312.1 coordinate 12,047,556, forward strand.
ACTTGCCCACGCAAATTCACCTTTTATATTCATTGTTGGAGATTCAAGTTTCAGCAGATTATTTTTTATAAGTTAGTCTATTTTCTTTGTGATATGCGTACACTAGGAGCAGAGCCCGATGGTGTAGTGGATAGGGCCGCTGTTTCCTGAGCGAAATCGTAGTTCGAATCCCACCACGTACCAATGTGTTTTTCGGTTTTCGAATTTCATATGTACGTTTAATTGGTGCTTTTTCCGTGCTTCGGAAGGCACGTCAAGGCGTTGGTCCCGGTTAATATCGTTTAATACCGTAGATATTAGTCGTTAAGCCATATCAGAGGCCAGTGCTAAGCATTGGCGGCTTGAAAACTCTGACCTAATCTAGGATTTGGTCTGGTTTCCCTTCTGGGTTGCGGAGGTCAGATGGCAGTCGCTCTGTGTAAAAACCAGTACCCTCGTTCAATCCCCTGGATTAGGTAGCCGATCCCGTAAGATCCGGGATAAGGCTAGGGAGATTATTATTTTTATGCGTAGGACTATATAGTGTGCGATATGGTGTTACGTTAAAAACAGATTCTCAAGTGGAGTGTAAAATTATCCCGTGATTCATTGAAGCGCCTTTGTCTGTAAAAACTATTTCAAATACTAAAATGTTTGAAAATCAGCATGTTGTTCGGCAGGTTTACATTCGCGCAACGGATGACGATCAGTGCCTCTTCAATCGGGTCGGTTACACTATTGTTTCATAGTCAATGGGAGAACGCCCACATATCAAACGTTGGAAGTCGTGACTCGTGACGTCAACGTGACTAAAAACAGGCTAAACGCTCTGCTTTCTCAAATCTCTCCCAATTATGATAATATTACCCGCTTAATGTTTACGCACGGATTTAGCTTTGATTTGTTTTTATTTGGTAATATCGAATATTCCGATACCCAAAATACCTAAGGCAAGGGAAAATGTTATGATAACCGGGAAGCGGCGTAAAACAAACCAGCCTGCAAACACAATACCTGGTTGAACGGCGAAAGTAAACAAGATTGTGTTTCATTTCATTAGCGGCCTGACTTATGTTCATTCGCTTCATTAGTCTTTAATAAGATTAAATTATTTGCATATTACCCGGGAATCGTACTGTTCAGTTTCACACTGCTTTCCCAAATGATTATTAAGGTAATGAACCAATATAGTTTACCACTAGGTACTGATTAAAATTATGATAATAATTTTGTCGTACAGTTTATTCTGGTGAACAATGTTATTATGTTACTATTCTTGGTAAAACGTACGAGAACGAGTGTAAAAATAGTTTATTGAATTCAAAACTCCACGTTCAGAACGAAGTAAAAACGGATGCCGAGGAAATAGCTAAAATTTCTCTTACAAGAGTTTGGGGGTGGCCGGAGAGCAGTGGCGGGGAGTATCCGGTGTCCGGGAAATAATGCCATTTCCGATGAGGGCCCGCGGGGCGTCGGCAATGAGATTAGGGAAAAAGACGAGAATTTAATAACACCACCGACACACGTCTCGGAGCTGACAAACAGCGCGGTCCCTGGACTGTACCGACATCATCGCCGTCCGACGTCGGTACAGTGCACAACAGTCACTGAATAGCACTGCGAACGGGCTAAGTAGAGTTTTCATGGTCATGACATGACGCTGGAAAAGCTGAAATGTTAGAGACACACACATGCACGTGGCGTGAACCTACACGGGCTCAAGATAGTGCTCATGTCACTGAAGTAGATTAAACTTGTTGCTGCGCCAACGTAGTTAAACGTGTTTCCTACACAGCTTTTGGATTTCTCAATATGACTAAATTGCCTGAAATCCTTTTCGAAGATTAATTATATTGTTAACGCAGTATAAACATGTAAGAAAGAGTCTGATTATTTTACTTCTTTCTAATCAATATCCAAGTCTTGTCTCATATCCCACGAATTGTATTAAAATTAGTACTACGTCGCAAAATTAAAAATCCATCGGCATCGCTTTAAAATTTGCGTCGAACCACTCTGCAACGTGGTGATTCAAAAAGCGGAAACGCTCTAAAAACGTTTTCTGATCGCGGCGCACGTGACCGAGAGTGCCCTGACTGCTGCAACAGTAGGTAAAGTACTGTACAGTACAGTCGGCGATAAGTTAATATTCCTATCGAATACCAGCGCCACCTCGCTGACGAACTCCCAGCGCTTTGCCGAAAGCTTTTCGCCCGGAAGGTCCTCCACGTAAAACTAAAACTGCCACTGCCGTTTGAACGCATTTCACGGACCCGATTGCCGAACTGTTTTTGGTGAATATGTTGTCACCAATATCCTACAGTTGGCGATCTAAACTTATAAATTCGTTTGTCCTTACTGACTGATTGATTCATCAACGCAGAGCCTAAACTACTAAAGCTAGAATCATGAAATTTGGAAAACAGGTTCTTTTCATAACGAAACCCACCACTAAGAAAGTATTTTTAAATTTCGGGGTAAAGGGGTAAAAAAGGGGTGTAAACTTTGTATGAAAGTCCGTCGATTGTGAAGGTAGCATCTTCCAATTTTGTATTTAGCCTAATAATTTCAAAGTAATGAATACGTGTTTCAGCGTTTGGGGGTGGAACTTTGTATGAACGTACGTTAAATTTTCAAGTTAGCATCTCCTAATTTTGAATTAAGACTAATAATAAAAATATAACTTCCATTAATATATACTTCCATGCTGGACTGGGAGCGAGGGAAAAACATAGAATGTTCCAGCTGCATTTCCTCCCGGGCATGCTGTAAAAACCAGCTATGGAATCCGAGGGTTTCTGTATATTGCAATTTAAGCGATGGGCTGACAACCTGTCACTACAACAATATACCTACAAATCTATATAAATAACCCTCAAAACATTGTCAGACGTGGCGGAACAACCTTTGTTTAGGTCGTTTACGCTCTGCCTACCCCATTAGGGATAAAGGCGTGATTATATGTATGTATGTATAAAAATATAATTGACATGTATTTCAGCGTTTTTGGAAATATAACTGATTCACCAACGCAGAGCCTAAACTACTAAAGCTAGAGTCATGATTATATAACTTTTATAACGTAATTTTCGGATATGAAAGGTTTAGATATTGTATGGAAGTTCGATCAATTTTGAAGTAAGGATATTCCAAGGGTTAAATAGGGTATAAAAGTTTGAATTGTAATTCCGTCAATTTGGAAGTGAGGATCTTCCAATTCTGTGTTTAAGACTATGATTAAAAAAAATTGACACATGTTTCAGAGTTTTTGGATATTCCACCCCTAAGGGGATTAAATAGTGAATGGAAATTCAGGAAATTTCGAAGTTAAGATCTACCAATTTTGTGTTCACGTTTACAACTTAAAGCTAATAGACACGTGTATCAGCGTTTTTGGGTTTTCTATCCCTTAAAGGGTCAAATAGTCGATAAAAATATGTGTGGAAATTCCGTCAATTTTGAGGTGAGGTTCTTCCGTTTTGGTGTTTAGGCTAATGATTAAAAATAATGGACATGTGTATCAGCGTTTTTAAATTTTCCACCCCTAAGGGGTTTAAATAAGGAATGAAAGAATCTGCAAAAATGCATGAAAGCCCTTTTTTGTTTATGCTCAGGCTAATTACTAAATAGGTTACTATTAAACGGGTGAAACCGTGGGGCGGAAAGCAAGTAAGTTAATATTCCTATCGAATCCCAGCTTTAACTTGGCTGACGAACCCCCAGCGTTTTGCCAAAAGCTTTCCGCCTGGAAAATCATAAATGCTAACCTACATATAATTGCCACAGCCGCCTTAAACGCATTTCATGGACAGTGAAAAATCATCCGAACTTTCTTTTTTGAAGCATGGTGTCGTCTACATATTAATCTCTAGTTTTTACCAGTATTTCGTTTATTAAAACAAATAACGATAGGTACGACACAAACGTTAATTATTTAGGTACTACTTCCATAATTTGTAACAATTCCTTTCATTAAAATAAATTGCGACATGGCACTTACATAGTGTTTCCTGCTGTTTTTATTTTTAACTAGAACCCGTAAAAGTAAAGCTGTACAATAAGTTTTGAATGACCAGCAAATTTCCATCTAAATGAGAATTTACCTTTACAATAAGCAGAAATAAACATCTATAAAAACTTAAAGAGTTCGCCAGAACTTTAGAAAAATGTTAAAAAGTTGAAAGGTTTCTTGTCGAGAGTTGTGGAGGGTTATTGCAAAACAGGGCGGTGTTCGAGTGTGCGTTGTTCAAGGCGGAAACCCACCGCGATCCCCAACTGTCGGCGGCTCCAACTTCGTCCAAGACTAAAATAGAGAGAAACTCGGTTAACTTTGGTTTGGCTTCCTTGACACACCTACCACTTCCACCCCCTTTTGTTACTTGTTGCTGGCGGTTCTTGTCAATCTGTTATGTTATTTGTATTTTTCGTTTTTGTACTTATTTGGTTTTTAAAGTATTTGGCAGTGTTCTATCCGACAAACCGCGGCGAACCCCAACTATCGGCCGCTCCAACTTGGTCCAATGCTAAAATTGGCGGAAACCCGGACAAGTTTGCAGTGGCTTTCTTGATAAATCTACCGGCAGGTTTCACTTCCAACCCCATTTGTTATTTGGTTGTTGTCAAGCAGTTATGTGATTTATATGTTGCGTTAACCCACTTATTTTTTATTTCATTGATATATTTTTACCCCCATTCTTTAAATTTGTAACAAAAACTTAACTCATATCGAACTATCCATGTGACATCAATCCTTATTATTTAACAGTTAATAACATTGTGTTCTTTTTGAAAACTGACTTAATCTGATATACTCGTACGTACATACATACATATAATCACGGCTTTATTATTGATATTCTGATCTAAAAATAAATACGATATAAATAAATTCTAGCAAGATGCCTATACCGCGGGGAAATTAGCAGTCGTTGTTTTGGCGCCTCACAACTCACGCGGCTTTCCATTGAGTTGCCCTTTTTATCTTCAAAAGGCATAAATATCATTATAGCGCAGTATGCATCTGCAGAACCTTAGCCAAGTCTTTGTTTAGTTCTGCATGGAAAAACTTCTCAGTTCTTAAGTTCCACTGCAAAGTTGAGCGTATTCATAATTTGAAACCGTGCAATTTCCTGCAGTGGTAGTTGAACTCTGCCGAGATTAGGGGCTTCCAGCGAACTTGGGCGACAGGAGCAAGTTTGTGTGTTGAACCGCATTTGTCGGATCCGATCGCAACTTCCATCCTCGATTAGCATCGACACCAACTTGGGCTGCCTCGCGCCTCGCCGCCTCAATATTCCCAAATCACATTCATAGTGCGCTCACTCGATCGGCGCAACAACTTTGCCTGATGCTATTTTGTGGGGATTATAGGGAGATGCTTAAATACGCTATTTATTAACTAGTCAAATCAGCAACTTTTTATGAAATGACTAAAACGCTTTTTTTAAATAAATATAGTGGGTTATGACGTCACTCGCCAGTAAATATTGACTACTCAAATCAATAGCTTCTATATTTTGAACTCGATTATTAAATCTAAATGTGCATTTTTTTAAAATGATGAATGAGATCCACAGGATTTTTTTTAGTCACCCAGTCAATATGCCTATTGTTGTTGTGTATAAAACTAGTTTTTTTTTGTGATTTGTAGTAGTGAAGTAACAGTAAAACTTTACGATGACGTCTTATGTAATAGAACTTAAAATAATTGTATTTATAAGTCTGTAATATGTTCGAAGACGTATGGAGCGACATCTTCGTTACTGAATAAGCTCCTTAATAAAGAGAGAAAAAAAAGAACACGTCTACACTGTAGATTCCGGTGGCATTTTCCAAAATGGTATAAGTGTTCTTTCAAAAGTTCTACATACTTTACTGCGCCAAGGTGTGATAGTTAAAAATCAACATATAAAATCGGTTCTGGTTGCGTCACAACTGATTGTATTACATCTTTAGCATGAAAGGAAACACTAAAACTCGTCTCTACCGGGTGGTAGTTGCGTATGAGCAACAAACTGGAGGGCTGCCCGCGGCCCAACGGCCTGGCCGCAGGAATCCGCATCCGGGCTGCGTCTAACGAAATGAAATTCCGCGGCCTCGCTGCGACAATACCAACTATCCAATAACTCGCAACTAGCGACCACCAAACACACGACACTGTATTAACTCACTCAGTTATTATTTGCGGCGGTCATTATAGGCGAGTTCATACAGGTCCCATTTTTACCCGACTACGGCAAAGCCAAAAGGAGAAGTTATGATTTTAGCAGCTATGTATGTTTGTATGCTCCAATGTAGTTTAAGTGAGAGTAAACAGTAGAACATAACTAGCAAAATTATCTTGTTTTGCGTACTAGTTTTGCTTGTCTTCCTGTTGATTGTATGTCTACAATTTACTACAAATTTTAAAAATTACAGTCCTACATATTTTACATACGTAAGCACTAACTTTGATTTTTCCCGGGCAATTACTAATTAATTCTAAGACTGTAGGCATAGCATTTTAAAAACGGAGGATTATATACCTAAATTAGCTTATTTTACTAAAGAGAACAAGAAATATGATAGTATGTCGAGATTACTACATTAATAAAGTAATATTTACCTTTGAGAATCTTCAGTGATATAAATAATGAAATATCTTCCGAGAAACATGCTTACACAAAAATAGGAAGCGTAAGTGAGTCGAGAAAATGCAATTTGTGTTAAAAGGGCGACTTACGCAATCATCCCTTTACATTTTTCAACAACCCATTAGGCGCTAAGCTGAAGTGATGAAATATTCACTAAACAAAATAATATACGATCTAATATTGAAGATCAGAAACTCCTTACTTTCTATTCAGTGAAACGCTTGTGTTTTTCGATTGCATACAAGGCGACATTGATTTAAAACTAAACCCGATTGTGGGAGCTGATAAATAATATTGGCGGCGGTGTCGGCTGGTGCGGCGCGGAACCGGCTTCCCGCCGCCGCTCTACAGCTGCTCCCTGTAATATTGTGTTATACTTTATCGAATTTGCATGTTTTTACTGAATAACATTCCTTTGGCGCTCTCGAGATCAAAGGCCGAGGCGAAAGTGATTTCGCACTGAGTTAGTTCAACAAGATTCAGTTTCCCTGCTCCCCTTATCTGGCTTCTGAATAATTTTGATGTAATAAGGAAAATTGTAAATGGGCATTCGACTTTTGATATTTTATACAAGCTCTGCGCCTCGCTCCGGTCGCAGGCTATTATAATGACGTGAATCGCTGCACGTGACTTACTTTACTTTATCTTTTCTTTCACAGGGCTAGATTGCTTCTTTATGAATACGACATACTGACGTTCTTTGTAGAGATTCCTTTAACTAGCAAACTTGCCGTGTTTCACATTTCCTTTAAACAATTTACTTTTTCATATCTCGGTTTAATCTTACCCGAGTTCATAGTAAACCTGTTCAGTAAAAGAGGATAATACGATTATGAATACTGAAAGTAAATCGAGCGTCGCGTAAGTGTCCGAGACTTGCGACGTCATTTACATCTTCCATTACTGCCAGCGCCGAGGACTATAAAATATTTATGGACGAAATAACATTAAGAAAACGCCGCTTGTTTCTCCTTACATGTATGTTTAATGCGTACGTAATCTGGTCTTTTGATGTCGCTCAAAGCGCCTGGGAAAGCGGCTGGACGCTGGCCTGGACACCAAGCCGCTTAGCACCGGCAACAAGAATCGCCCTCGCCCTCTCTTTAAATTATTCCGGAAGCGATCTGTCCGTGAAATTGTTACTTAAGAACTTAATCGACGCATCTCTCTCTCTTTGTCTTTGTAAGACGTTTTCGCAAAGAGCATTTTATTGGATTCGGTGTTTGCTGTGTCCCGTTCTGTTGTTTCTTATTTCGTTTTCAAATTGCTTCGTTTAGATGAGTGTTTTTAGGACGGACGACAAACAATAGTACGAATTTTGCGGGTCCTCGCGATTTATTCAGTAGCAAAAATAAGCCGTAGCAAATAGCTACGTATGAAGTTGTAGATGTAGTTTATTTGTTGTATCATGTTTCTAAAGAGCAAGACGGCAAGTATTTACTTGTTACATGGCAGGCGAGAATGTAAGCAACTAATTAGGTTGTATGTAATGTAAATCATAATCTGTAACAACACGCTCTACCTCACGCGGCGTATCTGCGCTCTAATTACTACACAAATTACATTTCTATGTACAGTAAAAATTGTTCTTCTCTATAATAATATGAACATCGCATATAAGATTAGAACTTAATGATGGGAAAACATCCATACAATTATGAAAAATTTATAAAATGTACAATTTGGGGCCAATTATTTACAAAGCTCCCATTATAATATTTCCAAGTGGGTATTAGGCGTCAACTCGCATCAAATTCCCCTAATAAACCGTCTCGGGCGCCAACAAAAGCCGACTTACAGAAAAAGGCATCTAACAACACCGCGAAAGAAAAATGTATATCTCAGTGAATATCGATTTCAAATAAAATTGCAACCTTTTCAGATAACGAGGTGACATTTCCCCTTTTCCGGGCCCGTTTGTCGCCCTGCGTCTCACATTGGGAATTTATCCACCGAAATAAGCAGATAACGAAGCTAATGGTAGACGCGGGGTGGAGGCAGCAAGCCAGCAATTGGCTGAGGCGATTCTGCTCCAGCAATGCTCATTGCTCGTCTCGCGTCAGACGATGCCGCAGACGACGCTACGATGCTGTTTTGTTCAATTGCATTTTGTACTGCGGTATCGAATGATACGAGATACTCTTAACATGCAAAGTTGTAAAATACGTATAAAAGTTCTCGTTTTCTTTGCCTTTCGGTTTATCTGTTTGCTAAGATGGTAACATAACAAGATAGAAGTTTTCACTTTGATAACAGTTTTGTTATGATAATGCGCTTATACCCTACAACTTTCCTAAATAAATGTTTTCTAAAAATAAAAAGAAATAAAAAGACCCCGATCCCTATTAGGACGTCTGTTCGGAATTAACTTCTTGTTCTGGCATATGTGGCTGTCATAATAACTTAACACCTAAATACAAAAATAAAATAAATAGCTTATAACTTCGCTCATACAATCCGTCACATAAATTAAATAACCTGCGGACAGTCTTCTTTTTAGCGAGTGGATTCTCTGCGGACAATGACTTGTACCTTTTATTACGTTTATTTTATATTTTACATTTCTACGTGTCATTGGCAGAATTGTGATTACACAAAAGCCATTCATCTAGATTGACTTAAATAACCTACTACCTACCTGATACCACAACCTGCTACAGTAGGTACCTTATTTTTCGATATATTCTTCAATATATCCTGAATAACGCCTTCGTCCGGTCGGGTATACATACATGTGGTAACTATGTGGTAACAAGATAGCTCTGCACTAGTTTATGGCGCCCCACAGCTTACAATGGCTTGTCTACACACTGAGCTCTGTTGTTTTCTGAGAAAATTCAGGAACAAAAACCGACTTCAGAAAGGAGGATATTCTTGATAATCATATCTAAGTGAACCCAAGCTTTCCCAAATTTTTTAAGTGTTTCAATGGAATCATCTGATAAACTATTTTATTCAGATTCGGAACCGAAAAACGTTTTATTTGCTATTAGTATATTTAATGGACAGTGCAATTATTTAAACACAGCTGCTTCAGCCATCATCATTAAAAATGTTTATGGTATCACATGAAATAGTTAATCAAGAACGATTTTTATATGAAGTCGGTTTTTCCCGTACACTATTTCAATGACATTGATACTGTCATCATGTCCAATAAGGTCTTCAGGTCAATATTGTCGGCGCCTCTTGTTATTACATTATTACACGTAACAAGATGCCGCACTGCATTATTGAAAACAAGCATTATAATGGATAGATATTTACTACACACAATTGTTCTCGATGACATTTCTGAGGGCTGAGAGAGAGCCCGATGGTGTAATGGATAGGGCCACTGCCTCCTGAGCGGAAGGTCATGGTTCGAATCCCACCACGTACCAATGTGTTTTTCGGTTTTCGAATTTCATATTCGGCTCTTTTTCCGTGCTTCGGAAGGCACATTAAGCCGTTGGTCCCGGTTAATATCGTTTAATACTGTAGATATTAGTCGTTAAGCCATGTCAGACGCCTGTGCTAAACATTGGCGGCTTGAAAACTCTGACCTAATCTAGGGTTGGGTCTGGTTTTCCTTCTGGGTTGCGGAAGTCAGATGGCAGTCGCTCTGTGTAAAAACCAGTACTCTCGTTCAATCACCTAGATTAGGTAACCGACTCCAAGAGATACGGGATAAGACTAGGGAGATGATGACATATAATCACGCCTTTATCCCTACAGAGCATAAAATACATAAAAAAAGATCGTTCCGCCACGTCTGACAAGGTTTTGAGGGTTATTTAAGATGGATTTGTAGGTATATTGCTGTAGTGACAGGTTGTTAGCCCATCGCCTAAATTGCAATATATCGAAACCCTTGGATCCCTAAACTGGTTTTTACAGCATGCCCGAAACTAATGCAGCTAGCACATTTTATGTTTTTTTTAGCTCGCAGTTCAGCATGGAAGAAGAAAATATGTTCAGTACAAAAGTATAAATACTACAATGTCTTTAATAAATTCATCAGGTCACGGTTGTAACAAGATACTTGTATTTTACAAAAAATTTCTAGAAGATGTTTTTCAACGAACAAAGCAGTGCTTTTAAAAAATCTGTTCAAGTAGCACTTTTAGCAGAATCCTATTGATGCCACATTTTCTTGTAAAGTTTATCGGGTCAGGATTGTTATAAGAAACCTTGTTTGTACCTATAACTATTTTTCAAACATCTTTTATTTCTAGACTTTGCCATTAACCTGTATAACAAAGCAATCCTTTTTCAAAAGACCACTCTCCTCATAATGCTATTGAAGATGCTACAATGCCTTTAAATGTAATCAGGTTAGAGTTTGAAATATATAACGGAAACTCTGATATTGCTTAATGAATGTTCATATTTTTGTAGGTTTATTTAAAGAATGAGACATCATATTTGAAACCTATATATTTATCTGACCAGCAAAAATAGTACTGATTACTGCCTTACAGATACTGGAGTAGAGATCATTTCCTCCCGGGCATGCTGTAAAAACCAGCTAAGGGAGTTTCAGTATATTGTAATTTAGGCGATGGGCTGACAACCAGTCACTACAGCAATATACTTACAAATCGATAGATATTAAATTTAAGATATTAAATGACCCTCAAAACTTGTCAGACCTGGCGAAACGACCTTTGTTTAGGCGTTTACGCTCTGCCTACCCCATTAAGGATAGAGGCGTGATTATATGTGTGTATGTTGTAAAACAAATCTTTGCTTCGGCACTATGAGGTAACAAGATAGTCCCGAGCTACTTTATGATGCTAGAGCTCACTCGTATTTTCTTAGAACAAGACCTCTCAGTTCGATATATTATGTATTATAGCGAGAGATATCTTCGTTCAGCTGCGTTGTAATCTACTAATAATGCCATCGTGTGTTGTACTTGTTGCTTCGGCACCTTGCGGTAACAAGATAGTCCCGAGCTACTTTATGATGCTAGAGCTCACTCGTATTTTCTTAGAACAAGACCTGTCAGTTCGATATATTATGTATTATAGCGAGGGATATCTTCGTTCAGCTGCGTTGTAATCCACTAATAATGCCATCGTGTGTTGTACTTGTTGCTTCGGCACTATGCGGTAACAAGATAGTCCCGAGCTACTTTATGATGCTAGAGCTCACTCGTGTTTTCTTAGAACAAGACCGCTCAGTTCGATATTTTATAAAATACCAAGTATCGGTTATGTTATGTATCTATTTTGATGCTGCAAAAACATTTTTATTTGTAGATGCTTCCTACAAATTGTATTTACCATTGTATAACCTTTTGTGTAATATACCGTAAGGCTTATTTACCCATGCTAAAGTGATTTGATTGTCCGTTAAATGATGATTGTGTTGCCATTATCTTAAAACCAATTGAATGCTATTTTTTTTTTATTAATTATTTGGATGTCTTAAAAACAACTCGTTTGTTTGTCCTCAGATTCTTCTACCTGTACCACTTCTCGTTCTACGCTTACCACTACCGCTTCAACGGACAATACAGCAGCCTCGCCCTCGTCACCTCGTGGCTCTTTATACAGGTAAATTATACATACATATAATCACTTAGCTGTTTTTTACAGCATGCCCGGGAGATGCAGCTGGCACATTCTATGTTTTTCTTTCGCTCCCATGCCAGCATGGAAGAAATTATACAATAGTTTGATTTTTAACTCTGGCATAAAATCTCTGACTCGAGAGTTTATCGAGTTCGTTCGTCAGCAGATAAATATTGCCTTTCGGTTTAGTCTTGACTGAAATCTAGGCTCACGGTACGCTACTACGGCGTAGCGTTCGTAGCAATACATACATATAATCGCGCCTTTATTCTTAATGGGGTAGGCACAGCGTAAACGATCTAATAAAAAGTCGGTTCGCCACGTCTGACAAAGTTTTGAGGGTTATTTAAGATGGATTTGTTTGGAGTTTGTAGCAATGATTGTAGTAAATCGATTTTTTCACTTAGCTATATGTATAAGCGGCTCTGTAATATATTGTAAGTATGTTTGTATTGTTTAAGTATGTTACAGAAATACGTGGACTATGGAATACTATCATCTGGTTTTGTTGCGGCTTGTAATAAAATTTTCTTAAATCCTGTAACATAATATTTTATTAAAAACAAAAGCTAATATTTTATGGCTTGAATTTTAAATCTTGACTTACAGCTGGGTAAACGATCTCATAACTATAAAACTCCCCATATTCGAGTCATTGATCATGTTACCGCACCTTCATGAAAAGAAAATCCAAGTGCGGTGTAAAAATAAAGGATCCCATATTTAGAGCCGCCACGTTACGGCTTGTGGCAGTAAGGTGCTAAAAATAACCTTATAAAGCGAACGATATTTTAGATAGGCTGCGGTATTGGCTTTATTGAATTTTAGAAATTTATACTAATGAGAAATTCTGCAAATGGACAAATATTTTAGGAGCGAAAATTAGTTGTGTTGCGGTTTCTAATTTGGAATGTGTATTACCAGTAATGTTTATTGAAATATGTGGCAAATAAGTATGTCTGGTATTTATAGTAAAATGAAAAAAAAAACTTATTTTGGCCCAGGGCCCTCCGGCGTGCTGTAAAAACCAGCTAAGGGATCCGAGGGTTTCAGTATATCGTAATTTAGGCGATGGGCTGGCAACCTGTCACTATAGCAATATACCGTATCGTAAAATAACCCTCAAAACTTTGTCAGACGTGGCGGAACGACCTTTGTTTAGGTCGTTTACGCTCTGCCTACCCCATTAGGGATAAAGGCGTGATTATATGTATGTATGTATGTATGCCCTCCGGGCGGGCGCTGAACATGCTTACGAAAAATCTCATTTGGCGAAGTGTCACCGGCGGACCTACATCATGCGGGCACGGGCAGCGAGCTCGCGCCTGTTATGATAACTCATTACACGTGTGTGTTCAACATCTCTACTCTAGGCCGTTTGTATGTTTGTCTGGTCTTTGATGTCGGTCACTCGAGCCCCGGGCACCGCGCCGCGAATACCCGCAGTACCCACCTACCACTCGCATGTTGGCTTCATAAACTGTTTGTTTAAAGCGATATTAGCTCGCCGCTACTGTACGGCCGTTATTAATTCTTGCCACTCCAAAACGATGCGCTTGCTACCGACATATGAGTTGTACCTACGACTGCTAAATACATCTACTTTTGTGCTTATAATCTACGCACAAAAGCTTCGACCTTCTGAACGCCTCAGGGCGACATTTTAACGAGTCCCCCTAAGCTATCATAGTGGATCCTCGGCTTCTTGAAATATTATCTTACGGATCGGACACCAAAAAATATAGCATGATGTAATAAAATACGTAAGAGGACAGTACAATACAATGGACGACAGGGTCACGAGGTCGCCGCGGGGATTCGCGGACACGCGTTGTGATTTCACGCACACAACCGCCATATTTTATCATCACAGTACAGCTGAACCTCGCAGTTATTATTTTTAAACTAAAGGAAAAGCTCCTTAGACGGCGTGGGGTCGGCTCGCGAGCATTTGTCAACAAATCACATGCCCATACGTTATTGTGACGTCTCGACGGATATCACCTCACGAAACTCAACTTTACTCGCGTAATCATAACATATAACACCGCTTGTGCACCGCGTATTTTTTACTTGTAGTTGTAGAAAAAGAAGCGGCTCTGACGTTGTTTTAAGATGAGTTGCGTAAATTGAAAAGTCGCTATCATTTTAGAGGAAAGATAAATTGACTATTTGTAGTACGGAACTATACAATCAAATGGGCAGACAATCACCTCAACCAAGACCTCATTATCTCCAGGAAAGCAATATTAGTGCTATAATTGTACAAGCAACCGCCCCTACGTCTTGGCCGGATGTTCATGTGAGTGCACTTCCGTTAGCAACATGTGGGAAGTTAGTTACACAGCCATACATACATATAGTCACGTCTTTATCGCTAATGGGGTAGGCAGAGCGTAAACGACCCAATTTGACTGTTTTAGTTATGTTAAGTTGTTTGCAAGTACTAAACTGATTCGAAAAAACTTTAGTTTATAGAAAGCTACATTATTCTGAAATGATAAAGCTTGCAGCCTTTCTGAACCGACTACTTACTGTTTACTATACGAAAATTCTAATATAAAGTGTTAATATATGCAAGCGTGTTTTTTTTCATATCAACAGTTGTATCATTAGATACCTACCTGTTTATGAAAATTAGAAGAACACTAATAAAAAGATATGACCTCTTTTTCATATCACACGTATTTATATCACACGATTTTTTGTATCGTTTTATATCAGCAGTAAATATCCGATCGATATGTTTAATAAGTGACTAGATAGCTCGTGTAGGCTAAGCTATGTGCATGCTCCCCGGCACGCGGAGAATCCCAGGAATGCCCCGTCCCTTCCCGTTCGCGCTTGCTACATTATCGCACTGATCTTCCTTGTTCCTAGTAATACTTACTGCTTCTCGAAGGTTAGATTTCATAGATTTATAATATAATTTTGAAGCGCTTGGAAGAATTTCTCGACTTGCTAGTTTCTAGTGCGCTAATAGGATTCACTATTCTACGAAATTGTTTATTGTTAAAATTCTCTTGCATAAAATCCTCTTTATTATACTTACGACGCTAAAATGTTTTTCTTAAAGAAGTTTCCGCATAACGAATAACATAAAACTGCCTAACCCCTCCATTACCTTAAGCCCAAATTGTTCTCCAAAACAGCAACATTCCTTAAAACCAGGCGCGTCCCTCTAAGATTATTCAAACACGATTTTGACAAGACAGCAGAGAGCGCGGCAAGGAAAATCGAATGCGCTTAAAGCGGAGACGAACGTAGGCTCTGTCGGATTACAGGGAGGGAGGTACGCGGAGGCCCCGCGGAATGCAAAGTGGAGGCTTATCTTATAATCATCGGGCGTGTCAACTTATTAATAAAAATCATATTTCATGAGCTCGTCCCGGGGAGACGCGCCGCGCATAACATTGGCCGCTGGTACCCGCTGGCACAGGCTGGCCCGTTCCGTGCATTAATTCTGAGTCTACTTGTTGACAAGCTGCTTAGATTACTGTTTATTGGCAAATGAATATACAATTCTAGCCTCAGTATACGAACCAAATATTGATTTTAAAATGTGTTAATTCGGTTGGGGTACTTACCTATTATTAAAACGGTAAACAAAAAGCCCTGTTCTTTCATACTATAAGAAAAAAAAAATAGCAAGCTATTTGTTTCAAAACGTTTTATTTTATTGCTGGGTGAGTATTTAATTTAAACGGTATACAGAAAGCCCCGATTATTCATACAACTAGAGAATAAAATCACAAACATACATTTTTCTTTTTCAGAAATATATCGGGAAAATTATCATTAACTATCCTATTTCATATAAATACCAGTTTGCCACAAACCGAAAACTTACAAGGATGGAGTATTATAAACGGAGGTCTAATAGATCGTTGAGCTAATTTCTGTCAAGTCCTAAGTCAACAGGAAGGACCCGTCATGATGGAAGCGGTAAAGTGTAGTAATCTTCCAGATCTCTTGCAAATTATACCTAAACTAAGTCAAACACTCTCAGCGGCTTACTTCGTGGTTACCGCGTCAAGTTGTTACACTGTTTAGTGTGGGCATACAGGAATATACTAATATACAGGGTGGCCGAAAATTTGAAGGTTTTGCTCTACGGAGTCAATGAAAATAAACAATTTCCACACAGTTTTTTTTACTAGTAAATAAAATACAATAGTTGCCTTCACCATACAAAATTATAACCTCGATCAGACGTGTTTTATGGCTGGCATGGAAATCGAATCCCATATAAACGGTAGAAGTACCGTTATAAGTTTTAAATGGTCAGACCAATCTTCACCAAGCTTCGTACACATAATTAAATGCAACATATCTATGCTTATAATTAGTTTTCGTTGGAAAATATCAATACAAACAAAATAATGGCGGACATACGATTTTGCGTGAAACTGGCCTAAAATTTAATTTGCTTTATTATTTTGTATATGGTTTAAATTTTGATAGCAAAAGTAATTATAAGCATAGATAAGTTAGATTTTAATACATTTACAAAGTTTGGTGAAGTTCGGTCTTTTCGTTTAAAAATGGGATTTGGATGGATGTCCTTCAGAAGGAAAACAAAAGAAAATGTATCAAAAGTCCATACAAATTGCATCTGTCACAGCTTATCATCCTTCGTTTTATATCTAGATCTACCATTAAAAGAAGAAATAGATACCATAAGAATTCATTTGAGAAATTTGTTTAGTTCCTTTGACTGACCTCACCTTTTCAGTACCTGAATTCACCCTGTATAATGCATACTTCGAATGGGTATAAACCTAGCCTAACATAAGCAAACAGATTACAATATTTGCCTTGAATATTCTGAAACTACGAAAGAATTATTTTTAATGGCTATTATCTGTGACTTGGACTTTTTCGTAACTGATTTGTTAAAATACCTGGCACTTTGTGTCTGCTCGAGGATTAGTAAAATGAAAAGGGATTTTATTTTGAAAAAATGTCGTTTCATCTGCCGGGAACGGGTCCGATCCCTGCTCTTTTTACATTTTCAATCAAAATAACTTTGTTTTCTTCAGACTTCTCCCCCATAATCAACGCGCGGAATGAGAGTTAAATAATTTTGAACATTTTGTCAGCACATAGAAGCTTTGAGGTGTTGAAAAGTCAAGTCTCTTGCTGTGTGTTAACCCTTTTGCATTCGTGGCTGCACTCACGCCTCCCGACGGCCCCATAAACTGCATATCCACGTCCCATAAGGGGTTAGAGGACCTCTCGTTCGTGCGACCCGGAACACTCTTTACGACACCGGGCGCCGACACGGATCGCATTATCAAAAAAACATTTTCAAACAGAAAACCCTGTTAAAAGCCCAGTATCCCGGTTCCCATTTACGCTTTTATCATCCTCAGATCGCCCCAGGTGAAATACCATAGGTTTATCGGTAATTCTATACATTGCAGCCCCAAAACATAATCTGTTACAAACGATCTGCGAAATTGATTAAAAAGACCCCGTTTTTTTTCCCGTACCTATCTAATAGCGTACGCGGTAAAGCTCAAAGCGTCTGATTTTAATGGACGTATAAAAGGGCATCTCTGTCCATTAAATACCTTTTAAACGTTTGATCCTTTTTTGTATATGCTATGACGATGATCTGCGAACAGATTGAAACAGCAGCGACTCGCTAACAGTCATCTTATCATCGTATTTTTGAATAAAGTATAAAAGCATAAAACAAATTAATCTGTATGCGTTACGTACAAAACATTGAATTCTTATATCCTATGGGTCATGTAAATTTATTTCGCGGTTCAGTTCAACGTCATAGGGCAAACTCAAAATGGATGATCAAAATTCATTCAATTATCGGAGCGAGGCGCACGGCGCGAATAATAAATCATGAAGGTGTCGCAACTTGTCGTCGCCGGCAACCCGTTACACCCCACAGACGCCAAGAGGAAAAAATCAAAACGAGGGATCAGAAAATATAATTTCAAATAAAAGTTGAGTCGGGAGCGGTCACAAGTTTCTTAATTAAAACTTACGTCGGACGTCGCGAGGGGAGGGAACTTCGACCCAGAAATAAATAAATAAAGAAGGTACAGTGCTGTCACGAGTCGCTCATTTATTTGTCTAAAGGAGTTTTGCTCAGTTCGACGGACGTGTCTCGTAATTTGAGCGTCTGCTCGCACCGCACCGTACAGCGCCACACCAGCGCTCCGACGCTCGCCTTCCCGCCGCCTGCCGTCATATTGGCGGCTTATCTCTTTACCGTATATTTATTGCCACACGTTTCTATAAACCCCTAACAATGCCACGTATTTTAGGTGGATTCCGACAAGCATCTGTCTTGAATTCTATATTTACTTTAGCTTTCTTTTGCAGCATTCCATGCTTTACTTCTTCCACCACTACGAGCTGCCGGTGATACTACAGCAGGCGCAGCTGCAGCAGCTACTTTTGAGGACCCACCACGGCATGGGCGGCATGGTAGGTCTCGCAGGCATCGCGGCCATGGCTAGCGGAGCGGCGTACCATGACGCGCCAGGAACCGGCACGCAGGCCACACCGCCTACTGCTCAATCGACCACACAGACCGTACAGAATACGGCTCAATCCACAACCCAGACAACACCGTCTGTCTCGACGGTGCAGACCAATACGACGCATACTGGCGACGTGGCCCCGTCTATGCGCACTCTGCCTGACACTGTCACAGGCACCAACCCTTCTTCCAGTGAAAGTCCCGCTACTCCAGCTAGTACACTGACTAGCACTGACAAAGCGGTCAGTCCCGGCGGTGACAACATAAGGATAGAAGAGATAGCCCGGAGAAACTCGGGCGAAGACAAACTCGCAAAGAGAAGTAACTCAAATCTCAGTGAGCCCAGGATTGCGTCGAGCGGTGCTGGAGGTGACGCCAGCTCCAAGATGGCCGCTGAGGCTCTGGACCGCAGACGGAGGTCCACTTCCGAGGCGACTGATGACGACCCGCCGCTCGTGTCAGGTCCTGACGACGACCCCGCACCCAAGATAGCTCCCAAAGCGACCCCCGAGGCTGACGACTTAGACTAGTACCCATTACTCCTATTTTTTGCATTGATTAATTTAGTTCCAAATCTATTTCAGCTTTTGTGAATAAATCGACTATCTCGTAAATACTAATATAATGTCTATTGTGTAGATGGTACTTACTATCGCTAACAGAACAGTCTGTCATAACCTGTTACAATCCACAAGATGTAGATTTATTTTGAGCGAGCTAGTTGACCCCTCGTGTTGTAGGTAATTCGTATGGAATGGTGATTGTAGTGTATAAGACTATGTGCTGCCATTACAGCAAACATGTAAATAATTAGATATCGATAAATATAATATTTATTAGGATTTATGTGTTAATTAATATCGAATTTGTAATTTGTTACTTTGAATATGCTTTGAATGGCTGGAGGTGGCATACTCTTTTCAGTGATTTAGTTTATTGCAATAAAAATATTTTCGTTCAAACTTGACTATTATTTTTGGAAACCAAAATCAAAATGCGCTTATAAATTTTGTAACATTTTATTAAATTTTCATAAAGAGGTTTAACAATATCTTAATAGCTATGATAGCGGAGTTTGTCCTGCGGTGCCCGTGATGTAGTTCATCTGTGAACAAAATAGAAAGTAATTAGTCTTTTGCAAGCATTCATCTTAATTGCACAGGGTAATTTATAATTAGTTAACGATCATCTGAAGTACTTAGATGTCCTGGCGATAGGGTTGAGGAATAAAATAACGTACCAGGAACAGCCAGATTCACTGGAATGTTTGTTATCAAATTCAATTTATCATCATTATCAGTACCTACGGTACCTAGGTACCTGTTTTGATTTAAATATTGATCTCTAGTAAAAATAAGCAATCACAAGTTCATAAGGAAAAATACGAAAAAGTGTCATACATATATATAAAAACTCACAATAAAAACCCCAAAAATGAAAAACTACATAGAAAATAAACGTGTACGAAATTGCCGATGATTCTTTAAAAATGCGTTGATTCTGTTGATAGAAGCTAGCCTGCCCGAATGAATCTTGTAGGTCCTATGCCTACGACATTCAGACGAAGAGGTTTAGCTTCGGTTTCTTGCCTTGTTTGATAAAAAATATCCTGCCTTGTATGATACTTCGCCCTATATATGGTG
Organism: Scrobipalpa costella; assembly: GCA_949820665.1. Taxonomy (NCBI): domain Eukaryota; kingdom Metazoa; phylum Arthropoda; class Insecta; order Lepidoptera; family Gelechiidae; genus Scrobipalpa; species Scrobipalpa costella. The sequence continues at coordinate 12,067,882 of OX463312.1, forward strand.
TAAGGGACAGCTTCCCGCAAACAGATAAGGGTTGCTCAGTCAACAAAACTTAACAAGTATTCGTATAGTTTTTATTTTGTATAGGGAAGTAACTTTTTTTTGGGGGCCCGATGGTGTAGTCGATAGGGCCGCTGCCTCCGGAGCGGGAGGTCCTGGTTCGAATCCCACCACGTACCAATGTGTTTTTCGGTTTTCGAATTTCATATGTACGTTTATTCGGCGCTTTTTCCGTGCTTGGGAAGGCACGTTAAGCCATTGGTCCCGGTTAATATCGTTTAATACCGTAGATATTAGTCGTTAAGCCAAATTAGAGGCCAGTTCTAAGCATTGGCGGCTTGAAAACTCTGACCTAATCTAGGATTGGGTCTGGTTTCCCTTCTGGGTTGCAGAGGTCAGATGGCAGTCGCTCTGTGTAAAAACCAGTACCCTCGTTCAATCCCCTAGAATAGGTAGCCGACCCTGTGAGATACGGGATAAGGCTAGGGAGATGATGATGATGAGGGAAGTAAATTTTTATACATTTCCTTCAGGAAACTGGTGAAAGTTGTTCAGTTTCGTTGACTGAGCAACCCCATTAGTTCGCGAAAAGCTGTCCCTTACACCACTGTACATTAGTTAGGTTTCTTTGCAGCTGTTCCAAGTGTAGATTTCTTCTTTTTCTTTTGCAGCTGGTTGTTCGATGAGTTTTTCCTTGTCAGCTACGTGTATTCTCAAGCAATAACATCTCGTAATGTGTGTTAATTCCCCAAGAATACGCGTGACCTCCAAGTAAGATGTCTATTTTCTTCTTCATTTTGCTGTCAGTGAAGTAGGTCCAGTGCGCCACTATCTAAAAGGTATCTTCTATCTTACTGAATATCACCTATCGAATTTATTTAGGTTTTACCAGGTTCTACTGTCTTGCAAATACGAAATTCGAAAGATGGTACCAAAAGATGGAAAACTTTAGATTGTGGTCCACTAAAGCTACAGATAATTAAGGTACACTTAAGACTAGTACGAAACATTTTTGTAAGTGTACAATTTTAAATATGAGGTTGTGACTGTTAAATTAAACACAAGGTAGGTAAGTTATAGAAGAAATCAACAAAAAAAAAGAACTACCAATGAAATACCAGCTTCATATCACAAAGGGTCGTCACTCTTCATACGTTAGAGCAGGTTGACAAACAATAGAATCGTGAGGAAACCCCCGTCATATTATTTCCCGCACATCCGGAGTCACATCCGCATGAAATATGGGAGAAAGTAAATCAATAGTCGGTACTGTACTTATCTGGTCGTATCACCATGACCCGGATCGAATTGAAAGAGGGCAGTAGACAGATAGACTGTGGCCATAATGACAGCGGGAACGAGTTTTAATCCGAGGCAAAAAAATATATTAATGGCGTTGGGTGCGGACACGTATGCCGGACAACGCCGGATTTGCAGTGGAAGTAGATCATGCGCCGAATCGACGCTGTGCAAGCAATTTTGAGTTGATGATGATAGATTTACATTGCCAGCGAGCTATGGAGCGCAGTATGCTCGGCCTGAAGCTGACTGATCAAGTCAGGAATTCTATACTGCGCTATAAAACGCAAATATCTGACGTTGCCCGAACAGCACCCAATTTGAAATGGGATTGGGCCGGTCACCTTTGCCGTAAGCCTGAGAAACTATAGGCAAAAGTTAGCACCGAGTGGAAGCCACCCACCACAAACCGACGCTGCGGAAGACCCCGTCGCTGGTGGCGCGACGAGCTAGATACATTTTCGGAGGAGTCGCGCCTGGAGGCACAAAATAGGGATAAGTGGAAGGAGAAGAGGGAGGTTTTTGCCCAGAAGTGGGATGATGTAGACTAAGTAAGATAAGATACATAAGTCAACTGGCTAGGGTTAGTGAAATAGTTCACTTTCAGTTTGTCACATGCCCACACCGTGCCCTTGGATGAAGCTAGATTGATGTGTTTTGATCCTGAGACGAGAGTGAATTTTGAAATAAAGTCCTTTATAAGTAATACAGTTTGATGGTTATAATATAAATAAATCAATCAACCAATGAACACCGTTAAATAAAAACTCTTAAGTTTAAGGTACGTCAGAGTACAGTCAAAATCCGCTCCCTTCTGTCTCCCCGCTTCCGCTGGTTCTTCTCCTCGGCCATACAGGCAGAAGGCGGCTTAATCGCCGGGGCGCGTGCGACATCACGATCGACGCATCTGGGTAATCCTGCGCTCGGACACCAGGCTCCCAGCGCCCAGTGCCTCCGCCGGATTTACCCGCACATCCGCACAGCTGGAACAAAATACCAACGCTGATTGTCGAGATTAAACGGCCTACCGTGTTTTAGCGAGATTTGGGTTTGCCGGGGCGTAAGGCATTTTGGGAAATACAAGTTTAGAAAACTGTTAGGTTGATGACTTTAAATGGGACTAGATCTAAATAAAATATAGGTTAACCTTTATAAAAAAAGATAAATAAGCTTCATTCATTGCCATTTACAGATGAATAACTCAGAGTAAAAATATAAAATCTTCTCAAATGTATCTTTGTATCAAAGCTTTCAGATCGTAAAATAACATTATTAAACCGTTTACAAAAGACGGTGGATTCTTAGGAGTTTTATAGGTAAAGAAAAGATCCGTAACACCTATTCAGAGAGTATTTGTCGGGTGCGATCTTTAACCGACAATCGGATATCAAACGCTCACCCGTCGGAGGTTTTATCCGTCCGCGTTATCTACGGCGGCCTCTTTGATCCGCGGCCGCTTTGAAGTCGTCGTGCCCTTTGTAGCCGCCCGCCTTCCGCCCGCCGCCCTCGCAACCTGCACAGACGATTAAGATACTCTCAAGACTACTGTGACACTATTAGGAAGAACATAATAGATATTAACCAACATTGGGGATATTACAGGAAAACATATTGAGGCAAAAAAAAACACACAACACGTGCTACGTTTGCTACAACACTTGCTACGGTGTATCAAACGTAGTACTTTTATATAATATAATATGTTAAAGTTATGCGTAGATTCCAGATATTTATATTAAATATGTGATCAAATAAAACACCAACACTCTTGCCAAAGATAAATGTAGAAAATAGAACTTTCCAAATAAAAATGTCATGCATATTTTCACTTCGCAGCTAAACTAAAAGCCCGTTTAACCAAGCGGACGAAACGGGCCGTGAAATGTTAAAAAGTAAGTTGAGTTGTAAGCGATTTGAGCTCGGCGCAGACGGGCGACGAGCAAAAAGTGCTATCTCATAAATATGAACGACAATTAGATGGTCTGCGCTGGTGTGCTCCAACCACCTGTTGAACCAACCAAGTAGTATACTAAGCTAGTGTACTAAACTGCTACTAGAGAGCTTTCTGACGAGTATGTTTGCAGTAAAGTTTCAGCTTTTCGCCACTGGATTTGCGACGCTTGGATTACTTTAAACATCTTTGAACGTAGCGAGTACTGTAGGGGTTTAGTAAACTATTTGCAGTAGTAGTTTAAAATGTAAGAAATTTGATATTTTATATTTTACTATTTTGCTTTCAAGATAAATACACTCAAGAGGTTAGATATGATTATTAAGCACTACCTAACACATAAGGAAGACAATGTTTAATATCTACACCTATCAAAATCGAAGACCTTACTGTAGAAGAAATCCAAGTAACAATGAATCGAAGTCACAACCATGAGTAATAATTACTCTACATATTTCCTTGCTCTGCACAGATTTCGCAGTAAGCCGGAATGTTCCTGCGGTAAATTGACAAGCGCTACCGACCTGTAACATTTACCTACATTATGCCAACCAGATTTACTACCAACGTTTTCATACTAACTATTAATTGAAACTGAGCCATAGTCTTTCGAAATAAAGCTCACATTAATGCGCACGCCACACTCGGTCTCTAGGCTGCGCTACCGAATAACTTTACAAGCATTATCCAGCTTTGAATTTAAATACGAAAGACATAAAGCTGATTTTCAAACAGAAGGTTTATGTTTGAAAATATTTTATGAAATCCCGGTGTATTCGAATGCCGTGTGATGCATTTTATAGCACGTGTACTGTCCCGTATGTTAATAATCGTGCAGCCATTGCATCCGCTTTTATTATTCAAAGTAAAATATTATGACGTGTAACAGTGTGTTTTCAGTGTCCATAAAAGTTACGCGTGACATTTAAAAAAGTCTCTCGTTTAGGTGTTGCTCTGTTACATGTTACAAAGTAACTGGCGACGGTGGACCAAAAGCCGCCTTTTAAATTGAGCCGCGCACGTACGAGCTCGCAATATTAATCGCATAAAAATTGGTTCAAAAGCTTTGAATTTCCCAAACAGCAGACCCCGTTTTTCCGCGATATTATATCTAAAAGCTCTCCCTCGTTCGGCCGCTCACAATTCGTCCTCAGGCGCGTCCAACGGTCGCAACTCGCCACAAAAGCGAAATTAATTTTAAAATACACCAAAAGAAATTAACTTTCAGCCCGCGACGAAACCGAGGTGAAAGTTTCAAACGAGGGAACACTCGGAACGACTTAAAAATAATAAAGTAGACGTAAATGTGGTCGCCGAGGGACAATCCCATATTTTTGTGAAGTTTCTTTGGGAATTGTTTGCTACAATCGCATTTAAAAGGCGCACAGTCTGCTAGCTCGCCCCTGCAATAAATTGGGAGAGTATTAAGTTCGCCCGTGCGTGTGACAGTTCGTATGAAACCAAGTCTCCTAATTAAATGCGCAATACACTCGCTTTAATACTCATTTTGTACCATCTAATTATATCGCGAGGTTGGCTTATTTCGGTGGACCTTTTTATTTTTTTGTGCTTGCAATATGTCTCAGTTTATAGGGTAACTTAAGTAATATTTTCAATGAATTTACCTTGGCATTAATAAAATAACCTCCGAACATTTTTCTCGATACTACACTGGGGTGGTTAAATTTTCCGTCTTACCCGCCACTCCCCGCGGAGCGCTTAAGCAGTCTGGGACATAACAGACTAATTTTTATATGCCTTTTTACAAGAGCTGAGGATAATCGAACTGCCAATCTGGCTCGAACAAAGAAGCTTTCGAACATTGAAACTAATAGGAACTTTAATAAATCTCTATCGGGGGATGTCTAATTATGTTGGCGGAGATTGTTTTAAGTTGCTCGTTTTAGTTTAAAAGATAGAGTAGAGAACGTTTCTATTGCAGACTTGTTGAATATCCGGTCAATGATAGCGGAGGGATCTTATAAGATTCTGTTTATGCTTAGACATGGACGGACAGTGTAAAATAAAGCAAGAAAATATAATAAACTACAGAATACAGCGAGTAATAACCGTTCCTTGCACTTGTCAGTCTTTTCATTGCCTTTCACACAGCTCGACCTCGAGATGAGTTTAAACAAAAATATGCATAATTGTGTACAGTACAGAGCGGGTACAGTCGCGGGCGCAGGTGGCCGGCCGTCTGGCGTGCGACAGGTAATTAAAATGGTAATGAGCCGCGAGACGACCGGGACCGACGACCGCACACAGCCAGCGCCGGCGCCGTCGAGCATACGGGACCGGTAAGCACGAACAAGCTCTTTGTAATCGCGGGTTTGTCTTTAACACGCTTTTAGGTTTCTTGTGAAGATGAATTTCATTATTGGAAGCTGGAACCTAACTCTGGTTTTTCATGTTGTTAGTTGCTTTAGCAATTTTCTAGAAATCTTTGTAGTACGTCTGGAAGTGGTAAAAAAACAGAATTTACCAGCCGGTACCATTCTCGGGCAAATATAATACACATAATAATAATAATTCTTCCATGCTGAACTGGGAGCGAAAGAAAAACATAGAATGTACCAGCTGCATTTCCTCCCGGGTATGCTGTGAAAACCAGCTAAAGGAACCGAGGGTTTCAGTATATTGCAATTTAGGCGATGGGCTGGAAACCTGTCACTACAGCAATATACCTACAAATCTATCTTAAATAACCCTCAAAACTTTGTCAGAGTTGGCGGAACGACCATTGTTTAGGTCTTTTATGCTCTGCCTACCCCATTAGGGATAAAGGGTGATTATATGTATGTAATAATAATAATATTTTCAATGACGGCGGTCAATCTGCCCAGCCCAGAGATCGGCCACCTGCGCAGGACTAGTTTTTAGTACCCAAGTGTTTGCACTACACACGGTCACGGGTGCACTCTCTATTCCTTCAATCTATTTTTCCGATGAGACAGATTGGCTGACACGACCAGAGAGAAATCAGGCGCAGGACCGACTATTTACATGCCCATCCGACACCATGGATCATCTTACTTTTCGGACAATCAGGTGATCAGCCTGCAATGTCCTAACAAAACTATAAATAATAAAACAAAGTCATTGTCCCCGCTGGGAATCGAACCCAGGACCTCCGGATTGCGAGCCCATGGCTCAGACCGCTAGGCCACGGAGGCAGTTAATCTAAGATTATACACATATTCTAAGAGAGACAACTAATGGTTTTAGTGTATTGCAATGTATGTATATTTAGCAGAGATGGAGCTTATATTAAAACCCTGTGTAGAGTTGAGCCAATACCCCATAAAATAGGTGTATTCGCTCAACACTACACATTTAAATTTATAACAATAGTAACTGCACTATCCAGCATAATATAAGAAAACTACTCCTTTGCCCAAAGGTTGCCTGGCAGAAATTGCTACCCTAGCAATAAGGCCGCCTAATTGTACTCTGTTTGTTTTGTAATGTTTGTTCCTTTACAATGTGTTGTTTATGTGCAATAAAGAATATTTGTATTTGTATTGTATTGTAATATATTATTTCAAAAGAGAAACAGAATAAGTTCATGAATGAGCAGGTATATTTGGACGAAATGAATGGGCGAATTGTTTGTAAATAACCAATACCGAATTCAATGATACGTAACTTTTCTGAAACTGAACGTACTTAATTAAAATGGTAATGGGTCGTGGTCCCGGTCAACTCAGTTACTGAACACAAATGAGTAAATAAAGTTTATTTTTAATATAAGATAGAGCAGCTGGTGCCTATTTGTTTATTTTTCCTTTGATCTAGTTTTTATAATTACTGTAGGGCCCTCATATTCGCTACGGTGTGTACAAATTGTAGCTAAATCTATTATGAATCAAATCTTATCTTATTTTTTTATTTCAGTTTAAGAATTTTCTTCTATGCTGACCTGGGTGCGAGAGAAAAACATAGAATCTGCCAGCTGCATTTCCTCCCGGACATGCTGTAAAAACCAGCTTATGGAGCCGAGGATTTTAGTATATTGTAATTTAGGCAATGGGCTGACAATCTGTCCCTACAGTAGTATACCTACAAATTTATCTTAATTAACCCTCAAAACTTTGTCAAACGTGGCGCATCGACCATTGTTCCTGAACAACGACAACGACCTGTCGTTTACGCTCTTCCTACCCCATTAGGCATAAAGGCGTGACTATATGTATGTATGTAAGAATTAATACCACTGTCAGCAAATAAAAGTTGTACGCATCAATGATCGATACGATATATGGTATTGAATATTTGTAGGTAGTTGGATATTGTATGAAATGAGATTCGTTCAAAACTAACTTTTGGTAATCTAAGTAGATTTAGCTCGGTTAATCTAAAATCATGATACAAGTGTTGAACATTGAAGAGAGTTTGCGCGGATCATTAATCAAACTCGATTTAAATTAGCTGGTGACATGTGACTTGAAGCTGAAAACAGGAGTCGTGGGCGGGACGCGGGACGCGGGGCGACGCGGCGCCACTTCAAAGACCCGACTGGGATGTACAGTCGCGCGCACAAATACCTCACCAACCGCACTGTACCTACCCTCGAACATAAGCCCTTCACGCTTCCGCCCAAAGTCGATATTTCCGCACCGCAAGCTACGCCAGCTACTCGCATCTCCGAAATAATCCGTAACTTTAAATGAATTCGTTAATTACACTAGTGTTGATTCGGTAAGAAACACACCCGAGGGAGCTCAGCAATTACCTATCAACAAATTAACCCGTCGTACGGCCTCAGTATCGGCTTACGGAAATTTTGGCAATATTACTTAGAAATTATTTTTGTACAGGATTTAGTTCATAATTTGCCGGATTAACGAAATCTTACCGAAAATCTAAATTGAAAATGTTGTACACGAACCACGTTATTATCGGTAAGCAGAACTAAAATAATGTTTTCCTTAATATTACTTAATATTTGACTCTATTTCTGATAACATAATTCTTGATCGATAATAATTTTAACAAAATTGTATTGTTACGTTGTTATTGGAATACAATTTCATGAAGTTCTAGAACTTTAATGGAAATCTACGACAAAAATAGTCTAAATATAAAAATTGTTTCATGAGAGTAATAATATATATAAAATACTACATTACTATATATATAATATATATAGTAATGTTTAGGCTGACATAGGCCCGTAGTTTTAAACATTACTTGAGACTGATAGCTGGTTTGAGATCGTATCAGAAATGTCATTTATGTTCAATATGGTTTAAAGAAACTTTATTCTCATAAAAGACCTAAATACAAGTCACTTACATGAGAACAAGACTATAACTTAAAATTAACATAACCGTTCGTATTCTGCAGATAAACGTCAATTCCAATAAAAAACTTGCAGTATAACTAGGTAGTAGTTTTCTTCGCTTAGGCACTAAAACATTAGACCATCATATTATCAATGACATCTCCATAACATTAAAGTTTAAACTTTACTTAATTTATTTTTAAAATAATGAGCAAGTCTTTTCTTAAAAATAGTAAATGATTCTATATTTCTAATATTTGACAGCTAGCTTTGATAGCTTACCCCTATTATAAAGTTATAATATGGCCTGTCAAATCCGTAATTTATATCGCTCTCAATCCTGAAATCGCTTTATAAATACGAACCATAAACCCTGTCAACTATAGACACCCAAAACATGCGTCGAGTGTACAACGGCCAATAATGACATCCTAATCCGAATATAATAAGAATATCAGAAGTGAGCGATGCCCTCAGCGTAATCACCAGTGTTGACTCTCCATAACCGACTTCAAACATAATTATGCCCTCGATTTGCGGGGAAATTGGCGATCGCAGCGGGACGACGCATCAAGGCTTTAACTGAACGTAGGCGAGGCGCTGGTTTACAAGGAGAACTGTCAATAAAAACTGCCTCTGGGTCTAGTGGTCAGAGCCATGGGCTCATAATCTCGAGGTTCTGGGTTCGAATAACACAAAGTTGATATTTGTCAATTTATTACTATGTGAAATTTTCCCCAGTTTGGTTAGGACAATGCGGGCTGAATCACCTGAGTTTGAAAGAAAAACAAACGTGCTTTGGAAGACACTTGTAGCCGTCGGTCCCGATCGCTGTCTTTAATAGTGATCGTTAAAAACCGTATCAGAGGTCTATTAGCTGTTCTATTAGGTGGTTTAAAAACTCTGATACCAGTGTTCATCGGGTCGATGGACTCCATACCCACAAGAAGACTGTCAAAAATGGGGTTGACGGCGTTAGTTCTCTTTTTCGCCACATTCATATAAACTCTTGCCGTGTTATATCTTGAGCCAACACGGTATCGGGGTCATTGTTTGGTTATCTCATTATTGGCTTATTGATTCCATCAGCTTCATTAATACGCTTTTTCGGCGCCATGTTTGCTAGGGAAAATCTGGTCGGTAAATCTATTGGAGTATGATTTGTGAGCTTCGTGTTTGGTCGTAGTTACTTCTTACAGTTCGGAGAATAAGTCGTCCATTTTGCGGCGAAGAAGTTGTTTTGTTTATGAAGTAAGAAAGTTTATTAGTTTCTTTCATGCTGGACTGCAAGCGAGAGAAACACGTAGAATGTGCCAGCTGCATCTCCTCCCGGGCATGCTGTAAAAACCAACTAAGGGATCCGAGGGTTTCTATTACATTGCAATTTAGGCGATGGGTCAATCTGTAGTACAGTTATATATCTACAAATCTATCTTAAATAACCCTAAAAACTTTGTGAAGCATGGCGGAACGACCTTTATTTAGGTCGTTTACGCTCTGCCTACGCAATTAGGGATAAAGGCATGATTATATGTATGTATGTAGTAAGTTGTTATTTAAAGTAACATTACCTGAAATTAGACTGAATTTAAAAAATCTGCATTTTTATAAAAAAGTGTGTCCTTTTTCCATCTTTTCTTTTATTGCAAGCATCTTAAACTTCGTTCACCCTTACTGCGGTAGTTCGCTCGTTCTTCCAATATCATTATCGCGTTATCTACCTCTTTACATTAAGTAAAATGTCGGCGTGCGTGCATATTGAGCACTATGAGGCGCTACGAGACTACATGAGGTTCTATAAGGCTCTATGAGGCAGTATGCAATTTCACGCCGCCCGTCCTCTTAGTGGCGATAAACGGGAAATATCTTCCCTCTCACCCGCCGACGGAATACCAAGTGCCCAACTACAAATTATTTTAAAACTTCCCCCTTTTTCTAACTCCGGTCGCCTTTGCATTCTGTTGAAGATAACCGCTGCAATATAAGTAAATTATATTATGGGAGCTTGTTCATATGTCGTAGCTCGTAGCAGTCGTCTACGAGGTTCGTAGACATTAGCTACAGCGTACCGGAGAATAAAATTATTGTGTTGTAGTAAAACCTAGAGAAATAAACAACAATCACGCCTTTATCATAATGGAGTAGGCCAAGCGTCAATGACCTAAACAAAGATAGTTCCGCTACGTCTGACAAGTTTTGACGGTTATGTCTATGGTTATTTCAGATAGATTGATGTAATGACAGTTTGTTAGCCTATCACCTAAATTATAATAGCTTGAGTAGCAATGTGCAAATCGCGTCATGGCAAAAAATACCTTCGAATCCCTTATTTAATTTATGATCGAGAGTATTGCATAATTAATAAGTACCATCAACATTGTTACATAGTAAATCTATTTGGCGCTCCAAAAACCGTCAAATTCCAAAGTCAATTTGTTTTAATTACCGTTATCAGAACAATAAAATAATTTGTACGCCAGTAAATACTTGCAAGTTGAGTATGAATGACACGGTGGAGTAATTTGAAAGGAGCCGTCGTCTGTAATGAAAGAAGAGGATACGGAAGCTGTAATCCATCAGTAAACGTCACTCCTGAGAGATCAGCCGGCAAATTTTAATTTTGGATGGAACTCAGTTAGCGTACAGACTTCGCTAATGAATTAAAATATTTTACAGATTTAAACAATGTATAATACCGGGTGTAAGAGTCCCATTCTTCCATGCTGGACTGGGAGCGAGAGAAAAACGTAGAACGTGCCAGCTGCATTTCCTCCCGGGCATGCTGTAAAAGTCAGCTAAGGGATCCGAGGGTTTCAGTATATTGTAATTTAGGCGATGGGCTGACAACCTGTCACTACAGCAATATACCTACAAATATATCTTAAATAACCCTCAAAATTTTGTCAGACGTGGCGGAACGACCTTTGTTTAGGTTGTTTACGCTCTGCCTACCCCATAAGGGATAAAGGCGTGATTATATGTATGTATGTAAGAGTCCCTCCAGTTCGGAATATGTACAGAGATACCTATTCGCGGGGATAATAGTTGAGTTTATTGCTATTTAATTGTTTATCTATTAAGTAAATAGGTTTATTATACGGGGTGTAATGGACAGCGTCCCGCAAACTGATAGGGATTGCTCAGGCGACGAAACTGAACAACTATCACCAGGAAATTCTTTTAGGAAATAAATAAATAGTTTTTTCATACAAAATGTACTCATCGATCAGACAATTTGTATGGAAAGGCCAATTTTTATTATCACTTCCTGAAAGAATTTCCTAGTTAAAGTTGTTCAATTTCATTGACTGAGCAACCTCTATCAGTTTGCGGGACGCTGTCCCTGACACCCCGTATAATAAACCTGTTTACTTAATAGGTAAACAATTAAATAGCAATAAACTCTACTATTATCCCCGCGCATAGGTATCTCTGTTCATATTCGGATCTGTAGAGACCCAGCGTTTCTGGCATATGCGGCATTCTACCTTCGAACGACGAACGATCTTTGCTGTCCCACAATAACGCGTCTTAATACCTAAATACTTTTACCTATTTCATATATCGAATTGAATTTTAACATATTATGGACTTTTTTTTTCTTTCTTCCATGCTGGACTGGGAGCGAAAGAAATATATAGAATGTGCCAGCGGCATTTCCTTCCGGGTATGCCATAAAAACCAGCTAAGGGATCCGAGGCTTTTAGTATATTGCAATTTAGGCGATGCGCTGACAACCTGTCAGTACAACAAATCTATCTTAAATAACCCTTAAAACTTCGTAAGATGTGGCAAAACGACCTTTATTGAGGTCGTTAACGCTCTGCCTACCGCATTAGGGATAAGGCGTGATAGTGCAATGTGTTTTTTTACACTCTCTGCACTTTGTTTGTTGCGCTCGTTTAGTCTGTACGAGGCTCCAGGGCGCGGTCTATCGCGAGTCAAACTTAATGTTTCGCGTGACTCGAATACCAAGATATCATTTTAATTTTAGCCCCTTCCGCCCTGAGCCAAGAGAGGTGTCACCCAGCTCCCAGCCTCCCGCACAACCAACTTTACATATTTTTGAAAATAAATCTCGTTTCACGAAAAAGAATTTTGATGTAAACAGACCCGGTTAATGGAAATTTGTCTCTCAGTATTCCGAGGCGTTAAATTAAAAGACGAATCATATTCGAGCGACGACTAACTCAATAACACGGTGCGCAGTGAATGGCAAATCACGAAATCGAAACAAGAGGAATTTCGTATTACTTATTTAAAATATAACATTCCTGAATATGAATGACGGCTCTCGCAATCAACCTGTACGGGAGTCAATCCGTTATAAAGGAATTTCCATCCGGAGCTTAAATTCCAAACGAAAGCTTCACCTGTCCGCTTCTAGCGAGCGCTTGTCCGTCAAATGCAACGAATCAAAGAGCACCGAAATTCGGAACATTTTATTATTCAATTATAGCATGCGACGGGCAATATGCCAGCGTGAAAATGACACCAGCCCCCCCCTCCCCTCTCCGCGCTTCTAATCCCCCGGCTCGAGCCGCGATGCGGATCTCAACCGGATAATAAACATGATGGTTAAGAAGATTACTTTATAGTGCAAACTTGTTCATGAATTAACCAAAATAAACGTCGGCAAGCTCGCAGCGTGTGGCGCGCCTAATTAAATTTGGATAGTCGCGAAGTTTGAGCAGAGTCTGTATGCAGGTGCACGTAATCTCGCACGGACGTACTACTGCAGTCATTTCTGACGGAAGCACTAAACATTAGTTTGTTTGTGAAGTTAGAAACGGCCGCAGATTGCTCTAACTTGTGTATTGCGGAACGCTGGAGCTATTTAATTGCGGTACGTGTGGGTATGTCGCTTAGGGATGTTTCGAAAGCAGTGTCTTAGTCGGATTGGTATCGCGACCGCGGCGTGCTAAGTGGATTGGAGTGGGACCTCATCTGTTCGCCGTCAGAGACTTGGGGTGGGCTCCCTCCTCTCCCCGGCCCCCTCCGCCTGAATTGCGTTAAATAAAGTCAAATTGAGCAATAAAGGCGGGCTCCCCGCCATAATGCAATAGAATCGCGGTCGCCGCGGCTGCCACTACACTCACTAATTTACACTAGTGTAGGTGCGCCTTAGGTTAGCGGAAAACTCTATTAGATTAGTTCACCACGTGGCATGATCCTAGACCGACAAGTGGAAACGTGTTAACATCAATAGGCCACGTACCTATGATACGAAAATACTTATGTCTAAATTCTTATTCTGTCTGTCATTCATTTCATTACTTACCCCGGGACGGAAAGAAAGGCCGTGTTGCTCTAAGCTTAACCTTATTGGGGGAAACCCATACCCTTCAGTGGATTTTAGTACCTGTTTTAATGTAATTTTCATAATATCGAAAAAAATAATTCGTCTCGCATAAACTATTTAAATTTTTAGATAATTGTAAACATTCATTCACAATCGTTTCATTCTTGTAACGCAATCTTTTTACATTGTCTTAAATCTAAGACGGTTTAAGGAGCAGAAGAAAGCGGTTTTTTTTTCGAATAACTGCACAAAATTGTACATTTAATAAGCGAGAAGGAAGTTAACTGTGCTGGTGTTGGGGTTAGTTGCCGAGGGTGGAAGGAGTTGGTTGTTATGAAGCGGCGTTCTGAGCCAAGAAATCATCGCTCCTATTACACGCCTTTGCTAAGCCAGGGCTGGTACTACCAAGCTATATATTCTTACATTAATAAGAAGAAATTTTCTTACATATCTTCCATGCTGGACTGGGAGCGAAAGAAAAACATAGAATGTGACAGCTGCATTTCCTCCCGGGCATGCTTTAAAAAACAGCTATGGGATCTAAGGGTTTTAGTATATTGCAATATAGGCGATGGGCTGACAACCTGTCACTACAGCTATATACCTATAAATCTATTGTAGTTAACCCTCAAAACTCTTTGTCAGACGTAGCGGAACGTAATTTTTTAGGTCATTTACGCTCTGCCTACCCCATTAGGGATAGGCGTGATTATATATTTAAAGTAAAAAAAGAAATTTCACTGAGCTGGCGTTGGGGGTAGTTGACGAGGATGGCAGGAGTTAGTTGTTATGAAGCGGCCTTTTGAGTCAAGAAATTATCGCTTCTATTACACCGCCCTTGCTTAGCCACGGCTGGTATAACACTACTGTCTATTGCACTAGATATTTTTTAACTGCATAGAAATGTGTACATTTAAAGTTATTGCTCATATTCAAATATAATCATAGTTCAAATTAATATTGCAAATGGAAAAGTATATCTGCATGTTTGTTGCATTTTCACGCCCGAATACGACTAAACGGAATTTTATACAATTCTACTGGACCATTACCGTAGTAGTGGATCAGTTGACGTAGTAGTAGCCTGGAGATTAAAACTGGTTAACAATCAGCCGGCATAGGATTTAAAAACGCCATCCGTAGGTAGTCCAGTTCAAATACCGATGCGGCTGGATCGACTCATCTCGCTGCGTCTGCGGAGCCAACGAGCAGAGTATTGACCATATAATCTTCGAGTGTCACCTTACCAAATACAACGCTCTACCCGAAGACCTGATCGTCTGGAACGACGACGCCCTAAAGTGGCTGAAAGCGTTCAAGGATAAAGATAGATGTCACACTCTGTTGAAGTCCTACGATTGAATAACAATGGAAAGATAGAAATTCTTATCTTATCTTATCAAGCCATTAGTGTCCCACTGCTGGGCAAAGGCCTCTCTTCGGTCTCTCCACGACTCTCTGTCCTGTTCCGGCCAGTTCTCTAGAAAGGCAACCAGTTCGTCTTGCCACCGCCGTCTGGGTTGGCTACGCCGCCGCTTGTCTTTTCTGGGCATCCACTCGGTGGTCTTCTTCTGTCGAGTGGGTATCGAGTCTATCGACCCGATGAACCCTGGTGTCAGAGTTTTTAAACCGCCTAGTAGGCAGAACAGGTACAACTCTGCCACTATCAAAAACAGCGACCGGGACCGACGGCTCAACGTGCCCTATGAAGCACGAAATCTCTTTCTTTTCGGAAAATCAGGCGATTCAGCCTGCAATGTCCTAACCAAACTGGGGAAAAATTCACAAAGTGATAAATTCTCAAATATCAACTTTGTGTTTCCCCCCTGGGAATCGAACCCAGAACCTCCAGATCGGGAGTCCATGGCACTAGCCACTATACCACGGGGGCAGTTTACTCGGTGGTCATTTTAGCCCATAATTCGTCTGGCATGCGACATACGTGACCTGCCCAGTCCCACTTATAAAGATAGAAAATTTTACCCATCTAAATAAAAGTGAAATCTCACCTTAGGTAACCCTACAAAGAACAAATAACCCTTTCAGCAGCTTGGCTCACCGCTCACCGCCGCCGCACATCTTGAGCTCGGAATCGGCCTTTAGGTTTAAAATTCAATTTATATCAATTTGAGTGTAATCAGTTGTTGGGGGCGCGCAAAAATACGCCGCGTTTCCGCCGAGCAACCGTTACTGCGTTATGGTAATGAGAGTTACGGTGTGTTGTAAACGCACTCGCAGATTGTATTAGCCTTTATTATATAGCGCCTTTTTGCTGGTGATGTGGTTTTTTACATTGAGGATTGATGCATGTTAAGGTTTTATTTTTCATAAGGTGCTGAAAGTGGTGAAAAGTTTTTTTGTTCTCGATCATGCGGCATATTGAAATAACGCTAGCTGAATCTTGTGAAGGCGAATATGGTTAAATATAATCCTGGTCTGTAAAGCAGAAGAGGAAGTCAATTATTGATGATATCATAACTAATTTCAGATTTTTTATAATATTTTTACGTCAAAATAATTGTCTGGAGATGTGTTAATTTTTGATTTGTAAATATAATATTCGCGATTTAAACAAACTCAATTTTGGTAAATCGTGGCGCGTGCCTCTGTCTGTACCGCCCAATCCTTGCGTCGCCGTCGCCGGCTCACGAAGACGTCACTGTCACAATAAAAAATCAAATAACTCGCACTCACTTACTCCCCGTTGTCTTTTTAAAAACGTTTTTAATATTCGTCGGCTGTCTTTGCACGCTCTATAGCAATTTCGCCTTGTTTTAAAGCAGACAATTGAGCTTTTTTTGTTGATACAAGTTGAGAGCAGTTGGAGCGAGGGTAATCTCTTTTACGTTTGTTGGATTTGAGACTAGGAGTGTATTCTTTTTCGTTCGTTTCGTCAACGGTTGTTCCTGTTTGTCCACGCTATTCGCTTGTTTCTTTGGATGAATGTTCACGGACGGGTGCTTACTCAGAATGCGTGTAAATTTTTAAGCTCAGAAATGTTTCTTGCGTTCTTTTGTCGAGGTTCCTGCTCTTTCTATTCTTATAATTGCACTGAGCATTATTTGCTGCATCTTTGTGGACAACAATTCGGGCGAAATGAACTTTCTAATACCTTTAGCTACAGTATTTAGACTCGTATTTATAAAGCCATATCAAGATTGAGAGCAATATTAAGTATGGATTTGACATGTCGTTTTGTTCTGAAATGACATTTCAGATACGAACTCAAATTCGCTGTCACTCTTGAGAGCTGATTATAAATACCTAAATATCGCATCAGGTCGAACTTTAACTTTCACCCAAATTCCTTGAATGTAAGACACTATTGAGTAATTGAGAAGCTAATTTCGATCAAGTTCCCGACCACAGATTAACATTACAAACCATTATTACGAACAAATCAATAGATATCACACTCTGCGAGCAAACAGTGTCAATTACCTCCACACCCGCCCAATTACCCGTGTGAATGGCAAACTTACTAATAATACCCGAGTGGTAGTAATTTAAGGCGACGCATTAACATGACAAGAGCCTTAACAAGACTCGCAGCGAACGAACAGCTAATTTGAACTGTTCCACCGCATTCAATACACACGTAGACTTGCTCAGAATTTCGGCTCCAAACTCAATTCTGCTTCAGACGCATTTTAATACCATTCATAAATGACACCTACTTGTTGAAAATTAATTTACGACGCATAATTTAATTAAATTAATAAATATTCAGCGTCAATGTAAACGACACTTTCAAAAGCAATAATTAAATACAAAAGTGTAGCGTTAATCAGTTCACCAACAGCCTTTGATATAAAACGAATTGGAAAATTTCCGAGACCACACCTTCGACATTAAAATAAAGGCCCGTATTTAAACTAGAAATTCCGAACGCTGCGGTTGAAAAGAACTTGCCCCGAGCTTCCATTTGAATTTACCGGTGATAAAAACAACTGAAAATAATTCATAAAAGTGAGCGAAATAAAAGTTCACAATAGCAAAGACAAACGCGGGCCCGAGGCAGACAGACCAAATTATCTTTTTGCCCGTCTTCGCTCTTTAAGAATTCTCTTTAAATTGTATTTTGGTTTTGGTCTTTTTGCGGGCGCTGTCCTTTGGCCGGTCGCGCTTCTCTGCATTAATAACGCAGCCAATCTCGTTTCTGTGTTTGTAAGGTTATATTATTATAGATACTTATACAGCGGATTTGTATTTTTCTGGTATATATGAATCTACCAAATGATAATGGTATTTATTTTTCTTCCAAGCTGGACTGGGAGCTAGAGAAAAACATAGAGTGCGCCAGCTGCATTTCCTCCCGGGCATGCTGTAAAAGTCAGGTAAGGGAATCGAGGGTTTCAGTATATTGCAATGTAGGTGATGGGCTGACAACCTGTCACTGCAGCATGTACCTGCGGATCTATCTTAAATAACCTCAAAACTTTGTCAGACGTGGCGAAACGACCTTTGTTTAGATCGGCGCTCTGCCTACCCCATTAGGGATAAAGGCGTAATTATATGTATGTATGTATGTATTAATCTACGGTTCGTGGAGAAATATTACTTATGTTTGAGTTCTATTCGAGCGTTAAACTTATTTCAACCGTAATTTAGAATTAAGCATGTGGCCTCGTTTTGTTATATTTAACTCAATGGTTTTATTTAGTTGTATGTAAATTGATAGTGTGTTGCTTGACATTGTTGAAAAATCCACTTTGTGGAAATATTGTTTCGTGAGCCAGAGCATCGTAGACTCTGCGTAGCATGTGTAGTACTACTGCTACGGCGTAGCACCTGTTGTAGCCATATTGTAGCATTGTTAAGAATCTTTTCAGTTATCATGCTTAAGGTTGTGTATTTTTATTTAGCTTACGGTGTGTAATATTTTTATGTCTTAACGTTTCAGCTTTGCCTGCACCTGATTTATTTATTTTATTCTTTACTTTCTAAGAGCATCTCAGCCACCGCGTTAAAATGTGCAACGTGTCGAAACACTTGAGTGGCATTCGGCGATGGGCGATATAAACCACGTCGCCTCGTCAACCCTTCGCGGGGGGTCTTATCAAATGGCAACACTCGCAGTTTCAACTTCCAGCCATTGCCTCGGCCCAGCGCCCGACACGAGAGAAACCTTCAAGGATTATTTTTATTTTATTATTTTTATCTGACGCCGCTAAACAAAGGGTTGTGAAGATCTAGGTTTCTTCGGTTGGTCTGATTTCATATTTATGAACGGT
This sequence comes from Scrobipalpa costella, assembly GCA_949820665.1. Taxonomy (NCBI): domain Eukaryota; kingdom Metazoa; phylum Arthropoda; class Insecta; order Lepidoptera; family Gelechiidae; genus Scrobipalpa; species Scrobipalpa costella. The sequence continues at coordinate 12,086,952 of OX463312.1, forward strand.
GTGTGTGAAAATATTGAATTAAACAAGTTTTATTTGTTGTAGAACCTGAACACCAAAAACATCCAAATCCAAATATTCACACATCAGATTATTGCGATAGTAGTTTGTTCTACATTTTAAGCAATTTTTTTTTATCTGTTTTTTTTTTCACTCTCCGTGACGAAGACCCTCGTAAAGAGTCGAAATGTAGAGGTCAAACACCTCCGTTAAACATACAAGTGAGTAGTCGTTGATTTATCCGTCTGATTATTTGGTATACCAATATTTTTGTAGATTTTTTTTTTTACGAATAATAAAACCACATGCCATGTAATCTTTTGCACACTTTAATGACACATGGCGAACTATCTGCGGCTATATGACAGCACTTATAAATACTATAAAAATATATTTATATGTGAGATATTATGTGGGTCGTAACATTACACGCTGTTAGCGGCATACGGGAGTTCCTCCAGGGGGCCCGTAAAAAAGTAATAAAAGCGGAATAAATCCGGAACCCTCAACGCGGCTCCTGTGTCGCTTCTCTCCTATTATTATTATGAACACCGAAATATTACTCCCCCCGCGTTGAGAAACTAATTTGAAGTATTTTTTCGTGATCATCCCGCAAGATGTATTGCCGTAAAATGTTGCAAACTTTGCGCGAATAGTGAGCCGAGCAAGATTGATACTCGCAGGATTTGGTGCAGGTCGCTGCTGAGGGTGGGACGGGAAATATGACGGATTTACTATAATTTAGATACAACTTCCTGGGAGCGAACGAAAAACATAGAATGTGCCAGCTGCATTTCCTCCCGGGCATGCTGTAAAAACCAACTAAGGGATCCGACGGTTTCAGTATATTGTAAACTAGGCGATGGGCTGACAACCCGCCTTTATCCCTAATAGGGTAAACAGAACTTAAACGACCTTAACAAAGGTCGTTCCACCACGTCTGACAAAGTTTTGAGCAATATACAGAAACCTTCGGATCCCTTAGCTGGTTTTTACAGCATGCCCGGAAGTAAATTCAGCTGGCACATTCTATGTTTTTCGCTTGCTCCCAGTCCAGCAGCTTCTATTAATTCCATGTCATATACTGAACGGCGATTAGCCTTCAAATTTCTTCATAAATATACCTAGTTAAATGCTTCAAATGCATACGTAAAGCACAAGAGTACGTTTAAAGAATTTCCCTTTAACGTTCATAAAATATGAACTAAACGGATCTACGCTAACGTAAACTAAACGGATCCTTTCAGCGGCTGTAGCAGCGAGCAATCGAGTTGTATTTAAATTTGTTCATAAATAGATAATAAAGGGTGGCGCTGACTTGAACGAGCGGTTTGGAACTGACGCAGAGGTAGACGACAAACTGCTTTATTGGATAAATATTGCGGCTTGAAAATGGCTTAAACGTCTGCTAGATGTTTTGGGTAATTTAGTTAAATAACATAACTACATTTTCTTCAGAATTTATTACAAGTTCAGTCATACCTATGTTTTTACCATATGGCACTGTTTTTCTTACTTACTGATTGGACCTACCAGTCTTTATTTTTAAATATTTACGTCGTTTGTTATTTTATTTACGTTATTAAAACAATTATAACAATGTTCTCGTTAAAACCTCAGAAAATATCTCGCAACAGATAATTTATCGAAGGTAGCAGTACTGCCCTGTATTTATAAAATTCAATATTTTCCTGAAATTTAATTAATCAGAGTGCATCCGGAAAAAAACAGTGTATTGCGATAGGCGGCCATTTTTGTGATAAACCAGTATTCGCTGGCCGCGGTATTGTGTTCAGTATACCGACCAGGCCAAACTCTTGGAAGCAGACAATTTTATTTTCCGCTTTTTGGGTAATCAATAGGGGAGGCTCGACGCCCGAGAAACTGAACAGAGATGCCGTGGAGTCACCCATATCACTTGTTTCTTTTTTGTATTTTTTTTTCTTTGAGTATTATCTCGGTTTGTGAGGAAAAGTTCACATATCCTGGATAAAGGGCAAGGTCACAATTTATTTTTTATTAGATTTTTAACTCGCGGTTTAACTGCTGAACAACAAGCTGAATATTAATGTTAAAAAATATATAGCGTGTCTTATGTCCACGTGATCGATCATGAATAGAAAAGACATATTTGATCTATAACGACACAGTTTGAAGTTAAGTAGGTACTGATACAACTAGGTACACCGTTCAGTATTTACGTTAGTATATTATATTACTCCATGTTATTTACAAGGCATTTTTATATTAAGCGATAATCATGTTGAAAATATATAGAAGCTTTAAAAACAAACAAGAAGCCATATAAGTTTTCACCAAGGCATTTTTTGGTAGATAAATATTGATGTTATGTCTTTAACATCTCCATGTGTTTCCCTGTCGATAGTAAAATCTAATATTCATTCCCGTGATACGCAGATATTGAGTTACTCGGGTGACGGTAAACTTATATAAATCTCGACGATATTTCCGCATTATTTGTTTAACCAATAAGCTCGTTTCTCCCCTCCAATGTGTAGCCAAATATCTTATGCGATATATTTATGTGTTATAGTTATCATTTCCTCCACAGATCGTTACTCGTTTACCCGTACGTTTTTATTTTGTATTTACGCGATAATTGTGTATGTAAATTTATAGTTTTTTTTATAGGTTTGCACGGAATCCATCCGGTTACTATAAAGTGATCAGAAGATTGAGAGCAATATTATAAGTATGGATTTAACAGACCGTTTTGTAATGAAATAACTCATACAAACTTAAACTCGCTGTCACTCGTGAGAGCTGATTATAATTACGGGCCTCAGTCTCTAAACCGGAGCTATTTTCGTAATTTGCTATCGAAAATATCTTTTATTCCCTTCCCGGTGCTCTAGTTCGGCAAACAGTACAATCTCCTGTAAGAGGCTCTGCGGCAGCCCGCAGCCCGTCTCGAGAGGATGATTGAGCCAAATAGTCGTTTAGGTGTGCACTCTATACTATTATATTTACTCTGTGGCATAGGACTTGGGGTGGAAGAAAAAGAACAGTTTTGGAAAAACTAGAATAAACAAATGAACGTTACCATTGAAACCTTAGTTTCGGTAATATTTTTGTAACTTTATACCACAACAGTACAGTACAATTTAACTAAGTGAAGTGACAATTATGTTTGAGCACTATATTTTTTTTTAATTTTCAATATTTGAATCCTAGCAAATTAACTTAGAACTTAAATCTATGAACATTCAAACATAATATCATAATAAACTACATTGATTGCCTTGTATGTCTAAACTATTCCAACTTCAATCATAATGAAGTACCAGTCCTGCAGAACCCCTATCAAAGAGCACTCGAAGTGCCCTGAGCAACAATTTGTCCAGGTGTGCCATGAAGCCGACTGAGCAAATGAATTCAACAGGCCATCACCTAATGAGTCGACATTGGTGCCTATTCTGTTTTAGACACAAATTCAAATAGTTTAGTTTGGTCCGAACCTGTATATTTAAAAAAAAACAAAAACAAAGAGACAGCAACACAACAGCTGATTATAATCCTGTCAAAGTGCCGTGCATTCCTTTGAATAAGACGACATGACGTCTTATTTTAGGCGTGTAATGTCACTTTGAGAGGACTATAATCAGCTGTTGTATGGCCGTCTCAAATTTTTGGTATCGTCGCAAAATGACAAAATATCCCTTTCTCATAATGCTCCTTTTCACAAAATGTTCCTTTGAATTTAAACTACATACATACATATAATCACGACTTTCTTCCCAATGGGGTAGGCAGAGCGTAAACGACCTAAACAAAGGTCGCTCCGCCACGTCTGACAAAGTTTTGAGGGTTATTTAAGATAGATTTGTAGGTGTATTGCCGTAGTGACAGGTTGTCAGCCCATCGCCTAAATTTCAATATACTGCAACCCTCGGATCCCTTAGCTGCTTTTTACAGCATGCCCGGGAGGAAATGCAGCTGGCATATTCTATGTTTTTCTCTCGCTCCCAGTCCAGCATGGAAGAGAATTTAAACTAAATCTGTCTAAAAGGCACATTTTGCAAAAGGGACGTTATGAGAAGCGGAAATTTTGCGACCAAAGGCCATTTTGCGAAATAAACATTCTGAAACGTTAAGTTCTTTATTTTTTATTTATTTTAGTAAATTACTTGACCAAACTAATGTCCACACAGAATCGGCACCGTTAGTAGTGGCGGTGTAGAGGCTATAAAGCCATTCGGAACATGTTCCATTAACACATTAGTAAGACCATTCGGAGGTAAACTACGGGTAATCAGGCAGGATGGACAGGTGGATAGGCTTTGGAGATATAACTAGATAGATCAAAACTAGGACACTGACTGGGACCGGGACTGACGCTCTTCGTCATTTTGAACAATCAAGTCATCATTATAATTGCCATTTTTTTAAGTTGGTAACATTTATTTCCAATGCTTTCAGTTATTTGCATAGAAAAAAGTTTTAGAAATATAGTTTTTTATGGCGTCGTGTATAACTACCGAAATAAGCACTATTTAGACAAATATTCGTAAATATGTAATAACGCTTAAAAATAAGCGTCTTAAATAACCCTCAAAACTTTGTCAGACGTAGCGGAACGACCTTTCTTTAGGTCGTTTTCGCTCTGCCTACCCCATTAGGGATAAAGGCGTGATTATATGTATGTATGTAAGAAGCGGTTTTTACATTTGCATATAATCCGATGTCCAATAATTACATAGAAGTACAGCCTAACCACAATTCCGCTAGTAATCAGAACTTTCTGCAGAGCATAAGGTGCAAGTTGCGCTGCTAGCTGCCCGGTGACGTAATAAATGGTAATTTTCCACTGGACGGCACATCCACGGCAACGGCAACGGCACGATATCATTGACGGTATCGTGGAAGAGATAATGTATGAAAATCAATGAAATTATATGACACGCTATTCCACGTGCCGGCACGACAATAATTCCCACCGGTATCATCGTCGGCCTGTCAAACAGCATGAGTTTTGTATACGTATGAAACATGCGAGGATGCGTGTGCAATGTGCGCTAGATTAGAACTAGATGGACGATCTCGACGACGATAATACCGTCCAGTGGAAAAACAGAGGTATCGTGACGTTGCCGTGCCGTCTAACGGAAAAACAGCCAAAGGCGCGAGGATGACAAATGACGGGCGTCGACCGGGACCGACGACGACCGGGACTGGCGACCGACAGACCCGGCAACTAACCACTAACCTAAATGGATTAGTAGCCCGTTTTGTGCCATTATCACAGTGGTCTGATTCGGTGTTTAGGACAAGATTTGGTATAAGTAAGTTTTAATTACAAAATTGTGGATCAGTAAGTAAGTAAAGTTGATTGTATCACTGTGATTACTCTGGAATATTTCGACCAACAAGAAATATCTTGAAAAAAAAGTTTAGCGTCACTAGAATAAACATTTTATTTTTCAAAATAAATTATATATTTAATAAATTTATAATTATACATTTTATTTTTCAAAACAAAATGTTTATTCTTCGATATTCATATCGATTTCTAGTTAAACACCTGCATTCCAAATTTTATCATTCTAGCTTTAGTAGTTTAGGCTTTACGTTAACGAACTGGTGAATTTAGCCAGTCAGTAAGGGCATTACTATAAGGTTATCCGATATTTTCTTAACTTCGTAACTTTGTAAGGAAATTTAAACTACATTACTACATTTGTAATTTAATATAGTTTTTTTTTATTTAATGTTTATTTTTGTCTATGACATTTTTGCACTAAACCCCAACTTTTGGAAATATTTAAAAAGAACTGATAAATTCCAACTTCTCCACCCCTCCCCCTCAAACTTGACTTACTGAGTTTTTTTATCAAACAATACGTAGAACATTTGGAACTGGAATGGTTGTCAGGGTCTAAAACTAAATAGGTATATGCATTTAAGCATAATTAGTGGTATTTTAAACTCTATTGACTTATTGCGGCTGAAATTCTAGTTTACACAAACAAAATATATTACGAGTGGCCTGTAGAGGTCAGGACACCATTTCAACTTTTAATAATCTCACTGAACGTAGTAGGTTTATCTAAATTGCTACATTAGGAATAAGGCCGCCTATGTGGTACTTGTCTTTGTATTATCTGCTGTGTTGTATGAATATTTCGTATGCACAATAAAGTATTTTCATCTTATCGTTTTTATCTTATATTAAACCTCTAGGTTTTACTACAAGCAACTAGTTTGTAAGCAAGCAAAGTTCTCTGCTAAATTAAACTGCCAGTTAACACTGGCCGTTAAGAACTTGGGAAACCATTAAAAAAAACATAATAAAAAACCATAAAGGCTGCAATAGAGTGTTTTAAAAGACAAATAGTTTTAATAAAAGCGCTCGCGTGGCGCACCGCACCGCGCCCGCCATATTTAAGTGCTAATTTAATTAATAGTCCTGTTTCCCTACATGCTAGAACAGCCATATTTTTCACTTACATCAACACACAACAAATTGGCCTATTATTGCTAAGACCATCAGGATTCACCGCAGTATATTTCCTCATTAATAACCAACTTAGGTGTGCAGTAGTGTGCAGTCGGGAAGGTAGAAACACTGATCCCTATAATGTTAGGTAGGTAAGAGTAGAGTGAGTAAAATAGGCAGAGTGAACTGAAATAATACTAGAAAATAAATAAAAAATGCACAGGCAAGTCAGTTCGAGTCCTCTCACAACAAAATTATTTAGCCTTAATTTATTTTTGCTATGCACAAGTGGTTTTATAACAAAAAATATCATAAGTATACTCATGTCTTTTGTTTTTCATTTATAAACTGGGTAAACTATTATTCAGTTTGATACACAAACGTCTTCATATCATAACATAACTACGTGTATCACAGAAGCCTATATGTGTGACGTAAAGGTCAAGTCCCGAGGTCATGTCAGTTTAAGGAAAAACGATCTAAGAAGCAAGCACGCCATGGCGTTTCTAATTCATATACAAACCGAAGAAGTAATATAAAAAATACTCATCTTTTAAAAAGGATCTGTAATGGATTCCACCTGTACCAGTGTACGTATTACAGAGAGGTACAACTTTGCCAATTTAACTTTATTTGTATATCGAGGCCAATATTCGCTACCGAAACAAGTTTCGGATGATTTTATCGTTAAATATTGTGAAAGAAAAAAACAAGATAAGTGATTACGTAAGAATGGTATCGAAGAGGTTTTGAGGGCTCGAAATAGTGTGACCAGAGTTGTCTCTAGATTTTGTATTCACAAAAACTTTGATATAAATATATATTTATTCAAGTGATTAGCTTATTTTTAGCTATCCCTTATTTTAATAATAGACTGGAGGCGATATAAAACGTGGAATAATAGAGCGGTTCCCTTTCCTGTGCAAACTGTAGAAGTCAGTTCTGGGAAACGTCGGTTTCATACAATCCAAACGGCATGGATATGGATTTTAGAGCCAATATACCTAGGACTATATGACCTCTCCGACCCTACATGAAGGACTCAACTAACGATGGTCAATGTCTTTCTCTCGGGCAACACTTCAGTGATATCTTTCAAGATATCACGAGAGATTCCGCCTTGGACCTGATTATTGAATTATCCATAATTTTGTTTACTACTTGAAGAACTAAGCGAACGATAGTCAATTCCTTCAAGCTGGCAACACTGGAAGACACTAAGAGGGAGGCAACTCTCGGAGCCATGAAAGAGATCCGCCTCGGGCCGGATTATTGAATTATCAACAATACATCGCGCCTTAATTACTTCTCTCCGTATCATCGCTGGCTGATAAGTAATGAGATTTTATGTAATCGATCGTTTTAAACCGAGACAGATTTTATTTGGTCCGTTAACACGAATAGTTAGTTTAAGTAATTGATTGTGTAATATATAATTTAGTGTTAAAGACTGCAAGTCATCATCTTCCTAGCCTTATCTCGTATCTCACTGGGCGGCTATTTAATTTGGATAATTGAACGATTTTTACACAGAGCGACTGCCATGTGACCAACGCAACCCAGAAGGGAAACTAGACCCAATCCTACATTACATCAGAGTTTTCAAGCCGCCAATGCACTGGCCTCTGAGATGGCTTAACGACTAATAGCTACGGTATTAAACGATATTAACTGGGACCAACGCCATAACGTGCTTTCCGAAGCAAGAAAAATGTGAAAATTGGAAAACCCAATAATACATTGGTACGTGGTGAGATTCGAATAAAAATAGAATAGAAATCATGAACTATCGCTCAGGATGCAACGGCCCTATCCACTACACTATCGAGCTTACAAGAAAGACTGAAAGTTTAAACCTAAATATAATAAATAACTTAAAATGTTCTGCTTGTACTTTTTATTTGTATTATATTACATTGCTTTTAAAGGACAAATACGATTAATCTATTAATATTTTACTGTTTCAAAAATAAAGCATACGTGAATGTAACGTGAATTAATAAACACGACGTAAATCTGTTACGTCCATTATTATCCACAAAAGTACTCCACCCTAATTAAGACCAAATTACGTAAGGAGAGGATAATAAAAACAAGTGAAACACGAATTCCTCTCCACACGCACGCGAGTATTAAAAACAGACGAACCTTAAACAGAGCGCCGGGATTTTCCGGGGAGTGTTTTTAAGCGATCCCCAGCGGAGCGGACGATCGGATATATCCGCTGGCAAATTAAAAGCAGGCCATGCGAGCGGGGGCATTGTGGAGCCCACAGTGGAGCCCCACCAGACCCACTTATTGTTGCGATGTGTCTGCACCGGGGCACACAAATGGCGCAACCAGGGTTGAGCTCTTTGTTAATCGAACGCCGATGTAAACGGTACCGAGCGGTGGCGAGCGAATGTTTCAGGTGTTTCAAACGCATTTTTTTTCAGGTAGAGCAATTTTTATTCACACGAAATTCTGAAAACGCAAAATTAAATCATGAAAACTGACGCTGGACTATTTCCATGCTGAATTGGGTGCGAGAGAAAAACATAGAGTGTGCCAGCTGCATTTCCTCCCGGGCATGCTGAAAAAAAACATGTAATTGGGCTCCTTTTGCCCAGCAGTGGGACATTAACGGCTAGACAAGACAAGACAAGACAAGGGATCCGAGGGTTTCGGTATATTGCAATTTAGGCGATGGGCTGACAACCTATCACTACAGCAATATACCTAAAAATCTATCTTAAATAACCCTCAAAACTTTGTCAGACGTGGCGGAACTCTGACTACCCCATTAGGGATAAAGGCGTGACTGTATATATGTAGAGCAATATTTATTCATACGAGAATCTGAAAACGCAAAGTAAATAATGAAAACTGACGCGGAATTCAAAAGAACATGAACTGTAATGTATTTTATTTTTCGCCCGACATGAGGACACAAACAGGAAGTAGAACTAATCACGGCACTCTGCAGCGAGACTGAGTCAGGTAACAAGGTAACACGACTTCACTTTTTACATACTGAAATATTTAAACAGTGAAGTTGGCAAGGAGAGGAGGGGGGGACAGGGGGCAGTCGTGTGAGAAATAGCTCCAAATATCTTGCGACTATCCGAGGGATTCCTGCCCCTATTTCCACGGGATCGCGTCGAAATGACAACAGATTTAGGGAAAGCGTGAAGCGAGGTGTGAAATGTATCCAAGCGCGCTGCGCCTCGCTCTCATATGACATTCTTTACACCTCATACTATAAATGTAAGTGAGGAGCCGATTCCGTAATCTCCCTTTTATTAAAAAGTTGTTGAGAGCGCTTTTGGGACATTTCTTTATGTATATGAGGCTTCGGTATTGCCACTTATTTTCCCTCCGATCAGTGCTTTTGTTGTAGTAAGACAGATCCTAAATATAATGGCCCAATTCACTCGCGTTTTTCGGGAAAGGATTTTCTGAATTGTGTACATGGTGCTTATAGGATAAAGTTAAGGGCAATTGACTAAATAACTTCTGTACCTATCGATCTTTTAAGAACACGGTTTTTTGTCTTTGTGGAAGGGAAAAAGTAGTCGTAAACAAGTTGAAATGTTTACTTAATTTATTCCAATCCAAGCGTATTTTTCTTCACATGTAAGTTATACAAACTACACTGAAGAAGGTAAATAATACAAATAAATATAACTGCCTCCGTAGTCTAGTCGTCAGAGCCATGGGCTTACAATCCGAAGATCCTGGGTTTGATTCCCAGGGGAAGAACACAAAGTTTGATATTTGTCAATTTATCTCTTTGTGAGGTTTTCCCCAGTTTGGTTAGGATATTGTAGGCTGAATCACCTGACTGTCCGAAGAGAAAAAGGATTCCGTGCTTCGATGCGCACGTGAAGCTGTCGGTCCCGATCGCTGTCCTTGATAGTGGCCGTTACTCAAACCACGTCAGAGGCCTAATAGCTGTGCTACTAGGTGATTCGAAAACTCCGACACCAGGGTTCATCGGGTCGTTCGACTCGAGAATCCACTCGCTAAGAAAAAGAAGAATAAAAGTAATTTTGATAGTGAATGAGTTCGAAATTTGAAAAACTGTCTTAAAATTAGTTGTTGGACATCATAATAATCTACTTACGAAATTATATCAGGCCGACGTACATACCTACATACATACATTCATACATATAATCACGCCTATATCCCTAATGGGGTAGGCAGAGCGTAAACGACCTAATCAAAGGTTGTACCGCCACGTCTGACAAAGTGTTGAGTGTTGGTTAAGGTAGATTTGTAGGTATATTGCTGTAGTGACACGTTGTCAGCCCATCGCCTAAATTGTAATATACAGAAACCCTCGGATCTCTTAGCTGGTTTTTACAGGATGCCCGGGAGGAAATGCAGCTGGCACATTCGATGTTTTTCTCTCGCTCCCAGTCCAGCATGGAAGACGCTATTATATATTTACTTCAATTACATATTATGTTTTTACTTTAAATGCAAATTATATTAATACCAGACGTAAAGTACTTTTCACTTCTCAGGCTCTGAAAGCGCCATTTTAGGCTGCACTAAATTGGATTTTGGGAACAAGGGCAAAAACGTATCTACTCATAAATACATATATTCTAAGGTAAAGAAAATTAGGCTATTCAGCCAAACAAAATAAGAAGTTCATAGATAGATCTTATTATTTAAAAATATTTACTTCCAATTATTTGCTTCTTGTGTTTTTAAGACTTAAACAAGTCATCATCTCCCTAGCCTTATCCCGTATCTCACGGGGTCGGCTTCCTAATCTAGGGGATTGAACGAGGGTACTGGTTTTTACACAGAGCGACTGCCATCTGACCTCCGCAACCCAGAAGGGAAACCAGACCCAATCCTAGATTAGGTCAGAGTTTTCAAGCCGCCAATGCGTAGCACTGGCCTCTGATATGGCTTAACGACTAATATCTACGGTATTAACCGGGACCAACGGCTTAACGTGCCTTCCGAAGCACGGAAAAAGCACCGATTAAACGTACATATGAAATTCGAAAACCGAAAAATACATTGGTACGTGGTGGGGTTCGAACCACGACCTCCCGCTCAGGAGGCAGCGGCCCTATCCACTACACCATCGGGCTCTCCCTAAAATTTAAATTCAAGTACGATAGTGTATTTGATTTATTATTATAAAATTAGTTTAAGTTAGTAGGCTGTACAAATCTCCAGTCCAAGCCTAATAATTCATGTCGAAAGATTTAAAATGGCGGGGATGAATATTGTTTACTTTACACTACCTTTGTAGATTTAAAGAAAAAAACCTCGCAATTGAAGTGAAACGCAGAGTTTACAACTCGTGTACAAACCCATTTTTGTCCTTGACTTAAATCACGGACAACAAAGATTTATTTTGTGCACTTGTTGTGAAATCTTCTCCTTCCCAAGGTTGCCTGGTAGAAATTGCTACCATAGCAATAAGGCCGCCTTCATTGTACTTTAATTTTTATTTAATTTGTTCTCAATTCCTGTTGTTTTTATTTTATGTGCAATAAAGAATATATCTATCTATCTTCTATATTACCATAAGAAAATATTTGATTCCTAAAACTCACATAAAAACCAAGCTTTCAAATAATAAAATCTCCACAAAGTTATTCAGTGTGAAGCGCGGCCGAGGAATCTCACAGATTTACATCTCACCACGGAGCGGGGACTTGGCATTTATTTTAACATCCGCTCCCCGGTCTAGAACCAGCTCTGCGCGGGACTTGGCGTTTGTTTGAACATGTGATTTCCTATACAGCCTCCGCCAGTCGGAGTTTTATTTCTATTCAGCATTCTGAATAGTTTAAAGTGGTAATATCCTGACTTTGGAATGGCATTTGCTTCTGTTGGAAGTTGTTAAGGTTAGCTTCAACTATAGATAAGTACAGTCTTCCATGCTCGACTGGGAGCGAGAGAAAATCATAGAATGTGCCAGCTGCATTTCCTCCCAAGCATGCTATAAAAATCAGTTAAGAGATCTGAGGGTTTCAGTATATTTCAATTTAGGCGATGGTCTGACAACCTAGCACTACAGCAATATACCTACAAATCTATCTTAAATAACCCTCAAAACTGTCAGACGTGGCGGAACGGCCTTTATTTAGGTCGTTTACGCTCTGCCTACCCCATTAGGGATAAAGGCGTGATTATATGTATGTATATTGATAAGTACCTTGTTCGAGGAGATATGTAACCACGAGTATTTATTGTGTTAGCCAAGCTATAAAATTGATATTTTTCTGTTAAATTACTGTCTACAACTTTCGTAGCAAACGCCTACGCACGTAGTAGCGCTTACGTAGTAAGCGTTAGCAACGGCATTATGAAAAACCTGATTTTATAAATAGCGTACAAAAGCTGTAGTAACATATTTTTATTAAACCCTTTTGATTCTTCCCTCTCACAGTACCAGAAAGAGAAACAGAACATAAGCGCCTTCCGCGTTCCAAATCAATACCTCCAAAAGGAAATCCAGAAATTAAAACAAAGTTACCAAAAAAGCAAACCATGGTAAAACAATTGGAAAGCAGGCGGCGGTAAAAAGGCCTGCAAAGAACCACGACACTTGTAATTGGCTTTGAAACCAGAGCCTGCGGAACCCTGATTAAAAATTACCGATTCCATTGTTACCCGGTAATAAAGAACCCGTTAATTTTATAACACGATATTTTGAGGTAAAGGATCGTTTTAAATGGCGCGGAGAGTAATTTTAATGTTTTATAAGATATTTGATCTCGTTATTATAAGGTTTTGTAAACGTTATAAAAATAACACGTTTAAATTATAACCTTATTATACTATAACCTCTACGATGAATTTTTGTTCATTACAGTATTATTATTATGTGAGTATCTGTATACATTTCATGCTGGCCTGGGAGCGAGAGAAAAATATAGAATGTGCCAGCTGCATTTCCTCCCGCGCATGCTGTAAAAACCAGCTAAAAGATCCGAGGGTGTCAGTATATTATAATTTAGGCTATGGGCTAACAACCTGTCACTACAGCAATATACTTACAAATCTATTCTAAATAACCCTCAAAACTCTTTGTCAGACGTGGCGAAACGACCTTTGTTTTGGTCGTTTTCGCTCTGCCTACCCCATTGGAGATAAAGGCGCGATTATATGTATGTATGTATGACTATCAATATTTATTTCCGTTTTAAAGTTATGATCAGTTTTAACGGCAACTTACTGTTATTAAACTTCCTGAAACACAGTTTACCAATCCCAGTTCATATGCAACATCCAATCGGAAAAATATTCGCATATTCCATTTCCAACAATTTATATTTCAGTTTTATTTCAACGGGTCGGATCACGATCACCGATCGCGGTACCCGTGATAGCCTGATAGCCAAATACCGGCCCGTATTGGGAGGCTGACTTCTCAAACGGCCACAGTCAAACCTCAACCCTCATTTAAATATCAAAACACTCCCGACCCGCAACATAACACAAACAAATTAATTCGAATAATCAACCCTACTAAATAGGGATCTGTTTACCCCATAAAGAATAAATGTTATAATAATTGGGCCAAGAGGCTACAATTTACAGTTTTGAATTCCAAATTGGCGGAAGGGTGAATTAATTTTATACCAAATTCAAGAACAACGCTATAGAAAAATAATACCGAGAAAACGGCGCAAACAAGCCGAATTCAATACATTAATTCAGTAGATTTAATCTGTCAAGAATACCTTTGTAATTTAATAAAGTAATTGTATTTATTTGCGAACCGGTAATTTGTTTTAAACAATATTTTGGGTAGTTCTCCTGATTGACGGAAATAACACGAGTAGGTTTCGCGATAAAACATTACATTACAATAATTTTACAGCTGCAAGCTTTTAAATGTGAATAATATATAACTTTTAGGATGTGGGTCACTTAATTATATTTGTAAAAAGATACAGTTTTTATGTAATAGTGATACTTCTTCTTCTGTCGAGTGGGTATCGAGTCTATCGACCCGATGAAACCTGGTGTCTGAGTTTTATATCCGCCTAGTAGCACAACTATCAGGCCTCTGACGTGGTTTGAGTAAGGACTATTATCAAAGACAGCGACCGGGACCGACGGCTTAACGTGCCCTCCGAAGCACGAAATCTTTTTCTTTTTCGGACAATCAGGTGATTCAGCTTGCTTTGTCCTAACCAAACTAGGGAAAAATTTACAAAGTGATAAATTCTCAAATATCAACTTTGTGTTTCCCCCTGGGAATTGAACCCAGGACCTCCGGCTCGGGAGTCCATGGCACTAGCCATTAGACCACGCAGGCAGTTTATAGTGATATTAAATTCCGTCAAATAATTCCCGTCAAGGAGAACTACCCTTTTATAGATGCAAAAAGAAAGTGTTTACTCTAAAGGCGGCGACAACAGACGGACAGCGAATTAAGCGGAGGTGTGAAGATTAACCGGCGGCTTCAGCGCCACAGCCGTCACTCGCTGCACGAAATACACTCCAAAATTGTTCACAGACTATAAAACTGCACAAAGCCTTTTCAATTAAAACTTTCAATGGCGTCCTGGCGCTAATTATGGCTTGGCTGTGCAGGGCCCCAGCGACATCTATTAGTATAAAATAAAGCGGTAACCGCGACGCCGCCCGCTCGCCGCTCCCCTCCGTCCTCGCCTAAGTGAATTCCGTTAATTAAACCATAAAAACTTCGATAAATTAAGATCCCAGCCAATTCCCCTCTAATACAGTCCTGTTTCCAAGATTTCAGATGCAAACGACATCGATACTGCGGCGGGTGACATAAATTTGTTTCGGCTCGCTCGCCCGGCTCGCCCCGCCTGCCCCGAACATTTGTTTGCGGGTTCATTTAATATTACTTATTGTACCAGCTTAATATCACTTTTGTTACTTCGTAAAGATTCGACGATAACGTCATAAAGCCCATTTCGGGTAATGTTCAGCTTGTTAAATTAACTTTTATGCAGGAAGGTTTGATGTCGTAAACAAATGTCATTTCTTTTCATTTCATTGAGTGAATGTTATGTAGAGGTGAAGTCCCAGTACGGCTGATTACCATTTGCTCTACTTATGTTTCATATTGTGAAATAATAACATGAAAAACATTTTATCATCTTATCCCCTTTATAGTTATCGCCTCCTTTCTTTCGTGTTAAAGTTATCTTTGTTATATTTTAGCCTATTTTGGTCTCAGTTCTTTGACAATTGACACCCATACATAGTTATTATGTACATAAATCATAAAATCACACCAATAATGGGCAGTTTCAACGGTTTTTAATAAAGTTCGTTTTCACATTCTGATTTTTATTCAATATTCCATGAAAACTACAAAAAATAACTTTAAAAAAAAATTAAGCTTTCCCAACCGATTTTCGGTGACGGCAGGCCAATCTTCCAGAAATCAGCCAACTGCGCGGGACTAGTTTTTAGTGCCCAAGTATTTGCGCAACACACAAGTGCACAAGGCTCTCTATTCCTTCAATCTCTTATTCTGATGGGACAGATTGACAGACACGACCAGAGAGAAATCAGGCGCAGTACCGACTATTTACCATATTTGTCCATCTGACAGCATGAATCATCTTACTTTTTTGTCAATCAGCTGATTAGCCTGCAATGTGCTAACCAAACTAGAAACAACAAAAAAACCACAAAGAAATGTCATTGTCCCCCGCCGGGAATCGAACTCGGGACCTCCAGGTCGTAAGCCAAAAGCTCAGACCACTAGACCACGAAGGCAGCCTAAAAATAGATTTCAGCATAATAACCGCCGGACCGTCCATTGACCCTCACGGAAGTGGCATATACGTTAATTACTCGACTGGCACTGAGCCGCAGATAGGCGATAAGGCGCGCCCTCACAACTTGTATGGAAATTTTCATTAGTAAAATTCGCGGCTAACTGCTTGTGTGTTTTAGGTAATTGGGCCGTGAGCGGCAGCCGCGTCGACCGGCTTATGTGTCGCATGCTTTATGTAAATGGCGGTAGTCAATTTACGGGCGTTGTGCGTAACGAGTTTTTAATTCTCTTGCCTTTTATTAAATAAGCATCTTTATTAACCAAACTTTCTTTTAATTATAAGGTGTTGTACAGAAAAAGGGTATTTTATTTGTGTAAAACGTAACACTCTCGTTAACCTAACACAATATACTTGATGAACTTTTTTATGTTATTCTTGTCGTTTTATGTATTTTTCTTACTATATATAAACTGTTTTAGGCATCTCCATTACAAGTGTCTTCGACTACTTACTGGGGAGCCTTATCCTATATAGATGTAAGATTTATGCAATAAACAATTTTTCATTTCATTTCATTTCATTTTGTTTTTCCATGCTGGACTGGGAGCGAGAGAAAAACATAGAATGTGCCAGCTGCGTTTCCTCCCAGGCAAGCTGTAAAAACCAGCTATGGGTTCGAGGGTTTCAGTATATTGCAATTTAGGCGATGGGCTGACAACCTGTCACTACAGCAATATACCTACTTACAAGTCTTTCTTAAATAACCCTCAAAACTTTGTCAGACGTGGCGAAACGACCTTTGTTCGGGCCGTTTACGCTCTGCCTACCCCATTGGGGATATGTATGTATGTATAAACTGTAATTTTTGAGACTTTCATGGTTATTCATTATTATTAGATTATTATTTTGTACGGGATTATTACCTATATTTTTAAATATCACGGGTCCGCAAGGACCTGGTCCTTTGAGGCATACCGGGGGCCGAAACCATCAGCGCAGAGGCCTTTTTATACCAAATAAGGTATTGTGATGTGTACATCATATGTAAATATAATATTTACTGATCTGTCCACTCGTGACCATGACGCATGAAACTATGTTGCAATATCGAGGTAGGTAACAATAAAAATAATCGTGACAATATTCCCGTTATGTATAAGTTAGACTCGCAAACTAAAGGTACAAGATACAACTCCATAGTAGTCTACAACAAAAATAGTAGTCTACAACTCCATTCGAAATTTCCTGCTTTCCGACTACACATAATTTCTCACACACTCGCTACACACACATACTTCCATTACTTTATAATAAACTAGCGACCCGCCCTGGCTTCGCACGGAAATTATCAGTGTTTCTCTACTATACTATGCATGTATTATACATATAAACCTTCCTCTTGAATCACTCTATCCATTAAAAGAAACCGCATCAAAATCCGTTGCGTAGTTTTAAAGATTTATGCATACATAGGGATATAGGGACAGAAAAAGCGACTTTGTTTTATACTATGTAGTGATATGACTTTGATAATGTAATTAAATATAACCTGTGTAAACTATAAAGAGCGGGGTGTGTGCCTGGAGACATCATTCAAGCTGGTCTTAATTTAGGCTTCAGTCTCCCACAAATGTAAAATTATTACTTCTGTTACTACTAAAGTTTAATGAAACCCCTCAAAAAATTATTTCATTATATTTTTAATATTTGTTGTTATAGCAGCAACAGAAATACAGCATTGTTGCAAATTACAATTGTCTAGCTAATACGGTTCACGACGGACAAAAAAAACACGTTAGTTGTATGTGAACTCCCTTAAATATTTATTTTATTATGTTTTTAGTATTTGTTGTTATAGCGGCAATCGAAATACATGATCTGCGAAAATTCTAACTCTCTAGCTATCACAGTTCATCAGATGCAACCTGGTGACAGACGGACAGACAGCTAAGTCCCAGTGATAGGGTCCCGTTTTTTACCCGTTGGGTACGGAACCCTAAAAAGATCCACTCAAACTCCAACAAAGATTTTCCAAATGTATTGATTATTTTCCCCACTCTCGCGGCTCCATATCCCGTTACTACTGACACATTTTCACCCGACAATTACGCATTCATGACTAAACGCGGAACAACGGGGTACAAATAAGCGGCTAGCCGGGCGACGGCGGGCTACGAGCATCCTGCAGCCCCCGCTGTTGATATGCTAATGTGGAATTGCCGAGGGTGCCCAGCCTGCATTCCACCGACGACGGATCACAATCGATATGCGGAACCCTGCAAGGGATTTATATTAGCAGCTTCAAGTATTGCTTGAGAATACACGATTCTTTATACGAAGTACGTACCGAGTTCGAGCAGTGTTGGGATCTGAAACAGAAAAACAAAGTTTGAAAATTTGTTCAATGGAAACAGCGAAGTAAATAAATGTGATACAATCTGATAAACACAAAAGTTAATATAAGATAAAAATTCTTCTTCTACTTTTATTCCACTTTTAAAACGCAAAAGTATTCAGCCGCCGATGAATAGGAGTTGTCCTACAAAAGCTGCTTAAAGAAAAGTTAAACGTCCGCAAAAAATAAGCTCAAACACTGACAGTGTATGAAACTGTATTCAGCTCGGAGTTGAAAAGCGTTCTCAAACAGAACTTTCTGGAGTTGAGAGCAAATCTCCCCGCAGAACATCTGTCGTCGAAACCCAACATTTCCTGCCAATAAAATCTTTTCGAGCACATTTATTCCCTTTTTAGCGCACATTTATTCGCTTTGAGCTTGGAGTCAACAGGTGGCTCCTTTTATCAATTTGAATGTAATTGCCGCTTGAGTATTTTTAAGAGAGTTCAGGGTCTGCGCTCTATGCATAGATCAAGCAACCGTGAAAGATTTACTTGGAGATATCTTTCAAACTTGCTCAAAGATTATGTAAGTTTCAAAAGAGTCCGAATATGCAGGTAGATCTAGAGCGGTTAAAAGCTGAAAGCGTCTTGATTGTAGAACTAGTGGCATCAATCTGTTTCTAGCTAGAAGTCAGATCTCTGCCGACAGTTATACTCTCTCCAATCTCTCAAGATTAAAACCTACAGTTAGAACGTGTTACAAACGTAAGTACTGCGCGAGAAAATTTACACTCTTGTTTCTATTTCTCAGAAATTTCTTGTACAACTTACACATGTAAGTCGAGATTGTTGTTTAGTAAAAACCTGTACCTAGCTATAATAATAAAACAGATTGCATAGGTATTATCACAGATTACTTATGAGCGCGGCGGGTCAACTATTATCTACAAGTTTACAGTAAAAGACCAAATCTTCACTTGTTGAATTCGTGAAGTTTGCGCATGGTGGTGACTTGGCGGCGAGCGAGCGTCAAAATTTAAGTAGTTTATGCCAAGTTGGCCCAACTCCAGCCAAGTCGCCACCATGGAGCTAACTCGATGCTTCACGCTCACTTTGCTAACTTTACCGGTATTTCGCCGGTGAAAATATATAGAGTTCCAAAGTTTTGAAAGCAACAGGTCACTTTTGTTTTAAAAGTTATAAGATTTTTTAACTTTCAGGCACATTTCAATTTTTTTTACATGGTAGTCTGCAGTATTGTGTCTTATAATATTGAATAGACTAGATGAAAATAACAATTTCTCTTATAAAACTCACCAGCCATTCAAATAAAAGCTCATAAAAACACCGCTTAGCGTTGAATCTCAAACAAATGTAAAGTATCGCATAAAAGGCTCTATTAAACAGAATTGACGAGTCCAAGAGGCAGTGGAGGCTCGGGCGGAGGAAGGCGGTGGCCAATCTCAGTTGCGCGTAAAATGGTCATTAAACGATGTAGACTGAGCCTCCGTCTGCCGGTCTGCCTTCCTTACGAAGGTGGTGGCCCAAGACATAAGAGTATAAAAAGTTGAAGGCATTAGAAACAGTGGAAGACGGCTACCAATATCAGTTGCGCGTAGAATTAGACTGAGCCTCCGTCTGCCGATCTGCCTTCCTCACGTCTGGAAAGTGGTGGCCCAAGACATAAGAGTATGAAAAGTTGAAGGCATTAGAAACAGTGGAAGACGGCGACCAATCTCAGTTGCACGTAAAATTAGACTGCTATCACGTCCTTAGAGCGGTGGGGTAAGCCATAAGAATAAGGGAAACGATTGATACTCATAATTAAAAAATGGGTGACAGTTGTAAGTAAAAGTGGGTAAGTGGTAGGAAAAAGCTGAATGCTATTGACGCGGAACCGCCATGCTTACTACCTACTCAGCATATATGCTCAATAATATCTATGCTCATCAAGAGGCTTATACCCAACCATCGGTGACATGTGGCAAATGAACAAAAAATGTAGGAAAGAAGAGCTACAGTTATGCTTTTCTTAGAAAATACTATACGTACGTCAGCAAAGGAAACGTCTGACCCGCTCGAAACGGATGAGATTATTTCTGGATATTGATTATGTAGTTTCATAAAACTTCGTTCACCTGATTGTCCGAAGAGAAATAGAATCCTATTGACGCGGATCCGCCATGTTTACTACCTACTCGGCATATATGCTCAATCATATCTATGCTCATCAAGAGGCTTATACCCAACTATCGGTAACAAGTGGTAAATGGACAAAAAATATAGGAAAGAAGAGCTACAGTTATGCTTTTTTTAGAAAACACTATACGTACGGTCAGCAAAGGAAACATCTGACCCGCTCGTAACGGAAGAGATTATTTCTGGATATTGATTATGTAGTTTCATGAAACTTCGTATGTTTTCCACAATTGATTTACTGCAACAAGCATACGAAATTTCATGAAAATCTATTAATAATTTCGTAAAATAATCTCATCCATTTAGAGGGGCTCTGCCCAGCAATCACCTTTGCTGACTGTACATAATCTCAAATCTTTCCTCCCTTGTACCGTAGTCAAAACAGGTGTTATTATCCCCAATAATAACCCGATCGTTGTGCATAATGTTGCAGACCGTATCATGAGGGGTTAGCCGATATTTGAAAAGTTGCGAATTGACTCCGCGCGACCAAACTTTCACGTGGCTTTCTGGAGTGGAGTGACTCCACACTCTCGCCACCTGCTTAAACGGGCTTACAACTTTCGGTGACGTGGTTTTAGTGTTAGTACCGGGGTTAGTTTTGTAGACTGTAGGCTGGGTGGTATATACTTGATTGTGAATTAAATTTCTTTTGCTTTTATTAACTTTTACTTTTATTTATTCGGAAACAAACAGTCTTACATCTACCTTACATAGGCTCGTATTTTTGAAGCGATCTCAAACTTGAGAGCAATATTAAGTTTGGATTTGATAGGCCAGTTTGTACTGAAATGACATTTTTGAAACGAACTCAAACTCGCTATCACTCTTGAGAGCTGATTACAAATACGGCCCGGCCCTTAATAAGAAGATTGTTATAATTTTAAAATTAGTCAATACGAATTATCACCAAATATAAGCTTTTTCTTTTAAAAATGTATTTCTAAATACTTGCAACGCAAACCTCTACGTAGTGAGCTTAATTATCGTGTCTTAAAACTTATCTAGAACCGAGTATTTTTACTCTTAATTCAAATAAGCGCGAAATAGTCCCAAAACCGAATAACATTTATTTTCATCCAGAAATCTCACGTTTTCTTCCATGCTGGACTGGAAGCAAAAGAAAAACATAGAATGCCAGCTGCATTTCCTCCCGGGCATGCTATAAAAAGCTAAGGGATCTGAGGGTTTGATTCTGATGAACTGACAACCTGTCACTACAGCAATATGCCTATAAATCTATCTTAAATAACCCTCAAAAATTTGTCAGACGTGGCGGAACGACCTTTGTTTAGCTCCTTTGCGCTATGCCTACCCCATTAGGGACAAAGGCGTGATTATATGTATGTATGTAAAACTAATCTAGAACTGAGACTTATTACTTTTTATTAAAATAAGCGCGAAATAGTCCCAAAACCGGATCACATTTATTTTCATCTAGAAAAACACACCGCACACCTGCAGATTTTTTACCAAACACAAACATCTGATATACTATCGACAAGTGCAGGCACGGACTACGGTTTAGCGGTACGTGCTGAGAGCTGTAAAACGTCCCTGCACTACACTAGTCGACTCGCAGTGAAACAAGGGCATAAAGCTGAGGTTTTCGAGCCAAAGAGCGAGCTCACGCGCGCGGCAACCGCTTGTCTAAATCGCCGTGAAATAGACGTACACGTGCAGACATTGGGACAGAGGGGAATCTAGACCTTTTATAGGTTTAAGTTTAAACTTTAATTTTTTTTTAAAGTTTCGTTGGGTTTACGATCGGAGGTCCTACTCAAACGTTATTTAAACCATGTCAGAGGCCTAGTAGGTGTGCTATTAGGCGGTTTGAAAACACAACGGGTCGTTTGACTCAAGAAACTCGCTAAGAAGAAGAAGAAAGATCTTTTGTGTTAGTATTGGTCCACGATATTTATCCGAATCAAAATCTACTACATTTTTTACTTACATGTCCAGTGACCGAAAAAGTAGACTAATTTTTATTTAAGTGGGAAACAAGTTTCTTAAAAAGGCTGTATATCTAAATATTTTAGAATACGTGTACTCTTTTAACACGGTCACTACCAAAAACCAATACATATCCAGCTCAGTTAGCACTGTGTCATATGACGAGTAACGCCACAGGTTCGCATCACAATCGTACTTTTCTTTTAATTGTTCTATTTACTCGTACTGTTGCACTCGAAACCGTGAGTTGCAATATAATTTTCTGCCAAAACCAGCCCTGCACAGATGCAGTTCCAGACAAATATTTTTCCATTTCGCGCTCCCCCCAAATGGGGATTAGGCATTGTGTGTGATCGTCGAATGCGAGTGTTGTTGCTTATTGAACAGTTGGTATTGTGCTTCGTGCTGCCTTTATTGTAGACGGATAAACCAATCAAAATTTTACTAAAAATATAGATGTTGCTTCTGTGGGCACGTTAATCTTGGTCGTTGTCTTTGATAGTGGTCATTATGCAAACTATATCAGAGGCATTAATAAGGCCGTTTAAAAATCACAGATACCTGGGTTCATCTGATCATACGGCGGTCCACTCAAATCCCATTCGATTAGATAAACCTTAAAAACCAACTTTTAGTAGGTAATATTTTTCCATTTCGCGCTCCCCCGCAAATGGGGATTAGGCATTGTGTCTGATCGTCGGATACGAGTCTTGTTGCTTATTGAACAGCGGTATTGTGCTTCGTGCTGCCTTTATTGTATATGGATAGATAAACCAATCAAATGAAACATAGTTGAGACCTAATAAATGAAATGAGAAATGAGTCAAACTTATTTTACGAATTCAAAGATTAAATACATACAAGGAGTTGGAATAAAAGAAGAAACTGAAGAAAGATTGTAGACATCTTTTGGAAAGAGTACGCTTTACAAAGTGAAAAATACTAGTGTATTTGAAAAAAATATCGTTTAATTTGGTCATAGAGTATCATCTAGTTATGTTTGAGATCTTTGACAGTGATATCAAACCTAGAGGTAACTACTCAATCGAAAAAATATTTCGTGCCGAGTGCATTACCCTACTTCAGAAAGTAGGCACATATCGATCAGCAAACAGTTCTCTAGCCCACAAGAAGTAGCCAGGTGTCCCCCGCGCAAACATCCCCACCTCCCAACCCCCCTTAGGCCCGGACACTCCCGCGCCGCCCCGAGCCCTACATCAAAATGACGACGGAAATCTCATATTGCCTACACTGGGGACGGAAGTACGATTTTATAAGTTAAGGGATTTGTGTCAATATTTTACTAGGATCGCGGATGGCTACCCCACCGGTACCGCGCGGTACATTATTCCCGCTCAACCGTGGCCGCTACTCCGCTACTCGCGCGAGATCATATCGCAAACTTTATTAATTTAAGACGACTTCCCGAAATGTTAACAGAGCTCCGCACATTTGTTAATCGTTGTCGAGTTTTCCAACAAATTCTTAAGTAAGTATTTTTGTTAGGCCTACTTGTTCGAAATTCATAAGTAAGTATATCGTGATTTATGGAATACATTTTAACGTTTCACGCTTCACGGGCCGACGAAGAAAAATACGAAAATATGATCGGAGTGAGATAAAGTTCTGTCGGAAAGTTGGCTGTTTAAATGTTTGGATAACTCCGTGATATGAGTCGCTCTGAACTCCGGCGAGCCTAAATAAGGAAAGTGGTGCGTAGAAAATACAAAGCTATTAACTCTACTTGAAGTTGTGCCAACTTGCTCCAACAAACCCAATAAAATGTTCACTTTCGCTCGTCGAGCTTTCAGTTTCAATTCCAAAATATAACTAGCTATTAGAACTTTCATATGATTTAACAAAATTCTGTATCAAAATATCATCTAGGTTATAGTTTTCCCATGGACATTAAGGGCCGTATTTATAATCAGCGCTCATGAGTTACAGCGAGCTTGAGTTTGTATCAGAAATGACAATTTAGTACAAACTGGCCTGTCAAATCCATACTTAATATTGCTCTTAAGCTTGAGATCGCTTCATAATTACGAGTCTAAATCTTGTCCCGCGATAAAAAAGTAGCCTTAGTAAAATGTTGTTGCTTTCTAATCGTGAATGAATTTCAAATATTGGTCCTGTAGTTCTCGACTTACCAAACAAATGAAAAAACAAAGGAAAATTTTGTAGGTATAGGATCTGTATTTCTCTGAAGGTTTTTAAATGCTATTCATTCCTTTCCACCTGTCTACGTAAAACACGTGCAAAGAAAACATAAATTTCCAACTTCCTTGTCTTAATTAGGAGTAGGTAATCCAAGTAAAACCATTTTAAGTATTTAGATGCGTGTTTCGTGAACTGTGTGGGGTACGGGGTTAATTAAATATGTTGGGGTGCTTGTAAGACAAAGAAATTGCGGCGGGATGTCGCCGGCGGCGGGGGAGTACCGGCGGGGCCACGCCGCGAGCTGGCCGTATGTTGTACGAAGGATGCGTTTAGCAAAGGACAAAGTTCCTTTTACGCATATAAATTGTTCTTACTTGGCTAGCTGGAAATAAACCAAACTTAAAATTGTATTAAGTTTTTGCATGCACGGAATACATGCCCCCGTAAACAGGTTTCTAATTTTGTCTCTGTGACCTCCGATCAGGACAAGATTTAAGAACATCAAAAATGTTTTTAGACTTCCTAAAATTGTATTGAAATCAGGAAACTGAATAATGATACAAATGATACACTCATAGTGAACCATACAATTTCAAACAACATTTTGTATTGACTTTTAAATGTAAAATGGACTATACGTATAGTTTCCCTTCCCGTGAACTCTGCCAGCTTTAAAAGCTATCGGTAACCCAAAAGACCTTTACAAAGTTTCCATTCAGGCTAGCAGTTTGCAGGCGACTGCATTTACAAATTAAACGGCCAAAAGCGAGCATTCGGGCCGCTTTGATCAGTGCCGCCGACGCCCGCGGTGGCGAAACTAAGTTAACCCCGCCACCGCATACCGAGGCGAACTGAGAAATTTCTGGGGGAACGAGGATAGCATACTTCTCAAAGTTGAGAGATAAGCCTATGTTACTGCAAGATTTCTTTGTTTGTAAATACCCCAGTATCTATATGTTTTTTGTATTGATATTAAACGACCAAAAGCGAGCATTCAGGCCGCTTGGATCAGCGCCGCCGAAGCCCGCGGTGTCAAAACTAAGTTAACCCCGCCACCGCATACCGAGGCGAACTGATAATTCAACCGAGGATAGCTTACCTACTTCTTAAATTTAAGAGATGGGATGCGGGTGATCTAAGGTGCTGTAAGATGTCATTGTTTTCAAAAGCAGCTCGGCAGTATATTTTTTTGATTTGATTTGAGATTTTCTAATTTTGCTTTTACTACTCTTACTCAAGTTTAGTTCAGTAATTGCAGATTGGTTAAAATTTGTAAAACACTGTTTTCAAAAAAAATGTGTAAAATAAATAATTCTTTGATAAATAGATAGATCGATAGATTTGGCCATTGTGTATTTTCTTATCACAATAATTTAATGATGTACGCACTCCTGTAACACACGATTCATACCTCTGCAAGGTGGCTTACTTCTTAAATTATTCTCCAAAAGATTTTCTAATTTGCTCTCTCATCTCAGACTCCTTTTACGAGGAAACCGGAGCCACAGACATGAACACATGCGGTCGTGTTCGTCACGTGAGCACCAATAATCGCCCTTATGCTGTCTCCCTTAAGTGTCTTATTCAACGTCTTCAACACACGCTTGCCTTTTGAGTGCGTGTCACGCCAAAATACGCCCTTACACTTATTAATACGGTTCGAAACGCATAACAGTTTGATATGCGTGATACAGGATGTATTCAGGGTGTATTCTTCCCGCGTACGTCCTCTGGGTAATGTTTCGTAATAGGCACAGTCGTGATTTTGTCAAAGGTAACAAAATTGGTTGCGTTAGTGGGTAATTTCTAAGAGAGGAAACATGAAATACTTCTGCCGCCGCTGTGAAGATGCCGACAGGATAATTATGAGCTGTTTTTCTGTTCTTAGCGTGAGGATGGTAATTAAGATCTTTTGATACAATGAGTAAGTAAAATTTAATGTCACTAGGAATTTTGCAGGAATTTATTACTATAAACAGAATTAAATTGGATTTTTAAAATCTTTTTGATATTAGCGCATGTTTCATTTTGCATCGGTATTAAGTTTTTCATTTTGTTTGATTCGCGTAATTAGATGGAGCGGAAGATGAGACGAGGATTTTAATTCGCAGGTCCATGTCGCGGTAATTAGAGACCCATGAGGGGGGAGGGAGATTGGGGGGATACCCCCCTCGTATATTTTCATGACTCGATTTTATATATTGGAATAATCTCGATTATATTGCAAGCAAGCAGAGACTTTCAGTTTACTTAATTCTTTATTTTATTAGCTGGTTATTACATTACATATAGAATAAGTTGAATCCAATATTTTGGATTATATAGGATTAGTATAGATACCAGGATCTTTATTACTTCACAGATTAATATACATGTCAACTTAAAAATAAATGTCGCAGTCAAAAATATTATAACTAAACCCATAGTAACTTACTAGGATTAGTTGGATCCCATATTTTGAACATAAATTAAATGATATATTTATACTGCAACAGCGATAACTTAAACTTAACTATAGTGTTTTTCTTTTTGTGTAAAAAAAGGATCTCTGTATGCTTGTACTAGTATTTAATATAAAATGTAAGTTATGTTTCTCATGTAAGTGAGTTGTATGTACTCTTTATGGGAAATAAATGTCTTAAACCTTATTTTTTTTTTTTGACGTCCAGTTTAATGTTTATTCGCCACACCAAAACCATAGTTGACTCTGCCTACACAAACTGCACTTTTGCTCTAGTGTTTGGATATCATTACCGACCACGGATAACAGAAGTACCTTACCGACGGACCACTTTATTTCTTTCCGACGAAATTGCCGGAATCCCTACCTTAGATCCCCACGCTTCACAAGAGGTTAGTGAGGTCAAATGTAGACGTTGTAATTTAAAAATTCACAATTTAATTACATCACATTGCCCTCCAAGTCTCACTTTGGTTGACCCAAATTGACGGAACCTTATTTTGCTCACTTAATTTGCCTTATTCGTGTTTGCTCGCTGAATGAGAAACCTTTGCTAAGGTTTCGTGTTTTTGTTTTGTAAAGTTAATTGAGTGGACAGTGTGGTGTGGTGTGGTCTAGTATCGTGGAAATGAAATACTTTAAATTCAATTGGTTGAAAATAATAATGAAAAAATAGATTGGTAATCACTGCGGTGCACAACTACTTATTAAAAATCTTAGCTTCTATGATGAAAAAGTCATATAACTTTACTAAACACCTGTAGCATTTTTTCTGTTTGAAGCAACCTAGATACACCATTCTGTAAACATTTACTGTCGCTCTATTTCTCACTAAAGGTTAAACAGTACTAAGACGTAGCTGCAGCGGCGAGGTACGGCGCGGCACGGCACGGCACAGCGCGTCAGTGCCCGACAAATGATACTTTGTATGAAAATGTATGAGCTGTACCGCACTGAATCAGGACTGAAGCTGCAGCAAAGCGGCGCGGTGCGGCACGGCGCGACAATGTCAGTTCACACATATTATAGCGCAGTGTCGCGCCATGCCGCGCTGCGCCGTTCCGCTGCAGATACGTCCTAGTACGGTCTAAACTTAACTCTACACTTTTACGTCCGAGATATTTACGCCGCGACGCGACCGCAGTTCTGACTTTATTGCAAGACAGGAATGTCCCGCTATTTCCCGCTATGTCCCGTAATTGAAGGTAATTTCGTTAGCTTCTTTCGTTTACAGCACTAAAATAAAATTTTACGTCTTATTTATTGTCAGCAACAATATCTTAGATGTGTCCTCGCGTATGAGTGCAGTAATAAAAGTAATTCTTATAATAAACTCGGGCAGTCTCTGGGAGGTTTTAATGTACATGAAATTGAAGCTTCTGTTTAAATAAGGGTGTTTTATCACCTATAAAAACGGAATGGCGCCTTTGATACCATCGACCAGAATGCTGTTCCGTAAGTACCGTCTACAGAAAAACCATGTTTTCAGAACTGTGTATAATTTTATTTGTGAATATTTAGGAACTTGTCTTACTTGAGAAATTGAATGATCAATGCTTTTCAAAGAGAGTAGTCGTTATTTGAAAAAAATATTACACCTACCAAACTTCTCAATTTTATCGACTTATCAAGGAAAAAACTTACAATTATAACGGTAATATAAAGGCGCACCAAAAGTAGCTGACTAGTCAGATATAATATTTAATGTACTTACATTAAAGAAGATAGTTACCTAAAACAGTACGTATCTGTATCAAAACTCTTTAAATAAAAATAACTTTTTTATAGCCTATTCAAAATCTAAATGGCGAACTTTGAAAGACCTTGCTCCATTTACCTCGACGATTCCTTTGCCAACGCTGTTTAATTAATTAAAACGCCACGAAACCTTATGGAAAATGGAAATGCACTGAGCCAATTCAATTAGTAGTTTAAAAAGTAAATGACACAACTGTGGCGCCACGGGACTTATTGGGGCTCAATCCAATCTTCTCTTGATGAAGAACGTACAACATTGCTAACGTTATATAATTAAAATCAAATACATAAGAAATAAAATCAAAAAATAAAATAAAATAAACTACTAAGCCAATAAATAAAATTAAAAAAAACGTGGATCTCATACATCATTTTAAATAAAATTCACATTAAGATTTAATAATCGAGTTCAAAAAAATATTGAAGTTATTGTTTTGAGAAGTTAATATTTACCAAAGCGTGACGTCATAACTTGTATTTTCATACAAGAAAGTGATTTTGTAATTTTATGAAAAGTTGCTGATTTGACTAGTATTCGTGATCCCTATTGGAAACACCAAATCAACTAAATTGATACCTGAAATCACGCTTGAATCCCTAATGAAGTTCGTAAAACACTAACTGATTAAAAGCCCCGTGTTCAAAATAATCATTTATGTAGTATTTTGTTCGTCACTATATTATGATCGGATAGAAAAAGACCCGACGGGATGATTCTAACCCCTTGGAGTCACCCTGTCGACACACGACTTCAAATTGTCCAGGTGCTGCAGCAGTGTCAGCTGAACAGGGTAAACGGAGAAAGTACCTGGACCTAAGTGACAGTTACATTTTCCTTCCAATTGCTTTGGAGACAATGTGTTCATGGAGCCCTTGTGTCCGATCTTTCTTAAATGTATTTCACCGCGCTTGATCGACACTACGTGAGACCCAAGGGCAGGCAGCTGTTTTGCACAGCGTCTTAGGCCCGTAAATATAATCAGCTCTCAAGAGTGACAGCGAGTTTGAGTTCGTATCAGAAATGAAATGTAATTTCAGTACAAAACGGTCTGTCAAATCCATACTTAATATTGTTCCCAATCTTAAGATAGCTTTATAAATGTTGCTATTACCTAATGCTACGCCGTAGCAAACCACTACGAGATGAAGAAATAAATGGAATAACTGCATTTATTTTGTTTGCCTATCTTGACTATTTTCATGGCTTTTAGTCCTTTGAAATATACCAGCTTTGTGTAGATATTTTTTACCAGCATTATCAGAGTTTTTCATAGTGATTGATATATCAGTCATTAATACACAGTCCTCAAACAAACTATGCAATGTTGCTTCTGTGCAACGTAGAAACGCAGCTAGCCTTCTAGGAACGATGCCTCGATGCGGTGCCCTAGAAGACATATTTCATTTGTGAAATATTTATTTTTATGTGTGAAAAAAATCTTATCATGTCCTTTAATAACCCGTTAACATGCACAATTGTTATGCACATGTAAACGAACTTCAATTTTGTACGAGTATATACTTCAACGTAAAACTTAATCGAGTTAAATCATCATACATACATACATACATAAAATCACGCCTTTATCCCTTACGGGGTAGGCAGAGCGTTAAACGCCTCGTAAAAGGCACTTTCGCCGCGTCTGACAATAATTGAAGGTAATTTTAGATTGTAATGTGTATTGCCATAGTGACAGGTTGTCAGCCCATCGCCTAAATTACAATACACTGTAACCCTCGAGTCCCTTTTGCTGTCTTCTACAGCATGCCCGGAAGGAAGGGCAGCTGGAACATTCTATGTTTTTCTATCTCTCCCAGTCCAGCATGGAAGAAATCATCATATCTGTTTTCTTTTATTGTATAAGTAGGAAAATTAACGTAATTAAATGGGCAGATTTAAGGATTTTTCATAGCATTTGATAGAAGAAGATTATTTCATAATGATGCTTGTGATGTCAATTATCAATTCAGTAATATATTCAATTTAATTTTATTGAAAAGACGAACACAACAGTTAACAGCCAAAGAAGAACAATATAACAATATGTTAAGATTAGATCCAGGCCGCTAACCAATTTAGTGATCGTACAGCTGCAAAGTATGTTATATAATTTATAATAATGAATACAAATAAAAGAAGTGGGGAATATGGAGCTGTGAAAAAATGTACGCAATTATTCATTTGAGGAAACATAGGATACAGTTTTCTTGGTGACCTCCAAGACCGACTTCTTTAATCTTGAATGACTGGGGTTGAAAATATCTATCGGCTTATTTTTTTTAACTAAGTCGTTCAAGAGACGAGCCATTCTTGTCAATTTTAAGTTATTGTAGATGATTAGGTAAATACTTTACTATAGGTAAGTATTTTTTTATAATAATGTAATGATCCAAATTACGACAATAAATTGATCCTAAAAATTTGACAATATGGATTTGACAATATAAAAACTTTACTTAAGGTCGCGTGGGCTTAGTGAAACACACGGGGGAAATGAAACACTATATCTGTAAACTAATAATAATGTATGGACAGCTATACATTTCTACTGAAAATTTTGAAATTATCATAACTTTTTGCAGATTTCAGACAACAGCACTTTTGATTTGTCTGATGGATCTCTGATACCTTAAAAAAGATTCACTTCCCTCTGTGTTTCACATACATCACGTGACCTTACGTGTTGTTTAGTATATTTATAAAGATACTAGCGACTCGCCCTGGCTTTGCACGGAAATCATCAGTGTTTCTCTACTATATTATGCATGTATTATGCATATAAACCTTCCTCTTTAATCACTCTATCTATTAAAAGAAACCGCATTAAAATCCGTTGCGTAGTTTTAAAGATCTAAGCGTACATAGGGATATAGGGACAGAGAAAGCGACTTTGTTTTATACTATGTAGTGATTAGCACAGATTGCTTATGAGCGCGCCGGGCGCCCAGTATGTAATGTGTAGCAGATTGCAGCTGCCCTAATGAAGCGCTTAATTTCCGCCACGTCTAGAAACTAGACGACGACGGAATGCGTGATTATCGCATTGCTATGCAGCATTTCTATGTTTGAGTACAGTTGTACTATTGTTGTAGTGACGTCATAACCCATTTTTTTCATATATTTTTTTGACATTTCATAAAATAGTTGCTGATTTGACTAGTAGAAAAATAGCATATTATAGTGACACCTTTTTCTTTTATGGGGTAGACATAGAGTTGTAGTGTTGTTATGTCTAGTTCTTACAGTAGTAATCAGTACTTTCTTTGTTTTTTATAGCTCCCAGACCAGCATGAAACCTGTGATAAATATAAAATATGAAAAAAATGGGTTATGACGTCACTCGCATAGTAAATAT
Organism: Scrobipalpa costella; assembly: GCA_949820665.1. Classification (NCBI taxonomy): domain Eukaryota; kingdom Metazoa; phylum Arthropoda; class Insecta; order Lepidoptera; family Gelechiidae; genus Scrobipalpa; species Scrobipalpa costella. The sequence goes on from OX463312.1 coordinate 12,119,358, forward strand.
TGACAAATTCAAATCAATAACTTCTATATTTTTAACTCGATTATTAATTCTACTTACATTTTAGATTACTAATTGCTTAATATTTGAATTAAATTTAGATTATAAATTTAACTCAATATCTAAATGTGATTTTTTATTAATATTGAATTGAATTTTATTATTATCGTATTATTGAATTTATTTAGCCTCCCAGTCAACATGCTTAAAAATATGACGTCTCTGCTATACCAAGAAATATTTTAAAGATTTATAATAGATTCAACAAATCACATAAAAACTTACGCTTTTTTTTCTACCTATGAGTATTTCTGTTCATAAAATATTCCTGCTGACCTTTGTCCTAAACTTGTACAAATAAACACCAATTAAAATATAGTGTGGGGTATTATGGGAGTCAGCTGCGATATTTCTCTACGTCATTATTTGGAGGCTTTGACTCTTTAGAGGGAACTTCAAGGGTCGTTGTCATGGCAACCCGCCCAGGGTTGGGCGAAATTGCGACGGAACATACGGCTCAGAGGATCTGCTGTAACAGATATAGAGTTATCGGATAATAGGGTGTGAATTGTAACAGGTATTAAATTCATATGTTAGAAGAATTTAAGGATTTTGCTTAAAAATGTTTAACTATTCAGTGTGCTATATAAAAAACTAACTTCACGTCACGCCCCTAATTCAGAGAGGCAATGCTGCCAGCCTCCTGGGAACCCTGCCTCGATGTGACCTCTTGGATGAAATTTTCTATTCATAAAATGTGAACTGTAATTGACTCTTGTAAATTGTCCTATAAATAAAGTATACCAGCTGTTTCCCAAGGCTGAATCTTTAACCTCATAACATAATATTTGGTCGCTAGTTGATAATCCTTCCACCGATTTTCGGTGATGGCGGCCAATCTTCCAACTGCGCAGGGTTAGTTTTTAGTGCCTAAGTGTTTGCGCTACACACAGGTACACTCTCTATTCCTCAATCTATTATTCTGATGGGACAGATTGACTGACACGAACAGAGAGAGATTAGGCGCAGGACGGACAATTTACAAGCCCATCCGACAGCATGGATCATCTTACTTTTCGGACAATCAGGTGATCAGCCTGCAATGTCCTAACCAAACTAGAAACAACAACACAAAGTCATTGTCCCCCGCCGGGAATCGAACCTAGGACCTCCGGGTCCGCTAGACTACGGAAGCAGTTAAGAAAGTAGTTACTTAATTAACATACTAAAAACTATTTCTGGAGCATCCCTAATTAATTATCCTTTATTTTAATGACGCTCTACTAACATTCCCGAGCTGAAATTTGTTCACTAGGTAAATAGTTGGAGATGCCAACTTGCAATATGCTGTTTACAACTTTATCCACGTACGAATACGGAGCAGTGATTTTGTTGTATACCAGTAAATTGTTACGAGTTTCGGTATTGATAGAACTAAGCAATCAATAGAGAATATGCCTTTGATCCATGAATCCTGCTGCCAGAGATCAATGAGATGACGTAGGACTAGTGACATAGCTTCTCAGAGGATATGTGTTAATGACTGATGTACCAATCACTATGAAAAACTCTGATACTGCAGGTATAGTAGATTTTACAAGTGCACAAAACAAGTCATTTTTGTCCGAGATTTTTAGCTGCCCGACCCTGATATTAAGTCGAGGGCAAAAATGGTTAAGTGCACGATTTATAAATTCTGCTTTTCACTTCGAAAATTTAGTAAATTCTACAAAAATATTGTAAACCAGACAAAATTGGTTTTCTTTTTTAATTATTATTTTTTGACATGAATGATGTAGCACTTTCAGAGCATGAGAAGTGACAAAATTATTACCTACATAAAGCTGGTATATTTAAAATGACTAAAACCGAGTAAAAAAAGTATAAAAAGACAGGCAAACAAAATAATTGCATTTATTCCATTTCCTTCTTCATCTCGTAGCGGTTTGCTACGGCGCGGCGTAGCATGGGGTAATAGCAACATATTTTGCCTCCGATCTGTAGTTGGCACCAACCTAATAATCGAAAGTCTAAAAATAGAAGAGCAAATAAACTCCATAATGAAATTGCATGAAACCACCTGTGTGGTAAAAAAATACACACCTGATAGTGCTGCCATCACAATTTGCAGGTAACTAAAAACTCACCAAATTCTTTCAGTTACCTCCAAGGTCTCTTATTCAGAGAGAGGCGTCTGCTCGAGAGCCCCACTGGTTCTTAAATTTCAATTACAGTTATGTAGGTAGATAACATGTGTTTTACTAAACATCATACGTCGATAAATAAAAATTCTTCAGCAATAATCATAGAAAAAAACAACTAATTCTTTCAATTACCTCCAAGATCTCTTATTCAGACACGGGCGTCTGCTCGACAGCCCCGCCAGTTCTTAAATCTCAATTACGATTAAATATAATATGTTCTATAATTGTCATAATTTTAATATTTCCTATACTTCAGCACTACTCTCTTCTCTTTACATTCTTCTCTACTCAAAGGTTGACTGGAAGAGATCGTTTCCAGCGATAAGACCGCCTTTGTGCACATAAATTTAAGTTTATTTTTGTGTTTCTTGTCTTTTGTGTACTATAAAGTGTTTTTACTTTTTTTTACTTATCATAATGAGAAATAATACAGTGATAATCAAATTCAAATTCCATAACAAAAAAAAACTAAAGAACAAATTCTTTCAATTACCTCCAAGATCTCTTATTCAGACACGGGCGTCTGCTCGACAGCGCCGCCGGTTCTTAAATCTCAATTACGATTAAATATAATGTGTAGTTGTGTACTAGGAATATCATAATGAGAAATACTATAGTGATAATCAAATTCAAATTCTATAACAAAAAAAAACTGAAGAACAAATTCTTTCAATTACCTCCAAGATCTCTTATTCAAACACGGGCGTCTGCTCGACAGCGCCGCCGGTTCTTAAATCTCAATTACGATTAAATATAATGTGTAGTTGTGTACTAGGAATATCATAATGAGAAATACTATAGTGATAATCAAATTCAAATTCTATAACAAAAAATAACTACAGAACAAATTCTTTCAATTACCTCCAAGATCTCTTATTCAGACACGGGCGTCTGCTCGACAGCGCCGCCGGTTCTTAAATCTCAATTACGGTTAAAACCGTGTCCCGACCGCAGCCCACGTACACTGAATTAAATTAATGGCTTCACATATTGCAACCACCGAGATCCCCAACAATTAATTGCTGTTTTTTAGGGGTCTGTAGTTTGTATGGACAAGATTGTTGCTTTAGATAGTATATTTTTTATTTACTTGTACTTCCATGCTGGACTGGGAGATATAGAAAAACATAGAATGTTCCAGCTGCCCTTCCTCCCGGGCATGCTGTTGAAGTCAGCAAAAGGGACTCGAGGTTTACAGTGTATTGTAATTTAGGCGATGAGCTGACAACCTGTCACTATAACAATACATATTACAATCTAAAATTGCCCTCAATTTTTGTCAGACGTGGCGTTAAACGCTCTGCCTACCCCGTAAGGGATAAAGGCGTGATTTATGTATGTATGTATTTTTTATTTTATTTTATGGTTTTTTGTATAGCTGTTTTTTTGCTGTGGAAATAATGTAGTTTTGTACATTCCATTTTGGAGTCATGCGTAAATTCGATTCGACATGATAATAATATATTAAGATAATAATAAATAGATAATTAATAATATTGTTAACAATTTGTTTCAGGCTGTTTCAGTTTCTTCCATGCTGGACTGGGAGAGATAGAAAAACATAGAATGTTCCAGCTGCCCTTCCTCCCGGGCATGCTGTTGAAGTCAGCAAAAGGGACTCGAGGGTTAAAGTGTATTGTAATTTAGGCGATGGGCTGACAACCTGTCATTAAAGCAATACATATTACAATCTATAATTGCCCTCAATTTTTGTCAGACGTGGCGAAAGCGCCTTTTACGAGGGGTTAAACGCTCTGCCTACCCCGTAAGGGATAAAGGCGTGATTTATGTATGTATGTATGTCTGTTTCAGGAGTGATTAAAATGTGCTGAATGTCATCATAGAACAATTATCTTATCTAGACTATAAATGATCCCAGTGCTGGGCAAAGGGCTCTCCCTTCTCCTATTAAAATGTTTAAAACATTTTCGCGTCTATTCATAAGTAATAGTTTGAACAAATTGGGTAAAAGACACATTTATAGTTTGGCTATGGAACCCTTACAATGTAGTCTCCTCTCGCGTTTGGCTCGTTTTCTTTTATTTCCTCCAGGTTAAATGTTTTAGTGCCGCCATTGTATTTGTTTATTTAGATGTAAGCGGGGCGGGGCGCGGGGGGCGGGGTGGGGCGGAATTACTTCTTTGTTTAATCATTGCTTCACGGACGAATTAGGGGTACATTTTGTTAGAGTGATCGTTTTTTTTTCCCTTCAATGTTTTGTAAATGAACTTTTTTAACTACAGTAGGGTAGGCAGAGCGTAAACTACCTAAAAAAAGTCCTTCCGCCACGTTAGACAAAGTTTTGTGGGTTATTTAAGATAGATTTGTAAGTATATTGCTGTAGTGGCAGGTTGTCAGCCCATCGCCTAAATTACAATATACTGAAACCGAACTCGGATCCCTTAGCTGGTTTTTACAGCATGTCAGGGAGGAAATGCAGCTGGCACATTCTATGTATTTCTCTCGCTCCCAATCTAGTATGGAAGAACATAGGACTTTCTTGTCGATAATGTATATTTTTTTATCAAAAAACTAGGTTTTTTATCAAAACCCAGACTTTGATTTCATCATAATATATTATTAAAATATATATATTTTTTGTAACTTTCTAGAGCAATCTGCGTGTTCCATGTAAAATTAGAAGAAAATATTTTTATTTTTCAAACCAAAAGTTAGATATTTCTCCCAGCCAGCAAAAGAACATCGCCGCAACATTGTTTTTCCAAAATTTCCAACGGAAGGTAGATGTTTGCACCCTCCGGCGCTGTGCTCCCCAAAACTCACGGCTACATCTTTTCACAAACATTCTTTAAAAAATATTACACGGTGGGTAAGAATATGGAACGGAAATAATTTACCCAGAGACAGTCTATTCTTAAGGTAAATATTATTCAATTGAAAAGAGGTACTATTGGTATCACAATACATTTAGTTTTGTAATTTATTACTGCACAATGGCTAATTACAATATGTGAAAAAATATTGATAATTCCTATCAAGCCTTCCGCTCAATTCCACTCGGAAGTCGTAATCAAAAATACTCAGCTTTCATTTCAGCAATGTATGCTTCGTCATCATCAATTAATAAATGGAACGGCAAACACTTTAAAGAGGTTTTTGTAAAACAAACCTGATATTTTATTCTCAAAGTAAAGATCCGCACAAGGCGCTTAATATCTTTACGACTTCATACAAAATTCGTTGTATCTAATTCTGGGCTTATCTTGCCATCTGTAATCTCGTTCACCCTTGCTTACTGCCAAGGAGATACCTCAAATACCTCCCCTCCCCCCGCACGCCTCGCACCCCCCGACGCTCCCCTCGAGGGCCCTTGCCGTGAGTTCTTACCCGAAGTTCATAATACCCTATTAGTGGCGCAAGACCATCGAACATGTTGATTTGTGTAGTTGGCTTATTGGGCCAAGGGTACGTTGAGTGGAGAGATTAAGTTTCGGTAATAGTCAAGTGTACTTATATTTTTGAATAAAGGCAATGAAGTGGATATTGTAGGATCCTTACAGAATAAATTTAGCTCTATCTAGAGTAAAAGACATGTCTGTAATTACCTTCTGAAAATGAAAACGAAACCAAATTATCGTGTAATTATACTTTGAAATATATTTCGTTATTTGCAGAGTTAGAATCACAGCGATATCAGAGGTATATCGGGCCCGTGGGGACCCGGTGTCGGGTTCACTGGAGCGAATAATAAATCTGTTGACAATCTTTAATTCGCTCCGCTCCGCGCGTCAGATCTCGTCTCACATAAAAACGACTCCCTCGTCAAAACACCCCCTTACTTTTCGCATTGTCTATCACGGAAGATTGTAACTGAGGAGCTAAATACGCTTCCTGAATGATATTTAAGTACCAGAATTATTCATTGTGAATGATATTGAACAGTCTTCGGACAATAATCCTTTTGTTGAGAAGAACTTCCTGTTCCGTATTGATATAAATAAGTTTCTCGTCCACTTTTAGACTAGCAAGGCAAGTGTTTAGCTAAATCCTGCTGAGACAAATTACGTTGTAAAAGACCACTAGTTGCTTTTACAAGCGAAGCGGACGGGCTAAACTATCTGCTAAAGCGGCGAGTGAAGTAATGACGTCATATAAAACGCAGAGGTTATAAAGCGCACGTGTGTCCCGGCCCGCGGCTCGTTCTAGAATGACAGGCAGCGCGTCCGGTGCAAATTGTAGCCTGCAAAGTCTGCACACGGTATGTGGGTAGGCCGGGACAACCCAAATTGCTGGAAATGGGGCACTCTAATTTGCGCGGGACGATTGTCACTGAGAGAAATGGGTCTTTTATTTTCGACTACAGGTCGTAAATGCGACTTTGTGTCTGTGTAGAACAGTCCCGGGTGTAATGAATTAATCGTGTCATGGATTTCGTTTAAAGGTAATTAGTAGATGTTTTGTTGTTTACACGAGATATTTTGATGCAAAGGCTCCGATTAAGTAGACAGACGGTTGTAGAAGTTGGATAGTATATTCTTCGTGTTGTTATATACGTCGCTGTCAATCATTTGTCAAAAACATGGTATTTTGAAATCAGTGAACCTGCATTGAATTTACGCTTTTAAACTCAAACCAAACATAAAAAGTGGCCCCATTTCCCACGTAGAGTAGAGCAATGCAACACCCGTGCGATCGAAACTGAAAGGGAAGTGGCACAAAGGGCACAATGCCCATTAGTCGGGATTCCACGAGCTTAGGCCTCTGTGCACCAAATACCTGAATTCAATGCTCCAAATGGGGACACATGCCCTCTGAATTCGTGTATTTGGTGCAGAGGAACATTAATAGTAGTGCAGATCATAACAACGCGTCATATTCCGTAGTATACCTATGTACAATACGGAATATGACGGAATATATCCTAATATACCTAGGCAACAGAAGTTTCAAATTCAATACTATAAAAAAAATTTTACTCGTACCTAGGGCAGCTAAAGTGTAAACTTGTTGCCTATAATTATTTTCTCTTTATTAAATGTGTAAATACTATAGACGTAAGTATAATAGTCTTGTAGTATGAACTTGAAGAATGAAAACAATATCACTGAAATACCTACGTCGTTTCTATTCTTTTACCCACGCTGACCGATTCTACAAATACGGCTTTTAGCAATTTATATCAGAACCTTCAACTTCAAAATAACTGTTTCAGGTAGTTTATTATTAAACGTTGTTTGTCTTCGTTCGAAAATTTAATAAAATTTACCGCACAGACTCCTTAGGGATTCTCGGGAACGGGTAACGTCTTAAAATGTGAAAGTTTTTGAACGCAGTCTCGCGGTCCCGACAGGCCACGCTCCGACGTATGAAGTAAGTAGGAAGGGTTCGCTTCTCATCTCTATATCGAAAGTTATAACCCTCCAGCTTCAATACACCAGAGCAGAACTCATGACAAACTTATAGACAGGTCTTCTAAAAATATATTGCACTTGAAAACTGAACTCAGCAGCGCTACAAAAATTATGGTTGGAAAAGCGAGTTGAAACAATTTCCTTCGCAGAGTTCATCTTGTTTCCTTTAACTGAAGCACGCAAAATTCAAATATTTACTTTCAAAAGTTCCAAGAGGCTGTTACCGTCAGCTTTAAATCCAAATTTAAATTTAACCACCTCGAAAGAGCAACCGAACATCCTTTTAACCTGTTTTGGGTTATAACTTCATCTCGTTGCATATTAAATTTTGAGGGCAAATAATGTGTGTAGTTTTCTGTGCTCCGTGGCGTGTCTGAGCGTTGAGTGTACGTGGGTTGACGTATTTATTATTTATTTGGGAATTCTCGAGGCGCCGGGCGGGTCGGAGCGGCGGCGGCGGCCTGGAGCCCAGAATTATGGAAAAATAACTCATCTCCTATGGTATTGACTCTGTACACAGCCACAGAACGGGCACGTATCCTTTCGGGAATTGCACCGATACACGTAGTTTGCGCTTGTTTTCGGTTCCGCAAACGGTATTGGCATTCGGATGGACGTGAGAGAGATAGGTTAAATATTACCTTTGAGTGTCGACGGATATTTTATATATACGTATGCCGCAGGATTATGATGAAATCGGTTTTTGATCAAAAAACTAGAATTTAGACAAAATACTGGTCATAATCCAAAGAATAGTTTAGTTTTTTGTCAAAGTCCTGAGAGATACAATTTTTTGATAAAAAAACTAGTATTTTGTCAAAGTCTGGGTTTCCATCAATTAGTTTTTGGTTTTACATACATACATATAATCATGCCTTTATCCCTGATGGGGTAGGCAGAGAGTAAACGACCTAAACAAAGGTCGTTTCGCCACGTCTAACAAAGTTTTGATGGTTATTGAAGATAGATTTGTAGGTATATTGCTGTAGTGGCAGGTTGTGAGCCCATCGCCTAAATTGCAAAATACTGAAACCCTCGGATCCCTTAGCTGATTTTTACAGCATGCCCGGGAATGCAGTTGGCACATTCTATGTTTTTCTTTCGCTCCCAGTTCAGCGTGGAAGAATTTGATTTTGTGATTATTTTATACAAAAGTAATAAAACAATGGAGACATCAGATCATTATTTTTTAGTTATAATTTCCCATACTTCTATGAACTAAATTAAAGTTTGTTTATTTACTTAATTTTTATTATAAATCTAAAAACCACTTGATCAAAACCTCGAGTTTTACAACATACTAGTTTTTAATCAAAAACCGGACTTTGACAAAATCCTAGACTTTTTTCTGGATTATGAGTTTATGACCAGTATTTTGTCAAAGTCCGGGTTTTGACCAAAATCCTAGACATTTTTCAAAAACCGATTTCATTATAATCCGCTTGAGAGTATTAATATCGTACAGCATCCATTAATTTCCTCCCGGGCATGCTGTAAAAACCAGCTTCGGAATCCGAGGGTTTCAGAATATTGCAATTTAGGCGATGGGCTGACAACCTGTCACTACAGCAATATACCTACAATTCCATCTTAAGTAACCCTCAAAACTTTGTTAGACGTGGTGGAACGACCTGTGTTTAGGTCGTTTACGCTCTGCCTACCCCATTAGGGATAAAGGCGTGATTAAATGTATGTATCCATTAACTTCCATATTTTTGTTGTGAATGAATCCATATAACCTTTTCATTAATACTGTATTTTTAGCATAGCATCGCCTGTCTAGGAAACGGGCAACAAAAATGATCCCTAAATCAAAAACAACAAAGAATCGGATCCCTGCTTATTATTCAACCAGAAACGACTACTTGAACCAAACCGCCGATTTCAATAACAGACGATTTCATTGAATAGAGTTACCTCATAACATTTTTATTGTACAATAAGAGTTTTTCCGGCGGCAGGGGAGGTACTATCGCAGATATTGCCTATATAGACGATTGTTTGGTCGTGAAAGCTATCGAGATGAAACAAGTCTATCGACAAGTGCTCAATTTTGTGGAAAGGGTCCCTTATCTTGGATGGGGTTATGTGAATATTCAAGTATGGAGAGTATGTCTGCTAGTTTAATTTAAACAAACAGTAAAAATATGGAAAGTTAAAAATGTTGTAAATTTAAAAATAAAAAAATTTGCTTTATATTTAATAATAATGGTTGTATGACGCTATATGGCTAAATACAAGCTATCTGACTTCATTCTCTTTATTCTTCTTCTAAGCAAATGGATTCTGAAGTCAAACGACTCGATGAACCCTTGTGTCTAAACGTGTAGCTTAAAAAATACCTCATACTGCTAAGCTTTTCATGCTCTGTCTTCTTCGTAAGATTTAAGGCGTGACTATACTGTATGATTTTCCCTTATCCAGTTGCAAGTTTCCGTAAACCACACACGCGTCGCGGGCTCGTTGGCGCTAAGTGACTTATCAACTTGGCGCAACTGCGATTATTGGCCGCGGCACCCAACTTATCCACTCCATCGTATTGTATGGATGTTATTAAAGCGTAGTCTCACATGCTTCAACGTATTAAAAAGCTTAGGTGAGTCAACTGATGGTAGTTTATCACAGTAATAGTTTTCTTCTGTAGAGTGGGTATCGAGTCTATGGACCCGATAAAGCTTCTGACATGGTTTGAGTAACGACCACTATCAAAGACAGCGACCGGGACCGAAGGTTTAACGTGCCCTCCGAAGCACGAAATCTTTTTTTTTTCGGACAATCAAGTCATTCAGCATGCAGTGTCCTAACCAAACTGGGGAAAAATTCACAAAGTTATAATTTCTAAAACATCAACTTTGTGTTTCCCTCCTGGGAAACGAACCCAGGACCTCCGGATCAGGAGTCCATGGCACTAGACACTAGACCACGGGGACAGTTATTACTAGTAAAAATTAGATATGCTACGGCGTAGCCTAGGTTACGCCGTGAAGCAAGCGTTATCCCGTTATTTTTACTTACTCGGTGAAATTGAAAAGATATTAAAATACGACAATGGGCTCGATTCTAGATTTGCCGGCTAAAACTAAAATTAAAATCTATTTGTCACTTTCAGACTAAAAACACTGGAAAAGGACAGGAGGTCTATTCTCTCCTGTTTTTGATTTATAGTGGGTTGTTTATACGTTATCTGACATTTTATTCCGCTGTCATATGATATGGAAAAAAATGTCAGAAATACTGGGAAAACGTGTAAAAGCGCATCAAAATCTAGCGAACAAAGTGTTAAACCATAGAGTATAAATCGCCTGTCCTTTTTCAATTTTATTATTTTGAAAGTATCAGATAGATTTTAATTTTAGTTTTAGCCGGTGCTATCTAGAATCGAGTCCATTATTATATCATCAGTGCAACAAAGGATTGTTCAGAACAATGTTAGAACGTATTTTAAAGTCCTCAAAAACATCTTTTAAACTTGTTGATCGCGCACAAACAACTCATTAACGATTTAAGGTTTAATTCCGTCTACAAAGTGTCGGTAGTAAAAACCTCCTAAAAATGGGCATAAAGTTTTATTCAGCAGATTAGAGGAGACGCTATCGGCCACTAAACGTGGGATAAACAGACAACTGCACAGGGACGGATCAAGGTTAAATAGATTTGATTTTGGCAGTTGAACTAAGTATAGCCTTATCTGCCTCACGTATGCACTCTCACTACCGTAGCTGAGCTGGAAGAGATTTCTTTTTAGAGATAAACTGTACCTGGTGTACTGTTGTATTTTATATTTGTGTCCTCTCTATGATCATGTGTGCAATAAACTGTTAAATAAATAGATAAAAATGAATATACCGAAGGTTTCTCTTGCCGTGTGGGTTTCGAATCAATCAACCTTAGGCTACATTTAAATTCAAATATAAATTAGTAGCCGTAAAACGTTATTTTTCGTAGAACCACTTGCTTCGCAGAACACCTGAGACGCCAGAGTTCCACTAGTTTGATCATTAATTCCTACATACATACATACATAAATCACGCCTTTATCCCTTACGGGGTAGGCAGAGCGTTTAACGCCTCGTAAAAGGCGCTTTCGCCACGTCTGACAAAAATTGAGGGCAATTTTAAATTGTAATATGTATTGCTATAGTGACAGGTTGTCAGCCCATCGCCTAAATTACAATACACTGAAACCCTCGAGTCCCTTTTGCTGACTTCAACAGCATGCCCGGGAGGAAGGGCAGCTGGAACATTCTATGTTTTTCTATCTCTCCCAGTCCAGCATGGAAGTAAAGTATTAATTCCTAGATCATAATAATTTTGATTTTAAATTATTTTGGTGTATTCTTTTTAAAATTAATTTATATTAAATAGGCACATCCATCGGACCCCCTTGCATTCAATTTAAAACATGAATCCGTTCTGCAATATTCATAGATAAGTCATTTTGGGATAAGGTCACATTTAACTAATTTTTGCGTCATGGTTATATCATCCTATCTAATTCTTGTCATGAAATAAAATACGAGATATATGACAAATATTACACATTACTTTTATTTTAATGTAGCAACCCCCTTTACTACCTATGTGCATCCCTGCCTTCGTCGCCTAGAGACGGCCTGTAAACTATTTTCCATGTCAGCAAAAGTGCGGTTTATGAACTGCGGAGTTTACGCCGGTTTATGGGCTGCCCCGATCGCGCTATAAAGCAGCTGAGTTCAGGTGATAAAGCGCTGCAACCGCTGCTGCGGTTAGAGGCACTGCTATGCTATTGCTTTAAAGCACTTTAATGGCTTTCTGTGTTTCTTCGGTGATTGTGAGTGCCAGTGTCTTTAAAGTTTCTTGGTGAGTTCGCTCTACCATCGACTCTTTCTCGAACAACTCTTTCTCAAACATCATTGGTAAAGATGAGAGTCAAGAGCAACCCTTTGGAAAATAGTAACTTTTTCTATGGCTTAGTATATGAATTTATAAGTTTTGTAATTCCATCTTCTCTCCTCCTTTGATCGTGATTTTGTATTAATTTGATAGAGTTACAAATTTACTAAATAAATTAAATTATCGATACTAAAGCTCATAGTAACAAAAATCTTGAACTTGTTCATCAAGCAAAGTAACTTTCGATTACCGATAATCTTTTGTATTCTTTCTCGGCTTTTAAAATGTCTTGCTAATGCAGATTACCGGTTTCGTGTTTATGGCTTAGAACGAGCTTTTATTTATGTCTTGAGCGGCATATACCGGGTGTAAGGGACAGCGTCTGCAAACTGATAGGGGTTGCTCAGTCAATAAAACTAAACAACATTCACTGGGAAATTCTTTCAGGAGAAAAAAGAATTAGACTTACCCATACAAAATGACCACTTCGATTGGACAGTTTGTATGAAAAAGCATTTTTTTTCCTGAAAGAATTTCCTGTTGATAGTTGTTCAGTTTCGTTGGTTGAGCAACCCCTATCAGTTTGCGAGACGTTGTCCCTTACACCTCGTATAGTCATTCGTATACGGTGTAGGTAGACATCATAATAAGATATTTTCGCCATGTCAGACAAAGGTTTGAGGGTAAGTTTAGAGAGGACGGTTGTGTCGCCTAAATTGCAATATTTACATCCAAACACTGTTTTTCCTATACTAATTTCTTTAGTATGTCCAAGAAGAGAAGCAGCTGGAACTTTCCATGTTTTTTTTATAGCTCCCAGTCTAGCTAGGGAGAAAAAGTATTTAAATCCACGTGAAAGTGCAAATTGCCCTTTTCACTTTATGGCTTGTTGTAAGCCTTTTATTTATGTATGGAGCGGTCTAGTCCCTCAGACGGTTCGGAGATCGTGAAAAATGCTCGCTGGAATCTTTAAGAATGCAACTTTGAAGCCAAACACGAGGTAATTTCATTACAAGACGCGATTGGCGCTTAGCAAAGGAGTAAATTCATACAAACATATAATCACGCCTTTATCCATAGAGGCAGAGCGTAAACGACCAAAACAAAGGTCGATTTGCCACGTCTGACAAAGTTTTGAGGGTTAATTAAGACAGATTTGTAGGTATATTGCTGTAGTAACAGGTTCAGCCCATCGCCTAAATTGCAATATACAGAAGCCCTCAGATCTCTTAGCTTTTACAGCATGCCAGGGAGAAAATGCAGCTGGCACATTCTATGATTTTCTCTCGCTCCCAATTTTGCATGGAGTAAATTCGGTAGATTTTTATCTTCTTTCTTGTGGGTTGTTTGACGAACGAACCAATGACAGCCTAAACTATCTTCCGACATGATTTGTGATTTGTGTAACGGCCACCATCAAACAGCTTAATGTGCCCTTCGAAAAAAACATTTTACTTGTGAGATGATCCTAACCTCTTGTCCTAACTAAACTTGAAACAATCTCATAAAGTGATAACAACAACCTTCTTGCAGAAATAATAGTTAGTATTTTATCAGTAAGTAGTACGTTGCGGTTTGTGTTTCTTTTTTAATCATATCAGTTTATTTTATAATTATTTATGTATTAATGTGTACTTTAGTCAGTGTATTATACATAATGTACTTAAGTAGTTTATTTATTTTATTTATTCGAGTAGGGTTGCTCTATCCCGCTTTCTACTACGCATGTTTCTTTCACCCAAAGGTTGCCTGGAATAAATTGCTAACTTAGCAATAAGGCCGCCTATTTTGTACTTATCTTTGAGTTATCAGTTGTGTTGTATAAATAATTCTTTGTGCGATAAAGTATTTTTGTCTTATATTATCATATTTATGGTACTAGCACGCTGCTTCGTTGTTCGTCTTTCTTAAGACAATTCCAGTTTTAAGGCCTGCATTTATAATCATCACTTGAGAGTAAGAGCGAGTTTGAGTTCGTATCAGAAATGTCATCTCAGTACATTATGACCCGTCAAAACCATACTTAATATCGCTCTCAATCTTGAGATCGCTTTATAAATACGATCCATAATATTATACGTACTAGCGTGTAGAGTCACATTCCGTTTACGTTTTATTTTTATTATATCCATGGCACTGGCAGGTTGCTTCGTATTCATCTAATTCCAATTTTGAATATTGGCTGTTGGCCGACGGGCCGCGGACGTCGGGTACCCACGTCTGCCGATTTCCGCCGCCCGGACTCCATTTCCGGCGATACGATGTTCAGATGCGATACGTGTACCCTATGTTGCTGGAATACCTTACAAGGAGAGAAACATATTGGATCTTGATAGTTTTTATCGTCAGCCGTCGGTCCCGGTCGCTGTCTTTGATAGTGGTCGTTACACAAAACCATGTCAGAGGCCTGATAGTTGTGCTACTAGGCGGGTTTAAAACTCTGACACCAGGATTCATCGGGTCCATAGACTCGATACCCACTCGACAGAAGAAGAAGAATAGTTTTTATCGTGATAGTTCAGTGGTGTGCTTTTCCCATTGAATTAATAATCCAAGCTAAAAAGTCCTTAAAATAGTATATTCCCAAAAGTCCTAAAAAATATGGAATAATATAATTAAATGTAATAGAAAAAGAAGTTTAAAATAATTTTGAACGTAGCAAATCGCTACAATTTGTGATGAAGTTTGTGCTACGCCGTAGTAGTCGCATCAATATTGCCAACAATCGCATTTTGTCATCATATCATCAATATTACGATAAGGTTTACAAATTTTTATCCCTTGAGTGATTTTTTTTATTGATTGATGTAATTTGTAAAACTTCGGGCCTACCGAGTGTAAGGGACAGCGTCCCGCATACTGATAGGGGTTGCTCAGACAACGAATCTGAACAACTTCCACCAAGAAATTCTTTCAGGAAGTGAAAATAAAAAAAATCTTTTCTATACAAAATATCCACCTCGATAAGACAATTTGTATGGAAAAGCCAAAATCTTTTTTTCACTTCCTGAAAAAAAATCCTGGTGGAAATTGTTCAGTGTCGTTGACTGAGCACCCCCTATCAGTTTGTGGGACGCTGTCCCTTACACCCCGTATTACTTTATCATACCATATCCACGAAACAACAAAAACAGCAAAGAAACAGGACAGAAAATCGCAAATTTGCGATCAACGGAACCAGCCACGTGGACAACCCATGCGTTGAACCTTAAATCTTGACAAAAGGGCCGAGGACATGACGAAATAGATTTTTATGCCTATTGACTCTCCCTCGCTCACGTTTCATTGTTCACGTGACCCGCGGTTAGTTTTACCCCAGTTTTAGGGTAAAAACGGATTGTTCGTAGGAGTTTTATTGGGAGCAAATATTTTTGTCATTTGTAAGGAGGTTTGGGAGAAGTAGGGTTTATTATTGAGGATTATTATGTGGTTTGTTGTCGAGAATGACAAATGAGGATAAAAATTAATTCACATTGTTCCTTCATCATAGTAGATAAGATGGTTTTAAGAATATTTTTTTGTATGAGTAACTACAGCCTGCGCGAATATTTTTATATGAAAAACCTATCATTATAGTTAGTATTCAAAACTACATTAAATCATTTCTTCCATGCTGGACTGGGAGCGAGATAAAACCATAGAATGTGCCAGATGCATTTCCTCCCGGGCATGCTGTAAAAACCAGCTAAGGGATCCGAGGGTTTCTGTACGTATATATTGCAATTAACGCGATGGGTTGACAACCTGTCAAAGTATCGATACACATTTCAACAGCATTTCAACCTGAAATTGCCCTCAATATTTGCCATAACTACTAGGCGTTTAACGCTCTTCCTACCCCGTAAAGGATAAAGGCGTGACTTTAAGTGATGTACGTATGTAAGCTACGATATCTATATCAGCGAAGTTTTTGTACATTCAACACCTTCCATGCTGACAACACTGAAACATAGAATGTGCCAGCTGCATTTCTTCCCGGGTATGCTGTAAAAACCGGCTAAGGGATGCGAAACTTTGTCAGACCTTTTTGAACGACCTTTGTCTAGGTTGTTTACGCTCTGCCTACCCCGTTAGGGATAACGGCGTGACGATATGTATGTATGTTATTTGCTTCAACTTTACTTTGCTACCCTACAGATTAGTATGATTTTGAATGCCATAGAAGCGTACAAAAAATATACAACACATATGAGGTAAAGGCAAAATAAATATGATTTAAGAAAAATAAATATATTTTTACAAAAAATTTAGTAGTTATGCAGTTTTATATATTTTTATTTTATTTATTTATCATCATTAATTTTAAAAAAAGCATTACACACTCACAATATAAATATTCAGGCGAAATTAATTATTTATCCTATACTGTTCTTAATTAATATCCTGAGTGTCTATAATTTGACATGCAGTCGAAAAAACCTGCACAGGAAATAAAATATACCTATAAGAACAGCCTATAATCTTATTAATTCTATTGAGACATCAACACGTACACAATGACGCATATGTAACTCCCTCCCTATCAAAGACAGGGTAAAGCCAAATACGTCAATGACATTCGTGAGGTAAGGTAACGGCTCATAACTAGCGATGCAAAATAAAGTAATTTTACCGAATACACCGGTAAAATACGGGAATATATTTATATAGATTACGGTAAAATACGGGAAAATATTTATATAGTGTACGAGCTACGCTCGCACTTATTATTGTAGGTCAGCCTGCGCGCTGCGTATATCAGCTATGTTAGCAATATCGTCAGTTCATACATTTTTTACTGCATTAAATTAGTGTACAACCAGCACTCGACGGGTTCGGTTTTTTAGCTCTCTTCGGAGTCAACCTTCTCTTATAGCTTAATATCTAGCTTAGCTTAATTTTAGTACTATACTACTTAGCTTTTACCGTATCTACGCCGGGTACGGTACATATAGATTACGGTAAAATTACCGGTGACTTATGACGTTATAAGAGGATCATTTATGATGTGAAAACTAGATTATTAAGAGAAAAATAGTTCAGTGTTTAGAAAAGTTGTTCAGTTCTAAGAAAAGGTGTTCAGATTTGATAAAACTTGTTCAGCTTTAAGATAAGTGGTTCAGTTTTGATAAAACCTGTTCAATTGTAAAATTCCCAATAAGAAAGTTGTTCAGTTTTAAATTAAGTAATTTGATTTTTAAGAAAAGTGGTTCAGTTTGAAAAAAGTTGTTCAGTGTGAGATAAGTTGTTCAGTTTCGAGAAAAGTACTTTATTCTGAGTAAAGTTGTTCAGTTTAACGTAGTCACTAGGTATCATACCCAGGGTATGTGTCTATGTCTATAAACAAAATGCTGTTGCCATATTTTTTAAGTAGTCCTGTAATACGGTTTTTACTGAATCTTACCGTAATTTACGGTAAAATATATTATTATTTACGGTAAATTTGTTCTTTTTACCATATTTCTAAATTTGTTTTTTTTTTACCGTATTTCACCCCGGTATTTTTACCACCTTCACATCTCTACTCATAACACGTCAGCTGCTAATTCGCCTCACTCGAAGCGTCTGCGATATTCGTGAGGTGGTGGCTCATAAGGCTCAGTTCCCACTGATGGCGAATTTGCATGGATTCGCGACTTAGCAATTTGTTAAAATTCGCGCGACGATCGCTGTGGTCCGTTAGTTGCCATAAGCGTCTGGGCAACGAGAATTTACACAATAGGACGTTTTGGTTTTGATGCTCAATTTTGCTAAGAACTATTAATTAGTCCTGGGTTTGATTCCCAGGGTATTCCCAGTTTGATATTTGTCAATTTATCACTTAGTGAATTTTTCCCCCGTTTGGTGAGGACATTTCAGACTGAATCGCCTGATCGTCCGAAAAGAAAAACGAGTTAGTGCTTCGGATGGCACGTTGATCTCGGTCGCTGTCTGTGATAGAGGTCGTTACTCAAAACCATGTCAGAAGCCTTGCTAGCTTGTGGTACTTACTAGGCGATTCGATAACTCTGACACCAGGTTTCATCGGAAGAAGAAGAACTCCAATCCGTCGTCAAAGGGAATAAAGCCTAACGTGTTGGGTGCAATTCTTCCATGCTGGACTGGGAGCGAGAGAAAAACATGGAATGCCATGCCATGTGCCAGCTGCATCACCTCCCGGGCATGCTGTAAAAACCATCTAAGTGATCCGAGAGCTTCAATATGGGCTGTCAACCTGTCACTACAGCAATATGCATGCAAATCTGTCTTAAATGGCCCTCAAAACTTTGTCAGACGTGGCGGAACGACCTTTTGTTAAGCTCGTTTACGCTTTGCCTACCCCATTAGGGATAAAGGCGTGATTATATGTTTGTATGTGTTGGTGCTAAGTCGCCCCGTGCTCGAGCGAAGCGCCTGCGACGCGACTCAACGCAAACACGCAGCAGAGTAATGGGAAACGCGACAATGTGGCGTTCAGGCGTATATCGCAGGCCCTTTGAGTAAGCACTCAATGCAAGCGGATGTGAAGAGTAACGTCAATTTGAGTTTGAAAGGTAACCCATATTTTTGAGGAATTAGGCCTTTTATTAATTATTGTTTTTTGGTGGACGACTGACATGTTTAATAATAGTTTGATGCATGAAAAGATTGATGAATGTGTAGATGTAGCGAAAGAAGTTTGCAAGGACCGTAGCAAGTGGAGGGATGTGATCTCTGCCTACCCCTCCGGGAAAGAGGCGTGACGATACGTATGTATGTATGTATGATTCATAATTTTGCTTTTCTTGTCCAGGGTCTGATTTGCGAACATTGTCATAACTAACTTCGGTGCGGCGGTGGCGGTTGTGCCATAATGAAATGTGCGCATTAAGAGCTAGATTTAAAAAAAAAACTACCATGTTGGACTGGGAGCGAAAGAAAAACGTACAATATGCCATCTGCATTTCCTCCCATGCATGCTGTAAAAACCAGCTAAGAGATCTAAGGGTTTTAGTATAATGCTATTTAGGCGATGGGCTGACAACCTGTCACTACAGATATACCTACAAATCACCTTACAAATTACCCCTCAAAACTTTGTCAGACGTGGCGGAACGACCTTTGTTTAGGTCGCTTACGCTCTGCCTATCCCATTAGGGATAAAGGTTTGATTATATGTATGTATTTTAAAAAAGAAACGGTTTATTTAATTAATTAATTACAGACCCACTTAAGATCATAAACCGTCCCCTCAAGCAAACGAGAGCGTACCTAATAAAACAACGACAGCAAACCCACCCACAATTTTCTCATAACCGCCAACAAACTCAAGTGTTGCAATACACCCGATACTTGGGCAATCAATCATAGCGCCCCGATCACGATGTTTTGTGAACTCTTTCATTTATCTAATGAGTTTGCTGAGCCCCGCCCTGTAAACAAAGCACTCCCGACCGCCCGACCGCCTGACCCGACTAGGGATGTGAAATTACCCCGGTAAATTAGCGGTAATATACGGTAATAGTAAAACTAATTTACCGCAAAATTGACTATTATGTAATAGAATATTTTACAGCAATTTTTACGATATAATTGAATATTTTATTTATTATTTTGAATAGTCAGTTTTACGGTAAATTTGTATCACCGTCTTTCGGTAAATAATATTTAAAAAAAAAATTTAAACGAATATAAAAAAATGCGGCAGCAACAAAGTGTTTTCTTACATACATACATACCAAGTCACGCTTTTATCTCTAATGGGGTAAACAAAACCTAGTAAAGGCGTGTTGGCCACATCTGACAAATATTGAGTGCAATTTCATATTGATTTTTTTATCGCTTTAGTGACAGGTTGTCATTTAATCTCCTAAATTAAAATACACTGTAACCCTAGTCACACGTCGTAGGCCGGCAATTTTGCCGTAATTTATATATTTGACCGTTAAATTATCCGTATTTCACCAGCGTTTTCGGTAAAATTACGTAATTTTGCATCCCTAGACCCAACCGCCCGACAAGTCTTGATGAATTAATCATCCGAAGAGAAGTAGCCCGCGTCATCGCATTATTGGTTTTTGAGAACATGTCGAGTCGGTGTATCGGATATCGTCTTATTCGGTTTGGTAAGTGATAGCAAGGGGCGTGCCTGGAAGCGTGGGAGGTGGGTTTTTCTTTTTTACAGATATTGTGCAAGTTAACATTCTTCCATGCTGGATTGGGAGCGAAAGAAAACATAGAATGTGCCAGCTGCATTTCCTGCCGGGCATGCTGTAAAAACCAGCTAAGGGATCCGAGGGTTTCAGTATATTGCAATTTAGGCAATGGGCTGGCAAGATGGACTGTCACTACAGCAAAATACCTACAATCTATCCTAAATAACCCTCAAAACTTTGTCACACGTGGCGGAACGACCTTTATTTTTTCTTTTCATTTATTTTCTTAGGTCGTTTATGCTCTGCCTACCCTATTAGGGATAAAGGTGTTATTATATGTATGTATGTTGTGCAAGAATTAAAACAACTTGATGTGATGTTCTGATTACCTAGGGTCGTAATTATGAAGCGAAATCAAACTTGAGAGCAATATTAAGTATGGATTTGACAGGCCAGTTTGTACTCAATTGGCCCGTATTTATAATCCGCACTTCAGATTGACAGCCAGTTTGAGTTCGTATCAGGAATGTCATAATTGTATTTTTTAAGTAAGAATGTATTATTTTTCACACTTCGAATTGGTGACACAGTGAGAAGTTGTCTGTGTCATTATTATTGCTATTTGAGGAAATGCCTAGTCACGATATCGGATATCGTATTGTTCTATTTGGAAAATGATAGCGCGACGCGAGGCGTGCGTGGGTGCGTAGAGACGAGGATTTGACGCTTATATCTCTGGATAATATGGGACGCGGAAGCTTTTGATGGATTTATATCTATTTGTACTTAGCTATTTTACTGCATTATTTGCTTTTATGCTGGCCTGGTAGCGAGATAAAAACAGAATGTGCTAGTTGCATTTCCTCCCGGGCAGGCTGTAAAAGCCAGCTAAGGGATCCGAGGGATCCAGTATATTGCAATTTAGACGATGGGCTGACAACCTGTCACTTCAGTAATATACCTACAAATCTATCTTGAGTAACATTTAAGACTTTGTCAACCGTGGCGAAGCGACCTTTGTTTGGGTCATTTGCGCTTTACCTACCCCATTAGGGATAATATGTATGTATGTACTTGGCTATTTTTCTGCAATCTGCAATTTAGTAACCCAGAAAAAAATACTTACGTAATCTTAAAAATAATGTTACTGCGTTGGATTATTTGATTTCATAGAAGTGTGCGAATATAATGTGGTGGTAAAATTAGAAATAAAAATGTGTTGCATAAGCTTTGAACCTAAAGACAAATTATGAAAGTATTCTTTTTCTCTAATTCCTCATTAAATACATATAACTATTTCGGACTCTTTCGTTTTAAATGGCATTTCAGCTTAAACCACCCAAATAAGACATGTCCATTTGCAATCCTTTCGCTTTTTAAGAAGAAACGAGCTAAAGACACTTAAAACACGGTTCGGGATTGAGGTTACAAAGTGCAGCAGAGTAATCCGTGTCAGACTTAATGTTTCGGCTTAACCAGATCTGAAATGCGTCGGCTTAATCCAGTTAGAGTAACAGCCGAGTTAATGCTGGAACCTCGGCTTGGCTTGGCCTGGCTCGGTTTCTTCTTGTACCGTATGCTTGGATTTCAGTGCGATTTGTATTTTGCGGTCGGCGCCGGTTTCTTGGGAATATTGATGTGTCTACCTCAAGTTCTCGTAATGTTTGGGGGATCTACACGAGACCGGAGAGTTGTGTTGGTTGCTAATAGATAATTTCGCACGAAATGCAAACAAGATACTTAGTAACGATTTTTTTACACAGTTTGGATGGTTTGGCTTATTGATCATACAAAAGCCCTCCAGTAACTTTTTAAAAATTAATACAGTGATTTGGCTAGTCTTCCATGCTATACTTGGAGCAAGAGAAAAACATAGAATATACCAGCTGCATTTTCTCCTGGTCATGCTGTAAAAGCCAGCTAAGGGATCCGAGGGTATCTGTACATTGCAATTTAGGCGATGGACTGACAACCTATCACTACAGCAATATACCTACAAAACTATCTTATATAACCCTCTAAACTTTGTTAGACGTGGCGGAATGATCTTTGTTTAGGTCGTTTACACTCTGCCTACCCTGTTAGGGATAAGGGCGAGATTATATGGATGTATTTGGCTAGTCTCTGTTCAAGTTGATACTCTGTTACTTGTATTCTTTAAAATAGGTCCATCAAACATCACACGAGCATTACCTTCTTCTTCTTCTTCTGTCGAGTGGGTATCGAGTCTATCGACCCGATGAACCCTGGTGTCAGAGTTTTTAAACCGCCTAGTAGCACAACTATCAAGCCTCTGCCATGGTTTGAGTAACGACCACTATCAAAGACAGCGGCCGGGACTGACGGCTTAACGTGCCCTCCGAAGCACGAAATATTTTTATTTTCGGACAATCAGGTGATTCAGCCTGCAATGTCCTAACCAAACTGGGGAAAATTCACAAAGTGATAAATTCACAAATATCAACTTTGTGTTTCCTCCCTGGATATCGAACCCAGGACCTACAGATCGGGAGTCCATGGCACTAGCCACTAGACCACGGAGGCAGTTACCTAAATAAAGTAATATCAAAAGACCTCCGTGTACGCAACTGTAAGCTTCCACTATCTCATTATTATCTCGCTCACTGTTTTCAATTCTCATAATTAAGTCTCTTAAACAAAAGTGCCTGACGAACTCGCAATGCAATGTTTGCACAAACGAAATCTCGACAGAATTTAAGCGAAATTAGTTTAAAGCGCTTTTGAGTTAAAGTTTGATGTCCCCCGAGTGGAAGCGTTTTGGAGCCTCAGAGCTCCACATCCTGGAGTTGAGAGCATTCCGAACTTGGAGCACAAGTTTTTAGAGCCAATCCCAGTTTAAATTATCTACCTGGCTAGTAATTTTAAGCGGATATTAAAGGTAAAAGGCTTGGAGTTATTTCTGTCTCAAAACTTTTTTTTTAATAATTAATGTGAAGAATAAGTTCTCTATGTTGGTTTCCTATGGGATAACCAGAACGCGCTTATCATGTTTTGGTTAATATTATAATATATCTGTATCCACTCAAACTACAAGAAAAGTATTTGTCAAAAGATTAAATTACACAATTAAACTTCTTCAAACCTATATACCTCCCTAGCTCCCTACCAGCAACGTAGCGCAACCGCGCGGAGTATTAAAATTTGAAGCGTTCAAACTTGCCTCCTTTTAGTGTTCATTACGTGGTGGAAAGTTGAAAATTCATACAAGTCTAACTTCTAATGAACACCGGGAAGTTGGCCGATGTAGCGATCACTCACGGCATATTATAAAACGACGGGCTTTTTGCCGACGCTTTGTTTGGAAATTTCACTAATTGACGGGCACGAAGTTAGTGGAGGTACCTACAGATTTCGTGGAAGCGATGGTGTATGGTGTGATATGATGTAAGGAGATACCGTGCTGGACTGGGAGCGAAAGATTCTTCCATGCTGGACTGGGAGCGAAAGATTCTTCCATGCTGGACTGGGAGCGAAAGATTCTTCCATGCTTTAGTCGGAGCGAAAGAAAAACATAATGTGCCATCTGCATTTCCTCTCGAGCATGCTGTCAAAACTAGCTAAGGGATCCGAGGATTTCGGTATTTTGCAATTTAGGCGATGGACTGACAACCTGTCACTCCAGCAATATACCTACAAATTTATGGGCGTAGGTAACCAATATTTATCACCTAATAATACTAAGATTGGAATGATAAGTCGCAATCTTCTCCTCGAAACCTATTCATTATTTTCCTGCGAGTAAATTTGTTCTAGGTTCGTATACCTATACGGGGTGTAAGCTACGGTGTAAGGGACAGGAAATTCTTTCAAGAAGTGAAAAAAATGGGTTTTCCAGACAAAATATCCAACTCGATCAGACAATTTGTATAGAAAATCCTTTTCTTTTTCCTTCTGATAGAATTTTCTGGTGGAAGTTGTTCAGTGTCTTTGACTGAGCAACCCCTATAATTTTGCGAGACGCTGTCCCTTACACCCTGTATAGATTTCCCTATGTTCTGTGATGTGGGTGCTGGATGAGCCATGTTTCAGCCCGCATGTGGCACGGTGCTCTTATCAGGGTGTAGAGTAGTGATACGCACGTCGACTTGCTAATGAGAACGATCGATACTGGGGTCACCATGTTTTGGAGTGTTCACGAGATTATCCGGTAAGATATGATGTATCGATCTAAATTCGTACTTGGCTACTGTTTTGATGTCCAATATAAAATAAAGAATCCATTTTTTCACACCATTTTAAAATAGAGAATTTCGGTCTTTTTTCATATTTATGAGTCATAGTTAACTTGTTTAAAAATTATTTGGTCATAAAATATACTATCTGTATTAACTCCATATACTTAAATCAAAGTTTCTTTTTTTGCATAAGCGAACTACGAGGGCAGAATAATCAGCGAGGTAAAAATTGTATTTCCGATAAAAAAAAACGCAAATTGCATAGAACCTCCTTGAATACAATTCTATTGGAGGACAAAATAAAAAAAAACAGCCCTAACGCCAGTTATTTATTTTTTTACAGACATTAAACCAAAACAAGTGAACGCATTTCTGTAAAGGTGGCGAACAGTAAATTTTGAGTGTTCATTCTACATATTTTTTTGCGCAAATATTCCAAAACGGAAATGAAACAAAGACTTGTAGTATATAAACGGGATCAGGCTGCTTCGATTTAAATGATTTTTAAGTGGATTATAAATTTCCGATGTGGTCATAAAAGCATAAGTGATGATAGTCGCCCAGGAAGGCCAATTAAGGCCCCTACTCCAGAGGTAGTTGAATTAGTAGAAATCTCAGACGAACGTGAACACAAAATTTTAAACCCACATTTAAGTATGAAATAGCCATCCGCGTAATGGCTGCCGTGTTTGCTGACTTCGCGAGTGACACCTGCGCAGTTGCAATGGCCAAATTTCGTAAGTTGCGCTACGACTTGCTTTCTCAGTCGCCATTATTTGAAAGACGAAGCCTCTTGCGTCTATTTTCTGTTCCTTGATATTTAAAATTTGCTTGTTGGAAAAAAAACTGGCTAAAATGAACAGATCATGCACTATATTTGTGCCAATTCGAATGGTTAGCCTAAGTCGTATTTTATTGAAGGTAACAAAAAGCTAGATAAGCTGTATAAAGGGCATTGGGTTATAAGGAAATAGTGTTCAAAAATAAATAATAATAGATTTAAAAAACACACGCCTTCTTTAATTTTTACCGAACTTATCAATCCACCCTCGTATAATTTCAAATTAAAATTATTTTAATTTAAAATACAAGGTTGTATAATTATAATTCCTTTAAGCACCATTTGCCTTGTCTAAACCAAACTAAAAATGTAACACAAATAAAATCCTATGGAAAATGTTCTGCCTATATAAAAGGAGTGCCAAAATGTTCTCTATAGCCCATCACATGGCCACCCTATCTCATATACCTGCTTATCACCACTCCAAAATGTAGTTACGAGGCCAACTGTCCCCTAGTAGTCGTACTGACTAGGGATATTTGAAAATAACCCTTTATCTGATAGTGCCCCAAAATAATCCCGGTCTTCCAAAATATTGCCATGGCTTAAAATGTTTCCGACGTCAAGAGAAAACGCCTTCCTTACTTAATGAATAGTCTACCTAAGAATATTAGATCTGAAAATAAAAAATCTATATTTAAAATCATGTTAAAGAAACATCTCTTAAAATCTCTGTCTTAAATCATAATTAAGCATTAGTAATAAGTATATTTTTACATAGTATTGTAAAATTAAGCGAGTTTCTGATCTCACAGTCAAACTGTATGTACAGTTTTGTGGGGCAATGTTTAGTAATTAAGTTTTACTCTGTACCTTATAAAAATAAAATAAATAAATAACTCCAATAGGAATTTAGGCCCGTAATTATAATCAGCACTTGAGACTGATAGCTAGTTTGAGTCCGTATCAGAAATGTAATTTCAGTATAAAAAGGACCTGTCAAATCCATACTTAATATTACTCTCAATTTTGAGATAGCACGAAATTAGGATAAACATATTTTATTTTATTCAAAAGGGACTCGAGGGTTACAGTGTATTGTAATTTAGGCGATGGGCTGACAACCTGTCACTATAGCAATACAAATTACAATCTAAAATTGCCCTCAATTTTTGTCAAATGTGGCGGAAGCGCCTTTTACGAGGCGTTCAACGTTCTGCCTACCCCGTAAGGGATAAAGGCGTGATTTTATGTATGTCATCATCTCCCTAGCCTTATCCCGTATATCACGGGGTCGGCTACCTAATCTAGGGGATTGAACGAGGGTACTGGTTTTTATACAGAGCGACTGCCATCTGACCTCCGCAACCCAAAAGGGAAACCAGACCCAATCCTAGATTAGGTCAGAGTTTTTAAGCCGCCAATGCTTAGCACTGGCCTCTGATATGGCTTAACGACTAATATCTACGGTATTAAACGATATTAACCGGGACCAACGGCTTAACGTGCCTTCCGAAGCACGGAAAAAGCGCCGAATAAACGTACATATGAAATTCGAAAATCGAAAAACACATTGGTACGTGGTGGGGTTCGAACCACGACCTCCCGCTCAGGAGGCAGCGGCTCTATCTACTACACCATCGGGCGATTTTATGTATGTATGTATATTTTATCTTATTCGAAAAAACTCGTTTGACAAAACACATGACCACAAGAATTTAAATGTTTTATTTCCTAAAAAATCTCATATATCTTTTCCTGTGCCTAGGTCTATAAGCAATCTTGGAATAGATATTTCTAATAATAGCTACTGAAATAAATTGCAGTCTCCGATGTGGAAATCCCTAAAATATAATTACAAGCTAAACCAGTTTACGGGCGTTTAAATTTTGTATTGTATTAATTCCCCGAAGCATGTCTACACCGTCTTAAAGTTAATTAATACTGAAAGTTGCGACGCGGTGAGTTCCCCCCTATCATTCATCTTCAGCCCCGACTGCCTACCAGCCCTGCTAAAATATTAACCCACTGATCTAAATGAAACGCTCTTCAACGGCCAGCGGCCTGGTGGGTTTTATTCAATTTAGGAAATACCTAGACGCATTTTTAAAATACGTTTTCCTACTTTTATTTTTTGTACCTAAACATGTTTCTTTGAAATTACGAAATTGTTTTTTAAAGATTTTTTCCACCTCATCATTCATCCCTAGGCCCTACCAGCCAGCAGTTAAAAAATAACGCTCTTGAAATTTGCCCAACGCGAACGGCCTGGTGGCTTCAAATTTAATTTAGGATTTTCCGATAAAACTATTTTTGGTTTTACTTGCAAACGCTTTTAGTATGAAATATCTTATTTTTACTTCACATGTAGAATATTATAATATAAAACTATTAGGTATTTAATTTGAATTCTTAACGATCAACTGTATTTGCAGTGCATGGCACACTTGACATCGAACCAGGCGTTTCCCAACACCTGTACGCCACCGGATTTAATGGACGGCAGCTTATTCGCAATACAAGTCGCTGAATTCTGGGCCCTATGATGTAATTTCTTGTCTTCCATCGACACGTTAAGAAGAACACCCGTAAAATTCATCTCCAACCTCTATAACCTACAGTCGTGCTAAAATATCACCTCACTGTTCTAAATAAAACGCTTTAAACAAACTGAATGACTCAGCTAGCTTACAATGGTACACGGCAATACAACATAGACTTTTTTTATCTTCTACTGTACTCGGCAATCTGCTTACTAAGCATAGAAGGTACGGCAAATGTTTTAAGGGAGGACCAGCACTGGATTGTTGCCGCCAATGAAAAAACCTAGAACTATTTACGGTTTTATTAAAGTGACGATATGGCCTAAGTGGCACCCCCCATTAGTAAAAAAATCATAACTCACTAAAAACACAGTGAATCGAAAAACCGGTCCAACAGACTCTAGTAATAATAATTAAGATAATTTAGAACCATATAAATTAGCAATTCATAGTTCGTTGTAGTAACAGGTAGAAAAACGGCCACCAACGACAATTTTTCTTCCTGTTACTTCAACGAACTAATAATCGCAAATTTATAAGGTTCTAAATACTCTATATAACTATTTCTTGAGTCTGTTGGACCGGATTTTCAATTCATTGTGTTTTTAGTGAGTTATGATTTTTTTACTGATGCCACTTAGACCATATCGCCACCCTTCCGTCACCGGTCCTTTTTAAACATTGATTCCTTAAAAAATCATCCAGTTATCTCATAATTCATCCCCAGCCCCTCCTAGTCTTGCTAAAATATTAACCCACTGATCTACATTAAACGCACTTCAAACTCTCCCAACGGCCTGATGAGTTCGAATTCAATTTATAACCTACCGATACGACTATTTGCTGTTTCAATAACGTTCTAACACTTTTCATTCGATTTTTCTTTTTGCGCATGTTACGAAATAACAAATCATTCAAGATTAATTCCTTAAAATGCATTTTTATGATAATTTACGAGACGGGAAAATTTTACCGTTTTTGTACATTACCCGACAGATTTATAAATACGTTTTCCAGGTCATTAACATCGCAGGATTCCCAGCTGAGGTCATAAAGTCATCATAAAATTATCCAGCATTTTATGAAAGTTACATAAAAAGTTAAGTTAGTGTAAAAGTATTTTGCAAGAATAAGAAGAGTATTACCTGCCTACCCTACTGTATATCTTAATTGAAACGCTAATAAGATTTACAAACGACCCATTTTAATCACTGTAACGATAAGTTATGTCTTTTTACAGCGGAAACGTCTTGCAAAGCAAAATTTATATTCTAGTCATTCTGGGCGGCCAGAACGTAATATTTTCAGCAGAGTATCCGCTGAAATCATCGAGAAATTTAATATTATAAGTCCCCGTCGGGTAATTAGCGAGAAAGCTGCTTTCTGGGGGTGTTTATTAGCCGTTAATAGAATCGCAGCTTCTGGGAGGTCGGTAGCTGCAACCTGTTGCCGGGGCCCGCCTTCCGCCCTGGCCCGCCTCGCGCCGCGCTCCGAGCGGTGAGCGGTGAGCGCCCAGCCGCGCCGACTGCCTCCTGCCGCTGCGTCACTCCACTTCTTCCGCCTTACCACTCCAGATACTCCACTGCTGTACCCGCGACTTCTGCTGCGACCAATTTTATAATCTAATGTACTCACGTTGTGTAGTGGTCATGATGCCGTCCTCAGCCTCTCCGAGCGCCAACATTTATATACACAAAAGTAATTACAGAAAAACAATCATAATATTTATTTTTATTTTAAATATTTTATCAAAACCAAACTGAAAAATATAAACTCACTACAAATAAATTTTATAACCAGAAAAATGAAAGTTCAAATTTTAAAAGAAGTAAACGCAAAAAAAAATGTTTGGGTATTTTTGAGCCTGTGCGGCGGCATGTTCGAGTTTGTTGGAGATGTGGAACCGATAGACTGAGGCGAGAGGATCAGGAGAGGGTGTAGGAGACGCGTCGCCGCCGCCACGGCCGACTGTAGAGTGGCAGCGGGCCGTACGCGCGGCGGCCCCACCCCACGCGCCTGCGCGCTCCGCCACCACCACCGCGCATGACCAACATCCTACCGAAAAGTGGAAAAGTGACTCCTCCAACGTAGATACACCATTATGTACTAAATAAATATTGTATCGTAATAGATGCCAGCCTGAGTACATAATTTTGACCCAATTGTCGAATTCTATACGCAATCGGTGGCCGTTACTTGTGAATGTGGAAATAGTCATCCCTGCCACAATACCCTAGCTAATTCCCAAACTGTCGATAAACACATACAATACAACAGTGCCACAATAAAGTACCTTTATTTCAACCAAAAGCCTAATACATCTTTTGATATTTTTTGTCAGCTATCTGGTTGTAAAATTCTCTAATGCCACTGAAGTAACCAAGCCTGAGGGAGACTTCGTATCCTCGAGGCAGCTGCTGGAACTTGGATATTAAGATCTTATCTTTTCCGATGAAGACCCCCATCGAGAAAGACAGTGGAATGCCCAGATTGTAAGCGTAGTCGACACTGTGTCCACAGCAAGGCTTCCCGTTGCCTGCATATATGCTCTCATTGGCAAACACTTGCACCAAACCGGCTCTCTGATTCACTTTGGCCGCCACATCACCTGCTACTTTGATCATTGCGGGGTTTTGCAATTGTTTCTGAGAGTAAGCGTAAGGATACGTAATACCATGACCATCAGTACGTATCGATAGATACAGCTTCAGCTTATTTTTGTGGTGCATGAGCGCGTTCTTGATGAAGATAGTTTCGTTCTCTGAGGCTGCGTTTAGGCCGGGGAAGTCGTTGGCGAACCCACTGTCGGTGACTGGACACGAGCCCCACTGAAAGTCGAAGTTTCGGCCAATATTCACGCCGATGCTGAGACCATCCTCGGAAGGTCGTAAGTTCTTTGACCAACGGACTCGATTCTGCAAAATAACATTTTACCTTACTAATATATTTTTTTATATCTTATTATATCTTCCATGCTGGACTGGGAGTGAGAGAAAAACATAGAATGTGCCAGCTGCATTTCCTCCCGGGCATGCTGTAAAAATCAGCTAAGGGCTCCGAGGGTTTCAGTATATTGTAATTTAGGCGATGGGCTGACAACCTGTCACTACAGCAATATCCTACAAATCTATCTTAAATAACCCTCAAAACTTTGTCAGACGTGGCGGAACGTCCTTTGTTTAGGTCGTTTTCGCTCTGCCTACCCCATAAGGGATAAAGGCGTGATTATATGTATGTATGTAATAAATTTATTTCATGCTGGACTGGGAGCGAAAGAAAAACATAGAATGTACTAGCTGCATTTTCTCCCGGGCATGCTGTAAAAACCAGTTAAGGGATCGGAATGTTTTAGTATTTTTCAATTTAGGCGATAGGCTGACAACCTGTTACTACAGCAATGTGCCTACAAATCTATCCTAAATAACCCTCAAAACTTTGTCAGACGTGGCGGAACGACCTTTGTTAGGGTTGTTTGCGCTCTGCCTGCCCCATTGGTGATAGAGGCGTGATTATATAAAGGCGTAATAAATTACTTAATAGAGCAAATGCATTGCTTCCTGCAACTCTCTAATATCAGGGGTTATTTCAAGTAGTCAGATAGTGTAGTGAGAGTATAGAGTGCCCGATGGTGTAGTGGATATGGCCGCTGCCTCCTGAGCGGGAGGTCGTGGTTCGAATCCCACCACGTACCAATGTGTTACGTTTATTCGGAGTTTTTTCCGTGCTTCGGAAGGCACGTTAAGCTGTTGGTCCCGGTTAATATCGTTTAATACCGTAGATATTAGTCGTTAAGCCATTTCAGAGGCCAGTGCTAAGCATTGGCGGCTTGAAAACTCTGACCAAATCTAGGATTGGGTCTGGTTTCCCTTCTGGGTTGCGGAGGTCAGATGACAGTTGCTCTGTGTAAAAACCAGTGCCCTCGTTCAATCCCCTAGATTAGATAGCCGACCCCGTGAGTAACGATAAGGCTAGGGAGATAATGATTTCAAGTAGTCAGCGCCTACGTCTATTTTGAATACGAACTACGTATATCTTGGAATCGTTTATCCTTTCACCTAACCTGTGGGTGAAGGAGATCGAAAGATGGATTAGACTGGGCTGCTTTTAAGAAAATGGAGGATGTCTTCCAATCAGAGTTACCCCAATGCCTGAAGACCAGACAATTACCTATCTGAAGTTTATACTGCAGAATCTGGGGTGCCACAGGGATCTCACTTGGGGCCCGTACTGTTCTCCATATTTTTCAACACCATTACTAAATGTATACACCATTGCAAGTTTTTGTTGTTCGCTGACGATTTTAAAATTTATCGAGTTGTTGGTACGCCATCAGATATTCTGTTATTACAGGCGGATATTCACCGAATTGTCGAATGGTGTAAGGATAATGCTATGGTGGTCAATGTGAGCAAGTGCTACCACATCAAGTATACACGTAAAATTGTTTCTTTTCATTCTACCTACACTTTATCTGGCACTGTGGTTCAGGAGGTTTCCGAAATGCGTGATCTTCGTGTTATAATTGATAGCAAATTATCATTTGACCCTCATATTAAAGCAACCGTGAAAAAAGCAGCGCAAATGCTAGGTTTTATTAAGAGAAACACCCGAAATTTCAGCTCTGTTCGGGCTAAGGTAGTTTTATACAACGCATTTGTTCGCAGTCGTTTAGAGTTCGCTTCCTCTGCTTGGAATCCTTTTTACGCTACTCAATCTCAACGTCTGGAACAGTTGCAGCGTTCGTTTACTAGGTCTCTTGCCTTTTTATCTCGTCATATTTCGCACAGATGTTCGTACGAAACTCGTTTGTTGTTTTTTAAGATGCAGTCACTTCGTAATAGACGTAAAGTTCGAGATCTTACATTCTTATTTAAGACCCTAAATAATGTGTTTGACTCATCGGAGATTCTCGCTCGCATTGGTTTGTCTATCCCTTACCATTATCCACGTTCAGCTATTAGTGCTATACTTAAAAGAACATCTTTCCGAACCAACTTAGGTAGAAACTCGCCAATTTCACGAATTTGCATCACATACAATGAACTTAGTGCCAAGTTGGATATCTTTAACGATAGTTTGGAATGTTTTAAGAGGAAGGTCAGCAAAATTGTACCATAACATTTAATTATATTGTAGATTTTTCATAAAATTTTTAATTGAGTTTATAATTTGTTTTCTATTTTGAAAAAGACTTGATGTATTTTTTATTTAATTTTATTTTATTTTTATTATGTCAACTTGTAACTTAAATTCCTTTTAATTTACTGTATTACCTTTTAAGAATGCTGTGTTCACCTGTTATTGGTACTCATATCAGGCTGTGTCCTAATGTTTGTATTTTCTTATATATTTTTGTAATATGTGTACTGTTGGTGTTCCATTAAAAAAAAACATAAATAAAGATCAAGGTGTATAACCAGTGGGTCTTGCCGATCCTCATCTATGGTGCTGAATCATGGACGCTCACTAAGCACAATATGCACAAAATTAAGGTGGCGCAAAGAGCAATGGAGCGTTCTATGTTAGGCACCACACTCGTTGAACGCGTACCCAACGTCCAGATTCGACAAAATACAAAAGTAGAAGATGTAGGTAGGTAAGCGACTAATGAGAGGAGATGAGCGGGACACTTGGCTAGGTAGGATGACAGACGGTGGACCAAAACAGTCATGGAGTGGCCAAGAGGAGCTAAGGCCAGTGGGCAGAACACCAGCCCGATGGTCTGACGACATCGTCAAACACATCAGCGTAAACTGGATGAGACTAGCACAGGACCGTGAAGAGTGGCGCAGTAGAGAAGACGCCTATACTCTACAGTGGGTGGATGTGGGCTGAAGATGATGATGTCAAAGACAGTGTGCTAACTGAAAGGATAGATAAGATAGATAGAAAGGGGTCGCTCAGGCAACGAAACTGAACAACTTTCATAAAAACATTCTTCTATGAAATGAAAATCAAAAAAGTTCGATATTTTGTTACGACAGTGTGTCTGTGTAGGTCGCTAAGCCAGCGTAGTAAGTAAATAAGTAATTTCTGTGTAAAAGTTGTTCATTTTCGTTATCTAAACAACCTGTTCAGTTTCCGCACTGTCTCCGAACCAAAATAACCTAGAATTTGTTCGCTTACATATCTCCCGTACTCCATACCATCGGGGTTGGTGGAGGGCAGAATGATCCACTTGACCTTGGTGATCATCTCTGAGTTCTCATCGCAAGCGACCAGCTGCTCGATGATGAAGAGGGCCAAACCCACAGAATCCACTCCTGCAGCTTGCCCGGCGTCTATTAGAATTACTGGTTTGTCCTCTTCTTTCTTTGCGTCTTTTAGTGGGATGTTCAATTCGACCTGGCAATTCAAATTGTATTTTATTATTATTATTATCCATTATACACTAGCAGCATGTATTGCTGATGCGTGTATATCACTGCACTTGAGTCAATAAATATTTATCTAGTCTGTTTTTAAAACAGTTTACTGAGGGAGCACTGATCACCGATTCTGGTAGTTTATTCCACAAGTCCACCACGCGGTTTGTTAAGAAGTGGTGCCTGGGATTGCTTGTACTCGAGGAACGTGAGAGTTTTAAAGAGTGTCCTCTCAGATTCTTGTTCTGGTTAAAGACGAAGACACTACTAAGTCCTAGGACGTTGGAACATCCTGTCAGTATTTTGTATGTTTCGATGAGGTTGCCACGTTGTCTCCGTTTTTCTAATGTTGTCAATCCAAGTAATTTAAGTAATGTAAGTAATTTACATCCGTTTTATCCATCCTAAGTATAAATGAAACTTAAACCGTAAAAAGTAATGTGAAGCCTGATCAGGGAGGTCTATGGCCGCTATATTTAGCAATGTCCTCCTGCCTATCATTAAATGTGAAACTTTACATACATACATTTAATCACGCCTTTATCCTTAATTGGGTAAGCAGAGCATAAACGACCTAGACAAAGGTCGTTCCGCCACGTCTGACAAAGTTTTGAGGGTTATTTAAGATAGATTTGTAGGTATATTGACGTAGTGACAAGTTGGCACCCAATCGCCTAAATTGCAATATACAGAAACCCTCCGATCCCTTAGCTGGTTTTACAGTACAGCATGCCCGAGAGGAAACTTGAAACTTTAAAAGCGATTAATTACACAATGAAATAAAAAAAATACTAATTGAATGCTTAGATAAATCAATTTTAATGTACCTCATAAAGATGTCGCCCTTCGTAGGTGAGGCAGTCGTCATAGATTTTTATATACTCTGGGCAAAATTGTTTCAGGGCTTTGAGAAAGATCATCACCTGTAAGGTTATTTGTTAGCAATTGTTATATGTTAGCAAGCGGCTAATGTAGTTTAGGGCTCGTATTTATGAAGCGATATCAAACTTGAGAGCAATATTAAGTATGAATTTGACGGGTCAGTTTGTACTGAAATGACATTTCAGATACGAACTCAAACTTGCTGTCAGTAGTATAATGTTGTTATTAAAACACAAGTCACTTCATATTAGCGAAAAAATACAGTTCGCTAATATAAAAGGTTTATTAAAATGTTATATGCGTTGTGTATGATGTGTATAAAATCCCTGATATAAGTTAGCGAAACCGGTAGGATTAATTATATAAAGTGACAAGTACAAGTATTTAATACATACATATAATCACGCCTTTATCCCTAATGGGGTAGGCAGAGCGTAAACGACCTAAACAAAGGTTGTTCCGCCACGCCTGACAAAGTTTTGAGGGTTATTCAAGATGGTTTTGTACGTATATTGCTGTAGTGTTTAATAACAACATAATAAATATGGAGTTCCACCAAGTGCCGACACTCACAAGTATAAATTGTAGTTTTAGTAGCTCAGCTGCTGCACATATAATTTCTCTTTAGTCTCTCCATACCTTCCAACGCACGCTCGTAACCTGTTTAAAGATTTCCAGGTAGCCCACGGCAGACATACATACATATAATCACGCCTTTATCCCTAATGGGGTAGGCAGAGCGTAAACAACCTAAACAAAGGTCGTTCCGCCACGTCTGACAAAGTTTTGAGGGTTATTTAAGATAGAATTCTAGGTATATTGCTGTAGTGACAGGTTGTCAACCCATCGCCTAAATTGCAATTGCTGAAACCCTCGGATCCCTTAGCTGGATCTTACAGCATGCCCGGGAGGAAATGCAGCTGGCACATTCTATATTTTTCTTTCGCTCCCAGACCAGCATGGAAGTAACACGGCAGACGGTGTTCTTATACAGATTCTGACGCTGAGTTTGAGCGTTCGTACACTTTACCACAAAAATATCGAGGCTAGCCTTAGATAGAACATTGATCCTAATCGTTAGGGAAAGTTTGGGCTACAAACAAAACACTTTCGGCTTTTGCAAAAATGACTATACTACTTCTTTTTCCTGGCATTTTGCCAGACTTGTGCATTCTACACTGTCCACTACTGCCCAGTCTTCTGGCATCTGCTAATATCTTCTTCTTCTGTCGAGTGGGTATCGAGTCTATGGACCCAACGAACCCTGGTGTCAGAGTTTTTCAACCGCCTAGTAGCACAACTATCAGACCTCTGACATGGTTTTGTGTAACGACCACTATCAAAGACAGCGACCGGGACCGACGGCTTAAACGTGCCCTCTGAAGCACGAAATCTTTTTCTTTTCGGACAATCAGGTGATTCAGCCTGCAATGTTCTACCCAAACTGGGGAAAAATTCACAAAGTGATAAATTCTCAAATATCAACTTTGTGTTTTACCCCCTGGGAATCGAACCCAGGACCTCTGGATCGGGAGTCCATGGCACTAGCCACTAGACCACGGAGGCAGTTAATATAATATCTGCTAATATAAAATCGTTCTTTTCCATCTAAATTGTCATTACGGCCGCTATTTAGTCTGCCACGTGATCTAGGGCCTTTAAACTTTAACTGTGAGGTGGAGACAACTTTTTCCGAAATAGTCAGTTAACCTGCAAATAACATGGCCATACCAACGGTGATAGTACGGTGACGTACGTTTATTCGGCGCTTTTTCCGTGCTTCGGAAGGTAGGTTAAGCCGTTGGTCCCGGTTAATATCGTTTAATACCGTAGATATTAGTCGTTAAGCCATATCAGAGGCCAGTGCTAAGCATTGGCAGCTTGAAAACTGACCTAATCTAGGATTGGGTCTGGTTTCCCTTCTGGGTTGCGGAGGTCAGTTGGCAGTCGCTCTGTGTAAAAACTAGTACCCTCGTTCAATACCCTAGATTAGGTAGCCGACCCGTAAGATACGGGATAAGGCTAGGGAGATGATGATGACCAACGGTGATAGCCCCTAGTTAGATGCTGCCATAGATTGCGTTGGTCACGAATGCTGTTCATCATGTCTTCCGTAAACAGAAAGTTCCCGTTGCCATATTGGATTTGTTGAATGATTAATTTCTTGACAGGACAAGGCAATGGCCTTTAGCTTTTCTGCTATCCTTTGTTTGCCGGGAAAACGATTTCCACTTCGCTATTTAGCCTAAACAGTGTTTAATCCGGGCTTGGACCTTGTAATCAATTTTACCAAAACAAATACTTCTTTATCAGTTTAATCTTCTTCACTTACTTTTACCATAATATAATTAGCAGCATTAGGTCGTAGCATAATTTTCAGCAATTTATAACACACACATACAAAGAACACACACACATACACACACACAATAACGCCTCTATCCCTAATGGGGTAGGCAGAGCGTAATCGACCCAAACAAAGATCGTTTCGCCACGTCTGACAAAGTTTTGAGGGTTATTTAAGATAGATTTGTAGGTATATTGCTGTTGTGACAGGTTGTCAGCCCATCGTCTACATTGCATTATACAGACATCCTCGGATCCCTTAGCTGGTTTTTACAGCATGCACTGGAGGAAATGCAGCTGGCAAATTGTATGTTTTTCTCTCGCTCCCAGTCCAGTATGGAAGAAATTTATAACAAAAGGTAAATACATACATACATACACAAATCACGCCTTTATCTCTTACGGGGTCGGCAGAGCGTGTAACGTCTCGTAAAAGGCGCTTTCGCCACGTCTGACAAAAATTGAGAACAATTTAGATTGTAATATGTATTGCTATACTGTCAGGTTGTCAGCCCATCGCCTAAATTACAATACACTGTAACCCTCGAGTCCCTTTTACTGACTTCAACAGCATGCCCGGGAGGAAAGGCAGCTGGAACATTCTATGTTTTTCTATCTCTCCCAGTCCAGCATGGAAGTAACATCATCATCATCATCATCCTAGCCTTATCCCGTATTTCTCGGGGTCGGCTACCTAATCTAGGTTATTGAACGAGGGTACTGGTTTTTACACGGAGCGACTGCCATCTGACCTCCGCAACCCAGAAGGGAAACCAGACCCAATGCTAGAATAGGTCAGAGTTTTCAAGCCGCCAATGCTTAGAACTGGCCTCTGATATGGCTTAACGACTAATATCTACGGTATTAAACGATATTAACCGGGACCAACGGCTTAACGTGCCTTCCGAAGCACGGAAAAAGCGCCGAATAAACGTACATATGAAATTCGAAAACCGAAA
This sequence comes from Scrobipalpa costella, assembly GCA_949820665.1. NCBI lineage: Eukaryota > Metazoa > Arthropoda > Insecta > Lepidoptera > Gelechiidae > Scrobipalpa > Scrobipalpa costella. Next base: position 12,157,968 of record OX463312.1, read on the forward strand.
AACACATTGGTACGTGGTGGGATTCGAACCACGACCTCCCGCTCAGGAGGCAGCGGCCCTATCCACTACACCATCGGCTTCCAGCATGGAAGTAACAAAAGGTATACATTATGTAATGCTTACAGTGCTGACTCCGATGCTGGCATTCTCCACGCACGCCTCCTCATCCTTGTCCCGTAACGTGTCTATCATATCCTTGTAGCAAGCCCGGATTGTCTTGCATCTGAAAAAGTCGTATTTAATAGGTTTTGCCATATGCTATCTTCCATGCGGGACTGGGAGCGAGAGAAAAACACAAAATGTGTCAGCTGCATTTCCTCCCGGGCATGCTGTAAACACCAGCGAAGGAATCCCAAGGGATTCAGTATATTGCAATTTAGGCTATGGGCTGACAACCTGGTACTACAGCAATATACCTACAAATCTATTTTAAATAACCTTCAAAACTTTGTCAGACGTGGCGGAACGACCTTTCTTTAGGTCGTTTACGCTCTGCTTACCCTATTAGGGATAAAGGCGTGACTATATGTATGTATGTATGTATATGCTAGGAATAGAAGAAACAGTAGACTGGCGGAAAGACATTGTCATTTCCACACACGGGCGTAAAACAAGTGAAGCAAGTCGCCGTAAGCCAGGCACAATCCGAATATCCTAATATTTGAATTAAGACTCTCTCATCGAATGTTAATATAGTGGAAATGAGAATTAATGTAAAAATTGAAGTTTCCTATAAAAAACTAAATCCAACGCGATCAAAGTCAAAATGCAGAAATTTGACTAATACATTGTCTTTTTGGAATAATATTTAAATTGGTATTTAATATTTAAATTAAATTTATTATTTAAATTGTACTGCAGTTTCGCAAAAACCTACTACTGGGCTATTTCTAAAATTTTATTTTTGGATTATCTATAGTAATCTTCCCATTTGTTGGATTAAGCAGTGGAAAGTAAAATATTTAGAAAATCGTTTATGTTTGTTCTCACCCACATATTACAGCTTGATTATTTTGAATTTGATCTGAAAAAGAATGTAATATTATCTCATTACATTATTTCCCTGCCATGCAAACTATGCAATAGTTTGGGTATGAATAGTCAATAATAAATCATTCTAAGGCCCGTATTTATAATTAGCTCTCGAGTCTGGTTTGAGATCGCATCTGAAATGTCATTTCAGTACAAATCGACCTGTCAAATCCAAACTTAATATTGCTCTTAATCTTGAGATCGTTTTATAAATCTATCTCCCATGAGCATAATTTGTATTAGTTTATTATAAATATACGTGGGACACTCAGAAAGATTTGCGACACTAAAAAAAATTGTTCTACAGGTACATATGTTTTTATTAAATCTTTTCAAAGTACTCTCCACCAGCCTCTATACAATGATTCATGCGTCTGAACCAGTTTTCAAAACACTTTTTCCAGTCCGCCGTAGACACCTCGTTTACAGCCTGCTCGAACGCAGCCAGCGCATTTTCCGGCGACGAAAATTGTATCCCCTTGAGCTGATTTTTTATTTTTGGAAATAAAAAGAAGTCACACGGTGCTAGATCAGGGCTGTAAGGAGGGTGACCCAGGAGTTTGACTGGTGTGCTGTCCAGGAAGTCCCTCGTTTTGAGCGCGGTGTGTGCAGGCGCATTGTCGTGGTGGAGCAGTAGTCCGAGGAGCCCTGTGTTTGGTCGCTTGTTGCTCACAACAGAAAAAAACTTCTGGTAAACATTTGGTAGTATACCATTCGGCGTTAATGCTTCTTTGATCTCGTAAGGGAATTGAGGCCAAGTGGCCAGTCAAATTAAAAATGCTGGCGATCAAAATCTTTCCCCCGCTTCGAGATCGCTTCACTTTGGTACACGTTGGTTCATTTTGAAACACCCAAACTGTCGACTGGCGCTTGGTTTCTGGATCGTATTGATAAATCCAAGACTCATCACCTGTTACGATGTCGTAAACACGCCGAGACGAGCCTGCTTCAAATTTGTTCAGCATATCACGGCACCATTCCACCCGGGCCTGCTTCTGAGCGTCGGTGAGGTAGTGCGGCACCCAGCGCGATACTATCCTCCTCACGCGAAGATGCCCTTGTAGAATCTCGTGAACGCTTCCCGATCCAATCTTTAATATGTGCTGAATCTCCTGATATGTAATTCGCCTATTATCTTGGATTAAATTTCTCACTGCTAGCACGTTTTCTTCCGTAATAGCCGTCAAAGGGCGACCGCTTCTTTCTTCATCCCCCAAGGTTGGTCGACCGCGCCTAAATTCGTTATACCAACGATACACGGTTGCCTTGGAGGGGCTTTCATCCATAAATGCCATTTGAAGTCTATCGAACGCTTCATCCGGTTTCAGGCGACACTTGAAATCGTAAAAAATCATAGCTCTAAAATGTTGCCGGCGCAGATCCATTTTTCAGTAAAACACGATACTTTGAATTGGCTCGCAAAAAATGTGGAGGGAAATTTTGAAAATGGAACACACGTATTTTTACTTACAAGTAATCATATTTTCAAAAAAGATTCTAACCGGCCAGTCTGCCATATATAAAAACTATTTATCGCAATACTTTCTGAGTGGCCTGGTATATTAGTTTATTTTAGTTATGTATTTATTTAGTAGTATTTATGTTGTTTAAGTATTAAGATGAACTTAATATGCACTATCCGGCTATCTGCTATGTACTATCCTAATAGCCAAAGGCTGCCTGGTAGAAATTGCTGCTTTACAATAAGGCCGCCTATATTGTACTGTTTTGTTCCTTAAATTTCTGCTGTATATATTTGTGTTTCTTTGTGCAATAAAGTATCTTGTATTGTATTGAATTGTATAAATACGAGCCTGAACCAGACTTCCATGCTGGACTGGGAGCGAGAGAAAAACATAGAATGTGCCAGCTGCATCTCCTCCCGGGCATGCTGTAAAAACCAGCTAAGAGATCCAAGGGTTTCAGTATATTGTAATTTAGGCGATGGGCTGACAACCTGTCACTACAGCAATATATAACCCTCAAAAAATTGTCAGACGTGGCGGAACGACCTTTGTCCGAAGTCATTTACGCCATGCCTACCCCATTAGGGATAAAGGCGTGATTATATGTATGTATATATGTTAAACCAGAAATAAAATATTAGCTTACCAATCACAAATATTGTGGCGATTAAAAAAAATATTTTCATTTTGTTCTTTTTTCCGAAAAATATTACTCAAAGTATTATTATTATTATTCAAAAAAAAATTATACTGCCTATCAATTTCTAGTAAACTCATTTGATTCGTGATACAATAAAAATATATTTCATATTAATCGTAAAATTTTTATACGGGTAAGTGACTTGGAATTGGCTATGCCACAATTTATAATTTTATTTCTTATTGGGTGAAGTAAAAAGAACTGTTTAATTTTTAGGTTTTTATTTTAGCGTTGTATCCTCGCTACGAACTTTATTATTTTATCCATTACTCATTGTACATTTCAGTCAAACGTCGTCATGCCCTTCGATTAGGAAATTCCTTTTTTATTTCTTTTCCCATAGCCCTGAAACCCTCATAAAACTTAGGTAGGACTGACGGCAGCAGATTTTCTGGGAAAACGAATTCGTGGCCTTCTGTCAGTTCCATCGTGTAGGAGTAGGGTACGCCTATAGCACCAAAAGCGAAGTCATCGCTGCCTCCAGCGGCGGCGTACCATTTGCCAGCGCTTAATACTTTGAACGGCTGCCCGCCAGCTCGCACCACCGCGTCAGACGTGATCTTCGCAAGCCTATCCAACTTCTTCCACTGTTTTGGTAATCTATCTCCTGTATATCCCCAAGGATAGACTAAATATTGGCCATACGAGTGCAGTGAGACGTACAGCTTTATTCTGTCAGAGTTTTCTACCATTATTCTTTTGACCATTTGCGTTTCCTTTTCTGAAAAAGCTGCGGGTCCAGCATAGGTTTCCTTGTTGCAAGGGTCGCGGGAGACCCCGCTCACTGCCCACTTGAAGCCGTAGTTTCTGTTGCCGTCTACTCCGAAGCAATTCCCCTGTTTTGATCTGGTTTTTCTCCACATTCGGTTCTGTAATGATAATAATGCCGGGTGTAAGGGACAACGTCCCGCAAACTAATAGGGGTTGCTCAGTCAACAAAACTGAACAACATTCACCAGGAAATTGTTTTAGGATGAAAAAAATATTACTTTCCCAAACAAAATGACCACATCGATCAAAACAAACTGTCTGCAGTTTGTACGGACAAGCAATGTTTTTTTCTATTTCCTAAGAATTTCCTGGTGATAGTTGTTCAATTTCGTTGCCTGAGCAACCCCTATCAGTTTGCAGGATACTGTCCCTTACACCCCGTATATTTAGAAGTGCGCGATATTTTACTAACATTTAAACTGAGAATTAGAAGCGTAACAAAAAAACTTGACTTACGTTTCGTCTAGTGTACTCATATCCATCAGGATTGACGACGGGTAGAATGTACCAGTCGATTCCTTCCAGGTCTTGCCTAGAGCTGGGGTCCGTAACTAGACGGTGGATCATGTAGAGAGCCATAGCTGGCGCCACCCATTCTCGAGCGTGGATACCTGGTATATATAGTTCAATGATTAATAATAATACATAAAAGTAGATACATAAGCAAATAAAAGTTTACAATTTGTTTGAGAGGCTAGTCCCTAAACTAGGTAAACCTGATCTATAGGTAACCAGGCCTCCACCTCCAGAATTAATGACAAGAAGAACAAGATATTGTGTTGTTTTAAATATAAAGAAAGGAGAGAAAAAAAATGACAATAATTATTAGTTAAATGAAAACAAACAATCAAAACTAGCAGATATTATTTGTGGGTTAGGTGAGTGATAATGTGTGTGCGCGACTGTGTGTGCGTGTGTGTGTATTTGTGTGTTTAATTCTTCCATGCTGGACTGGGAGCGAGAGAAAAACATAAAATGTGCCAGCTGAATTTCCCCCCGAGCATGCTGTAAAAACCAACTAAGGGATCCGAGAGTTTCAGTATATTGTAATTTAGGCGATGGGTTGGGAACTTGTCACTACAGCGATATACCTACAAATCTATTTTAAATAATCCTCAAAACTTTGTCAGACGTGGCGAAACCTTTGTTTACTTTGGTCGTTTGCGCTCTGCCTAGCCCATTAGGGATAAAGGCCATATGTATGCATGTTGAGTGTTTAAGACATGTATCGGTGTGAAAAGTGATGTGATGTGAAGTGATGGAGCAATTTTTTCTAATTTTTTACCTTTTCTGATTCCAATTCATATCAATATTTTCCAGTTAAACGACTTAAATTGTTAAGAACTTGCTGCCTACGAAGAAAGAGTGAAATAAAGGAAAAAAAAACAGAAACCAACCTGCATCAACGAATATAATAGGATTCCTGGCAGAAGGGTTGGCGGAGATCCTGGCGAGTTTCATATTTCTCCCCTCGTAGCTGGTGCCGAGGTACTGCAGCGTCAGCAGTTTGGGGTATGCTTTCGCCAAATTTTCCAAAACGTTCAGAATCTGAAAAAGTACAAGAAAGAAAAAGATAAATAAAATATTGATTGATAAATAAAATAAAAGTAGTTTATTGTACGAACATGTTGCCTAATTAAATTAATTTATAGGTACAATTTAGGTGGTTTAAAAAGGCGACAAGAAAAAGTAGTGAATCTCACTGCACTAATTTGCACTGTATCGCAGTGGGAATCGCTTCCAATTCGGTATAAAATATGTGTAACAATTACTATGGATATACCTAGGATATACATTGATACCATCGCGATAGTATTTTTTTTTTTTTATGAAACAATATTTTTCTTTTATAATTCCTTGTCATAGTATATTACTGGACACGAGAATAAAGAAGAATGAAGAAAGAATAAACCACATTTGACATTTCTCAAGTTACAGAGATTATATGCCATTTGCATATGCTGACTTATTTTTAATTCTGCAATTTATATTAGCTGTCAAATGTGATGTATTGACATCGTATATGCTGTTTAACATTATGCTAAGTTAAAAGTTTAGAATAGTCCTTCCATGCTGGACTAAGAGCGAGAGAAAAACATAGAATGTGCCAACTGCATTACCACCCGGGGATGCTGTAAAAACCGGTTGCGGGATCCGAGGGTTTCTGTGTATTGCAATTTAGGCGATGGGCTGACAACCTGTCACTACAGAAATATATCAAAAAATCTATCTTAAATAATCCTCAAAACTTTTTCAGACGTGGCGAACGACCTTTGTTTGGGTCATTTGTGCTCTGTCTACCCCATTGAGGATGAAGGTGTGATCATATGTATGTATGTATTAAAGGCGAAGGATCCTCCGATGCCTTACTTCTGTATGTGGATGGCGCTGGTGACAATAGATGCGGATTCTGGACTTTAATGAGACTGTTAATACTTGGTAATCCGCCAGTTTCCTACTTGTCAAATCAGCTACTGTTTATGAAATGTCAAAAACACTTTTTTGTATGAAAATAGCAAGGTATGACGTTACTTCTTGGTTAATACTTGACTACTCAAATCAATACTCTATTATTAAATCTAAATGTGAATTGTTTCGAAAATGATGAATGAGATCCACAATATTTTAGCTATCAGTTTTAAGTATAAACGTTTTGGTTTTTTTTAGCCACTTAGTCAACGCCTACTGTTTAAAAACGTAACAAAATTGCATTCGGTGTTTGAGCGAAGGATGAATTTGGCATAAAGATTTGGAGTGATGACCAGTGAGAAGAAAGGAAGGAGGATGAAAACCGCTAAATTGTTACAATCTTTTAAAAAATATTACCACTCACAGCATTATAAGATTTGTACTCGAACACTGGGTTGGTCCTCATGGCTCTCCGCCTTGGGGCTTCCTCGTCCGAAGGAAGTTGGAACATTCTGTTAACAAGATATAATAATAATAATAATATTATATATATATATATATATATATATATATATATATTTTATTTATTTTTATTATCTAAGGCCTCGTTTTATATGAAAAAAAGGGGTGTGGTATTACTCCCAGAGTTACAAGATATAAACCTATTCAATTATCGTTTCGTATAAAGACCTCTATCTTTTAGAGGTCAGTACCTTTTACAGGGTATGTTTATCTTCCATGCTGAACTGGGAGCGAAAGAAAAACATAGAATATGTCAGCAGCATTCTCTCCCGAGCATGCTGTAACAACCAGGTAAGGAATTCCATTGACAACCTGTCACTGCAGCAGTTTACCAACAAATCTATCTTAAATAACCCTCAAAACTTTGCCAGACGTGGTGCAACGACCTTTGTATAGGTCGTTTACACTCTGCCTACCCCATTAGGGATAAAAGCGTGATTATATGTGTGTATTTATTACAGGGAAGAGGGAGTCGTTTCCACAGTTCTACTAGTTGCTGGGTTCTGTACATCTACAAAAGAAGTAAGATAACTTATCCCTTTTTACCTTCTATAATTCTCTTTCTTCTCCATCAACAGCAAATCGTGCTCCTTGGAGAAGTTCTGCACCATGTCCATCTGCTCTGGAGCCACGAGGATATCCATGCTGTCATTTAACCCTCGACTTGGCTTTAGTACATCCACCGTATCTGCATTGATTATAATATCTTATCCACTCTTACCTCCCATATTTCTGTATGTCCATCTTCTCCGGGGCTACGAAGATGTCCATATTATCATTTGACCCTCCCCATTCCATCTCCGGGGTACGAGACGCCGGTTGGGATTCCACCCTTATATTGTCGACATTCCAAGTTTTCGCACAAAGCGGTACGCTTCTACATTTTTAATGCGAACGGCCAAAGTGTGGAACTCCCTGCCTGCGGATCTATTTCCGGAACGTTATAACCTGGGCCTTTACAAGGCGAGAGTGAACAGGCATTTTCTAGGCAATCATGCTCCATCATAGTCTACATCATCACTTACCATCACGTGAGATGGCGGACAAATGATTGCCTATCAAATATAAAAAAAAAAAAAAAGACTTGGCTTCAGTACATCCACCGTGTCTGCATGGATTATAACAACTTGTCCATCCTTACCTCCCATAATTATCTTTCTTCTCTGTTTCCATCTTCTCCGGGGCCACGAGCATGTCCAATAATGTCCATGCTGTCTTTCTTCCATGCTGGACTGGGAGCGAGAGAAAAACCTTGAATGCGCCAGCTGCATTTCCTCACGGGCATGCTGTAAAAACCAGCTAAGGGATCCGAGGGTTTCTGTATATTGTAATTTAGGCGATGGGCTGACAACCTGTCACTATGGCAATATACTTACAGATCGGTCTAAAATAGCCCTCTAAACTTTGTCAGTCGTGGCGGAACAACGTTTTGCGCTCTGCCTACCCCATTAGGGATAAAGGCGTGATTATATGTATGTACGTATCTCTTTCAACCCCCGTCTTAGCTACTGTACATCCACGATAAAATTAAGAACTTAAGTAACGTATCTTACCTCCCATAATTCTCTTTCTTCTCTACCAGCTTCAACTCGTGGTTCTTGGAGAAGTTATGCACCATGCCCATCTTCTCCGGGGCCACGAGGATGTCCATGCTGTCATTTAACCCTCGACTTGGTTTGAGGACATCCATAGTGTCCGCATGGTCAGCAGTGAACTGCCTGACAGCCTCCAGTTGTGATTCGTCCACAGGGTAAATGCGGAGAAGTGTGTGGCTGAAAATATATTATTACGAATTAATTAGGAGATGCATTTTTGACAGCTTCATCGGGTACATACATACATACATAAATCACGCCTTTATCCCTTATGGGGTAGGCAGAGCGTTTAACGCCTCGTAAAAGGCGCTTTCGTCACGTCTTACAAAAATTGAGGGCAGTTTTAGATTGTAATATGTATTGCTATAGTGACAGGTTGTCAGCCCATCGCCTAAATTACAAAACAATGTAACCCTCTAGTCCCTTAAGCTGACTTCAACAGCATGCCCGGGAGGAAGGGCAGCTGGAACATTCTATGTTTTTCTTTTTCTCCCAGTCCAGCATGGAAATATTAGCTTCACCGGGTGATAATCGAATAAAATTTAAACATAGTCAGTGGTATCTAAAATCGAGCCCACTGTCTGTAATGTTATGTTTTCATTGAATCAAATTTTATTTATGTCAAAGATATTTAACAGTTTATAATTATGAGAACTGGATAAAGTGATTATAACCACACTTAAAAAAACAAGGCTTACTTTTCATATTTTTCAGCTAAGATGCTGTAGCACGCGCCGAGGCAACCTGTAAAATAAAATAATAATTTACATACATACATATGATCACGCCTTTATCCCTAATAGGATAGGCAGAGCGTCAACAATCCAAACAAAGGTCGTTGCGCCACGTCTGACAATTATTGAGGGTCATTTAAGACAGATTAGTAAGTATATTGCTGTAGCGACAGGTTGTCAGCCTATCGCCTAAATTGCAAGATACAGAAACCCTCGAATCCCTTAGCTGGTTTTTACAGTATGCCCGGGAAGAGTTGCAGCTGGCACATTCTATGTTTTTTTCCAGCTTCCAGTCCAGTCAAGTAAGAAATTAATTTAATTTCAAATAAAAAAGACTAAAACGAAAGTAATAGTTATTTGATGTTTGTGTAGCAAACCGGAACAAACGGTTACGATAACGTTTTGAAAAATGTTGAAACCTTTTTTTTTAATTAGCTGTTCAAGATCACCAATCACAGTCATTGGTGCAAATTCCTTGAGGGCGCAACTGAACTAAATCTTGATGAAAATTGTTGCCGTCTCTTTGTTTTCTCTCATGATAGAAAATGACAGGTATAGACTTATATTTTACGTGTGATTTTAAATTTTCATTTTTGTGTATATAATTTAATTGATTATGATGCCAATTTTAATTCATTTTGTAATCTGTAATGAATGATTTATTAACATAGGATAAGCATATTGTTACTAACCATAACTGGACCTTTGTTGTCTGTTAATAAATAAATAATAATTATTATTATATATTAGTGATTTTTGCAACTACGAATTGCTACCATTGTCCGTTAAGATTTTTGTTATTTTTTTTATTTATTTTACAAATTACTATTTGATACTACTCGTAGTTCTAAACAAAATATTGTTTAACGACCGAAACAACCGAACATAGTACCTAGTAATGTTTATAAGCAAAACTAGATCATTCCTAAGTGTAAGCCGGTCACGTTTAGAGGATTTGTTTAGAACGAACACTTATTTAATTTGTAGCGACATTTATCGAGTTTACTATTGCTGATCTTAATTTAGCCTTAATCAAAGATAGAGAGGGATGTGGGAATGAGACCTGGGTTGTTTTATCACTACATAGTACTTCTATGCTGGACTGGGAGCGAGATACTTCCATGCTGGGCTGGGAGCGAAAGAAAAACATAGAATATGCCAGCTGCATTTCCTCCTGGGGATGCTGTACAAATCAGATAAGGGATCCTAGGGTTTCTGTATATTGCAATTTAGGTGACAGGCTGACAACCTGTCACTACAGCAATATACTTACAAATCTATCTTAATTAACCCTCAAAACTTTGTCAGACGTGGCGGTACGACCTTTGTTTAGGTCGTTTACGCTCTGCCTACCCCATTAGGCATTAAGCCGTGATGTATGTATGACATACATTGTATGTATGTATGTACATAGTATAAAACAAAGTCGCTTCCCGTGTCTGGATGTCTATCTGTCCGTATGTATGTTCAAATTTTTAAAACTACTACACGGATTTCGATGCAGTTTCTTTTAAAGGAAATAGAGTAATTCAAGAGGAAGTTTTATATGTCATTATCATCTCCCTAGCCTTATCCCATATCTCACGACGTTGGCTACCTAATCCAGGGGATTGAACGAGGGTACTGGTTTTTATACAAAAGGTTTATATGTATAATACATTTGGAGTAAACAAGTATTCCTCAAATTATTTATTATTACGCAAAATTATTTTAATTCATAGGTATGTGTCGAATATTGCTGTATTTATTTATTTTATTTATTTATTTAACAATTTATACTTTATAAGTTAATTTAATAGGTCATATGTGTCGAATTAAAAAAAAATGTTGTTTTAGAATATGTAAGCATGTTATGTTGTTTTAAGTAATTTAGTTTTTAGATTAAGGAGGAATGTGCAGTGCCAAGATAAACCTTTTTAAGGTTTAATTGTACTTAGAATTTGATGTATGTAGAATCTTCTATACGAGAAATAACTAAAATAAATAAATACATAATATAGTAGAGAAACACTGACAATTTCCGTGATAAACCGGGGCTAGTCGCTAGTTTGGAATAACTAACACATTCCTTTACTGAGATATCCCAAATAATACTAACACAGTAGAGATTTACTTATGTATTAAGTCCATACTGTATTAGGTTTCATCAAGTTCTTGGAGCAAATTACATTTATACATATAATCACCAAATGGGGTAGACAGAGCGTAAACGAGCGAAACAAATGTCACTCCGCCACGTCTGACAAAGTTTTGATAGATTAGATAGATTTGTATTGATATATTTTTGTAGTAACAGGTTGTCAACCTATCGCCTAAATTGCAATATACAGAAACCCTCGGATCCCTTAGCTGATTTTTACAGTATGCCCAGGAGGAAATGCAGCTGGCACATTCTATGTTTTTCTCTCGCTCGTAGTCCACCATTGAGCAAGTTATTCGTATTGTTTTCTGTAGTCATAAACATAACATAACACAAAAATACTTTATTGCACGTAATAATACAACATTCAACACAACAGACAACAACAAAAGACGAGTACAACATAGGCGGCCTCATTGCTAAGGTAGCACAATTTCTTCCAGGCTACCTTCGGGTAAAAGAAAAATGTGTAGCGTTAATCGGGGTAGTGCAAACCTAGTCAAATATGTATCCTAAATACATTACATTACATATAATACATAAACTAAGTACAAGCTACTACACAGATATTTCTAAAATAAACTAATACATAAACTAATGGAAGATAGGATAATAAAAACTACAATCAGAACAAGACGAAGGAAATGACAGCAACAGTATCTACAGCACATGATAAAAGTGAAGGAAACTGAAGATCATACAGTAAATATAATATACCTAGTCGTAGATATCAAATTAAAAAAGTTTTGACGGTAACAAATTGATCGTTTTTTTTCATTTCAGTGGCAAATATGCAATAGTCCCGCGCAACAGTATCATAAAAGTAGACGGACTACTATTATTATATTAAACGTATATCGTTAAAAACATCTCGATAAACATTTTTGTACTGGAATACAAGATTTGTTTTGCAGAATTTGAGATCATTGTAACAAATTAAATTTAAAACTTGGACTTTTTTTATATACCTTTGTCATACATACATACATATAATCACGCCGTTATCCCTAATGGGGTAGGCAGAGCGTAAACGACCTAAACAAAGGTCGTCCCGCCACGTCTGACAAAGTTTTGAGGGTTATTTAAGATAGAATTCTAGGTATATTGCTGTAGTGACAGGTTGTCAGCCCATCGCCTAAATTACAATATACTGAAACCCTCGGATCCCTTAGCTGGATTTTACAGCATGCCCGGGAGGAAATGCAGCTGGCACATTCTATGTTTTTCTCTCCCTCCCAGACCAGCATGGAAGTAAGTAAGTAATATTCCTTTATCAGCTCTACATTAAAAGGCAATAGGCATGTTTATTACCACAGGAAAATGTTTTTTCCCCACGGAAAATCTCGGGATTTAAAAAGCCTTGTAGTTTTACCGGTTAAAATCGTTATTACAGCTCGATTAGTACCGTAAACTAATCAGTACTTTGGTAGAGAAATTATTTTTAATTAGCGTAGCGTGTAATATGAACATTACGCAATTTTTATAATTAATTATTGTAGGTTTTTGGCGCAATGACGTATGGGTTTTTGGCAGTCTTGTAAGTTGTAAGAAATACAATTAAATTACTGAGAAAAGCCAATAAAATTCAAAAGGCCCGGGACTCTAAGGCTCGTAATTTTGAAGCGATCTCAAACTTGAGATCACTATTTACCTGTCACTACAGCAATATACCTACAAAAATATCTTAAATTTATTTAAATTATCTACTTTAATTTCCAATTACTCACACTAGCATAGATTGTAGAAAGCCTTGTTGATATTTGGACCCGTTTTCCTATCGAAAGCCGTTCAGTTTTTCTAATTATTTTTATTTATATTGCTAAACTCTTGAAGCCTTCTCTACAAACTCTTTTATAATTAAATTAATTGACAATGTATTTTTATTGCGATACTATAATATAATAACCAATTAAGTTCTAACAAACATTTTTACAACTTTCAAAACCATCGAACAAAAAGAAAAACTTACCCAATACAAACAACCAACGCGCCATCATAAAAAAAATAATTAAAATCACTGAAAGTGTATTTTCGTCCAATTAACAGTTAAAATATTAATAGTTATTTTCATTGGTGCGCGATTATTGTTGCGCGCGCGCAGGTTTGTATGTCGATGCGCGACGGAGCTGCGCGCAGTGAGAACTGGCCTGCGCGACCAGTCCGCCAGCCTGCGCGGGGTTGCCTGCTTTGTAGAGCTTTTTAAAATAGAAATTTAGAGCGTTGTTATTGTAATATATACTTAAGTTATCACATCTTTAACTTTTCAAACGACGGCAACAAGAAAAGGCGTTCTCAAAGCCGACAAAATAATCGACATTATCCCTCTGATGGTTTCTACAGGAAGAAAGGAATACGATCGGGTTTCTATGTAGGTATATATAAGTGCAATTAATTTAATCTTGACCCTACGTCAGGGTTCATCGAGTTCACTGACTCGAAACCCACACAATAAGTAGAAGAAGCCAGAAGTTTACAAAAACTAGTCGACAATGGAGCAGAAGTCTCAAATACATTGAAAACCTCCCAAACGCAGTCTGCTAGTAGTTAGGCGTTGGTTTTCGGTGGTTCAGTATTCTTGTTTTTATCAAATTTAGCCAATGACTCTGCTAGCTGGCAACACTGTCCCACAACCGGGCCTTGAAGAAATCTCGGATCATAACGGTACCGGCCACCCTAATTACAAGGACGAATGTTAATATACACTTAAATCTAATGACCGAGACAAACTACTTTTTACAACTGTACAAAGTTCATTGGTAATGAAAATATGCATAATATCTTTTTCACTTCTTAGGCTTGGAAAGCTCCATTTTGTGCAGTGTGTACGCTGCACAAAATTGAATTTTGTGCACGAGGGAGAAAATTTACCTATTTATAAATGCATCTCTTCTAAGGCAAAGAGTCAGGCCTTACAGCCAAATATAATAAAAAGTTCATAGATAGAACTTATTATTTTATTATATTGAGTTTATATTATTTGCTTTTTGTGTTTTTATGACACGAAACTATATATAAATTTAAATTCAAGCAACGTAGTTTATTTAATTTATTATTACAAAATTAATTTAATAGAAGGCTGTATAGGTGTCCAGCCGAAGCCTAATATTTTACATCGAATGATTTAAAAAGTGAAATGGCAGGTATAATTAAATTAGTTTTTTACAATAGTTTGTAGAATATCCTCAATTTTCCTCGCAATCGAAGTGAAAAGATAAGAATATACTTTATTGCACAGAGAAGACACAAGAGAAAATAAAATAAAATGAAACAAATAGTAGTACAAATAGGCGGCCTTATTGCTTAGCAGCAATTTCTTCCAGGCAACCTTGGGTACAAGAAAATAAGAGTAGAGTTTATAAGTCGTGCACAAAACAATTTTTATCCTCGACTTCATATCAGCCTTGCTTTGCCTCTGACTTGTTTTGTGCACTTGTCCTAAAATCCACTATTATGCTGACTATACCTATATTTCCAATTAATGTCATATCGTTTGTGTTACAAAGGTTCTTTTAAATAGGTAAGTTACTTATTAATTATTTAAAACACAGATTATTGAATACATACGTTGTTCAACTAATTAAAAATATTCAATAACACTCTAATTAAGATAATTAATTGCCAACATTGTCGTTGCGAATTGATTCATACCAATACAATTAAATGTAACTCGCAAATTAGAAAAAAAATGCATAACTAATAGGTAGAGCTGGGCATTACGCACTATATCGGTGTACAGCACTTGAGGCTGACAGCTAGTTTGAGTTCGTATCAGAAATGTCATTTCAGTACAATATGACCTGTCAAATCCATACTTAATATTGCTCTCAATCTTGAGATCGCTTTATAAATACGAAAATGAAAACAGGATTTTTTCGCCGTCAGAATATCCCAGAGACGCACGAGGCTGCAGTGCTAACAAACATTACCTATATATATTTTGAAAATTTACTAATTATTTATTAATTTTTTACTAATAAAATTTATTATACTAATATTATAAAGAGGAAAGAAATGTACACTCCCACAAAAATACAAATCTTTCCTCTTCATAATATTATTATAATATAGATTAGTATAGATTAAAATAGCCCGGAGCCCGATGGTGTAGTGGATAGGGCCGCTGCCTCCTGAGCCGGAGGTCGTGGTTCAAATCCCACCACGTACCAATGTGATTTTCGGTTTTCGAATTTCATATGTACGTTTATTCGGCGCTTTTTCCATGCTTCGGAAGGCACGTTAAGCCGTTGGTCCAGGTTAAAATCATTTTACACCGTAGATATTAGTGGTTAGGCTATATCAGAGGTCAATGCTAAGCATTGGCGGCTTGAAAACTCTGACCTAATCTAGGATTGGGTCTAGTTTTCTTCTGGGTTGCGGAGGTCAGATGGCAGTCGCTCTGTATATAAACCAGTACCCTCGTTCAATCACCTAGATTAGATAGCAGACCCCATTAGATACGGGATATAGATGAAAATAATCAAGCTAAAAAGATTTAATTTACAGTTTCTAGTGAAACTTTTAGCTTGTTTATTTTCATGTTATTACCACAATCATAAATTAACCAGTACCACAATGAAGTCAGTATAACACACCACGCGTTTGATCTAGATCCACGAGTCCTGCTATTCCGTCCAGAGCAGGTTTGGATGAACCGTATTGAACTGAGCTAGGGCTGAACCTATTTTTTTATGAGACCAAATAAAAATAATACTTTATCCAACCAACTGACATCTGAGTACCTTATACGTAAAATTTAATTTTAATTTGATGAAAAGACTTTTTATATTTCTTTTATGAATACTTAAGTATATTTATTTACTTAAGTAAATTTCATTTATTTTAACAATAGTGATACATAAATAAAATTTAAATTGTGAAAGGTCTTCTCAAAACAGAGCGAATTTAGAGTTAACCATGACAGTAAAACATAGACGATACTATCATAGAAATAAGATAATAGACGCAGATATAAACAAATATGTAGAGTATGAGAGATTGCCAACCCTGAACCGGGATATGCGCCCACGCAAAGGTAACGGTCCTCTTTCGGAGGCTTATTGTCATTGGATCTGACAGCTTTGTCATCTGCTCCACATCTTGCTTGATGGCTTCGACTAAATCGAGGGCATTAGCCTCGTATAGCGTAATAGTTCAATGTTAGCAGGATACTGAATGTAAAGGCTTAATGCCCAGCGAAACTTAACCTCTTAAACAACTGCCTAGGTAAAAAGTTATATAAAAATTAAGCTAGGTAGGTACTAAACAAAATCCTTGGATACAGTCAAACTATTAAACTAACACCTAACCTAAAAACCTGCTAATATGCCAAGTTAATTATAAATGTACCGTACAGATATCGTGTAGATATTTATTAATTTCATTATTTTATAATTTGAATATATTGTCATTTATTTTATATACATATTCAATCATTCTTAATTAACGTTTGTACTACAACTCTACGTACATGTATAAACTTTCAATACATACATAACGTCACGCCTCTTTCCCGGAGGGGTAGGCAGATATCACATCCCTCCACTTGCTACGGTCCTTGCAAACTTCTTTCGCTTTATCTACATTCATCAATCTTTTCATGCACGCTCGTCGGTTTTGGGTACTCCTGACCTGACCTTTTTCTAAAACGTCCCTGATTTGGTCGCGTTTATTTACTTACCAAATGATAACTATCGTCTTTTTGTGTTGCATTGATGGGATATAAAATAAAACATATAAAATCTACCATTAGCTTTATAGAACGCACACACGGCAATGGTTTACGTACATCGAGGTGTGAAGTGATGCAATATTTTAAGAGTTACCGACTATCAAACTATTTTAACTTAAGTGAGATATTCTAAATAAAGATTTTAATAACGGGAACTCACTTTGGAATATAAGTCGCGTACTTAAAAACGAATGTCCCGAAACGTGTCATGAAGTACGCGACTTATATTCCAAAGTGAGTGCCCGTTATTAAAATCTTTAGTTGCCAACTATTTTAGACAACGAAACACCGAAACAAAACCATTACATATCACTTTCTTCAGTCTATTTAGTGTCTTTTGTATGCGCCACCAGGTGTCTCCAATAAATTTGACACACTTAAGAAATATTCACACACTTGAAGATAGCATCGTCCATTGCTACTTTCATTTACAGTTTTCAATCTTATTCTTCTGTCTCGTAGGTATCAACCCGATGCACCCTGGTTACAGAGTTTTTAAATCGGCTAATAGCACAGCTGATAAGCCTCTGACATGGTTTATGTAACGACCACTATTAAAAACAGCGACCGGGACTGACGACGGCTTAACGTGCCCTCCGAAGCATGGAATCTTTTTGCTTCCAGACAATCAGGTGATTCTTACAAATAATGTATTTTATATTGATTATTACGCTATTATTAATCTTTAATATTGATATTAAGTTGTATTTATGTTATGTAATTTCACGCTTAATGATGTTTAAATTAAATATGTTTTATTAAGTATATTGTTAATAAGATGACGTGTAACCGAATGTTATCAATAAATTTTATCTTATCTTATCTTATCAGCCTGCATTGTCCTAACCAAACTGGGGAAAATCTCACAAAGTGATAAATTGACAAATAACAACTTTGTGTTTTCCTCCTGGGAATCGAACCCAGAACCTCCGGACCATAAGCCCATGGCTCTGACCACCAAGGCATATTTACAGTCAATGACTATACCAATATGAAACAAACGATGTACATTGAAATATTCTATATGATTGCTCGATTGTATCTTTAACCTCATATTTATGACACATCATTGGTGACATTGGTGAAAGTGCTACCGTAATAATTTACCAATAGTAGTTTTTGAATAAGTTTAGGAATCCTTTATAGAGATGTAATAATTTGTATGGTAAATATACGTGTCAAATCACTCGGGATAATAAATAATATGGAGAATCTTCTCTTCATACCCCAAAGAAAAGTACTCTATAATTATATTCTTAATACGTTATATACTCGTAAGATGATAGCAAAGAGATACTGATGAGATGGTAGCGACCATATAATGTGAAAAAACCGTTTTACTGCCGAGAAAAGATCTGTAGAAGATAAGATGGGAGATGAGATGTATTTTGTATATTATTATTTTTTACGTTCGATGTACGATGAACGCTCTCAATCCCTCTTGGCAGAGGGCAAACTGAAACATTTACTTGTCTTTTAATTAGTTTTTTTTTTTTTTTATATATATATAAAGGCGAGCATTTGTCCGCCATCTCACCTGGTGGAAAGTGACGATGCGGACTATGTTGAAGCATACTCACCTATGTAGTGCCTATTCACTCTCGCCTTGAAAAGGCCCAGGTTATATTGTTCCGGAAACAGTTCCGCCGGCAGGGTGTTCCACTCCTTAGCCGTTCGCATTATGAATGTGGAAGCGAACCGCTTCGTGCGAATTTGTGGTATATCCACGACATAAGGGTGGAACCCCTGTCCACGCCTCGTGCTCCGGAGATGGAAAGGGGAGGGGGGTATAAGGTCATGAAGTGCTAACGCGCACTCCCCGAAATGTATCCTGTAAAATACCGACATGCACGCCACTCTGCGACGGTGCTCAAGGTTCTGTAGTTTTGCCTCAACCAGTGCTGAGTCTCCAACGAGCTTCTTAGCACGTTTCTCGATTGAGTCTAAGGCAGCCAGCTGGTATTTAGCTGAACCGTCCCAAAGGTGGCAGCAGTACTCCATACACGATCGGACTTGAGCTGTGTACAACTGCAATAGCTGTCCCGGTGTGAAGTATCGCCTCACCTTCGAGAGGATACCAAGTTTTTTGGCAGCTGTTGTGAGACTCAATGTAACGTCCAAAGTTCAAGTCGGACGTAAGGCTCATACCAAGAAGTTCAAGATGGTCAGAAATCGGTACGGATACATCCCGGAAAGTTGGAGCCAGGTTAAAAGGACTCCGTTTTGTCGAGAATAGACACGCCTGGGTTTTGGATGCGTTGAACTTGACGAGATTGGCATCGCCCCACTCGGATATCACCCTTAGCGATGAGCTGATGAGTTGTTCATTTATTTACATTTGTTATTACTGTCTGCTTATTAGATGTACAAATCTATCTTAAATAACCCTCTAAACTTTGTCAGACGTGGCGAAACGCCCTTTGTTTAGGTCGTTTATGCTCTGACCACCCCATTTGGGAAAAATCCCTAATGGGGTATGCAGAGCGTAAATGACCTAAAGTAAAGTTTTGAAGGCTATTTAAGATATATTATAGGTATATTGCTGTACCTGTAACTTCCATGCTGGACTGGGAGCGATAGAAAAACATGGAATGTGCCAGCTGCATTTCCTCCTGGGCATGCTGTTAAAACCAGCTAAGGGATCCGAGGGTTTCTGTATATTGCAATTTAGGCGATAGGCTGACAACCTGTCACTGCAGAAATATACACCTACAAATTTATCTCAAATAACCCTCTAAACTTTGTCAGACGTGGCGGAACGACCTTAATTTAGGTCGTTTACGCTCTGCCTACCCCATTAGGAATAAAGGCGTGATTATATGTATGTATATTGCTGTAGGGACAGGTGGTTAGCCCATCGTCTATATTGCAATATACTAAAACCCTCGGATCCCTTAGCTGGCTTTTACAGCATTCCGGAAGGAATGCAGCTGGTACATTCTTTGTTTTTCTTTCGATCCCAGTCCACCATGAAATATACATACAGTTAAATTAATAAATTATGGCTTGAGTGAATAGGTAAACAAAGCGAAGTCAGAGGTTAAGCTTCTGTTATGTAATTTACGTTGTATTGTGCGCGTGGTATGTGTTTAAAACATAGCCAGTTACTTAGATGATTGGTGTCAATGTCTTTTATAAATTTAGCTTCCTATATGAATACATTTTGATTACATCATCATCACGGGGTGCCATCTTCAAATTGTAGTTTGGAGGTCAGCATGTGGAAAACAGCGCGATCTTGAGCCTTAACTTTTTACATTGATGTCATGTGGATAAGTAAAAAATAAATGTCAAAAATAAAAGTTCATCAAATATGGCATGAATTAAGTAGAGTTCAGTTTGTATTAAAAATCTTCTACCGAGTAGCAACACCTTTCCTCTCTTACTCTTTCTCTTTCTATACTCTTTTAGTTTAGTTTTAAATGTGTCTAATTTATGAATGGTCTTAAACTTTTGGGCATTTTGCTAAACAATTTAACTGATTGGTTCCTTGCACAATGTTCAACAATATTAAGCGAAGGCTGTATAATCGGTTTCATGTCCTTTCGTCGTGTGCTTTCTCTGACTGTCATTTCTTTTCATAAATATATCTATGCTTTATAACGTCTGTTAGCATTACCATAATGTACAGACTAGGAACGGTCAGAATACCTAGCTTTTGAAAATGTTTCTTGCATGATTCCCACGGTGGAATCCGAACCATTGTTCGTATGGCTCTTTTTTGTGCTACAAACGCTTTTTTTACATTATATTTATAGCTGTCTCCCCAGAATTTGATGCTATACCGTGACCTTGACTCGATTAATGCGTAATATACGGTCGTTAGTTGTTTTAAAGTTAATTCATCTCGTAGACTGCGAATGGCGTAGCAGGCAGAACTGATAGAGTTTTCTACCGCATTCAACTCCGCCTTCCAACATAAATGAGCATCAATGTTAACTCCTAAAAACTTAACTTCATTAACGCTTTGAATGATATTTCCTCCCGAAATTATTCGTAACTGGTCTTTATTGCGCGATGTTGTTTTGAACAGCGATATATTAGTTTTTGATTTGTTTAATACTAAGTTGTTACATATAAGCCATTTGTCAAATAATGCTAGAACTTCATTTAATTTTACGTTCAGTTCATATAAATTGTCACTGGAAATAACAGCATAAGTATCGTCATCAAAAAATATTAATTGTATGTCAGGAATGTGTTTATAAATAAAATTAATTAAATCATTCAAAAATACAATGAAAATTATAGGACCAAGTGCTGAACCTTGCGGTACACCTCTGGTAATTTTAACAAGTTAAGAGTTATATTCCATTTCATCACCATCTTTATCAACAATTTTAATTTAGACAAATTGTTGCCTGTTCTCAAGGTAAGACTTAAATAAACCCAAAACTTTGTCTTTTACACCATAATGCTCTAGTTTTTGTATAAGAATATTATGATCAATGGTGTCAAAAGCAGAACTGAGGCCTAAAAATAAACCAGCTACTTTCATTTTCTCATTAATTTTCCGGAGGACGTCATCTAGTAATGTATCAATTGCCAAGTTTGTACCTACTCCTTTTTGATAACCAAACTGTCGTTGGTGTAATACGGATTTTATATTGAGATGCGACATCGGTCTAGTCTTTAATATTTTTTCAAAGATTTTTAAATGTATGTATGTATGGTCCAGTCCTTGATATCATATATCCGTTTTCTTATAGGTTGGCCTGGTGGTCTGGATTTTTGAGAACATACATTAACTCAATCCTATATCTTTCATCCATCATCTATTCTTCTTCTGTCGTGTGGGTATCGATCGACCCGATGAACCCTGGTGACACAGATTTTAAACCGCCTAATAGCACAGGCTTCTGACATGGTTTGTGTAATATTCACTATCAAAGACAGCGACCGGGACCGACTTCTAGATAATCAGATGATTCAGCCTGCAATGCCCTTACCAAACCACAGCTCGGACACTCCTAACTATCATGTCATTTTGGTCACACATCGACAGACGGCATGTTGCACTTGGCATGTGTTTGTGTGCGTGTTATATGGGTTGACAAAATTTGTTTTCTAGGTCATAATCATCACTTGATTAATCTGGTTCTTGATTAAACCAACGTTTTTAAGTATTTCACTGTAACTGAATAGTTAGAATAGATTAGGTTGCATATTTTGTATGAATTTACTTACCGTCTCTCATCATTGTGGAATCTAAAAAAGTTTCTATTGGAGTCATATCTTGTGGTAGAAAGACATCCGTATACGGAACAGTATCTAACCATCTTTGGAACACAAAACTTTATTATTTCCGTTACACTGGGAAACATGCGCGAGCCATACCCGCTAAGCGTACGCTCAATGTGGCACACAATCCGGCGCGGAGTGTAACGTATGTCGGACTGGGGAAGGGAGGTGAATGTCCATTCTGTATGTAGTACTATTATATATTCTGTGACCAAACTGGGGAAAATTGTGACAAAGTGATAAATTCACAACTTTGTGTTCTTCTTCTGTCGAGTGGGTATCGAGTCTATCAACCCGATAACCCGATTTGTGTTACTCTCCTGGGAATCGAACCCAGGACCTCCGGATCGAAAACCCATGGCACAGATCAGTAGACCACGAAGGCAGCTAATAAAATCATTCGATTAACCTTTGAAATAAAATAGAATTGATAATTGATAGTTATTTTATTTTTATAAATGTAGGTGTGAAACACTGAAAAAAATACTTGTTTATATACAATCACATAAAGTAATGTGTTTATGATAATAATTTAAAAAAAAAATGAATCAATTTACTTGATAGCCACTACCAAGTTCCTAATAATTTCAATCAACAGATAAATTGATCTTAACATTATCTTTATTGTCTCAATCATATTACTTGATGTGCTCATATACGGGGTGTAAGGGACAACGTCTCGCAAACTGATAGGGATAGCTCAGTCAACGGAACTGAACAACTATCATCAGGCTTTTATTTTTCAGAAGGTGAAAAGAATGTTCATCCAAATTGTCTGATTGAGTTGATCATTTTGAAGGGGAAGTTATTTTTTTATTTCATCTTCTGGAAGAATTTCCTTGTGATAAAGAATTTCGTTGACTGAGCAACCCCTATCAGTTTGCGGGACGCTGTCCCTTACCGGTATAAACAAATTTAATCAATATAACCAAGTTCTTTTTCTCAGCTTATGTGTCAATTGGAATACCGAATGCTGACCTCCAATATTCAGTATGAAGATGGCACCCCACGATGACGATGTATCAAAACTCGTCTGGTTTGATGGCATGCTTGTAGATGCTGTCGAACATGGCGTCGAGCACGACCTGCCAGATCTCGGTGAGGGCTGAGTTCTGCTCCCGCTTGTCCATGTCGCTCACCGTTATATCGTCCATGTACAACTGCATCACCAGCTCCATAGCATAGGGTATGCTGTATACCTGGTATTACATACATACATATAATAACGCCTTTATCTGTAATGGGGTAGGCAGAGCGTAAACGACCTAAACAAAGTCCGTTTTGCCACGTCTGACAATGTTTTAGGGTTATTTAAGATAGATTTGAAAGTATATTACTGTAGTGACGGGTTGTCGGCCCATCGAATAAATTGCAATATACAGAAACCCTCCTTTAGCTGGTTTTTACAGCATGCGAAGGAGGAAATGCAGCTGGCACATTATTATTTTTTCTCTCGCTCCCAGTGCAGCAGGGAAGACGGACCTGGTATTCATATAAGTTAAGTTAACTGCCTTGGTGGTCTAGTGATCTGAGCGATGGACTCACGACCAGGGGGTCTCGGGTTCGATTCCCGACGGGGGACAATGACTTTGTGTTGTTGTTTCTAGTTTGGTTAGGACATTGCAGGCTGATCACCTGATTGTCCGAAAAGTAAGATGATTCATGCTGCCGGATGGGCATAACAGTTCTGTGCCTAGTTCATATTTTCCCCAGTTTTAATTAGGACATAGCAGGCTGAATCACCTGTTTGTCCCAAAACAAAACAGGATTTCCTGCTTCGGAGTGCACGTTATGCTGTCGGTCCCGGTCACTGATAGTGGTCGTTAATCAAACTTGTTTCAAAGCTCTGACACCAGGGTTCATCGGTTCGTTGTTCGACTCGAAAACATATTCGCGAAAAAGACTAAAAAACATTCAAAGTAAAAGGGCATTTACATATGGAAGAACCAATCAGTGGGCTTAATTCTAGATTCAACCGACTAAACCTAAAATTTAAATCTATCTGACACTTTCAGACCAAAACATTGCATTGACAGATAGATTTTAATTGTTTTAGCCAGTGGTATCCAGAATCGAGCCTATTGTTTGCGTATTACCGATGATGCGTAATCCACACTGGTGCCATTAACCTTCCCGTACCAATTGTAAAGCGTGTCAACGTTCACAGACATGACGTTGAAGCTGGTATTCCTCATGGCTTCGTCGATATCGTCCTTCAAATCTATGTAGTTGTCGTCATTTGTCTGCTTCTCAGTGTAACCCTTTGGGTATAATATAGCATCTCCCTTTAGAAATAAAAGGCATAGATTAGGAACTAATTAGTTAAGGATATGTTTTTTTCATACATACATACATATAATCACGCCTTTATCCCTAATGGGGTAGGCAGAGCGTAAACGACCTAAACAAAGGTCGTTTCGCCACGTCTGACAAAGTTTTGAGGGTTATTGAAGATAGATTTGTAGGTATATTGCTGTAGTGACAGGTTGTCAGCCTATCGCCTAAATTACAATATACTGAAACCCTCGGATCCCTTAGCTGGTTCTTACAGCATGCCCGGGAGGATATGCAGCTGGCACATTCTATGTTTTTCTCTCGCTCCCAGACCAGCATGGAATAAATGTTTTTTTCTTCTGTGATATATGTACAAGGTCCGCTAACTACTTGGACCATAAGAAACGACCTGAAGAAAACTGGACTGCACTCTGAAATGACGCAAATGCGCCCTGAATGGCGTATGAAGACTAGGAGGGCCGACCCCAAAAGACATGGGAAATAACGGCACGGAAGAAGAAGATATATACAAGGTGTTAACAAAAGTAGTGCGTCCCTTTAAGAAACGTAATGTATTAGTGATATACACACATCATCATCATCATTCGCTTGTTTTATCAAATTTACTTGGGGTCGGCGCAACAACTACTACAACAAAAACTTTTACTATCATAACGTCATTACGCTTGTCGAGTGAGTTTTACAAATAAATTACATACAAAAACAACAAATTTAATAACTTTAAAAAAATAAATCATAAATAAAAGGTTTTTAATCTCGCAACAAGCTTTAGATTATAAAAAATGTAGAATGACGTTATAAATTCGTCGTAGTGGTCGTTACTCAAACTATTTCAGAGGCCTGATAGTTGTGCTACTAGGCGGTTTAAAAACTCTGACACCAGGGTTCATCGGGTCGATAGACTCGATACCCACTCGACAGAAGAAGAAGAAGAAGGTAAAAGTTTGTTTTAAAACGTTTTTTTATACGTATATTTTTTTTAGAAGTAAGGATCTTATTGTGTATGGGTAACACATCTATCGATCTACCTTAAACACCTCACTGTCGTAGCTTCCAGCGTGGACATGTAGATAAGCGACAATCTTGTGTCCGAATCTATGGAAAATTTCTCGGACTGCCCTGGTCTCGTGTTCCGAGAATGGGTGAGGTCCAGGGTACGAAGGCCGGCAGGAACTTTCTTTACCGGCGGTGTAGGTGTCGTTCCATCCCACGTCAAAGTTTCTGTCCAAATGCACCCCTGGACATGCATTCTGAGGTGAAACGTTCTTGTTCCATGCCTGTGTAAAAAAAAATAGATTTCCGCCTTTTTTTTTCATGTGGTAAATGAAAGCATAGTTTTTAGTCATTAATCTAAGCAAAAAATAAAAATATCCTCACTTCAACATCAATAAAATTTCATGCAATTTCATTTCCCCTTAAATCCGGAAATATCCGAAATACCCCTCCTCTAATGATTATAATAATTAATTAGACTGCAACCATAAGCCTATAGTGATTGCAAGATACTAACTTTAAAATCAGATTTCAGGATTTCACATTAAATAAATCCCCTATTAAACAAAAGGGAATGTAAATCGATAAACGTTGATAAACGTTTTCATATTTTTTTTATGTTACTAGCTGAAATACTAAGTAAGATCGTAACTTCAAGATTGACAGATTTTCCATACAAACTTCCGTCCCCTACTTATACATGGTGTCCGGTGGCAGATTTCGTATTTTGAATTTAAATAACAAACGAACTACAAAAGGTATAATATATTTTTTTTAATTGTCACAGAGTAAGGGAATGCGGGTTCCATACTTTAAAAATATTTTGTCTAAATTTTATCCATTAAGTTAGACACACCCTTGGCATTCTGGCCTCAATTTTCGCACTATTTGCTGCCGAAGTAACTACTGGATACCGTTACAAAAAAAATAAAATATTGTAGTATCATAAGTAGTACATTCACATACATATAATCACGCCCCTATCCGCAATGGGGTACGCAGAGCGTACATTCTTAATAATAATAATAGAAATTTGTACAATTCCGTAACGTGTTTGAGACCACCTTTTAAGTATATAAGATACCTATGCCAGGTGATCTCACTCTTCCATGTAGCTTAAATATGAAATTTTGTATACAAAAGTATACAAACTATTCTTAACATCTAAGATTACTTTATATATTATATTCTAATGTGAACACTAGTCGTTATCATAAATATAAGCAATCATTGATTTAACCCTAACATGCATGTGTTTGTGTATGGTATGAGTGTGTGTATGTGTGTGAGTGTGTGTTTGTAAGAAAGAGTGTTTGAGTGTTTGCGTTTGTGTGGTGCGTTTGTTTGCATATTTGTGTACCGTGCGTTTGTATGCAGATATAGTAAGTAGAGAGAAAACATAAGTTATATTATGTATGCCATCAGTTTTTTAAGGCAGTCGTTAAACCAAGCGAACGAAATTGTTACCTTTTGATTCTGAGATAGGCACCGGCTCCTTTTTTTTTACTGAAATGTCATTTCTGATACAAACTCAAATTCGATATCACTCTTGAGAGCAGATTATAAACGTGCTTGATGGTATTTCGACAACACCTCTCCAGCCAGTGGTGCGGATTACTGAAGTCAAATTTCAAGAGTGTTTCCGACATGACGGGCAACTGTTAGAGGAAACAATTACACGTATCCTGCCAACCTACGAGTTTACTTGTAGATGTCAAATTAAATTATATAGGTACATTTACTCGGCAATTAACGTGTTAAATAAATAAAATCCGCATTTACCTTCTTTGTAATAATTTTGTATCATTTGTGGTATTTTTGTAATTTGAATTTAAAATCCTAAATATGCCACCGGACACCTGTTACGTTAGGGGAGGAAAATCCAAAAATGCTGATACACTTTTTGATCTAGCTTTTTGATTTAGATTAGCTTAATCACAAATTAGAAGGCCCTAACTTCAAATTGACGGAATTTACATTCAAACCCCCTTAGGGGTAGAAATTTATAAATGCTGATATAACTCATCATCTCCCTAGCCTTATCCTGTATCTCACGGGGTCGGCTACCTAATCTAGGGGATTGAACGATCGGTACTAGTTTTTACACAGAGCGACTGCCATCTGACCTCCGCAACCCAGAAGGGAAACCAGACCCAATCCTAGATTAGGTCTGGTTTCCCTTCTGGTGAAATGCTGATATAAATAACTACAAAATTCACGGTATTTCCATACAAACTTCCATCCCCTATTTAAGGGTGGGATATCCAAAAACTCTGATATACATGTCGATTAATTTTTAATAATTAACTTAAACATAAAAATTTAAGATCCTAACTTCTTTGACGGACGTTCATCTCCTTTCTAAAACTAAACGCCTTAGAGGCGAAAACCCCAAAAACTTTCTTAATGGACTCCGTTATAAAAGAAACCTGCTGACTAAATTTCATCATTTTAGCTTTAATAGTCTAGGCTCTCCGGTGATGAATCAGTCGGTAACGCGACAAACGTTTTTTATAAGTATGGATTAATTATGATTCATAATCATTGAATTACAAATTGTTATTTTTTAATGTAGTTTGTAATCATATACATACATATACTCAAGCCTTTATCTCTAATGGGGTAGGCAAAGCGTAAATGACCTTATTAAAAGTAGTTTCGCCACGACTGACAAAGTTTTGAGGGTTATTTAAGGTAATTTGTAGGTATATTGCTGTAGTGACAGGTTGTCAGCCCATAAAATACATACCTAAAATACAATATACTGACACCCTCAGATCCCTTAGCTGGTATTTACAGTATGCCCGGGATGAAATGCAGCTGGCACATTCTATGTTTTTCTTTCGCTCCCAGGCCAGCATGGAAGAAATTGATGTATTAAATTATCCTTAAAAAAACAACTTACGTGTTTAGTCATTGCTACACCATCAGGATTAGCCATCGGTATCAAATATATGTCAAAAGAATCCAAATTCTCGATGTAATATCTCAGCAATGTTTCAAATTTATTTATTTTACTGAGGCAATGGAGTCTGTGCCAACCCATAACAGTAAGGCCATGAACAATAAATATGATTTTCTTTGCTGGAGGTTCATCGACGTATTGCTTTTTTTTCATAGATGCACGGAAATTAACTGTCTCTTCAGGCCTTTCTTTCATTTTCCAAAGTACTATCTGATTATATTCTACAGTTCGGCCGATAATTTCTTGATCTATGATCGCATCGTCGCTAAACTTGTTTCTAAGACTATCCAGCTGTTTTGCAATCTAAAAATCATAAGTTTTAATTAATTTATAATTAGATTAATTAGGTATTGCATTGGTAATGGCCGGTGATAATTCACTCGTTTTAAGACGAAAGCGAGATGATTCTACCCATGAAACTGAAGAACTCTCCTAGTTTTCTTCCTCCGAGAAATAACGACTTGTGATTGGTCCCATCAATATTACCTACTATTAATTATTAACTACCATCCCGTCCCGCGACACAAGTTAACTGCAAACTTCAGGACTACTCGTAACTGCAACTCAGTCACAGAATATATAATAGTACTACATACAGAATAGACATTCACCTCCCTAGTCCGACATACGTTACACTCCGCGCCGAATTGTGGGCCACATTGAGCGTACGCTTAGCGGGTATGGCTCGCGCATGTTTCCTAGTGTAACGGAAATAATAAGGTTTTGTGTTCCAAAGATGGTTAGATACTGTTCCGTATACGGATGTCTTTCTACCACAAGATATGACTCCAATAGAAACTTTTTTAGATTCCACAATGATGAGAGACGGTAAGTAAATTCATACAAAATATGCAACCTAATCTATTCTAACTATTGAGTTACAGTGAAATACTTTAAAACGTTGGTTTAAAGTACTTCAAAATATCAAGAACCAGATTAATCAAGTGATGATTATGACCGGTATAACAAATTTTGTCAACCAATATAACACGCACACAAACACATGCCAAGTGCAACATGCCGTCTGTCGATGTGTGACCAAAATGACATGATAGTTAGGAGCTGTGACTCAGTTTAGAAATTTTATATAAGGAAACAAAACCTTTCTTTAGAAGCTAACGTATTTCAATTATTAGTAAACAAAGAGCAAACTTACACAATACGGTTTCAAAACCTCCTTTTCTTCTAATTCTGATGTTGGTTTTCTATTAAAAGGAATGAATAAGTACTATAATTAAACTTATTAAAAATCTAATCTGTAATGACCTCTCATTGATGGTTATACTTAGGTAACTACTTACCTTTTGGGCTCCAGATCTACATCGTCATGTAGTTTAGGATAAACTGTAGGATGCATACGTCCGCCAATTTTTTTATGCTCTTGGAAATCAGAATAATCTTCACTTCTCATTTCGATGGATTCATAGCTTTTTGATTTATGTTTAATGTGAAATTGCTCATCAATAATTCTTGCGGTTACTCGCAAATTTTTTTCGTCTCTTTTATCAATATTTTTATATTTATCATCTTCATGCTTATCGCTTACCTTATTTATTAGTTTTTCATGATTGCCATGTTTAGTTGCTACTCGGCTATACTCACTCTCTCTTTGGCTTTGATAACTACCTTCCTCACTTCGATCGCTCTCGTATCTTTCTCGGTTTCTTCCATGGTTATAACTTTCATACCGACCATGTCCGCGATCGGGTCTAAGTCTGGTCAGTTTAGTTATAATACGTTGTCGCCCTTTACTCGCTTGCTTTTTATTTTTAGGAATACCATCCCAATCATTCCAATCTTTTTTTGAGATTCGTTTTCCAACACTATCAGAATCACTTTGTACTCTTAATTTACTATTTTCATTTTGTTTTTCAACTTTCTTCTTATCTTCATCATGAGCATAACTCTCTGCTTTTAATTTATTAATCACATTTTGTACTTCACTTCTCGTTTTATCGCGTGGCAAATAATGTTGGTTCTCTTTTTTAATGTACCGGTCATGTTTATAATCAATGTGTTGGTGTTTATCGTGATTCGGATTTCTATAGTTATAATTTTTATTTCTGTCCTCGTATTTCTCATAGTGTTTTTCTTCTTTGTCTTGATAAGGCCTTTCATTATCATTAATCTTTTTCACGTCCTCTTTGCTTTCCTCTGTACTTTGCATTTTTAACGAAATTTGTTGGTTAACTCGATCTAAACCTATTCTTGGACGACGAGTGACTACGACTTGTATGCCTCCAGCGTCAATAGATAAACCTTGCACTTTGTCTTCACTTCTTAATCTTCGGGGTTTATTGGGACGGTTTATCAATGCGATGCGGGCTTGAGAGTGCATATATGACTCTCGGCTATGACCATGTGCAACATCAGGGACCTTGTTCTGTTGAGAAACTATCCCTGTTACATTGATGGTAGGGGCTCGGACTTCATTTTTATCTAACGGGTGGTCTATCTGTTCATATTTTTTATCTGTTAGCTGCGTTCGAAAATATGGCTTTTTTTTGTTAGTCCTAAAAAAATATCGATGTATTAATTAATTGTGTAATACAAACGTATTATTTGTATTTGCATTGGTAATAATACCAGCTTACTCTTGTGAATCCTCATCAATGAACTCTATTTTAGCGTGAGCTTGGTGTTTGCTTCTATGAGACACATCATTTCTTGTAGTTGGACCAAGAGATGCGGTACGGTGCATTAATTTATTATCAGCAACTGTACTTGCGGGACTGAAATAACATAATGCGTACACACATATATACATATAATCACGCCTTTATCCCTAATGGGGTAGGCAGAGCGTAAACGACCTGAACAAAGGTCATTCTGCCACGTCTGACAAAGTTTTGAGGGTAATTTAAGTTAGATTTGTGTGTATATTGCTGTAGTGCCAGGTGATCAGCCCATCGTCTAAATTGCAATATACAAAAACCCTTGCTCGGATCCATTAACTAGTTTTTACAGCATGCCCGGGTAAAGCTGGCACATTCTTTGTTTTTCTCTCGCTCCCAGACCAGCATGGAACAAATAACATAATGTAGGTTCCATTTAAAGTACTAATGGTTACGATATTATTATGATAATAGTTTACACAAGGTATTTATTAAACCCACCCATAATCTGGATCTTGCTCCCAAGAATAAGTCTGCATATTGTGTTTGTTTTCATTGTCTAAACTTGCGGGCCTGAAACTTCATTGTTTTTTAACAACTCGTGATGAAATCCATGGCCACATAATTCACTATACCTACCTATGACTTGATTAGAA
The DNA here is from genome assembly GCA_949820665.1 of Scrobipalpa costella. Taxonomy (NCBI): domain Eukaryota; kingdom Metazoa; phylum Arthropoda; class Insecta; order Lepidoptera; family Gelechiidae; genus Scrobipalpa; species Scrobipalpa costella. Next base: position 12,189,830 of record OX463312.1, read on the forward strand.
ATCTAACTACAACAATTTTATAGCAGTTATATGTAATCTATACATATAAATACCAGCGTCCCGCAAACTAAAACGGGTTGCTCAGTCAACGACGCTGAGCAAAATAAATACGTTTCCATACAAATTGTCTCATCGAGGTGGTAATTTTTTATGGAAAAGCTAAGTTTTATTTTCACTTCCTAAAAGAATTATTCGGAGGGAGTTGTGCAGTGTCGTTGACTGAGCAACCCCTATCAGTTAGCGGGACGTTGTCCCTTACAATTGGTATATAATAAATCTCTAGAAAATTCGTGTCTGTACATTGAATATTTTTACGAAAATAATAATGCAAAAGGCATATTTAGCGATATCAAGTCTGAACTATCAGTTTTTAGATTTTTTGTCTGTCTGTATGTTACCACATCACGCCAAAACGACTGTAACGATCTTGATGAAACTTTTTAAAATCGACTTAGTGTTACTAGGATTCAAATAATCATGCAACCTGACTTAGCGGGTAAGCAGGTTTATTTTTATTGCTTTTAACCGATTTTGATGGTTTTATTTTTATTCGAGAGAACGTCAGCTAGACTTAAAGTTTCAATATAAATAATCACCTCATCTGAGTTAGGAATAGGCAAAAAAAAAATGTTTTTTTTTTACTGATTTTGAAGGGCTCTGTTTTCATTTACCTGGAGTTAATCATAATGATAAACATAATCACGATACCTGACTTATTACATAGACTCATAAAATAGGTTCTAACATTGAGTAAGTGTTAAAACTCTTTGGTTTGTGTCTACAGTCTACAACACCCTGGCCGCTTTTTGTATGTTTTTTATACTTAGCTTTTGATGTTCAATACCCCTCGGCAAAAATGGTGTTTTCATAATATATTTACAGTAACCTTTATACCCGCGTAAATACGCAATTTTATTACTACAACAGTAGTACGAATAGTATGTTTTAGTTTATATAAAAAACACAGTATAGAACATACTGAAAACAATTCTCCGCGCATAGGAGCGGGATCTGCTTGCCCGCGCACGGTAGCGTTTTTTCCATACATAAACAAAGATCAGACAATGAGAAACACGCTTCGAGAAGCAAACAAACCACGCGTACAAAGTCGCGGGCGCAGCTAGTTAATCATTAACTTGCCCATAGTCTGGATCACCTTTCCAAGAAAGCGCCGGACTTCTTCTAAATGTCTCGTTACTATGAGCACTTCCGTTTCTGAAATTTGTCATGTCTATTATTTCTTCCTTTCTAGACTGGGGGCGAAATGAAAGCATAGAATGTGCCAGCTGCGTTTCCGCCCGGGTATGCTGTAAAAACCAGCTAAGAGATCCGAGGGATTCCGTATATTGCAATTTAGGCGATGGGCTGACAACCTGTCACTACAGCAATATATCTACAAGTATCTTAAATAAAGACGTGATTATATATGTATGTATTATCTCAAAAAGCTTGGTTCTCATTTTTTTGACATAATTAGCCAATATTTTGAACTACACCATTACTTTGTAGAGGGAGGAGCGGCTTTTCTTTATTATAGAGGGGAGCAGTGTCTGTTTGTCTTATCTTTTTGTGTTTAGTTTTTATTATTTATAATGCACTCTGTGTACAATAAATTATTTAGGCCCGTATTTATAATCAGCACTTGAGACTGACAGCAACTTTGAGTTCGTATCAGAAATGTCATTTCCGTACAATATTGCCTGTCAAATCGATACTTAATATTGCTCTCAATTTTGAGATCACTTTAAAAATACGGGCCTTAATAAGTAAACTTACCCAGATCCTGAAATTGGTTTCCTAGAAAAAAATATTAAAAAGTATTTTAGTCCTTCACCACGTTGAGTTCTGCGATAAATTGTATCTTTTTAGGTTTAGGTTCATCAAGAGACGTCGTAAAATTTTGTCTCCTACATTGAACTAGCGACCCGCCCCGGCTTCGCACGGAAATCTTCAGTGTTTCTCTACTAAATTATGCATGTATTATACATATTAACCTCCCTCTTGAATCACTCTATCCATTAAAAGAAACCGCATCAAAATCCGTTGCGTAGTTTTAAAGATCTAAGCATACATAGGGATATAGGGACAGAGAAAGCGACTTTGTTTTATACTATGTAGTGATAAGTATATTCCAAATCGACCAACAAAATGTTACGCTTTTATTCTATGTCAAAGTTGAACTCACATATCTATTAGAGCGGACACGCGCATCCCTGGAAACGGAAAAATAAGAATACAGTATATTTCTGAACATTTTCTTCATCCTGATTTACAAATTGATAAAGAGTACAATACCAATTATATTCATGTGAAAGCATATCAAGTAAACTTCTATAAGAGAATTCATGTGAAATAAATATTACAGTAATATGCATCAATATTTAATTATTGACGCATACTACTTAAATATTATATTTCAAACTGATAAAATATGGTAAATTTTATACGACTTTCCGATAAAAAGTTTGAAATATTTTATGTGCACGTATTAAATTTTATATTGAAACCCGAAATTAACTGATAACAGTTTTTTTCTTTTTTTTCAGAAAAATAATGCTTGTATTTGTAAAGGTGACTCAAATTTGATACGAGTTTTATGTAGAGTTTTAAGTTGCCTGTCGTACTCAGTCTTATTTTGAGTTCCAACTTAGGTACGCCATCACGATTCAGACTTCAGCTGAGTGACTGATTATTTATAAACGTTATATTTCAAACTAAGAACGCGGGCGCGCACTCGATATGCGTTCCTGAGGACGTATCAGTTAATTGTGGTCTGGAGGTGAATTAAGTATGGATTATGTATGTGTTTAACGCCATTTTGGTTTATTCAGTCGTCACAATAGTTTTGCTTACAGGGTTCACAGATGAATCCCGTACAGTACACTAATAATAACGATTTTATTATCATTTAGATTCTTCTTTTGTCGTGAAAATTTAGAGTCGATCGACCCGATAAACCCTGATATCAGTGTTCAAACCACCTAATAGCACAACCTTTAGGCCTCGGACATGGCTAGTGTAACGAACACTATCGCGACAGCGGCCGGCACCGACGGCTAAACGTGCCCTCCAAAGCACGAAATCCTTTATCTACAAGACAGCAGGTGATTCAGCTTGCACTGTCCTAGCCAGACTGAGAAAAATCTTACACTGACTGAGGAACCCCTATTAGTTTGCGGGACGCTGTCCCTTACACCCGGTATTGAAAAATAACAACTTTGTTATCGAACCCAGGACCTCCGTATTGGGAACTCATGGCTCAGACCACTAGAGCATGGAAGCAGTTAATAACTTAGTAATTTCCCTACTGCCAGAATAATAATATTAATAATTAATTGTTTCAGTGATTTTGTTTAGGGAAAATAAAACTCACAAATACCAACCCATTTTATTGCACTAAAGAAATACAAAAACGTACATACCTACATATATTTTTTGTAATACATACTTTAAATTAAAAACAACAAGTAAAGGTTTATTGATTCAGAAACATATAGCACAGTATAACAATTAATGGTTTATGGTTTATTGATTCTTAACTTATATTACAAAACACATAAACTTATTTTATTTAAAAATATACTTCTATCATAGTAAAAGATATACGTATTTCACATTTATTGTGTAAGTTTCAGTAAGCCCGTCAGGTACCTGTTGCAGCAAAACAAGGTATGAGCAGGAGTCCTTGTTCTTCAATTATAATCTGAAAAGCAAAAACGAATTATTATATTCTATGAGTATGGGAAAGAATAGTGTGACAGATTGTCGTGTTGCACTCTTAGCACCACCAGGGGCCATGTATTTTTTAGGATTTTTGAGGATTAATGTGCCCTAAATGTAAGTTTTTTGTCAGTTTATTAGGGATGTTCAAGTTTTTTGAGAGAATAGGTACATAACAACTTGCTACTTACCTACTTTAACTCAAATCATTTTGATGTTCTGTGTTTCTGTAATTCTAATAAAGCTTGTTAGTTCCCATTCAAACAAGCAATGAGTTTTTGAGACAGCAATTGTAGATTTTCCACCTAAAAATAACAGAAATTATTGTAATATATTTGACACACACAATGGCCAGAATAAAACACATAGGAAGAGTGAACTTCAGGCGGAGGGGCAAGACCTGGAATAAGACTTTAAATAGGAATTTAATTACCCAATTTAGCAAGAAAAATATTTTAGACGTGGATGAGAGAAGTGAACTCGAAACGTCCACCACAACTTCATAAACCTTATGTTAAATCTTTACCTTTGGAAGCTGCATAGCACAATACTGGGGCAATGCCGCATTTCCAAAGATATTCTTAGCGATTTTCCACTGAATGTAACCATAGAAATATGAAATAACCTCAACCAAAATATGTTGTCAAAACAAGAGACGTAGACGTCACTCACTAATATCGCGCCGCGCCATCGTTGATTGATTTTTTTTGAGTTACGTTCCATTTCAAGTTACTGTATACATACAGTAATTTTCATTAAAATGCACTAAATATTTTTATATTTTCATTTTTTTATAAAATAATCCTTATTATATGATATGTGTACTAAAATTAAATACCCTTACGAATTTTCGACATTTAAAACATATATTTTATTTTTAATACGTACCTACTTGAAATAATTCCTGTAACGGAATGCAACACCGGAAAAAAGCGGGAGAGTATCAAACATGTGAACTCGTATCAGGATTTACTGATACGAGTTCATGAAACATTAAAACCTGATCTGAGTGTGTTTGCGTTTATAAATTAACAGTCTACTCGAGTACTGAGTAAAAGTTTGAGTACGACCTGCTTGATCGACCCTCGAGAGCGGATCTGAGTGACTTTTATAATTGCGGCCCTTAGTAACACGCCTTGTAATCCTTGTATGTTACAAGTAACAACTGTTTCTGTCTACTGTTGTATAAACATTGGCATCTAGTTTTATCACTAAGGCTCGTATTTACAAAGCGAACTCAAGATTGATCAGCGATATTAAGTTTGGATTTGACAGGCCATTTTGTACTGAAATCAAGCTTTCCGCTCTCACTCTCAAGTGCTGATTGTAAATAAGTGTTATACATAATGATAAATCAACGACTACTTACTTGTTTGTTTAACGGAGGTGTTAGACCTCCAGGTTTCAACTCTTTACGAGAGTCTTCTTCATGGAGAGTGAAAATCACACAACACCGCCCGCCGTGCGTGATCTTCGACTGCAGTTCGCTGCTCGCTGCGCCCGCGCCGACAACACGACAGGTGGCGGTGCAGTCGGCACCAGGGCTGGATCTTGTATTGTTGGTGGATTTTCGAATATCGATAAGTTCGAACACACGATACTAACTCGAACTTGTCAATATTTGATCATCGCTCGTCTGCGCGGTCACAGCAGCGGACGGTTTAACACGATTTGGCTTCTATTACTCAATTACAACTCAAAAGACACTGAGGAGCTCCTTACGCCCATTGAATGAATCAAAACCATACTTACAAATTACATCCATTAACTTAACCTAATATTAATACACACACATATGCACCTATAGGTACTTATTTAAACTCAAATATATAAACATAAACAATTTGATAACTTGTCAAAATATTTATTATATATAAGTATATTATTATTACATTATTTTAATTTTTCTTACTTCTGTAATAGATTTTTTTAGATTTAGGGGTACAAGTTTTACATGTTTTTTATAAACATTAATATTGTAACACTGTGGAAGGTACTAGCCCTCGCGATACAGGGAATCCTAGTGCGAGGTCTAGCGAAACATTGTATTTAACCATAAGTTATTAATGAATCGTTTTCATTTTTCATTCATTTTCACCACACACGGCGGGCGTTACTGTGTGATTCACTCCCCATGAAGCAGACTCTTGTAAACTATTAATGAGTCGAAACTTAGTAACACCTCCGTTAAACCAACAAATAAGTAGTCGTTGATTAAACAGTATTGGCTTCTAGATTCAGAGGTCGTGGTTCAGACTACTAGAGGTCAATTTTTGTAGTTGAAGTTGCTATCACTTTATAAGGTTGTGTCCAGTTTAGATAGGACAATAAGTGCGACAGTCCCAATCCCTGTGTTTACGGTAGCACACCATGTCAGGGACCTAATAAGACAGTTTAAAAAGTCTGATAAGAAGAATCCTGTTGTAAATGACATTATAATTCATCATCATTGGCCTTGTACGTCTTTGACAGACGATTTAATTAGTTTCTGAGACAAGATTTTACATGGCTATGTAAGCCGATACGGAGCGGCAAAGTTTCCCGCATGCTCCGCATTTGAGCATTATGATTATGACTTATATAATTCTATCCCGCTTTAGGGACAACCAATGACGTTAAGTCTGTCAAATATTATTTGTCTCAAATTTTTTTTATGTTTCAAACAGTTTAAAAATTTGTTGGCAGCAACAAATCAAACGATTAGTTTCGAATTTCATTAAATTTTATTAACTTTCCACTTTCGAAAACTTCCACATATATTCAAATATGACATCTATAACCTTGTGCCAGACCTCTTTAAGCACGGTGGAAGTCTCTGCCTCCTCTGAATTATCTAGCATCTTATCATCTTCGTACAGCTGCATCGCAAACTCCATAGCATATGGGACGCCGTATACCTGAAATGGTCTCAGCTCATAATGTGCTTTTTGAAAAAAGTCTTGTCCTCATATTTTTCTATTCTCAAAATATATCCTTTTTCGCAAAATGTCCTTTACGCAGAATATCCCTTTCAAAAATGTCCTTCACTAACTCGACCAAAAGGACATTAAACGAAAAAAAGGCATTTTGTAAATTACATTATAATATATGGTTTGCAAGGTTGACCAATCCAGCATGGCTCAAGTCACTACTTGGTTATTCTCCTGGAGAATCGTGGCCAAGAAAGTAGATGTATTTATAGGTGTGCCTTTTAGGATTCTAAATTCGCTCTATCATAGATCCTGCTAAGTCTTGTCCTAGACTAGCTACTTACTATACAGTCGCGATAGCAGGTCTAGGTCTTTAGACACTGAAAATGTATAAAAGATACCTTATTCGCGAAATCCACACTAGTTCCAAGGACCTTCCCGTACCACGTATAGAGCGTCTCCATGGCAACTGAGTAGACCTTGAAGGAGACGTTCTTCATCACCTCATCTAATTCCGCCTTTATGTCGATGTAGCGGTCATCATCCATCGTCGTTTCACCGTAGCCTTTAGGGTACAGAACAGCATCTCCCTGATAATCGAAGAAAAGTCATGCTGATGAGGTAGTTTCATTAAAATTCGTTTATTTGCGTTTTAAACACATCGAGTATAGATGTCTTGATTTTAGACTTAGGTGCTAGCTAAACCCTACAAAACAAAACATCAAACAAAAGATAAACCATCTCATGATCTAGCCATGTGAGCAGATCATCAGATTTCTACGTTAGGAGATCAAGAATGCTACCTTAAATACATCAGTGGAATACAATCAAGAGTTAACATGGATGTAGGCGATGATCCGGTGGCTGCACTTGTGGAAAACTTGTGGGTCTCCAGCTCGAAGAGTGGAACTAGCGCCGGGAACTGCTTTTGCAGGTTACTTGTGTCCACGAATACCCACCTTAAATACATCAGCGGTATAAGTTGAAGAGTGGACGTGGATGTAGGCGATGATCCGGTGGCTGTACTTGTGGAAGACGTCCCTCAACACCTGGGACTCCTTCTCGGAAAATGCCTCAAGGCCTGGGAACTGCTGGTTGCACGAGCTGATTGTGCAATGTTCCTGGGGCCAGGCCACGTCAAAGTTCCGGTCCAGCGCCACCCCCGGACACGCTGCTTGGGGCGAAACGTTTTTGTTCCAGTACGACTTCTATAAGCGTTTTGAATGCTTGAGTTAATTCGTTATTGGTATCAGAGAAGCTACTTTTGTTTGTCAGTTTATTTTTTTCTAATGACTTTATCTATCTATAGTTTATTTAGAAACATATCTCTCGTACCGGTATCCAAAATAACCACTAGGGATGAACTCTTGGCAACTTTTAAGTATTTAACTTCTTCTTCTTCTGTCGAGTGGGTATCGAGTCTATCGACACCCTAGTGTCAGAGTTTTTAAACCGCCTAGTACCACAACTATCAGGTCTCTGACATGGTTTGAGTAACGACCACTATCAAAGACAGCGACCGGGACCGACGGCTTAACGTGCCCTCCGAAGCACGAAATCTTTTTTCTTTTCGGACAATCAGGTGATTCAGCTTGCAACGTCCTAACCAAACTAGGGAAAAATTCACAAAGTGATAAATTCTCAAATATCAACTTTGTGTTTCCCCCCTGGGAATCGAACCCAGGACCTCCGGATCGGGTGTCCATGGCACTAGCCACTAGACCACGGAGGCAGTTATTAGTATTTAACTTCATTGGTGTCCAATTTTCCTAACCGGATAAAGACTTACCGCCTGTGCTGCAGACACTCCATCAGGATTAGCCATAGGTATAACATAAATATCAAACTTGTCGATATGTTTGTAGTAGAATGACATCAGAGTCGCTAACCCATTAATTGTTTTTAAGCATGGCAAATGATTATATCCCATGACAGAAAGGCCATGGACTATTAAAATTATTTTTCTCTCTGGTGCATCATCGTCAAACTTGTCATGGGCTCGGAATCTCTTGTCTTTGCACAACGTCGTCTTGATCATTACAATATCATTGTACTCTAGAGTACGGCCCAGCACTTCTAGGGTCGCGTTGCCATCTACACCCATCTCGTCCAATTTAGGTATCAGTAGGTCATTCAGTTGCGCGTATATCTGTATATGATTTTTTAAAAATATATTATTTTGAGTTTTGATTCTGTGACCTGTCCGTTTATATTGTTCAATTTCAACATACAAAATATCATAGGCACAACGGATCAGCCTCGCCATCCAGAGGGGTAACGCTGCCAGCGTCCTCGGCACCATGCCCCAAGGGGACGCTCTGGAGGCCATATATTATTTATAGTTATTTTGAAGTTTTATTTTGTATTTTAATTATATTTTTAGTAAATAAAAAAAAAAGTCTAAATAGTTGGTTCTGGAGTTAAGATACCACCATGAGTTACATTTTTTCTCCACAGAAACAGGTCATTTTATCTTAAATAAATTTTAAATTAGTGATTCAAATTAAATTATAATGATGACGTCTTTTCTGTTGTCCTTACTATTATTTTTTCTTTCAATTTCACCTACTCGCAATATCTATATATTTTTAATGACCATCTGTTGATTTTCTAATAGACATTCTTTCCTGTTGTTGTCATTATTTTAATTAACAACAAATGCACTTACACTGTAGGGGCTAAGCGTAATAATCTCGTCATTGCTGAAAAATAGAGAGATTTACAATGAAAACTGTTAGGCTTACTAGTTTGTATTGAAAGGAGGGTTAGCCCTCTTGTCGAGTCGAAGGTTGCACTTGGCGAGCGGTGGAGTGTGACTTTCTTCTCTCCTCATGAAGATCCTCGTATAGGATCGAAACGTCGAGGGTTAACCTTCCTTTCAATACAAACAAGTAAGCCGATCAGTTTTCATTATGAATAACACTTGTTTATCGTTTAGTGTTAAAATATGATAAATACTCAAGCTGTCTTTCTTTTGATTTTTTTTTTGGATAATACTAGGCATAGTTCATATACCAAACATAGAATCTTACATTTAAGAGTTTGTGCACTTGGCCATATTAGATTCGTATCCGATTTGGTCTTCCTAATAATTGTATGACAGCTTGTGCACCCAACCCATCCATATACGTTTCATATACATCATCATCATAGGCCTTTACGTCTATATCAGACGATTAAGACAGAGACTGGGATACATCTTTTCTGATGGCTATATAAGCCAATAAGAGAGCGGCAGATTCTACCACACACAGGACAGGGAAACGTTACGCTGTTTTTATTATCGACGTTAGTTTGGTGTTTCTTGTGTCTCCTGTCCGATAAAAGTCCGAACTACACGTAATACATACGTATACGTATGTATATATACCTATTCTTTGGATACAAATCTAATATACCCATATTATATAGAGTGCACAAAATGTGAATTTTAGATGGGTAAACTTGTTGCCACAGCATCAAGAAGTTTGGCGGTGACTATACCTGGCGTGTACTTCCTTTTCCTTCTCAGTCTTGAATCGCAGCGCCGATGAATTGGTACCGTTGCTAGTTCTAGTGGTATGAAAAAAATTAAAATATATTTTTTTATTATTTTCTCTCGTTTTGTTTATAATTACTTTTGGTTTAGGAGGAATATAGAGAGTTGCTTCCAATTATATTTTTATTTCTCTTAAATATTAAATATTCTCTTTTTACAAACATACATATGCTATGTACGTAATCACACCTTTATCCCTAATGGGGTAGGCAGAGCGACTAAACAAAGGTCATTCCGCCACGTCTGACAAAGTTTTGAAGGTTATTTAAGATAGATTTGTAGGTATATTGGTTCAGCGACAGGTTGTCAGCCCATCGCCTAAAATGCAATACAAATACAGAAACCCTCGGATCCCTAAGCTGGTTTTTACAGCATGCCCGGGAGGAAATGCAGCTGGCACATTCAATATTTTCCTCTCGCTCCCAGTCCAGCATGGAAGTAAGCATGGTAGTATTCTCTTTTTTTCATATGTAAACTAGGAATAGTCTTGAATTCAAACGTAATATGCACGTTGGGATTGGATCGCATTATTAGCCTGAATCTTAATATATTTTAAAACAAAGATTTCAGATGTTAGTCTAAAAACATTTCAAGCCAATAAATATAATTAAATACATACATACATATTATCACGCTTTTATCCCTAATGGGGTAGGCAGAGCGTAAACGACCTAAACAAAGGTCGTTCCGCCACGTCTGACAAAGATTTGAGGGTTATTTAAGATAGATTTGTTGGTATATTGCTGTAGTGACAGGTTGTTATCCCATCGCCTAAATTACAATATACCTACTGAAGCCCTCGGATCCCTGAGCTGGTTTTTACGGCATGCCCGGGAGGAAATGCAGCTGTCACATTGTATGTTTTTCTCTCGCTCCCAGACCAGCATGAAATCATCATCTCCCTAGCCTTATCCCGTATCTTACGGGGTCGGCTACCTAATCTAGGGGATTGAACGAGGGTACTGGTTTTTACACAGAGCGACTGCCATCTGACCTCCGCAACCCAGAAGGGAAACCAGACCCAATCCTAGATTAGGTCAGAGTTTTCAAGCCGCCAATGCTTAGCACTGGCCTCTGAAATGGCTTAACGACTAATATCTACGGTATTAAACGATATTAACCGGGACCAACGGCTTAACGTGCCTTCCGAAGCACGGAAAAAGCGCCAAATAAACGTACATATGAAATTCGAAAACCGAAAAACACATTGGTACGTGGTGGGATTCGAACCACGACCTCCCGCTCAGGAGGCAGCGGCCCTATCCACTACACCATCGGGCTCTCCAGACCAGCATGAAATACATTATTTAAATGGTGGTTAGAAATCAAGATCTTAGTACCTAAACACTTTATAAAATTTTAATACGGGGTGTAAGGGACAGCGTCCCGCAAACTGACAGGGGTTACTCAGTCAATAAAACTGAACAACCATCAGCAGGGTTATTTTTTCAGGAAGTGACAAAAAGGTTTTGGTTTTCCATACAAATTGTCTGATCAAGTTGGTCATTTTGTATGGGAAGGTCAAATTTTTATTTCATCTCCTGAAAGAATATCCCGGTAAAAGTTGTTCAGTTTTGTTAACTGAGCAACCCCTATCAGTTTGCGGGACGCTGTCCCTTACACCCGGTATAACTATTCGCTGTCTTCTTCTTAACGAGTGGGTAACGACCACTATCAACGACAGAGACCGGGACTTAACGTGGCCTCCGAAGCACGGAATGTTTTTCTTTTCAGACAATCAGGTGATTCAGTCTGCAATGTCCTAAACAAACTGCGGAAATCCTCACATAGTGATAAATTGACAAATATCAACTTTTGTGTTCCCCCTGGGAATCGAACCCAGGACCTCCGAATCGCTAGCCCATGGCTCTGACCACTAGACCACGGAGGCAGTTACTATTCGCTTTTACTTACATTAAAGCTAAAGGAGCCATAGCTTTGTTGTGCTCCATATCCTTGGAGTCGTTCCCCTGCTTCTTGTCCTTGTTCATCCGGCGGTTATATGTCAGCGCCATTGCCATTCTGGAAGACAAGACGTCATCAGCGATCACACACATACATACATATAATCACGCCTTTATCCCTAATGGGGTAGGCAGAGCGGAAACGACCTAAACAAAGGTCGTTCCGCCACGTCTGACAAAGTTTTGAGGATTGTTTAATATAGATTTGTAGGTATATTGCTGTAGTGACAGGTTGTCAGCCCGTCGCCTAAATTGCAATATACAGAAACCCTCGGATCCCTTAGCTGGTTTTTACAGCATGCCCGGGAGGAAATGCAGCTGGCACATTCTATATTTTTCCCTCGCTCCCAGTCCAGCATGGAAGTAATCACACACAAGCGATAGAAAGCTGGAAAGCCCACATGCACAGGCAATGTACTTACACCACTACCATCGAATCTACTCAACACGTGTTTCGCTCCTCCACGGAGCATCATACATACATATACTCACGCCTTTATCACTAATGGGGTAGTGGAGCGTAAACGACTTGAACAAAAGGTTTCGCCACGTCTGACAAAGTTTTGAAGGTTATTTAAGATATATTGCTATAGTGACAGGTTGTCAGCTTATCGCCTAAATTGCAATATATAGAAACCCTCGGATCCCACATCTCACGCTCCCAGTCCAGCATGGAAGGAACTACGGAGCATCATCAGGAGGATAAACCGTTCGGTGATGAACGCAGCCGACCACCGAGTAAGACTCTGCGTTCGTTCTATCTTATGGTTATGATTGACTTCCGCAAAATATCGCCTGTTTCTATAAATTAAGATCCATGTCATCATCATGATTACCAGAGAGTGTCAGTCCACTGCTGGACATATAGGCCTCTCCCATAGCACGCCACTGAGCTCGGTGTTCAACTGTTCAAAGATTGGATCTTTGCCTGTTGTCTTATGAACATCATCGCCCCACATAGTTTCATGACACCCTACACTACGCAGAGTAGACACATAAGTAAATGTAAGTGCAGCAACACACAGGCGTCACATACTTCGCGTAAGGATGCGTTCAACACACTGTCAATGCTTTTTGCTTTGCCTACAACACACATGCGTCACCTTACGCGCTACGCGTGCGTACCGAGGAACTGTACGTCGACGAATCCCTCAGCCAGTACGCGCACGTAGCACGTAAAGTGACGCATATGTATTGTAGGCAACACAAAAACCATTGACAGCGTGTTGAGCGCAACCTTACGTGCAGTAAGTGACACCTGTGTGTTGCTGCACTAACAATCATCTTGTGGGTATAAGAGTCGAGCAGACTCTTATATCTGTCGTACCTGGTTGACTATAGTCGAAACCAAACCAATCAATTTTAAAAAATAGATAAATCTAGGTAGGTTTCTTTTACAGGCTAGATCGTAAATATAAGATCTTATACTACCGACGGGCTGCTTTAGCTCGGCGCCTCTTATCGGCGTGTTCTTGGTGCTTCCGGTATTGATTTTCATACTTCTTGTCACCCTTCGGAACATTTCGTCTTAACATACTGCTGGGTAGTGTTGTCGTCACCTCGAATACCGGGTCTCTTGACCTGCAATCAGGACCTGGTCTTACTTTGAAACTATGCATACCTAACTGTGTAATGTTGTTCTTAAAAAAAATGTTTATTGAAGAACAAAATTACTCAAAACATATATCTAAGAAATTGTTTAACTAAACAGGGAACTGAAGTAACTACTACAGGGAACATTGAATAAGACACAACAACATTAGCCCGTTTTAAAGATCGTGAGAATTTATTTTGTTTACTTGAACATCCAGATGTGCAAGAAGTTTAAAAGTGACTAGGCATTTCCTTAATACGTATCCCACCAAAAACATAAATGTAAAAATTAAAGCCAAGTTCAAGGTTGTCTTAAGTACGTAAATCGCACAAAAAGTAGTGACATCTAAAACTAAAGTTTTTTTCAATAAGGTTAATTTCATGTGACGTCGTTAGAGAATAATTTGACCTGTCACTTACAACGCCACTCTACAAGTGCCCAAGTCACATGAAATGAACCTTATTGAAGAGCTAAGAATTACTATAATAAATCTTATAGTTGGCTCCCTTTTTAGATCTCACAACTTTATGTGCGATTCACGCACTACGTCCATCATGAACTTGGCTTTCACTTTTACATTTATGTTTTTGGTGGGATATCATTACTTTTTGTAGGTAAGTAAATAATTTGATTCATACATATTTTTCATGTTTATAATCGATATTCATATTGAATTTGAACATTCTATGACACCCATGATGATTACCCTACTTAAATTTTACACACATACATATCATCATTGGCCTCATACGTCTTTGACAGACGATTTAGTCAGTGTCTGAGACAAGATTTTTCGTGGCTATATAAAACAATACGGGAGCGGCAAATTTTCCCACATGCTCTGCATTTGAAGGTGGTAATATTGGTGACTGATTGCTGTGTATTTAGATGTCGTTTTTGTCTTTTGTCAGCGAGACCAGCAAACCAGGCGTCATCATGGACCTTACGCCCATCTAACACACGCTTTCGCCATTTGTCCCTCATCTTCAGCGAGCTCCTCCCATCTTTCGCCTTGGATGTCAAAAGCGGCCATGTCTCGCTTGGCGCAATCTTTGAAACGCAGCATGGGTCTCCCTACCCCTCTCTTAGCGTTTGCTACAGCGCCGAGCAGAACACGTCGCGGCAGACGAGAAGGCTCCATCCGGTGCACATGCCCTAGCCACCGCAGTCGTCTCTGCTTAAGCAAGGCTGTGAAGCTAGGCAGCTGTGCCATTTTCAGAACCCGCTCATTTGTAACTCTGTCCTGCCAAGTTATACGCAAGATATTCCTAACGCAGCGCATATAAAATGTGTTGAGTCGACGTTCCTGTTTTGCGTACGATGTCCAGGTTTCAGCTCCGTACAAGAGTATGCTCAAAACGCAAGTTTGGTACACAATCATCTTGGTCTTGACTGTTAGGTGTTTATTATTCCATACTCTTGTACTGAGCTTACCGAACATGGTGGCCGCTTTGCCGATACGTGTATAAAACTTGTCGACTACACTCAAAGGATCGCCACCAAGCAAAATAGTAGTAGGTGCTGCTGCGCCCTGAGCCATCACTACGGTTTTTTGGCGTTAATGGATATTGAGAACAAAGTGCACGCATGGGAAAATTTGTCAACTATGTCTTGAAGCTCGCGGTCAGAATTGGCGACAAAGGCTGCATCGTCGGCGAACAAAAGGTTATCGACGAATAAGTCTTCGCAGTAGCGCTTAGACATGAGAAGCGAAATGTTGTATAGCTTCCCGTCAGCCCTCGTGTGGAGGTGAATACCCTGTTGGTCATTACCAAAAGCTACATTAAAAAGTAATGAAAAGAAAATACCAAACAGGGTAGGTGCAACACACAGCCTTGGCGAACACCTCTTCGCATTTCGAACGGCTCAGATGTATTACCGTCAAAGAACTGCTCCTTTCATGTCCTCATGGAAGGATTTTACGAGACTTAGAAGTTTTGATGGGCAACCGATATATTCTAGTGCAGTAAAAAGTCCTTCTCTGCTCACGGTGTCGAAGGCCTTGTTCAGGTCAACGAACGCCACAAACGGAGGTGTTTTCTGCTCTCTACACTTTTCTTGCAACTGACGAAGTGTAAAGATCATGTCAGGAGTGGAACGTTGGGCGCGGAATCCACATTGAGATTCGGGATAAATACGGTCAGCTAGTTTCTGGAGTCTTAACAGGACTAATCTAGCAAACAGTTTACCCACTATACTTAAAAGGGATATCCCACGGTAACAGTTACAGTCACCGCGGTCACCTTTGCCTTTGTATATGGTAACAATGTTAGCGTCGCGCATATCTTGTGGTATATATCCCGCTTCCCAACATTTACTGAGCAAATTGTGCAGGATGGGAGAAATGCACTTGAGCTTAATGATTTCGGCGTGGGTACCGTCATTCCCAGGACTTTTTCCAAGTTTAAGCTGGTTAACAGCCTTTTGGTATTCCCCTACGGTAGGAGGGTCGTCTAACTCAGTCCAGGTAGCAAGTTTCGGCATGCGATCCACAGCTTCTGGCATTATGTTCACTGGTTCTGAGTAGAGACCGATGTAATGATGTTCTACCCATCGTTGCAGTTGGCGTTGGCTATCATTTATAACCGTACCATCTGCCTCTTTTAGGGGGGCTGTTTTTTTGGGTATAGGGCCAAGAACCCTCTTAATACCAGCATAGACACCGCCAAAATTTCCCACATTTGCACATGATTGAATGCTCTAACATATCTCAATCCAGTATGCATTCGCAAAGTACCGCGATGTGCGTTGAAGTGCAGCCTTTGCACTTGCTAGATCGTTGCGCGTCTTTAGGGTAGGGTTTAGACGGTGTCTTAGTGCAGCTTGACGTTTAGATTCGAGCAGAGGTGTTATATGCTCGAGATTTTCAGCGAACCAGTCCTGGTTCTTGGCTTTCTGATGGCCGAAAGCCGTACCAGCTACTGTAGTCAACAGTTTTTTTACATTGTCCCATTCTGTCTCTATAGGAGCGTCAACATCCCAAGTGACAGTTTCGTGGCGTACTAGCTCCTCAAACTTGCTGACCATCTCATCAATCTTGGTTTTAAGAAGATCAATCTTATTCCTACCGGAAGGACTAGATGAGTGGATCTTTTTGTAAGTGATAGCAACATGTGATACCACCAGAGAATGGTCTGTGTCGCAATCAGCGCTGTGAAATGTTCGCGTGTGCAGGGTCTCGCGGAGGTTTTTCTTTTTAGTAAGGATGAGGTCCAGCTGATGCCAATGACCAGAACGTGGATGTTTCTAAGACACTTTGCGAGATGCTTTGCCTTTGAAGTAGGTATTGGTAACACACAGCAGGTGTTTAAAGCAAAATTCCAACAGCCGCTGACCGTTTTCAGTTAACTTCCCTATACCTTGGTTACCGATACAATCAGGCCAAGCAACGTTGTCCTGGCCGACCCTAGCGTTAAAATCTCCCAGAATATATAATCGGTCAGATGTTTTTAGCCCATGCAGTGATTGGTCAAGCTGGTCATAGAACTGATTCTTGGCTTCATCAATAGAAGATAATGTTGGAGCGTAAGCAGAAACTAATGTGACGTATCCACAATAAGTATTTAATCGCAGCAACATAATGCGTTCCGAGATGCCGCAAGGAGTCCCTATGGATGTCAAGAGGTCGTTACGGATTGCGAAGCCTACGCCATGTTCACGCACAGCGCTACTGTCCTTTCCTTTCCAGTAGAAGGTGTAATGAGCTTCACGCAAAGAACCCTCGTCAGGAAGTCTTGTCTCTTGCAAAGCACATACAGCAATGTTCAGTCTGTTGAGTTCCGCGTCAATAACGGCAGTTTTGCGCAGATCTTGTGCGTCAATAGAGGAGCCTCCGCAGGTGTCAGGGAGACCTGTCCTCATAGTACGGACATTCCATGTCGCAATTCGCATGGACAAGCGTGATGGTTGTTTATTATTTTTATGCCATTTATACGCAGGTGCTAAACGTAACGGCGCCGATTGTCTAGTTTTGGCCAGTGCTCTCCACACCTTAAAAGAGCAAACCAGCACCGGGGCGGATCAGTACCTAATTGATTGGGGGCTGCCCAACTTGGAGCGGGCGGTAACTGATCAGTGGGTCTACGATGGACCCACCCACTGACGGAAGTGACCCCTGGCGCCCGCACTTACACCCATCTGTGCGGACTTATAACCGGTCACTGCCACTCCCCGTGTTGGTGTCCGCGCAGCGTAGCTGTCGCGGGTGAAGTGTCCTCTCCACAGACACTGCATCGCCTGGGACGCAATTAAGGAAACGCAGGGTTGCCCAGGACCTGCGCCACCCTCTCGACCTAGCTGACTTAGTCCGCAGGAGCGGCAAGCCGATACGTGCGGAGCCAGTTCGGTTGCAGGAGTCAGTTGCGTAAGCGCCTAACGGAGACTCCATCCGGGTATAATATCGGAATTTTCCTTTTCCTGGATGATATAGACCTGCCTTGGCAGATCTGGGTTTTAATCCCTTAGTCGCCTTTTACGACTCCCTAGGAAGAAACGGGGTGGTTCTATTATAGCTAGCCGGAAACCACACGTACATATAATCAAGCCTTTATCCATAATGGGGTCGGCAGAACGTAAACGACCTAAACAAAGGTTCCACCTCGTCTGACAAAGTTTTCAGGGTTATTAAAGATAGATTTGTAAGTAAATATTGGTGTAGTGACAGGTTGTCAGCCTATCGCCTAAATTACAATATAATGAACCCTCGGGTCCCTTAGCTAGTTTTTACAGCATGAGGAAATGCAGCATGAAAATTTTGTAGGTAAAAATAAACACTGATATGGAAAGGCGTCCAAAAAATAAGATATTTTTTATATATATCCATTATGGTATCATTATACGTGGGACACTCAGAAAGTTTTGCGACACTAAAAAAAATTGTTCTACAGGTACATATATTTTTATTAAATCTTTTCAAAGTGCTCTCCACCAGCCTCTATACAAAGATTCATGCGTCTGAACCAGTTTTCAAAACACTTTTTCCAGTCCGCCGTAGACACCTCGTTTACAGCCTGCTCGAATGCAGCCAGCGCATCTTCCGGCGACTAAAATTGTATCCCCTTGAGCTGATTTTTTATTTTTGGAAATAAAAAGAAGTCACACGGTGCTAGATCAGGGCTGTAAGGAGGGTGACCCAGGAGTTTGACTGGTGTGCTGTCCAGGAAGTCCCTCGTTTTGAGCGCGGTGTGTGCAGGCGCATTGTCGTGGTGGAGCAGTAGTCCGCGGAGCCCTGTGTTTGGTCGCTTGTTGCTCACAACATAAAAAAAACTTCTGGTAAACATTTGGTAGTATACCATTCGGCGTTAATGCTTCTTTGATCTCGTAAGGGAATTGAGGCCAAGTGGCCAGTCAAATTAAAAAAGCTGGCGATCAAAATCTTCCCCCCGCTTCGAGATCGCTTCACTTTGGTAGGCGTTGGTTCATTTTGAAACACCCAAACTGTCGACTGGCGCTTGGTTTCTGGATCGTATTGATAAATCCAGGACTCATCACCTGTTACGATGTCGTAAACACGCCGAGACGAGCCTGCTTCAAATTTGTTCAGCATATCACGGCACCATTCCACCCGGGCCTGCTTCTGAGCGTCGGTGAGGTAGTGCGGCACCCAGCGCGATACTATCCTCCTCACGCGAAGATGCCCGTGTAGAATCTCGTGAACGCTTCCCGATTCAATCTTTAATATGTGCTGAATCTCCTGATATGTAATTCGCCTATTATCTTGGATTACATTTTTCACTGCTAGCACGTTTTCTTCCGTAATAGCCGTCAAAGGGCGACCGCTTCTTTCTTCATCCCCCAAGGTTGGTCGACCGCGCCTAAATTTGTTATACCAACGATACACGGTTGCCTTGGAGGGGCTTTCATCCATAAATGCCATTTGAAGTCTATCGAACGATTCATCCGGTTTCAGGCGACACTTGAAATCGTAAAAAATCATAGCTCTAAAATGTTCCCGGCGCAGATCCATTTTTCAGTAAGACACGATACTTTGAATTGGCTCGCAAAAAATGTGGAGGGAAATTTTGAAAATGGAACACACATATTTTTACTTACAAGTAATCATATTTTCAAAAAAGATTCTAACCGGCCAGTCTGCCATATATAAAAACTATTTATCGCAATACTTTCTGAGTGGCCTGGTAAGCTCGCACCAAATTTGAATTTTCTAGGTCTTCTGATAGTGGGTTAGGTTTTTGATTACCTTTTTGTTTATATGGGATTTCACTTGTATGGGAGGGGCCCAATTTTTTTTAATTTTTTTTCTTCTTGTTTTTCTAACCTTGCGTCATTATAATCAATTTTTATACCAAATATCAGCTTCCTAGGTCATTGGGTTTTTCATTACTTGATTTTTCATATGTGTCAGTCAGTCAGTCCATAAAATATAAGTTTTTTAGAATTAATATTTAAATAACCGTTTGACTTATGTTCAAAAAATTTGAAGGACTTGTTTATCTAGAGGATCTAAATATATAAACCAAATTTGGTGTATTTAAATTTAGTAGTATTCGAGTTATTAGGGATCAAAAATGGCTCCAAATGGTCCCTCTAAATATACACACGGTGTTGCCGGCCAGTTCTCTTCGTTTGGTTAGAACTTGGCTTGGACACGCTACCGCGTATCTAGATACATAGAACGATGTAGATGTAGATATTTTTTGAGCAATCATTTTGATATTTCAATGTGTAGGAATATAGATAGATATAATATATATATATATATATATATAATAATATATAAGAATTATTGTTTTTAATTTCGAAACCATTTCGTAGAGTAAGTAACTCACCAAACAAATAATTGTTCAAATTTAGTTCTTCTTGCTTTAGTGAAGGTTGGAATTACGTCTGTTGTGATAGGAAATAAAATAAAATCTGTTACTTGATTTGTAAAATAACTTATTTACTGCAATTAAAAATATATGTAACTTGAGTTTAGTATCTTTTAACCCAACGTCAAAACATTTGACTTTACGTTTAAGTGCAGCTACCCACTCACAGGCGTCACCTACTGCGCGTAAGGTTACGCTCAACACGCTGGCAATGGTTTTGGTTAAAAACAGACCTAGTTCTACCGAAATCTCATTTGCAAGTGCATAACAGAAGAATTTATAGAAATATAGGTATTCTTATTCGCGCGCGCGAAGTGAACAATTTTTTTTTTTATATATGTCAAGTTAGTAGATACCATAACTCTTTGTGCAAACAGGCAAGAGATATTGAAACGTGTATCTGAGCTAATGAGTTGTCAAACTTTTGTGCCCACACTGGATGGATTTCGTAGGAGGTTTGAATCCTCCAAACCCTCCCTCGCTACACCTATGTTGCCTACAAGACACATGCGTCACCTTACGCGCGCCTACTGGCAGAGGGGCATCCCTCTACGCCGACGTAGAGTTCCTCGCTACGCGCGCGAGTGCGTAAGGTGACGCATGTGTGTTGTAGGCATTGCAAAGAACATTGACAGCGTGTTGAGCGCAACCTTGCGCGCATTAAGTGACGCCTGTGTGTTGCTGCACTAACGCTTTACTTTTTACTTTAATTTTAAAAATACACTTAAATTTCCGGTAAATCTTTTTCAATATCAATCAAGTTCTTTTGAGATAATCGGTAACAAACAAACATCCTAAGGTTTTTAATTTATGATATAAATAATTTTAATAGGTATGGATAATAAATAGTGGAAATGCTCACCGTTGCTCATAACAGTGGATGTTTTCTTGCCCTGTTTATCTTTCAAAACTAAATCCATAAGCGCTGACAGATTTTTCATAGCTCTTAAAATAGATTATTAATATTAGACAAAAATATATACGTACATACATACATATAATCACGCCTTTATCCCTAATGGGGTAGGCAGAGCGTAAATGACCAAAACAAATGTCGTTCCGCCACGTCTGACAAAGTTTTGAGGGTTATTTAAGATATATTTGTAGGTATATTGCTGTAGTGACAGATTGTCAGCCCATCGCCTAAATTGCAATATACTGAATCCCTCGGATCCCTTAGCTGGTTTTTACAGCATACCCGGGAGGAAATGCAGCTGGCACATTCCATGTTTTTCTCTCGCTCCCAGGCCAGCATGGAACAAAAATATATTTTGCAATATTTTATTTATATTTTAGACACCCCTTGGAAATATCATAAACGATTTTTAGTAAACTTTTTTAAGAAAGAATATATTGTAAAAAAAAAACATTAGGTATAATAGAAACATAATATCATAATTAGAATAGTTTGCTCAAATGTGATTAGGTCACATATAAGCTTAAAAACCTTAAAGGTAAAGTTTGATTCATCTTTCATATTCATAATCATAGGTGAAGCCCGATGGTATAGTGGATAGGGCCGCTACCTCCTGAGCGGGGAGGCCGTGGTTCGAATTCCACCACGTACTAATGTGTTTTTCGGTTTACGTATTTCATATATACGTTTATTCAGAGCTTTTTCCGTGCTTTGGAAGGCACGTTAAGCCGTTGGTCCCGCATAATATCGTTTAATACCGTAGATATTAGTCGTGAAGCCATGTCAGGACCAGTGCTAAGCCAATGCGGCTTGAAAACTGTGACCTAATATATTATTGGGTCTGGTTTCCCTTCTGGGTTGCGGAGGTCAGATGGCAGTCGCTCTGAGTAAAACCCAGTACCGTCGTTCAATCACCTAGATCTGGTCGCCAACCCCGTGAGATACGGGATAAGGCTATGGAGATGATGATGATTCATAATCATAGGTACATCATTGTGAACTTACCTGTCCCTAACATATTCAGTATTGTAGTGTTTTACCTCCGAATAGCGGAATACTGTCTTGTTAGTACCAATACTGTTTAGGAATGCTTCCATGACATATGATTCTAAGTCCAAGCCAAGGCTTTTTCGAGCTGATGGAGTTTTACGTAAAGACTGATTGAAGACTTCTTTGACTTGTGTTGGTATTGTAGTCTTGGGAGCATGCCTATCCCTGGAAGATTTCGTTTCATCATACATACATAAATCACGCCTTTATCTCTAATCGGGTCGACAGAGCTTTAACAGCCTAAAAAAGGTCGTTCCGCCACGTCTGACAAGTTTTGAGGGTTAGTATAGATCGATCTGTATATTGCTGTAGTGACAGATTATCAGCCCATCGCCTAAATCTGAAACTCTCGAATCCCGTAGCTGGTTTTAACAGCATGCCCTTCTTTCAATGCTCCCAGTCCAGCATGGAAGAAATTTTATCATACCTCTAGATATTATCGTATTCATATTTTATCGTATTTGGAAATAGACGGTAGCTCATTTATGTAGTTTGCTTTAAAGTTCAATTCTTTTAATTAAATATTTTACACGAGAATGTTGTGTCTCATTCAATGTCCAATAATATTTAAATAATTAACCAACATGTAACATGAAGTCTTACTTCAGGTCAGCTGGAAGAAATTTCTTTGTAGAAACCTGTTCTGTCCTTGGGTAGTTCTGTTTGACAGAAATGACACGAGTATGTTCCTCGATAAAACTTTACGTTAGAATATGTTTACAGCTACAAGCTTTTAAACGTGAATAAAATATAGATTTTTGGATGTTGGTCACTTTATTATATTTGTAAAAAATAAACAGATTTTATGTAATAGTGATAATAAATTCCGTCAAATCATTTCCGTTAACGAGAACTACCCCGTTATTCCTTGTGTATTGTCTTTCTCATGTTTCTTGTGTAAATAAATAACATGCAAAAATACACACAATCACGCCTTTATCCCTAATAAGGTAGGCAGAGCGTAAACGACCTAAAAAAAGGTCGTTCCGCCACGTCTGACAAAGTTTTGAGGGTAAGATAGATTTGTAGGTTGTATTATTATTATAAGGTGGTATATTGCTTTAGTGACAGGTTGTCAGCCTGTCGCTCAAATTGCAAGGTTGCGCTCAACACGCTGTCAATTATTTTTGCATTGCCTAATAAACACATGCGTCACCTTACGCTCCTTAGGTGTTGTAGGCAATGCAAAAAGCATTGACAGCGTGTTGAGCGCAACCTTGCGCGCAGTACGTGACGCCTGTGTGTTGCACATGCGTCACCTAAGGAACGGGTGACGCATGCGTGTTGTAGGCAATGCAAAAAGCATTGACAGTGTGTTAAGCGCAACCTTGCGCGCTGCAAGTGACGCCTGTGTGTTCTTATCAAACCAGATATCGAGTTACCAAAACTTCAGATCAATGAATGTTTTCCGGTTGGAGCCGTATTGACCTGTCTCATTATCACTTTTGGTTTGTATTGTACCGGTAGTCCTGGGAGCATGCCTATTCCTGAAAGGTTTAATTTCATTATAGTTTGGTTATCAAACTATTTAAACTTAAATGAGACATTCTAAACAAAGATTTTAATAACCTGCACACTCAACCTGATGAGGGGACTCCGAATGTCTTGAAAAATGACGTGAAGTACGCGACTTATATTCCAATGTGAGTGACAGTTATTAAAATCTTTATATAGTTTGGTACCTCTAGATCTCTAGATAATATCGTAAGTATTTATTGACAACCTGTCACTATAACAATATAACTCAAAACTTGTCAGACGTGGCAGAACGACCTTTGTTTAGGTCATTTTGGTTCTGCCTACCCGATTAGGGATACAGGAGTGATTTTATGTATGTATGTATTATTTGTTGGAAATAGACAGTAACTCAGTAGTTCATCAATGATCATCTATTGGGTAGTTGTGCCAGAGATTTTGCATAGGGGCCAAATTTATTTTTCATACCGGGTTTTTCGTACCGGGCGGTGGCGGTGCGGTGACGAGCTGAGAATTGGGCCATTTGGTTCTGGGACGAGGAATGGTCGAGGTCAAATGCTGGTCGACTTCATGGAGAAGGAGGGACTCTTTATGATGAACTCTTTCTACATGAAACGGCCACATCGAAAATGGACCTGGAAGGGGCCCAATGGTGTCACCAAAAATGAGATAGACTTCATCATGACAGACAAAAAGCGGATATTCAATGATGTCTCTGTGATCAATTCGTTCAAAACGGGCAGCGATCACCGAATGGTGAGAGGCACATTGAATCTAAATGTCAAAACCGAGAGGTCACGTCTGATGAAGTCTACGCTCCGACCGGCACCTACCCAAATCCAAAACCCTGACAGTTTTCAGCTCGAACTGAAAAACCGCTTTGATTGCCTAGGTGAGTGCTTGGAAGTGGACGATTATAACGACAGGGTCGTGGAATCTGTCTTTACGGTTGGTTCTAAATTCTTTAAAGCCAAACGTAAAAAAGGAACCAAAAAAATCTCTGACCATACCCTGAAGCTGGAGGAACGACGCGATATGGCTCTGCAGTCGTCGGAAGACACTTCGCGATATCGGCAGCTTAACAGGCAGATCTCCAAATCTTTGACTCGTGACATACGCCAGTTTAATACCGACCGTATTAAAGAGGCAATCGAGCGCAACAAAGGCTCCAAAGTGTTCGCGAGAGATCTGTCTATAGGCCAAAGCCAGTTGGCGAAGTTGAAGACCGATGATGGCAGAATCGTATCGTCCAAACCAGAGCTTCTGGAGGAGGTCGAGAAGTTCTATGGGCAGTTATACGCTACCACACGATCGTCTGTTAATAATCTGGCTGCAGACCCAAGAGCCAGATTAACCCGACACTACACGGAAGATATTCCGGACGTCAGCTTGTACGAGATTAGTATGGCTCTGAAACAGCTTAAAAACAACAAGGCGCCGGGTGATGATGGAGTAACGGCTGAGCTTCTAAAAGCCGGTGGTAAACCGATGTTAAAAGCACTGCAGAAGCTCTTCAACTCTGTCATACTCGAAGGCAAAACGCCACGGGCATGGCACAGAGGCGTGGTGGTGCTGTTTTTCAAAAAGGGCGATAAGTCCTTGCTGAGAAACTACAGACCCATCACGCTTCTGAGCCATATCTACAAGCTGTTCTCAAGAGTCATTACGAACCGTCTCGCACGCAAGCTCGACGATTTCCAGCCTCCCGAACAAGCCGGTTTCCGAAAAGGTTTTAGCACCGTAGACCACATTCATACACTGAGGCAAGTTATACAGAAGACCGAAGAGTATAACCAACCACTCTGCCTCGCGTTTGTGGACTACGAAAAAGCCTTCGATTCGATCGAAACATGGGCCGTACTGCAGTCACTCCAGCGGTGCCAAATCGACTACCGGTACATCGAAGTGCTGAAGTCTTTGTACGAAAACGCCACCATGTCAGTCCGTCTTCAGGACCAGAACTCGAAGCCTATCCAGTTGCAGCGAGGAGTAAGACAGGGAGATGTTATGTGTCTCCAAAACTGTTCACCGCAGCACTGGAAGACGTCTTCAAGCTTCTGGACTGGAAGGATCTTGGCATTAATATCAATGGCGAGAATATGACTCACCTTCGTTTTGCCGATGATATTGTTATTGTGGCTGAAACCCTGGAGGACCTCGGTACAATGCTCGATGACCTCAATAGAGCCTCTCAACAAGTGGGTCTTAAAATGAACATGGAGAAGACGAAGATCATGTCAAACTCCCTTGTTGCACCCACTTCCCTGACGGTTGGAGGCTCTACTCTGGAAGTTGTCGACGAGTATGTCTACCTGGGACAAAAAGTCCAGTTGGGTAGGTCCAACTTTCAGAAGGAGGTCGATCGTCGAATCCAACTCGGCTGGGCAGCGTTCGGGAAGCTACGTAACATCTTCTCATCCAAACAACTACCGCAATGTCTCAAGACAAAAGTCTGGGACCAGTGCGTGTTGCCAGTGATGACCTACGGAACCGAAACGTGGCCACTCACAATGGGCCTCATAAGAAGGCTCAAGGTCACTCAAAGGGCAATGGAAAGGGCTATGCTCGGAGTTTCCCTCCGTGATCGAATCCGAAACGAGGAGATCCGGAGGAGAACCAAGGTCACCGACATAGCTCGAAGAGTTGCTCAACTTAAGTGGCAGTGGGCGGGGCACATTGCTCGCAGGACCGACTCCCGCTGGGGTAGGAAAGTCCTGGAGTGGCTGCCTTGGCACGGTAGACGCAGCGTAGGCAGGCCTCCCACAAGGTGGACCGACGATCTGGTGAAGGTCGCGGGAAGCTGCTGGATGCAGAAGGCGCTAGACCGATCATCGTGGAGGTCCTTGGGGGAGGCCTATGTCCTGCAGTGGACGTCTATCGGCTGAGACGACGACGACGACGACGACCGGGTGTAAGGGACAGCGTCCCGCAAACTGATAGGGGTTGCTCAGTCAACGACACTGAACAACTACCAGCAGTTTTTTTTTCAGGAAGTGAAATATAAACACCTTTTTCCACTTCTGTTAAATATCTATATGCCTAAACTGTCCTGTTTGTTATGTTATTCTTGATTGTGTGTTTTTATTTTTTGTAATGTGTTTTGTGGAAATAAACTGATTTGTATTTGTATTTGACTTTTCCATACAAATTGTCTGATTGAGGTGAACATTTTGTATGAAAAAGGCATTTTTTTTCACTTTGTGAATAACATGGAGGGTGAGGAGAGAGGCCTTTGCCCAGCAGTGGGACACATAACAGCTACATAAGAAGAAGATGAAAAAAAAACATTCCTGCTGATAGTTGTTTAGTGTCGTTGACTGCGCAACCCCTATCAGTTTGCGGGACGCTGTCCCTTACACCTGGTATATCGACCGAAGTTCGTTGGGGAAAGTTTGTCACTTTCATAAGTAGGTTCATACCCTAGAATTTGACCAGTATTTATTTACACCTAAGGCGCATGACAAATAGGACGCGGCGAGGCATTGTATATGTCGCAGGATTTAATGAATTCGGGGTTTTGACTTTGACAAAATACTGGTCATAATCCAGAGAAAAAGAGTTTGTCAAAGTCCGGGCTTTGATCAATAAATTTTCAGTTTTATGATAAGTCAGTATCGGTTTCTATTTTATATTTGAATAAAATAATACAGACATGAGATAATTTACTTTTTTGTTATAATTTTCCATAGGACCTAACCAAAATTGATTTTCTACTAAATATTGTAGCATTTAATCTATTAATTTGACTATTGAACAAAACCCGGACTATGAAAAAATACTAGTTTTTTTTTAATCATAATTCCGGACTTTGACAAACTCCTAGACTACTCTCTGGATTATGACCAATATTTTGTCAAAATCTGGGTTTTGATAAAAAAACCGATTTCATCATAATCCTGCGAGCTGCGTGCGACATAATATATTATAGAAATTTACGTCTGCGCAGCGTAGCTTGATTTGAAGTTGCGCTGCGCGGACGTTAATTTCTATACAAAAACGACGCTACTCCGACTCGCCGCTTTCTTCTTGCAATGCGCCTTATTAGAAACTAGCTGTGCCCGCGATTTCGTACGCCCGGTTTGTACGGAAAACACGCAGTGTCGAACATACTGAAAACGCTTCTCCACGTGTAGGAGCGGGATCTTGTTTCGCATTGTCTGTTCTTTGTTTTTGTATCGATAACACGATTCCGCACGCGAGCTAGCAGATCCCGCTCCTACGCGCGGAGAAGCGTTTTCAGTATGTTCGACACTGCATGTTTTCCATAAAAACTGGGGTACTTACTCAATATTAGAATGGTTTGCGTGATTATTTCTAACATAGGCTAGACACCAGGTAATTAAAAAAACTCAGTCAAATAAAAAGTCAATTTAAGATCGGTTGAAAACGATCAGAGTTCAATTTCCTGCCTACCCCCTAAGTCAATAAGTAATTATTTGTATCGTTACTTTGAGTTTAAGTAATGCTCAGTCAAACAAAAAAAGTTCCATCAAATTCGGTTAAAAACGACCGAAACTCAATTTCCTACCTACCTCCTAAGTCATGAGGCGTGATTATTTGTTTCGCAACCTGAGGGGATAGGCAGGAATTTGAACTCTGATTGTTTTTAACCGATTTTAAAGGAAGTTTTTATTTGACTGAGTTTTTTTAATTACCTGGTGTCCAGCCTAGGTTAGGAATAATCACGCATACCATTCTATATTGAGTAAGTACCCCAGTTTGTATGGAAAACACGCAGTGTCGAACATACTGAAAACGCTTCTCCGCGCGTAGGAGCGGGATCTGCTAGCTTGCGCGCGGAATCGTGTTTTCCATACTAAAACAAAGATCAGACAATGCGAAACACGCAAGTGTAATAAACGTAAGTTGTAAATAATCTTAAATATTCAATAGTTTAATGATTAATTCAACAAAAAAAATGAATCATGATTTGTATATAATTAATTGATCCTAAAACATAAAGAAACGGAAACAAAGAAACAACCGTTAGTTAACACAAATCCTTCCATATTTAAGTAGACAGGTACATAGAATACCTACTTTATTGTACTATGCTCGCATAGGTGTAATGTAAGACTGTATTCTATCCCAATTATGTAAAATTTGAAACAAAAAATACATCGCTGATAAAAATCATAACCACCACGCGTACGGAGTCGCGGGCACAGCTAGTCTCTTATAATAATAAAAAAGAAAGACTTACCAAAACTCCAGATCAAATAATGTATTGCGTTTTGTGCTGTATTGAGTAGTTGCTGCATCGTCAGTTTCACTGGAGTCTATTAAATTATGTGAAGCAAAAAAAAACGTAATTAATTATTATTAAGTTATAAACTCATACTGATCCATCTTGTGCTGATGTACACATGTAAAATTGTTTCTAGCTAATTTGTTTCATCCAATTTCATTATAATAGGTTCTTCTTTTTGTGGCCTGTTAGCTAGGTACTTTAGTATAGTCTACCAAGAAAATACCAATTGACAAATATACGTTAAGGTTAGACCGCACTAGGACGAAGCTGCAGCGGAACGGCGCGGCACTGTGCGACAAATGATTGTTTGTATAAAAATGTATGAGATGTACTGCACTGAAGCGAGCGGCACTGAAGCTGCAGCGGAGCGGCGCGGCACTACAGGGCGCGGCAATGTCAGTTCATACATACTGACAGATTTTGTCGCTCAGCAGTGTCGCGCCACTGCAATGCCGTACCGCGCCGCGCCGCGCCACGCAGTACGGTATAACCTTTACTATACCATATTAAACAAAGCAAATCTGGAAATGATTGGGAATAATTCAATAAAACAAATATATTTTTACCTGCATAAGTATTATGTACGAAAGTCAAAACTACAAGCGAAGCTAAAAAACTATATTGGTACATAATATAAACTAAATACGTTTTAGTTTATATTATGTATATGTAGTCGTACTCGCAACAAAACTACTAAAAAAAACAGATTGATAGATTTCACAGCATTATTTTATACTAGTTATTTGATAAAAATATTTTATTTCATATAAGCAGTCGAAAGACATAAAAAATGTATGAACAATATCATAGGTAAATCCATTTTATTTTAATATTACCCTAGATATTGTAACCTATCGGCAAAATACAATCAATTTCTTTACCTTAAAGTTTTGTAAAATTTGTGCAACGTTTTTACATTTATAATGAAAACTAATAGGCTTACTTCTCTATATTGAATTGAGGGTTAGCCCTCGACGTTTCGATCCTATGACGAAGATCGTCGAATAGATTAAAAGAAAATCCAAAGACTTCTTAGTTTATATAGAAGTCTTTGGTCTTATCGATCCTATGATGAAAATCCTCGTAAAGAATCGAAACGTCGAGGGCTAAACCTCCTTTCAATAGAAACAAGTAAGCCGATCAGTTTTCATTATGAATAACACTTGTTTATCGTTTTGTATTTATATTTATTTTTGTACATACTAAGTATATAAACTGAGAAGTCTTTGAATGAGACGAGCTCAGGATAAGAGCCGTAGTGGCGTAGTTGGTTATGGGGCTGGAACGTTTTCTAAATACGCGGGTTCAAATCTTGTCTACGGTTGTTTTTTTCATTAGTTATTTCTCATATTGTGTACAGGGCTGATAAATCGCTATGTTTTCACTTATTTTCATCGGGAAATATTTGGGATAATACCTACTGACCTACTCACTAATAATTTGAAGTAAGTATTTCAGATTCCGCTTGGTACCTATACATAAATTTATGTTATGATTAAAAAGTCCAGTGTCTTGACCGTGTGGTCTTTAAAATTTTCATGAGCCCTTAAAAGTGTAGTTTTAGTATACCACGGAAAAGGTCTAAATCGAGAGTAGACATAGACCAAGCCATGAACTTTTATCATGTTTTGGCATTGTGATTTGGGTAATGGAATGATGAATAAAATAAAATAAAAACACAGTATCATTTTTGTTTCACGATCATCTTCATCTCCCTAGCCTTATCCCGTATCTCTCGGGGTCGGCTACCTAATCTAGGGGATTGAACGAGGGTACTGGTTTTAACACAGAGCGACTGCCATCTGACCTCCGCAACCCGGAAGGGAAACCAGACCCAATCCTAGATTAGGTCAGAGTTTTTAATCCCCCAGTACTTATTTTTGTTTCACGATATTTTTCAAAATATTTTGTGGTTTCCTCTTCAAGATATCAGATATCTGCTTTTATATTCATAATTTTTTATAAAATACATACATACATACATAAATCACGCCTTTATCCCTTACGGGGTAGGCAGAGCGTTTAACGCCTCTTAAAAGGCGCTTTCGCCACGTCTAACAAAAATAAATAAAAAAAATTAAAAATACGATCCACACGAACTATTTATTTTTAAAAAAAGTGTATTAGGTATAGCTTCCAAACAATCTTGTATAAAAAAATGGATAAATCAGAAACTGTGTTTTTTTTTGTGCTGAAGCTTCTGCTTTGCACCATCGGTCAGCCTATCGTAAACATAGTCCAAGATTTACACCTACACAAAAAAACCGTTAGGGCCCCCCCGAATCTCCTAAGACCGTAAATCGGCGGGGGCCCTAAAACTGTTCGAATGTGACCCGCAATCACGGTTCACTTCACTAATGTTAAGTTATGTTGTTTGTACTAAGCTAGGATTGTTTTAATAGTAACTACTATTGGGCGTTTTTCCACTAGACGGCACGGCAACGGTACGATAAAGATATCGTCACGATACCATGGCACTGTTTTTCCACTAGGACGGTAGTATCGTCGACGCTATTGTCCGCCTAGTTAGATTCTGACCGCACGTGCGCGCATGCTACGTTAATATTAAAACCCGTGCAGTTTGGCAGACCGGCGACGATGATACCGGTGGGAAACAATGCCGCGCCGATGCCGTGCCAGCAATTTAAAAAGCATGCCATATAATTTCAATGATTTTCATGCATTCTCTATTCCACTCGATGATACCGTGCTGTAAACGTGCCGTCTAGTGGAAAAGCGCCTATTTTATGCACATGTATACCACACATTTCTGGCCCTATTGATTTACAATGCTATTAATCAATAACGTCTCTAAATAAATTTCACTTGCATTTATTTAATATATATACTTTATTGCATAAACACAAAAGAAATGTAATTTACAAATATAGTGTGCAAGGGCGAACTTATCTCTATGAACAGATCTCTTCCAGCCAACCCAATGGTAGTAAGAGAAAGTGAATAATTTTGAGGGGACAAGAAAATGCAATATTAACAGAGACTAGTAAAACAAAAAAATAAAAATACTTACATACCTATACATAGAATGAGGAGCCCGATGGTGTAGTGGATAGGGCCGCTGCCTCCTGAGCGGGAGGTCGTGGTTCGAACCCCACCACGTACCAATGTGTTTTTCGGATTTCGAATTTCATATGTACGTTTTTTCGGCGCTTTTTCCGTGTTTCGGAAGGCACGTTAAACCATTGGTCCCGGTTATTATCGTTTAATACCGTAGATATTAGTCGTTAAGCCATATCGGACGCCAGTGCTAAGCATTGGCGGCTTGAAAACTCTGACCTAATCTAGGATTGGGTCTGGTTTCCCTTCTGGGTTGCGGAGGTCAGATGGCAGTCGCTCTGTGTAAAAAAGGTGTTGGAAACGGGAGCGGAGATAGTCAGGTCAGTTTAATTGCGCAGGGTGACTTTGTATAAAGTCGAATGCTCTATCCAACTGATTAAAGACATACAAACATACATATAATCACGCCTTTATCCCTAATGGGGTAGGCAGAGCGTAAACGACCCGAACAAAGGTCGTTTCGCCACGTCTGACAAAGTTTTGAGGGTTATTTAAGATAGATTTGTAGGTATACTGCTGT
Source organism: Scrobipalpa costella (assembly GCA_949820665.1). NCBI lineage: Eukaryota > Metazoa > Arthropoda > Insecta > Lepidoptera > Gelechiidae > Scrobipalpa > Scrobipalpa costella. The sequence continues at coordinate 12,222,676 of OX463312.1, forward strand.
AGGGACAGGCAGTCTCATCGCCTAAATTACAGCTGGCACTGTTTTTCTCTCGCTGGTGAAAACACAATCTATAAAATACAATCTGTTTAGGTTTTATATCCTTAAAAACATAAAAGAGTTTTCGCACTTTCTACCCTTTGATTTGAAACAAAACGCAAGATTGTATAAAAGCCGAAACAATAGTGTGACTTTGTATATTTTATGTTCGGCTTTACAAGGTGCTAAACCTTTCCGACATGTGGCTAGCACGAATCTCTCTCACTTAAAACAGTAGCATAGTATCCGAGCACTGAAATGTGGTTTGATTTATTAGCTTCATTTATTTTATTTTGTTCTAAATAGTCACAAACTTAACATAAAAGGATTGAGAGATGAAGGTTACATGTGTTTAAAGTAACAAGAATAATAATTCATGTGAGTTAATGGGAAGGCATTGTGAATTTAATATTTTTCAGCAAATAAAAAAAAATGCGTGTTTGTAACAAAAAAAAACGATAAGTTGGAATGTACACTGTACAGCTGTCAAGTCGGTAATAAAAAATATATTTTTGTTATTAATACGATATCGTGAGGTAGTTACAAAATGTCTTAGGCTTGTATTTATAAAGCGATCTCAAGATTGAGAGCGATATTAAGTATGGATTTGACAGGCCAAATTGTACTCAAATGACATTTCTGATACGAACTCAAACTAGATGTCAGTCTCAAGGTATGCTTAAAAATACGGGCCTAAGTCTAACGCATGTACATTTAGGTTAATCGGTGAAAATATGATTATAATTGGTATTTTGCAATAGAAATTTCATGTTACAATCAAAAGCACATTTCCAAATAAATGATCCATTATAAAAATATTCCCATTTAATACAGTCGTCACTAACACGAGGGCTGTCCCTGCAGTAATAAAAACAAATGACGTGAGATACGATATGACACGCTTATCGCCCCATCGCCTTAACTAACGTTCCCTCTTTGACAGTTCAATGGAATTAAAAAAAGGAAAGTCTTTTATTGCGTGAAAATAGAGACTAGTTTGCATAATGTTCTTTATTAGAATTATATTAAAACTAACGACCTAGCAGGGCACCATAGAAAAACACTGAATATTTTGTGTCACTTAGAAATAAATTAGGACTTCTTTTATAAGTGCTTAAGGGTCTGCCGGAATAGAGAAATCGTATACAAATGTAGTTTCGCTTTTATTGGTCATATGTACAGAGTTTGGTTAAGTTCGATTTTACTGTTTAGGTATAAAAGTGAAACTACGTTTGTATGGGATTTCGCTACTCCGGCATACCCTTAAAATGAAAAATATACGTAAAACTTATACAAAAAAAATACTTAATTATTATAGATAGGTATACTATCGTTTTCAGACGCATATCATTTCACGTTTACTTGCATATGTCAAGTATTTACAAACATCTCTGCTTCGGTGCCTGCCCTTATTTTGATTATCTAATTCTTAGGTACTCTTGTTTACCTAGTTACCTACTAGAAGGGAGGAATTGGAACGGCCAAAGTGTGGAACTCCCTGCCTGCGGATCTATTTCCGGAACGTTATAACCTGGGCCTTTTCAAGGCGAGAGTGAACAGGCATTTTCTAGGCAATCATGCTCCATCATAGTCTACATCATCACTTACCATCACGTGAGATGGCGGACAAATGATTGCCTATCAAATATAAAAAAAAAAAAAAAAAAAATTGGCATCAAATAATAGTCACACATAGTACTAGAATACTATATAATAACACACTAATGTAACTTAGGTCCTTCCAACATATGTCTCGTTAATGGCTACTGAAGAATCGATAATTTTACTTGATTCAACGACATAAGTTATATCCAACATCTATGACAAATGTTCATTATTTGACCAACGGTAAAATAACACAATTCAAACATGAAATAATTTTTTGCTAGTGACCGATACTGATACTAATGCGGTCGTGATAATAATCGGAAAACATCTTTATTCTCCAAAGATTATAGGAATAGTGTGAATTAATAAGTTAATAAATAATTTCTTAGTAGAAATACGCTGTTCCTGTTGTGTCGTTATTCCTTGTGTATTGTTTTATTAATGATACTTGTGTACAATAAACAATAAATAAATAAGAAAAGAATTAGATATTTGCTCAACTTTACAAAATAATCGACCAGTTGATGCAATATTTTTAATCCATATTTCTTGATGATGAATGAATAAGATGTCATTATTTCAGGCTAGAAACATATAGAGAATTATTAAATGAAATAATCGCGAGACTAATGCGTTTAAATTGAACGAATTTGATTCACATGCAGTTTAATGGTCATTGTAAATTTTATCGCTTTTCTGATAATACAAAAGACCTATAATTTTCTTTAATGTTACATAAGAATTATAGTGATATAATGAATATAACCATTTCTTATGTATGACTATCCCTTATTTCCTTCGTCTAGTTCTGGTTGTAGTTTGCATTATCCTATCTTCCATTAGTTTATGTACCTATTAGTTTATTATATATTAGTTTATTTTACAAATATCAATGTAGTAGCTCGTACTTACTTTATGTATTATATGTAATCTAATGCATTTAGGATACTTATTTGACTAGGTTTGCACTATCCCGCTTACCGCTACGCATTTTTCTTTCACCCAAAGGTTGCATGGAAGAAATTGCTACCTTAGCAATAAGGCCGCCTATATTGTACTTGTCTCTTGTTGTTATCTGTTGTGTTATATTCTTACGTGCAATAAAGAATTTTTATGTTATGTTATTTAGTATGTAATTATGTAAGCGTCCGATAGCCAAAACTAGGTATGCGTTAGTGAAATCGTTTCCCCCTAGAAACATAGGTAGAGAATAAAACATTACCTTGCTTTGCAAGTGAGCTGATTATATATTTTTTTACATATGATGATGAATAATTTATCGACATATCGCCTTCCCATCTCTAGAACGTTTCAATGGTCAAAACAATCTCATTTTCGCTGTCAATTACATTAGAAATCTCACTTGGGTTGGAATTTACATGCATGCACTCGGCGTGATTGCTGGCCCACGGTTCGTATGACTCGAAGCACTTTAGGAGCCCATAAGAGCACCGTAAGAGCGCTATAAGAGTGCTATAAGAGTGCTAGGGGTGGCAGAGGACCGCTCCCTTTGTGCCGATGCCCGCTCTACTGCCGAGAGGTGTATTTCTGTTTGCATGCTCTTTCCGAAATAGGTATGCACGGAAATGTAGTGACATGAGAGAGCCCGATGGTGTAGTGGATAGGGCCGCTGCCTCCTGAGCGGGAGGTCGTGGTTCGAATCCCACCACGTACCAATGTGTTTTTCGGTTTTCGAATTTCATATATACGTTTATTCGGTGCTTTTTTCCGTGCTTCGGAAGGCACGTTAAGCCGTTGGTCCCGGTTAATATCGTTTAATACCGTAGATATTAGTCGTTAAGCCATATCAGAGGCCAGTGCTAAGCATTGGCGGCTTGAAAACTCTGACCTAATCTAGGATTGGGTCTGGTTTCCCTTCTATGTTTCAGAGGTCAGATGGCAGTCGCTCTGTGTAAAAACCAGTACCCTTGTTCAATCCCCTAGATTAGGAAGCCGACCCCGTGAGATACGGGATAAGGCTAGGGAGATGATGATGGAAATGTAGTGACTACAACGATCCACGGTTATGTACCTACATCATCATTTATATGTACGATTATAGTCGTTGATGCAGCGGAGCGGCGCGGCGATGCACGGCGCGGCACTGCGCGGCACTGCGCGACAAATGATGAGTTTAAACGATTTTTATTACAAAAGTTTTAACATGATGTGATGTGAAACCTACGAAATTATTTAAGTATTCCCTTTTACATTCTTCTGTAACAATGTTACGTTTTATTTGCCTTGTAGTAGATACCTATAATTTAGGCGATAGGCTGACAACCTGTCACTACAGCAATATACCTACAAATCTATCTGAAATAACCCTCAAAACTTTGTCAGACGTGGCGGAACGACCTTTGTTTAGGTCGTTTGCGCTCTGCCTACCCCATCAGGGATAAAGGCGTGATTATATGTATGTATGTATGTAGTAGATACCAGTCATTCACAAAGCAGGATCTTTACCTACGATTGTAAATAAAGAACACTGTTCTAGACGAATTTTCAAAGCAACTCAGCTCCATTAGCTTGTTTCGTCAGTAGACTAAAATAATAGCGATGTCAACAGCAGCCGAGTGGACTAATGAGAATACCTTCCGACTGCTTGCCTTTATTTTACTGCGCATGTTTTAATATTAATTGTAAGTTTTCTGCTCGGTTGGATATGCTATGCAAATACTGTCATGTCGCATCAGAATAATCTTAATGGGAGTTTATCGAGCATTATCAACGGGTAATTTCATCTTTATTTGATAAGAGGGTAGGACAACTGAAGTAAACCATCCATATTCACAAAGGGTTTATGTGAAGGGGGATTGTTTTTACAAGTAGAAAGTGCAGTCGAATACATTCGAAACGTCCGCCTAATGGTAAATGGGCACTGAAACCTGTACTTTAAATGGTAGATAATTTGTTATGCTACGAGAATATTACATTAATACCTGTTTGTCTGTCTTAGTATGTGTGGAATATTTACTTAACCCAATATAGCTTTGGATTCATTAAGCAACCATGTAATCTTACAGTTTAGATCACGTGGAGAACCTCCCCGTGTTGGACTTGGACATGGACAAGCCGATAGCCGCTGAAATAAAATTCACTGGTTTAGGAATTATTTTGTTCCTAATGCTGCCATCTATGAATGAGTAGGAACACTTTTGTACCGCCATCTGTTATCGAGTAGAAGAAATAGTAGAAAAAAGTGTGCCATCTATGATTATATTTTTGTACTAACTAAATACTAGTACCGCTATCTGTGATTGTTTTTTTTACTAACTTCAGACAACGTGCGCCCTCTATGAGTTACATTACAAATTAAAGTTTCTTCATATGTTCAATAGATGGCGCCGATAGCAAAAAGTTTACCGAATTGGTTATTAGATGGCCGTACTGTCGTAAGCGGTGTTACCATTAGGAAAAAAATAAGGGTGCTGGGAGTGGCTGATTGGCCGAATTTGGCTAGCGAAATCTGACAGAAGGGTTTTTTTGGGGCATAAGATCGCCGGGCTCTATGTGCCCGAGGGTTGTTGTGGACTGGAAATAAAATCTGAGTGTTTTGTGTTGTGTTTATGAATTAAAACTGTTTTTATTTCCTTTGGTTTGCTGCATTTCAACATCGAAAAAAACGAAGCGCAAGGTGAGCAAGTTTTCTGATGTTTATTTTAGTGCGTACGCTGGTCATCTGATTCACGCCTGGGCCAAATCGTTCATTTGTAAATTATGCAGTTTTGCATGCAATGAACTTTAAATCTGTCCATATTCTGTTACTGTTAACACATTTGCTGATACACGGACAAGTTAATTTGGGATTAACTTCGAGTTTCATTCAAAACAAAACGCCTACGCAAGCCTCAAGTAAACACTGGTTTTATGAAGTCACCGACCTGTTATAAAAAGCAGTGTTGACTTTCTCATCAGAATTATCGTCATATGGCCGAGATTAATATAAACCGTATTTTTAATTGAGCTCAAAATAATGGTCAGAATGCGTACTTATAGCCAGTAAGGCAGGTAGGCTTGCCTTATCACATCTTATTATATCCGCGATAGATCCTGAAGATGACTCACTGCCACTGCTTAGAAATTTGCCTATTTAAATATTCAAATCAGTAGGTATAATGTAACCAGTCTCTTTAAATCTTGATGATAAAATATCCCTGAGCTGATCTCATTTTGTTGATTGAAAATAACCTATTTTCTATTGTCCTAGGAAAAAATCAACACACTCAATTTAACAACCATGGGTGCAAGTTTAGGTAGAAATAATGTTATAAAAAGTGTCCATTGTACCTCCTTAGGGTAACAGGGCTAGTCCTACCTATTGAGATTTCTCAACATTTAGATAAAACTTCATATATTTGTACAGTTTTATAACCTGCAGAACTTTACGAAATTACATGAAAAAGCATTTACAATTACCTGAGAAAACTTCATTAGTTTGGAGCCGCCCTGTTACCCTAAAGAAGTTGTTGACTGTACATGTAAAGCAGGGACGGGACAACCCCTTCCGCGATTGAGCGGTTAAAATAAAAACATTTCTGTTTGTATACCCCAAGTAAATGTTGTCATTCCGAAACGTCACTGGAATAGTTTTATTCTAATTAACTCGATTGAAAGGCTTACCAGTCCCATACCTGACATAAAGCATGCACAGACACAAATCTGAAATGTTTCAAAGCTAAATACAAAAATCCAGTATTATTAGTATTACAGAGTTATTAAGACCCTAACATTTCACCATTGGCCATATTGGTCATAGAAAACCATCTTTGTATGGTGAAAATGAGAAATTTTACAAGTACTACATTCTAACTTATATGTAGACTTAGATAAACTGACTATTATAAAAACTGAACTTATTTTAAAATACATCCATACGGAAAAGTAATATCCTGGGTTCTTTTTACTGTGGGAAAATATCACCATTTATATCCCTGGAGTAACTCAATTAAGATATTTTAATAATGCCAATTATTTTCATGTCTTCTTCATGAGGATGAAGAATAAAAAATGCTTACATAGTTTAAAATTAAAAAACAATATTTTACATTAGCAAAAACCTACTTCAAAGATTGATTTTACATAAAAATAAAAAACAGTAGTATATCTAGGTAAACTATCATATGAATCTAACATACATCATAGCATAAATCAATGTTTGGGCCAAGCCAATAGATATGTTATCTATCAGTTACAGATGTGATTGGATTAAATTACGCCAGAATAGAGGTAACTGTTACTAATCTGTGCTAGCCATTTACTGCCCAAGGCTAGGTTATTGACATTCATATTATATATGTATAACACAGGTAATATTCCAGTGTATTTGTTCTACTATTATAAAAGGGCTGTTGGGAACAGGTCAAAAAAAAGGTCTTTTCTATAGTAATGTAAATAGTTAATTTGCAGTTTACGGAAATATAGCGTAAATGTACAGATATTTACACAAATAAGGCATATTTATTACAAAATATGTAGCTACTAGAATAAAGGTAACCAATATTTCATATCTCTTAATCAAGAGTATTGTTTCTAAAATAAGTTTTAGTTAGATATGAAAACACAATGTAATAATAGTTTTGGATATTTAACTATTTTACCAACACTTATTATTATATTATTTTATGTATCATTATTATTTTAAACGTTTTTTTTAATAAAAAGACATTAAATTTTGTTTATATATAGTCCAGGGGCTATTTGGAAATATGTAGTTGGCAGATATAGGCAAAAAATCATAGGTACATATGTTCAATGTCCATTATAATGAGTAATCATTAACTAATAGGTGCGCTATCATAAATTTAATACTTTGTTTCTAGTACTCATATTTAAAAAAAACTTAGTCACGTTTTTTGCGAGGGCATTGACCCCACCTAAAATCTAAATTTATTATTGCACGCCATGTGTTGGTGTCAATGGCCGCGAGCATTTACGAACACCAATACAATATTTCAAATTATAACTAGAGCAAAGATATTTCGAGTGGGCAGGTAAATGGCAGCTTCGAAATTTCATTAGCCAACAAAAAAATTGGCAATGGCAACTCAGTAAGAAAATAATCTACTGCCCTAATAAATTGCGACACAAGTAAGCAATTTCTGCGTAATATTCTGTGCTGACGTTTTCGCTGTATAAATAAAAAAACATAGAACGTGCCAGCTGCATTTCCTTCCGGGCATGCTGTAAAACCAGCTAAGGGATTCATAGGTTTCAGTGTTCATATTAAAATCTAGGCGATGGGGTGACAACCTGTCACTAGCGATACAGGTTTGAACCTAAAATTGCCCTCAAAACTTGTCTCACGCGGCGAAACAACTTTTTCTTTGGTCGTTTACGCTCTGCCTACCCCATTGGGGATAAGGGCCTGATTATATTTATGTTTGTATCTACGTACCTACCTACCTAAGTAGGCACAAAGTTATTGTTGACCAATTAGCAGTTGCTTAGTTAGGTGACTGCAGAACGAGACGGCATCATGTCTGTAGCTAAGTAAGCCGTAAACATTATATTTATCTAATCATAGTTTCGAACACCTCTTAGTACTGGGACAGTTACACCTGAATTAAGTTTAATTTGACTTGCCCTTATTCTACCAGTTTAGTTCCTGACTCCGCTAAGCTTAGTTTCACCTACGTTAGAACAAGATAACTCGAGCTACATTAGTTAATTAGTTTCGAACTAGAAAAACATGTCCAGAAGTCAACCTTCGTTGCATTTCTCTTTGTGATCTTTTGATAAATGCATTTTGTAAAAATGTTTGGACAGTCCATCTTTTTATCAGCAGATCGTTATTTATTTAAGGGTTTCAGTGTTTCAGTATATTGTAATTCAGGCGATGGGCTGACAACCTTACACTACAGCAATATACCTACAAATCTATCTTAAACAACCTTCAAAACTTCAGTCAGACGTGGCGCAACGATCTTTGTTTAGATCGTTTACGCTCTGCCTACCCCATTAGGGATAAAGGCGTGATTATATGTATGTATGTATGTTATTTATTTACGTTTTTATCACATTCAGATCGTTTTAGAGAGGCTTTTATACAGCGGCTTTTATTACAATAGCGACCCGCCCCGTCTTCGCACGGAAATTATCAGTGTTTCTCTACTACATTATGCATGTATTATACATATAAACCTTCCTTTTGAATCTCTCTACTCATTAAAAGAAACCGCATCAAAATCCGTAGCTTAGTTTTAAAGATTAATGCATACATAGGGATATAAGGACAGAGAAAGCGACTTTGTTTTATACTATGTAGTGATTCGGATTCAGGACGGATATTTTCTTAAACTTCTTGCTATCTTCAACTTAACTATCGTCCTTTCATATATACATACATACATATTCGTATAATCAAGCCTTTATCCTTAATTTGACAGGCCGACTGTTAACGACCTAAACAAAGCCATGTCTGACAATTTGAGAGTTATTTAAAAATAGATTAGGTATATTGCTGTAGTGACATTTTGTCAGCCCGTCGCCTAAATTGCAATATACTGAAACCCTCGAATCCCTTAGCTGGTTTTTACAGCATGCCCGGGAGTAAAACCAGCTGGTACATTTAACATATTTCTCTCGCTCCCAGGCCAGCATAGAAGAATCGTCCTTTCATACACAAAATAATCTCACAGACTGCTTCCGTAGTCTAGCGGTCTGAGCCGAGGGCTCTCGACCCGGATGTCCCGGGTTCGGTTCTCGGCGGGGGACAATGACTCTGCGTAGTTGTTTCTAGTTTGGTTAGGACATTGCAGGTTGATCACCTGATTGTCCGATATGTAAGGTGATCCATGCTGCCGGATAGGCATGTAAATAGTCGGCCCTGCGCATTAGGAATAACATACATATAATCACGCCTTTATCCCTAATGGGGTAGGCAGAGCGTAAACGACCTAAACAAAGGTCGTTCCGCCACGTCGGACAAAGTTTTGAAGGTTATTTATGATAGATTTGTATGTATATTGCAATAGTGACAGGTTGTCAGCCCATCGCCTAAAATGCAACAAACTGAAACGCTCGGATCCCTTAGCTGGTTTTTACAGCATGCCCGGGAGGAAATGCATCTGGCACATTCTATGTTTTTCTTTAGCTTCCAGTCCAGCATGGAAGGAAATAAAGAGTGCATTTGTGTGTTGTGCAAACGCTTGGTCACTAAAAACAAGTCCTGTGCAGATGGTTGATCTCTTTGAGATTGGCCGCCGTCACCGAAAATCGGTTGGGAGGACTATTACCATTCTGTGGATTCCTATATCCATCTAATCGATGCTTTTCTACTCCCGATCAACTATTTTCGTACATACATTGATATAATCACGCCTTTATCCCTAATGGGGTAGGCAGAGCGTAAACGATCTAAACAAAGATCGTTGCGCCACGTCTGACTGAAGTTTTGAAGGTTGTTTAAGATAGAATTGTTACCTACAAATTATTGCTGTAGTGACAGGTTGTCAACCCGTCGCTTGAAGTACAGTAAGCTGAAACCCTCGGATCCCTTGCCTGGTTTTTACAGCACGCCCAGGAAGAAATGCAGCTGGAATTCTATGTTTTTTCTCGCTCCCAGGCCAGCATGGAAGTTTAGTATTTTTTTCTTTTAAGGTTTAGTATTTTCAAACTGAACAAAAAGCTGGTCATCGAGTAATTACAATTGGATGCATACTAGAACAGACTTGGGCTGGGCAGTGGGCACTAAACATGCAAATGAAAGCAACTGGGTCGCCTGCGCCGCGCTCCAGAATCGGAAATTAAAAAAAAAACTGAAACCCAACTGCATAAAATAAGTGCATTTTGAAACTTTAAGGGGACCCCGGTGTTCGCCAGCGCCCTCATTAGTTAAAAAAAACATTACTCACTGAAAACGCAATTAATCGAAAATCCGGTAAATCAGATTGAAGTAAAGGTACTGAAGTTTATTTTAAGCATTATCACTATGTAGTATAAAACAAAATCGCTTTCTCTATCCCTATGTATGCTATGATAAATCTTTAAAACTACGCAACGGATTATGATGCGGTTTCTTTTAATGGATAGAGTGATTCAAGAGGAAGGTTTATATGTATAATACATACATAATATAGTAGAGAAACACTGATAATTTCCGTGCAAAGCCGGGGCGGGTCGCTAGTAAATTAATAATTCAGTGGTCACTGCAGTTACAGATAGCAAAAGTGCCAAAAGTGGCCGTGTGTTGCAAATTTTCTATCTGTAACTACAACGTTGCATCTTAGTAGCCACTTTATGAGGTTCTAAATGACCTTCATTGCTTTAACCTCAATCTGATCTACCAAATTTTCGATTGATTGTGTTTTTAGTGTATTATGATTTTTTTACTGATGAGGGCGCCACTTAGCCCAGGGGAGCCCCTCATCATAGATCAAATAGAATGACTATTCAAAAATAACAGAAACCTAAAGATTAATTCCAAGTAACAATTTAATGATAACTTACTTAAAATATATCGTCGATATCATATTTTCTTTTTAACGATGGCGTTTGGTTGTCTCCCTAATTGATTTTGATTATGATCAATTAATAATCGGTCATGTCTAGCGACATTTGTAAGATTAAGATTAATCTTTGAAATCCTCCCCGTCTGATCTCTAAAGCGCCACAGATGAACAATCATCCACCTATAAGCTGATAAAACATCACCCTTCCTTACTTTGTGCAGTCGGGTAACTAGGCGGAGGACGGACAAATGCATCGTCATTTGCAACGAAATCGATACATATTACGTGGCAGGTAATTAAATAAGGGCCATGTTCATGTAGCCCCTAGGTGCTCTAAACATGATTAGTGATTACCTATTCTATTATGAAAATGCAATGATAGGAAACAATATTGGTTCGAGCAGTTAAACACTCTTCTTATAATTTGCGATTATGCAAGCCGGTAAACGCAACAATACATACATACTTATAATCACTCCTTTATCCCTAATGGGGTAGGCAGAGCGTAAACGACCTAAATAAAGGTCGTTTCGCCACGTCTGACAAAGTCTTGAGGGTTATTTAAGATAGATTTGTAGGTATATTGCGGTAGTAACAGGTTGACAGCACATCTTCTAAATTGCAATATACTGAAACCCTCGAATCCCTTTGCTGGTTTTTACAGCATGCCCGGGAGGAAATGTAGCTGGCACATTCTACGATTTTCTTTCGCTCCCAGTCCAGCATGGAAGAAACAAGAAAAAGAAACGCAACCATCATGAAAGATTTTGCGTTCCCAAACACCATCTTTATTCATTACATGAAATCACACCTGATTTCTCTTACAAAGTAGACACTAAATGAAACAACTAACACGTGGACAGGGGTTCCACCCTTATGTCGTGGATATACCACAAATTCGCACGAAGCGGTTCGCTTCCACATTCTTAATGCGAACGGCTAAGGAGTGGAACTCCCTGCCGGCGGATCTGTTTCCGGAACATTATAACCTGGGCCTTTTCAAGGCGAGAGTGAATAGGCACTACATAGGTGAGTATGTTTCAACATAGTCCGCATCGTCACTTTCCACCAGGTGAGATGGCGGACAAATGCTCGCTTATATATATAAAAAAAAAAAAAAAAAAAAAAAAACTTATTATTACTTAAAATCATCATCTCCCTAGCCTTATCCCGTATCTCACGGAGTCGGCTTCCTAATCTAGGGGATTGAACGAGGGTACTGATTTTACACAGAGCGACTGCCATCTGACCTCCGCAACCCAGAAGGGACCTCCGCAAACCAGACCCAATCCTGGATTAGGTCCGAGTTTTCAAGCCCCCAATGCTTAGCACTGGCCTCTGATATGGCTAAACGACTAATATCTACGGTATTAAACGATGTTAACCGGGACCAACGGCTTTACGTGCCTTCCGAAGCACGGAACTTATTATTTCTTAAAATATCAGCATATAATTAGCTGTAATTCAAAGTAACTTGATATTTACTGCAAGAAGAGAAACAGGTAGCACATTTAGTATCTCTTCAAGTCCAGCATCGAGTGAAAATTATAATTTAATTAGTCTAAACATCCTTAGCTTGTTGTAGAACTAACGAGAGTGTACCTAACTTAGCCATTGCTATAATTAGTTTCGGAAAGCTTTTTGTCGGTGTAACGTACCTATTCTGTCGTACGCCACTACTATTTAATTAAGTACCTATATTAAAAATTGTATTTCTTTCATGCTGGACTAGAAGCGAGAGAAAAACCTAATGTGCCAGCTGCATTTCCTCCTGGGTATGCTGTAAAAACCAGCTATGGGATCCTAGGGTTTCTGTATATTACAATTTAGGCGATAGTCTGACAACCTGTCTCTACAGCAATATACCTACAAATCTATCCTAAATAACCGTCAAAACATTGTCAGACGTGGCGGAACGACCTTTTTTTAGGTCGTTTACGCTCTGCCTACCCCATTAGGGATAAAGGCGTAATTATATGCATGTATGTATTAAAAGTTGTTTCTTCATATTATTTTCATCTCATTGCATAGGTATGCAAATTACTCTTATTTAATCAGAGCTTTATTTATTCTTACTTATTTTTATTTGTTATTAGATAAAATTAATAAGTTTACTGCACTCTACCTATCATTGTTATAATATCATTAAATGATTATTGGTATTTAAACGATACCTACTGTATCTTAATATTACACATTAATAATAATAATGACCGGTAATTTTAGCCCGATGGTGTAGTGGATAGGGCCGCTGACTCCTGCGCAGGAATGTTAGAATCCTACCATGTAACAATGTGCTTTTCGGTTTTCGAATTTCTGATGTACGTTTAATTAAAACTTTTTTCCGTGATTGGGAAGGCATGTTAAGCCGTTGGTCCCGGTTAATATCGTTTAATACCGTAGATATTAGTCCGTGGCCTCAGGGGCCAGTGCTAAGCAATAGCGGTTTGAAAACTAATCTAGTATTGGGTCTGGTTTCCCTTCTGTGTTGTGGAGGTCAGATGGCAGTCGCTCTGTGTAAAAACCAGTACCCTCCTTCAATCAACTAGATTAGGTAGCGGACCCAGTGAGATACGTGATAAGGCTAGGTAGGAAGATGATGACCGGTGATTTAAAAAGCTTCGACCTATTTATTGTTTGCAAGTTTATACACATACTTTATCAGCGTTTCTTCCATTTACCTGAATTTTATGGTATATTCTACACTACATACATATAATCACGCCTTTATCCCTAATGGGGTAGGCAGAGTGTAAACAACCTAAACAAAGGTCGTTCCGCCACGTCTGACAAAGTTTTGAGGGTTATTTAAGATAGATTTGTAGGTATATTGCTGTAGTGACAGGTTGTCAGCCCATCGCCTAAATTGCAATGTACAGATACCTGCGGATCCCTTAGCTGGTTTTTACAGCATGCTCGGGAGGCAATGCAGCTGGCACCTTCTATATTTTTCTCTTGCTCCCAATCTAGCATGGAAGAAACTACACTACACCTATTATGTTTTCCTTGACTAGCAGCGTCATTAGTTATGTCGATGAGTCACAGCGTTTTGTTGCTAGCCATGTCTGAGGTCGACTTGCAAAGCTATGTACCGTAACTTGAATACTTCTGACGTAACATTATAATATACCGCTATGATTGATTATTTTTTATGATTCTTCCATGCTGGCCTGGGAGCGAGAGAAAAACAGAATGAGCCAGCTGCATTTCCTCCCGAGCATGCTTTGAAAACCAGCTAAGGGATCCGAGGGTTTCTGGTTTCTGTATATTGCAATTTAGGCGTTAAGCTGACAACCTGTCACTACATCAACATACCTATAAATCTATTTTAAATAACCCTTAAATCTTTGTCAGACGTGGCGGAACGATCTTTGTTTAGGTCGTTTACGCTCTGCCTACCCTACTAGGGTTAAAGGCGTTATTATATGCATATATAAAATATATAGCATATTAAGAGGGTAGTATGTATGTCGTAGGACGTTTTGATAATTTGAATCTTCGCAGAAATCCTAGGGATTTTGCGAAATTACGGAAAATTAGAAAATACTGAAACCCTTGGATCCATAAGCTTGTTTTTACAGCATGCCCGGAACGAAATGCATCTGACACATTCTATGTTTTTCTCTCGCTCCCAGGCCAGTATGGAAGAAATCGGGAATTATACATTTTAATATACTTTAATTGGTTCATTAACCCGTAGAGATGGTATCAACCCGCGCCTGGCTCCGGCTCCTGGCTGCGACGTGATACGTGATGTAAGCTCACAACCCACAAACCCATCTGTTTGATTGATAGTAAACATTCACCAACGAACTACATGGCATTATTCATTCACCCAGTGTAAACTTTTTGCAAACTGATTTACCACTGCGAATACAGTGACTGGAAGAGCGATAAAAACGTATAACATACATACATACACATACATATAATCATGCATTTATACCTAATGGGGTCGGCAGAGTATAAGCGACCTAATCAAAGGTCGTTTTGCCACGTCTGACAAAGTTTTGAGGGTTATTTAAGACAGATTTGTAGGTATATTGCTGGTTTTCAGCCCATCGCCTAAATTGCAATATACTGAAACCCACGGATCCCTTAGCTGGTTTTTACAGCATGCCCGGGAGGAAATGCAGTTGACACATTCTATGTTTCTCTCGCTCCCAGTCGAGCATGGAAGAGCAGCAGTATAGCATACACAAGCGTGTCCTTCGCTGGCATACTGTTAAGCCAATAAAGAATCCTAGGTGGTAGGCTAATAACCCGTACTACAGTTTCTGTAGTACTTCCATTAGTTTTTAAAATGTGCCGCAGAAAAAATGCTATAGGTTCCGAGGACTCATTATTGAAGCTCTCAGTCTCTCGCTACCCTGTAAGATACAAGGGCGTTACTTTACTTACCACCGCCAATATAGCGACATCATAATTTATTTATTTTATATTTATAACCCATGCTGAACTGGGAGTGATAGAAAAACATAGAATGTGCCAGCTTCATCTCCTCCCGGGTATGCTGTAAAAACCAGCTAAGGGATTCGAGGGTTACAGTGTATTGCAATTTTAGGCGATGGGCTGACTACCTGTCACTATAGCAATATACATCATTATCTTCCGCAATAACCCTCAAAACTTGTTAGACGTGGCGAAACAACCTTTGTTAGGTTGTTTTCGCTCTGCCTACCCCATTAGGGATAAAGGCGTGATTATATGTATGTATTTATAGGTCGCGTTGCTATCAGCCTTTCTAATGTTTAAAATCCTTTGCGGAGGAAAACGGAAGACATAATGATGTATGTTGCGGTGTATTCAACTCAGTTGAACAATACAGGATCGCACAAAGGAGTACTGAATGAAGGTGCGTTGGCCTGTGGAAACCGCTAAAAAGGATGGTCAAAAAGTACATCTTAAAAGATACCACGGATCTGATACAATCCATTCATACATACATACATAAATCACGCCATTATCCCTTACGGGGTAGGCAGAGCGTTTAACGCCTCTTAAAAGGCGCTTTCGCCACGTCTGACAAAAATTGAGGGAAATTTTAGATTGTAATATGTATTGCTTTAGTGACAGGTTGTCAGCAGCCCATCGCCTAAATTACAATACACTGTAACCCTCGAGTCCCTTTTGCTGACTTCAACAGCATGCCCGGGAGGAAGGGCAGCTGGAACATTCTATTCTATTTCTTCTATGCTGGACTGGGAGAGATAGAAAATCCATTCATACAAACGAATAATACTGATGTTAAACCCCTCGACAGTTCTGTATTTTCGGTAAAAATATATAAAACTGCTGAATGGAAACACTTTTAAAAATAGACTGAAAGGATGGTTATTAGAAAACTGTTTTTATAGTGGTAAGGAATTTATGAATTATTAGATAGTATCACTACATAGTATAAAACAAAGTCGCTTTCTCTGTCCCTATATCCCTATGTATGCATATACCTTTTAAACTACGCAACGGGTTTTGATGCGGTTCTTTTAATGGATAGTGTGATTTAAGAGGAAGGTTTATATGTATAATACATGCATAATATAGTAGCGAAACACTGATAATTTCCGTGCGAAGCCGGGGCGGGTCGCTAGTTTATGTATAAATGAAATAATTACATGGTGATAGATATATGATAAATTTATAATGTAAATATATAAATTTCTAAATAGCGGATATTTAATATTTTGCTCTCTTGCATGCTTGCCGAATATTATGTACTTTCTTTACCTACTATATTCTTGCAAATAAATTATCTTGAATCTAAACAAAGTAATATGTTACATCTAGATTTTAAAAAGTTATTTTTGCTCGACCACGATTAATAACTAAATGGTCAGAAAACGTCCACCAATACACGTATCTACTATTAACTGTCTATTTATTGTAAATAAAACCGCCAATTAAAAGACGAAACGTAAAGCTGGTATTTGAATGACAATAGCTGATTCAACCAAATTGACCTGTCGGGACCGACTAATTACACATTGAACGAACACGAAAATGTTGAAACAAAGCACTAAATTAAACTACTGGAATTCCTTTAAAGCTTTCGACCGTTCTGGCCACACCTGGTGCAGTCTGGCTTACCGCCGCCCACCTCTAGGCAAGCAAACTATACCTGAATCTAGGCCAGGCAAACACACTCTTCCTCTGTACGTCGCTACATCTATTTACATTGCGCTTTAAACAAAGATTTGGGGTCAACATACGCTCTACTTAATTGTAATAGTATGGCGGCCAACCCTGCGTCCATCCCACTCGTTCGTATTGTCATCCAGTCGACCATTGTGGCCAATAAAGTGATTAATTCAGGCCATATGTGTTCCGCCGATCCATTCTGAATTAGGGCCACTCTTCACTAGGGTTGGCGGCCAACCATGGCGGTGACGTCACCGGCCGCATCCAGCACAATCGGGATTCACGATTGACAAATGTTGCAGCGATTAACAAAAGCTTACTGCAGCCATTTCGACTGTCCAATTTCCGTCGCATGTTTTGCTCCAATATTTCGTTTACGTTTCGATGTTGTCAATATAACGAAAAATGTAGTGGGCACCGAGCGCTTTCGCGGAGTTTTATTAAAATTCTTTATACGCTTATTCGGTCAATAGCCTGACATCAGGAAAACGGTGCTGTACTAATAACAAGAATATTTTCTTTCCTTAACCTCCCTTTGTTCGCTTTAATCAATGTCTTATTGATCTGTGCTGAATGGGAGGATGAGGATAGAAACGACAGCCCTGTTTCTTTGAGTTTCGACATGTGGCCATTCTACAATTGAAGTCTGGATTGGATACTTTATGATTATAGCGGCGTCTACACCACGTGTGATGATTGGTTCTCTTTACGACTGCTAGATAGCGAGGATCGAGCATAAAATTTTCACTTTCTTGTATTACTTTGTGTTTTATAGTTCAGAAGCCATTTTGCTCGTCAAATTGAAATAGCTGTAAAACAAACTTTTAAACTTCAAAGCAATTCAATTTCTTCGTAATACTGTTCGAAATTACATCATATCAGCTATCTAGTTCCGAAGGAAGAAATGTAACAATTTTGTATGGAGCCTGGCGTACTGTTAATGACGACCCTTATTTTGTTAAAAAACATCGCAGCCTACGATAAAAACTAAACCATTTAAAATCAAAGATGTCGGAATTTCGAAAATATAGTTTTAAAGTGAAAATATCTCAGTAATGTGACGCTTTAGACAAAAATCACCAAGCATATTTTAGGTTTGTATTTACGTGTCGAATCGAATAGTTTAGGTCTAATCGTGCGACGAAAGATTTTTGAAAAATGTTAGAATCGCCATTTACACTATGCCAAAAAGGTTACATCCCCTTTCCCATAGTTACTTACCTTTACTTATTTAAGATCTAGATGGTGCTGTGTCGGTTTGTCCTAGAATATTTTTATTTCATCAGGTATATACTTCTCAAACCTAGACAGACCTTGTTCTGAAGAATATTGATTCGGGCCCTTTCAAGTGTCCCTTGAATCATATCTCACTACAATCTTATTCACACATTTTCCGTTTACCTCTTGAATGTTCAATCAGGACAGGTCTGTTACGTCAGAATCCTCAGATCCGTCTTTCCATATTTATTTTACTTTAGATAATACTGGGTGTAAGGGACAGCCTCCTGCAAACTGATGGGGGTTGCTCAGTCAACGACACTGAACAACTTCCACCAGGAAATACTTTCAGAAAGTGAAAAGAAAATTTGGCTTTTCCATAGAAATTGACTGATTGTGGTAGACATTCTGTATGGAGCCAATATTTATTTTCACTTCCTGAAAGAATTTCTCGTTGAAAGTTGTTCAGTACCATTGACTGAGCAACCCCTATCAGTTTGCGGGACGCTGTCCCTTACACCCGGTATATTCCAGTTTACATTCTGTAACTACGTCAATAAAACCTGAACTATCATTACTTTTTTCGATCGATCCGAACTATTTTCTTTACGGTGCGTGGCAACTAACGGCCTTCAATAACGTATTCATTACTCTCTCGACAAAATATTATGATAACTGTCATAAGGTCTACTCGGGGAATGTGTTATTCTCACATTAAGTTATCTTCATGGCAGGGCATCGACCTTAAGGGCTTTGGTTAAGCTGACTGCGCTCGCGCCGTCATAGATTAAAATCAGCTGTTTGAAGAAGATTCTACAAGCAGTTTTTTCTTTGCAACATAATTTTCTCTCAACAATAAAGTTTATTAATTCGTCGTGTAGAAAAACCAGGCAAGATGCCTTTTACAGAATTATAATCAGCTTTTCAAACTAATTTAAAACTTTATATAATCCTTTAACCTCTACTTTAGTAAAGCGATTACCCTATCTTAGATTTCCTAAGTTGAAACCTAAACCTGTACCAGATTCCTATAAGTTTCCTAATCTTTGCCCGTAGCCGGACTAACCCACGTGGTCGCCCACACAACCAGATTCTGTGTCTAGCAGGTTACAACATTATGCGGGATTTCCGTTTTGAAGAAAGCCCATACAATATGGCTTATGGCCTTATCTATAGCAGCCGGTAATGTTATGGAGAAAGTTATTATTTGTTTTACCTGTCAAGACTAATTTAATTATTGAAGTGAAGTGTAACGTTATTCGTGTATTTTCTGGAGACTTTGAATATCTGAAAATACATAGGTTGATTTGAGAGCCCGATGGTGTAGTGGCTAGGGCCGCTGCCTCCTGAGCGGGAGATCGTGGTTTTAGAATTTCATTTGCTTCGGAAGGCACGTTAAGCCGTTGGTCCCGGTTAATATCGTTTAATACCATAGATATTAATCGTTAAGCCATGACAGAGGCCAATGCTAAGCATTGGCGGCTTGAAAACTGACCTAATCTGGATTGGGTCTGGCAGTCGCTCTGTGTAAAAACCAGTACCCTCGTTCAATCCCCTAGATTAGGTGGCCAACCCCGTGAGATACGGGATAAGGCTAGCGAGATGATGACATAGGTTGATTTATGATTTACAGTCTCTTCTTAACAACTAATACTAGTGGTTAAGACTCGAACCTAAAGCTGTTGTAGGACTAGTGCAAAAGACGGATGAAAGTTTTAAAGTGAAGACTTTTTGCAACTTTATTTTCGACAACTTTGCCGGCGTCTTTTGAACACTACCGACTCTAAAACAACCCCAAAAGTCTCTACTTGGTACAAATAAATGGTTTAAACATTGACGAATGACTTAATCACTCCCTTTCTCGATGCATCTGCGTTGAAAACTGTTTAATGTTATGAATGACTAGTGGTATTTGTCACCGTGTATAGTCAACATCTGGTCTGTACATGAAATATTACAATAATAATGGCTCAGTTTCGTATTTAACTATTATGGGGATTATTATCGTTTATCCGCGCAGGAGAGGCTTAACGAACCTGACAAAGCCAGTGAAATACATTTTACATACATACATACATAAAATCACGCCTTTATTCCTTACGGGGTAGGCAGAGCGTAAAACGCCTCCTAAAAGGCGCTTTCGCCACGTCTGACATAAATTGAGGGCAATTTTAGATTGTAATGTGTATTGCTGTAGTGACAGGTTGTCAGCCCATCGCCTAAATTACAATACACTGTAACCTTTGAATCCCTTTTGCTGACTTCTACAGCATGCCCGGGAGGAAGGGCAACTGGAACATTCTATGTTTTTCTTTCTCTCCCAGTCCAGTATGGAAGTCAAATACATTTTTGTTGCAAAAATACAGAGAGTTCATTACGTAAATATTTATAACATCTTCTATGCTGGGCTGGTAGCGAGAATCTTCCATGCTAGACTGGGAGCGAGATAAAAACATAGAATGTGCCAGCTGCATTTCTCAACTAAAGGATCCCAGGGTTTCAGTATATTGTAATTTAGGCATTGAATGACAACCTGTCACTACAGCAATATACCCACAAATCTATCTTAAATAACCCTCAAAACTTTGGCAGACGTGGCGGAACGACTTTTGTTTAGGTCGTTTACGATCTGCCTACCCCATTAGGGACAAAGGCGTGATGACATGTATGTATTTAACATCGTATATCCGCGTAGGAGAGGCTTAACGAACCTGACAAAGCCAGTGAAATACATTTTTGTTGCAAAAAATACAGAGAGTTCATTAAATATTTTTGATGCATTAAGTATTATCTACCTACATACTACGGGTAAACAAGTAATTTCAGAAGTTCAAAAAACCCAACTGCGTAGAATACGTGAGCTAAGTATAATAAGTAAGCTTTAAATCGTTATAGATCTTAAACAATTGTTCAAAACTAAAAATGATGTATGAAAACCGAATTGATTTTGAAATACCTAAGCATGGGTATGAATGGATATCACTTGGCATAGTTCGTAATTATTTTGTTTTTTTATTTTCACAGAATGGCGTCTGATTGTCGCAATATTGTTTTTTTTTTACAAAGTCATTCCTTCAGTGACACTCGCATTGTTAAGACGAATCGATTGCCATAAGAATTATTAAAATCGGTCCACTCGTTTGGTCTCAGAGTGCCACAGAGATACATAGATAGGCTGATAAATAAACACATTACCCTACTTGGCGTTGCGCAGTCGGGTAAAAAATGCTGACCAAACTTTAGGGTATGAAACCCCACACATTCCACTGAAATTGTTTAGTTTCATGGGTCGTTCATACCTTAAGTTTGGTCAGTACTCTTTTACACTCAGTATTTTCATCCAGGACAGCGCTATGGATGCGTCTGTGTTCGCAAAACAAATCATAAAACCTTTTATTACCCAAAAATTATATACATGAAATAAACAAACTAATTTCCCTGCAAATCACGATAAAACTTGCAATAGTCGTAAACAAGGGCTTTGTCAACATCGCGCTCGGCATAATGATCATAGTAACATCGCATAACGGCAGTGTTTGGATCTAGGCCAATATAATAATATACCTACTAGTTATCAGACACGTGTGAATTCAATAGCTAGCTTCTTCTTCTTCTGTCGAGTGGGTATCGAGTCTATCGACCCGATGAACCCTGGTGTCAGAGTTTTTAAACCGTCTAGTAGCACAACTATCAGGCCTCTGACATGGTTTGAGTAACGACCACTATCAAAGACAGCGACCGGGACCGACGACTTAACGTGCCCTCCGAAGCACGACATCTTTTTCTTTTCGGACAATCAGGTGATTCAGCCTGCAATGTCCTAACCAAACTGGGGAAAAATTCACAAAGTGATAAATTCTTAAATATCAACTTTGTGTTTCCCCCCTGGGAATCGAACCCAGGACCTCTGTATCGGGAGTCCATGGCACTAGCCACTAGACCACGGAGGCAGTCAATAGCTAGCATGTTTCTTTTTAGTATATACAGAGTAGATAGGTACAGTTCATAAGTCCATTCATACTCGTAGTTTCGACAGGTATTGAATAGTGAGACCGGTAGCACTTACGACCTTTTCTCTCCATAATCGAACGTATTACGAAGTAAGTGCATAAATAGTGCCGATTACAATAAGGGAAAAGAAGAGCTTTGCGCCTTTAGGCATTATTCTTATACTGTTTTCTTGTTGTTACACCCTGTATAAGGTCTTACGCAACTTAAAGGTACCTGAACGCCTGATTCTGCTATAAAAGTGTTTACTGAGACTGCATTATGTTGATTTCAGATATGCATTTTAGGTCATAGCTTTTCAATCGTGTATCGATTGCGGAAGCTTATGGTCGCTCTCTCGAAAAAATATCATCCTTATGTTGGCAGACGTCGAGAGAAGAGAAAATATGTACGGCCATTGATTCTGGGATGTGATGATCATATAGTATGGTGTACCTACTACACAATTTTGTAAGATTCTTTTTATGATTCTCAACCTTGTTCTATTATGGGCTAAGATTAGGACCCCGCAAACTTTTTAAAATCGGTATAAAACTTGAAGGTATTTTTTACTGTCTTTACATTTACTCAAATCTTCAGTCATACGAGTAGCAAGTCAAGAAACAATTTCTTAGCGGAAATTTGTATGAAGCGATGAAATGTTCCCAAAATTATAATTCAAACGGTGTTGCCAGCACTCTGTTACTCTGTATCCTGCCACTATACCCTACAACACAATGAACATATTAATTGGTGCAATTTCGACCATACGAACTTGAACAATGTGTTTGACGCCATACCTAGCACTGTCACACGAACCATATTCGTAGAAACCTTGGTAGAAACACATGAAGATGTCATCGCCTTCATGTATTATAAATTCAAGAGGCAAATTGAAACCGACGCCGATTCTACTCCAAATATGTACGGAGAACAATTAATGTTATTACTCGCAGTGACTAGACTTGAAACGTTCATCATTTAAATTTCATGACAAGAATTGGAGCGACTTAGGAAAGCGAAGCTTTATCATTTGCATTGTCTCTCCACCATTGTCTTCTGTTTTTATGCTCTCAAACTCAGCGCCGTATAATAAAATCATGTGCCTAATATTTCAGACTCACTTTTTATAACAAGTCTGTTTCTTTTTGTCTTTTTCCATTACAATGCATCCATGTTACAAATTAAGTCTCTCACGCGAGAAAAAGACTGAAATGACGAATGGTTTAGCTGAGCTTTACTTTTGATTAGTCCTTATTTTCTTTTGTAATGAACTTGGCCGTCCTCGCACATGTGTTTGACAGTTGGAATCTTTGCTGTAAGCCCTCATTGTTGGTTCAGGAGTCCTTGAATACAAACAAGAACAATTCCTTCCCTTTGTGCAGTGTTGTTTGTATTCATCCCGGCCCAGTGTGGAAACTCACGTAGAACATTGCGATTTCAATAAAGCCGTGAACCCAACCCTCTACTTGATTCAGAAACTAAAAATAGCGGTTCAGTAATCCGTGCTACGATTTTTATTAATTCTGTGTCGTGAATGAAACGTGGTAATCCGGTAATATGGCCACCATCTGTTCGCTATGTATCTAAGCCAATTGTAATAGACGAGGTGTCTTACTTTTAAAAAATTGCCTCGAATATAGGTTAGTTTTATTCTCGCTCATATTTCACACTATGTTTCTCAACAACAAGTAATATGTTACACAAATATTTGTATGAGAACCATCTGATGCTTTTCGGGTTTTTTATACGACTGTGTAAAGTTTAAAAGTTGTTAAATAAACACACATATCAGACCACACGCGGGGTGGCGACGGTCCGAGCGTGAGTCACCGGCTACGCTGTCCACTGTCCAATCTCGACTTGCCACCATAAGGCCGATTCGGACCCGTCAGCTTTTATTGGTGTCCATTGCCTATTGACTTGTTAGTCCGCAGATTGATGACTATATCAGTGTCCAAGGGGCGCTATACAGAGAATTTCAATTGAAGTTAAGTTACACTATGATACACATACGATACGATTGATTAAAAAGTTTATTGCTGTCAACGGGAATAAATCTGGGCGACGATGAATTTATAGGCCAAAGTTAATTTTGAAGTGTGAAGCTAATTCAAGAGCCACAAAGCACGTAGCTAATGGCGTCGCCTTGTTCGAAACTTAGTTCAAATTACTGAAAGCAAATTGCCATGTATTTCACACACAGTCTTCTATGCCGATATAGGCTGAAATGGCTTCGCCTGTAAGTATTATACCGAAGGAAAGTTTTCTGATTAGCGAACATGCGAGGCTTGCCCTGACGTGATACGTGACGGAGCAGGGACCTACTTCGCTAGATTAGAAATTACAACGCGCGAATAAAGGATCTCTTTGCTCCTGAAACAAAAAGGGTAGAGCTACATAAACCCACATATTGTTTATCTAGTTCATCTAAAACGCCCACAAGAGCACCGCGTGTAATCGACAACACATTTCGTCATTACGCGAAATAGATGTTTTGCTTAAATCCCGGATTTCGAATAGCTGTACCGTGTAATCCCATTGGCTTAGTTCCAACACTGACTCAATTATCATTCTGTAAAGGTGTAAAGCATGGTTCGAATTAATTCCAACATTTGTAGCGCGCGGTGTAAGTTAGTGGAAGCCAAACAGCCGGCGCCCCCTACACTTATTATGTCAAGATGGTTATCGTTCGCGCGGTGGAGATTCATGAAGCTAATTTGTACGTCGCGTGCGCAAACACCACCGTGCCCCACATACACCAGATACCCGTAAAGATACTGATAGCGATCTCATCAACGCTTCGACGAAACCAAACAAAGACAAAGACCTAGTTTCCTGACCCAACTATCATTGGAAACATGTGACAGGATGTGCCGATCACTTTATTTATAAACGGGCTTGTAAATCTTATAATCAGCTACACGTCTCATCAGAACAGTCTCGTCAGAGCCCTTATAAACTTCTGATACATATTGATGATATTCGTCGCGTGTAATCATGTGCTACGTAGTTATAGCGAGTGTTGATTTGTGTGATGTTTTTAAGTTGTTCATTTGTAAGTAATGTATTGTAATTTTTTTTTTTTTAATAGCCTATAAATTGTCCCACTGCTGGGCAAAAGCCTCCCCTTCATTGTAATTAAATTTGTAAGTCTACATAATGTAAACGTACAAATGTTTGATGATTTTCAGTTCCGTAACAGAAACTTAAGTAAAAGAAAATTGTTGACAACATTTTCTTAAAAGGGGGGAATAATGTAGCGACTCATGTTACTGTAAGCTTTGACGATTCAGCAATATGTAACATACTGTACCGTTCGGCGTGATGACGTCGTCTCCCGCCCGCCATACAGAACACACACCAAAATGTAATTGTATCAATTATTTGTGAAAACAATAGAAGACCTCAAATCAGTTTCCGAGTTCATCATTTCGACTTCCATCCCTCAGGTCACTAAAACCTCTAAACATACATAATAACCGCGCCTTTATCCCTAATGGGGTAGGCAGAGCACAAACGACCTAAGTCATTCCGCTACGTCTAACAAAGTTTTAAAAGTTATTTATATTGTTCTAGTGACAGGTTGTCAGCCCGTCGCCTAAATTGTAATATACAGAAACCCTCAGATCCCTTAGCTGGTTTTTACAGCATGCCCGGGAGGAAATTCAGCTGGCACATTCTATGTTTTTCTCTCGCTCCCAGTCTAGCATGGATGAAACTTCTGATGCCAGACAAAAAAGGACGTCTAAATTTAAAATCTGGGATCGAAAAAGGAAGCTGATCACGGACGATGATGTGTATTTTTGTATAAATAAACATTTAATTCATGTTGTTGTGTATATTGCGAACAATAAATCACATAGTTAAGTTCAGCACACAACATCACTCAACAACACTCCAAAGCAATTAGTCAGCCTATTATCACGATTGAAAACAGTAGTCGCGCGTAATCGGATAGATTTATGTACAAAGCGATTTAGGACATCAGAAGGACACATGCTGAAGGGATTTAAGGCTAAAAAGATTAACCGAAAGACACTGAGTCGGAAATCATCCGCGTTGGAATTTCGTTATAAGAAATATCTAATTTCGCAAACCGGGGTCCGCTTAATGAGCGTCGCAATTATGAAGAACCCTGGCCGCTTATCCCGCCGGAGATCAAAGCTGGCCCTCCTATTCACGGTTTATCTCATGCTTATAACGATCACATTCAACTTTAAACTGTCATACATTATGTAGGGTAGGAACTAGTCCCAATGGACGTAATTTAGCAGGACTCAATTCACTAACCGGTCAAAAGTTTGTGATGGTAACCTGAGCGGTATATTACCTATGTTAAATCCTTCATATCTTAATTAACCCTGAAAACTATGTTAGACGTGGCGGAACAATCTTTGTTTAGGTCGTTTACGCTCTGCCTCCCCTATTACGGATAAAGGCGCGATGATATGTATATATGTATATCTTTCATTCAGCAGAAAGGGAAGAAAGAAACCTTGTGTCGATTGAGTGTTTTCTACTAAACTACGACAACGACCAATGCCCGAACTATTTAAATCAATGTATTGAAACAATAATGGGCTATGTGTAAATGTTCTGGAGTAGAAGCGATTCCGCTCACAAATTCTGCATCAAATATTCAGCAGATATCCGCGTAATATGTTAGATTATTCGAGGAAGTGCCTACGCGAAGTTCTCCACTTTCATCCGAGGATGTGCCAAATTGTGTGCTTTCGACCCTCTGCATCATTTATAATCATAAGTCCTCAACGAGCACTTCTAAGTTCGCACCTTGAACACTCGCCTAAAACGGAAAAGCAATCTTTTGAGACTAACGTTTTTATTATTGTTTTCGTCGACCTTTGTTCCCTCTCGATATTAGATATAGCGATGCTATTCCGGTCGACACCGTATCACCTTTTATTAGCCGGTCGACGAGAGTGCGGGTCAATCGTGAATGTCGAAGGTCTTCCTCATCGCTACTACAACTGCCTCCGTGGTCTAGTGGCTAGTGCCATGGAATCCCGATCCGGATTTCTGGGTTTGATTCCCAGGGAGGTACACAAAGTTGATTTTTGAGAATTTATCACTTTGTGATTTTTTCCCAAGTTTGGTTAGGACATTGCAGGCTAAATCACCTGATTGTCCGAAAAGAAAAAAGATTTCGTGCTTCGGAGGGCACGTTAAGCCGTCGGTCCCGGTCGCTGTCTTTGATAGTGGTCGTTACTCAAACCATGTCAGAGGCCTGATAGTTGTGCTACTAGGCGGTTTAAAAGCTCTGACACCAGGGTTCATTGGGTCGATAGACTCGATACCCACTCGACAGAAGAAGAATTGCTACAACGGCAAAACGCTACACTTACTGATAAGTAATATAGGTCATTGGGTTGCCTTGTTTACATTAAACATACGGTAGGAACCTATTTAATTAAAACTTTTACAGGTAGTGTTTCCAAAAACAGAAGAGCCCGATGATGTATTGGAAAGGGCCGCTGCCTCCTGAGCGGGAGGTGGTGGTTCGAATCCCACCACGTACCGATGTGTTTTCGGTTTTCGAATTTTATATGTACGTTTATTCGGCGCTTTTCCGTGCTTCGAAAGGCACGTTAAGACGCTCCCATGTCTCAATGACCTTGAGCGTTTTGCTTACCTGACACCCCACCCACCCGTTCTTTCCCCTGATGTTTGTTACGTAAAGGAGAATAAACTTGGCCATCTATCGGATTTAGCTTGTACTACTACAACACGCGATGGGTTCTAGTTTGTGATCATCTTCTTTACCACCGGGTATATTTTTGAACCATGTGATCCATAAAATACTTTATAATTAAAAATGCAAATATTACGGGTGTTCTCTTGGTGTTCTACTCATTAAACTAAACAACTTTTCCTAGAAAACATACAACTGTCGAAATAATATGAAAAAAAATACAAATGTGTCGATATATACTATCACAGTACTGATTCTAATTTATTATGTACATATTCAATTTTCCAAATTATTATTTTATATAATATTAAATAATTATTTATAATAATATTAAATTATTATATTATATTTTATTCGAAAAAGTTGTACAGTTTCATGAGTAGAACACACCGTTATCATTATTTACACTTTATTCAAAATGATCCTATAAAATAGTCCAAGAGCTTGCGAACATTTTAAAGAATTAAATTATTATGTTTTATTGAAATACAGCAAGAATTTTTATTCACTAAGGAAATTTTAAGGGCTTGTTATTGTTGGTGAGATTATGAAACTGTTTGTTTTTTTGGAACGTAAGGTGAAAAAATTTTACTAGACACGATAGATTTTTTTTTCATATTTTGACCTATATTCCATCGAGAAAATTGTTCAGTTTCATTGTCTAAACAAGTCCTTAAAATTTCTTAGGTAAATTATATACCTCGGTTTTTATGTATGTTCTTCTTCTGTCGAGTGGGTATCGAGTCTATCGACCCCATGAACCCTATGTATGTAAATGTACCGGGTGTAAGGGACAGCGTCCCGCAAACTGATAGAGGTTCCGCAGTCAACGCCCATACTACTTTTACCCCTTTACCAGCAGTTTTTTTTTTAAATACCTACGTTTCCGTCATTGTTACATCTGGTTTGCTATTAAGTAAGATTTGAAAATTGTATTGCTGTATATGATGTAACAGACCTTGTATTTACGCGTAAATTAATTACAGCAAGTTTAAACCTGTTTAAGAGATAAAACAAATATAATTTTGAGATGCTGTCCGGAGCAAAATGACTATGTGAAGCAATTTGCTAAAATCTTACTATAATAAATACTTTTCACTTATAATATACCCGGGCTCAAAAAAATCACCAAATTACAATAACAAAAGAAAAAAAACTAAATTAAACCGACAACTTTTTTTTCGATTTTATATGAAATTAATATTTTTAGATGGCTTGTAGAGGGCTCAAGATCTGTATATTTTTAAAATTTAATTATGTATTTAAAATCATGAGAAACCACAACATTTCATACCTCTTGGGTAAGTGAATTCTAATGTTGTATGGGTCTACCTAGACTTTCATCTCCTGAAAGAATTTGCAGGCCGCTGTCTCTTACGCCCGTTATGTATAAAATATGCAATTTTCAATTATTAGGCATTACATGGCTGTAAAATCTAGCCTAGCTATGTATTATTTTAGATTATAATCTATAGCCAGTCATTAGTATGTATCTTATGTAAATATATTCATTAAATAATTAAGTATGTAGGTCAATTTATTTTAAAATCTAACAGAAGGTAAAAGATTATTATTATTAGGTTTTTTGTGTCTTAACTCTGGTCTTCTGCTATAAGGAATGACATTTTGTAAAGGTAGTATTAAAAGGCGATTAAAATTTGGAAAGATATAATGAATTACAGAAATATAATCTCTTGAAGTTCAAATCATACATACATATAATCACGCCTTTATCCACAGTGGGGTAGGCAGAGCGTAAACGACGTAAACAAAGGTCGTTCCGCCACGTCTGATTAAGTTCTGAGGGTTATTTAAGATAGATTTGTAGGTATATTTCTGTAGTGACAATACGTCAGCCCATTGCCTAAATTACAATATACTGAAACTCTCGAACACTGGTTTTTACAGCAAGCCCGGGAGGAAATTCAGCTGGCACATCCTATGTTTTTCTCTTGCTCCCTGGCCAGCATAGAAGAAATGATTCTTAAACTATATGACTAGAAATAAATAAATCTACTAAAAATAATAGCTTAGAAGGTATACGAGTAATAGTAATAAAGGTCATCAATTAAATATGAAGTTTTGATAAATTTATGATTCTTCTACTGATGTGTGTCGCATTGTGTAGTTTTTCTTCTTTTGTACTAATGTATAACTGAAACAGAAAACAAATATTATAGTGATGGTAAAAAGAACATAATAAATATATAATCTACTGATTATTTCGTATGGATAATTTTGATGTTCCATGCTGGCCTGGGAGCGAGAGAAAAACATAGAATGTGCTAGCTGCATTTCGTCCCTGGCATGCTGTAAAAACCAGCTAAGGGATCCTCGGGTTTCAGTATATTATAATTTAGGCGATGAGCTGTGACAATAGCGTCATACATCATCATCTCCCTAGCCCTATCCCGTATATCACGGGGTCGGCTACCTAATCTAGGGGATCGAACGAGGGTATTGGTTTTTTTTACACAGAGCGACTGCCATCTCATCTCTGCAACCCAGAAGGGAAACTTAGGATATCTAAAATCACGCTAATAGACTTAGAGGGTAGGCAGGAAATTTAAATTTGGCTGTTTCTTAACCGATTCTTATGGAACTTTTTTATTCGACTGAGCAACCTTTAAAATTAAAGTTACGATACAACAAATCACGCCTCACGACTTACGAGGTAGGTAGAAAATTAAAGGTAACTAATTAATTAAAGGTAACTTTAATTTTAAATATTGTTCAGTCGAATTAAAAAAGTTCCATTAAATCGGTTAAGAACAAGCCAAATTTCAATTTCCTGCCTACCCCCTAAGTCTAGTAGCGTGATTTTAGGTATCCTAAGTTGCAACTCGGGTAACACACAGATGAATAAAAAAGTCCCATCGAAATCGGATCCGCCTGCTGCAATTATTTTTTGTAAATATATTCAATGTATAGACACGATCCTTCTAGAGATTAATTATATGTATAGATAACCCTCAAAACTTTGTCAGTCGTGGCGGAACGACCTTTGTTTAGGTCGTTTACGCTCTGCCTACCCCATCAGGTATAAAGGCGTGATCATATGTATGTATGTATAATTTTGATAACGCCTTTATTTGGATATGTAGTTTATTCCTGTTCTTAAAATAGTTTGAGCTCTTGGACTATAATTAAACTTACAAGTGCTGTAAATGTAAATTCTAAATTAACATGTCTTAATTCTTCTTTGCTAGACTAGGGGCGATAGAAAAACATAGAATCTTCCAGCTGCTTCTTTTCCCGGGCATACTGTAGTCAGTAGAGACATGGAGTAATATAATATACTTACTCCGAAAAGGGAAACAAGGTTGTGGAATACCGTTATAATCACAAAGTTTGTAAACTAAATGAAAGCTGTAAGTTTATTTTCACTTACTTTTGTTGGTCCGACGACGTAATGCTATGAACTCTTGTGATTCAAGATATTTGTGCAGAATTTTCGTTTTTAACATTTTGTTAATGGCTGCTGGAAAAAAAAAACAATTAAAAATTTATGAGAAACATAATACAAATTAAATAAAAATTAAAAAAAGTTAATTAGAATCGCATATTGGTAAGGATCGATCTCGTACTACTGCGATTGAAAGCCTCTAGCGCTGCCACCGCACTAATGTGGCTGACACTTTGTGTGGCGAAATTATGCATTGGTTTGTAGACAATATGCAATCTTTACGCTGTCAGATAGAATAAAACATTCCAATCAAACAGCTATCAATATTTTTAGAGAACCAAGATATTTTTGTTATTTCCTAAAAAAACATTGCTGAACCATTTGCTACATTCTACAGTAGCTGACTAATAAAATAGTAGTAAAATAAAACAAAATAATATTATGTTGAAGTAAATACTTACTGTTTTTTTATATTTTCTAAGAATTTTAGAGAAACTCATCAATAATAATCAGTAGATAAAGAATAATTCGCACTAATATTAAAAAATGAATATTAAAAGTCTTAAACACAAAATGTCCAAACAGAACTTACGAAAACTATTTTTGCGTGACAAGAGCGACGCGGGTTCCCCTCGCGAAGGCCGTGGGCCGTCTGCCGCCCGTCGCCCGCGCACGGACCCGCCCTTTGCGAACCTCCCAGATATCAGATTTTATTTTTTTTCTCCAAAACTAATAATCGAAATAAAAAAGCAAGCAGATCACATTTTAGTGTTTATGATTTATAACGTTCAAAATAATTATCATAAATGCAAGTCGTTAAGTGCAAGTAAATAATAAAAGTTTAGTGAATGTTTTAGACACGGAAAGAGGGCCAGAAGAATTCGTATTTCTCATTAATTACTCAATATTTTTAAATAATCTTAAGAGTGTAATGAAGAGCTGAGACCAATCTACAACATATAATTATTTTATATTTTTTATGTAACGATAAAGTATACTTTATAGGCCTTGCAAGCGACCGAAATATCACGAGAGCCCCTTAAGGCGTTGGTCCCGGTTAATATCATTTAAACCCGTAGATATTAGTCGTTATGCCATGTCAGAGGCCAGTAGTGCTAAGCATTGGCGGCTTGAAAACTGGCCTAATCTTGGATTGGGTCTGGTTTCCCTTCTGGGTTGCGGAGGTCAGATGGCAGTCGCTCTGTGTAAAAACCAGTAACCTCGTTCAATCACCTAGATTATTTAGACGACTAGGGAGATCATGTTTCCAAAAACAGAAATAAATATTTCTCTCGTAATTTTAACACGTGACTGTATTTCTCTTCCTCAACATAAAACATGCTGTCCGTAAAATTTATAAAATTAATATGTAAAATTATAAAAATCGCGTAGTATATCTCTGTGCCGGATAACGGCGCTATAAACGTCAACAATATTTATTTGCATTCTAATATCGGCATCGGTAAACATCAACCGTTTGTTTATATTGTGTTTATATGGCAAGGCGATTTGCTTCTTCCATGCTGGCCTTGGAGCGAGAGAAAAACATAGAATGTGCCAGCTGCATTTCCTCCCGGTAATGCTGTAAAAACCAGCTAAGGGATCTGAGGGTTTCAGTATATTGTATATAATTTAGGCGATGGTCTGACAACCTGTCACTACAGCAATATACCTACAAATCTATCTTAAATAACCCTCAAAACTTTGTCAGATGTGGCGAAACGACCTTTGTTTAGGTCGTTTAACATAACATTAAAATACTTTATTGCACGTAATAATACAACATACACCACAACAGATAACAGCAAAAAACAAGTACAACATAGGCGGCCTTATTGCTAAGGTAGCAATTTCTTTCAGGCAACCTTTTGGTTTGTTTACGCTCTGCCTGGGGGGGTCAATGGGGTCATTAGGGATAAAGGCGTGATTATATGTATGTATGCGATTTGCTTCGCATCAATCTTGCAGACGTGTTCCAGTTCCAACAACCGGTTACGGGTACAAATGTTGACGATTACTTACTTATCTACCCGCAGTAATGAAATTTCCAGTATTACCCTTTTGTGCTCAACTGAAAGATATAAAAAATATACGGGGAAATATAAGTGTAAAAAAATAATTTGGTTTTTCATACAAATTGTCTGATCGAGGTAGTTAATTTGTATGGGATGGTAATTTTTTTCATCGTTTGAAAGAATTTCCCGGTGAAAGTTGTTCAGTTTCGTTGACTGGGCAACCCCTATCAGTTTGCGGAACGCTGTCCTTTACACCCGGTAGAATGTACCAGCTATTACTCTTTCCGAAAACACAGGGGGTTTCGGTGTAGGTATTGCAAGTTATGCGATTGTCAACCTCTTTGTATTATTTTGAAAGACTCAAACGTTGAAGTAATTTTTCAGTTTTTATACCCAAGAAAGTAGGCGTAACTTATCTATGTGTTTTATGTTATGGTTCTTCGGGTCGTTGTTCGACTCGAGAATCCACTCGACAGAAGAAGAACCCGCATTGAGCAACCAGCCGTGAATTTAATATCCGAAATTATTTTTGGGTGTTTGTGTGTATGTCATATACAGACCGTGATATTAGTGAAATTAATTTAATTACCGATCATGCACCAAATGACTATTAATATGCGATTACGCGGTTTTCGCTTCAAATCTGTGGCCTTAACTGCCTCCGTGGTCTAGTGGCTAGTGTCATCGACTCTCGATGGAGGTCCTGGGTTCGATTCCCAGGGGGGGGGGGAACACAAAGTTTATATTTGAGAATTTATCACTTTGCAGGCTGAATCACCTGATTGTCCGAAAAAAAAAAAAAGATTTCGTGTTTCGGAGGGCACGTTAAGCCATCGGTCCCGGTTGCTTGATACTTGCCTCTACGTTACTCAAACCATGAGTCCTGATAGTTGTGCTACTCGGCGGTTTAAAAACTCTGACACCAGGGTTCATCGGGTCCATAGACTCGATACCCACTCGACTGAAGAAGAAGAAGCTTCAAATCCCTTCTGTAAACAATATCCGCGTTCAGGAATTTAATTTTGTAGAGTCGATCGAACTCATGAAATAAAGAACGTGTTTGTGTATAATAAACTGTTAAATAAATAAATAGACTTGAATAACATACTGTGTCGAGAGGTCTTGGGATGGTGAGGCATCGGACTATCTAGTTTATTTTGTACTACAATTATTTGACAGGACTAAAATAGTAACACTTTAGTCATTTTGACACTTTGGTCATTTAGCTCCAGAAGGGTAGTTTATAGTGCGACCGCCATTACTATTCAGGCGGCGATATTAGGAACTAAATTTTGTCTAGGTAACACTGACATCGATTAAAGCAATGACAGCTATAGGGGCGACGGGTGACAGGTGAACACTAATCCCGGCCGATCTATACTTTTGTCTGTGCCCTCATGACATAAAAATATGACAGATTTACGTCATCGACAACAATATCCGTGTCCAGGAATTTAATTTTGTAATGTCGTACGTGAATAACATTCTGTGTGAATTGTCGGGGAGACGTTATCGTCGGATCACAACTAAAAACTATCCATCGAAAATTTTACAAGAAACTACTTATTTCACAGTATTAAAACAAAAACTTTATATGCTGTCCCTTTCTCTTCAGATATATTTACGGATGTAAAAGGCCATAACTAAGGAACATCGGCTTAGTAGTCATAATCTCTGTCGCATTTGTACAACGACTGCCGAACGTCAGTCTCTTTCCAAATGACGATGTCGATGTGCAATATTTACGCCCACACTATGTTTTTGTTATAACAATATCCGTGTTCAGGAATTTAATTTTGTAGAGTCGAAGGTGAATAACATTAGTAACAGTACGTCTTGTCGGTGAGGCGTTATCGTCGGATCTCGGGATCCCGGGATCTCGAGCCGGATGGGTGTTTATGTCGACGGGATTTCGGGACGCCGGCTATACACCTCCGGGATTATCGCACCGGATTATGTCACTTCATTTGATCACGGTTGTATGCCTCTTCTCTTCATTCGTTCGTTTATTTGTTGCTACTCTTGAATCCTTATGTTTATAGTACGTCTTGTCGGTGGGGCGTTATCGTCGGATCTCGGGATCCCGGGATCTCGAACCGAATAGGTGTTTATGTCGACGGGATTTCGGGTCGCCGGCTATACACCTCCGTGATTATCGCACCGGATTATGTCACTTCATTTTTTATCACGGTTTTATCCTTTCTCTTCATTCGTCCGTTTATTTAGTTGCTTCTTCTTGACTCTTTATGTTTATGCCTTTTGTTTTTGTTACAGGTCAATTATCTTCACTTAGTGTAAGAAACATTCAGTACTATACACAAAAAGGTAAGAGTAGATTTTAATTACTAACTTTTTATTACATCTATCATCAAATAGATAGTTGCTAGTTTACGACCTACAGTTTTACAAATTATAAAACTTTTTCAGTAGGACTTCTAACTGAGGGCTTTTATCTTTAGAATAAAATGATTGAAGTTACTCCATACGAACTACCGACAACTTCATATCATTGATATAATTTAGTGATCCAATCTCTGTAAGATCCTTCGCAGAAATTTCTTCTGATGAGTTCACCAGCCGCCCATATTAAGGGGATACCCGGTGCACGCCAGCGCCCTTATCAGTTAAAAAATCATTACTCACTGATAACGCTATGAATCGAAAATCCGGTAGATCAGATTGAAATAAAGGTAGGTACTAAAGTTTATTTTGGAGGAAGATCGTGCGGCCTAAAGATGGGAAAGGACCAGTCGGGCGTCCTAGGTATCGCTGGATCGATGAAGTCCAAAAATACTTGAAGGCGCTTCAAAAAGCTGATTGACGAAAAGCTGCTCAGGATGGCGAAACTTAGTGTCGAGGCCAAGATTCACTTTGGGTCGCTGAGCCAGCGAAGTAAGTAAGTAAAGTTTATTTTAATTATTATAAATTTATTATTTAGTGTTCACTGCAGTTACAGATAGCAAAAGTGCTAACAGTGGCCGTTTTTTGCAAATTTTCTATCAGTAACTACAACAAACTAGTGGCCGTTTTTTGCAAATTTTCTATCAGTAAGTAAAACAAACTAGTGGCCGTTTTTTGCAAATTTTCTATCAGTAACTACAACAAACTAGTGGCCGTTTTTTGCAAATTTTCTATCAGTAACTAAAACAAACTAGTAGCCGTTTTTTGCAAATTTTCTATCAGTAACTAAAACAAACTAGGGGCCGTTTTTTGCAAATTTTCTATCAGTAACTAAAACAAACTAGTGGCCGTTTTTTTGCAAACTTTCTATCAGTAACTAAAACAAACTAGTGGCCGTTTTTTTGCAAATTTTCTATCAGTAACTAAAACAAACTAGTAGCCGTTTTTTGTAAATTTTCTATCAGTAACTAAAACAAACTAGTGGCCGTTTTTTGCAAATTTTCTATCAGTAACTAAAACAAACTAGTGGCCGTTTTTTGCAAATTTTCTATCAGTAACTACAACAAACTAGTGGCCGTTTTTTGTAAATTTTCTATCTGTAACTACAACAAACTAGAAGTTGCAACTTTATGAGGTTCCAAATGAACTTTATTGCTTTAACCTCAATCTAATCGACCGGATTTTCGATTAATTGTGTTTTCAGTGAATTATGATTTTTGACTGATGCGGGCGCCACGTAGCTTAGGGAAGCCTCTTAACCTCGAAAACCTTGTAGGGCAGAGTATGCTTTAATTATTTATCAATACGGGTGCTGCTTCGAGACAGGCTTAAATAATTTACCACTCTCCGTGCGCATTAAGCTTTCACCACTGTAATGCCAACATTCCAACTCATGGGGAGTAGTTTACAGGACTGAGGTTCTCAAACTGCTAGGCCTACTAATTTCAAAAATGTGAAATATTTCAGTCAAGACGTGTTTGTGCCCTTTAAACTGTGGGAAAGTTTTGGGGATGCGAATCTTTAAAAATACAATGAATTTGTTCTTGCCTTCTTGTCTAAGACAGTCATGGCATAGACGAGACAGAGTTAGCGAAAGAGTGAGTTCAATCAGAAACTTTGAAAGCACTGTCATTTCTTCCTATCTACCAAACACAGCAACCTCTCAGTGCCGCCGGACTCTGGTGAAATACTGAGAATGCGGTTTATATTGCGCACCTTTTTTGGGGTCATCCACATAAGGAAATCAAAATCAAGAAAGCGCGCATCTTACATAAGTACTTACTGTTTGTGAGGAAGACACCGCCTTAAGGACGCTGGGAATTCATTATACTTAGCACGGCTTTAAGCTGAGATACATTTCAGGGCCTTTAGAAAGCAACGAGAAATGTAATTGAAAAGCTTCCGAGGAAGCTCTTTTCCGAGATGTATTTTTAAGCTGAGAGTAGGTAGCTGTGAGCGGCGCTATTTTCTTTCGTTCTCAGATTCAATTTTACTCTGTATATCTAATTGATACACGCCGTATACTTTTATTGTAAAAACGTCAGAAAAAAATATATATTCGGCAACTCACTTCTGGGTTTGATAGAGGTATTCGCCTCGACGTTTCGATACTATACGAGGATCTTCTTCAGAAGAGAAGAAAGTCACACTCCTTCGCGCGTCAAGTGCCGATCGAAACGTCGAGATGAATACCTCTATCAAACCCACAAGTGAGTTGCCATTTTTTTTATAAATATAAACAACACATGTTCATCTTTGAGTGATGAAACGTCAGAAAACTGTGTATTTACTATGTCCCCTACGGAATAGACGATAACTTAAAGGACTATCGTCGCGTTTGTCATTACGACGGGTATTTAGGTACTGTCTTTCTATCGCCTAAATTCAATAACACTGAACTATTCAAGTCACATAATTTATTTTCAGTAGGTAAACTATCCCTAATATTCTACTTTCTCATGATTTTATTTCTCTCCCACCCAGCATGGAAGTTTATAAACATAAACAGGCGTAATTCATAACTGTGTTTCAAACTTTGGACCCGTTGATTCTCTGGTTCAACTCGGATCTTACTGGGCATAACCGTGTTAAGAACTTTCCGCGTTCGACCCGCTTTCAGCATTTAAACTTGTATTCCCGTATTATTTTATTCATTAAATAATCTCCAATTTTCGCAAGCTTAAACTTGGCGACTCGGGTTAATATCAAAATATCGTGCCTAAATGTATATTTCAAAGTCTATTAAGGGAACAATGTTTACCCTCTCCAGGCACGTTAGCCTCGCATGTCTGGGTCCTAGACTGAGCGAATATCCCAGCTCTCTTCGCCAACGAGAATTTATCTAATACGCGGCTCACATAGGAACAACCTTAATACGTTTAACACATTTCTCGTCGGCTAAAGTCCCTCTAGGCCACTATTTTTCGAGATCTATCTTCCACTACCGCTGCACTTAAGCTGATGAAACTAGAGGAGTTGCCATTTAAATGTCTGCTGAGACTTTCATATCGACAAATATTTCGTGAATGTTTTTGTAAGCGCCTTTTGGATGAAACCTTTTTGCGTTTTGTAAATATTTTTATTTCTTCTGCTTAAGGGGCTTCCCTGGACTAAGTGGCGCCCTCATCAGTCAAAAAATCATAATTCACTGAAAGCACAGTCAATCGAAAATCCGGTAGATCAGATTGAGGTTAAAGCAATGAAGGTCATTTAGAACCTCATAAAGTTGCCACTTATAGTTTGTTATAGTAACAGATAGAAAAATTGCGAAAAACGGCCACTTTCAGCACTTTTGCTATCTATAATTGCAGTGAACACTGAATCATTAATTTATAATGCTTAAAATAAATGTCAGTACCTATACGTCTATCTGATCTACCGGATTTTCAATTAATTGAGTTTTCAGTGAGTAATGATTTTTTAATTGATGAGGGCGCTGGCGTGCACCTGAGATCCCCTTAAAGAGAAAACCACGTTCTGTAGATTCAGACTCTTTCTCTTTATACCGTTCCCACATTAGCGAGTTACATATTGTCCCTCAAGCTCATATTACCACCATATTACCTTTGACGACATTTCCCACATTGATGGCTTCCATTGCTGTCTCCAGTTCTGTAACTCTTTACATTTCCTCTACTACACGTCAATGAATACAAGAATGTTGCAAATATCACTTATCTTGTTATGCTGCAGGAAATTCGTTTCTACATCCGAAATGAACGCTCACATTTTGCAAAGCGTAAGAATCTCATAACTTAAAATTACATTCTCCATATTTTTCCTCAAACGTAAGTATTCAGCCTTTTTATATTATTCTGTTACATGATCATGTTTTATAATTTAATAAACATTTTTATTTTGTGACACCAAACGATGAAATACAGTTAAAAGAAAGCAAATAAAAGCTTCGGTATGTCAGTATTCTGCGTGGACATATCGGACGCATAGCCATTACTAGACGGATATTGGGTTGTCCAGGCTGAATACATAACAACTAGGCGATACGTCACGGATGATGTTAGCCTGGATAGCACCATGGGATAGCACACAATGCATCAGAATTATCACATTCTGAAGGTAGCTTGACCTCAGTAGACCTCTTGGCTTGGAATAACATTACTAGCCGGATATTGGGTTGTCCAGGCTGAATACATAATAACTAGGCGATACGTCACAGATGATGTCAGCCTGGATAGCACAATGCTTCAGAATTATCACATTCTGAAGGTAGCTTGACCTCAGTAGACCACTTGGCTTGGAATAACATTGCTAGCCGGATATTGGGTTGTCCAGGCTGAATACATAACAACTAGGTGATACGTCACGGATGATGTTAGCCTGGATAGCACCATGGGATAGCACACAATGCATCAGAATTATCACATTCTGAAGGTAGCTTGACCTCAGTACACCTCTTGGCTTGGAATAACGTTACTAGCCGGATTTTGGGTTGTCCAGGCTGAATACATAATAACTAGGCGATACGTCACGGATTATGCCAGCCTGGATAGCACCATGGGATAGCACACAATGCATCAGAATTATCACATTCTGAAGGTAGCTTGACCTCAGTACACCTCTTGGCTTGGAATAACGTTACTAGCCGGATTTTGGGTTGTCCAGGCTGAATACATAATAACTAGGCGATACGTCACGGATTATGTCAGCCTGGATAGCACAATGCTTCAGAATTATCACATTTTGAAGGTAGACCTCGAGATCGAATCTTGGACTACATAATGTAAAATCATCACCATGGATTATAATTTGTTCGACATCATGGAATAATGCTGACTGACTGCTCTAGGTAAAATATATTTTCTTCTTCTTCTTAGCGAGAGGATTCTCGAGTCGAACGACTTGGTAATACGGTAGGGGGCTTTCGGAGGATACTTTAAAAAATATAGGTATCATATTAATATAGTACCGCGAGATGTTCCTCAATCTTGTAAATAAGCTTCTAATGAAAATCTTTAACTTCTAACTATGTTTCCCCTACTTCAGGTGTAACACTTGAACAACTCCCTAACAAAGCTTACGTGATTTAAAGTGTAAGTTGTCTGGAAATTCGCAACTTGTATTAAGCAAAGTTAGCGACGGCAACAGAAGCAGTTAATCACTACGGAATAGAAATGATACTTCATAGTAGAGGAGCCAAAAAAACACCATAGTCCCAACGAAACGATTAGCAAATTTTGCTTACAACCAGAAATGTTACGCTGGGGGCACTTTAGATCGATGAATTATGTTGAAGCTGCACCACAGTGTGACCTGTTTGCAAGTTCGATTGTATGTTTGGTCAATGAGTGTAGGAAGAATTTTGAAAGGTTGATGCCTGCAAGTTCTATACCTATGTAATTTTAAATTTATACTGTTATTATTGTAATTATTTTTTTATTATCCATGTTATTTATATTATTTGAAATCCTAATGTTTTTTTTTGTTGTTGTTGCTATTGAGTGTATCTTTGTAACGCCGTGGATATTTCTGTAATGTTACAATGTATAAATAAATGTTACCTTTAGATGTACCTACTATTGCCTATACTTATTATAGAAACCCTAAGTACATTTTTGCCAAGTTCTGAAAATTGCGGGTCGCACGATTGTCGTCAAGACAAGATTAAACATCATAGATTTATTGAAGTCATTGCACTCATTCGATCTTGTACAGAACATAATCTACAAACTGCATAAATGCATGTTAGATCGATTGCAACAGTTGCTCTACGACTGGTGCATTAATTTCTTGTCATTCCTCGTTCAATGAGAGTTTGTATTCAGTCCGATTGCGTTTGGATAAATTATGCAACGCCGCCAAACAGAACGGATATATATATGTGATTAAAGCTATTGTGCAAATTGATTATGTTTGGATTGAATATTTTATTAGTTTAATGAAACGACTAATAATGAAATGTGTTTTACTGAGTCAAATCAATTAATTGATCATGATCAGATCACCTCTGGTCTAGCCTAAAGTTGACTAAAGTCAAGAGCCATCCATTTTGTATAAACACTTTTGTATTTACTTATACAATCGCCTTAAGCTTGCCCT
Organism: Scrobipalpa costella; assembly: GCA_949820665.1. Taxonomy (NCBI): domain Eukaryota; kingdom Metazoa; phylum Arthropoda; class Insecta; order Lepidoptera; family Gelechiidae; genus Scrobipalpa; species Scrobipalpa costella. The sequence goes on from OX463312.1 coordinate 12,264,706, forward strand.
GTAATGGTTGTGTTAATGATGATAACAAATAAACAAATTATATATTTTTTTATAAATACCTCTTATCTATGCAATCGCAGCAGAAGATATCTGTAAATGTCTGTGTGCTTTTTACCTTTCCTCTTTTAACGCGCGGTACAATAACAGCTGCAACAAAGACATCTAAAGATCCTGCTTTTCCACAATTTGAAAGCAAAAAGCTTTTAAGTTTGAAGACATTTCTACATTCATTTCTATGGTAAGCCTTTATTCAGTCCCTTGTATCGCGGGGGCCGAGATTACGGCAGTGTCTAATGGACGGTGAAAAGCGAATTTCTTCGCCGCTCCAATTTTTGCTGTTCCCTACTTAGCGGTCGGTCTACCTACTTCTACGCTGAGATATTCCCGACTGACTTAACCTTAAAACGCAAAAGGAAAATGAAGACATTTTTCACGGAATTTTCTTTTCTTTCGCCGTCAAGTGGCTTGTTTTTCTTATTTGGTTATCGTTGCTCTTTCTATCTCGATTCAATGTTTTCTTTTTTAATAATAGTCGATTCTGAATAAAAACCCAAAACATTCTCGTTGAAACAGACCTATTAGGGATAAAGGCGTGATTTTATGTATGTATGTACATTCTCGTCGAAAGTGACGGGACAATACTAAAATTGTTCAGAAATATGTTAGCCAGAAGTGGCGTCAATGTAATATTTTCGGAGATAAGATTTTTTTTACCAACAGTAACTTGAGCAAGTTTCTGCCATTTCATAATTTGTTTTGAATTCCTAAATTTACAGAGGGGTGACTGTAACTGTCTGTATAATATACAGTAAAAGAGTAATATACAATTCTGTTATACCGGGTGTAAGGGACAGCGTCTCGCAAACTGATAGGGGTTGCACAGTCAACGAAACTGAACAACTATCATCAGGAAATTCTACCAGGAGACAAAAAAAAAATCTTTCCATACAATATGACCACCCCGATCAGACAATTTGTATAAAAAAGCAAATATTTTTTTCTCTTTCTAAAAGAAATTCCTGGCAAATAGTTGTTCAGTTTCGTTGACTGAGCATCCCCTATCAGTTTGCGGGACGCTGTCCCTTACACCCCGTATTATACTTGTTGGGAGGCTTTTAACACGATTGCGTCGTGATTTCTGTAGTTCCAGAGCAATATTCAGAGAGTTCTCAAGATGGAGGTTCCTACTTGCTATTCTACTCAAGTCTATATGAAATGGAAAATTTACGACTCTACTCCTATTTATCGCTTTGAAAATGGAATTTGGGGGCTGGTCTAAACATTTAGAACTAAGGAGGTAAGGTACGAGGCTACGAGACGTAGTCGTAGGTAAACTGAATTAATTTCAACTTCTAGTATTTTATCTTTAGTTCAAATTCGTTTACGCAGCTTCAGCCGTAACCTAATACGTTTACTTGCGGTATAAAATGTAGATTGTGCGGAAAATAGACTGTTCGAATGGTAAGTTCTGCAAATGTTATTGTTATTTATGCGTAGTTATGGTACTTAAGAATTTATGACATACATTTTGCGAAATCCTTCAAATCTATCTTAAATAACCCTCAAAACTTTGTCAGACGTGGCGGAACAACCTTTGTTTGGGTTGTTTACGTACTGCCTGTCCCATTAAAAGATAAAAGCGTGATTATATGTATGTATGTATGTATTTTGCACATGAGTCCTAACATCTTGTTACAGAACCATAGCGCGTCTTCCCACGTGTTTTTTTTTGCATATTTTGGAAGCAAACAGTTGCTTTTGGCGGCATCCGGTCGACACTCACGCTCTGCGCCGGCGCCGGATGCGACTCGCGCGCACCTTCCGCTAAATAAATCTGCAAGCTCGATCTACTAACGTCAATTGGTTACTTATAGTAAATGGCGAATCACTGGATAATAGAGACGCAATAGGAGTATAAACAATGTACGGACAAACTGTATCCTTAAATATTTAAATTGTGCACGTCTTATCTGCTTTACGTTTTATGCTATCACACTTTTATTAGGTCTGCTGTAAGAAATTTCTTTGTAGAAATAAGCAGTGCCTGTTGTGTCTTACTACCTCATGTAATTGTTCTGTGTATGTTTATGTGTACAATAAATTGTTAAATAAGAAATAATATCCTTTATGTGGCAAGTGGCGTTAAAGTAAGTTGAAACTTTTTGATTATTATCTTAGTCTAATCATGCATCGGAAGAGCATATTAAATTCAAAGCATATTTATTGTTTATTGTGCTTCCATGCTGGCCTGGGAGCAAGTGAAACACATAGAATGTGCCAGCTGTATTTCCTCCCAAGCATGCTGTAAAAACCAGCTAAGGGATCCGAGGGTTTCAGTATATTATAATTTAAGCTATAGGCTGACAACCTGTCACTACAGCAATATACCTACAAATCTATCTTAAATAACCCTCAAAACTTTGTCAGACGTGACGAAACGACCTTTGTTTAGGTCGTTTGCGCTCTGCCTACCCCTTTAGGGATAAAGGCGTGATTATATGTATGTATGTGTGTATGTATTTATTGTTTTTACATATTTATAATCTTAATGTTAATTATTTGTGTCTCGTTCTTATGCAATACCCATTGGCTCCATAATGACTCCCTGATAACGATCAGTTGTGGACCGGAAAGCTACACTATACTATAAGCACTTTAATTTGTAATCAATTTGAGCACAAAGAAATTACAATATCTTATTTAAATAATACTGCCAGGCTTCCTTCCAATATCAAAGCCAATAAAGGTGGAAATTGCCAGAATTTATTTACAAAGTCGACGCAATATTTTGGAACATCGCATATTCCTGAAGACAAAACTTTTTATAAGCCCTCACGCATTTTTTTTCTTTATAAAGAGAAAGTACCAGGCAGTGCCTTCAATATTGGGACGTATCTTGCCTTATACCTAAGTCTTGTAACTTTGTCCAATAAGTCAACATCCATTATAGAATCAGAGCAAGTACTTAGTCGATAAGGCGTCTCGTTTGCCGAAGGACCCTGGAGCCCTGGAGGCCTGACATTGGTACGCAGTGAGACTAGTGAGAGCGACCCCTCTCGTCACTTGCCTGATAAGGGCACTGGACAGTGCGTGCCGCCCAACTGTAAACAACACTGATAAACCACTGCACTTCGTTTCCATTTAAATATGGCTTGCCGTCTTCATTACACTACAAAAAACTTCTTGCTTCTACTTAATTCCTAAGCAAGTCCCGCTCTTTGAAAACATTTATGTACGTTTTTTATTCTCTCTGGCTGGTAGCATGTCGTCAATGTAAAAATGTACCTACTTGAGTTAAGTTCTCATCATGATTTCACCCCAAGCACTCGAAAACTCTCACGTAAAACTCAATTTTACGACACACCAAGAATATTACTTTGATCGGTAGATAAACCCACTATTCAAATTTAACTAACCTAATCGTAAACTTCACTTATCTCGGGTGCAAGTACACCGATCTGTACACCAATAAACTCGACGTATGCTGTCTCTTTCAAACTGTATATGAGAGAAAAGGATGAACTAACTATGGGAGTGAAGTGTTTTTACCCAGTAAAGGGTTGGTCCTACATCCTGCCGCCTGCTCGTTAAGAGCCTACTCCTGCTTCCATTTTAGGTGTTGTCGGCGTCAGCGGTCGTCTGGGAACCAAATAAGGACAATCTAGTACCTCTACACTATATGTGCAAGCCAACGATTGCTTACAAACGAGCTCACTTATGCTCCATTGTCTTCCTGATCGTTAACCGAGGAAGCCGAACTGTCTCGGTGGTCTAGTGGTCAGAGCCATGGGCTTACAACCCGGAGGTCCTGGGTTCGATTCCCAGGGGAGGAACACAAAATCACTAATTGTCAATTTATCACTTTGTGAGGTTTTCCCTAGTTTGGTTAAGATATTGCTGGCTGAATCACCTGATTGTCCGAAAGGAAAGAGATTTCCGTGCTTCGGAGGGCACGTTAAGCCGCCGGTCCCGGTCGCTGTCTTTGATAGATGTCGTTACTCAAACCATGTGAGAGGCCTAAATAACTGTGCTACTAGGCGGTTTGAAAACCCTGATACCAGGGTTCATCGGTTCTTTTGACTCGAGAATCCACTCGCTAATAAGAAGACCGAGGAAGTCTGCCGCATGACGAGAAGAGTAAACAATTAATTTTGTGACTAAGCTTCGAATTTAGGTTCACAATGCGTTTGATTTATAAACAGAGTAAAACGGCACCGCGGGTAATGTTCTCAGTTCTGACTCAGAGGTTATTCTTAGCGGCTTGGATGCGCTAACGCCGCCGCCGGCTTGCGCACTCACGCGCATACGACGCGATGCGCGCGCAGTGCGTCCCGAATGATTGCGACACGCGCGCTTTGACATCTCGGAGAAGTGATCGATCAGAATTAGCCACGATGCACACACGCGATAATCTAAGTTGAAAAAAAACGCACGCGAATGGTTTAATGATAGAGGGCTCATGAAATAAATCTACATCGTCCATGCAGCTGATAATTAACGTGAAATCGTAAAATAGTAAACAGTATGACTGTTAATATCGTTGTTTTATTACGAGTGTAATCTAAGCTAATCACTGACTATTCAATTTTAAAGGTATGTTTAATGTCACAAGGTTCAGTCAACGTAACTAGTACAGTTGTGGGTTTGCAAATCTCTATCTGCTTACTTTTTCGTGTGGTATCGGTTGATCCTCCCATCTTTCCCTCCAGGGGCCTTAAAGAATGAATAATATAGCTGTCATTAACTTCTTTCTGAATGTTACAATTCGACAATCTTTCCTGGCATGAAGCTCCCGAATGAGGAAAACCTGTGACCGATAGCAGACTCTCTATTGCCTTACGAAAGAAATTCCTCTTAGATATTCCTATTTTCACAATGCCTACTGTTGCACCAATTGAGGAGATTGCATCTACTAGCGATTGAACTCGGGGAGACAGTTGCTGAAAGGCGTTGGCAAGCAATTAAGTCAATTACTAATGTGCGTGCGCATGAAGTGGCGAGGCGGCGTATTATAGCATCGGACAATCGGTCTGATCGGAGGTCGTTCACTTGGGCGAAGACAGCGTGTTATGTGCAGCAAAGAGGCCATATTTACATTCTGTGTTCTTCCATAAATTGAATCAAATTACCTACTATCAGTCATCTCATCTATCATAGCGCCGGAGAATCGGTTTGATCGGAGGTCGTTCACTTGGCCAAAGACAGCGTGGATTACCCCACGTGCATGCCACAAAACTGCCATAACCTTACTGGCCGATAAAACTGCTTTTGCCTTCTTCGGTGCTGGTTCGCCGGCAGCAATCCACTGTTTTGATTGTTGCTTAGTTTCTGGTGTATGGTGGTGGATCCATGTTTCATCAACCGTTATGAAACGACGAAAAAAACAGATTTATTACGACGTAACCACGCCAAACTTGCCTCCGAAGTAGTCACACGCACGCGTTTTTGATCAATAGACAGTAAACGCGGCACCCATCTCGCGGACAGCTTCTTCATATCTGAATGTTGGTGTAAGATATTGCGCACACGTTCGTCTGAAATGCCTACTATCTCGACTATCTCCCTCACTTTAATTCTTCGGTCGTTCAACACTAAATCGTGGATTTTAGCGATCATTTCTGGAGTAGTGACCTTAATTGGGCGCCCTGGACGTTCAGCATTACTTGTGCTTGTCCGACCACATCGAAAATCAGAAAACCACTTATGAATCATTTTGATCGACGGAGCAGAGTCCCCATAATATTTATCATTTATAATTTTGTTTCGTTTCGGTAATAGATTTTTTGCGCAAAAAATAATGTTTAATCAACACACGAAATTCACTTTTCTCCATCTTTGTAATGTGTCTACTTGTTTTTCTTTAATGGCCGCCAAAAAAAAAATGCCGGCTGTACTGGCTGAAAATTTTTATTTAGTACTTTCAAAGAGTCGCGAACAAGGAGGTTGCATGCAATTTGTGATAATTTTCTTCTAAGATTGATTTTTACCCTATATATCACTCCGCCCTCGTATCAATCATCTCATCTATCATAGCGCTAGACAATCAGTTTGATCGGAGGTCGTTCACTTGGCCAAAGACAGTGGGATATGTGCAGCAAAGAGGCCATGTTTACATTCTGTGTTCTGCCAAATTGAATCAAATTACCTACTATCAGTCATCTCATCTATGTTAGCTTCGGACAATCGGTTTGTGCGGAGGTTGTTCACTTGGGCGAAGACAGTAGCTTATGTGCAGCAAAGAGGCATTTTTACATTTTGCGTGTTTTTTTTACCACCATACGCACAGATGTCCAAGGAAGGATTTTGTTCATGTTTATATTGTCCATTCTGCGATAACAGAAGCTTGTTTAATACCACGTTAATACGTCTTTTTGTAGAAGCGGATATTATGATACCTATAACAGAATGTCGAGCTAGAATACATCTGCAATTAGAGGTCATCCAGATAGCTAATAGGGTTTACTTTAATTTGAACGTCTCTCAAAGTAAATCAACCTCTCTACTAATAACCTACGGATAGCTTCCACTATATACTTGCTGTGCCCGCATCGTTCTGCTTCAGAATCACCCCACTTTGTTTTGACAAATGGCACTGGGACAAGGGTGGTGAAATTATGGCGCGCGTACCTATAGAGCCATACGCAATGTATACTACATTCTTCACTACACTTCATACACGTCTATATATATTACATTATTCATACATGTTTGTTTATATGTGATGGAAAAATAATTAGGTATCCCGGAAAGGACACCGAAATCGAAGATCTTTGTGCGACAACAATAAAAATGTATAAATACCTATCGAACTTTTGAAAAGGTCCACCTTTCCGGACAAAAGTGAAATAACATTAGGAACTTACATAAATATCGATACTTATAGTTTATGGAACCTCTACCGTAGCCGAAATAAAGTTCGCATAACAGAAAGATAGGTAGAAATAATAGTTGCTATCCACAATTAGAGAAGCTCGAATTTGAAATGGATGGAGGGCAACACCCCTGAAGTAAAGCGATATACTCGTAATTGGAGTATTCTGCTTCAGGCACACGGATATAATTACGTGCAACAATAAAAGCCAACCTAATGGACCTTTCTACGGATTAGTTTAAGCCATTAATATTCTAATTAACAAAGCCAAAGTAGCTACTTTCTGGTCGATGTAATTCCTTTTGTTTTTTGTTTATGAGAAGATTTTTACATACAAATTATCTACAATAGTATACAGGGTGTAAGGGATAGCGTACCGCAAACTGATATGGGTTGCTAAGTCAATTAAACTGAACAACTATCACCAGGAAAATCTTTTAGGAAATAAAAAAAAAAAAGTTTTTCCATACAAACTGTCCGATCGAGGTGGTCATTTCGTATGGAAATGGCAAATATTTTTTTCAGCCTCTGAAAGAACTTCCTGGTGAATGTTGTTCAGTATCGTTGACTGAGCAACCCCTATCAGTTTGCGGAGCGCTGCCCCTTATACCCGGTACATTGATGTTACCTGACTTTACGTAATACAAACAGTTTTTATGCTAACCCTAACTTGGCCTGACTCATACGCTGAAAATGACACGAACGTTGCGATCGAGCCACAGACAGAAACTTTTACCCGGTCAATAGGTCAGCGCAAAGTCAACTGCCACTTTTCAATTGCTAGACTATTAGAAACTATAAGTTACCCCTGTCTCTACTCATTTCAGACCCTGGAAACTAATTCAAGACGATCGATTTTTCAAGCTTTTCCAGTAAAGATTTTCAATCTTATTGCTATTTTATTTTTATCTCACGACTGCCTCTCGGCCATGCTTGTGGATGAGCGTATGCACACGACGTCCATGTGTGCATAAATACTAATTTACTATGGCAAACTCACGCACACTAAGGCAATGCATGTGTAGGCACAGAATAATAAATAGTACCTGTGTTGTGTAGATTCAATTTGCACACACAAGTATAGAAAAGCGACAGTCGTAAAATAATATACTTGATTGGACCCTACGATTATGACGATTGCCCATTGTCCCAGAAGATAATTGCCTGATGGCCGAGAAGAATGAATGTCGGGAGCATAGAATAAGATCAATAGCCATCCCAACTCCTTACTTGGGTTGTGATCTGATCAACAATCTTGACTTCATTGAATCACGCAACTTGACAAAAAGTGGTCCGGTCACGGTACGATGTTTGTCTCGTTGTTTGTTCACGTCAATCGGTTTTTACGAACCTCCATAATGTCATTTTCTCAAGTTTAATAAGAAAAGTTTTAAAAGAATTTCTGTTTGAATTCAGCTACTTCAAAAATATACCTATTCTAAACAAATCACGTAGACCGATGTCTTACCGACGATAAGACGAACCTCGTAAACAAACATTATGTATGATTTTCTTCGCAAATAAAGCATTAGACGTTGTCCGAGATAGACGCAAAAATCACATAAATTACCATCACCACCGCCAATAAGGTACGAACACAGAAATAGTAATTGGAACAAACTTACGGTCATATCCATTACCGCGAATGCGTAATAAATTCTGTATCACAATGGAAGTGAAACCGCAATGTATGTCGGTGGCTGGAGGCCCTCAGCATAGGATAATAAATACAAGCCTGGGCCTAAGTATTTGGGTCGCATTGATTACTTCCAGCTGGCCGGGAGTCGGGACTCGTCAGCCATCCTTTTGTCTACTGCCGAACTTCGATAAAAGGTAAATGCTCGTTAGGCCTACCACTGACATTGACAAACTACCGTTTGATGGAATTTTACTTTCTTAAATTGGTCCTTGAGGGGAAACTTTTTCCTATTGAGTATTATGTATGTCTAATTTAGTTAATAGGTAGTTGCTGAATGCCAATTAAATTAACAGCGCGGTGTTAAATTTAAATTAGTTTAAAACCTACCTTTTTATTTTTATTGTATATTTCTACAATTTTGATCTGTGAGCTTCAAAGCGACTAATTCGCCGCACATTTCGTCTCTACAAATTGGCATACTTGGAAATACTTCAACCAATCCTGGATCAAGATAAACCTAAGGGCTTGTGAAAGTAAATCCAGATAACCCATTACTGTTCGTCTAATGAAAGCTCACGACTTGGCTGGCTGGCTTGGCGAACCTGCGACCCTGTCTAGCCATTGTGTCGGCGGTTGAAAAATGCCCCGACGTCATTTACATACAATAACCGGCTGTGAATAGCGCGGGACGTGCTCTTAGAGCAAAGCCACCCCATGGGTCCAGGGATGGCACTCACAAGATTTCATACATTCTTCCATAGTTGCAAAAAGTCCAGTGCTAAACTTTTGTCTTGTTTTGTTTGAGAGAACTATGCACTATTTTTGAGGATCCTTAGCACTCGAAATGCTATTATATCTTATAATATAAAATACAGAAAATAATAAATTCGCCTCGATGTCGCTTACGTCGCTATCACGTGTATATAAGAAAGAATGTGATAAATTCGTCGCTCCAGCTACCGTCTCGGTAGCTCAGTTGGTAGACCGATGGACCGGCATTCCAGAGGCGAACGGTCGAGTCCTGCCCGAGGTGAATTTATTATTTTATGTCTTTCATATTATAGTAATTTAGCCTCATCATGCATCTGACGCGACCTGTTTGTGTCTTGACATGTCAAGATTTTACATACATACATACATAAATCACGCCTTTATCCCTTACGGGGTAGGCATAAACCCATGCCCATACTATTACTCAAATCAAACTTGCACTACAATTATGAAACATCGATCGCCATGATAGCTTAGGTTTTTACTTCATTCGACAAGCCACGTCTTGCCTAGTTTAGAAACTTTCCGCCGCTAGCTTAATAGCTTAAGTTATCCTCGTTACTAGACTTTGGAGAGAACTATCAAAATGTAGAAGCTACTTTTGAGAACCATAAGAATCGCCGGCATCTGGAAATGCTAGTTAGTGTCTTTGTGAACGTTGGGTTTGAGTTCTATGTTTGACTCTGACTAAGCTAAAGTCTAGGCCAAATACATTGATTTTGCCATCCCTACCTTATACATTACATCCATAGATGGAGAATTACACATTTCACTTTAAAGTCACGTGACGATTTCCCACACATTGTAAGTAGTGCGTGGTGCGCGATGTAGCGGAAGGAAAGAATTTAATTTGCTCGAAGGGAGCGGATGCAGATGAATTTTTTTAAATTTATATTTTGTAAGTACTCACATTGCGCATTCTTCGTTCACAACTTTTAAGTAGTTGCTAGAACATACTTATTTTAAATAGTTCAACAACTCTTGACGTAAACACAATTTAAATTTACTTTCCAAACAACATACCTAGTTGGTTGAATTCAGGGAATTAAGCTGATTTGCAACACAAATGCAGGCCATTGCGAGAGCAGAAACAGCTGCACCAGTTGACATGAATAATCAGAAGGAGAAACAAAACCTGTGGGTTAATTCGAACAATTCCTCACAGCTTGATGTAAGTGAATAGCCTAGCCCTGTTGAGTTAGAATAATACCACATTCAAGCGCACACAATGCCGTTATTTTGCGAGCGGTCCACATGTCTCTGGTTTCATTTCGCAGCAGCCACCCGGGACAGTCTGCCACTAAACTAATATAACAAACAAATATTATAGCTACAATACTAATGTGAAACTTGTGCGCCTAAATGATACTGTTCAGTTCAAACAAACTCATCTGAAAGAAAACTTAAAAACTATAACAGATGAGAATTACTGTTGTTAGCGTAAAAGATAACAGCGCTGTATTTTAAAAGCAATAATGTGAACTATGCAAAAGTAATTTCTTAAATATCTCTGTATTGATCACAATATCTGGAATTTGTAATCTTCGTATTAATTCTTAGCTGATAAGTTTATGCCCAAGAAATAATACATCATACTTTAGCAGGTTACAAAAACTGTCAAGACGCCCGCTCATGTACCTAAAAAAACAAGTAATATCCCAATAATATAACACATCCTTGATGGGGTGAAGAGTACTCCTATGTATCGACTTACGAACTATACTTGGGAGATCAGCGATGAAGAACCAAATAACTTTGAGCCATTGATTGCAACAGTTTCAATTCAAGGAACGAAAGCCTTTGATTCACTCGAGCGCGCACTCAATTACATAAGTTCGGGCAATTGGGCATCAGTGTTTGTCTCCCATTGTTATAACCTTTTTTTACTGCTTATAATATAAGCTTCATACCCAAAGTCAAGAAAATTTCAATAAGCTGAAATATAAATAATGTAAAAGCAGGAATATCCCAACAACGTAACACATCCTTGATGGCATGAACATCACTCCAATCTATCTTAACGAACTATCCCTCAAACTTGGGAGATCAGCGATGAAGAACCAAAGAACTCTAAGCCATTGATTGCAACAGTTTCAAGGAAGGAAACCCGTTGATTCACTCGAGCGCGCACTCAATTACCTAAGTTCGGGCAATCGGCATCAATGTTCGTATCCCATTGTTGCAAAGTTCCTTATCCCTGCTTGTTTTGGTTATTACTCCTTGAGCCTCGCGAATTAATGTTTACAATCATACGTATGGATATAAAGGCCTAATTAATTTTAATTCGTTTTATGCCTTTTGTAGAGCTCAAGTTTCTCGTGGCGACGTAATAGATTATGAACTTTGTAACTCGTAGATCTAAAGCGGGGGCTGCTAAATTTCATAATATTTTCATTTTCTTTCCGAGTAAACAAACATTTAACTAGGTGCCACTTATCGAATTGCGATGAAAGACGATTGTTTCATTCGAGAGTAATAGAGCGTTTAGTGCTGTATAAGTAACTTATTTCGTGTTTACTTTATCTTCGGCAGCTCGCTGAAAGTCTGCAATTTGGCTGAGTTAACACAGCTTGAAAGGTAAACAATATTCCAGCATAATGAGTAGAGTTTCACCTAAAATATTTGTCTTCCAAATTGCGACAGAACAGTTTATATCGTCTACGTTTAGAAGATAAATTGGCAGATTTTATCTTCAGAAACTTTTAGAAGGAAGCTGTAAAACTATTCCAAGTTTAAAATGCGGTCCCATGTGTTCGCAAGTGATTCATCTCGAAATAATTGTTTCTCGGATCAATTCACTTTCGCTAATGCAAGCAGACGCTCCTGCTCGGTGACAGTGATGAATCGAAGCCATATAGGCACTGTCTAGATAAGGCTAATTTATGGCCACATGTGTGTGTTGCAGCGGTAATGAGATCTCTATTATCGTGAATAGCTCTCCCGAATTAGCGAAATGTGTGTCACAACCCATTCTTTACAAATGAGTCATTGAGCAACCTGTTTGTTGGTGTAACATTTTGGTTATACTGCAATTGAAATAAATTGTTTGAATTAATGTGCATTTTTAAATTTATCCGCACATTCGTCTGCATAGCTTCCGTATTGAATTGAGAATATAAATTGAGCTGCATCTCACTTGAATCCGAATACGAATCGGCTATAACTAACCAAGCCGCTTGCAATAAGTAAGAGCTGGCGCGCAGGGATTGCCTGATTCCACTATTGTCTCGATCCGAATAGTCTTCACCATCCAATCACGGTTGCATGGTCTGGCTCATCCGTCTCCCAGGGGAAATCCGGGCACAGATGCTGTTTAATCTGCAAATAGGTTTAGATACAATAGCACTTATTTATCTTTGGAAATTTATTCACCTAAACATGCATCAAACGTAAAATTAGGTCGTCCAAAAGGTACTTGTCTAAAAATACCCTGACGAAGGTTTTTGTAAATGGCTCCCTTTTCAATGTTTGACATTCGCGGGGACGTTTCCGGAACAAACATAAACTGTGAAATAAAAATGTCAACTCATTAATATGGCCAACTACGTATATCAACATATTCGATGTCACTAACGACGCTTGCTATGAAAGGAATGTCAACTAGATTGTCAAGGCAAATAGATTGACGAGGCGATGCGATTGTTAATACCTATTTATGTTCTAAATATAGGTCGGCATAAAGCGGACAATGACCTGCGGGTTCGCTCAATTTTCTAAAGACATTTATCGGAGAGTATCACCAATTGTAACTCTCGTAATGTGAGGAAAAAGAAACTCGGACATTTAAGAGGCGATTACCCGATTAGTGCGTGATAAATGTCGTTGAATGGTCTCAATTTACAATTATCATCGTTTACTTCACTACGTACGTACTCTTGCTGAACTCATTTCAAATTGTAATTTATTTCCATTAGTAATATCTTCTCGTAACACTACATTACCATTGGAATACGGTAATACGTAAAACAGCCTATAGCTATTTGTTGATTGGACATTCAACATCAAAGCACCGAAACTTGGCTCCGAATAAATCTTGAACTAATTGTCAGGCGACGGCTATAGTAAGGTTCCCCTCAGAATTTCTCCGGAATGTAAACAGTGGGCATAGACGTGTATGGTTATCGATAACCTCGTTGACATATTAACGAGATGTTGAAACGGATCGGTAAGTGCAGACGACGACAGACACGGGCCAGGCTCTGATCTATTTCTGGTCGAGACGTTGACCTGCAGCTATCTGCATCTCAATGCAACACGACTATTAATTCTACCAAATTTATAGCTAGGGATTATGCGCTGTAAAAGATTCTCCGCAATACGAATCCGGTAGCCCGTTAGCTGTGAGCTTAGCAGCAAATCTGTCGAGTGGCCACAACCACATTTAACCCCAAAACAGCCAGCTGCTCCTGCTGCCAACTAGATTCCGGAAATACGATCAAGCTCTTGAGCTAGTTTACCGGATATCCATTTACTCGATACTATATAAGTAGTACTGGTAATCCCGTTTGATTATCACTACATAATCAGTATAAAACAAAGTCGCTGTCTCTGTCCCTATATCCCTATGTATGCATAAATCTTTAAAACTACGCAACGGATTTTGATGCGGTTTGAGCTGGAGCGGGTCGCTAGTATTTTATAAACCAAACGTCATTTATTCATATCTTGTGTAGGTATATGGCCTACTTTCTCTCAAAAATCAGGGACTTTGAACACACACAATAAAATTCACCAGGCGTGATATTTGTGATTGTGACTGGTACAAATAAAACGTCTACAAAGGACTTTCATCCCGTGACGCTAAGGGTCGCCGGTTGAAGCCCTTGTTTACCTATTGTTTGGGCACATTGTGTCTCCATCTACAATTGTTTGTGATACAATTTATGGGTTCCACTTGGACCGGTATTTTTTACCGTCATTTTTCGAGAACAGCCGATAACGAAATCTGTTTGAGTGAGTCGCCTGATTTGCGTGTCTGCTATTGTTCAAAGGTTTATTTTGCATATCAAACAGTTGCCATTCCAATATTCCTTTGGTTCGAAGGAATCAGTAATCATAACCGGGTAGGTACTTAAAACCGTCTATTCTGTATTATTTTCTTTCATGCTGGAATGGAAGGGATATAGATTCCCCCGCTGTTTTCCTTCTCGGAAAACCTGTAGAATTCTAACTGAGGAAAACGAATTAAGACGCTCAAAATCGATATCGATCTATTGTCATGTCGTTGAAGCTCTGCCTACCCTGAAGGACTACAGGCGTGATTATAAGTAAAGGTATTTAAAACTGGAAATGAGCCGACATCGTTTTGGGCTCGGTTTATTCTTACTTCGTTACCAGGGTCGTCCGTTTTGCCCGCACGAGTATTGATTCACCTCGCGGGGAACAAGTTTCTGTTATTATAATTCTGTATACCTAAACGGATTCATAGCTTTAAAATAAAGCTATGAAATATTCAGTATTTTCTTTCATAATATTGCGTATCTTAAATATCATCCGTTAATAGAACAAATCAATATCGAATGGATCCACTTCATTTGTTAACATTGATTGAAAAACTTCCTACTCGAAAAGTTATAAGCACTTTCTTCGACGTCTATCCCTTTGTGTTAAGTGTCTAACAAAGAGTCAGTTTCCTGTTTTGACTTCATTTCGTTTATTAATTTATTTAATTCAAACGCAATTTCCTTGAAATGCAACTTCCTGATAGAAGTTTGAAGGTGAATTTCTGAAAAAATTCGTCTAATTTATTCCGAGAGCTTTTCTTTGATCTTCGAGACATGAAGGCACGTCTGCTTTGTTTTTTAATAGTTTGCCAGCTAATTTCTCATCGCTCGTTTTAAAAACTATAAATTTTCTATTCTTTTTTTAATTAAAATGTTCAACATCATGAAATTAGCGATAGAAAAACTTGCTTCTCCTCCGGGGTAGAGTAGAGAGAGGGAGAAAAGTGTTTGGGTGTATTGCAATGCAATATAGGTGAAAGGCTATGACTGTGGCAAAACTTGCATAGTTCTTTCTAAAAATTAACCTTGTCAGATATGACGAAAACGCACGATTGTGATGTCGTTGACGCTTGACCTACCCCATAACGGATACTGCAGGCGTGACTTTGACTATACCGGGTGTAAGGAACAGCGTCCCGCCAACTGATGGGGGTGCTGAGTCAACGAAACTGAACAACTATCAGCAGGATCCTTTTTTTTTCAGGAAGTGAAAAAAAAATGGTTTTCCGTACAAATTGGCTTATACAGGTGGAAATTTTGTATTGGAAGGTAATTTTTCTTTTCATCTCCTGAAAGAATTTCCCGGTGAAAGTTGTTCAGTTTCGTTGACTGAGCAACCCCTATCAGTTTGCGGGACGCTGTCCCTTACACCCGGAATGTAGGTATGTATGTATCGGTGTAATCGGTACGTATTTGGACCCCTATCTTCCCTGAGTATCTCCAACATTACATACATACATACGTATAATTACCCCTAACTGCCTCCGTGGTCTAGTGGCTAGTGCCATGGACTCCCGATCCGGAGGTCCTGGGTTCGATTCCCAGGGGGGAAACACAAAGTTGATATTTGAGAATTTATCACTTTGTGTATTTTTCCCCAGTTTGGTTAGGACATTGCAGGCTGAATCACCTGATTGTCCGAAAAGAAAAAAAAGATTTCGTGCTTCGGAGGGCACGTTAAGCCGTCGGTCCCGGTCGCTGTCTTTGATAGTGGTCGTTACTCAAACCATGTCAGAGGCCTGATAGTTGTGCTACTAGGCGGTTTAAAAACTCTGACACCAGGGTTCATCGGGTCGATAGACTCGATACCCACTCGAAAGAAGAAGAAGAATTACCCCTTTATCTCTAATGGAGCAGGCAGAGCATAAACGACCTTAACAGAGGTCGTTCCGCCACGTCTGACAGTCTTGAGGGTTATTTAAGGTAAATTTGTGGGTATATTGCTGTATTTATAGGTTGTCAGCCCATCGCCTAAATTGCAATATACCGAAACCCTCGGATCGCTTAGCTGGTTTTTACAGCACGCCTGGAAGGAAATGCTTGCACATTCAATATTTTTCTCTCGCTCCCAGGCCAGCATGGAAGAAACAACTCCTAAATTACTTAGAGGGTAACTAGGTCATTGTTGGGAAACACTTGTCGGGTCCCGTTGCTTAGGTCGTCGCTCTGTCAAACAGACTGCTTAGGTGGAAACAGAGCATAGGTGGCGCCCTCAATAATAATTAATGTATTGTCTCTTAACTACAAACATTCTCATGAATATTTTAAGTTTAGCGGAATCCGCAAGTAATTCTCCATTTTATAACACATACTATCATAATTCATAATGAGTATCGAAGCTTTGTATTACAAATGTGCTACAAGTGGCCACTATACATGCTTAGTTATAATTATGATATTATAGGTTATAAAATTAAGAATTACTTGCTATTTCCGGTAAACGTAAAATATTAAATTTTAACACTAAACGATAAACAAGTGTTATTCATAATGAAAACTGCAGGCGCGGGCGCAGCGAGCAGCGAACCGCAGTCGAAGGTTGCACTAGGCGGCGGTGGAGTGTGACTTTCTTCTCTTCTGATGAAGATCCTCGTATAGGGTCGAAACGTCGAGGGCTAACCCTACTTCAATACAAACAAGTACCTAAGTCGATCAGTTTTCAATATTCATTAAAATGTTTGAATTTTAGACACAATTAATTTAAAATTCTTCCATGCTGGACTTGGAGAGATAGAAAAACATAGAATGTTCCAACTGCTCTTCCTCCCGGGCATGCTGTAGAAGCCAGCAAAAGTGACTCAAAGGTTACAGTGTATTGTAATTTAGGCGATGGGCTGACAACCTGTCACTATAGCAATAAAAATTACAATCTAAAATTGGCGTCAATTTTTGTCAGACGTGGCGGAAGCGCCTTTTACGAGGCGTTTAACGCTCTGCCTATCCCGTAAGGGATAAAGGCGTGATTTTATGTATATGTGTTAATTTAAAATTGGTGTCGCCACCATCGCGCCACAGATCGCCCCTTAATTGAATCTTAATGGTGAGCCCGAGATTCTGAACAATCCTGAAATCTATCTGTTTGCTGACCGTCGTCATTGTGAGCATTGTGTACTTCACCTTCGTCAAGATTTGCAGGTTGTTTGAAAATTGTTTTATGGGGATTGATTCTAATGTTTAAAGTTCTTCAATACAGTACAGTATTTTTTATTGCACTTAACAAACATCAACATCAGCCACAACAATCCACTGCTGGACTAATATTAAAAAATACAAGAAGCACAAAAGGAAACGTTTTGGCAGACTATGGTAAATACTTATTACTTTCAGGCAGAAGGTAACCCACCCCTTTTAGTACTACACAGCCACCTTTTAGTACTTACTATTTTAATTCCCAAACCTCTATGCACCACTATATGCACAGCATGTTTGACTTTAACTTTCCATACAACTTTATCATTTTATTTAAACATATAATCACACCTTGATCCCTGATGGGGTAGAAAGAGCGTAAATGACCTAAACAAAGCTTGTTCCGCCACGTCTAACAAAAATTTGAGGGTTATTTAAGATAGATTTTGTAAGTATATTGCTGTAGTGATAGATTGTCAGTCCATCGCCTAAATTGCAATATACTGAAACCCTCGGATCCCATAGCTGGTTTTTACAGCACGCCCGGAAGGAAATGCAGCTGGCACATTCTATAGGCCGTATTTGTAATCAACTCTCAAGAGTGACAGCGAGTTTGTGTTCGTATCAGAAATGTCATATCAGTACAAACTGGCCTGTCAAATCCATACTTAATATTGCTCTCAAGTATGAGATCTTTAAAAATAAGAGCGATGAGAGATGTTTTTCTGTCGCTCCCAGTTCAGCATGGAACAATCAACAATCAATCAACAAATTTATGATCCTTTATTTATACATATCTTATCAATGCTTACATTTCCATTCATTCCATGCATAGTATATTTGAAACGTCGCACCTGCCGATGCAACGGTACTTCTGAACAACGACCGCTAGTACAGCTGTTGTGCAAGAGTTAGCTGGATAGCGTTTCTGCGGTTACCAGTGCATAATATTATATTATGGCATGCAAAATGCGGCGTTGCAAGGTATCATATAGAGTTAAATAGCGAAAATACACGTCAAAATATGATTTTTGGTAGTAAATAAAATTTTCGTGCCAATAACAAAAATAATTGGGTTTGAGTTACTTTACCAGTTACCACAATAGAAAATAATTGGCTATGTTATCACTTAGGTACCGCGTATGAAAAAATATAATAAGAGTCAAATTAATTAATTCTGTTTTTTTTTTAACTTCCCGATACCGATAAATAAGTATTTAGAAGTATAATGGAGTCTCTGTCGACCTGTTACTACAGCAACACTTACACAATCCTTCATCAGAATTTGTCAGATGCGGTGAACGCTAAATTTCACCCCGTAATAGCTGGATGTTATTTATTTTTTAAAATATATTCTTTTATAATTCGCACGACACTAACGAGATTTTCAAATAGTCCACAATCAAGCGTTCTCAGCGGAGCGCGACTTCTCCAAACGCTATTACATTACGCACGGAGTACAGAGGAAACAAAGAGATGTAATTTCAGTTGTGACCGCAACGGCCCGACCTGCTAATAAAGTAAACGCTACAGTTTGTTCGCGCGTTTATAAGCACCTTTGTCAGAGCAACCATCAACAAACTCAATTTTAAGTTAGTTCTGTCACACTCTGTACACCATAGGTCAAGAAGAAACCTACAGGTGTCTATATTGACAACTTCACCAAACGCTATTAGATTACGCACGGAGTGCGGAGGAAACAGAGAGATGTAATTTCAGTTGTGACTGCAACGGACCGACCTGCTAATAAAGTAAACACTACAGTTTGTGTTTGTTCGCGCGTTTAACAGCACCTATGTTAGAGCAACTATCAACAAACTCAATTTTAAGTTATTCTGTCACTTAGGTACGTCATACATTTTAAAAGTCTACAGTTATGTATATTGCAGACTTCGCCTAACGCTATACTACACTACAGTTTGTCTTTGCCAGAGCAACCATCAACTAACTTAATTTTAAACTTAATTGTCAACTATAGGTAGATCTGTCGCATCACAGGTTAAGAAGAAGTCTGCAGTTTTCTATATTGACCACTTGGACAAATGCTATTAGATTACGCAAGGATTACGAAGGAAACAAAGATATGTAATTTCAGTTGTGACCGCAACGGTCCGACCTGTAAGCCTCTAATAAAGTAAATGCTACAGTTTGTCTTTGTTCGCCCACGTTCATAAGGGACCTTTCATCACACTTTGTCACAGCAACGACCAACTACTAACTCATTATTGGACTCAAACTCTATTGCTACATTTCAAAAGATATTTAAGTTTGTTCTGTCTCTTTCTTAAGTTAACAAAAGGGGAAGCATACAACTGGCAAAGTGACGTTTGACCTGCAGCAAGCCTCTGTCTAATAAAGTAAACGCTAGAGTTTGTCTTTGTTCGCTCACGTTTATGAGGAACTTGTCATCAATTAACTTAATATTGGCTTCAATTCTGGTGTCATGGCATATTTCGAAACTGAGATCTTGGTCACTTCAAGAGTCACTTCGACGATCGTAAAACTTTAAAAGTTTAAATAAGAAAGTTCTTGCCTGAATTTATTGTTTATTTCATAAAATTAAATTTGAGTCCGCCTTAATTTCTTCAATCGACGCTATTGTCTTGATTATCCTCTCCACCTTAGTGTCTGCTCTGCTTTTGATATCAAATAATTATAATTTCATTTCCCATGATCAAATCTGCTGTTATTCCTATTGAAGGCTTGTATTGTTCAACCTGTAAAACGGAACTAGTTTTCATTACGTGAGAGCTGCCATGTGCGCGTATCTCTTGTTTGCTCTGCCTCTGTCACAAATTTCCGAGTTGATAATGAAAAGCCCCGTCGCCTCTCGCTGGCTAATTTGACTTCAAAGAAACGTTAGAGGTTGTAATTTCAGTAATCACAGAGCTACGTATTATACATTAGCACCGTGCGTATGTTTATCCAACGTTTCTTGTTTTATAAGGTTTATTTTCTATTAGTTACTATATTTGTTATTCTGCGCAAGCATAACAGTAAATACTTATGCGAATAGTATTTAATCAACTTTACAATTATGTAAAATTTCACATTACATTTCATACTAATGATTTATAGCATGTGAATATTTCTGCACTTTTTCACTGCGTACTAGTAAATAAAACTCTGTAGGTTTTTCAACGAGTCTGCTGTGGATGGTCGCGTTCAGTTGCGTGACTACGAAAACTTCCTTTTGAAGAAAAACTCTATGAGAGACGCTGATATGCTATAAATCAAGTTTTAGTAGCTCCTGGCGCTGCTGGTGCCGTATTCACTCCATCAAACGTCAGGCAAAAACCTCCGGAAAACTATTTCTCGTTTTTCTTTTTCTATACTCGTATCGTACGTGAATTTTAGAAAGATTATGAATGAAATGTTCAAAGAATTTGACTTATTGTATTACCAATTTAAATATTTAATTCTTATATTAACAAGCTAAATTTAAGTACTTTTACATACCCGTATAAAAACATCCAAATAAATCGCTGCTTGGAAAGAGTAGGTAATTAAAGTTCATATCGTTTTTTAATGCGATCTCATTACATTATCATCTCGTTTGTAAAAATAAAAATGTACAAAACTATTTCCCTCCGTCTAATTAAAGGTATGGAACACTATGCTTTAAATACATACAATATCAAAGGAAAAACAAACCTATTATATTATGTTACTTGGTCAGTTTCGGATTCCCCTTGTCACAGTGATTGATTACCTCTGCGACATCCAACCTAATATAAGCGGAACTTCTTTCCCAAATAAATCCATGTATTACAGCTTTTGATATGAAACGTATTCAAAATGTCACATTTTACTGTTTAATTTACACGTTATAATGGGTGTAGCCGTGTTGAAAGTGGCAGTAGGTCAAGGCAGTTGCAACGAACAGACGAAAGTGAAAAACGCAAGACAGATGTATAGTAGACAGACACGCTGTTCTCGTACGTAACAGATGAGAAACAGGATAGTTTTTGTTTTAGCGAACACGGGTACAATATACGAGACATGTGTCTTAAGATATTAAGATATTTGGCACGTGGCACTCGTGAATCCTACTGTTATCCGCTAAGCTGCTCGTAATATATTGCCTACGGTTACAAGTTTGCCACCGAGAGTTTCGTAATTACAGTTGAATATCGAAGCGTGACCGAAAGAGCTTATTGTAGAAGGAGCATAGAGAAAGAGCCCTTTGTAACATGTTAACGTAACTTTTGTGTAAACCTTCTTTCACAGAGAAGACACGCAATAATATTATTTTTTTATCTTCATGTCTTCCCTTGCTTTGTTGTCCTTTTCTGCCTTTGTGTTGATAATAGAGGCTTTAACACACGTGCTTGCAAATGTAATTAAAATTGTATTCCTTTTTGGTTTTATAATTTTAATTAGGTAATGGAAAACGGAATATTGTGTTTGCATTACTCGTTAAAATTACACCTGTATTCTTTAGATTCTTCTTCTTAGCGAGTGGATTCTCGAGTCAAACGACGAGATGAACCTGGTGTCAGAGTTTTCAAACCGCCTAGTAGCACAGCTATTAGACCTTTGACGTGGTTGAAGCAATGACCACTACCAAAGCCAGACCGGGACCGACGGCTTAACGTGCCCTCCGAGGCACGGAATCCTTTTTCTTTTATATATACAATCAGGTGATTCAGTCTGCAATGTCCTTACCAAACTGGTAAAAACCTCACAATGATAAATTGACAAATATCAACTTTTGTGTTCCCAAACTGGGAATCGAACCCAGGACCTCCGGATCGTAAGCCATGGGTCTGACCAATAGACCACGAAGGCAGTTAATCTTTAGATAGTTAGAATTTTTGTAAGATACCATATGTTATTCAAATTGCTAATGAGAAAATATCCTGGTCATATAAAATTACAGCTCAGTATAAAAGTAGCCACTTAGTAACAGGTGTAGCAAATGTTCGATAAATTCAGATGCCAGTACTCCCAAGAACTTTGGGTAAGCCCAAGCGAACGCACAATGGTATAAGCAATGAGGATTATCAGCTGATCCCATGGGCTCGGTTGATGCAAGGCGCGGGGGGGAGCGATTCCAACTGCACTCGCCAGTTGCCCGACCACGGCCGAACCAGACGGTCGTCTACGTACGCGCTCCGACCCATGTGCCTTTGACTTCACCAGCCGGCATTCTTAGTGACTTTAATAAGTGAAGTTTCAATTGGATTTAAGTGTTGATATAGTGCCCAAGTGGAGTTCTTTATAAACTTTGTGCTTTTGAACTGACTTGGAGTTGCTGCTTCGCCGGTTCAAGGTGTCTGAACTCTTTGAAGTAAAGACAGTTCTTATCCTTGTAAACTCAAGTAGGTAAATTTAATGTTATTGCTTTCGTACGTAAAGAGTAAAAACATAATTTAGTTTTATTTGCTTATGAACCCTTTGCTGCTGGTAATATTATTACGAAATTGTATAATTTTATAGCCTATAGAACTTGCTATTCCATTAAGTAAAACGAATGATTATTTTTCAATCACAAAACACATTTAAGCGTTATAGTTGTTATAGGGCACATAAAAATTTCAAGGGGGTTTGAACGTTAGAGGACGGCTATTGATTCCGTACCCTAATAAAATCCGCATATTGAGAGCTGCCCTTCATATATCGAGGGTAACGCGGAGTGCCTTGGGGCTGATCTGCGAGGAAGATCAGTCAATCTGACGGATGTTATTCATAAACTCCCCGGGCAGCTTCACAGCCAAAAAGATCTATTAAATCATTCATATACATACTTTCTTACACACCGGTTTCAACTTTCTTTTATATGAATTAAAATAAAGTACCGTAAATGATATTAAAATAAGTCACAAGTACATTAGCTAATTTATACTAAGTAGCTGCACTATATAGTATAAAACAAAGTCGCTTTCTCTGTCCCTATGTATGCATAAATCTTTAAAACTACGCAACGGATTTTGATGCGGTTTCTTTTAATGGTGAGAGTGATTCAAGAGGAAGGTTTATATATATAATACATGCATAATATAGTAGAGAAACACTGATAATTTTCGTGCGAAGCCGGGGTCGCTAGTTCACAATAAATGAGAAATGCTCTGACGGCGGTATTACGTTCGATTTACATAAACTTTTAATAAAAACAAACCGAGTACAGAACCTTGATGTATACACTTAGTTAAACTATGACTCATGATGACGTGACTTATAATCTTTGTTTATATTCCGGGCTTCCTATTTGTACAGTTGGTTATACACATTATTGCATATCTGAAGCCAATCATTAGTTATGGATATTAAAGACAAGACACGGTTCAACTTTCAAAGGCTTTGTTAAGATCTATTCATGTCAAATAAATCAGTCTTTCGCGAAAGTGTAGGTGTTCGCTTCCATAAACCGCTAACAACATTGACTACATGACGTTAATGTTGAAGAGTTCTTTTCTAAAGCCATAAATAATCTCCAATTGACTTCTCAATGAATAATTGTATAAGAGGGCATCGACCTGTAAATCTTCCTGTTCATCCGGTGTTAGCGATATGCATAGCTAGAAAACTGCGTTGCCATGACAACATCCACGAGGCACGCAATGCCGTCATGCGCCGGCGCACACGTCGATACTACTGAGGCTAAACTTGACACCTACCTTAGCTTGTCTATTCACCAGTGTACTTTACCCAACACGCCATTGTTCCGTACCTATCAATTTCCCTGTCGACAACAACTAAGCTGGAAATTGAAATACTCTTGAACATTAATAAGAAATCCGCAATTTTTCTTTATTTTTCTTCCAGGAAAAGGCTTATCTCCTCGTAATGAGGAGTTGGGCCGGAAGGACTGCTAAAGTACGGGAGGATTTTCTTCCGAGTCGTATGGCAAAAAACTTTTCGATGTTAGCTTCTATATAACAACTTTGTGTACCTGTGTTCAGTCCGTGTCTTTTTTGCCAGCATGTTTGTTAAATTGATACGTATGATACTATCGGGTTTTATCGTGGTTAAGTTATACGAGACACTCCAATTATCGTTTAATCGATTTTATATGAATAAAACCAGAGTTTTTGTCTGGTTTTCACTTATCGCTACATTCCGTCTATACAATTTGTCTATTTTATCAATACCTATAATGTATTGCAAGTAAGAGAAACAAAGATAACATGACAAATTCGATTTGATTTCGGAACCCTTTGTCGTATAAAGCTACAAAGAGTGTTGTGTATACAGGCAAATCCTTCAGAAGCAGGGTACTGCCTATGCTGAATGAAAACTTCTTTGATCAGTGCAATTCCCTGTTGAATAACAGAGAAAAACGACATCTTCTAATCCTTATCTTTGAGAGATTGAGCCCCGAATGAGCGAGTAAATAATTTATACGGAGGGTGAAGTGTGATTGTGTGAGGGAAGATATTAAAAAATAAACCTTCTTTGGTGGTTGTAATTTACAAGAGAATATTTTAAAAATAAATTACGTTCCTTTGACATTCAATCATGAACGTACGAATAATTTATTAGGTACCTAAACTGCGAGTTTGAATAACATATGGGGTGAAATTAACCCCAATCTGTCCCTTCGATCTTCGCAGTGACTTGCAATATCGTCGAAATAGGCGATTAATTGTCGCGAAGATGCCACTCATCAAGATTGAGGGTGTCTATTACAAATAACAGCCAATATTGGGACAAGAAAATCATTAATCGAATAAAAGGTACCTTGAGTTTACACTACAGATTCCATTGTTTTTCGGAATTGGTCTGTATTAAATATTCGCCCTCTATTTTAAATTATGGAAATTTTATTATGTAAATATCAAGACAGCTGGTTTAATTTATTAATACTGGGTTAGTTTCATAGGCTGGAGGCTGGATGTTAGGATGTTATTACAGCTGTTAAGAGTGTAATAGATCGATCGATCAACATTTTTGTTATGTTGCTGTTTCTTGTCTAGGAGGAGCCTCACTCTAATGAAGGGTACCATACACATGTCAGCCAGCCTTAAATACGAACAGCTGTGAACCCTATATTGCCATGAAAGTAATGTCACCGAACTGGCTATATAGAAACAGATATGCGAACAAGTTATGCCGGTACACCCCTAAATCCTCGCATCGATTGCTCCCGGCTAAATATTCTATTTTATTACGAAGCAGGTGGCCTCGTTTGTTTGCTCACGGTCTAACACGCTACAAAGGATTCTCCGATTCCCGATTCACGATTCCCGACGCTCGCCGTCTGTTTATCGGCGTAATGTTTATCCACAATTTAGAGAAACGGCGTCGGAAACCATTCTAATTTATTGGACTTTTTGTGAAACGAAATTACTGTTTGTTTAGTTACTGTTTGGCGTATTTGTCTTTAGGCCGTTAGTAAGGCGCAATGTCTTTATTAGTTCGTTCTGTGCTTGATCAAATTTAAAATGCTGTGGTGCGTAAAAATGCGCTGCATAGCAATAGACATTTCTTAATTTACATTTTATCTTGGGCATTATGTTTACATTACCTAACATTAGTTAGGTTTTATCTTATCGAGAACAGTTCAACACGTTAACTAGGAAAGCGCTTGGAGAGCGTATCTGAAAAACGATGAGCATATTTTGGATCACGGTTGCGTTAGGGGAACTTATCCATAGTGCCACTCGTAGCACACGACACCATATCATCAGCTTCTGTAGAACTTTGGAGTGGGATGGGATCAACCTCCTAGTGGTCCACCCTTGGCAACGGCAATACAGGCTTGCCTAAGATGAAGTCCGGCTGAACGATCCCAACAAAAGCGGTAGTAGTCTCCGCAAGGGGCTGCGTAGCTCGCGACCCTCTCACCGGAGTCTGGCGACAAACAGCATGCTGTTTTCCGTCGGTGCGTGAGATTGCCACTGCCATAACAGGCATCTTCTGGGTGAGCTCGCTCCATCGTCGACTCTGTCACGGCCATCTCTGACCTAGTGTCTAGACTCAAGAGCAAACCGATTTCTAATTTTAAAAAAAACTCTTTTGTCTGTTGCACCTATGCTTACGGTTTTGTGCCAGTTACATCCACTTTGATCCCGTCAGCACGAGTCTAACTTCAACTAGTCAATGGCATATTGTAATTTCGTACAAACAATCGTTTACGCGCATGTGTGCCCATGTTATCTTCGCTTTAAGCAGGTTAGCACATGGTAAACGTAAGCGTATTACCGGCGCCGAGTAGGTATCTACCAAGTTGCTAATTACTTGTGAAATTCAAACTTAGAACAAAACGCTTTCAATTTCCAGCCAGACAGAACGAAAGAGGAACATTTTGAAACAGGTAAGTAAGCTATATGTATTTTGTAAATATTTTGGCATTGAGATATTCAGTGCAGGGCTTGTCAACATACCCGATTACCTATCTTCATAAAATATACCTAAGTTTGTACAATAACGGGTGTAAGGGTCAGCGTCCCGCAAACTGATAGGGGTTGCTCAGTCAACAAAACTGAACAACGTTCACCGGGAAATTCTTACAGAATATAAAAAAATATGTTAACCGTCCCATACAAAATGACCACCTCAATCAGACAATTTGTATGGAAGAACGTTTTTTTATTTTCAGTTCCTGAAAAAAAAACCTGGTGATACCTGAAGAAACCTGTTTAGTTTTGTTGTTCGAGTAACTCCTGTCAGTTTGCGGGATGCTGTCCCTTACACCCCGTATAATTTCACTGGAAATATTGCATGTAAAGTCTTCATGCTTGTAGACGTCATACATAACCATAAAACAGAGCATAAACCGAATAATAATTTCGCTTCATGAAATTCTTCAGTCTCGACTCTGTTTTTTTAGGTTATTAAACGGTAAATTGCTATATCAGATCAAGTTGATCGTACTATAGCCACATGCGTGCAAAGAAATCATAACTCTACTGGTCTACTATACAATTACCTTTTGTTCTTATCACAAAAACGTTTATGCGTGCTTCTTTTATTCCATTCATAAACTTGCGCTATTTCTCAATAGGAAGTGAGTAATCATTTATATACTCCAAGCAAGGAGTTACGTTGTAATTTCTCTGCGAAATTTATCTTTTCATCTACATACAATCTAGTTTTTGCGATGAGAGAGAGATTTTGGAGGTGAATGGTTTTCAAGGTCTTCCTTAGAACGATAAGTGAAATTCTGAATGAAGTAGAGTTCCAAAGGTTTTGACTTGAATGACAACATGAAGCTCTACACAAGTTACTTGTGAGTGTATAATGGTCTATAATGCGTAGGATAATGCAGATCTGATATGCATTGTTAAAATTTGAAGAAATACTACAGTTCAACAGTCAAGAATAACGACCATGTTATTATTATTATTCTTTATTGAGTACAGAAAGTTTACAATAAAATAAAAATAAACAAACTTAAAATTATTTCACAAAGGTGAGCTTATCTCTGTAAAGATATCTCTTCCAGCCAGCCTATGTTAAAGACATAATCATAAATAACTTATCTATACTTCGTTAATTTAGCTTTGAGTTATCGATACCCACTTGTTTTGAATTGAAGCCCATAAACTGCTTTTTCTTTACAACTTCAAAGTAAGTGAACCGCAAACCATAGGTATGTTTGTAACAAGGTCAAGTCTGCCGTTCCGAAATTTGAACCTCTGTTATGTTATAAGTTGCAAAGAAAAAGCTGTTTATGGGCCGTAAAACACGTTGATAACGATAACTCAACATTATATAAACATACATACATACATAAATCACGCCTTTATCCCTTACGGGGTAGGCAGAGCGTTTAACGCCTCATAAAAGGCGATTTCGCCACGTTTGACAAAATTGAGGGCAATTTTAGATTGTAATATGTATTGCTATAGTGACAGGTTGTCAGCCCATCGCCTAAATTACAATACACTGTAACCCTCGAATCCCTTTTGCTGACTTCTACAGCATGCCCGAGAGGAAGAGCAGCTGGAACATTCTATGCTTTTCTATCTCTCCCAGCCCAACATGGAAGTAATTATATAAACAAAGGACAGTTATATGTAACATGAGTACCTATGCAAGTAATTCCTAACATGCTTTGCTCTGGTAATGTTATTGACCTATAACAAGCTGAACTCTTCAACTCCTTGCAGTACCTACATATGCACTAACTGCATTCGCTAAGGATCTTCACGCTACTTCAGCTAGTACCCTTTTAACCCGATTAACCCATGAACCTTTCAATTACTTACGTATTAACTTTATTCGCCATGCACTTGTATGCGGAACTAACCAGCTAATCGGACATTGTCGTGTCAATGTCCAATGTAATGAGATAAGTATTGATCCGGCTCAGGAGTTGGGATCTTTGCTTTGCGTAACTGGATGACTTAAGCATTGGCCGTAAAACAGGACGTCACATTATTAGTGTTAAAACTGCTTAAAGGGTCCATGACTTCTTCTTCTGTCGTGTGGGTATCGGCCTATGACTATACTAAACCAAGTGGAAATTTAAAAAAAGGAATTATTAACACATTTTACTATTTTAAACGGTCAACTCGCGATACGTATTAAGGTAAAACATAGAAACTGAATTTCATCCCGACGTTTTAACTTGGTTTCACAAACCGTGGTTGTGGATCAACTTTACTTAAGTCTTTGCCTGCAAAAACACAGTAAAATGCGTAGTGTATCTTCAATTTTTTAACGGTTTAAGCACCCTTTTAGGCATGACGCTGCAACAATGTCTGCTTAATGACACTGAAAAGGGATCAATGAATGTGCTGAATTTAATCATGTACAGCAATGTTTCAGTATCGTTGAAACATGATTTAACATAGTTAAATAAGTACATTCTATTTTCTAACGGTCGTAGAGTGAGGGGAGTTAGAGTAGAATGTCACGACTTTACATAGCATGCAAAAACGATCGTTTCTCTGCTAGGAAAATGGCAAAGTAGCGTCCTTATTCGTCAAGCTATCGACGAACACGCTGATTTAAGTTTTATAAATGTTTCAGAATAAATAGTCATGTCATGACAATGTCAACAAAGCAAAAGCGTGTCTTCCAGCTTCTAACGATGTAAGGAGGTAAAGGAACCCTCAGCAAGTAGAATGTCACGACTTTACATGGCTTGCAAAAATGTTCGTCTTTCCGCCAGGCAAATGGCAAAGGAGTGTCTTTATCCGCCAAGACTATTCACCCGACGCCGTCACAAAGCGGCCGAAAGCGGGTCATTCGAGCGAGGGCTAACAGCAAATGCGTTTTATACCGAGAATTGCAGAGTTCACTCACATCGCAGCTTAAGGCAAGCTCGTCACCAAATTGGAAACTTGATAATTTTATCCCACTTCTGCTGGTCAAATTTTACGTGGTACAATACTAAACGTATAATGACAGGAGCCAAAGAGGAAAAATATTAAAAAACTAAAATAGCTTGACTCCTTTTCTTGTCTCTTGTTTCTATATATTTTGAGCCATGCCAAGCCACAGATTTAAGATTATCCGTCCTATTCAGAGACTGAACCAAATACTTTTTGGATTGATATTTTTTTAGATACTCATTACAAAATCTTCCAAAAAATATTAAACTCAGGTGTTTTCTTCTCAGGCAGCGAGAAATACACCAACTTTTTAAATCTTCCATCGCCTTAAGGACTAACATGAAGCATTCCTGATTTTGCAAACAAACTACAGAGTCATCTTATGACTGTGCGCGTCTGTGCGTGACGACGTGGATTGACGCCATCAAGGAATGAAGCCGATCAAATTCCTCCAATTCCGTTTTTTGCGTTCCGAGAAACAAATCTGGTGAAATGAGGTTTCTAGATAATTCGACGGGTTTCTTCTGCAATGTCACATCGACATAGCACTAATTGCAACCAAGTTTCTCTTCGGCAATTGCGTGTGGTTTTACCGGCGGAGATAAAAACCGACGAACAGATAAGAACTTAAGAACCTGGACCTGTCTGTATATACTTAGTATCTTTCTCATTTGTAATCCCCAGAAAGCCATATCTTACAAAATATGAGTTTGTACAGACAAGTCCCGTCTTCAGAGTTTTATGATAATGTACCTGCGTAATATTCATGAGAACAAAAATACAAGGCAGGATCTGCCTAGAAACGTTCGTGAAATCTTTGTTTTGTTTATTCAAAGCAAAAGTAAGCCTGCAGAACAAAATATAAATGTTCATAAAATTTTATTCGTTTGGCCAAGGAGCAAAGCAGAAGATAAACTGGAATTATCCGGATATCAGAATACCACGAAATGTTTTGAGGAACAAGTAGATTCTGTCTGGTTTGCGAAGAAGTATTTCAGTCATATAATTTAACAAGGTCCTATTAACGGGTTTTACTGTCATTCCGTTCCTTATAGTTGTACGTGACTGCGACGACATGTACCAGAGCGTCATGTATCGTCGATTCCGTTGGTGATTAAAGAGGTTGTTATTTTCGTCGAGTCACATATTCATTCTCGTTCTGTCAATCAAACAGGCAATCGGTAGCAGTTTTACTTTACGCCCAGTTCAGATTACTGTGACATTGGCGAAAATCTCCAATATCAAAGTCAGGAGGTTATCTGCCGTAATGTGTATAAATCAGTGCATGTTACTGATATCTTGCAATTGGCAGGTCTTCACACAGAAGCTTTGTTTGAAGAAACTCATAAATTCGCCCATAAAGATAATGGGCCCGAACAGTCCGATAACGGTGATAGTTGTTACTCAGAAATTTATATGATGCAATGTCCAATTAAAATATAGCAACAGATCGCGTGTTATAGACATCTCAATCAATAGAAATGTAAAAGGCGACATTTTTATAAGTGGCTCTAACAAATAAGGTTGGTTGCGTAACGCATCTCGGCACGGCGACAATTGGTCGCTCGGTCTGGCCCAGATGATGTCATCTGCCGTATGCCCTTACATAGACGACGTACCTACATAGCCAGATCGATGGTGTCGAAACTTCCACCGATGTATTAATTTGGGCCACTCCCGAGTGTAATGTTCTACGCCCTGTAAACCCGCCTAATGGACGGGCAAGTTTTTCTGTGCATAATAGACGAGCCGTAAATCATAGTAGGCTGTATTGTTAATGGAGCGTGAAACTTTTGCTAAAAGCGCTTTGGGCCGTCTCCCGATCCCTAAAAAGTTAATATCGTAATAGCCCAGTCTTAATACGTGATAGAGTTTTATGTCATTCATAAATTTGATTGCCATAAAAATACATCAATGTAGGTCAAATATGTAGTGTAGTGCTTTATTATCTGTGACCGTAAAAACTCACACCGTGCGACCGCTAAGTGCTCACACTTTAACCGCAACATCCCTATTTTCGATGCGTCTAAATTGGCCCTTAAATTAATTTCGGGTAACAGCTGCGCTTTCGATTTACGAGCCAATTAAGCCAATTTGTTGAAAAATTGATTACCACACTCACACACGTCACAATTTTTATTTGTTTAGGCAGCTCGTCAAAAAATTATTGCTCTATCAAAACTATTCCACACTTTCAGCATAAAAGGAATCTTTACGCGAGACTGAGTTTATTAGTTTTATTCTTAGTGTGTTGTCTTTCATGACTATTTATATCTTATCCCACTGTTTACAAATAGTGATTCACATCATCACACTCATTATTATGTCGCGATATGAGGTCATGTTGTCTTGACCTTGGATTAATCATTAACGTTTAATTTCTTCTTGTCTATTTCATTGCATTAAGTACTACGAAGTTTGTCGTTCACATTATAAAGTGATTGATGTCTAATAGGTTCTAAGTATTTATGGGTAACCTTTGTTCCTGTTCGTTAGAAGTGTCTGTTATATCACCAACAGATGTCTTATTTTAAGTATCAGCTTTAACCAGAAAGTCACCTGTAAGGAGATCGCATCGCATATTTATAACCAGCGAACTTACCAGCAACATACCAGTTTAATTTTAACTAACATGCAAAGTTATAAGTGCATCGTATGTAATTTTAAGCACGTTCTAAAGAAGCAAGAATTTTGCAGGGACTAACGACGAAGAAGTCTTCATTAAATCTAAAGTGTACACATTTTCAGTATTTTCTCCATATACGCGGCGGCGAAACTTAACGATGTACGAAGACTTACACAAACTAAGGAAAACTAAGAGTAATGTTCCATAAATTGACGGCGAAAAACGTTTAACATAAAATATTCACGCGAAAACTGCAAACCAAAGGTAATTGCGAAAGTTTCGAATGAATATGCGAGAAGCTTTTAACCGTTAGTTGGCTGCGGGCGGGAGCGATAAGCGAAGTTGTACTGCTGGGCTGCGTCGACGAGAGCTCTGACATACCACCCCCCCGACCTCACCTCAGGGACGCACATGTCGGGGGCGAAGCTAGAGATGAGACCGCGCCAACAGCTCTCTACATCTGCAAACAAATCTATGCACGCTATGTGCGAGCTGGCCGTAGAGCCAAACGAAATGGACAGTACGTAAAAATGAATCAGAGCGTAAGGATTCCGGGAAAAGTTTTAACATTGCTGCTGGCAATAGTATCACGAACAATTTACCATTCTTGATTATGTTTCATTTTCTCGGAACCACTGCGCTACACCTGTAAAATTTTAATCTCACTAGAATTATTTACCGGCGACTGTGTGCGAGGCATGCAAGGCACGGGTGCTTATCCAAACACTCATTATTGCAAGTCAACGCCCACTGCACGGCTGCACGGCCAGGGCCACTGCTGCAAACTATTTGCAGTTCCAACAGCATTAGCCTAATGCTGTTCTTGGACTACATCCAGAGGTTTTGGCATTCTGTAGCTGCTTTATTAAACATATTTTACGTAAACATTTTCATTGTAACGTAAAATGAAATCACAAACTATGACATATTTATTTTGCTTATCTTTACAGTTATTTTTGGATGGAGTAGTATAATTTTAAAATACACACACAGTATTTAATTATGAATAATGTTGTTGCCCCTGTCAATTTTCGTAATGGTGCCATAAATTAATAAATTACTAGGTCACGCATCATTTCAAATGGTTCAGTATGTGGTACGCATTCAGTTTCAAACGTTTTATATTTCATATTTGCATTCATCCAAAAGTGGGTCACAAGTCCTGGATTGAATCAGGCCCAGGATAAAGTTACTGTTACTGGCGACGGATGTTCCGCGCTGCACTCGCCTCCGGGCGGAGTTAAAATTCAATAGAATGGAATAAAATCTATTGTTTCACTTCGAAATAAAAACCAGCTCCCAGGATCGAGCGAGGATGAAGTTTGTTCAGTAACACATGTATGCACATGTTACAAAAGCAAAGTTTAAATAGACCACAGTTTAACAAAAGTAAAAACAAATGTTTCCACAGCAGAACTCAATAGCCTGTAGTGAACAAGTGGGGCAGGACTTTAGGATTGAATCAGGGATAAAGTTTGCAAACAGCGGACGTAGCGCGTCGCCATTTGCTGCCGACTGTCGAAGTCGAGACCAGGCGAAGTTAGAATAAACATTTTCGTAGTAGGCGATGTAAAACGTTTGGTTTGGACTATGACTGTCGAATGTGTGTGTCACACACACAACATTGCGTATTTGATCAAGTTGAGCAACGAGCAGTAATAGATACACATGTTATTCTAATCAATCGAGCTCCTACCCATTTACTGATAATAGGCTAATAACATGAATGTGTAAACACTATAATTACATTTGTATTGACAGAAACATGATTAATTAATGTTCTTCAGCGCAATTACTTTTATTTTTAGAATTTAATATTTTTTCAGTTTGCTCCGTCACTAATGTTATAAATATTCATGGTTTTATTTCTGACGAACTTTCATTAACATGTAATATTTTTGTTTTTCAGGTCAAAGTTCCTGTGACGCCGTCCGTTGCGGCTTTAAAAACTAACAAGTGAGTGTTAGCAACTATCTTCCAACTTAGTAACAGTACCAACTTGTCTTTTTCCAAATACTTTCGGGATTCTTAAAGTTTCAACAAACATCTCGGCTTCCTTATCGACCGTTACCCACTTTGTACGATTCCAAAGAGGTACGATTCCAACTTTACTGCTATTGCCTGTTCAGAGTGTATTTTTGTATTGTTCCCAATTTCCCTTTTCGAACTGAACGTTATTTGAAAATGGTTACAATATAAACTTCAGTTAGATATTGTCGCCAGGTTTGAATTATAGAACGCCTACGGTGTTTTATGTTCTCGCCTTTCCAATAAAATAAAATATACTGTGCCGTTTGTCATCCCGCGGCCATAATGTCCGGTATCAGAGCAATATCCGTCGTAATGCTCCTTCTATTGCGCTTACCATATCCAGTGTTCTTGAAATTATGCCAAATGCACTGTCATTTATATGAGGGAAAATATTCGTGGCAGTCGTATCTTTTTAGGATTCCGTAGTCGCTAGTTAGCTCTTGGACTCTTGGTCAAAATATAGTTTTAACATTTATTCGAGTCAAAATTAAAATTTTACTGATTACAATCTTAATCTCAGATGAGATCAAACCCGTGGTACTAACGACCTCTCTTCCCAAAGCCTTACGGCAAACTTTCACATTTAGTTTATTACTTAGGATAATTTCAATGATGCATAGCTTTCTACTCCGAAACATTACGAATTCAAAAGATATTCCGACAGATCAGTTTCTTAATCTGATCAGCCATTTCAATCTCGTTCCTATATCTTTTAAGTGTTCCCGGCACGTTTCTATGAAATGGTTATGGCTTGCGACGAGATTATCATATTCATTTGACCCCTCCGAGGTGGGGTCGGAAGTGTGTCTGCATTGCTCTGCGACAATGAGGGGTTTTAGGTTTAGTGCGTCTAGACGGCCCGAGTGCGGCGCAGGCGTCGCCTCACATAAATCACACCCTCTATTTTAGCACTTCTCTTTGCGGGTGGAACATGGAACTAAACAGATCTTCTACGGTTCACGTTTGGTGCAGTATCTATATTGCCCGCAGAATATGGCAAATGCAACGTTTCGGTGAATATCCCCGATGCTGTGCCACGCCACGGTGCGAAGAGCGCGAGGTATTTTAATTGCGAAGCCTCCGTAAACGTGACGGACGTTTTGATGGAATTTTTAATTATATTTTTTATTTGCTCAGCGAGTCGGTTTTCTGGTGTCATCAGTCACAGTACGCGACTTCGTAGGAAAAAGTGTTAACTTTTATTGAATAAATTAATTTTGGAATGTTTTTTGGTGCTTCTGGAAATTATGTTGCAATAGAAAAACAAACATTACCAACATTAAAACTAACACGGATACATATTGTCTAGTCGGAAGTCTAGACGATGCAAACAGGGAAGCGCTAAAATAAAATCAAAATTCATGAGCTGAATATCATAAATGCTCTTTAAAGCCACAATAATGCATGCTGGCCGGAACGCGTACAGCGAAAAAGTGTATAATCGATTCAGCAGCAGACAAATAAATTCGGCGAAATGCTTTTGCGCCCGGGGAGGTGTTTTCGGACCGTGTAAATCACGGAGTGTGATTCTGCAGCCGGCCACACTGTAGCGATGTAATATCGACTGCCATCTATGGTGCAAACCACGAGAGACGCACATCCAACCAACCCGCACCGTATGAGATCATCTGACCTGATAACAATACTTTATTACCACTACTTTCAAAAGCTGCACGAAATTCCCCGAATCTATTCAGCTTTGTAGATGGGCCTTGGCGTCAAAAACTAATGGCCTTGTTATACGCAAACAAAGGGAGACGACTAACGACTAATAAATTTCGGAATTTAGTGCAACCGCAGGACTGGGTTCAAAGAATTTTAAGCGTAATGCACCTGGCTTGTCGATCTTGTCTCAGAAGCTAGATGATGTCATTTATTTGGCCCTGTTATCACAGCGTTTGTTCTACAATCTACTCTGACAAAAAGTAGTGTATCTACAGTTTTTTTTTTCTTAAAAACCATCTCCTCCTCAAGCACAGTTCGTATTTGATAATGGCTTGCCTTACTTTCATTCTTATTTCTTTATCCTTACCATTCTATTTTGAATTTTTCTAATCTAGCAAACTATCAAGGAAGTTCAGTATTTTATTAATAATTTGTTTTCTTTTCAATATCAGACAACTTTTACTGCTCTAACAATTCATCTTGCACTTTCATTCTATCTTTTTAAATTCTGATAGATAAGTTTTACAGGTTCGTTTTTAATGTAGCATTCCTCTTACTCTTTCAACATGACCTGAGTAAGCTTTTTTGGCGAAAAAGCCAGCCGTCCGGCCCGCACATGTTATTGTACGGGTGGCGATGGCGGAAGAGTTTTTACTCTTTTTAGGCCTGCTCCCCTACGTATTGCATTTTGGCGAGAGTTCAACCAAAGCGACATCCAAAGTAAACTGAGGAAGCGATTTCTATAGACCCTTTTCAGAAGAGCCCATAAAGCCTCGAAATAAAAATAAAAGCCTGAACGTGTAGTCGATGTTATCCCCTCTACCGAAGGATCTAAGTTGTTATAAACTTTATTTTATACCAGACACAAGTTTATAAATTCATGAGAATCTACTTCTGCTTCACGCTGAGTTAAACTGCGAGTTGTTCCGTTATTTCTTCAAGTAAAATAAGATTTGAGTACGTGATATCTTCCTCTGAAATCCTCTATCTTGAAAATGTAAACAAATATAACTTTATGTTAGCTTACTGGCAACATTAGTGCAGGTTCAGAAATTCACAAGATTTGCGGAGCTTTTCTTTTGTTTCCTTGCAGGTTTAAAATGTTTGCGTAACTTTTAAACTTCTGAAAAAAAAAACACATGTGAAAATACAAATCGAATCAGCATAGAGCCGTTGTGGTATCGTTTTGATTTTCTTAATTATCATTGCGTTGGCTAAAGTATATTAATGTGACGATACTAGCCAAGTGGCGCCCCCATCAATAAAAAGAACATAATTCACTACTAAAAACACAGCGAATTTAAAAACTGGTCCAACAGGATCAAGTTATAGTCATTGAGATAATTTAGTACCTTATAAATTAGCGATTCATAGTTCGTTACTATAACTTGATTGAATACAAAATCATTTCAATTACCTAGTGTATATTTAAAAAAATATCGTAATTGAAACAGCAATTTTCACCAAGCTAGGTCATAAAACTTAAGAAAGTTTCCGTCTGCTGAGAGGCTCGACTCGTTTGTCGAGTCTCCAGACTCCAAACTGAGATATTCATGATATTGGTGCGGCTGCGGAAGTTTGTATTTTATATCTACTTAAAATCCCGGCTCCCCGTCTATCCTAGTTTCGTAGTCATCATTTTGCGCAGCAAAATAAAATGCTATTTGGATTTTGTTGTTATTCAGGAAGTTTTGCAATTTTATGGGTTTCACGTCCGCCACTATTTTTGTTTTACTGACATTTTATATGTATAATTAGTATCTCCTGTCGTTCGTGTTCGCCGTAGCAAATTTTGTTGATATGACCACCGATAGCGAGCTAATATTTCTTTCTTTTGTAGTTTACAACATTAGCTTTCCAACAATAGCAGTCGGTAACTGCGGGCTGACGCAGCGGCGATAATTTACGAGTCCGACATAAACTGTATACGCCCCGGGAAACGCGCCATTTTGACACGATCGTAAAAAGTACGTCGGAAGGTAATTACATCTCAAGGTACCTGGTACAAGGTTAATAGCATCACATGTGCCGGGAAAGTCTCTCTACGTTCCGACCAGTGTTCTGAGCTAAAGAATTCCCTATGCAATTGCAGACTCAGTTCAGACATAGATAATTCAGAAAGTTGGATTAAGCTGCAACTGAGACTGGAAAAGCTAAACTTAGAGGGTGTTAAACTGTTAATGTATTCATTGCCGCAGAAATTTTAAGCAGCTGTCACTTTAGCCCGCACATCAGTTCGCTGTGCAAACAGTCATGTTCGCAGCGACTCAATTAAAGCGCGGTCATAAACCTCCAGCGGACGTCTCTGACCGCCAATTTATCAGCGGAGCACCAGACTCTACAGACCCATCAGCGCTCAACGTTAATCTTCAACATCCTTTCGAACGGGAACCCATTTCGCTTCGGAAACGGCACACATCTCCCCAAATGCGGCCATTTCCAGACCACGTCATAATCGTGCGATAGTGAAACGGACAGCAGTAAAGATGGATTTAATGGATATGTTTCAACCTCCTTCAGTGTTCTGGGCTTTCAAAGATACTTGTATTTTTCTCATTTCCCGTTTCTAAAAACCCTAGTGCCTACTTTGTTAGACTTTTAGTCTAAAGCCCGGTCCCGAAACAATTTCTAGCGTAGCTATAAAACTTCTAGGCTACTTACCAGCAAACTTAGGCTGTAAACATAATACCTGCGTTTTATGATTATGATACTTTTAGTCTTTATGACACGCATTCATAAAATCATCATAAAAATACGTGAAACGAGTGGCACGCGACTACAATAAACTATTATTATAAAAATATCATGAAACCAAACCCAGAATGTGAATAACGAGCAACGTATATTTGTCATAGCACTTCGAAGGACTGATTTATTACACCCGTCACCTGCATCGCTTTTACACCCCAAGCGAGAAACAATGGACTTTACCCCCATGTTGCGTACAAGGACAGGAGACAGGGAAAAAACAATCGATTATCATATTTTTGCGGTGAACGAAATTGTCTCCATAACTATAAAGTGTAGTACATTAAATCAACTTGAGGTTTAGGGTGCTTTTCAATATATGAAATGGTGACATGTTTGAAAACTCGCAAACGATTGTCACATTGTTTTGATTGATTATGCCTTTGCCGGTTCAAATCATCGCCGCATTTTCAGGCGAAACTTTTGTAGCTTCGAACAGACTCCCGCAGTCGTGGAAACATTTCGTTCCAATGGTTTCGACTTTGTCCGAATCATCCGCTTGGGTGGGCTCGTGTATCGATGACTACTATGCCGCCGACTGCCGACTGCCTTGGCTACCGTGCCCGTGCGTGGAGCAACAAACAGGCCTGCATATTTATAACACCTTGGTACCGCGTTGGAGAGATACGTACAGCGTAGCGCAGGCATTGCGTTGTCTTTTTGATCGCATCTCCGTTTCCAGCATTGAGTGCTAAAATCTATAGAAAGACAAAACCATGGAGTGCTAATGATAACGTCTTTTTATACTATTTACTACTACTTATCGTAGATATGTAATATAATATGGCTTTATGCTTCCAAAATATTTAAACTGGTCACTAAAATGCACTATGAGATCATGCCGATCGTAATAATACCGAAGAAAATGACCAGGACGCTTAATCTCATGTCTGAAAGAAATGAACGCAGTACAAATATCTATACTTTACGAATACGGGGAACTATGACACATTGTGATGCACACACGCACACCAGGCACGTGACTTCCGCTGTCGAAATAGATTGACGTCTGCGCCCGCGCTTGCGGTGCTGCATCCACCCTCCTCCGATGCACTCGAAATTCACGGAAACATCTTACAAGTATACATACATACGTATAGAATCTTATACCACTAAATTGCTTTTATTCATTACTTTTTTAGCCGCAGTTTCACCCGCCGCTTGCTTAATGAGTTTTCCCGCGGTAAAAAGTAGCCTAGGCCTGTTACTCAGGGTGAACGTAGCTTTGTAACGGTAAAAAAGTTTTTGAAATCGGTTCAGTAGTTTTTGAGTTTAGTCGTTACAAACATACACACAAAAATACAAATCTTTCCTCTTAATATAGATTTCGCTACTGGAAAGAAAATTTGGTCGTAAATCGTAAGCTACTTTTTACGATAGGTAAAACCGCGAGGCGGAAAACTAGTAACCAGATACATAAAAAAAATATGAAGAAGTTGGACCATTTAAGAGAAGGATCAGCTAACCAATTTAACGTTTGATATTATAGCCTTAAGTTATAGCTTGGTTAATATCGAAAAACAGATAGATAGAACATAAATACGGTACTAGTTATACATACATAGTTATACATATATAATCACGCCTTTATCCCTAATGGGCTACCCCTAACCGCCTCGTCTCACAAAGTTTTAAGGGGTTAATTAAGATTGGTTTTGTAGGTATATCGCTGTAGTGATAGGTTGTCAGCCCATCGCCTAAACTGCAATATACTGAAACCCTCGGATCCATCGATCGAGTACAAAGCCCAAACATCGGTCAAAAAGCTAGGCACCCTAACCAGAGTGAAGCATCTCCCACTGTGTTTTTTTTTAATCTTTTCCTTTTGTCCTTCAGTAACAATAATAGTATGCCCAGTAATATATGTATACAACTATACACATACATATAATCTCGCCTTTATTCCTAATGGGGTAGGCAGACCTAAAAAAAGGTCGTTCCGCCACATCTGAGGATTATGCAAATTTTTGAGGGTTATTTAAAAAAGATTTGAAGGTACATTGCTGTAGTGACAGGTTGTCAGCCCATCGCCTAAATTGCAATATACTGAAACACTTAAATCCCTTAGCTGGTTTTTACAGCATGTCCGGAAGGAAATGCATCTGGCACATTCTATGTTTTTCTCTCGCTCCCAGTCCAGCATCGAAGAAAGAAAGACTAGTTATAACCTTGTTTTTTACCTCAGTTTGTTAGAAGGTGTATCTCTTTTTTGTAGCACAATAAAAACGGGTGATCTAGATTCTCACTACTGTCTAATTTTGAACAGACGAGTAACACAAACAATAAACAATACAAGAATAGCTTCAACGAAAGTGCTAAATTCTTGCTGTCAATTTTATTGTCATCTTACAAAATGTAGCACAAAGTATCGAACAATAAATTGAGCTAGACTTTCTCAAACTTGTACTTCATTTTAGTGACAACGAATATACGATAGGGCGATTGCGTTCGACACCTGTTTCGCAAAATATCTCGATATTCTGCAAGTACGTTACTCTATCAAGCTCAGTCGACGGTGAAGTAAAAATATCAGCAAATATCTTGTTTCAAACGCCAATTTCTAAGAAATAAATTGGACAGTTACTAACTCAGACAGTTACAGTCGTTTTCATATCTACTACACTCAATTTGAAGACCCGAAAATACTTAATGCGCCCTAAAAGCGCCTTTATTAAAATATTCATCCCAATAAAAACCTTTTGTTTTAGACCTTTTAAGATAATAAATGTAAAGAAAGGTTAAACATAAAAGAAAATACCTCGAGGTGCTTTCCTCCTTCCCCTTTTGAAGGTTTAATTATTTCCTTGAACTTGTCCAATTATTCGTTTCCTCAAAAAAATATAATGAAAACCGAATGTTCTTTTAATAATCTTCTCTCGTTGTGTTGTTTCAATTCGGTGAAGTACCTACAGATATATATTCTGTTGAACTTCACTTTAAGATTTTAGTGGAAGTCACCAAAACGAACTGAATCTTAATAATATACTTGGAATTTTTTCAAGGATGAGAGACTTAGACAAATGCTATTGAAAAAGTACTTTACAATTTCAACGAAATATACGTATACAGAATGAAACAAATTTCTTATCGCAACATTCGATAGAGGAATTCTTGAAGCTCAGAGGAAAATACGGGATTTTGTACACACTCGAGGAATTTTCATTCCATTCGATAATAAAACTAAGCTTAGAGCAAAAAGCTTCTAATTAATGTATCAGTATGGAATTTAGTAATTGCTTACTTCACAGTCTAAAAAAGATATATCAAATACGTTGCTAATTAATCAACGAAATCAGCCGCATCAACTAAGATAGCA
Organism: Scrobipalpa costella; assembly: GCA_949820665.1. Classification (NCBI taxonomy): domain Eukaryota; kingdom Metazoa; phylum Arthropoda; class Insecta; order Lepidoptera; family Gelechiidae; genus Scrobipalpa; species Scrobipalpa costella. The sequence continues at coordinate 12,306,732 of OX463312.1, forward strand.
GAAACGGCAGAAGCTTTAACGGTTTTCAGTAAATTTCAATCAGATAGTGGGCTCGTGAATAATTCAGGTTATGACGAGCCTGATTACCGGCTGACCTAAATTACTCGGCGCGGAATCTAGTACCCCCTACCCCTCTACATGTCTGGTACTCTGGTACCGCCATGGCCGCAGAACAGGGAAACTGCTTTAGCAAAAGAGCCTTTCTAAAACTCACGCGATAAGAGGGAAACGTGTGAAGTAACCAAGTAAGCTTATTCTGTGGCTATATTTTGTGGAGATGGTGATCTGGTATCTTTTAACGCCTCTAAAGTACAGGCATGTCTTTTTACTACCAAAAGGATGGCTGTCGTAGATCATTTCCTGCCACTAATAAGCTTGAGCTTCTAGACATGGAGTTGACATCAAGACACAATATTGTCGACACCATGGATCGAGTGCAAAGCCCAAACATCGGTCAAAAAGCTGGGCACCCTAAACAGAGTGAAGCATCTCCCACTGTGTTTTTTTTTTAAATCTTTTCCTTTTGTCCTTCTGTAACAATAATAGTAGGCCCAGTAATTAATATATATATGTATGTATATATATATATACACACACATACACACACGCACACACACACATATATAATCACGCCTTTATCCCTAATGGGGTAGGCACAGCGTAAACGACCTAAATAAAGGTCGTTCCGCCACATCTGACAAATTTTTGAGGGTTATTTAAGATAGATTTGTAATTATATTGCTGTAGTCACAGGTTGTCAGCCCATCGCCTAAATTGCAATATACTGAAACCCTTGAATCCCTTAGCTGGTTTTTACAGCGTGTCCGGGAGTAAATGCAGCTGGCACATTCTATGTTTTGCTCTCGCTCCCAGGCCAGTATTAGTATTGCCTAGTATTAGGTACATTACACACCTAGCTAAACCTCAAGAAGTTGCATTGTAATCTATAGGCCACTCGCTGCATATTCATTAAAATGCCAACACTACTAATCATTGTCACCAACCGACAATCACCTACATTTTGCTCTATGCGTCCTGGCGCCATCAGACATTCCACTAGACAAAGCGAAAATGGAAAAACACGTCGTAATTACGTGTCGCTGGTTTAATAGGGATCGTTATCGTCAATCAAATGGAAAGGTGCCAACCCGGAACATGACTTGATTGGAACGCGACACGAGACACCTCGGTTCGATTCCTTCGCCTCCCTATCCATAACGGTTCGGCGGTTCGGAATCAGATTTTCTGTCGCTGTCATTTTTACTGCGTTGAAAGGAACGAAGTTAAAATATTGATTTGTAGTTTTTCTTTCGATGGTTTTGTGCATGTAACTTTCGACATCTTGAGGAATATAGTCCTCCCAACCGATTTTCGGTGATGGCAGTCAATCTCCCAGAGATCAGCCAACTGCGCAAGACTAGTTTTTAGTGCTTAAGTATTTGCGCAATTCACAAGTGCATTGATTGACTGACACGACCAGAGAGAAATCAGGCGCAGGACCGACTATTTACATGCCCATCCGACAGCATGGATTATCTTACTTTTCGGACAATCAGGTAATCAGCCTACAAGGCTTAACCAAACTAGAAACAACAACACAATGTCATTGTCCCCCGCCAGGAATTGAACCCGTGACCTCCTAGTCGTGAGCCCATGACCACTTGACCACGGAGGCAGTTTTTGAGAAATAATGTTAGCGGTACCGTGAAGCTATGTTCCTGCAATACTCTTCTTCTTTCACTTATGAGCTGGGCTCTTGTCGGTGGTGCAACTTCCATTTTTGTCTATCATTGGCCGGTTCTTTGATATCCTAATACGACTTGCCATTTACTTTTTCCTTTACTTGATCGATATAACTACGTATCGGTCTACGTCTTCCTCGCTTTCTGCAATACATGCTTAGTTTATTTATGTCTCATTCATCAAATTTTCTGGTTTAATATGTCGTCGCGCAAATCTATCATTGTCATCTCATTATTCTTCGTAATTAAGTAAACGATTGCGTTAGGTATGCAACTTATAATAATAAGAAGATAATTATAGTTTTTACTCTTCAACATATATACATATAATCACGCTCTTATCCGTAATGGGGTAGGCAGAGCGTAAACGACCTACATAAAGGTCAATCCGCCACGGCTGACAAAGTTTTAGGGTTAATTAAGATATTTTTTGTAGGTTAGGCCATCGGTTCCCTTAGCTGGTTTTGACAGCATGCCCTGCCGTAATTGCAGCTGGCACATTCTACTCTTCTTCCAAAGGGTATTTGTATTTCACGGATTTGAAAAATAAAGTACACATACCTAGTCGTATTTTCTTGGCGTATAGTTATTTAATATTTTTCCCTTGGATATAAGTCAAAACATCTTTGTGTCTGTGGCATGTTTTGAAAATAATATACAAAACAGAACATGTTACGCGCCCGAAGTTGGAAACAAATAACTTGAAAAACATTGGATAAAGTAACGTAACATGGGTCTCATTAAAATATAACATGTTCCGTTATAAATAGTACACATATACATATAATCACGCCTCTATCCCTAATGGGGTAGGCAGAGCGTAAAGAAAGGGCGTACCGCTACGTCTGACAATTTTTTGAGGGTTCTTTAAGATAGATTTGTAGGTATATTGCTGTAGTGACAGGTTGTCAGCCCATCGCCTAAATTACAGTATACTGAAACCCTCGGATCCCTTAGCTGGTTTTTACACCATATATATATATATATAGATATATTCGTCATAATAAGGTATTCTATTTACATCGCTTTCTTACACACATCCCTACGCACTTATCCATTAATAAATAAGTAGGTAGTTTGGAACATTACGTAATCTACAGCAATTTCGACGATTGTCAAGTTGAATATGTCTGATAATGATAAACATGTATAAGAAAGGGTGTAAAAATCCGAAACTCAGCGATAATATACTCAAGAAACTGAATAAGTTTCCGCAAGGGTCAATGCTTGTAATATGAAAAATAATGTTTTGTTCTTCCATGCTGGACTAGGAGCGAGAGAAAAACATGCAATGTGCCAGCTGCATTTCCTCCCGGGCATGCTGTAAAAACCAGCTAAGGGATCCGAGGGTTTCAGTATATTGTAATTTATGCGATGGGCTGACAACCTGTCATTGCAGCAGTATACCTACAAATCTTCTTTAAGTAACCTTTAATACTTTGTCAGACCTGGCGGAACGACCTTTAAGGTAATTTACGCTCTGCCTACCCCATTAGGAATCAAGGCGTGATTATATGTATGTATGAAAACCTTGAAAGGTTACCAAAACCATGTATTGAGGTTTTATTGGCTCTTTTTGTTACACGTAGTATATTATTAAATAACTTTCCTACTCACGAACCAAGTTAGCTATAAGCTCAATTTTGATGGAATTATAACCCTAAAAGAGGGTTTGGAACCCCAAGCAAGTTATCAAAGAATGCATTTTCGATTAAGTCCTCCCCCTAGATTGAAGACCTCTTTACAATTTTCCTTATTTGTGATAGAAAACGGTATACCAAACAAGTATACTTAAATAAATGTTTGTAGAATATATTGATTCATACATCTAACTCTATGAATGGATGTTTGTTTTATCGATATTACATTAGACATTACTCACTGCTGAGCTGACTACCTAAACACATTCACGAACACATAACATGTTTCTTGATAAAGGAACATATATCACGCCTTTATCCCTGATGGGGTAGGCAGAGCGTAAACGACCTAAACAAAGGTTGTTTCGCCACGTCTGACAAAGTTTTGAGGGTTATTTAAGATAGATTTGTAGGTATATTGCTGTAGTGACAGGTTATCAGCCCATCGCCTAAATTACAATATACTGAAACCCTCGAATCCCTTAGCTGGTTTTTACAGCATGCCCGGGAGGAAATGCAGCTAGCACATTCTATGTTTTTTTTTTTCGCTCCCAGGCCAGCATGGAAGAAACTACGGAACTGTTCAGGAATATAATCTTTCGCCTTTTTAATAAATGTTTTCATTCACAAATCTTCTAAATTTTGATAGACATCAGCTTCAACTTTGTCTTTTACTTAAACTTAACAGATAGCTTCCTGGTAATCTCAGTTTATAAATAATGCAAAGACTATTTCCAAACAGTCCGCTATAAAATGGGAGTGATTAATACGGTACATCCTGTAACATTCATTTTGGAGAGAGCTTTGTAGAGGATAAACATTTTGTAGAGTCGAGTGCGAGCAATAGCGGTCCCAACTTCACGAATTTCACGCCTGATTCGAGCGAGAGCTATTTCGTGAATTGCCGCGCGCGACATATACATATAGCATAATATAGGGAGTTAAAAAAATTGCTGACCATATTTATTAATACATACATATAATCACGCCGTTATCCCTAATGGAGTAGGCAGAGCGTAAACGACCTAAACAAAGGTCGTTCCGTCACGTTTAACAAAGTTTTGAGGGTTATTTGAGATAGATACATATACATACATACATACAATCACGCCTTTATCCCTAATGGGGTAGGCAGAGCGTAAACGACCCAAACAAAGGTCGTTCCGCCACGTCTGACAAAGTTTTGAGGGTTATTTAAGATAAATTTGTAAGTATATTGCTGTAGTGACAGGTTGTCAGCCCATCACCTAAATTACAATATACTGAAACCCTCGGATCCCTTAGCTGGTTTTTACAGCATGCCCGGGAGGAAATGCAGCTGGCACATTCTATGTTTTTCTCTCGCTCCTAGTCCAGCATGGAAGACTTATTTAAGATAATTATTTATTTAACAGTTCATTGTACACATAAATATACACAGACCAATTACATAAGGAATGAAGACACAACAGGCACTGCTTATTTCTACAAAGAAATTTCTTACAGCAGACCTAATAAAAGTGTGATAGCATAAAACGTAATGCGGATAAGATGTGCACAATTTAACTGTTTTTGAGTGTGATTCTACTCATGAAACTGAACAACTTTCCCCAAGGAACATAGGTCGAACAATATAATAAAAATTGGACCTCCCATACAAATTGACTCGAGCCGCTGGCAGTCTCTGTATGGGAGGGCCTTTTTTTTCGTGCTATGTTTTATGGGGAAAGTTGTTCAGTTTCATGGGTAGAATCACACTCTAAAATATGTACATACTGTACAACAGCATAGATGTGTTGTAGACCGAGATTCTACCGGGGGAAGATCCATTGTGCTAACCCTCTTAGCCGTCCCCCTGTTAAACCAAGGGTAAGCCGGAGTGGCTGACGGCCTCAGACAAAACTCCGCCGCGAGTCTCGAGTGCCCGCTGTATAAACTGTTTTAACAAGAAACTACCTACCCACTTTCGTTTTATCTCCGGATGTGTCTTAAAGATTATTGATTTACTTCCATGCTGAGCTGGGAGCGAGAGAAAAACATACTACACATACATACAGTGCCAGCTGCATGTCCTCCCGGGCATGCTGTAAAAACCAGCTAAGGGATCCGAGGGTTTCAGAATATTGCAATTTAGGCGATAGGCTGACAACTTGTCAGTACGGCATAATACCTACAAATCTATCTTAAATAACCCCTTAAAAATTTTGTCAGACGCGGCGGAATGACCTTTGTTTAGGTCGTTTACGCTCTGCTTACCCCATTAGGGATAAAGGCGTGATTATATGTATGTGTGTTTTAAAGAATAAGTAGGAATAATCTACTTAACTTTACTGGCTTAGATAGACGGAAATGTGTTTTGTGACGGTTGATAAATCTTTTAATACGCGAAACTCTCTTTTGTTCCTTTTACCTAATTCCGCAGTCACTTAATAATTTCGAGTGTCAATAAGCGAAGTCCTTTTGTCTTGTTACTCAATATTTTCCTCCTTGTTTAATATTAACTAGCAAACAATAACAGATAATTCGAATCGTGCCATATTCCATACATTCCGAAGGTAAATTAAATTGTGGAGTTTGGTTCACAAGCGCCTGGTACGGTATCGTTCCCAGCAAAGTTAACAGTTTGTCGATAACAGTGATTTACATACTAGCATCTACTAACTTCTCAGTATTGTCTGAGAAAGTTAGAACAACGCGATGTTTTCATACATCTTCGAGCTCTATCACGTCTATTTTAATTAGTTGGATCAGCGAGTATTAAATAACACTTAATATTATCACTTATTAGCTAAATTCGCAGCAAAACCAGTAACAATTTTTCTTTCTGGTAAGGTAGCCAAGACTACATGAGTATTGTTTTCTATTTAAAACCAGCTCAGCGAGGGTTACTGTTTATTGCAATTTAGGCGATGGGCTGACAACTTGTCACTACAGCAATATACCTACAAATCGATCTTAAATAACCTTCAAAACCTTGTCAGACGCGGCGGAACGACCTTTGTTTAGGTCGTTTACGCTCTGCCTATTCCATTAGAGGTAAAAGTGTGATTTTATATATGTATGTACGTTTTCTATCTTTTTTTAAATATTCTTGTTCCAGATAGCATTTCTCAGTGCTTTCCCTACAATTTTCGTTTCAGCTTCAGGTAAAATAATTCCGTGTTCGCGAGTTCATTTGCCTGAAGCAGACTGTTTAGACACTAATTTCGCCAGCCTCCGCGTTTCTCTGAAGCACGTTCTTACTGCTAAATGTTACTGCGTCTCCTTTTTGAGAATAATTGGAGTGCCTGTTAGTTACGCCGCCTTACCGAAAATTATCTAAATCATTTCAAACATCCATTTTGTTTGTGTTTAATCCAACGTTATTTCGGTTTCTCCTTATTAAAATTCGTGTCTATCTTAACCTTTGTGATATTGTTACAAGAAGCTTTGTGTATTCAATTTCGTTTATTAATTTTACGGGTCCTCGAGCATTTCTTCAAGTCTATTTGTCAAATTCCAAATTGAACCTTGATACGGCTCTCGAGTTTATTTTACCTCCATTGGTGGCTCATGGGAATTCCACCAAATGTGGATGAGAATGTTTTGTATCGGAATCAAAGAGAGAAGAGGGGCCCATAACAAAACAAGACGTTACGTAATTTTACCTCTATCTTATTGATCCATGGGTTTGAGGTACGGTTCGTCTCGCCCTTCCCAGGGTTTTATAGGCACGTGACAGAAAAGAAATCGCAAGAACAGCAAATTAATAACAGAAACCTCATGTATTTTATTCAGCGGAAATGTTTTCCATAGAATTTGTTTTAATGAACATCCGGAAGAACACAAGAAAGATTTTGTACATTATTTTGACGTTCAATTTTGGATGATTTTGAAGACGAATCATACCATTTTTATACAAAAGCCTGTGTGGGCGTGTCGCTAAGGAAAGACGTCAAAGAAAATCAGGACACGCGAAATTTTGCCCGTGACATGGGTGCCTTTACACGGCAATGCCTTCCCGTCAGAAACCCTCGGGACTCGAACACGGTAACCTACAGTCGTAAATGAAATTGATTTCCACAAATAGCATTGCCTGTTCAAGTGGGCGCATTATCCTAAAAGGAATGTACGAGAATTCCCTGAAGTGGTTTCGCGACAGCATGCTTAAGGAAGCCGAGGCCCAGAAGCGCGTTCTATTTGCGTCCGATCATTATGCGGCAGCACGCGCCTTCAACTGTGTAACAGTACCCGCGCCGTTTCCGCTCATCGGAGCCGCAGTGCAAGTTAAAGGAGCAGTGTAACGTCTTTACTACACACATACAATCACGCCTTTATCCCTCATGGGGTAGGCAGACCGTAAACGACCTAAACAAAGGTCGTTCCGCCACGTCTGACAAAGTTTTGAGGGTAATTTTAAGATAGATTTGTAGGTATTTGCTGTAGTGATAGGTTGTCAGCCCATCGCCTAAATTACAATATACTGAAACCCTCGGATCCCTTAGCAAATTTTTAGAGCATGCCCGGGAGGAAACGCAACTGGCACATTCTATGTTTTTCTATCGCTCCCAGGCCAGCATGGAAGAAATTTAATTTAATCCTTAATCCTGGTACGATAGCCAACGGAAGACAATACTGACATTTTTACTTTAGGAGATTTTACCCAGTTATATTAGGACAATGTAGGCTGAATCACCTGTTGTCTGACGAATGAAATGATTGCGCGCTTCACTTCGGAAGGCACTTTTAGTCCCGGCCGTTACTTCTGATAGTTAGTTATCCTTTCTACAATTCATTCGGGTCAGAGGCCTATTACTAATACAGCAGGATTCAATGGCTCATTCCTCTACCCGACAGAAACAACCTAAATGAAAAAAGATGATACAGTCACCTCATCTCCCTAGCTTTATCCACTACACCATCGGGCTCTATACGGTTATATGATACGGTCTCCTTCCAAGGTATAATTTTCTTCCGAAAGACAGATCTTCCGAAAATCTGAATTCTGACTGCTACATTTCCTATACTGTGTGTACTTCAAAGTCGCGCGCCTTTCCGATCCGAACGCCTTCTTCATTAAACTCATTTGTAGACAATATTTCCTCCAAAGAATTCTGTGGGAGTTCTCTAATTTGGGCATTTGAAAACAACGTGTTGCCCTAATTAAGCAGCCGAGAAGTTCGTCTGCAACTACTGTTACTTTAAACAGTTTTGGTAAAGCTACTTGAAACCAAATTTAGGTCATCAGAGCACTTCCGTGTCTGTGTATTCAAATTAAGTTCCTTCTTTCATTCTTGAGACAAGTATTGCCAACTGCCGGAAGTGCTTTTACCTGTTAAAGTGCGGCCCTCGCTCTGAGATATCCAAAGCCAAACAAATTGTAGTATTCTGTTGACTCAAAACAAACATGTTGACAATGCTCTCTAATTGTGTTGACCGAGTGGTATTGATGTTTTGTCTTTCGTTTGCCTTGCAGATGACCGTGCGGAGACGTTTATGAGAGTTGGGGTGCCTGGGGCGTGCGGGCGTGCGGGGTGCGGGGGTGCGAGGCATGAGGGGGGAGATGTCACGCGGGGGGGTGCGGCTGGCGGCGTGCGCGCTGCTGCTGCTGTGCCCGCTGGCGCTGAGCCGGCTCGACGACGACTTCGCCTTCGACAATAGCGAGGAGTTCCAGGTAAATACATACATATAATCATGCCTTTATCCCTAATGGAGTAGGCAGAGCGTAAACGACCTAAAGAAAGGTCGTTCCGCCCCGTATGACAAAGTTTTGACGGTTATTTTAGATGCATTTGTAGGTATATTGCTGTAGTGACAGGTTGTCAGCCAATCGCCTAAATTGCAATATACTGAAACCTTCGGATCCCTTAACTGGTTTGTACAGCATGCTCGAGAGAAAATGGAGCTGGCACATTCTATGTTCTTAAAATATGAAATAAATAGGAATCATAAATTGCGCGCTAAAGGAACTTCAAGCACCACGGCTATCTGTGCTACAGCTTTAGTCAACTGAGCCATTGCGTGTCTAATCGTGCCTGATCTAGTCAAACTTCAATGTCTATCTATATTTCCATGTTTGACCATATGATAAAACGAGGTTAAGAAAGATATTTCTGTACCCATGACGTGATAAACTTAAAGTAATGTTAGACACGCGATTAAGGTGCAAGACATGTTAAGCTAAATCGGATTCATCCATTCAATAAAAATCATAAAGCCTAGTTTAATAAGGCAACATTATAGCGAAGTTATCCGTAAATAATGTTGATCGGTTCAGAACAATAAGTGCTTGTTCAAAACATAAATGCAAAGAACCAGTCGAGGGCAATCATCTGTTGGCTCTATCAATAAGAATTCACAAGTGCCATTGATGGATAAAACACTGATTTTTAAAGTGTTATTTCAACTTCAACATCGTGTTGCATACTTTTCTTTGTTCATTCTTTGTTTTAATTCGTAAACACTTTCTAAAATAAGTACAAAACAAGAACAAGCCAACTTTATCGCATCGTTCTGGAATAGGCTCCGTCAGTCTAAGAATGAAATTCTCCAGGTGTTCTCTGAGCGTCTGGACAGTTCCATCCTTCGGCACTGGCGCTCTGTGCACCGCGATGAGAATCGCAAATAGATTTTAGTACCTAATTTATGTTTCTTAACTATTACCTAATGTAAGTTTTGCTAGTTTAATAGTGTTTTGTTATTTTATTTTAACTATGGGTCATGCGCCTGCAATAAACAGTTTTTATTTATTTATTTTATTTGTTAAGTAAGTTGCTCCGAATCTTTGAGACTCGAAAAACTATTTAGGCCCGTCCGGCCACTTAAACCACTTTATATCTTATAAACAATGTCCCGAAAATGCAGATTGTTGATCGATTTTCGGCAAATTATTGATAACTATACGGGATGTAAGGGACAGCGTCCCGCAAACTTCTAGGGGTTGCTCAGTCAACGAAACTGAACAACTATCACCAAAGAATGCTTTTTCATACAAACTGTCTGATCGAGGTGGTCTTTATATATGGGAAAGTTTTTTTTCTTCCTCTCCTGAAATAATTTTCTTGTGAATGTTGTTCAGTTTCGTTGTCTGAGCAACCCCTATCAGTTTGCGGGACGGCGTCCCTTACACCCGTTATTCCTTACAGGACCACCTTTCATTTCGAAAGTTGGGTGATGAGGAGAATCTCAAAATCAATTTCTTATTCCAGGTGGAACTGCAGGCAAATCACTCGGAAATAGCAAAGAATGGCCTAAGAAGGTTATGGGGGGTACCGGATACCTCCGCCTATGTAGGACATCTATTTCGAATGGAAATCCCTAAAGAAGCGTTCTCAGGGAAAGTTCAGACATATAAGGTGGGTTTGTCATTTACATATTGACCTAGTTTTTCGATATCGAATCCTTGGTCATGATAGCGAAAGTTTTGATATTCGAACAGCCCACAGAACAGCCTTTGGTTTTCCAAGCAATTTGGTCCCTATATTACAGTACGTCAACGGGAGGAACGAGCTTAGATTTTTATCGCCATAGTTGCAACTTGGTAATCATTTTCCCATCATACTATTATGCTAACAAAATCTGATATCATACAATTATGCTAACAAAGTGTCTTTACCCGGTGGCCCGACTGTAGGAATATATTTGAAGTTCGGTGTTCTCCGAGCACTATTACCTTACAGGGCTTCCACTAACTTACAAATAGAGCATTATATAAAATACACTGAAAGACACATCTCAAACTCATTCCACTAGTTAATGACCGCCTTGAAAAAAAAATGTATAATAAGACGACGGCTTGCAGGTTTATAACAAAATTTTTATGTATATTCCAGCAAACAATTATTCTTTTATATAATTATTCGTAGGTTCTCTGGCCTTCCGACTGACAGAGCGCGAGCGTGACGTCATACTTCGCGTTTCTTTTCATACACTAAGGGGATTACACCATGTAGCCTGAAATTTGCTATGTTACAGGTTCGAAGCGAGAACGGCCGCCGGGCGCCCAACTGGCTGGCGGTAGACTCCCGCCATGGACTGATCAGCGGGATCCCACAAGCGGGAGACCTCGGCGCGCACTCTTTCGTGGTGACCGCGCACGGCCGCACGCAAGGCCTCACTGCCACCGACTCCTTCACCATCGAGGTCAGTCTGAGAGTATACCTCACTCCTCAACCATACCTTCTCCATCTAGCCGGCAGTAGACTCCCGCCATGGACTGATCAGCGGGATCCCACAATCGGGAGACCTCGGCGCGCACTCTTTCGTGGTGACCGCGCACGGCCGCACGCAAGGCCTCACTGCCACCGACTCCTTCACCATCGAGGTCAGTCTGAGAGTATACCTCACTCCTCAACCATACCTTCTCCATCTAGCCGGCAGTAGATTCCCGCCATGGACTGATCAGCGGGATCCCACAAGCGGGAGACCTCGGCGCGCACTCTTTCGTGGTGACCGCGCACGGCCGCACGCACGGCCTCACTGCCACCGACTCCTTCACCATCGAGGTCAGTCTGAGAGTATAGCTACCACCTACCACACTCTTAAACCCTTGCCACACCTCACTTCAATGTTATCGCGCAATCTTTCACCTTTACCACGCAATCTTTCACCGTTACCATTCATTGTTGCTACGCATTCTAACACCCTTTTACCACTTTACTATTATCTTCTCATATAGTCACCATGACTGATCAGCACATTTCGCCTTCCTTACCCATGTAAGGATCCAAGCCTCCTCCACCTCCATAGGTGGATTGGGCTTCGTCAGGGGCCTCGTTAACATGACATGCAGTATATGTCATATATTTTATTGCTCTAAAGAAGCATCCATTTATCTGACTATTTTATTGTTAATTGTTTGACCAACTGGACATTATTTATTTACCTAGCACACCAATCAATAACCATATTTTTAGGCATATATGCTGATTCGTCTACAACGATCATATGCTAGCTTATAAGAAACACAAACATAGCTGGAGAAGTAGAAATTTTAATGAGCGAACTAGTTAAATCGTAAAAGTTCTTCTGGTAGTAACTCAGCAAATATTATCAGCAAACTTATCTGTGAATTCCTGGCAATTTTCGCAAGCAAGAAGTTATAAGCTTGCATGCTATGTAAATATACAACGAGAATATCTAATACGTCTTCAATGCCAGTAATAGACAATACTTGCACGGATTCAAACCGAATGGCAGATAAAACCCATTCTGGTCCAATATTTCACGTTGTCTTACTTCCATGCTGGACTGGGAGCGAAAGAAAAACATAGAATGTTCAAGCTGCATTTCCTCCCGTGCATGCTGTAAAAACCAGCTAAGGGATCCGAGGGTTTTAGTATATTGCAATTTAGGCGACAGGCTGACAACCTGTCACTACAGCAATATACCTACAAATCTATCTTAAATAACCCTCAAAACTTTGTCAGAAGTGGCGGAACGACCTTTGTTTAGGTCGTTTACGCTCTGCCTACCCCATTAGGGATAAAGGCGTGATTATATGTATGTATGTATGTATGTCTTGAAGTTTTTACGCTAGAAACGAGAGGAAATCCTTGCCGCGACAGGCGACGACTGGCGTGCGTTCTGCTACCCACATTCCGTCACGCACCCGCGCCGCGCAACGCTATATATTACAGTATCACATCATTGCGTCCACTGATAGCGAATAACTTATCTGTTCGCTATTTGGAATGTATTAAAGTCCTTCCTTCAAACTACTGAACATTTGAAACTACGACTTAGAATGGGTTTAATTTTAGATTCGACGATATGGTACAGATCGGATGTCATCCCATCAGTCATAAATCAATCACATCATCAAAAGAAGACAGAAATGTAGGAAGTAACTGCAGTATTCTATTTCTAGTTTGTTTGGAAATACCCCAAAACGTTGTATTTATTAAAGTTATTTACCTAAAATGTATTGTAGTGACGTTTTACAGTTACTACTTATTATAAAACGCTATGTATAGAATTAGAATAGAAACTTCATTGCAATAGCTCATGGTTCAATCAAGATCGAGATACTGAGATATCTCTCCTATCAAAGTTATTTTTATTTCTTACTAATAATCAGTTAATTTATTCTCTAGGTGAAGAAAGCCGAAGAAAAACCTCACTCGAAGTATGGCAGCTGCAAGACTGGAGAGAACAGACTGGTGCTGACGATCCTGGTGGACGGAGCCTTCTACCAGATCGCTCCGAGGCAGAGGATACGCGCGCTGATGGAGTTGGCACACTTCATGGCTTTAGAAGGGGTAAGCACCTACTTCTAGCCTCACTCGAAGTATGGCAGCTGCAAGACTGGAGAGAACAGACTGGTGCTGACGATCCTGGTGGACGGAGCCATCTACCAGATCGCTCCGAGGCAGAGGATACGCGCGCTGATGGAGCTGGCACACTTCATGGCTTTAGAAGGGGTAAGCACCTACTTCTAGCCTCACTCGAAGTATGGCAGCTGCAAGACTGGAGAGAACAGACTGTTGCTGACGATCCTGGTGGACGGAGCCCTTCACCAGATCGCTCCGAGGCAGAGAATACGCGCGCTGATGGAGCTGGCACACTTCATGGCATTAAAGGGACGGAGTAAGTTTATGAAAATGAATTCATCGTTCTATCCGACGACGCTGAACAGAGCTCCTTTGAAGTTAAGCGCTAATGAAATATGTTAATGACGAAACTCTCGAATTAGTCGTCTATAACACGTCTCTCGGCTAGTACCATATCTGCTTTGGTGGAGTTCAGGCTTTAGAATATACATAATCTCTTTAACATAAACAAAAGAACTACCCTTGTTCTTCCACGACGTAAGCAATCTTTTGATACGTAATGTATTAGCACGAAGTTACCTATGAGTGCGAATCGTGCTAATCAAAACATTTTTGCAATATTAATTTGCGAAGAACTGAGAAAAAAAATGTGTTACCATAGTCGTATACTATTTTATCTATAAACATTAACCTCAGAGTGTTACAGATATCTTTTAATCTAGATGAATGGAACATCGATAGTTTCAGCCTGATCTGGACTGGATATGAATTTTTCGAATCAGTGACGCATTTTTTTTTGTTGTACCTAAACTAATGAATCCTTGTGTTATATTTCAGGATGAGTTCTGGATGGAGCCATACAAGGCTGAGACTGCCCATCAGCACACCATCCTCATGAGTGGTCCAGGAACCACGCAGAGGAGACGAGGGGACGCCACTACTGCCATCTATCTCAACGTAAGTACAGTTGTCAACGCCGTTCGGCCATTACGAATTTCCTTGTATGCCGTTTGGTCTTCGTAATGCCGTGCAGGTATAAATGTGTTCTATTAATGTAACTGAACAACTTAGTTATCTCAAATAAACATACGTCGAAGTATATTTTAATAAAGAAGATTCCCCACCGTAACCAAGAGTTTATGCTAGTCGAATAATTTAGTAAGGGGATGGGGACCCGCAGAATGAATGTAAATAAGTGATGACATTTCGATTACCTTACCTAATTCTAATTTGTAATACAATATCTCATAAATTATAGCGTTTTCCTGAATGTGCCTTTTCCATTCATACTACAGTATAATTCCATCAACAAAAATACGCTATACTGTATGCTTCATCTCTATGGCGTAGCGAGATCGACAGATCATATCTGAAAGTGGATTCCAATCATCCAACCGTTAAACCATCTGTCAATGAAACAATTCTCACAGCTTCTTAGCGTGTCGATGGTTTATTAAATTCTTAAGGCCTGGCAGGCAAGGCTAACATATAATTTATGGCATAGTGAGGCAGCTAAGAAGTAAAAAATCTAAGTGTGATAATTATACCACACAACAATGTATGAAAAACGGTAATAGTTGCTAATCAAGTAATCAAGGACCTTTCACTAAATTCCACAATAAAAAAGTCAGTGTAGGGTTTATCAAAACTGAGTTTTCAAACGTTTCTAGCACTGTTAAAACAGATATTTTTAAAGGGGAGGAGCATTCAACCTGCGCTTTACCTGACCTTTGCATTAAACTGTAAACAAGAGTTTTGGTTTCTGAGAAGCTGCAGAATTATTATGCTTATTCAAAGATACAGTACCTACTACCAATAATATACAAGTGGCCAATAAATATTGTTTATAATCGAGACACAGCCTGCACATATTTTGTTATTGCCCGATGACACACAATGCATTTAAAACAATTGAATGACATCTGGAACCAATAAATCAACCTTGTTAATGTGCACTGTTTTTAACGACTTTTAAACTGTACATCACTTTGTTTTATGTAGTTCCTTATATTTTATACCGGGTGTAAGGGACAGCGTACCGTTAAATGATAGGGATTGAGCAATCAACGAAACTGTACAACTTTCACCAGGAAATTCCTTCAGGAAATTAAAAAGTACTTCGACTTTCCCATACAATATAACCACCTTGATCGTATTGGAAAGCCAATAAATATTTTCACGTCCTGAAAGAATTTCCTGGAGCTAAACAATTTTTGTTTAGTTATTTTGACTACTGACGCAACTGCTATCAGTGTCTGGTACGCTGTCCCTTACACTCGGTATGTTACATATTTTACGAAATATCTTTTCAGTTTGTCGTTGTGCTTGTTTTAATTCTACAGTTTTTTTTCTATTTCAGGTGGGTTGCGGTGAAAAGTTGTGGAGTCGGCATAAGGTTTTAGTAGCTGGTCTTCGAGAGCAATCTCGAGACGGCACCTTAGCGCACACCATACGCCTACCCGTGTTGGGATGGAGGCTTGTTTCTATCAAACCACTGCCCAGAGCTAAACGACAGGTTAGAACAATGTACAACTTGATATCATACATACATACATACATATAATCACGGCTTTGGGTAGGCAGAGCGTAAACGACCTAAACAAAGGTCGTTCCGCCACGTCTGACAAAGTTTTGAGGGTTATTCAAGATGGATTTGTACGTATATTGCTGTAGTCACAGGTTGTCAGCCCATCGCCTAAATTACAATATACTGAAACCCTCAGATCCCGTAGCTGGTTTTTACAGCATGCTTAGGAGGAAATGCAGCTGGCACATTCTATGTTTTTCTCTCGCTCTCAGTCCAGCATGGAAGAATATCATAAGATCCAATTGTAGCAGTGAGTAGTCTCGAGACGGGACCTTAGCGCACTTCATACGCCTGCCCGTGTTGGGATGGAGGCTGGTTTCTATCAAACCACTGCCCAGAGCTAAACGACAGGTAAAACAGAAATATAGTCTAGTCTAGTTTACTTAGTAGTTATACTCACGCTACGAGCACGCCCGTAAGTAGGAATCTAGCTACACAATTACATCACATCATAAGATGTATGAAGGATAGAAAGTTTCTTTTCACATAGATAATTTGTTTCCCAATAAATTACAAATATCGAGGAAACATATTTTCTTAGTTCATGCCCCTTGGTTAACATTTAGCCTAGTGTGTGCTTACGAATAATTTTCAGTTTGATATCTGTTTTTTTTCCAGTTCACAAAGCATATCAGTTCATAAGTATATTATCCTTCAAAGACACTTTTCAGCGAGGGCATTTCATGAACTCCATAAATAAGACGGAAAAGCTACTGTTTATTTTCACTGTTTTGTTTGTTTTTCTTCCATGCTAGACTGGGAGAGATAGAAAAACATAGAATGTTCCAGCTGCCCTTCCTCCCGGGCATGCTGTTGAGTCTAAAGGGACTCGAGGGTTACAGAGTATTGTAATTTAGGCGATGGGCTGACAACCTGTCACTAAAGCAATACATATTACAATCTAAAATTGCCCTCAATTTTTGTCAGACGTGGCGAAAGCGCCTTTTACGAGGCGTTAAACGCTCTGCCTACCCCGTAAGGGATAAAGGCGTGATCTATGTATGTATGTATGTTATTTTCAATCCCATAATCATAGCTCAATTTCCCCCAGTCGGATCAGCTAGACGACGGCTCGGGCACGTACAACACGTACGACGGCGAGGACGACGGCGGCGACTACAGCGGCTACGAAGACGACGACGACGACTACAATGACTACGACCGCCCGGAGACGCCCGACATTGATACCGTGAGTAGCGGCTGTATAGCACAACACGTCAGTGCAAGGCTTGAAACCTCCGAGATGTACCGGGTGTAAGGGACAGCTTCCCGCAGACTAAAACCGAACAACTTTCACCAGGAAATTACGATATAAAATGTTGTCTTTCCCATACAAAATGATCAACGTTGTCTTCTGCATACAAAATAATATTATTTTCGAATTTCTTCGTGAAAGCTGATCTGTTTTGTGACTGGGCAACCCATAGGGGCGGCTGTATAGCACAAGACATCAGTGGTTGCAAGACTTGAAACGTCCGAAATTGTCCGAGTGTAAGGGACAGCTTCCCGCAGACTGTTGCGCGCTCAGGCAACGAAACCGAACAAGTTTCACGAGGAAATTATTTCAGGAAATGATATAAGATAAAGATAAAAAATAATGTATTATCTTATAAAAAAAAAACAAATACATTTCAGACTTAACCTAACTTAAAACTATCAAATCAGGCAAAAGGGAGTAACTCAGCTTTATGCATGCGTAGAGTCGCTGCATGACACTATGCAGCGCTGATTTTCAGTCACCCCCTTCTCCTTAAGGTCTTATGCAGGAGAGTGGGTAATAGAGGGTTGGGACTTTTTAATTTGCCATGGTTGTAGTGCTGTGCTCCAATGCTACCCTACTAATTATAAAATTTTGACTTCCCCAGACAAAATGATCAACGTTGTCTTCTCCATACAAAATAATATTACATTCGAATTTCTTCGTGAAAGTTGATCAGTTTCGTTGACTGGGCAACCCATAGGGGCAACCCCGTTTATAGAAAAAAAAAACTCGTGACTTTTTGAATCTTGCTGCTACAAAAACAAAGACGGGGAAATGTACGGCACTAACACTGCAGCTTTCTGTATAAAGCTGTGTGAAAGCTTGAAAGAAGCCAATGAAAATGAGCTTTGGGTGTAAAGTTTTTAAATACAAAATGCTAACCTTACGTTTCCTGATTGTGCCAAAGTTGTCGTTTTAACAATCAATATCACAGCTTTAAATGCTCACTGAAGATGTTTTAATATGAATAACTTTTTACCATACCTATTACCTAATTGATAAGGCATATATAATCTGATCATAAGAATTATCCATACTGTCATCCATGTCATGTTATCTAGAACCTATCTTTTCACTATTCATTGGAAAATGGCCATAAACTCTTTCCTATAAATATTAGGAGAAATACTCTTTGAGTAACAATTTATTGCAACTTTCGACTCGTCGAATTTGTCTCAGTCGTCCCTGACTATAGAGTCCAAAGTAATATCGTATGAAATTACATTTTTATTTTAAAGATTCTTTGGGCAATTTTCCACTGAATATCTAGCATATTCATCAATATAATGGGAATGTTTTGCACCTAAATGTCACGTCATGCATAGAGCATCC
Source organism: Scrobipalpa costella (assembly GCA_949820665.1). NCBI lineage: Eukaryota > Metazoa > Arthropoda > Insecta > Lepidoptera > Gelechiidae > Scrobipalpa > Scrobipalpa costella. Next base: position 12,325,523 of record OX463312.1, read on the forward strand.
ATAGGGAACACATTTAGCATGGAATGTTGAATGACTTCTCTATATTCTTACTCATTCTCTCGTATACTGTTCAAAGGGTAAATCCATACAATGTTCATAGTCGTAACTGGCAACATTGATCAACATTTGCTTATTTCGACTAATGAATTATTATTATTTTATTAATTGGAAAGGGTTTTCGTTTACTAAATCATACATACCTATTTATATTCATTCATAAACATAAGGTTCAATATTCACTGATCATGCCATTCATACAAACATTCACATCACATTCATACTCGCATATCGCATAAAAAGTTTATTCCATACAATTTGTCGATTGTATTTTAAACTTTTAAAGTGTGAGCTTTGTGTGTGGTTATTTAACACATTATATTTAACAGGCTTCAAGCACTATCACATTTTTAAGCTTACAAAGTGTCAATAACATATTTTTTTATAAGTGCTTTGCCTATTGAAGTTTTATGTTTCATCCACATTCTAAAATTGCTAGTGCAATGCCTTCTAACAAGAGGGAAAGAAAAATGTAAAAGCGTTCCTAAAGGACATAAAATGAAGATCACAACCGTCATACCAATGTATGAAAATGTGGACATCTCATAAAACGGAATAACCACAGACAGGGCCCGCCCGGTATGTCCAATGGGTGGCAGTACTAACCTAGTGTGTATGTCTGGGCACGCGCTGCCAGGTGGACCCCCCCACCCCCGCCACACACCCCCACCGACACCACCACGGCGAGACCCCCGGACACACCACCACCGACGTATTTCAGACCGAGACCACCGCCGCCACCACATCCACTTCTACTACTACTTCTACAACAACCCCTCCTCCCACTACCGTCCCCCCTCCCCCGCCCACTACTGAGCCCCCCCTCCCCCCCACTGTCTTAACTATCGCCCCCTCCACCCCCCTGCCGGATCCGAGCACTGCGGAGGACTCGACTCTCGCGCCCGCCTCTACTAATACGGTTACCCCGGAGGTTTGTCGGATCCTGCTCTCGGCTTGTGTCCAGTGTGACAGCAGGTCAACTCGCGATCACACGTTGAACCACATGGAGTAACTAAATGAAGATCACTTCGCTTCTCCGCCGTTGCACTTTTACCTCGAGCTTTTGCATTGCACTTGTTCCTTGCTCAACTAAACTTCGAAATAAGCTACAATACAACGAAATAAGAATGAGAACAAATATTGGTATAGCCCGACCACTGACTAAAAAGATCTGAAAAGAGAAAGATAGGGATAGAAAAAGAGACAGACTTATGGATTTCCTATAAGCCCTTCTCTATGGTACTTCTATGACAGGTATTTTTAGTCCGTTCAGGCTATAGTATAATTATTATGCAGGAAAACTTTCAGTTATCTACCTTAAGTACCTTTTTTATTTATCCCTTTATGTTCCAAAGTTTTCATGCATGACTAAGCATTGCTGGTCTGAGTTGTAATTATTAAGGAACCTATTGCATACCAAGATAAATCAATGAACTGATTGATTTAAAAAACAGTTGTCGTCAATTAGTTAGTCCATGTAATGTACCACAGACATACTCCTATATACTGTGAATGTTTAAGTATTTACTCGTATGAAATGGAAATGGATCTAGAGTTTACCTACTGTCTTGTGTGTTGTGTTCTACGTCGCATGTGAATGTTTTGTTTGTATTTGTGTCTTTTGTTTTGTGTATTGTGACTAACTTAATATAGACCAGGAGTCGTATTTTTGAATCACTCGAAACGTATTCGCATACGAAAGAGCAACATTCGCATGCCAAATTGTATGGCGATTGCAACCGGATGTCACACTTTCGTATGCGAATTTTGATTCGAGCGGTCCAAAAATACGACTTCTGTGTGTAGAATTGCTTTTCGTGTTGTATCGTCATATTGATCGATGGTGCTATCGTGATATTTTATAGTATTTATTGTACGTTATAGTGTAGGTCTTGGACGTATTTTATGATTTAAGTACTTTATCATGCTTATTTTTTAATTTATTATTTGTTTGTTCTCATAAAAGTCTAGTCGTTACGTTACTTAGAAGATTGCAGCATGTCCTTAGACTAGAAAACGAGCTAGATATTAGTCCGCATGTTGTGTCAACCTTTTCATCCCTTACATCTCCCCATTCTCAAAGATTATTTTCCCTATAGGACCACAAAGTGCAAATCACGCCATACTCGGAGTCTGCATCGGAAGCGAGTAACGTGAACTATTCGCGAGTTGAGCTTGAGATTCCAAGGAGGATTGGAGGCCACGCCCCCATTGATATCAGACCTGATGAGTCTACGACTGAACCGGAGATGGTAAGTACTTTGATTGTTTTTTATAATGAGATATTCAAGTTTGTTGATTTGTGATTGAAGTATAATCAATAATTAAAACATTGCAGAAGAGATTTGTGCGACGCGATATTTAATTGAGGTTTTGAAAATAAACACAACCAAGATTATAATAACATGAAATAAAACATCCCTTTTCTGCTGGTAGTTTATTTGGAGTGCACTACATAAGACCGACAGAACTTTGGACTGAATACTTTTTTGTACAAAAAGAATAGATTTTTCGATCACAAACCATCATTTATCAGTATCATTGGAATTTTCTATCCTAACCTTAACCTCTCATCTACTGACTCGTAGACGGTAGTCTAATATCAGCCGTGTGGTTTGGTTAACCCGGGGTAGACTAGAGGATACCTTATCAATCACGCCCCATCGATATAACTGTATATTTGAATACCATTTGAACTAATCTTGTGACGTAAAGACAACGTATAAAATTGAAAATATTGTCCTGCAACCTGAAATTAATAGCCAAACTAAATACAATCGCATACATGATGAGGGCAAATTTAATTCCTAATAATAAATTGTCAATGACATACAGGCTATTTTTTATAATGATGTTATGCCAAACCTATAATAATTAACTATTTACGTTATTAAAGAATACAAACATACATTTTGTACATATCTGTAAATACATACATTGTATAAAACATGGAGATGGTTCCACTGCCTCCTGTTACTTACTCCTCTCTTCTGAATTCTGTATAAATAAACTGTTATCTATTGTCTTTACGTCCTCCCCATCACATCACTGTGTGAGCGTCCGCATGGCACTTTCAGCAGACAGTAATAATACAAGCGTCCAACGAAATCCCTCCGTCGTCGTCCGAACCGCCCACTACGCCCTCGCCCGCGCCCCCCTCGTTCCGCTTGGAGCTGGAGGAGGAGGAGGAGCCCACTGAGACCACGCCCATTCCGCCCACCGTGCTCACTCCGGCCAGTGCGGCGACTGAAGAGACCACGCCCATTTTGGCGACAGTGGCAACGCCTGCTCCTAATACAACATTGCCGCCGCCTACAACCGTGCCCACTACTATAACCGTCCCGGAAGTATTTTACACTACCACGGAACTACCAGAGACAACAATAGAGGAAGTCACGCAGCAGGTTTGTATATCGGCCAATGAAGTTCGATTTATTCCTGTTTTGTATTTGTAATTTCGCAGTTTAGCAAATCCAGTGTCTCTGCTAAGTTGTAGATATGAAAGGCGAATAAATTGATATTTTTAAGAGACTTCCTTGGCCGATTTGAAATATAAATAAAAGTTGCCCTTGATCACTGTGTGATATGGATTTGCACATGGAATGGTTGCACGACTGTCGTCTCCTCTTGTTAGCACGGTGGATAATGTAATATTTGATCAAGACGTACCTATTCCATTAGATATTATACATCCAATTCTTCGGGTCATGGGTTTTGATCACTTCATTAGATAAATAATTACCCACTTACTTTTATTTCACAGAATGATAATGACGGTATTGGATTCACGCATTTGGCATCATTTTGGTTTAATGAACTAACATCAACCTTTTCAAAATTCCAAATTAATCGTATCACTTTTTAAAATTATATAAATTGACAGGAAGTAATTACGCAAACATTTGAATCACGCAAATGCACAAATTTTTGTAATGCAAAATTTAACTTTAAACAACAAAATATACACTGTTTTATGTCAAAAACCTAAAAATATAAGAATCTAGAACTCACTTGTCGTCGGGAAAAGCGATAAGCAAATAAAAAGAAATGTTGCTACGTAAAGTAATGTCAATAAAAACTTTCGTTAGTTTACATCACAGATTTATAAACATTCCTTATCGCTTTTCTCGTTGAAATTGCAAACAAACGTCCCAAATGTTAACAAAACCGGACGCGCCTTACAGGAAACCGTACCGTCAACGGAACGGACAAGCACGATATTCGGACGGACAACAGAAACGGTCACGTTCGCCATGCCGGCTAACCAGCCTCCGACTCTGAAACATCACATGAAGAAACTTGCCATCACAGCCGGCAAGGCATTCAGGTAAAGTATAACGCGATATGAAAACATAGATGATATAAGATGATTAGTGTAACGGCAATTTGGCCTTTGTGATGACTGTAAGAGAAAACGAAACGCATCGGTTCGTCGTTTGTTGACCACTGTTTCGTCTTCATTACGATTCATCAGATGCAGAACCGTCCGCATTACAGTTGGTTTGCAAGTGCTTCGCTCTTGTGAGCATAGCTTGTTTGGATCGGAACAGATATAAGATATATTATGATATTATTCCTTCTGCCGCCGCAGCTGTTGAACGAAACACAGCCCCAGAAAAATAAATTTAAAATCAAAAACCCAAGAGCATTTTTATGGGTTTGCGAATCTTAAAATTTTCATACTTTGAATCCGTTTGTTTAGTTTTGACAGCATGCATATTTTTTTGGCGGACATAGACATCTCGGATAAAGACTCTTTTATTTTTATAGTGAGTCTTTCGTAAGTGGCACCTACACTTTAAAATGGAACTCGCTAATTTATAGTATATTTCTATCCTCAGATACATAATCCCAGCAGACCTATTCACGGACCCAGAGGAAGGAAGCAACTTGACCTTTACAATGTATGAAGCGGACAACGTGCCGCTTAGCAAGACCTCCTGGATACAGTTCATACCTGGCAACAGGGAGGTCTATGGATTGTGAGTATGAAGTTATGGTCCTGAAGTAACTTATGAAAGATATGGGGGTCAAAAAAGAGAATATGCATGACGTTTTTAAAACTATTAGTAAGAATTATTGTCACCATAAATGAACGGATGTGAAAGAATTTTGGCAAAATATTCATTAGTTTACGAGTTATAATGCCTTATAATGTTTAGTAAAGAGAGGTCCGAACAGTCATGTGTATAAATTGTCGTTTCGAAGAGATAGATAGATAGTCTTATCTTTATAATGGTATATCTCGGTGATTTTTTGATCAATTTTATTTCTGTTTTCACTATTCTTTTCATAATTTACGATATTTTTAGAAAATAGGATACTGAAAATATGTTATATGCACGTTTCCTATTCATTTTAAAGAAAATATGCTACTTGGAATGACGACGTGCCAGGGCAAGATATAGTAAATATTTGTTTGACCATGACCAAATACTTTCTAAAACAGACACTTATACTTATTACTGAACATAGCCTCTTTAAATTTAGGATTTATGCCATACCCTACACTTTTATAAGGTGAATTTCAGTATTTATTTTTAATTTTTTTAATAAACCATTTTGTAAGACTACTACGGGGTTGTATTGCGTCACCGGACTAAATCGCGAATTTCTGACCGCAGTACAAGTACATACGGGACACGGTTCTGCCCATTTCTGGCCTTATTACTTTGTCACTAAATTTTCGGATATTGATGGGCTGAACGTTTTAGCAAAACTAATACGTACTGGTTTTTCTCAGGCCATTAGACGCGCACGTGTCCCGCTGGAACTACATGGTGGAAGCGTCAGATAGTGAGGGTTTGTCCGCTAGAGGGCCGCTAGACATCACAGTACAACAACACAAGAGCGGCCGAACCATCAACCACCAGTTTATCATGCAGTTTAAACTGAATAAGGACTATTCTAATGCTATTGGATGGCAGATCAGAGTGCTGGAGGGAATTGTCAACTTGTTCAGGTAATTATTTCCCTCTATTGACATATTGTTAGCGTCGGACAGCGAGAGCTTGTCCGCTTGAGGGGCGCTAGACATCACAGTACAACAACACAAGAGCGGCCGAACCATCAACCACCAGTTTATCATGCAGTTCAAGCTGAATAAGGACTATTCCAATGCAATAGGATGGCAGATCAGAGTGCTGGAAGGAATTGTCAACTTGTTCAGGTAATTATTTGCCTCTATTGATGAAGGAAGCGTCACACAGCGAGGGTTTGTCTGCTAGACATCTCAGTACAACAACACAAAAGCGGCCGAACCATCAACCACCAGTTTATCATGCAGTTCAAGCTGAATAAGGAGTATTCTAATGCTGGATGGTAGATCAGAGTGCTGGAGGGAATTGTCAACTTGTTCAGGTAATTATTTCCCTCTATTGATGATGGAAGCGTCTGACAGCGAGGGTTTATCCGCTAGAGGGCCGCTAGACATCACAGTACAACAAGAGCGGTCAAACCATCAATCTTCAGTTTATCATGCAGTTTAAATTGAATAAGGACTAATCTAAAGCTATTGGATGGCATATCAGAGTGCTGGAGGGAATTTTCAACTTGTTCAGGTAATTATTTCCCTCTATTGACATGGTAGAAGCGTCGGACAGCGAGGGCTTGTCCGCTAGAGGGCCGCTACACTTCACAGTAAAACGGTCATAAGGACTATTAGAATGCAATTGAATTGCAGATTCGAGTGCTGAAAGGCATCGTCAACCTATTCAGGTATTATTATTCAAGGAGTTTAAAAACCAACCAAACCAGCTAAGGGAGCCGAGAGTTTTAGCATATTGCAATTTAGGCGATGGGATAGCTGACAATCTGTCACTACAGCAATATCCCTACAAATGTATCTTAAATAATCCTCAAAACTTTGTTAGACGTGGCGGAGCGACCTTTTGTTTAGGTCGTTTACGCTCTGCCCACCCCATTAGGGATAACTTTATTTAGGGATTATATGTATGTATGCGTTTAAAAAACTGTGTAACAACACTGAACTGTCGACCAAGTTCACCTTTTTCAGAGGATGATTTGATTTAGACTTTTAATTGTTAGTTTTATTTTTTCAATTAGCTTTTCAGTTATATAATTTTGTTCTATTTCCAGGGATACGGATATGGACAAGATCACAGTGCTAAACGCGACTCAAACTGACGACATTTGTGAGTTTGTGTGGACCAACGATACATTGCCAAAGGATGCTGCCTGCCCTATGGACCAGATCAACAGACTGATGAAGGTATGTATTCTTAGATAGGTTGATACAGAAAAGTGGATAGTAACATTTGTCAATATACCGGGTGTAAGGGACAGCGTCTCGCAAACTGATAGGCGTTGCTCAGTCAACGAAGCTGAACGACTATCACCGGAAATTCATTCAATAGACGAAAAAAAATTTACCTCATACAAAATTACCACCTCGAACAGACAAATTGTATGAAAAAGCAAAAAAAAGTGTTTCACTACCTGAAAAACCAAACCTGCTGATAGTTGTTCAGTTTCGTTGACTGAGCGACCCCTATCAATTTGAGGGACGCTGTCCCTTACACTTGGTATAAGATTGCTCCCAGTTTGGTTAGGACGATGTAACCACAAAGGCTAGAATATGAACCTGACATCTTACAAATGGAATAAAAATAATAGTAATAATTTTATATGGAGTTTTGAGCTCAGAGTGCTATCGCTTCATGATAATGAGTTAATTAAATAAACTGCCTCTGTGGTCTAGTGGTCACAGCCATGGGCTTACAATCCAGAGGCCCTGGGTTCGATTCCCAGGGGTGGAACACAAACTTGCTATTTGTCAATTTATCACTTTGTGAGGTTTTCCCTAGTTTGGTTAGGACATTGTAGGCTGAATTACCTGATTACCCGAAAAGTGGCACGTTAAGCCGTCGGTCCTGGTCGCTGTCTTTGATAGTGGTCGTTGCTCAAACCATGTCAGAGGCCTAAATAGCTGTGCTACTAGGCGGTTTGAAAACTCTGATACCAGGGTTCATCGTGTCTTTCAACTCGAGAATCCACTCGTTCAGAACAAGATCATGTATTTAAAAATACTTACAAATTTCCAGATAATGGAATCAGACACAGAACCCGGTTCCCCGTCCGCCGGCCTGGTCCGCGCCATGTCGCCCGAACTCAAAGTCAGCGGCGTCTCCTGGCGCGGGGTCGGCGGATGCGATCAGAGCGTTCCTGCTACTAGAACACCAAATGCATACCCGCCTGTGCCTAGGAACCAGGTGGACCTCATCAATGGTACTGTGGGACACCTGCTCGTCTATAAAGTGCCTGCGGTAAGAACCAGTTCGAACTAGATATCTCGATGCGATCAGAGCGTTCCTGCTACTAGAACACCAGATACTACAACCTGTTACTACAGCAATATACCTATTTAAAAAATTAAATTATTAAATATCCCTCAAAACTTTGTCAGACGTGGCGGAACGGCTTTTGTTTAGGTCGTTTACGCTCTGCCTAACCCATCAGACATAAAGGCGTGATTATATGTATGTATGTATGTGTTTTAAAGAATTAGAAGGAAAAATCTACTTAACTTTGCTTGCTTAAATAGACGGAAACGTGTTTTGTTACAGTTGATAAATCTTTTCAGGAATAAAGGCCACGAAGGCAGTGGCTAGTGCCATGGACTCCCGATCCGGAGGTCCCGGGTTCGATTCCCAGGGGGGAAACACAAAGTTGATATTTGATAATTTATCACTTTGTGAATTTTTCCCCAGTTTGGTTAGGACATTACAGGCTGAATCACCTGATTGTCCGAAAAGAAAAAGATTTCGTGCTTCGGAGGGCACGTTAAGCCGTCGGTCCCGGTCGCTGTCTTTGATAGTGGTCGTTACTCAAACCATGTCAGAGGCCTGATAGTTGTGCTACTAGGCAGTTTAAAAAATCTGACACCAGGGTTCATCGGGTCCATAGACTCGATACCCACTCGACAGAAGAAGAAGGGATAAAGGCGTGATTAAATGTTTGTATGTTTTATTTCCAGGACACATTCTTCGACCCGGAAGACGGCAACACACGCCACCTGCAGCTGTCGCTCCGCTACAGCGACCGCTCCGAGATCCCCTCCGGCCACTGGCTGCAGTTCGACGCCAAGAACCAGGAGTTCTACGGCCTGCCCGCGCCGGGAGACGAGGGCACCTCCAACTACCAACTGGTAAGGAAACATCGAATCATCATAAAAAATCGAATCAAATCGTACATTTTGGATAACGTTGCAAGTAAGGTCTAGGAGTGTTATTATAATATTATTTTAAACATATATATTTTTAAATTCAAATTAGCATAATAATTAAGTTAGTTGCTAGTGGCTTCAATCTATATGTGAGGGATGAGGGTACCTCCAACTACCAACTGGTAAGGAAACATCTACGGACTATGTTTTCTATGCGTTTGCTAGTGGCTTCAATCTATATGTGAGGCATGAGGGCACCTCCAACTACTAACTGGTAAGGAAACATCTACGGACTATGTTTGCTAGTGGCTTCAATCTATATGTGAGGCATGAGGGCACCTCCAACTACTAACTGGTAAGGAAACATCTACGGACTATGTTTGCTAGTGGCTTCAATCTATATGTGAGGCATGAGGGCACCTCCAACTACCAACTGGTAAGGAAACATCTACGGACTATGTTTTCTATGCGTTTGCTAGTGGCTTCAATCTATATGTGAAGGACGAGGGCACCTCCAACTACCAACTGGTAAGGAAACATCTACGGACTATGTTTTCTATGCGTTTGCTAGTGGCTTCAATCTATATGTGAGGGATGAGGGCACCTCCAACTACCAACTGGTAGGAAACATCTACGGACTATGTTTTCTATGCGTTTGCTAGTGGCTTCAATCTATATGTGAGGCATGAGGGCACCTCCAACTACCAACTGGTAAGGAAACATCTACGGACTATGTTTTCTATGCGTTTGCTAGTGGCTTCAATCTATATGTGAGGGATGAGGGCACCTCCAACTACCAACTTGTAAGGAAACATCTACGGACTATGTTTTCTATGCGTTTGCTAGTGGCTTCAATCTATATGTGAGGCATGAGGGCACCTCCAACTACCAACGATAAGAGAGCTTATTTAGAAAAATATTGATTTTTACACACATCGATAGAACATACAAACATACGAGTGTAGCAAGTTGCTTTTGCACCGTACTTGGTTGGGAGAGTGGTCCAGTGACCCCTTTAGGAAGCCTACCTCCACTCCAGTGGCATCATTCAGCCAATCTTATCTACAGGCTTGTCTGTAAAGCTCAGGAATCACTATAATCTTCTATTCCTATATGCCAGAAGGGTGACCCCATAACGAACCATCATCTCCCTAGCCTCATCCGGTATCTCACGGGGTCGGCTACCTAATCTAAGGGATTTCACGAGGGGGTACTGGTTTTTACACAAAGCAACTGCCATCTGACCTCCGCAACCCAGTAGGGAAACCAGACCCAATCCTAGATAAGGTCAGAGTTTTCAAGCCGCCATTGCTTAGTACTGGGCTCTGACATGGCTTAACGACTAATACCTACGGTAATAAACGATATTAACCGGGAATAAAGGCTTAACGTGCCTGCCGACGCACGAAAAAAGCGTCGAATAAACGTACATATGAAATTTGAAAACTGAAAAACTCATTGGTACGTCGTGGGATTCGAACCACGACCTCCCGCTCAAAAGGTAGCAGCCCTATCCACTACACCATCGGGCTCTATCGACTCCATATCGAACCTTACTGTCGTAATCTTCTTAGCGAGTGGATTCTCGAGTCGAACAACCCGATGAACCCTGGTGTCAGAGTTTTCAAACCGCCTAGTAGCACAGCTATTAGGCCTCTGACATGCTTTGAGTAACGACCACTATCAAAGACAGCGACCGAGACCGACGGCTTAACGTGCCCTCCGAAGCACGGAATCTTTTTTCTTTCTCGGGCAATCGGGTGATTCAATTTATTTTACTCCTCTGTTTCCTATTGCCTGGTTGCCTGGAAGATATTGCTACATTAGCAAATAAAATTGTACTACTACTTTTCTTTTTAGCAATTTGTAATTTCTGTGTTTATGTGAAATAAAGTATATTGTATTGTGATTCAGCCTACAATGTCCTAACCAAACTGGGGAAAACCTCACAAAGTGATAAATTGACAAATATCAACATTGTGTTCTCCCCCAGGGAATCGAACCCAGGACCTCCCGATCGTAAGCCCATGGCTCTAACCATTAGACCACGGAGGCAGTCGTACAGTAGTAACTCATTGATTGTTACAGATCGCCGAAGATTCAAGCAAGAAGAGCGCCTACGACAGCCTGGTGGTGAAAGTGGTAAAAGCGCCGCCTATACGGCCGACAGTCGAGTTCCAAATGACAATGGAATACCCGTTCCCGGAGCTCGCGTACAAGTCCAATAACAAGAGGAAGATGGTTGAAAAGTTGACCGCGCTCTTCGGACAGACGAATACGTCCCACATCAGGATACACAGTATCACTAACAACCCTACTACTATTATATGGTGAGTAAATACATACAAAAAGCTTTTGGCAAACTTAAAGAGGGGTAGCAATGGAACTACAATACAATACATCCTCAAAATTCTTTATTGCACAAAGAAACACATACAACAGAAATAAAAAGGAACAAACGTGACAGTACAATATAGGCGGCCTTATTGCTAAAGCAGCAATTTCTACCAGGCAACCTTTGGGTATAGAAATTGTACAAGCAGAAAGCGTAATAGTGGATATTATTACTACATTATTTACTTTGTGTGAAGTCTAGTAATCCGTACTGAGCCCACGTGACACGCCTAAGGCCTGATCGCATGTATAGGAACTATGTTGATTATGATTAAACGAGTGTTTTTTTTTTTCTATACTGTACTGTCACGTTTGTTCCTTTTTATTTCAGTTGTATGTGTTTTTTTGTACATACATACATATAGTCACGCCTTTATCCCTAATGGGGTAGGCAGAGCGTAAACGACCTAAAACCTTTGTTTAAGTCGTTCCGCCACGTCGTACAAAGTTTTGAGGGTAATTTAGATAGATTTTGTAGGTAAATTGCTGTAGTGACAGGTTGTCAGCCCATCGTCTAAATTACAATATACCAAAACCCTCTGATCCCTTAGCTGGTTTTTACAGCATGCCCGGGAGGAAATGCAGCTGGCACATTCAATGTTTTTCTCTCGCTCCCAGTCGAGCATGGAAGCTAGTTTTTTTGTGCAATAAAGAATTGTATATTGTATTGTAAATATTTTACAGAAATCCATTTAACACTTCAACAACTTGATTTTGATATAAATAAGTTCCTTCCTTACAAAGGGTATGAAACGAAATAAGAGTCAATAGACTAAACTAAATATCGTATTTTAAGGCTTGTTAAATTGTTCTCTTTTGCCATGGAAATTGGCAGTTTTTATAGGCCTTTGTCCCGCAGAGGGTCACAGTAGACGAATTATCAAACCTATAATAATCTCTTTCCTTTCACAGGTACAATACGAGCTTGCCAACGGACCGGTGCCCTAAGAAGGAGATAGAAGAACTCCGTCGCATGATCATAGTGGAGTCACGTGGGTCGGCCGGCGCCGCGCTCAAGGAGAACGTCGACCACGTGTTCGATAAGGACCTAAAAGTCATGTCTATTAGACTTATACCGCTGGGGCTGTGTGCGGAACAGAGCACCAAGATTGTGAACAAGGTTAGTGTCATATCATTACATCACTACATAGTTCGTGCTTCGGAGGGCACGTTAAGCCGTCGGTCCCGGTCGCTGTCTTTGACAGTGGTCGTTACTCAAACCATGTCAGAGGCCTGATAGTTGTGCTACTAGGCGGTTTAAAAACTCTGACACCAGGGTTCATCGGGTCGATAGACTCGATACCCACTCGACAGAAGAAGAAGACTACATAGTATAAAACAAAGTCGCTTTCTCTGTCCCTATATCCCTATGTATGCATAAATCTTTAAAACTACGCAACGGATTTTGATGCGGTTTCTTTTAATGGATAGAGTGATTCAATAGGAAGGTTTTGCAGTAGAGAAACACTGATTAGTTCCATGCTGGGAGAGATAGAAAAACATAGAATGTTCCAGCTGCCCTTCCTCCCGGGCATGCTGTTGAAGTCAACAAAAGGGACTCGAGGGTTACAGTGTATTGTAATTTAGGCGATGGGCTGACAACCTGTCACTATAGCAATACATATTAAAATCTAAAATTGCTCTCAATTTTTATCAGACGTGGCGAAAGCGCCTTTTACGAGGCGTTAAACGCTCTGCCTACCCCGTAAGGGATAAAGGCATGATTTATGTATGTATGTATATCCCTATGTATTCATAAATCTTTAAAACTACGCAACGGATTTTGATGCGGTTTCTTTTAATGGATAGAGTGATTCAAGAGGAAGGTTTTATATGTATAATATATGCATAATACAGTAGAGAAACACTGATAATTTCCATGCGAACCCGGGGCGCGTCGCTAGTACATATATATAATCACGATATAATAAATTTCTTAGTAGAAATAAGGTGTACCTGTTGTGTCGTTATTCCTTGTGTATTTTCTTTATCATGTTACATGTGTACAATAAACAGTAAATAAATAAATTAATCACACCTTTATCTCTAATGGGGTAGGCAGAGCGAAAACCACCTAAACGAAGGTCGTTCCGCCACGTCTGACAAAGATTTGATCGTTTAGGTAAGATATCCATAATATTAATACAGTGACAGGTTGTCAGCCCATCGCCTACATTGCAATATACTGAAACCCTCAGATCCTTTAGCTGGCTTTTACAGCATGCCTGAGAGGAGATGCAGCTGGCACATTCTATATTTTTCTATCACTCCCAGTCCAGCATGAATTTATTGCATGTCACTTTAGCAATATACCTACAAATCTGTCTTGAATGGCCCTCAAATCTTTGTCAGACGTGGCGGAACGACTTTAGTTTAGGTCGTTTACGCTCTGCCTACCCCATTAGGGATAAAGGCGTGATTATATGTATACTCACTCACTACATAGTAAAAAACAAAGTCGCTTTCTCTGTTCCTATATCCCTATGTATGCATAAATCTATAAAACTACGCAACAGATTTTGATGCGGTTTCTTTTAATTGATAGAGTGATTCAAGAGGAAGGTTTATATGTATAATACATGCATAATATAGTAGAGAACTACTGATAATTTCCGTGCGAAGCCGGGGCGGGTCGCTAGTATGTAATAAATTTAAGTGTCTGGTTCACGGAGTCTGGTCAGAAAATCAAACAAAATGGATAGATTCTTCCATGCTGGACTGGGAGAGATAGAAAAACATAGAATGTTCCAGCTGCCCTTCCTCCAAGGCATGTTGTAGAAGTCAGCAAAAGGGACTCGAGGGTTACAGTGTATTGTAATTTAGGCGATGGGCTGACAACCTGTCACTATAGCAATACACATTACAATATAAAATTGCCCTCAATTTTTGTCAGACGTGGCGAAAGCGCCTTTTACGAGGCGTTTGACGCTCTGCCTACCCCGTAAGGGATAAAGGCGTGATTTTATGTATGTATGTATGTATGGATAGTCCAGGCTCTTCAATTTTGTCAAGTTTGTAAAGATAAGTAGACGCTAGATTTAATATACCACTTACGAGATAACTTCTCGTCACCCTATCTTATCAATAAAGATATCCATATGATATTGAATCGCCGTGGAGAAAGTGGTGAATTTTGCGAAGTATTTGTTCGAGAATTCTTTGCTGGTGACCTTTTCAAACAAATAACTTAAGTAAGAGGGAGTCCTGCGAATAAAATCTCGGTTACTATGCTTTGTTATGCGGGGTGTAAGGGACAACTTCCCGCAAACTGTCAGGGGAGTGATATAGTATAGAGAAATAAATGGCACGACATGACTAATTCTAAAACAAATTGTGTGAATAAGTTAGAAGTATAATGCATTATGTGACGTGTAATTTTTTTATTTTATAAATAAAGTATTGATTTGAATTGAATTTGCTCATAAAACTAAGTGGTCATTTTGTATCGGTTTTTTTAATAACTTTATTTAAATTTTCCAATTAAATTTGTTTAGTTCCATTGCTACCCCTCTGTAAGTTTGCCAAAAGCTTTCCCTTACAACCGGTATATCACTAAACCAAATATTTAGAAAAACATAGAATGTGCCAGCTGTATTTCCTCCCGGGTATGCTGTAAAAACCAACTAAGGGATCCGAGTGTTTCAGTATATTGTAATTTAGGCGATGGACTGACAACCTGTCACTACAGCAATATACTTACAAATCTATCTTAAATAACCCTCAAAACTTATATAATTAAATAATAATTTCCATGCGAACCCGGGGCGCGTCGCTAGTACATATATATAATCACGATATAATAAATTTCTTAGTAGAAATAAGGTGTACCTGTTGTGTCGTTATTCCTTGTGTATTTTCTTTATCATGTTACATGTGTACAATAAACAGTAAATAAATAAATTAATCACACCTTTATCTCTAATGGGGTAGGCAGAGCGAAAACCACCTAAACGAAGGTCGTTCCGCCACGTCTGACAAAGATTTGATCGTTTAGGTAAGATATCCATAATATTAATACAGTGACAGGTTGTCAGCCCATCGCCTACATTGCAATATACTGAAACCCTCAGATCCTTTAGCTGGCTTTTACAGCATGCCTGAGAGGAGATGCAGCTGGCACATTCTATATTTTTCTATCACTCCCAGTCCAGCATGAATTTATTGCATGTCACTTTAGCAATATACCTACAAATCTGTCTTGAATGGCCCTCAAATCTTTGTCAGACGTGGCGGAACGACCTTTGTTTGGGTCGTTTACGTTTTGCCTACCCCATTAGGGATAAAGGCGTGATTATATGTATGTATGTATGTAAATTTTCCAATTAAATTTGATTAGTTTATTTTATTGAAATATTTATTTAATAGTGTGTAAATATTGTCTAAGTATTATATGTAGTAATATGCACTATCCCGCTTTATGCTTGTACAATTTCCATACCCAAAGGTTGCCTGGTAGAAATTGCTGCTTTAGCAATAAGGCCGCCTATATTGTACTGTCACGTTTGTTCCTTCTTATTTCTGTTGTATGTGTTTCTTTGTGCAATAAAGAGTTTTGTATTGTATTGTAGTTCCATTGCTCTTT
Source organism: Scrobipalpa costella (assembly GCA_949820665.1). Lineage (NCBI taxonomy): Eukaryota > Metazoa > Arthropoda > Insecta > Lepidoptera > Gelechiidae > Scrobipalpa > Scrobipalpa costella. Next base: position 12,341,740 of record OX463312.1, read on the forward strand.
AAGTTTGCCAAAAGCTTTCCCTTACCGGTATATCACTAAACCAAATATTTATCTCCTACAGCCGCCACCGGTCCAAATGGCGCCACCACCGCACGCGGGCCCCAAGGGCGCCGCGTCAGCTGAGTCCGGCTACACAGAATACCTGGTCACCTTCATCATACCGGCCGTAGTGGTGGTCTGCATGATCCTGGTGGCTGGCATCATCGCCTGCGTGCTCTATAGGAGAAGGAGGACAGGTGAGGGCGACGACTTTATCATCATCTCCTTATCCCGTATTTCTCGGCGTCGGCTACCTAATCTAGGTGATTGAATGAAGGTACTGGTTTTTACACAGAGTGACTGCCAACTGACCTCCGCAACCCAGAAGGGAAACCAGACCCAATCCTAGATTAGGTCAGAGCTTTCAAGCCGCCAATGCTTAGCACTGGTCTCTGATCTAATATCTACGGTATTAAACGATATTAACCAGGACCAACGGCTTGACGTGCCTTCCGAAGCACGGTAAAAGCGCCGAATAAACGTACATATGAAATTCGAAAATCGAAAAACACATTGGTACGTGGTGGGGTTCGAACCACGACCTCCCGCTCAGGAGGCAACTGCCCTATCCACTACACCATCGGACTTCCAGGGTGACGACTTTATAAATATACTTTATTGCATAAACACAAAAATAAATGTAATTTAAAAACATAGTGTGCAAGGGCGAACTTATCTCTATGAAGAGATCTCTTCCAGCCAACCCAAAGTGAATAATTTTGAGGGGTCAAGAAAATGCAACATTAACAGAGACTAATAAATCAAAATAAATACGTGGGACACTCAGAAAGATTTGCGACACTAAAAAAAATTGTTCTACAGGTACATATATTTTTATTAAATCTTTTCAAAGTACTCTCCACCAGCCTCTATACAAAGATTCATGCGTCTGAACCAGTTTTCAAAACACTTTTTCCAGTCCGCCGTAGACACCTCGTTTACAGCCTGCTCGAACGCAGCCAGCGCATCTCCTGGCGACGAAAATTGTATCCCCTTGAGCTGATTTTTTATTTTTGGAAATAAAAAGAAGTCACACGGTGCTAGATCAGGGCTGTAAGGAGGGTGACCCAGGAGTTTGACTGGTGTGCTGTCCAGGAAGTCCCTCGTTTTGAGCGCGGTGTGTGCAGGCGCATTGTCGTGGTGGAGCAGTAGTCCGCGGAGCCCTGTGTTTGGTCGCTTGTTGCTCACAACAGAAAAAACTTCTGGTAAACATTTGGTAGTATACCATTCGGCGTTAATGCTTCTTTGATCTCGTAAGGGAATTGAGGCCAAGTGGCCAGTCAAATTAAAAAAGCTGGCGATCAAAATCTTCCCCCCGCTTCGAGATCGCTTCACTTTGGTAGGCGTTGGTTCATTTTGAAACACCCAAACTGTCGACTGGCGCTTGGTTTCTCGATCGTATTGATAAATCCAGGACTCATCACCTGTTACGATGTCGTAAACACGCCGAGACGAGCCTGCTTCAAATTTGTTCAGCATATCACGGCACCATTCCACCCGGGCCTGCTTCTGAGCGTCGGTGAGGTAGTGCGGCACCCAGCGCGATACTATCCTCCTCACGTGAAGATGCCCGTGTAGAATCTCGTGAACGCTTCCCGATCCAATCTTTAATATGTGCTGAATCTCCTGATATGTAATTCGCCTATTATCTTGGATTAAATTTTTCACTGCTAGCACGTTTTCTTCCGTAATAGCCGTCAAAGGGCGACCGCTTCTTTCTTCATCCCCCAAGGTTGGTCGACCGCGCCTTAATTCGTTATACCAACGATACACGGTTGCCTTGGAGGGGCTTTCATCCATAAATGCCATTTGACGTCTATCGAACGATTCATCCGGTTTCAGGCGACACTTGAAATCGTAAAAATCATAGCTCTAAAATGTTCCCGGCGCAGATCCATTTTTCAGCAAGACACAATACTTTGAATTGGCTCGCAAAAAATGTGGAGGGAAATTTTGAAAGTGGAACACACATATTTTTACTTACAAGTAATCATATTTTGAAAAAAGATTCTAACCGGCCAGTCTGCCATATATAAAAACTATTTATCGCAATACTTTCTGAGCGGCCTGGTACTTACATACCTATACATAGAATAAATACCTACCGTGTATTACTATCTTAAATAAACATACATACATACTAAACAATATATTGATACATACATATACGAATAAACTACATAAATACATCCATCAAAATTGTTCAGATAAGAAGTGCACTTTTAATCTTTTCTTAAAGACATTCACAGAGGGACTTTCTTGAATTGTCTTAGGCACTTTATTTATGTGGATGTTTGTGACTAATTAAATTGATAGTGTAGAGCAGTGGCGAAGGGTCCATATAACACGAATCTCGTCGGCTTCCCTTTTGTAATCAAGCAAGATACCTACTAACTACTAAGACAACTAAATAACTCGCAATGACCTACCTTACATCGTTTTTCATTTTTGTTTATGATAACTTGCTGTATTTCGCCGGTATATTGCGTTTTCAAATATCTGTGTCTTATTTCGTTTCGGTTTACGGATTTTTAAGTGTTTTAGATTATTTTGGGACATTATTGGATTTGCGAAGTAGATAATTTATGTATGTAGTTGTTATTTACCCGACTTACTAATTAATACCATTCACCCTTCGCCACTGGTGTAGAGTTAGGGCCTTTGCAGACGATGGAATTTATGTCAGCGGTAATGTAAATAAAGCTCATAGCCTTATCGAAGTTCAAAGGCGCCGGTGTTTCCAAACACTGAATACAACAAGAAAGTGAGGAGATATTAATGTGTGATCTCGTTCTAAAGTAGATTTTTTTTTGTTACCATTGACCTAAATTAGCAAAGATATTTAAAGTTTTAAAAGATCCCGCGTCTGCAGGGGTCTTGTTCCACAATTGTAACTAAACAATATTTTTAGTTGAAATTAATTGAATCGTTTTTCATTAAACGTGCTATTGAATCTTAGTATGTTCCGTCTTATAGTAACATAGCAAAATTACCATTATCATCTTACTAATATAAATTTTAATTGTATAGGCTGTTGCCGGATGCGCAACGAGGCAAATACTTGACAATTGCCTGAGAAAGGTGATCTCACTAAATTCATTATTAGTGTTCCGCGCCTAGCACTGTTGTCGCCATTTATGTATAGAATATTTTATGGTTTCAAAAGCTTTGCTTCGCATTTTGCCTAGATATTGAAATTTCCAAGAATTCCCAAATGTTAAAAATTATAATACCGGGTGTAAGGGACAGCGTCCCTCAAACTGATAGGGGTAGCTCAGTCAATAATAATGAACAACTTCCACCAGGTTTTTTTTTTCAGGAACTGAAAAAAGAAATGGCTTTTTTACCAATTGTCCGTTTGAGGTGAACATTTTGTATAGAAAAGCCATTCTTTTTTTCGGGCTGAAAAATGTTCCTTGTGGAAGTTGTTCAGTGTCATTGACTGAGCAACCCCTATCAGTTTGCGGGACGCTGTCCTTTACACCTGGTGTAACATCCGCCGGCTATTGTGATTATTTAAACATTACAGGTATTTGTTGTGTTCACTGCTATGGAAGTTTGGCATTTTGTGATCCAAGTATTTTGAAACCATTGGATATTCTGTTACCAAAATGTAACGCTTGTAAACGCTATTTCTGACCTCCATGTAAATACACTTGATGTCGTTACAACTATGTTGTTTATGTGTGATTCAAATGTGAAATTGAATTTTGACTTTTTATTCCAGTTTCTTTCGTATAGAGTAAATTGGAACAATGTTCTTACGCTAGGCTATCATAATCATACCACTTACGCTAAATCTGTGCTATTCATTTTTTATGTATCAATGTTTTTACCATAGACACATTTCAAATAGTTTGGTATTCACCATCAAAGACATTCATATTCGCAAAATTAAATCAAGCTTGAATCCTATTCACCTGATGCAATAGTCGATCAAACCATAATCATGTTTTATATCTAAAATTAGTTCACAAAATTACACCATTATTTAGTTATCTATTTGAATCTTCAAAACCTTTTGTGGAATTTCCTTTTGAAGATATTTTTTGTTATTGAATGTTTCGGCAAAATTGATACTCTGGCAAGCTTTTACATCTGACAATCTTTGAAGGTGAATTCCCAAGCTTTTACACATCACCAAACAATGAACTAAATCATTCCCAATATCCAGGTAAAATGAGCGTGGGAGACGAAGAAGAAAGGCAGGCTTTCCGTTCGAAGGGCATCCCGGTGATCTTCCAAGACGAGTTAGAAGAGAGGGGAGACTCAGAGCCTGTGCACAAGAGTCCCGTCATCATGAGGGAAGAGAAACCACCGTTACTGCCACCTGCGCCTGATTACAGGTAATGTTCTAGAGGGTAAGAGGGATGGGTTAACCGGTGGGACGGGACAGAATGGAAGGGAGAGAAGAAAGGGATGGGTACGGGATAGATAAGAGGGATGGGTTAGCCCGGGACAGAATGGAAGGGAGAGAAAAAGGGATGGGTACATGATGGATCAGAGGGTTGGGTTAGCCGAAGAGACTGGACAGAATGGAAGGGAGAGAAAAAGGGATGGGTACGGGATGGATCAAAGGGATGGGTTAGCCGAAGGGACGGGACAGAATGGAAGGGAGAGAAAAAGGGATGGGTACGGGATGGGTTAGCTGGAGGGACGGGGCAAAATGGAACGGAGAGAACAAAGGATAGGTACGGGATAGATAAGAGGGTTGGGATAGCCGGAGGTACGGGACAGAATGGAAGGGAGAGAAAAAGGCATGGGTACGGGATGGAAAAGAGGAATGGGTTAGCCGGAGGGATGGGACAGAATGGAAGGGAGAGAAGAAAGGGATGGGTACGGGATGGATAAGAGGGATGGGTTAGCCGGAGGGATGGGACAGAATGAAAGGTAGAGAAGAAAGGGATGGGTACGGGATGGATAAGAGGGATGGGTTAGCCGGAGGGATGGGACAGAATGAAAGGTAGAGAAGAAAGGGATGGGTACGAGATGGATAAGAGGGATGGGTTAGCCGGAGGGATGGGACAGAATGAAAGGTAGAGAAGAAAGGGATGGGTACGGGATGGATAAGAGGGATGGGTTAGCCGGAGGGATGGGACAGAATGAAAGGTAGAGAAGAAAGGGATGGGTACGGGATGGATAAGAGAGATGGGTTCGCCGGAGGGATGGGACAGAATGAAAGGTAGAGAAGAAAAGGATGGGTACGGGATGGATAAGAGGGATGGGTTCGCCGGAGGGATGGGACAGAATGAAAGGTAGAGAAGAAAGGGATGGGTACGGGATGGATAAGAGGGATGGGTTCGCCGGAGGGACGGGACAGAATGGAAGGGAGACAAGAAAGAAATGGGTACGGATCTTCCAAGACGAGTTAGAAGAGAGGGGAGACTCAGAGCCTGTGCACAAGAGTCCCGTCATCATGAGGGAAGAGAAACCACCGTTACTGCCACCTGCGCCTGATTACAGGTAATGTTCTAGAGGGTAAGAGGGATGGGTTAACCGGTGGGACGGGACAGAATGGAAGGGAGAGAAGAAAGGGATGGGTACGGGATAGATAAGAGGGATGGGTTAGCCCGGGACAGAATGGAAGGGAGAGAAAAAGGGATGGGTACATGATGGATCAGAGGGTTGGGTTAGCCGAAGAGACTGGACAGAATGGAAGGGAGAGAAAAAGGGATGGGTACGGGATGGATCAAAGGGATGGGTTAGCCGAAGGGACGGGACAGAATGGAAGGGAGAGAAAAAGGGATGGGTACGGGATGGGTTAGCTGGAGGGACGGGGCAAAATGGAACGGAGAGAACAAAGGATAGGTACGGGATAGATAAGAGGGTTGGGATAGCCGGAGGTACGGGACAGAATGGAAGGGAGAGAAAAAGGCATGGGTACGGGATGGAAAAGAGGAATGGGTTAGCCGGAGGGATGGGACAGAATGGAAGGGAGAGAAGAAAGGGATGGGTACGGGATGGATAAGAGGGATGGGTTAGCCGGAGGGATGGGACAGAATGAAAGGTAGAGAAGAAAGGGATGGGTACGGGATGGATAAGAGGGATGGGTTAGCCGGAGGGATGGGACAGAATGAAAGGTAGAGAAGAAAGGGATGGGTACGAGATGGATAAGAGGGATGGGTTAGCCGGAGGGATGGGACAGAATGAAAGGTAGAGAAGAAAGGGATGGGTACGGGATGGATAAGAGGGATGGGTTAGCCGGAGGGATGGGACAGAATGAAAGGTAGAGAAGAAAGGGATGGGTACGGGATGGATAAGAGAGATGGGTTCGCCGGAGGGATGGGACAGAATGAAAGGTAGAGAAGAAAAGGATGGGTACGGGATGGATAAGAGGGATGGGTTCGCCGGAGGGATGGGACAGAATGAAAGGTAGAGAAGAAAGGGATGGGTACGGGATGGATAAGAGGGATGGGTTCGCCGGAGGGACGGGACAGAATGGAAGGGAGACAAGAAAGAAATGGGTACGGGGTGAATAAGAGGGATGAAGAAAGGAAAGAATGGAGAGAAGAAAGGGGTGGGGACTAGAGAGACAGTGGGAGGGACGGTAAAGAAGTGAGGGATGGATACGAGACACTGTGGAAGGGACGAGAAGGTCAGAGGGACCGGAGGGAGGAGAATACCAGAGGGACCAAAGGGACGGGAGAGAAGGGAGGGATTGTGGGAGGGTCAGTAGGGCCATAGAGAAATATTTCGTGCTTGCAACTAAATACTGTTTTACCTTTCAGATCAGGTAGCGAGGATGCCCCGTACCGGCCGCCGCCCCCCTTCGCCGCGTCGCGCACCCCCCCGCGGCCCAAAGCCACGCCCACATACCGCAAGCCCCCGCCATACGTGCCGCCTTAATAACCACACAACAACACCTAGCATAGATACAGATACATGCCGAACGACAACGATGGGACACTAAACGCCTAGCTGAAGAAAATTGACAATAGGTGGATGTATATTTGATAGTCGATGTAGGATCGAAGTCAAAAGATCTGACCGCGTCCACCCTACATATTGCCCTCTCGCTCGAACATTGATTGTTAGAACGAAAAAGCCAATATTGAAGGCATTAAAGTTCATCCGCCCTTTAAAACTGTATTTAACGCGATTTTTGGAATGTGAACTCTTGAATAGAGTGCTTTCCAAAACAAATTTTTGACCATCCCTTTCTTTGAGACTGAAAGAGAAGGTTGGTCCAACGAGAAAAATAAAAACGAGTTTACAGTGTACAGTTTTTAATAAAGGTTTCTAGGATTGGAAACTGGTTATTTTGCCGTATTTTGTTTCTTCAGTTAAGCGTTTTGGCTTCCACTTTGCCTTCGAGCTCGCTTGCGCCGGAGGGCGAATAACGAAACCCTGACACAATATAGTTAGTAATTTGTATTGAATTGAAAGTAAAGCTTTCTGATATCCGATTTGGTCAATCAAAACTGCCAGTAGCTTTACACATATTGTGGCGGAAAGAAGTGCAAGTAGAATACATATTTAGTGAGCCAGTCTTATACAATAATGAAAACGAAAGAACTGAGCCAAAATGTTAGGAATTTCGCACTGCCCGATTTGGCACAATAAGCCCTCATCTGTGCATTTTGATTTTAAGGAGCTATCAATATTTTATTGTTTACTTAGTGGTTTCCTAGTCGACTACTTTTATGTAAAGTTTTCAGTTATCTTACTAGCTATTTTGAATCATTTACGAATTCTTTGCAGCATTTTAAATCTACTTTCAAAATATTGAATCCAGCATTTACATAACGAAATAATTAAGTTATGAGAGGAATGCATTTATTAAAATTGTAAGGTGAACCTCGTCAAGACAAGGAATTGTTCACATATAGCAGTGTGACTACGAATTTCATATTTAAATAGTTTTAATGGAACCGCGAAGTAGCGTGAGGAATGCTCGTAGTATTACGGTTGTTCGAACACGCAAACACTGGAGACTTCACAATAATATAGTTGTATCTAGTATTGTTGAAGTAGGTAAAGTTATATTAGCTATTAGGTTAAGGCGAAGTTTACATAAACTATTCTTTTTTATACAGATGCGTTTAAACATGTGTCACGGAAGCAGCTTTTGTTACAGCTTATATGAAACAAGTGCAGCTTAGAATTAAAATGTTGGCTCGTTTTTAGACGCATGTTTTATCTTATCATTATCATTCACGAATGATATCAATCACTATTGACAATACCTGTCAATTAACTGTCTTATTTATTTACTAACAGACCAAAATAACGACAAAGTAAAGGTGTTTGGCTAAACGCGTGCCATTGTTTCGAAAATTGTTATCTAATAATGTAATTTAAATTTAAAAAAACATATCGAAAGTGTAACGTTTTAGCCTTTAGCGTAGATCTTCCATACACGACGTATATTAAGTAGAGTGTGAAAATACTTTGGGGTTATTTAGAATTAGGTGCTACAGACAGACAGACTCTGGGCGCCTGACTTGTATGTAAAGTAACAAATTATGTCTTTCACGCGCAGGGACAAGTTTGTGGAACAGCTGTCGTCGAGTTGTGACTAGTACTAAAGATATTTATTATACTTGCTGTTCCAGTACGAATATTCATGTTTGTTAGCTTTTAAATAAATTAACGCGGCTGTATACGAATCTAAGGCCGCGTGTCTGGGTTTATTTCAATATAGAAGTTGTACCTGCGTGTGAACGACCCCTTAAATGATCGCTATTGCATGGGTTGGATACTAGATTGTGTACACTATTACAATTAATACTGAAATATACAACTGACTATAGTTCTAGGCTACGAATAGATATTTTTAAGAATAAAATATCATTTTGTACTTGTCTAATTATTACCATAGGCGTTAAGGTTAACAAATTGTGTAAACTAGGGACTTGAACGAAATGAGCTATACAAAAGTAACTTTTTCCTTTGGATGTATTTTTTTCTACAGTATACTCATTTAGAGATTTGCATTTACAGATCTTTTTAGTGTTATTTCTACAAAATTTTAAAGCTATGTTTCTTACTACATTTCATTTTACTTACTTACTTTAATTTTACTTTGAAGAATGAGAGAGTACTTAATAAATTGTCCACTATAAACCGAACCACGTTATAATTTTTTATACTTATTCGCTGCAGCGTTATTATTTAAACATTTTAAATACGCACATAATTTATGTAATTAATGAGCTTTTTATTTTTAAAATAAATAAAATGGTCTAGTGATTTATTGTTTTATTTTGATAAACCTATCTATAAGTTAAAAAAAAGTTGAAAAAATACTTACTTGGATAAGTTCACGATCAACTAAATATTCGACACTGCATCCTGACTGCTGTGACCGTGTGTAAGGGGCAGCGACCTGCAAATTGATAGGGGTTGCTCAGTCAACAAAACTGAACAACTTTCAACAGGAAATTCATTCGGGAGATAAAAAATACCTGCTTATATAAAATGACCACCTCGATCACTATGTATGTATGGAAAAGCATTTTTTTTACATTTCATAAAAAAAAAAAACCGGGTGATTGTTTTTCAACTTCGTTGACTTTGCAACCCCTAACAATTTGTGGAACATTGTCCCTTCCACTCCGTATATCTATCTATCTATGCTGACGGCATCGTGTTTATATTAAAAGGTATAACTATTTCAAAGTAAGAAGTTGAAAGAGTTACATTCGATCTGTTCGTGTACAGTGACCAGTTGACCACTTATCAGCAGGCGGTCGCATGCTCACAACTGACAACCTATCACTAGAAGTAGTGTAGCAATAGCAATACGCAGTTCGAACTTTTATAAATGATCCTCAAAACTCGGTCAGACATGGCGAAAATCAGCTTTTCGATGTCACTACCGCTCTGCCTACCCGGTGAGTTGCTACATGCATATAATCTGTTTTAAAAAAACAGATCAGATCTCACTTCATAAATGCAAAACAATATGTACCATTTTTACATGCTGGACTGGGAGCGAGAGAAAGACGTAGAATGTGCCAGCTGCATGTCCTCCCGTTTATGCTGTAAAACCCAGCTAAGAGATCCGAGGGTTTCTATATATTGCAATTTAGGCGATGGGCTGACAACCTGCCACTACAGCAATAAACGTATCGTAAATAACCCTCAAAACTTAGTCAGACGTGGCGGAATGACCTTTGTTTAGATCTTTTACGCTCTGCCTACCCCATTTGGGATACAGGCGTAATTATATGTATGTATATACCATTCTTTAAAAATGTATAACATACGTCAAGTTGTGCTTTTTTAGCAGTGAAATAACACTTTCAATAATTAGCAAAGAGAGAAATGCTGCACTATGAAGACAAGAATGAATTTATGTTTATGTATATCGTCGTCACATTCTGACTTCTCAAAAGACTACAAATAAACGCAGCTGTCAAACACAAACAACAGGACGGACAATCAAAATTGCATTTTCTTGTTTGTTTTCTGATCGATTGAAGATATTTCAGTAATTTTAAAGCGAGCTTGTTTAGCAAAATATTCTACAAAATGGAAGTAAATAACCCCCAGGAAGGTATAATAGCGTTTCCAAGCAAAAACAAGAAAAAGTTCAATTTAAGACGACTACGTTTATCTTTGAAATACCGACCTGAAATCTTAAAACTTGTGCTAAAAATGCGACAGTGTATCAAAAAGAAAAACAAGCTACTAAAGAAATTGGAGCAACAACTGAAAGAAGTGGTAAATAAAAATATTATAAATCAAACTATAACCTAAAATCTACAAGAGTTCCCATTTTTACAGTAGATGTAAATTATTATATGATTAACTTAGATGTCTGACCTTGTAGTTTGCAATATTTACTTTTAGACACACAACTAATACTTTGTATACAAAGCAATAGGTATAATATTTTAAATGTAAGTAGGAAATACCTTAAAATTATAATTATTTTTATTTATAGCAAGTCACCATGAAGGACAAATTATCCACAAATGCAAATGAAAGCATGAAAATAGACATGGATCATTCCCAAGTACTGAAAACAAAAAATTCCTCTACTCAAACATACTCTAAACCAAAAAAGGCTGATAAAAAAGAAAACAAACAACAAAAATCTAAAGAAATACATGAAACATCAGATTCTAAAGTAGATAATTCTGGATGGGAGTTAAAACCTGATGAGGAGGGTAAAAGTATAGCCGACCAAGTTAAGGAAACTGCCCAAAGTGCCTTACAGCAGTCCGGGATGGTTTATGTTGAATCTGCTGGCATGTACTATGATTATAAGACTGGGTATTATTATAATACTGTAAGTAAACAACTTTTACATATTTTAAGTCTAGTAAATAAAGATTTTTAACTTGAATTTTAGAATTATTATTAAATAGTAATTAAAAAAATGGGCACTTTAAAAGTATTACATTACAATTTATTGTCACTCACTTACAGGAACTAGGCTTGTACTACCACACTGATACAAATTGTTACTATTACTACAATGATGATAAAAAAGAGTTTGCTTTTCACTCGTATCCTGATAGAAGTGCTGTTGCTGTGAATCCGTCCCTAGAAGCTCATGAGAAGAGAAAAGCAAGGAAGCAAAGAAAGGTATTGAATACTTTACTGATTTTAAACTAAAATTATGTAATGTGAATATAACAAAGGGTGTAAGGTAGGTACAGCTTCCCACAGAATGCTCAGTCAATGAAACTGAATAACTTCTACAGATATTTTTTCCACATTCTCTTTCTTATCATTTCCTGAAAAAATTAGTTTCATTGACTGGGGTAACCCATTTAAATTTGTCGGAAGCTGTCTCTTACACTCTGTATTTTATTAGTATTTTCTGAGTTAACATACACCTTGTATATTTCAGGCCCAGAAAAAAGAAGATGACGTCGACACTCTGGCAAAGAACTTATCTCAGGTCTCACTTCGAGGCCGAGACGCCTTAGGTAAATACTATACTACAAAGTTTCTGCCCAATACCAAACTTTCGCATGTCTTTCACAGGGGGACGGACCGGGCAATGCTAAGAGGAGAAAGAAGGAGAAAGCTAAAAAGGAAAAGAAAACTACTGAAAAAGATAGTGAAGAAACTAAAACATCTGCTGAAAAAGACACTGAAAAAACCAAAGAAGAAAGTGAAACTGTCGTTAAAGTAGAGGATTCCAAAGATGAAAAGGCACCTGATGATGGAAGTGGTGATAAGAATGGGGCTGAAGAATTGGAAGACGGGGAGTGTAGTGATACAGCCAGTGAACAGGAAGAATCTAGTGATGAAGAGTCTAATGCTAGCACAGTATCTTTGGGTGATGATGGTAAATCTAAATGATCAAAACTATATTTATGTGTGCTTCAATACAAACATAAATTTTAACAGTAATGGTATAAAAGGAGATGCCAAACATAAAAACAAGCAGATATAAATATTTTTTATGAATAGCATTTTTTAAAGTTATTCTAAAGGGCTGAATATAAGTTTTAGTATGCCTAGTCAATCTTAAAGAAACACTAAATAGAACCACTTTGAGGTCTTAAAATTGTTACATTTCATTGAAACACTTTGTTTCAGATGCAATAGCAAAGCACCACCCTCCATGTATGAGAGTGATCGTGCGAGAGACCACATTACCAAAGTTGAAAGTGGGCAGTTTATTCTTGATCACTAAAGATGGCGGCACCGTCGGCAGGGAGGGTGAACAACACACGATCTTGCTCAGGGATGCCAATGTGTCCAGGGTAAGTCATTTTTTTAGTAGATTCAATATTATAGAAATAGATGTGTGAGTGAAGTGGGACATCACAGGTTAATAAAAAAAAAATATGTGAAGCTCTGTGAGATTATAATGTGAATCACAATATACTGAAACCCTCGAATCCCTTAGCATGCCCGGGAGGAAATGCTGCTGGCACATTCTATGTTTTTCTCTCACTCCCAGGCCAGCATGGGTAAATGTAGGCTGCTGGTTTTTACAGCGTGCCCGGGAGGAAATGCAGCTGGCACATTCGATGTTTTTCTCTCGCTCCCAGTCCAGCATGGAAGAAGAATATAATATGTTGATTATAGAAATATTGTATTTATTTTACTGTTATTGCTTTTGAAATATAATTAAATTGTGTGTTACGTTACGTGTGTCATCCTGTTGCAGAACCATTTGGAAATAAGATACGATATGAGCAAGAGGATGTACATGGCGACTGATTTGGGGTCGAAGAATGGCTCGTTTCTCAACGGCGTGCAGATGGCTGAGAGTCAAGTAGTCAGTCTGCCTATGGAGGTAATAATATGATGTGTTATCATGTATTATTTAATTTAATGTATGTAATTTTTTTGTGACAAACAATTGTAGGGCCATGTGGGTTTCTCTGAGGGCCAACACCAGTTGCAGATCTTATAGAAACATTACATACATACATATAATCACGCCTTTATCCCTAATGGGGTAGGCAGAGCGTAAATGACCTAAACAAAGGTCGTTCCGCCACATCTGACAAAGTTTCGAGGGTTATTTAAGATAGATTTATAGGTGTATTGCTGTAGTGACAGGTTGTTAGCCCATTGCCTAAATTACAATATATTGAAATCCTCGGATCCCTTTGCTGGTTCGTACAGCATGCTCGGGAGGAGTTTTTCTCTCGCTCCCAGGCCACCATGAAAGCATAGAAGATGTAATAGAAATATTAAAAAGGGTAAGGGCTGAAAATCAGTGTCAACAGTGCTGTCCTCGGCAGCATGTTGACAACAACTGAGTCCCTGCCTTTTGCCATAATTAGTGTATTGTTTTTTCTTTTATTTTAATATTCTATGCACTATATGTTATGGCAATAAACGAATTCTTATTCTTAAACGCACTGTATTTAAGTTCATTTTTTTTATTTAGGGCTCTCTTATCTAACAAGTTAGCAGAGAGTGTTAAAGACAAGACAACGCTTATCCGAGTTGACTTCTTTATGCCTCTTGACAAATATTTAAATACATGTATTTTTGTAGGTAATGCATGGGAGCATCCTTCAGCTAGGAGAAACGAAGCTACTCTGTCACATTCACCCAGGGAACGATACCTGCGGCCATTGCGAACCGGGGCTTATTATGGAGAGTAAGTATTGTCATTCATTCATTTTAAAGAATTAGTCACATTTTATCACTTTCACATACATACATACATATAATCACGCCTTTATCCCTAATGGGGTAGGCAGAGCGTAAACGACCTAATCAAAGGTTGTTCCGCCACGTCTGACAAAGTTTTGAGGGTTATTTAAGATATATTTGTAGGTGGATTGCTGTAGTGACAGGTTGTTAGCCCATTGCCTAAATTACAATATATTGAAACTCTCGGATCCCTTTGCTGGTTTTTACAGCATGCTAGGGTGGAAAAGCAGCTGGCACATTCTATGCTTTTCTTTAGCTCCCAGGCCAGCATGGAAGCATTACACTTTCACATATAATAGCTAGGATTTACAAAGTAATGAACGAATCAATTTTTATATCTAAAAATGCTTTAATTCCCACAGCCCAAGAGAAAGAAAAGGTCGCCTACACGCGGACATGCGACGTGAAAAAGCAGTACGAACTCGAGCTAGCCCGGCTCAAGAACAAATACAAACCCGAGCCTTTAATGATTGAAGATGGTTCCTATACCGACCGCGCTAAACAAAGGAGGGAAGCTGTCGGATCTTCGCATCATTCAGAGAAGACGCAAGCTACTGATACTGAAACGTAAGTTTAGACTCTGTTTTTCAATAGAAAGATAGAAAACATGTATCTCAATATGTTCTTTTATGCTGGACTGGAAGCGAAAGAAAAACATATGTATATAACATGACATAACATGTGGTATGCTGTAAAAACCAGCTAAAGGAACCGAGGGTTTCAGAATATTGCAATTTAGGCGATGGGCTGACAACCTGTCACTGCAGCAATATACCTACAGATCTATCTTAAATAATCCTAAAAACTTTGTCAGACGTGGCGAAACGACCTATGTTTAGGTCATTTACGCTCTGCCTACCCCTTAAGGGATAAAGGCGTGATTTTATGTACGTATGCATACATACATAAAATCACGCCTTTATCCCTTACGGGGTAGGCAGAGCGTTAAACGCCTCGTAAAAGGCGCTTTCGCCGCGTCTGACAAAAATTGAGGGCAATTATAGATTGTAATGTGTAGTGACAGGTTGTCAGCCCATCGCCTAAATTACAATACACTGTAACCCTCGAGTCCCTTTTGCTGTCTTCTACAGCATGCCCGGGAGGAAGGGCAGCTGGAACATTCTATGTTTTTCTATCTCTCCCAGTCCAGCATGGAAGAAACTAAATGTACGTATGTAAGATAGAAAACCCTTTCTATCTACTTGCCCGAGCAGATTTTTTTGTTACCTATTTAATTAAGATACCTAATAAATCTAGCATTCTATTGTTATTTTTAAATTATAAGTACCTATGTACCTAGCATAAAATACTTTATATGTTACCTAATTTTAAATTGCCATACCCTTACAGGGGTCATGTATGTTTGTTTCTGAATCTATTTATAACACCTTTGTACAACATGAAAGCAAATAAACAATTGAGAAAGAGAATAAGAAAAGACAAATAGATAATCGTAGCCCGTAATCAATTTTACGAATGCAATTATTCATTAAACCATGTCAGAGACCTTTCTGGGTCATCCTGGTCCGTCGACTCAAAAAAACTACTCGTTAAAAAGAAGAAAACTGTCACAAAACTGTTTGTTACAGACATATAGCAGAAGAGAACAAGGGTTTCAAGCTGCTGCAGAAGATGGGCTGGTCCAAAGGAGAGGGGCTCGGGAAAGACAACCAGGGTGATACAGCACCGGTGAGTCTTCTTTTCTTCTTATCATATTTTTACACATTCACACAACTTTTCGTATTCAATATGTCTAGATGTTTGTAAGATTATCAATAAAGTCACCAAACTTTGAGAAAAGATTCTAGATCATAAACATCGACACAGATTTAAATCTGTCCAGTTCATAAACTTGCTTAAATTATGTTTATAGGATATGTCTTCGAGATTTGGATGGTCTTTATAACAATCGTTAAAAACCCAGATATCTTCAAATTGCTCCGAAAATCACACAGCAACAACAGACTTTCTTCGTCTCATAACGAACGTCCGAAAAAAGGACACCCGTCCAATAAGTCCAAAAAATGTGGCCCAATTTGGCGAACCGTCCAAAACATGATTATGGCCTAAGAGCAGACGTCGTCTGACTAATATCGTACACTCATCAGCGTCTAATGCCGCCGGGAACAAAACGAGGAGCGCGCAAATTGTTTTAAATGGGCAGGTAGGCGCGCGCGCGTCCCCGCGACCTACAGACGCGGTTATTGCCAAAAATGTACAAAAAAATGCCTGTTTTGGAGTTACGTCTGTACGATAATATATCTCCTCATACCTGCCACCAAAGATATTTTAGGGCATTTGCGTAATATTATCTATCTTTGATATTTATCTGTAGTAACATTATCTTCAGCCTACATTTAACCATACTGGCCTGGGAGCGAGAGAAAAACATAGAATGTGCCAGCTGCATTTCCTCCCGGGCATGCTGTAAAAACCAGCAGCCTACATTCACCCATGCTGGCCTGGGAGTGAGAGAAAAACATAGAATGTGCCAGCTGCATTTCCTCCCGGGCATGCTGTAAAAACCAGCTAAGGGATCCGAGGGTTTCAGTTAATTGCAATTTAGGCGATAGGCTGACAACCTGTCACTACAGCAATATACCTACAAATCTATCTTAAATAATCCTCAAAACTTTGTCAGACGTAGCGGAACGACCTTTGTGTAGGTCGTTTACGCTCTGCCTAGTCCATTAGGGATAAAGACATGGTTATATGTATGTATGTTCGTACATTTACCCTCTGCTGTGCTAAATATAGGCCTGTCTTTTTGTTTGCCATCTACAACGAACTTGTACCTCCTGCATCCACTGTTTCCTCTAGAATAGAACATTATCTTCAGAATATTGTTTTGTATTCTTGCTCTTGTCCCCTAGCTAAAACTGGATCGGGTTTGTTTGTCAATCGACGTTAGGAAATTCTATTATAGTTTGTTGTAGGTGGTAGGTTCTCAGTAAGGCTAACATGCGCGCCACGACATAGTTTTGTCACCACATTTTCTCGCGCGTAGCGTACTTCACACTGAATAACTTTGCTTTAGGCGTAGTGAAGTTTGGCGCGCTCCGTGACAAATCTATCACGTGGCGCGCATTTTAGCCCTACTGATTTTAAAGCGAGAGGCACGGGATAGGAGCGGACGAATGCAATAAACTGACATTTAACCACGACGTTGTGTAATATTGCTTGTCTTTTGGGGTGGGATGGGATCTACCTCCTAGTGGTCCACCCCGGGCAACGGCAACACGGGCTCTCTTGTGAATAACTCCGGCTGAACGATCCCAACAAAGCGGTGGTAGGCTCCGCAAGGGCCCGCCTGGCTTGCTACCACCCTCTCACCGGAGTCCGGCGCCAAACAGCTTGCTGTGTTCCGTCGGTGCGTGATATTGCCAGTGCCATAACAGGCATCTTCTGGAAGTTCGCTCCATCGTCAACTCTGTTACGGTCATTCCCGACATAGTGTCTAGAGTCAAGAGCAAACCCATTTCTAATAAAAACAAGACATGCATTTCTTCCCCTGGAAAGAAGATATTTTAAGACAAGATATACTACGTCTAAGAAGTCTTCTCATGGAAGACCGATGCACGGAACCCTCAAGTTTATACTATGCATCAAATTCTACATTTTAAGTTTTACGATTCTGGCAAGGTTAAAGATATATTTGGTCTGAACTTATTAGTCACGTCGTATCCCAAATGGAGATATAATTCATTTTGCCGTTTTTCTTGACATTGTCCGATGACTAACGACTTTATTCTAACTAGGGACCGCCCGTGGCTTCGCTCGTTTTCCTTTTGCAACATAATGCAATTTTTGTTATTTATGATAATTTGAAAGTGTTTTGGCACATTTTGCAAGTGTTACAAATGGTTCAGAAATGAAAAGGTTTTTATAACATATTTATTACAATCCACTATGTGTCCGGTATGTATTTTTTCAAACAAAAGAAGTTGATTTGACTCATGAGTTTGTAATCGTCACTGAGTTTGATTGTGAACTACTTATTTGTTGCATTTGAAGCACAATCCAATTTATTCCATGCTGGCCTGGGAGCAAGAGAAAAACATAGAATATGCCAGTGGCATTTCCTCCCGGGCATGCTGTAAAAACCAGCTAAGGGATCCGAGGCTTTCAGTATATTGGAATTTAGGCGATGGGCTGACAACCTGTCACAACAGCAATGTACCTACAAATCTATTTTAAATAACCCTCAAAACTTTTGTCACACGTCGCGAAATCACCTTTGTTTGGGTCCTTTGCGTGCACCCCATTAGGGATAAAGGCGTGATTAGAGTATGTATTTATGAAGCACAATCTTAGTTTTACAATATATAAGAGACTATTTATTTCTTCCTCGAGACCTTAACCCATCGGTATCAAAATGATTTATTTATCGATAAATTTACATTTGAAAAGTAATTTTTATCAGGACCCAAAAACAAATAAGGTCCATATCAATATCACTAAATTAAATACGATTAGTATAATCAGTCATTTGTTACATTTTATTATTGTTTGAAGCGGGTAGCCATGAGCTCTAAATTTTTAATAAATTTAAATCTTTATATTAAAAGAACTGGGTAAATTTTTAGAACTTCTAATTTCACATTTTATTGATTTTTCAAGTGACCATTTACTTTTCACTACATAGTATAAAACAAAGTCGCTTTTTCTGTCCCTATATCCCTATGTATGCATAAATCTTTAAAACTACGCAACGGATTTTGATGCGGTTGTCTTTTAATGGATAGAGTGATTCAAGAGGAAGGTTTATATGTATATTACATGCATAATATAGTAGAGAAACACTGATAATTTCCGTGCGAAGCCGGGGCGAGTCGCTAGTATTTCTATATTTCGCAGTCATTTATACCAACCATCTAGTTTCAAATATAAGTCAATATGTATTTTCAAGAGTAACGAGTTATCTTTTCTGTAGTATTTGTGATCTTTAGATTACACGGTAGATAAACAAAGTGAGACTTTTTTTTGTAAAAGTCATTAAAATTATTCTTTTTCTAGAAAAACGCTTGAAAAAATTACATTATATTTCATCGGAACGGAACTGAACATTGACTGTGTTCGGCATATCTTGAGCAATAAGATTGGAATTTATAAGACGATAATCGCCGCTTCCGTAGAAGCAAAAACATCTTATCCAGACGTTATATTGTCAAGTTATCGCGTTCGTGGTAGGTATGTCTTGTAATCAGAATAGGTATTCAATATAGATAATCTAAAATGAAAATAATTTCAAGCGTTATACCTACTACACCATAAACTGAAAGGCTTTGATCAGTCAACGAAACTGAACAACTTTCAAAATGATTTCCTTTCAGAAAATAAAAAGAAAATGGCTTTCCCATATTATTATTTTCTCGTTTCCTTAAATTATGTCGTGGTGAAAGTTGTTCAGTTTCGTTGACTGAGCAACCCCTTCAGCTTCGGGCACGCTGCCCCTTACACCCTATATTTATACAAATAAAGCCCATGTAATCTTACTTTCTAATAAACATCAGTATTACTATCTATCCTATGCTATCCTCGTCGTGTCTCGTGCGCGTGAGTGGAACGAGAGCAAAAACAAAACAAATCTACCGTGAATGGGGAATTAAACGCTGGACATCTGAACACGTAGTAACCGACAACTAAGGACTGTCTACAATTGATTGCTCTAGTTTTTATAGACTTTAAATATGTAAAGCTAAAGTCATTTTACTTTCTAATAATCCCTTATATTACTGGTTATTCTCTGTCTTATACCATATTACTTCGCTCTTCTAAAGCCTGGGGAATGGGGAATTAAACGCTTGACATCTGAACACGTAGTAACTGACAACTAAGGACGGTCTACATGTGGGATTGCTCTGGTTTTTATAGAGTTTAAACATGTAAAGCTAAACTAGTTTTACTTTCTAATAATCCCTTATATTACTGGTTATTCTCTGTCTTATACCATATTACTTCGCTCTTCTAAAACCTGGGGAATGGAGAATTAAACGCTTGACATCTGAACACTTTCTTCCACGCTGGCCTGGGAGCGAGAGAAAAACATAGAATGTGCCAGCTGCATTTCCTCCTGGGCATGCTGTAAAAACCAGCTAAGGGATCCGAGGGTTTCAGTATATTGTAATTTAGGCGATGGGCTGACAACCTGTCACTAAGCAATATACCTTCAAATCTATCTTAAATAACCCTCAAAGCTTTGTCAGACGTGGCGAAACGACCTTTGTTTAGGTCGTTTACGCTCTGCCTACCCCATTAGGGATAAAGGCGTGACTATATGTATGTATGTATGTATGTATGTACATCTGAACACGTAGTAACTGACAATTAAGAACGGTCTACATGTGGGATTGCTCTAGTTTTTATAGAGTTTAAACATGTAAAGCTAAAGTCATTTTACTTTCTAATAATCCCTTATATTTCTAGTTATTCCCTGTCTTATACCATATTACTTCGCTCTTCTAAAGCCTGGGGAATGGGGAATTAAACGATGTACATCTGAACAGGTAGTAAATGTTTGTTAGGGGTGGTCTACATGTGGGAGTGCTCTAGTTTCTATTAATATATGCAAACTCACGCGTTTATTCCTTACGTATTACGGGGTAGGCTGAGAGTCATAGCCTAGTAAAAGGCGTTTTCGCCAAGTCGGACATATTAATGGTTCGGATAGAAATGCGTACGTATCGGGGATATTGTAATCAATTGAATTCAATTCAATCATTTATTAATAAATAAAAATTTACACGTCACTAAATTCATCAATTACAATTTTTTTTAATCAAATTCAAAATTATCAATAATAAAATAAAAAGTAATAATAGATATATTTGTACTGACATTCAGATTTGTTTATTTGTTAATCAACCCGTCATCCAAATTGCAGTACCCTGAAACTGATTTCTCCAGCAGAGGTACCTTACCTATGCTTCGGAAGTCAAGCAGCTGGATGATTCTATGTTTTTTTATCGCTTCCAGTCCAGCATCGAAGAAAATGTTCGGAATGGCAGACATAAGTGATCATAATTTATTATTCGTAATAATTCCCCGCAAAAAAAATGCTTTAGCCACTTTAGCCATATCTTGGAAGTCAAACGATTACATTAACCTGTGGTCAAACCGGCGACTGAGTGAGGTGTATTCCGCCCCTTACATTAGAGCCGAGACAGGGGCCAAAGGGGACGTTCGTGCCATGACGGGAGACACGCGGGGGGCGGGGGCGGAGGCCGAGTCCGACAGGCGATTTGCAAACCCCAAGCCCACTCCGGTTACAGCAACAATGTTGCAGCCTCCGCCTGCAGGAAGCTCCCACTTTTTTTAAGACGGGAGAAATGGAGCAGCTGTCTTGACGGGATTTGATCCTCTTATAAAGGGTCTTATAAAAGCTACCAGTAATTTAAAAGCGCTTATTTGGATTTGTTTCATTATATTTCCAGAAAGTCCTTCCCGTGCGTGCGTGATGTCCTTTAGTTCGCTAAATTATATTTTTGCTACAAAGAGGAAGCCTTATGAATACGACCCGCTTAAAACTCTGTTATTTCCTCCCGGACATGCTGTAAAAACCAGCTGAGGGATCCGAGGGTTTCAGTATATTGTAATTTAAGCGATGGGCTGACAACCTGTCACTACAGCAATATACCTACAAATCTATCTTAAATAACCCTCAAAACTTTGTCAGACATGGCGGAACAACCTTTGTTTAGGACGTTTATGCTCTGTCTACCCCTTTAGGGATAAAGGCTTGATTATATGTATGTATGTATTTTTGCTCACCTGTTATTCTACCACATCTTCCTGAATTATTATAACCATTAAAACCCCTTTTAGAACACTCTAAAATAATTCACAAATAAACATTTTTTACGTCAGACTTTTTATGGGACAATAACTTGGGTTTCTCGCAGATTGATGTTAAAGCATTTACTTATCCCAAAAATATTTAATTTCTTTACCTTTAGAACCGGTTTCAATAAAACCAAAAGGGGTGAATTTGAAGACTGCATTTTGAGTCCCAAAATATTTTTTAATAGGTATCGGTTGGTGTGGGTAGCAAAGTAAAATAAAAAGTGAATTAGTGAGACTCAAATTGTGAAAGAGGTTATTCGTATTGCGATTCTTATTTTGGTTGTACGGAAGATTAAATTAGAAACCTACCTACTTACAATACAACTATGCTTTAGTGCATATAACTATTACACAAGAACAAACATTACAAAAACGTACAACTAGGCGGCCTTATTGCTAGAGTAGGAATTTCTGCCATGCAACTTTTAGGTAAAGGAGTGTTAATTTTGGTAGTTTGACAACTACAAAAAATGTTAATGTCTCTGTTGTTTGCAACACTGTTCTATTGTAATGTTTGTCTTCGATACTTACAGTGTAGTAGCCGGTAGCTCTTGAGTCGCGCTACATGTTGACAGAACACTTGTTCATGTTTGTTTGCGTACGCGCAAGTGATACGTCAACTTATTGTACCTATGTACCGTACCCACCTCTACTTAAAAAGTTACAATAAATGTGGCTAAATTCTGGGCTGCAAGTGTGTAGTGTCTGCCAACGATATAATAGTTTAGACAACACTTCAAAATCACGCCTATATCCTCAAGGTAGGCAGAGAGTCAAAGCCATTTTCGCCTCATCTCTTGCGTATTGCTGAAGAGACGTGTTGTTAGCCCACCATTTAAATTGCTATACCTCGTGTCCCTCTTTTCGCTTCTACTTACATCGTAGTCTCACCGAACGAAACTGCATTTATTATTACAAATTAAAAACTTATTTTTCTATTACATACAAATTTACAAGCAAAATATTACTACTCACCACCCACATAAATCACGAGCGGGCGATTGATTAAATCACTGGACATTAGCTAAGATGGCGGCCGAGCAAATTGCCCGTAATCGGTGTAAATACCATAATGACATGTAAGTAAGCCTGTGCTCGTTCGGCGCTGAGTTACGACGTGCAAAACAGTACGTGCAGAACTGATGCTCGCTGAGAAATGGCGTGTAGAGATATCGGGGTTTTAGAGGGTGATTTTATTGTGTTCTTCCATGCTGGACTGGGAGCGAGAGAAAAACATAGAATATGCCAGCTACATTCCTCCCGGACATGCTGTAAAAACCAGCCAAGGGATTCAAGGGTTTCAGTATATTGCAATTGAGGCGATGGGCTGACAACCTGTCACTACAGATATATACGTACAAATCCATCTTAAATAACCCACGAAACTTTGTCAGACGTGGCGGAACGACCTTTGTTTAGGTCGTTTACGGTCTGCCTACCCCATTAGAGATAAAGGCGTGATTATGTGTATATGTATGTATGTAACAGAATTTGACTTATAGTAGACAAAATATCCTAATGACATGTAAGTAAGCCTGTGCTCGTTCGGCGCTGAGTTACGACGTGCAAAACAGTACGTGCGGAACTGAGCTCAGTGGGAAGTGGTGTATAAGATATATCGGGGTTTTCGAGGCTGATTTCGTTCTATTCTTCATTAGTAGTTTTAGACCAACCACCATTAAAGTTTGAACCTGCTTGCACTTATTATTATAGCTTGCGAAGTACCGCAGATCCAAGTAATAAAGTTATTATTTGTACAAGCCACCAATATGATCTCATTGAACTTCTTTAGACGACGTAAGTTGCAACGTTTGTTTTCATGTTAATTAACATAAAATAGCAGTGTTATTGTAGTGTCAATTATCATAGGTGCCTATAATTTTTGTGATTTTTGTACTCTACATACATACATATAATCACGTCTTTATTCTTAATGGCGTAGGCAGAGCGTAAACGACCTAAACAAAGGTCGTTCCGCCACATCTGACAAAGTTTTGATGGATATTTAAATTTGTAGGCATATTGCTGTAGTGACAGGTTGTCAGCCCATCGCCTAAATTGCAATATACTGAAACCCTCGGATCCCTTAGCTGGTTTTTACAGCATGCCCGGGAGGAAAAGCAGCTGGCACATTCTATGTTTTTCTCTCGCTCCCAGGCCAGCATGGAAGTAAGTACTCTTTTTTTATAGTGTTCTTTTTTACAGTTTTTGAGATATCAATCTTTGGTTCGCGCCGTAGAAATAGTACATATTTAGTGCAACTTTGAGGCCGGCATCATTAAACTAATGACTAAATTGCTTTGAAACCAATAACAGCAAACCAATGTGCATACTACATAGTTAATGGCTCTACTCCAGATTTCACCATCAATTCCAATCACTTTTGGCTAATCTAAGTTTTAATATTTCTTTCACCATTACCTTATTAATTAAAATATTTTCTAAGATACGTTTTACAACTAAAACAACCGTAAACCGTATTTTTTATGGCTTTAAATAATAGAAAGCCCTTTACCTCCAAACTAAGGTATATTTTATGAGTCATCTTGGTGCTTCCTTAATATATACATACATACATATAATCACGCCTTTATCCCTAATAGGGTAGGCAGAGCGTAAACGACCTAAAAAAAGAAGGTTGTTCCACCACTTCTGACAAAGTTTTGGGGGTTATTTAAGATAGATTTGTGGGTATATTGCTGTAGTGACAGGTTGTCAGCCCATCGCTTAATTTGCAGTATACTGAAACCCTCGGATCCCTTAGCTGGTTCTTACAGCATGCCCGGGAGGAAATGCAGCTGGCACATTCTATGTTTTTCTCTCGCTCCCAGCCCAGCATGGAAGACTTCTTTTCTTTAATATATGACAGAGATTTAATAATTATTTTCATTTTTATATCTCAACCCATATTATTCATCTAGGTGTGTCATAATCGGGGGATTTTGAACTTAGTTTTAATTAAACAATAAATAAGGCGTCACATTAAAAGTAATAATGACCATTAAATTTTAGTTACCATCAAAGATAAGGTAATGAAATATATTACGGTGAAAAATTGCTGTAATAAAATGTATTTTTGACCATTCTCCATTTTAAGGCAGGTTTTTAATGATATCTGATATTCTAAAGATGGTTCGGGATCATTTTAACGATGTTCTGTATTTTTTCAACAATTTATATTTAATGAAGTGTTTAAGAAAAGGTTCACTTGTTAGTTTATTAGTATTAGTTAAACAAATATATTAAGACTAGGTCCGCTAGGCTATATAAGTACTTAATTTATCTATGCAAAAAGCAAATACTTAATATCTTTATATTTATTTCGATTTAAAAAAAACACACATATATATATATAATCACGCCTTTATCCCTAGTGGGGTAGGCAGAGCGTACACGACCTAAAGAAAGGTCGTTCCGCCGCGTTTGACAGTTTTGAGGGTTATTTAAGATAGATTGTCAGTCCATCGCCTAAATTACGATTTACTGAAACCCTCGGATCCCTGGTTTTTACAGCATGCCCGGTAGGAAATGCAGCTGGAACATTCTATGAAAAAACAGATAATTATTTAAATTGTTGGGCAACTAGCTCAAATTACTACCCGCAAACAAAATTTCAGGCAGTGTAAATTTTTTTTATCTTTCCCTTGAATTTAGTTGGATAAGCAAAGAGATCCATTTCTTTTATATAGAGATAGATTTCTTCATGCTGGACTGGGAGCGAAAAAAAAAACAGAATAAGCCAGCTGCATTAAACGGGCATGCTGTTAAAAACAGCTAAGGGACCCGAGGGTTCCAGTATATTGCAATTTAGGGATGGGTTGATACCCTGTCACTACAACAATATACCTAAAATTTTATCTTAAATAACCTTCAAAATTTAGTCAGACGTGGCGGAAAGACTTTTGTTTAGGTCGTTTACGCTCTGCCTACCCTATTAGGGATAAAGGCGTGATTATATGTACGTAGCAAAGATATCAATGCTGGAAAGTATACAACCAAAATATAAAGATTCTGTTGACTCAAGAAAGTTAGTTTAGTTAGTTCGTATTCTCTTTAAACTTTTTTTAATTTTGAAACCTTAGTCTGTCAATTGCCCAGCCGAGAGAGTAGTTTCAATCGCTGTTACAACAACAATAAAACGCTAGACAAACAGTGATACAACTCGAAGCAATGAGATAGCTAACGTACGGCCTTTCCTGGTGCTAACTGTTAAACTTGACAGCCGCATTCATACCAGCGGGTGTGGCCAGAGACGTACACAGAAAAATATACGAATATTTATTATAGATAGATTGATTATTGGTACATATTGTATTGCTGTAATGACAGGTTGTCAGCCCATCGCCTAAATTGCGATATAATTAAACCAGCTGCGTCATAGTCCGGTCTAACCTTAAATCTAAACCTCAAAACTTTGTCAGGCATGGCGGAGCGACCTTTGGTTAGATCGTTTACGCTCTGCCTTCCCCATTCGGGATAAAGGCGTGATTATATGTATGTATTTATTATTATATTGTAATTTAGGCGATGGGTTGATAATCTGTCACTAAGCAATATACCTCCCTCAAAGCTTTGTCAGATGTGGCGAAACGACCTTTGTCGTTTACGCTCTGCCTATCCAATTAGGGATAAAGGTGTGACTACATGTATGTATGTATTTATTATATAACGTGTAACAGAAAAAGTATATAATGATGCACCCTGAAGTATGTGAATCTACCCATGAAAATGAACAAATTATCCCAAGGAACATAGATCGAAATGTGAAGAAAAATAGGCTTCTGATACTAAATGTATAGTAATTTTTAATATTATTTTACACCCTGACTACGGCCCTGCGTGCGAGCATCCCGCTCTTAATCGCCGCAATTTATTCTAAAAGCAGGAACATTGCAACAGCGCGTGTTGTTTTTCTGCAACAATGTTGCATTCAGATATTATATTGAAAATACGATAGACACAGTACAGAAAGAAGTAGTAAGCTCTCTCAACAAATATCCTTTGAAATAATTACCAACTTTCCTGGATGAACTATGGAATAACATTATGGGGGAATAGTACTAACAGAGAAAAGAGAGGCCGATGGTGTAGTGGATAGCACCGCTGCCTCCTGAGCAGGTGGTCGTGGTTCAAATCCCACCACGTACCAATGTGTTTTTCGGTTTTCGAATTTCATATGTATGTTTATTCGGTTCTTTTTCCGTGCTTCGGAAGGCACGTTAAGCCGTTAGTACCGGTTAATATCGTATGTATTAATCGCTAAGCCATGTCAGAGGCGAGTGCTAAGCATTAGTGGCTTGAAAACTCTGACCTAATCTAGGTTTGGGTCTGGTTTCCCTTCTGGATTGCGGAGGTCAGATGGCAGCCGCTCTGTGTAAAAACCAGTACCCTCCTTCAATCCCCTAGATTAGGTAGCCGACCCGTGAGATACGGGATAAGGCTAGGGACATGATGAGTACTAATGCAAACAAATTGTTTATTTTACAGAAACATCTAGTTATTAGAATAAGTAGTTTCAGGGTCAATTTTGGACGCTTGTAAGAAGAAGTTTGTTTTACATACGCTTTTTTTTTTATAATCACGCTTTTATCCCTAATGGGGTAGGCAGAGCGTAAACGACGTAAACAAAGGTCGTTCCGCCACGACTGACAAAGTTTTAAAGATTATTTAAGATGGATTTGTAGGTATATTGATGTTGGGACAGGTTGTCATCCTATCGCCTAAATTGCAATATACAGAAACCCGCGGATCGGCTAGTTTTTACAGCATGCTCGGGAGGAAATGCAGTTGGTCCATTCTATGTTTTTCTCTCGCTCCCAGTCCAGCATTTTTTTATTACTTGATTACTCTCCCTCTCTTTAACTGTGACACGATGTTTCGATGCTAAGCGTATTTTGTGTTACAAATTAAAATGTTTACGACTGAATTCGGATCGTGGGAATTCTAGAATATACCAATGTTACGTTTTTTTAACTTTATTCATTGCGTCCTTGACATTCATTAAATAAATAACTGCCTCCGTGGTCTAGTGGCTAGTGCCATTGACTCCCGATCCGGAGGTCCTGGGTTCGATTCCCAGGGGGGAAACACAAAGTTGATATTTGAGAATTTATCACTTTGTGAATTTTTCCCCAGTTTGGTTAGGACATTGCAGGCTGAATCACCTGATTGTCGGAAAAAGAAAAAGATTTCGTGCTTCGGAGGGCACGTTAAGCCGTCGGTCCCGATCGCTGTCTTTGATAGCGGTCGTTACTCAAACCATGTCAGAGGCCTGATAGTTGTGCTACTAGGCGGTTTAAAAACTCTGACACCAGGGTTCATCGGGTCGATAGACTCGATACCCACTCGACAGAAGAAGAAGATTAAATAAATACGCATACACATTTATATCGATTTAAACAATAAAGACGTCTATCTCATTTAATCATCATCAAGACATTTATTCTTAGCTCCCTTTTTATAGAAATTTGCTCATAAGATCCCGCTCCTACACGCGGAGAAGCATTTTCAGTATGTTCGACACTGCGTGTTTTCTATACAAACTAGGCGTACGTACTCACGGGCACAGCTACCAGGCCACTCAGAAAGTATTGCGATAAATAGTTTTTATATATGGCAGACTGGCCGGTTAGAATCTTTTTTGAAAATATGATTACTTGTTAGTAAAAATATGTGTGTTCCATTTTCAAAATTTCCCTCCACATTTTTTGCGAGCCAATTCAAAGTATCGTGTCTGTACTGAAAAATGGATCTGCGCCGGGAACATTTTAGAGCTATGATTTTTTACGATTTCAAGTGTCGCCTGAAACCGGATGAATCGTTCGATAGACTTCAAATGGCATTTATGGATGAAAGCCCCTCCAAGGCAACCGTGTATCGTTGGTATAACGAATTTAGGCGTGGTCGACCAACCTTGGGGGATGAAGAAAGAAGCGGTCGCCCTTTGACGGCTATTACGGAAGAAAACGTGCTAGCAGTGAAAAATGTAATCCAAGATAATAGGCGAATTACATATCAGGAGATTCAGCACATATTAAAGATTGGATCGGGAAGCTTTCACGAGATTCTACATGGGCATCTTCGCGTGAGGAGGCTATCCTCACGCGAAGATAGCCACTAGATACTATTATCGCGCTGGGTGTCGCACTACCTCACCGACGCTCAGAAGCAGGTCCGGGTGGAATGGTGCCGTGATATGCTGAACAAATTTGAAGCAGGCTCGTCTCGGCGTGTTTACGACATCGTAACAGGTGATGAGTCCTGGATTTATCAAAACGATCCAGAAACCAAGCGCCAGTCGACAGTTTGGGTGTTTCAAAATGAACCAACGCCTACCAAAGTGAAGCGATCTCGAAGCGGGGGGAAGATTTTGATCGCCAGCTTTTTTAATTTGACTGGCCACTTGGCCTCAATTCCCTTACGAGATTAAAGAAGCATTAACGCCGAATGGTATACTACCAAATGTTTACCAGGAGTTTTTTCTGTTGTGAGCAACAAGCGACCAAACACAGGGCTCCGCGGACTACTGCTCCACCACGACAATGCGCCTGCACACACCGCGCTCAAAACGAGGGACTTCCTGGACAGCACACCAGTCAAACTCCTGGGTCACCCCCCTTACAGCCCTGATCTAGCACCGTGTGACTTCTTTTTATTTCCAAAAATAAAAAATCAGCTCAAGGGGATACAATTTTCGTCGCCGGAAGATGCGCTGGCTGCGTTCGAGCAGGCTGTAAACGAGGTGTCTACGGCGGACTGGAAAAAGTGTTTTGAAAACTGGTTCAGACGCATGAATCTTTGTATAGAAGCTGGTAGAGAGTACTTTGAAAAGATTTAATAAAAATATATGTACCTGTAGAACAATTTTTTTTAGTGTCGCAAATCTTTCTGAGTGTCCCACGTACTTTGCTCATATGTGCGAATCATGCATGAATATCATAACGGTTATTTCTAGAAAAATATTCTATTTTATTTCACAACTAACTTTTTTTTCTGATCTAAGCAAGTTTCTGGTACAATAATTGAAGGTGTTAGAATATTTTGTTAATTTGCGATGCCTCAGAAATAAAGTTATAAGTCTTCGTACGTTTCTCATCCCCTAAAAAAACCATCGTTTTTCGAATTCGAAGATAATTCCGTGCTTTGGAGATCATGTCACGCCTTCGGTCCCAAACGTTGACTTTGTTGATAGAGCATCTCAGAGGCTTATCAGACGGGTAAAAACTGTTTTTTTTTCGACCTGACTACTCACGAGACAAAAACCCATTTTTCTATCGGTTCCGTAAATAAAGTTGCAAACGGAGCCCTATTACCAAAAAAAACAAAGTCCTTCCGTCCATTATAGGGCTTTACATATAATCACACCTTTATCCCTAATGGGGTAGGCAGAGCGTAAATGACCTAACAAAGGTCGTTCCGCTACGTCTGACAAATTTGGAGGGTTATTTAAGATAGAATTGTAGGTATATTGCTGTAGTGACAGGTTGTCAGCCCACCGCCTAAATTACAATATACTGGAACCCTCTGATCCCTTAGCTGGTTTTTACCGCATGCCCGGGAGGAGATGCAGCTGGCACATTCTATGTTTTTCTCTCGCTCTTGAAGTAAGTAGGGTTTTACGTATTTATATATAATCGTGGGTGAATTGAGTGCTATAGCAATTGAGGTGTTTATTGAATGAAATACACTCAGGCTACCGGTAATGGGTGAGTCTGTCTGTCTTGTACTGCAACATTGTTGCCGAAGTGCAGCCCACATTCAACGATACACTTATACAGGGTATAAGAGACAACTTCCCGCAAACTGATAGGGGTTTCTTGGTCAACGATACTAAACAACATTGGCGATGAAATTATTTTAGGATGTTGATTATGAAGAAGTAAAAAATAAATTCCTGATAGAATTTCCTGGTGAAAGTTGTTCAGTTTCGTTCACTGAAAGCTGTCCCTTACACCCTTTATTATACAGTCTGACGTATTTCGTTTTACTTTTGTGCTTGGCTGGGAGCGATAGAAAAACATAAAATGCACCGCCTGGTGCAGTCAAACAAATGGATTTTCAAACGTATTTTGATAAACTAAAAGGAAAACAGAGTTGAACAAACTTTTCATGAGCTCTTTTCTTGATTTCCATTTCTCGCAACTTTATTTATCTTCGTCGACGGAACAGTTTCACTCCAGCCTATCCATATCGTCATAAAAGTTAACTAATCCTGATCAAGCCTGATCGTGATGAGCACAGCAAAAACCTACAGTGAAATAACATTTAGTTTTATAAACTGAGCTATCCCACATACTTTGCGCTACCCCACAAGTTTCCCGCTTGGCGCGTGCATCACAGATTTTCAAATTACAAATAAATGATGAACATTATTTATGAGTTATCTTGGGCGTGAATTAAATCCGTTGTGAAGTGTATGAATGAGGTCTGCGATAATAGCTTGCGCCCGCGCAGCTCGCGCTTGTGATCGCAACAATGTTGCGGATTGCGGTACTCTAAGAACACGTTGAACATACAGGGTTTAAAGGGTCGGCTTTGCAAATTGATACTGGCCATTCAGATAGTTATTTTTAATCATATTCCATTTACCGACTAAGAGACAAGTTTTATATCTTTCGAATAAATACATTTCAATAATAGACCAGATTGTAATTTTTGGCAGTTTTATTTATTTATTTATTTTAATTGCTTAAATGCACTAACAGATATGCATCCAATGCGTGCATTAAGCTAAATATTCCATTACAGTTTCTTAATCTAACTTAAATAACTAACACATGATTCAATAAATCCATGTTGATTTGCCACCCTTTTAAATATATTTTAAACTGTATAGAACCCCTCGTATATTTTAATCAATCATACAATATACATCTGGAACTTCATTGCTGCCTCATGACTAAGGTACAATTTCATTGCGATTAAAATGTAATCAATTTAAAAAAGGATCTGTCGACTCATTCATTTTGTTTTAATATCTTATGTACACTTCCACGCTTAAAAAGCGAATTGATTTCAGTGAAATATGTTATACAGATAGGTTATGATCTAGAATAACTTGAATGTTACCTTTTACCGCGGGAAAATACTACATTTCTATATTTCCATTAGCAGTACCTATCTTTTGTCGCGCAATAACCCGTGAATCAAAAATCTAGTAAACTAGACTGGTCAGACAAGAACTTCAGAAATTTAAGAGCACGACAACGAAGACAGATTCTGCTAGCTTTTAGTAAACACTTACAACTTGAAAATAGAACGAAAAATATACATAGGTACATACAACGTGTAACAGAAAGGATATATGCACCAGAAAAATATGAACCAGCCCATGAAACTGAACAACTTTTCTAAAGGAACATAGGGGAGTTGGGGAGCCAAACTTTATATGTAGAAAAATATAATAAAAACCACATAGGTAGAAAAATTAAAAATAAAGTTTGGCTCCCCAAATTAGACACGCTGTCAGGTGATGCATTTTGTTTGGAAGGACAAACTTTTTTTTCTTATTTTCACCTATGTTCCTTTGGGAATGTTATTCAGTTTCATGGGCTGGTTCATATCCTTTCGGGTGCATATACCCTTTCTGTTACACGTTGTATATGGATTCGTATTTATATGCGTAATACCTATACCATGCTGGACTAGGAGCGAAAGAAAAACATAGAATGTGCTAGCTATATTACCTCTTGGGCATGCTGTAAAAACCAGCTAAGGGATCCGAGGGTTTCAGTATATTGCAATTTAGCCGATGCGCTGACAACCTGTCACTACAGCAATATGCCTACAAATTCTTCTTAAATTACCCTCTAACCTTTGTCAACCGTGGCGGAACAACGACCTTTGTTCAGGTCATTTACGCTCTGCCTACCCCATTAGGCATAAAGGCGTTATTATATGTAAATATGTACCTACTACTAGTAAAACGTTATATTTATCTAGCTTTACTGTTGCCTAAGCTATACCTAGTACATTCTAAATAGACTTGCCATTCGGCTTTGTCAAGCCACATTCAAACCTCATAAATATTTATAAATATACCACTTTGCCACGAAATTATCACCATGTTACCCTAAAGTTATAGACCCGCGCTAATAGCTTGGTGCAAAAATAGTAATTGCCTTTAACATTCTCATAATAGCGATAGTTAAGTGCCATGTAGAGTTGCCCCACTATCGATACATGGCCTTGCTTGTTCGTATCTTTATAATCGGTATGCAATAGAGATGATCCTCAATAAATAACCCTCAAAACTTGTCAGATGTGGCGAAATGTCTAGATGAAGCAAAATGAGTTTGTAAGAGTTTGAAGTGATCTCTGCCCTGAACTACCCCTTCGGAATAATGCGTGAAGGTATAATTCAAACCTAAACCCCTAAACCTAATTTATATTATTTTTTATTTATTTCTTTCACATATAAAATATTCTACATACATCAATTTCTTAGTACCTTAAAAATGTTTGTCTTGGTACATTCGTCCTTATTCTAAAAACTTAATTAACTTAAAACAACATAACATGCTTCCATATTCTAAAACAGCTTTTTTTATTTCGATACATACCTATAAATTTGAATAATTTTGCGTGGTAATAATAAACAATTAGAGTGGGGGAATGGTTCGCAACGCAATTCAATCTAGTTGATCGGCAGCAATACTTGTTTACTCCAAGTTCCTGCGGTGGTTAATCCTAATCTAATATAATATATAATATACTTCCATGCTGTACTAAGAGCGAGAGAAAAACACAGACTGTGCCAGCTGCATTTCCTCCCGGTCATGCTGTAAAAACCAGCTAAGGGATCCAAGGGTTTCTGTATATTGCAATTTAGGCGACAGGCTGACAACCTGTCACTATAGCAATAAAACTACAAATCTATCTTAAACAACCCTCAAAACTTTGTCAGACGTGGCGGAACGACCTTTGTTTAGGTCGTTTACATGTATATATATTATATTTTACATATATAGATATATGTTTGTATATGTATATAATATAAAAATCGCCAAAGCGATCGACACGACACGAAGAAGAACTTAATCTTGCAAATGCTGAGACAGCTCCATTTCTTGTAAAATACAAATTCAATAAAAAAAGTGATTATGTTTTCATGTGTGTAACATAAATCTACTTACTGTATGTTGAGTTTATATTGTTTCCTGAATAAACGTTTTTCTATTCTATCTTAGTGTCAATCGCATCGATAGCTAGAGTATCGATAGGTACTCGCTAGAGCAGTAATGTAACTTACCCCAGTTTAATGTAGTGTGAAGGCTTTTCAAAGACACTTTGCGGTTGTTACCGCAGACTATCGACACGACCGCTGGTACGGTGTCAAGAATTATTAAGCTATAAGTTAAGCTTTAGTGTCAAAGTAGGTATTATCATATCAAGGTATACTTATATTATTTCTGAAATATAATATACTTTATCTTTATTAGCAAACATACACGGTAAAAGGGTTCCTTTTTTTCCTTTTAAAGTATGGTACCCTAAAAAGATTATGAACACAAAAATTATCACTCCAGTTATTTTACATCTTTGAAGTTTTCCTCGTCATTTTCTTGAGTTTCCTTCATCGCTTCCCAATATGTAGGCGGTGCGTCTAAATCGCATTCAAATATTTCACGGATCAGTCCATCGTCTCTGATAAGCTCACCAATTTGGACCGGAATCTTGATTACAGCGTTTCGATGAGGAGGTGGTAGAACAGCTTCAATCACCACAACATACTTCCTTGAAACAATATTAGAGTTCTCTAAGGATCCTTTATCTAGGGGTACGCTTATTTCAAATTCAAAATCTTGTGTTTTTCCTGCCTTGATAGCTCCTGTTTTAGAACCAGTATCTTTGACTTCTTCTTCTTGATATACAAAGACTAAATGCTTTGGATTCGTAAAGGTGTATGCTTCCACCAATCTGGGCTTTATGGCTTTTAAAGTTATGTTTGTGAAGTTGCTTACCTCACAATTAAATTTTATTTTACCTCCACTGGAAATAACACAGCTTTCAATGGTTGATTTTATGTTTACAACTCTTTCTTTGTATGAAAATATGTTGGTTATTACTTTTTTCTCTCCAAAAGTCATGGGCACCATAGATAGTGTGGGTCTTACGCCAGACAGAACAGTGATAACTTTCTTGTATCTTTTAGCGAATTTACAAAATCCTGGTTTATCAAACTTGATACGGATGTAGTACACAATAAAACTCTTAATTGTATCTGTTCCCCGATGTCTTATAATATTCAAAGATGGTGGGATGTCGGCAGGAAGTTTGAAATTAAATTGTGCTTCATACATTCCTTTGTTAAAACGAATATTTTCTCCAATTTCTTTGTGTTTTACTACGTAATCAATGTCTACATAGTTTTCTAAACTAATGTATGTTGTTTCCTGAACACCTCTTTGTCCTGCTGTGTTTGTTTGTGTTTTTTTTATGAGGTAAACTTTACCAAAACCTTTTAAGGATACAGTTATATCAGTGAACTCGGTATCCTTATCAAATCCGTATTTGATAACTCCAGCGACGAAGTCACCCGGGCGAAACGCTCCATCTTCAGGCTTGTAAATACTAATTTCACAAGAAATTCCCATTGCACTTTGTTTACGTTTAATATTTCATTACCACAACCAAAATACTGACTTGATAGTGATTGTGTATCAAATTTATATTTATAAGCAATGATATTTTGTTATAAGTACTATCTTATCTATCGATAATATTAATTTTGCGTCTTTATGATAACAGGAATCCCTTTGAAAGAAACATTAGATCATTCATTATAAAAAATAACGTGTATTTGCATCACCTTCATTATCAGCTGCAGTCCACTATTGGTCACTGGTATCTCCCGGGTTGTATTGGGGTTCTTAGTATTCGTACATACATATATACATATATTCACGCCTGTATCCCTAATGGGGTAGGCAGAGCGTAAACGACCTAAACAAAGGTGTCCCGCCACGTCTGACAAAGTTTTGAGGGTAATTTAAGATAGAATTCTAGGTATATTGCTGTAGTGACAGGTTGTCAGCCCATCGCCTAAATTACAATATACTGAAACCCTCGGATCCCTTAGCTGGATTTTACAGCATGCCCGGGAGGAAATGCAGCTGGCACATTCTATGTTTTTCTCTCGCTCCCAGACCAGCATGGAAGTATTCGTCATATTCAAATTCACCATTGCCACGCTTGGTAGGCGTATTGGCGACCGCAGTATAGCTACATATTTTTATTGTTAGGTAATACCTACTGCTTATCCCCTGGATTCCTCTAGTTGCCACAGATCACCACTTATTTTTTTAATAACCCGCAGAATGGTTCTTGATTGCAGCCAAAATATGCATACATATAATCACGCCTATATCCCTAATAATGGGTTACAGTGTATTGTAATTTAGGCGATGGGCTGACAACCTGTCACTATAGCAATACACATTACAATCTAAAATTGCTCTCAATTTTGGTCAGACGTGGCGAAAGCGCCTTTTACGAGGAGTTTGACGCTCTGCCTACCCCGTAAGGGATAAAGGCGTGATTTTATGTATGTATGTATGTATATCCCTAATGGGGTAGGCAGAACGTAAACGACCGACGAACAAAGGTCGTTCCGCCACGTCTGACAAAGTTTTGAGTATTATTTAAGATAGATTTGGAGATAGGTTGTCTGCCCATCGCCTAAATTGCAATATACAGAAACCCTCGGATCCCTTAGCTAGTTGTACAGTATACCCGGGAGGAAACGCAGCTGGCACATTTTATGTTTTTCTCTCGCTGGGAGCGATTCCAGCATGGAAGACCAGTCAAAATATTCGATATTCAAACATTGTGTACGTGCTCCTAGGAACCGCAACAGGTAAACGCTAAATTGGGTGCGTTAATTAAAATAAAATTAGTGAGCGAGCGCAGACGGCGGCGGCGGTATAGCCGTGGTCAGGGTGACCAGATCTGATGACAAACAAATTACTGTTGTTTTTTTTGCGTGATAGTGGTGACTTTTTGCCGCATGTATATATTCTTTATTGTGTACAATAAATGTATAACTTTACTTAACATTTTCGGAAAAATATTGAACACCTTTTAAGATTGTATTTTATTTATCTTTGTAGTCACAACGGATATTTTTTAAATCCTCCAGTATTTCATTTTGAATGTTTTAGTTCTAGGCGTATTTTAGAGTATAGCGGTAATTTCATATTTTTTTCAATATTTCATACACTTCCTCCAATATTTTATTTTAAATGCCTCAGCTCTAGGCGTATTTTGGAGTCTTAGTATAGCAGTAATTTCATCAAACTTGGCATTTTTCAAGATATGGACTCTGAAGACTGTGTTCACATGCTCGAGGGTTGAATTGGACGCACGCGCTTCGGTTCAGTTTAGAACGATTGGAGTCACCTGTAGCATTTTTTTGCGTTTTCTCTTGTTTTTTTTTTTTTATTTTACATAGAGCAGTATAATCCCTACATCTGACCACACTGTCGGCGAGCGGTTTGGACCCGCCGCCGCTCGCCAGACACAATGCGAATTGCCGCCGGTCGCCGGTCGACCGGACACCGGCTCAGACACGCTGACCACACCCGCGGGTTATACACCACCACAGGGCTACCACCTACCTGTGGGACTAGCAAGTAATAGCGTCAAATAGTGCCAGTGGGCCTATCGAGTTAAAGCGCCAAATAGTGCCAGGGGGATTATCGAATAATAGCGCCAAATAGTGGCAGTAGGATTAGCGAGTAAAAGCGCTATGTAGTACCAGTGGCACTAGCGAATAACATCGCCAAATAGTGCCAGTGAGATTAGCGATTAAAAGCGCCAAATAGTGCCAGTGGGTCTAGTGAATAATAGCGCCAAATAGTGCCAGTAGGACTAGCGAGTAAAAGTGCCAAATAGTGCCAGTGGCACTAACGAATAATAGCGCCAAATAGTGCCAGTGGGACTAGCGAATAATAGCGCCAAATAGAGCTGGTTTGATTAGAGATGAAAAGCGCCAAATAGTTCCAGTGAGACTAGCTAGTAAAATCACTAAATAGTCCTACTATCGAATAATAGTGCCAAATGGTGCTAATATGACTAGCGCTCGCGATACACAATGCGAAAAGCCGCCGGTCGCCGATCGACCAGACACTGGTTGAGACACGCTCAACACGCGGGTTATACGCCTACAGAGCTACCATCTACTTGTGGGACCAGCGAGTTACAGCGCCAATAGTATTGCAAAGAGTAGTATAATCCTTGCGTGTGGCTACACTGTCGGCGGGTGGTTTGGACTTACCTGCGAGTTATACGCCACCACAGGGCTACACTGATGCGGCGTTATGTCATTCTCTGGGACATCCATCCAGCGTCATCAAAGGCATCATTGCAATGGTGACGCTGTAGCAGAAGCCATAAAAGTGTCAAGGTGAATCCTTAGAAAATATGTCGTGATTTTTTGGTACCTACTATATTCCAAAAGATAGAATACGAAGATTATCAGGTTTTGTCCGGAATTGACTTGCTAGCTCTAATTTTACTTGTGTTGTAGTTTCTTCCATAATAAGCTAGGTTAAGCTTGTTTATATATGCCTGCTATAACTCTGGTCAATCGTTTAAAAAAATCTGTGTATGTATGTTCCATTTTATGTTGGAATATTGAGCATATCAGAAATAAGAGGCAGCCCTATTGAAACCTGCAATGCACACTGTTTAATTATTTCATCATTCAACAGATGCATTTCATTTCGAGGTCGATGCACTACGCTGTATTGTAGTTTCTGACTGTAAAATGTGGACCCAGACATTTTTATACATTTTTGTATATAAATTATTGCATACTAAGTTGCATCTGTAATCGCTGGCAAGTGGTCGCATATTCAGAAAACCTATCTTCATTTCAATGTAACATACAAAAAATGAGAGCAAGAGCAAAATGAGACAGATGCGTTAAAAACCAGACCGTAACAGAGAAGAGTTAGATAAACTTGGTCTTCTTCTTCTTCTGTCGAGTGGGTATCGAGTCTATGGACCCGATGAACCCTGGTGTCAGAGTTTTTAAACCGCCTAGTAGCACAACTATCAGGCCTCTGACATGGTTTTGTGTAACGACCACTATCAAAGACAGCGACCGGGACCGACGGCTTAACGTGCCCTCCGAAGCACGAAACCTTTTTCTTTTCGGACAATCAGGTGATTCAGCCTGTAATGTCCTACCCAAACTGGAGAAAAATTTACAAAGTGATAAATTCTCAAATATCAACTTTGTGTTTTACCCCCTGGGAATCGAACCCAGGACCTCCGGATCGGGATCCCATGGCACTAGCCACTAGACCACGGAGGCAGATAAACTTGGTAAGCACGTCGCATACATCAATTTGAAACAAAATGTACCAATCATTTTGCCGAAAGAAAAGTATTTTCAAAAGATAGATACATACATACATACTTGAAATCACGCCTTTATCCCTTACGGGGTAGGCAGAGCGTAAAACGCCTCGTAACAGGCGCTTTCGCCACGTCTGACAAAAAATTGAGGGCAAATTTAGATTGTAATGATTTGTATTGCTGTAGTGACAGGTTGTCAGCCCATCGCCTAAATTACAATACACTGTAACCCTCGAATCCCTTTTGCTAACTTCTACAGCATGCCCGGGAGGAAGGGCAGCTGGAACATTCTATGTGTTTCTATCTCTCCCAGTCCAGCATGGAAGAAAAGATTCAAAAACATCAAACGTTTATTTTGATAGTCAGATAAGTAAGTAAATCGCACTCCAATACCTAATACTGTTACATTCCCGAATGCTCTTCAGATTTCTATTTGTATTTCTGGTCACCTTCACATTACGTGCTGGTCTCGTAAAATGATCCAAAACATGTATCCATTACGGTTTTTATTTGACCGCATATTGCCGATTTGAATGCTAACTGCCCGATCGACGAGGATTCTGAGATTCTTGCGACATAAACAGGGAACATTCTCATACAAGGCCCATGAAACGAGCACGTAGTAGGATCGACAAACCAATTCACAATTTTATAGTTTTTCTTTATCGCTGCGGTCTAAATTTAACTGCCACGACTGTGAGATTTTAAAGCTAATCTTTTTCCAGACCATAGAGTACCTGTTGATAATTTTGGTACAAATGGTATGTTGTTGTAAAATCAGTGTATGTTTTATAAGTCGTAAAGTAAATGTAGCATAAGCGAGTGACTCGCAACAGAAATGCAACCATACCTTCAGTAATTCTAAAGGGTTTTTATAAAGCTTGTGTTAATGTAAACTCGCCTCCATATCTGGATATAATCCTTGTTTTAAAATTGTAAACATACATACATATAATCGCGTCTTTATCCCTAATGGGGTAGGCAGAGCGTAAACGACCTAAACAAAGGTCGTTCCGCCACGTCCGACAAAGTTAAGAGGGTTGTCCAAGACAGATTTGTAGGTATATCGCTGTAGTGACAGGTTGTCAGCCCATCGTCTAAATTACAATATACTGAAACCCTCAGATCCCTTAGCTGGTTTTCACAGCATGCCCGGGAGGAAATGCAGCTAGCACATTCTATGTTTTTCTCTCGCTCCCAAGCCAGCATGGAAGATAAAATTGTAAAACACTGATTATATCAATGTGCAGACGGACTTTGCCAAGTTTGGCAACTCTTCTAGCTTTTACTGCTTCTATACTTTCTACTACTTACTATCCAGATTATGCCAATAAAATGTACACTGTATAAATCTGTTAACGTGTTCGAATATATGAAATATAAATCATTTCTGTAATCTACAACTTTTGATTTAGAAATTTTATACTTGTTACCGTTTTATGAAAAACGCACCTCATGATAATAATATTAATCAGACAATATTTTTTTTTTCTTTGCAAGTAAAGAAATTATTCAGATTGAATAAGTAAATAAATAGAATCTGGGCTGGGTTTTATACAGGCTCATAAATAAATAAATAAAAATTATGTTAGTACGAGATATTAATAGCACTTTGCTTGAATTTTGAAATCAAAGTTTGTTAGTGCAAGTGAAGGGACTGAACCCTTTTTGAGTAATGGTCGGTAATTGATAGGTCATATTTTATGCTTGTTAAGATATTGACTAATGCCCAGACCGCTTTGAATACTCGCTCAGGCTCAAAATTAAAAGCTACATGATTGATGGTTTCAAACCCAGCTAAATATTGCAAACAGATTTTCTACATTTCGTTTTTGTAGTTTTGGCTTAAATGTTTGCGTATTAATTTATTCTACGTAAACATTTAAAATTAATGACCAAAAACGATGAATTTTATTTAATATAAAAACTAAAGAGCCATCGTAAAAAGACACTCCTACCTTTAGTGTGAAAACGAGATAGCACTGATTATGATCATAAGAGTTTGTCTCAACAGTAATCTTCTTCTTCTTAGCAAGTGGATTCTCGAGTCGAACAACGACCCGAAGAACCCTTTTGTCAGAGTTTTCAATCCGCCTAGTAGCGCAGCTATTAGGCGTCTGGCATAGTTTGAGTAACGACCACTATCAAAGAGCAACCGGGAC
Organism: Scrobipalpa costella; assembly: GCA_949820665.1. NCBI lineage: Eukaryota > Metazoa > Arthropoda > Insecta > Lepidoptera > Gelechiidae > Scrobipalpa > Scrobipalpa costella. Next base: position 12,383,232 of record OX463312.1, read on the forward strand.
CGACGGCTTAACGTGCCCTCCGAAGCACGGAATCCTTTCACTTTTCGGACAATCAGGTGATTCAGCCTGCAATGCCCTTACCAAACTGAGGAAAACCTTACAAAATGATAAATTAACAAATATCAACTTAGTGTCCCCCGGGAATCGAACCCGGGCCCTCCGGATCGTAAGCCCATGGCTCTGACCACTAGTCCACGGGGGCAGTTATGTTCTTTGCAGATTGCAGCTAGTGCATGTTACACTGCATGTCCTGCATTTGCATACGAATTGTCACTCTCCAGTTGTTTCAGTTTACGACTGCTAGTCCAACACTAATAACATATGTAACATAAGGATTCTGATTGTGTCTGGCAGATGATATTTGCTTCAAGAGAATCGTAAAGTGGCAGTGCTATGCTAGTGCATACATTATATTTATCTTGTTGTTTGTGTCATTTTGTCGTTTCTTCCATGCTGGACTGAGAAAAGAACATACATTGTGCCAGCTGCATTTCCTCCCGGGCATGCTGTTAAAACCAGCTAAGGGATCTGAGGGTTTTGTATATTTCAATTTAGGCGATGGGCTGACAACCTGTCAATTGTTAAATAAATAAATACCGCAACATACCTACAAATCTATCTTAAATAACCCTCTAGACTTTGTCAGACATGGTGGAACAACCTTTATTTAGGTTTACGCTCTGGCTACCCTATTAGGGATAAAGGCGTAATTATATGTATGTATGTTTTGCAATACATACAATTGATTGTTGTTGTAAGTTCAATGATTGCATACAAATCTCAAAAGCAGACGCATTTCGTCTCGCCTGTTTATAACACACCATATTAATAAGACAGGCTTCAAGCAAGTAAGGACTCATTCCTTGTAAACAACTCACGCCCAAAACATGTTGTGTACTGAATGACAAACAGTCATCAAGCATACAAACAAACTTTGTGAGGTACCCGCCATATTTATTTATTTATTTACTTTCTGGCGCGGTCGGTCGAACGTAACTCATGAAATCCATAGTATAATAATAATGATGAAATCTATTCCTTTCTTTCATGCTGGACTGGGAGAGAGAGTAAAAACGTAGAATGTACCAGCTGTATTTCCTTCCGGGCATGCTGTAAAAAACAGCTAAGGGATCTGAGGGTTTCTTTGTATTGCAATTTAGGCGATGGGCTCACAACCTGTCACTACAGCATTATACCTACAAATCTATCTTAAATTACCCCCAAAAACGGGGGGAAACGACATTTGTTTAGATCGTTTACGCTCTGCCTACCTCATTAGGGATAAAGGCGTGATTATATGTATGTAATACCCAAAGACATATTGTAATATCGAGTAGGTAGCTCGCATCTGTTGTAATGAAAATTACATCTAGAAGCGCACTCATTATGAACCATTTAAAAATACCACCCTGCCTCCAGCATGTCTGCAATACTCGGCAAGGCCATGTCCAATCCTACATATTTATTTTTAATTAGATTTCTACCGTAGAGCCATTTTAGGACCATTTCTGCCAGTGCGTATCCTAAAATTTCTTCCATGCTACACTGGGAGCAAGAGAAGAACATAGAATGTGCCAGCTGCATTTCTTCCCGGGCATGTTGTAAAAACCAGCTAAGGGATCCGAGGGTTTCTGTATATTGCAATTTAGGCGATGGGTTGACAACCTGTCACTACAGCAATATTCGTACAAATCTATCTTAAATAACCCTCAACACTTTGTCAGACGTGGCGGAACGACGTTTGTTTTGGGTTTAGGACGTTCACGCTCTGCCTACCCCATTAGGGATATAGGCGTGATTATATGTATGTATGTACGTATTCTAAAATAGTTTCGTTCTTGAATTTAAGAGCATTTCTCTTGTCGGCGAAGCAGTCGCCGTCGCTCTCGTTCTAATGCCAATTATTTGGTCTCCTGGTACGACTCGACGTTTATCATCTCTTCCACTTGGTCAAAAAAACTACGTATTGGTCTACTTCTCCTTTTCTTTCCTTCCACTTTGCCCTCTATCATATTTCTTAAGAAAAAAGAACGTGATAACGAGTTGCATGCATTATTCTAATTGGGTAGCTACGGTGTAATTCACACATTCCATTGCTACGTGATGAGTTCGATACAAAATTAATCACATTTACTGCATTATTTTTCCCTACCGGTCCATTATGCAATACCTACGAAAAGCTATGTCTTACCGAGTGGGTTTTTCGAGTCGATACACGATTTAGAATAATAATAGTTGTCCATTTGACATTAAAAGTTCTATATTATTTTTTTCCGTCCAGAAGTCGTATTTTTGAACCACTCGAATCAAAATTCGCATACGAAAGAGTGACATCCGGATGCAATTGCCATACAATTTGGCATGCGAATGTTGCTCTTTTGTATGCGAATACGATTCGAGTGCTTCAAAAATACGGCTCCAGACTGTTTTATTCTCATATATCATTCGATTTCATACATACATACATTTAATCACGCCTTTTTCCCTAATGGTGTAGGCAGAGCGTAAACGACCTGAACAAAGGTCGGTCCGCCACGTCTGACAAACTTTTGAGGATTATTTAAGATAGATTTGTAGGTATACTGCTGTAGTGACAGGTTTTCAGCCTATCGCCTAAATAACAATATACCAAGATCCCTTAGCTGGTTTTTACAGCATTCTATTTCGATATAAAAGTATATATGTGCGTGCACATGGGCCCAGAAAACTCGGATTATGCCCTGAACTAGTAATCAGCAATACGCAAGAATGCACTAAACTTTTATTGTCCCTCTAAGTATGGGCTGGTTTGCGCTAAATAACCTAGGGCTTTCCGTTCGAGCTGATTATTATCTGTTGATTGATATCTCAAATCGCATTACATGTTGTTGGTAATTATTATAGATACACTTGTTAAAAGCATTTTTTCTGCAAATGGTTTTTTATCGTTTGATAATAAATACCTTTAAACAAAAGCTTTATGACCGATTTAAACAATTTGTTTTCAGTGAATTCAATGCAAGGCCAAACCAGCCTCGATATGTTATTTTAATTAATTCAACATTCATACCCAGACATGAACCATTTTTCCCACCTAGGCGAGCTATGCACAAAATTCTTCTCTCTCTACCCTCCATAGTAAGACCCTTTGCGTAATGATTCGCCACTCTCGTCATTTCTCCTTCCGCACGACCAGTTCTATTCAGCATAATAGAACGTTTAATAGATTCAGTCTTCAGTCTGGCATTACGCAACGTTTCCTTTGCCCTAGACGTCATTGCGTCTTGCGTGTGCGCCGTGCGCGTCTCGTAAATGATTTATGCGCGCAGTTACCGAGTGCACTCTTTGAGTGATCTGTTGGGCATTTCGCAACACTTGGCTAGCCTTGCATAGTAATTCTAGCTAGCTATTCTAAGCTAGAATTATTTTGAAATACTTTGAATCGTGAATAATCTTCACAACTCAATATTTGTCTTGTCTGTACTAATGTCTATGTTACCTATGAATACGTAACTGAATAGTTTTAGCGTTAGATCTATTATTTGAACAGTACTACAGTATTCACATATTTTTATTCGGTTAAAATAACTCAAATCCTATTACTTTGGTTTAGTTAGAATATGCGTCTTGACTGGGTGACTAAAGAAACAAATGTTTATATTCTTAAAACTGATGGCTAGATCTCATTCATCATTTTTTTAAAAATGCTCATTTAGATTTAATAATCGAGCTACAAAATATAGAAGTTATTAATCTGAGTAGTCAAGTATATACCAAGAAGTGACGTCATATCTCGCAACTATCATACAAAAAAGTGTTTTTGACATTTTATAAACACTTGCTGATTTGACTAGTAGAAAACTAGCGGATTTATTTAAAAAATCGTTTGCGAAACGTTTTCTTGAATCTGTCTTGTAAAATCTCAGTCAACAGAAATGATTATCGTCTTACATAGAACATTAGTTACATCGTAATATCCACGCAAGTAATCAAAACAAATAAATATCACCAGCTGCAGCGCAATTACACTCACTTTTAAATTTTAAAGTGTAAAAGTCCATAATCATAAAGTAATGAAATGAGGTGGCATATGTTTAACAAGCTTGTATGTACAGCATATGTTAATACTGGCCACTTTGAAACCATCTTAATATGGGCATTAGGGACAATTACAGTTGGCTGCGGTCGTAACGTGATGTAGTTTAGATACGTACGGACGATGGCGAGCCTTAACTGTCGGCTGGTTATTTTTAACACTCATTTTAATATTAGGGTTGACACCGATTTTTGAACATGGTAGGGTTTTGAGCAAGGCCCGCCTAGGAGAGTAACACCCTCTTGCTTATTTCTGCCGCCAAGCAGAAGTGTTCGCACTTCTTTGTTTCGGTCTGAAGGACAAGTGAGCCAGTAAAATTAGTGGCGTAAGAGACTTCTACCGAGGACTCACAGTGTGCAACGGACTCTGCAATTTCACTAGGATTTAGTGGGATAGAAGAAAGTGTTATAGGCTACGGTGCTGCTTACCATCAGGTGGGCCGTATGCTTGGTTGTCACTGAATAACCTAATAAATACCAACCTCACGCTGGATATAACTCAATATGGTGGAATGGGATTTAGAAGTCCATATACCAGCATCATACACTTGCTTGTTGAAAAAGCTGGGTGAACGAATGATCCTACTTAATTGGTGGCCTGTTATGCACAATCCCCGAAATCGCTAATTGGCCGGAAAAAAAGGGGTACTTCGCGGATTTTGCATCGCAAAATACACAATCCACGACACTGAAATGTCGTTTTATTTCGGAAAATGAGCGTTGTAAAACAACCATTTCGCGGACTGGCAAAAACGAAAAAGCCAGTTGCCGAATTAGGGGTTTAGGAGGTATGGTAAACGACCAATCCGCGGAGTGGTATTGACGAAATGTCAGACCGCGAAGTGAGCAGTTTTTGATTCAATCACACCGCGAAATGGCATAGAAGAAATGCCAGATAACTGGCTTTTTCGTGTTTGCCAGTCCGCGAAATGGTTGTAAAGCTTGTTCGCCAAAATAAAATAATATTTCAGGAATTACTCGTTTTGTAATGTACAATTCGCGAAGTGTCCAATAAGCGATTTCGGGGATTGTGCGTAACAGACCCATAAAGACTGCATGACTTGCGACTAAGACCACTCGGAGTTCAGCGCCTAATAGCTTGTGTGTATGTGTGGCCAGTATGTTTCTAGTTAGAGTTTTAGCATTGTCGATTTTATCTTGTTTACTTTTAGGCTGGACTCAGAGAAAAAAAATGTCGTTGTTCCTGACTTGTCCTTGTGAACATGTATGACTATCTTCTCAATTATAAACTTTGCAAAGGAAGGTTCCAACCCTATCTCATACAATGACGAGTTGACTCAGCGATCCACACTTTAGATAGTCTTGAGTACGCAGTGCAATTTAAATTAGACAGTGTGGGAATACTTCATTGCAGCTGATGGTATCGTCTGCGTCCGTCATCGGCGTCTCGCCAGCCTTGAGATTATCATCAGGGCTTTAGTCAAGTCCTGATGGCTTTAAATGATATCTTTACGAAAATATTTGTAACGAATTTTATGTAGATTTGTAGTTACTAGCGGACACGACAGACATTGTACTGTATTATTTTATTAGGGGAGCATAATGATTTACCCCTTCCCTTCCGTCCCATCTCTCCCGTCCCCGCCGTTTCTCTAATTCCTCTCGTCCTCACCGTCCCTGCTATCTATACCGTCCTCCCATTACTACTATCCCTCTCGAAGCTCCCTGACGCAGTGCAATTTGAATTAATCAATGTCCCATCTCTCCCGTCTCTGCCATTCCTCTAATTTATCTCGTCCGCAACGTCCCTGCTATCCATACCGTCCCATTACTACTATCCCTCTCAAAACTCCCTGGTGCAGTGAAATTTTAATTAGACAGTGTGGGAATACATTGCAGCTGATGCTATCGTCTGCATACGTCATCGGCGTCTCGCCAGCCTAGAGATTATCATCAGGGCTTTAGTCGAGTCCTGGCTTTAAATGATATGTTGTATAAGGATCTTTATGGAGATTTTTAGTTACTAGCGGACCTGACAGACATTATACTGTACTTTTTTATTAGGGGATATATATATCATAATCATTTATTCCATCCCTTCCAACCCTTACGTCTCCTCTGTTCCTTCCCGTCCATCCCATCCCTCCTGACCCTGCCGCCTTCAGTCCCTACTATCCCTTCCGTCCCTCCTGATGATCCCAAAAGTGCTATTTAAATTAGACAGTATGAAAATACTTCATTGCAGTTGATGGTATAGTCGTCGCTCGGCGTCTCGCTAGCCTTGAGATACTCATCCCGGTGGTTAAATGATACCTTTACGAAAAGATTTGTAAATATTGGGTTTCACTTAGTAATACGTGTTTTGTCGTTCAGTATTTTCTTATGTTCTTTTTTACCAAGTTATGCCATTAAATCTCGTTCCTAATTATTTAATATCTGTCTCCCATTTTTATGGTTCCTGTCGCATTCATCATCGCGGATTGTTACTACGAGCACGTAGTAGAAAAAATGGTCTAGCCATCTTCTGGGTGGCATTGGACAATCCTTATTTGGAGTTGTTTTGACCCGTGTCGTCGCCCCGTAGACTTATACTAGGTAGAGCTCGCGACTCTATGCTTTGCAAGTATTTTGTGACTCTACCTAACCTTTCGCTGCGGATGATTTTCATGCACTTCTTTTAAATTATGTGGTATTAGCAAACAAGCAATTCAGCCAGTGTCAGAGAAGTCAGTAGCGTAGCAAAATCTAAAATAGTTTCTACAGTGTCTCCTCTTTAAAGCTTGTCGTAGGTGTTTTTTAGGTAAAAACATAGAATGTTCCAGCTGTATTTCCTCCCGGGCATGCTGTAAAAATCAGCTAAGGGATCCCAGGGTTTCAGTAGATTGCAATTTAGGCGATGGGCTGACAACTTGTCACTACAGCAATATACCATACAAATCTATTTTAAATAGCCCTCAAAGTTTGGCAGATATGGCGGAACAACCTTAGATTAGGTCGTTTACGATCTGCCTACCCCATTCGGGATAAAGGCGTTACTATGCGTTTTGTAAGGTTATATACCAACATTCAATTAAATAAGTAGGTATATGTTAGAAGTACTTATATGTATTTATTTAATTATCCTGCCAGTAACAAAACAGACAAACGAACAGACAACTTTTTTTCATATCGAACGCTGGCTGCGAGTGATTCGCGCTAAGAATGGAATAACAAGAGGCACATGTGACAATGATGCCACAGGAAATCTGGTCTTCCGGTCGTCTAGGCTGTTCACCTGTTGAACAATCATCCATTTACATTGACTATAACTGCCTCCGTGATCTAGTAACTGCCTCCGTGGTCTAGTGGCTAGTGCCATGGACTCCTGATCCGGAGGTCCTGGGTTCGATTCCCAGGGGAGAAACACAAAGTCGATATTTGAGAATTTATCACTTTGTGAATTTTTCCCTAGTTTGGTTAGGACATTGCAGGCTGAATCACCTGATTGTCCGAAAAGAAAAAGATTTCGTGCTTCGGAGGGCACGTTAAGCCGTCGGTCCCGGTCGCTGTCTTTGATAGTGGTCGTTACACAAAACCATGACTAGGCGGTGCAAAAACTCAGACACCAGGGTTCATCGGGTCGATAGACTCGGTACCCACTCGACAGAAGAAGATTGACTATAGCCATTCATTTTAGAGCTCAGCTCTTGACGTTGAGTACACGAAGTGAACGCCAACTCTCCCTGCACTCCGCGTTCTCCTTGACTTCCTGGTACGACATGGCCCAATGATATTTTAAGAAAGATACGTTACGTTCATACTGCACGCACATTTTAATTGTTCCGCGACACATATTTATAACATTGCATATCTAAACTTCCATGCTGGCCTGGGAGCGAGAGAAAAACATAGAATGTGCCAGCTGCATTTCCTCCCGGGCATGCTGTAAAAACCAGCTAAGGGATCCGAGGGATTCAGTATATTGCAATTTAGGCGATGGGCTGACAACTTGTCACTACAGTAATATACCTACAAATATATCTTAAATAACCCTCAAAACTTTGTCAGACGTGGCGGAACGACCTTTGTTTTGGTCGTTTACGCTCTGCCTACCCCGTTAGTGATAAAGGCGTGATTATATCTAAACAAACGCTGAGTGCGACACAAAATAGGCAAAGCGTAAGAGTGAAACAGATAGTTATTTGTAATCAGTGCAGCCTTGAATATAATTTAACTTTTTTCTCACTTCGCAACTCGCAGCTCGACTGCCTAAAATGGTCACAATTAGGACCATTTGACGGCACGAGTTTCGCGCGTTGGTAACGTATCTACCTATATATAATATCATTGACTTGGCCTTAATATTTTCTCTTACTTGATCGATGTAACTTATTCTTGGCCTTCCCCTTCCTCTTCTTTCTCCTAAGATAGAAGGAATCTATCTTTCCTTCAATGATCGTCTTTAATAACTCGTCGTGTCATATCAGGTGTCCCAACATCTTTCCTCTTCTATTTTCTATTATATTAAGTATGTTACGTTTTTCGTTTGTTAGGTATCACAGTCATAATCATAACATTTTCTTCCATGCTGGACTGGGAGAGATAGAAAAACATTGAATGTTCCAGTTGCCCTTCCTCGCGGGCATGCTGTAGAAGTCAGCAAAAGGGATTCGAGGGTTACAGTGTATTGTAATTTAGGCGATGGGCTGACAACCTATCACTACAGCAATACAAATCATTACAATCTAAAATTTACCCTCAATTTTTGTCAGAAGTGGCGAAAGCGCCTGTTACGAGGCGTTTTACGCTCTGCCTACCCCGTAAGGGATAAAGGCGTGATTTTATGTATGTATATGTATGTATCATAACATAATAAAAGTCTTATAAATCTAAGTATACCTACAAAACTATAAAGATGCTACACAGCCAGCAGCTATATGAATTTTAACAAGAGAATGTAGTATTTTCCTCCAATTATTTTGTACATACTGGACAAAACTTACTTACTTCCATGCTGGACTGGGAGCGAAAGAAAAACATAGAATGTTCAAGCTGCATTTCCTCCCGTGCATGCTGTAAAAACCAGCTAAGGGATCCGAGGGTTTTAGTATATTGCAATTTAGGCGATAGGCTGACAACCTGTCACTATAGCAATATACCTACAAATCTATCTTAAATAACCCTCAAAACTTTGTCAGAAGTGGCGGAACGACCTTTGTTTAGGTCGTTTACGCTCTGCCTACCCCATTAGGGATAAAGGCGTGATTATATGTATGTATGTATGTATTTTGTACATGTCGTTTATTTTACTGTACATTTTAGTAGATTATAAGCTTATAAGCTTTTTAGATACTGCACATCAGGATCCCTGACATGAAACAATGTATTTACTTGTAATTTTAATTGTAATTTAACTTCCATGCTGGACTGGGAGAGATAGATAAACATAGAATGTTCTGCTGCCCTTCCTCCCGGGCATGCTGTAGAAGTCAGCAAAAGGGACTCTAGGGTTACAGTGTATTGTAATTTAGGCGATGGGCTGACAACCTGTCACTATAGCAACACAAGTTACAATCTAAAATTGCCATCAATTTTTGTCTGACGTGGCGGAAGTGCCTTTACGAGGCGTTTAACGCTCTGCCTACCCCGTAAGGGATAAAGGCGTGATTTTATGTATGTATGTATATTTAATTGTATTCTACTTCTTCTTTTCTATTCAGTTGGACTTTTTACACAATTTAATTTAATTCTATTCATACTTAGCGAACAATCTCTAATAACATAGTCTGTATGTCTGTCGTTAAATGTAATTGAACCCTGTCCATTGTTTCTGGTCTAGTGGACATGCGCTAGCGCTGTTTTTCTACAAGGGTTAATGTTGCCACTACCAAAAAATATTTTTACAATATTTTTCACAAATAATCTTCTTCGATGCTGGCCTGGGAGCGGAGAAAAATATAGAATGTGCCAGCTGCATTTTTCCCGGGCATGCTGAACCAGCTACGGAATCCGATGGTTTCAATATATTGTAATTTAGGCGATGTTAAAGAACCCTCAAAACTTTGTCAGACGTGGCGGGACGACCTTTGTTTTGGTCGTTCACGTTTGCCTACCCCGTTAGAGATAAAGGTGTGATTATATGTATGTATGCATCTTATTCGATTGTGCTGGGGTCCAATTTCCGATTTCGTCTACAAAAAAAAAACTAGACTTGAGTAATCCGCTGGTGATCCATCAATCTCCAACACTTCTTCTGCTTGTTGCGTAATCTATCTACATATTTGCTATATTTCTTTTGCTTCGTTACACGAACATCTATTCTTTGCCTAAAACAAAATAGAGTGAATACTAAAGTCTAAAACTAAATTCTAACATCTTCCTAGATAAACCCTTAAGTTGTGGGTGTGGCAACCGAAAGCGATGAAAAATCACCAAGGCGCCATATTTTTTACTCTCTAGGTCTTCTTCTTTCGAGTGGGTATCGAGTCTATCGACCCGATGAACCCTGGTGTCAGAATTTTTAAACCGCCTAGTAGCACAACTATCAGGCCTCTGACATGGTTTGAGTAACGACCACTATCAAAGACAGCGACCGGGACCGACGGCTTAACGTGCCCTCCAAAGCACGAAATATTTTTTTCGTTTTTGCACAATCAGGTGATTCAGCCTGCAATGTCCTAAACAAACTGGGGAAAAATTCACGTGATAAAATTCAGTGATAAATTCTCAAATATCAACTTTGTGTTTCCCCCCTGGAAATCGAACCTAGGACCTCCGGATCGGGAGTCCATGGCACTAGCCACTAGACCACGGAGGCAGTTACTCTCTAGGTTATAGAAATAAAATATATCACACCTAGTTACACATTTTGTGAACTCTTTTGAAACTGGCAACACTGACGAGAGGATAATTTTTAAATCGCCCGCAACCATTTCTAGACGGTTGATTGAATCGAAATGGGAAATAAATGCGAACTTTCTTTAACTGCTGCTAAAGGTTACATGAGGTAATAAATAAATTAAACTTGCACTTTTAAAATAAGTAGTTTTAAATAAGTGTCTGTACGTATTTGTGGAAGGCAATCATTTTATGTATCGTCTAAATAGTTCCAAGTTAGAGTCTTGGCAGGCGAAAGGCAGTCACGCGACTCACGCGTAGCCAATCAATAGCATCAAAAAGCATTAACTATTCTTATGCCCAAACGCAAATGCACGCCTTTGTTTGCAAAGTTAATCGTAACTCTAAGTATATCATAACATAACCAGTACCTCTTGTTGCAGATCCAGCTGGTCAGCAACGAAGGTAAGGTCGGTCTGGGCGGGGCAGGCTCCGCCGCTCCTCCCGTCATGGTGCCCTTGCCCAAAGTGCGCAACACGCTGGGCCCCGCCACGCTGAGGCTAGCCACCAAGTCTAAACTTCTGCAGGCGCCGGCTAAGGCATTCCAGGTGAATGATGAGGAGGAGTCTGAATGATTACTGCAGCCTCGCTTGAGCCCTTTTGTCCAAAATGCACAACGCGCTGGAATTTTCTGGAATAACAACACTGCAATAACAGCTAAGTCATTCAGCACAACGCTTTGGGATATTCTGTGCTACGGCTCGCCACCAAGTCCAGCAAGACCAAGGAGCCAGAAACATTTCTTTATGAAATCAGTGGTGGCATTTACGAACGTATTAGGTTATTGAGTATGAAGAATGTGAGGTTATTGAGTTAACGAAGGACAGTATGGTGGATGATCGGATTATGTGACGTTTTTAAGTTTTGTACCCTTACAGATGAACTCTTACTAAATGTATAAAACACGAGCTGTATGTATGCTTAAAATAAGTCAGCAAATTTTATTTACCATATTTTTGTTTAAATGTCGCTGAAAATAATTTTAAGTATGCGCATAATGCGACTTTAATTATTGTAAATTTTATTGTACGGTTATAAGACCACGGTAATGTGATGAATTAAACATGAGATGTTAATGTTCATTTAGTGTTTTATTTTATCATTAATGGGTTAATAATTTAAGACGAAAATGATTAAGATTATAGAGGAAAAGTAAAATGTAAGTAAAGTCAGTCAGGGTAAAAAAATCGTCGCCTTATTTTCGCCTGCTGCGCTGTGCAAATAAAATATTTTGTACATGTTAATGTAAGCACAGAATATCAGAGATTAAAGAATAATTTTTCGTCTTAGGCACTATTGCTGCTTAGTGTAGTAGTCTAAATATTTTTGTTCTATTATAAAGCCCTTTACAAATTCAAACTAGGCAGCCAGCTATAGAAACAGTCTTCTTCTGTGGAGTGGGTATCGAGTCTATCGATCCGATGAACCCTGTTGTCAGAGTTTTTAAACCGCCTAGCAGCACAACTATCAGGCCTCTGACATGGTTTGAGTAACGACCACTATCAAAGACAGCGACCGGGACCGACAGCTTAACGTGCCCTCCGAAGCACAAAATATTTTTCTTTTCGGACAATCAGGTGATTCAGCCTGCAATGTCCTAACCAAACTGTGGAAACTATTCACAAGTGATAAATTCTCAAATATCAGCTTTGAGTTTCCCTCCTGGGAATCGAACCCAGGACCTGATCGGGAGTCCATGGCACTAGCCACTAGACCACGGAGGCAGTATAGAAACAGTGTTTACTGACCATACCATTACAATTAAAATAAAATACTCAAAGCTATACTTATTCTAGTACTTACAAAACTAAGTAACCACGTCTTTGCGAGTTTCTGTGAATCGTGCGGTCGTGCCGGTTATAATAACCACTAGATTGAGGAAACCGAACATTACCCTAACATGGGACCCCTATTATAGCAAAACGCAATAATTGATCTAATATATGAAGTACAGAAGCGGTAAAGATTCGTGCCCACCGAGGCGATGTGAAGCGCTTGTGTGATCGGTATTTGGCCACACAATAGAGATAGAGTTCGTGCTATGTGAATCAGGATTAAGACTTTGTTAAGTCTTCAAATTTGTTACGTCTTTGTTAGGTCAAGCATTGTTGGACGCTGAGACTTTCGTCTAATAACAATAACCTCGCTTGACGTCGCTAAAGTCCTCAGAATAAAGAAGTAACTATTAATTAGACCGACGTGCACTTCAAATATCTCGTACCTATAATGAGTCAAAGTAGATATCTTTTGTCATCATTTCGAAATGTGTACAATTTCAGATTCATGATAATCAAAACTTCAGGAAACCTTTTGTGATACGAGTATTATCATCATCTCCTTAGCCTTATCCCGTATCTCACGGGGTCGGCTTCCTAATCTAGGGGATTGAACGAGGGTACTAGTTTTTACACAGAGCGACTGCCATCTGACCTCCGCAACCCAGAAGGGAAACCAGACCCAATCCTAGCACGTTCACTGTGCGTGCATCACATGTGATGCATTGCGAGGTATACCTGAAACGTGCGTGCATCAAATGTGGTACACGCCACCTTGTGAAGTTCTAGACTTCCAAAATCTTGCACGTATGAATTCAAACCTATTATTTGCGTAACACGTATGGACAATGAAATTGTGAAAAAGACCATGTGATTACCGGGAGCACTTTTTGAATGGTGTTGCCAGGACGTCATGTCAACATGAAACCAAAAAGTCTACTATACTCTTTTTATTATATTTAGAATAATGATCTCAAAATTGAAATAAAAATACAAAATACAAATACAAACAATTCACATATACATTGATATGTGTTTACTTTGAGGGCTGGAGCGTTTCATTGTAAATCACAACTTTTTAGGGAAAAAAACGAACACAAACGCAATTATAAGTTCCACTTACGTCATTTATTTTGGTACTGATACGTTACCCTTGGCTGACTTATATTTTCGTATAAATCTCAATCTACCCTCAAAAACCAATAGTGATGGTACTACGTTTGTAAGTCATACGTGCGTGCATCACATGTGGTGCACTGAGAAAAACATGAAAATCTGGAAACCCAGTTTCCAAAAACTAAATTAATGGTATAATATGTCTATATACACATCATACCAATCTATTTAGAAAAAAGAAATGAAAACACGTGAGGGGTCAATGTCTGATTTTCGGTTGCACAGTGAACGTGCTAGATTAGGTCAGAGTTTTCAAGCCGCCAATGCTTAGCTCTGGCCTCTGATATGGCTTAACGACTAATATCTACGGTATTAAACGATATTAACCGGGACCAACGGCTTAACGTGCCTTGTGATACGAGTTTGTCTTCAGAAAACACGTTCGGTTGCCACGCTCTTGATCCTCCTTGTATTTTTTCAATAGCTCTGTTCGCTGCGTTGTTCGTCTTCTACGTGGCTCGTTCCGTTTGTCTTCTGCGTCGTGTAATTTCACATCCCATCCCACCCAGTGGACGCTGACCTTAACGACATTACTTGCTATTCACACGTCCTCTATGACGATTCGTAGAAATAACTAATGACGAACGGATGGAGTAAAGTAGAGAACGCGTCGATCATTTATTTACGACTCGATTCAGAGTAACTTCTGACGATATGACGTCTGATTATAGCATATAGAATAGAATATTATATAAAATAAAGGCAGGGTAGGCAAAGTATCACTAGCCTAATTAAAACCGTTTTGATGTCGCAAATTTTGGAAAACATTGCTGTACGTGTAGAAGCAGATTAACTGTTTATTACCTAAAACAAAACGCCCAACTATTTTGATATGGTACAGACTATAGTTTACAGATTGGAATGGGAATCCCTAATTCTTTCATTTCCAGTCCAGGAGCCGCATTTTTGAACCGCTCGAATCGAATTGTATGAAAATCGCAATCGAAACTTATTCTTTCGTATGCGCATTAGCTTTCGAGCGGTTCAAAAATACGGGTCCAACATATTATCTGTTGATAGCACGATTCAAGTTACCTATTCAAAAACTAATGGAACTGTCAATTGAAAACAGCCTCCGTGGTCTAGTGGCTAGTGCCATGGACTCCCGATCCGGAGTTCCTGGGTTCGATTCCCAGGGGGGAAACACAAAGTTGATATCTGAGAATTTATCACTTTGTGATTTTTTTCCCAGTTTGGTTAGGACATTGCAGGCTGAATCACCTGATTGTCCGAATAGAAAAAGATTCCTTAAGCCTCTTAGAAAGTTAAGCCGTCGGTCCCGGTCGCTGTCTGTGATAGTGGTCGTTACTCAAACCATGTCAGAGGTCTGATAGTTGTGCTACTAGGCGGTTTAAAAACTCTGACACCAGGGTTCATCGGGTCGATAGACTAGATACTCTCTCGACAGAACAAGAAGAATTGAAAAGAATCTGGCTACGACGATAACTAGTTCTAAAAGAACTAAGTACATAATTCCGGGAACTTGTGGAGTTGTAGATGGCTGTGGGAAAAAGCTAGACCATAAGTAATAATTGCTATTCTTCAGAGGAAATGCAAATTGCGTGTGTTTCTAAGATTTCATAATCTTCTTCTTGAGTGGATTCTCGAGTCGTACAACGACTTGATGAACCCTGGTGTCAAAGTTTTCAAACTGCTTAGTCTCACAGCTATTAGGCCTCTAACATGGTTTTGGGTAACGACTACTATCAAAGACAGCGACCGGGACCAACGGCTTAACGTGCCCTACGAAGCACGGAAATTCATAATGAAAGCCTGAGAAAATTTGCAGTATTCTAAAGGTGAATGAGATAATACTGTAGTACGAACTCAGAACAATCATAGTTTTATTGAAATAAATATTTTTAAAGTTTTGGCCCATCAATAGCTTTCACTCTAGCAATTCTAAATTAACTTTATAGTAAATACTTTCCTTATTTTCTGAAATTTCTGGAATAGGTACTGTCGAAAAATCAACAAGTATTAACATACATACATACATATAATCACGCCTCTATCCCTAATGGGGTAGGCAGAGCGTAAACAACTTAAACAAAGGTCGTACCACCGCCACGTCTGACAATGTTTTGAGGAAGATAGATTTGTATGTATATTGCTGTAGTGACAGGTTGTCAGCCTATCGCCTAAATTGCAATATACTAAAACCCTCGGATCCCTTAGCTGGTTTTTACAGCATGCCCGGGAGGAAATGCAGCTGGCACATTCTATGTTTTTCATTCGCTCCCAGTCCAGTATGGAAGAAGTATTAACAACTTATCTTATTTAGCAGATAGTGTCCCACTGCTGGGCAAAGGCCTCTCTCCGGTCTCTCCACGACTAAAAAATTAACAACTATGTAGGAAATAAGTATTTTAAACTTTTCCTAATGTTTTTTTTTTCTGCAAGTCCCGTGCGTGATCGTCACCATTGGCCGTACTTGTATGCACGGCTCAGTCTAGACTTCCAGGTGTTAGGCAGAATTAGTGAACCTAGGTACTAAGTACGAGCTAGCTCACGCGATCGTCCGCGTGGCTGATTGCATCCCGTTATTTCGCGCCAACACGCCACTTTTACAAGAAAAAGCTTTTTTTCTCGTACGGCTGAAAGTGCAGCTTTTTAGTATGTTTAGTTTTATGTTGGTGAAAGCGTAACTTGAAAGTTTTTATCAGGATTGGTCTTACTTGTTTCTATTATTTTTAATTTATTAATTAACGTTTTCAGCCACTTTAATTTCATACTGTTCTCTAGTTTTACTTGACTTTAGTTTTTATTAGGCGTATAATAGGCGTGACAACTAGGTGGCTAATTTTTCTTAAAAACGTTTACACTAAAAACTGATGGCTTTAATATTGTGGATTTCATTAATCATAAAAAAAATGCATATTTGTATTTATTAAATCCATCGCGTTAAAAATATAGAAGTTATTAATTTGAGTAGTCAATATTTACCCTAACGTGACGTCATAATTGGGTATTTCCATTTAAAAAACGGGTTTTGACATTTCATAAAAAGTTGCTGATTTGACTAGTATTCGTCATCCCTTCCAGGACCCTATAGTATTTTTAACTCGGTTTTAGAAAAAAGGTAAACAAAGTTTCATGTCTTTTAATCGAAGATCTTGTTTATAAAATAAGTTTTAGCTATTAGATTATTATTATTATATTAGCCTAAAGTGTCCCACTACTGGGCGAAGGCCTCCCCTCTCTCTTTCCAGGCAGCTATTAGATATGACAACATAATGAAATAGTAGTTTTAGTAACTTACCTAATTTGCTAACATGTATCGTTTATTTTTTAAATGTGTTTTTGAATAAAAAGATATTAAAATTTGTTTACCTTTATTCTAAAGCCGAATTGGAAATACTATACGCTAGTAGTTCTTTGCGTTATCAGCAGGTTGATGTGCTTTGTTCGACGAAAAAGTGTGCTGGTACTTAACTGTAGATTTTCCTGGTTTTTTGAATTTATTCCTGAATACGTGAAACTAATTAGCATGTTCGATAAGAAACGGTGAATCTGTTATATTCCTTTGAATGTCTGACTAATTTCGTTTCCTTCTACCCGAATGCCGCAAAGGGTTATAATAAACAAAACTTTCAAACGAAATGCCCAATTGACACAATCTAAATATAAACTTATTTGGTCTTGGTCCGGATCAAACCCGAATTCAATCGTAAAAATCGATTTTTATAGCTCGCCGAACCTGATTCGCAAACACAACATTTGTTTTAATTGTCTGTCTGTTCGTTTGAGAGGAAAGGTGGTTAGGTCAATTCTTTGGTTTTCCTTGAAGGACTTGTTAAATGTTGTCCCTCCATCAATTATTTGTAATGGTGAATAAGTGTTTCATGCTGGACTGGGAGCGAAAGATAAACATAGAAAGGGCCAGCTGCATTTCCTCCCGGGCATGCTGTCAAAACCAGCTAAGTGATCCGAGAGTATCAGTATATTACAATTTAGGCGATGGGCTGACAATCTGTCACTACAGCAATATACCTACAAATCTATCTTAAATCACCCTCAAAACTTTGTCAGACGTGGCGGAACGACCTTTGTTTAGGTCGTTTAGGGATAAAGACGTGATTATATGTATGTATGTGAATGAATGAATGATTCGAGTATGTTTCTTTCCTTGTCTTAAGCAAGGGTTTAGGATTTCATGATTTTCAGGAAAAGGACGTGCCGCCTAAACTCCTGGCCTGTGCAATCCTGTCGAAATAACGAAATGTATTCATCGACGCGTTTTATAAGGTCACTTGGTTCTATGAAATTGACTTTTTTACTCATTTTGAACTGTTTTATTTTATTACTTCTGATAATTCTTTGAGTCCCGGAGATCAAAAGCGACTGTGATTCAGAAAAATCTGCATACCGGACATACATCATAAATTACTTTCAAAGAACAGTTTGGCACTGTTTTCTTGGGATTGAATTTTACCTTACCCTAGCGATGATTAAGGAATTTCCGTTTCTAGGTCCAGTTTAAATCGTCGACTTAAATTACTTAAATATTTTCATAGAAAATGGCTCATTGATATTTTTTTTTTCCTATTTGCTTGTATATTATTTGATAAGTGCTATAAGCCAGTTGAAAATTACCTACCTAATTTTAAAAAGTTTTGAAAATCGGCAGAGTTGTTTATAATACAAAATTAGTACCACTACAATAGTGCAGCAGTATACCTACAAATCTATCTTAAATAACCCTCAAGACTTTGTCAGACGTGGCGGAATGACCTTTGTTTAGGTCGTTTACGCTCTGCCTACCCCATTAGGGATAAAGGCGTAATTATATCTAAGTATGTACAATAGTGCACAAGGTGTTCCCACAATAGTGTTTTCACGTGAGTCATATCATAGAGCAGTTATTCTGCAATTGATCTGACATTAAAACTCGTCTGCACAAACCGCAAACACAGAAAAACTCAATCCTTCAGTGGGCAAGTTTCCGCGTGGGTGAAATGCTTGGTGAAAGGTCGAAGTGACCTCGGGCCGGGGCGGCGGCGCGGGGGCAGGTGGCGCCGGGCATTAGCTATGCGCCCGCGAGTGCGCTGTCTGCGCCGCTTCCTGTTCACCTCGCACCCCCGCGCACCCCGGCGCACCGCAACCCCCGCCAAACCACACGTGGACATGCTGGCTGGAAAGAGAAAATTTTCATCTTCGAAATAAAATTATCTCTATAGATTTTCCTTTTCAACTATTTCTAAAAAGTTCAAAACGGAAACCACTTCACTTAATATAATACACGCTGGCTGATTCGGGAAACTAATTTCCATATTCAAAATTTAAATATTTATCCTCGAAATCTCTTTAGAGATAAAGGCGTGATTGTATGTATGTATGAAATCTCTTTGTTTTTGGTACCTACTTGTAAAACCGTTACCCGCTTTTTAATACTGGCTGTTCCATCCAGGAAACTAATTTCCATAAACATTCGGAAATTGTTGTCCTCGAAAGAAGATTTATTTTTACTTTTTAATGTCGTTTTTTTTATATCAGTATATTGCCCTGAAAATTATGGCGGGCACACTTTAGGTAGTAAAATACACTCATTGCCTCCGGAATTCCAAAGACGATTCATTCATAAACGATTCTACTAATTCCGAAAATCTAAACACTTAAAAAAAAAAAAAAGAGATCTAATACATACCGGCCAGATTCATTCACAAGACCGGGATGAGTCATCGTCCAACTTCCCGGCGATTAGAAAAAGTAATGGCGTCCAAAATAGCCGGAAAGAAGACAAGACTAAACAATAACAGATATAGTACTTATAAAACTGAGGGTTTTAAAATACTGTAGAGTAAAGTAGAAATAGGTGTATTATAGAGTCAATAAATACTAGAAAATGAGTCGAAAACGACATAAAGATCAATTTATTTGGATTGGCACTATGAAAACCACTGATTTTCTTTTTCTTTAATAAATTCTGTTAGTTCGGACACAAAAGGGAGCAGGCACGGGACTTGGGGATATTTGCCATACTCACAATTAGGTGGTAGATAATCCAGCGCATCAACAGTGCACAAAGTATACATACATATAATTACGCCTTTATCCCTAATGGGGTAGGCAGAGCGTAAACGACCTAATCAACGGTCGTTCCGCCACGTCTGACAAAGTTTTGAGGGCTATTTAAGATAGATTTGTAAGTATATTGTTGTAGTGACAGGTTGTCAGCCCATTGCCTAAATTGCAATATACTAAAACCCTCGGATCCCTTAGCTGGTTTTTACAGCATGCCTGGGAGGAAATGCAGCTGGCATATTCTATGTTTTTCTCTCGCTCCTAGGCCACCATGAAAGTACAAAGTATACAGCTACTCGTATACACGAACCTGCTGCGAGCTTTGCGTAACACCCTGTATATTTCAGGAAGGACGTGACCCCTGCTCGGGACGGCCTACTCGGGTTCCGGCAGACCAGACCAGACGGTAAACATAAAGATACGGGCGGCGACTGTTCAATAGAATAGGTTACTTACAGAAGGTGACTAATGTGACCAACCTTTAAGGTTAGACCGCAATATGGCACGGCACTGCAGCAGCGCGACACTGCGCGACAAAATCTGTCAAAATGTATGAACCTGACATTGCCGCGACGTGAATCATCGTGAAGCGTCTCGCTGCTCCGCTGCAGCTCCAGTGCTGCTTCAGTGCGGTACCTCATACATTTTCATACAAAGAATCATGTGTCATGCAGCGTCGCGTCGCGCCGCGCCGCGCTGCTCCGTTGCAGCTACGTCCTACTACCTTTATGTGCGAGCATTTGGCTAAAACAGAAATTGCTGGTGTCTTTTTCTTATCTGGCTAGATTAACGCCTCTTTAAAAAATCTTAGTATTATCATGTGCTATGGAAAGACATTGTTTATTTGCTTCACATCTGAATCTGAAAATAAAGTCAAAAACTATTGAACGGACTTTATGTTGATGATGTCAGAAAAATTTAAGCAAAAGCCTGGAAGGATTTCCAGAAAATTTTATCTCAGATGGATAGGAATATCACCTGGAAAATACCACATTTGTACAGGAAATCCCACAACCTAAGCAGCCGCGGATCGAAAAATCTAATCTTTAAAAATACCTCCGTCGTAAAAGTATCTTATTTTTATTCTTTGGCGCACTCTCAACAGGTGTCCTTGAGAAGCCAGTAAAACGCATCCTCCGGGACCCGTCTGCGGTTTGCCCTTGAAAATACTCCGCCAAGCCTAATATTTAATTTAAGTTAAAACAGGGAGGTCAAAAACTGGACGCTTACATTAAACCGAATGGAAATATGTTTCCACCTTTAGATTACTACGAAAACTATTCTTCCGATCGGCTTTGTAAAATTTTCATAGAGTTTACCTAGTACCTACCCTAACATTTTCAAAACTAGACTCACCGCAGGCTACTCAGGTACCATCTCGATCTAGTCATTCTACCTATGCGTTTTCAGATACTCGTATGTCTGAGCAGAAAAGGCGAACTTATTCTATATGTCTATTTCGGTAAAGTCGCTTTACCGTCACCTCTAATCCAAATGAAACCTTTTAACCTATGAACTTTTAAACAAATACGTAAGTATAATAAGTTATGCATCTGCAGTCGCAGTGCAGTAAAAAACCCAAAGGTCTCCGTTGCATGGTGCAGTCGGCGTCGTCTGCGCAGCGACCTTGACTCGCTCCACCTGTTGCCTAGTCCGCATGCCCAGACAAAAAATAAACACTAATGGGACTGAGGTTCCATTGTCGAATCTGCTCCGTCACTTCTCACCTAGACTGGGTCAAACCCGAGCCCAATTTAAAAAAATAATAATAAGCATCTGTATCTGCGCGTGGCAGTGCACTAATCTAAGGGACATCGTTGCAGTGTACAGTCGGCGTCGTCTGCGCAGCGACCTTGACTCGCAAAAAAAAAATACAGACAAGAATATGGGCCCTTATTTAAATAATTAGGGTCGTATTTGTAATCAGCTCTTATGAGTGACAGCGAGTTTGAGTTCGTATCAGAAACGTCATTTCAGTACAAACTGGCCTGTCAAATCCATACATAATATTGCACTCAAATTTGATGACCCTAAGATTTTAGTAAGGTTAAAATGAAAATTGCTCGTAAAAAACGTCTGCATAATTGTCTATCGATTTTTTTCCGGAGCTTATCCTTAAATATGTTTTCTCCCATTTGGTCGGAAAAAGCTTCATTATTAAAAAAAAACATAACCTACATTCACTCTTTTCGGTCCTCATATTCGCATTAGAGCGGTCAGATCACTATCATATCTCACGGTATCTCACGGTATCTCACGGGGTCGGCTACCTAATCTAGGGGATTGAACGAGGGTACTGGTTTTTACACAGAGTGACTGCCATCTGACCTCCGCAAACCAGAATCAATCCTAGATTAGAGATTTTTGAGTTTTCAAGCCGCCAATGCTTAGCACTGGCATCTGCCATGGCTTAACGACTAATATCTACGGTATTAAACGATATTAACCGGGACCAACGGCGTAACGTGCTTTCCCAAGCACGGAAAAAGCGCCAAATAAACGTGCATATGAAATTCGGAAACCGAAAAATACATTGGAACGTGGTGGGATTCGAACCATGACCCTATCCCCTACACCATCGGGCTCTCAATAAGAGCTGTCAGATATCATCATCTTTATCATCTTTCCTAATGTGCCAGCTGCATTTCCTCCCGGGCATGCTGTAAACACCAGCTAAGGGATCCGAGGGTTTCAGTATATTGTAATTTAGGCGATGGGCTGACAACCTGTCACTACAGCAATATACCTACAAATCTATATTAAATAACCCTCGAAACTTTGTCGGTCGTGGCGGAATTACCTTCGTTTTGATCGTTTACGCTTTGCCTAACCCATTAGGAATAAATGCGTGATTATATGTATGTATATATATGTTATCACCACCTAGTACAAAACAAAGTTGCTTTCTCTGTCCCTATATCCCTATGTATGCTTAGATTTTTAAAACTACGCAACGGATTTTTATGCGGTTTCTTTTAATGTATAGAAAGATTTAAGAGGTGTATATGTATAATACATGCATAATATAGTAGAGAAACACTGATGATTTCCGTGCGAAGCCGGGGCGGGTCGCTATAGTAAGTTATAATTAAAAAATATCTAGTTACTAAATTATAAATTTTATATTCTGTAGAAAACAAATTCTTGTTCTTCCATGTTGGACTGGGAGAGATAGAAAAACATAGAATGTTCCAGCTGCCCTTCCTCCCGGGCATGCTGTAGAAGTCAGCAAAAGGGACTCGAGGGTTACAGTGTATTGTAATTTAGGCGATGGGCTGACAACCTGTCACTTTAGCAATACAAATTACAATCTAAAATTGCCCTAATATTTTGTCAGACGTGGCGAAAACGCCTTTTACGAGGCGTTTAACGCTCTGCCTACCCCGTAAGGGATAAAGGCGTGATTTTATGTATGTATGTATGAAAACAAATTCAATATCTTCTATTTCTAACTACTCTGAACACTAAAACATGTCATATAATGTTACACATTATCCATCATCATTTCAGACGTCGCACATTGTGTCACTGAAGCATTATGCCTACAGTACAATGCCCCAATACCTAGCTTAGACATAATCACTAGCAGTCTAGACGGAGATGGCCGGCCAGCTATTTGTCATACATCACATCATGTCCAGACGATACTGTGCCTAGGCAGTGTTGCCAAGTCTTTTTAGTATGAAATCGCCAAAAAGTCAATTTCAAGTAGCCTGAAAGTCGCCCCAGGTGATTAGCCTAAAATCGCCTAATATAATTTACGAATAGTCTAAATAGCTACTATTTTAAATGCTTGAGACCTATTCCTTAAGACTATTTAGTATGAATATTTTTAAATAATTTGGTTCGATCTCAAAATCTTGAGTCAAAGAGGGTGGATAGTAGAAATTTCCAATGATTATTAAGAAAACCTATGTGTTTGGACCCATTTTGTTCGTGTTCGTACCCTATTATATGAAAATATCCTACTTCTCCTAATTATTTTTGAAGTAGCCTAATATCGCCTAATATTTTTTTCGAGATAGCCTAAATTGCGACCAGTCGCAAATAGCAGTTTTTGGTCGCCACAATACCCTTCGCGATAGCCTAAATGGCGATAAATCGCCGCACTTGGCAGCACTGCCTAGGTGTAGTTATAGCTAGGAACAATCAGACGGCTTTGTTTGCGGTCCGTCTAGGCATATGTGGACAGACATTTGAGAATCTTGACGCGGATGTCGGAATAGTTCACACGGTTTCGACTGGATGTGACATCATCAGATAAACTTAAGTTCGAACTGAAACTGAAATAAAAAGATCAGCTGAAATTGAACTGAGATTTTAGTACTTGTTTTTTTAACTTTAGCTGATCGAGTTATTGTCACGTTCTTCCATGCTGGACTGGGAGCGAAAGAAAAACATAGAATGTGGCAGCTGCATTTTCTCCCGGACATGCTGTAGAAACCAGCTAAGGGATCTGAGGGTTTCAGAAGATTGTAATTTAGGCGATGGGCTGACAACCTGTCACTACTGCAATATACGTACAAATCTTTCTTGAATGGCCCTCAAGACTTTGTCAGACGCGGGGTAACGGCATTTGTTTAGGTCGTTTACGCTCTGCCTACCCCATTAGGGATAAAGGCGTGATTATGTGTGTGTGTGTGTGTGTATGTACTTAATAAATTAGTTCTACGAATATTTATTTGGTAGACTTGTACTTGTATGGTTTCATAAGTGGTCCTGCATAACCTCGCTTCACCGGTGGGCAAGCATATTTAGGCTTCTAGGCACGAGACTAGCGAAGTCAAAGACGACAAAAATCCAGTGTCTACTGCCATATACCATAGGAAACAAACAAAGCAATTGTCGTGTGCACGGACTCGAACAAATTGTTGCGTATACGCGCAAAAACGCCGAGTGACAGTGTTTGGTCGTTGCTAAGTTATTTACGACCACTTTTTCCAATTTCAACTCGAACCCATGAATTATGTGGTTCATGATGGAGCGTGACCAGAAGCTCTTTGAAGAGGTCTGTAATGTAGTTTTTCTATGTGGCCAGTTTGTGGTTATTTTTATTTATTGTAATACTTTCCTCTGAAAGGCCACCCATTATTTATATAAAATTATTATTATTTCTTCCATGCTGGACTGGGAGCGAGAGAAAAACGTAGAACGTGCCAGCTGCATTTCCTCCCGGGCATGCTGTAAAAGTCGATGGGCTGACAACCTGTCACTACAGCAATATACCTACAAATATATCTTAAAAACCCTCAAAACTTTGTCAGACGTGGCGGAACCACCTTTGTTTAGGTTGTTCACGCTCTGCCTACCCCATTAGGGATAAAGGCGTGATTATATGTATGTATGTATGCTGACCTGGGAGCGAGAGAAAAACATAGAATGTGCCAGCTGCATTTCCTCCCGGGCATGCTGTAAAAACAGCTAAGGGATCTGAGGGTTTCAGTATATTGTAATTTAGGCGATGGGCTGACTACCTGTCACTACAGCAATATACCTACAAATCGATCTTAAAATAACCCTCAAAACTTAGTCAGACGTGGCGGAACGACCTTTGTTTAGGTCGTTTACGCACTGCCTACCCCATTAGAGATAAAGGCGTGATTACATGCATCTGGCACATTCTATATTTTTCTCTCGCTCCCAGGCCAGCATGGCAGACAAAAAAATAAAGAACATCGTACATATTTGAATTATAATTGGTTTAGTTTTACTAGTAAATCTCTTTAATAAAAATCATATTCGAATCCTTTAGGATTAGATTCGTCTCCTGTATAAAAATAATGCAGTAATTGACAAGCAGAATTCTAAACTTATTACTTGCATAGGGAGAGAACAATATAGAATGTGCCACCAGCATTTCCTCCCGGGCAACAAGCTAAGGGATCCGAAGGTTTCAGTATATTGCAATTTAGGCGATGGGCTCACAACCTGTACCTACAGCAATATACCTTCAAATCTATCTTGGACAACCTCAAAACTTTTTTAGACGTGGCGGAAGGGATGAAGGCATGATTTTATGTATGTATGTATGTAGAATTCTAAACAGATCCCTAATGTTTAGGCCTTCTCCTCGGCATGACGCATGATAATGTAATTTCAAACGGTCATATGAGAATATTTATTATTCTAGTACTTTATTTGTATGATTAATCGTCATATTATTATGGGAGTAAAAGATAATTTATTATGTTATTGAATTCTTATAATTTCCTGTGATGTCTTAAACACCAGTTCAGTCTTTCATTTTACTTTCAATATCATTCAAGTCGGTTTAGTGTATGTATATATTGTAGTATAGTTTAAAAAACAACAGGAATCATCTAGATTTTGGTAAGAAAAACAAATAATGTTTACCTACTAGCTGGTACTCTTGTCTTGTAAACAAACTCATGTTTATCCGAGTTAATTTGTATTAATCTAATTATTAGATAAATAATAGTGTTTCTTTTACTCAAGGAAAGATTTAAATGAGATTAAATCGTTTAGGCATTTTTAAATTTGAATATTATATAGAGTTAACGGATTTAAGTTGTTAAAAAATCTATAATCTATGACCTATTATTGAGTTTTGGCGGAAAGGAGTAGTGTTCCGCCGTTTCCGTGGGAATACGGCGGCGCACAACTCCTGAATCAGCATAGTTTTAATAGTGCTATGTTATTTAATTTTTAGGTCTAGTTTATTTGTAGTGTATTTATAGTATTGTTTATTGGATTTAATTTTAAAATGTATAGTATTTTGTGTATTGATATGGGCCTCAGTTGCCTGAAATAAAACAATTAATAAATAAATAAAATTACCTATTTCAGAATTTTTGATCTATAAATTTGTAAATCTAAAATTATCCTCTTTCCATTGAGCGATAGTTTTTAGGGTCCTATTTAAGTATTGTTTTAAGCACTAAATCAAGCCTCCGTGGTCTCATTCGGACCCATGTTTTTATGATCCGGAGAGGGGGGAGTTGATATTTGTTAATTTATCACTTTGTGAGGTTTTCCCCAGTTTGGTTAGGACATTGCAGGCTGAATCACCTGATTGTTCGAAAAGAAAAAAGATTTCGTGCTTCAGAGGGCACGTTAAGCCATCGGTCACGGTTGCTGTCTTCGATAGTGGTCGTTACTAAAACCATGAAAGAAGCCTAATAGCTGTGACCAGGGTTCATCGGGTTGTTCGACTCGAGAATCCACTAGCTAAGAAGATACTAAAAGGATGTATAACAAATGACTCTCAATATGTTATATTATTTTTATTGTTTAACAAATAACTTCCATTGGAAGCGAGAGAAAAACATAGAATGTGCGTTGCCTCCCGGGCATGCTGTAAAAACCAGCTAAGGGATCCAAGGGCTTCTGTATATTGCAATTTAGGCGATAGGCTGACAACTTGTCACTACAGCAATATACCTACAAATCGATCTTTATCAACCCTCAAAACTCACGTCAGACGTGGCGGAACGACCTTTGTTTAGGTTGTTTACGCTCTGCCTGTCCCATTAGGGATAAAGGCGTGATTATGTTTATGTATATATCAAATCGCCCATTGAGGTCAATGTTATGGGAGAATGAAAATATTTTGAAGACAAATAGCATTGTTGCAAGAAAGAATAGGGTTAGCAACAATAACATTAGTCATTTTACTGTAGCTGCAATTATAGCTTTGTCAGTCCAGTTGCTACCACATAGCTTGGAGCTACTGTTTTTTTTATCTTTTCTATAAATAGTTACGGAAATAATGTCCTAGATTAAAAGCTATTCGTTCCTTGCTATGTTATCCCACAACAGGTATTGCGGTTTAGTTCTAACATAAAAAATACTGTGTATTTTGGAATACAATATAAAAAGTTTTGATAAAGTCGTATTTAACATTACAATTTATGGTTTTTAAATAAAATATCAATAGAATGATATTGTATCAGAATACGAAGTGACTACAATTTTCTTGCCTGGAAGATATTGCTACATTAGCAGTAAGGCCGCTTATTGTGCTACCTTTCTGTTTATGTAATCCGTAATTTTTGTGTTTATATAATAAAGTATATTGTATTGTATATTCCATCATGCGTTTTAAAATGTTTAAAATTAAGACAAATAGTTTATTTTTCAATCCACAAAGCATTACATTTTATTTCAGTTTAATCGCTACCCAAACTACAAAGAAATGAACATATTTCAGTTGAAAAGTAGTTTATATTTTTTCACAACTTTCACATACTTCATCTATCATAAGCCGATAGCAGACGCTTCGATGGAGGAATTAGACAGTGAGTATATACATACATACATACATATAATCACGCCTTTATCCCTAATGGGGTAGGCAGAGCGTAAACGACCAAAACAAAGGTCGTTCCGCCACGTCTGACAAAGTTTTGAGGGTTATTTAAGATATATTCGTAGGTATATTGCTGTAGTGACAGGTTGTCAGCCCATTGCCTAAATTGCAATACACTGAATCCCTCGGATCCCTTAGCTGGTTTTTACAGCATACCCGGGAGGAAATGCAGCTGGCACATTCTATGTTTTTCTCTCGCTCCCAGGCCAGCATGGAAGTGAGTATATAAAAATATTAATAAGTAGAATAATATTTACATGCATACATATAATCACGCCTTTATCCCGAAAGGGGTAGGCAGGGCGTAAACAACTTAAACAAAGGTTGTTCTGCGACGATTGACAAAGTTTTGAGGGTTATTTAAGATAGATTGCTGTAGTGATAGGTTGTCAGTTTATCCCCTTAATTGCAATGTACAGAAACCCTCAAATTCCTTAGCTGGTTTTTACAGCATGCCCGAGAGGAAATACAGCTGGCACATTCTATGATTTTCTCTCGCTCCCAGCCCATCATGAAATATAACACAGTAATATTTTGTTATTTTTATTTGACTGCCCTTGTATTGCTTAGATATAAAATCATGATACCTATGCGTAGTTCTTTGTTCCAATTTAACTTCACAAAATAAATATAGTAGGTAAACGAATGTACTGGAATACAAAATATTAATAAATTACTTCTTCTTCTTCTGCCGTGTGGTTATCGAGTCGATCGACCCGATGAACCCTGGTGTCAGAGTTTTTGAACCGCCAATAGCGCAGCTAATAAGCCTCACATATGGTTTTGTTAACGTGCCCTCCGTAGCACGGAATATTTTTTCTTCCAGACAATGAGGTGATTCAGCCTGCACTGTCCTATCCAAACTGCAGAAAATCTCACAAAGTAATAAATTTACAAATATCAACTTTGTGTTTCCCCTCTTGGAACCAAACCCAGGACCTCCGGATGGCTCAGACCCATGGTTCAGACCACTACACCACGGAGGCAGTTATTAACTACTGATATATACCAACAAAATACTTATTGTTTTGTTTCAGATTACGACCAAGACATAGTGGATGATGAAATACCTACAAACAATAACGCGATAAATCATATAAGATCAATATTTTATCAATCACGCGAAGTAAAACTCATCCATGTTTGGTCTAACTCCCTGCCTGATGACTACGGCTTCCAACGAGGCCAACAAAACTTCCTCGAGTGCTACCATTCTAACTGTTACGTCACTTTCGGCACCCATAGAGACAATATAGTGGACGTGGCAAAATATGACGTCATAGCCTTTCTTGCGTACGAAATAAAGAACGCAATTCATGCAAGTTGGCTACCAAAAGAGCGATCAGAGAAACAGAAATACGTGTTTGTTAGCCTCGAGCCAAGTGAGCTATTTCCAATGCAATCACAAAAACTTAATAACTTTTTCAACTGGACATGGACTTACAAACTGAACTCAGATCTCATGTGGATCCCTTTTGTAGTCGAAAATGCTCAAAAAGCCATCGTCGCACCCAAAGTAAATGTACACTGGATGGAACCGAATGATATGTTCCCAATTTCTAAAGGCTTACGAAGAATTCTTCGAGCTAAATCCAGAGGTGTTGTATGGTTCTCATCAGAATGCAATGATCCAAATCGTAAAATCGTGGAAAATCTGAAAAATATTCTGGACGTTACACATAATTTAGAATTAGATATTTATGGGGAGCAAGGATGTTCTGATTTGCAGTGTGGCTCTGAAAATTGCTACGAGTTTACTCGTAATTATTATTTTTACTTGGCGTTTGAAAGTGCATGTAGCGATGATTACGTCACTGAAGTATTGCTACCCGCTCTTGAGTATAATACAGTGCCAATCGTTTTTGGTTGTGCTAATTATAGTCGGTAAGTATAAGTAGATACATACATACATATAATCACGCCTTTATCCCTAATGGGGTAAGGAGACCGTTTACGACCTAAACAGGTCGTTCCGCCACGTCTGACAATGTTTAGAGGGTTATTAAGGATAGACCTTCTATGTTTTTCTGTTGCTCCCAGGCAAGCATGGAAGGAATATAATAAGTAGATCATTATATAAAAATAATATTGATTTTGATGTTTAATGTGTATACTACGAACCAAATATGTTTCAGGTTTTTACCGGACGGAAGTTACATAAACGCTAAAGCAACAGATTTGAAAGATCTAGCAGCACTAATAAACTCTATCATCCATAATTTCGAGGAATACGTACAATATTTTAGGTGGACCAATCACTATGCATATCACAGAACTTCTACAAATCCACACACAGATATATTCTGTCGTATGTGTGCTTTAGTTCATTCAGATAAAATGCAGAAGTTTTCGGTATACAAATATTTCCTTAAGTGGTGGAATCCAAAAAATACTCTTATAAAGAAAGAGATAACAACTACTCCTACATCCATTGTACCAGAGAGTAGTAGAACCAAAGCTGCAACAAGTAAAATATATTATAAATATGAAACAACGACTGTTCAACCAAAAAAACATTGGTTTCGTAGAATATTAGACTCTCCATTTTGGCTAATTTTGTATAGCTTTTATTAATCCCTATTCTTTATTTAAATGCAAGTTTTATGAAATCGAATGATGTAAATGGCTTAGAAACTGTTTGAGTGGTTAATAAAAATGGAAAGAAGACTTTTTATTCTTTACGCAAGTGATTTTAAATATTTCCGTTTGCAGCTGAGATACTTCTTGGGAAACAACTTGCGCAGTATTTTTGCAAATACTCTGAATGTCAATAGAAACTACTTTCTATAGTCAACCAGACTTGAGTTCGGCAGCATTCCAGCACAAACTACAACGGATATACAGCTCCCTTAGCATACACACGTAGAAAGTACTAATATTTGCTTGACTAGAATAAAATATATAAAAGAATGTCCCTCTGAATCTCGTTAAAACAAGCTTACAAGATTACTAGACATACGGGGTATCCTTATACTATCAGTTCGCGGGACGCTGTCCCTTGACAGCGTCCCGCGAACTGATAGGGGTTGCTCAGTGAACAACACTGAACAACTTCAACAAAAAAAAATGGCTCTTCCATACAATTTGTCTGATCAAGTTGGACATTTTATATGGAAAAGCCACTGACTGAGCAACCCCTATCAGTTTGCGGGACACTGTCCCTTACGACCGGTACTATAAAAATGTATCAAAAAAACTTCGTCACTGCAAAGAGGACAGCACAAAATTGGTGTTCAAATAATAGTTTAAGCCTCGTCTGGGACAAACCTGGGGCGTTAGTCATCGTGGTCTCGTAGTCAAAGTCTTGTCTAGTCTATACGTCATGATGACATAATGAGCGTCTGCGCCTGAGCATAAGGCAGAATTATAAACGAGTCTAACAATACTTCTCTGTATTTTGACTTGAAATAAAGAAGGAAAATGTTTTATACGGAGTGTGAGGGACAGCGTCCCGCAAACTGATAGGGGTTGCTCAGTCAACGGAACCGAATAACTATCAGTAGAGATTTGTTTTAGGAAGTAAAAAAAAATAATAATTTGGTTTTCCATACAAATTGTCTTATCAAGGTGGTAATTTTGTGTGGGTAGTTAAATTTTTTTCATCTCCTGAAAGAAATTCCTGGTGATAGTTGTTCAGTTTCGTTGTCTGAGCAACCCCTATCAGTTTGCGGGATGCTGTCCCTTGCACCCGGTATAGGAAGTGGCTGTGTAAGTAGGTATAGTCAAAGGTTTCGCTGAAATAATTAGCCGTAGCAGCAATAAAATGCAAGAATGTTGTCGAATAGGAAACGGATTTTCCTCAACGGAAAATAACTAGCAAAATATTCTAAAACAGTAGCCGTATATACCAAGACATTCCTACCTCGTTCAGAAGCTACAACGTCCGCATAACTGACTCACGAAATATATGTAAATCGTTCACTTTTTGTGCTCATAACTCAGTAGATAATATTAACAAATTAAACCCTGGGGCGCCGAATTCTGAGCTAATAAATAACGAAAATGAAGAAATAGATTAGATGGGGCCAATAAATGAAAACAAAACGATTGTTAGTGTAATTTACGAGGCGAATAATCATACGGTGTAATCTTATAAGGCTCTTATAAGGTGTTACCTCCGGAGCAGCGAACGAGTTATGGATCTGGATTAATCGATGATAACAACGTGGCCTAATTTTTAATTCAATGTTCTTTTTTTGTTCTCACACGCTTTGGAATGGGAAGGTCAGGTTTTTTAGCTTTGGCAGTTTTTACGTGTGTCTGAAGAGATTTGGAATCCGGTTCTTTTAGGTATATAGTATTGCGCCACTTTCTAAAGTATCAAAATAAATTTTGTTGCAAACAACCTTATTGTGGTGTAAAGATATGTTAAAATTATAACTAACAAAGAGAATCTATGGCTTCTTACCTAATGAAATGTACTCAAAATCTTTTTGGAATCAACTTTTACTTTATTAAATTTTTCAAATTTTTCGACTCTAGTTAGTTTACCCTCACATTTCCAATTTAAAATATCGGTTAGAAGTAAAAATGCTGGAATATCACTTGTTTTTTTTTTTAAAGTTATACTCGTATATTAGTCAAGAAAAGAGATAGACTTTTTACCTAGTGACCGATATACCTATCTAACATTTTTTGGATCCAATTTTACTTTAGTTTATAAAATTTTCGACTCTATACTATTTCCAACTCAGATTTAGAATAAAGGTAAACATAGTTTCATGTCTATTTATTCAAAAACACATTTCAAAAATAAATGTTGGTTTTTGGCATATTAGTTAAATTACTAAAACTACTATTTCATTATGTTGACATACCTAATAGCTAAAACTTATTTTAGAAACAAGATTTCGATTAAAAGACATGAAACTTTTCTAAATTGTATATCTGAGTTGGAAATAGTATAGTTAATTTACCCCCACATTCCTAATTTAAAATATAGCTCAGTGCAGTTGTAAAAATTTTGGAATGTCACTTGTTTTATTGTAATCGTGTTTGCTATAGTGCGATCATAATTTGTCGCTGTTCGCATTCATTAGACTTCTTTTTGTCCTTCATTGACTTGTGGTTTCTTATATCTAACAAAAAGTGAGACGACTTGAGAATCATCCTTATTGATTTTATTCATGATGATTTTATTTTCCGTCGGAGTCTAGACTCTACCTATAAATTGCTATTAATAGATCTATAAATTTCCAATGATACCTAAATTGTAAAACAAAAAGTGATATTTTTGCGTTGGGAAACAGTATCATATTTATTCAAATTATTGCATACCAGGTATAAGGGTCAGCGTCCAGCAAACTGATAGGGGTTGCTCAGTCAATGACACTGAACAACTTCCACTAGGAAATTCTTTTAGGAAGAGAAAATAAGAATTGACTTTTCCATACAAATTGTCTAATCGAGGTGTGTGTATATATTGTATGGAAAAACCAATTCTTATTTTCTCTTCCTGAAAGAATTTCCTAGTGGAAGTTGTCCAGTGTCGTTGACTGAGCAACCCCTATCAGTTTGCGGGACGCTGTACTTTACACCTAGTATACTCGTAGAAACACGTAACAAAGCAAAAGCACATACCTACAGTTTGTTTTTATATTGAAATTATTGATTTATTGATTAAAGATATTGTCTTTACTTCACACCTAGATCTAGCAGTCTTACACTGTTCTCAGGTTCATTAACATACAACAAACGCTAGCACCAGATCAGCAGCAAAAAAATAAAGAAAAAAGGCGGATGTTTCTTTAAATATAATTAATTGTAACGAATCTAGTTGAAACCAGTGACGAGACAAGCTAACTCCTCGGAACTCACGGCTCTTTCCAAGATGGCGTCACCAGACTCAACAACGGCGCATTTCGGGAAAACAAAATACGACTTCTTCCGAGATTCGCAAGAACTACAGCAAAAACATTTAAAACAGAAAAAGGAATGGTTTATTTTTTTTATTTGTAACGAACCTAGTTGAAACCAGTGATGAGACAAGCTAACTCCTCGCAACTCACGGCTCTTTCCAAGATGGCTTCACCAGAGTCAACAACGGCGCACTTCGAGAAAACAAAACACGACTTCTTCCGAGATTCGCAAGAACTACAGCAAAAACATTTAAAACAGAAATACGAATGGTTTTTTTTTTTAATTGTAACTAATCTAATTGAAACCAGTGACGAGACAAGCTGACTCCTCGCAACGGCTCCAAGACAGCACCACCAAAATTAGAGTTATCTTTTTTTAAATTATAACGTTTCTACTTGATACCTGCCGGTCGCGAGACAAGCTGACTCCTCGCAACGGCTTTTTTTCAAGACAGCACCACCAAAATAAAAGATTTCTTTTTTTAAATTGTAACGAATCTTGTTGAAACCAGTCGCGAGATAAGCTGACTCCTCGCAGCGGCTTTTTTCAAGACAGCATCACCAAAATTAAAGCTTTTTTTAAAATTGTAACGAATCTAGTTGAAACCAGTCGCGAGACAAGCTGACTCCTCGCAACGGCTTTTTTTCAAGGCAGCACCACCAAAATTAAAGATATCTTTTTTTAAAATTGTAACGAATCTTGTTGAAACCAGTCGCGAGACAAGCTGACTCCTCGCAACGGCTCTTCTCAAGACGGCACCATCAAAATTAAAGATTTCTTTTTTAAAATTGTAACGTATTTAGTTGAAACCAGTCGCGAGATAAGCTGACTCCTCGCAACGGCTCTTATCAAGACAGCACCACCAAAATTGAGGTTTTATTTTTTTAAATTGTATCCAATTTAGTTAAAACCAGTCGCGAGATAAGCTGACTCCTCGCAACGGCTCTTTTCAAGACAGCACCACCAAAATAAGTTTTATTTTATTAATTTGTATCCAATTTAGTTAAAACCAGTCGCGAGATAAGCTGACTCCTCGCAACGGCTCTTTTCAAGACAGCAACACCAAAATTAAAGTTTTCTTTTTTTAAATTGTAACGAATCTTGTTGAAACCAGTCGCGAGATAAGCTGACTCCTCGCAACGGCTTTTTTCAAGACAGCACCACCAAAATTAAAGTTTATTTTTAAATTATAACGAATCTAGTTGAAACCAGTCGCGAGATAAGCTGACTCCTCCCTCGCAACGGCTCTTTCCAAGACAGCACCACTAGACTCAACAACGTCGCTCTTCCAGAAAACAAAACACGATCTCTTCCGAGATTCGCCCTTCATCGCCTGATGTCTCGGGTTCTGTCGCGTGAAGATCCGACGTTATGACGTCACACTTCGTGGGAAACACTGCAGCTAGGGTGTCAACAATAAGCTACTACAAGTTGAACAGTAGGTAAAGATGCTTTGGTAAAAATATGGTCAGAGATCACAGATAAGGATAACTATCAACAATCAACTATTCTTTACCTACGTGATGGTCAATTATGGTAGAGTTGCATATAAAGTGCATGTGCAATGGTCCGGCTGGTCATCATCAGGAAACATCACTCCTAAACTAAATTAAATAGTTTGTCATTTTCCTAATTTCAGGCCACTTAATTGATTTCATACTTATTCTCATGGACATACTCTATTTATATTCGGCAACTAGAAAACATTGTCGGTAGAGTTAGGTTCATCACCGCTCCAGCCAACAACAAAAAAAATGAGTTTCTAAGTGCCAACCCTGGGTAGACCAAACACCGCCGTTACAAAGAAAGTCTGGCAGACAGTGTGACTGTGGCACAATACAATGAGCACTTCGCAAAGGTCATTCAATAATACAGGCC
Organism: Scrobipalpa costella; assembly: GCA_949820665.1. Classification (NCBI taxonomy): domain Eukaryota; kingdom Metazoa; phylum Arthropoda; class Insecta; order Lepidoptera; family Gelechiidae; genus Scrobipalpa; species Scrobipalpa costella. The sequence goes on from OX463312.1 coordinate 12,419,184, forward strand.
GGCTCCGTGTAAACAAGATATGTTATCGTTTGAAGAATGCGCGCATTATTGTGACTGCTGTTACTATGTAAGCGTTTTTTTATTTGTCGCAGCTTAGCTCTTAGCTTGACTAGTGTAGAATACTTCTTCCATGCTGGACTGTGTAATAGTAAAACATATAATGTGCCAGCTGCATCTTCTCCCGGGCATGCTGTAAAAACCAGCTAAGATATCTAGGGTTATATTGTATTGCAATTTTAGGCAATGGGCTGACAACCTGTCATTATAGCTATTTACATCATCATCATAATCAACTGTAACAACCCTCAAAATTTGTCAGACGTGGCGGAATGCCTCTTGTTTGGATAGTTTTCGCTCTGCCTACCCCATTAGGGATAAAGGACGTGATTTTATGTATGTATGTATAGTGTAGACTAATCGTGACCGAAATAGAGTCGACAATATCATTATCATCCAGAAGCCTTACTGCTGCGTTCTGGTTTTCCCAAATGCCGAAAGAACTTAGCAAGCTGTTTATAGTCAAACTACAGTGGGAGACACGTGGAATCTTCGGTATAAATGGGATTGTTAGGTCAGACTTATCCATATGCAAAACTGTAAAGCCGCTTTCCTGGATGGACCGCTAGATAGATCCAAAATCCACTCCTAGATTTATTAAACAGTACTCGTCTCGTAATTAAATCCTACTGAAGAAGAAAGATTCTGCGCCATTTGGTATCTATCTGATAATAAGATCCGGATGACGCTGCAAGCTCAGTGGGACGCTGCCTCGTTACACGCATTGTTTGTTTTTTGTCTGCTCGACGGATTGGGCATACCTACATACTAGTCGACAACTCTATAAAAATACTGACTATTTTTAGCACTCGTCTAGCGCAGACATAGTTTTGATAATACGTAAGGTCAGTGCCAGCCTTAAAAAGAAAGTATGTATAGGTAGCTATCATCCGAATCATTTCTTACATACATACATACATATAAATCATGCCTTTATCCCTAATGGGGTAGGCAGAGCGTAAACGACCTTAACAAAGCTCGTTCCGCCACGTCTGACAACGTTTTGAGGGTTATTCAGGATGGATTTGTACGTATATTGCTGTAGTGACAGGTTGTCAGCCCATCGCCTATATTGCAATATACTGAAACCCTCAGATCCCTTAGCTAGTTTTTACAGCATGCCCGGGAGGAAATGCAGCTGGCACATTCTATGTTTTTTTCTCGCTCCCAGTCCAGCATGGAAGAAATCATTTCTTTCGTAGCTCTTTTCTTGGAATAATCGCTTAGTTTCGCCTTTTATTCCGAAACAGTAAAACCAAACTTCGTACACATGACCAAATGCATCATATCTATGCTTCTAATTAGCAATATTAAGCATAAACAAAATAAGACCGAGAATACGATGTTGTGTGAAAATTGCCTAAAATTAAATTTGCTTTCTAGCTTTGTACTTGAACCCTAATTTGAAGCATATTGATGCATTTGATCATGTGTACAGAGTTTGGTTAAATTAGGTTTGAATGAAAGCGAAACTACGTTTGTATCGGATTTCACTACTCCGGCAGACCCTTAAGTAAACCATACTAAATTATAATACTTAATTAATTTAATAACTTCTGTAGGGAAAACCTGCAGAAAAAGAAAGAAACCAGTGAGGAGCTGGTTACATTATTGCATCTAATTTGCGAATGTCAACGGAAATCAGATAGTGATTAATAATGGTCGTCCGCAGCCACCAGCTTATAAATCAATTCTCAGATATCAATCGCCATATTAATTTTAATGTACGTATGATATTGAGCATCCGGCGGTCACACCGTATCTACACGTATATCTACGCTACCAACCCTGTGTGACAGGCTTGGCTTGATTTTCCGTTAAATTGAGATATTCTAGTCGTGGTTTCCATAATATTAGAGCCATGTAGGTAGGTAAGATATTTATGTACCTATATATATATAACCTGGGCTGGTTGGTTAGGACGATGCAACAGAATTTGTAATATGAATAATAGAAAAATGGGAAATAGTTATACCGGGTGTAAGGGGCAGATTCCCGCAAACTAACATAAGTTGCTAAGTCTACTGAACAACTTTATCCAGGAAATTCTTTCAGGACATGAAATAAAAAGCTTTTCCGTACAAAATGTCTGATCGAGGTGGTCATTTAGTATGGGAGAGTATTTTTTAAAAAAAATACTGTAAAACAAAGTTAAGTTGTTCAGTTTCGTTTACTAAGCAACTCCTATATCAGTTTGCGGGAAGATGTCCCTTACACTTCCTATAGAAAACATTTTGGTCGACTTTAATATACATACATACATACATATAATCACGCCTCTTTCCCGGAGGGGTAGGCAGAGACCACATCACGACCACGACTTTAATATATCTTTTTATAAAGAGTGGGACCACTAAACAATTCAAGCGAGTCTCATTTGAGAGCGATGATAGAGTCACCCCAATTTAAATTGCATTCGTTGCAGTAAACTTCCACAAACTGCACAAACATGTGAATATATCACGCTAATCTTAGCGAGTGGATTCTCAAGTCGAACAACGACCCGAAGAACCCTGGTGTCAGAGTTTTAAAACCGCCTAGCAGCACAACTATTAGGCCTCTGACATAGTTTGAGTAACGACCACTATCAAAGACAACGACCGGGATCGACGACTAAACGTGCCCTCCGAAACACGGAATCCTTTTACTTTTCGGACAATCAGGTGATTAAGCCTGCAATGTCCTAACCAAACTAGGGAAAAGCTTATAAAGTGATAAATTGACAAATATCAACTTTGTGCTCCCCCCTGGGAATCGAACCCAGGACCTCCGGATTGTAAGCCCATGGCTCTGACCACTAGGCTACGGAGGCAGTTGCTCAAGCATTTGCATCACGCTAATGAATCACGTCTATTTCATCAACAAGCTGTTTGTCTATGCTATAAGTTGCCAAGAATCTGGACAAATCATACCGCCGCCGTCGTCCATTGTGGCCGGAAAATATATAAGGAAATTCACAACACATACAATTGCACTAAGAAACACATACAACAGAAATAAAAAGGAATAAACGTGACAGAACAATATAGGCGGCCTTATTGCTAAAGCGGCGATTTCTACCACACCCTGAAAAAAGTTACAAGTCCTCAAAGATGTGAGATCCTAAAAATATGGCATGTTCTCATGTTCAAAAAGGGCTAGAATTATAAGCATTTAGAAAACAAATAGCATATTGTTACGTGTTATAAGGTCATAGAGCCCGCATGACATCAGGCGAACCGTTTGATACATTTAACTAAAAGTCTGATTTCATTGAAATTGTAAAATCTGGAAATATTTGACCAATATAAAAAACCCTCAAAACTTTGTCAGACGTGTGGTCACAACCTTTGTTTAGGTCATTTACGCTCTGCCTACCCCATTAGGGATAAAGGCGTGATTATATGTATGTATTAAGAATCTAAATCCGACCCGCACTGACGTTTGTTTACGCGCGCTACATCCGCGCTGCTATTCCTGCACTCCAAGTGTTTGCTCTACAATACAGGTGAAACTTCGGAATGCCGCAGCCCGCACGTAACAAATAAAAGACCAGACTTACCTACAACCCTATTTATTAGCCTATTAGGGCGGGTTTGCACTGCTCCGTATTCGGTTCGTATCTGCGAAAAATTGTATGGATTGGCGCGAAAATGTTTGACAGCTTCCGCTTCGGATACGAATATACATACTCACAATTTAGAATAACTACAAAAAATAGAGAGAGAGAGAATCATATTTTTTTTTTAATTAGGACTATAAATATCTGATTAAAGGAACCAAATCCGGATGCCCCGAACCTGACGTTTGTTTACGCGCGCTACATCCGCGCTGCTATTCCTGCGCTCCAAGTGTTTGCTCTACAATACATTTGAAACTGCGGAATGCCGCATTACACATATCAAACACCACACTTACAGGGTTTCCTGTATAGGGTCGCCAAATACGCAAACATGAGCCAACTTTATGAAGGTACCCAGACACTTAACATACGGGGTGTAAGGGACAGCGTACCGCAAACTGATAGGAGTTGCTCAGTGAACGAAACTGAACAATTATGACAACGATTTTTTTTACATACATACATACATACATAAATCACGTCTTTATCCCTTACGGGGTAGGCAGAGCGATAAACGCCTCGTAAAAGGCGCTTTCGCCACGTCTGACAAAAATTGAGGGCAATTTTAGATTGTAATATGTATTGCTATAGTGACAGGTTGTCAGCCCATCGCCTAAATTACAATACACTGTAACCCTCGAGTCCCTTTTTGCTGACTTCTACAGCATGCCCGAGAGGAAGGGCAGCTGGAACATTCTATGTTTTTCTATCTCTCCCAGTCCAGCATGGAAGTTACGTTTTTTTTAGGAAGCAGAAAATAAATTTTGGTCTTCTATTCAAATTGTCTGATCGCGGTGGTCATTTTGAATAGGAAGGTCAATTTATTTTTTAATCTCCTGAAAGAATTAGGCGGTGAAAGTTGATCAGTCTCGTTGACTTAGCAACCCCTATTAGTTTGCGGGACGCTTTCCCCTACAATATAAAATATATATATATCAAATATTGCTTCCATGCTGGACTGGGAGAGATAGAAAAACATAGAATGTTCCAGCTGCCCTTCCTCCCGGGCATGCTGTAGAAGAAAGCAAAAGGGACTCGAGGGTTACAGTGTATTGTAATTTAGGCGATGGGCTGACAACCTGTCACTACACATTAGCAATACACATTACAATCTAAAATTGCCCTCAATTTTTGTCAGACGCGGCGAAAGCGCCTTTTACGAGGCGTTTATCACTCTGCCTACCCCGTAAGGGATAAAGGCGTGATTTTATGTATGTATGTATATCAAATATCTTGAAATACTGCTGTGTAGCTAAGAAAATAATTTTGGAGGCCCAAAGATGAAACACTACTGGCTGCAGCAGTCCAGACGTCGTAGCAAATTAAAGCTATACGATAAATAAATATAAATAATTATCCTTAAAATATTGCATTTAGGTTAGATCTAAAGATTGAGAGCGATATTAAATATAGATTTGACAGGCCACATTCTGCTGAAATGTCATTTCTGATACGAACTCAAACTAGCTATCAGTTTGAAGTGCTGTTTATGAATACGGATCTCAAAATGATAAAATTTTGGCAAATTATTGTAAAAACAGTAGCAATTACTCAACCTCTGATTGGTCTGTTCACGATAACTTTATTCATACCAGCCGCAGAAGTCACCTCAACCATTTAATCAAATGAGTCGACAAAAATGCGTAGGATCCTCGTATTATTCATATTGAATACCTACAGCTTCGCCTTCCTCACGAATTAGGTCATACAAACCTGGTATTCATGCAGTCCTATGTGGATCAGACGATGATGCAGGGTTATCTCGAAGGTTATAAAAAATACATTTATTACATACATAGACATGCCCGTGACCTTTACGGGGTAGGCAGACCATCAATGACCTCAATAATAGGGCGTTTTCGCTACTTACCTGCTTTGCTGGCTCAGCGACCCGAACTGGAACTTGGCCTCCAACATTGAAGTGCGCCATTCTTCTATATGTTTTCGCTACGTCATCTAAAAAGGTTTGAGGTTAATTTAAGAAGGATTAGTTTATTATTTAAGAAGTGATATAGTAATAAATTCTTAGCCTTTTCCCTTAAATGCAATTACGAAACCCTCGTCTTCCTCTATCGATTGCTACAGTATTCCTGGGCAGAGAACATTTTATGTTCTTCTATCGATCCCAAGCCAACATGGAAAAATAATTCGCCGCCTGTCTCACGAATTAGGTCATACCTACAGTCCGATGCATCCTACGTGCATCATTCAATGATGCAGGGTTTTCTCGAGACATGTAAAAAATGACATTCGATCACGAGGACACGGAGATGACGAGTGATCACGGTCGCTTTGCCATTTACTAATGATGCAGCTCCAACAAGAAATCAATTAGGAGACCCAAAAAACTTGACAATTGATTTATCAATAACCTGTGATTGAGGTATTCTAAAGACTGTCTAGATTTCAAATGAATCCTTTAAATTTTACGTAAAAATCACAGGGAATAAATGTAAGTTAAGTAGTTACGAATTATTTCCTATGTCTAATACAAAAGACATCAACGGGTGCTAGTTTTTCTGAAAATGTTATTTTTAATTAGCCAAAATTCTGTTCTTTTTTTTTTATAACAGTTAACAAGACTGCTTTTGTATATTAATCAAATTCTGGGTAAATTTCAACATTGCTTATTAAAAATTTAAACAAACTAATAATTATTTGAAAAAAGAAATACATTAATTTGCCGATATCCTTGAAAAGTAATGCAGTGTAATAACAACATAAAGTAATGATTGTGCATTTTTCTTCTTATTAGATAAGTCTTACACGTATGTGTAATGGCCAAAAAATTGTAAGATTTTGTAAATTCCAATGAAAAAGATGCTAACAATAATTGGCTCTACATTTTTTATCACGAACTGAAAAGATTAACAATCAAGTATGATGACGAGAAACGTTTGCTGAAAGTCATACCATTAACATAATGGCTATTATTATTTCGTATGTTCTTTTAGGTATTTTACCTAGAGTCTAAAATACTAGGTTAGATGGTAGAGCCGGCGATGATGCGTCTGCGTCTGCGGCGGCGGCGACGCGCGCATTCCGGCGAGGCGGAAGAACGCGCGGTCGTCGACACGCTGCGCCCGCGCCGACCGCCGCCGCCTGCCGCCTGCCGCCTGCAGCGCGTCACACCGCACACCGCCCCAGTCCACACGACGGGGAGGTTAGCACTACGCCGCGAAGGCTAAAGCTGTTATTGTCGCATAGATCGCTCGACCCATCAGACCTCCCGAAGACGACTCGTGCGGCTGCACTTTTGGCGGGATGATATATTACGTGTGAAAGTTCCTTCAGCTTTCGGTGATTTACTTGATCGAAAAAAGATTACGCGGGTTCGAGCACGAGGCGGTTTGCGCGGCAAATAGTGTCGGGAGCAGGAGGTCGTGCAGGGCCGGGCTCGCGGCCGCGTGGCGACTTGTTGCGGGCCTTGCGGCACGTGTGTGTGCGGCGTGCGGTGCGGCGGGTGCGCGCGGCGTCGGGCGACGGGCGCCGGCGGAGAGCGGCTCGCGGCTCGGGCTCGCACGTGCGGCGCGGCGCGGCGCGGCTGGCGGCCGGCACAGTGCCGCGGCGGCCGGCGACGAGCGCAGTGCCGCACGCGCCGCCATGCGCCCCATGCCACGCTAGCGGGAGCATGCGGCTGCCGCTGCTGCCGCTCATCGTGCTGCCGCTCGTGCTGGCGCGCCCGGCAGCAGGTACCGTGTTATCAGTGTTCCTAATTCGAATTTATTACATGTGGTAGATCCCGCCCGACCGGTAGCGGTGCAGCGACAGGTTTTTTAAATCTTTTCATGCATTAAATGTGCACGCTTTTCTTCAAGTTCGGTAAGTTTATGGGTTCAAGTTGTTGTCCAATACGAGTCACGCCGCAAGTTGTACGGGGTCTGTTCGGGAATTGAACTTCAGTAAATAACTTTCATTGCCATTAACGATCGAGTTTATTAGTTTCAAGAACTTTTGGTTAGGTTTTCCGTTAACTTTGTGTCTATAAATTTTCTTCTAAGGTGAGTAAGCGTACATTAAAATTTTGGAAAACTACCACTTTTATGCGAATGAATAGAGTAAAAAATAACTGACATTTTCTTACAATTGAAATGTTAAAATCTAAACATATTATTTTAAGGTAGGTAATATTTTAATGTAACAATAGTATAAAATATGCTCACCTGCCCTGACGGACACATTATTTTTTAGTGTGACTAAAGCGGATATCCGTTCTAGGAATAGTGGCTCGTAAACTTGAAACTAGGGCCACTAACAAACATTGCTTCATTAACATGCAGAAAGCTTACTGTACAATAGTTGCCTAATAAAAAAAAACTATTAAAAACTTCAGGTGCACAGTATGTAATAAAACTTTAAAATGCAAACCTACAAAAGGCACCACTTATAAATATAAACTAAATATTTTACGACCCCAAATTTTTGTGATTTAAACATATACAAGAAATTTTATATAATTTTAATGATCATTTTAGCAATTAACTTTTACTGCAACTGCAAGTTAAGCTCCCATTTCATAGGATTTGGTATCTTTGAGAACTTCATGAATATTAATTTTCACAGATTTCCACGTGCATTAATTTGTTAACAAATCTAAAATTTATATTTAGATATTTATATATGACAACGCATTATCGTAGAGATGAGCATACAAAACATCAAAAGTAAAATGGTGTAAAATAAAAAAAATAAAAAAAATGTCTTTATTTCCTCACCACATAGTATTCACTATTATTAGGGACATTATGCTAGGCACAAGATTACACTAAGTTTGAGGCTGGTGCCTAAACTAGGTAAGAAAATACCCGTATTTTAGGTCACCAGGCCTCCACTCCATTATTGATGGACATGAGATCATGTCACCTATAAGATCGAGTTACAGATAATTATGTTATGAATGAAACAAAAAAAAAAAAAAAAAAGGTAAATGTAATAAAAATGGGTATGTGTGAAAACTTATTGAGGTATGATTAAAAATCATGTCGTACTATTGCAGATGTAACTACTTTAAACTAATTCGATTAACTTATTTAAGTGTTCGGAATAATAAAATAAACGTAATGAACAACTTTAAATTAGCTAATATTATTAGTTTATTTAGTAATGTTACAATTTTACCATTGTATTTTTTTGGTTTATTGCGCTCAGTAACTGTGGACCTCCCGATAAACTTCTCTGCAGTTTGGGAGATTATTAAGTAATTTGTGCCACCTAATTTTGGGTAGCAAACAAAAAAAATAAAAATAAAAGTTATTAATTACTATTGGTTTAACTACCGTTCAGCGTTCATATACATATACAAATCACGACTTTATCCCCAATGAGGTTGGCAGAGCATAAACGATCTAAACAAAGATTGTTCCGCCACGTCTGACAAAGTTTTGAGGGTTATTTAAGATAGATTTTGTATTTATATTGATGTAGTGACAGGTTGTCAGCCCATCACCTAAATTACAATAAACTGAAACCCTCGGATCTCTTAGCTGGTTTATACAGCATGCTCGGGAGAAAATGCAGCTGTCACATTCTATGTTTTTCTCTCGCTCCCAGGGTAGCGTCATTATGAAAGAAGAAGGAAAATGGTGTATGTGTGAAAACTTATTGCGGTATGGTTGAAAACCATGTCGTACTATTACAGATATAAGTAATAGGTTTAACTACCAGTCAGCGTTCATCATCTTATTTTATGTGCTTTTTTAGATTTATTTTCCAAAACTGAACATGTTTTTTTAAAGGATTATTTATGCAGTATATATATAAGATACAGATTTCATACGTTAAGTAGGTAACAATATTTGTTTTATTTTAATATTATGTTATTCATAGAGCAGATACATGTATTTAAGTAACCGTTACATGGTAGGCACAGCGTCAACCACTTAAAAAAGACAAGTCTGACTTTAAGAGTAATTTCAGATATATTTGCAGTAATTTCCATGCTGGACTGGGAGCGAGGGAAAAACATAGAATGTACCAACTGCATTTCCTCCCGGGCATGCTGTAAAAACCAGCTAAGGGATCCGAAAGTTTTAGTATATTGCAATTTAGGCGATTGGCTGACAACAAATCTATCAAAACATTGTCAGACGTGACGAAATTACCTTTGTTTAGGTCGTTTACGCTCTGCCTATCCCATTAGGGATAAAGGCGTGATTGTATGTATGTATGTATATTTGCAGTAATCTCGATTTGAAACTATACGAATAATTTAAATGATAAAACAATTAAAACCGAAACAAATCGTATTCTGTCTTTTTACACTGTATTTGACTCATTGAAACTTTGAGTGTAAACTATTTCTGTATCTAGGTGTATATGCAAGTGCTGTGTCCTTAGTATCGCAGTTTGTAGTTTATCTAAAGGCGTAAACCTAGATTTATATCTTTGACTGTCATGCCTAGGTAAACTAGACCAACCGTAACTAAAAGCGTGTTCGTCAAATAAATATTTTTATAACATAATTATTTCAAATAAGAGTATCAATTTAATCATATTTATAAAAAAATACATGTCGATTATATTTCAACATTGATGAGTTAAGTTAATGCATTTATCGCAACTAAAAACGCAGTTAAAAATGTTTTATATAGTTATGTGTATGTGTATGATAAGAAACATTCTTTTCCCAAGAATCTGAATAGAAATATAAAAGACATCCATGACTATTTTGGATATAGTCATCCTATATCCAAAATCGATAATAAATAATAACTATGAGAAGTATATCTTGTTAGCACTGCAAGTGCAAATATTAACTAATATAGAGATAAGGCATTTTCACCGCGATCTATTGAACTATTTCTTGTCCCAATTCCGAGCATAATCAACCACAAACCGGCTGTTACTGCACTAACCCTCGGTTAAGTGAAATTAACCAACTGTTTAATATCCACTTAACTGAATAACATAATACTTGTGTCTGTGCCACATCCGCTGCTAGGTAACACAGACTAAATTATTTAAACGTTAACCCTACGTACGAAAATTTACATTTTAAACAGTGTTTACTTGGAACTCAGTTTTAAATTGTGTGTAAATTTTCACAAATTCATTAAAATTAAAATAACACAAATCTTCACTTTGATAGTCGTAAAACCAGATGCTGAATTATAAATTCTCTTAACCTTAGTATTGTTTCCCCTTTAAATCTTCCCATCATCTGTAAATTTATAGTAAGTTTAATTAATCAAAATATTGCTGTAGTTACTAGGATATTTTCTCTTATTCGTTTCTTAAGCTCTACGTAACAGCAAGATGTCGTATTCACGTATAACATTAAAAACTGTGTGTGTTAACATTAAAATCTATTGAATTAATGGACTGTTTTATTTCATAGTTCAAACGAAATATATTTCTTTTCACGTCTGCTATCGATCTGCAAGTGGATCAAAAATTTAACCATATTCGCCATTAGTTATAGGTGCCTCACGAAATCACAAACCGTAAAAAATTGCATTTCTCGTTGAAATGTTCGCGAGTCTGAAACAATAGTGCGAGCCGGCTGATGCACCGACCGCTGCACCGAGCCCGTGCATTCGAGCCAGTGATGTGCTAGTTCATAATCAATTTTGGCAATATCGATATTTCTTCTTGGCTAAAAGTAACATCTTAAAGTTTTAATGCTGTCTTTAAGACAATATCTCCAACTTTTTTTTTAAATGAAATAGCTTTTATATTTTTCGAAATTCCTATTGTGTTGTTGATTCCTTGTTCCTTCAGACTTGATCAGATATGATTGTGGTTTAGGCTATCGAATGCTTTGGAGTAATCGATGAATGCAATATATGTACATTTTATTCAAATATACTCTACTTGCTAAAAAATATTAAAATACATTATGTTAACCTAGTAATTGTGTTTTCTCATGTCACAATTCACGGAAACATTTGTATGAGTCGAGCGGGCGGGGCCAGCATAAATCTCGAGAGGCGATTGAATGCGTGCGTGCGCGCATAATTCATAGGGGGCGATCACCAGGAATCGGCATTTGGCATGCAGACGGCCGTGTCCATTGCGAAGCAATAAACCCGTTAGCGCAGACGTACAACACAGTACAAATACACTACAAGTAATGTGCATATTCGATACATTGAGGTATCCGATGTATACCTATACCTACTGCAGCAGTCACTTAGCATTCGAGTGTGAGTCGAAACGGAATACATAAATCGCAATTGGACTGGCGAGACAAGCATTTAGTACTATATTATTTGCTCATGAATGTTTAAATGAACCACGGTTATTTTTTATAGGCTGACTGGGCTAACATATCAAATAAGCTAAAGATTTGCTACCTTCCAATCTTTACAATATTCCAGTTCAAGAATTTGTTTTTTCGAGACGTAGCTTGAAGGACAACAAGATTTGGAGTTGATCAGAATAGTCCCGTCTGAAAGGTTATCTAAATAAACCTTTTGATCCTCACGATTGACTTTACCTTCTCGATATAACTGGTAAAAAAATTATCAATCCCGCGTATGTAAGAATGATCTAAAAGGACAAATTGAAACAGTTTTCACACGTATAACGAAAGATTACTCAGTCGCATCAACAGGTCTTAAGGAGATGTCTTTGTTATGAGTAAACCGCTTCTCCAACCAGTTAAAATTGTATTTATTTGTTTATCGATAGTCTGTTTTGTCGCATCACTAGCCCGCAGGTGCCCGCGCTACGCCCGCCTCTAGTGACCGCACTGGCCAGACCAGACGTTTTAATATTTATTTACACATGTAAATGCTGTCGCTTGTACCGAAACATAAATACTGATTCAAAATATTGTAGGTACCTACTATAAGTGTTGTTCGTGAAATAAGAAACATATATGAAAATCTATTTTTCAACTTTGACAACGTGGTAATCATCTGCAGTTTACTAATTATTATTACCTTTAAATACATAAACTAATATAATTTTTATACTATATGGAACTGAATCTTTAGATACACACGGATTTTTTATTAATAAATATAATAAATCATTGTCTTTATTTCAATGGCTTTAACTTTGTCTCGTCAAACCAATTAGTGAAATTAAAATATCTGGCAATAAAATTAAAGGAACGTTTTTTTTTGTTAAAAAAACTAAATCTTCTAATTTAATTAGGGGTAAACACAGGTATGTTAGTTAGCTCTGAATTTTAGGACCTAGGTGTTCGCATTTTATTAGTCCTCTGATATGGAAAGATATTTTAATGTGACTTAGTTAGACAAAGCGCAGTAAAAAACATTGTGTGCATGGTTGATATAGAATGCGGTTTTATTGTTAGGTTTACTTTTTTAAGTTAAATAACAAGTTTTTAAAACCTAAGCTCTTAAATGTGACAGATCACATTAAAATCCGTGTTTAGTTTTTGTGTTGTAATGAAACATTTACAATAGAAAATATTCTAGGTATCATAATTCTCAATTTCATGCTGGACTGGGAGCGAGAGAATAACATAGAATGTGTCAGCTGCATTTCCTCCCGGGCATGCTGTAAGAATCAGCTAAGAGATCCGAGGGTTTCAGAATATTGTAATTTAGGCAATGGGCTGACAACCTGTCACTACAGCAATATACCTACAAATCCATCTTAAATAACCCTCAAAACTTTGTCAGACGTGGCGGAATGGCCTTTTATTAGGTTATTTACGCTCTGCCTACCCCATTAGGGATAAAGGCGTGATTATATGCATGTATGTTTGTATAATTCTAAAATTACTATAACACTATGTATGATAATTTATAAAAGTATTGTATTTTATATTATGTCATTTCTTTTAAAATTTTTAGATGTTAGCTAATCAGAATTCGCACTAATGAGAAAATATTACCGACGAACGATTGTAATTATTGGTCAACGGTCGATGATCGTGCAATGACATAGGAATAGGATACAATTTTATGACGAAATAAATATATCTTTACTAAATAATAATCAGGTAAATAGTTTAATAGTTTTTTCTTTTATTTTGGTTAGACAATGACCAAATCGCATTTAGTCATTAATGTGACCGAATCTTTTGCCTGGATATAATTATGTTGAAATTAGTATAATCTACGGATTCTACATCAATATGTTATTGTGAATGTCAAAAATGTTTCATAGACTTATTATAAAATGTTGGTTTATGTTTCTAAATTCGTCAACACTTTCAAAAATATTTTCAATTTTCTCGGAAAAAATATGACGAACGCGCCAATTTGAAAACACGATTTATTTTGACAAAAAGCTTGGCGCCAGCCAGTTGCATCGGCTAATTTTGATACATTTCTTACCGGAGTCTGTTCTGATGAGCATTCTGGCAATCCGTCAGGATTCCTCGGGCCCACACCGCATCACCGGGTGACATCTGCTATTTCACACAATTAATTCATAACATATTTTTGGATAATGTTTCATTTTGTTTGTCAAAAATATTTGGAAAACCTACAAATTTTATTAGTTAGGACAGGGGTTGGCAACCTTTTGAATTTTGCGGGTCAGATTTGCCTATATTAACGAAGTCGCAGGCCGTATCGATATGCATCATATAAGAAATAAGAACTATGCAAAAGATGCAGTGCCGGCGGTAGGCATCTGGTAATATTCAATAGAGTACCCCCGTATCATTTGCAATTGCGTTTTAATGTAGAACATGTAAGAAATGGGGGCGATCCCGTACGATATGTGCCAGGCATAATTGTGGTAAAGTTATCACGAGCGAAGCGATCACGATTTAATTGTTACAAATAGGCCCAGAATAGAACTGAAAGCCTTTGTCAAAGATCGCAATTACGTTTCTGTAATGAAAAGAGAACTTTCCTGGTTTCGCACGCTTTTTCAAAATTCCTCTGCGGGCCGAATGAAATGCCTTGGCGGGCAAGATCCGGCCCGCGGGCCGGAGGTTGCTCATATATGATTTAGGAGAACCAAGAGAAGGTCATGTCGTTGCACAGATTTACCTACTTAATATTCACTATCATCATCATTCCTTCCAGGCTGGCCTGGAAGCGAGAGTGAAACATAGAACGTGCAAGCTGCATTTCCTCCCGCGCATGCTACAAAAACCAGCTAAGGGATCCGAGGGTTTCAGTATATTGTAATTTAGGCGACGGGCTGACAACCTGTGACTACAGCAACATACCTAAAAATATATCTTAAATAACCCTCAAATCTTTGTCAGACGTGGCGGAGCGATATTTGTTTAGGTCGTTTACGCTCTGCCTACCCCATTAGGAATAAAGGTGGGATTATATGTACCTATATATGTATGTATCATCATCGCCTTACCCTGTTAGCTAGATACATGCCATGTAACAGTTTTCCAGTCTCGTTGGTTGAAAATTATTAAAATGTATTCAAATTGCGGCTGAGTCCTTACAGAATTAGAAATATGCTTACTTCACAGTTAGTCGAAGTGTTCTACTTTATATGCAGGGTTAAATTATGAGACGGACATTTACCCGAAGACGCTTAATTCCAATAACTAGGCGGCTAGACGGGGTGGGATAGAATGTTATGCAAAACGATGCCATTATACTCCAGACACCTGCTTAACCGCCCTTCATGAATCTAGGTCACGAAGGCAGACAATCACAATTTTAAATTAGCCCTAACTTCTAGCTAGACTGAATTTTAAATGCATTTAGGCCCTATAACAGGTCCCTTGGCAACAGACGAGGCTTTTATTACATCTGTCTGATAAGTTTGTTGGCTCTATTAAAGACTACAGTTGCGTCGTAAACTTGCAAGCACTTGGTAACTAACTTGTGAAACTTTGATGCTTCTGAAAATTTTAGATTTCTTAGCAAGAATTTTGATTTGATCATATAAAGAAGTTGATTAGTTATAATGAATTATTAATCTACTATTATTAGAACATTATTATTATTATTTAGACGTTTAACGTTCAATAAATCTTACTTTACCATACCACACATAACACCTATACCATACAACGCATACACATAAGTACGTATAATCAATAGGACTATTATGGGTCGAAAGATATGAAAAATTCCTAACGAAATTTGCAATTTATTTTATTTGGCATTAATAGCAATTGGCTCTATCTTATGATTGGTTTTGTCATAATTAGGTCCATCTGGTTATAATCATCTGTGCCAAGAATATAATAAAATAACATTTAAAATCAATTTCTCGGAAAATTTGAAAATTTATTATTTTTCATTTAAGACCGAAATTAAATTTAAATTAGTTTGAAGCAGAAATTTTGTCAAATAAGAAATTTAAACAAATACCTACAGTTTTCTTTTAGAAACTGTTTGTGCAAGCGAGTCATGAGCAGAATATTCGTTGACGATTGACGAAGTGTCTTTAAGTCTTATTATTGGTCCATCTGGTTCAGAAATAGAAACAATACTCTGTGTATTCTAGGCCATTCATACGTTCGTAAATATTGCGAGTGGCACAAATAAAACGCGCGTCTATTTCTGAATGTCCGTTCTTGACTCTTAAATCGAACTGTTTGTTTTTCTTTAGCGCCCACAGTTCGTACGATATATCAATCGAGACGTTTTGTGAGTCAATGTTATCTAAAGAGCGAATTGGAATTGTTTTTTGTAAGGAAAATATTAAAGAAAGCAAATAGTTTCTTTAAAAACTTAGCGCTGGTTTTTCTAAAGCCTTAAATATTGACTTCTCGCTAGCGAAACGTTTCCACCATATTTAAAGAAAAGAAATATACTTTTATTCAAAATTTAGCTTTTCGACATGTTCTTAGTAGAAACAGAAAATAGAAAGATATAAACGAAGAGTGTGATTTACTGTTTTTTATTTAGTTGTCACTCAGGGCTCTACTTTAGGCCTATTACTTTTCCTAATTTGATTGTATTTTTTATCTCAAAGGACAAAAAATATTTTGATATGCACTTTAAAGAAACGTAGCTCAAATTTCTTGCTTGTGGGGAAGAACCGAAAAGATCTGGCCAATGATATCATAATTATGTTTGCAATGAGCTATTTGTCTAGACTTTTGTCGGTACTACATGAAATGTGCCTCGTAAAAGTGTTTGATAAGACAACAATATTCACTAATATAACACACATATAAACGTAGCAACTAACGGAGAGAATACACCAGTCACACACACAGTGTTGAATAAAAAAACGCAAAATCTTATATCATGCCCATGCGTAGCGCGGTAGCCGGTAGCTCGTGTTTTTTATTTCTTGTTTTTTCATCGTACCGGACCTAACATGGTCACTACCAAAGCATGAATAGGTTTGAATCCGGATCCGAATGCGAGCCTATTCGAGGCGCCCGCGCATGGGCGATGTCTCTCTATGAGGATAGTTGTAGGAAGTCAATGGCCTCGCACATGTAGAAGTTATTCTTTATCAGGGGCACATTTCGATGTGTGACACGCTTGGACACACTAATCATTTACCAGAATTCGTTTGTAAATGGTCAGCCAAATAAAAAAAATGCGAAACATACAAATATTTTATCTAGGTAGTTTTGAGCTTTCCAATTCGATTGATTCATCCACAGCTTTTCCCACGGGAAGGACTTACTCCAGATTACCACTTATCTGAATGCCAAATCCCTTTTAAATGTCACCTGCATATTTATTGGTGCAAAATGTGCACATGCCGGTAGGACCCATCTTCTGTCAATGGCTTAACCTGTCTATAAATCATTCTATCTGTGCTTTAATATTTCTCTCTTTTTTCTCTTCTTCTTACTTCAATCACAAACAGCTAAATAGTTGTATTTAGGTGTCCTGTCCAGCCGTATTCGAATGTTAAGTTTACTAACAAACAAATCAAAATTTAATTCATTTTAGAATTATAAAGATTGCCTATGAAAACAATCCTTCGTTCCGCACGAAAATCTCATTTAAACGGATAGTGGTATTTACTGCTAGTCAGAGGAATTCCAAAAATTCCGCTGACGGATCTATCCAAAATTGATTATGCAAATTCGGACATTCCTTCATACGTTAGAGGTTGGCTTTAGTTAGTCAGTGTTCAGTTATGGCCATGTCAGGTTGTGAGCGAGTGGCAGTTGGCGGTTGGTTGGATGGTGCGTCGCGTCACCGCATTGAAAAATAGCGTCTGCTCGTCGTCTAGCCAGCGGCGCGGCGGCGGGCAGCGGCGCGGGCGCAGCGGGCTGTGACTCACGCGGGAATCCAACCGAATACGGACCGAGCATAGGGCTGGCCAGATATGAAGACTGACCATCGGATACGAAGCCTTAAAAAAACTGTAGCTCTGTAAAAAAAAAACAACAGTAAATGATTTTCCATCGATCGAGGATAGCTTAAATTTGTCTAGAACTGCAAATAAGGAGGTATAACGTGTTACACGTACAGAATATTATTTTATGATGCAATGAGTTACAGTTGTACAAACCTCATTAAACGCGTGTTTTTGATTTTATTTCTGAAAACATATGAAGATTAGAAATAAGCTATAAATTTGTAGGAATGTCAAAAAAAGAGAAGTTATGTATGATATATATTTCCTATAAAAATTTAGAGTTAAATTTCTGTGACCATAAAAACTTTCACGTTTTAAAATCATACACAAAACCATAAAAACGTTTTTGCGAATTAAATCTTGAAAGGTTATATTTTTTATGAATACATTTTTATAGCTACATCGTCTACTGGCATCCCTAAGTATGGTCTGAACCCGGTACATCTGGTTTTTTAGTGTTTAGTCTGGAAGATACGAAATCGGTTTTTATGCCGCTCGAAATGCATGCAAGAAAAAATTCTACAAAGTATTTTGCTTTTAATGTCGAGGTATTATTACATTGGACTCAGTAGCGTTTTGGCCAGCATAGCTTTATGGAAATATTGATGGGAAACAAATACCTACCTTGGTGTGCTGTACAAATACATGATCATGTTTACGCTCTGCCTACCCCATTAGGGAAAAAGGCGTGATTATATGTATGTATGTATGTAATGATGATGACGGACATGTGAGGATCGTGAAAACAAATTAAAGTCACATTAGTGCTAAAGATAAACAGCAGCAAAAATACATGTTTGAGGATACCCATCCAATTACCAAATCTTGAAAGTCTTGTTATACCTAAGTCTACGTTATTTACTCTTGTTTGATAGTCATACGAGTAAAATTCAAATCAAAATCTTAAATCTTCTTGTAATTCTTGCCTGACTTGTAATGATTCCAAAAATCTTATAGGAAGTACAAAATATATTTGTGCTAATTTTGCATAGATAGATAGATATATTCTTACATACATATAATCACGCCTTTATCCCTAATGGGGTAGGCAGAGCGTAAACGACCGTTCCGCCACGTCTGACAAAGTATGTAGGTATATTGCTGTAGTGACAGTTTGTCAGCTCATCGGCTAAATTACAATATACTGAAACCCTCAGATCCCTTAGCTGGTTTTTAAGGAAGGAAGGAAGGAAGGAAATGCAGATGGCTCATTCTATGTTTCTCTCACACCCAGTCCAGCATGGAAGAATGCTAATTATGCTCAAAGACTATCAATCTGCGTAAGAGTTTCCGATGCATGTATTTAAAACATGCCATCAATTTATAAACCTATCGCCCTGAGATGAGATATTTTTAAATCCGAATCGTTTAAATATCTCGTAAGATCATGCGTATGATGCTGTTTTTCATCTCGTTAGGCTCGGATGTTTAATTCTTTTTCATTGTCATAAAATATTGTAATTTTACCATTGTCTCTTTTTGTTGTTCTATTAACAGGTGGTGTTATGACTGGTTAATCTGTTACGTAAAGGTCGCTAAAAGGGTCTGCTAATGTGCTCTTTATATCTCCTAACGTCTACCTAAATTTATTTTCTTTTGAGTCTAGATCATGACCAAAGGGAACGAGCCGTACCTACTTGAAAGTGGTATCGGTAGATGAAAGCTGGTTCACTTATAAATAGCATTAACGAGATTAAGGTTATATATTACGTATGCATTCGGAAACATACACATAGATAATAAGTTCCACTCTATTGCTCACTGACCGCAGAAAGCGCTTAATCCGCATAGGTGAAACGCTAGCTAGTATCAATGATATCTCGACATCCCGTGGTGCTTCTATTCGTCAGACGGTTGGCATCCAAACTTGCGATCCTTTCTTAGCAGCAGAAACTTGATTTTTTTCTTCTTAATTTAATCTTAAAATTGTTGTTTTAGCCGGGATCTGCTGGACGGGGATGGAGCGCGGCGGGCGGTGCAGCTCAGTTGCATCCCTGCGGGTTGAGCGCGCGGAATGCTGCGCGGGCAAGGCGCGTGCAGCGTGGAGCCCCAGAGACCTCGACTCGGGCGAGATATTCTTCTACAAGGCGCTGTCGGGCGGCGTGCCGTGTACCGCCTGCGCTGCCGGTATGTGCTCCTTCAGTCTCAGTTGCATCCCTGCGGGTGGAGCGCGAGGAGTAGCCCCAGAGACCTCGACTCGGGCGAGATATTCTTCTACAAGGCGCTGTCGGGCGGCGTGCCGTGTACCGCCTGCGCTGCTGGTATGTGCTCCTTCAGTCTCAGTTGCATCCCTGCGGGTGGAGCGCGAGGAGTAGCCCCAGAGACCTCGACTCGGGCGAGATATTCTTCTACAAGGCGCTGTCGTGCGGCGTGCCGTGTACCGCCTGCGCTGCCGGTATGTGCTCCTTCAGTCTTAGTTGCATCCCTGCGGGTGGAGCGCGAGGAGTAGCGCCAGAGATCTCGACTCGGACGTGATATTCTTCTACAAGGCGCTGTCGGGCGGCGTGCCGTGTACCGCCTGCGCTGCGGGTATGTGATCCTAGTACTTCAGACTGACGCACGCTCAGACGGTCACGCGTGGCTGGGAGGCCAAGATATCCTTTACGTCAAGCGGTATGCCTCTTACTCTTACAGCTTTTGCTAGTACTGGACCAGGTATTCTTGTAGGTATTTCAAAGAACGACAAAGTATACAAAACGACAAACTTCTTTGGTCTTTTCGTGTTTCTTCTTATCATGGTCATCACCATCATTGCGAAAGACCCTCACATAGTTAGGTGTGACAAAGTTAGGACAAAAATATTTGTATAACATGTAAACACATCATATGTCAAATTATCACGTCGACGGTAAACAGCCCACGGCAAATACACCAATGGTCTGATATTACGAGTCATTGAACGTGTTAATCACACAGACGGACGGACTGACCGTTCGACCACTGAAGTGTTAGTATCGCCCACAATAGGCAGATGTTCATAATTTTTATTGAAGCGTCTAGACGGGCACTACAGCACTAAGTCTATACAACGTAATAGCGGCCTATTACTGTCAAAAGGCTGGAGTAAACACGCCTGTAACTTTACATTCTCTTGTTTGGAGCTTAACAGTGATAAAAAAGCGTACAATATGCGAACACTGAAAAGAGAAATCCTGCTTTTTCCGGACATACTGAAAAATTCTGAAACCCGCTTTAGGTGTTTTACGATTCGGGTTAAATTCTGGATCTCTATACCTACATATCTAACTCTAAAAGATTTTCTGAATTATTAATACTGAGGTGTAGAGATTTAACTAAGTAGAGCCCTATCCCAGAAAAAGATATTTGCGAGACTAGCCATGTCCTATACAAGTACATACATATAATCACGCCTTTATCCCTACCTAATATGGTAGGCAGAGCGTAAACGACCAAAACTGAGGTCGCTCCGCCACGTCTGGCTAAGTTTTGTGGGATATATGAGATGGATTTGTAGGTATATTACTGTAGTGACAGGTTGTCTGCCCATCGCCTAAATTGTAATATACAGAAACCCTCGGATCCCTTAGCTGGTTTTTACAGCATGCCCGGGAGGAGATGCAGCTGGAACATTCTATGTTATTCTCTCGCTCCCAGTCCAGCATGGAAGAAATACAAGTAAATACACTTATAGTTATTGTTTAAACAAAATTAGGGCGAGTGCATTGGCCGATAGCTACCTAGATAAACACGGCGATTCAGCTGCAGAAATGGTTTGGCATCGTGACAAGAATGCGATATAAATGTAAAACACAATAATCTTGCGAATGAAACGGCTACTGGTTGAGGATAAGAAGCCAGTACCTACTGCCGTGTTTCGCATTGCATGTTATGTCAGCTATGATGATCGTTCTTTATGAGACAGCTGCGCTATGAAAGGACGCAAATGTTTGGGATTAATTTTCAAACTTGTTATGCAAATAAATAGGAATACATCTGGAAATATTCTTGTCTAAAATTAAATTGAATAGCTCCAAACATACATTCAGTTGCGCCTTTAGCCCTGATAGGGTACAGCCACGTCAGACAAGTTTTGAGGGTCATTTCAGATAGATATTTTCTTTATAAGCCTTGCAATTTGCAAAAAAAATTTGCCCGTCGCCTAAACAATACCAGTGTTAGTAAAGCTAACTCTTCAGATAAAATATTCTTAAAGCATCAAAGCAGTATTCACACTATAAACTTCCCATTCTTTATCTATAATGGATGGCATCATAATCCTTTACTGCCAGGCCGGTGCATGGAAGTCCAGTTATGTTTTGTCCCGCTAGAGCAGCCTGCAAGCACTAGTTTGATCGATCGAAAGTCGCTAGCTAATGCACCTGCCATTTCTCTCACAACGGCGGTAAAGAATATACAGGCTGTAGCAAAAAGGTGTTCAGTTTGGCTACAAAATATATCAACCTTTCCAAGAATCAAAGAATAAGAAATAAATCAGAATAAACCAAGTTCATCCAAGGGCGGATCCAGATTTTTTTTCTAGGGACAGGGGGCACAAGTATGTACTGTGATGGAATCTCTACAGTACAAAAAAAAACCGTACTGGGGGAACGTGCCAAATCCGCCCTTACCTTCAATTCTTCTTCTTATCCTAATTATTAATCTAATTATAACACATGGGAGAGAGTAGATATTCTTTACAGCTTACTTTCTCAGACTTTTAAGTCTAATTCCTCATAGAATTTCTTTAAATATTAATTCCCATCTTCAGTCTGAATACAGTTGTTCGCACCCTGTATAGTTGTCAGCTTGTGTTGCTTGTTGTGTTGTGTAGACAGATAATTTGCTAGATATCAAGTTAAGAGGCAGCTTCTTTAATAAGTAAAGCTCCATTAATCTACAAAACAACATTGTAAAGTAGCTTATACGATAATAAAAGAAGGAGTAAGTAGCTTTATATTTCTTAGTGAATATTTTTGTTGTACAACATTAATTCTTTTAAAAAATAAATAGCTAAGGTGCTTTACGTCGTTGGAAGTCCGGTTTTGAACATGCTCGAACCACTGCGCATATAATCTACGTTTTAGTTTAAACATCGAATTTCTCCCATATATTCCACACTTGGTAGACAGTTTGGCGAAGGCCATGCTATGTTGACCTTGGTTTATTTCCATAAGTGTTTTTTACATACTTAACTACACTTTCTTTTGACGTTCAATATAGTACAGTGTTTGTGTATATTCCGATATTCTTCTTCTTCTTCGTCTTAGCGAGTGGGTTTTCAAGTCGAACACCGACCAGATGAATCCTGGTATTCTGACATTGATTGATTTGAGTTTGATTCTGATTTTGTTTGTTCCTAGAATCATGTAAAGGCGTGCAATGCGGCGCCGGGCGACGGTGCGCAATTCGTGATGGACGAGCGCGTTGCGTGTGCGCTGCAACTTGTCGGAGAGCTGGTGCTGTCTGCGGGAGCGATGGCAAGACGTACAAGTCACTCTGCCGGCTGCGGCGCAGGTCCTGCCGACGACCTGCCAAACATCTCACTCTAGACTACCCGGGGCCTTGTCGAGGTAAGTTCATCATTAAAATTCACAGGCACAGATAACAGTCACAGCCCCTGCTGCAGGCTATAGACCCCCCCAAATCCAAAGGCATGCCATTGGACCCGGTGTTCCGCTCTTTGCATCCAGTTCCTGCCGGATACTAATCGTAAATCAATGCCCCAAATTCTTGCGCGTAGACCCCAGTCTATTTCGTTAGTTGAATTTCAGTGATGCAATCCATCCTTTCATTGTTGACACCGAAAAGTATTTTATATCAATCATATTTAACAGGCTTTTGATGCTAATAACTAGTGTAGGCTTCTCTCTTCACGGAGAACAAATATAAGTAGGTACGTAATAAAGGTATTCACTGAAAGTCCATTATGTAACTGGGTAATTACTAGCTCACTGAAGCTTGACCGAACGACTGGACTGTTGCTAGGCTCATCGCTCCTGATATTTTATGCTATTTCCAATGTGATTGGCAACGCTCTACAATAAGTCATGGGGCTGAACTGCATTAACATAAATATTAATACAACCTCAATCGTAACAATAAAACCCTTTATCCTTTAATTCGTCGTTGCTCAAAGATTACAAAACCATCCGGTGATTGGAAAATTTTATTATTTAAACTTTGCAAAGCCATCTCCCAGGAATGGACAGCAGCGAATGTAGAATCTTGCACTATGCTTGCCAATCCGCCCTGCCAAGCCATGCCGTGATTATGGCCAAATACCCTAATTCAAGTGAGTCTGTAATTTTTTAGACCGAAGTGAAGGTCATACTAAGAAGAGCTAGAATAGGAAAGAAACGGTTGAAATAGTAAATGTTGAAGGTTCTCTGACGCGACTAGTAGACGTGCATCAGACTAACCAACTATGCGTGTACAGCTAGCATCAATGGGATAGAGTAAGCAGCCGGTAATAGTAAAAAAGCGCGCATTTATTGCGCAGTCACGTCACGGCGCGCGCAAGCACAATGGCGTTATTTGCGCCCGCACTGTGCGATACACGCGCAGGTACTGCCAGATACAACAATTAAAATTTTCCTAAATTTTATCTTCTTTTGCGTAGCGATTTCCTAGCTTATTGCTGTAAGTACGCTCCCCGACTTAGCCTTTTCCACATTGGGTATCCGCTGAACGTGTAGAACGTTGTTCTCCATATGGATTTCCTAAACATTATTTTGTCTTAAATGTTACATTCATTAATAGCTCTATCGAGATCAAGACATAAACAGTTACAAACCGAACACAAAATAAAATCTTCTTCAAGAAGAAGTAGACGAAAGGTAGATCAGCTAGATTGTCTATATAATGAAAAAACGATACATGAATGACAAAAAAAAACAGTTAACTTGGTTTAGAAATAAGTACTTATATATTAAATTTTCTTCCATGCTCGACTGGGAGCGAGAGAAAAATATAGAATGTGTCAGATGAATTTCCTTCCTGTAAAAATCAGCTAAGGGATCTGAGGGTTTCAGTGTATTGCAATGTGGGCGATGGGCTGACAACCTGTCTCTGCAGCAATATACCTGCAAATCTATCTTGAATAACCTTCTAAACTTTATCGGACGTGGCGCAACGACCTTTGTTTGGGTCGTTTACGCTCTACCTACCCCATTAGGGATAAAGGCGTAACTATATGTATGTATGTACTTATATATTATATATCATGTTTCTATAAGGTTTCTATGAATTCGGAAAGTTCTGGCAATCCAACCTAAAAGCACCTTGTTGCCAAGATAGTTTTTTACTCTACACTGGTTTTTTTTTTAAATATGGTCCGGTGTCGTATTCGATTCATTCAATGCAGTTAAATAATCCATTGTGTATAGTGTCTGCTTTCTTGTTAAAGCCTATTTATTTCGTAGCTCTGTATGCAGCCTAGGATAAATCACGCTTGTACACATTATGAACTATGTAGAGCGTCAATGACATATCTTCTTCAGATGCACGTTCCGCAAGACATAAACAAACGTCGTTTAAATGGCTGTAAATAACTGCGAAATTATCCGAGGAAAATAGTGTTGTTCCAAATCCGAAGCGATTTGGCTATATTTAGAACAGCATTGGGCGCCGGGCGCAGTAACCGACATAGCGAATTGGTGGGCCCACGCGCAAATACTCGTAAAATGCGGTGGTGTTGCGAGCTTTTGAACCGCTGATATGCGCTTGCGCAGCCGGCCAAGTATAGCTCTGATTCTATCATTCAAAACATCAGATCATCTGAAAATTACACAGTTGTTAATCCTGAATAACACAGAATGCAAGCAAAAATAACGTACAGAAAAGGTTATCAACGAGAAATAAAACAGTTTTTGAAACCTCCTCAGATGAGTGCTCCTGGAAACGTCTCTTTGGAGTAAATAAATAAAACGCACTTTAGATCCAAAATTATACACTAATTCCACAAAACCAAAACAAGGAAAATTCATAACGGGAAGGAAAATCCATGACTTTTGGATAATTTCCAAAATAAGCTGTACTCGTATCCTCCATGTTGTGCGTTATAAGCATTGGCAGACGAGTTGTAAACAAATTACTCCAGAGAAGGACTATAAGCACAAAAACTCCTTGTAGGCGGACTTATTGTCACATAAATAATGATAAAATACACGCGTGTTTACTACCCCACCCTACCCAACTAGTCTAAGTCAAAGACACAATTTAAAAATAAAAAGAAGGTACAACAAACTGTAAGAACAAAAAAAAGCATTTTGCTCTTAATTGCATAGATAAATACGTGTGCAGTCCAAGTAGTGAACTGGACTGGGTGTTTTGTTTTACTTAGTCTTCCATTGAGCCCGCCAGCCGGCCTGGCGATGAGACACTCAGGATAGTCCTGTCAATAAAGAGTTATTTTGTACAGAAACCTTACAGTAATTCCACGAAACATTTAAAGAGGTATATTAATATGTCATTAGTTTTATTAGTTCTTCCATGCTGGCCTAGAAGCGAGAGAAAAACATAGAATGTGCCAGCTGCATTTCCTCCCGGGCATGCTGTAAAAACCAGCTAAGGGATCCGAGAGTTTTAGTATATTGCAATTTAGGCGATGGGCTGACAACCTGTCACTACAGCAATATACCTACAAATCTATCTTAAATAACCCTCAAAACTTTGTCAGATGTGGCGGAACGACCTTTGGTTTAGGTCGTTAACGCTCTGCCTACCCCATTATGGATAAAGGCGTGATTATATGTATGTATGTATGTAGTTATATTATATGAGCACACCAATACAAGCGTTGTACGCTTAAAATTATAAATTAAAGAAAACTAAAACTGTTCGGTTGGCCTAATAAGAGTTCAATAATAAGGTCGACCAAAGATAGAGCTATTCAGTTCAGTTTAGTTCGACAACAACTACCCGAGATATCCTGGCGTTTCGCTAGACAGATCTCTTACTAATAAGAATACCTGCGATAACGCCAAGAAGACACTAGCGGAATAACTTACTGCGTCATCTAACTACCACCAAATGGGGAGCTACGCCACACGTGCTAGACAGGACAGGACAGGGCTAGCGCTAGCTTACTCAGCTGGCGAGTACGCATCTTCTGTTTGGAGCCGCTCCACTCATGCCAAGTAAGTGGATGTAGCCCTGAATGACATCTACCGGGTCATCACTGGTTGTCTCAAACCTACACCAGTGTCAATGCTATACCCAGTAGCTGGTATAGCACCTCCAGAAGTCCGCAGGGCTGTAGCTACCTCGACTGAAAGGGCAAACGCAGATCACGACTCGTGGCATCCTATACACGCCTACGTCTCCGTGCCCAAAATACTAAAAAGCCGCCGCAGTTTTATTCATCGTGTCGCCCTCTCTACCGAACCTACACAGGCCAGATGTGAACTTTAGCGCGAAAAAGCTTCTCTGCCTACTCCCATTGTTCCGCTTGCCGAGAATCTCCCTCCTAGACATGAACTACCGTGGCTGATCTGGAAGTCCTTTAACAGGCAGAAGTAAGAATAAGATGGACAGGTGGGGATTTTCGGCTAGCTCCGATGTGGACTGTGTTTGCAGTGCAGTGCAAACCATGGCACACTTAACATCGTGCCCAACACTTGCACGCCAGCGAAATAGGGACGGCAGTCAATCCGCAATACAAGTGGCTGAATTCTGGGTCGCTACGATGTAATTTCTCGTGCTCCATCGACACGCTATGAAGAACAAGAAGATCGATTGTAGACAGAACTTTAGACTCATTTTATAGCAAATTCATGCTAAAGCTAAAAAGTTAAGATCGACATCATTTTTGATCGACCCACGTTAAATCCCCATACGAGTATTTATAGGGCAGAAAGCAACACATCTGCGCAACGTTCAGCGCCGAAGGTTCCGTTAGGATGGTCCTGAATCTGGGCGATATCTTCATTTCGGATGACAGCTGTTAAAATTAAAATGATCATATCTCGGAAAATATCGGACTTACTACGACTAATGATAATACCAATCTGAAATCCCTGGTTGGCTGGACTAGCTACAAGGTAACGGTGGCGGCGGCCGGTTCCTGTAATTGCACATTGCCGGAGACATCCTGTGCTGCTGCCTGCTGCCTGCCTGTCTCCAGATACAATCGCACCACTTTTACAAAGCACCTAAGCTTTCCGACATAATGTAGTCTAGTTTCTACGTAACGAAACAATTTGTTGAAAATTCTTTGATTTCATTAACTAGATTTAAAATATAATTTTTTTTTGGCTACCAAACGGCGAAAATTATCATAAAATAATAATTTCTCGATTCCGTATTTAAATTAAATCAGGCCATTACGCTTCTATTGCGTTAGATAAAATCATAAGAAATAAGTAGGTACCTATTTTGCTCAAATAACATAAAACAACGCCATAGCTTCAACATCGTGTGGATTTAATTGAATAAACACGTGTTACTATTATTATCTACATAACCGTGTACCAGCACATCGACTACGGTGCGGATACCTATAAAATGGGCGTGTCAGACACGTTCTTGGCCAGTTTTTTATATGTAGAATTAATAAATTAACTGGTTCGTCGGTTCCCATTTATTATGCCTACACTAACGCCATTAGTGTTCTTGTAAAGAGCTTTTCACTTATTTACGACATTGTTTACGCTAACTGTACAAACCTAGTTTATTCTCTATTGAATTTATCGTAAATATTATCTTAATAGGGCTGCTAAGAGAGTGCGCAAAAAGCGCGCATAAATATCGTATTTTCCTGCGGGAACATGAAATGTGGGGTCATTACGCGTTTGCTGTGTAAAATATAAACTGTGCGCGGTTGCTAGTTCGCTTCAATTTACCTGGACGACATATATAGGGTCTTACAATGTATTTCTGAAAGAACCTATGAATATAACAAAAAAAAAACCCACGCAAAAAGAAGTTTTACCTTATAAGCAGGTAGCACTAATAACCTTATAAGCTAGTAATACTTTTTAGGGAATAAAACTTGGAGATATTATTTTGAGCCACAGAATACTTAAAAATGAAAACTATCATATTTATTTAACAGTTTATCATAGAGAAAAATAATACAGACACTAGTTTTATGTATTCAAAACATACATTGTACCTACATTGTATTGATGTCGAACAGTTCTGGAAACAATAATTTCGGATCTGCCTATCAAACTTTAAATGTAAAGTCGATTGATTCCGATTTAAATATCATCTGTTTGTAATGTCCTACGTAAGTGGAATCATCTACCCAAAAACGTCTTTCTTCAAGTTTTAAAACTATTAAGGTCCAGTATATGCCTTGGTTGTACTATTGCAATTATTTACTAGTGCGCTCGGGGCCTGCGCTGGAGCGGCTAACAGCAAAAAACAAAAGTCGATCTGAACGTAGGTAGTTGTAAGCGCGGCGGAGCGTTACCACGGAACTCTAGTAGACTAGACTAGGATATTTACGATGTTAACCTTACGACAACTTTTTATTTGCTTAACTTATTAGAATTGTTATAATACTGGGTAAATACAATATGTAAGAGAAATACTTACAATCCGGGAAAGAAGGTTAAACACAACTCATGTGGGAAGTTATCGAACCTACATAACAACCCTGACTAATTTAGGCTGGAGGAAAACGAGGCACTGGTAATCCCACATAAAGGCGCAAACAATAAATCCAAAGAATTGATTGATAACAGTATATTTTCTGTTACACCTTATCCTGCGCTCGCTAATGCGCTTGCCAAGCGTTACGTACAGTAACTTTCTTTCGTTTGGGGAAAGGCATGTCCTACCGTAGAATTTTAACATATACATATAATCACGCCTTTATCCCTAATGGGGTAAGCAGATCGTAAACGACCTAAACAAAGGTCGTTCCGTCTGACAATGTTTTGAGGCATATTTAAGATCGATTTGTAGGTATATTGCTGTAGTGACAGGTTGTTAGCCCATCGCCTAAATTACAATATATTGAAACCTTCACTTAGCTGGTTTGTACAGCATGCCCGGGGGAAATGCAGCTTTCATATTCTATGTTTTTTCTCTCGCTCCCAGGCCAGCATGTAATTTTAATGGCTGCATAATAAAAGGACCTATTATAGCTATACTAGTGTTCTCTTCTTCTTCTGTCGAGTGGGTATCGAGTCTATCGACCCGATGAACCCTGGTGTCAGAGTTTTAAAACCGCCTAGTAGCACAACTATCAGGCCTCTGACATCGCAATTATCTTGTGTAAAAACCATTTGTACTAAATTAATGTTTATGGAGCACATTCTATCAGATTAATTAATAAATCCTTATAATTATTCAATATTATTGTACATAAAAACAGAGCCCGATGGTGTAGTGGATAGGGCCGCTGCCTCCTGAGCGGGAGGTCGTGGTTCGAACCCCACCAGTCACCACGTACCAATGTGTTTTTCGGTTTTCGAATTTCATATGTACGTTTATTCGGTGCTTTTTCCGTGCTTCGGAAGGCACGTTAAGCCGTTGGTCCCGGTTAATATCGTTTAATACCGTAGATATTAGTCGTTAAGCCATATCAGAGGCCAGTGCTAAGCATTGGCGGCTTGAAAACTCTGACCTAATCTAGGATTGGGTCTGGTTTCTCTTCTGAGTTGCGGAGGTCAGATGGCAGTCGCTCTGTGTAAAAACCAGTACCCTCGTTCAATCCCCTAGATTAGGAAGCCGACCCCGTGAGATACGGGATTAGGCTAGGGAGATGATGATTGTACATAAAAACAGCTACCTTTTTTTAAAATGCTTTCTAAGGCACACATGTATTGCTTAGCTTAATGATATACATATTTATTGCTTATTCATCACATACAAATGTTCAGACATTAATAAACATTAATTAAAATATATTTAATAAAGTCCCAACATTGGAATACGATAATAAAATGTTTGAACATAAACATATATATATAGTGTTCTCTAAGACCTTGTGTATGGTAAAAAGTACGAGAACCAGTAGTACCGTCCAGCGTTGCACTCATTCACATCCATGCGCCCGCGGCGATGCGCCCGCGCAGACGTATCGCGCATCGCAATGAGCCTATTGAGACCCGATGCCAATAGAGATGTATTCAGTAGGAACCGGCAATTTGTTGCCGATAGTAGGGGAGGAGCCGCCATTACGGCCAGGACTTGGATTAATGCGGAGACTAGGAAACATGTAGAGGGGTGTGGAAGACCAAACTGGAAAGATCTTTGGGAAAAAAAATCCTACATACATACAATACAATAATTCTTTGTTGCTCCAAAATTATTACAGATACAAAAACAAAGAATAGAGTACCCTACAGTAAGTACAATACAGGCGGCCTTATTGCTAGGGTAGCAATTTCTTCCAGGCAACCTTTGGGTACTGGAATACGTAAAATAAGAAGGAAAGCATACATACATATAATCATATAATCACGCCTTTCTCCCTAATGGGGTAGGCAGTCAACGACCCAAATAAAGGTCGTTTCGCAATGGTTGATAAGTTTTGAGGGCTGTTTAAGATGGATCTGTCTGTACATTACTGTAGTGACAGGTTGTCAGCCTATCGTCTAAATTGCAATGTACAGAAACCCTCGGGGAACCTGTGGGTGGTTTTTACAGCATGCCCAGGAAGAAATGCAGCTAGCACATTTTATGTTTTTCTCTCGCTCCCAGTCCAGCATGGAAATAATAATATTAATAATGTGCGAAAATAACTCTGCCTATCTGTTACTCCTTGTATCACATAATTATGTTATGAAAAATATAGAATGTGCCAGCTGCATTTCATCCCGGGCATGCTGTAAAAACCAGCTCAGGGATCCGAGGGTTTCAGTATATTGTAATTTAGGCGATGGGCTGACAAACTGTCACTACAGCAATATACCTGAAATCTATCTTCAACAACCGACAAAACTTTGACAGATGTGGCGGAACAACCTTTGTTTAGGTCGTTTACGCTCTGCCTACCCCATTAAGGAAAAAGGCGTGATTATATGTATGTATGTATAGGATTAATGATATGGTTAAAATTTAATTTGCAATACACCTACAAATCTATGTTAAATAACCCTCAAAACTTTGTCAGACGTGGCGGAACAGCCTCTGTTTAGGTCGTTTACGCTCTGCCTACCCCATTAGGGATAAAGGCGTGACTATATGTATGTATCTTAAAATTTAAACAGTCAAAATTCTTGAAATCAATTTGTAAAATGACAAAAAGTGGTGTACGAAGAGGAATCTGGAATATAGCGATATTATTAAAATACGATACTTATTTATTACGGTGACAGACTCGAATATTTTAAATGCAAAAGCTCTCTAGTTTTATGGCTCCAGTAGTCGTATTTTTGAACCGCTCGAAAGCTAATGCGCATACGAAATGTAACGTTCGCATGGGATTTCCGTACAAAATGTCGAATCGAATTTGATTCAAGTGATTCAAAAATATGGCCCCAGGAGTCCTATTTTTGAACTGCTGGAAGCTAATACGCAAACAAAAGAATAACTTTCGCATAGTAAATTGTATAAAAATCGCATGCGAAAGTTACTCTTTCGTATCTTGGGCATGAGTTAGTAAACTCGTGACGAAAAGTTCAAGTAAAACAATGCCTGCTGACCTGCAGTAGTGGACAGACACTAAAAGAAACAATAAAGGGATAAAAGAGGTCAAGAGGTAACGCAGTGTCGTTCCTTCTAGGTTTGTTTTACCATTGAGTTCTGTTTTCCGACTATCCCAGTTGAATTTATAAGCTGCAGTTTGTTTTATCTCATAGGGATTTCTTCCATGCTGGCCTGGAAGCGAGATAAAAACAATGAATGTGCCAGCTGCATTTCCTCCCGGGCATGCTGTAAAAACCAGCTAAGAGATCCGAAGGTTTCAGTACTTATACTGTAATTGAGGCGATGAGCTGACAGTCTGTCACTACAGCAAAATACCTACAAATCTATCTTAAATAACCCTCAAAACTTTGTCAGACGTGGCGGAACGACCTTTGTTTAGGTCGTTTACGCTCTGCCTACCCCTTTAGGGAAAAAAGCGTGATTATATGTATTTATGTAAAATAATTAGAACCTATAGTAATTTATTTATTATCCAACATAGCAACAGTAATTTCTATTTGATATGCGTCATAAGATTAGTGCTATAAAGATTAACCTTTCATCAATTTCGAATTAGCAGCGAACGTTCAATCATAGCGGAGTGCATAATACAAAGTGCAGTAATTGTGGTGCATTGTGTGTGCACGACATTGCTGCACGGGCAATCTATCAAATAAACTGCCTATGATGGATGGCCTGTTGTCAGCTAACTGCCTCCGTGGTCTAGTGGTCTGAGCCATGGGTCTCCTGATCCGGAGGTCCTGGGTTCTAGAGCCGGTTGATATTTGTAAATTTTTCACTTTGCGAGATTTTCCCCAGTTTGGTTAGGACAATGCAGGCTGAATAACCAGATTGTCTAGAAGAAAAAGATTCATAATGAATAACACTTGTTTATCGTTTAGTGTTGGAAAAAGATTCCGTGCTTCGGAGGGCACGTTAAGCCGTCGGTCCCGGTCGCTGTCTTTGATAGTGGTCGTTACACAAACCATGTCAGAGGCCCACTAGCTGTCAATTTAAAACGCTGACACCAGGGTACATCGGGTCGGTTGAACAATACCCACACGACAGAAGAAGAAGACCGCACGGGCAATCTATCAAATAAACTGCCTATGATGTATGACCTGTTGTCAGTTTGTAGCCACAGACGTGCTGGAATATTGCCAGATGTGGAGAGCAGGTTAATCCTAGACTAGTTTTGATAAAGAGGTTGATGCTTAGTTATGAAATTATTTTTAGTGATTCTTCTTAGCGAGAGGATTCTCGATTCGACCGACCCGATCAACCCTAGATCTATTATTATTACTAAAATTAATTTAATTGTAAACTAAACTGTAACATGGAAGCGCCAGTCGTCTTCTATTCTGTTCTGTGACTGAACAAATACATAGAATAGACTAGCTGTTTCCCTTCCCACTAGGCCAGACTAGAATTTGCAATTAGAGAGGCCTTGGATACAAAAACTACTGTATTTATATACCGACAAGCTCGACTATGGCACTTTCAAGCTAATTTGCGTACCTATTTCACCTTGATTGAGAGCGTGGCTGAAGTGGTCTGCAGTATCCAAGGCCTCTCTGTTTGCAAATTCTAGTCTGGCCTAGGAATCTTGATCCACACTCGTCGCTCGGAAAAGCCTCTGTTGTAAAATCTAAGTTGGTGACAACTTGACTGGTTTAGTATCTGAAAAGCGCGTTCTTCTTCCTTATATACCGAAAAGCAGACGTAAAAGTCAACTCACGCCTATAGGCGGCCTATTTATTTCTCATTTGGTAGACAGGTCATCAAAAACTAATGATTGTAGAGCCAGGTTGTCAGACCATCATCTAAATTGCAAAACACCGAAACTATGGCTAATTTGCGTACCTATTTCACCTTGATTGAGAGCGTGGCTGAAGTGGTCTGCAGTATCAAAGGCATCTCTGATTGCAAATTCTAGTCTGGCCTAGGAAACCTGATCCACCCTCATAGCTCGGAAAAGCCTCTGTTAGTTGTTGTCTGCGTGTATTTTCCCCGGTATAGTAACTCAACCGAGGTGTCGGGTTGTGTCTGCCGCCGGCCTGCTTCATAAACTTGATGCTGCACGCTCTTGAAACTAAAACTATCGTATCATTACTTATTTGATTAAATGTTTATTGCTGGATACCGCAATTAAACATCTTAGTTGTTTGATGGTTGCTTGCTTAGTTTGTCAGTGTATTTTTACATTATTAGACTCTATTTCGGACCTAATGGCTCTCTTTAGCACTATGCAGGCAGGCGGGTCGGTCAATCTATATTGATGTGAAGGCCTTTACATTTATTTTATGTAGCTTAAGGCGATAGTTGCCACCTTTTGGTAAGGATTTTAAGCTTAATCTATCTGTGATAATAAATAACCTTATAGACCAAACGAAAACATTTAAAAAATATTAAATTAATTTTATTATAGTTGTAAACAAAAAAATAAACGCATATACTCGTAATTAACGTTTTTACTATTAGCAATTCCTTGAAATAAATATCTCGTAACTATACACATCCAAACAATCTCAACGTTGTTTTAACAAGCTAGTATTCCCGCTGAAGCACTAATTATCCCAGTCTAGACAGCAGACGGCCGCCATCGAGTGGCTAGGCTTAGATTACGGGAGTTTATCTAGGAGATAGTATCTAGAGTCTAGATTCTAGACGTGAGCGTGGACCGGCCGTCTCACCTAGCCCGTCGAGTCGAGTACCGTCTGTTGGCCTGATAACTAAACTAGATACAGATTACAGCTGTTTCTAAGTGGATGTTGCGAATATTTCGACTGAAATATACTACTTGGGTAGAAATATGTCAGGCAGATAGTGGAAAACATCGCGTTAGTATTAAAACTTGATAAACTTTCTTAAGTTGACTAATTGGGTCGAAATTATAATACAGTTTTCAGAAATCGTAGACACGCGGTTATTTCAGGAAGCTTTTTCTTGTAGGATGATCCGGAAAGAAGTGTTTTTTTGAGAGGTTATAATATTACATTCTTTTGCATGATTTAAAACAAATGACGAGTAGGTAACTCGAAGCTCAGCTCGATAAGAAATTCATCGTGTGAATTGGAATAATTCCCATATTTTTCATGATTTTTTTTCATCCACAGTGGGTAGCTGCGAGGGTGTTCGTTGCGGAGGCGACAAAAGATGCGTGTTGGACGCAGAATTGGGCGCTCATTGCGTGCGATGCGGGGCGTGCAGCGTGGCAGGCGCGCCAGTATGCGCGGTTGATGGACGGACGTACGCGGGCGCGTGCGCGTTGAGACGAGCCGCGTGCGAACGAGGGAAGGCGCTGCCATTGGCTTATAGGGGTCCTTGTATAGGTAAAACAACCGTTCAGTATGTAAGGCGCAATGGGCGCGATGTGCGTCGTGCAGCGTCACTGGCGCACCAGTTGATAGACGGACTGTCAAAAAACCGCGAAACGCAAAGCGACAATGTTCTTTCAATTCTAACATTAGTTAACATTTTTTTTGCAATACTTACTAAACCTTTCATCGGCAGCAAACGCAACATGCGCATCAATAACATGCGGCGCAGGCCAGCGCTGCGTAGTGGGCGGGGCCAGTGGTGCGCGCTGCGTATCGTGCGGCGCGTGCGGTGGCGGTGGCGGGCGGCGGCCATTATGCGGGTCGGATGCAAGGACCTATCCGTCTTGGTGCCGGCTGCAGAGGGCTGCCTGCCATCATGGAAGAGTAGTTGATCCTATGCACCCTGGGCCATGCGCAGGTAATGTTAAACCCAAGAAACTGTACTAACCTAGCTAACTTTACTGTTGTATCTTGCGGTGCGTGCGGCGGGCAACGGCCATTATGACGGTCGGATGCAAGGACCTATCCGTTTTGGTTTCGGCTCCAAAGGGCAGCCTGCCATCATTTAAGAGTAGTTGATCCTATGATGTAGGTACCTATCCTGAACCATGCGCAGCTATTGTCGAACCCAAGAAACTGTATTAACCTTTATCTTTGATCCATTTGATGGCACTGAGCCAGCTATGTAAGTAAACCCTAGTTTTTGTGCTACCAATAGATAAACTAAGATAATAAAATTAACTTCTGTCTGCAACTGCGGCGTCTTAGGAAATTTTATATGAACAGTCTCTGGTAACTTGGCACATCAATCACTATACGGAATCATCTAAAAATCTTACGATTGTCTTAATAAATGTTCCTAAACTTACATCCACTCTCATTCCTTATTCTTAAATCCACTGCTCCAAAAATCTTAAGGAAATTGCACTCTCAAAATTTCATGTCTTAAACCGCAGAATACAAAATCAGATTACAATTCAGAAATGCATTAACCCACATACACTCACATACAATTTCATACGTTGCAGTTCTTGAAGCAACACGTTATCTGCATCTCAACATCTTCTTTGTATTCAGCGCTATTCATGCGTTATCTGCGACAGATGGGAAATTAGCTTTTCATTGCTTCTTATCAATGGACAAGACGTGAATACATTTCGATACAAATCTGCAATGAAAGCTATTCATCGAGCATGACGAGACAAATAAGTCGATAAATGCGGTCAGCTCCTGCATTGTATTTGTACACCAATCGAGAAAATGATTGGATGCATGACCCTAAAATTATACAAGATTAAATGTTATCAAATTATTCCGATGAAATGTTCCTTGTTATTTTTTCACGTAGCATTCGCATAACCACAGAGGAGTAGAACCGATGACCAAAGACGACGTCACGGAAAGTGCAGCTAATAAAATCGTGACCTGTGAAAAAGCTTAGGAAGGCTTATGTCCAGCAGTGGTCTTATTGCCGAAGATGATGTGATGATAATACTATTTAAAAATATATCATAAAATGTGTTTTCTCTTTCTCAGGTGGCAAAAACGTGACGGACATTAGAGTGACTGGTGGCAAGGGTGGGAAAGTGGCGAATAGTGTGGACGGAACGCGCGTCCTTTAGTCATAGCATCGTAGACTTAGCTGAGGATTACTTACCACTTAGGATTCTAGACCAATGTTTAGTTAGATAAATCGCTGAAGCATTTTTCAAATTTTTGTAACACAAAATAGTCTTTCATTCGGGCTAAATATTATAAAAATATTTCCTTTTGTAAAAAATATCCGTCTTGATTTTGTGAGTTTTAAGTGGTGAAGTAATAACGAAGTCACTGTTGGTAAAGGCAGAAGTTGTTCAGTGTTTTTGAAGAAAAGCGCTTAGTTCAACTTTGTGTCTTGTTAGTCTGTGCTGTAAAGGTGTAATTTCTTTGAACCACTTAAAATTTTAGACAAGGCTTTGAAGGTATTATCAGTGAAATGTTTGCATTAGAAATGGTTCAAAGAAAATCGCCTAATTTTGAAGCTAGGGCTTCGTAAGTCAACAACGTGCCAGGTTCCTCTAAATTCATTAAATTCGTAGGTATTTCTATTGTAGATTAGATAAATTTACTGAACCTGTAGCACATTTCGAATTTTGTAGATAAATAATAATTCTATAGTCTTTAATAATTAACACTTACATTATTAAATTTGAGCACCAAATCGTACTTAATATTTACTATTTAGTCAAAATGTTATACATAGGGACTGTAGTTAGCACAATATTTGGTCTAGTTATTTCAGTCACAGTAAAAAGAGGTTGCTCTACGTACTATACATTTGTGTATTAGATTTTTTTTTAAATGCATCTTTGTTAAAGACTTAAAAATTAATAATAATACAAGCCATAGTTCTATTGTTATGATATTTTCTTAAATACATAGTGAACGCCATTAATTAACTCAGGTTTGCATGAGGTGTGCTCTAGTTATATAAATTAAAGTACGTAAAATATAGATTATTTGAACAACATTAATTTATTTTATGATTGCATACCTATGTAGTGTGAACCTCTTTTTATTGTGCATCTATTTAGAGAGAATCGTATTTCCGTGTTGTTATTTGTCGCAACGTGAACAAAGCTTGTAGGATGAAATGAGCAACTTCATCGGACTGACCTAATTGTTCTTAAATAAATAACTCTTTAGTATCTTAAGACTTAAATAATTTTTAACTTCACGAAAAGTGGTTTTAACGCTTAATGCAATATTTATTATTAAGTTATAAAATATGAAGTTTAGTGCAATAATTTTATTTAAAAAATTGTATGAAATTTTTGTTTAATTTTGTTTGTTTTGTTTATTAAACGAATTGACTATCGCAGAGATCTTCAAAATGTAATTCGGAGCGTGTTATGATTATGATGAGTACGTTTTTCAGTATTATGTGTATGTAAAATAGA
Source organism: Scrobipalpa costella (assembly GCA_949820665.1). NCBI lineage: Eukaryota > Metazoa > Arthropoda > Insecta > Lepidoptera > Gelechiidae > Scrobipalpa > Scrobipalpa costella. The sequence continues at coordinate 12,457,829 of OX463312.1, forward strand.
AATATTATTTTCGAAATGTTTACAATGAAAAATTAGGTGATTTTTATAGACTGTAGAGTAAAAAAAGTAATTTATTGTTACTTTAAAATTATTTCCAAAAGGTTTCCAAGGATTATGTTGTGCGTTTGCGAGTATCTGTTTGTATTATTTGTGTTTAGTCTTTGGGTCGAAGAGCATTGTTTCGCGAGTTGACTTTGGCGTCCTGCTTAGCTTTAAATAGTTTAAACGTTTCAAAACTGTCCTTATCTCGAGTCCACATAATCTAGTTGCTTCTATTTACTTTTAGTTTATAGTCAACACCTATTTCTTGTTGCTTATTTTTTTGTTAATAACTGTCACTACTCTACTGTACTATATTGTTAAAAATATGTTTTAATTTCTAAAAACAAAACTATAAATAAAACAATATACTGAAAGAAAGATTTTACAAACTTCTTTATGTTCAATTTAAAAATATGAAATTTCGTCATTTCTTATTTTAATACCTATTTTATTATTTATCATTTTTTTCATGTGTTTTTAGTCAATAAATTTGAAAGCGCTTGTAATGTGGACTCTATTAGATACGTGTTAGGCGCTCGTCAATTATTTGTATTGTAGTGCTAATCGTGTTGTTACTGTATTGTATCGTGTCCTTTACTGTGCTAAATTGTTGTAGTTGGACTCATTGCGACATTAGATGATTGTATAATATATTGTCCTTGTTTCTTCATAAATATTTTACACTGATTCTTGCATTTTAATTGATTCTCCAAAATTAAAGCAGTTTCGGAACTACATATCCCGCAAGCTGTCTGGGATTGTTCAGTGAAAGAAACTAAACAAAATCACAAGGAAATTCATTCAGGAAATAAAAAAAAAAACTTTCTATCCCATACAAAATTACTTTTTATGAAGTTTTTTTTTTCATATACTGAAATAATTTCTAGTTAAAGTTGGTAATTTCGTTGACTGACCAATCCCTATTAGTTTACAGGAGAGCTGTCCCTTACACTCTTATTAACATTATATAGGCGATGTAATAATTTTATGATAACATAAAAAAAATGTTAGATAGATAAAAATAGGGTGTTTGAATAAATTGAAAAACATGGCTTCTTTGAATTCCTATTATATTTTATTACATTTAATGCGAATACAGCTCCGTAATAAAGAGCTAGCTTTAGGAATGTTGTCAAGCATTACAAATTGCGTAGGTACAAGTACAAATTGAATTATATTTACATTGAAAATTATTATATTTTTCCATGATGATATGCATTACAATCTGTGATTACAACTCATGGTAAGAAAAGTTTGCACACGACATGTCTCACTTATAAAACTGTTCTTGTTGTTACAACACACGTTATGGAAAATTTAAGTGATATCGCTATAATAGTATTTCCGGAATTTTTGTTTTAAATTATACAAGCAAAGAATGTCAAATATAAACAGTAGCAAAACTGATAATTTGAAAATACTGAACAAGAAAACTAAGGCAGCAATAAAATGGCCGACCAATGAGAGACCAAGTTTTTAATTATTATCACTTCTCCCATACATTGGCCGAGTAGGATTTTCGTTAGAAAAGTCATAAAATAAACTACCAAATAGTACGTTGAAACTATTTAATAGTAATATAATTTATAGATTCTCACTGATGTAGACCCTTTCTTGTTACATATACATACATATAATCACGCCTTTATCCCTAATGGGGTAGGCAGGGCGTAAACGACCTAAACAAAGGTCGTTCCGCCACGTCTGACAAACTTTTGAGGGTTATTTAAGATAGATTTGTAGGTATACTGCTGTAGTGATAGGTTGTCAGCCCATCGCCTATATTACAATATACCAATACCCTCTTACTTGTTACACCGTGTACAAAACGACATATAGCTTAACTTAACCCAGAATTCACATCTGGTACAAATACAATTGGATTTTAATTACAGAACAACACAGTTAGCCGTTACGATACTAAAGGTTTCTTACACTACGCAATTTACATCGTATTGTTTGGTGAACAGTTAACTAACATTGAGTATCGACAGCGCACGAGTTAGCAGACAATATGACGTCGTGGCGTTCATACCGGCTGTAGGGGACAGCGTCCTGCAAACTGATAGGAGTTGTTCAGTCAACGAATCAGCAGGAATTTCTTTCAGAAGATGAAAGAACATTGAATTTCCCATACAAAATTACCTTCTCGATCAGGCAATTTGTATTGAAAAATCTTATTTTAATTTTCAATTCCTGAAAAAAATCCTATTGATAGTTGTTCAGTTCAGTTGACAAACCAACCCCTTTTGTTTGCGGGACGCACCCAGTATGTTTCAGATCCCAGCAAACATCTTGAGCATGAGACAGTGGGGGAAAATTTCCATTATTCCTTTTAATGTAAAAATCGTTTGTCAAGTCAAGAAGTTTGCCGTGAACTATAGGTCTACAGACTGACATATCCTAGTGGTGTGACCTGGTACAGTCAACAACACCTTTAGGGTAACATCAACAACACCTTTAGGGTAACAGGGCTGCTCCAATGCAATGGAATTTTGTCAGGTGTTCATTTACATATTTAGTTAAAATTTCATATACTTGTACAGTTAAATAACTTGCACAACTATACGAAACTTCAAGAAAAAGAATATACAATTACCCGCGAAAACTTACTATTAAAATAAATATTACAAAGATTTGTCAAATTGTAGTTCAAGTTGTTCTGTGCTGTTTCATTTCTATCCTCTTCTGTACACCTGACGTAGGGTGGACTTAAAACTAGCCAAGCTGTGTCCACACCTTTTTCCACTTCTGTAATAAATATGTATATGCCTACCTGTCCTGTTTGTTATGTTATTCTTGATTGTGTGTTTTTATTTTTTGTAATGTGTTTTGTGGAAATAAAGTGATTTGTATTTGTAACTCGATCGTTTTGGAGCGGCCATGTTACCTAAAGGTGGTATGACCTGGTGCCACCCTGCGCCCCACCACCACATCACCACCACATCTCACCACCTCAGCACTGCGCTCACTGCGCTCACTGCGCTCACTGCGCGCTGTGCTGCATGGTGGTGCGCGTGAACAGCTCCATGGTGAGCGCGCTCAGGAACAGCGGTATGGACCTGAGGAGGAAAACCAAATACCTAAGTGTGTACACAGATAAATACCAACAAAATACAACAGAAGTTGAGAATTTATAGTAGACTAGCGACCTGCCCCGGCTTCGCACAGAAATTAACAGTGTTTCTCCACAATATTATGCAAGTATTATACATATAAACCTTCCTCTTGAATCACTCTATCCATTAAAAGAAACAGCATCAAAATCTGTTGCGTAGTTTTAAAGATTTATGCATACATAGGGATATAGGGACAGAGAAAGCAACTTTGTTTTATACTATGTAGTGATTCTACATTTCAATGACAATTTAAAATGTAATGACATACTATGGGATATCTTGCCTGAAATAAATTATATTTAATTTATTTTAATAAATACCAACAAAAGCAACAAGTTTAGAATTTAACAATATTAATCGACAACAATCAGTTACATCTCAGTGTATTGACCAGGGAGTATGAGAAACATGTCCAGATAAAGAATATCATTGAACCACCTAACAAGTACATTGTACACCCTACGTAGTGCGTATCGCTATAAATGAACGCAGGGAGTGTTACGTTAAGGCAAATTTATGTTATCTATAGTATTTCTAACTCGGTTTTAGAAAAAAGGTAAACAAAGTTCATGTCTTTTAATCGAAAATCTTGTTTATAAAATGAGTTTTAGCTATAAGATTTAACAAGGAGTTTTAGTAATTTAACTAATTTACCAACACGTATCATTTATTTTTGAATAAAAAGACTTTTCAAAAACATTGTTTATTTTTTCTAAAACCGAATTGGAAATAATATAGAAGAGAGTTTTGTCAGCCGTTGACAGGTTAGAAAGACAAGCAGCAGTATTTACCTGTGACGATGCAGATGCAGCTCGACTAGTTCCCCGAGCGTGGCGGAGTACTCCCTGTGCCCCATCTCGCTGCCGTCGTGCAGAGGGAACGTGAGGTATTTACCTGTGACGATGCAGATGCAGCTCGACTAGTTCCCCGAGCGTGGCGGGGTACTCCCTGTGCCCCATCTCGCTGCCGTCGTGCAGAGGGAACGTGAGGTATTTACCTGTGACGATGCAGATGCAGCTCGACTAGTTCCCCGCGCGTGGCGGAGTACTCCCTGTGCCCCATCTCGCTGCCGTCGTGCAGAGAGAACGTGAGGTATTTACCTGTGACGATGCAGATGCAGCTCGACTAGTTCCCCGAGCGTGGCGGAGTACTCCCTGTGCCCCATCTCGCTGCCGTCGTGCAGAGGGAACGTGAGGTATTTACCTGTGACGATGCAGATGCAGCTCGACTAGTTCCCCGCGCGTGGCGGAGTACTCCCTGTGCCCCATCTCGCTGCCGTCGTGCAGAGGGAACGTGAGGTATTTACCTGTGACGATGCAGATGCAGCTCGACTAGTTCCCCGAGCGTGGCGGGGTACTCCCTGTGCCCCATCTCGCTGCCGTCGTGCAGAGGGAACGTGAGGTATTTACCTGTGACGATGCAGATGCAGCTCGACTAGTTCCCCGAGCGTGGCTGAGTACTCCCTGTGCCCCATCTCGCTGCCGTCGTGCAGAGGGAACGTGAGGTATTTACCTGTGACGATGCAGATGCAGCTCGACTAGTTCCCCGAGCGTGGCGGAGTACTCCCTGTGCCCCATCTCGCTGCCGTCGTGCAGAGGGAACGTGAGGTATTTACCTGTGACGATGCAGATGCAGCTCGACTAGTTCCCCGCGCGTGGCGGAGTACTCCCTGTGCCCCATCTCGCTGCCGTCGTGCAGAGAGAACGTGAGGTATTTACCTGTGACGATGCAGATGCAGCTCGACTAGTTCCCCGAGCGTGGCGGAGTACTCCCTGTGCCCCATCTCGCTGCCATCGTGCAGAGGGAACGTGAGGTATTTACCTGTGACGATGCAGATGCAGCTCGACTAGTTCCCCGAGCGTGGCGGAGTACTCCCTGTGCCCCATCTCGATGCCGTCGTGCAGAGGGAACGTGAGGTATTTACCTGTGACGATGCAGATGCAGCTCGACTAGTTCCCCGAGCGTGGCGGAGTACTCCCTGTGCCCCATCTCACTGCCGTCGTGCAGAGGGAACGTGAGGTATTTACCTGTGACGATGCAGATGCAGCTCGACTAGTTCCCCGAGCGTGGCGGAGTACTCCCTGTGCCCCATCTCGCTGCCGTCGTGCAGAGGGAACGTGAGGTATTTACCTGTGACGATGCAGATGCAGCTCGACTAGTTCCCCGCGCGTGGCGGAGTACTCCCTGTGCCCCATCTCGCTGCCGTCGTGCAGAGGGAACGTGAGGTATTTACCTGTGACGATGCAGATGCAGCTCGACTAGTTCCCCGAGCGTGGCGGAGTACTCCCTGTGCCCCATCTCGCTGCCGTCGTGCAGAGGGAACGTGAGGTATTTACCTGTGACGATGCAGATGCAGCTCGACTAGTTCCCCGAGCGTGGCGGAGTACTCCCTGTGCCCCATCTCGCTGCCGTCGTGCAGAGGGAACGTGAGGTATTTACCTGTGACGATGCAGATGCAGCTCGACTAGTTCCCCGAGCGTGGCGGAGTACTCCCTGTGCCCCATCTCGCTGCCGTCGTGCAGAGGGAACGTGAGGTATTTACCTGTGACGATGCAGATGCAGCTCGACTAATTCCCCGAGCGTGGCGGAGTACTCCCTGTGCCCCATCTCGCTGCCGTCGTGCAGACGGAACGTGAGGTATTTACCTGTGACGATGCAGATGCAGCTCGACTAGTTCCCCGAGCGTGGCGGAGTACTCCGTGTGCCCCATCTCGCTGCCGTCGTGCAGACGGAACGTGAGGTATTTACCTGTGACGATGCAGATGCAGCTCGACTAATTCCCCGAGCGTGGCGGAGTACTCCCTGTGCCCCATCTCGCTGCCGTCGTGCAGACGGAACGTGAGGTATTTACCTGTGACGATGCAGATGCAGCTCGACTAGTTCCCCGAGCGTGGCGGAGTACTCCCTGTGCCCCATCTCGCTGCCGTCGTGCAGACGGAACGTGAGGTATTTACCTGTGACGATGCAGATGCAGCTCGACTAGTTCCCCGAGCGTGGCGGAGTACTCCGTGTGCACCATCTCGATGCCGTCGTCGTCCAGAGTGAACGTGAGGTATTCCTCCGCAGACTCCGCGTACATGTTTGATATTCTACAACAAGGAAATAATCATATAATATGTAAGGTGAGTATGGCATATACCCCCAATTTTGGGGAGGCCCATGTCCAGCAGTGAACTGTTGTGGCTGATGTTAATGATGAAAGAAGGAAATAATAAATTCGCTTAAAAAAAGAAAATAATCGTACAAACATCAGCCAGAAGAGGTGACACTATAAAAAAATGTAACGTCGATAACAAACATGCGTTTTGAGCAAAAGTGACGCCGATAACAAACATGCATTTTGAGCAAAAGTGACGCTGATAACAAACATGCGTCTTGAGCAAAAGTGACGCCAATAACAAAGATGCGTTTTGAGCAAAAGTGACGCTGATAACAAACATGCGTCTTAAGCAAAAGTGACGCCGATAACAAACATGCGTTTCGAGCAAAAGTGACGCCGATAACAAAGATGCGTTTTGAGCAAAAGTGACGCTGATAACAAACATGCGTTTTGAGCAAAAGTGACGCTGATAACAAACATGCGTCTTGAGCAAAAGTGACGCCGATAATAAAGATGCGTTTCGAGCAAAAGTGACGCCGATAACAAAGATGCGTTTTGAGCAAAAGTGACGCTGATAACAAACATGCGTCTTGAGCAAAAGTGACGCCGATAACAAAGATGCGTTTTGAGCAAAAGTGACGCTGATAACAAACATGCGTCTTGAGCAAAAGTGACGCCGATAACAAAGATGCGTTTTGAGCAAAAGTGACGCTGATAACAAAGATGCGTTTTGAGCAATGGTGACGCTGATAACAAACATGCGTCTTGAGCAAAAGTGACGCCGATAACAAACATGCGTTTTGAGCAAAAGTGACGCTGATAACAAACATGCGTCTTGAGCAAAAGTGACGCCGATAATAAAGATGCGTTTCGAGCAAAAGTGACGCCGATAACAAAGATGCGTTTTGAGCAAAAGTGACGCTGATAACAAACATGCGTCTTGACCAAAAGTGACGCCGATAACAAACATGCGTTTTGAGCAAGTGACGCTGATACGAAACCAGCGTTTTGACCAAAAGTGACGCTGATACGAATCCAGCGTTTTGACCAAAAGTGACGCTGATACGAAACCAGCGTTTTGAGTGTAAGAAAAATGATAAAGACTATAAGACTTACCTATAGTTTTTGTGTCCAGTTCTGTCCACTTTATATCCTAGTAGCATGTAGCAAACGTCTCTATATTCTTGCGCTGAAGATGTAAATTCCTCCTTCATCCTGAAGAGAAAGCATCATTTAAATTGTCCGTCACATAATGGTCTTTATACACTCAACAATAGTAACTCATATAATCACGCCTTTATCCCTAATGGGGTAGGTAGAGCGTAAACGACCAAAACAAAGGTCGTTCCGCCACGTCTGATAAAGTTTTGAGGGTTTTATTTAAGATAGATTTGTAGGTATATTGCTGTAGTGACAGGTTGTCAGCCCATCGCCTAAAGTACAATATACTGAAACCCTCGGATCAATTAGCAAGACAATCTTTGTTTGGGCTTTACGCTCTGCCTACCCCATTAGAGATAAAGGCGTGATTGTATGCATGTATGTAATAGTAAGTCTATTCCCTAGAATATTGTGGCTGATATTGCGGGTGTAAGGGACGGCGTCCCGCAAACTGATAGGGGTTGCTAAGTCAACGATACTGAACAACTTCCACCAGGAAATTCTTTCAGAAAGTGAAAATAAAAATTGGCTTTCCATACAAAATGTCCACCTCGATCTGACAATTTGTATGGAAAAGACAAAATTATTTTTCACTTCCTGAAAGAATTTCCTGGTGGAAGTTGTTCAGTGCCGTTGACTAAGCAACCCCTATCAGTCTGCCGGACGCTGTCCCTTACACCCCGTAGAAGAATCCATGGATGATGCTCATTTCCTGGATTTATCTAGATTAGATGATTTCTGTTTTCCTTTCTGGATTGCGGAGGTCAGATTGCAGTCGATCTGTGTAAAAACCAGTACCCTATTAAAAATAAGCTGAGGGATCCGAGGGTTTATGTTTATTGTAATTTAGGTGACAGGTTGACCACCGGTCACTACAGCAATATACCTACAAATCTATCTTAAATAACCCTCAAAACTTTGTCAGACGTGGCGGAACAATCTATGTTTAGGTCGTTTACGCTCTGCCTACCCGATAAGGGATAAATGCGTGATTATATGTATGTATATGGTTAATAAGTTAGCGTTCTCACCTCTTCAGTTTAATGCGGCTGCTCTCAAGTTGTTGTTTGAGTAGCAACACCTCCTCGGGGCAAGTCTGTGCTCCGCCCTCGCGCAACGCTGCCATCAGTCTTTTTATCTAAAAATAAACTTTTATGAACATCATAAAAAAAAAACACTTGACACTGGCACAAAGTCTCCTAGTGCCACAAAAAAAAACATGCGGTATTGGGTCTCTATGGTGAATGGTCTATTTTCGAACGATAGTAAAATAAAAATAAATTAATTAATATTTATTTCCAACCACAACTACTAGATTACAAACAGTTTGCATCTATGATGAAGTATAATAGTTTTTAGATAAGATAAGATTCTTTATTCATAACAATTGTTACACGTTATTTTGCTTAATAGAAATTATTATATTTATTACAATTCACTTAGCTAACTATATATTATGTATAATCTATTATATTACAATAGGTAACTTAAAAAAGTCGTCATAAAAGTAAAATGACTCGCTATGCAGCCACTTATTTAATAGGTGTTTGAAGGACACGATTTCTTCCATGCTGGACTGGGAGAGATAGAAAAACATAGAATGTTCCAGCTGCCCTTCCTCCCGGGCATGCTGTTGAAGTCAGTCAAGTTGCAGTGTATTGTAATTTAGGGCTGACAACCTGTCACTAAAGCAATACATATTACAATCTAAAATTGCCCTCAGTTTTTGTCAGATGTGGCGAAAGCGCCTTTTAAGAGGCGTCAAACGCTCTGCCTTCCCCGTAAGGGATAAAGGCGTGATTTATGTATGTATGTAGGACACGACGGAAACTGCATTGATATTGTCTATGTATATGTAATAGACGAAGATGTGCAAGAGATGATGATAGAGTTACGTTGTATGGGTGCGAAAGAGTGAGCGCATCAGTATGGCAGTTCAGTCTGGATAGAGCTGGCCAAGGCGACGGATGGTTAGGATTTTCAAGAAGTCGAATAAGGAAGTCAATTAAAAATGTAATAAGTGTTTTAAGCTTCCATGCTGGACTGGCGACAGAAGAACGTAGAATGTGCCAGCTGCATCTCCTCCCGGGCATGCTGTAAAAACTAGCTAAGGGATTCGAGGGTATATTGTAATTTAGGCGATGGGCTGACAACCTGTCACTACAGCAATATCCAGTTCTATCTTAAACAACCCTCAAAACTTGTCAGACGTGGCGGAACGACCTTTGTTTGGGTTGTTCACGCTCTGCCTAACCCATTAGGGATACAGGCGTGATAGTATGTATGTATGTATGTGTTTTAAACGACCCAAACAAAGGTCGCTCCGCCACGTCTGACAAGGTGAGGGTTATTTAAGATAGATTTGTAGGTATATTGCTGTAGTGACATCGCCTAAATTACAATATACTGAAACCCTCGGATCCCTTAGCTGGTTTTTACAGCATGCCCGGGAGGAAAAGCAGCTGGTACATTCTATGTTATTCTCTCGCTCCCAAGCCAGCATTGAAGTAAAACACAACTTTATTGGACAACACCATTTGTTCAATATGTAGCAGAATCAGACATGAAACTGTATTTTGTAATTAACTCTTTAGCTGCTGAACCCATACGGAGTGTGGACACAAGGGCGTGGTCTTTCCACGTACTACATTAAATAAGCGACATGACTCACTTTTTTGTTGAAGGGTTTTGAGCTTCACTACATTCACTAGGTTATTTTAAGTATTTCTAGTCCAAGACTCAAAGTTTTTTTATGTTTTGGGAAAGCGTGGGGGATGAGTTGTTTTTACGGGAATATTATTATTTTTTGTTTGAAAACCTATCATGTGGGGTATCCAATGAAAAGCCGTTTTAAGCTGATTCTAAAAATATATCGCACTGTTATTTTACAGCTAGCTGTTTTGTATAAATTAAAAAATCATAACCATTCATTTTTGAAACGCGCCATGGCTCTTCCTGACAAGAAACGGCTGAATGTTTTTCTCTAAACTATACGCCATATGACTTGCTACATCTTCACAATCTAAGGGAATGAAAAAGAAAATAGGAAATACTAATGCTTACTATTCATTTTCTAGTTTTAAAAACAACAATATTTCCATATAAATTTGTATGGCTAAAAAATATCCTAGGATAAAAAATAAATGTATGAGTTTTGAACTAGAAATGCTTTAAATGACCTAGTGTTTATATGTAGTGATGCTCAAAACCCTTTAACAAAAAAAGTGGGTTAGTATTGGAGCCTGTTTATTTCCTGCAGTAACGGGTGTTTTTGCGCACAGACATTGCATTGTAGGTGGCAGGGGTTTATGCAAAGCCCGTCTGGAAGTGTACCACCCTCTTGCTTATTTCTGCCGCCAAGCAGAAATGTTAGCACTACTACTCGTATATTTTTGTGTTTCGGTCTGAGGTGCAAGGGAGCCAGTGAAATAAGTGGCACAAGAGACATTCCACCTTAGGTCTCTCGCGGAACTCAGCTATTTCACTAGGATTTAATAGAAAAGTAGTATATGTCATAGGCTACGGTACTGCTTAGTTGCCACTGAACAACATATCAAATGAAATCAAATCAAAATATCTTTATTTACTTTTACAAAAGTTTTCTTAATCTATAATCTGAGGCTGGAACCTTCCTAGTAAGTATTAAATAATACCTGTAGCAGGAGGCCCCACTCTTCTATAACAATTAGTTTAATATTTAATTATGCAGAAATAACTATAATATAATAATATAAAATTAATTAATAATGAAAATAAATAATAATTAAATTATATTAAAATTAAAATAATAATAAAACATGAAAAATAAGTGGTGTGTGTAGGTGTGTGTGTGTGTGTGTGTCATTTAAGATAGTTTTCTGTCTCTTCATAATTTAATGATTTTAGCCAACTAGTTATAGTTTTTTTACATTCCTGATATTTTGGTGTGTTTATGTTGAAGTTTTCATTTAATTTATTATATAGGTATGCAGAATGGGCAGTGTATTGTCGTTTACCGAATTCAGTTTTACAGCGATGTGTAGGAGCAGCTTTAACCTTACTTCTTCTTGAACGCACATATACAGTTGTCTTAGGGAAAGAAGTCCACACGCCTGATATAATTCAGTAGGAAATCTACTTTGTTTGAAGAACATTACTTTGAGCAGATATCTTTGTCCTCTTTCGGCTTCTAAAATTTAGTTTTTGTTGCACCCCCCCAAACAGGTATACAGTATTCAATTATTGATTGCGCCAGTGCTAAATAGATTTGAATTAATAATTGTGTCGATGCTACGTGCCTTAACTTCTTAAAAATCCATATCAGTTTTCTAATTCTAGTGTTAAGTGTTTCAATTTGTTCATGCCAGGAAAGTCGATTCTCAACAATTATACCTAAGTACTTTACAGATGTGACTCTATTTATACAATTACAGTTACAAGCACCAGCATTGTTATGACATGTGTGCATTCTTAGTTTAAGGTTTGGATTTGGCTGTGTCCTTTTGTCGATCGAAAAGCAGATATAGTTTGTTTTTAAAATATTTAATGTTAGAGATTCTGGTTAAGTTAAGCCACTTGGAAACTGAACGGAGTCCCTTTTCCGCAATTTTATACACTGATTCCCAAGATTTGCTAGAAAACACAATGGCTGTGTCGTCAGAGTATGATTTTTTTTTACCACCTTCTATTTTAAGATTTGTTAGCTCGTTCAGATACACAAGAAACAACGTTGGCCCTAAGACACTCCCATGAGGGACGCCGTATGTAATATCTGCGGCATCACTTATAAAACCTATTTTTACTAACTGGGATCGGCCCAGGAGGTAATCTGTTAGTAATTTCAGTGGAGTGCCACGAATACCAATATTTTCTAGTGTTTGCACAAGGTTGGGGAGAAAAACGGTGTCAAAGGCTTTTTTCAGATCTATGAATATAAAAAAGCATTTTTCACCAGTTAACGTGTTAAAAACATTCTATCAATATTCCAATTCATACCTCTTCTTGTGCTGCTTCCAAGTCCACCTGTATCTGCTTCTGTGCCGCGGCTGCAGGGTTGTCAGCCAAATGTAAAACCTGAAAACATTTTTTACATACATATAATCACGCCTCTTTCCCGGAGGGGTAGGCAGAGACCACATGTTTCCACTTGCTGCGATCCTTACATACTTCTTTCACTTCATCCACATTCATTAATCTTTTTATACACGCTCGTCGGTTTAGGGTACTCTTAACCTGAGCTTTCTTTAGGACGTCTCCGATTTGATCCAAGTACGTGCGTCGAGGCCTTCCGCGCCAACATTTATATCCACACTCGCCATATATATATCTGTTTCTACAACCTGTTTGCACTCATCCTCTCAACATGTCCAAACCATTTAAGCATTCCCCAATACCTGTCACTATATCTTCTTTTACACTGCAACGTTCCCTTATCACACTATTTCGTATCCTGTCACTTACTTTGACTCCAATCATACTTCTAAACACTCTCATTTTTACTGCATTTATTCTGCTTCCATGCTTCTTCTATACCATACCCAACTTTCACTCCCATACATCAGTTTTGGAACCAACACGCCTCCAGGCACAGCCAAACTTTTTTTTTGCAAATAAAATAAGACTTCAAGACTGAAACATCGAGTCCTTCGTAGAAAAGTTAGTGAAGTGGTGGTGAGTACCTTGGTGGGTTGGCTGGCGGTGAGTTTCTCGACGTGTGCCTGCAGGCTGTCCCGCTGCGCGCGCAGCTTCTGCGCGTCGCGCTTAGCGCTCTCGGCCTCCTCGCGCCATTTTGTTACCTCGTTACGCAAAGCCTCCAGAGCTGCGGAAATAAATAAAGATAAAAAAATAAAAAATAATTTATTGCCTTATAAAAAAAACCAAATACATTTCAGACTTAACCTAACTTAAAACTATCAAATCAGGCAAAAGGGAGTGACTCAGCTTTATGCATGCGTAGAGTCGCTGCACGACACTACGTAGCGCTGATTTTCAGTCACCCCCTTCTCCTTAAGGTCTTATGCAGGAGAGTGGGTAATAGAGGGTTGTAACTAACAACACGATAAATAACACGTAAGCACAGAATATATAATAGTACTACATTCTGAATGGCCACGCACCTCCCCAGTCCGACATACGTCACACTCCGCGCCGGATTGTGTGTCACATTGAGCGTACGCTTAGCGGGCATGGCGCGCGCATGTTTCCCAGTGTAACGGAAATAATTAAGTTTTTTTGTTCCAAAGATGTTTTTTTTTTAGGTACTGCTTTCTGCTTGTACAATTTCTACACCCAAAGGTTGCCTGGTAGAAATTGCTGCTTTAGCAATAAGGCAGCCTATATGGTACTGTCACGTTTGTTCCTTTTTATTTCTGTTGTATGTGTTTCTTTGTGCAATGAATTTTGTATTGTATTGTGTACTGTTCCGTGAACGGATGTTTTTCCACCACAAGATATGACTCCTATAAGAACTTTTTAAGATTCCCAAGTGATGAGAGACGGTAAGTAACTTCATACAAAATATGCAACCTAACCTATTCTAACTATTCAGTTACAGTGAACTTTAAAACGTTGGTTTAATCAAGAACCAAATTAATCAAGTGATGATTATGACCGGTATAACAAAATTTGTCAACCTTTATAACACCCACAAAAACGCACGCCAAGTGCGACATGCCGTCAGTCGATGTATGACCAAAATGACAAGGTAATTAGGAGTGTCCGAGCTGTGACGTAAATAAGAGCAAATAATGCTATGCTCATGTGGATCTCCGCTAATATCCTACTTGTTTGCATACATACATAAAATCACGCCTTTATCCCTAATGGGGTAGGCAGAGCGAAAACTACCTAAACTAAGGTCGTTTCATCACTTCTGATAGTTTTGAGGGTTATTATTACATACAGATGATTATGATGTATATTGATATAGTGACAGGTTGTCAGTCCATCGCCTAAATTACAATATACTGAAACCCTCGGATCCCTTACTTGTTAGGGTGCTTAAAAATTAGGATATATGTTAATTCAACCACTGGTCGGATCAGAATGAAACTTGGCATACTATATGTATGGTAAGGTCCTGGAGTACTTTCACCGCGGGCGGAATGTAATGGAGATTAAACTAGTGCTATTTGATTGCAGTCCTACAATTTTCAAACTAGTAGTGGTTTTGTTAAACTGATGCTCAACGGGCAGAAACTGTTGGTCTTCTTCTGTAATCTTATAGTAATCGAATCAGGAATATTTTTTTTCATTTGTAATTGTATTTTAGATCAATATTTCTTGTTATTTTCTTCTAAAATGAATAAAATGCGCAGTGACAGGAGTGAATAATACGACCCAATAAAACATCCAGGGTTCTGAATGCATGTAAACCAGTATGTTGTCATTCTCTAATGAGTCGGATTATAATTGTATTTTTTCCATTCGTTCATTCATTTTTGTTCATATAGAGACGTGACACTATCGATGAACGATATCGAAAGGAATTCTTTACAGTATCGTCGCCGGCATGTCGTAGGTCTAAGAAAATAAACATTTGAACGGACAACGCTAATATTATGTCATCTGTTGACTGGTATAAGCTTCATCTGTGGTCGCGTGACTTTTTATTTTCATTTACAACTAATTATGCCTACTTCTTAGTACGCGTGGTAGTCATGAACAATGTAGGTTATGCTTTTCTTTGTTTAAAAAGCTCCTGCCTCTGTGGTCTAGCAGTCTGTGCCATGGGCTCTCGACCCAGAGGTCCCGGGTTCGATTTCCGGCGGGGGACAATGACTTTGCGTTGTTGTTAGTTTGGTTATGATATTGCATTGCTGATCACCTGATTGTCCGAAAGTAAGATCATCCATGCTGTCGGATGGGCATGTAAATAGTTGGTCCTGTGCCTGATTTATCTCTGGTCGTGTCAGTCAATCTGTCCCATCAGAATAAGAGATTGAAGGAACAGAGAGTGCACCTGTGTGTAGTGCAAACACTTAGGCACTAAAAAACGAATCCTGTGCAGTTCGCCGATCCCTGGGAGATTGGCCGCCATCACCGAAAATCGGTGGCAGGACTAATTATTATAGTATGAAAATTAATAGGTACATTTTTAAATCGATGCCACGTACCGTAATAGATATGTGTATTTAGTTCCAAGTCAAAACCCAAAATTCAATTTATTCATTTCCCCAAGTCGTTACTTAAGCTACGTGTAGCGTGATGAAATCTATGTTTGAGTCTACAAAATATTTAGATGAAAAAAAAAGATGCATCAAAATCGGTTGAAATACAACCAGAATTCAATTAACTGCCAACCCCCTAAATAAGGCAGTATGATATATGTATCATTTGTTGAGTCAAATGTCACTTAGTTGAATAAAAAGACTCAGATGGGAGCATCGAAATCGGTTCAGTAGTTCTGGCGTCATGTGGATACAGACAGATAAATATTTCAAATGTAATGTTTTCTTGAAAATATTCAAAGTACAGACAAGACCCCTCTAGAGATTTCTTAGTGTATAGATAGATAATGGTATAAATTCAATGAATAGTGATCGATTTGAAAATGTTACTTAACTTTCATTTTAAAAATAATTTAATAAAACAAGTGTTCATATTTCTATGATTCAGGAAACATCATTCACTCAACATTCATTCTTTATCGATTATCGACTAGGGTACAACACTATCTATGACACGATCAAAAAAGACATACAACCCGAATATTTAAAAAGTGTCAAAAATAAACAAATATGTTAGGAAGCGCGTACTTTTTAAATCCGTTCAGGTATTATCTGTCATACCTCCCTCCCCCCTAGTTTTGGTTGAACGAGTTCTCATACATTTTCGTTTGGTGACGCGTCCAAAGGTTGTTTCGTCCAAGACGAAATCTTTTTCTTTTTCCGACAATCAGGTGATTCAGCCTGCAATGTCCTAACCAAACTGGGGTAAAATTCACAAAGTGATAAATTCTCAAATATCAACTTTGTGTTTCCCCCCTGGGAATCGAACACAGGACCTCCGGATCAGGAGTCCATGGCACTAGCCACTAGACCACGGAAGCAGTAGAAACTGTTGGTAACAGGATGGCTTTCATAGTAAGGATATTCGGAATTAGGATAGAGAGCCCGATGGTGTAGTGGATAGGGCCACTGCCTCCTGAGCGGGAGGTCGTGGTTCGAATCCCACCACGTACCAATGTGTTTTTCGGCTTTCGAATTTCATATGTACGTGTATTCGACGCTTTTTCCGTGCTTCGGAAGGCACGTTAAGCCGTTGCTCCCGGTTAATATCGTTTGTCTTTATATTTTTATTAGTCGTTAAGCCATGTCAGAGGCCAGTGATAAGATACTTGAAAACTCTGACCTAATCTAGGATTGGGTCTGGTTATCTCTTCTGGGTTGCGGAGGTCAGATGGCAGTCGCTCTGTGTAAAAACCAGTACCCTCGTTCAATCACCTAGATTAGGTAGCCAACTACCTCCGTGGTCTAGTGGCTAGTGCCATGGACTTCCGATCCGGAGGTCCTGGGTCCCAGGACCTCCAAACACAAAGTTGATATTTGAGAATTTATCACTTTGTGAATTTTTCCCCAGTTTGGTTAGGACATTGCAGGATGAATCACCTGATTGTCCGAAAAGAAAAAAAGATTTCGGGCACGTTAAGCCGTCGGTCCCGATCGCTGTCTTTGATAGTGGTCGTTACTCAAACCATGTCAGAGGCCTGATAGTTGTGCTACTAGGCGGTTTAAAAACTCTGACACCAGGGTTCATCGGGTCGATAGACTCGATACCCACTCGAAAGAAGGTAGCCAACCCTGTGAGATACGGGATTAGGTAGCCGACCCCGAGAGATACGGGATAAGGCTAGGGAGATGATGATAGCTAGCCCCGTGCACTCACCCTTCCCGTGCTGGTGCTGGTCGTGCTGTGCCAGCAGGTCCCGGTAGCCCTGCAGAGCCTTCTCCAGCTGTTCGACCCGCGCCGACAGCAGCGCCGCGCCCCCCGCGCCCGGCTCCCCGCACAGGGTCACCGTCAATTCTTTCTCGTAGCAGTCTAGTTGTTGACTGTAACAATACACGTTTGTTAATTTTTTGTACATTATGATATAAGTACGGTACGTTGAAAATTATACAGTCGAGGCGATATTGCTAGCCTGATTCGTTATGACGTATGGCATCCTACTATGGGGGGATTCGACAAATTCGAATAGAGTATTTATTTTGCAAAAGCGAGCACTACGCATAATATAAAGTATTAAGCCTCGTGAAACATGTAGGACTCGTTTTGCGAAAAATCGTATTATGACTATGTATAGTTTGTATCTGTTTGAAATGATTTCATGTGTCCAAAGGAACATCACGCAATTCAATCGGCGTTTGGAAATAAATTTTATTCTATAAATGAATTTATGTTGTATGATTTTAAATTACTACAATGAGTATTGTAGTGACATATTTATATTTGCATTGACATGGTTATTTAATTGGTTAAATTGTATTGACATTTTCAGCTATTGCTTCATTTTATCATTATACATTAGTTTTGACATTGTGCTTTATTGTGTGTTATTTTGACATTAGCTATTGCTACATTTTGGTTTATTTTATTACTTTGTTTTACATGTTGAAATTACGTTTATTATATAACTTTATATTTTTGACAATCATATTATTCCTGGACATTCTTATTATTTTTACAATGTAATTATGAAATTGATAATATGAAATAAATAAATCTAAGCGAGGGCTACAAGAAAGTAGAGGCAGTCATTTTCAAAGCGCACGTATATCATACGACGTTTTATAACATATTTGTGAGGAAATATTTGTGAAATAACAGACCCGTTATGAGCACATGTTTTATAGAGAGTATTTATCAAACTAACTTATATTGGTCCAGTACTGATTAGAGATTCGTTTTTTGCGCCAATAAATCTTTTTGAGGCACAGCTCTATGAATACAAATTTCTATTCTAAATGGAACATATCAGTTAGGGTGGCATGTTTTTGTTTAACTTGATTAGTATAGAATTGGAAACAAAACGGGAAAATTTATAATTTTACATAGTTCCCCAAGGTAGTATTCATAACTTGGTCCCATTCTCTTTCTAATCGACATTTCTTGCTGTTATGTCTTTTCGACTTTTACAGCCATTTCATAATGCTAGACTTATTCAGAAAACTCAAAATGAGAACTGAACGTGGTCCTACTTACCGATAGCTATCTCGTTCCCTAGTGACGAGGAGCAGTCGTTTCTGCAGGCGATGTATGAGACTCTCCTGGTTCTTGCGTACGGACATCAAGTCATTCAGTTTGGTTGTCGCCTTGTCACGTTCATACTTCACTGTGGCTAATTCCTGTAAGAAAAAAACATCGAGTTAATTATATTTATTATTTATGATCCAAATTGCAGTCAAATTGCAACCTGTTTCGCAGTAAAAAAAGGTAAGGGGTGTTAAAAATAGGTTGGTACGCTGTTTTTTCAACCGGAGTCCGGTGCCATACAGATTGCTGTGTTACATGGATCTAGGGGAAGTGCCTTCTAGGTTTTAGGGTAATTTCCTTTCAACGTCGAATCTGTCGCGATCGCCACTGGTCCACATAATTCCTGAAGATATGCATTCTAGCTAGGGCCTACGATTTAAAGGTTAACACCTGTGATAAACATCACTTCACTACATAGTATAAAACAAAGTCGCTTTCTCTGTCCCTATATCCCTATGTATGCTTAGATCTTTAAAACTACGCAACAGATTTTGATGCGGTTTCTTTTAATGGATAGAGTGATTCAAGAGGAAGGTTTATATGTATAATACATGCAGAATATAGTAGAGAAACCCTTCTTACCTCACTAAGTTGTGCGAACTGCGACTGCGCCTGAGTGCTGGTAGCTACAGCTGTCAGTTGATTGTTGAGCGCCGAGTCGAGGGTAGATGACAATAGTCTCGCTGATTCCACGCCGTGTGCGCGGGCGGCAGATGTCCACTCCTCTAGGGTCGATTCTAGTGACGCTATTTTCACCTAGGAAAAGAAAAAATAATTGAAGTTTGAACTTATTGAAAGATTCTTGAATATATGATTATATGATTTTGGATTAGAAGAATAATCTTCCAAAGCTGCTTACACACAGTGCCGCCAGACTTGGAATTTGGGTTGCTTAGCGCTTGGAGTTATGATTGAGTTTTGTGTAGACTGCTTGTGCCGCCGGCATGTGTGTATCAGCTAAAGTCGAAAGATGTTTTTACTCTCATAGTTTTATAGTAAAGAGGGAGGCCTTTGCCCAGTAGTGGGATGATGTGGGCTAAATAAGGATAAGAAGAAGTTTTATATTATTAAAAAAAAAACGTAAATCATTTATTTCTTTTTACAAAGTGCATTATAACAGTTTTGATTGATGCCTACTTTTAAGCCAAAGGCCTGTGTCAGGAGGCACCGCTCTTCCATAAAAAACAGTTTTTAGTACGCTAGTAAAAAGAAAACAAATTTTACATTTGATTGACTGCCTAAAATAAAAATTCAAAGAAAACTAAAACTATAATTATAATACTTCTTCAATACTAATACTAATGTGCCTGTTTGTGTGTGTGTGTGTGTATTATTACATACATACATAAAATCACGCCTTTATCCCTTACGGGGTAGTAAAGGCCTCGTATAAGGCGCTTTCGCCACGTCTGACAAAAATTGAGGGTAATTTTAGATTGTAATGTGTATATTATTGGCTGTCAATTATTGTTTAGATAAGCCTACCTTCGCCTCGTGCAGCTCGTGCTGTACCGGCTGCAATATCTCCACCCTGGAGGACAGCTGGTGCACTTGCTCCTCCAGCAACAGCTTGTTGCAGACGGCGTCGCGCAGGGAGCGCTCGGAGCAGTGTCACAGTGCAGGTGTTGTTGAGCCTACCTTCGCCTCGTGCAGCTCGTGCTGTACCGGCTGCAATATCTCCACCCTGGAGGACAGCTGGTGCACTTGCTCCTCCAGCAACAGCTTGTTGCAGACGGCGTCGCGCAGGGAGCGCTCGGTCGCGCGTAGCCGAGTCACTTCCTTTTCGAGTTCCGCCATGTTGCTGAGACGCTTTTGTGCGGTCTGTGAGAGTACAGCTTAGTATGAGCAGTAAGTAACAGTAAATCATCTTCATACAAGTATTCACTATACACCTGCGGTTTCACAACTTTGTTGAACGATTTACTGTCTGTTGAAAACTGGTTGATCTCAGTCTCAGACAGTCCTTTTGAATAGATGTAACTTATTGGACTGTGGGCTTATTTTACTACAGAATTTCACCTTTTATGGTAAAATAATAATTAAAATCAGTTTTTAAACTTTTCAACGAAGTTCCAGAAGTTTTAAGGATTTGAAATACACAAAGAAACTAATTTATCTCCGTCATAAATGCTACTATAGATACATATATTTATTTTTTTATAGCCTATCGGTTGTCCCACTGCTGGGCAAAGGCCTCCTCTTTATATCTGTAGGCGTATCTATATGCAGCCTCTTGTTAGCCATTTTTCAAAGAAAACATGATGATTATAATTAATTTTGCTTCTTTTTCTGATGAGCTTACCTTAGCCTGCTGTTGCCAATCCTTGTACGAATCTCTCTCATACTCAATCTCCTTCAGTTTGCTGTTCAGCTGCTGCAGCTCAAACGTCTGTTTTTCCAACTGAGTGCGAAGAGTGGTGCATTGTTCGGCGCGAGAGGTTTGCTTTGCTACTTCCTTTTTTAGCATTTCTACCTCCGATTGGGCGCCTTCTAGAGCCTGAATTAAGTCAAATAGGGTAAAACGAACTGGGTCTTTTTGTCATTGTAATCAACTTTCTCTTTATTCTGAGGGTCTGGCAGAGGGCTACAAACCCCCTTGGAGCTCTAAACTTGATCATGTATGAGAAACAATTTTATTTTTAGATTTTTCATAAGTCATTCATAAAACAAAAGTTGTTGAGAAACTTGGGTTGAGCTAGTTCATTGGGAGAATAGCACTCATCTACCAAAGATACTAAATGTTTCGATTATGGGACAGGCTTCTTAGAAAGGAAAATATATAAGCTTACCACTCTTAATACATCATTATCATTTACCACTCTATGAGTAGTTAAGGTCAGACCACACTTGAATGTAACTGCAGGGGCGTGACAGATGATTCTTTGTATGAAAATGTATGAGATATACTGCACTGCAGCAGCACTGTAGCTTAAGCGGAGTAGCGCGCAACGGCGCGTCAATGTCAGTTCATACATTATGTCAGTTTTTGCCGCGCCAAATCGCGCCACTGTAGTGACGCACCGTGCCGCGCCGCGCCGCTATGCTGCAGCAACGTCCTAGTGCAGTCCAACCTTTACCTGAAACAACTCATCCATGTCTTTCTTCATCTCTGAGAGCTGATCTTTGCTGCTAACATTGGCATCAAGCAGTTGATCTTTCAAATCTGCTATTTGTTTGTGTAACTCTTGCTTCTCATGTTCCCACCGGTTTTTGGTTTCTTTGTGTTCTTTTGCTGCCTAGAAGGTAGAAAGAAGAAGGTACATCAACACTATTGATCATTTGAAATTTAGCAAAGCAAGGACACTTTATTTTTTCATTTAAAGTAGAAACAAAACAGCCTAGTAAGACACTGAAAGAAGAATTAATAGATAAAGAAAATAAATTTAATTCAAATTAGATTTTATAAAATTTATAGAACAGTGTACCTCAGCAAATTCATCCTTTAGCTCTTGCTCTCTCCTTCTTATAAGAGCCAGTCTATCCTCCATTTCAGATATTGCCCTTTCATCTCTTTTCCGCTGATCTAGTAGAGATTGCTTCTCTTCCTCAAATAATATCTGCATTTCCTTTCTAATGGTATGCTGGTGGTTCACACGTGCTTCTAGTTTTGTTATCTGTGATAAACAATGTTAGAAAATAATGTGAATGTTACTACTTAATTGGTTGTATCAGATTTAATATACATTTTATTAGTGTAATTTTGAATTTAATGTTTACCTGTGCTTTGGCCGCTATGAGGTCGATTTTCATCCTCTTCGCTTCCCACGGCGAGGGCGGAGCGCTAGGAGTGTTAATGGAATCTGTACGCAGCCGTTTCTGAGGCGTCCCTGCTTCTGTTCCTCCAATACTTGACTTTCGCTTGCCAATTGACAAGAGGTTAGAAAGACCTGTGTTTATCAAGAACACCAATAAAGAACTATAAAAACCTACTCGTTATATTAAAGAACACGCCGAAAAATGAGTGAGAGCTTACCTTCTTTTATAGACTGATTGCTATCTGAGAAATTCAGCTTCGTAGACGCCGACAACTTGTCTTTCGGCGGGTCGGTGTTAATAACCCGGCGAAAGGGCTCCAGAACATCGTTGAATAGGGACATATCGCCCTCCTTAGCCATTTTGTAAACGTGAAATATGTTTAAATATTTACAAATTGTTCGTAAATTTAATAAAATGCATTTTATGAAGAACAACACCGCCACAACAGCGCGCGCGCCATTAACTTTTTTTTAATCTGTCATTAAACTGTCTGTCATGGCGGACGGGATGTCAAAAACGTTTCGTTACTTGTAATATGGCACACCCCAATTCACTTTATATAACGCGTTTCGTTATTATCTGTTTCCCATGTCGTTGGGGTTTAGAAAAAGTCAAAATAAAATTGAAACATACAAATATACTATTGAAGTATGATCATTTGCCAATTTGTATGAAATGTATTTGTATTTCCCCTTGGTATTTCCCTTTATACTTTTACATTAAAACATATTTTTAAAAACATATTTTATTCACAACAAATAATAAACACAAATTAGATTTATAAACCTATAAAATCGTAGTCGGGACTTGATCGAAACTTTCACTGTTGTTATCGAAATAGGTGGCTCCTACAAGGTCCCGATGCAATTTACTTGATAGAATACTTAAAATTGCTGATAATAATGCTAAAATTGCGCTTGTTGCTGCTGCCCACCACAGAGAGGGTCGATTGAAAATGCAGGATGTACTATCATTCCCCGGGTTTGCACATGTTAAATCTGCAAAAAAAAGAAGGGACACAATTCTAAATGCACTTTCTAAACCTTTTAATTTTAGTCAGGGTACATTAATTGTCACATTTACTTTTATAAAAATAGAAAATAGATTATATAGTATTTCCAATTCGGTTTTAGAATAAAGGTAAATAAAGTTTCATGTCTTTTTATTCAATAACACATTTCAAAAATACGATATGAGATATGTGTAAGATATAACATCTTATAGCTAAAACTTATTTTAGAAGCAAGATCTTTGATTAAAAGACCTTTTTTTTTTCTAAAAACCGAGTTAGAAATACTCTAGGATATAATTTTCTGGCCCTTTCAAATATAGGTGAAATCTGATCTCCCGTATTGACTCTTCTGAGCCAGACTCCTGAGTTCCCGACATCATGAAAATGAATTTTACAGGTATGTTACTTGACTTACGTAACAACATGAATTGGGTTTTTCGTTCTTAATCAAAACAGAGCTAGCTAATTCAAAACTTACTGCTTATTAATAGGTACAATAACTGGCCGGGCACATTAGAAAGAAATAGCATGGTAGAAAACGCCAACCCTTGTGCAACACTCTTGTCCCAACGTTGTACTGCCCGCATAACAACCATACCTTGCATTATAAATGCCGCCGCTAAAATAAAGAAAATATATATTAGGTAGGTATATGTGTACTGAGAAACCACTTTCAGATTACGGGACAACGTTCCTTACATCATGTACCTATTCATGAAGAAATTAAATAAGAAATCAAAGTTATATGGGATACTCACCACTCACAGCGATTGTTAACGGGTAAAATATCTGATACGCAGAAAATGCAAATCTACAAGATGGCAATGTGCAGCTTCCTCTTACCACGCGATTCGTTCCACAAGTGCAGTTATTGAAAAGCCTAGAATAATAAACATTTTCAATTCATCCTGCCTCTCAAATCTAAAGCTAACTCATAAGATTTGCAAAATACGATTGGCGACGTACACAAGACCATTGAGGTCTTCATAATCATTACACCCCGCTGCACATGGAGAAAAGTAGGTAACTGCTGTATCCACATCACATACTGGGGTAAATCCGTATCTTGATGAATCGCATCTGTAAATAATAAAAGAAAATTAATTCTAACAAATTACAGAATATAGATTTAGAACATAAGAACCTTGCAAGCATTTTATTTATTTCAGTAATAATTTTAATTCTTACGCGCAATTCCCACTGCATTGAGGCTGTGACCATCCTTCTTCAGCTATACCAGCAATTTGTCCAGTAGGACATTGCAGAACAGCTATCACAACAAAGAATATCGCGATGAATATCGTAATTATACCGCCGACTCTTGCTGCCGTGTTTGCTTTAATTCCATCGCTACGAATTGAAAAGCGAAGCCTGAAAATCTGTCTTAATTAGTTAAATTTTATCATACTTTGGATCATAGAATTGGAAACACTAAATTGTAACGAAATATACAAAAAAATGCAAACAACTACTCACCATTGTGAAGCAAATTACTGTCAATGTGCGGAATATTTCACTAACAGCTCGCGATGTTTGTGGATCACTCCAAATAGCTTCAACATGAAATCGAGCCTGAGTAATGAAATAGAGAAAACAAAAAAATACATTTTGCGTTTATAAGAGAACATTATTGTTAAAATAACAAGCAATGATTTACTATTAACTAAATCAATATACTTATTAACTTACTTGTACATAGGATTCGTCTAATCTTATGAAACCAAATAGAGCTGTGTAGAGCAAAGATAAAGCTAAAATCTGTACGCACAAAACTTTGTTGGAAATCATGCGCTTAGCTGAAGAAATAAAACCTGCAATTTGAAATTATGTGTTAACTAAATAATATTTAATAATGGGCATTCACTTTGGAATATAAGTCGCGTACTTTCACGACATGTTTCGGGACATTCGGAGCCCCTTCATCAGGTTGAGTGCGTAAGTATCGGAGTTGTGTACCCGACCGCTTCCGCCTTGTCTTTATGTCGTGATGTACGTGACTTGTATTAAAAAGTGAGTGCCCGTTATTAAATTTTATTTAGAATGTTTCATATAAGTTTAAATAGTTTTGTGTTAACTATATTTTGTAATTTTTTATACAATTGCGGAATCATTACCATGTCATTTTCATACCTGTGTTATTAGTTGGTTGAATAGATTTCCACTGAGGCATTTTAGTCGGGAAGAGTGTGAACAGTACAGCAAACATTAATACTAGCATAGATAGAGATAAATGAGCTTTCCACCAATTGCTTTTGAATGCAGTGGCAATTAGCCAGTTTTTGCCACCCAATCCTAAACTAAGCTGAATGGAGATAAGAATACCTGTTAAAAACATTAAAGAGTTTGAATTGTGATCAAATGTTTTATGATATTTTAATAAGAATAAGGAAAAATACAAACCGTAAAAATAAGCTCCATTCTGAGGGTTATGATCGTCTAAGTAAGTCAGTCCATGTGCCCATATGCTGATCGTGCTGAGACCACACATTACCACCGTAACGATCAGCATGACTATTCTATACGAAGCTAAGTTATCATCAGATATGTCTTCCGCCTGTATACTGGGTTCCGAGTATGGAGAAACAATACCTCCTCCGCAAAGCTCTGGAAAGTTTCACAATTAATACAGTTAAATTTAAATTCATAACTATGTACAGCTGTGTAATAAAATATAAATTGAATAAAATTACAAACCAACGACAGGTGGTGACGATTCTTGATATGAAAAAGCTAGTACAAGTAAACCTGATAACGCCGTGCATCCCAAACATACTGACAACGTAAACTGCCGTTTTGGTTTGCCTAACCATCCCAAGAGCATCCCTAAAGCAAATACTAAAGAATATGCTCCCATTATCACCCATCCTGCAAAGTAAATGTAAGGTTTAAGTACGAAAAACAAATAAATAAAAACAAAGGAACACAATACGAGACATCTCCATTTAAAAAAAAAAAAAGAAGTTAATCATTATGATTTATCAAAGGCAAATTATTCCCTAAATAATTATTGAAATATTTAGGGAATACATACCTTCAAAGAGTGAACGTAAATAGCCTGTGCCAGCATCTCGTCGCAAGAGCAGTAAAGCATTTGTCTCTAACAAAGTAATGACAAGTAGAGTCCCTTGAAGAAATAAATCAAATACTTTCAAAACTAATATATATGTACGAAGCCCATACCACAGCTTGTGAAACACTGTAAAATTAAATATGAAAGACGGGTTAGTACAATTAAATAAGATTTAGTTATAATTTTATTGATCTAAAAAAATAAAATACCTGTTTTTCCTTCCAGTGCGATCATTTCCACCAATTTGAATACTATTCTATTTTGCGATTCCTCTAAAAATCGATTCTAGTTTCGTTTTACATTAATGTTATCTTAATCAACTCAATACCATACCACCAAGTTATAAATCCGATAATCTATGGGATTAGCGATTATTTATCTGATATTTTAATTTATTAAACAATTTATCATAAACAAGAAGATTTCCGTTTGTAAGGTATGTGTCAATTTTAACACTTCTACTTTCAAAATACGAGTACTATAGATACGTTTGCTAAACATAGTTGAATATAACTAAGAAAATGCGATTTATCGGCAATATTTCTCTAGCCAGTGAATGGAGCTCACAACATTGAAGACATGTTTGGGGTCTTTATCTATATGTTTTATCTGTTTATCTAATCAAAACGACCACGCGGAATCAGGAATGAAAATTGTTTTGCGATAATATCTATTGTAGTTATGTTTTTGATGCTATAATAAAGATACTT
Organism: Scrobipalpa costella; assembly: GCA_949820665.1. Classification (NCBI taxonomy): domain Eukaryota; kingdom Metazoa; phylum Arthropoda; class Insecta; order Lepidoptera; family Gelechiidae; genus Scrobipalpa; species Scrobipalpa costella. The sequence goes on from OX463312.1 coordinate 12,485,028, forward strand.
AACAAGAACGAAATGTAACATTTTGTCTATTTATTGAAATACAAATGTAATAAATAAACACCATGAGTCCCTCTAGCAGTTCGTACGATGTCCCTTACACACGGTCATAACTAGGTAGGTATGTGCTGCTGATAAGGATAACAAACAACATTTATTTATACATTTAACGTATGGCAATGGTACCGATTCCTTGAAGACACAAATTAGTTAAATCTCGACAATAAATATTGTCGTCCCGTTCAGTTCTCTCAGATAGACAATGACAGGTATAGACTTATATTAGTTAAGTCGCGTAGTTTGCAGCTACGAATTGCTACCATTATTTTCTGTGAGGTCCAGAGAACAGGGCAGCACCCGGTTTTTTTGCACCTTTAGCACCACCCGGGGCCACGTGTAGGATTTTTAGTAGTTCCTACGGACGTGGAGAAACATCGACCTGTAACGACCAATATTAGAAACTGTGGCCGGGACCGACGGCTTAACATTCCCTCCGAAGCACGCAATCCATTTTCTTGCAGACAATGAGGTGGATTCAGCCTGCATTGTCCTAACCAAGCTGGGGAAAATCTCACAAAGTGATATATTGACAAATATCAACTATGTGTTCCCCCCTGCGAAAGGTAATGAAGGTGTTTCTTAGGTGAAAATTAGCCTATGGCCTATTCGAGGACCTAACCTATATCTGCCAAGACCCAAATCTGCAAAGTTTCATCCCAATCCGTTGAAGTGTGAATGAGTAACATTGTCAAACATCCAAACTTTCGCATTTATTATACCTAATGTTAAGCCGTTGGTCCCGGTTAATATCGTTTAATACCGTAGATATTAGTCGTTAAGCCATATCAGAGGCCAGTGCTAAGCATTGGCGGCTTGAAAACTCTGACCTAGTGGGTCTGGTTTCCCTTCTGGGTTGCGGAGGTCAGATGACAGTCGCTCTGTGTAAAAACCAGTACCCTCGTTCAATCCCCTAGATTAGGTTACGGGATAAGGCTAGGGAGATGAGTAGGATTTGATTGGATCTGAAATGTTTATACCGGGTGCAAGACATCGTCCAGCAAACTGATATGGCGTGTTTAATCAACGAAACTGAACAACTATCACCAGGAAATTCGTACACATAAAAAAAAATACTTTCCCATAGAAAATTACCACCTAGGTAAATCAAGCATTTTTTCTTTGATTTCCAGAAAGAATTTCCTAATGATAGTTGTTCAGTTTTGTTGACTGAACCCCTATCAGTTGGTGAGATAGATTTTTTACACCCTTAATAGAACGTCCGTCCATGTTATTTTTTTACAGCAAACGTTTTGTTTTTCTTTACTGAAGACTAGGCTTTATGAGGATACGAGGCTCCTCTGTCGTAGGAGAAAAAAAAACAAGTGTTATTGTCATGCGAAGTTTCAAAAGTTTTTTAGGTTATTATTTGTTTTCTTTATTTTTAATGTATTTTATCCATGTTTTATTTATCCCCAGTGTATAATTCTTGAGCTGTTTGTTTATATTTGTGAGCCTTATTTATATATGAAATAAAAAATATCAATTATCTGTCTACAGATCCCATTATAACCTAAAATAACAACATGGAAGTGGACCCTGTTCAGAACATGGCTCAGAATGTATATTTCTCGAGCTACGAGGATTTGGAGGTAACTATAGTTGATGGGTTTAGCTAAGCTATCCTCATACAATTTTCTATAGGTCAAATTAATTCTTACTTTGTTTACTAATCCACAACTAAACTTATTGTTTTAAGATTCACAGATTAATGCTCGAAGATCGTCCTAGAACGGAAGCCTACAGAAATGCCATCCTGGGTGCCAAAGATTATTTCAAAGACAAAGTTGTGATGGATGTTGGGTGCGGTACTGGCATTTTGTCTATATTCTGTGCACAGGCCGGAGCTAAAAAAGTTTATGCAGTTGAAGCAAGCAATGTTGCTATTCTAGCTAAGGAAATTGTGAAAGAGAACAACTTTGAGAATGTAATTGAGGTAAGAAATAAGAAAAATAAATGTTGAAGAACATGAAATTAACCTTGTACTTACATCATCATCTTCTGCCTTTATCCCTAATGGGGTGGCCAGAGCGTAAACGACCTATATAAAGTATGTTCTGCCACATCTGACAAAGTTTTGAGGGTTATTTGAGATATATTTGTAAGTATATTGCTGTAGTGACAGGTTGTCAGCTCATTTCCTGAATTGCAATATATACAGAAATCCTCGGATCCTGCTACTTTTTACAGCATGCCCGGGAAAAATGCAGCTGGCATATTCTATGATTTTCTTTTGCTCCCAAAATTCGCTAAATCAAATATAAATATTTCAGGTAGTCCAAAGCAGAGTAGAGGACCTAGTCTTACCAGACAATGTTAAAGTGGATGCCATAGTGTCAGAATGGATGGGATTCTACCTGTTCCATGAGGGTATGCTGGATTCAGTGATTGTAGCAAGAGACAAGTTTCTAAAAGAAGATGGAAGGTTGTTCCCGGAATCTGCCATGGTCTATGTTGCTCCATGTAGGTAAGAATTTGTTAGACGGTTTTGCCAAGTTACTGGAGAATGTTTTTTTTCTTGATAGAATGACTTCCATCATTTTTATACAATGATTCTGCTAAAGTCATGGTAGAGAAAGCACTGGTATTAAAAAAACATTCTTTAAAATAAATAAAGACACCTAATAGTGGTTTTTTCAATCCAACCATCCAACCTAAAACAAGATGAACTGGAGAATTGTATTTGTTATTCAAAAACACTTATACTAGTTTCACAATATTTCCTTTAATCCAACCGGATTTGCTCAACCAAGCATCATCAGGAATGTTATAATTATTATTCATAAACACAACACAACAAATTAATCCTAAAAAGGCATTTAAAAAGGATTTTCTGAGGATTAATTGTATCAAAACTGGTTGGATTAAAGGAAATATTGTGAAACTAGTACAGTGTTTTTGAATAACAAATACCATTAAAATGCAGCAACCAAGTGCTGACAATTGCAAGTATAAATTATATACAACAGGAGAATTTTTGCTAAATATTATTGTGCTATCAATGCTATGCAATGATGAGATCAATGTATTGTATACTAGCTGTCAGCGGTGTCACCCGCTGCCAAAATAAGTTTTCTATTGGGAACGTTGTATTTTCCCGCGGTAAAAGGTAGTGTATGTTACTCAAGGTGAATATAGCTTTCCAATGGTGGAAGAATTTTTGAAATTGGTCCAGTAGTTTTTGAGTTTATTTGTTACAAACATACATACACAAAAATACAAATCTTTCGTCTTTATAATATTAGTATAGATTAACTAAACTACTCTGTTCTGTACTGTATAAAACATTAGTAATTCTTGTAATTAGCAATAAGTTGATTTAAATAACTATCCAAAACTTTCTGAGTCTACTTGGAAGTCAAAATTAAAGTATATTATTTATCTGCATAAATCTTCTGATTTATTTCAAGTTACATCATACTCACCTCAAGAGAAAAGAAAGTTGTAATTTAGTGTTTTTTTTTCAGTGTACCTGCTCTCTACAAATCGTGGGAGAACACATATGGAGTATCAATGTCAACTTTTGCAAAAGCTCTGCGTTCCAAGTCTGACAAGCCAGAGATAACGACCATACAGCCGGATGATCTGCTGGCTGCCGAAGAAGCATTATGTTGGATAGATTTGCGATATACCGACTCTTCTGAAGTAAACCAATTTGAATTAGAACATGTTGCAGGTGAGTCTAAAGCCGTGACTCTTGCTCTGAAAGATTATACGGGGGATTATAGAGCCCGATGGTGTAGTGGATAGGGCCGCTGCCTCCTGAGCGGGAGGTAGTTGTTCAAATCCCACCACGTACCAATGTGTTTTTCGGTTTTCGAATTTCATATGTACGTTTATTCGGCGCTTTTTCCGTGCTTCGGAAGGCACGTTAAGCCGTTGGTCCCGGTTAATATCGTAGATATTAGTCGTTAAGCCATATCAGAGGCCAGTGCTAAGCATTGGCGGCTTGAAAACCTAATCTAGGATTGGGTCTGGTTTCTCTTCTGGGTTGTGGAGGTCAGATGGCAGTCGCTCTGTGTAAAAACCAGTACCCTCGTTCAATCCCCTGGATTAGGTAGCCGACCCCGTGACATACGGGATAAGGCTAGGGAGATGATGACCCGCTGGGCAAAGAGGGGAAGGGTTTCTCAAACATTTCCATTCCCCTCTGCCCCGCGGGGGTATGTTTCATGTTTTCTTTGCGCGCTAGTGTCACGGCTTTATGGAAAACTATATGTCACAGGGAAATGACGAAACCAGCGAATCCGCGTCTTTTGAAATTCTATCAGTTAAATTTATATTCTTCCATGCTGGCCTGGGAGCGAGAGAAAAACATAGAATGTGCCAGCTGCATTTCCTCCCGGGCATGCTGTAAAAACCAGCTAAGGGATCCGAGGGTTTCAGTATATTGTAATTTAGGCGATGGGCTGACAACCTGTCACTACAGCAATATACTTGCAAATCTATCTTAAATAACCCTCAAAACTTTGTCAGACGTGGTGGAACGACCTCTGTTCAGGTCGTTTACGCTCTGCCTACCCCGTTAGGGATAAAGGCGTGATTATATGTATGTATGTATGTAAATTTATAATTAGGTTTTATCATTTTATCTATATCAACAACTTCATCATTTCACTAGACTGAATCTAGTGAAATGATAAATCACTAAACATTTTCAGTAAGAAGGCGTAATGATCAATCGATTACGCCTTCTTCTGACTTCTGCGACATATGTACATACTTTCTTATGTTCTTAAGCCGATTCTCCAGTGCATAAACAAAACACGAAACTTACCCCCGCGGGGCAGAGGGGAAGGGTTTCTCAAACATCTCCCTTCCCCTCTTGCCCCGCGGTGCTGTTTCGTGTAATATTTTAAAGCAGGAGTCACGGCTTTAAACTTGTCTCTTGAAGTAGTATAAGATAGTAATAGTAGTTCCTTTTTCTGTAGGTATCTCTACTTTGGGAAGAACAACATTATTCAATTTCTTTTATGTGATATCTATGACTTACACATAACATAAATCACATAATTAACTATAATTCCTATAATTATTTTTACTGTTGTGAATGTGGATGTTGGATAGTAGATATTTAGTAAATTATTACAATATCAAATAAATTTTAACATGAAGAAAATAATGTGGCCGACTATTGAAATTCCAACTGAGTTTTAGAATAAAGGTAAACAAAATTTCATGTCTTTTAATCGAAGATCTTGTTTCTAAAATAAGTTTTAGCTATCAGATCTGACAACACAATGAAATAGTAGTTTTAGTCATTTAACTAATTTGCCTTATCATATCATTTATTTTTGAAATGTTTTTTAATTTTTTATAAAAAGACATGAAACTTTGTTTACCTTTATTCTAAACCTCAGTTGGAAATACCTAGTACACCTACCTACATATTCGTATATCCTTTTGCAGTTGCCAAGAAAAGGGGCGCATACCAGGGTCTGTGCATCTGGTTCGAATGCCGGTTTCCTGATGTGACAGACTCGGCGCAGCCAGAGCTAGCTCTGTCGACTGGCCCAAGGGACCCTGCTACACACTGGAAGCAAACACTCATCGTCCTGCCAACAGAACAAGAAGTTGATGTCGATGAACCTATCGCTTTTAAGCTGGATGTGGCCAGGGATACTAGCAATTATAGAAGGTTTGTTATTTTATTAGTTTCATGTCATTAGACAACCAGTGCAAAGCCGGTCGGTAAGTGGAATAACGCCCAACAGGGCCTAGTTGAATCAATGGCAATGACATTATAATATTTAGGAACTTTAGAACCAACCTATTTTGGGTACAAGTTTTAGATGTTTTTTATGAAATATATTTTGTAACACTGTGAAAGGTATACTAGCCCTCGCGATACATGGAATCCTAGTGCGAGGTCTAGCGTAACATTGTATTCAGGCATATGTTATCAATAAATCATTTTTTTTTTTATTCGAAAGAGGTTTACAAAAAGTATACATCAGCCGCCGTTGGCACAGCACGCTGGTATTCATCCGTGAGAAGTGCATGCCGTGACGATATGGTCAGTAGCTGAAAACATTTCGATTCCGCGTTTTAAAGAACTACCGTAGATATTAGTCGTTAAGCCATAACAGAAGCCAGTGCTAAGCATTGGCGGCTTGAAAACTGACCTAATCTAGGATTGGGTCTGGTTTCCCTTCTGGGTTGCGGAGGTCAGATGGCAGTCGCTCTGTGTAAAAACCAGTACCCTCGTTCAATCACCTAGATTAGGTAGCCGCCGCGTTAGATAAGGGATAAGGCGACGGGTAATGATGATGATGTTTTAAAGAACTACCACTGCCATCTTGCGGATTTCAACGTAGCAGCGGTGTAGAGTACGATAAGGCTACAAATGATTGCAGTCGGGGGCGCTGGTGTATAAGGGGCACTGACAAAAATGGCATATGGAAGCGGCGTTAGTTCCTTTTTTATTTACTTAACCATTGTAATGTCCTTTATTGTGTACAAACACAAACACGAAGAAAAAAGACTTAACAGGCACTGCTTATTTCTATGAAGATATTTCTTACAGCAGACCTACAGAAGTGAGATTTGATGTCGAGAAGCGGCAATAACGTGCAACGTGCACAATAATATTACTATCTATAGAATATTGCGATAACATAAAAATACAGTATAAAGTATAACCTTTTAAGTAAACTTACAAATTTAATCCCTATTATAAATAATTACATAAAGAAATAAAAATAAATTGCCTCATTCATTTAAAGCCCTGTGCTGTATGTAGGTTTGAAAATATAATTTTTCTGTATTTCGAAATAAATTCTATTGTTTATATAATTTTAATCAAACTACTAATTACCTACGTATATATTAGCGTGGGTGGATCTAGTTCCTTCCATAGAAATATACGTATAAAAGAAAGGGCATATGCACCCGAAAGGATATGAACCAGCCCATGAAACTGAAAAACTTTTCCAAAGGAACATAGGTCGAAATAAAATTTTAAAAAATGCAATCCATACTACAAGCGCTATCAGCTGATGCCTTTTGTATGGAAGATCAATTTATTTTTGTATTTCGAGCTATGTTAATTTGAGAAAGTTGTTCAGTTTCATGGGTTAGTTCATATCCTTTCGATGCATATACCCTTTCTGTTACATGTCATAAAATACGTCGTTTCGTTTACAATAGAATGCGCGACCAGTCCTTTTATATACATACATACATATAATCACGCCTTTATCCCTAATGGGGTAGGCAGAGCGTAAACGGCCTAAACAAAGGTCTTTCCGCCACGTCTGACAAAGTTTTGAGGGTTATTCAAGATAGATTTGTAAGTATATTGCTGTAGTGACATCTTGTCAGCCCATCGCCTAAATTACAATATACTGAAACCCTCGGATCCCTTAGCTGGTTTTTACAGCATACCCGGGAGGAAATGCAGCTGGCACATTCTATGTTTTTCTCTCGCTCCCAGGCCAGCATGGAAGAAATGGTCCATGGTCCTTTTATATTCCCTTAAGTATTACAGCAATGTAACTATTTTGTTGTTCCAGATACAAAATAACCCTCACAATGCTGGACCCAGAACAGGTGACCCATCCCATAGGCTGCCAGTGTCATTTAACCAAATGCATTCTCATCAACGCTTACGTCAAGGAACACCCAGTCAAGGGCGACAATACGAATATAAAAAATGCAGCAGTAACGAACAATACTAAACCAATGATTCTTGAAGAAGACAGGATAGACGATGATGATGAAGATGGCCCTAAGTTGGTTTAGTCCACTGAACAAACACTGGATTCCATACATACATACATAAAATCACGCCTTGATCCCTACGTCTGACAAAATTTTGAGGGTAATTTAAGATAGATTTATAAACTGGATTTGTAAACTGGATTCCACCTAATAAATACATGTTTGAATGCCGCAAAGAAGAGTGTCTAAAAGTTATATTATAAGGATAAGTGAATAAAACATATTGAATTTTTAATATGGCGTTTTATTTATTATTATTAAATTCTTTATTGTTTTAAAATATTAAACATAAAAGTAAACTTAAAAATTAAAACAAAAGGCGAGCTTATCTCTATATATCTATAAGAGATCTTTTACTTTAAGTTAACGATTTAAAATTAACAAGCTTGTTAAATAGTTCAAACAAATGCTTGAGTATTAAATAAATAACAAGTACATATATTAGTATAACACATGCATAATTCATACATAACTGAGAAACGTGTAGTTCGTGATGACGCTCGCGTAATGATGAAATTGGGCTTCTGAAGGCACGCTCTCAATTTGGGCCCCTGAGGGCGCGCATAGTAATTGGGCCCCTGACAGCGCGCTCTGAATTTGGGCCCCTGAGGGCGCGCATTGAAATTGGGCGTCTGAGGGCGCGCTCTGACTTTGGACCCCTGACAGCGCGCTCTGAATTTGGGCCCCTGATGGCATGCTCTGAATCTAGGCCCCTGACAGCGCGCTCTGAATTTGGCCCCCTGAGGGCGTGCATTAAAATTGGGCCCCTGAGGGCGCGCATTGACATTGGGCGTCTGAAAGAGCGCTCTGACTTTGGACCCCTGACAACGCGCTCTGGTTTTGGGCCCCTGACAGCGTGCTCTGAATTTGGGCCCCTGACGGCGTGCTTTGAATCTAGGCCCCTGACAGCGCGCTCTGAATTTGGGCCCCTGAGGGCGCGCATTGAAATTGGGCGTCTGAAGGCAAGCTCTGACTTTGTGCGCTTGGTGACGACGCGCTTTAAATGTGTTAGCGCTGCCGCGGGTGTCAGTATCGCAGCATGTTGGTGACTGACTGTGTGAGCTGCGCCTCTCCGCTGAGCCAGCGGTTGTAGTCGAGGCGCATGAGGAGTCGCGCGAGGTACACGCCGCAAGGGCGCTCGCGCAACGACACTAGCAGTTGCATCAGCTGTTTCACTAGCTTGTTGAATCTGTAATCAAGGATAGAATTAATTTAAAATATCACTAGAAAAAACATACCCACGATATTTTTTTTTAAACTCAGACACACGCAAATTAAGCTAAAGAGTCTAGAAAAGGAAGTATTATTATTTTAACTGATCTTCTGTCGTATCGCGTCTATCGACCCGATGAACCCTGGTGTCAGAGTTTTTAAACTCCTAGTAGCACAACTATCAGGCCTCTGATATGGTTTGAGTAACGACTACTATCAAAGACAACGACCGGGACCCACGGCTTAACGTGCCCTCCGAAGCACGAAATCTTTTTTCTTTTCGAACAATCAGGTGATTCAGCCTGCAATGTCCTAACCAAACTAGGGAAAAATTCACAAAATGATAAATTCTCAAATATCAACTTTGTGTTTTCCCCCCTGGGAATCGAACCGGATGCCATGGACTCCGGATCGGGAGTCCATGGCACTAGACCACGGAGGCAGTTTTAGCAGGAGGTCTTAACTGGTAATATCTTTAGTTTTCCTGTACAAACATCATTGCATGTGTTGCCATAAGTTTCACTATGAATTTGACTCTTACCTATCAGAATATCCCCTGATGTAGTAATTCTCCGCCTCCTTATCAGAAGCCACCTCGCTCATGCAACAGAAGGAGTGGCACAGTTTGATAAGCTCCATGATGTTGCAGAACACCGGGTTGTTGATGGAGTCTCCATCTGTGGAGTCGTTGGTGTTGCCCTCGCTTGACTGGAACCGACAAGATAACAAAGAGTGTTATATTTCATCCATAATAGAGAAACATTTTGATTAGTTCGTGATAACGCTCGCTCTCGTAATGATACATTTGGGCCCCTGACGGTTTGCTCTGAATTTGGGCGTCTGGCGGCGAAGTGTTAGGGCGTTTTTGCACTGCTCCGTATTCGGTCCGTATCCGTGAAAAAATATATGAAAGCTGTCATACATTTTCGCGCTAATCCATATAATTTTTAATAAGGAGCAGTGCAAAATCGCTCTAACGAATGAAATAATATCTGAAACGACTCTACGTCACTACGACAGTCGCAAACTAATAACCAAACCAAACCGGATTCCTAAAAACAAGAATTACTCGAAACTTGAGTCTCGTTTACTATACCAAAACAAAAGAAAAAAAACATGGTCACACGACTTTTAGAACCCACTAGGATTCCCTGTTTCGTCGTGACAGAAACAACTACAAAAACCGCCCAGACTTAGAAACAGACATTTAAATTCATCATTCAAATGTCTGCCCCGGCCGGGAATCGAACCCAATCCAACCCAAACCAATCCTCTGCGTAGCAGGCTGATACACTGCCAAATAGGCTGATACAGGCTTTTAAATTTCCGTTGAACAATTCTACAAAAAAGGGGTTCGTGTAGAGCTGCCTGGCTAGAGACCACCCTCCAAACGAAGTCCAGCATCAAGTGGCTTCCGTTTTTTCTTCGGCTTTAAAGTTTTTTTTCTGTGACCTCATCACTAATGGAGTCAAGCACAAAACCACCACAAAATAAACTCACCGAATTAGTAACAGTCAAGAACGACTGACTGAGCACATCTGCCAAGAACTCGGCGTGAGCTTTCTTCAATATCCCGAAGTCATTGGTCTTGTTCACGGCGTCCATGAACCGGGAGAAGTTTGTCTCCAACACGTCCGCCTGCATGTAGTGTTGGAGGTTGTCCATGAGGAACATTAGCTTGTTGTGGAGCTGGCACATCGAGAAACTGGAAATGGAGAGATAGATGTAAGCGGAAATAGCATTGCGAAGGGCAACTTTTTAGACTTATTAACTTCTATGCTGGTCTGGGAGCTATAGGAAAACATAGAATGTGCCAGCTGCATCTCCTCCCGGGCATGCTGTAAAAACCAGCTAAGGGATCCGAGGGTTTCAGTATATTGTAATTTAGGCGATGGGCTGACAACCTGTCACTATAGCAATATAGGTACATAATCATCTGTAATAAAATAACCCTCAAAACTTGTCAGACGTGGCGGAACGACCTTTGTGTAGGTAGTTTTTGCTCTGCCTACCCCATTAGGGATAAAGGCGTGATTTTATGTATGTATGTAACTTTTTAGATCCGTATGTCAATTATGATAGTTAACCCTTTACAAGACGAAACATTATTGAATTTGAATATTAGTTTTAAATGAAAATTCACAGATAACGCTGCTATCCATTCACTAGAGGACAACTATCCTATACTCGCGTCTTACGAAACGCCCTACGGCACGCTCTAAATTTGGGCTTCTGACGGCACGCTCGCTCTGAATTTAGGTACCTGACGGCACGCTCTAAATTAGGGCCTCTAATGGCACGCTCGCTCTGAATTTGGGCACCTAACGGCACGCTCTAAATTTGGGCGTCTGACGGCACGCTCGCTCTGAATTTGGGTACCTAACGGCACGCTCAAAATTAGGGCCTCTGATGGCACGCTCGCTCTGAATTTGGGTACCTGACGGCACGCTCTAAATTTGGGCTTATGACGGCACGCTCGCTCTAAATTTGGGTACCTGGCGGCACGCTCTAAATTTGGTCTTCTAATGGCACGCTCGCTCTGAATTTGGGCACCTAACGGCACGCTCTAAATTTGGGCGTCTGACGGCACGCTCGCTCTGAATTTGGGTACCTAACGGCACGCTCAAAATTAGGGCCTCTGATGGCACGCTCGCTCTGAATTTGGGTACCTGACGGCACGTTCTACATTTGGGCTTCTGACGGCACGCTCTAAATTTGGGCGTCTGATTGCACGCTCGCTCGGAATTTGGGCGCCCGACGGCACGTTCTGATTTTAGACGTCTGACGGTGCGCTCTGAATTTGGACGTCTGACGGCACGCTCTTAATATGGGAGCTTGACGGCGTGCTCTAAGTTTAGGCGTCTGACAGCACGTTCTGAATTTGGGCGCCTGACGGCACGTTCTGACTTTAGACGTCTGACGGTGCGCTCTGAATTTGGACGTCTGACGGCACGCTCTTAATATGGGCGCCTGACGGCGTGTTCTAAGTTTAGGCGTCTGACAGCACGCTCTGAATTTGGGCGTCTGACAGCACGCTTTGAATTTTCCCTTCGATAGTCATACATCGGAAAACAAACCTTGTGGAGTGCTTGTAAGCCTTCCAGAGCATGTGCAGGTCGTGTTGCGTCTTCTTGATGCGTAAGAGCAGGCGGAACATATCGTTGTAGCGCGCGAGCACCTCCGGGGTGAACAGCAGGTGTAGGGGCCATTTGAAGTCGTACTTCAGGATTATCGTTGACCAACCATCGGCGACTGAAATAGAAAGTAAAATATTAGTTACAAAGTAAGTATGATAGTTTTCTTACGTACATACACATATCACGCCTTTATCCCCAATGGGTTAGGCAAACGACCCAAAAAAAAGGGCGTTCCGCCACGTCTGACAAAGTTTTGAGGGCTACTTAAGATAAATTTGTAGATATATTGCTGGTAGTGACAGGTTGTCAGTCAATTGCCTAAAATACAATATACTGCAACCCTTGGATCCCTTAGCTGGTTTTTACAGCATGCCCGGGAGGAAATACAGCTGGCACATTCTATGTTTTTCTCTCGCTCCCAGTCCAGCATGGAACTCTCGACCACTCGAATATTTAATTCTCACAGGAAAACTCCTAAAAAGCTGCGGGAAAAGCTTATACCCGCAAAACATAAAAGGTGTAAACAAAACTGATCATATTTAAGTTTCTATGGGAAGTATTTTTTACATCTGTCGACTAATGTTCCTTCGAGAAAGTAGTTCAGTTTCATGGGTAGGTTAGGTTCATCCCTAAAATATAAGGAAAAAAAAAACAACACATCTTGTAATTTGCTCAAACAACGAACGCAACGAGTACGTTCGCGGTAGTCTCGGCGTACTCAACATCGCCGACTAGCTGCAAAAGAGTAGGCTGCGATGGTTTGGACATACATATAGGTACATACATATAGTCACACCTTTATCCCTAATGGGGTAAGCAGAGCGTAAACGACCTAACTAAAGGTCGTTCCGCCACGTCTGACAAACTTTTGAGGGTTATTGAAGATAGATCTGTAGGTATATTGCTATAGTGACAGGCCCATCGCCTAAATTGCAATATACTGAAACCCTCGGATCCCTTAGCTGGTTTTTACAGCATGCCCGGGAGGAAATGCAGCTGGTACATTCTATGTTTTTCTCTCCCTCCCAGTCCAGCATGGTTTGGACACGTGAAGAAAAGACATGGTTTGGACACGTGTAGTAGATCGGAAACACAGTGGCTAATTTAAACGTCCAGGGGGTTCGAAGGAGGGGAAAACCGAAGACCAGATGGTTATATGTGGTCCGAAAAGATCTTGGTTCCTGCGGAGTTACGGAGTTAGACACGTCATATAGAGCGATGTGGAAAGAGAAAATGGAGAAGGTAGATGGGAATAATAACTCCCAAGGAGAGAGAGGGCGGAAAACAGAATATTGATAGAGTTGACTTACCAGAGCTGCTATCGTCTTCGACACTCGAATTCTGTGATATATCCGGCTTGACGTACGGTAGCTCGAAGCTAAACTTCTCAATGTCTGCGTTATTCGCCAGGAATACTGCCCTCGCGGCCAGTTGGAAAGCGTGGTTCATATCTGGAAGAGTACAACATATTTATCAGTACATAGTATAAAACAAAGTCGCTTTCTCTGTCCCTATATCCCTATGTATGCCTAAATCTTTAAAACTACGCAACGGATTTTAATGCGGTTTCTTTTAATGGATAGAGTGATTCAAGAGGCAGGTTTATATTTATAATACATACGTAGTATAGTAGAGAAACACTGATAATTTCCGTGCGAAGCCGGGGCGGGTCGCTAGTAAGGAATAAAACTATAAATATCGGTACGGGCAGGACCGTAATCCGAAGGAGTCATTCCTTTCGGAAGGTTGCAGGTTTAAATCCCTATCGGGGCGATTTTCATATGTATTGATTAAATAAAAGTAATAATGGAGTTATACATTATATTAGACTAAAATATAGTCTAATATAATGGAGTTATACATTATATTATACTAAAATATAGTCTAATATAATTAATCGTTTTGCAGAAGGAACATTTTGTGAAATGTCCCGTTATAACCATGCGGTTATAACGGGACATTTTGCGATCATACCCTTTATCAGGAGCCGTATTTTTGAACCGCTCGAATCGAATTCGCATACGAAAGATTGACATTTGCATGCCAAATAGTATGGAAATCGCATGCGAAAGTTATTCTTTCGTATGCGCATTGGAGTTCGAGTGATTCAAAAATACGGCCCCAGCTCCAACTAATGATCTAGATATGCTACTTCTTACCTCTAGTACCAGTCCTGGTGGTAGGTTTGTCCAATATGTGAGCAGTGAGCCTCAGCAACTCCAAGAACAGTTCTCCTCGACCAAGCAAGTAGAAGTCTTTCATTAGCTTCAACTCGTGGACTAGATTTGCCTCTTCCACTGCCACTATCCATAAATGCTGAAAAAAGAAAAGAGATTTTTTAACAGAATAAAAAGTTTCAGTATTCGACATATCTTTTCCAGACTTATTTGTTTAAAATACAAGGTAAAATAGCTCTTACTTGGGTAACACATCCTTTGATCTCTCTAACAACATTTCTAAGATGACAGACTTCCATCATTTCTGGGCTTTTCAGTTTCTGCAACTTTTCATGGAACTCTGCTTCTTTTTCATCCCATAATGTGAACCTTAAAAAATACAGAGAAAATCTCGTCAAATATCATAAGTGTGGTTATTTTAGGCATAAAAACAGCGTGTAAGGGTCCCTTTCTGTTCTCTCATGGTAGAAAATGACAAGTATAGACAGACTTATATTAGTTGCAACAATCAACTACGAACTGCTACCATTGAACAACTTTCGAGTGTCTAAGCCTCGAAGTGCGCATACGCAAAAAGAAATAATTATACCAAATACGTTTTTTTTTTTTTCAAAATGTACTTCTTCTAGATATAGTCCGCTGTTAGCAGTTTTTATTTTGTAACGTATCGCCACTATCACGGTATAAACGTTCCCAAAGGACATTAGATGCAGATAACAATTCTTACCTTCTAGCATCAGTGCCAATCCTCTGCAAAGGCATAACAGACTTGGTGGTCAAGAAGCTGCTACTCCTCTTAACTTTGCGCGGGTCGAAGCCAAACAGAATGACCGTCTTGCCGATAAACAATATCTCTTGGGCGAGGGATAATGGCATGTAGTAGGGAATCATGTTCGCGGTGATGTTGTAGCCACATTCTATGGCTGTGTCTTGTAGCTGGAAGTGTACAGGTTGTTTGTACAATGGTTAATTTTGTCAACTATTATATATTCTGTGATTTAGTAGTAAAATTACAGAGTACCAGTTATGATGAAAAGGCGTTTAAGATAAATACTAGCTGGCATTTTATAAAAACATATTATACACAGAGCTATCTGTAACTTAACATGTATAAGTACCACAAGTTTCTTCCATCCTAGACTGTGGGAGCGACAGAAATTCTTCCGTGCTGGACTTGGAGCGATAGAAAAACATAGAATATGCCAGCTATTGCACTTGCAGCACCCGGGCAAATTGTAAAAACCAGCTAAGGGATATGAGGGTTTCAGTATCTGTAATTTAGGCTATGGGCTGACAACCGTCACTACAGCAATATATAGATCGATCTTAAACAACCCTGTCAGACGTGGCGGAACAACCTTACGTTTGGGTCGTTGACGCTCTGCCTATCTCATTAGGGATATAGGTCTGATAGTATGTATGTATGTAAGTACTACAAGAAACATTTTGCCGCCATGTTTCGCACCGTGCAAACATAAAAACAACTTATGTGCGACTAAAGAAATTAATTTATTATCCGCGCCGAATATCCCATAGCTAGGCCGTCCATAGTATAGAAATAAGTACTTACAGTTGTAACTAAAGATTTATCACAAGTATTGGTAGTTGAAGGTACAGACAGGATTGTATCAGAGCCTTCCTGCTGACACTGGGTGATGAAGAACTCCTGATAAGGATCCTTCAGTTCTCCATACAGCAGCCATGTACAGAGCTGGTTTATGAACACTTTGTTCAGATTGCAGAAGATTCTGGAAATAAGATTTATGATAAAAAAATAAAATGAAACAATGTTTTACTTACTGGGAAGTGATCAAAGTGACAATAGCAGTGGGATGGGAAGTGATCAAAGTGAGTAAGGCACTGAGAAGTGATCAAAGTGGGTATGGCACTAGGAAGTGATCAAAATGAGTATGGTACTGGGAAGTGATCAAAGTGAGTATGGTACTGGGGAGTGATCAAAGTGAGTATGGCACTGGGAAGTGTTCAAAGTGGGTATGGCACTAGGAAGTGATCAAAGTGAGTATGGTACTGGGAAGTGTCAAAGTGAGTATGGTACTGGGAAGTGATCAAAGTGAGAATGATACTGGGAAGTGATCAAAGTGAGTATGGCATTGGGAAGTGTTCAAAGTGGGTATGGCACTAGGAAGTGATCAAAATGAGTATGGTACTGGGATGGAAAGTGTTCAATGTGAGTATGGCACTGGGAAGTGACCAATGTGACAATGGCAGTGAGATGGGAAGTGATCAAAGTGTGTATGGCACTGGGAAGTGATCAATATAGATAATTTAATACTTACTTCACAACACTATTATGAACCATCTCATTGCCATTCAGAATATACTGATGCACAAGACTCAATATTTGGCACCCAACAAGTCTTCTTTCTTTGATAGTTATTATCATCCTGTTCAAAGTATTAAATAGTCCTTTGAACTTCTCAACATAACTGTATATAAAAGATAGGGTGTAGTTATGGTTTCCTATGACCAAGCTCTCGACTTCGACTAACGTCTTTTTGTATGTTTGTAGGACTTCATTGAGGCCTTCACTTAGGGCTTGTGTAAAGAGGCCATTGGAACGACTGTGAGCAGCTGAAAAAGAAAATGGAGTCCTATGATTGGATTGAAATAAATGCTATTATAATATAACTAACACAAACAGGTACAATCTACCTATATATAAACATGACTAAATATACCTTAGGTGTTCAAAGTGCTTGTTTTTGATTCTTTCACCATCTCATAATTTTTAAATGGTGAAGTACTTTGGCTTAATGTGCCATTCGAAGCACGGAACCCTTTTACTTTTCAGACAATCAGGTGATTTGGCCTGCAAAGTACTAACTAAATTACGAAAAATCTCACAAAGTGATAAATTAACAAATATCAACTTTGGTTCTCAAATCCAGGACCTTCCTAAAGCCTATGGCTCAGACCAAGACCACAGAAGCAGTTTAATACATAAATAACAAATATTTAATGAAATTAAGCAACATGTTGAGAGAAAAGATAGCAGCATTTACCTGTTTTTAGTTTCCGAGCATGAAACCCTGTTGCGGCTACATAGTTCTGGATCTTATGATGGCTTTTTCCTACTTCACAGATCCTTGCATATACCTCTGCATCTCCTTGGTTTGAAAATGCATATTCTGACTCATTCTGTTAAAGTTAAATAGAGGTAAAAACGTACATACATATAATCACGCATTTATACCTAGAGGGGTAGGCAGAGGGTAAACGACCAAAATAAAGGTAGTTCTGCCACGTCTGACAAAGTTTTGAGGGTTATTTAAGATAGATTTGTAGGTATATTGCTGTAGTGACAGGTTGTCAGTCCATCGACTAAATTACAATATACTGAAACCCTCGGATCCCTTAGCAGGTTTTTACAGCATGCCCGGGAGGAAATACAGCTGGCACATTCTGTGTTTTTCTATCTCTCCCAGTCCAGCATGAAATACGGTCATTGGTGTGGTCACTAGTTTGTATGGAACAGATCAAAAAGTTGATTCTTGACCCTAGTTTGTTTTTGTTTAAACGGGATATATCTACAGATATATCAATAATAATTATGTAGGTACTGATACTGAAATGAAACTTACTTGTACGGCTTGTGCACAGTCCCAAAGGACTAGCAAAGCATCGTGAATCATGTTTAACTTTTATATAAAGGCGGTACACGACTACACGCAACAAATAAAATAGGAAAATATGAAATTTTGTAATTAAATTCAATTCACAGCAAACAAACAAAACAAACCGTTCGGTTTTTTTTCGTGGATTTTATTTCATTCGTTCTTTGTCCCAACACTAAATTCGGATACAGTAAGCCAGTATATATTTCGATGTATACTACGTCATGGTATAAAGAAGCTACATCTAGAGCTACAACGAATAAAATTTTTATTTTACAATGCTCATGCTAATCATGACACACAGTGTTCATACATTTTATTTTTATTAAATTCATAAAGCTACTTATTACAGAAAAAAACGTAGAAATACTGAGTTGTATCCGAACAAGAGCTTTCAGCAAAACTATGATTCATTAATAAAGAATGAACACTTCGGTATCGATTTAATATCGATTTTTATACTTTTATAGATGTCGCTGCGAACGAAGTCATTGAATTTATCAAGCTGACAGGCTGCGCTTGCGCTTCGACCCTCACCCCACCGTCGCCGCGCCATGCCACCGGCCACCGTCGTTTCGGAGCAGAGAGTCTAGACTTCCTATTGGTTGTTTTTTTTTTGTTGATAAAGCTAGTTACTTTACTGTACGGCTTGTTTTGTCTCCGCGTCTATGCCTCTGTACATATTCTAAACTGGCTTGTCTAGTTTAAGTATCATCTGTTCTGTGGAGGGTCCGGAAAGGCTTCAATGGTTGTTGTTTTGTTTTACGATGTAATGTGTTCGTTCTGTGAATAATACGTACAATGGCCGAGGCTTGTAGGCTCGCAAATCAATATAAAGGTGGAAATAATGCAATCAATCAAGACGAAAACTTTTGTGTGTTCAAAGTTCTGTGTGTATTTATATCGTTAATAACAATTCTTGCCGATTTAACTACAGGTACGTTAAACAAAACATATTCTTACTGGATTATAAATAAAAGACCATGCTTTGTAAAATAATACATTAATAACGTTTGGTTATGTTACGGAAATATTCAAATAAAGTGTTTAAATTGATGTATAACTAGAACTTTTTTTAAATGTTCTTTATTACTTTTCAGATATACTTGTTTTTGCCGAATATTGTAAAGATGGATATATTTATTGGGCCATTGCAACGCTAATATTTATCCTTACTCCAAACATTTTAATTAACGTATTCTCAATGAGATGGTTAATCATAGATCAGAAATCAAATTTAAAGCACTGGATTATTCATGGCTGCCTTTTTGGTTTATTAGAAAGGTAATTTGCATAAATGTGTAATTTTAGAAAATATCTATATAAAAAATGTATTATAAAATTCATTAATAATTTATATTTTTAAATTATTTCTTTAATTTTATGTTATGTGGTTCCAGATACGTTTTATTCCTGAGAAAAATTTTAACGTGCCAGAACTTAGAAGCAGTAAGGACTCATTACATTTTCTATACATATTTACGGGAACAATACCGCAAATTATTTTGCAAACATATGCTATAGTAACTATAGATGAAAATTATTATACTAAAGGTAAATAGTTAAATATACGCATATTCTTACGAAGTTTGAAGTAAATAATAAGTAAATTTTACTTAATTGTTTGCATTTTTTTCTCAGTTTTCGCTTTAGCAGCTTCCAATGCGTCAGTTATCTGGGGATGTGCAAACTACATCTACAGTATAATGGTATTTTCAAATGAAAATTATCGATGGATGTCCCTTATGCTCAGGCTTGTGTGGCATTTTAGTATGTTACTCGCAAGAATTTCGGGGATCTTTTTGTCAACAATTATTTTTGGAATCTGGACTTTACTTCCTTTAGGTAATTATAGATTTCCTTTTGTTAAACTACTTACATAATTACATATACCGCGAACTTTTTACCTACTAGTTTCATTAATATAACTACAAAGAAACCTGCTTATAAAATAAATACATATCATGTTATTTTTGAATTATTTTTCAGGTTTGCACTGGACAGCAATGACATTTTGGATTGTGATACAAAACACAACCTTTTGTCCAAATAAGATTGAAGAAACTTTTTATAATGTTGTTATGGGATTTGTTTATTGCTTTTGTTACATTAACCTCAGGGAAGGTCATACAAGATATCGCATTTTGTTGTTTTATACTCTGATGGTGACACAAAACTTTGGCAGTTTGTTTTTATATGTGCTGATATCAGATTCAGAACGACAAAGTAAATGGTGGTCTATTGGTGCGACGTTCTGCATTATAGTTGGCACAATTATAGGTAAGATCTTATTTATCTAAATGTAATTAATATATGAATTTAGAAAATAATAACAAATGACAATAAACATTTTTTACAGGAATGTGCGCCATGATAATATACTATAGATATTTTCACTCAAAAGGACCAATAACATGGAAAACAACTCAAGATGATGTCGAACTAAATAATAAAGTTGATGTACGACATTCTAAGAAAAACAGCAAAACTGTTGGGCTTAAGCATGTGAGATCATTCAAAAGTACTCAAAGTGAAAATCCTTGTGATAGCAAAGACAGGCAAGTACATAATAGCTTACTATTTCTTGCCTTAATATTTATTGAATTAAATTTCGCTGTTAATTATCTACTTTTAATATATAATTAAATTTTTCAGCAATGTAAATCTTAAGACACCAACAGAAATTAATAATCCTGACAAAACATTTTTGCTTGATCATTTGATTGCGAGATCGGGTACTCCAACATTTACATCTGCACCTGTTGGAAATATGAGCTTAGAGGCATCAAGCATAGAGGTTTACACCGTGGAAAATACGCCTCAATCCCTGATTCTTCCACCAAAACCACATAAGAAAAAAACTTTCTATTCACCTACAGAATTGACAATAAAACTATCAGCATTGCAACATTTGGAAAGCTCTATCGACAAAATTACCTCTAAGAATCTTGAATCACAAAAACGGCGTGGAATATGTTCTTCTGATGAATTAGGTGAAGGATTTGCCAACTTAAGCCTTGAACACTGCAATATCATAAATGAAGCTTTTAGCAAAACATTTAAAACAGATTATAGCTCTGAAATAAGTCATGAAACTGATAGATCAAACAAAAAATCTTCATCTGATTCTTTTGATATGGATTTAGATTTAAGTTTCAGTGATATTAACAGTTCGGATATAAATACGTTCAATGAAAATATAGTCCAAAAGCTCTGTTTAAGTGCCTTGAAGAATATTAAAGTTGGTAATCAGGATGCTGACATTGAAAACATTCAGCGAATAGCGTTAGACATATTAAAAGAAATGTACGCAAAAAAAGATAAACACAAGAGTGATATACATGCAAGTGCATTAACAAAACGTGATCAAGACACTCCTACGGAAATATTGTCAGTTCACGATTATGAAAATATTTGTGCTGTCAACATTGCAAGAGAAGCTTGGGGATTGAGATCCTGGAATGGTTACTGTGATATTGAAAATTGGCTTCACGATGGAAGTGTCGTTCGCGACAGGCGACGTGATACTTTAACTTCAGCAAGTACAGAAATTAGCAGTTGTGTCTCGCAAGAGTTAAAGAGTGCTATATTGACTGCTCCACCATTTCCGAGAAAACCTCACACGTATTCGAACGTGTTTATAAAGTTTGACAAAACTAATGATGACTACGTAAATACTGTTAGTTGTCAATCTAATGATGAAACTTTCCTTGCTAAACCTTGTATGATAGATTCAGGCAAAGATCTTAATCAGTTGGAACCCATCATAGAAGAATTAGATGATCTAGGCGACATAGATCCAACTAATAAAAAAAGACTGAATTCTGAAAGTTCTCTAGTTGCTACCATAGATGAAATACGAAAGGCAACTGTTACTAATTCTCCAAGAAATTTATACCATCGGACACAAATTTGGGATTCTCCTCAATTCGATCCATCTACCAAAGTAGAAAATAGTTTGAAACGTGCATTATGGAAAGAACCATCCAAATTTAACTCAAGCAACATAATGAAATCACTTCCAGAAAAAGAGAACATACTTGATGTTCGTGGCTCAAAGTGTAGTTCAAACAAAAAGGAGTTGAATTTCTTGGACATATCCGCTCCTTTACATTTAGACAATACCGCAAATGTACTTTCTTGTAGCAAAAATGTAAGAAAACGACTGAAATCAAGTCCAAGCACCGTAAAATCGCAAATGAAAAAGAATAACCATAAAACTGATCATCATTTGCAGGATTTATCAAATAATGATATAGATTTTTTATGGCAATTAGTATCTGAAAATTCACATTCTTTGCCAATAAACTCAAGTGAGGATCTTTCATCATGTCGAATATCGTCATCAATGCAATCGCTTATACAAAAAGATGCAACTGAACCAGTTGCGACCACACCAGTGACAAAAAATTCCAATGTGAAGAAAGTTGCTAAATGTAGACCACGACGTAAGTTTTCAATATTAAGAGAACGATTTGAACCAAAAGCTTGTTTAAATTCTGACGAGGAAGTTTTGTATCAAGGTTCAGATAACCCTTTACGTAGAAGTGATCCGAATTTCCTAAACGTAATAAATCATTTTGATATGAATGGTGAAACGGAAATTGAATCATTTCAACCAAGGCATGTAAATGTGTCGGAAGAAGATACAAAGAAAAATAATACTGCCCATGGTATAGAATCGTCACTCTCTAAGAATATAAAGGAGAAAAGAAGTATATTCATGAAACAAGTTTTAAGTCCACCAAAATTTAACACAAAGTTACGATACAAAGTGTAAGTGATAATATTATTTTACCTTTAGGACTCACTGAACAAAGTTCCTGGTTTTATTAGATTGCTTTTAGTTTAGTTTTTATGATACAGACTATAGCGTAGCTAAAATTTAGTGTATCTATATGTATAGTCACTTACACGATGATCTCATCGCTAACTACCACGTGAGTTGGTAGTCAAGTCATCTAAAAAACAATTGATTATCTTGTGATTACAATAATCATTTTAGGTAAGAGACTCCGCGTTTTCTTTTATTACGTCGCTTGTAAAATAAGCCATATTGAGGTGTATATTTAGTGGTAAAAATGTCATGATTTGAGCATCTGTTTTCTGCCGTAAATTATCTGTCTACTATTATTAGTGCTTCCTCCTAGCTTAGCATTAGATTTTTAAGTACATAATTTGATTGAACTTGGAAGATATTTTATGTTGTATTTTCACCTGTGATGTGTTTCGTGCCTTTTACCAGGTATCGGTTATTTTGGTATGGCATATATTTTTCTAATAGATGATAAAATACTAGTGTATACTATTTTTATATAAAATGTTTGATTCATGTTTCTAACTTTACCGAATGTAATTTGGCTACACAATAAAACAAATATTTAAACAGCAAATTTTTATTTTCTATCATTAATTTACTTACTTAGATATAATAATTTATATTATTTTTAAAAGTACTATAAATAAATTATATGGCAAATAGCTGCACTTTGTATGCTTAAGCTAATCTACTTAATTTACTAATAAACTTTATTAGGCATTTTAAATGCAATGTAACAAAATATACATAATATTTTTTCTAAAAGTGATATCACAATTTTATTAATTTTATTTAAAAATACTAGAAAGAATATTAAATCAAATAAAAAATTATCAATCAGGTATTTTAAAAATGTCATAATATTGGGTTGGGGACAGTAAATAAGCATCGCATACATAATTAAAAATAAAGAAATAATACTATCCTTAATGTCCTTATACTATTATAATAATTGGGTTTCAATTATATTAAAGTAAATACCTACTAAAAATATACCCTAAGTTATATGGGTAACATCAACCTCTTCTTCATACATCTATTGTAGGTTCATTCAAATTAGAAAAAAAAAACTAAGAAGGAAAATAATGTTACACTATAAGCACCTTTTTGAAGGAAAGTGTTCTATCAATCCTTCTCTCCCACTCGCTTATATTAATAAAGGACGATTGGATGTATATTTTTAATTTATTCAATAGTTGAAATTGGTGATATTATATACGGGAGATGTTTTTGTTTTGCTAGGACATTACACATCTACGCTAATTTAATAAAAAAGAGAAGAAAAAAGAAGAAAGCTGCAATGATTTGATTTACAAATTTAAATTAATTCAGAAAACTAGAACAAAAAATGTTATTAGGTACATAATTTTTCAAAAGTAAATAGGAAGAGTATTTTTTTTGGAAATATGTTAGCCAAATCAACACTAGTATAATGATTAACAATTTAAATAAATCAATATTTTTACAATCAGACAAAAAATAAGATGTTTTTACACAGCATGGAAAAAGGCTTGGCACTTTCATGTTGTGAAATAAGTTGATAATTACAAATATTTGTAATTTAGTACATGTCTGTGAAAATTAACAGCACATTTACCAGAAAACTTATCTAAAGATCAGTTGTCATTACATTTGTCAGCATACGAATTCGGTGCCCATTACAGGTCTTACAAAGGATATGATCATCGAGTGGGTAACATCCTCGTCCTTTCTCTTCAGAAGACAACAATATTCCACAGTCTTCGCATCTATAGCACTTCACATGAAAACTGCGATCTAAAGCAACTACCCGAACGGTCTCTTCCTCACCATCTTCTGGCATTATTGGATAATTACAAACACAACATCGAGGAGCAAATTTTTTATGGAAATCTTCAATACAGTGTATCTGATTCATGGCATCAACAGTAAATGGTATGCCATCAAGGCTTATACCACATGCAACACACGTGAAACATGCAGGATGATAGGGTTTTCCGGTAGCACGTAGGATCCTGTCTAAAATGGGTTTATCGCACACAGAACATTTTTCCAGAGTCTCGTAGTAATCAGCTTCACAGTAAGGTTGTCCATCAACAGCATAAAATGGTTTGCCTTGTAAATTTGTTTCACAATGATGACAACTAAAGCATTTTCCATGGTACATATTTCCCATTGCCGAACAACCAGAATTTTCTCCAACAACTTTTTCATTGCATTTTATGCATATTCCAAAAACATCCAAATCCTGACTGTCCGATATTGATTGGACTAAAAGGTTAGTTAAGGCGTCCACTTCTTCCTCTTTGGGTAGGGGTGATTTACCAGGCGATGCATTGTTTCTATAACTTGGAGCCGAATTATTAGTATGAGTTGACAAGCTACTATTAGGACGCGGATTGATAGGCTCATAAAGTGATTCGTATGTTGATGCTTGTGAAGTTCCGTAATCTGGATATTCATTCTGATAAATGGGCGGATAAGTTGGCCTATCTTGATTATAATTCAAGTTTGCTGTTGCTCGAGCCAACTCGCTATAGTTAGAGCTAACAGGCGAAGGTGGTGGCAAAATATCGTCAGTATTATGGTTATTATCAAAACTTTTTGTAGACATCATATGAAGAGATGGAGGTGGTGGAGGTGGTGGTGGTGGTAAGTCATCGTCGGCACTGCGATGCGGTGGAATGTTACTGTAAGTTACGTGATAACTTTTTAATGGTGATTGAGGATGGCTCTTCCAGGTTTGGCTAGTTCCTGTACTGTTAATGTTACTTACATTGCCATATTCTGGACGTAGGTTCTTTGAGTGTGTATTACTGTAATTCAAGGAACTGCTGTTCAACACCGGAGATATCTTCATAGAATAAGACGGCTCACGTACTGTGTTGACCATAGCACTATGAGGAACTTGAGGTTGAGCCTTTTTCTTAGGTGGCACAGCTGGTGGTATCTTTTTTATACGACTAGATGTATTAATGTCATTTGCCATTTGTAGGTCAGCTAATTGCTTTTCCAATGCATCTACGTTGTCAGGTCTGGACATTTTCGAGATAAACTTGCCTTTTTGAATTAATAACGTATAAACAATAAACGTAGAATAAAATCAACAATTTCACTTTATATTTTTCTCACCTTATGTCTTTGATTTATAAAATATATGTATAATAAATAATTACTTGAACAAAAACATCTCACTAGCAAAAATCCTGACTACTGCTGCGTCAGTCAATGAATGTGAATGACACATGCACAATGGCATTTTATAGGTGCGTTCACAAAATGCAATTTAGGAAAATCGATATTTTGAAATGAACGAATGAATGTTTTTTTTTATGTCTTGCACATCACTATAATGTTTGACATTGACAGTTGTTTGTTGTGTGTGTGGTTATATTGCGCATTTTCGTGCGTTTATTGATTTTTACGTGTAAATTGAGACCCATTGATTAACGTATATGTTGTCCCAATAGATTTACACTTACGCTTCTGTATTTACTCGGTCATTACAGTGAAATAACAATTAAAACAAACGGTAACCTGAAAATGGCTATGCAGTGCCAACTATGGATGGGCAGTGTAAGTTAGCTTTCTCTTTATGAAATACTATCTTCTTTGTTCTTCTTTTAAATATTACAAGGACGTGGAGATGCAGCACGTCCTTTCATGAAGTCAAATTTTATTTTCGATTTGTATATTCTAGTACATAAACATACCACACAGTTAATCTAACCTCACATGTATTTCCTGAATGTGGTATTTTGTCATGAAGTTTGAGCCGTTCAATGTATGATGTGTCGTTATTCCTTGTGTATTGTCTTTCTCATGTTTTCTGTGTACAAAAAACAATGAATTACTTAATAGGTGCATTATTGTTCAATATTTAACTATTCAAATTTTTTTTCTTCATAGTTGGAGCCCAATATGACAGAAAGCTTCATTATGGCTGCTTTCCACCGCATGGGGCAGCGTCCTCTTGCTGTAAAGGTGATGAGGAACAAATTCACAGGAGAACCTGCTGGTTATGCCTTTGTTCATTTTCAGGTAACATAGATTTGCGAGTAAAAATACCTTTTCCTGATAAATAGTTATTACAAAAGTAATGTTTGCTTGTAGTTTGCTGATAAAATACATTTATCTTTGTCTTATTTTGTCATTTTAGACTGATGAAGAAGCAATAGATGCCATGCACAAATTGAATGGGAAACCTATACCGGGCACCTTTCCTGTTGTAAGATTTAGATTGAACACTGCATCTAGGGAGGCCCGTGCAAATATGCAACAAGAGAGAGAATTCTCTGTCTGGGTTGGTGATCTGAGTCCCGATGTTGATGACTACTCTCTGTACAGAGTTTTCGCTTCTAAGTATAACTCCATCAAAACTGCTAAAGGTGAGCAAAAGAAAACCTAACGCATTCTTCATATTCATCATCTAAACTTTTTTTATTTATTTATTTATAGCATATAATAAATGCATAATCCAAAACCATGTATATTTTCAATCAATACAATCAATGTTTACATTTATTGCACATAGCCTTTATCAAATTAATTAAATTATGGAGTGTACAAAGAACCAGTGTAAATACTAAATAACCCTGAAGATGCTGTAATAGCAAAACCGGTTGGTTAATAAATAAGTTTTGTGAAATGAATACAAGTGTTGTTAACTACACTAATCAACAAATGTTATGTATATTTTCAGTGATTCTGGACAGTTCAGGCTACACAAAGGGGTACGGTTTCGTACGGTTTGGCAATGAAGAAGAGCAGCGCAATGCGTTATATGCTATGAATGGTTACACTGGGCTTGGCACGAAGCCATTAAAAATTTGCACAGCTGTGCCTAAACCGAAAGGACCACCTACAAGTCAACAGCAAATGACCCAGCCTGCAGCCACCGCAAATGCATCATACAACAGTGGAGCGGTATGTTTTGAAACAGTTAATTGCTTTTTGCCAGTCCGGGTTCTATGAAAAAATAACATGATTTTATTAATTTGAATTTATAAGGGAAATTAAGATGAATTTTATACTGTAGATCCCTAGTTTAAATTCATTAACTAACTTTTTTTAAATTAAAAACATAACAATGCAGAGTAAAAAACATGAGATAGTATTATTTTTGGCTGTGGTTACTTTTAAAACAATTTTTGTCTAAAATATAAATTAAATTATAGTTTGAATGTAACCATAACCAAATCAATGTTGTGTGATTTTGCCAAAAGCAGATAGCTAATTCATTTTTACAGCTACTGCTGCTCTAAGTGTGTCAGTAGAAACCATATTTAGCCTAACCAACCAGGTTTCGCTTACTAGCTCATCCGATTGGCTACTACTACACCCTTTACGCTCCTATATTAAGATGTGCTTGTTCAAAATTTCTAAAGAGTGTATTTGAATACTGAATATTGCCATTAAATAAATTGCTCGTGAAAAGCTAGCTTTGCTAGACAATACATACAGCTGCATCATGCATTCAGAAGCCTGCTTGTCTAAAATTAATAGATTAATGACGAGCAGTTGTGATTATAGGAGTACAACCAATATTATGATCCGTCAGCCTATTGGCAAAATTATTCAGCCTGGTCTGGGTACTATGGGCAGGGCGAACAACCCGCCGCCGCGACCGCTGCGCCCGCGCCGCTGCCCGACGCCACGCAAACTGCAGCTGCCAAAGCGCAAACTGACGAATTGGCGCTCGTTGGTGAGTTCGGTGTATGAGAGCTCTTTTAGCTGGTAAACTGGGAGAATATGAGTAAATATTAAAATGTATATAACGAAATGAAATATAATTAACGTCCTGAGGTAATATCTTTGCAACCAATGGACTGATTTCGATGATTTAAAAAGTATTGTACCTAAATGAGTAAATGTAACAACATTATATAGGTATTGTATGCATTTTCCAACTTGATACGGGTCTCGATTCAAAAACTTCTGCTTTATTTAAAAAATAGCATTGTAAATCTAGCAGCAGATATGTTTTCCCGGTTTTCCGGTGTAAAAGATTCTCAATAGGTACTTTGTGTTTCTTGATTCTTAAATCTATCTTCGTATGCCTTCTTTCCTTGTATTTGTTTGTGTTTGTGATGGTGTGTAGAAACTAGTTTTGTGGGTTATCCAATATAGCATAAACAGGGACTTAGTTACTTACTTACTTAAAACACGAAACATACCCCCGCGGGGCAGAGAGGGGAAGAATTTATCAAACATTTTATGCGCTGGAGACTCGGCTTTAGAAAACCAAAATGTTTGTGTTATAAATATGTACGTTAATTACGCGTGAGCTGTATTTCTTAACTACCTCTTTAATAATGGGGGATTAGGATTACTATTACTTCTTCTTCATCCAAGCTTCTTCAAAACACGCGGTTTCAATTTACTATAGAGTGCTAATTAAGTGTAACTAATTTTGGTCACTGTATTATTAACATTTTCTGTTGATAAGAGTAAAGAAATTAGATTAATTTAATTTACAAATAATTTAATAATCAAGAATGGAGTTTAATAGTAATGCGGACGAAGCCAACGCATTGTGAGGTTACTCGCGAAATACGATTTTGTCTAATTCTTAGATTTTTTGTTTATAGTGTCGGTATCTTTGATGCGTCGTATTTTACATTGTGATTCGCGACTATACTCAGCCGCCTGATAGCCCATATTCCTCATGTATGGATATTTTTTAGGCCAGGAAGTAGCGAAATACCAGAAACTGTCTGTTCGGGTCAATACCTCCGAACACGTGTCGTGACGTCAGACGCGTGCACTTATTGTCCATGCGTCTACTTTTTACTTTCAGTGCATTTTTCGGAATCGTCGCGACCATAAAATTTTAACATTATCGCGCAAACATCCTAGTGTTAACATAGAATTAACATCAACATTTAATGTTGCCTAAGTGAAGTACAATAAACTCTTTTGTATACCATAATCAAACTCTATTTTACTCAACAAACATTCACTCGCAATGCCCACACGCAACACTGTCCATTCCACCAAAAACTAAGCTCAAACCGATTTTTTTCCCAACTTACAGAACACAAGAAGTCTCTAGACGTGGACGCTATGAACCAGGAGTTCCTGGAGCCAGAGTTGTCGCTCTGGGACTCGCTCGAGTCTTCGCAGTGGTTCCCGCATGAGGTCGTCGAGGTGCACTGACAACCAGATACGTAGATCTTCCGTTCGTGTTGAGTGACTACACGGCAAAAGTTCAATGTAAAATGGTTTGTTGGTGTATATTTGGCTATCACATTTATTAAGGTAGAGATATCTAAGTGGCGCCCACTAAAAATGCAGTGACTCGGAAAACCGGTCCAACAGACTTAAGTAAAAAGAATAAAGTTAAAATAAAATAAAATAAAGTTTAAAGATAATTTAAAACCTTATAAATAGTTCGTTATGAAAAATGGCGAATAACAGCTACCTTCTACCTGTTACTGCAACGAACTAAGAATCGCTAGTTTAAAAGGTTTTAAATTATCTTTATAACTATTTCTTAAGTCTTTTGGACCGGTTTTTCGACTCACTGCATTTTTAGTGAGTTATGGTTTTTTTACTAATGAGTGCGCCACTTAGGCCATATCACCACCTTAACTAAAAAAAATGGTGGCTAATTAAGGTTGAACCAAATCTGGCAGCACAGAATCACATTTACCTATGTTTCTGGCCTTTTCTGTCACTCAGAAAGAACCGTTTATATAGACCATGGAGAAAGTGAACGATAATAGTAAATGACGGTTTTGATGCAAGGAAAATAATAGAAACAGGAAAATGCGATTCCGTGCTGCCAGATGTGTTTTAAGCCTCTTGCACACAGACGCTGCCTGCGGTGGCGGTGGCGGACAGTGTGTTCCTTCAAAAGGTATGAAATAGCTAAATTTGTATGAAAATGACTGTCCGCCACCGCGGCAGGCCCCGCGTGTATGCGAGAGACTGACCCTTCCTTATTACGAGGTCAAAGTGACTTCACTTTTGTTTATTTTTTTTCTAGGAGAAAAAAGTTCTGAAATAAGAATCTAAAAGAAAATGTCCATACTTAACTGTAATTTATCTAGGGTACCACCGCAGGTCGCGCATGTGTATGAGAGGCTTTAACCCTCATTAAGCCAGAAAAGTCCTTAGTTAACCATTAAGCTGTGATTCCTGCTTTCAAACAAAACACGTAACATACTCCTGCAGAGGGGAAGGGAAATGTTTCAAAAACAGACTCGGCTTTAACATTGAACTTTACCGTGGTTCGCGCTTTCGATTGTGAACAATGTACGGAAGATTCGGACTTTGATTGTAAATATTTAATACTTAATACATAGATTTAGTGTTTGTACATTAAGTGTTTATTCAATAAACTCCCCTTGGAGGTGGGTTAACCTCCAGCGAAAAAAAAATAAATAAATAGATTTTAAGACTTAAAACTTTTTGTTTTAATTTATGTGAAATTTTTTCCAAGAAATACCTTGAAACTGAAAGCAGCCTGTATCTACGGAATGAAAACAATATAATTTATTTGTAAAAAATATATTTAATTCATTAATTAAACAGTATAAATTCTTAAATATTCTTAATCCTAATGTAAAATGGAAGTGAAAAGTGTTCACATCACAGTAAAAATGTGTTTGATCGCAACAATCAGGTCGCTGATATACCGGGTGGTAAGGAACAGCTCCAGGGGTTCCTCAGTCAAAGAAACTGAACACCTTCCACCAGGAAATTATTCAATAATAAAAAAAAAACATGCAATCAAGACAATTTATCTGGAAAAGGAAAATTATTTTTCATTTCTTGGAAGAATTTTTCTGGTGATGGTTGCTCAGTTTCGTTGACTGACCAACCCTTATCAGTTTGCGGGAAGCTGTCCCTTACACCCCATGTTAATATTATTGATTTATCAGCTGACAATAGATTGTTGTTGCTAATCAGTCTCACTAATACAGTTATTATTATTGAACTGTACACATTTAGGTATTCATTATATTACTGTACATTTATTTATACAATCTAATTTTACATTTAATGTTAAATATCGGGTGTAAAGGACAGCGTCCCGCAAACTGATAGAGGTAGTTAATGAAACTGAACAATGTTTACCAGGAAATTATTTCAAGAGTAAAAAAAAAAAGAAATGACCTTCCCATACAATAAGACCACCTCAATCCGACGATTTGTATGGAAAAGCATAATTTTTATATAGATGTTCAGTTTCTTTGACTGAGTAACCTCTAGTTTGTGGGACGCTGTCTCTTACACTTGTATACACTATATTTTTTCTCCTTCGTCTACCCAAGATTAACTGCAGCGTCCTGTAGGTCTGGTCCTAAAATGTGGCAATGGTGAAAGTAGGGTCAAACCCCTTCTCCCGTCATCGTTCCTCACGTACCTACCACACGTTCCCCGTCCTATCCGTCACACGCGTCCCTAAACAGTCATCATTTCTATCCAGTTCTCCCGTCAATGACTCTCCAGTCGCTTCTGTTTCCTTACATACATAAATAAATCAATCACGCCTTTATCCCTTACGGGGTAGGCAGAGCGTTTAACGCCTCGTAAAAGGCGCTTTCGCCACGTCTGACAAAAATTGAGGGCAATTTTAGATTGTAATATGTATTGCTATAGTGACAGGTTGTCAGCCCATCGCCTAAATTACAATACACTGTAACCCTCGAGTCCCTTTTGCTGACTTCAACAGCATGCCCGGGAGGAAGGGCAGCTGGGACATTCTATGTTTTTCTATCTCTCCTAGTCCAGCGTGGAAGTACTGTTCTGTTTCCTTTCCTACGTCCATCCTGAAACTTACGTCGCTCCAGTGCACGTGTATAAAAGTTTTACAGATTATAATACACAACACACATTATGAATTGAATTGCTGCCAACATTTTAACAACATAGCGTGATGCACTTTATAGCACTCTTAATTCTGGCTGCCCCCCCCCAAGTAAAGAAACTTGATGAAATATATTCTATAGGGAACACAGAATTAAATAATAAGGGTTCCGTCATAATCTGTTCAAATACTCATTGTTTTTTGTTCCCTGCCCCCTACCCCCTACGTTAGGTAGCGTGATGATATCGTAAATCGAGGTAACACTGACTAAACTGAATAAAGTCCTATCAAAATCGGTTAAAATACAAATCCCTGCCTACCCCTTAAGTACGGTGGCGTGAATATATAAATCTATAGTTTGTGTTTAGGTCAAACTCAGTTCAATAAAAAAAAAAAAACATCAAATTCTGTTAAAAACACTAACTATATTCAGCTCCATGCCTACTGCCTACCCTCTAAGCACAGGGGCGTGATTATTTGTATCCTTAGCTCTTGTCTATGTAACAGTTAGTTCAATAAAAAGTTCTATCAAAAACGTTTAATAATTACTAACTAAATTCAGTTTCCTGCCAGTAGGCAGTAACTTACCCCCTAAGTACGGTAGCGTGATCATATATTGCCTATGTTTGTCTCCAGGTTACCGATAGATGGTAAATTACCATACCAAATTTCATCAAAATCCGTTCAGCCGTGAAATAAATCACTTACTAAATTCAGTTCCCTGCCTACTGGTAGGTAGTAAGCAGGGAACTGAATTTAGTTTTCAGCCGTTTAGGCCTGAAAGAGCAAAAAACAAACAGACAGACAGAGTTACTTTCACATTTATATTATTATGGATTATATAATATATATCAATAGTCTAGTCGAGCTATGAGCTAATCTTATGCGATTCACCAAGCGGCCGCGAAATTTTCTATTGACATCCCTTTCTTTTTCATACAAGAAACGAAAGAGATGGCAATAGAAACTCTAGATTGGCTCGCGGAAGCAGTGTACCAATACAAAACATTTAAAACAATAAAACTTAATTTAATAATAACTTACGCGATTAAAATAGTTCATTGTATCAATCTTTAATAGTACTTAGTTATTGCGCTCAATATAAGGCCCAAGTTGGTATTTTGAGGTCCAGAAACTTCAACAAGGTGTCAACTTAGTTCGGCTATTTGGAAGAATATACTGCACAAAACATGGCACAATAGAATGAGGACTTAAATGAGTTCGACAGAGAAAGAAAATGCGTCCCTTTCGCACTTAGTATGCTGCACAGGGGTGCGTTCAGACGGCTCACTATAAAATGTCATCATCTCCCTAGCCTTATCCCGTATCTCACGGGGTCGGCTACCTAATCTAGGGGATTGAATGAGGGTACTGGTTTTTACACAGAGCGACTGCCCTATGACCTCCGCAACGAGGAAGGGAAACCAGACCCAATCGTAGATTAGGTCAGAGTTTTCAACGGGACACACGACGACAAGGGACAGGGCGCTGCCTTTAGGGGGGGCTTGCTTCATGTACACTACGGCATTATAAGAACGGGGGACATTTTGCAACCAGGGGACATTTTGCAACCAAGACACATTATGATAAAGTGACATTTTGCAACCAAGGGATACTATGATAAAGTGACATTTTGCAACCAAGAGACATTATAAGAAAGTGACATAGTGAGAAATGTCATTGTGCGAAAGGGACATAGTGAGAAATTACATTGTTCGGAAGTGACATTTTGCGAAAAGGACTTTTTGACCTACACAGCGTAGTATAAAAGGAGCTATATAGTTACAAGGCAGTGATATTGTAGGAGCTATGCCTGGTCCGCTTGGCGGGGCTCGGGTCGAGTTGTATGAGCGCGGGCGTGCGCGACCTGCTATCCTGACTAGCCACACTGCGGGGGACAAGGGACAGGGCTGCCTTTAGGGGGGGGGGGGCTTGCTTCATGTACACTACGGCATTATAAGGAAGGGGGTCATTTTGCAACCTAGACACATTATGATAAAGTGTCATTTTGCAACCAAGAGACATTATAAGAAAGTGACATAGTGAGAAATGACATTGTGCGAAAAGGACATAGTGAGAAATTACATTGTGCGAAAGTGACATTTTGCGAAAAGGAGTTTTTGACCTGCACAGCGTAGTATAAAAGGAGCTATATAGTTACAAGGCAGTGATATTGTAGGAGCTATGCCTAGTCCGCTTGGCGGGGCTCGGGTCGAGTTGTATAAGCGCGGGCGTGCGCGACCTGCTGTCCTGACTAGCCACACTGCTGGGAGAGGTCAGCTGCGGAGACGACGCCGTCGATATAGTACTGCCTTTACTCCCTTTCTTCATGTACCCTACAACGGAGTTTAATAACGCTGGCGGTAAAGATACCGGCGTGAGTTTCCCCGCGCCGTGGGATATGTAAGTCTGTAACATGGTTTTTGTAGGAGACGCCGGGTCGTTGACTCTAAGAACCACGAGAGAACCGTTCTCGATGTTATCTGGGAGTCCCACAACTTCGTTCAAGCTGACTTGTTGCGGCTGCATGTTAGTCGGGTCTAGCTTAGATATTGTGGCCACGTCGATCTCGGTGGTAGGTGTAGTCGTTTTGGCGAGTGTTTTGTTGTTCAGAAGCGTGAGTGTGGCGAAGCCTTGAGTGGGAGCGGGTGAAATCCTCGGCCCGTCTCGGAATCTAGGCGGTGGTTCGATTTCTGTAAGTAGTTCCATCTTCTTTTCCTTGCGAAGTTTCTTTGCCTCTACCCTTTCCTCTTTTTCTCTGGCGCGTTCCTCGATAGTGCGCTGAATGAAATCGTCCGCGGTTAGTTCGGTGGTGTACGAGCTGAATCCTATCCTAGTTTCTAATGCTTTAGCGCCTTTACCTGTAAAAATGATATCAATGTGAAAATACATTAAATATTCTTCCATGCTGGCCTGGGAGCGAGAGAAAAGTATAAAATGTGCCAGCTGCATTTCCTCCCGTGTATGCTGTAAAAACTAGCTAAGGGATCCGAGGGTATCAGTATATCGTAAATTAGGCGATGGGCTGAAAACCTGTCACTACAGCAAATCTATTTTTCTTAAACATGCGCGAAAATATTGTCTTTATTTGTGAATAAAGAACACGCGAAGTATCATATTTACGTAGACTGAAAAATCAAAATCACTTCCCGGCGCGTTTTTTTAATTTGGAACGCAGAGCGCGCCTGCAATGTTGTATGAAACGGCGTGCTGTTTGAATTTAGAACTCTTTCATCTATCGTACACATTGCGTTCTCGTGGCTGTATAGCCACAGATGCGTTTACCTTTCGGACCAACTGTAAAATAAAAAAATAAATTGGCGGTAGAGCGGAGTTCGTTGTTAATTATTTTGTTAATAAACATAAATTAAAATGAGTTCCGATGATTCTGAAAGTGAAAATTAAATGGACATTGACTGCACTCCACCAGATTTAAGATCAGAAGCTAAATTAGCGATGGAAAACCTGCATCCAGCGAAATCAAAAGAAAATTAAATTTATTATGTAAAAGGCCCTTTTTTATTTCCTTGCATTTTTTTAAGAAAAGCACTATATATGCCTCGGCCGAAATGGCAATTGCCTGTCTCGTATAATTGAAGTCCTCGCCTGCGGCTCGGCCTTCAAACTTATACTCGACCTGCAATTGCCTATTTCGCTGCCTTTGCAATAATGTACTATTAAATAACCCTCAAAGCTTTGTCAGGCGTGGCGGATCGACCTTTGTTTAGGTTGTTTACGCTCTGCCTACCCCATTAGGGATAAAGGCGTGATTATATGTATGTATGTATGTACATGTGAAATTGCCGATACTACTGGCAACTTTAAAATCAAATATCTTGCATTTTATTAGGAATTCCTAATTCAAAATGATTTCGAAATACAGCGAGAAAAACGTTGTTATAAAATTCATAACTCATTTGTTTGAGCTTCAACATTGCTTTAACAACAAGTAGTCTAGTGGTTAGAGCCTTGGGCTAACGATCCGGAGGTCCTAGGTCCGATTCCCAGGGGGGAAACACAAAGTTGATATTTGTCAATTTATCACTTTGTGAGGTTTTTCCCAGTTTGCTTAGGACATTGCAGGCTGAATCACCTATTTGAAAAGAAAAATGATTTCGTGCTTCGTAGGGCACGTTAAGCCGTCGGTGCCGGCCGCTGTCTTTGATAGTGGTCGTTACTCAAACCATGTCAGAGGCTGTGCTGTGCTACTAGGCGGTTTAAAAACTGACATCGGGTCATTCGACTCGAGAATCCACTCGCTAAGAAGAAGACCGTGGCACCAGTGCTGCAGGTTTCTGCATCGATGTATTAACGATGTGTACGGTAATTCACTCACTTTTTTGATACTGAACGGCAATTTACATACATATAATCACGAGTTTATCCCTAATGGGGTAGGCAGAGCGTAAACGACCCAAACAAAGGTCGTTCCGCCACGTCTGACAAATTTTTGAGGATTATTTAAGATTAGAGATTATAGATTTGTAAGTTTATTGCTGTAGTGAGAGGTTGTCAGCCCATCGCCTAAATTACAATATACTGAAACCCTCGGATCCCTTAGCTGGTTTTTACAGCATGCCCGGGAGGAAATGCAGCTGGCACATTCTATGTTTTTCTCTCGCTCCCAGGCCAGCATGGAAGAATTTGCAATTTCATATGTAAGGACCTAATATTATGAATGTGAAAATGTGTTTGTCCTTGTTTCACGTCGCATCAGAGCGTGGGAATGGTATGATTTTGTACGAAGATAGCTTCGTGGCCAGAGAATAAAAAAAAATGAAAAAATGCGCCACGTTCCTTTTTTAAAATTGGACGATGAAAAACCAGTTTATACTCACTTAATTTCATTCCTCGGAGTGACTTCAACCGTGCTCGTTCTTCTTCCCTCTTTCTCAGCAGTCTCTCTCTTTCTTCTTCTGCCTTCCTAGCAGCTTCTGCCCTTTCGTTTTTGAATTCTTCCTCTAAAGCGACGGGGTCCCAAGCGGTGGCGGCGCGTAGAGCCTTGTCCACTTGGGCGCCATTTTGTCGTTCCTCTTTCTTGAACTGGGACATAAGAATATTGAATATAAGAAGATTGGTTAATGGTCAATAAATAGGGGGTAACGGGTATAAAACGTACATTTAAACTGATATAAGGCTACCATATATTAAAGTAGAAATCCCGTTTATAACCTAACCCTTTAATAAAACACAGCAACGTTTTCTAAAATAACTTCAAGTACATACCGCGTACTCTAACATACCTTTAACTACATAACCCGTTCTCTAACATACATTCAACTACATACCCCGATCTCTAACATACATTCAACTACATACCCCGTTCTCTAACATACGTTCAACTACATACCCCGATCTCTAACATACATTCAACTACATACCCCGTTCTCTAACATATCTTCAACTACATACCCCGTCCTCTAACTTACCTTCAACTGCATACCCCGTCCTCTAACATACCTTTAACTACATACCCCGTTCTCTAACATACCTTCAACTACATACCCCGTCCTCTAACATACCGCGTCCTCTACCAAACCTTCAACTACATACCCCGTCCTCTAACATACCTTCAACTACATACCCCATCCTCTAACATACCGCGTCCTCTACCAAACCTTCAACTACATACCCCGTCCTCTAACATACCTTTAACTACATACCCCGTTCTCTAACATACCTTCAACTACATACCCCGTCCTCTAACATACCGCGTCCTCTACCAAACCTTCAACCACATACCCCGTCCTCTAACATACCTTCAACTGCATACCCCGTCCTCTAACATACCTTCAACTGCATACCCCGTCCTCTAACAAACCTTCAAGTACATACCCTGTCCTCTAACATACCGTCAAGTACATACCCCGTCCTGTAACATACTGACAAAGTACATTCCCCGTCCTCTAACATACATACAAGTAAAGACCCCGTCCTCTAACAAACCTTCAAGTACAGACCCCGTCCTCTAACAAACCTTCAACTACATACCCCGTCCTCTAACAAACCTTCAACTACATACCCCGTCCTCTAACAAACCTTCAACTACATACCCCGACCTCTAACATACCTTCAACTGCATACCCCGTCCTCTAACATACCTTCAACTGCATACCCCATCCTCTAACAAACCTTCAAGTACATACCCTGTCCTCTAACATACCGTCAAGTACATACCCCGTCCTGTAACATACTGACAAAGTACATTCCCCGTCCTCTAACATACATACAAGTACAGACCCCGTCCTCTAACAAACCTTCAAGTACATACCCCGTTCTCTAACATACCTTCAAGTACAGACCCCGTCTTCTACCATACCTTCAAGTACAGACCCCATTCTCTAACGTACCTTCAAGTAGAGGTCCCTTCTCTGCCTATCCGGGAACAGTGGCGCCATCAGTGTGA
The DNA here is from genome assembly GCA_949820665.1 of Scrobipalpa costella. Classification (NCBI taxonomy): domain Eukaryota; kingdom Metazoa; phylum Arthropoda; class Insecta; order Lepidoptera; family Gelechiidae; genus Scrobipalpa; species Scrobipalpa costella. The sequence continues at coordinate 12,523,986 of OX463312.1, forward strand.
AGTCCGTGCCAACAGCAGCCAGCGCGCGGTAGAACCGCACGGTCTCCGCCGCGCTCCAGTCAGCTGTCCGGGCGGATCGCGTGTACTTACCGCCGCCGGAACCAGCCCAAGATCCTTCCCGGACCACGGATGAGACCTTGCGGGTGTCCGATTGTTTTATGATCTGGAATTGGACACTGACAAGTTATTGTTTTGTTTACATACATGCATATAATAGCGCCTTTATCCCTAATGGGGTAGGCAAAGCGTAAACGATCTAAACAAAGGCCGTTCCGCCTCGTCTGACTATATTTGAGGGTTATTTGAGACAGATTTGTAGGTATATTGCTGTAGTGGAAGGTTGTCAGCCTTGTTGTCAGCCCATCGCCTAAATTGCAATTTACTGAAACCCTTGGATTATTTAGCAGGTTCTTACTGCATGCCCGGGAGGAAATGCAGCTGGCTCATTCTATGTTTTTCTTTCGCTCCCAGTCCAGCATGGAAAAAAATTGTTTTGTTTACATGCATAAAATCAATATAATGCTTCCATGCTGGACTAGAGCGATAAAAAACATAGGATGTGCCAGGTGCATCTCCTCCCGAGCATGCTGGTGGAATGCATTTCTGAAGTAGTCATCTGGATACACCCAAGTCCCTGTTATGTCCACATACCAAGCTCTGTTCGTCGAGGATGATCTCCCCGTTGGGCCCCAGTTTGATCTGTGGCACGGGCGCGGCGTCGTTGGCTGGCGGATCATCTGCTTCCTCTCCGCTCTGTCTAGTCATCTGGATACACCCAAGTCCCTGTTATGTCCACATACCAAGCTCTGTTCGTCGAGGATGATCTCCCCGTTGGGCCCCAGTTTGATCTGTGGCACGGGCGCGGCGTCGTTGGCTGACGGATCATCTGCTTCCTCTCCGCTCTGTCGCTCTAGTCACCTGGATACACCCAAGTCCCTGTTATGTCCACATACCAAGCTCTGTTCGTCGAGGATGATCTCCCCGTTGGGCCCCAGTTTGATCTGGGGCACGTGCGCGGCGTCGTTGGCTGGCGGATCATCTGCTTCCTCTCCGCTCTGTCGCTCTAGTCACCTGGATACACCCAAGTCCCTGTTATGTCCACATACCAAGCTCTGTTCGTCGAGGATGATCTCCCCGTTGGGCCCCAGTTTGATCTGGGGCACGGGCGCGGCGTCGTTAGCTGGCGGATCATCTGCTTCTTCTTCGCTCTGTTGTTCTTTTGCGTTTCTTTCCGCTTCTGCTTTTGCGTTCGCCTCTTTGGCGGCTTGTTCGTCTTCGTCAGGTCTGAAATGTGAAAAAAATAAAATTCTAGATCCTTTTACTACATACATACATATAATCATGCCTTTATCCCTAATGGGGTAGGCACAGCGTCAACGACTCAAACAAAGGTCGTTCCGCCAAGTCTGACAAAGTTTCAAAGGTCATTTAAGATATACATGTACGTATATTGCTGTAGTGACAGGTTGTCAGCCCATCGCCTAAATTACAATATACTGAAACCCTCAGATCCCATAGCTGGTTTATACAGCATGCTCGGGAAGAAATGCAGCTAGCACATTCTATGTTTTTCTCTTACTTCCAGTCCAGCATCGAACAAATCCTTTTACTACCACTATTTATTGAGCGTAAACATTTACTCCACAAGATTAACACGTTGGCTGGCTGCCATCCATACAAAATCAATACCGGGTGTAAGAGACAGCGTCCAGCAAACACGTTGACTGCCATGACCATCACCGGTGAGATTAGTGGAGTTAGTGGGCAAAATTACTTCCATGCTGGACTGGGAGAGATAGAAAAACATAGAATGTTCCAGCTGCCCTTCCTCCCGGGCATGCTGTAGAAGTCAGCAAAAGGGAATCGAGGGTTACAGTGTATTGTAATTTAGGCGATGGGCTGACAACCTGTCACTATAGCAATACATATTACAATCTAAAATTGCCCTCAATTTTTGTCAGACGTGGCGAAAACGCCTTTTACGAGGCGTTAGACGCTCTGCCTACCCCGTAAGGGATAAAGGCGTGATTTATGTATGTATGTAGTGGGCAAAATACGGGGTGTAAGGGACAGCGTCCCGCAAACTGATACGTTGCTCAGTCAATGGAGGAAATTCTTTCAGGCGATGAAAAAAAAATTACCTTCCCATACAAAATGATCGCCTCTATCAGACAACTTGTATGGAAAAGCAAATTTTTTTTTCACTTTATGAAATAATCCTGCTGATGGTTGTTCAGTTTCGTTGACTGAGCAACCCCTATCAGTTTGCGGGACGATGTCCCTTACACCCCGTATTTTGCTTACTGACTCCACTAATCTCACCGGTGATGGTCATGGCAGTCAACGTGTTAAGGTAAAAAGACTACAGTACGGAGTAACTTCCGTGCTGGACTGGGAGCGAGAGAAAAACATAGAATGTGCCAGCTGCATTTCCTGCCGGGCATGCTGTAAAAATCATCTAAGGGATCCGAGGGATTCAATTTATTGCAATTTAGGCGACAACCTGTCACTACAGCAATATAACTACAAATATATCTTATATAACCCTCAAAACTTTGTCAGACGTGGCGGAACGACCTTTGTTTAGGTCGTTTACGCTTTGCCTACCCCATTAGGGATAGAGGCGTGATTATATATGTAGGTAAGTACAAAAAAACTAAAAAGTACATGACAAAAATAAAAAATAAAACAGATACTCACACAATAGGATTTGTAGTAGGATTGTAGAATATTAAGTCGTACATGGTCAAGGCATCGCGCTTGAGTTCCCTTCGTCTGCACCACGATCTCCGACCCATTTCTTGGCGCTTTGCTTTGCTAAAAACATAATTTCGATGTGTATTAAGCTTTTCGCCGCCAAGCAATACAGGTAAAAAAATTGCAACCAGCCCCACACCAATTTCTAGGTAAAGAAATACTTAATGAAATGGAGATGTCCAACAGTTCATATCGATACTAAATTTTTACTTTTTAAACCTAGTTTTATTAATCTAAAACCATTATTTTAATTCCTAATTTTCAGTAATTCTTTCATATAGGTCAAAACAATAATATATCATAGTGGTAGTAGTAGTGGTATAGTAAACAACACTTGGAATATTCAATAAGTTTATCTTTAGTTCAGTTTTCGAATTAGCACTGGCGCATCTCTATAACGAGTCTCTATACATCGCGTTGACGGCTATAGACGACTGTGGCATTTCAATTTTCTCAAACCGTTAGGACAAATAAGGATGTAATATAGAACATCGATAAAAAATATGAAAATTTAACTTTAGAACATCAAAGGATTTATTCTGGTACCTATTTTAATATTGCATTGCGACTTTTTTTATACATTCATTTCCTTTCCTTTTTATTATTTTACTTATGTTAAATATTCACGAACTATCAATGGTCAAGCAATTATCGCTGTGCACCAGTCGGCGAAACCGGTTTGTCGGTACTGAATCAAACAAAGAAAAAAAATACTAATTCTTAGCATATTTCTACAAATCGATGTCGGAAATATTTTCATTATACATAAGAATAATAAGAAAACGTTATTGTTATGAGAGGATTGACAAATATACACATAGTATAATCCGTATAGATATTGTAGACGTATCGATGTTTCTTATTTGAACTAGCAAGGAACAACACTTCCAGTCGTGTAGGGTCGACTGTGGCGTGTGCGAATACTTCTGCAGGTTCAAAACGTAATCTGTATTTTTCTTATTTTATAAGCGCAAAAGTTTATAAATTAAAGTAGAAGGTACAAAAATGCAATATGCGAAAAAAAAAGATACAGTTTTAAAATGCTGGTTTATTAACATAAACCTTTTAACTACATTTTGTCGGCTCTAGCCGACCGTGGCGCTGACAGCAAGTCGCGGGTTGTCGGCTATACCCGACTGTGGCGGTGAAAAGGTTAAAAACATAATTTCATAGGCTCATCTTTTTTATATTAACCAGTAGCCATCTTGATTATATGATCTTATCGATTGAATTTTTGATGAACTAAAGTGTCCAAGTTTTTACACCGCCTATTGGTAACAGCTAATAGGCCTCTGATATGGTTTTTGCAACAACCACTGTCAAATACAGCGACTGGGACCGACGGCGTAACGTGACGCTTCTTAAAGCACGAAATCTTTTTTCTTATATGTTTGTTTTCAGAATCTGTAATTAGGTGATTCAGCCTGCATTGTTCTAGCCAAACTGGGGAAAATGTCACACTGGTAACACATATCAACTCTGTATACCCCCTGGGAATCGAACCCAACTTCCGGATGCTCATAATTTAGAGTATTTAGACCATTAAACCACAAAGGCGGTTAGGCAGTTGCAATTTTATTCAATTCTAGTAGATAAGTAGATGGTCATATCTGCTAGTATGCAGCAGGCTCCATATAAAAATGTAAGTGCTCTTTCAAATTGAAAGCAATACGTCATCTCCCTAGCCTTATCCCGTATCTCACGGGGTCGGCTACCTAATCTAGGGGATTGCACGAGGGTACTGGTTTTTACACAGAGCGACTGCCATCTGACCTCCGCAACCCAGAAGGGAAACCAGACCCAATCCTAGATTAGGTCTGAGTTTTCAAGCCGCCAATGCTTAGCACTGGCCTCTGACATGGCTTAACGACTAATATCTACGGTATTAAATGATATTAACCGGGACCAACGGCTTAGCGTGCCTTCCGAAGCACGGAAAAAGCGCCGAATAAACGTAACATATGAAACTTGAAACCCGAAAAACACATTGGTACGTGGGGAATACGAACCACGACCTCCCGCTCAGGAGGCAGCGGCCCTATCCACTACGCCATCGGGCTCTATAGGAATACATACTTGGGGAATTGTTTTTCTTTGACTGGTGAAGCAGCAGTGGGTGGTGGCTGTGTGGCAATTTGACTGACGCTGGAGCTTATTGAATCATTCCTGATCCTCTTTGGATCCCTGAAAAAAGCAACTTACGTCATTGCGGTATTCTAGATTGCTAGGTTGGCAAATCACCCAGGAGAACTGAAACTTATGCGAATGGTGCATTCTGTTTTAGATTTTAGTTAGGTCCTGTCACATTCTAATATGTATCACTACATAGTATAAAACAAAGTCGCATTCTCTGTCCCTCTATCCCTATGTATGCATATCTTTAAAACTACGCAACGGATTTTGATGCGGTTTCTTTTAATAGATAGAGTGTTTCAAGAGGAAGGTTTATATATATAATACTTGCATAATATTGTGGAGAAACACTGATAATTTCCGTGCGAAGCCGGGGCGGGTCGCTAGTTTGAATTAAAATAGAGACAGCAATGCAAAAGTTGATTATGATTCTGTCGATTTGATTATATATGAGTGACGTATATTGCTTAAAATAAGACTTATAGTACACATACATACATTCATACAAAGATTATATCACGCTTTTATCCCTAATGGGGTAGGCAGAGCTTAAACGACGTAAACAAAGGTCGTTCCGCCACATCTGACAAAGTTTTTAGGGTTATTTAAGATAGAGGTATATTGCTGTAGTGACAGGTTGTCAGCCCATTGCCTAAATTGCAATATACAGAAACCCTCAGATCTCTTTGCTCAGATCGCTTTGCTTTTACAGCATGCCCGGGAGGAAATGCAGCTGGCACATTCTATGTTTTTCTCTCGCTTCCAGTCCAGCATGGAAGTATAGTACACCCTTAGATCAAACAGTATGCATATGCAGTCTTAAACCTATTAGGTGTCAGCGCCACGGTATGTAACATCACTTTGACAGGATTATAATCAGCTGCTTTGTTGCGGTCTCTTTTTTAATTCAAATATTAGACTGTGACAGGACCAAACTAAACAATAGAATCGTCACCATTGTCTTTTCAAACAGAATTATACTAAATTAAATAATAATAATTAAATCACAGCTTAAGCGTTGGCTTGTCGAACAGGCATTCTATAGTTATAATGACTTTTATATTTTTTAATGATAATGACAGTAATATAATAACATTTAAATGATTATTAATGTGATATACTTAAGTATAAGTGCTTATAATTATTGACTTGTAATTTACAAATTCTATTTCTTCCATGCTGGACTGGGAGAGATAGAAAAACATAGAATATTCCAGCTGCCCTTCCTCCGGGCATGCTGTTGAAGTCAGCAAAAGGGACTCGAGGGTTACAGTGTATTGTAATGTAGGCGATGGGCTGACAACCTGTCACTAAAGCAATACATATTACAATCTAAAATTGCCCTCAATTTTTGTCAGACGTGGCGAAAGCGCCTTTTACGAGGCGTTAAACGCTCTGCCTGCCCCGTAAGGGATAAAGACGTAATTTATGTATGTATGTATGTAATTTACAAATTATTAATAAATTTATCTCTATCTCTCTTGTAAACTAAATGTCTCTGTCATATACCTGTTAGAAATGGACTGTATTGTGCTATGTGAAGTCTGTGAGTCATGTCGTTGTCTGGGCGGCGCGGGAGTTGGCGCGTTGGCGCTGAGCAGCGCGCGCCGACTTTCATCTTCCGATTCACTTGCACTGCCCTGGACAAAAATGTGAAAATATTATCATTACATAGTATAAAGTAAAGTCGCTTCTTTGTCTGTATGTCCCTATATATGCTTAGATATGATTGCGTGAGCATATTTAAAATTACGCAACGGATTTTGATCAGGCTGCCTTTAATTTTGGCTGTCGAGGGTTTCAGTATACTGTAATTTAGGCGATGGGCTGACAACCTGTCACTACAGCAATATACCTACAAATGTATCTTAAATAACCCTCAAAACTTTGTCAGACGTGGCGAAACGACCTTTGTTTAGGTCGTTTTCGTTCTGCCTACCCCATTAGGGAAAAAGGTGTGATAATATGTATGTATGCCTTTAATAGATAGAGTGATTCAAGAGGAAGGTTTATATACCAAAATGATATATAACACAATCATAATATAGTACACAAACACTGATAATTCCTGTATGAAAGTAACTATAGCTAATTCGTTTTTAAGAAATAATTCCCGCCACTCTAAAACATTGATTTTGTACGACGAGAATTATCTCTTAAAAACAAGCGGGGTTTAGTCTAGCATAAAGTACCAGTATAGCTACGTTAGCTACAATAGAACTGAAAAAGTCGCAGTGGCTGTTGGGCTGTAAGCTCAAATTTAATTAAAAACATAATCAAGGCATAAAGTAGATTTGCAAAAACTGTAAAACTTTATACAAAGAGGTTACTGTGTATCTAAAGGTTACTGTGTATCTAAATATCAAAGTAAAATGTTGACAGCAAATTATAAACTCTAGCCATATCAATATTGTATTTGTCCTTACAATAGTTGAAAACAATACAGTAGTAGTTAAAATTATTATTTGTATAAACTATTTTCAAAGTTTATTCAGCTGGTCTAAATATTGTTTGTGACACTGTACTGTTCAAATTAATGGTTTTTCATTTGGTTTCAGTATTGTCTTGATTTTAAGATGATTTAAATTAAAACAAAGACAAATTAATGAATACAAGAAAATAACACCTTTTGTTCTGCAATAATCACATGTTTTCATGTCTTACCTGGATACTATTTCTTCTATGAGGTGCTAATCTAGGCACTGGACGGAGCTTAGGTCTCACTTTACTTGGTGATGGCAGTGGTACTATAGGATCAAATGACACTTCAGCACACTCAGAAATGATCTCATTCTTCAGCAAGTCTATGGGTTGCGGAGCACTCTTTGCTGTCTGAAGTGGAACAATCCCATCCATTACTGGCTCATCCGTGATGCTCTCTGGGACACTCGGGACACTGTAGTCTGTGGAGATGCAAACATTTTGGTATAATATTGTATATATGTATATCTCGTTGGAGATCCAACACCAAACATTGGATACCATATCCTCAACAATCGTGTTCTAACACAGTGGAATAAGTTGCCACAGGAACTGATTGATGCTCTATCAGTGAACAGTTTTAAGAACAGACTTGATAAGTGGTTAAACAGAGACAGAAAAAAAGTGTAGTGAAGTGATTTAAACTAACATGAACTGATACATACCAGCTTAGATATAGGCACATCAGCCTGTGGCTACTCGCCTTTTATTAAATAATAATAAAAATATGTATATAATATTGTATGAAGGAAATGAAGGCGAACGAAGAAGTGTTACAAATAGTAAACGAAAAACGAAACATATTTAATACATACATAAAATCACGCCTTTATCCCTTACGGGGTAGGCAGAGCGTTAAACGCCTCGTAAAAGGCGCTTTCGCCACGTCTGACAAAAATTTAGGGCAATTTTAGATTGTAATGTGTATCGTTATAGTGACAGGTTGTCAGCCCATCGCCTAAATTACAATACACTGTAACCCTCAAGTCCCTTTTGCTGACTTCTACAGCATGCCCGGCAGGAAGGGCAGCTGAAACATTCTATGTTTTTCTATCACTCCCAGTCCAGCATGGAAGAAACATATTTAATATAATAGAAAATAGAAGAGGAAAGATGTTGGGACACCTGATACGACATGACGAGTTATTAAAGACAATCATTGAAGGAATTCCCTCCATGCTGGACTGGGGGCGAAAGAAAAACATAGAATGTGCCAGCTGCATTTCCTCCCGGGCAAGCTGTAAAAACCGGCTAAGGGATCCGAGGGTTTCAGTATGTTGCATTTTGGGCGATGGGCTGACAACCTGTCACTACAGCAATATACATACTAATCTATCATAAATAACCTTCAAAACTTTGTCAGACGTGGCGGAACGACCTTTGTTTAGGTCGTTTACGCTCTGCCTACCCCATTAGGGATAAAGGCGTGAATGTATGTATGTATTGAAGGAAATATAAAAGGAAAGAGAGGAAGGGGAACGCCAAGGATAAGTTACATTGATCAAGTAAAAGAAAAGATTAAGGCCAAGTTGTACCAGGAAGTCAAGTTGGCATTCACTTCACGTACTCAACAACTTCTTCTTCTGTCGAGTGGATATTGAGTCTATTGACTCGATGATCCCTGGTGTCAGAGTTTTTAAACTGCCTAGTAGCACAACTATCAGGCATCTGACATGGTTTTGTGTAACGACCACTATCAAAGACAGCGACCGCGACCGACGGCTTAACGTGCCCTCCGAAGCACGAAATCTTTTTCTTTTCGGACAATCAGGTGATTCAGCCTGCAATGTCCTACCCAAACTGGGGAAAAATTCACAAAGTGATTAATTCTCAAATATCAACTCTGTGTTTTCCTCCCTGGGAATCAAACCCAGGACCTCCGGATCGGGAGTCCATGGCACTAGCCACTAGACCACGGAGGCAGTTCTCACAACAACTCAACAACTAGACTGAGCTCTTAAATGAATGATGATTGTATTCATCAACTATGGGCAGATGAAGTGAGTGGTAGCTTGGATGTAGAGTTACCCCCATTGAAACTGCCTCTTGTTTATAACTGCTTCAGTGGTCTAGTGGTCAGAGCCATGGGCGTCCTGGGTTTATTTGTCAAGTTAGTTAGTTATATTTGTCAATTTATCACTTTGTCAGTTTTCCCCAGTTTGCAAGGTTGGAAAAAATCGTATAAATTGCGATTTACTGAAAAAATCCTAATAAAATCCGATTTTTTAGATTTTTTCGTTTATTACAGTTTTAGCAAAAGTTTTGCGTAAAACGGAACGCGCTCTTTAGTTTCAGAGAAAAAGGGAATTCTCGCGGTGTTTAGTGAACGGCGCGCGGGAAATTCCCCTAAAATATCTTACATTCATCCAAACAAGCTTTCATTCGTTTAGTTCAGTTTCATTGACCTTGTTATTGTTGTTGCGTGTACGTAACGATTTATTACTAAGATTTAAATATAATCTTGATTATAAATAAAATATTCCTAGCCAAAGAGATGCGATTTGGGAACATTTTACGGAAAAAAGTACTACAAAATATTATGTTTACACAAGAGGTGGTAAACAACGTGACACCAAGGGAGTGGTGGTTATCATAAAAAATATATTCTCTGAAGAGGAACAATCAAAAATATATCCAATGATTAAGCAATTGTTTGGGGCGATAGCTTCTTTAGCTCCAGTGGAAAGGGTTTTTTCTACCTTTGGAATTTTACATACTAAATTAAGGAACCGACTGGGAATCGAAAAGGCAGGAAAACTGTTTTTTTTTGTTTAAGTACTTTAATAATTATATTGGCAACAACATTGATTGATTTTTAACCATTGAATATGATAATAAAGAGAATTGATAAAATCCTTATTTTTATTGAAAAAATTGTTTGATTTCAAACATGATTTAAATCAAAATGATTAAATTATGCCAACCCTGCCAGTTTGGTTAGGACATTGCAGGCTGAATCGCCTGTTTGTCCAAAAAGAAAAAGGGTTCTTTGCTTCGGAGGGCAGTCGGTCCCTGTCACTGCCTTTGATAGTGGTTGTCACTCTAACCATGTCAGAAGCCAACATGACACTCTGACACCAGGGTTCATCGGGTTGTTTGAAGTAGTAAGTAAAGTAGTTTGAGAATCCACTCGCTAAGAAGAAGATTGAAACTGCCTCTTCTAATTATTATTAGTTGTAAAATGTAGATAAGTACCTATAGGTGGGCAAATTTAGATAATAGATTGTGTATCAGGGAAAGGAAAAAGCAAAATACAAAAGACAATAAGGTTATAATTATCTTTGCAAAATTTGCATGAGAATGTATATGAACAGCAAAGGACAGTTTGTGAAAAACTGTGGTCTATGCTGTCTCCAATATTGATTATATTATATTTAGTGTTAAAATCATAAATTGTAGGAACAGGAACATAAAATTAAAATAATTACCATCAGGAATATCACTCTTCTTATCGCTACCCGGGGTGCGAATGCTCTTATCAACATTTTGGCTGGTATTTGAAGCTGCACTTATGTCACTAGTATCTTGAGCCTTGGTATAAGAAGGAGCTACTTTAGTTACTGACTCAGAATTACTAGCAGGTTTTGGTGATGGTAAAACTAGTGGAGAGGCAGTTCGTCTTCGATCCGGGCTGCTTCTGACTTGAGGTGAAGCAAAAACACCCTTAATACCAGGGGTTGAAGTTATGACAGCAACTTTCTCCGGTTTTGGAATACTAGTCGATTTTTCAACAATTTTGGGACTGCCTGCAGAAGCTGGAGAAGGCTGTTTATCTGAATTTTGTGTTTTAGTAACGGAACTGATGGGTAATAACGGCGGAGGACTTCGCAAGGTACTTTTAGATGGTGAATTTATATCTTCTGTTTTACTAGTTTGGCCGCGAGGAGTTTTAGGACTTTTTGCAGTTTTCTCAAAATTAAATCCTTCCTTGAGTTTGTTCTTAGCGTCTGCATTTTCTTGGTTTTTTCTCCTCGGTGGCAAGGCAGCAACAGCTTTAATACGAGCTCTCCTTGTCGACATGGTGAAATAATTATCACGTGTTGTTAATATTATACAAAATTGACACTGGCTACTTGATTAAAACACACAATTAATCGTAATGAGGTATTTCAGTTTTAAAATTAAATACTAAAGAAAATTATTAAATCACATAAAAGACCACACATCCAAACAACATACACGAGAAAATTACCACCACAGATTAGACAGTATACATCTATATATGTCTAGATATATTATGTCCTATCCTACGGATTACCACAAAATGACATGTACATGTTTGTTTTGTTCGTTTTAAGCGAAATGAGCTGTAGTAGACAGAAATAAATTCAGTTATTCAATAGAGCGCTATCTCTTTCTGACTTTTCGATATACGGAACTAAACTTGACAGTTTCTGAGAAAATGACTGCTACTTGATAATAGATGACGCTGCTTGATACATATGTCTGTACAGCACTTTGTTGTGCTACTTAATAATAGATGGCGCTAATGCATCGAACTATTTTATTTCAAAAATCTTTTGTTTACATTTTGCTGCAGGAAATAAGAAACAAGCTCCTATATTAACCCACTTTTTTTGTTTTAGGGCTTTGAGCTTTATTTTCTACAATGTTTACTAGGTCATTTTAAGTATTTCTAGTCCAAGACTTATAAATTATTTTTTTCCTGAAATGGGGAAGATGAAATTTTTAACGGGGTAGATTTTTTTTTTCGATAACCTATCGTGTGGGGTAACCAATGAAAGGGTGTTTTAAGTTGATTCTAAAAATATACCACACAGTTATATTACAGCTGTTTTGTATAAAAAAAATTAAAATACATTCATTCAATTTTGAAAGGCGCCATGTCTGGCAGGAAACGGATGAATGTTTTTGTTTTAACTATACGCCAAATGACTTGTTACAACTTCAAAATCTATGTTGTAAAGCTCTAAACTCTACAATAAAAAAGGTGGGTCATGCCGCTTATTTACTACAGTATTTTATTTAATCAGATCATAATGCGGTGTTTACAAATGTCTACTAAAATTTAGTGTGTTTGATACACTATTACCCTCAGACATTAGGGAGTGTCATGGAGCGAAAAACATAGAATGTACACACCAGCTTTTTCTATCCCGGGCTTATTACTGAAACTGAAGCTAATTCAGGGACTGCAATTAGGCGATATGGGCTGAAACTTTGTAGTTATCATAGTGAGCTGTTCTTTGCTGCTCTAGATACTCCGTAAGGAATAAAGGCGTGACTTGGTGTTGGTATACGGTGGTAACAAGGGTAGTGAAACAACTATACGGTTTTCTTCATTCTTTAATGCATTTTCTCTAATTTTTTTGACAGCGATGAGCACTTTTGGTGAAAATAGATACCAGAAATCAGTATAATTATGTAATAAATAACAGTCCAGATCTAAAATAAACTCATTTTTAAATATGTTTTCCACTTACATCCAGTAGCTCAACTTCAATAAAAATAGATCTCTTCTATAAAATTTATATAATTTACAAAAGCGGTTAGATAAAACAACGGTAAATAAATGCTTCTGGGAATTAAAACGCAGTTTATATTTTTTCTCTTTGTAGATAAATTGACAGATAGTCACTCTGCTAAGATCAATTTGTATAAATACCTTAAGAGTATAAAGTGTATCTATTGGTGTTACTCGCCAAAACTGAGAACTAGGCTGCGTTCTACGAGTAAGCTACTGCATATTGGTTCGTCGTTCATTATCTATATTTTGGCTAAAAAGTCAACATTTGCAAAACCATCATTACAAATTGTCATGACACTATAAGAATTAGTCAACGATGATTGTGCCAAGAGGTGCCGGCGGCGGCGGCGCCAAGCCTACTAGGATATGTTGCTCACCGTACACTAATCAAGGCTTACACTCTTATTTAAAACTCAACGAAGCGATGCCAAGCCAGGGTTCAGGCGAATCGACTAAATTATTCAGCGAATGTTCACTAAACTCTACCACTTTTCAAGAGATTTATATTCCGAACTGGCGTAGCAGTTCTACGGTAGACGCTAAATATGTTTAGCGGTGTAAAAAAGTTACAAAGCGGTGTTAGTTACGTTACAAAACTCTTGGAAAGTGTCGAAATTATACTATTTTATTTTTAATAAAAGATAAAATGTTAGAAAGAAGACAAAAAAGCATGTACGCATGCGTAGCTACTCGTAGAGAAGGGCTACACGCCGACGCCACCGGCTCGCAGCACGCCGCGGGCCGGGACCGCCGCGTCCCCCGCGCAGAACCGCGCGGTTCCGCCGCCGCCGCGCTGCGCGAGCGACGCAGCCTAAACTACCTATCCGACGGACCCGGCTGCGCTGCGCTATCACAAATACGTTTCGTCCGAATTTGTTAACGCTCCGGCCTACTTATTCTACGAAATGATCGCTATCGATAATAAATTATTTTCACCTACAATTAAAACAAGGTATGAAGTGTTTAGTGCATCGAGAACTGAGACGTGTCGTCCGCCTCTCTTAATTGACTGGACCGCTCGAACGAACGCCCTTCGCCCTGCCTCCCGGTCGGTCGCCGGCGCCTCGCGGACGGGACTAACTTAAAGTGCAATCTCACTACTCTTAACTTGCTACTATAAAGAAATAAATTTGAATTTTAGGGTGGGAACTGTACATCGCTTATCGAGGCACTCAATAACGATATCGTGATCCGTCCGCCTGCGCCAGCGACGCGACGAGGCTAACACTTCGACCAAAGAAACGCGCTAACGCGAATCCTCGACATTACAATATTTACAAAGAAACTCTCAAAAGATTCGAAGCGCTACTGATCACCTCTACTTAGGAAACCGAGAGAATTGAATTGTTTGCGCTAATTATGTCGATTATCGGTAGATATGACTACTTATAATAAAAATGAAGAAAGCAACCGTGTGCTATGGGAGCCGCGCGTGAGGCTGTTCAGTTGTGCATCGCTCGCAGTCCGCGGCGCGGCCGGACCGCCGCGTGCGACCCGCGCGGGCGGGGCGCGTGTGTGACGTATTGCAACGCCCCGCTGAACCGCGCGGGTCCGCGGCTACGCCCTGCTCGCGCCACACATACACTTCACACGATTCAACTTTTATACAATATAAACAACTTCAATATAATACCTCCGAATCGTGTTCAAGAACATTTTTAATTCACGTCGAACGTTCATATCTACGCTCGAATGTTCCGCATCAACAATAGAGGTCTATTACATTCGCCAACAAAGCATAAAATAGTGATATCTTTACATTTTCAGTCTAGTCTATATAATTATTTTCTCTTTTATGGCAAGGTATCTCTATAAAGATTCAATAGTATCATTCTTCAATATATAACAGGTATATCTATACAATCGAAATACTTCGCGTATTCGATTCCTCACAGCGTCAATGATATAAAATTTAACCTAAATTATAACACAGGAGAATTAAGTATAAGATCACAAAATGAGATTCAGCGGGCGGCGCGGTGTGTGCGCCTGCGCGCCCGGCGAAGTCGCAGCTATGATACGTGTCTACGCTACCACTAGCGAGGCGGCGCGCGCTTCGCACTAAGCCTAGTATTGCTATCGAGGGCGGGGGCCGGCCGCGCGGCGCGGGGCGCACGCAGCGGCCTAGCACAGGGTGCGACGTCAGGGCGCGATGCCGGCGTCCGACTTGTGAAACGCGGCCCCCGACAGCGTCGCCGCCGCCGCGGAGCTGAAGTCGTGCTCGGACTTGGGGCGCGGCAGCGCGGCCGCCGCCACGCCGAGCCCGGGCAGCGCCACGCCCGCCATGCGGCACGACGCGGCCTGCAGCGGCTGCAGCGCCAGCCCCAGCGAGCGCTCCGACAGCCGCGCCACGCTGTCGTCCGACAGACTCACGTGGTCCGCCTCGGCCGCCAGCGCGTTCACCACCGCGTTGATGGTGTTCCCTTCTGAAGTCGTGTCATCTTCCCTGTGCGCCACCAGATTCGGGTTCTTGCCGATCTTGTTGAGCCGCTCGGCGGCGACGCTCTCCATGGTGCGCCGCATCAGCGGGTATTGGTCGAGGACTGCGTTGAAGTGGTCTACGGACAGCGAGAACAGGTTGCAGTAGGTTTCGGCGCGGACGGAGGCGACTCTCCTCGCGTTGGTCAGTAGACAGATCTCGCCGAAGTAGGAACCGTCCGACAGACTGGTCGCTACTTCTCCATTTGCCATTACGATATCTACAATGCCTTCTTGAATGAAGTACATTTTGTTCCCGATGGTTCCTTCTTTTATGATGATATCGCCTGGAATAGAGAGATATAAATGGATTACATGAAGTACAATATGTAGGATACAATAATAAGATTACAAATGCTAAAAGAAAAGAGAGATGCATACTCTCAAAAATATTCTATGAAAACTGATTCGAACAATAATAAAACTTACAAATACACATTGATACAAT
The DNA here is from genome assembly GCA_949820665.1 of Scrobipalpa costella. Lineage (NCBI taxonomy): Eukaryota > Metazoa > Arthropoda > Insecta > Lepidoptera > Gelechiidae > Scrobipalpa > Scrobipalpa costella. Next base: position 12,539,771 of record OX463312.1, read on the forward strand.
GTAATTACAGGAAATACTATAATAACCATAAACTGTGTTTACCTGGCTGGAAGACTTCATATCGCAGTTTAGTGACAACGTCAGACACGAAGTTGGAGTCGGCATTGGCGAAGAAAGGCACAGAGGCGACGAGCGACCTGCAGTTGTAGTTGATGACATCTTCCCGCAGCTTCTCGCTGAGCTCGCCGAGAATCACCTCTTCGTCGAAGAACTTGCCCTGGTACCGGTGCTCGAAGTACTCCGTGATTCGTTGTCGCATCTCTCTAGGCAGCTTGCGGTAAGCCATGTATTCTTCTACTTGTTTCACCTGGAATTTTAGAAGAAAACTGTTTAGTACCTTTGGAAATGGAAGGTATTTGACCCCATCGAAGTTAAGCCAGAATCGCCGTTGACTCATCGCTGAGAAAAGTCGACATAATGGCTTCTGCGCACCTTCAATTGAAGCGGTAGAGTTAAATTGCTGCTAGAACACTCTCACAAAACACACATTGCTAAAGATTAAGTTACCGATACATGCGATATTTTGATCAGAAGCTCTACCTGTTTCAGAAAACTGACAATGAATGATCAGGTTGTTCCAAATCTTTCTACAGAAACCGAAGATTGTTAGTTGGTGGAAAGGAAACTGTTATGAACACCCGTATTTTGACGTAAGTCTGCATGGATGACCTTTCGTGGTTGTTATCGAGTGATGTGTAAGTTAGTATGGACAATGAGATTAATATTTTGTGCCTATAATACTTCACACATTTAACTCCATTGAATGTTCCAAATCAAAAAGTGTTTAAGAGATTCCCATTGATTCTACATGTGCAGGTCCTACAAAGTTTTAAACATTTCGTAACTAAAGAGATACCAATTGCACGTTTGTACAACAACAAAACACGACACACATTCACTCCGTACTCACGTCTAATCTCTGAAACAGGCAATGAGAGCTTTAGTGATGGGTCACAACACTTTAGTGATAGGTTACAACACTTTAGTGATAGGTCACAACACTTTAGTGATGGGTCACACTTTAGTGATAGGTCACATTTCAGAACGGGTGGGTCACACGCAGGGGACTTGACACATGCTATGTTGAATGCAGTTAGATCAACACATACCATCGATAAACTGTTAGACCCAAGTAACACACAACTTGGCCTTTTTGGTTTTATACGCTGGTGATGAGTGTCATATTTATTGGATCAAGGTGTTCATAACGGTTTGCCATTCCTGGATAGAATAGAGTTCAGAAATTGAAAGAAGATATCTTACCCAGAAAATGAGCAAAATTAAAGTCTATCTTCTGGTTAAATCATCTCATATGTGATAAATGGAATATTCAAGGAGTTTTGTTAGTTAAGTTTACCTTTTCTCTGTACTGTCTTCTAGAGGAGTCGAGGGATTGGATCAAGTTGGTGGCGTGACCGAGGAAGAGGGCGTAGCAGGTGGCTCCGGAGATCATGGACAGCATCGTGAGCCACATGTCCGTGAGAGACTGCGGCGGAAACCTGCCGTACCCGATGCACAGCATGTGGGACATCGCCTTGAACAGCGCCCATGAGTACTGCTCTAGCCAGAATGCTCCCTGGAAATCAAGTTCAGGTTTTTGTACAATCAGGTTTCTATAAAATGATGATTATGATGGTGATTATGGTTGATTGTTCAAAGGTTATGAATAAAATGCATTCTATAAAACATACCTGTAATTCGTTTATTGCGACCCAAGAGTTGGGCGGGAATCCTTGTAGCATAGGAACGAGGAACTGCAGACAACCGGACCAGTGACCGATTAGCAACATCATGCAGATCAGATTGAATATCCGCATGAACACGGAGGCCATGTTGAGAAACTGTGAAATAATTGTAGCGATCAACATTGGACAGGGAGAAAGTTCGTCTCTAAAGGAAGCCGTGCGGACTGCGCGCGACAAGGACGCTCGAGGTCAAGCATCGCATGAATCTCTACCGATGGAATCGTAAATAGTGAGAAATAAAGTAGGTATGAACGCGTGAAACGATTCGTCGTTGCGAGCATGCGTGGTGGCGGCGTGTGGAGCGTCGCACGGCCGCTGCCGCCGCGCGGTCGCGCGACGCTCTCCAGTCGCCTCGCGCGTCTGCCCGCGCGGCCGCCGGCAGGACCAGGGGCAGAACAGTAATGCCAAAGAAAGAGAGGAAGCCAAGCGTACGCAGCGGTCTATAGGACGCCCGGCGGCGCCGGCAACATGCTAAGCAGGCGAACGAGCACATGCGCGCCGGCTCGTGCCGACCCTGGTTACCTTGAAGATCAGAGAACTTTTAGTGGTGCTCCTCTTTTTGTCAACCTCGGAGCTGAGGCGTCCCCTCCGTTCGGTGCGCTTTTTTTGAAGGTTCTGCAAGATCTAGAAAACAAGCGAGAAACACGAGATAGTAGGAAGAGAGCCAGGCGCGCCCAGCAGAGGGCGGGCGGCGGTCGGATTACGCGGGTGGGGCGGGGGGCGCGTGCGGGGGCGGGCACACACAGGATGCACTAACATCGAGAACGAGCGGGTCGCGTCGGGCTGGCGGGCTAGGCCCCTACTACGTCTACGCTAGCTACACTGCGGCGGCACCTGCGAGGCGAGGTCGCGCGAGCCTGCGTTGTCGTCTGCAGGGGCGTCGCGCGGCTGCGGGGCTGGACTCATCTGCACACAACATCGATTGGATGTCGCGCCTCCGTCCCCGTCCCCACTTCTCACTGACTCTCCGCTCCACACGGTAAACCTCGACTCGCGGGAATCCGTGCCATTGCCTATTTGCCTACTCACGATACGGTTTAAATCTTCCGCGACGCGCGTTCTTGCTGTGGGTCTATACGGTGTTGTTTTACTTTGCCTTTCTTCTAAAACATAGTTTCATTCATTACTCCTTCGATGTAAAGTGTTCTTAAATTCGTCACCGTTCACGGAGGCTCTACGAAGTGCTACGGCTACGAGCTACGGAAATGTAGATGGATGATAGGTATTCATTCAGTTTTAGTGTCGCGTTGTATCGTACACGAGTATTGGGTACTAGTTCGTGTGTCGGTGGCGCTACGAAGGCTTTTATATGCTTGTAAAATAAGTACTTAGGCGTCAGCGCGTCTCGGTTCAAGAACTAGAGGCTCGAAGAAGCGGCAAAACAAAAAATACACACGGGCAAAATAAATAATATCTGCGTTGGGGCGTTCGTATCGGCGTGTGTGTCTCGCGGCGCGACGGAAGACGCGAGTCGCGGCAAGTCGCGATAGAGAAGAGAAAGACTCATAGACGTCTCGTAAGAGCGTGCTCAGGCAGAAAGAAGCTTGCAGAGAAGCAGTAGAGAAGTGCAGAGCGGGACGTGGGGCTGACATACAGTGGGGTGGGAATATGGTATAATACAGGATTACAACAAACTCCATTTACGTCTTAGGATCACTACAGCTAGAACAATTTTATTAACATCATCATTATTCAATTTCACATTATCTAATTACCAAGCTAGGTTATTATCGTTCGTTTTAAAAATCCAATATTATAATTTAGTTAGTAGAGGTGTTTAGTCACGGTGTTAGTAAATGTTTGCGCAATGTAGTTAGAGCTGTGTTAGTTTTCTGTTGAGGGTATCGGGTGAGGTTAGTAGGGATGGTGGCTTACATATACTTCCTCCCATTGTGAGACATATCGGACGAGTCGGGAGAGCCGAAGCAGTCGCACGAGGGATAGCAGCTTCGCCAGTCGCAGGATCCGCAGCGCGCGACCCGCGTGAAGAATTTGAAAGCTCTCACTAAAATCCTGTCAACACACAAACCACATCTTACAAACAATCCTCCACAAGCCGACGCTCAAGACATCGAGACACCCTGAGCATCGAAACACGATGTTCTTTGTACAGTCGAAGTGAGTCATGCACTTGCCGACATCGAGAAAGACAAGTATCAGCCAAAGAAAAGTGCTGAAGCGTAATAAAACATGTTATAATTATGTTTTCTTCTTTTGTTAATTTACATTATTCTGTTCACAGTTGGACTCTATATTAGTGAAAGCTCAAAATATGTATAAGGGGCGCTTTGTGGCTTTGATCAAGTATTACTTAGCTTTATAGTAATAAGCTTATTTTCATCAAAATTAAACTTTGCTGTTGAGTGTGAGATGTAGTAATAATTAAAAATGTAGATGTTACAATCTGGTCGTGTTGTACAACAGTTATTTGAAATAATAAGGAACCAAAGGTGTGTTAAAATCTACTCCAATAAGAATGTAGTGTCAAACAAAACAAGGATGTGCGTGTCGATGGAAAGCATAAAACATGCTGTGAACAAGACGATCCAAAATACGAAAAAAACAAATAAAGAAGAACAAAGAGACGACGTGCATAAAACAAATAAGAATTTGTTAAAATAGAGGAGTGTACAACCTTACGAAGGAGGCTGTAGCTGGATTATCGACAAAGTGCAATACAGAATTAGAGGATTGTGTATAAACAGTTTATAAGGTGCTTATTTAAAAAGTCAACAAGTAGGTATATTAAAGAAGAGGACTCAGTACCCCATACGATCACCATTACTTCAAATACGAACTAGAGACGCCAATGAAGGCACAACTAATGAATGAATGTATCATATGGGTTACTATTGACATTAAAGGTGCATAAGTTAGAAAAAAACGTGCCTAAAATAAATAATATAAAAAACAAAAATCGGTATTGAACATGGATCTAGAATGCTCCATTCAAACCTTTACATATTCTTATACCAATACTAAAACACACGATGACGCGTCGCCGTTCTCGTGGCGTTGTACAATAGACACAATGAGAAAAAACCGAAAGTAAAAAAAACAATTTTGCTATAAAAAACTAAGGAACACCCAAGCTGAAACAGAATCAACAACATAAAAGAGAGATTTACATCTAGTAATAGACAAACACGGCCAAATTGCAACGTACGTTTACCTGGTTGAAGATCAAGAATATATAATCTAGTGGTATACTAGAGATGAGGTCTAGGAAGAACCATGTCCTCAAATAGTGCTTCGCTATTAACTTGGGATCTAATATCACTTGTTCTGCATTATCTTGCTGCATAATTCCTGGAAAGGAGAAAACACAACCTTGAATACGAATTGAACAAACAATATTGCGCAAAAATAAATAAAAGTGTTTTCGATTAGCTCAGTTAATTTAGATTGATATTCTGCCTTGAAAAATAATGTGATTTCTGCCGCAGAAATGTTATTTTTTTCTATCTTCGATAAGAGATACTTTTCTAATAATATCTATAACAATATTCTTTCTTCCATGCTGGCCTTGGAGCGAGTGAAAAACATAGAATGTGCCAGCTGCATTTCCTCCCGGGCATGCTGTAAGAACCAGCTAAGGGATCCGTGGGTTTCAGTGTATTGTAAATTAGGCGATTGGTTGACAACCTGTCACTGCAGCAATATACCTACAAATTATCTTAAATTACCCTCAAAACTTTATCAGATGTGACGAAACGACCATTGTTTAGGTCGATTACGCTATGCCTACCCCATTAGGAATAAAGGCGTGATTATATGTATGTATGTATATTCTTAGCACTATAAACTGATGATTATTAAGGAAGTTAATATATTTTATATGACAAAAATAATACTTTAATAGATCTATGAGAATATCTCTGGAAAAATACGTCATTAGAAATAGGAAGGTTTTAATGAGAAGGAGATAAAGGAGAAGGGTTCACTGTTGTTTTCAACGTGGTGGATTTAATAGCTTTAAGTCCGGTGCAATTAAGTTAAAATGCAGTGAACGGGAAATTTTTATAGCAGCCATAAAAAATCCTAAGATAGGTTTAGCAGTTAAATCGTAAATATATAATTGAGGTATGGAAAAGATTTATATGTTGGAGTTTTTAATTAATTAAGAAAACACAAAGTACTGTTATCATTGTAATAGTCCTCCCACTGCTTTCGCAGATGGCGGCCAATCTCCCAGAAATCGGCCAACTGCGCAGGACTAGTTTTTAGTGCCCAAGTGATTGCACTACACACAGGTGCACTCTCTATTCCTTGAATCTCTTATTCTGATGGGACAGATTGTCTGATACGACCAGACAGAAATCAGGTGCAGGACGGAATATTTACATGCCCATCCGACAGCATGAATCATCTTACTGCAATGCTGCAAGCCTGCAATGTCCTAACCAAAATAGAACACAAAGTCATTGTCCCCTGCCGGGAATCGAACCCAGGACCTCCGGATCAATAGCTCATGGCTCAGACCGCTAGACCATGGTGGCAGTTTTCATTGTACGTATAAACTAACAAATAAATAAATAGTATTAAATTGGCGTCATGTAATTTTTCTGTATTTGATCACATGCCATGCCATAACTATTATCATTGAAATTGTACTAAAATTTTAATGAGAGCACATATTATACGTCAATAGGTATTCAGTTTTTCCTTAACATCAATTAATTTAAAATGTATTTTAAACTAAATTTAGATCCCTGCCTACTACCTACTCCCTAAGTATGGTGGCATGATTATACATATCCTATATCCGTCTGGTTACCATCTATCACCATACCAAATATCATCAAAATCCGTTCTGCCGTTTAGGCGTGAAAGAGCAGCAAACAAACGAACAGACAGACTTACTTTCGCATTTATAATATTACTTACGGTTTCACGCGTGGCTTAATGAGATTTCCCGTGGGAATCAAATATTTACCCACGGTAAAAGTTTGCCTGTTGCTATTCCTAGTCATAATCAATCTTTATATCAAATTTCGTCTTTATCGAAATAGCGTTTGAAAACATTCCCGCGGGAATTAGATATTTTCCCGAAGTAAAAAGTAGCCTAGGTACTATTCCAATCTATCGTCCTGCCAAATTTCAACAGAATCGGTTCAGCCGTTTAGGCGTGAAAGAGCAACAAACAGACAGACACAGAGTTACTTTCGCATGTATAATATTAGTATGGATTAGTGTTAGTATGGAGTATGGGTATTGATTTTAACATGCCAATTACTGGGGACCTTCATCTTACAACGATAACGATATTTACCTGTTCTAAAATTAACAACGATATCTATAAGGAATATAGTGTCGGAGAGACAGTTGAAGGCAATCCAGCGTGTGCTGAGGTCGTCGTTGAAGAAGGAGATGGCGACCGGCAGGATGATCAGGTTGGCCACCAGCAACAGCAACATACAGAGGTCCCAGTAGAATCTGCAACAAACAGAAGATGCTGTTTAAAAACAGAAGGAAAACAGAAAATGCTGTGCAGGGCCTATTTAACCCGTTAAGTGTCGAACGCCAAAAATTGAGAGCTCCAAATGTCGAACGCGCACCCGTGTGTGCGCAATTAGTTAGACATTGTTTGCTGTCTAAAAAACTTCGATATTTGAGACATTAGCAGAATAATCTGACACCGCACTCGTCGGGTTAATAAAAATGACAATTAGACAGTGACAATTCGATATACACTGCGTAGCTGATAAATTTTCTTGTATCATGTCAGCAAGTAAACTATGCTATGTACGCTGAATTGTCATTGTCAAATTGTCATTCTCAGTTTTATTAAATAGGCCCCTGGAAGTAAGTATTATATTAATTCTGTGCCCTGGTGGTCTTGCTTGACCCCAAGTTAAGGCTACCGGGTAAAGCAGGTGTAAGGGACAGTTGCTGGCAGACTGATAGGGTGTAACTCAGTGACAACTAGTGAAACTAAACAACTTTCGCAAATATATTTTTTAAGGAATTGAAAAAGAAAATTGGCTTCCCCGTACAAATTGACTGATTGAGGTGGTAATTTTGTATGGGGAAGTTAAACATATCCGGTGTAGATGACATTTTTGAATCTCTGTTACTTCATTAGGGTTTTGGTGGCCCCACGTTGGGCGCCAAAAATTAGACATTAGTTCTTTGAAAAGGCACATAGTTGAACTGATAGGTATTCGGTGGAACCATAACATTTTGAATATGGGTTCGAGTATTATTGTTGTCTAGTATTTAAAACAACAACTGCGTCTCCAAGTTCAATTGATTTCAATTTCGTTCATCAGGTAATTTGTGCTTCCATGCTGCACTGGGAGTGATAAAAAAACATAGAATGTGCCAGCTGCATATCCTCCCGGGCATGCTGTAAAAGTCAGCTAAGGGATTGGAGGGTTTCAATATTGTAATTTAGGCGATGGGCTGACAACCTGTCACTTTAACGATATTCATAATCATCTGCAATAACCCTCAAAACTTGTTAGACGTGGCAGAACGACCATAGTTTAGGTCGTTTCCGCTCTGCCTACCCCAATGGAGATAAAGGCGTGATTTTATGTATGTATGTATCAGTTATGGAATTACGTCATTATAGTTAGATTTCTTACTTGTATGTAGGTACAGATTAATAGTAATAGTTCACTTCAACGTTTCACTGAACTAATGGACTAAAAACTTGACTACTCTAGACTGCCAAGATTAATGGCTCCACTATATCAAGTTCTCTAAAATTCTGGTGTAGCAACACCTTCAAGTATTTGCCATATCCATCCCGAACATGTTTTACTGGAAGTTGGTCCAAGTTTCGGCAACACACCGACTTTGCCATCGGTGACGTCAAGAACCTATTATTCATAGTTAGCTCGCGATTTAACTGCAAAGTTTTCAAGAATACCCGCAGTATTGTAGGGAAGTTTCTTGCAGATATTTGCTTGGTGTTAAAGGTTTGTCTCCGTGCAGCATAGGACTGCAGTAAGGAACTGTTGTTAAGTCAGATCTTAGGCAGTCTTTGGTCCGTATTGATAAACAGTACTTGAGACTGACAGCGACTTTGAGTTCGTATCAGAAATGTCATATCAGTAATAAAATGCCCTGTCAAATCAATGCGATATTGCTCTCAATCTTGAGATCGCTTTATAAATACGAGCCTTATAGTATCTCCCTATTGTCAGGGTTGTCAAGTCATTCGATTTTAGATCATGAGTAGCAATTCATAGTTGCAAAAATCATGACTTAAATAATTTAAGTCTATACCTGTCATTTTCTGGCACGAGAGAACAGAAAGAGACGGCAAAAATTTTAGTCAAGTTTTAGTTAAGTCATGCCCTTAACGAAACGACAGCAATAGCTTCTGATTTGCAATAGTAGCTGAGCAGGACCAACGGCTTACTACAATACAACTTCCGAAACACTAAAAACACGCTTATTGTCTTTATTTGCAGAACGGAATAATAACTCATTACGAAAACAGCGAGTATGTTATAGGAAACTTCCTAGCAGATATTTGCTTGAAGTGTTCAGTTTCAATGTGACTGGATGTGCTGCATTGGACTGCAGTGTGTTTCAGGAAATTGAAGTACCTAATGCGAAAACGGAAATTGAAACAAGGAGCAATAATTTTACAAAGTTGGGAGGAAGAAATATTAGATAGTATGAGTTTCTGGGCAAATGTTTAAAGTTTATACGGAGGATGTAATTTCTAGGATTGAAGGCAGCTTATATGGTATAGTAGATATGTGAGGCACTGATATGAGAGGTTTCACTTATAATTAATAAAATAATGTTAAATAAATTTAAAATTAATACGTAATTGTTATCAGAATCTAATACTTGAGTTTATAGATTTGATTATTTACTTATTAAAGTCCTCCTCTCTGCTATTTTTGCTGTGCCCAACAGGGTCCATAATGTCATGTTCACACTTAGATTACACCAACTATTATAACCATTGTGGAATGCAAATAAATAAAATAAGATAAGATAAGGCAGTTTGAAATATTATTATTATTTATTTAGCGAACAGATGACAGGTATGATGATCACAAAGTAAGAAAGTGTCTATTATTTCCTTAGAATTTACAGGAATAATTACGGCGTGTTAAATGTTAAATTACATTAAGGGTATCCCAACGGCAGATGAGCAGGTAGATTTCAAGATATACAACCATCGCCCGTAATGCCTTAGAATATAGATCAAATCAGCGCGCGCTACGGCGTGGCGGTTACGTGCTTGGCCGCGTCAAAAATGAGCGAATAACGCACAAAAAAGTTAATTCTATAAAAACTACAAGTCGGAAAAAAAAGTAATGTAGCGATTTTAGATCATCATAATACGGATATTTTCCCGAAGGAAAGGTGAAAGCGCTCCTAATGGTTTAGAAGGAATATCAAATTTACTGATAAAACAGCTTTTCTTCCAGTTTTTTTAGCATACTTATTTATGAACTAGAATATTTTTAAATGTTATAATTGCAGGTCGAGGCCATGAACTAATTTCTTGGATGTATATTTTTTTTAAAAAATTTTCTAATGATTCGTTTAGGAGAAATAAGCTCTTAAAAACAACCATTTGCCGTTAGGATCTACGAAGAAGATAGATCCCATTACATTTTTGTGTTACATTACGTTACATTTTTTATTTCAACAGAAGTCCAGCAATGATGGAGGCAGGTACCAAGTACTAGGTTCACATAGACCAACAAAGTTTCTAATTCCAAGAAGACAATCACAAATCACGGGATAATTGGGGAGGGACCCGTGGGGAGGACAGGCGGGCAATCGACGCAATCATTTACTTATTTTAATAGTTTCATAGGAACTCGAATGTTTTGAAAGAGTGAGTATAAAGTTTCAGGCTCACATAGACTAATAAAGTATCATTCAAGAAGATAATCACAAAACAGGTTACAATTGGGGAGGGCAATCGACGCAATTGCAACCGGACGGACAATACACAATTATCTTATGGAGGTAGCAAAAGAAAAAAAAGAAAAAAGTACATAAAATTAAGAAGGGAGCACCACCATGTACCAGGCTCGCATACACCAACAAAGTAGTTCCAAGAAGACAATCACAAATCACGTTACAATTGGGGAGGACAGGTGGGCAATCGACGCAATTGCAACCGGACGGACAATACACAATTATCTTATAGAGGAGCTATTGAGATGGCGACCGCGCGTGAAATGACCTCATGTGTCGTTTAGACTAGTGCATTGCGCACATGCGTGATTGCGAAGTTACGAAACGAAGTACTGTCTTTTTCTTATTGATTATAAAAAGAAAAATAAAGTCTTCTTGACTTGAACACGACAAAAAGAGGAATTAAAAGCGGTATCGTCTCATGTCTTCGGTAGAGACTCTCGCATAATTAGAATCCAAGATCTTTTTGATGATTACTCGTGATTGTAAGCGTAAACATACCCCTGTTATTCAGAATGATTAATCATCAAAATATAACGCTCTTTAGGTACCAATCATGCAAATTTACCGCGATTCTGAACCTTTTCCACTCTGAGAAGGGTGCAATGGTTACTCGCCTCTCGTGCTTTAATTATCGACTGAAGAAGATCGAAGATCAAAATGTTTCCATTTCACGTCGTCTCAAGAGCTTGTTGACTGACCTAATTCCTATTTCTGGCCACAACTCTTGATATTGCGCTCATTTTCCCGACTACTGAAGGAAATGACTGCCATTTACCTTTTCATTGCCATGCCACATTGCGCCGTCTAACCCACGCCGTTCTGAGTTATAAGCAGGGAAGGCCGACTTGACTTTTATGAAGGAACTTCAACTTGAAAACTTTTGTTTGAGTATTGTTGTACATTTCTTGGAGAAGTTCGTCAAGTCTGAAATGTAGGTAGAAATAAGTTATTTGTTCTACCTCACCAGGTTATTCAAGAGCGAAACTTTTCTGTTACTAGTTACATTCATGTTCATTGACTTGTCATACTTATAGGCACGTGTTATATTAACAAATTTCTTGTATCCACTATTTTTTATCCGATAAGGGATCCGAGAGTTTCAGTATATTGTAATTTAGGCGATGGGCTGACAACCTGTCACTACAGCAATATACCTACAAATATATCTTAAATATCCAAATTTGTCAGACGTAGCGGAACGACCTTATTTTTTTATTTATTTTCTTATTTATAAATATTTATTACAAACTTTGTTAAGTTTAGCGGCCCATTTATATGTAAACCTGTAACAATACAGGTTTACATATAAATGGGCCGCTAAACTTAACAAAGTTTGTCTCGGCACCAATCTATCATGAGCACGCTTTAAAACGTTTACGCTAAACTTGTGCAGTAACAATCAGGCAAATATTCTCACTTCAAATACAAATACATTTATTTTTATATTTTTGTAATGAGAATAAACTTAATGTCAAGAAAAGGTATAACATTAATATGACATGTCGATCCTTCTTTCATGCTGGAATGGGAGCAAGAGAAAAACATAGAATGTGCCAGCTACATTTCCTCCCGGGCATGCTTTAAAAACCAGAACTCCAATCCCTTAGGATTGGAGGGTTTCAGTATATTGCAATTTAGGCGATTAGCTGACAACCTGTCATTACAGCAATATACCTCCTACAAAGATTTGTAGATAACCCTAAAACGATTGTCAGACGTGGTGGAACGACCTTTGTTTAGGTCGTATACGCATTTTCTACCCCATTGTGGATAAAGGCGTGATTATATGTATGTATGACATGTCGATTACCTGGTACTTTAAATTTAATTATTTGCAAACAGATGTCAAACCCTCGCCGTGTTTACAAGGTTATGGGCCTAAAGTTTAGGCCCAATATGAAATTTAAATGAAGCCCCGAGGGAGTGGGCCGGATCAATATTATTCAGAAACAACTAAGGGCCGTATTTAGAATCAGCGCTCATGAGTGACTGCGAGTTTGAGTTCGTATCAGAAATGTCATTTCAGTACAAACTGGCCTGTCAAATCCATACTTAATATTGCTCTAAAGTTTGAGAAATTTCATAATTACGAGCCTTAGAGAGATGAGCTATGGAATCTTTAATGTGTTTCTAATTACACTAAGGAGTTGTGATTTTAGAAAGGTTTTACCACGGTTACTTATATACCAGGTACGTTATTTTATTTATGAATGGGATGAGAAAGTACATTATAATCACAATAGTGATTAATGTACAGGGAGTAAAAAAAAACGCTGGTCATATTAAACATAGGTCGAATATATATGAAAAATAAATGGCCCTTCCATACAAATTGACTTTAGCCGCTCACATTGTATGGGGGAGCAGTAGTTTTTCTTCTCGCTACAGAAATGCTACGAAGCTTCTCGAAGGCGCTACGATTCTTCTCAAAAGTGCTACGAGCTACGACGCGTAGTAATTATGTTCAGACTTCAAACGGAAACAGAAGAACTGACCTCGTTGACGCGTATCAATGTATTTATATTTGAAATGCCTTTTAACTCTAGTTTAGGTCACGATTGAGTATTTGAACTCTGAAAGACGGTCGATGTTGTAGTAAATTCCACTTTTAGCTGGCCACGTTATGAATGATACACTTAAACGCGTATTTATAAAGATTTGACAGTTCATTTTGTACTAAAATTACATTTCTGATGCGAAATCAAACTTGCTGTCAGTCTCAAGAACTGATTATACGGGCCTTAAAATAAACAGAAAATTATTTACCTACGGATAACCAACGTTTTAAAAAGAATTGACACTGATTAAATCGTCTGTCAAAGACGTATGAGGCCAATGATGATGATGCAAAAGAATTGGTGGGACAAATTCGTGGAGGTTCTTGGTTTAGTATACTGTAGTGCTTTATCTTCCATGATGGACTGGGAGAGATAGAAAAACATAGAATGTTCCAGCTGCCCTTCCCCCCTGGCATGCTGTAGAAGTCAGCAAAAGGCACTCGAGGGTTGCAGTGTATTGTAATTTAGGCGATGGGCTGACAACCTGTCACTATAGCAATACACATTACAATCTAAAATTGCCCTAAATTTTTGTCAAACGTGACAAAAGTTTTGACGCTCTGCCTACCCCGTAAGGGATAAAGGCGTGATTCTATGTATGTAGTGCTTTATAGCATAACATGAGCGCTTGGCACAGCTTAGCAGTTACTTGCAGCATGTGCTGAGGAGACGAAGCTAATAGCTGTGCTAATAGCAAGACCAAATGCAGAGCAGCTGTCTGTAATGTTGTTTTTAATTTTCACTCTAACTTTAGACCCTCATTAGATATGTTAAGGTATTAAGACAATTTTCTTACACGTTGGACTGGCAGTGAGAGAAAAACATAGAATATGCCAGCGGAATTTGCTCCCGAGCATGCTGTAAAAACCAGCTAAGGGATCGGAGGGTTATATACATACATATAATCACACGTTTATCCCTAATGGGGTAGGCAGAGCGTAAACGACCTAAACAAAGTTCGTTCCGCCACGTGTGACAAAGTTTTGACGGTTATTTAAGATACATTTTTAAGTTTGCTGTAGTGACAGGTTGTCAGCCCATCTCCTAAATTGCAATATACTGAAACCCTCGGATCCCTTAGCTGGTTGTTACAGCATGCCCAGGAAGAAATGCAGCGGGCAGATTCTATGTTTTTCACTCGCTCCAGTCCAGCATGGAAGATAAGTTAAAGTATATCATATAAATTTTAATGCGAAGGTTTCATGCATGTAATAAGTACAAAATTCATAGTTTTCACTGTAAATAATGAATTGTTTTTGTTTACTTACAAAGGATGGATTCCATCATCAATCGTCGGGCAAGTATCATTCATGTTTGTTTACAAAAGACGCACTCACTTTTAAAGTTCTCCAGAGGTTTCGACCTTAACGTTTCGCCCCTTAGGGTTTTATATGGAGCACAAAGGTCACAAACCCACGCAAGTCAAGGTGGACCTATGACTGGTCATAGAGGATCTAAATTGCGATTCGCGACTCGCTGCGCCCGCGCCGACAATTCAATCGACACTGACGCTGTTGGTTAGTTTGTAACCCAAGGTCCAAACACACACTAACTCTACATTTATTTGTTTTTTTGCAATGGCAGGAAAAGCTGATCATCAGTTTCCACTTGCACCGCGTGTGACTTTCCTGATTTTCAAGTACCTAGCCACGTATTTATAAAGCGATATCAAAATTGAGAGCAATATGAAGTTTGGATTTGATTGGTCGTTTTGTACTAAAATGTCATTTCTGATACAAACTCAAACTCGCTGTGACTGTTGAGAGTACTAGAGATTATAAATACGGCCCTGAAACTGTCGTATAAGGTTGTAGCCTAGGTCAACTTTTCAAGAGTAAATCAAGTCCCGTTGTAATGAAATTTAGGACAACCCAGCAATACACTATATATCTAGCATATTTATTAGAAAGTCAGGCCTGCTTAAAACAGTTTTAGTTAAGATCAGCCAATTCCGTAGGGAATATGGATCTGGATTATGTGTGTATATTTCTCTCTATAAATCAAAGAGAACACAGTTAATTTCATTTACAAAACTAACAGAAAACTTCTTTAGTTCGTATACAGAAAGCTCTCTCGCGTAAGACGTTAGAATTGCATTACTCAATTTATTGCTCCCGTGCTGCAGTTTCCTTACATTGTTAGCATTGTAAAGGCATTGGCTGAAATGTGCTTCCTTTGGAGCCTTTAATTCTTTTTTCAGAGCTCTCGGTCGCAGTTTTATGAAGCAAACAAATTACGTTGCAGTGTGCAAAAAATACATACTTAGTTTACGTAGTAAATCTTAGGATAATAATCACGCATAACTACCTCCAGCCATGGTGCTCAGTCACAGACTCGACTAGCTGTCTAGTGTTTTAAACTTGACGGCACGGTAACGACACGGTTATGTCCTGATTACGTCTACCTAGTTCCAATTTGAGAGCACACATACACGCGCATGCTTCATACGAATACACAACTCATGTAGGCAGACCGGCGACGGTAACGTTGGGAATCAATGCCGTGTCGTTGCCGTGCCGGCAAGTGGAAAAGCGTGCCATATAATTTCATAGATTTTTTATAGATTTTGTGTTCCACTGACTGTTCCGTCGACGGTGCCGTGCCTTATTTGTTGCCGTCGCCGTGTCGCCTAGTCGAAAAACGCCCATTGGAAAGAATAAAACAAAATAAGCATGCGATCTTCCAACGTCACATTTTTTTATGTTGTTCTGGATGGTAAAGTCTTTTCTAATTTAATATTTTACAACGTCATCTTTACGGGATGGGATCCAAGGGTTCTCTCGTCCGTACTTAGAGTTTAGATTCAGCAACCATATTTCACGTATCCATTCGAGTCATATGACGATATTATAGTCATATGCTTTCAAGAATCCATTTAAAAGCAGTAAATGAGAGGTTGTAAACTGAAAACAGAGATACAAGACCCTCGTAAACAGGGGCCCGCATTGATAAACAGCGCTTGAGATTGACAGCTAGTTTGAGCTCGTAACAGAAATGTCATTTCAGTTCAATGTGGCCTGTCAAATCTATACTTAATATTGCTCTCAATCTTGAGATGGCTTTATAAATACGAGCCCGGGTGTGGGTAGAAACAAATTTTCTGAAAATTTGTTGAGATCAGTTTAATATTCCAGTCATATTTAAATCAGGGTTTTTTTAAATAAAAAAACAGTTATTAATTTATTAGAATGTAAAATGGGGTTTGATGTAATTACGAAAGGCGATACGTTTTGTATCTTTGGGCGATCTATCTATCGAATACACCCTATTAGTTATCAGTATCCTGTCCCTTACACTCTATAAGACCCTACAGTGGAACATAATATATCCTGAAGGATCCTTGTATCCTTGAATGATGGCTAGGTTTACTGCCTATGGGCGGTTAAACTAGAAAACGTAATTGAGGCTTATCCCTGGAGAGATACTCTGCATGAAATATTACTTGAAATATTTAGGATGAGATGACTCTTTACTAATTAGTGAGTGACCGATACTAAAGGGTAGATGAGGGTAGATGCACGATACACAATCAGTCTGGTAGCCCCCACTAGGATTCCCTGTATCGGGATTGGTACCCCACAGAGACAACCACAAAGAACACCCATACCCAGAAACAGATATTTAAATCGATCATTCAATGTCTGCCTGGCCGGGAATCGAATCCGGAACCCACTGCGTAGCAGGCAGATGGACTGTTAACTGTACGGGCGGTCATGCTAAATGTGAACAACTTTCAACGAGAAGTTCCGAAAAGTAACGGAAGACGTGGTAATCGTATACAATTTTATGGTAATTATTATGAAATATTTGTTATATTACAAGCTACGTGAAAAGAAAGATGTTCAAAATTAATTTCTTTGATCATAAAATTACTTTCAAAAGTAGGTAGGCACGATGCTGGTTCAGCTTGTATTACCAGAATAGTTTCATGCAATATTTACTTTATTGATACCAAGAAAAGTGCGAGTGAAACCTGGCTAACCAAATTTTAAACTGAATGGACACCTACAGTCACGTGCCCCACCCCACGTGACCCGTGTATGAATCATCATACAAACGTGCAATTTGCCCCAATCAACGGTAATTCGATTAGCCTATCTCCGATTTGTTTACCAAGTCCAAATGGCGACGGATTTGTGAATACGACCACGATTGAAATGATCGTGGCGAAAAAAGGAACTAACGCACCCAACATGGCCATCATCTCCCTAGCCTTATCCCGCATCTGATGGGGTCGGCTACCTAACCTAGGTGATTGAACGAGGGTACTGGTTTTTATACAGAGCGACTGCCATCTGACCTCCGCAACCCAGAAGGGAAGAAACCAGACAAAATCCTAGATTAGGTCAGAGTTTTCAAGCCGCCAATGCTTAGCATTGGCCTCTGATATGGCTTAACGACTAATATCTACGGTGTTAAATGATTTTAACCGGGACCAACGGCTTAACGTGCCTTCCGAAGCACGGAAAAAGCGCCGAATAAACGTACATATGAAATTCGAAAATCGAAAAACACATTGGTACGTGGTAGGATTCGAACCACGACCTCCCGCTCAGGAGGTAGCGGCCCTATCCACTACACCATCGGGCTCCCCAATGGCCGCTTTCACATTTTTTTGCAGATCTCCCAACATTCTTCCATGGATTCGGAGCGATAGTAAAATATATAATTTGAGAGCTGCATCTCCTCCCGGGCATGCTGTAAAGCCAGCTGAGAGTTTCAGTGTATTGTAATTTAGACGATGGGCTCATAACCTGTCACTACAGCAATATACAGATCTATCTGTTCCATGCTGGACTGGGAGCGAAAGAAAAATATAGAATGTGCCAGCTGCATTTCCTCCCAGGTATGCTGTAAAAACCAGCTAAGGGATGCGAGGGTTTCAGTATATTGTGATTTAGGCGATGGGCTGACAACCTGTCACTACAGCAATATACCTATATTTTTTTCTTAAATAACCCTCAAAACTGTCAGATGTGGCGGAATGACCTTTGTTTAGGTCGTTTACGCTCTGCCTACCCCATTCGGGATAAAGGCGTGATTATATGTATGTATGTATCTTAAATAACCTTCAAAAAAATTCAGACGAGGCGGAACAACTTTTATTTGGTTAAGAAAATTACAAATTTAAATTTACAAATATTATACATAATGTCTCTTCCATGCTGGACTGGGAATGAGAGAAAAACATAGAATGTGCCAGCTGCATTTCCTCCCAAGGGTATCAGTATATTGCAGTTTAAACGACGGGCTGACAACCTGTCACTACAGCAATATAAGTACAAATCTATCTTAAATAACCCTCAAAACTTTGTCAGACGTGGCGGAACATCCTTTGTTTAAGTAGTTTACGCTCTGCCTACCCCATTGGGGATGGAGATGTGATCATATGTATGTATGTATAGTGTCGCAAAAACAGAAACCATCTGTTTTGTTCACTAGGGCTAAAGGCGTGATTTATGTATTTTCCAACTTGCAGCGCTATCGCCCACGTTCATTTAAATCCTTGACGTACTGTACTAATAGAGATCACTGACTTCTGACGTCTGATTGGTTATTGGAAGTAGGGTAGGTGTTGGAGGTTCGGTTTAGTTAACTGACACTTTGAGCCTGCTTAGTGGCAGAATGACAGCTGTAGTATAGCCTAGTTTGCAGATAAGGTCGGAGGTGAGATGTAAGCATATTGCCAGATAAATTAAAATTATATATCGTCGGCGTACGACCTAGATGCTTTTGACAAAGACTGGGTAAACATGGCTCAAGATCGCGACATGTGGAAGGAGAAAGGGGAGGCCTTTGCCCTGCAGTGGGACATCACAGGCCTATTAAAAAAAAAATAGTCGGCGTACTGTGAATACCACGTATGTGCTTGGGACCCAATTTTACAGGAGAAGCAAAAAACCATCTGGTGATTTTTTTTGTATGAAACTGTTTCAAACATGTGATTGTTTACATTTATGTGTATAATGCACATGAGCGTGTTAACCATTTTTAGATATTCCTTGTTAAATAAAGTAGTAGATAATAAAAAAAGAGATAGAAAAACATAGAATGTTCCAGCTGCCCTTCCTCCCGGGCATGCTGTTGAAGTCAGCAAAAGGGACTCGAGGGTTACAGTGTATTGTAATTTAGGCGATGGGCTGACAACCTGTCACTATAGCAATACATATTACAATCTAAAATTGCCCTCAATTTTTGTCAGACGTGGCGAAAGCGCCTTTTACGAGGCGATAAACGCTCTGCCTACCCCGTAAGGGATAAAGGCGTGATTTATGTATGTATGTAATAAAAAAAATATGATTTTTTTGTACGTCCGAGGTATTCACAGTACGTCGATGATATGTACTTTTTTGGTTCATGTGTTAGTGTACAGTTCGTTTTTTTAGTGTTGAGATATCGATACCAACATATTTTGCAGCTCATAAACAGGTCTTCCCTGGTAATTTAGCAGAGGTTCAAATTTCGGAACCTCAGATTATAACCTTGTCACAAACTAATGTTTTGCGGTTCACTTTCTTTAAAGTTGTAAGGAAAAAGCAGTTTATCGACTGCAAAACAAGTTGGTATCGATAACTCAACGTTAAATAAACGGAGATTAGGTACTTTGGTTTCACTTGATTTGGTCAAATTTCAGCGAAAAAAGAATTTAGTCGGGGTACTTCTAAAAAAACTCCTCATTGACTATTATACTAACTCTAGTATAACATTGCCTTTTAAATCTATACTTAGGACCGCATTTATAATAAGCTCTTGAGCCTGACTGCGAGTTTGAGTTCGTATAAGAAATGTAATTTCAGTACAAAACGATTTGTCAAATATTTATTAATAAGTCAATTACAAAATCTACAAAATGTCACAATAAATCTAAATCACATTTTCAAAACTTAAAACTAAAACCTACTCAGTCAAAAGATCGCCACGAATCGTACCTGGTGGGAAGTTACCCATCACACTGGCAGCATTCTCTCGTTAGATGTCCAATACATACTTAATATTACTCTTAATCTTGAGATTGCATTATAAATACGGGCCTTATTATTCTCTGTGTAGAGCTGGCTACAATACCTTAGATTAAGCCTCTCAGAGGTCTTTGCACTTTCACAGGTGCTCAATGTTTCAAAGACACAAAGCCCAACACAAAAGCGTATTAATACGCCTAATTCATTAAAGGAGCTTTCTCTCGCGATAAGGAGACAAAGGAAAGATTAACGAGCAGGTCACGTGCGTAAGCTTATAGCTTTGGCAGCTGAATACATACATACATATAGTCACGCCTTTATCTCTAATGGGGTAGGCAAAGCGTAAACGACCTAAACAAGGACACTAACACTATCTGAAATGGCTGATTTATAATTTTGTAAGATGCGAAGAAACCACCTTCTATTGAGCACTTGATTTTCTGTCCGCCCCGTAAATACAATCCTACTCCGTAAATTTAAGTCTCACTTCTGTAGGTCAGCTGGAAGAAATTTCTTAGTAGAAATAATACCTGTTGTGTCGTTCCTTGTGTATTATCTTTTTCATGTTACTTGTGTACCCCATCAGGGATAAAGGAGTGATTATATGTATGTATGTGTACAATAAACAGTAAATAAATAAATAAATACATAGGCGTGATTTTACGTACATACGTGTATGTTCTTCCATGCTGGACTGGGGCGAGAGAAAAACATAGAATGTGCCAGCTGCATTTCCTCCCGGGCATGCTGTAAAAACCAGCTAAGGGATTCGAGGGTTTCTGTATACTGTAATTTAGGCGATGGGCTGACAACCTGTCACTGCAACAATATACCCACAAATCTATCTTAATTAACCCTCAAAACTTTGTCAGACGTGGCGGGACGACCTTTGTTTAGCTTGTTCACGCTCTGCCTACCCCATTACGGATAAAGGCGTGATTACATGTATGTATGTGTATGTTAAATTCTGCTCATTTCCTAGTGTTCCACGCTTCAAGTACACCAGAACCATTAACCTGGTGGAATTTTTAACACGGCCTGAAGTGGCGGCATCCTCGTTCCAGTGTGATGGGTCATTAAACCAAATGGCCCATCAGGTAATGACTGAGGAGTGATAGCTCATTTGTGGCTTTGTACGCCGTAAAATATGTTTGCGTGATGAGTAGGTCCCGATAAAGTTGCATAAAGCGATTTCTACATACATATAATCACGCCATTATCCCTTATGGGGTAGGCAGAGCGTAAACGACCTAAACAAAGGTCGTTCCGCCGCGTCTGACATAGTTTTGAGGGTTATTTAAGATAGATTTGTAGGTATATTACTATAGTAACAGGTTGTCAGCCCATCGCCTAAATTACAGTATACTGAAACCCTCAGATCCCTTAGCTGGTTATTACAGCATGCCCAGGAGGAAATGCAGCTGGCACATTCTTTGTTTTTCTCTCACTCCCAGGCCAGCATAGAAGTAAATAGTAGCGATTTCTAGGACATGGAATATAGACAAAAACTTACCGTATTATCCATGAAACAATTTGGTAATGTAACTAATTAGGTAACAAAAAGTTTGAAACAAAATCACTACGATCGATTCGCTACCACAAATAAAACAAATTGTGTAACCCAATCCATAATCCATCAAATATTATGAATCTAATTTGATGTAATGAAAATTATTTAACTTTAACCTTTATGTAATCGTTTTTCAACATCTATTTATAGGATTTCTGTATAAAATTATTTTCCTGATGAATTTTACTGGATGTCAGACATTCGGTTTCCTAAATATATCTTGCTTTCATCCACAAGGTTTGTTTCGCAGAATGTCAGTAAGCAAGACACTGGCTTTCCTATAGGATGACTATTCTGAACTGTTTGATATTTATTGCTCGAATACTGAGAATCCGAGAGTGTGGGAGGCAGCGTAGGAGGGTGGCTGTGCTTCCTTCAGTTGAATAAATGGGAGGATTATCTATGGGTTTGATTAACAACATATCTCCAAGAAATTGGATTCACACGATATAAGCGATACGCCTACTACTTTTGGTATTTATTTTACTTCATTATTTTATATTAACCACATAAAAAGACATTTTCTGAAAGAATTCCTACCTACCTGACACAAATGAAGTATACCAGTTACCTAATGCCATACGATAAATAAGCTAAAAAAAGAATTATGTGAGTCACATTTACCGTAAGATGTTTGGATTTTGTGTGTTTATAGTTTATGTCCTCTGAGCTTCTGTAATTCTTTTTATATTTCGGGCAGAGTTCCCGTACAGAATAGATCTGACATTCGGCTAAATAAAAAAAATATACCTTTTTCACTTATCATATTTTTGTAGAATTTCTTAAATTTTTCTCGCAATCGAAGTGAAAAGCAGAGTTTATAACTCAGTTATAACAGTTTTGTCCTCGACTTAATATAATTCAGCTAAAAATCTCGAACTTGTATTCTCGGACTTGTTTTCTGCACTTGTTGTAAATCTACTATTGTAAGAAGGGTACTAGATGTAGTACGATCTGTTCCTCTATTCTATAGTGTAAATTTTTTTTAAATCTGCTCGCTAACTACAACAACTATTAGTCCGATAGCGCTGGTCTATTTTGACACCATAAGTTTCAAAAACTCTAAAGTTGCTTATTTCTTGCCTGTGGATACAGTCGTATTTATAAATCATATTTTTTGCATTTTGTGTCACATCTGGTACTTGCATTTTCAGTAAATCGATGATTTGTAGTTGTTTTTTTTTATTCAAATTAAAACTGGCAAAATTAATTTAAACTTTAAAATAACTATAATATCATATCTAGGATAGCCTGCGGAGTGTGCAAACCCGGTTTGTGCCATCTTCGTCCAGTGCAAACTGACATCTTAGGGTCACTATGTAAAAACAGTGCAAAAAAAATACAATTGATGAAATAACTGTTTCCTTACTCAAATCACTTTCATATGCCTATTAAATAAATTTGTGCCAAATTAGGGCATGCACTTTTAAGATTATTAATTATTTTGTTTTTCCAAGCTTCCGTAGCTCCAGAAAAATATTACAATTATTAGAGTTTACTTATTCAATATCAAAAATGCATGAATAATCATTATTCTAAATTTGTGTCACTTTCATGCACTATATTTAAATGAATAAAACACAAAAACAATAGATGCGGTCGAAACAGGCGGACGCGGGCCGGCGGCAGCGGGCGGAGGGCATACGCACGCACACATTCATAGGGTGCGGTTATCTCCGCTACGTAGGTACTATAAGGTCATTTTAAATCAAGTGCAAATATTGAAACGTGTGAATCTACACATGACACTAAACAATTTTCCCTAAGAAACATACTCGTAGGTCGTATTACGAAAAATAAAAATTTACTTCCCATACTAAGTGCGCTATCAGCTGGAGCATTTTGTATGGAAGGTTCAATTTTTTTATTCGTTTTTCGACCTATGTTCCTTAGGGAAAGTTGTTTAGTTTCATGGGTTTAACACGATTAATATTTGCACTTGATTTAAAATGACCTTATACAGTTATATCTATCTATACATATAATAAATATCTAGAAGGGTGGTGTCTGTACATTGAATATTTTTCCAAAAAAATAACTGCAGCAGACATTATTAACGATATAAAGACCAAATCGTTTTTTTTTTTAGAATTTTTGTCTGTCTGTATGTCTGTATGTTACTACATCACGCCAAAACTACTTAACCGATTTCAATGGGACTTTTTTTATTCAACTCAGTGTTACCCGGGTTGCAACTTAGGATACCTAAAATCACGCCACCTCACTTAGAGGGTAGGCAGGAAATTCGAATTTGGCTGTTTTTTAACCGATTTCGATCTAACTTTTTTTGTTCGACTGATTGTTATCTAGGAAAAAACATAGGGTACAAATAATCACGCCACCTGAGTTGCGGGGTAGGTAGGAAATTAAATTTTGATTGTATCTTTTCCGATTTGATGTTTTTTTTATTCGGCTCAATTAACATTTAAGTTAACACTCACGTAAAACTTTATAGATATACGTATAAAACCACGTCACCTGACTTAGGGAGTAGGCAGAAAATTTAATCTTGTTTTATTTCAAAATCTCATTAGAATACGGTAAGTCGTATTACGCACACAAGTATAGTGTTATACTCGTGTTAGGCTTATCTAATGCGATTCAAAATGACACAAATAAGTAAGAGTAAAGAAAATTTAAAACAAAAAATACATTGCTGTTTAAAATCATAACCACCACGCATACGGAGTCGCGGGCACAGCTAGCATAGATATAAAAATTAAATAACGAAAAGACGTGCGAATTTTCTAAATGCATTTTTATAAAACGCACGCCTGCAATCTCAATACCCACGTATGTCAATGGTTAATGCTTAGACAGTCAATATGGTCAATATTATTTTACGACGCGACGATTAGAACCTGAATAATTATCGGCATACCTACCTACAGCTTTTTCGCTATATATAACGCTTCTCGATGTCCCGCGCCCCACTTCGAGTAGGTACGTAGTGTACAGTCAGTGAAACAAAATATACACGAATTAAAAAGAATTAATTAATATTTTTGTTATGTGTGGTGTATCCACTTTGAACAGTCTGACGGAGTAGTTTATGATAGGTACATATGTAGTCATCAGAGTACATAGGTGTGTGTACAAGTGATGTAACGAGAAGCGGTATGCCGATTAAAAATCCACTAGATTTTTACGGCCGGATAGCCTAGTTGGTAGTGATCCTGCCTTCCTGCCTACGAAGCTAGAGGTTGTAGGTTCGAGTTCCGCCGCACAGTGGGTCGAAACTGCTAAATGAGGGACATAGGGTTTTTTACTATTAAATTTCATAATTTTAAGATACCCATCAGTCGGTTTTTCATTCTGATGAATAATTGTGATAACAAGTTTTTGTCTAAAACAGATAGTTTGTCTGGAAAAAAACTTTTGAATTTTTGTTGTATGGAATAAGACAAAATGATCAAGGAGTGTGCCCTGCTGGCATTATACAATATTTTTTCGTTATAAAACTGTTCATAATCTATGTAGGAAAAAAATATATTTAATATATTATAATATCCTACGGTAGTTTTTAAATAACACGAAATAAATAGTTGGGCGTAGCCACTGCTCCATACAGTGGTGGTCATGCGTTGGCTTGTAACAGTAGTTACAGGAGATGTGAGAGATGTGAGAGATGTGTCAGAACCTTATCTGACAAGAGATAAGGTTCTGACATATAAGATTGTTGCTGGCAATCAGCAACAATCTTATATGTCAGAACCTTATCTCTTGTCAGTGCAGTTGCAGAAGACGGCAATGTCCGGGGACCTCTTTGAAATTGCTTAACCCTCTCTACATTTGGCAGACAAATTGACGAGCATGGAGGTAGTAGAATATTCAGTCATAGATGATTTAGAAATCCTTTCCGTCTCTCAGTTACTCCTGCTTCTCTGGTCTCTCACGTTCCATTAACGTTCCCATTAACGTTCTACCCTAAAGTCCCTTCGTCACTCTGTCCCTCTGTTCAACCGTAATCGTTTCATCCGTCCATCCGCTTATCCATCCCAGTCTCTCCGATAATCCCCTTTCTTTCGGCTTACCCATTCTACCAATCCTATCTGTCCCTCCTACCTCAACGTCCAAGCATCCCTCTTTCCCTCCGCTCACGTCCCTCCCGTTGCTCCCACCCATCCCAGCATAACGTCCCTCCGCTCTTGTCCCTACCTCTGTCTCTCCATAACTCTGTTTTTTTTATCAGGGTATGAACGTGATACCAGGGCCACGTTTTGAAAGTATTTGAAATGTGACCAGTCACAGCGCACAAACATTTCGATTGAGAGCTTGGACACGAACTCACCCAAGGTCTCATAGGTCTCTCCAAGTATGTAATGTAATGGCACGCTCCACCTTCGACTCCTGGGCCCGCAGTCCCTGCCAATGAGTCTCAGATACATACGCATACCATGCTAGAGCGACATACGCAGGACGGGTTCTCACGTACGCCTTATAGACGCCAATCCTCATGCGCAAGCATGCGGGAGTTTCTAGCAGAGAACGGCAGCATATTCCTTTGCTAGCTGAATTGCAGTCGCGAACTCGCTTGTGAGCTCATCTACATCCTTTAGTGTTGAGACTGGTTCCCGGGAGTATTCTGTACCTCGTGCCGTATGCCGTGTGAGTATCTTCTGCCTCGACGGCAGCAGCCTGGAATTTGCCGGCTGGTCTGAGATGGTCGTAGCATACATGGTTGCCGAAGGTTTAAATGTGATTTAAATGATAAGACCGACCTCTGGCTTGACCACCGCAAGATCTATTAGTTATGGGGGATTTGTTTGGTTGTGCGATTAGTGATTTGAAGTCACTGACCCTAAGACCAGTTGTCTGTTGAGGTTGGCATCACCTTCCCATCAATATCCCATCCGGACAAGTCCATGTGGTATTTACACAATTTGTTTATAATATCTCTCCTGGCAGCTATCGTCGGCCCTGTGAAGTCCAGAAATTTCTGGATATAAAAGCGTATACCGACTGAAGGTTAGTTATGATGAAGAGTAGCAGGACAGAACCAACCTTTTTTTTACCAGGACGGCTTAGCTTCGAAAGGCACTCAACTCGTCCTTCCGATACAAAATGGAAAAGGCCAGAGGACATAACACAAACCTACACATGATCATTATTCATCTAGAAAAGGCTTTCGATCACTTGCCCCGAGAACTTATTTGGGATGCACTTAGAGCCCAAAATGTCCCAATACATCGCCTTCATACAGGATGTACAATGGTGTTACAACTCAAGTCCACCAGGCATCTGTATATCACTGTCAATTACAGTTGGCGTTGATCAAGGGTCGGCTTTGAGCCCTTTGTTATTTAACGTCACCAATGTATCCAAGGACTATCTCTCAAACCGCTGCCAAAAACCTGTACCATGGAACACCATGGAATAATACTGTATGCAAATGACGTTGCTCTGATATCAGACTCAGTGGAAGACCTACAGACTGATTTCAATTTCAGCTGAAGTCACTTGAAGATAATTGTCTTAAGATTAATTGCAAAATGACAGAGCATATGTCATAAAACTTTTCATAGACGGGGCGTCCATACATAAATATTTGGGATCATTCATTAGCAATGACGGAAAAATTGAGCGAGATGTAACCCATAGAACAACTACGGGATGGATGAAGTTGAGACAACTCACAGGTGTAATGTGTGACAAGAAGATGCACATTAAACTTAAAGCACAGAATATATAATAGTATTATATACAGAATGGTCATTTACCTCCCTTCCCCTGTCCGACATACGTCACACACCGCGCCGGATTGTGGGCCACATTGAGCGTACGCTTAGCGGGTATGGCGCACGCATGTTTCCCAGTGTAACGGAAATAATCAAGTTTTGTGTTCCAAAGATGGTTAGGTACTGTTCTGTGTACGGATGTCTTTCTACTACAAGAGATGACTCCAACAGGATCTTTTTTAGATTCCACAGTGATGACAGACGGTAAGTATAGATATATAGATTAGGTTCTACATACAAAATGTAGAACCTAATCTATTCTAAATTTTCAGTTACAGTGAACAATTTTAAAACGTTGGTTTATCAAGTGATGATTATGACCGGTATAACAAAATTTGTCAACCCTTATAACACACACACACAAACGCATGCCAAGTGCAACATGCCGTCTGTCGAAATGACATGGTAGTTAGGAATGTCCAAGCTGTGCTTAAAGGCAAACTGTACAAAACGGCTATAAGACCTGCCACCTCTACGGTATAGAATGTTGGGCATCTACTAAACAACACCTGTCAAAGCTTCACACTACAGAAATGCGCATGTTACGCTGGTCAGTGGGTGTCACACTGCTGGACAAAGTTCGCAATGTCCACATCAGAGGAAGATAAATAATTGACCCAATTATAGACAAGGTCGAAGAACGACGCCTACGATGGTATGGACATGTGCTTCGGCGCCCTAAGGACCATATGGCACGAATAGTCCTAAACTTACCCACGACGACGCGACGCCGCGGAAAACACCCCGCCACTTGGCTGATGACGGTACAAAAATACCTGAAAGAATCCGACATAGACGCCGAAACAGCACAATATAGACAAAAATGGAAGAGGCAGTCAAGGAAAACCGGCCTTTTAACATAAAAAAAACAGTTTCTATTACTTAATACCTAAGTATGAGATGAACTTGTATGTATGTAAGTATGAGATCAAAGTGGCAACTGAGTGCGCGCGATGGCGCCAAAGCCGCTAAGCGTGCTTCCCGCCCCGCCGCTCACCTATACCCTCCCTCCCGCAGGCTCACCGAGTCATGCAGTGGAATGAAAAATACCTACCTTACTTTGCAAACGAAAGATTTTATGACAGTAAGTGAAAAGAAGAAGTGTATCAAACAAATACCTACCTATCTTTACCTTAATATCACTTAGCACATACTAGTTTTGTTGCGATAGCGATAGTACTTATACTTTTTTTCAAGGTCAACTATCCATTGTGAAACTATCGTTATTGCAACAACACTGGTACATACCTACTTAGTCCTGATGTATTTTTTAATTATGAGTGACATATATTTTTTTCGGATTTGATTTAATAAGTTACCTATAAGAGATCTCAGTGTGGAATTACGAAAAAACAAACACAGGAGTAACAATTTAGTAAAAACAGGCGTGATCTACAGTAAAAAACGAACAAAAATCTCATTATTATTCGTTGGTCCGGTCGGGTAATAACTCAGTTTCGATTTCCATTTAAGTCTGTCACAGTTTCATAACTAACTTTTACTAATTGCTTGTCGCAACTTGCACCAAGAAGACTGAATGTAAACAAAATGCACGCGTCCGCGCTTTTGGCTGGCCGGCGCCCCCCGCCGCCCGCGCCCGCGCACGATGTTCCGCGCGCTCGATGGTCCCTGCGCTCGCCATTCTTATATAGGTACGTACCTAATATTAGAAGTTCGTGGATAAAAACAACACAAATTATGAATAGTGTTTTGTTACACCATAATAACAAAGAACACGTAAACTCTAATAACTTGCCATTTCTTTTGTGGATTTTACAGGCTGTAGTAATGAAAAAAAAATATCTATAAACGTCGTGGATGAATTCGACACAAAATATTTTAAACAACAGAAATCAGTATTCTGAAACGCGTAACACCTATTTTACCTATTGTAATATTATTTTAGAGCTAGTTAGTGCCGTATTAGGTACTGGTTAAATATTAGGATTCTCGTAGACATATATAGCACAAAATGCCTATGTACATCAATAACTAGCTCGTTATTACCATGAAAGTAATATTTGCATCTCTAATTATCTTTTCGTCCAATACTGATCGAAAAGACAAATACCTAAATTTCTACCTATGCAAGTACCTAGGATGACACAAAATAATGTATTAGGTTGGGCAAATGGTCCGGAAACTGTATGCAAAAAACAAAAAACTTTAAGAGTTTTGAAACTTTTAAACCTAGCGCTATCGGACTATATCGTAAACTAGAGGTTCAATACCATAGCAATGACCTCATAACAATGCTCTACATTTTTCCATACAGTTATTGTGTGTCACTTGTCCGGAAATTACGGATTGCAATCAGGGACAGTCATTCGTTCGCAATCTACATGCCGGTCATAACACTGATATGTTCATGTCAATACGATAATCCAGGTACATTTGGATGATCTCTGATTGGGTTACTCGCTTAATTATTACTGGAATAGTCATATTAGTTCAAAATCAAACTCTGATTTGTTATCAATCGAAGTTGTTAAGGCGAAAGAACTTCGCAAACGAAACTGTAATGTTTCTTGAAAGTACAAGCTGACGTTGACCTGGAGCGGTATTTTGAAACCGCTCGATCCGAAATGGTCTGCTATTTATTTTAAAATAAAAAAACGTGTGTGCTGAGTACACGTGTCAGAAGTAAAACTCCTTTGGCAAAATCGTCCCAGCCTCATTATGTCGCTAGGCCGTGACGCGGCCTTGAAATTTCACTCTCAACAACCCTAAAGAAGTTTCAGTTCTAAAATTAACCAATAGTATTTTTTTAAGACTTTTGCGCTTTGTACACAGTTTATTTTATTCTTTCCGGTTTAAGCTCGGGTTGATTTAGATAGGTATTAAAATATTAAATAAAGTTTCGACAACCGATGGCAGCACAAATAATGCCCAGAAAGATGATCAGAATAAACATTCTTTGTAACGATGTAAGTATAAAGAACTCTCTTTTATACACTAATAGTAGTAGTTGGCGCATTTTTTTCTATTACCACATTATACTCGCTATAATTTACAAGCCATCACTACGAAACACAAACAAATCATTGTGATTATCGACGTCACATGTGGGTAGTCGCAATAAACATATTATCTGCAACAGTCGCGTCGCATCCGGATCCGGGTCGAGTTACGTGCAGCAGCCGTGTGTGATAATCGGAGATTAGCAAGTATACATCTAAATATAGGATGATACAAAATCTATAAGCCATACATACATACATATAATCACGCCCCCTAATGGAGTAGGCAAAGCGTAAAAGACCTGAACAAGGGACGTTTCGCCACGTCTGACAAAGTTTTGAGGGTTATTTAAGATAGATTTATAGGTATATTGCTGTAGTGACAGATTATCAGCCCAACGCCTAAATTATAATACACTGAAACCCTTGGATCCCTTAGCTGTTTTTTACAGCATGCCCGGGAGGAAATGCAGCTGGCACATTCTATGTTTTTCTCTCGCTCCAAGGCCAGCATGAAAGATTATAGAAGATAAGAAGAAGACGACACCCTAAAATAAAATGCCGATTAAGATTAGTCTACAGACGATTACAAAACAACATGAAACTTATCGACTTTTGTATCCAGAGTGAGGCTGAGGACAGACCCTTTGATCTTATATTGTTACTTAATGCTGCATTTTTCATTTATCTCACAAATGGCCTATACAGTTCATGTTCATTTACTTACGTATTGGTAAACAGCAATTGAGACTGACAGCTAGTTTGAGTTTGTATCGGAACTGTCATTTCAGTACAATACAACCTGTCTAATCTATACTTAATATTGCTCTTAATCTCAAGATTAAAGAAGATCGCTTTATAAATACGAGCCTAGTTAAATCCACCATGTATGTGAATGTCAAATGTGTTTAGGCAACTATAGACACTGTACGTATGGTGGTCGCGAGCCTTGCGGATCCTACCACCGCTTAAAATAGTAGTAACAGTAATCAATCTTATCAAATGCAATGTAGTTGAAAATAATGGTAGGTGTAGGATGCAATGATGATGTTTATGGATATGAATGAGATAATTTGATTTATTGTTTGCTTTTTACTACCTCTATTGTGTAATTTTACGTTGATGATAATTTCCAATTACCTAAACATTCGTTTTTTTATCTATATTTCCCAGCACTGTACAACAAGCTTCTAACGATATACAAAGAGTCAATTCGATATTTTTGGGGTTTGTAGCACTCACAATTCTAATGAGAGATGGACCGGCATTCCAGAGACGCTGGTTCGAGTCCTGCCAGAAACGAATTTATTATTTTCTTTCATTCATATTATAGTCAATTAGATATGTAATACGATTAAAATCATAAGAAAAAGATAGAAAAACTGCCTCCGTGGTCTAGTGGCTAGTGCCATGGGCTCCCGATCCGGAGGTCCTGGGTTCGATTCCCAGGGGGTAAAACACAAAGTTGATATTTGAGAATTTATCACTTTGTGAATTTTTTCCCAGTTTGGGTAGGACATTGCAGGCTGAATCACCTGATTGTCTGAAAAGAAAAAGATTTCGTGCTTCGGAGGGCACGTTAAGCCGTCGGTCCCGGTCGCTGTCTTTGATAGTGGTCGTTACACAAAACCATGTCAGAGGCCTGATAGTCGTGCTACTAGGCGGTTTAAAAACTCTGACACCAGGGTTCATCGGGTCTATAGACTCGATACCCACTCGACAGAAGAAGAAGAAGATAAGAAAAAGATTATATACTGACTGGCAAAACCATCACTTTCACGTCTACATAAGAAAAAAACGCCGTAGCAATTTACTACGAAGCTGCGTAGCAGAGTCAATGAGGTGTATTTTGTCCAAGATCTTGTCACTCTTCTTGTAAATTGATATCTTGTTTCTCAAATTTATATAAAACTTGAAATTGTTTTTGCAATTAGCTTATTAAAATAAACTGGTCAAGTTTCACAGACCCAGGCTAACTAGAATAAAGTGGTTTGATGTAGTTTCATAACATGCCTTTGGGAAGATTATACAATTAAGTCACTCCACAGTCCTATTAGCAATATAACAACACTTAGTTCTTGTCAGTTTGTTCAAACTTGTTTGGGAAATGGGAATCACATAAAATGGTAGTAGGTAATTTAAAGTTCAAAAAATGTCTTTATAGTGTACTAGCGACCCGCCCCGGCTTCGCACGGAATTTATCAGTTAGGTACCGCATTAAAATCCGTTGCGTAGTTTTAAAGGTCTAAGCATACCTACATACAGACAGCGCGAAACGATTTTGTTTTATATACTACTAGCGACCCACCCCGGCTTCGCACGGAAATTATCAGTGTTTCTCTACTATATTATGCATGTATTATAAATATAAACCTTCCTTTTGAATCACTCTATCCATTAAAAGAAACCGCATCAAAATCCGTTGCGTAGTTTTAAAGATTTATGTATACATAGGGATATAGGGACAGAGAAAGCGACTTTGTTTTATACTATGTAGTGAAGTAGTGTTAGGGAAGTGAAAGTTTGAATATTCAATATTTATATTGTAAGGTCTGTTTATTTGATCCGACAGTTAGTTTAATTAGTTCAGACAATTCGGAATGAATACAGAAAACATAATTTTCGATGTGTTACTAGGGTTTTTGTAACAGTGCTATTTAACACATCTTAAACAATCATTGTATTATACTAACAAAATTTCAAAATGCCGTATACACAAAGCAAACCTAGGCTCGTATTTTTGAAGCGATCTTAAACTTGAGAGTAGTATTAAGTATGGATTTGTCAGGCCAGTTTGTACTGAAATGTCATTTTTGATACGAACTCAAACTCGCTGTCACTCTTGAGGGCTGATTACAAATACAGCCCCTAGTTACACCCTCGCCACACACAGTAAATAGCTGAGCAAAGTGAGCAAGCTGTGTATGAGCAACAGCGACGCATTGAGCACCGCTAGTGTTTGCTCAAGTCTCGAGATGAGCAAACATGACAGAGAATCTTGAATGCTGCTTTAGAATGTGCTTTGGAGAGAACTTTTCTAACGCTTTTAGTTTTTTTAAAATTGTTTCTTCATTTCATCGGTAAACAGTCTGTAATATAGTTATAAAATTAAATAAAAGTAGGTTCAAACAAAATAGGCGTCATTAATATTTAAATAGTAAAAAGACTAATTTCAGTCATAAATTGTGATTCCGTAGTAATTTTGGTTAAGAAAGCGGCCAAACTAATTATCATAATAACTGGTGCTTCCGTAGTGATTTTGGTTTAGGCTTCCAAAGAGAATCAAGAAGCCATCCTAGATTTCAAGGTCTCAGGTTACAGAGGCTGTTAAGTGTTATTTGATACTCTGGAGACATCACAGCAGAGGCTAAGGCAAGAGCTGGCACATTAGCATTTAGAGAATGGACAAACTTCTGTGTATATCCAGCGTAGTACGTCGAAGACCGTGGGTTCTAATCCCGCCCAAGTGGAACCTTTAGCTATTTTATTTGAACACACACAGAGCGTAAACGACCAAAGAAAAGATCGTTCCGCCACGTCTGACAAGTTTTAAGGGCTATTTTAGACTGAAATGTGTATCGCTATAGTGACAGGTTGTCAGCCCATCGCCTAAATTACAATTTACTGAAACCCTCGGATCCCTTAGCTGTTTTTTACAGTATGCCCGGGAGGAGATGCAGCTGGCACATTCTATGTTTTTCTATCACTCCCAGTCCAGCATGGAAGCAATTTGCAACTTTTATTTGAATGTTTTAGTTATTTTAGACTTAGACTTGATTAATACACAAAAAAGTAAATGTAATTAATTATTCAAATTAATCGTATAATTTTGGTGTTGAAATCGGCCAAAGGGAATCAAGTAGCCATCATAGGTATATATTATATCCATATCAACATCATTTATATATCATATAAATATATTTTTATAAGTTTAATTTATTATATTTATATGTGTATTACTAAAAATCCTAAGTAGTACTAATTGTATCTGTTCCCGTGAATTTCCCATCTTTTATCCTCATTAGGTAGTAGGATAGAAGACATATCTTATAGGTATAAGCTCGCCTATTGTTTTAAGTTAAACTGTATTTTTAATTCTTAAAACAATAACAAATATAATAACAGATTTCAACTTGAATTTACCAGGGAGAATTGCATCACTTAAGTTGCAGATGATGTTAAGTGTTATTTGATACTCTGGAGACATCATACCAGAGGTTAAGTCAAGATCTGGCACATTAGCATTTAGAGATAATTGACTAAGTTCTGTGTATATCCCAGCCTGAGTAGGTAGATAGATAGGATAGGCAGTGTAGATAATTTAATTAAGTAACTTGATGAGGGTTTGATTTGATTTAATACATACATAAATCACGCCTTTATCCCTAATGGGGTAGGCAGAGCGTCAACGATCCCCAACCAAAGGTCGTTCCGCCACGTTTGACAAGTTTTGAGGGTTGTTTAAGATATATCTGTATATTGCTGTAGAGACAGGTTGTCAGCCCATCGTCTAAATTAGATTATACTGAAACCCTCGAATCCCTTCAATTCGGTATGGAAGAATTTAGTTAATAATTTGTGATATTATTCATATAATATATTTTAATATTTAATAATGTGATGATTATAATTACAATACTGCTATACAAACGCCTCTTCATTAACTATTTTTATTCACGAATTAATGCTTTTAAAATAAAATACTTTTACTTAAGACTAAATAAAATTAAACTAGATAAGAGCAGGGCGGTTATTTTGATAGTTCTGAATTTTGTCGAACGTGTTTTCATGTTCGCATTTATATAAATAAAATAGACAGTCTATATCAGACTCGTATGTTCTAATTTCATACAAAACATGACATCAAAATTTAGTACCCAAAAGATTATTTATAAGTTTTATTATTCTTTCACCTAGATTAGGTAGCGGAATACGTGAGATACGGCATAAGGCTAGGGAGGTGATGATGACATTTGTAAGTTTTATATATAGTTGTCAAACACTGATTCCAGTAATTGTTGACATATAAAAAAATAACGAAAGCAAGCTAAAGTTAGAATTATTAATGGTGTCTATTTGAACAAGTATACAAGACAATTTAACTGAAATAAGTCATTTGCAAAGGATTTTAAGGGATTGTTGGTAGTAAGGTGGATTGTAGTATATTATTCGAACTTATTTTAACCACAACATACCGTGACATTTCACATATACACCTTAGGCAATTACCTAATAGGTTTTATCATAAAGTACATACATACATACATATAATCACGCCTTTATCCCTAATGGGGTAAGCAAACTAAACAAAGGTCGTTCCGCCACATGTGACAAAGATTCCTGGGTTATTTAGAATAGATTTGTAGGTATATTGCTGTAGTGACAGGTTGTCAGCCCATCGCCTAACTTACACAAATATATATAATACTTTATCACAAAGTAACTAATAATACTAACGTAATCGAAGGTTACAATTTAAATGCATACAAATTAAAAGCTTGTAAACCGCAAACTGATAGGGAAGCTCAGTCAACGATACTGAACAACAAGCACCAAGAAACTCTTTCTGGAAATAAAAAAGAAAATGCATTTCCATAAAAACTGATTGAGGTGGTGGTTATTTTTTCATCTCCTGAAAGAATACCCTAATGAATGTTGTTCAGTATCGTTGACTGAGCAACTCGTATCAGTTTGCGGGACGCTGTCCCTTACACCCGGTATACTTAAGTAAGATTTTCAGAATTGCTACTATCTAGTCTAGATTCCATGCTGGACTGGAAGCGACAGAATAACGTAAAATGTGCCAGCTGCATCTCCACCCGGGCATGCTGTAAAAACCAGCTAAGGGATTCGAGGGTATATTGTAATTTAGGCGATGGGCTGACAACCTGTCACTACAGCAATATCCAGTTCTATCTTAAACAACCCTCAAAACTTGTGAGACGTGGCAGAACGACCTTTGTTTGGGTTGTTCACGCTCTGCCTACCCCATTGGGGATACAGGCGTGATAGTATGTATGTATGTATGTAGTCTAGATTTCCTCTACGATATCTAATTTCAGAATCTCAAGGGGAGTTTGAACCTAGACTTGGTACGTGTTTGCTATCACAATATATTATACTAGCAGTTGCTCTCAGAGGAGCAAACTTTAGACCCAATGCAAATGGAACCTTAACGCTTTTACTATAGAGTCGGTTATTTCGGCTTGACTTTGAAAATTGAAAAGTTGAGGACGAAAACTGATTTTGTAATGGTTTTGAAGTTCTCTAAAGCCGAAGGTAAAACTAAAGGGTTATAGTCTCACCTGCTGCCCTAATTATCTACAAACTATCCGAAACTAGGTTTGTATTTGAAAGTCCCTTTTGTTGTTGTCAACAACTAGCTGTACATAAAGATAACAGACTAATTTGAGTAGTCAAGGATACACCTATATACGGTAACTTTAAATTATATGAAATATTTGAAGGATGTCTTGTGTATTGTTTTTAACACTGAACCACTTTTTCCAAAAACATGAGATGTTTCAGTCTCCCAAACAAAATCCTGGTCATCAGTCTGACTGACCTCATACAGAATGTAAGTATAAGAGATTTATGTAAAAATTAAAGGCTTATTACAAATGTTTACAACTGCTTCGCTCTTGGGACCTTAGCTTTTTTGGATCGGAACGGAATCCAACTCTTTAAGAGCAGACGTTAAACATGATCTCCGCAGAGTGGTCATCCCCGCAGGGCCCTTTCCCTAGTAATGCAATGCAATTCAATGATTAGTGTAAAGGCGGAAGTGTCCGCATCTGGAGAGTCGAAATCAAGACGAAGCAGTGGTCAACAAACGAGCAACCGATGCGTTTCGTTTACTCTCACCTGCCTGCCTTTACACTAAGCTTATTTAAAAATACACGTGTATTTCAGTTTTCATAAGTAAAGAGGGAAAATAATGACGCCCTACACTCCAGTACGGGTAATGACCTTCTACTTCTGTAGAAGGAAGTGGTTTTCCTCTTTGTCTACACTACAAAAATTAATGAGACGTCGAAAACTTGTGGCTTCGTGTCCAAATCAAAGTTTTATTTTTACAATATAAATGACGTGATGTAAAAAGTTGTGGGTGGTTTATTGATATTATAACATTGTTCAAGTTGTAAGTATAGTGCATAAGTACAATTGGTAAGTTGAACCATGTAAACGGTTCTTCCAGTGGGCTGAGTTCAAGTAGGAACTATGAACCTGTCCTGTGCTAATGCACTATACTTACAACTTGCACAATGTAAAGCGCCCGCCTAGGTAAGTAACGCTCGTATTTATACCGATCTCAACAATGAGAGTAATATTAAGTATAGATTTGACAGGTTATTTTGTACTGAAAGGACATTTCTGATACAGACACAAACTAGCTGTCAGTCTCAAGTGCTGTTTATTATTACGGGCCTTAGTTACTTTTTAACCGCCTTCCTAAAAATAAAACTATTCAATGTTCGACACTAGCATTTCACATTTCGCAGAATGTCAAGGGAAGCCTGACTGACCTTTCAGGTAGAGCCTGTCGCCGAATTGCCACCGGAATATTCAAACGATGACAAATTGTCTGCTATTTTTACCGGCAGGCCCAAGTGGCATTGACCTGGGGTCTCCTGGTTGTAAGTAGTTGGAAATGTAGGTAGAGGTAATCTATCTTTCTTCTGTCCGCGGGAATTGTCCTTGTGTTGTGGAAGGTTGTGGATTTTATGCAAGTCATTCGAGTAAAATAATGGAGGAAATTCGCATAAAATCACTAAATCTTTACTAAAATCGTAGTCGTTCTATCATGAGAGAACAGAAAGCGCCTGCAACAATTTAGTCAAGATTTAGTTTAGTTGTAAGATGTCATATAAAAAATATACCTAGCTATTAACTAGTTTATAGAGTTTAGGTAGGTTTAAATTGTGATAGATATTTGTTCCTATTTCTAGAAGTAAAGCTTAATTTAGTAGATATATAAATCACACTCTGTTTTATGGAGGCGTTGTAGTCTTCCTTCTATGAATATTAAAATACCATTTATCTGCATAAATAAATCGTATATTGCTTCGATTGTATTATCATCTTGAATTGAATACGAGTAAGTCTTAAGTACATCCCACACAAATATACGTTTACACACAATTTATTCTCCCCGGGCCTTCCCAAATTAATGTGTTAGCTCCTATCTCCATCAGATAACACTGAAACCGACATAAGGCGACAATAATCCTTAGAGTTCTTCACAAGTATTACTTAGAGGTCAAAGGAAATAGACACGTACTTTACATTGGATGTGTTTGCAAGCGTTGAATAAGAAATGGGACCCAACATACGTAGAGACAACTGACTCTCGATTATTTACTTGGAATCTACTGATTTATTCATCAGTCGAGGAGAATGTTCGCACGCAACCTTGAGGCTGAAACGAGGGACCAAATAACCTACTAATTTCGAGCAGGTACGTTTTATAATGTGCAAATATTGTACGTAGATTTGAATGAAGGACAGCTGTTTACATATTTATTTTACGTGCTCTGTTCGCGTATGATGGTATGAATCATAGTTGGGATTTCGAGCGTGAAATATTTATTTTTGCAGAAAATATGTCAAGAAAATTATAACGATTGTATTGTAGTCAAATAAAATGTATGACGTGTGTATTTGAATAAAGAAAGGTCAAAATATTTTTACGAAAGTTTAAGGTTGTAAAAAACATTACTATATTTGTCGTTAATATAGTCGCAAAAGTTATAAGGTGGCTATCGTTCTTAAAATTAAATTGAATAAAAGTTTTAAAATAAGTAATATTACGTCTGCAGACAGCATTTCCACAATGGCTTTTGAGGTTAGTCTTATCTGTGGATCGAGGGCTCTACAGCCTGGGTTAGCTGGCACGCTTCCATGATCAAAAGATGCTTCCGTCAGGTCAGATAACGGGGATGCCTGCAAATATTTGGGCAGGGAAATTATGCTTGGTTGAGTACTGGAAAATGGATGAAAAGGTGTCATTTAGAAGCTGTACGCAAATTAAATGACTAAAGAGGGAGACGGTTATATGTTCGACCTATGTATATTTTTATATCTGTTTTCCAATTTACTTATTTTATATATGTTTGAATATACTCTCGATTTATAGTTAGATACAAAATTTAAAGGACAGAAATCTTAAATGCGTCATTATTGGTAGAGTGATTAAAGTCAGTTATATAATGTCTTTGAGTGATTCGTCGAATCATTCGAATTGGATCGGTCTTAAAATCACACAGTGCATGATTTTAAAACGAATCCAAATAGTGCTGTAAAATGTAGCATTACTCCGCAGCATAGCATAAAAATATGTGGTTTATGCCTTTCCATTTTACACGTTACGAACGAGGCGAGAGACTAAAGTAAGATTACGATGTCTTGCAATATAATACCTAGTTCTAGTCTAAAATACAATGTAGATGAGCTAAACCAGCGTTCCTGTGACAATGTCGCTGTGGGTAAAACCACTGGATAAAGTATCTTGTCTAAATTGGAAATTCTAAATTTAAATATTTCTTTGTTGAAGAAGTACACTATTTTAAAATAACTTTGTGTATTTTCTAAATGTTGTATAAGAACATGTAGCATTTCACTAAAAGATGCTAAAAGCTTTGAAAGCGAAATCTCTGGATTGTGTTTCACGTATATTGTGCTACAATTTCATTTCACCTTCTAGTCTAGACTTGTAGCGATAAAATTACATAAAATGTTCTAGGTATTTCTGCCATGTGTTTTCATAGATGAAAGTATAGAAACCAATAATTTCACAACAGTTAACTCAAGGCCCCAACAATCCCGCCGCTACTGTTTTAATAAATTAGGTAAAGCTATTGTGTTATTAAAATCATCCAGGGAAAGGTAATGCAACTGAAATCACCTCAAGCTTAAACATAATTTCAATCTAGCTTGAAATTCTAATCCACTGTACAAAGCTGCTTAGTTTTCCACAGCCAAAGCCGAAAAAGTTCCAAACAACCTCCCGGTGGAGGGGGGGTGGTTTTTGAGTCGACGTCGGCAGGTTTGAGGGTTTAGAGAGCGGAAGAGTGCCCTCGACTTCGACTGGGGCACCTGTACGTGTCTCCAAGCCCGTCCCACCATGTTCTCTTTTGTTTCGAGGCCCAAGTCCTTCAAGGTAATTGAGACTGAATTAAGCCTTCAGTTTCTTTTGAGGGTTCTAGAAGATTTTGGCAGAATAGCTCAACTCCGGTTTCGTTTGATGTCGTGGAGATTAAGTTTGTGATAAAAAGTGTGTAAGGAGTTGTGTCGGAGGTCCCGCTTAGCTTTTCTGACTACGTCGTCACGTGCTGCGGTTTAAAAGATTTCCTGTGGGTGTAAAATGTTTCCTGCAGAAAAAATTGCTTCTGTAGAACATAACAAGTATTATTAATGTAGATGGATGTATGGCTAATCAGCCCATTATCTCATTAAAACTCCGCTTCGACTTTATAAATTTTCTAGGAAGTTCACAATAATTCAATTTTCTTGAGCGTATCGGCTAATATAGTCTTAACAAGAATCACGTGTAAGCTGTAGGGCACGTTAAGTAATAATTAACTAAACAAAATACAAAAAATATTTTTTCTCAAGTTTTCTTTTTGTCTGAGAATGTTTAGAAGTTAATTTCTTAGAAACTCTAGAATTTTCTGTTTTTATAAAATTATCGTTGTTGAATGCTAAATGTACTTGTTTGTGCAGAACTTGTAGAACTTACTTGTTTTCTTTGCCAATTGCTCAAGAGCTGTTTAGAGCAATTTTAAAGAAATTGCCACTGTAAACTTTAGTGAACAGTGTTCCAGTTTCTTTGGCAAACAAATTGAGTCAATAGTTTTGTAGGAAAGTTTGTTTAAAACCGAAATCGACTCTAAGTGGCCAGATTTGCACTTGAGTGTGAAATACTTTCCATTTGTCACGAGGTGTCATGTGTTTCAGTTTAGCGCATCTTTGCGAACCAACCGTTACAGGTTTCATGTGATTTTCCTGATAGCAGTAACGATATGTACACATTTATATGACCTCTTAGGATCATAAGCTCAAGAAAGATAAACGCCCGAAAATAACAACTTCTTTAGCACGAAATTCATGACGAGTCAAGAAAGTATTTTTTCTTCATAAACATAGTTCTCGTACGTCAAAGGAAACTTTTAGATAAATATTTGTATTCGCGTTCCATTTTATAATATTCTCCATTTTCTAAAAATAATGGAGGTCGCGGTGACCTAATAATTATATCCTGTTTGTGCCACGCCATGGACGGGAATCTCAAAAGGAAGTGGTATAGATATAAGTCAATAAAGGTTAGTTTTGATTGCACAATCTATCGTACGACAAGGGTCTCAATGAACGTGTGCGGGGGCACTGCAGTATAAGGAGAACTGTCAAATCTCAAGAAGCGTTAGTTCCTTATTTCGCCACGTTAATTTAAAGGGTGGTCGTACTACGGTAGTGCAGGTGCGGTGGGAAATCAAACAAATAGGGCTGGGCTGTAAATCGGAATAATTTATCGGTTTCAAGACGAATGATACGGTTGGGTTTTGTGTATGAGCTCGCTTGGGAAAGTGAGAAAAAAAGAAAACATTCTTCTTCATTCAAACTTTTGATGACTCTGTACGTATTTTGGTGTTGTTATGAGTAAAGTTTTACTAATATTAACACACGAATTAGTAATCTATCGATTAATCAAATGTCTTTACGATTGATAAAATGAAAATCTTTTTTTTTCTAACCCTGTATCATTTTACTCGAGCCTCATTTTCTTATTCTGTAATCCGTATTCATACATACATACATATAATCACGCCGTTATCCCTAATAGGGTAGGCAGCGTAAACGACCTAAACAAAGGTCGTTCCGCCACGTCTGACAAAGTTTTGAGGGTTATTTAAGATAGATTTGTAGGTATATTGCTATAGTGACAGGTTGTCAGCCCATCGCCTAAATTACAATATACTGAAACCCTCGGACCCCTTCGCTGGTTTTTACAGCATGCCCAGGAGGAAATGCAGCTGGCAAATTCTATGTTTTTCTCTAGCTCCCAGGCCAGCATGGAAGAAACTCATTAATTCGAGATTCAAATACGGAATGCGTACAAAAACGCACAATAGGACTAACGTAAATAACAATTATGTTGAGAGGAACGCCACATAAAGCGTTTACCATATGAGTAGGTAATGGTGGGGGAGTGTTTATTTAATAACAGTTATATGGGGTAATGCTGATAAGCATGAAAAATGGTGCCAAGAGTTTCCACTTAATAGGAGAGCAAAGTAATTTTTCATTTGTACCGTTAGTTTTGAAAGTCATCTCGATGATGGTGTGACGGAATAGGCTTCGTCCTTTAATGTCTATCCATGGCTCTAGCTAGATCTAATCTGGATCTAAAAAGCTTTGTGGGAATGGCCATGGAGGAGAACGGTGACTTTACCCTGATGCTTAAGACTGGGCGATACGGAGAAGAAATGTTTTGGTGAAACATGTAAATTAATTTATTTGCTGTGTTGCTAATTATGATGATTGATGATTAATAAATTCGGTAATAGAAAGCTTTTTATGACTCAATAATATGCTGAGAAATAAACCCTGCTCTCACTTCGTCTTTATCATGTTTTTTATTCCGTAATCGTGTGTCCACGCATGCGTATACTTTATTTTCCTTGTGGTTGCGAGGTTACGCCCGGCCAGTTTGAAAAATGGAGCGGGTCCCTAAAGTTTATCTTGGCAACTTGGCACATCACAGATTGTTTACAGTTTAGAACGCCTCAAGGCGTTGCAGAATTACAGTCTTGGCGGGTTTTAACTTTTCATTCTATTAGCTAGCAGTGTGAACACTGCTAAGGAATATTTGTGGTTTTTATAGAATTTTGCAAAGATAACAACGGTAGTTTCTTAATGATAGAATTTTGAGACTTTCACGGTTGTTCATTACGCAGCAATGAAACTGCTAGATATACAGGAAACAATAAATATAATCATGGTAAAAAAATACAATCTAATCACGATTAGACAAATTTTTTCAGGCGATAAAATTAAAGTGTAAAGAAGCTTCTGCAGGACGGAAAATGGCCTGGTTTTACTAAAATTTCCAACAACTACTTACTTAAAATATAAAACTCATATAAGAAATTTTCTAAAGAAAACCATCAAAAGCCTAAAACATACGTTTCGCTGGCAAATTCCAAGAATGAAACAGCTAAAAGCAATAAAAGTATTGGCATTGAATTTTACCGTTTAAGCATACATTCGGAAAATACCGAGTGCCAGTTCTGCTCGTAAAGTGTGCTAGGAATGTATAATGTGGAGTTGGTTCGTTGCAAGACAGCTCTACTATAAAGCTCTCGGATGTTTATATTTCCTCTTTAACATTTCTGTGGTCCTAGTACCTAATTCAAACCAAATGAACCTGTTTCGTAAGCCTTTGAAGATATAAACTGATCATTTCGATTGACTGTGAAAGACTGTTTGTTTGTTTTTAGATATCTTCATGAAAAGCTAAATTGGCAGTACGATCTTTTGACTTCACACGACGATATAATTCTAATTTAGTACGAATGTCCCTGTTAACTTCCTAAGTTGTTCAAGCTAAGTTTATTGTACTCATGTATAAAGTTACTACTAGCGAGCTGGGAAACTAGTTAGAAATATTGCTAACCTACTATCATAAGATAGATTTAGTCTGCTCTAAGCTCTAGGATTTTCATTTTCTCAGCCCTGTTACTCTCCTAGTATCCTGGTACACAATTTTTCATGTTTGTATGAACAGCTAAGAAATTGGTAAGGCTGATGCATTTTCTCTATCGGGACCGTTCTGAAAGTCTAGTTTGCAAAGTGAAGGTGTAGAAAAAAGACAAACACG
Source organism: Scrobipalpa costella (assembly GCA_949820665.1). NCBI lineage: Eukaryota > Metazoa > Arthropoda > Insecta > Lepidoptera > Gelechiidae > Scrobipalpa > Scrobipalpa costella. Next base: position 12,584,084 of record OX463312.1, read on the forward strand.
ATGCTGTGGCACAAAATGTAAATTTTAAAGTGCCAGTCAATTTAAAAGCGGTGGCTTAGTTGAAAGGGGCGGGCCAGACACAGATCGGTAGCATGCAGCATACAAATTGGTGGCCTTACATCATCTCCTGTGGATGCAACTGCATTTGCTAACCTTGGTATAAGAATTTTGTAGCTACACGATGTCTTTGACAGGGGTTTTAAAAAATAGAAATGAGTTTGCCAGGTCAGGGATGACCGTGACAGAATCGGCGATGGAGCGAGCTCACCCAGAAGATGCCTGTTATGGCATTGGCAATCTCATGCACCGACAGAACACAGCAAGCTGTTTGGCGCCGGACTAAGGTGAGTTATACGAACTATGCCATAGGGAGCTGAGGTGATTTGTAACTTCTGACACCAGGGTAAGGTAGTGGATTGAACTCACAACGCCCATTTGAGAGAAGCTTTTAGGCACTTTTTTCTTTTTTGCCAAACTATGTTAATGACTGATTGCCTACTTGCCTACTTGCCTGCTCTACAAAAATCTGGCAAAAAATCCAATAATGTTGGTTCTAACAATTGGTTCCTAGCGTATTTCAAAATAAGAAATCTTCTTTTTGAATTTTGTATTTGTAATGATACATACATACATATAATCACGCCTTTATCTCTAATGGGGTAGACAGAGCGTAAACGACCTAAACAAAGGTCGTACGTCTTGCAAAGTTTTGAGGGTTATTTAAGATAAATATTGCTATAGTGACAGGTTGTCAGCCCATCGCCTAAATTACAATATACTGGAACCCTCGAATCCCTTAGCTGGTTTTTACAGCATGCCTGGGAGGAAATGCAGCTAGCACATTCTTTGTTTTTCTCTTGCTCCAGGCCAGCATGGAAGAATTATTTCGAATGATAAAAGAATGTGAACCTCGTATATACCAGACCAGCCGAGCAAATGTACCTCTTGCTCCCTGAAGATAACTTATTCCGCTCCGGCGGGCACGCTCTCTGATTTATAACTGTTTACTGACAATTTTTAACTCGCGAGGAAAATCGAATAGCCTCCTGAGGTGGGAAGCCTTTGCCGAGGATGAGCAATGCAGATAAAAATCCATGCTGGACTGGGAACGATAAAAAAATATAAATATATTGTAGTTGTTCCTAACATAGAAAACAGTAGGGAAACAGTAGAGGGAAGACAGTTATTGATAAGCAGCACTCGAGATTGGCAGCTAGTTTGAGTTCGTATCAGAAATGTCATTTCAGTAAAAAACAATCTGTCAAATCAATACTTAATATTGCTCTCAATTTTGAGTTCACTTTATAAATACGAGGCTTAGTGTAGGTATTGCAAATTAGGCGATAGGTCGACAAACATTCTTTATAGCGATAACTCATCATCATCCTAGCCTTATCCCGTATTTCTCGGGGTCGGCTACCTAATCTAGGTGATTGAACGAGGGTACTGGTTTTTACACAGAGCGACTGCCATCTGACCTCCGCAACCCAGAAGGGAAACCAGACCCAATCCTAGATTAGGTACTTTATAGCGATAACTATACTTAGAGAAAGTGATGATTGTGAATGGATTAAGCCTAGCTAGAGTGTATGTACGTAGGTATTCAAGATTAGCAGCAAATATTCAGTTGCACAATTGAATTGGTACAAAGTAAGGATCGTTTCATGTGACGTCATAAAAATCCTGACAAAGAAACTCGTAAATTTTATGACCTTTCGACCAAGGAAATAAAGTGTAACAAAATTCTATTGATTTTATGAAAGCTTTAAGATTTGCCTCCTCGTATGTAACGAATTTTCTTATTGAATAATTCCTTGGATTCAATACAGACCTCTGTCGAGCTTGAAATGGTCTACCGAACTTTTAAATTAGGTATTCCAAGCACAGAGTATGTCATGTAGAGTTACATGCTCTGTCATCATTCTTCATACAGCCCAGCTGAAGCAGCTGTGATTTATATTCTAGTGGAGTAAGTGAGCGAGTACTGGCTGGCACCAAATATAGTGCTTTGGACTTTAGAACGAGTAAAACGCGGGTTGACGTGCGGAAACAATGATTGTGGCTTCATGAAGACGATAACGTGAATGTTTACTCTTTTTTAGGTGACAGTAAAATAGCCGCCAAATAGAAGTTTGCAAGGATCGTAGCAAATGGAAGGATGTGATCTCTGCCTACCCCTCCGGGAAAGAGGCGTGACGTTATGTATGTATGTATGTATGTAAAATAGCCGCCAGTACTGAACATTTTTTTGCAAATAAGACACCATAGAATAAAGTGGATGCGATGTACAGCTAGCTGCAGGATATGTAACGTTGATTGTTCGACCACCACGTGGGCTCCGTACGGATTAGTCGACTAACCTTTGAAATTCTTTAAAGGTGCGTGCAGATTTACTCACAATCTTTTCCTTCACCGTAAAAGATTCGCATATATTTTGATATTTTGTGCCAATTGTCCAGGTATATATTGAAGCCATTTTCAATGCATTGAGGTCAGAATTACAATTGCAACAATGAAGTCATTTTAATACTGAAAGCACTTAAAGCTTTAATCTCATTACATTGTATTATCAATGTCATTTTATATCCATGAATTAAGTTTAATAATAGCTTAAGCGGCTCAATGCTGACCCAATCGAAGGCTTGCTTTGTAGTCCACAATCGGCTTATATTCGAGAGCGTTTCCGAATGAGCGGGCCGTGTAAACCGATTCAAAGCGCTGCCATTTTCGAACGTGTTTGAATATTTCATTCCAATTTTGAATTGTTTTCATAATTTCCTCGTTCGGTGTTTGTAGTGGCCAGGCTCATTGAATTTTAGAACGGTGAGTGTGCGGCCTATATGCGTTTCGATGCTTTTGAATTTAGAACTTTGTGTTCATTAGGAAGGTGGTAGATTTAAAAATCGATTAATAAAGATAAAAGAAAGGTGACAAAACTAGGTATGTAATTAATTATTATAATCGATTATTGAAAAAAATAAAACGATTATTTCAAGAAAATAATAAATTTTTAATAATTAAATCAAATCAAAATGACCCAAAAAAAAAAAAATTACAAAAAAATCTACTTTTAATTTTAAAAGTCACATTCCTGGACAAAACTGACAAAATTGGAGCAAGTAGTAAATTGTACTTACTTAAATGCCGTTAGGACCTAAATAAGATTTCACTTTTGGGTAAAAGTTACCTACTGCAGTTTCAGGTTTTCAGTTACGTAGACATTTTCTAGGCACAAGAGCACAGTTAAAGGTTGAAACGAATTTCAGTTGTTTTAGGAAAAACCACGGGCCTTTGTGTGGAGGAACAACTTTGTGCTTTGAAACGGCTAACTGAGACAGTTTTACCCACAGTTTATTTTAGCCGGGCTATATTTATTCAGTCTAGCTAGACTGAATGAAAGGCAATGAAATTATGATTTTCAGAGAGTGAACAGACTTTTTATAAAAGACTGGCCGTAATATGGCCGTAACTCGATAACATGTTGTTACAGAAACCTTTTGCTAAAAAAGAAAAATAGTAGTGTAATTTTTAAATGGCAACGTGAGTTCTACATTGCAATATTGAAAGTTTATATTTTTTTATTTAGTGATATTATTTCGGCTAGCCTATTTGCTCATTGTTATTTTTACTAGCTATTAGCTTCTATGCTGGACTGGGAGCGATAGAATAACGTAGAATGTGCCAGCTGCATCTCCTCCCGGGCATGCTGTAAAAACCAGCTAAAGGATTCGAGGGTATATTGTAATTTAGGCGATGGGCTGACAACCTGTCACTACAGCAATATACAGTTCTATCTTAATCCTCAAAACTTGTCAGACGTGGCGGAACGACTTTTATTTAGGTCGTTTACGCTCTGCCTGCTCCATTAGAAATACAGGCGTGATTATATGTATGTATGTATCCCACGTTAAGCTTCACTGGCCTCTAGTCCGGTTTTAAGGTCATAAAAGATTGAGGTTTTAGAACACGTCATAAAACCCTGACAGTGTTTTAAACTGCCGCTGAGGCTAGTTTATTGTTTTAAAGGGCAAGAACAGTGTCCAGTTTATGGGCTAGGCTCACTTTGCCGTTAAAAGTGACCTTTTAGTTTTGCTGGAAAATATCCTAGTAGAAAAACATAGAATGTGCCAGCTGCGTTTAATCCCGGGCATGCTGTAAAAACCAGCTAAGGGATCTGAGGGTTTCAGTATATTGTAATTTAGGCGATGGGCTGACAACCTGTCACTACACCAATTTACCTACACATCTATCTTAAATAACCCTCAAAACTTTGTCAGACGTGGCGAAACGACCTCTATTTACGTCGTTTACGCCCTGCCTACCCCATTAGGATAAAGGCGTGATTATATGTATGTATGTATAACTACACAGTTATACCTAACAATAATAATTATTAGTTAGGTTATTTCAGCCAGTTAACTCTTTGCCGTTTGTCGACCGGGTCGGAGTAAATGGCCACCCTGGCAAAGTTTTAATTAAATACGTACGCCACTATAGATATAACTGGATATAACTAGTTTATCTTTCCACTTTGTCCACCGAGGATCTTTCGCCTATCTCTTTCCTTTCATAGGATCTTCAGCAAGAATGAAAGAGATAGCTCTAGTTCTAAGAAACTGTTATCTTAGGGCGAGATTTGATTTATTTGGGCTACTTTTATCATCAGGTGAAGTGGCTTGGAGAAAATTAACTTGTAAGTTTATTAGTTTTAATTTAGCTTGGACTAGAGTCATAAAATGTCTGAAGCTATGTTGTTTTGTAGGTAATTATTTTATTTGACTAAGTATTAATGTTTCCATTTAGTGCATATTTTTGTAGAATTTGTCAACCACTTTCTTTTGCGTTTGGAGGATGTTAAAGATTGAAGGAACCTCTTTTACTCTTTTGCTCTATACTATGAAAAATAAAGTTTGACACGGTGTCTACAACATAATCATCGACATTAAAAAAAAATGGTCGTGGTTCGAATCCCACCACGTACCAATGTGTTTTTCGGTTTTTGATTGTCATATGTACTTTTTCGTACATATGACAATCAAAAACCATGTGCTTTTTCCAACCAAAGTATTGTACTATGTGCTTTTTCCGTGCTTCGGAAGGCACGTTAAGCCCTTGGTCCCGGTTAATATAGTTTATACCGTTAAGCCAAGTCAGAGACGAGTGCTAAGCTTTAGCGACTTGAAATTTCTGACCTTATCTAGGATTGGGTCTGGTTTCCCTTCTGGGTTGCGGAGGTCAGATGGCAGTCGCTCTGAGTAAAAACCAGTACCCTCGTCAATCACCTAGATTAGGTAGCCAACCTCGTGAGATGCGGGATGAGAGATGATGAGAGTCATAAAATGTCTATACGTTTTGAAGAAAATACTACGTTAGGGTTTACTTCCATGCTGGACTGGGAGCGAGAGAAAAACATGGAATGTGCCAGCTGCATTTCCTCCCGGGCATGCTGTAAAAACCAGCTTAGGGATCAGTATATTGCAATTTAGGCGATAGGCTGACAACCTGTCACTATAGCAATATACCTACAAATCTATCATAAATAACCCTCAAAAGCTTGTCAGACGTAGCGGAATGACAATTGTTTAGGTCGTTTACGCTCTGCCTACCCCATTCGGGATAAAGGCGTGATTATATGTATGTACTACTTTAGGGTTTTTGCAAAGCTTGCCTGGAAAAGCATCATATATCCATATCTTATAAAGCAATGCATTCTGTGTTGCAACTGAGAGCTTTTCCGGCAAATAGTTTTGTGATGAGATCTTTCTTTTAAATAAATGGTTGCGAAACTTGGATGCCAATGAGCCTGAATGTGGAAAGTAAGAGTAAGAATAGGTATCACTACATAGTATAAAACAAAGTCGTTTTCTCTGTCCCTATATCCCTATGTATGCTTAGATCTTTAAAACTACGCAACGGATTTTGATGCGGTTTCTTTTAAAAGATAGAGTGATTCAAGAGGAAGGTTTATATTTATAAAACATGCATAATATAGTAGAGAAACGCTGATGATTGCGAAAGCCGGGGCGGGTCGCTAGTATTAAATTGAATAATGCTATCGATTCGTTGAGGGCACGACTTAACTAAATTTTGACTAAAATTATTGCCGTCCCTTTCTTTTTTTCTTATGATAGTAAATGCCAGGTATAGGCTAATAATACTTAAGTCGTGATTTTTGCAACTACGAATTGCTACAATTATGTTCTTCAAGTCACATGTAACCTTTGGCAGAAAAGATACCCTACCGCTTCTCTAAACTCAGTAAAGGGGTTCTTCCCCCAGGGCATAAGCTCCCGTGGATGACTTGGAAGTCCCTGAACAGACTTCGGACCCAAGTCGGTCGCTGTATTGACAACTTGTGCCGATGGGGATACAGCACGAATAACCAAGAACCAGTGCGAATGTGGTGTCTCTCCCCAAACAATGGTACATCTATTGTCTTGACCCGCGTGCCCTTCATCTTACATACATACATACTATCACGCTTGTATCCCTAATGGGGTAGGCAGAGCATCGACGACCCAAACAAAGGTCGTTCCGCCACGTCTGACAAGTTTTGAGGGTGAAGATAGAACTGTATATTGCTGTAGTGACAGGTTGTCAGCCCATCGCCTAAATTACAATATACCCTCGAATCCCTTAGCTGGTTTTTACAGCATGCCTGGGAGGAGATGCAGCTGGCACATTCTACGTTATTCTATCGCTCCCAGTCCATCATGGAAGCAATGAAGCCCTCCATCTTGCACGCAAGAAAACCTGTACAACGCCACTGACGTCTCAGTACGTTTGGCAGAGTACTGGTAAAAAAAACGCCTAAACGATCGACACGACAAAAAGAAGAAGAAGTCACATGCAGTCCTGGTTCTTTAGTCTCGAATGCACCCCTTTCATAGGTATGGTTATCCTCTTTTCGTCAGGCCATTAGACAATTGCTTTACTGTACTACAGTAGTGTAGAAAGTATGAAAGTGTAGAAAGTAGAGCAAACAAAATCTCTTGACCTATTTGACCGTGAAACATGATGAAGATTCAGTTTCAGATATAACAAAATTTTGGTTAATGGATTTCGTGTCTTCCTTTGAATGGTAGATAAGAATTATCTGTAAAACATTCTTACTTGAATTAATTCTGAATATTTAGGAAACTTATTTGATTACAGTTATTGGTTCCAAATATACCTCTATTGTACAAAAAATTTTAGGTGCCTTGATTGGCGTGATGCAGTCGTAAAATTAAGTAATACTATCATCTGATAACTTTGAACCTAGTTTTCTTTTGTTCTAGTTAACCTGGTTTGTCCTATTTACGTCTACAAATCGTATCTAGTAATAAAGGCGTAGTAATAAATCGTGAACTAAGCTAGAAATAACCCTTAATGGCGTAAAGCTTCGATTTTACTCAAGGCTGACTATTTGCGGTGGCAGCAACTATAGTTGCTTATCTAACGGAACTCTTTCTACCTAAGTAGCTTACGTTAGGCAACCCTTACCTTACCTTATATATACGTGTTAGGTATGTCTTTTAAATAGCATAAGGTTCTAGAAAATCTAAGGAGTGGGGACAAACATAATAATAATCAAATGTAAGAGATAGATACACGGTGATGTGCTTCTCCGGCTACCTAATCTAGGTAATTGAACGAGGGTACTGGCTATTATACAGAGCGACAACCATCTGACCTCCGCAACCCAGAAGGAAAACCAGACCCAATCCTAGATTAGGTCAGAGTGTTCAAGCCTCATACATGGCCTCTGACATGGCTTAACTACTAATATTTACGATATCAAACGATATTAACCGGGACCAACGGCTTAACGTGCCTTCCGAAGCACGAAAAAGCACCGAATAAACGTACATATGAACCGGAAATCACATCGGTACGTGGTGGGGTTCGAACCACGACCTCCCGCTCAGGAGGCAGCGGACCTATCCACTGCACCATCGGGCTCTCTTCAACTTACATGAGCTACCGTAAACCTCTTTCGTAACAATAAACTAATAAACAATTTCTAAGGCTTAAGCCTACGTGGCAACGCTCAAATCAATTTTATCCGCAATGCTCAGTGACCCGCGCTACATAAGGAACGCTCTTGAATACAGCAGAGGTCAGTACTCGGTACTAGGCAGGAAAAGTCGATACCGGACCCTCTGCAATATTGAATATGAGGGCTGTACGCGATGGAGTGTAACAGCTGAGCTGAGACGATGTTGTTTTGTTTCTCTACGCTATTATTATAGAGCCAAGTGTGATTACAATCGAGCTGGACTGGGAGTGATAGAAAAAATAGAATGTGCCAGCTGATTCTCGTCCCGGGCATGCTGTAAAAACAGCTAAGGGATTCGAGGGTTTCAGTGTATTGCAATTTAGGCGATGGGCTGACAACCCGTCACTATAGCAATATAACACTAATATAATTTGTAATAACCCTCAAAACTTGTCAGACGTGGCGGAGCCACCTTTGTTTAGGTTGGTTTTGCTCTGCCTACCCCATTAGGGATAAAAGCGTGATTTTATGTATGTATGTACGAGTATGCATTATTATACGTAGAGAGGATCCTTGTAGAATTGAATAGTAGTAAAGTATTCTAAATCGGGCCAAACACGGTCCGGCATTTGAACTTTTTATTATAGTTAGTAGTTGAATTTTCAACAAATCTGTATATTATTAGTTTCTCTGGAATATAGATTAACATGATTCATAGTTAAAAACCTAAAAATACTGTGACTACATCAGGAAACCATCGGAAATATCAAGAAGTCGCGTCTCAATTTGAACTATAGTGTCATTTTTATAAGTTAAGAAACAACAAAAAATTTATAGAATTCACCATTAAATTATGAAGAACATTATGATTAACTGATTTCAATACGAAAAGGCAAGTTGCCACCAGCACATTGTTCCTTAACAATTGTTGTAATAAATATGTATTTCAAATAAACATACATACATACATACATATAATCACGCCTTTATCCCTAATAGGGTAGGCAGAGCGTAAACGACCTAAACAAAGGTCTTTCCGCCACGTCTGACAAAGTTTTGAGGGTTATTCAAGATGGATCTGTACGTATATTGCTGTAGTGACAGGTTGTCAGCCCATCGCCTAAATTGCAATATACTGAAACCCTCAGATCCCTTAGCTGGTTTTTACAGCATGCCCGGGAGGAAATGCAGCTGGGACATTCTATGTTTTTCTCTCGCTCCCAGTCCAGCATGGAAGAAATCAAATAAACATTATAGAAAATATTCAGGAACTCGAATGGTGATGTGATTGTTGGCTAACATTATTCAAATGCCTAAGTCATAAGTACTAATGGCGCCTCATGGTGAGTCTGAGTATCCACTAGTGAGCACGAATCCATAAAAAAAATTATTGACTGAAGAACTGAATTTAGGTACTTGTTTAACGTCGTTGATTGCGAGCAATAACACAAGTCCGTACATACATACATAAATCACGCCTTTATCCCTTACGGGGTAGGCAGAGCGTTTAACGCCTCGTAAAAGGCGCTTTCGCCACGTCTGACAAAAATTGAGGGCAATTTTAGTTTGTAATATGTATTGCTATAGTGACAGGTTGTCAGCCCATCGCCTAAATTACAATACACTGTAACCCTCGAGTCCCTTTTGCTGACTTCAACAGCATGCCCGGGAGGAAGGGCAGCTGGAACATTCTATGTTTTTCTATCTCTCCCAGTCCAGCATGGAAGTCGTTGATTGCGAGCAATAACACAAGTCCGACTGTTTGTTAAAGAAATAGTTACTCTTATTATTCCTCGCCCCCACCTGACCAGCCTTGAAACTTACATGCGCTCAATTCTAGATACCACCGGCTAAAATTAAAATCTATCTGTCACTTTCAAAATAATAAAATTAAAAAGGACAGGCGATATATACTGTATGGTTTTACACTTTGTCTGCTAAATTTACACACGTATTTGCACGTTTCCCCAGTATTACTGTCCATTTTATCCGCCATATGACGAATAAACATTACAGAAAACGGATAAAACCACCGACTATAAATAAAAAACCGGAGATAATAGATCTCCTGTCCTTATCCAATGGTTTTATTCTGAAAGTGACAGATAGATTTTAATTTTAGGTTCAGCCGACAAATCTAGAATAAAGCCCGTTATAGCTTCGCCTTGTTAATGGAAGTGCACCTTTACCACGATTATAAAAACATGGCTGCAAAGCATGTCGCGGTATGTGCAGAAAACGAGTGTCAATAGAGAACGTCCATATAACATATTTTCAGTTCCTGAATCTATTGTTTAAAAACATCTTAAATTATGAAAAGAACAGTAAAAACAGAAATAAAATTGATCAAAAAATCACCGAGATATACCATTATAAAGATAGACTATCTATCTCTCTCTTCGAAACGACAATTTATATGGAATTAGTATTTCGCTCCTGTCTTATGACGTCAAATGACAGTTCGGACCTCTCTTTTTAACTAACCACTTTAAGGCATTATAACTCTTAAACTAATGAATAATTTGCGAAAATTCCTTCACATCCGTTCATCTATAGTGACAATAATTCTTACTAACAGTTTTAAAAAAATCATGAGTATTCCCTATTATGGAAAATCACAGCCGTTCGAATAATGATCTGTAATATAAAGTAAAGAATGTAATTTTAATTGGTCCATTATCAGGATTTGCGGGGTTGTCTGACACAATTTAAGGAAGATATAATATAAATCACTACATAGTATAAAACAAAGTCGCTTTCTCTGTTCCTATATCCCTATGTATGCATAAATCTTTGAAACTACGCAATGGATTTTGATGCGCTTTCTTGTAATGGATAGAGTGTTTCAAGAGGAAGGTTTATATATATATAATACTTGCATAATATTGTGGAGAAACACTTATAACTTCCGTGCGAAGCCGGGGCGGGTCGCTAGTATAATATAACGATAAGATTATATCTTAGCTAGCGTGCATGCATACTTAACATTCTTACTGCCTCCGTGTCAAATAGTCAGAGCCATGGGTCACGATCCGGAGGTCCTGGGTTCGATTCCCAGGGAGGGAGAAACAAAGTTGATATTTGTCATATTGTGAAATTTTCCCCAGTTTGATCACGACAATGCAGGCTGATCTCCTGGGCTAGCAGCTAGCATGGAGGAGAAATACCTACACGACCTCATTTTCGCTTACTGGAAGAGTTGCAAGTGTCAGATGAATAAATTAGATCGTCAAGTAGTGATGCAACGAAATAGGCACGCTAGTTTATGTTCTTACGTTTCATAACAATATTATTTGTGTCATGTGATCTATCCCGGGAGACGATTCATACACGTAGGTACATTTTATTGTGTATGTATTTTATGAATATTATTATAGTAATTTTATATTGCATAAACGCATATACCTCTAAAGATATGCATATATTTATTTTAGCTTTTTGTTATTCTAATTTTCACTATTCTATTTTTGTTGTATTTAAAGTATTTACCTAGCGGCCTGCCTAGTAATCGCCTTTGCTGAATGTACTATGCTAAATAGACTGAATCAAACTAGGACTACTTGTACCGATTGGTACTAGTAGGTACTACTCGTGTTATCTAAACAATGCTGGCCTGGGAGTCAGAGAAAAACAAAGAATGTGCCAGCTGCATTTCCTCCCGGGCATGCTGTAAACACCAGCTAAGGGATTCGAGGGATTCAGTATATGGTAATTTAGGCGATGGGCTGATAATCTACACTGCAGCAATATACTTACAAATCAATCTTAAATAACCCTCAAAACTTTGTCAGCGTGGCGGAACGACCTTTGTTTAGGTCGTTTACGCTGTGCCTACCCCATTAGGGATAAAGGCGTGAATTTAAGTATGTGTGTATGTGTTACCTAAATGAAGATGGAATGAACTAAGAATCGCTAATTTATAAGGTTCTAAATTATCTTTATAACTGTTACTTGAGTCTGTTGGACCGGATTTTCGATTCATGATGTTTTTAGTTAGTTATGTTTTTTTACTGATGGGGCGCCACTTAGCTACTAAAGTCACCTTAAGAAGTGCAAGTACTTAGATTGAGTCAGATAGCGGCAGCAAGTATCAATATAGGGCTCGATTCTAGATACCACCGGCTAAATTTAAAATAAAATCTATCTGCCACTTTCAATATAATAAAATTGAAAAAGGACAGGCGATTTATACTCTATGGTTTTACACATTGTTAGCTAGATTTTGACATGCTTTTGCACGTTTCTCCAGTATTTCTCAGCAAATTTTATCCGCCATAACATATGACGGCGGTTAAAAACTATAAATTAAAAACCGGAGAGAATAGATCTTTGTTTAGGTCGTTAACGCTTTGCCTACTCCATTAGCGATAAAGGCGTGATTATATGTATGTAGAATAGATCTCCTGTCCTTTTCTAATGTTTTTAGTCTGAAAGAGACAAATAGATTTTAATTTTATTTTAGCCGGAAAATCTAGAATCGCGCCCATTGTTACACTTAAATAAGTGTAGGTGTGCACGTAAACATACATACATACATATAATCACGCCTTTATCCCTAATGCGGTAGGCAGAGCGGAAACGACCCAAACAAAGGTCGTTCCGCCGCGTCTGACAAAGTTTTGAGGGTTTTTTAAGATAGATTTGTAAGTATATTGCTGTAGTGACAGGTTGTCAGCCCATCGCCTAAATTACAATATACGGAAACCCTCGGATCCCTTAGCTGGTTTTTACAGCATGCCCGGGAGGAAATGCAGCTGGCACATTCTATGTTTTTCTCTCGCTCCCAGGCCAGCATGGAAGAATACATAGTGCACGTAAAACAACATAATAATAGTAGTCATTATAATTTTACCATCCAAAATGATGTATGCTAATAATAACAAATGAGAGAACAACAGATATTTTATTACACTCATAACTTAAATACTTTATTGACACACATACAATGTATATTTAATGATGCAATTATTTGCATGCAAATTTTTACGGTGATTTTGTTTTTAATTCTAGTCTAGGCCAGAAGTAACTAGGAACTTGTCTAAAAATCTCTAAGGATCATAAAAAAAATGATTTGATTGGTAATCTTTTGTTTTTTATTAACCGACTCCAAAGAACAATAAGGAGGAGGTTTCCAATTCGTTTGTATGTTTTTGTATGTATGTTACCTCAGAATTCCGTCATTTAAGAAGCGATTTGAATAATTATATTTTGGATTGTTTCTATCTTGATTCTAGTTTAGATCAGTAGTGACTAAAACAGAGTCAACGCTGGTAGGTGAGCCTTCAAGGAAGCCATCCGTTTAACTGACATTCTACATACCGACAAACAAAAGAGGCCAGACCCCGATCTCAACAAAATATATATATATTTTTAATACTGTCCTCCATGCTCTTCCATGGTGGAATGAAAAACATAGAATGTGTCAGCTGCATTTCCTCCCGGGCATGCTGTAAAAACCAGCTAAGGGATCCGAGGGTGTCAGTATATTGCAAATTAGGGGATGGGCTGACAAACAGTCACTACAGCAATATACCTACAAATCTATCTTAAATAACCCTCAAAACTTTGTCAGAAGTAGCGGAACGACCTTTGTGTAGGTCGTTTACACTCTGCCTAGTCCATTAGGGAAAAAAGTATGATTATATGTATGTATGTATGTTTTAAATACATTCAACAAGAAAATATCGAATTTTTGCGAATATAGGTATACCGGGTGTAAGGCATAGCGTCCCGCAAACTGATAGGGGTTGATCAGACAACGATACTGAACAACATTCACCAGAAAATTCTTTCAGGATATGAAAAAAAAATACTTTCCCATACAAAATGACCATTTCGATGAGACAGTTTGTATGGAAAAGCAATTTTCCTGTAAGAATTTCCTGGTGATAGTTGTTCAGTTTCGTTAACTGAGTAACCCCTATCAGTTTGCGGGACGCTGTCTCTTACACCCCATAGGAAAACCATAACAAGTCGCAACGTAAAATCAATTATACACCATTATCTCGTCGATTGTAAACATCATCTATCATCGCAGAACAAATTAATATAAGCAAAAAATGTCTCCTCGCAATTGCTATTACGTTGGAATTCTCGGTAAGCTATATTAGGTTGTTGTTGTGTACGATACGATACGAGGGTAAACAACCTTATTTCTTTACTATGTACCTGTTTATGTGTTCAACTGCCTCTGTGGTCTAGCGGCCGAGCCATGGGCTCTCGATCCGGAGGTCCCGGGATCGATTCCCCGCGGTGGACAATGACTTTGTGTTGTTGTTTCTAGTTTGGTTAGGACATTGCAGGCCGAGCACCTGATTGTCCAAAAAGTAGTGTCGGATGGGCATGTAAATAGTCGGTCCTGCGGCTGTTATCTCTTTGGTCGTGTCAGTCAATTTGTCCCATCAGAATAAGAGATTGAAGGAATAGAGTGCACCTGTTTGCGGCGCAAACGTGGCGCCAACACTTGGGCACTAAAAACTAGTCCTGCGCAGTTGGCCGATGTCTAGGAGATTTGCCGCCATCACCAAAAATCGGTGGAAGGACTACGTGTAGAGGAGAAACTATCCGTCCAACTCGTAAAACGATAATTCTTAATTTTCTTACTTAAAAAGTGTTGATTGGTTTTTACCTATTTTGATTTATATTGTGGGTCATAGTTTTATTAAGTTATGTATTTGTTGCCTTAATGACAGTGTAGGTATAGTTTATCTATCACTAGCGACCCGCCCCGGCTTCGCACGGAAATCATCAGTGTTTCTCTACTATATTATGCATGTATAATACATATAAATCTTCCTCTTGAATCATTCTATCCATTGAAAGAAACCGCATCAAAATCCGTTGCGTAGTTTTAAAGATCTAAACATCCATAGGGATATAGGGACAGAGAAAGCGACTTTGTTTTATACTATGTAGTGATACAAACATAATTATTAGCCATCAACCTAACTATTTATTGGTTACTTGTAACAAAGATGTTCCAACATTTTGTTTCTAGTATTTTTTATCTTCAAAATGTTTCGACTGAATTCCCCCGGGCAACGGCAACACAGGTTTCCCTGTGAATAAGTCCGGCTGAACGATGCCAACAAAGCGGTGGTAGGCTCCGCAAGGCTTCGACAATCCTCTCACCGGAGTCCATCGCCAAACAGCATGCTGTGTTCCGTCGGTGCGTGAGATTGCCAGTGCAACAGGCATATTTTGGATGAGCTTGCTCCGTCGTCGACTCTGTCACGGTCATCCCTGACCTAGTGTCTAGAGTCAAGAGAAATATCTAGTACAGTGAATGAAAGAAATTTGGAAAAGCTTCAAAGGCATTCACACAAAATAACTGAAGCATAAAGCAAATAAAATAAATTCAGGAAGATCACTAAAACGTCAGGCTGTTGTCTTTTATTTATTTATTTTTATTTTATTTTTATTCAAATAGGATTTTTAGATAATTAAATATTCTCTTAAACCTCCAAAACATCTTCATCCCGTAACCGACTTCAAGGTAAATCCTGCGAACCGAGTAAAGAGCTTGTATGTAGGTACGTCTTTTTTCATCTCTCACAGTCCAGCGAGAAAGGTTTTTATTTCGTTTTAAAGCGCCCGAAATATATTGGTAGCAATTTATTCCTGGGATCAGCTGGTAGCTACAGATTGAATACTAGCGCATGAGTGTCCGACTGAGTAATTGTTCAAATTGATCTTGACATTCATGTGGATGGAAGTGGAGCAAGGTTTACTTGTATAATTTTGCAGGTTAGGTCTTGGATTTTTGGCCCGTACTGATAAACAGCACTTGAGACTGACAGCTAGTTTGAGTTCGTATCGAAAAGTCATTTCAATACAATGTGAACTGTAAAATCTATACTTAATATTGCTCTCGATCTTAAGATCGGTTTATAAATTCGTATTTATAATCAGCTCTCATAAGTGACAGCGTGTTTGAGTTCGTATCAGAAATGTCATTTCAGTACAAACTGGCCTGTCAAATCCATACTTAATACGTTGATATCGCTTTATAAATATGAACCTTAGAAATAAACAACCTAAGTTTATAAAAACTTTACGTTCGAGTATAAAATCTAATACAGTGATCTCGTAACGTGCAAGAGTATGTTTATTTTGCATTACGCATTCAGCAAATCACGCTTCAATCTGTAAAACGGTAGGCAAAGCGTTAAAAGATTAATGGCAGCAGGTTCTGGAAGTTATAAGTTGTATTTTATTGTGTACAATAAACTGTTAAATAAATGAGCATCGACTACATTCTATGATTTTTTGTAATTCAGTACTTCAAGGAAAGGAACTTCAACGAACTGTTATTGTACGTAATAAAGATTGATTCCATCGCTGCCGACACCAACTATGACTCGATTGAGATCGATGAGTGGGCGAGCACCTAGAATTTGTCACAATCACTAACTAACTACCGGGTGTAAGGGACAGCATCATGATAGGGGTTGGTTAGTCAACAACACTGAACAACTTCCACCAGGAAATTCTTGCAGGAAGTAAAAATATATTTGGCTTTCCATACAAATTGTCTGATCGAGGTGGTCATTTTGTATGGAAAAGCATTTTTTTTGTTAGGACTGAGCTGTAAGGGGGTTCACAGGCGGCGGATAGTGGAACGGCCATCAAGATATGGTGGTTAGCTGCGCATATATCGAATAGACAGTCCCCGACCAAACAGCGGCAAGATCATAAATAAATGCCGAATTTCTGAAAACGAAAAATCAATGCCGCCAATTTCGTGCTTCGGAGGGCACGTTAAGCCGTCAGTCCCGGTTGCTGTATTAGATAGTGGTCGTTA
Organism: Scrobipalpa costella; assembly: GCA_949820665.1. Taxonomy (NCBI): domain Eukaryota; kingdom Metazoa; phylum Arthropoda; class Insecta; order Lepidoptera; family Gelechiidae; genus Scrobipalpa; species Scrobipalpa costella. The sequence goes on from OX463312.1 coordinate 12,600,868, forward strand.
CTCAAGCCATGTCAGAGGCCTGATAGTTGTGTTAATAAGCAGTTTAAAAACTCTGACACCAGGGTTCATCGGGTCCATAGACTCGATACCCACTCGACAGAAGAAGAAGGCAGCGGTAGCACCAGTACTGGTTGGAGACTGAACAAATGTATCCAGAAGGGCTGGACATGAGCCCTTCTGGATACATTTGTTGACTGTACGACGCGTGCTAGCTTCGCTTCATATACTGCGGTGTGGAAAGCAAGAGGGACACCATCATTTCCCTAGCCTTATCCCGTATCTCACGGGGTCGGCTTCCTAATCTAGGGGATTGAACGAGGGTACTAGTTTTTACACAGAGCGACTGCCATCTGACCTCCGCAACCCAGAAGGGAAACCAGACCCAATCCTAGATTAGGTCAGAGTTTTCAAGCCGCCAATGCTTAGCACTGGCCTCTGATATGGCTTAACGACTAATATCTACGGTATTAAACGATATTAACCGGGACCAACGGCTTAACGTGCCTTCCGAAGCACGGAAAAAGCGCCGAATAAACGTACATATGAAATTCGAAAACCGAAAAACACATTGGTACGTGGTGGGGTTCGAACCACGACCTCCCGCTCAGGAGGCAGCGGCCCTATCCACTACACCATCGGGCTCGGGAAGGCAAGAGGGAAACCACCACACTTAAAATCCCTTAAAAGAGTATTATGAAGATGTAATACAACAGAGATGACTGGCTTACTTACTTCATACTCCACCTTCATACGAGCAGCGCTCTTAAGTTTATACATACATACATATAGTCACGTCTTTATCCCTAATGGGGTAGGCAGAGCATTAACGACCTAAACAAAGGTCGCTACGCCTCGTCTGACAAAGTTTTGAGGGTTACTTATGATAGCTATGTAGGTATTTTACTGTAGTGACAGGTTGTCAGCCCATCGCCTACATTGCAATATACTTGAAACCCTCGGATCCCTTAGCTGATTTTTACAGCATGCCCGGGAGGAAATGCAGCTGGCACATTCTATGTTTTTCTCTTGCTCCCAGTCCAGCATGGAAGAAAGTATATACATACATACATATAATCACGCCTCTATCCCCAACGGCTTAGGCAGAGCGTAAATGACCTAAACAAAGGTCGTTCCGCCACGTCTGACAAAGTTTTGAGGGTGATTTGTAGGTATATCGCTGTAGTGACAGGTTGTCAGCCCATCGTCTAAATTGGAATATACTGAAACTCTCGGATCCCTTAGCTGGTTTTTACAGCATACCTGGGAGGAGATGTAGCTGGCACATTCTATGTTTTTCTGTCGCTCACAGTCCAGCATGGATTTAAGTTTATGATGATGAGTAATTGTATGACAGCTTGTGTACTCATCCATGTATGTTTCATATGGGTTTTTTTCTGATACGAATTGAATTCGAATTTTATATGGATGAGTGTACCAACTCATACTCATACTCATACTCATAATGTTTATTGCAATATCATAATTAATAAGGTACATTCTTAACGAGTTACAATAGGTCTTATATTATACATTAATTATGACGCCCCGTCAGGGCATAGCAATATTTTAATAGCAGACAATAACGTCCTAAGGTTGTCTGTTTTGAAAACCGTCTCAAACATCGGCCTCAAAAAAAGTGTTACTATATTCAACAAAAAAATTATCCCACCTACACGAGTATAGAACGCACACACACGTAGACCGAAGTACTCGTAGCCACGACTCAACCAACCGACCAAGTCAGGTAATGTTTATAAACATGATATCGATACAGTGCCAAAGGAAACGGACCGATAACTCGTGAAGGTGTTATGTTTCGTACAATGAAGTATTATTGTTAAAATGGTGCTTAATGAGAATTCAGATCTTCAGTTTAGTCGATAATTTGGAATTACCTTTTTTGGTATTTGAGCCCGATGGTGTAGTGGATAGGGCCGCTGCCTCCTGAGCGGGAGGTCGTGGTTCGAATCCCACCACGTACCAATGTGTTTTTCGGTTTTCGAATTTCATATGTACGTTTATTCGGCGCTTTTTCCGTGCTTCGGAAGGCACGTTAAGCCGTTGGTCCCGGTTAATATCGTTTAATACCGTAGATATTAGTCGTTAAGCCATATCAGAGGCCAGTGCTAAGCATTGGCGGCTTGAAAACTCTGACCTAATCTAGGATTGGGTCTGGTTTCCCTTCTGGGTTGCGGAGGTCAGATGGCAGTCGCTCTGTGTAAAAATCAGTACCCTCGTTCAATCCCCTAGATTAGGAAGCCGACCCCGTGAGATACGGGATAAGGCTAAGGAGATGATGATGACCTTTTTTTGGTATTTGGCTCGATTCTAGATTCCACCGGCTCTCGGATCTGTCTATTTCAAAATAATAAAATTGGAAAAGGACAGGCGATTTATACACTATGGTTTTAAACTTTGTTCGCTAGATTTTGACGCGCTTTTGCACGTTTCCCGACGGCGGATAAAAATGTCATTTGAATCGGATTGGCGGATAATTTTAACCACCGACTATAAATCAAAAACCGGAGAGAATAGATCTCCTTTCCTTTTCCAATGTTTTTAGCCTGAAAGTGACAAATAGATTTTAATTTTAGTTTCAGCCGGTAAATCTAGAATCGAGCCCATTATCTGTTAAATTAGATGTATAAAACAAAACATCCTAATGACATCATTAGAGAGCGGGTTTAAATTTAATAGCGTCGGGCCCATGCTGGGCGCCAAAATAAACGCAAGCCGCAGCACCAGGCTCATCTCGACACGAATTATAAATTAACAGGAATCACGAATTTCCTATTAAAACCGGCTTATTTGCTGCAGTATTTGAGGCGCAAATTAATCGGCTAACGAGATTCTGATGACCTAATCTAAATTCATGCTTACTAGCTAGTTCAGGAGTTCGTAGTTTATTTATATAAATGATAACGTTACAGATTTTGGATTTAATTTCAATCGAGATTGGTAAAGCTCCTAAAGCTGAGATATGGCCTAAGTGGCGCCCCCATCAGTAACAAAAAACATAACTCACTAAAACACAATGAATTGAAAATCCGGTCTAACAGACTCAAATAATAGTTATAAAGATAGTTTAGAACCTTATAAATTAGCGAGTCATAGTTTGTTGGAAATATTCAATGTGTTTTAGTGAGTTATTTTTTTTTACTGATGGGGGCGCCACTTAGCTTTTATAGTCACCTTAAAATAAGCTGGATCCATGGTGCTGAAAGCGAATAGACTTCATAACTTAGCTCTCATATCTACGTACAAACCTGACTCGACAGTCTGTTCAAGCTCACAGCCTCAGAGCCCACAAGTTCCATTGTTAGTAGGAAAATAATAAAACGTTATTATTATTATTCCCCCTGGCAATGGCAAAGGAAATCAAGCAAAGTTGCCAGGAAGGGTTTATCTAGCGGAGCCGACAGCTTCCGCTGCGATGTTGAGATTAGATACGACTCGACACAACTCGATCCGATCGATTTCGATAGGGGTAGGTAGAAACTATTATAGAGGGTGCTTAGATAAGGGATGATGTCTTGAAAGCTGAATGATCAGACAAAGAAACCTTCACAAAGAAATTCGTCAGGTAATTTTTGACTTGCTCATAATTAATTGTCTGATCAAAGTGGTCATTTTGTAAGGAGCATTTTTTTTTCTGGAACATTTATTTGTGAAAATTGTCGAGCTTCGAACAAAGCGACCTCTTGTACTTGCGAGACACCATCCGTTTACATTTTTAGGACACCGTCTTTGCACCCTGTATAGTATACCAGGTGTAAGGGACAGCGTCCCGAAAACTGATAGGGGTTGCTCAGTCAACGACACTGAACAACTGTCAGCAGGTTTTTTTTTAAAAAAGTGAAAAAAAATGGCTTTTCCCTACAAATTGTCTGACTGAGGTGAACATTTTGTATGGAAAAACCAATATTTTTTTCTCTTCCTGAAATAATTTCCTGGTGGAAGTTGTTCAGTGTCGTTAACTACCCAACCCCTATCAGTTTGCGGGATGCTGTCCCTTACACCTGGTGTATACTGTGATAGGGGTAAGTCGGTTAGTCGATGTATTCGACGGGAATTTAACTAGGTGGTTGGAGGTAAATTGGAAATTTGCCTAGCGCAAACCTTAATTTCCTACCGTGGGATGTCCTCGCATCATGTTATTTGGGAAACACCTGTATCGGTGCTTTCGAATTCTGTAAATAATTTACGGTTTTTAATGATCCCTTTGGAAGACTGGTATGCTGCATATTCATTTTACATACATGTAATCAAGCCCTTATCCCTAATGGGTAGGCAGAGCGTAAACGACTTAAACAGAGGTCGTGCCGCCACGTCTGACAATGTTTTGAGGGTTATTTTAGATAGATTTGTAGGCATATTGCTGTAGTGACAGTTTGTCAGCTCATCGCCTAAATAACAATATACTGAAACCCTCGAAACCCTTAGCTGATAGCTACAGCATGCCCGGGAGGAAATGCAGCTGGCACGTTCTATGTTTTTCTCTCGCTCCCAGGCCAGCATGCAAGAAATATTCATGTAACAGGTCAAATATAGTATACAGATTAATTTAAAATATAATAAAATTTTACGGTAAAGATTTTTTTTTATTATTCCTTTCTTCCATGCTAGACTGGGAGCGGAGAAAAACATAGAATGTGCCAGCTTCATTTCCTCCCGGGCATGCTGTAAAATCAGCTAAAGGTTTCAGTATATTGCAATTTAGGCGATGTGCTGACAACCTATCACTACAGCAATATACCTACAAATCTATCTTAAATAACCCTCAAAACTTTGTCAGACGTGGCAGAACGACCTTTGTTTAGGTTGTTTACGCTCTGCCTACCCCATTAAGGATAAAGGCGTGATTACATGTATGTATGTGTTATTCCTTTAGGAGGACTAGGTACCTATTTAAATCTTATAAATATCCTACCCAAAAGATCCTAAAGGTCACAGAGCAAAGAGTAAAAGCATTATACTCACTATTTATACAGTTGATCTCAAACAACAGGGACTCAAATCTAGGACGTTGTTAGGGGAGTTCTTTATACGAGTAGTACAAAAGCAAACAACTGCCATAGAGAACTGCTTCTTCTTCTGTCGAATGGGTATCGAGTCTATCAACCCCATGAACCCTGTCAGAGTTTTTAAAACCACCTAGTAGCACAACTATCAGGCCTCTGACATGGTTTGAGTAACGACCACTATCAAAGACAGCGACCGGGACCGACGGCTTAACGTGCCCTCCGAAGCACGAAATCTTTTTCCTTTTCGGACAATCAGGTGATTCAGCCTGCAATGTCCTAACCAAACTGGGGAAAATTCACAAAGTGATAAATTCTCAAATATCAACTTTGTGTTTCCCCCCTGGGAATCGAACCCGGGACCTCCGGATCGGGAGTCCATGGCACTAGCCACTAGACCACGGAATCAGTTAACTAGAGTTAGATAGAGAACTACAAAATGCATTCTTGAAACATGATACCGATGCGACAAATAGAAATCACAGACCAACATGCAGTGGGCGGCCATTAATAAAATCAACAATGCGACGTCGTTCATAAAAAGCTATTGTAGCTTATTGGTAGAACAATGGTCAGCCGGCGTAATGACCATACAATACAGCACACAGATAGACATAGTACTGACTGACAAGCGAACACGTTCACTCACACACAGGAAAACGATGAAATTTGCCAATGGATACCACGTGTTTTGCGGGCTAAAGATAGCTTTTTCTTTACAATTTGAAAGATTTAAAGTAATCAAAAAAGTCTTCCATGCTGGCCTGGGAGCGAGAGAAAAGCATAGAATGAGCCAGCTAATTTTCCTCCCGAGCATACTGTAAAACCTAGCTAAGGGATCCGAGGCTTTCAGTAAACTGTAATTTAGGGGATGGGCTGACAACCCGTCACTACAGCATATACCTTTAAATCTATTTTAAATAACCCTTAAAACTTTGTCAGACGTGGCGGAACGACCTTTTTTTAGGACCTTTATCCACTGGGGATAAAGGCTTGATTATATGTCTGTATGTGAAACAGCTAAACACATGTTTGCGGTTAAAAATGTGCAATATCTGCCTAATTTTAACTTCTGTCTAAAAGCAAAGAAAAAACAATTTGCTTGCTGCATTTCGTTGCAAAACTCGATTGTAAATTTCATTTGCGAAAATCCATTAAAAGATGGTATACATTGCTAAAGTTCATTCAGTTTGATTACATTACGCGGGATGCGATTTGTTCAGTAGTCTGGATTCAATTGATCATACTTTGAAAATTGTTACAAGTTACGTCCGGTTGCAAATTTCCAGAAATGGAGGCAGCTGAAAATCTTTAATGATTTCAAACTTTCACAGCCCTAACGGGGTAGAAGACCTAATCAATTGTCTTTCTGCCACATCGGTCAAGGATTGAGGTTTTTTTTCTTCTAATAAATACATACATACATATAGTCCGTCTTTATCCCTAATGGGGTAGGCAGAGCGTAAACGACCTAAACAAAGGTCGGTCCGCAACGTCTGACAAAGTTTCGACGGTTATTTAAGATGGATTGTAGGTATATTGTACTGTCATGTTTGTTCCTTTTTATTTCTGTTGTATGTGTTTCTTTGTGCAATAAAAAAATAAATTGTATTGTATCGTATAAATAGCTGTAGCGACAGGTAGTCAGCCCATCGCCTAAATTACAATATACTGAAACCCTCGGATCCCTTAGCTGGTTTTTACAGCATGCCCGGGACGAAATGCAGCTGGCACATTCAATGTTTTTCTTTTGCTCCCTGGCCAGCACGGAAGAATATTGATTTAGTAACAGCCCATCATGACCTGAAATTCAGGTCCTAAATACTAAACACTGAACCCTCGAATCCCTTAATTCTAAACAATGCTGTAGATAAATAAAAAGGTCACAGAAGAGGTCACAGCCATGCAAATCGCACGTTAAGAGTGAGATCATACAAATTGTCCAAGCCATTGACATTCGCTAGTAGGTACTTGGGAGATATTAGTTGTTCAATTGAGCTAAGGGCGATGCTGTACTAACTACTTGACACGGCACAGTAAGAAAAAGTTTCAGTAAAACAGCTCGTGACATGTAAGTAAAAAAAAATGTGGAAGACATAACTGCACCCCTACTACGACTTCAAACGTCTATCGAGTGCTGTTGTGGGAGTGCAATCGTCGCAGTGACTATCGTAGTCATTACTGTAATATATTATGTGCTATCATAGGGACTTAATGTAGGTAAGCGGAACGGGACGCCACATTTTCGAGTATTTCATCCATATTTTGTTAACCGTTAGTGTGAATGTGCCAGCTGCATTTCCTCCCCAGCATGCTGTAAAAACCAGCTAAGGGATCCGAGGGTTTCAGTATATTGCAATTTAGGCGATAGGCTGACAACCTGTCACTACAGCAGTATACCTATAATTATATCTTAAATAACCCTCAAAACTTTGTCAGACGTGGGGAAACGATATTTGTTTAGGTTGTTTACGCTCTGCCTACCCCATTAGGGATAAAGGCGTGATTGTATGTATGATTATATATGTTAGTGTGGCTAGAGCTACCCTGCCGAAAGCTCTACAAGGGAGCTCTCTGGTGTGCTACACAGGGAAGTGGGTCTGTACCAATACAGTTCAATATTTATTTATTTTATTTAGTTATTTAAGTTTATGCACAAAAATGTTACATGGGCGGACTTAACGCCAATACTAGATCCAATCAATTTATACTATAGCCAAATTTACTGTTCTTTGCTTTTACTGTGACACGGTCGTCCTTGAGGTTAATAGCATGTTACTTGGTGTAATACGGTGTTAGATGGATAGTAACAACATAATCGATTGTACTAACAACGTGCAAATTATACTCACTGAAATTAAATATTCAGTGAAATATGTAAATCATACATACATACATAAAATCACGCCTTTATCCCTTACGGGGTAGGCAGAGCGTAAAACGAGCGTAAAAGGCGCTTTCAAAAAAAAAATTGAGGGCAATTTTAGATTGAAAAAAGTATTGCTATAGTGACAGGTTGTCAGCACATCGCCTAAATTACAATACACTGTAACCCTCGAGTACCTTTTGCTGACTTCTACTGCTGTAGAAGGACCCGGGATGAAGGGCAGCTGGAACATGCTATGTTTTTCTATCTCTCCTAGTCCAGCATGGAAGGTATGTAAATCACTAGGCCAATAATTTAGTTACCTACGTATTATAGAATTTATACCTACTGAAAGATGTTGTGAAAACGCTTTGTTTCGTTTAAATATGTAAATTTACTATAATATGTACAAACGTTTTAAAATGAAAATGACAAATATGTAGTATACTCTTGGACGAAACAACCTCGTAAATGATAAGGCCCGTATTTATAAAGCGATCTCAAGAGTAAGAGCAGTATTAAGTATGGATTTGACAGGTCATATTGTACTGAGATGATATTTCTGATACGAACTTAAACTCGTTATCAGTCTCAAGTGCTGATTATAAATACGGCCTAAAATTTTGTCACGCATTGTCACTAAAATTTTATCATATTGGCTTCTGTCATTTCTACTATTTATAAAAATGATTCTAAAGAAAGTTGTTCAGTTTCCTAAATACCTTGGTCTCCTTCAGCGTTGTTATTTCATTTTAATTTCGCCTTAAATTAAATAAATAATATTTAAACCCAAATTCATGAGGATGTTAACATAAATTCAAATTGCGATTTATGTGTGTCCTTGTCATTCGATTTGCAAGTAGTCCCTTTCTCTCGTGAATATTTTAGTGCTAAGACCACCCCTGCGCCCTGGAGGACGTATCGAAATAAAGACAATAAGAAAGTCAACCATGCATACATACATATAATCACGCCTTTATCCCTAATGGGGTAGGTAAAACGTGAACGACCTAAACAAAGGTAGTTCCGCCACATCTGGCAAAGATTTGAGGGTTATTTAAGATACATTTGTGCGTATATTGCTGTAGAGACAAGTTGTCAGCCCATCGCCTAAATTGCAATATGCAGAAACCCTCGGATCCCTTAGCTGGTTTTTACAGCAAGCCCGGGATGAAATGCAGCTGACACATTCTATGTTTTTCGTTCCCAATCCAGCAAAAGAAAGGCTTAAGTATTTCTCACTTCTCAGACGTAGTCTCCTGTACGGTTAGGTACTTCAAAAGTAGAAGATGACAGCAGTTTCCATTACATTTCTATAATACGCTATTTACCTACTAGCTACTAGTCCAATCAGAAACTTTTTTTGAAATGTCAAAAACGCTTATTTGTATGAAAATACTTGGTTATGACGCCACTCCCCAGTAAATATACGTATAGGTATAATATAATAGAGTACTCAAATCAATAACTTCTATATTTTTAACTCGATTATTTAATCTAGATGAGCATTTAAAAAAATATGTATGAGTGCCACAGTATTTTAGCCATCAGTTTTAAGTATAAATAAACGTTTTGATTTTTTTAGGCCAGTCAACATGCCTATTCCATAGTTAAAAAATTATTTTACAATTTCGCCGAGTTGGCTAGGCACTGCGGTAAATCTGTTAGTTGAAATGTAAAAAGTTTTGTCCAAATAGAATATTGATTTATTATTTCTCATTATTCAAAATTATGTCCTAATAAAAAAGACGAAGCCTTACAAATTTTTTCCAACGTTGATCTGAAGAATAATAGAAAGGGTCTTGCTTCTTACTTAGTACCTTTGCTTTCTTTTTATTTTACCCGACTGTCAAGGTAGGGTCATATTTTTCGCGCGTATCTTGTATTATGCATTTACTAATATTTTTGTATTACCTCATATCTCCGAAACGGCTGAATAGAATTTGAGAATCAGGATAGTCAGGATTCGATTGGTTTAAAGCATCCGAGTATTTTTAGATACGTGAATTTTTTCAAACTTCGAAATGGCGGATTTTAGGCGCTATATTGTAAGTCTTCAAACGACTTGACCTATAGACTGAACCTATCGAGTGGGGTATCAATATAAAGGTAATTAAAAGGAGATTACAAAAAATATATGATTTGTATATTAAAGCTCAATTTTAGAACAATATATAATAATTTATGCATTAAAACATGTTTTATAGGTACTACAGTCGGGATGTTTGAATTAATTTTTAAAATATTTGCTAATTATTATGTACCTAAAAAAAATGATTCATATATTAAAGCTCAATTTAAGAACAATTAATGTATTAAATATGTTTTTATAGGAACCACAGTCGGGTTGTTTGAATTCATTTTTAAAATACTTGTTAATTATTGCTTTGGTGTTAATTTAACACTGTAAAACTGTTTCGTCTTTCTATAGGTTGTTTTTTTATAGAGGCCCATACAAAAGTACCCTATAGAAAGAAAAAAAATACTCTTAGCTCTTAATACATTTTTTTTGAGTTGGTCGAGGTGTTAGGCTTATTTACAAAAGCATACAAATTATACACAATACAATAAAATTAAAACTTAACAAAACCTTATAAATAAAATATAATATTTTCCATGCTGGGAGTGATACAAAAATATAGAATGTGCCAGCTGCATTTCCTACCAAACAAGCTGTAAAAACCAGCTAAGAAATCCGAGGGTTTCAGTATATTGCAATTTAGGCGATGGGCAGAAAACCTGTCTCTACAGCAATATACCTACAAATCTATCTTAAATAACCCTCAAAACTTTGTCAGACGGGGCGGAACGACCATTTGTTTAGGCATAAGGACGTGATTATATGTATGTAGAAAGAAAAAATACTTTTGATTCTTAATACCATTTTGTTTGCAGTTGGTTGTACTTCTTTCGGAGATTGAGTATTCATGTCGTCGCGTCGTCACAACTGGTTTCGAAAATTGATTCCGAGTCTTCGTATATATCAATAGTTGAAGCACGTTTGTTGTATGCGTACATTCCATCAAACTTCTTACTGTTAATGGTAATGCTCTATTCGGGCCCGTGGACGTGTGTGGTGGCGAAGATGGTGGTTGAATTTTAAGCAAAGATATGTAAGTATTATGTGCCCGATGGTGTAGTGGATAGGGCCGCTGCTTCCTGAGCGGGAGGTCGTGGTTCAAATCCCACCACGTACCAATGCGTTTTTCGGTTTTCGAATTTCATATGTATGTTTATTCTGCTCTTTTTCCATGTTTCGGAAGGCCGTTGGTCCTGGTTAATATCGTTTAATACCGTAGATATTACTCGTTAAGCCATGTCAGACGCCAGTGCTAAGCATTGGCGGCTTGAAAACTCTGACCTAATCTAGGATTGGGTCTGGTTTCCGTTGCGGCGGTCAGATGACAGTCGCTCTGTGTAAAAACAAGTACCCTCGTTCAATCCCCTAGATTAGGTAGTCGACCCCGAGAGATACGAGATTAGCCTAGGGAGATATGTGAATATTATGTAGATTCGTTCTTGATAAACCATCAAGCAATTTTCATGAAGACTGACTGTAAAATATAGAACGTCCTTGTAGGATCCAATTAATGCAGTAATAACTTCCTCCGTGGTCTAGTGGCTAGTGGCATGGACTCCCGATCCGGAGGTCCTGGGTTCGATTCCCAGGGGGGAAGCACAAAGTTGATATTTGAGAATTTATCAATTTTTGTGATTTTTTCCCTAGTTTGGTTAGGACATTGCAGGCTGAATCACCTGATGGTCCGAAAAGAAAAAAGATTTCGTGCTTCGGAGGGCACGTTAAGCCGTCGGTCCGGGTCGCTGTCTTTGATAGTGGTCGTTACTCAAACCATGTCAGAGGCCTGATAGTTGTGCTACTAGGCGGTTTAAAAACTGTGACACTAGGGTTCATCGAGTCGACAGACTCGATACCCACTCGAAAGAAGAAGAATCTAATGCAGTGACCGTCATAATCCCAACAGGCATAATTATGAATAACGGTAAAAGATGGGTAAGATTACTAATTATTTTTTTCTGTAATTTTATTTAATTTGAAAAATACTGGATTAAAATCCAGTATTTGGACATTGTTTCGCAATTACGAAAGAAAATAGTTCAGAATTATTTAAAGTCCAGTAAATTTATTTTACCATGTATTATTTGCTTCAATCACACAAATTGAATTAATGAGGTGAAAATAATGAATGAATCTGTTAGCAGCACAATCTACATCTATATTTGGACAATTAATTATAATATTGTTTTTGGCAAATTGCTTACTTTTGGATCCACGTTTGATGATATTTATTCCAAATAGTGATAAAAGTTTAAGGATTAGGATTTGTAATGGAAGGTCCTTCGCCTGCAGGCTCACTTTAGTCGATCTTAAGGGTCAAATGTGACTTCTTCTTCTTCTGTCTTCTTTTTTAAACTGTCTAGTAGCACAGCTATCAGGCCTCTGACATAGTTTGAGTAACGATCACTATCAAAGACAGCGACCGGGACCGACGGCTTAACGTGCCCTCCGAAGCACGAAATCTTTTGTTTTCGGACAATCAGGTGATTCAGCCTGCAATGTCCTAACCAAACTGGGGAAAAATTCACAAAGTGATAAATTCTCAAATATCAACTTTGTGTTTCCCCCCTGGGAATCGAACCCAGGACCTCCGGATCGGGAGTCCATGGCGCTAGCCACTAGACCACGGAGGCAGTTAAATGTGACTTAATATAACTTCAGGCAAATACTTACAATCTTATGTTTTTGTATTGATCGGAAAGATTTTGTCAAACAGATAGCAGGATCTGCCTAGATATTTTGATGCCCGGCCTATGCATACCGGGTGTAAGGGACAGCATCCCGCAAACTAATAGGGGTTGCTCAGTCAACGACACTGAACAACTTCTTCCACCAGGAAATTCTTTCATAAAGTAAAATAATGGCTTTTCCATACAAATTGTCTGAGATGGACATTTTGTACGGAAAAGCCAATTTTCCTGAAAGAAAATTCGGTGAAAATTGTTCAGTGTCGTTGACAAAAAAAACCCTATTAGTTTGCGGGACGCTGTCCCTTACATATATAAAAAAACATCACGTGATTAAGGCAATTTAAAAATGTATTTGCAATATATAAGATTATTTTAAATAAAGTTCAAATATTAAAAAGTGTAAATCTAACCTTGAAACTGAACAACATTCCCTAAGGAACATAGGTCGAATAAAAAAATTGGACGTTCCATACAAATTTCACCAGCTGATAGCGCACTTAGTATGGAAAGTCAATTTTTGATTATCATATTTCAACCTATGTTCCTTAGGGAATGTTGTTCAGTTCATGGGTAGATTTACACGTTCCAATATTTGCACTGGAATTAAAATTACCTTATGTAAGCACTCGCCATCGATTATTCAACTGTGTTGTTATTGTTTAACGATTCAGAAACAGCCCAGCCTGGTTTCGACACTGACCTAGTCGCCCGTAAGGGGTAGATGTAGGGTTGCTTGTGGGTTAGGTAACAAATTGCGGTACGAAAATTCAGAGATCAATCTTTTATTTCGAAAGATAATTTTAGCTGTTGGTAGGTACTTCTTCTTAGCGAGTGGATTATCGAGTCAAACAAACCCGATGTACCTACAGCGGTGTCAATTTTTTTCAAACCGCCAAGTAGCACAGCTATTAGGCCTCTGACATGGTTTGAGTAACGACCACTATCAAAGACACTTAATGTTGTGGATGTTTAAAGAAAATAACATAAAAAGTTGTACTTGTGGAAGAAGACGACAAAGAAAAGAAGGCAGTGGGTTGTTCTTTCCTTTAAATTCTCATATGGGGTGTAAAGGACAGCGTCCCGCAAACTTATAGGGGTTGCTCAGTCAAGGATACTGAACAACTTTCCCCGGGAAATTCTTTCAGGAAGTGAAAAATAATCTCGATCAGACAATTTGTATGGAGAAGCAATTTTATTTTCACTTCCTGAAAGAATTTCCTGGTAAAAGTTGTTCAGTTTCATTGACTGAGCAACCCCTATCAGTTTGCGGGACATCCCGTATAGTGGTGTTACTGCTGGAGCTACAATGTTTGATTTTTGGAAAGATACCTAAATCAAAGAAACACGGAACAGGTAAACGAACATGAAACTAATCTGTCAATAACAAAGTTGTACACGTATCACGAAAGTCAGTGACTACCAAACGACTATACGTGCAAATTATGATAGCATAAACGCGGCGTAAGGTCATGTCATGACATGACAAACCATGGTGTAGGAATTGCAAAAAGCATAATAGTTCGCCGGACAATCAGTTATGAGCGTTGAATTATAACTAGACCACGTGCTGGTATAGCATTCTATTGGCAGATTATTGCCAGATCTAATGAAAAGAAAAGTGAAAATTTTGAAATATGATCAAAGCAATGCTAGAATTTGAAATAAATCTCAAAATAATAGATTTGAAAACCATTAAAAAATTATAAAAAATATGAAAGCATAGATTCAGAAATTACAAGAAAATAATTAAATATGATCGATATAAAACTTAGAAATTTCCTAAAACTAAAGCGATCAATATAAATCAAAATATGCAAATGTCTTCGCAATAAAGACGTCTGGCAGCACAAATTGTGATTCTGCACGCTCTGTTGGACAATATGATCAGTCGGTGACTAAACGACTAAAAAGTACGTCACTCGGTGATTTGAGGCAAATACAAACATGATTATTTGATAAATTATTGCGGTAGTACAAAAGAGGCGGTCTCGCAACAGGAGGAAATTTGCAAAATTTCAAACTACGAGTAAGTACCTACTTAACTGGAAAATGTTATGATAACGATGACATTGAATCGAAATCTGTTATTGAACTTGTTATGGAATACCAAGAGGATGGTAGGATTTTACAAAAGAAATTCATATAAGATATTTTGCAAAGAACAAACTTATTACTTTGACACCTATGACATTTATGAGCATGTTAATTATAGGACACAATGATTTTGGCAAAAGTTTCTTTTTTCCATGCTGGACTGGGAGCGAGAGAAGAACATTGAATGTGCCAACTGCATTTCCTCTCGGGCATGCTGTAAAAACCAGCTAAGGGATCCGAGGGTTTTAGTATATTAAAATAAAATTATTTCCTTTCTTTCTTTTTTCTTTCTATATTGCAATTTTGGCGATGGCGAATATACCTACAAACCTATCTTAGATGAACCCTCAAAACATTGTCAGACGTGGCGGAACGGCCTTTGTTTAGGTTGTTTACGCTGTGCCTTCCCCATTAAGGATAAAGGCGTGATTGTATGTATGTATGTTTTACACCAAGCCCTATAACTATGACGATGTGCAGTATATATCCTCCGACCGGTTTCGGTCACGGCGACTGCTTCAACTCCGTTGTTGGCGTTCGTGTGCTCGCATGTAGCTTATGTAGTCAATCTTTTTTATGAATGTCCTCGCGCACTGCGGGAATGTGAGCACACCATTGATATAATTGTTATTGATAGCCGCTGGTGGTCGGGCTTTCAATTCATCACGCTTGGCGTCTAGGTCTGAGCGCCGTTTATCTTCAAATTCAAAAATCCTGGTTTTAACCATGGATCTCCACTCGGGTCGCTTAACAGCCTGTGGCTCCCATTGTGAGGGATCTCTGATACACTTTTTCATGTGCCGCTTAAGCACATCTTTATACCTGAGAATTTGGCCGCCATGTTTTCGCTTGCCCTTCTCAAGTTCAGCATAGAAGATGCGCTTTGCCACTCGCTCCTCTGCCATTCGAGACAATGTCCACACCATCGGAGTTGACGTCGCATGAGATATGCCTCTATTCCACACACATTAGCTCTACGCAGTACTTCTGTGTTACGTACGCGAACAGATTACGCACGCGATATTTAGGATCTTACGTAGGCATCTTAGGTGGAATCGATCTAGCATGCGGATGTGGCGACGGTACATAGTTCATGTTTCGGCTGAGTATAAGATGTTGGGGAGCACGGCTGCCATGTATACTGCAATTTTAGTGCCCAACAAGTTCGAGTCATGTGAGCAGAAGCCCTTAGAATCAAGCTTGCCGAACGCTGCAGCTGCAGCTCCGATCCGGCTGTTCACCTCTGCATCGAGGTCACACTTTAATGAGCAGTACGTGTATATAGGTAAAATATAGAGATTTTGATGTCAACATTTCTTTACCTTTGCGCGTTGGACATGACCATATTCAAATACTAGATGTTATAACTAGGTTGGACTGAAATAACAAACTTTAAATATTTAATGTCGCTCCTGAGCACTCCCGCTGTCCAGGGAAGTGTACTAAATTATAAATTAGAAACTGCGAGGCAATGCCAAGGAAAAATTTATACATGGAACATGTGCAATGAAATTAACTTAATGTTTTCCATATTACTTTGCACTTTTTGACTTTGAATTCAAGCTTTTAAACTGCAAATGTAAATTGGGAAAAGCTTTTCAGTTTCTCTAACATTATTTTCTACGCCAGACGTCTGAAAAGCTAGCTAGTATTTTAATATTGAAAATTCTAGCTCTGCTGTTCAAAAATATAGTAGCATTTGAGCGTGCTACATTGTTTCTTCTCAAAAGTCAAATAACTTAGCTTATTCAAGTGTTTTTGTTTAGGTACGGTAAAAGCTGGCTAAGGGATTCGGGGATTTCAATGTATTGTTGTTTTTGTGATGGGCTGATAACCTGCACACTGTCATAACAGCAATGTACAGATCTATCTTAAACAACCCTCAAAACTAGTTGTACGTGGCGAAACGACCTTTGTTTGGATCGCTGTCGCTCTTCCTACTCCATTAGGGATACAAGCGTGATAGTAGACGTATCTGCATCGGTCTTTCATCAGAATTGAATTAAGAAAAAACATCAGAGTTTTAGTCTGTGTACTTTTATCTAAATCAGTTAAACCAATTCAGGATAAAAGAGACAGACGCTCCTACATTTTACATATATACATATTATCACACCTTTATTCTTAATGGGGTAGGCAGAGCCTTAACGACCTAAACAAAGGTCGTTCCGACACATCTGATAAAGTTTTGAGGGTTATTTAATTTGGACTTGTAAAACAGTGTGGAAACCCTCAGATCCCTTAGCTGGTTTTTACAGCATGCCCGGGAGGAAATGCAGCTGGCATATTCTATGTTTTTCTTTCGCACCCATTCCAGCATAGTTAGTTTACTACCTAGTATTATAGTTTTACCGTAAAACAGTGACCACCCATAAAATTTTAATCCATTCCGCGATCATAAACTGCGTATATTTAATTTCCAACGAGAGAATTGAATGCCGCAAAATATCAATAAACTTTTAGTGCGGTCGCTTCGGGGCTAATACTGCAGTTGTGACTATTGTCATAGTCATTGTGACTATTGTCACAGCGTTTTCACTTTGTATGATATTGCGAACGGTTAAAGTAGAAACTAGGCTTAGGGAAGCTACACATAGGCGTCACTTATTGCGCGCAAGGTTGCGCTAAACACGCAGTCAATGCTTTTTGCATTGCCTATAATACACATGAGTCACTTTACGCTCTACGTGCGCGTAGCGGTGAACTTTACGTCAGCGCATCCCTCTGCCAGTACGCGCGCGTAAAGCGTAAGATGACACTTGTATGTTGTAGGCAATGCAAATAGCACGATAGCGTGTTGAGCGCAACCTTGCGCGCAGTAAGTGACGCGTGTGTGTTGCTGCACTTATTAGTTGTGATATGAAATCTAGATTTGCTACTACTATTAGGAATTAGTGATAACTATGGAAATATTATCATTGTGGTTATCTAACCACGCTGCATATTGGATCTCATCATCTTAAGTAGTCATTCTCCCATTTCGCAAATACTGCAAATGGGAGAGTGTAATGAACTTAGCTTCTGCTATTCAAAACTTAATCATTGTTTTAAAATACAAATAACGCCATCTATCAGATTGGTAGGAGAATCACTATAAACGAGAAACTAATGCCAATCTAGTGTTGATTGAGTGGAGAACTAATATTATAGCTAGATCGAACTGAAATTACTTCAATTTGAAGTAAGGACACGCGGTGCCATCTGGAGGAGAATGGGAGAACTATCAAGAGAAGTAGGAGTGAAGGCTCTGGAAAACTCAAAAATGGTTGAGAAGAGGGAAGATAAAACAGTCGGGGGGCTCGAGAGGGGGGATTCTGCTGGAACTTGAGAGAGACGGGGGCGACGGGAGATGGAGAAGGACGCCGTGGAAGAAAATAGCGGCTGGGATCGAGCAGGGAGAAGTTTAGTCGACCTGGAGTTTTAGTTTGAGTGGAAGTTTAGTTTTACTTGAAGTTTAGTTGACTTTTACCAGTGAAAGTGTGCACACCAAAGAGGAGAGGAGAGGAGAGTATGCAGCCGGGAGGCAACCAAGAGACCTACTTTGGTGGGATGTTGGTGCCATCAGTTGTTCCTGTTGTGGATGGAGGGCGGTGACCTGACGATCAGCTGTTCCTTTATCATGGTGGAGTGGAGGATGCTGACAGTGGAGTCTTGCAGAGCTGGTGGAGTGCCAACTACAAGGATTCTAAAGGATGGGTAAACCTACACACAAGGTATTCTTGCATCAAATCATGATGCTTTTATTTATTTACTTAGGTATTCTTGAATAAATTTACATTGTGTTTTATTTACTTTCCCATTTCTACATTTATTTCATTATCTTGTCCATTTCAGACTTTGGTTATTGACAAGGTTTTTCCCTGTTCAATTAACAATCCCTTTTTTATGATATTTCATACTTGCCAAAGGTAGGTATTTATTCTATGTATAGGTATGTAAGTATTTTTAATTTTTTGTTATACTAGTCTCTGTTAATGTTGCATTTTCTTGTCCCCTCAAAATTATTTACTTTCTCTTACTACCATTGGGTTGGCTGGAAGAGATCTCTTCATAGAGATAAGTTCGCCCTTGCACACTATATTTGTAAATTACATTTCTTTTGTGTTTATGCAATAAAGTATATATATATAAAGGCCGTTCTATTTATCTTTATATATAATATATCATTTCCAATATTTCTTATATGATAGGTACGGTTAATGAGATATATGTAGGATTGTAGGTTGGTTTAGCATGCAATTACATAATTTATACACAGCTAAGCGGTTAGGTAAATAGGCAGTTTAGGTACACTGTAGGAGTAGGTTAGGTAGGGGTAGGTTTAGATGGATAGGTATTCTAGGTTATAGGAATTAGGACAATATCTAGGAAAGTAGGTGGGGGTAGCTATTTGGGATCCTAGTTTGTGTTTAGGTAGGTAGTTCTCTCCCTTCCCTTTACCAAAATTCTTGCCTTACCTTTCCTTTAAGCAGAGAAGCATCATCCTAATGTTTCATAAAATGCCCAGCAGTGGAATGTATAAATTATTTTAATACATTCTATGTTTTTATAACTATATCTATGTATGAATTGTTCATACCTAACTATCCAGGCAGAGGAGACAAAATACTTACCTGTTCTTCTCAAACAAACTACTGAACTGATTTATATTCACTTAACTGTGGATTTAATACCTATGTATGAGTCATTCATACCTACATGCTTATTCTGGCAGTGGATACTGAATTGATTTTATATTCACTTTATTGTGAAATATATTCAACGGACAATGTTTTGAAACATTTATTGGATTCATGATCCTATATGTATGTATGTTCTAGACTCTAGAACACCAGCTACAAACTTGGTGGGAACGTTCACCTCTGATACCTACTATGTAGGTTTTATACAATTGATGATCCAGTTCTACAGACTGACAAAGTTTATCTTTGATAATATACCTACTGATGTGTGGGTTTTATACTTACAACTGATTGGGACTATGGTCCAACTACCTAATGGGAGTATTTATTATACTTACCAAACCAATACAACATGGAATGTGGGATGATGTTATCTGAATCCTACCTACAACCTCAAATTACCCTGGAACGGGTCTGGAATTAAAATTATATATTTATTCACTTTATGTGGATTTTATATGACTGATTTATGGTCAGTTGGCTTTGACAAGCCATTATACTACTGAAATACTACTTGACTTGATGTCAATTGAGCGACATGGTATCAGCCATGGTCAAACCTCCATCACATACTACATCTTAGCATTCGATATGTCTGTAACAGCATTTAGATCACAAAAGCTTATTTTGCACTAAAGAAGTCTAACAATCAGTCACTACTTGCTCTTGCCTATCACTCCTATATCTACAACGAATCTATGGCTTGCGGTGTGAATGATTGTTATATTATCTGGGACTAGCTTCGGCATCCCTATCTATTCTACTGACTCCTGGATGTGCATATCATAAGTGGAGATCGATGACTGGTGCAGTTTCATAGTCGGTGCTTCCAGCATAGCTGGACAACAATTTATAAAACCTTTGTTGAGGCAATGTTTCTCAATTGGACATCACAACTTACTACAAATTACATCAGACATGACTTGCTCTGTCTTGGTTGGCTGACCAATAAATCAGCTCAAATTAATTATATTTTATATGATGCTGTTCATCAATCTGGACTCGTTCCAAAACTCCTAAGTGCGCTGTCACTTATCTCTGGCCTGAGGCTTGGCCAAAACAAAAACCAATTGGAGGGCACAGAAGTGCCTCCTCTTTCCTTTTCTGGGGCTCGCATGATGGGTTTTGCATCAAGGACAAGTTCCTAGGCTATTTACTGTCTTTATTAGTGTCTGGGAATTGGTAATTGAAGTAAATCTCATTCGTTGATGGTTGGCGAGCACATAAATCCTCTACCAGCGAATGGTTGGAGCTGGAATCGGAGGTTCCGTTATCCCGCTGCGCACTGTCCCCATGTTGTCCCAAGAACCTAAAGAGAGCTAAGTTATGACATCCCACTACCACTTTAAAGGATTTGGGTTACTTTTATAAATTTCATTACACAACGTACGGTCCTAACTATAATACTAGACGATCACGATCACGAGCCATATTTGTAACTATAATATTAGACATTCATGAGCCACTCTTTCCCACTCCTCCTCTAATCCTCTCCACATTCTTACCTCTCCTCCACACCTCTCTCACACTTCCTTTCACATATCAAATATTAAGGGTTGTTTTAGGGTAGGTAGGGGGGGGGGGGGTTGTTACAAGAGGACTCGAGAGGCCCATGAAAATCGGTAGACTTTTACTGAAATCATGATGATTTGCCTAAGAAAGCTCGATGTTATCACGAAAGTAAAATGTTCTTCACGAAACATGTCCAAGAGTAGTTAAGTAAAGTGACATTCCGAAACACGTAAACCCTTTTTATCTGTTTGTTTCGTACAGAAGCGAGCACTTTACGGTACCTAATGCGATGCGCTTCTCGCGTGACAAAACTGACGCAGAATTTACAACTAAAACCGTTTACATAACTTTTTTGTCGCGTGGTACAAGCAAGGCTTTAAATATTTCCCAGGTGGCCTGGAAATATGGCCTGGGAATTCATGTCACGTCTGTGTGGCTTGGCATGATGAAGTGCCCTCATTAGTACCTACGTAAAATGCGTCATGTTACGTCACCCCGCCGAAAATAAGCTTGTCATGCTGCATTCATCAATATGCATACCTGATGGCCCGAAATTTAATTTGTAAAAATGTATTTTCAAAGGTCACATTACAATTGGGAATAACAGGAACACATCGTACGTTTGTAGTATCTTTTATTGATGCTATGATTAGTATGTCCCCATTTATCGAAAGTTTTTTTGATATTTTGAAGAAAGCAGATCTTGTTTTTAGAATTCTGCGTTTCAGAATGTAATATTTAGGGCTAAAATATTCCATTTTAATGCTTCAACACTGACGCAATCGCTTGTGCGTTTATAAAATGAAACGTATGAAAAATAAATTTCACGTGTGTTTTTACGATTGTTGGTTTTATTGCGTGTTCAAAGTAACCTTGTAGGTCATGGACAAAACAAATATGGTTTTGTTTTTCGCTGTTCTGAAAGGGATATACAAACTAAACTGACCTGAAACTACTGCACGGATGTATAACCCAGTGTCCCGCCGCCTTCTGCCGGATGCGCTCCTTCATCAGCGCTTTCTTGGAGCCAAACAGCTTCATGGCCAGTTTGTTGTCCGTGGGCTGGAAGAGGGCCTGCAGCTGGTTGCGAAGGAAGCCCTGCTTGGCATCGGACACGGGCGGCGCTGGCTCCACGGGCGTGCCATACAGGGAGACATCGTCCAACCCCCCGAAGTGGACCTTGCCGGTGCCACTGCCCTGCTTCAGCGACATGTCGGCGTCGCCTGCGAACAAATACTCCTGGTAAAACATAGTTGCCTGGTAGTTTTCTCTCGTGTGGGATCAAGATAAACCCTGGTATGGTATAAAGACAAAAGCATCCAGAAGAATTTCTTATCAAGTGGGTTTTCAAGTCGATATGCGGCTCAAAGAATCCTAGTGTCAGAGTTTTTAAACAGCTTATAGCACAAAAGAAGAAAGATACTACGAGTAATACTCATTTTATGAGCGGAAGGAAGTATGGTCTTTGATCAATGGATAGTATTGTTAGACGATTATAGTTGTTTAATTTTAGCTCTACGTATTGAAGTTTATAGTGAATCAGCTCCATAGTAACTTTTTTTTTTTAAATCTTTATTTAAGGAGATTTGTCATAATACACGACAATGTCACTCCATTAGAAAACATAACATATTGCAAATATTATAAAACACTTAGATACTATCTAAAAGATAAAAGAAAATATAGGATGTAAAGCTTCCGACAGACATGTTACTCCCTCCGTCGAATGCCCACCAAGACAAGCTTATATAATGCCTTGGCCTCTTCCGTCACCGGGCAAGACAAGATACTATTTACACTTCCTACTTGATTAAAGTTAAGTTTACAAAATTTTTGAAGCATGAGATACCTCTCATCTTCGTTCCGAACACACTCCATCGTAATATGAACCACATCTTCAACTATCTGACATTCAGAGCAACATGGCGATGTAACTTTACCCATAAGAAACGCGAAATTATTCAAAGGAATGTGTCCAGATCGAAGTCGAAAAGCTGTAATCAACTCACGTCTATCTAATTTACACTCATCAAACCAAGGAGATTTCCAAGGTGCAATTTGTATAGTCTTATACCAGATTCCCTTCTCCACAGATCTTTGATCGAAATATTCTTTCCACAATTCATAACAATGTTTTTTAAGTAATTTAACACATTCAGAGAAATAAGGTCGAATAGAAAAAGGTACACCATCACTAGTAGCTTCTCTAGCAAGAGAATCAGCTTTCTCGTTTCCTTTTAGGCCAATATGAGAAGGTACCCATTGTAGAGAGATTTCCTTTGATTTCATCCTCATTTTATGAACTAGGTCTACGATAGAGTAAGCTATTGGCGTGACTCTCATACCTGAGACGCATCGAGCTAGATGTTGAAGAGAGCTTCGGGAATCTGTTATAATAACTATTTTGTCACTATTAAGTGATTCCGCATAAGATAAAGACTCTAAAATTGCAATAAGTTCTAAACCCATAATAGAAACATCATTGTTAATTTTGAACTTAACGTTTAAATTTGACTGAGGATCGAAAAATGCACAACCTAGGTTACCATTATCCTCTTTAGAGCCGTCAGTATATATTTTGTAATGCGAAGAATAATTTCTATCCAAATAAGTGTAGCATCTTTTTCGGAGATCCTCCACATTATACGATCTCTTAGGGCCATCTACTTCATCTACTTTGATTTTGATTATATCCAAAATATCATAATAACTCATCCAATAGTCAAATGAAAACATTTCAAGTTGTTCACTTGAATGAACATAAATCCGACATAAAAATAAATAAACTGTAATTAGTAGCGGTGGTTTTTTGTTATTCCAATATCGATTATTTAAGTATGGTTGTAGTTCATCAAGTACATTTAAAGTTATATTGTTTTTAAAAGATTTAGATTTTAACAAAAATTTGCCAGCCAGAAATGTTCTACGGATGTGTAATGGTAAAAGACACAGTTCGCTTTCCATTACATGAATGGGAGAACTTTTAACAAAACCACCTATACTACGCATAGCTTGATTTTGTACTCTATCTAATTTATTTAGATTGGCACTACTACTATTGTCATACAAAAAACTAGCGTAATCAAGTCTACTTCTAATTAAAGATATGTACAACCGTCTGAGATGTTTCGGATGAACGCCCCAACCAGGACCAGCCAACACTTTAAAAATATTGAGCAGTCTAATAATCTTTTGATGCATTTCATTAATATGTTTTGACCACCTCAACGAATTGTCTAACCAAAGACCCAAATATTTGATTTGTGTTTCTTCTGTAAGTTGCAAACCCTCTATCGAAATATTTACTGGAACTCTATTAGGACGTTTTTTAAACACGCATACTTTACTTTTAAGTGGAGACACACACAAACCAACAGATGACAATCTAGAGACCAAAACGTCCAACATTCTTTGTAATTTGCGACATGCAATATCCATGTTTTTATCCACGACATATATCACAAAATCGTCAGCATACTGCGAAAAAAAGACGTCATTTTGCCTATCATTGCAAACATCATAGGTGGCAACATTGAATAAGAGAGGTGAAAGAGGATCTCCTTGAGCTAATCCGTGACCAGTATTCCTACACAAATGATAACCTACTCCTGAGGCAGTGAGTCGCCTACAAGTCAAAAAATTCCATAAATATGTGCAAATTTTCGTTCCAACACCTAATGTCACTAGTTTATTCACTAAACTTGATACATCTACATTATTGTAAGCATTATCTACATCTAAGAAACAGGCTACAGTAAAAAGATTTTTTGAGAATCCAATTTGAATTCTAGTAACTAATCTGCTAAGACTATCCAAACAAGACCTTGATCTACGAAAACCTACTGTATCATCCGAAAATATACGTCTTTTTTCCAAATACCATTCTAACCTCTTTTTAATAATCGTATGAAAAATTTTGCACATACATGACATTAAAGAAATTGGTCGCAGCGAAGAAACCTGGGTAGGATCACGGCCCGGTTTAGGAATTGTCACTACACGAATATCTCTCCATTGGACCGGAATAAAACCAGACACTAAGAATCGATTATATAAAGACAGTAGAAATAATTTTGCATTCTTAGGAAGATTCTTAATCATTGAAAATGATATATCATCACATCCCGGTGCAGTGTCTTTTGCCTTAATGCATGTTTCGAATTCGTGCAATGAAATTGGGATTTCCAATTTATCATTAGAGGAATTCAATGCCGGCATGGGAGGTAAAACATAGAATGGACACAAAGATTCTAATAATTTCTGAACTTTAGTAGAATCAACATGAGATTTAACGGTCTTATAGCCCTTGAACCACTTCATTTTGTACCAGACCTCAGAGGGGGACAACGATTCATCTAAGGAATCACAGAAATTCTGCCATCCTTTACTAGCTGCTCTCCGCATAAGAGCTTGAGACTCACTTATATGAGCATTTAGGATACCTAAATTTCGAGGAGTTGGGTTCCTCCTAAAATTTCCTAATGCTAACCTTCTTTTAGCAATTGCTTCGGAAAGTTCCTGATTCCAATATGATTTAGGGACGAATTTGCTAGAAGGGTCTGTACATATTTTTATGAAGGGAATGTACCTATCTGCGGCATTATTTATATTCTCCATAACAAAGTCATATAATTGTTGAAGATTGTCCGAATGTGGAACGTTAGTAAATATATTATCCAAATACTTCCTATATTCTAGCCATTTCGCTAGTTTAAAATTCCTTTTTTTGATAATATTAGGCTGTAAGGTTAGTCCTGAAGATATTTTAATCACTAAATGATCACTCCCTAGTGATTCATTAATTACCTGCCAATTAAATTTATATGAGACATCTGAACTAGCAATAGAAATATCCGGTGCGCTACGTTGTACAAATCCTGCTACTAATTTAATACGAGTAAAAGTTCCGTCGTTGAGAGTTACAAAATTGTTCTCTTGAATAGAATCTACAATTTGATTCCCTCGCGTATCAGTCTTACAAGACCAATTTGTGTGATGACCGTTATAGTCTCCCAATGCTAAAGTCTTATTCGGAAAACCGGTAAAAATTAAATCCCAATCCCTACGGCTGGTACGTACTGTCTGAGTGCAATAGATTGCAACTATATAATCAATATTAACACAATTAAACAGTTTAACACATAGCATTTCTATACCAGAGTTAGTACAATTCGGCATATCTTCTAACTGTGCTAATATGGATTTATGAGTTAGTATAGCAACCCCTCCAAAGCCATTGTCGCGATCCTTCCGAAAAATATTATAACCACTAATCCGAAATTCGCTATCAGGGTCAAGCCAAGTTTCGCTAATGACGGCAATATGCGTTTTTTCTTGAAATAAAAGCAGTTCAAATGCTAAACGTTTTGGCCTGAGACTTTGTGCATTCCATTGCAAAATATTAAGTTTGGAATTCAAACAATTAATATTTCTAGCCATTTATAAGTTGCATAAACATAGAAATAAACTTTTTAATTTTTTCTACAGAACCACATTTCGCCCTCACATAATTGAGTACCCAGTTAATAAAAATTGTAAAACCTCTTTCAATTTTGGTACAAAATTTTAACCTTTTCGAAAAAAATATGCGCATCAACATTTCAAATAAGGTTTTTAAAGATAAGTCCTCATTTTCCTCCTCGTGATTAGAGTCTACTTTTGAATCAGATTCGCAAGTTCGGTCGGTATATTCGTCGTTGGGCCCGTGCATGTTCTCCTCCCGCTGTTCGACAACCTTGCGTCTCGCTTTCACTCTACGCGCACGCGCATGTTCCGAGGGGGGTGGTGCACCGGGAGGCGGTGGCTGCTTCGGCGGCGAGCAGTCGCGCGCTGCTGGCCCTCCAGTCTGAATTCCGCCGTCCTCGCAAGCGCTGTCCGCTGCCTGAGATGACATTTCCCATTCATTAATCGATTTATCGGATGAAAAACGTTGTTTCCTCTTTTTCGACATTGCGGCTTTTTTCTCTTGCGACTTTTTATTTGAAACTACTTTCGCGTAGGTCGACTTCGACGTAGAAGGGTCCTGGGAACGTTGAACAGGAGGTCTGTGTATAATCGGAGAATTAGTTACATCAGTAGTTGGCACGTCTTGTCTTTTCGGTACATACTGCGAATCGCTTACGTCACGCCGTGGAGAAATATGTGGTGTATATAGCAAAGCTGCTTTTTTGTACGTGCAGTTAAAATCTGACATTATTCCGCGTATCTTTTTCTCTCTTATATAAGCAGGACATGTTTTAATAAGCGACATATGATTTCCACCGCAATTCACGCATTTAAAATTAGTCGTCTCGCAATTAGCATGTTTTTTAGCACATTTAGGGCAGATTTCTTTTAAAGACGGGCACATCTTTGACGAATGACCAAACCTCCAACATCTTGAACATTGTGTTACTGGAAATGTATATGGATCCACTTGTACTCGCACATTATATAAATAAATGTGCTGTGGAATTGTACTACCTTTGAAACTTATGCGAATTGTTTCGCTCTCCGTCCATCCCGTGTAATCAGATTTTCGTCGGTTTAATCTCTTTATTGCTACAACTTCAGCCTTATTGCTTGATTTAATGCAGTCTAATAACTCCTGGTCGCTAAGTTCAAGATCTATATTCTTTATAATACCGTAAGATATATTAACTTCCCATGTTCTTTGAATTCTCCATTCTTGTTGTTGAATCTCAGAGCATGTTATCAGCTTCTCCGCATCAGCTTCATCTTCGAATGATACTATTACCTTGTATGGGTTAATATACTTGATACATAATATATTCAATATCTCGCATTTGTTAAATAATTTCGCTAAAGCGAACTGTTTCGGAAGCTGATCCTTGTGAGTAATAGAAATATCTATAGTTTCCGTCTTGCGTCTCTTTTTACGTTTTTGTTCGATCCACGGATTATCATTTCCTTCCTCATCTTTATTTTCTCCCTGTTGCGTATTTTCCTCTCGAATTCTTTCCTCTGCCATAATTTTCTCTTGGTTTGTACAGTCCTCTGCATCCATTTTACCCTCATCATTCACATATTCATTATGAATAATGACTTTATCGCCATCGATAAGTATGTCGTGATTCATAGTGCATAGAGTTCATTATAGTATCACACACTCTCTGAGATACGGACTTGCGCCCGAGCGCGACGTCGAACGGCCGGTTACGATATAGTACCGTCACTTCGATAATTCGCACAGCAATACTCGAACGAGACACGTCCAATTCACCCAAAGCGAGTAGGCACACATCATAGTAACTTAAATCATATCAACCATAGTAACTTAAATTGGAACGGCGCCAAAAGTATACCTGTATACATGCTCCGTATAAACAATTCTCGTGACGTATTGTTTGATGATTGTGAATTCTCGAGTATTTCAAAGGATCTGTCTGTTTGTTTTGACTCTCAGTAGCCTTTATTGACTTCTCATAATACAAAAACCCAAAGTGAGACGAGATTTATACAGTAAGTGTAACAAATTCACAAGATAAATAACTCGTTTTGCTGTCTGTGCGTAACGTTCATGCAAATGCAATTTGGAGAACAGTTCAGTGCAAACAACATTACAAACAGACATCAAATTTGCATTAAAGGACTAGAGGTCCCAAACAGGGTCAAAGACAGAATATGTATAGTGTCTCTTGCAATTCAGGACACAAAACTGTCTACGGTTTCACTTTAAGACATATTTTTTGTGAAATTAAAAATATTTTATGGAATATTTATTCAGTAACCATCTGCATAGAGAAATATAATATATGCCCTTTCCTCGTTTATTCCTCTTCCTAAACTCACATTCCTAACCTGCTAGTGTCGTTAGAAAACAATTCCAATTTCAAAATAAATCCAACCTTGACATTGGCATTTCCCTCACCGATACATTCGCAATTTGAAATTCGAATTCATTTTCTGAGAAATTGTATTCGGCCAGCCACAATAAATGAATGCATAATGTATTGCCACTCGGATGATATAGTGCCTGCGACCGGGTCGAATCAAACTACAATTCATACGGGCGTAGTTTAATATTCAAGGGTTTAATCAAGCAATACAATTCATGGTCCCAAATTATATTCTTTTTTTTTACATCATTACACTTTTTTATGTGGAAAAATATACATTTAGTGGAAATTGAAAATATCTTCGAATTCTACAAAGCAGATCTTGAGATTCTGATTTTGAGAAATCAGCATGCCTTGTTTTTTATTAACTATCGTGTAATGTTTCAGGAAATAAATTGTTTTGATCAGTTATAATGAAATCTCATTTTACCTTAACTGATATTGGTGTGCAATTGTATTGGGTATAAACCCGAGAGAGCCCGATGGTGTAGTGGATAGGGCCGCTGCCTCCTGAGCGGGAGGTCGTGGTTCGAATCCCACCACGTACCAATGTGTTTTTCGGTTTTCGAATTTCATATGTACGTTTATTCGGCGCTTTTTCCGTGCTTCGGAAGGCACGTTAAGCCGTTGGTCCCGGTTAATATCGTTTAATACCGTAGATATTAGTCGTTAAGTCATATCAGAGGCCAGTTCTAAGCATTGGCGGCTTAAAAACTCTGACCTAATCTAGGATTGGGTCTGGTTTCCCTTCTGGGTTGCGGAGGTCAGATGGCAGTCGCTCTGTGTAAAACCAATACCCTAGCTAAATCCCCTAGATTAGGTAGCCGACCCTGTGAGATACGGGATAAGGCTAGGGAGATGATGATGTACCGGGTGTAAACAAAATTTGATTTGCTCATTTAAAATGAACACCGTATAGAATGTCGATCCGACATATAATTTAGAATATCCTTAGTTGACGTGCATATAAAAAATCGTCGACTGTTTTCCAGTACAGATTATAAATCATCAAATAATCGTATGGAAAAGCATTTTTTAATTTATTTTCCTAAATGGAAGGGACGGAGAGAGGCCTTTGCCTTGCAGTGGGACACCACAGGCTCATAATAATAATAAAATAATAATTTTCCGAAAACAATTTCCTGGTGATAGTTCTTCACTTTCATTGACTGAGTAACCCCTATCAGTTTGCGGGACGCTGTCCCTTACACCCGGTATTGGATCCAACAAATTATTCAAAATTAAGCATGGCCATGTTATGCCCAACAATAACACCGTTCAGGCGATTGTATGCACTGTGTACGGAGCCGTGTAGGTATTTCGGAAATCAATAGTTATGAGAGCGGACGACGTCGGTTCACATAACATTGCCAACGGGGCCGTGCATACTGATATATTGGGCACTAGCGACCCGCCCCGGCTTCGCACGGAAATCATCAGTGTTTCTCTACTATATTATGCATGTATTATACATATACACCTTCCTCTTGAATCACTCTATCCATTAAAAGAAACCGCTTCAAAATCCGTTGCGTAGTTTTAAAGATCTAAGCATGCATAAGGATATAGGGACAGAGAAAGCGACTTTGTTTTATACTATGTATTGATGTTGCGCTTGCACACTGTAACGTACTTATGGGTGGTTGATCAATGATCGCCGGTACAGCAAGTATCAATCAGCAACATGGGTTGATATTTTGAAAAGAATGTTACAATAACCAATTAATTTTTCATATTTTAATCTGTTACCTTAAAAAAAGTTGTTCAATATGGTTCGGACAGGGAAAGAAAAGTACTTATTAAGTATTATTTCTACTATTACGTTAATAGTGATCAACTGATCACTTTATTCTTCTTCTTAGCGAGTACCGACGAGAAGAATCCTGGTGTCAGAGTATTTCAAACCTTAGCACAGCTATTAGGCTTCTGACACGGTTTGAGTAACGACGACAAAGACAGCGACCGGGGCCGACGGTTTAACGTGCCCTCTGAAGCACGGAATCTTTCTAATTTTCGGACAATCAGGTGATTCAGCCTGCAATGTCCTAACCAAACTGGTGAAAACCTCACAAAGTCATAAATTGACAAATATCAACCTTGGGAATCGAACCCAGAACCTCCGGATCGTAAGCCCATGGCTCTGACCACTAGACCTCGGAGGCCGTTAATCACTGTATTATCTATCACTGTACCAGGTATGACAACGATTGTTTTAATGCAATTATGTCTTTATTGGAACCAAATTAAATGTTTCAAGAGCTAATAAATATGTATCCTTGATTCAGCGTTATCTTTTGTATTTTTCTAGATTGGTCGTTTTTTTATACCGTCTTATACTCGCAAATTGATAGGGGTTGCACAAAGATACTGCATCAGGAAATAAAAAAAAATATTGGCATTTCCATACAAACTGTCTGATCGAGGTGGTAATTTTGTATGGGAGAGGCATTTTTATTTTTTGTCGTTTCCCAAAATAAATACATACATACATACACATAATCACGCCTTTATCCCTAATGGGGTAGGCAGAGCGTAAACGACCTAAACAAAGGTTGTTTCGCCACGTCTGACAAAGTTTTAAGGGTTTTTTAAGATAGATTTATACGTATATTGCTGTAGTGATAGGTTGTCAGCCCATCGCCTAAATTACAATATACTAAAACCCTCAGATCCCGTAGCTGGTTTTTACAGCATGCTCGGGAGGAAATGCAGCTGGCACATTCCATGTTTTTCTCTCACTCCCAGGCCAGCATGGAAGCTAAATAATTCCGAAATAAATTCCTGGTGATATATGTTCAGTTTCGTCTGCGCAACCCCTATCAGTTTGCGGGACGCTGTCCCTTACACCCCGTATATTTCAGGATCAAGCTAAGGGATCCGAGGGTATCAGTATGGTGTAATTTGGGCGATGGGCTGACAACCTGTCACTAGAGCAATATACCTACATATCTATCTTAAAATAACCCTCAAAACGTTGTTAGACGTGGGAACGACCTTTATTATATAGGTCGTTTACGCTCTGCCTAGCTCATTAGGGATAAAGGTGTGATTATATGTATGTATGAAGGTTTTTTTTTTACATCGATTTGATATTTTTCTGAGTAACTCTACCAAATGAGTGGTTCTAGAACACAAATGTCAATATTAGCTTCCGAAGGTAAAGGTCTCTCCTAAACACTGTAATTTTCTTGTCGCAAATAAATCAACAATAAGATACGCTCAAAGTCTAGTGTTTAGTATTTAAATAAAATGTTTCCTGTTTATGCAAGTTCCTCTAATAAATGTTTGTTTTTATTCTTCCTACATTAATGCTCACACTTGACATGTATCGGAAGTAGATATAAGATAATAATATGCGAGGTATCGAAGGTGTTGAGGGTTAGTCACGAAATGTTTTATTGATGTTTTAAATCAAAGGATGCCGTACTTCGGAGGGCACGTTACGTTAAGCCGTTGGTCCCGGTCGCTGTCTTTGATAGTGGTCGTTACTCAAACTGTTTGAGATGCCTAATAGCTGTGCTACTAGGCGTTTTGAAAACTCTGACACCAGGGTTGATCGAGTCGTTCAACTCGAGAATGCACTCGCTAAGAAGAAGATTAAATCAAATATTCTGCAATATAGTTTAAAAAGGTAAATGACCAATAAGAAGTTAAACTAAATTGAGCGGCGGGTTCACTTATTTAATTTTAATTTTCCTATAACGGTTATAGGAAAATGAAAATTAAATAAGTAAAACCATTATAGTACCTATAATTATAACTTTTGTACGTCTGATCAAGTAAGAATTTTCCTAGTTGGTCCAGTACTATGATCTATATGATCCATGCTGGACTGGGAGCAATAGAAAAACATAGAATGTGCCAGCTGCATATACTCCCGGGTACGCTTTAAAAACCAGCTAAGGGATTCGAGGGTTTCAGTGTATTGTAATTTAGGTGATGGGCTGACAACCTGTCACTACAGCAATACATAGATCTATCTGAAATGACCCTCAATACTTGTCTGACGTGGCGCAACGACCTTTATTTGGGTCGTTGACGATCTGCCTACCCCATTAGGGATAAAGTCGTGAATATATGTATGTATAATCTATACCAGAGTATAAATAGGGAAAGGAAAAGGAAATGATATCTATAATCAAAACAATATTTTCCTCAATAAAATAATTAGGTAGGCGGAATCATCATATGCTTGATTGCATAAGGATTGGATGATATATTGAGATCCTAATTAGACGGGGTGTAAGCGACAGCGTCCCGCAAACTGATAGGGGTTGCTCAGTGAACGAAACACCAGGAAATTCTTTCAGGAAATGAAAAAAAATAAGAGTTTTCCATACAAAAGATCACCTTGATCAGACAATTTGTATGGGAAAGCCAAAATTTGTTATTATTTCCTGAAAGAACGTCCTGCTGATAGTTGTTCAGTTTCGTTGTGAGCAACCCCTGTTAGTTTTCGAGACTCTGTCCCTTACACCCCGTACAGCAATATACTTCGCGAATATTTCAAACAGGAAGCTTTAAATAGTAAAAGTTCAAGGACCATCTACTTAAAAGTACATACATACATACATACATATAATCACGCCTTTATCCCTAATGGGGTAGGCAGAGCGTACACGACCTAAACAAAGATCGTTCCGCCACGTCTGACAAAGTTTTGAGGGTTATTTAAGATAGATTTGTAGGTATATTGCTGTAGTGACAGGTTGTCAGCCTGTCGCCTAAATTGCAATATACAGAAACCCTCGGATCCCTTAGCTGGTTTTTACAGCATGCCCGGGAGGAAATGCAGCTGGCATATTCTACGTTTTTCTCTCGCTCCCAGTCCAGCATGGAAGTACTTAAAAGTAATGCTCATATACAGGGTCTTTGGTAGATGACTACAAGAAGCCTCTCGTGAGGTAGCTCCTATGCTTCTAAACAACTTTTGCTCTAGTACGACTTTTAAAAAAACTTAAAAATATAATTATTTTTCATGTAACGATCGGGCCAATTAGTATAAAAAAATCTAGAATGTTAATTTTCTAGACATTGTAATAGTATTCTCTCATGGTGGACTGGGAGCGAAAGAAATAAAAATAATGTGCTAGCTGCATTTCCTACCGGGCATGCTGTAAAAACCAGCTAAGGGATCCAAGGGATTCAGTATATTGCAATTTAGGCGATGGGCTGACAACCTGTCACGATCACTACAGCAATATACCTACAAATCTATCTTAAATAACCCTCAAAACTTTGTCAGACGTGGCGGAATGACATTTGTTTAGGTCGTTTACGCTCTGCCTACCCCATTACGGATAAAGGCGTGATTATATGTATGTATGTAATATATAAAACAAAAGTTGTTCAGAAACATGGGTTCAGCTATTCCACGAGAGGTTTGCAGACATCTACCGAAGACCCTGTATAGTCATATGTTTGTATTATACGAGTAGATATAAAAACAATAACTTGGAAACCAGTGGCATACTGTCCTCGTTTGATACTACAGAAGATGCGTCATCTGAATGCACTCATAAGCAATAAAAATTGAACTTTATGCGACCAAATTCAATAAACCCTCTTTTGCCACGAAGTCTGGACTACATACGGTTTCTTAAATGTGCAGGTTTATAAGTCACAAGCTCGGTTCATGTACAGTGCGACCAACCTTTAAATGAACGCGGGTAAAAAAGGAACTAACGCCGCCATCTTGAGATTTGACTTTGATTTTGACATACATACATATAATCACGCCTTTATCCCTAATGGGGTAGGCAGAGCGTGAACGACCTAAACAAAGTTCGTAAAGCCACGTCTGATGAAGTTTTGAGGGTTATTAAAGATGGATTTATACTTAAATTGCTGTAGTAACAGATTGTCAGCCTATCGCCTAAATTGGAATATACAGAAACCCCTTAGCTTGTTTTTACAGCATGTCCGGGAGGAAATGCAGCTGGCACATTCTATGTTTTTCTCTCGCTCCTAGTCCAGCATGGAAGAAATTCTCATTTGACAGTTCTCTTTATACTGCAGCGCCCCCACCCAGGTTCATTGGGAACCGCTTCGTACTGTTGCCATTACAGCTGATAAAACACACGATTAAACAATGGGCCAGTAACACTTCATTGATTCAAGTGGCGTCAGGCTGGGAACACTAATCAACGACTCGATTGCCGGAGAAAATATCGAAGGAGATGAAAATATTGCTATTATAACAAATTTTCGTCCATGCTGGCCTGGGAGCGAGAGAAAAACATAGAATGTGCCAGCTGCATTTCCTCCCGGGCATGCTGTAAAAAAAAGCTAAGGGATCCGAGGATTTCAGTATATTGTAATTTAGGCGATGGGCTGGCAACCTGTCACTACAGCAATATACTTACAAATCTATCTTAAATAACCCTCAAAACTTTGTCAGACGTGGGGGAACGACCTTTGTTTGGGTCGTTTACGCTCTGCCTACCCCATTAGGGATAAAGGCGTGATTATATGTATGTATGTATAACAAATTCTACACATATAATTCAATCTATAGAAAAGATTGGAAATAATAGGAGGGAATATTTAAAATTGTACATGTGACTCAAATATTTTTAAGGTAATCCGATAAAACTTCTTCTGGATGAGAGCCGTCTTCACTATCTCTATACCAGGTGTAAGAGACAGCGTCCCGCTGATTTTGTATGGAAAAGCCATTTTTATTCTCTACCTGAAAGAATTTCCTGGTGGAAGTTGTTCAGTGTCGTGGACTGAGCAACCCCTATCAGCTTGCGCGGCGCTGTCCCCTGCACCTGGTATATTTGCATCATGTGACCTAGTCAAAAGCCGTAAGCCCACCTCATTGCAACAAAAAAATATTGTTTTATTTAAAAAAAATATTCGTTCACATATTAGTTTTTGAAATTTAATTAAATAAAATGAAAATTTTGAATGAATAGAGTTCACAGTATTTAACCATTAAATTTTCACTGACATTAATACGAACGAACTCAGTTTTCGACATCCGTATTGAAATCATACCCTGGAGCATCAATTAGAAGAAACGAACGGCATGATCGAAGAAACACGAGCACTAACTATCTCCTGAAGATTTTAATGATGGCGGAAGCAGACGACACTCGGCAAAATGGGCTTAGTAAAATCCAAGTCGTCAAATACAGCGATAGCAGGCGCTGTAGGAATAATTACTTTCACTGTAGGTCTGCGATTGTCATTAAAATAAAATAAAAATGTCTCGTGAGCTCAGGATTAGAAAACACACACACATACTCACAACACACACTACAAGAATTTGTGTACGATATCATTTGTTCGTAAGTAAAGTCCTCCTGTAGAATTTTTGTTAATCAAATCTCATCATCTCATCATCAGCCACAACAGTCCACTGCTGGGTGCCTTACTCACCACGCTTGGAAGGCGGGTTGGTGAGCGCAGTAGAGTTTAACATTCACAGGGAACGCTGCTGCCCATTCCTTGGATTTATCCCCTTTCGCCGCCTTTTAGTCGCCTTTTACGACACCCACAGGAAGTTATGGGTTAATGCTATTCTAACCCGCGACCACACGGGTCTCATCATCTAATCTGTTAATTTTTTGTCGCGATGATTATGATTGTCATGAAAAGTAAATATAAAATATTTGACAACATTTTTGCGTCATAATTTCAAAAAATATATGTCAAATCCTAGCGACTGCCTTCACATTCGACTGTGGAAAGCGAACATACTGCTAAAGCGCCACATCGCCAGTATTTGAAATTGAGCTTTATTTACAGTATACAAAGCTCAATTTGTCATGCTTGACATGTGGCATGTTAGCAGTTTTCGCTTTCCATTGTCGAATAGTTGCAAAAATATGGGCCCAAATTTTTGACATTCATATTTCTAACAGATAAACAAACATACAGACAGTTTTATTACAAAAGCAGGAAACGAATGAGAAATGTCACACCATCGTTGTACTGTGCATTGATCAAAAAATTTCACTGTTCTTTTGATATATAATAATGATTGATGAACCATATCATGCAAAATCGTCTTTTGATTTAGTATAGCACGACAGTCAGCGGATTTGTCTTTGATTGAACACAGAAAGCCTGAAATAAATAGAGCTTTCTACCTTGCAAGTTAATGTGCAGGAATAATCAGATTAGTTGGATCTTATTAGGTAACTTACTTTACTTCCATGCTGGACTGGGAGAGATAGAAAAACATAGAATGTTCCAGCTGCCCTTCCTCCCGGGCCTGCTGTTGAAGTCAGCAAAAGGGACTCGAGGGTTACATTGTATTGTAATTTAGGCGATGGGCTGACAACCTATCACTATAGCAATACATAGTACAATCTAAAATGCCCTCAATTTTTGTCAGACGTGGCAAAAGCGCCTTTTACGAGGCGTTAAACGCTCTGCCTACCCCGTAAGGGATAAAGGCGTGATTTATGTATGTATGTATGTTATTAGGTAAACTGAGATCCCTTTTTGAAAATAAATATATGTACCTACTAAGTTTAACCTTTATCAAGTATTTACTCAAATTAAGGGTGTGCTGGAGTAGTGAAATCCCATACAATCGTAGGTTTCGCTTTTATTCCTATACAGTAAAACCTAATTTAACCAAACTCCATACACGTGACCAAATACATCATATCTATGCTTCTAATTAGGTTTGGTTTGAAAATATTAAGCATAAACAAAATTAGACCGAAAATACGATTTTGTGTGAAAATAGCCTATAATTAAATTTGCTTTCTAAGTTTGTACTTGGTCATAGATATGATGCATTTGGTCATAAGTAGGTACAGAGTTTGGTTAAGTTTGATTTTACCGTTTGGAAATAAAAGCAAAACTACGTTTGTATGGGAATTCGCTACTCCGGAAGACCCTCAATAAAGAAACAGTTCGCATTACCCGCTGTGAGTTGAATTTGCGACTTGGAAGTTATCACTACTACAACAAGGAAGTTATTATTAAAAAGTCGAGTACTGAAACAATCGTACCGATGACGTCACATCCACTGCGGAACGAATCAGAATGTTTAATGAAACAACCATCTGTTATGCCTCTCACTCGAGTATCAGATGTTCCCAGATATTAATTTATCAGCTTTAATTAAAAGCTGTTTCATTAAATGAAATATTTTAAACAATTCATTGGTCTGTGATTAATTGAAGATGGCTTCTTCAATTAAGTCAAGTAAAGTTTTTGCACTTTTCATTTAAGTTCAATAAATCTTTTTTTTTTATTTCTGGTAGTCGATTGATAGTGGCTGCTCTTGGTTGGAAATTCTTTCAGAACCTGAAAAAAGGATTATCCGTATTTTTTTTTCTGATTGTGGTGGTCATGTTGTGTAGGAAAATATTGTTTTCTCTTATTTCATAATTTTACACTACATTGGATGAACAGTTAAGATGTCCATTGCCCGTGACAATGATTGTTAGAGCTCTTTATCTTGGAGAGCATTTATTAGACCTAAATACATATATTTTTAAATCTCAGTTACGTGAGAACTAAGTAAATACCTATTTTTTTCTTGAGATATAATTAATTAATTTTAGTTTGCTGGAATAACTTTGCACATTCACATTACTAAGCATTATAGGTATCGTTAATATGATATGTTATCGTTATTATGCTAGCATGGGAGCGAGAGAAAAACATAGAATGTGCCAGCTGAATTTCCTCCAGGGCACGCTGTAAAAGCCAGCTAAGAGATCAGAGGGTTTCAGTATATTGTAATTTAGGCGATGGGCTGACAACCTGTCACTACAGCAATATACCTACAAATCTATCTTAGATAACCCTTAAAACTTTGGCAGACGTGGCGGAACGACCTTTGTTTAGGTCGTTTACGCTCTGCCTACCCCATTAGGGATAAAAACGTGATTATATGTATGTATGTCATCAAGTCACAAGACACTCAATTTGTTAGGTGGACGAATCAATTGACCATAAAGCTTTACGATCCCACTACCGTTTATACTCCCACGTGTGACAAGATAATCACTCGTCCAGTTTACAAAGACACTCCACTAAATACGTAATTTTATAGTAACAGGGTCTAATTTATATTGGTGGTATAACAAACGCCCAGTCAACGATGACACTTCATTAGATACGTTATTCTACAGAAAGAGGGTTTTTATTAGATTCGTGGGTTTACAGTTACAAACTACGGTGGCAATCAAATATTTAGATTATAAATTCACAATATGGTAAGAGGATAAAGTGATGAAGTTTATTGCTTTGATGTTTTCATATTACTTTTTATAGTCTGTATGAATTGTACCTATTTTAAAATAATCAATCAGATAGGTAGGTATTTGTTTTGATTGTGACAAAAGCTCTCGCATAGTACTCGTCAATAGGGTATATGCATTATTATTCATACTGATAAATCAACGACTACTCACTTGTTTGTTTAACGGAGGTGTATATACTCTACGTTTCGACTCTTTACGAGAGTCTTCTTCATGGAGAGTGAAAATCACACAACACTGCCCGCCGTGTGTGATCTCCAATACGTAGAGGTCTAACGTCTCCGTTAAAGAAATAAGTGAGTACTCGTTGAAGTATCAGTAAGAATTGTTGTCAAAATACAAAAATAAAGGTGAAAGAATTTTCGCAAAGAACTCATATATTTACGAGTTATTATGCTTTAAAATCGTTGGTAAAAAGAGAGGTCCGAACTATCAAGTGACGTCAAATGACAGGAGCGTCATACTACTTCCATATAAAATGTGGTTTTGAAGAGAGAGATAGATTGACTAGTTTTATAATGCTAATCTCGGTTATTTTTTGATCTATTTAATTTCTGTTTTCACTATTGTTATTATAATATTCGATAGTTTTTGAAAATAATTTCAGTCACCGAATATGTTTTTATGAATATACTCTATTAACTTGACAAAGAGTGGCATAGTTAGCGTAAAGAAAACGCAATCGGTTAGTTGTGAGTTATAAAGGGCACTCTTTTCCCCACTACCTCAAGAAGTCTGCCAAGAACTATAGTATGTTAACCATTTCTAATCACTACTAAGTATAAAACAAAGTCGCTTTCTCTGTCCCTATACCCCTATGAATGCATAAATCTTTAAAACTACGCAACAGATTTTGATGCGGTTTCTTTTAATGGATAGAGTGATTCAAGAGGAAGGTTTATTTGTATAATACATGCATAATATAGTAGAGAAACACTGATAATTTCTGGGGAAATCCGGGGCGGGTCGCTAGTCTTGTTTATAAAAGAGTACACGTGTCTGGTATATAGGTTATCATTGAGGCCACCCACGATGACCACGAGTAATGTGTTTTTTTCCTTATTTTGTTGTAGAACTCGCAAAAATATATTTATTTTAAAAACTTATCAATATACAAAACAAACACGTGCCCTGGTAGTGAAAAGGTCTTGATAATAATTATAAGAAAAATACCACAAATTAGAGAAACAATTCGGATATGAACTTGTTACCTTTGCTATCACCCAATCTATATCATTTTCTAATCGACAGGGACAAAATGAATCAGTCTTTTAAATTTTGATCGATCTGTATGCAAAATTATTGAATGGCTATGTTTTATTTCATCATCTTCACTTGTTTAATATTATGCAAACTGACGTTAGTCATCGTCATCGTCACCCTATATATATATAGGCTCGTATTTATAAAGCGATCTCAAGATTAAGAGCAATATTAAGTATGGATTTGACAGGCCACATTGTATTGAAATGAAATTTCTGATACGAACTCAAACTAGCTGCCAATATCAAGCGCTGTTTACAAATACGGGCCTTAGGTATACGTTCTTGCACTCAAGTATATAATCACATATTATGTAGAGTAAGGCTATTATAAACACATAAGCTTCCACTTATGTAACAATCATAATATGGGCGCTGAATCATTTTAATATCTAATAGTTAGTACTCTACCGACGTCAAAGGTAACGAACATAACTGGTATACCTAAAGGTAGATACATACTCACGCCTTTATCCCTAATGGGGTGGGCAGAGCGTAAACGACCTAAACAAAGGTCGTTCCGCCACGTCTGACAAACTTTTGAGGGTTATTTAAAATAGATTTGTAGGTATATTGCTGTAGTGACAGGTTGTCAGCCCATCGCTATTACTGTATACTACAATATACTGTAACCCTCGGATCCCTTAGCTGATTTTTACAGCATGCCCGGTAGGAAATGCAGCTCGCACATTCTATGTTTTTCTCTTGCTCCCAGTCCAGCATGGAAGAATATAGATTAAGTAAAGATTTATAAAATACTAGCGACCCGCCCCGGCTTCGCACGGAAATTATCAGTGTTTCTCTACTATATTATGAATGTATCATACATATAAACCTTCCTCTTTAATTACTCTATCTATTAAAAGGAACCGCATCAAAATCCGTTGCGTAGTTTTAAAGATTTATGCATACATTGGGATCTAGGGACAGGGAAAGCGACTTCGTTTTATACTATGTAGTGATGATACACAAAGAAGGCAAGTTCAATTTACTAATAATAATGTGTAAAAAAGCCGCCATTGTTAGACGATAAAGCTGAATAGAATTTCAGGGTCAATAGATCGATGATCCATGAAGAATCATTCACATTTCGTATGGCATGGCTGCCCTACCGTGCTTCAAAATCGTAGTCATAATTTATGAACTAATTGAAGTTTGGTCCCAAGTATTTTAAAAGGCAATCAAAATTATGTGTTTCTCATTTTAACATTTTATTTTCATCATATAA
Source organism: Scrobipalpa costella (assembly GCA_949820665.1). Lineage (NCBI taxonomy): Eukaryota > Metazoa > Arthropoda > Insecta > Lepidoptera > Gelechiidae > Scrobipalpa > Scrobipalpa costella. The sequence continues at coordinate 12,642,373 of OX463312.1, forward strand.
ATAGTTCGTTTTTATGAAATGTGTATGTCATTCAAAGAGATCCTATGCTCGTTTGACAACTTCAGCGCATTCAATCTGGACATCTGTCCGTACTTCCCAGTCTCCGAGCATATTCCTTTATGATATTTCATAAGATAAGAAATTTCATTTCATTTATTTATTCATAAACAATTACAAATTGTGTTTGAAATTTATACATAAATACAATTCACATCTAAATAAATAGCATTAAAATAAAATACAATCAAATATTAATAACATGTAAAAAAAAACAATTAATATTTAAATACAAAGTTATGTGAATTATAAAATATGTCCAAATCAATATAAACATGTACAGTACCTCCCTAGTTATTATATTAGTAATGTAGTCAGTATACATACATACATACATATAATAACGCTTTTATCCCTAACGGGGTAGGCAGAGCACAAACGACCTAAATAAAGATCGTTCCGCCACGTCTGACAAAGTTTTGAGGGTTATTTTAAGATATATTTGTAGATATATTGCTGGAGTGACAGGTTGTGAGCCTAAATTGCAACAATATACTGAAACCCTCGAGTCCCTTAGCTGGTTTTCACAGCATGCCCGGAAAGAATTGCATCTGGCACATTCTATGTTTTTGTCTCGCTCCCAGTCCAGCACGGTAGTCAGTGTACCTACAGAATATTGATGTAAGTCCTAACGGTCAAGTGTTCACACTAGAGTTTAACACGTAGACGGTTGTCATGCATACATACATCTGTACATACATAACCGTTACCTAAGCTGTGTTTGTGTTTGGCATCTTACCGGTTGAAGTGACGACGGATCTATGACGTAATATATTGATTTCACAAATCAGCAACACTTTGTGAAAAGTGAAAATCTCTTCTTAGTATGACAATATTGAACATAGATATATTATAATGACGTCATAGTTCAACAGTTAGTTCTTAGTACACTTTAAGATAGCTCAAGTAGCTGTTATATTCTGTCCATTTACGTGTAATTGTAATTGCCATGTTTACGATATTAAAAGTAGGTACCTAGTTTTCCTAAAACTTAACAAGTAGGTACTTAAAGGTGCTTATTTATTATCCCCTATATATATATGCAATAAATAATGTGATTTTGTATAATCAATCTTGCTGTACTTACCTCAATTATATTTCAAGAGCTAGTGAGAGAAGTTTTTAAAAAAATCTTAAAATTTGTCTAAGTAGGTACAGTTCAATAGGTGAGGTGATAGTGGTCGTTACTCAAAACCATGTCAGAGGCCTAATAGCTGTGCTACTAGGCGGTTTGAAAACTTTGACACCAGGGTTAATCGGGTCATTATTCGACTTAAGAATCCACTCGCTAAGGAGAAGAATAGGTAAGGTATTCTAGAATCTTCAGCGTGCGTGCCTAAATGTTCTCGTAACCCCACATAAGAAGCAGTCCTGCAGTCGAGGTGCAATTTGAGCGCGTAAGTATAAATGCCTGAAATAGATCTGGAGGAGGTGACGACGGCAATTGTACGCCAATTGAGACAAAAGGATAATCTTTGGACGCATGTCAAGGTTAGCTCTTTCGGCCGGCTGATGTGACTTGACACGCTAGATTTATTAGCCAAGTTTAGGTAATAGATATTAGGTTTTTAGCTAGTTTAGGTAATAGATTCGTTACGTATGTCGTTGTTTTGTAATAATTAGTAAAGCAATCTTGTTCATTATTATTAATTAAAGATACTAATTGTACGCCAATTGAGACGAAAGGATAATCTTTGGACGCATGTCAAGGTTAGCTCTTTCGGCCGACTGATGTGACATCACACGCTAGATTTATTAAATTATTAGCCAAGGTTAGGTAATAGATATTAGGTTTTTGGCTAGATTAGGTAATAGATTTGTCGTATGTTAACTGTTGCGTGATTCTAAGGAAATTTAAAGCTAAGAGGAAAATTCAGAGAAAATTGTTTATGAATTACTATCCTCAAATACTTGGGAACTTTGTAGATGTTGGTTTGCTGGAGTTTGTTAATTTTAGCAAACTAAAAGGGAAGGCATACGCATGCATTGGTTATCCTGGACACATAGCAATAACTGATACAATTCTTAGAAACGTCTTGTTGTATTTAATCATCTTATTCGCCAAATACGTAATAGGTACTTTGCTATACCTACCTTAGTGCATCATAAATTGCAGTTTGTGAAGATAGACTTCCATAGTAAAACATAGAATATTCCAGCTGTCCTTTTTCCCGGGCTTATTTTAGAAGTCAGTAAAAAAGCTTCAAGGCTTGTGTTGTGGATTGTAATTTAGACGGTGGGCCGACAACCTGTCACTATTAGCGATATACATTACAATCTAAAAATTACCCTCAGTATTTGTCAGATGAGGCTAGGGCGGCTTTTACTAGGTGCTTTACGCTCTGCCAATCCCGTAAGGTAAGAGATAATGGTGTGACTTTATGTAGTCGCATGTATGTACATACATACATATAATCACGCCTTTATCCCTAACGGGGTAGGCAGAGCGTAAACGACCTAAACAAAGACCGTTCCGCTACGTCTGACAAAGTATGTACCAGGTAATATTTTGGTATTACTTAGTGTATGAGAGAGTAAAATGATGAATTTAATTTGTAAAGATCGCTATAGTATTTCCAACTCAATTTTAGAATAATGGTACACAAAGTTTCACGTCATTTAATTCAAAAACACATTTCAATCCGTCTTAACAAATTAGTTAAATGACTAAAACTACTATTTCATTACTTTTATATCTATAATAGCTAAAACATATTTTAGAAACAAGATCTTCGATTAAAAGACATGAAACTTTATTTACCTTTATTCAAAAACTGAGTTGGAATTACTATAGGTGAAAATGCGGGACCAACAGCAGTATTATATAACAAATTATTACAAATCTATCTTAAATAACCCTCAAAACTTTGTCAGACGTGGCGGAACGACCTTTCTTTAGGTCATTTACGCTCTGCCTACCCCATTAGGGATAAAGGCGTGATTATATGTATGTATGTATGTAAAAACAATTATATTCTAGATGTAATAACTATTGCTATTAATTGATTATTAATCACGATAATTTCGTTAGTAGTAAGTGCTTATGTTATACTCTTGGAAGTAAGTGCTATCATTAAAACATTTCCAATGCTATACCATAGAATGACATTAACATAGAATGTTCCAGCTGCCCTTCCTCCCGGGCATGCTGTAGAAGTCAGCAAAAGGGACTAGAGGGTTATAGTGTATTGTAATTTAGGCGATGGGCTGACAACCTGTCACTATAGCAATACACATTACAATCTAAAATTGCCCTCAATTTTTGTCAGACGTGGCGAAAGCGCCTTTTATGAGGCTTTTAACGCTCTGCCTACCCCGTAAGGGATAAAAGCGTGATTTTATGTATGTATGTATGTATGCTATACCCACTATTAACCACTCAATAAAGTATGGTAGATATTTTTTTTTCTTCCTTCTTTAGTTTTTTTATCTGAATATTTCCGTCATAATCTTTTTTGTTTGTATAAATGACTGGTGCCCGTTTCCGGTGAATGTCATTGTTGATATGATAAAATATTCCCTTCCTTAGTCAAATAAATATGATCGGGTAAAAACGTTTGTCGATATAAGTAAATGACACACTGTCATCTTATCATCATAAAATTTACATATTAATATGACAACTCAGTCTGGTTATACAACAATTGAATTATGATAAATATTTTTAAAATTACATTATATTTTATTATTCTTTATCTTATGGGCACTGCTCCCGTTATTGTAGTAGCCTAGCCATTCATTTCTATTTGTATATTTTATTTTTATATATTATTATCTTAATGTATTTTTGATATCTGTAGCTGATGATGTGTTTACTTAAGTATTAAAGACTGCTTTTATAAAACCGTTTTCCTTGTTTGACTCTTATTGGGTTTATTTTAATGTATTTGTGTATTTGGGACTCGAGGGTTACAGTGTATTGTAATTTAGGCGAAGGGCTGACAACCTGTCACTATAGCAATACAAATTACAATCTAAAATTGCCCTCAATTTTTGGCAGACGTGGCGGAAGCGCTTTTTACGAGGCGTTTAACGCTCTGCATACCCCGTAAGGGATGAAGGCGTGACCATATGTATGTATGTATTTGTCGACATGTTTTTTCTAAATTAGCCGTACAGTGGCGGCATCTCTGGATACACTATTCCTTAACTAATTCTTAGCTAACGCTGTCACGTTCTTCAATTTGTCATAAAAACAGGATGGCATATAAACATATGACATTCCTAATCTAACGTAAGATGCTTAAATAAGAATTGAGAATAGCGCTTGCTCTCTTATTTTACGCCATTTGAGCAGTCTTACGTCAGATTAGGAAACTTAGTTCAATTCAATTTCTTTTATATGATTAGGAAAGTCAAAGTCATGTGTTTGTTTGCTATCCTGTTCTTATGTCAAAGTTAAGAAAGTTACAACGCTAGCTAAGAATTAGAATAAGGATTATGTCGCGAGAATCGATGCCAGCATGACACGACAGCAGAGATGGATGACCGTGTGTTGAAGACCCGACAAACTGGAGTAGACGAAGCCGGAACGCGGACTCCCCTTTCGGAAGCAATTCCCGCGCTAGACTGGAAAAATGCTTCGCTAGGCAGAAGAAGCAGCCATACACCATTTTGTTCAGTTAACTGCATTATTTTGGTATGTTTTTATTTTTAGTTGTTTTTGCGTTCTATACTCTATACTAAAACCAGATGTTTCACGGTTTGGTGACTTTATGTAATTTTGTACATAAATTAGCTCTTGATTTACTCACACAGAGTCTCTGATTGAATAAAGTTGCCAGACAAAACAGGTTTAACTAAATTGGCTCTACTAATTGCTAAATTAGTCAAATTTAATAACGTAACTAAACATTTGATGTCGTTTGTTTTGATTTGATTCATATTTATTAGGTAATATAAGTTTGATTAACATTTATGACCCAAAATATTCTAGAATTGGACTAAAAGATAAATAATATTGGGTAATGCGTTTGGTAACTCATTTAATGTTTAAATCGTACATGTACGTAATACGGGGAAAAATTGCAATATGTACTCTAAAAAATATAATTAACTGGTTATACATTAATGATTACAATAACTAACAGTTATAAGGATAACACAGCTTTATTTCTGCGAACTCTAGAAAGTTACATTGAGGACATGGTCGCGAACTGGCATTTGTTTACACTCATTCCACCGGCTTCCATACCGCAAACTAAGATAATATTGCTCATAGTACATTCATTGCCACGCAGAATCTTCTACACGGGTATAAATAGAGCCAAACTATGGCTAAATTATTACAAACAATGCGATAAATCCACTTATCGGCGGCGCGGGCGCAGAAACCCTCGCAACTTTCAGTACTCACTTTCTCGGGCAAGTCCGCATGTGTACTTCCTGAGTTTGTAGAACAGATAGTTGGTGAACTTGGCACAAGACATTCTGGAGCGTTTTTTGAAAATGGAACGTTATAGGAACACGATCGTCATTTTGTTTGGGTCGCGGCGCGGGCGTCGGTCGCCGAGCGGACACGACCGGTCGACGCACATACCACCGCACTATTGAACCGCTTGTACAACATACAAGTCGAGTACTCCTCGCGATAGCACGGGGGCCGCCCCAAAATGTGCACTCAGTCGGGTCAGCCGTCCATAATATCACACTGTTTTTTTGCAGATGCTCGAACGTGACCCTTTGGCGATTCACGTGCGGTCTGTTTATTTATTCAGCTGTCGCCAGGGAACAGATTTTTGAAAGCACGATTGAAAGCTGCACCACCCTCCCTCCACGTGACGTCTTTGTTTGGATTCTCACTGAATTTAAACTTTGTAATACTGATGTTTTTTTTTAACCGAGTGGAGCGGCCGGCCCCGCACCGCGGCATGCACTGATATATTTTCCGCTACAACAAGCAATTAATGTCAATGACTGACGAAATCGAAGCAGATCAGAACAGCGTATCTCGGTCTATAATTGTCTGTTTAAAGGTACTGCTTGTTTTATGGAGGAATAATTTTACATTCTTCTATGCTGTTGGACTGGAAGTGATAATTTACCACATTCAACAGCTAGCATAATCGTGAATCTACATATGTTGTGTTAGTTTCTTATGTCATTAAAAATGAGAATTTTACTACACCATAAAGAACCCATTAAATACTGTGAGTATTAACTAATCTACTTATTCATCTAAGTCAGGGGTATGAATGGGTATGGGTAGGTAGGTAGGTACTCATTGTAAGCGCGTCAGATGGTCAAACTTTGTTTTACTTTCTTTGATATCCGTCACAAAATTAACTTTCGTGTATTTTGCAATTTTTGCAAACATAATCGTCCAATGTTAGAAAATTACTCAATATTATTTTTACTTTTTCCAAGTCATTCTTCATTAATTAACGAAAACGCAAAGTTATATAAAATTGTAAACGATGGATAAAACGTCAGTAACGATTTAAAATGGATCAATTATATTTTTTTGTATAATTGACAGATTAGACATATTTTTGCGATCCTAGTTAAAATTTCGAATCATGAATTTGATGTTTAACGAAATGAGAGTACTTTCTGTCTATCTCAAATTAAAAAGGAGTAAAACAAAAGTAAACTGGCATCTATTCCCAATAAAAGATCTACAGTGGGCTCGATTCTAGGTACCACTGGCTAAAACCACAATTAAAATCTATCTGTCACTTTCAAAATAATAAAATTGAAAAAGGACAGGCCATTTACACTTTGTCTGCTAGATTTTGACGCGCTTTTGCACTTCTTCTTGCAGTGCCGTATCCTAAAGGATGTTGGCGACCATCTCTCTAAAAGTATTCCTATCTTCCGTTAATCTTCTTAAGTCAATTGCAGCCTTATATCCAGAACATGTTTTGAGGTTATTATACCAAGATGTTCTTTCCCTCCCTCTTCCTCTTTTCCCTTCTATTTTACCCTCTATTATTGTTTGTAGTATAATATATTTTTGATTTCTGTATATATGTCCATAGTATGTGATCTTTCTTTTCTTCAAGCTTTCTTTTCACGCGCTTTTGCACGTTTCCCTAGTATTTCTGTCAATTTTATCCACCATATCATATGATGGCGGACAAAAATGACAGATAACGCATAAAACCACCGCCTATAAATTAAAAACCGGAAAGAATAAATCTCATTTTTCAATGTTTTTAGTCTGAAAGTGACTAATACTTTTTAGTTTTAGTTTAAGCCGGCAAATCTAGAATCAAGCTCATTATTTACCTATAATAAGATGCAAATTGATTAACAAATCGAAAATTATAGGGAACAACACACTTCACAACTTACTGCTAAATGAACAAACACATAATAACCTATAGTTATCGATTCAGTATTGTATATAAGTAGAGACGAGACTCATTATTTACAAATTGAGATGATTATAGAAATTTGCGTAAAAGAACCTTCGAGTGAAGAAAACGACATGGTGTTTCAATTAAAACGGTTTCCGTATTTCGTAATTTCAATACGTGAACCGATTATAATTAAGTTTTCACGACTAAAAATACGTTTGTATGTTTTATAAGTATTGTACCTATTTTCACGAAAGAATTTTGTACATTTTTATAAACAAGATGTAACCTTAGAACTTATCGTCTTTTCTGTAAAGCTGTTTTTCCTTGACGTACACTCCGAAGTGCGTAAAACTTGCTGTGTTATTTATGTTCCGTAGTAGGAATCACTAAGTACAGAACTAATAGTACTCTTTAAGTATTTTATATCGTTTTAAAATCGAAGCTACGTTACACAGCAAGATTCTTGACTTAGCATATATCCAGCTATTTATTTTATTACACTTAGGTTAAGAATTGGTCTCGCGCTTTGACTAGATTCCGTCGGCGTACTTGACAATGCGGCAATTTATACTATGCCGACTTCGGCATACCTGAGCTGGATTTGTATGAAACACTATAGTCTGTCAACGTCGTGCTTACCGCGCCTTGGGGGTACAGACGTGCGCGGGGACGCGGTAACGGGGGTGCGGGCGGTGAAGCAGGAGGGTGAGCGAGCACGACGCAATGTGTTCATGTTCGCAATCGCCGCGTGCTACCGCGTCCCCGCCAACGTCTGTACCCCTAGGGCGCGGTAAGCACGACGACGTTGACAGACTAAGTATATTACACACACTAGAATATTAAGTTGCCACACTTAAGCAGTTACTTTTAGGAGGAAGAGTGCGCGGAGATTTAATTTTAGTTTATTTGGGAAAAGAAACAGTACAGCATAAGTTTTACGAACTGTTAAAGTTATTTCGAAATGTACAACCAACTAGTATTTCCACATACATACATATAATCACGCCTTTATCTCTAATGGGGTAGGCAGAGCGTAAACGACCTAAACAAAGATCTTTCCGCCACGTCTGGCAAAATTTTGAGGGTAAGATAGATTTATAGGTATATTGCATATATATTGGTAGTATTTCCACATATTACAGCCAATTAAGAAATAGTGAGATTACTACAGCAAAAATAGATGGCAACATTGCCAGAATATAAACTAAATATAAAAAAAGAAAATGAAGGACACTTATAAAACACTTCACAAAAAAATCTAGGAAGGTGTTGACCATCGATTCTAAACTTCTTTTCTAAACTTGGCCGCTGATAGTGCACAGATGTCTAGGTTCTCAAAATGAGTATTATAAAAATTCATTAGACGACGAGTAGGAACACGCAAGCCAGAGTTAGTGCGACTATTACTAATCGCAAAGAACTTATAAGATCTATTCTGTCGTCTCTGCCCCGTCCGCGGCACAACGAAACGGTTTTTTTGGGTTAATGCAATACAGTCCTAGCTGTTATGGCACAAACCATGTAACATCATAGCACTAAGTAAAAGAAAAAATCTTCTATTTTCTAAAGTCATCAATCATCATATTATAAGTTAAAAGTGAATTTATGTAGGTTATAATACATACTTACATACATGTAATTACGCCTTTATCCTTAATGGGGTAGGCAGAGCGTAAACGACCCAAACAAAGGTCGCTTCACCACGTCTGACAAAGTTTTGAGGGTTATTCAAGACAGATTCGCATGCACATTGCTTTAGTGACAGGTTGTCAGCCCATCGCCCAAATTGCAATATACTGAAACCCTCAGATGCCTTAGCTGGTTTTTACAGCATGCCCGGGAGGAAATGCAGCCGGCACATTCAATGCTTTTCTCTCACTCCCACTCCAGCATGGAAGTGCAAAATGCAATGCACACATAAATTCTCAAAGAGATCTTTAATCTAAGATTGATAGTACATTATAAGTGCGGCACGTTGAAAATCACAGCCGAGGCGATATTGCTAGTTTGAGCCGTAGGCAAGGATTACACGAAAGCAGGGGCTGTCATTTTCAAAGCGCACGTAATAGTATGTCATACGACGTTTTATAACATATTTGCGAAGAAATATAAAATAAAATCATTTACTTCTTTTTACAAAGTGCATTATAACAGTTTTGATTGATACTTTTAAGCCAAAGGCCTGTGTCAGGAGGCACCGCTTTTCCATAAAATACAGTTTGATTGACTTTGCCTTAAATAAAAAAATCAAAGAAAACTGAAACTATAATTATAACACTTCTTTAATACTAATACTAATGTGCCTGTTTGTGTGATTGTGCGCGTGTATGCGTGCGTACGTGTGAGAGTTTACGTGTTTTATACCCATATACTTATGTATTTGCTTTGATTTTATTAATAAATAATATTAGTTGTTTATTATCTTTTCTACCTCTTCGTATGTTTTATCTTGTATCCATTTTGTAATATAACCTTTGCATTAGTGTGAAATCTTGCTGTATAAATTTAACTCTTTATTTACTGAATTCCGGTCGGCTACCTAATCTAGGTGATTGAACGAGGGTACTGGTTTTTACACAGAGCGACTTCCATCTGACCTCCGCAACCCAGAAGGGAAACCAGACCCAATCCTAGATTACGTCAGAGTTTTCAAGCCGCCAATGCTTAGCACTGGCCTCTGACATGGCTTAACGACTATTATCTACGGTATTAAACGATACTAACCGGGACCGACGGCTTAACGTGCCTTCACGGAAAAAGCACCGAATAAACGTACATATGAAATTCGAAAACCGAAAAACACATTGGTACGTCGTGGGATTCGAACCACGACCCCCCGCCCAGGAGGTAACGGCCCTATCCACAACACCATCCGGCTCCTATATTGAATTATAATACAAAATAAATATAGAAATATTTGTGAAAAAAGAGACCCTTTTACGAGCAAATGTGTTATAAACAATAGTACTTATGGATAGTTACTTCCATGCTGGACTGGGAGAGATAGAAAAACATAAAATGTTCCAGCTGCCCTTCCTCCCGGGCATGCTGTTGAAGTCAGCAAAAGGGACTCGAGGGTTACAGTGTATTGTAATTTAGGCGATGGGCTGACAACCTGTCACTATAGCAATACATATTACAATCTAAAATTGCCCTCATTTTTTGTCAGACGTGGCGAAAGCGCCTTTTACGAGGCGTTAAACGCTCTGGCTACCCCGTAAGGGATAAAAGCGTGATTTATGTATGTATGTATGTACTTATGGAATGTGTCACTACATCAGTAGATAATACAGTGCAGATAGATCGGAAGCCAGCACAATGGACAGGTATATTCAATAGATTATGGAGACTGTTGCCGTTAATTGAGATATGGCTTGTGTAAACTGAGGAAATCTCTATACCGGGTGTAAGGGAAACTGATAGGGGTTTCTCAGTCAACGTAACTGAAGAACTGTGTATACTATACCGTATCTTATTTTATATACCATATTTTACGCAAATAAAGAATATTTTATCATCTTTTTATGAGCAAAACTTTCTTTTTTTTTTTCAGAACTTTCCATACAAAATGACCACCTCGATCTGACAATTTGTATGGAAAACAATTTTTCTTTCACTTCCTGAGAAAAGGTCCGGGTGATTGTTGAGTTTCGTTGACTGAGCGACCCCTATCAGTTTGCGGGACGCTGTCCCTTAAACCCTGTATATGCAGGTCTCAAGTTTAGGCGCTTTAGGATACCAATTATATCTGAATGGTGTTAACGTTTAGGTTATAATAATATTATACTAGGCGAATGATTTGTGTGGAATGATGCTCGCATTTATAAAGCGATCTCAAGATTGAGTGCAATATTAAGTACACACCGTTTTGTACTGAAGAAATATTTCTGATACAAACTAAACTCGCGATCAGTTTCAAGAGCTGATTATTTAAGGGTATCTGCTTCTTCACCTGCGGGGGTCAAGTTTCGCTGGACATTAGGAATTTTATATCATAACCAGCATAAATTTAATTGCTACGTGGCCTTACCACTCTTGACTAAGCCCTTATGCAAATGAAATTAGCATATACTTCCTCTTCAAACCTTAAAATTACCGTTACATTACACGTTAAGTAATTTAAATAATTTATTCCATTGTTTGTACAAGCAATAAGCAATAATACTATAGTTGATAATTAATAGCTATTCGATAGATACAATTGCATGTGCTAACGGACCATAGAATACCTTACTCAATTAGGAGATCCTATTCAATGGATGACTTGAGTAATTATGCAAATATGTAAAGCAGTTGATAATACCTAGGATTTGCAAATATTGGTTCATAATAATGTGGGTACTAAAGGTGACGGCACACTTAGCTGGATGAGTGCGTTGCTTTGTTGGTTCTAGTCTTGGAGCAATCAATAGGTATCATTATTTCTGCTGACGGCTACCTAATCTAGGTGATTGAACGAGGGAACTGGTTTAACACAGAGTGACTGCCATCTGACCTCCGCAACCCAGAAGGGAAACCAGACCCAATCCTAAATTAGGTAAGAGTTTTCAAACCGCCAATGCTTAGCACAGGCCACTGACTGACATGGCTTAACGACTAATATCTACGATATTAACTGGGACCAACAACGGCTAACGTGCCTTCCAAATCACGGAAAGGTCCGATTTGATGTACATATGTAATTCAAAAACCGAATAAAACATTAGTACGTGGTGGGATTCGAACCACGACCTCCCATTCCGGAGGCGCCGCAGCGGCCCTATTCACTACACCATCGGGCGTACATAGGATTTGTAAATACGTAATTGGTTCATAATAATGTGGGTATTAAATGTGGGTCTAGTCTTGGAGCAGTCAATAGGTATAACCCATTTAAATAGGTAATACTAGGGATAGGAATGAAGAAAGGTTTTAGTCGTAAACTTGTATTTTAAAGAAAATGGAAAAACAAAATGTTCATTTAGTATCAAGTGTATCTACGGTACAGACTACAGACCACCTACCACTTCTTCTTCTTCTGTCGAGTGGGTATCGAGTCTATCGACCCGATGAACCCTGGTGACAGAGGTTTTAAACCGCCTAGTAGCACAACTATCAGGCCTCTGACATGGTTTGAGTAACGACCACTATCAAAGACAGCGACCGGGACTGACGGCTTAACGTGCCCAACTAAGCACGAAATCTTTTCCTTTTTCAGACAATCAGGTGATTCAGCCTGCAAGGTCCTAACCAAACTGGGGAAAAATTCACAAAGTGATAAATTCTCAAATATCAACTTTGTGTTTCCCCCCTGGGAATCGAACCCAGGATCTCTGGATCAGGAGTCATTGGCACTAGCCACTAGACCACGGAGGCAGTTAACCACTTACGTAGAGAGTTGGCACATGCGAAGAATTTATACAGTTCTGTGTATTAGTTATTAACTGCCTCCGTGGTCTAGAGGACAGAGCCATGGGCTTACGATCCGGAGATCTTGGGTTCGATTCCCAGGGGGGGGACAAAATTATTCTTTTATTTTTTTATTATTTGTCAATTTATCACTTTGTGAGGTTTTCTCCAGTTTGGTTAGGACATTGCAGGCTGACTCACTTGATTGTCCGAAAAGTAAAAGGATTCCGTGCTTCGGAGCGCACGTTTAGTCGTCGGTTCCGGTCTCTGTCTTTGATAGTGGTCGATACGCCATGTCAAAGGCCTAATAGCTGTGCTACTAGGCGGTCTGAAAACTCTGACATCAGGGTTTATCGGGTCGTTTGACTCGAGAATCCACTCGCTAAGAAGAAGAGTATTATACTATTTTCAAATTAGATTCAGAATAAAGGTAAACAAAGTTTCATGTCTTTATATTCAAAAGCACATTTCAAAAATAAATTATATGTTATAGCAAATTAGTTAGATGACTTAAACTACTATTTGATAATGTTATCATATCTAATAGCTAAAACTTATTCTAGAAACAAGAACTTCGATTAAAAGACGTAAAATTGTGTTTAACTTTATTCTTAATCTCATTTGGAAATAGTATAGAGTATTTTTGTCTCCCCCGAAATGTGGTAAGGAAGTGGGGTATCTGGACATAAAGAGCCAAAACCAGTCGAAATAGGTAGGTAGGTACCTAATCTCTTACGCTGATTTGTAAAATCTCTTTTGGGACGGATATAGACACAAAAGATTCCATTTCAATGAACATTTTACTCGTGCCAATAGACTGATTAGTTCTGGTGGATAACACTGGGAAATTCGCATTTGTTGCTATGTATGTACAATGTACATCATCTGTTTCTTGAGGAAGAGTTGTTCAGTTTCATGAGTAGATAGGTCGAGAGTGCTAGGTACTATACATTAGTTTGAACTTCTTCCTACTCGATAACAGATGGCACTATTTTAATCAAAGATGCAATAAGCTAACACTTTTTGTACCTATGAATATTGAAGAATCTACATTAATGCTAGGTACATATAAGGGATATGTTCCCAGAAACTAGGGGTTTCTCAGTCAACAAAACTAAACAAAAACTGGGAAATTAATCTTAAAATAAAGGCTTTTCTATACAAATTGTCTGATCGAGGTGGTCATTTTGTACGGGAAAGTTAAACTAAGTACTTTTTCATTTCCTGAAAGAACTTCCTGGTTCAGTTCCGTTTAGTTGAAAGTAGTTGAAAGTTGTTCAGTTTCGTTGACTGAACAATCAATATCAGTTTCGTATTAGTCAGTATGCTGTCTCTTAGGGCCGTATTTGTAATCAGCTTTCAAGAGTGACAGACAGCGAGTTTGAGTTCGTATCAGAAATGTCATTTCAGTACGAACTGGCCTGTCAAATCCATACTTAATACTGCTCTGAAGTTTGAGATCGCTTTAAAAATACGAGCCTTATACTCCGTATGTAACCAAATAGATAAGTACCAACGTTATAGAATTGATTGCTTGTTTTTATTACGGAAACAAACAGTTCTAAACCATTACCAGTGTAACACAACTAATTATTCATTCATTTGTCAATGCAAATTTGAACTAAACAGTAGGTACAAAACAATCGTTTTGCTAACAAAGCGCAAATTAGATTTACCTCGGTGTTAATCTATAATTAATCTATTGTTATTAATAAATTATAGACTATTCATCTCAGATTACTTGTTGACATAATTACCGATTTTGTAGCAGGAATTCCTTCCTATGTGACACTTAACAATGTATTAAAACATTATTGTGCACTTCTTAGAAGCGGGTAATGCCAGCTTACTGCGTGTACATACATACATATAATAACGCCTTTATCAATAATGGGGTAGGCAGAGCGTAAACGACCTAGAAAAAGGTCGTTCCGCCACGTCTGACAAAGTTTTGTGGGTTATTTATGATACATTTGTAGGTAGGTATGTGTATTTGGTATATATGGTTGTTAATGTTTTATCACTAAAAGACGAACAAGTGTTATTACATACATACATATAATCACGCCGTTATTCCTAATGGGGTAGGCAGAGAGTCAACGACCTAAACAAAGGTCGTTGCGCCACGTTTGACAAGTATTGAGGGTCATTTTAGATAGATCTGAGTATTGCTGTAGTGACAGGTTGTCAGCCCATCGCCTACATTACAATACACTGAAACCCTCGAATTCCTTAGCTGGTTTTTACAGCATGCCCGGGAGGAGATGCAGCTGGTATATTCTATGTTTTTAAAAAAATCAACGACTCCTTACTTGTTTGTTGAACGGAGGTGTTAGACCTCAACGTTTCGACTCTTCATGTAGTGTGAAAAATCACACAAGTCGAAACGTTGAGGTCTAACACCTCCGTTAAACAAACCAGGAAGAATTCGATGATTTATCAGTTGTCCGTGTTGGTAGCCAGGTACAGCTATAAGAGGTAAGTATGTACACTTTGCGTATTAAAGTTATCCATGATTCCGTATTTGTAATCAGCTCTCAAAAGTTACAGCGAGTTTGAGTTCGTATCAGAAATGTAATTTTAGTACAAACAGGCCTGTCAAATCCATACTTAATATTGCTCTCAAGTTTGAGATCGCTTCAAAATGACGAGCCTTAGTGGTCAAGATACGGGCTTTAGAGTGCATTATGAAGCACAAAATCAAGTCACAATAATAATTTATCAACATTGAAGGCATGACAGCCAGTTTTTATGATCTTCGTCACAAATCTTTGTTTACTTTTTGCAAAAATAAGAACAAAACGATTTTTTACTTTCATCACGAACACCTAATTTATATCTACTTATTTAAACGACTCTTCAAATATTTTTTTCAACAGTTCCAAGTATTCTTTGTTTATGTATAGTATAATTAGTTCCAGACGTCATACACGTCCATACATCCATGAAGCAGGTTATTGTTGGTTTTTCACGGCAAATAAACATTCAGAAACGTCTTCATCTGTCTTTAGACAACCGTGATACGTACACACGCTTACAACGGTCAATACAAACCAATTTTATTTGCCAAATATTACAGAAATTTTAAGTTTTTAATTTTATGGACACCATTCATTATTTTCAGCCAGATTAAATCACATACTATGTATTTCAATGACATTGTAACAGCGGGTCCTTTGAAACTTTTTTGAATTTATTATAAAACGTATCATGTATTATTTTACAATAAATAAACATGATAAATTTGAAGGGCAAGGTAAAGTATCTAAAGGGCAAACGATGGTAATCTTATTAATCTGAGTAAGACACATTAAAACAGTTGTAATATTTAATCCTTTAACATAAACAAAATTATATATTATCAGTAGATATACATACATATAGTCACGCCTTTAACCCTAATGGGTAGGCAGAGGTCAATGGTAAACATAGGACGTTCCGCCACGTCTGACAAAGTTTTGAGGGTTATTTAAGATAGATTTGTATTTTTAAGTGACAGATTTGCTTTTTTTTTGTGTTTGAATTAATTACAGGTATATATTGCTGTAGTGACAGATTCACAGCCCATCGTCTAAATTGCAATTTACTGAAACCCTTGGATCCCTTAGCTGGTTTTTATAGCATGCCCGAGAGCAAATTCAACTGGCACATTCTTTTTCTTTTTTTTTACTTTTTCTTACGCTCCCAGTCCAGCATGAAAGATATAGATCATTTAGTGTAATTATTACAACATAGTAAACATGACGTCCTAAACCATGTCAGAGCTGTGCTACTAAGCGGTTTCAAAAGTTTGACACCAGGGTTCTTCGGGTCGTTGTTCGACTCGAGAATCCACTCGTCCTTATGATATAACTCTATAAGTATAAAGTACAGTTTCGTTCGACATTGACAATAATCAATAGATAAACAAGACCTTTCTTGTTTTATCGTGAGGGTTATCGTCTCGAAAAAGTATACTTGGATCGTAGTTTTTCAAAGGCCCAATACGTGTTTGACATGATAGTGTGACGACATCTGTCAAAGTAATTTTTTGTGCTCTCTGAAGCAAGGAATGTAGGCCGAAGCACATACTCGACTCGACAAGTATGTACTTCGGACTACATTACTCTTCACTAAATTGGAAACTATCATTTGCTGTTTACAACCTACAAAATCGGTGGTAGGCTCCGTAAGGGGCCGATTGGCTCGCAACCACCCTCTCACCGGAGTCAGGCGCCAAACAGCTGCGCCAGCATTGCTGTGTTCCGTCGATGCATGGGATTGCCATTGCCATAACAGGCATCTTCTGGGTGAGCTCGCTTTATCGTCAAATCTATCACGGTCATCCCTGACTAGGGTCAAAAGCAAACCCATTTATATTTAAAAAAAACATTGAATTCGAACTAACGACCACCAGATGGAGAGTTTATGTTAAAGGCAGTCAATAGGACCCTGTCTGTGTCTAGAAATATTTGTAGTAGTATACGATAAGTCATTTAGTTAGAACAGTAGCACGGATTGCCGTGGGTTGTAATCCCACTCGTCTAAATAAATAAAATACTTTTCATGTTTTATAAAAGACCCTATATGCGATAATTCTGTCGGTTCAAAGTGCGGTCATTCCTACACTGATACCGGTTGGGTAAAGGCCAAGGCACCACCGTCGTCGGTGCGCGTACGCATACAAGGCTGCTTCCTTCCGCTCTTTCGCGAAATGTTACCACATTTACATAATGTTACATGATGATAAATGTGTTATTTATTATTGATTTATGTTGTTTATAATTTTGTTAGATAAATATTGGTGCAACCTTGCTGCGGGCATCGTGTATTAAGTAGATCCTATAATCTATACTTATATAATTAATATCTAAAATACAAGTTTTAACTATGCCATTAGAAGGTTTACTAACCGGATGTAAAGAATGTTTATTTCCATGGAGAAATATTTCATACCTACGGAAAAACTTAATAAGTCGTATCTATAAAAATAAGTATTTTATGCCTTCCTATCAGTGGGAAGGCATAAAATACTAGGGTTTTAACTTATAAAAGGTCAAATAAATACCTTTTATGCATTTAGGTTAAAACTACCCAACTGTGTTCTACCTAGTATTGGAGTTATTCAGGTAAGTTACATTTCATATAAATTTTGAGAAACGTGGGTTAGATGAGTACCTGCTTAACCCAAATTTTAAATTTTATGCAATGAACTTAAGCAGTTAAAGTTTTATGAGATGTGAGTACCTTTTACCAGAACAAAGAAAATAAGTAGGCAGGTAAGTATACCTAGAAGACCACATAAGCACTTTTGCATTTAGAATATCTTTCAAATTTGGATGCCATTTATTTTTGGAGTTTCCTACTATCCGACCATTTTAAAGATTCATTGCGTTGGAGTTCACCTCGCACTTGGCCCCCGTAACGTAACTTACCCTGACTTTATTGTTCCGCAAGGAATTATCGCGGCAGGAAGATATTGTGGCTGGATTTTGGTGGAAAACAATTTGTGATTTGGGCTACTACTAGGTACTATGAGACTGTAAAATTCCACTACTGAGTAAAGGCGTCTTTCTTAAGAAATCTATTTGGACTAAGGTTTCAAACGTTTCAATAGTTCCGTAGAAAATATACATTTCCCAATATATAGTATACTTAGAGCTTCCAAGTAGTTTCAGAGTGGGTGAATCGATTGTATACAACTAAACAACTTTTTTTCTCGTAATATTAACAGATAAGTGTAAATATGAATACCATAAAACGATGACTCTGAATATGAACTCGATGGGTAATATGTTAGTCCAAATGATTATCACTTTAACCTTAGAAAGTTAGTGGTAAACATTGCTCATCTTGTGTTTATCAAAGCAAGTTGTACTAAAGACTGGATAACAAGATCTAATCAGATGTACTTACTTCTTACAGACTCGGAATTTTTACCTATTAAATTCTTTATTAAAAGAGGAAGTTCATTATTATACAAGGTTTAATATGCAATTATTTTTGTAGTTATTTTCTTGTTTATTTCTTTAGCTATCATCAATTACCGTAACCTAATGATTAAACCCAAACTTGCCCTCAAAATGAACTTCAATGAGAAAACACGTAAATAATCGAACGACTCAATCACTCAGAACGATTCAATGAATGGTATTGAATGAAAATGAAATTCAATTTATCATAAAATTTTGGTCGCGTTAAAAAATATCGTTTAATAATAATAATAATAAATTTATTTCATAAAAATTTGTTTACAGTTATTACTTACGGACTAATATAAACTACAAAATTACTTATTATTTCATTAAATTATTTGCTAGAAAATAAAAGGAATGTAAACAATTGGCCATATAATTATAGTTGCTACTTAACATATATTAGATCTGAAAATTAGTGTTTCGATACCTAAACTAAGTAAATATTTACCTGTATCTTAGGTATCTCACACTAGTAATAAAAAGATGATTTTTTTTTTTTGTTTATCATTCGTTTAACCGATGATGAAAATTGTGGTACTCTGTCAATCATCTCATCCTTTTACCACCTTTTACTGTCGTTGGCAATGATTTTGGTAACCTACAATTTATTTTTATTAGCCTTGAATTGTCCCATTGCTAGGCAAAGGCCTCCCTTTATCTCTCCAGGCGTCTCTGTTTACAGCTCCTATCGGTCAAAATTCACAATAAAAATAAACTAAGTCGTTCCGCCATCTTTTACGGGGTCTTCCCCGTCGTCGGCGACCACCCTTCAGGATCCACTCGGTAACAGCGTGCGTCCATTTTTTAGGGTGCATGCGAATTACTAAAATATTATACTTTAAAAGATCTCTGAAACAAATATCAAATAAGAGTACGAGCCATCTGTCACATTTAATAGTTATGGTGACTTTTTCTATTTGATCATCATATTCCTAGCCTTATCCCGTACCTCACGGGTCGGCTACCTAAGCTAGGTGATTGAACGAGGGTACTGGTTTATACACAGAGCGACTGCCATCTGACCTTCGCAATTTAAAAGGAAAACCAAATCCAATCCTAGCTTAGCTCAGAGTTTTCAAGCCGCCAACGCTTAACACTGGTCTCCGACATGGCTTAGCAACTAATATCTACGGTGTTAAACTGTATTAAATGGCTTAGCGTGCCTTCCGAAGCACAGAAGGACTTTTTCTGTTTGATATACTAATAAGAATAAATAGTTTCAAAATCGTCATCCCGTAGGAACTTCCTTCCATGCACAACATTTGCATATAGTTTTGATTATCTTCAACCGAATTCATTACAGTTTTTGAAATTCTCTCTATAATATTGCAACTACACCTATATTTATCGTTTTAAATACAATTGAATGTCACAATTGCTTTACTACGGTGTCTATGATCTATTTTACAAACAATGACATTGAATACAATGATCTTAGGATAGGTCAGTTACGCGATACAGATCATTTCCAATACAAATATTTAAGTATAAAATGATAATAACACAATATGCTAACAATATGATCTGAGACAGAAGGATTAAACAAAGATGTCCATTATTAACAATGGAAACATATTTAAAGCCTATTGTTTTAAAATATTGCGGGACATCCGCAATGATGATGTTCTGAAAACGCACCTACAGATGAACCAGGATATGAGCAGCAGGATTTTGAGCACCACTGGCCTAGTCTAGAGTTATAGTCAATTGCTGGCGCGTCGTCATCGCAAAAATAATGCTGGCCTTAGAGCGAGAGAAAAACATAGAATGTGCCAGCTGCATTTTCTCCCGGGATATTATATTGTAATTTCGGAGATGGGCTGACAACCTGTCACTATATCAATATACCTACAAATCTATCTTTAATAACCCTCAAAACTTTGTCAGTCGTGGCGGGACGAGCTTTTTTTAGGTCGTTTACGCTCTGCCTATCCCATGATTATGTGTATGTATGAAATCTTATTTACCTCTACCACAGAAACTGACCCGCTAACTTGACATGGTAATCTTGTTTGTCTACAACAGGCCCATTGCTCGAACAAGGGTAGATTTCTACAAATTGACATAGGGCTGAAGTCTCGGACAAGGTAGTTGAATTCATCATGGGACAAAGGTTGATTCTATTAATTGTTAAAGGATGAGGGGTTACACAAAAGGTTTTATTGAGTAAGGAACTCTTGACAGGAAGGTATTTTCATAGGACTATTATTTGCCCTTTGCGTGGAAAATGATGTGTAACACAATTTAGAATTTGAAATTGATTTTGATTTGCCTAGATCTGTGTATTAATTCAATCAAGACGTGTTTGGGCCCTTTGTACGGTGGGAAGGTTTTGAAGGCGGCACATTTTTTATGTGTTATTAGTTTTTGTGATGCTGAATCAGTCTTAAAAAAAGGTTGTTATTTCTATGGGAAATTTAAAAAAATATATTTAAATCTTATCGTGTGTGGTATCGAATAAAAGGGCGTTTTGAGGTGATTCTAAAAATGTATCACATCATTTAATGAGGGATAAGGGCAAGGGAATGATGATTACATATTAGTCACAAATTTAAAATTAAAATGAAAAGAACATTTAAAACATATCAAGTTTGGGTTGCTCAAGATTTTTTTTTTATTTATTACATTTCCAAAAATTTAAACACAGATACGATACGATTTAATATTTTTTTCTGAAATATACTTCAAATGCGTTCAAAAGCGTATTTTGACTGAATTATATGGTTTTTGGATTTACTACCCTTGCACACTGTAAATGCCAAATAATTTATTCAAATATTTCTTTTACATATAGCTCATAAAATAATGAATCCGAATCTGACGTGAGGTCATTAGCTTTACCACCATTATAATATTAAAGTAACAGCGTTGTTGCGTGCTATTCGTACTGAATTTTAATATTTTCGGGGAGGGAGTGTGTTTATTTATATTTTTTATTGTTTCATTGTGTTTTGACCGTCTCAACCAAACAAAATCGTGGTTCTTTTTTACCTTTATTTGACAGATATACAAATGTACAAATACAAGGTTTTCAAGTCCTAGGTGTAAAATAAAGATTAATTATTCGTTACCATGTTAAAAACGAACAGAGTAGAAGCGAGGTAAAAGTGAGATTAAGGCCCGTAATTATAATCAGCTCCCAAGAGTGACAGCGAGTTTGAGTTTGTATCAGAAATGTCATTTTAGTGCAAAAATCTTGAGAACGCTTTATAAATACGAGCTTAAATAACACATGTCTTCTCCACAAAGTGAAAGTCGTTGCATAAAATTAGTAAAATATTTACATAAGGCTATTTATTCTGCTTGTTTTCTAATATTCATAGTGCGTTTGGTTTCTTGATATTTCTGCATATGCATTTTCTTCTATCGCGAAAGAGTATTTGAAAGCCTAAACGCAGCAACACACATACCTAGGTCACTTACTGTGCGCAAGGTTGCGCTTAACACGCTGTCAATGCTTTTGCATTGTCTACAACACACATGTGTCACCTCTACGCGCTCGTACTGGCAGAGGGATGCGCCAACTTAGAGTTCATCACTACGCACGCGTAGCGCGTAAGGTAACGCATGGGTGTTGTTGGCAATGCAAATAGCATTGACAGCATGTTGAGCAGAACCTTGCGCGTAGTGAGTGACAGTTGTATGTTGCTTCCCTTATATGTAGTATTATAGTTACTCTGTGCTTCTATGTTGATTCAAATGTATCTGATATGGTTTGCGACCGAAACTGAGACGGCATGACGTGCTTTGCTAAGCTCAGAAGTATCCCTCGTTGCAATCGAATCCAAGACCTCGGGATCGTGAGCTCAGGCTCAGACCACTTGACTAGAAGTCGAGAGCTTAGACTACTAGATTCCAGTAATTTCGAATTTATATTATTTTCTTTCTTTCATATTATACTCACTATATTCTATTAGTAACAAAAACCCAATTCAGAATCAGATCGTCTAAGATATTCAATCAGTTAATGTATTCTAGTATATAAGAAATAAAGAAAAAATATTTATTTAGCTACTACCACGCCGAGAAAGCACCGTGTGAGTTTTGACTACTATCTATTTGTTTTAAAGACAGCGATAGAAGGACGGTCACGAACCGTGTTCGGCAGCGAATTCCATAACCTGGCCGCA
The DNA here is from genome assembly GCA_949820665.1 of Scrobipalpa costella. Taxonomy (NCBI): domain Eukaryota; kingdom Metazoa; phylum Arthropoda; class Insecta; order Lepidoptera; family Gelechiidae; genus Scrobipalpa; species Scrobipalpa costella. Next base: position 12,665,209 of record OX463312.1, read on the forward strand.
TTGACAGTGAAAGAACAAGAGTAAAAATCTGAGTTGTGGTGAGGAATAGACAGTAGTGATTTAACAATAGGACGACATGGTTTGTCCTAGGAACGCGAGAAATTGAAACGTTCACGAAGACAATTGAGAGTGCAAGGGTTTGAAAGAATGTTATAGAGTAAACAGAGAATGTGAGTGTTCCGGCGGAAGCGGATTTTGAGCTATCGGTACTGGACGGTCTATTCCTGATGACGATGATGCTCCGTGGAGGGGCGAAACACAACTACGGCTTGACAATAGCTTTGTGAGTGCAAAAACTCCAAAAATATATACCTACGTAAAGTGAGTAACAAGTATACATTACGCATTATGGTTTCCTCAAGTACGTAAACAATAGGCACTATGGTGTTATGGCGAGTAGCTGAGTGAAGTAAACGACATATTGTGTAGCTCTGCGTGTGGTCCAAAAGCGGTCGTATTGCAAGAAAGGTATACTTAAGTAGGTACTATAAATAAATATATATCTACCTAGGGCTAGATAGATAAAGTAGATAAGGTAGATACATAGATCAATAAAAACGCTTTATTTATATGTCCATAAAACATATTCTTCCATGCTGGACTGGGAGCGAAAGAAAAACATAGAATGTGCCAGCTGCATTTCCTCCCGGGCATGCTGTAAAAACCAGCTAAGGGATCCGAGGGTTTTAATTTATTGCAATTTAGGCGATAGGCTGACAACCTGTCACTACAGCAATATACATACAAATCTATCTTCCTCAAAACATTGTTAGACGTGGCGGTACGACCTTTGTTTAGGTTGTTTACGAGCTGCTTACCCCATTAAGGATAAAGGCGTGATTATATGTATGTATGTAAATTGATTAATATTGCTATTACATACCCACAGATAAGTACGTACATATTCAGAGCTGCAGATTTGCCTGTTATGAATGAATTTGATCGCAGTGAACATTTCGTTAAAAACCTTTTGAAAAATACAAAAAAGAAACAAAGAGGAATATTTTATAATGTCTTATTACGAAGAAATAAAGTAAATAGTCCCAAATCACGAGTTGACAGTTACCAGAAAGTAAGTCCTAGTTACAGAAACAAAGAATACACAAATTAAAATATCACAATAGAAAGTACAGAAAGAAAGAGCAAACTAGCCCAGGAAGGAACTGGCAGTATTAAACAAACTTATTTCTATACCGGGTCTTAAATAACGAAATAACAAGAATATGAAGTTGTTATATTGCTTCCTCTCTACAGTAAAATTAAAATGAGTTTGCAAAGCTCAAATAAAGTTCTTGAATTGAAAACTTAAACAACTTTAAAGTTGGTATCGTAAGTATGCAACGGGAAGTGCACTATGTATTTTGTGATTTTCTACAGTCTTCCATGCTGGACTGAGAGCGAGGGAAAATCATAGAATGTACCAGCTGCACTTCCTTCCGGCCATGCTGTAAAAACCAGCTAAGGGATCCGAGCGGGGGTTTCAGTACATTGCAATTTAGGCGATGGGCCAACAACCTGTCACTACAGCAATATACTAATTATAACGGCGGTGTACTTACGTGCCCGAAGTGCTCAAGAACCTTTAACGCCAAAATTGTCTCCGCCATATGCGAGCACACGACCGAAATTCGAAATCGGCTTGGAATCATTATTAGTATACCTAAAAATCTATCTTAAATAACCCTCAAAACTTTGTACACAAGTCGTGGCGGAACGACCTTTGTTTAGGTCGGTTACGGTTAGGAATAAAGGCATGATTAAATGTATGAATGTATGTATTCTTCCATGCTGGACTGGGAGCGAGAGAAAACATAGAATGTGCCAGTTGCATTTCCTCCCGGGCATGCTGTAAAAACCAGCTAAGGGATCCAACGGTTTCTGTATATTGCAATTTTGGCGATGGGCTGACAACCTGTCACTACAGCAATATACCTACGAAGCTATCTTAAATAACTCTCAAAACTTTGTCAGACGTGGCGGAACGACCTTTGTTTAGATCGTTTACGCTCTGCCTTCCCCATTAGGGATAAAGACGTGATTATATGTATGTATGTATGTATGTATGTATGTATTTTCTACAGTCTTGAGGGATGACACAAAAAGTATACAACTTAATAAAAATTTATGTTTGGAAATTCATCATGGAGCGCACTCTTATATTGAAGTTTGTAGGTCTATTTGTAACACCGTTTTGCGCAGTGGTTTTACGAAGATTAGTTTATTTCATTTTCCGTAATCGTGCAAACCCATGCTCTCCGAAACAAGGAACATGTGGCTGAGTGAAGTGATCATAATATGATAAAAAGATGTCTGATTAGCGAGTTATTTGTAAAAGAGCCTTACTGCAAATCTACTTGCGATAATTATCTAGCCCGACTAGTAATAGAAATAGAAACGGGTAATATATCTTGAAACCCGCAGAATGAAAACAAATCGGACAACGCCGTGAAGCCTGATTCACAAAACCTAGAATTCATAAAAACAATTCGATGTCCATTACGTGGGCGGTTAGAGTATTAATCTCACATGTATTCTAAAGGCTCACTGGCTGCGCAATGTACGTCGAATCGTACTAGTATTTTGGAAATTGTAGTTTTATGAAGCGGGCCTTTGATCGATACTCTGCCTTCGTAGACTTATGGCTCCTCGCTACCTTTGCCTTACGCCAATGCGGCTGTGGCTGTTGATGTAACTGCATACTATGTATAACCCTTAAAGAGAGAACTATAAAGTGCCAAAAGACATATTAAGCAGTTATCAAGACATTTGACAACTTTCGAGGCCCTCAGGCACGGAAGGTCCAATTACTGGAATGTACACTGTATATATATTTCTTCCATGCTGGCCTGGGAGAGAGACAAAAACATAGAATGAGCCAGTTGCATTTTCTTCCGGGCATGCTGTAAAAACCAGCTAAGAGATCCGAGGGTTTCAGTATATTGCAATTTAGGCGATGGGCTGACAACCTGTCACTACAGCAATATACATATAAATCTATTTTAAATAACCCTCAAAACTTTGTCAGACGTGGTGGAATGACCTTCATTTAGGTCGTTTACGCTCTGCCTACCCCATTAGGAATAAAGGCGTGATTATATGTATGTATGTATACTCGGGGGATTGATTCAGAACAGAATCTCATTGTATTTCAAGTCGTTTGTATTTTACTTCATTCATTTTAATTAATTTTGTTATGTTTTTATGCTTACATATGAGTTGCACGTTCACTACTATTTTATATGTCGTCGTATCGAATCCAGTAAGAGGAGGGTCAGCGTATTAGATAATTAGATAATTGTTACGACTACGAGTATTATCCTCCGGTCTAGTATAATACATACATATAATCACGCCTTTATCCCTAATGGGGTAGGCAGTGCGTAAACGACCTAAATAAAGGTCATTCCGCCACGTCTGACAACGATTTGAGGGTTATTTAAGATATATTTGTAAGTATATTGCTGTAGTGACAGGTTGTCAGCCCATCGCCTAAATTACAATATACTGAAACCCTCGGATCCCTTAGCTGGTTTTTACAGCGTACCCGGGAGGAAATGCAGCTGGCACATTCTATGTTTTTCTCTCGCTCCCAGGCCAGCATGGAAGATGATCTAGTATAATGGAGGTAGGGAATAAATACTGCATATAAAACTCATCATACTTTTGCTCCTTATTGGTATCTTTCAATGATCAAATAGGTTGTTTGTTGTTTGAGAAAGTCTCGAGACCATCGAAATTATAGTGTCGAAATCTATCATAATAAAAAGTCCTAAAAAGGTCGCGCATTTGTAACGATTTCCAATAAAAAAGCAATAAAAGACTCATAGCCAAACTCCCACAAATCATTTGAAGGATGCTTCCATACAAGCACAAGGACAGGATCTTATAACCGGGTTACATTTTAATTACCTCCTCAACCAGGGTACTGAAGATGAATAAGAAATAACACAATCTTCTCAAACATGAATAATTTACAGTAAGCGCCTCTTGTGCCATTTTGTGGAAATAACGTATTTTTAGGGCTTCGTATTATAATCGACGAGAATATAATTACGCATGAATTAAGCCCTTGGTAAGAAATTTTGATGAAAATTTGTAAAGGAAGTGAAGCTCTTGGGATAATAATATCCCAAAATGTACACTTCCTTTTCTAATTATCATCAAAATTTATTTTATGTAAGAAATTGAAAATGTAAGAAACTTACTTATGTTAGTAGTATGGAGACATTTAAAATTGTGAATTTGCAGATAGAAAAAATAAAATAAAAACAAATTGAAAAACATAGCTAGGTTACAGTATATTTGAGGAACAGTAAAACACATACATACATATAATCTCGCCTTTATCCCTTATGGGGTAGGCAGAGCGTACACGACCTAAACAAAGGTCGTCCCGCCACGTCTGACAAAGTTTTGAGGGTTATTTAAGATAGATTTGTAGGCATATTGCTATAGTGACAGGTTGTCAGCCCATCGCCTAAATTGCAATACACCGAAACTCTCTGATCCCTTAGCTGGTTTTTACAGTATGCCCGAGGGGAAATGCAGCAAGCACATTCTATTTTTTTCTCTCGCTCCCAGTCCAGCATGGAAGAACAGTAAAACACCTCCGCGCAAATGATAAAATTTGGACTAATACTCGTACATACTTGCACGCTCATCTCGAATTTCATTTAATTCAGATTTGTTCACAAAACACCCAGTTTCTCAACGGTAGCATTCGCGTATATTGTAGTTGTAAGTAAGATTTTACTGCTGATTATTACCTCTACACTGTGACCTAGCTATCTATGGTTTTAATGGTCTGTTCTTTTGCGAGCCTGTCATCCTGTGATTTATTTGCAGCACTAATCTATTCATGTTTTTATAAGTATTTACTTAAAGGCCTTTAAAGTTTTTGGCAAACTTCCGTAATTTTGCGTAGGTAAGTGAAACACATGAAGTAAACATGTCTATCATTAAAGTTAAAGACCAAAGATTGTTTTGAATATGAACGACATTTTGCTTCTCAATCAATAACAAATAAGTTGTCAGATTTATGGACAGTGTGGGGAACAGACACTGTCACACAAATAAACAAAAGAAATATTGTTTAAAGGATCACTGTGACACCAGAGGAGAAGAAAACTCGCGAACATAATATAATAGACAGACATACGTAGGATACGTAGGTTCAAATGGGGACTATGCATAGTTTTTTTTTTTATTTAAAATAATTATTATCACCATTAATAAACAAATGCTAAAAAAAATCGAAAAGTACTTATTAGTTTACGAGCCTTGATGCTTGAAAGTAGTTGGTTAAAAAGAGAGGTCCAAACTGTCATATGACGTCAGATGACAGGACCGCTATACAACTTCCATATCAAATGCATTTTATATAGAGAGATAGCTAGTCTAGCTTTATAATGGTAGGTATATTTTGATGATTTCTTAATCAATTTTATTTCTGTTTTCACTGATGTTATTATTTTAGATATTTTTAAAATATGTTCAGATACCAAAAATATTCTACATACATACATACATACATAAAGTCACGCCTCTTTCCCGGAGGGGTAGGCAGAGCTCACATCCTTCCATTTGCTACAAAATATTGTACATATTAACATATGCATATATAGAGTATATACTCTATTCTCATTAAATGTATCGCTCACGATCATATAACTAGCGCCTAACTATCATAAGCTGCCGTAGATATTAGATCAAAGTGTATGAAATACGTCAAAGTTTACGTTAACCTTGACTGCCAACATCACGGGATCACGGTATACGTGCAACTTTTGATGAGGTGGAGTCAGATTCGTTTACGTTTAACTAAATTTAGCTGACGACCTGTTTCAGTAGGAAAACGTCTCAGGGACTTTTGGGCAAAATTCTCATTCCTTATGTTTTTGTTATTGAAACAGTTTGAACTGTCAAATAAGAGAAGCCTCTTCTTGGTGACTAGATTTTGATGTAGTTTTGATCGTCTTTAATTAAATTAAATGTGGTCTGTCTGGCACTAATTTCACTAATTATAATAATTTAAAAAAATACTACAATTTTGATATCTTTGAAATTTTCCATGATTGCCTGGGAGCGAGAGAAAAACATAGAATGTGCCAGATGCATTACCTCCCGGGCGTGCTGTAAAAAACAGCTAAGGGATCCGAGGGTTCAGTAGATTGTAATTTAGGCGATGGGCTGACAACCTGTCTCTACAGCAATATACCTACAAATCTATCTTAAATAACCCTCAAAACTTAGTCAGGCGTGGCAATACGACTTTTGTTTAGGTCGTTTGCAGTCTGCCTACCTCATCAGGGATAAAGGCGTGATTATATGCATGTAAGTATGAAATTCTGAGTGGAATTTGGCAGTTTCAAAGTTCAATGGGTTCAAATCCTGCGAACGTCGATATGTTCATCCCTTACCTCATCATCATATGCAACAGTCAAATATTTCCGTTTTATTAGACAAAAGACATGGAAATTAATTTTGTTTTTACTTATTTAACCGTGTCTTCTCGCAATAGGTATTGCGTAGGTAAATAATACTAATAATAATAGTATTATTAAAAGTTACCTTTTGTCCCGTCGTTTCGGCTCGGTTGCACGAGCAGAGGTCGCGTGTCAACTGAAGATCCAGAAATGAGTTAAAAAAAGACGCATTTTTTTTACTGAGTAACGTGTTAATAGAATTAACGTGACATTGACAAAACAAAAAATAAGTAAATCGTGTTTCAGTTTTTAGTGTAAATTGGTGTCAATAGGCTAAGTATAACAATACAATATTTTTTGCGATAATTAACGGACTAAAAATTCCTACATCATACTAAGTTTTTAGTGTCAATAGGCTAGGTTTAGTAGAAAAATAATATTGATAAGTTACGGCAAATATAATAAGCATTCACAAAAATTAAGTTACCAAGAGGCTGCTGGCACGAAGAGGCTGCTGGCAGATAGAATGGGTTGTGACATCGCTGGACATCCGACCCTCAAGCTACGATACCTACATCACCACCAAATCTGACTGACAGATAAGAAACAAAGAAAGAAAAAATACGAAAGTATTTACAAAACATTTTTCATCTTATCGTATTTGCCAACATACCTAACTCGAATGGTATTACCGAAACTAATTTGACGAATTGAGTTGTAATGCATGACGGTCGTAACTTCCAACGATAAAATTAACATAACATTTTCTACTGAAATCTTTCTAAGAAACAATCATCAAAGTTTTCCTTTTATCTAAAGAAATGCAGCAAAATGGTTTTGACTCTTCCGAAACAAAAAAACTACTTTTATTCTATATTACTTTTCTTCCATGCTGGACTGGGAGAGATAGAAAAACATAGAATGTTCCAGCTGCCCTTCCTCCCGGGCATGCTGTAGAAGTCAGCAAAAGGGACTCGAGGGTTACAGTGTATTGTAATTTAGGCGATGGGCTGACAACCTGTCACTATAGCAATACACATTACAATCTAAAATTGCCCTCAATTTTTGTCAGACGTGGCGAAAGCGCTTTTTACGAGGAGTTTGACGCTCTGCCTACCCCGTAAGGGATAAAGGCGTGATTTTATGTATGTATGTATGTATTCCTTTGATAGTAAAACATTTCTTATGAAACTACATCCATCTACCTAGCACTTTACGAAGTATAGAATGTCTAGAGCCACATTTGTCAAAACATCTGCTATCATCTGCATAGAATAGAAAGGCAGACCGACCTAGCAACGGGTAGATAGGCTCTAGGGTTGCGCAGACTAAGCTTTTGAGTCAGTTCATCTTTTTATCTCGAATCATTGACCTGCTTTCTCAATCCTTCCACGAGACACCACAGATACTCAACTTGAACAATGGCACGTGTTTGAGAGTTAGATATACTTCATTAATTAAGCATGTAGACATAACATCATACTAATAAGTAGCTACTTAAAACAAGTAGCTAAGTACCACTTATTTGTTTTAATACAGCATAAATTACTCAGTAATGGGAAAACTTTCCATATTGTGTGCAACTGATTAGATCAATTGATTTGATTTGCGTTATATTATGGACAAATTACGTTTTAAAGTGGTTAGATGTTTCAATTTGCTTAGCATTCCTTCATATTTTTTGTTCTTCTTCTTAGCGAGTGGATTCTCGAGTAGAACAACGAGCCGAAGGATCCTGGTGTCAGAGTTTTCAAATCGCCTAGTAGCACAGCTATTAGGCATCTGACATAGTTTGAGTTACGACCACTATCATAGACAGCGACCGGGACCGACGGCTTAACGTGCCCTCCGAAGCACGGAATCCTTTTATTTTTCGGATAATCAGATGATTCAGCCTGTTCTAAGCAAACTTGGGAAAACCTCACAAAGCGATAAATTGACAAATATCAACTTTGTGTTCCCCCCTGAGAATCGAACCCACCTCCGGATCGTAAGCCCATGGCTCTGACTACTAGACTACGGAGGCAATTATTTGTATTTGACAGCGTCGTATTTGATATAGGTAATTTGGTGTGTTCGTTCGTTTGTTCATTATATAATCGGAGTAAGTTTGAAGTCATTCATCTTTGAATTGATTTGACTCAATGAATCAACAAAAGAATGATTTATTGTCCCATTTCTAGCCCTTAGTTTTTCTACATCAATATCATGGCAGAAAAACACGCAGGGCCACTGCCAGATGGTATTAGATTTGCCTTCGTTTTTGTCGACCGTACGCCCCTGGAGCGATCGGCATTCAAAAACAAATAAGTATTATTCCTTATACAATGGCCATACTTAAACATTATGTTTTGTGTTTATAAAATAAAGTTATTTACTTTGGGTTTGTATGTTTAGGAATTCCCTGTCGCAGTATTAATGATCTGTATATTTTGTTTAAATGTACCGTTATTTTATTTTAACAAAATTTCTAATTCCGTTTTAGTACAAGCCAGGCGATTTCTATTTGTTTTTAATTATTTAGGTATTTATTCTGATGAGCTCCGACGTGGCAAAAGTAGATAAATTAAAAGCAAACAAACAGATACAGATAACTCAAAGTTTAATTCCTTTGTATTTATTAAGCGATCTCAATCTTGAGAGCAATATTAAGACATATGGATTTGACAGGCCATTATGTACTGAAATGACATTTCTGATACGAAACTCAATCTCGCTGTCAGTCTCAAGTGTTGTTTATAAGTACGTGCTATTTTAAATTGTTTCTGAACTAACCGGTAGACAACAAATAAAATACAATAAATAAAAATGGTAATGCATATTATGTAACAATTTGCCTGCCCCAGTTGCTTAAAGAGTAAGCTTAAACATAACAATGGGACTCTGAACAACCGCAACGCAGTGAAAGAGTTAAGAAAGTGACGTGTGTTGAAAACTACAAATTTTAAAAGAAAGTTGGCATCCTATTATCTGGTTATCATTGTAATACTAAACCAGTTACCAGTTACCTACAATCAATCAGCGATTTGATGATTTGACGAGTTGACGGATCAACATGGTTATGCTACACCTCCCACTAACCAACTAGGTTTTCTTAACACGATATTAAATAGATATTTCCTGGATGACAATAAAAATACTTACATACAATTGGAATTGCACAGTATATACATTCTTGCCCATTATATAGATAAGTATAACCTACCTCAAAAAAAAAATTGAATTAAGAATAAAATTGCTACGCAACAAAATTACGTAAAAACAAAACAAGAACACTTCAAAATAAAACAAAACACTCACGCGGCGAATACTGCGAAGTTCGTTTCGAAAACTTGCCCATATTCACAGTTTTTCTCAAAAACTTATACACGTTAACACCACACCGCTTCACATACTCCATTTTCCATGGTCCAGCGGTCCACTCCTGCGCACAATCGACACTATCGATATTCGACACCGATCGAACTCGATCAATAAACGCGGCATGCTTGCGTTGCCCCGACAATAATACTGAGAAAACGACCGTGATCGATTTGAATTTTATCGGCAGTATTATAACCATTGACGAAGAATACATTAAAATGCTATTAAGGTAGCGGGTGGTCGCGAGCACGTGGCCGATTAAGAGAAACATATATATAATCACGCCTCTATCCTTAATGGGGAAGGCAGAGCCTTAACAACCTAAGCAAAGTTCGTTCCGCCACGTCTTACAAAGTTTTTAGTATTATTTAAGATACATTTGTAGGTGTATTTTAGTAGTGACAGATTGTCAGCCCATCGCCTAAATTACAATAAACTGAAGCCCTCGGATCCCTTAGCTGGTTTTTACAGCATTACAACATAGTAGTATGTCGCATATGGGATATATTTAATTTATTAATGTTATACATATTCCATTTGTATTGAATGACTCAATGAGAAGGTGAGGATATGGTAAACACAAAGGAAAAAAAAACAATGAATGCAACTGGCTTTATAGTCTATCAACTGTTTTATTGTTTACTGCGGTTACTAAGGAGATTAATAAATCATTGAATAATGCATATTTCTGCATCTTTTATGTTGCAAATACTTATTTAATAACCAATCGTGAATTTTAGTTTCCTGTGGGAATAAATGTATTTTACCGCGGAAAAAAAGGTAGGTTGGGAATCTTATGTTTATTACAATGATATGTTTTTTTTTTAAATTTAATGTTGTGTGTCATTCATTAGTAATAAAATAAATAACATTTATATTGATAGTATCTTAGCCATTATTTGCACAACTGTTACTCATTTTAATATAACTAGTTTAATCGGATTTTTATTTGACACAAAAAGATCAGTACTCATAAAAGATAGTTTTATTAATACATACATACATACATACATATATAGTCACGCCTTTATCCCTAATGGGGGTTTTATTAATGTTTATACGTATTGTAGATTTTAATACATTTATTTTTATATTGAGAGAACCAACAGAAAAAAATACTTAACAAATTTACATTACATAAACAATTAACAGGTTTATATAAGATGTTTAATTTATTTAAGTATCAAAAATAGCTTATTTTATTATCGTTCCATTTTATTTATGTTAGTGTGCCTAAATATATTTTATGTAGTTCTTTGAAGTTGTATAGTATAATAATATTTACTTCCCTACGTTTAGAGTAAACGATGGAAATCTCTGTGGAAATTTAGTTAATGTTCCCTGGATAGATACACATCATTCAGTTTTACATATCTCAAGAGTGCCGTTCCAGAAAAATAAAAACAGTATGTGTTTCATTCTCAAAGGACTGATTTGAATGAAATAAACACAATAACGGTAGTCAGAATTTTTACCACAGGGAAATACCCCATTAAAGGTAAAACTGACACAAATTAGAAAAAATACATTAGCAGTGATATGCACTACAACTTGTTTGTCTTGACTAAAGAAGAAGATTTATAAAATAACTAGCGACCCGCCCCCGCTTCGCACGGAAATCATCAGTGTTTCTCTACTATATTATGCATGTATTATACATATAAACTTCCTCTTGAATCACTCTATCCATTAAAAGAAACCGCATTAAAATCCGTTGCGTAGTTTTAAAGATTTATGCATACATAGGGATATAGGGACAGAGAAAGCGACTTTGTTTTATACTACGAGTATGTAGTGATGCAATTATTTCTTGAATCGTACATCACTCCTTCCTGTTTTGAAGTACTTATGTTCAAAATTAGTACACCCAAATAGCTGTCTAGATTTGGTGTGATGAGGCTTAAAGCTAATTATATTCATGTAGCAGTTTGAATTTGCACAAAATCGGGCATGATTTTTGAAAGTCACTAAGGGCCGTATTTGTAATTAGCTCTTATGAGTGACAGCGAGTTTGAGTTCGTATCAGAGATGTCATTTCAGTACAAACCTGCCTGTCAAATCCATACTTAATATTGCTCTAAAGTTTGAATTGACTTCATAAATACGAGCCTAAGTGAGTTCGTTTAATTTTACCAACTGCAGTATAAAGTGAATTATTTGGTTCCTTTATAAACACACACGTTATGACATAAATAAAAGTTCAACTATTTAAAAAAAATGAACTGTCGCTGCGGTGCCAAATGATGATCAAAAATTTTAGTACTTTTTAGGTGAAAGTGACCGAAAAAAAAGCCGATTGGCATCCCCAGCCAGACATTACTATTGATTCCTAGAGAGCATACATATATACATATAATCACGCTTTTATCCCTAATGGGGTAGGCAGAGCGTAAACGACCTAAACAAAGGCGTGATTATATGTATGTATGTATGAATTGCCCCCACTGCTGGACATGAACGTAGTCCCCCCGGATCACTCGGTGACTTTGGATGAAAATTGGATTGGTTGAAAATTGGTTCCTCGTAGTGATTTCCCAGCAAGCGACACCACACACCGCTCATTACCGGAGCCGGTCAGCCTTAACGCCATTTGCAAATTTTATCGCAAATTGCACAATTTCAATTTACTCTTGGTTACGGCTAGTTATCCCCGTAATTGAATTTTACGGAATAAAAGTGGATTTAATTTTGATGAGGTTAATTTGGTACGATGTTTTGTTATCGGTCCTCTTTTGCAGCTACCTCTGTTCTGTAGTCCAGTGGTCTGAGCTTTGGGCTGTCGACCCTGATAGCGTAGGTTCTATTTTCACGGTAGACATACAGACATCGCTTTGTGCGTTCACTCACAAATTGTAAGTGAGTCTTCTTCTTGTCGGGTGTGTATTGAGTCGATCGACCCGATGAACTCTAGTGTCAGAGCTTTTATACCGCCTAAGTTATGGGATGTTTGGGATAAAGCAGCCAGATTGAAGAATCACAAGTGGGATAATCTGTGCTTCCGAATGTACGCTTAGCCGCCATCCCTCCAAGTCACTATCCTTGATACTGTAACGATACGTTACGTCCTCCTTACACACACCTCATCTTTCACAATGGCCACACATTTCACAATACTAGTCGTTAAACTACTCCTTTACCCAAAAGTTGCCTGCCAGAAATTGCTACCCTACCAATAAGGCCGCCTTATTGTACTCTGTTTTTTTTTGTAATGTTTGTTCCTGTACAATGTGTTGTTTATGTGCATTAAAAATATTTGTATTGTACATACATATAATGACGCCTTTATCCCTAATGGGGTAGGCAGAGCGTAAACGACCTAAACAAAGGTCGTTCCGCCACGTCTGACAAAGTTTTGAGGGTTATTCAAGATGGATTTGTACGTATATTGCATTAATTATTTGCATTATTATTTGTATTGTATTGTTACATAAACCATGTGAGACAAATTAAAATCTCTGACAATTAAGTATTTTAGTTTGGAGCTCGTGGCGTTGTGTGAATATGTCCAAGAAATAATAAATGCTTTCAAATTTAACACCAATTCGGTATTTTAAATATTCAGCGTAGCATTGGCGGCCCGCCGCCCTTCCGTCCGATACACTCAGATAAATCATGGACGAACATGTAAATGTGTAAGCGACTGGTAATATGGCGATGGTCATTTATAATCTCAGACGATTTATAGCACTGGGACAGCTCCAATGGATTTCGGTTTAACATTGGAGATATTATTGATTTGATGAATTTATAATTTATATTGAACTAGGTTTCCGCCCCGCGGTTTGACCCGCGGCTTAATAACATTTCCCGTGGGAATGAAACAGTTTTCTGCAATAAAAAGTAGCTTATATCCGTCTCTAGGTTACCATCTATTGTCCAGACAAATTTCATCAAAATTCGTTTTGCTGTTTAGACGTGAAAGAGAACAGACAGACAGAGCTACTTTCACATTTATAATAGTAGTATGGATTCGCTGCTTACTCCAATTTTAGAGCAAAGAATGATGAAGATGCTCAGGGTGCAGTTGCTGGTTGAAATTTTGTTCTACACAGTACAGGTACGAAACAAGATCTTTTTTTATTAGAAATGGGAAATTTGTGAATTTCGGTTTGCTTTTGGCACTAGGTAAGGAATGACCGTGACAGAGTCAACGATGGTGCGAGCTCACCCAGAAGATGCCTGTTATACCTGTTGGCGCCGGACTCCGGTGAGAGGGTGGTCGCGAGCCAGGCGGCCCCTTGCGGAGCCTACCACCGCTTTGTTGAGATCGTTCAGCCGGACTTATTTAGTTGGCTGACATTCATAAAGATATCACTGCACGACCAAAGATTAGGACGAAGAAAATTATTAAGTAGGTACTTTGACGAATACGAATTTTATCCTTATCATCATGATCAATAGGACATCAGAGTCTAATGACATTGGTTGGTTATATCGTTTAATACCGTAGATATTAGTCGTTAAGCCATATCAGAGGCCAGTGCTAAGCATTGGCGGCTTGAAAACTCTGACCTAATCTAGGATTGGGTCTGGTTTCCCTTCTGGGTTGCGGAGGTCAGATGGCAGTCGCTCTGTGTAAAAACCAGTACCCTCGTTCAATCCCCTGGATTGGGTAGCCGACACCGTAAGATGCGGGATAAGGCTAGGGAGATGATGAGCTGTGGTCAGAAAAAATATACTATAATGTCCTTTGTAATATTTCCAAAAATATTGGGAAAATATGCCTCTTTTGAGCTTTAGATATCGTAGCAAAACTTTACTAACCATGATTGTATCGAACCTTGCAGATAAAACAATTTAGGCCAAGGTTACAATAAGTATAGGCAGGTAGTACTTTTGCTACCTGTTAAAAAGTGTTTTTTTGTTTGGCCAGTCTTAAAATTTGTTATCTAACTTACTTAACTAACTATACTTGATTTGTTATCTAACTCCACTTGTGTTAGGAAAAACCGATCATGCGTTAAATTCATTCACTGCATCTCGAATTGATCCGTTAAATTGCAAATGTTCTGGCGAATCCAGAATAGTAATTAAAATCGTCCATTTGAAAAAAGTATACAGAAAATATCTTCTTATCTTATCTTATATAGCCGTTATACAAAAATTAACCCTCTAGGTGATCACCCCACCTACACCTAGCTGGTAGCCGATGGTGATTGAAAATCTTTACAAATATTTAAGTGCTTAAGGTGATTCTCCCCGGCAAATAGTTGTTTTTAAGAGTTTATATCTCCTAAACGAATCATTGCAAAATTCTAAAAAATATACATGTAAAAAGTTAGTTCATGGCCTGCAATTGTGACATTTTAAAATACTCTCGTTGATAATTAAGTATGCTAAAAAAAAACTGGAAGTAAAAGAAGAAGAAAGGAATCAGTAAATTTCAAAGAGTTCATGAAGCAAGCGGCCATACGCTTCTTCGACAAAGCCCCTCACCACCCTAACCCTCTTGTAGTTCTAACTACGTTCCCCAACCTGCGACTCGTTACAAACGAAGGCCTAGGCATGTCCTTACCGACGGCGATGACCAAATTACCCTTGCGATTAATGCTGCCAATATTAGTCGAGCCACACTCTGCACAAGCTCTTCCAGCAACCGCGCACCCCGCCGGCGGGGGCGCGGAGGTCCCTCCTTTGCTCCCCACTTTGGGGTTTACCGGCACGTACCGGGCAGATTCTCTCCGATAAGGAGTCCCCAGGCAACGCCATAAGCCGAGGTTCGAGCCCTAGTGGGCGCCCTTAGGCAGTTGCCATTTCATTAAGGGTGTAGATTGCGTGTAGCAACTCCCCGCCTTAGCCCGGTGACGCATTATATACACTTTGTAGTATTTTGCAAACAGGTCCATTCAAAAAAAAAAAAAAAAAAAAGAATCAGTAAATTTCACATTCCTTCTAAGCTATTAGGAGCGCCTTCGTAGTTCCTTCGGGAAAAAATCCGTATTATGATTATCTAAAATCGGAACATAGCTTTTTTATTCTGACTCGTAGTTCTTCGCACATTTTTGACACGGCCACGGATGTAAACGCCACGCCGTAGGGCGCGCTGATTTAAACGTATTCTAAGGCATTACGGACGATGGTTGCATATCTTGAAAGCTACCTGCTCATCTGCCATTGGAATACACCTTAACCTTAAAAATAAAAAAAATAACAAATAAAAATTTCAAAAGGTAAAAATGAGTAAGCATAATGAGAAAGTTGAAAAACTTGTTAAATATTTGATAACTTTTTCTATTGCCAGAGAGCATTGTAATGCTTAGGCAGCTGTGTAAAGTTAGTGACGGGTCCAAAAAGAAACAATTCTAAATATTTCAGATGTTCATAATTAAGACCTTTACAATTATTGAATCAAGTGTATTGAACCAAGGCACTTCAATTAATTTGTTGTTTCGTGTATGACAATATACTAAGTAATTTAAACTAGGACGAGCAGAATACAGTATATAAACTTCCGCTACTGGTTTTAATAAACTTTGTAATTTTTCCATGATGGACTGGGAACGAAAAAAAAACATAGAATGTGCCAGCTGTATTTCCTCCCGATCATGCTGTACAAACCAGCTAAGGGATCCGAGGGTTTCAGTATATTGCAATTTAGGCGAAGGGCTCACAACCTGTCACTACAGCAATATACCTACAAATCTATCTTAAATAACCCTCAAAACATATAATCACGCCTTTATCCCTAATAGGATCGGCAGAGCTTAAACGATCTAACCAAAGGTCGTCTGACAAAGTTTTGAGGGGTATTAAAGATAGATTTTCTGGCCTGGAAGCGAGAGAAAAAAATAGAATGTGCCAGCTGCATTTCCTCCCGGGCATACAAAATCTATCTTAAATAACCCTCAAAACTTTGTCAGACGTGGCGAAACGATCTTTGTTGAACTCGTTTACGCTCTGCCTGCCCCATTAGGGATAAAGGCGTGATTATATGTATGTATGTTGTATCTTCTCCTTAATCTTATAAACTAGAAAATACATTTGAATCATATATTTGCCAAAATCTTCTATAGCTTTCGACCTAGAAAAAATTGAAAGGGACTTCCTGAAGGTCAAACATGTTGTGTCAATGTTAAATGACTAAATCATGACCAGAAAGATCAGTCATATGATCAGTTTAGTGCTCATCTGCTCCAAGGTTAATGACCTATGTTCTTATATATAAGACTAGCGACTCGCCCCGGCTTCGCGCGGAAATTATCAGTGTGTCTCTACTATATTATGCATGTATTATACATATAAACCTTCCTCTTGAATTACTCTATCCATTACCGCATCAAAATCCGTTGCGTAGTTTTAAAGATTTATGCATATATAGGGATACAGGGACAGAGAAAGCGACTTTGTTTTATACTATGTAGTGATTTTGAAATACGAGTATGTGTGCATATGTGGAGCTGGAGACCTTTTCGGTATCAAGTGTAGCTTTTGGGCTATTTATTTATTTCTATTCTATTTATTTCTTCCTTTTTATTTTATATTTTTAAACAATCTATGCCTCTTGGAAGGAAGAGTTGTTATTCAAGCACAAGCATTGTTTTGAGTATCTACAGGGTGTAAGGGACAGCGCCCCGCAAACTAATACGGGTTGCTCAGTCTATGACACTGAACAACTATCACCAGGTATTTTTTCAGGAAGTGAAAACCTTTCTTCCCAGTCCAGGGAGCGAGAGAAAAACATAGAATGCGCCAGCTGCATTTCCTTCCGGGCATGCTGTAAAAACCAGCTACGGGATTCGAGGGTTTCAGTGTATTGCAATTTAGGCGATGGGCTAACAACCTGTCACTGGAGCGATACACATTTCAGTCTAAAATAGCCCTCAAAACTTGTCACACGTGGCGGAACGACCTTTTCTTTGGTCGTTTATGCTCTGCCTACCCCATTCGGGATAAAGGCGTGATTATATGTATGTATGTACATAGTAAAAAAAAATGCTTTTTTCTTACAAATTGTCTGATCGAGGTGGTCATTTTGCATGGGAAGGCTAAATTTTATTTTCATCTACTGGAAGAATTTTTGTGTAAGTTGTTCAGTTTCGTTCACTGAGCTCCGTATCAGTTTGCGGGACGCTATTCCTTACAGCTGGTATTTTTGAATACATACAGGTTTCGTGGTGTGATTTCTTTGAATTCTTATCTCTTCAATGATCTTCAAAAAGTTCGCTCTAATACCTATCCAGCAGCACTAATTACATTTCGTTTTAAAAATAAAGATCTAGATATGATCCTCCCTTGTAATTGGTTCGCCGACACATTTTAAACAATAGGGTAACATTGACATTTCCGGCTAAAACTCAAATAGAAATATATTTGTCACTTTCAGACTTATTACATTGATAAAAGACAGGAGATCTATTCTCTCCGGTTTTTTATTTATAGTCGGTAGTTTTATGCGTTATCTGTCATTTTTATCTTATATATGGCGGATAAAATTGACAGAAATACTGGTGAACCGCGCAAAAGCACGTCAAAATCTAGCGGACAAGGTGTGAATCCATAGAGTATAAATTGCCTGTCTTTCTTCAATTGTACATACATATATACATATAGTCACGCCTTTATCCCTAATGGGGTAGGCAGAGCGTAAACGACCTAAACAAAGGTCGTTCCGCCACGTCTGACGAAGTTTTGAGGGTTATTTAAGGTATATTGCTGTAGTGATAGGTTGTCAACCCATCGCCTAAATTGCAATATACTGAAACCCTCGGATCCCTTAGCTGATTTTTACAGCATGCCCGGGAGGAAATGCAGCTGGCACATTCTATGTTTTTCTCTCGCTCCCAGGCCAGCATGGAAGACAATGTATTATTCTGAAAGTGACAGATAGATTATAATTTTAGTTTTAGCCGGTGGAATCTAATCGAACCTATTCCACGGTATTAGTTGAAAAGCACGAGTACAAATCGGTGATTGGAAGAATTCTCGTCGCGTATCAGCTCGTTATCTTCAATAAGAGCATCTTGGCAATTACTGCGCGTATCTAATACGGCTGTATCGTTAATTTGTTTAATAAACATGAATTAGCACAGACGTCCCACCACGTGATAGTGACGTTTTAGTGGGATATAGTACGATTTAATTGTTGAAAAGGACAAACTAACTAAGCACTTTCTTTCTATTAAGCAAATAAAAAGTTGTATGAAGTGCGTATCATAAGAAAAAATAAGCAGTATTACTATTAACCTCTGATCTAATGAGTATTTTTTGTCAGTATAAATGTATACAGTCAAAACAAGAGCAGCCAGAAATTCGAAGATAAGAGCTTTTTTATGCCTGTTTGTCATAAGGTCAAAGCTCAAGTATAACCATTGACCTCCATTTTTTAAAGCTATTACAACATGTCAAACTTTTTGTATAAAATGTAGAATCATACTATAGACTGGCATGCAATGTCAAGAACTGACTCTTCCGTGACCTCGGCGTTCATGTTCACGGATTACGTCAATTGAAGGGTAAAACTAGATCTAACTGCCTCTGATAAATCTTAAGCAAAATACGTTCTGTATTAGATGTTAGATCAAATAGGTACATATTACATTGCATATGTGTATAATGAAGAGAATAGTATCACTACATAGTATAAAACAAAGTCGCTTTTTCTGTCCCTATATCCCTACGCAACGTATTTTGATGCGGTTTATTTTAATGGATAGAGTGATTCAAGAGGCAGGTTTATATGTATAATACATGCATAATATAGTAGAGAAATACTGATAATTTCCGTGCGAAGCCGGGGCTGGTCGCTAGTAAATAAATAAAGTAACTATGTATCTTGTTTGTAAACTCTTTATGGTAAATAGAAATACTTTATTTTATTATTTTAAGTCCCTATTCGAACCTCATGGGGTTTATTCTGAATATTAAAGAGATACTTACGTTATTTTTTCTCAAGCGAAAAGTATTCTACGTTTGATATCTCAAAAGGCAGAGCTTTTTAAAACAAACCGCAAAGCAACTGAGTAATTCGTTTTCTTACTAAGGCTTCGACGTACCGAGTTTACTTAAAACTTTAGATACATACTAATAATCACGCCCTTATGGGGTAGGCAGAGCGTAAACGACCTAAACAAAGGTCTTTTCGCCACGTCTGACATAGTTTTGAAGGCTATTTAAGATAGATTTGGACATATATCGCTGAAGTGACAGGTTGTCAGCCCATCGCCTTAATTGCAATATACAGAAACCCTCGGATCCCGTAGCTGGTTTTTACAGCATGCCCGAGATGAATTGCAGCTGGCACATTCTATGTTTTTCTCTCGCTCTTAGTTCAGCATGGAAGAAAATTTTAATAGATTAACCATATATTTTGTTTAATTTGTCTACAAAACATAATACAACCCAAAAACAGTTTGATAAAATTCTTCTATAAATAACAAGTTCTGTTCAATTTTTGGACTATCAATCAAAGAATCTTATTTTGACATACATACTTTGATTAACTGAAACCTCATCTACTTGTACAGTGTAAATATCTCGGTGTAGAGTAAAAATAGCGTAAGTGATTTCGCGCTTGTCCACAACAAAAATCCGGTGACAACCGGACAGATCGCGGAGAATATTTGTATTTGTGATGGTAATGAGCAGACGGACCGAGTAGCCGACCAGCTGGGTTAGACAGAAGGCAGAAACACCCGTGAATTGCAAATTTACGACAGCTGAGTGTTGGATTGAAATTTATGTTAGTCCATTCATATTTACCAAAATTATTATCTGATTGCGAATAATTCAAAATACATTTAATTTTAAAGTACATACATACATATAATCACGCCTTTATCCCTAATGGGCTAGGCAGAGTGTAAACGACCTAAATTAAGGTCGTTCCTCCACGGCTGACAAAGTTTTGAGGGTTATTTAAGATAGATTTTTATGCATATTGCTGTAGTGACAGGTTGTCAGGCCATCGCCTAAATTGCAATATACTGAAACCCTCAGATCCCTTAGCTAGTTTTTACAGCATGCCCGGGAGAAAATGCATCTGGCATGTTTGTGTCATTCTATGTTTTTCTCTCGCTCCCAGTCCAGCAAGGAAGCAAAAAAAATATGGAAAATTAACATATTCAATCATTTACTTACTTACTAAGTTAATATGGAAAGCAGTATGGTCTACCGAAAGATGGCGGAAGCCTAGACGTGTTCAACACTATGTCAGGAACATTCATCATCTCCTTCCCTAGCCTTATCGCGTATCTTACGGGGTCGGCTACCTAATCTAGGGGATTGAACGAGGGTACTGGTTTTTGCACAGAGCGACTGCCATCTGACCTCCGCAACCCAGAAGGGAAACCAGACCCAATCCTAGATTAGGTCAGAGTTTTCAAGCCGCCAATGCTTAGCATTGGCCTCTATGTCAGGAACAGTAATACTAGGCAAATTATATGGCTAACATATTTAAATTGGCTTTATGGTGTTTATGGCATTTACATTACATATTGACCGTCATAAAAATTACCTATTTTGTGGTATGTATTATAAGATTTTCTTTTCATCTTTAAGATTTATTAATTTTAATGATATTATGTTACTTATTGTCTATTTTTATTTAATATTATTTTAAAACTTGGCAACATTGTTAAATGCAGTTGTCTCTATCCGTATAACTTATTTATGGTCAAAGGTTATCTTCTTCTTCTGTCGAGTGGGTATCGAGTATATAGACCTGATGAACCCTGGTGTCAGAGTTTTTAAATCGCCTATTAGCACAACTATCAGGTCTCTGACATGGTTTTGAGTAACGACCACTATCAAAGACAGCGACCGGCTTAACGTGCCCTCCGAAGCACGAAATCTTTTTCTTTTTCAGACAATCAGGTGATTCAGCCTGCAATGTCCTAACCAAACAGAGGAAAAATTCACAAAGTGATAAATGTTTCCCCCCTGGGAATCGAACCCAGGACCACCGGATCAGGAGTCCATGGCACTAGCCACTAGACCACGGAGGCAGTAAAGGTTATCGATATCGGTACATTGGTTTAGATGTTTTCCGTATTATTGTATTTATTTTATTTACAATCTTATTATAAAACTGGTGATCTGAAGCGGTGACATGCATATATTACTATATGCATACATATAATTACGCCTTTATCCGTAATGGGGTAGGCAGAGCGTAAACGACCTATACAAAGATCGTTCCGCGACGTCTGACAAAGTTTTGAGGGTTATTTAAGATGGGTTTGTAGGTATATTGCTGTAGTGTCAGCCCTTTGTCTAAATTGCAATATACTGAAACCCTCGGATCCCTTAGCTGGTTTTTACAGCATACCCTGGAGGAAATGCAGCTCTCTCACTCCCAGTCTAGAATGGAAGAAACTAACTAACCTATTTAAAAGTTTGTTTTCTTTAGAAATTTCACCTTCAGCATAACTTATTTGTAATGGTTCAAACAAAAAAAAATAATTTTCATATCGTTTAGTTAAAAAAACTGTCTGTAGCAAGTGAAGTTTTAAATACACAATGAAATTAGGTTGAAAGGAAGAAAAACATTTAAGAAGTTTTCTTTCGTTCGCTCTTTCGTAATTCGTTGTCTTTCCATGCCTTTTTCACTTATTTATTCATCAAATCAAAGTTGTTTTTGTAGGATAATGTAAAAAATGTTTTGAGGCTTTTAAAGTTTTAATTATTCATTCATAATCAGAAGATCAAGTTTTGGAAGACGCTGTCTTTTCTTATAGCGCTATCTGATATTTGCTCTGTAGGTAACTAATTTAGTTAAAACTATTTTAACGGTGTTCCATGCTGGCCTGGGAGCGAGAGGAAGACATAGAATGTGCCAGCTGCAGTTTCTCCCGAGCATGCTGTAAAAATCAGCTAAGGGATCCGAGGGTTTCAGTATATTGTAATTTAGGCGATGGGCTGACCTTTCACTACAGCAATATACCTGCAAATCTATCTTAAATAACTCTCACAAGTTTGTCAGACGTGGCGGAACGACCTTTGCTTAGGTTGTTTACGCTCTGCCTACCCCATTAGGGATAAAGGCGTGATTATATGTATGTATGTATTTTAACGGATTTAAGTTAAAAATCTTATCAAATTTAGATCATAATTTGCAGAGTTACATTTTCAAAAATAAAATTTACGAAACGAAAGAGCTTTTACAGCAATTTTAGTTGTTTTATTTTATGGTAATACGAAAATACCTATCGTTCTTGTGGGAAATCTACAACGGAAAATATAGAATTGCTTCAGTGTATCAGTATTTATTTTGGCAATAGGGACCTATTTGGCACCCCAAAAGCTTACCGCTGTCAAATTTAACCCAGATTAGAGCAATAGAACAGTAGACGAAGTTTATACAGTTTCAAATAAGTCTTAATAATTTAAGCTTTAACACGCTTCAGTTTTTATTTAACCCATTAAACATGCGATAACACACAACACTGATCACAGATTAATATACAGTAATAAGTAAAAAACAAAACACTGATTACCTACGTGTTCCTTTCAGAGAAATAGTTTGTTTTCATACACAAGACACCGGCATCGCATTGTTAGACCCAATCACATGCATGCCCAGATATTAAAAGCTTTGACACTCATTACGAACATGATTCAGTTCGGCTTCCGTCATTTCCACTGGTATAATTGACACTTCACTAAATTATACACAAATTCCTTGAATTTTGGCGTTGTGTTGAGAAGTTCGCGAGCTTTTTATGAGGTTGTGGTGCGCGTCCGCGGCATGTTATCGCGTGGCGAGGCGGTGGAGGACTGCAAGCGGCACGCGACCGGGCGGCAAAGCGCGGCGGCTATGACGGGCCATGCGCGTGCCGCCTCTGTCGCTACACTACTCTATGCACAGTCATGGTCAATGCTAACGGCTTAATATCTTGTTCCTGTTGCCCAAATTTCACGCCCTTTGCAAACCTGCTTAATGTCCCGTCTTCGCATTATCTAATTCATGTCAGCTGCTTTTATGACTTTTTCTAATGGTTGCGTTTCATTGCGGAGTAGAAAAATCTAGAACCGGCATACGATACGTAAAATTACGTGACGTAAGACTTTTTGTAGGTTAACGAATACGCGTGTAGCGTAAAGTCTTTAGGCTATTAATAACTCAACATAATGAATGAACGAAATATTTCAGAGTATTTAAACACTTGAAATAAATATTGTTAAATAGCTAATTTATCAAGCCAAATCTTTACAAGGTCCTATTAACATTTCAGACGACACTTCCTTTGTACTTATTTCGCATATTCTTACTGTGATTTATGATACATAATTTACTGCCAAGAGAGCTCAGTGGGAAT
Source organism: Scrobipalpa costella (assembly GCA_949820665.1). Lineage (NCBI taxonomy): Eukaryota > Metazoa > Arthropoda > Insecta > Lepidoptera > Gelechiidae > Scrobipalpa > Scrobipalpa costella. The sequence goes on from OX463312.1 coordinate 12,689,252, forward strand.
ATTTATTCAATACACGTTTTAATTGACATTTGACTCGTACTTGAAACAGATAAAAATAATTTCTGTATCCGGTCTTGGAAATGATGTGGGCTTTTGCACAAAGGACGAAGTCACGCGGTCAAGTGTCATCATGTTTGATTGTGCGGCCTACGAGTCTTTGATCTCCTTAGCCTTAGGCATAACAGCTATTACACTTCCCTGCCGATCGGACCCGATTTGATATTACATAGCTAGTGCACAAATATTACTTAAAAATTACTGCTTAAGCTACGCAGCAATGTATACTTAATCGGTCCCGATCGGCAGGAAAGTGTAATCGCCCTACCGACTAATAACTACCCCCTAGTCCTTGAAAAAAGAGACTAACTTTTAGTTGACGGAAAACGTGGGCTACTTACTATACGTACCCGAAAAACTGTAAGATAGTAGCCGTAACAGATGCAAATCCTATGGATTTTAGATAAAGTGCGACCGCCATTACTGTTCAGGCGGCGATATTGGGAACAAAATTTTGTCTAGGTTTAAATTTTTGGTTACATGTCAGAGGTCTTAATAGCTGTGCTACTCTGCGGTTTGACAACTCTAACACAAGGGTTCTTCGGGTCGTTGTTCGACTCGAAAATCCACTCGCTTAGAAGAAGCCTGACAGCGATTGAAGCAATGACAACGGTTTACTATCTTCTTCTTAGCGAGTGGATTCTCGAGTTAAACGACCCAATGAACCCGGCTTATTATAGTGGCGGTTTGACAGGTGAACAAAAATCCCGGTCGATCAATACATTTTCTTTTGTTTTTCGTCGGAATGGCATCTGCTACAGATATCATCTTATATTTTTCGAGATTATAAGTTTGCATGCAAACGCTTAAAAGATCTTTGATTCAATTGTAGAGTGCAGACGTCTAAAATTGCGACAATTATATTTTAAAATAAAAAATACACTGCCGTGCTATTTTCCTTGGTCTTCTTCTTCTGTCGAGTGGGTATCGAGTCTATCGACCCGATGAACCCTGATGTCAGAGTTTTTAAACCGCCTAGTAGCACAACTATCAGGCCTCTGACATGATTTAAGACCGGGACTGACGGCTTAACGTGCCCTCCGAAGCACGAAATCTTTTTTTTCTTCGGACAATCAGGTGATTCAGCCTGCAATTTTCCTAACCAAACTGGGGAAAAATTCACAAAGTGATAAATTCTCAAGTATCAACTTTGTGTGTCTGGGAATCGAACCCAGGACCTCCGGATCAGGAGTCCATGGCACTAGCCACTAGACCACGGAGGCAGTTATTTTCCTTGGTGGGAGATGTTTAGTCTGAAAGGTTTAAGATATAAAATGGAGGGAGCAATTTTTACATTTTATCCGTTTAGTGAATATCCTCCTGATATATTATAACATGGGTTAAATCTCACATGCAGCAGAAGGTGCGATGACTCGACAGGTCTTGCGGATATGAAAACCCATTTGGACGACAATTACCGTCCCGGGCAGCGAAGGTATTAAACTTGCACGGCTTTTCCCGCTTCAGGGATAAAAGCCGGTCTTGACCCTCACTATTTGGTAAAGTTTTCATGTATCTTAGTTACCGATTCGGCTGCAGACACAACATACCTAATTTTAGTGTAGTTCTGTCGCTTCTTAAAATACATACATACATACATATATTCACGCCTGTATCCCTAATGGGGTAGGCACAGCGTAAACGACCTAAACAAAGGTGTCCCGCCACGTCTGACAAAGTTTTGAGGGTTATTTAAGATAGAATTCTAGGTATATTGCTGTAGTGACAGGTTGTCAGCCTATCGCCTAAATTACAATATACTGAAACCCTCGGATCCCTTAGCTGTATTTTACAGCATGCCCGGGAGGAAATACAGCTGGCACATTCTATGTTTTTCTCTCGCTCCCAGACCAGCATGGAAGTACGCTTCTTAAAATTTTAATAAAATTGAGACAGCAACACAACAGCTGATTATATTATATTGTTAGTGAGTTTGTTTGTTTGTTCCTAAAATTGACACTTAATTTTATGTACTTAACTCCTTTAAAAAAAAGAAGTGTAATCGTACGGTTCGCCTGATTGGAAAATGATTATTTGTTTGTTTGATTAATTCGGATTCCCGCGAAACAGGATTTTCCTAGTGCGGTATCCAATGGAAATTTGTAATAAGCCCAGGTTTATTTTGTTTAATAAATTATTTGTATTTTTTTTTGTTTTATTTGATTATAATAATGTCAAAGTGGCATATATTGCTTTAAATAAAACGACAACGAAGACGACATCATTTAACAGCCGTCTTATTTAAGGCGTTACACGTCAAAGTTTAGTTGTGTCTACAACAGAATTGGCACCACTATTTGGTTAAGTTTTCAAGAGTCTTAGAGGACATTTTGTGACTCTAACAACTAAGTTCGTGCAGGTTTTGTTAGAATAAGGGTCAGTCTATCTCTATCCATTTGAAGGTCTATGTAAAACTGTTGTTAGAGTTTTCAAGTCTTGTCTTATCATTGACTTTCCGCTTTACTATATGATGAAAGATATCTGACAACTCATAGAAAATGTAATTTTTGTATAAAATATCTATGAGCTGTCAAAATCATCATACCAGGCCACTCAGAAAGTATTGCGATAAATAGTTTTTATATATGGCAGACTGGCCGGTTAGAATCTTTTTTGAAAATATGATTACTTGTAAGTAAAAATATGTGTGTTCCATTTTCAAAATTTCCCTCCACATTTTTTGCGAGCCAATTCAAAGTATCGTGTCTTACTGAAAAATGGATCTGCGCCGGGAACATTTTAGAGCTATGATTTTTTACGATTTCAAGTGCCGCCTGAAACCGGACGAATCGTTCGATAGACTTCAAATGGCATTTATGGATGAAAGCCCCTCCAAGGCAACCGTGTATCGTTGGTATAACGAATTTAGGCGCGGTCGACCAACCTTGGGGGATGAAGAAAGAAACGGTCGCCCTTTGACGGCTATTACGGAAGAAAACGTGCTAGCAGTGAAAAATTTAATCCAAGATAATAGGCGAATTACATATCAGAAGATTCAGCACATATTAAAGATTGGATCGGGAAGCGTTCACGAGATTCTACACGGGCATCTTCGCGTGAGGAGGATAGTATCGCGCTGGGTGCCGCACTACCTCACCGACGCTCAGAAGCAGGCCCGGGTGGAATGGTGCCGTGATATGCTGAACAAATTTGAAGCAGGCTCGTCTCGGCGTGTTTACGACATCGTAACAGGTGATGAGTCCTGGATTTATCAATACGATCCAGAAACCAAGCGCCAGTCGACAGTTTGGGTGTTTCAAAATGAACCAACGCCTACCAAAGTGAAGCGATCTCGAAGCGGGGGGAAGATTTCGATCGCCAGCTTTTTTAATTTGACTGGCTACTTGGCCTCAATTCCCTTACGAGATCAAAGAAGCATTAACGCCGAATGGTATACTACCAAATGTTTACCAGAAGTTTTTTTCTGTTGTGAGCAACAAGCGACCAAACACAGGGCTCCGCGGACTACTGCTCCACCACGACAATGCGCCTGCACACACCGCGCTCAAAACGAGGGACTTCCTGGACAGCACACCAGTCAAACTCCTGGGTCACCCTCCTTACAGCCCTGATCTAGCACCGTGTGACTTCTTTTTATTTCCAAAAATAAAAAATCACCTCAAGGGGATACAATTTTCGTCGCCGGAAGATGCGCTGGCTGCGTTCGAGCACGCTGTAAACGAGGTGTCTACGGCGGACTGGAAAAAGTGTTTTGAAAACTGGTTCAGACGCATGAATCTTTGTATAGAGGCTGGTGGAGAGTACTTTGAAAAGATTTAATAAAAATATATGTACCTGTAGAACAATTTTTTTTAGTGTCGCAAATCTTTCTGAGTGTCCCACGTATATATTGTAAATGGTAATGAAATTGGTAATAATAGCACAACCGATTATCAAAAGAATCACATAAAACACTCTAATTTTTCTTAATAGTTATTTTAAAAGACTTTAAAAAAATACATCATCATTTCCCGTCGCTTTATCTAGGTGATTGAACGAGGTTACTGGTACCAGAGCGACTGCCATCTAACTTCTGAAACCCAGAAGGAAAACCAGAACCAATTCTAGATTAGGTCAGAGTTTTCAAGCCGCCAATACCTAACACTGCTCTCTGACATGGCTTAACGACTAATATCTACGCTATTAATTGATATTAACCCGGACCAACGTTATAACGTGCCTTTCAAAGCACGGAAAAAGCGTCGAATAAACGTACATATGAAATTCGAAAACCGAAAAACACATAGCTATGTGGTGAGATTCGAACCACGTCCTCCCAGGAGGCAGCGGCCCTATCTACTCTACACCATCAGGCTCTGCGAACGATTAAAACAAAAACTATGTCATTTAATATTTTCCTACCTACACAAAATAAACTTAGTGCGAATCCAAAAGCCTACACAAGCGTTTTTGCTTGTCACTTGACTTTTGATCAAATAACCATTTAGATTTAGAAGCAAGTAGGCGTGTTGCGTAGGAGTGACGTGTAGGCGGCTTCTCAGTTCGTTTTAACGCTTAGACGATCAGAACGTGGGGTAAAAGAAGACACTTTAAAAAAAGGGCGCTGGATTGTATCTATGTAGAATTGTAGAAATAGGGGGTGTAAGGGACAACGTCCCACAAACGGATAGGGGTTGCTCAGTCAACGAAACTGAATAACTATCACCAGTAAATTCTTTCAGGAAGTGAAAAAATATTTAGGGTCTGACCGAGGTGAACGTTTTGTATGGAAAAGCCAATTTTTATTTTCACTTCCTGAAAGAATTTCTTGGTAGAAGTTATTTAGTATTGTTGACTAAGCAACCCCTATCAGTTTGTCGGAAGCTGTCCCTTACGCTCCGTGTACATCCATACATACAATTACACCTTAATCCCTAATGGGGTAAGCAGAGCGTAAACAACCTAGACAAGGGTCGTTCCGCCACGTCTGACAAAGCTTTGAGGGTTATTTATGATAGATAGAGAAGATTGTAGAACTGTCAAAAATGGCATTGGTGTTATGCTGGCGGCGTTAGTTCATTATTTTGCCCCGTTCATTTAAACCCTTGTCGTACCTACTGTAACGTGGGGTTAAATACAAGACTTGCCTACTGGGAGTTCAGAATTTTATCCTGTTCGTTATACCCTAATTCGATATTTGAAGTCACTTAGCTGAAAGGACAAACAAGTTAAGCTTACAGACCTACTGGGGATTTAAAAGTAGGTTTTTTATGGAATGTATTTTCTTCTATGCTGGACTAGGAGCGAAAGAAAATCATAGAATGTGCCAGCTGCATTGTCTCCCGGGCATTCTGTAAAAACCAGCTAAGGGATCAGGGGGTTTCAGTAGTGCAATTTACAATAGATTTGTAGGTCTGTCTTAAATAACCCTCAAAACTATGTCAGATGTGGCCGAACGATCTTTGTTTAGGTTGTTTTTGCTTTGCCTATCCCATTAGGGATAAAGTCGTGATTATATGTATGTATGTAATTATTTATTATCATTTACAATAAACTTTATATCTATTACAATAGCCCCACAAAACTGTTTGTCTGTGGGATCGATGAGTCACTTTTATACACTATTTTTATACGGGGTGTAAGGGACAGCGTCCCGCAAACTGATAGGGGTTACTCAGTCAACGAAACTGATAACTATCACCAAGAAATTCTTTCAGGAAAAAAAAAACAATGCTTTTACATACAAACTGTCTGATTGAGGTGGTCACTTTGAGTCAGTATCGTTGACTGAGCCACCCGGTATGATATTTAGTACATGACTTAATTATATTATTTAATTTAAACTAAGTATTAAGTCGATATTTTTAAGATAGTTATATATATATATATAAACTAGCGACCCGCCCCGGCTTCGCAAGGAAATCATCAGTGTTTCTATATTATGAATGTATTCCTTCCTCTTGAATCACTCTTTCCATTTAAACAAACCGCATCAAAATACGTTGCGTAGTTTTAAAGATCTATGCATACATAGGGATATAGGGACAGAGAAAGCGACTTTGTTTTATACTATGTAGTGATTCTGACGGACTGCCTTATACACTGATCACTGTAGCAAGGAAAGTTGCAATGCATTTTCAATTTCTGTTATTACTTATTTACCTACCAAAAGGTGTATCTACACAGATATCAAAATTTTCCTTCCTGTTCAAATAAAACAGCAAAAAACCGAACCGAACCACGGTCATTTCCTTCAGGTGTTTTTGCTTTGGTCCACTTGTGGTCGCCAATCCATATAGTGATGGAAATAGAGTTTTTAAAAATAATACATACATACACATAATCACGACTTTATCCCTAATAGGGTAAGCAGAGCGTAAACGACCTAAGCAAAGGTCTTTCCGCTACACATGTTGACAATGTTTTGAGAGTTATTTAGATAGATATGTAGGTATATTGCTGTAGTGACAGATTGTCAGCCCATCGCCTAAATTGCAATATACAGAAACCCTCGGATTCCTTCGCTGGTTTTTCTAGGCTAAATTAGGTATTCATCCGAATTCTTAAGGTACTCTCTTTTTATGATATGATTAAAAATTTTAAAAAGGTCAACTGCGTTAGGTATATGTTTAAAAGTTAGAGGTATTGAAATGTTCTAAAGTATTCCGTGAGAAAATTACAGTGTCATCATAACCGCCTGCATTTGTACTACAATGCCCGCATTTCTCTTGTCCTACTTTCATAGTTAGTGGAGTAGGTACAGTACAGCGATTTATTACAGCAGCGTTGTGAAGATACTGTGTTATATTCTTCCTTTGTTATTCTTGTACCAAAGTCCAAAGTAGTATCTACTTACTTACTAACCTGTGTATTTTTAAGACGTTATGGTATGGCTTGGTAGAAAGTTCTACGCTTGCTTCTCTTAGGGCAGCAATACACAGGCGTCACTTATTGCGCGCAAGGTTGCGTTCAATACGCAATTAATGCTTTTTGCATTGCCTACAACACACAATCGTCACCTAACGCTCTACGTGAATAACTCTACGTAGCATCCCTCTGCCAGTACGCGCGCGTAGGTGACGCATGTGTGTTGTAGGCAATGCACAAAGCATTGACAGCGTGTTGACCTTCCGCACAGTAAGTGACGCCTGTGTGTTGCTGCACTTACGCTTATGTTTAGATTTAGTTAGGAAACTAAAAAACTTATCTCAGAGTATGTTTTCCGCCTTTTTAAAAGCCTGGAATTTTACACGTGCGGAAAAGACCCATGTTTCCCCGCAATTCCTTATAAGAAAATTTTCTTATCTTCAATAAAATAAACAGCGTTGATCGGTAAACTGTGAAACAACTAGCTATATTAAAAACTTATTTATATGACGTGAAGTGGTAGGTAATAACTACAGACTTTAGTGTCTCAGGATAAGGGTTAAGAATAATTTTAACAAGAAATTGTTAATGTGCGAAAACTTTCTCTATTAGTCACCTTAACCTTCGTACCTTTAAGTGCGGTCTGAAATGAGTTTGGGTCGATTCCAGTCCACGTATAATTCAAAATACATACACGACGTATCATCTCCTTAGCCTTATCCCGTATCTCACGGGGTCGGCTTCCTAATCTAGGGGATTGAACGAGGGTACTGATTTTTACACAGAGCGACTGCCATCTGACCTCCGCAACCCAGAAGGGAAACCAGACCCAATCCTAGATTAGTCAGAGTTTTCAAGCCGCCAATGCTTAGCACTGGCCTCTGATATGGCTTAACGACTAATATCTACGGTATTAAACGATATTAACCGGGACCAACGGCTTAACGTGCCTTCCGAAGCAAGGAAAAAGCGCCGAATAAGTAAATACCCCTATTGTTAGCACATAATATATAATAGTACTACCGTATTGTTAGTTTGTTCTTGTGACAAAAAAGTTGTGCACAGGAAACATAGGTCAACATAATTGATTTCCTATTCTTAATCAGCTGCTCAACAATTATTATCAAATTGGCCAAATAATTTTATCATAAATTACACTCATATTGTTTTACACATACATATAATCACGCCTTATGCGGTAGGCAGAGCGTACACGACCTAAACAAAGGTCGTTCGCCACGTCTGACATAGTTTTGAGCGTTATTTAAGATAGATTTGTAATTCGTAGGTATATTGCTGTAGTGACAGGTTGTCAGCCCATCGCCTAAATTGCAAAATACAGAAACCCTCGAATCCCTTAAGCTGGATTTTACAGCATGCCTAGAAGGAAATGCAGCTGGCACATTCTATGTTTTTCTCTCGCTCCCAGTCCAACATGGAGGTATATTGTTTCTAGCTGTGTTTTTCTTATTTCATAACAAGCACAAAAACACCCATCAAGGAAACTGTGTAACACAGTAGGTATACATTTGTGTATAGTCATATCGTAACTTTAGTAGGTTAAAGAGTCGCTAACATTTTTCCACAGAAGAAGTTCTCGACGTGACTTAATTTTTCAATACTTCCAGTTGGGTCCAGGTCGTAAGTAAATGGGCCACCGTCGTACCAACTAAGGGTGCCCGGGGAATGGGCAATATTTCAACTAAGGAATAACTGCTAGCTCGTAATTTACCTACCTGCGAGGAAAATAAAAATATGAGGAGGCTATTTGCCTCGTGTTACAAGCTGTGCCTTTGTAACTTGCCGGGTTTATAAAGTTATTTACATAGTATAGTTTAGTATTGTTAAAGGAAGTTCTTAGAAAGTCATTAATATGAACCAAAAAATATGAATTTTTCTTCCATGCTGGACTGGGAGAGATAGAAAAACATAGAATGTTCCAGCTGCCCTTTCTCCCGGGCATGTAGTAGAAGTCAGCAAAAGGGATTCGAGGGTTACAGTATATTGTAATTTAGGCGATGGGCTGACAACCTGTCACTACAGCAATACAAATCATTACAATCTAAAATTTGCCCTCAATTTCAGTCAGTCAGTTTGTCAGATTTGGCGAAAACGCCTGTTACGTGGCGTTTTACGTTCTGCCTACCCCGTAAGGGATAAAGGCGTGATTTTATTTATGTATGTATGTAAAAAATATGAATATTAATTCGATTAAACACGAATATTCATGTTTCTTTTCAGTTACTTTAAAATCTATAAAATAATTCTATCGTTACGTCGGGGTTGTTTACACGAATTCCAAGAGCTCACAAGAGCAAAGCACTTGCAAACCAACCGTCAAGCGGACACTTCCGCATCTGAAGAGTCGAATTGAAGACGAAACAGTGGTGGAAAGGAAACGTATACGTTTCGTGTTCTTCGCCATTCATTAGAAAGGTCATAGAGCGTTTTTACTCCTATCTTAAATTCACCTTCTACCATGGAGCTGATTCACTTACCTTAATAATTTTGGTTAAGTACTAGAGCAATCTAAGTTAAGTACTTTTTAAGTATTTCTTGAAATCCACGTATATAAAGCACTACGTCACACACACAAACACTCACACACACACACACACACACACACAAACTCACACACACGCAACAATAACAATCACTTATTATTTTATTGTAATGATTAATCGTTTTATTTTTTCTGCATGTTACTAAGTTATTTAAACCTTAGTAATTACCTGTTAAGTTATTTTTACTATTACTTTATTTTTCTGTACCTATAATCATTTCATTTACAAAACAATTCTGGAGGTGGAGGCCTGGTCTCCTATAGTACAGGGTTTCCCTAGTTTAGGTGCCAGCCTCGCCAAACGCATTTTTTGTCCTCAAAGGTTATATGTACCAACTTAATTTATTGTATATGCTGTTTGTTGAGGAAAATAAAGTTATTCTTATTCTTATTCTAATCCAGGGTTAAAGACTATCCTAATAATAGCACTGACTAGGCTTACCGAGCAGCAGCGTCTCATCGTCAAGGGCCGTGACGAGCGAGTCCGTGCAGCACGTGTTGGTGTTGTCGATGCTGATGCGCACGGACGCGCAGTCGGCTGGCGAGTGCGGCAGCTGCTCCGCCGACTGCGCTGACACCCGCCCGTTGGCCAGCCGCAGCGACGCCGTCCGCCCCGCCGGGCCTGTCGCCGCGCCACCTCCACCGTCTTCGCATCTAAGGACAAAAAGACAACCATGTTAGAATTTTCAGACATATTTTCCTCAGTTCGGTTTTTTTTTTTCATGTTGGCCTGGGAGCGAGAGAAAAACATAATGTGCCAGCTGCATTTCCTCCCGGGCATGCTGTAAAAACCAGCTAAGGGATCCGAGGGTTTCAGTATATTGTAGTTTAGGCGATGGGCTGACAACCTGTCACTACAGCAATATACCTACAAATATATCTTAAATAACCCTCAAAACTTTGTCAGACGTGGCGAAACGACCTTTATTTAGGTCGTTTACGCTCTGCCTACCCCATTAGGGATAAAGGCGTGACTATATGTATGTATGTATGTCGGTTAGGACTATGCTGGCTGAATTTGTCTGATAATCTGTCATATCTGAAGATTACGTGCTTTCATCACATATTCTTAACGAAATAGCAACGCCAGATTTTAGTACATACATACATATAATCACGCCCTTATCCCCAATGGGGCAGGCAGGGCGTAAACGACCCAAACATAGGTCGCTCCGCCACGTCTGATTTGTCAACCTTTGGTTTGAGGGCTATTTCAGATAGATTTTTAGCTATATTGCTGTAGTGACAGGTTGTCAACCCATCGCCCAAATTGCAATAAACAGAAACCCTCGGATCCCTTAGCTGGCTTTTACAGCATGCTCGGGACGAAATGCAGCTGGCACATTCTATGTTTTTCTCTCGCTCCCAGTCTAGCATGGAAGTTTTAGTACGCAGTTTTTATCTGATCACACACGAAACTAAACTTACAAATAATATTTTAAATAACAAAGAAACATCTAGCTAGCATAGTGAGTCAAAAGGTTAAGGATGGATACAAGATAGCAATCTTAAGAGAACAAAGGCTTCTTCGAATAACCATTAGGTATATAAAAAGCTATCAAAACTGATCAATGACACAACCATACATATGAATGACTAAGTGCAGCAACACACATTCGTCACTTACTGCGCGCAAGGTCCCGCTCAACACGCTGTTAATGCTTTTTGCATTGTCTACAACACACATGCGTCACCTTTCGCTCTACACGCGCGCCTCGATGAACTCTACGTCGGTGCATCTCTCTGCAATACGCGCGTGAAAAGCGTAAGGTGACGCATGTGTGTTGTAGGCAATGCAAAAAGCATTGACAGCGTGTTGAGCGCTGCGCGTAGTAAGTTACGCCTGTGTGTCGCTGCACTTATATGTACTAAGTAAGTAAATCAATCACGTGATATAAGTAGAAAAGGAATCATCAGGTCATGCGGTTTGTAAGTACACATCTTAAACATGTTTGCTTAAAGACATCTTAACGGACATTGCTTAACACTACTTGGAAAAACTTGGAATTTTAATGTATGGAGAAACCCATTCATCATTAAAAGTATTGATATCGTGGAAAAGAGAAAAGTAAATTTAGAAACCTACATTTTAATAAATAAAATAAACAATGTAAAACACAATAGGCATGTAGGGTGGCTAAAAAAATTATATTTGAAACTGATGGCTAAAAATACTGTGGATCTCATCAAGAAACATATAGAATGTGCCAGCTACATTTCCTACCAGGCATGCTGTAAAAACCAACTAAGGGATCCAAGGGTTTCTGTATATTGCAATTTAGGCTGACAACCTGTTACTTCAGCAATATACCTACAAATCTATCATAAATAACCCTCAAAACTTTGTCAGACGTGGCGGAACGATCTTTGTTTTGGTCGTTTACACTCTGCCTATTAGGGATAAAGGCGTGATTACATGTATGTATCTCATTCATCATTTAAAAAAAGCACATTTAAATTTAATAATCGAGTTAAAAATATAGAAGTTATTGATTTGAGTAGTTAATATTTACTAGCGAGTGACGTCATAACCCACTATTTTTATACAAAAAAGCGTGCTTGACATTTCATAAAAGTTACTCATTTAACTAGTAGGCAAATAGCGTATTAGTATTAATAAAAGCAATGGCTTCCGTATTTAGAAATGGATGACCCACATACAGTTTATTGTAAATCATTGATAATAATCAACTTTTGACCTAATATGCATACAAGACGCTGACCCTCTAGCTTTAGATAGTAAATATAGGGTGTTATGTACTAGATATCTAAAGTTTAAGGTAATGGGTATCAAATGGGCCTGGAATATTGATCTAGGGTATGTATTTATAAGGTGAGCTCAAGATTGAGAGCAGTATCAAGTTTGGATTTGACAGTTCATAATGTACTGAAATGACATTTCTGATACGAACTCAAACTCGCTGTCAGTATCAAGTGCCGATTACAAATACGGACCTACGTACATCATCATCTCCCTAGCCATATCTCGCATCGCACGGGGTCGGCTACCCAATCCAGGGGATTGAACGAGGGTACTGGTTTTTACACAGAGCGACTGCCATCTGACCGCAACCCAGAAGGGAAACCAGACCCAATCCTAGATTAGGTCAGAGTTTTCAAGCCGCCAATGCCTAGCACAGGCCTCTGATATGGCTTAACGACTAATATCTACGGTATTAAACGATATTAACCGGGACCAACGGCTTAACATGCCTTCCGAAACACGTAAAATACGGACCTAGGTACATTATGTATGAATATATTTTTATCCAATAAGTCATATTCTAGTGACTTCTGAAACAGACAAAATAGGAAATCATCATCTTCCTCTTCCTAGCCTTATCCCGTATATCACGGGGTCGGCTTCCTAATCTAGGGGATTGAACGAGGGTACTGGTTTTTACACAGAGCGACTGCCATCTGACCTCCGCAACCCAGAAGGGAAACCAGACCCAATCCTAGATTAGGTCAGAGTTTTCAAGCCGCCAATGCTTAGCACTGGCCTCTGACATGGCTTAACGACTAATATCTACGGTATTAAACGATATTAACCGGGACCAACGGCTTAAAGTGCCTTCCGAAGCACGGAAAAAGCACCGAATAAACGTACATATGAAATTTGAAAACCGAAAAACACATTGGTACGTGGTAGGGTTCGAACAACGACCTCCCGCTCAGGAGGCAGCGGCCCTATCCACTACACCATCGGGCTCTCTCGGGCGATGATCTAAAAATCGTGAAAGTTTAAAAACAGATTGTAGAAATTTAGAAGGTGCTCTCGTGCATCCCCTGACCTTTCATAGATTAGCTGCCCAAGAACTTATCAGGTTACCTTGTGTAGGAGAACATCCTACACCATCCCATCCTTCTAGATTTAATCGCAATTTTATTATATTATAAAAGGTATTTTTAGTTAAATAATATTAGAATGTTCCTGCTGCCCTTCCTCCCGGGCATGCTGTAGAAGTCAGCAAAAGAGATTCCAGAGTTACAGTATATTGTACGAGTAATTTAGGCGATGAGCTGACAACCTGTCACTACAGCAATGCACATTACAATCTAAAATTGCCCAAATTTGCGAAAGCGCCTTTCACGAAAACGCCTCGTCGCTCTGTTTACCTCGTTACGGATAAAGGCGTGATGTTATGTACGTGTATGCATGTATTTTTAGACAAAATAGATTAATGTAAAGGATATTAAGTACGGTGTATTTAGCTATGGGATCCGAGGGTTTCTGTATATTGCAATTTAGGCGATGGGCTGACAACCTGTCATTACAGCAATATACCTACAAATCTATCTAAATAATCCCCAAAACATTGGCAGACGTGGCGAAACAACCTTTGTTTAGGTCGTTTACGCTCTGCCTACCCCATTAGGGATAAAGACGTGATTATATGTATGTATGTGTTTATAAAACTGAATAACATTGCCTTATATAAAAAAAATACGATGCCTCGTAGAAAATGAGGCAATCAACCAAATGACACTTTTTCTAAGGGATGTCCAATTCTTATTTTATATTATTTTGATACATGTTTCGTTTAAAGGGATAAGTTTAATGAGAAGAACACATCCGTAAAGTTATAATTTAATTTAAAATGACCAATGTAGAAAAATAGACGTATTTAAGCTACCATAACCGCAAGAAGTTCATTCGCATAAAATCTGAGAAATAGCTCAATATATCTCATAAACTTCTGCATTTCCGCCTCAGACCGTTAACGCGCCGATTGAATGGACGGAACCAGCTTAAAGCATAAATCCGATTGGATTCACCCACATTTACGGGTGTAAAAACGCAATAAACACTGGATTGCGGTTCATCGCAGACATTTGCAAATTATAGCTCTGGGATTCTATCAAAATAAATATACATACATATAATAACGCCTTTATCCCTAATGGGGTAGGCAGAGCGTAAACGACCTAAACAAAGGTCGTTCCGCTACGTCTGACAAAGTTTTGAGGGTTATTTAAGATAGATTTGTAGGTACATTACTTAAGTGACAGATTGTCAGCCTAATAAGTTGCAATATACAGAAACCCTCGGATCCCTTAGCTGGTTTTTACAGCATGCCCGGGAGGAAATGCAGCTGGCACATTCTATGTTTTTCTCTCGCTCCCAATCCAGCATGAAAGAAAAATAAAATAAATACTATTTGATAGAAACAGTATAAAAGCTGCTTCTCTATCCACGCACACATAAAAAAGAGTAACGGTTTTAAGTATGCCGATGACGCAATTACCACATAAGGGATAAAGACGTGACTTTATGTATGTATGTATGGCGATGGCCTGAATACCTTGATGCTAAGACTAGATTGATAAGGATGTATGCGCGATTTTGTTTGTACTATTTATAGTTATTAATTTAATCTTTCTTTCTTCCATGCTGGACTGGGAACGAGAGAAAAACATAGAATGTGCCAGCTGGGATCCAAGGGTTTCAGTATATTGCAATTTAGGCGATGGGCTGATAACCTGTCACTACAGCAATATACCTACAAATCTATCTTAAATAACCCTCAAAACTTTGACAGACGTGGCGGAACGACCTTTGTTTAGGCCATTTACGCCCAGCCTACCCCATTAGGGATAAAGGCGTGGTTATATATATGTAATTTAATATTGTAGCAAGTTCTGAAAACTGTTTTCAGGAAAATGCTACAGCTCCTATTTTTGAAGCGATCTCAAACTTGAGAGCGATATTAAGTATTGATTTGAAATGCCTGTTTTTACTGCAATGACATTTGCTGTCACTCTTGAGAGCTGATTATAAATATGGCCCTATATTTAAGCAATCTAGGGATAGAGGGATAATGCAGTAAAATATCAAAATCTAAGTTAGTTCTTTACCACATTTCCAAGAAGCTCTCAATACGTGATAAGCTCTAACCAGCTCAAGGCTTTCGGTTGCAGAAGCGCATCGCACGACGCGAAGTTATTGTTCTCGGAATGCAACAGCCGGCGCATGAATGTACCGGGAAACTCGTCCCACGCGGCGATTCCCGGGATTCGAGATTTCCCGGAATTCGTGCTCGGTTTCCGGGGTATTAAAATTTTTTTGATGATAATATCGGAGTTGTCAGAAACGTTTTTGTTTCGTTCTTTTTTGTTTTATTGTTTTTTGCAGGACCAATTTCAAAATTAGTTATTAATGATTAGAGGTAAATAGGTAATATAAATATGCTTATTTACGTGTAACAGAACGTGTAAACATAAAGTGCTTCAAATCTTCTTAATTTTTATTTGACTGAAACTCGTAGCGAACGCGGCCTTACCTATTTATCAGGCGATTACATCGGGTTATATAGGGACAGCGTCAGCAGCAGCAGTCAACGAAACTGAACAACGTTGACCAGGAAATTCTTTCAGGAGATGGGAAAAAAAAATAAGCATCGCATACAAAATGACCACCTCGATCAGACATTTCGTATGGAAAAGCAAATTGTTTTTTTCTTCCTGAAAAAAAATCCTGCTGATACTTGTTCGGTTTCGTTGACTGAGCAACCCCTATCAGTCTGCGGGACGCTGTCTCTTACATACATACATATAATCACGCCTTTATCCCGAATGGGGTAGGCAGAGCGTAAACGATCAAAGAAAAGGTCGTTCCGCCACGTCTGTCAAGTTTTGAGGGCAATTTTAGACTGAAATGTGCATCGTTATAGTTACAGGTTGTCAGCCCATTGTCTAAATTGCTAAACACTAAAACCCTCGAATCCCCTGACTTTTACAGCATACCCGGGAGGAAATGCAGCTGGCACATTCTATGCTTTTCTATCGCTCCCAGTCCAGCATGGAAGTAAAAGGTGGAAGTCTCTTACACCCCGTATTATAATAATGAAACACCTGAACATCTGATAAATTGTTGAAGCCTACGTAGTGCTAGCCCACCCTACCTTTTTTTTGAAGGACTTTATGAAGCATTGAAATTAAAAGGATACAGAAAAATGTTACATGTTGCTCTGGTAAACCAAAAAAGGCTAGCATTTTTGCGAATGAACGGAATCAACATTTATTTATGGACCAACTGAAACAAAACGGAACAACAAGCTAAATGAGCGCACTTACTAAATCCATTTTGACAATGGATACAATTTTTTTCAATTAAAACCGTACCACGAAAAATAACAATAAAATGGTGGAAATACGGCAAGCGAGCCGCCCGGAGGCATCCAGCGTTTATACAATTTGTATAACAGCCATTAGCAGACGGTGACCAGTCAAGTTTGATCTCTGGGAGTCGATTAGAGGCTTGAGTTTTGTTGTGGGAGGCTGTTACGAAGGGTCTCGTAGAGCTGGTGATAGTCTGAGAGAATTCCCTGTATCGGCCAGTTCAGCCTACCTCGTTAGGTGTGGCCATACGTCATGTTCCTGCTAGATCCTCTTGGGATTCAAGAGTCCGAGTGACCCTGAATTTGTGCTGTTGTTTTACCTCAGGAGACAGATCCAACAATTTCGTAATTAATTCCAACGACACTTTATTGTTTTATTGAGTTGGGTTTAATGTAAATGTCAGTGCCTAATTTAGATTTAGGTTGAATGTAAAAATTTAGTAAGCCTTTTTTGTATTTCAGGTTTTAATGAAGCAAACGACGAAAAGCTTGCCAAAGCGAAGGTTTTAACAAAGTTAGTTAATCGTTTCAATTCTGAATTTCTGACTGAGGGAAGGTTAAAAGTATGAAAGTGCACAAAGCTCCTAGGTATATAGGTAGGTAGTACTTTGTTCAATTTTGACGGACAACCCACAACAGGAAACCTTCGGCTGCAAGGAAACACGTAGAAGAAAGCATACGTAGTGTTTTACATAAGCATAGAACAATGGCAAGTTCTCGTCTCTCGTGCGGCACATAACTCAATCGGGCTTAGAACGCTCTAAAAACTCTACAGGGACAGCACAGGCGCACTTATCTCTGCTGAAATATTTCACACTTTACCCCGGTTTTAATGGGCGAACGTGTGCCGGAATCTAACATTTATGTCCTTCGATTTCTGCATGCCAAATATTTTTTCACTGTATGATATAACGGGTGTAAGGGACAGCGTCCGCGCAAACTGATAGGGGTTGCTCAATCAACGACACTGAACACCTTCCACAAGGATTTTTTTGAACTAGTGAAAAAAATGGCTTTTCCATACAAATTGACTGATTGAGGTGGACATTTTATATCGAAAAGCCACTTTTTTATGTCCTAAAAACACCCTTGTAGAATCGTTGACTGAGCAATCCCTATCAGTTTGCGGGACGCTGTCCCTTACACCCCGTATTAAGTTTGGGATTGATATGTTCGCTAAAAGCGGAATGCTAATCCGTATGTCAATTCATTCCCCGGGAGACTCGAGTGAATGGGGGAGGGGAAGCGGAATGCATATCAGATGTCCAATCAATAACATTTGGACTAATAAGCCTGTTATGCAAATCACTCTATCGATAATTTTGAAAATGCTAAAGTTTATGTCAGTATTTTTAAAATGTCCGTTAATCTTTTGAGATTTAGACGATGGGTTGACAAACCTATCCCACCAAAACACTTTTTAAAGCGTGGACGCTCTGCCCAATCCGTATCGTTTCTAAGCATTATTACAATCACGTTAAAGCTCCAATGCGTCTTTTCTGAAACCATGAAAAAAACACTCGCAGAAACATTATTCATGTCGGTTAGCTAACACTTTTATTTTGAAAAGTTTTTTTGCAACCACAAGCTTTATCAAAGCCGCACAAAATTTACGGTATACACAAAACAAAACTCAATTTACCTAGAATACCTGCGTAGCATAGGTTATGTACCTATATTTTCATACAGCTTGTGTGAACAAATATTAGGTTCGTGTTCGGTATAATTTGCTCTCAAAGCGGGGTAGTGAGATTTACTACTTTGTTACTGATACAGGCTTTTAGCCAGGTTCTATATACTCTACTTACTTACTTCTATATACTCTGCTGGCCTGGGAGCGAGAGAAAAACATAGAATGTGCCAGCTGCATTTCCTCCCGGGCATGCTGTAAAAACCAGCTAAGGGATCTGAGGGTTTCAGTATATTGCAATTTAGGCGATGGGCTGACAACCTGTCTTGAATAACCCTCAAAACTTTGTCAGACGTGGCGGAACGACCTTTGTTTAGGTCGTTTACGCTCTGCCTACCCCATTAGGGATAAAGGCGTGATTATATGTTTGTATGTATGTATGTATATACTCTAATTTTACACTTATAGAGGTAGGTACTAGATTTCCACCCCACGGCTAAATTATTTTCCGTGTGGATTTTCCCGTTGTAAAATAAATGAATATGAATATGAAATAGTCTTTTTCCATGATGTTCACCTCCATAGTAGGTGATTGTTCATATTGACTGCCTCCGGTCTAGTGGTCTGAGCCATGGGCTTTCGACCCGAAACTCCCAGGTTCGATTCCCGGCGAGGGACAATGACTTAGTGTTGTTGTTTCTAATTTGGTTAGGACATTGCAGGCTGATCACCTGATTTTGTGAAAAGTAAGATGATCCATGATGTCGGATAGGCATGTAAATAGTCGGTCCTGCGCCTGATTTCTCTCTGGTCGTGTCAGTCAATCTACCATCAGAATAAGAGTTTAAAAGAATAGAGAGTATACCTATTGTAGCGCAAACACTTGGTCACTAAAATCTAGTCCTGCGCAGTTGTCCAATCTCTGGGAGATTGGAAGCCATCACAGAAAATCGGTGGGAGAGGTAATTATTGCGCACTTTGCTCGCCAATTCACTAGGCAAGGCGCGGTGAGGACGCCCATGCACTGCAGCGGAATATAGGAAACTGATATGTATTCTGTACTACTTAAAAGTTATCCGGGGCAGTGAACTGCCTCCGTGGTCTAGTGATCTGAGACATGGGCTCCTGATCCGGAGGTCCTGGGTTCGATTCTCACGTTCGAGTTTGGTTAGGTTTATAGGACATTACTGGGTGAATCAACTGATTGTGCGATCAGTCCTGGTCGCTGTTATTGTTAGTGCTCGTTACAAAAACCGAAGCTTAGAACTTGTGCTATTAGGTGGTTTGAAAATTCTGACACTTTCACTATTTTTGGTTCGCTGGGACGATTGGCTCGAAATTTAGGTACGAAAAGGAGGAAGGAAGGGCAGCCAATGTGTATCTAATCTTCTTATTGTTTAAACAATTTTCGACCTCGTCTGAAGATACAATTAGGTATGATTAAAGAGTGCACGCGAAACACGTATTAAGAATAATTCTGTACTTTACTCACCTCCGGATTTCATTATATTTGATTAAATTTCATTTGCGTTCCATTGTACGTAACTGGGTGTTGGTTTGGATGAATTGGCTGCATTAGCGCGTTTCGTGTGTCTCGTCGACTGTGAAAACCGGAACGTTTTAAGCATCTGTGTTCTATTTTCTAGGGGTATGTTAAGATTATTTCATATTAGCTTTTCACACGGCTTTCAGATAAAGTTTCTCGTAGAAATGAGTTGTTTTCAGCGGTATTAATCCCAAAAGTCCCAGCTCAAGCACACTCCAGGATCTGCAGGGGGCAAACGACAAAGCAATCGCCGTAGCAAAATATTGAGCCAAACTGTTATAACGTGTTGCTAACAATACGACTATACTGCTAACACGACATCGACTCGGAGAAGAAGAAGAAGAAGCGGTATTAATAACCTTCAATCATACTCTATATTATTTACCAAACATTATCAAAATCAGTTCTCTAGCGTTGACTAAAACACAAGGTAGTTTTATCGTTACTGGAAATAATATCCAAACTCACTTGTATTTATCAAAGAGATAGCATACATACATACATGTAATCATGTCTTTAGCCCTAATGGGGTAGGCAAAGCGTAAACGACCTTAACAAAGGCCGTTCTGCCACGTCTGACAAAGTTTTGAGGGTCATTTAAAATAGATTTGTAGGTATATTGCTTTAGTGACAGGTTGCCAGCCCATCGCCCGAATTGCAATATACTGCAACCCTCGGATCCCTTAGCTGGTTTTTACAGCATGCCCGGGAGGAAATGTAGCTGGCATATTCTATGTTTTTCTCTCGCTCCCAGACCAGCATGAGATAACAGTAGGTAACATTTCACATTTTGACTTTGATCCATCCAGCACCGACTCCTGACCCGAACAATAATCAGACTAGACTTGGATTGATAGACGAGTTCTAGCTCTAACCCAATTCCACAGCACTTTCTATGCAGAGGTGGTCTATAGGCAAAGACTAAGTAGTGATATAGGTAAACAAAAGAGGCCTAAGGGAATACAAACGGAACACAGGTTGCAAACGACTGCATTCGAGTTTTATTCGGCCAAATTGCTGACTCTCAAAGTGTTTTCATAGTATGTAGTAAGTACAGTAATGAAATATTGTCTTGACTAGCAAATGTTTACGGTTGTGCGGTAGAAGCAAACAAAATTTATGTATCTAAAATTAACTGGCGTATGACATTTTTCTGACTCTACGTACGATATGTTTGATATCAAAACAATTTTAAATAACTCTGGCATTCGAACGTTTTATATTAATTTCAAACAGATGAAAATTATAAATTATTATTAATTACATGATATATTACAGCTACCCTTAGCTGGTTCGTATTCCTATCCGAGGGTTTCACTATATTGTAATTTAGGCGATAGGCTGACAACCTGTCACTACAGCAATCTATCTTAAATAACCCTCAAAACTTTGTCAGACGTGGCGGAACGACCTTTGTTCAGGTCTCTGCCTACCCATTAGGGATAAAGGCGTGATTATATGTATGTATGATGATTTTATGTGTTTTCTAACGACCTACTAATTAACTTGTGAAAGATCTCGATCAAATTTTGCATGCCAAATTTCTCCTAAGAAGAAGTTAAATCTTTATGTAAGTATGTAGAAACGACATGTTTGAGTTCAGATCTATATTGGATAAAATATATTTGACAAGTTATTAGTATGTAAGTATATATTTTTTAGGTGAGTTTATGGGTCTCTCGTTCAGCTTAAGCTAGATAAATATTCCGAGCGGGGCGCGGGGGGCCCGTCGCCCGCCCTGAAGTTTCGCCTGTCCACTATTGGACACTCGCCATATTCGATCTCTAATGAGAGCACGTATACCTTTGTACTTTTCATACTACAATATAGTCTTTAAAACGAACCAGCTGTATCATCATCATCATCCCAGCTATCGAAGCGCAACTAAATATACTAATATAAATTAATGCAGTTTGTCTGTACAGTCTTTCAATAGCAGAACTATGCCAACCCGCTGTGTTCGACGATACAACCGTGGAAGATCACGCTCTAGGAGTCAAGTCAAGAGTAAACCAAAAAAAAAATTGAATGCAGTTCGTCTGCACATTCCACCCATAACTGTACCTTTATGCCTACCCGCTGTGATCGACGATACAACCGTGGATGATCACGCGACCTCGCGTGGAGGGGTCAGGGACGAGGTAGATAGGGAGTAGGTAGTAGAGCATGAGTGGCCTACCCTCTACCTTTCAGTAGATAGGCCCATTCTAAATAAAGAATTTTCACTGGAAAGTAAAACTCAAAGTTCATAAATGATATGCGTACTCGTGTCTCACATCGCATGTCTCGTGTAAACATAGAATGTGCCAGCTGCATTTCCTCCCGGGCATGCTGTAAAAACCAGCTAAGGGATGCGAGGGTTTCTGTATATTGCAATTTAGGCGACAGGCTGACAACCTGTCACTACAACAATATACCTACAAATCTATCTTAAACAACCCTCAAAACTTTGTCAGACGTGGCGGAACGACCTTTGTTTACGCCGTTGACGCTCTGCCTACCCCATTAGGGATAAAAGCGTGATTATATGTATGTAGTTTGGGACGAGGTAGATAGGGTGTAAGTCCTGCAGGTAGTGTAGCATAAGTGGCCTACGTTTCAGTAGATAGGCCCATTCTGAATAAAGAATTTTTTTCTTAACAAATCGACGTGCTCTTTTTTTATATGATTAGGTAACATAATTTGCTGTATAGTATACGAGGGTTTCAGTATATTGTTATTTAGGCGATGGGCTGACAACCTGTCGCTACAGAAATATACCAACAGTTCTATCTTAAGCAACCCTCAAAACTTGTCAGACGTGGCGGAACGACCTTTGTTTAGGTCGTTTACGCTCTGCCTTCCCCATTAGGGATACAGGCGTGATTTTATGAATTGACTATTGCATTTAACGCGATGTTCAACTGGCTACGGGCTACAAGACGTAGCGCGTGTAAGTCTATACTCCAATTATGTTGAACCATTAAACATAGACAATATCTGAACTAGGTGAGGTAGTGTGGAGCCAGTGTGAACACCGCGTAAGAGGAAGAAGGTTTAAAATATGTAATAAAATATGTATGTAATAGTATGACCAGTAAGGTTTCATAAATTAGAATTTACTTCAATAAACTTTCTTCCATGCTGGACTGGGAGAGATAGAAAAACATAAAATGTTCCAGCTGCCCTTCCTCCCGGGCATGCTGTAGAAGACAGCAAAACGGACTCGAGGGTTACAGTGTATTGTAATTTAGGCGATGGGCTGACAACCTGTCACTACACATTAGCAATACACATTACAATCTAAAATTGCCCTCAATTTTTGTCAGACGCGGCGAAAGCACCTTTTACGAGGCGTTTAACGCTCTGCCTACCCCGTAAAGGATAAAGGCGTGATTTTATGTATGTATGTCAATAAACTTTAGGTTCTAGTTTTAGTGCATTGGATTAATAATAGACTTTAGGTTACATTAGTTTGCGTTCCTTTCTGTGCATGTCCATAGAGCATTCACTTCTTCTTCTGTCGAGTGGGTATCGAGTCTATCGACCCGATGAACCCTGGTGTCAGAGTTTTAAAACATTCACTACAGGCCAACTATCAAAACCTTTCAAAAAGTTCAAGTCAAAAACAAATCTTTTACAGGCGACTTTCTGGTAAAGAGAATGATAAGCGACCTGTTTTACAATACAAAAGAAATAGTGGGCCTGCCTCGTGCCACAAATGGTTATCTCAACAGTTTTGGCATTGGCTCTACAATTCTAGTAGTCGAAAGCCTACGCGAACCTTTCCAAAACTAGCTGTGTTAGTGTAGCACTATTATCGCTAAAAAGCTATTCTGGTGCCAACTCCACGCTTAAAAACCACAATAGATCGTAGATTCGGTCTTCTATGGACTGGAAGCGGTATAAAATTGTCTGTAAACAGTGAGCGTTGAGAGATATACATACATATAATCACACCTTTATCCTCAATGAGGTAGGCAGAGCGTCCGACAAAGTTTTAAGGGTTAGGTAGATTTGTAGGTATATTGCTGTAGTGATAGGTTGTCATCCCGCCTAAATTACAATATACTGATTACTGAAACCCTTGGATCCTTTAGCTGGATTTTACAGCATGCCCGGGAGGAAATGCAGCTGGCTCATTCTATGTTTTTCTCTCGCTCCCACGCTAGCTTGGAAGTAAGCGTTGAGAGAGCCGTCTAAAAATAAAATACTTATTGGAATACCTATTGAAAGAGGATTAATGCATCTTAATATCAAGGGTTGAACAATAGAGGACTCCTTCAAATATGATTTCGACTTACCTACGTACATGTAGTAATGAATTTGAGGTTCATTACTGACCAGCAATTTGTCATTAAATCGATGTCCAATAAGAATACCGGAAATTATTAATTTACAATCAACTAGTTCAAAGTGCAGTTGGCCGCTGTATTACCTACCTACTCCATAAAATTTCCAAACTTGTTCTATTTTTCAGCGGCCTCTGTTGGCGAGTAGCAGTACTGCCTGACTACGGACGTCGTATTTTTTAGGTACGACCGCGTGGCGCTTCCGTCGCTTTGTTTTGACTGAAACTTTGCTGAAACCTGAAATGCTATTGAAACTGAAAAGCTGCTGAAATTATGAAGCGGTAATTCAATACAAGTGCGAGTTGTCTACCCACACAAAGTGAACAGAAATGTAAGAGGGCCGCTCTAAATGAATTTTATGTTTGTTAATTTAGTTTTTTACATGCTGGACTGGGCGCAATAGAAAAACATAGAATGTGCCAGTTGCATCTCCTTCCAGGTATGCTGTAAAAACCGGCTAAGGGTTTTAGTGCATTGTAATTAGGCGATGGGCTTACAACATGCCACTACAGCAATATTGAGATATATCTGACCTTTGTTTGAGTCGTTCACGCTCTGCCTACCCCATTACTGATAAAGATGTGACTAATGTATGTATGTGTGTTAATCATAGATGTTAATTTAGTCTTGTTAGATTGTTTACAGTTTAGTTTGGACTAATTTATGATAAATAGGTCGTATGTTGTGAGTTAATTTACTGAATTTCTTCGTGCCTGGCCTTGGAGCGAGAGAAAAACATAGAATGAGCCAGCTGCATTTCCTCCCGTGCATGCTGTAAAACCAGCTAAGGGATCCGAGGGTTTCAGTATATTGTAATTTAAGCGATGGGATGGCAACCTGTCACTGCAGCAATATACCTCCAAAAATCTTTCTTAAATATCCTTCAAAACTTAGTCAGACGTGGCGGAACGACCTTTGTTTAGGTCGCGCTGCCTACCCCATTCGGGATAAAATCGTGACTATATGTATGCATGTATAAGGTAGGCTATTCATGTTCCGTAACCTACGTCCCTCTACATCGTCTCGAACTACACAATATATAATAATAATAGGAAAGACAAGAGTACGCATATGCTTCGGAAGGCACGTTAAGCCGTTGGTCCCGGTTAATATCGTTTAATACCGAAGATAT
Source organism: Scrobipalpa costella (assembly GCA_949820665.1). Taxonomy (NCBI): domain Eukaryota; kingdom Metazoa; phylum Arthropoda; class Insecta; order Lepidoptera; family Gelechiidae; genus Scrobipalpa; species Scrobipalpa costella. Next base: position 12,714,439 of record OX463312.1, read on the forward strand.
TAGTCGTTAAGCCATATCAGAGGCCAGTACTAAGCATTGGCGGCTTGAAAACTCTGACCTAATCTAGGATTGGGTCTGGTTTCCCTTCTAGGTTGCGGAGGTCAGATGGCAGTCGCTCTGTGTAAAAACCAGTACCCTCGTTCAATCCCCTAGATTAGGAAGCCGACCCCGTGGGATACGGGATAAGGCTAGGGAGATTATGATGACAAGAGTACGCATATCAGTTATGAACTTTCAGTTTTACTTTCCAGTGAAAATTCTTTATTCTGAATCAGCCTATCTACTGAAAGGACGCCACTCTTGTTAAACCCCACCCTATCTACCGACTACCTTATACTATACGATAATCAGGGATAAAGGCGTGATTATATGTATGTATGTAATTTAATGAAATAAAATTGTAATAATAACAATGATTAATTACCCTACCTCACATTTCACTTGTAGTACAAGTTCCTACTGAAACTTGTCTGTTCATATTGCAGCATAGTATTTGTTGACCCAGAATATGGGTCGCATGTAAGATTACCTAGCCCCGAACTAACCTCGTATGACCGAGTTACCTACTCCCAGCAAAGCTTTCCCATTGCAGTACCTACCTGGGGCCTTATTTATGAATCGCTCGTATCCGAACTCGCATACTAAAAAGCAACATTCGCATACGAAATCCCAAAATCGATTTTTTTTGAATACTCATACGTATGCGACTCTGCAACGAGTGATCCAAGCCCCTCGTTTTCTTTTCTACTACTCGAAACCTAAGTAGTTTTTGGTCATGAAAGAGACACAGCAATCATTTGACAAGTAACAGTGTAACTTTTTAATTAACTTGATTTTTTGTTCTGTTTCTCTGCGATTCATTTCGGGTTTTTCAATTCAACGATTTTTGTTAGTGGTAGTGATGGTATTATAGTAGGTGTATTTCTACGTAGAACGAAAACAATTTATTGGACCGGAAATGAATCGCAGAGAAACGGAACGTAAATACAAGAAAATTAAAAAGTTAAAGTGTCACTTGTCAAATGATTGTCTGTGTCACTGACATAATATGATCATAGACTACTTTAATTTCGAGTAGTAGAAAAGAAAACGAATGGTTTATAGCACTCGTTGCAGAGTCGCATACGTATAAAAGTATTCAAAAATAAGGATTTTGGGATTTCGAATGTTGCTTTTTCGTATGCGAATTCAGATACGAGCGGTTCAAAAATATGACTCCAGGTCTTGTGCAGTATCGTCTCTACCTGTTTTTGTAAAGGCAGGGTTCTTCTATGCTGGAATGAGAGTTATTGAAAAACATAGAATGTGCCCGTTGCATCTCCTCCATACTGTAGAAATCAGCTAAGGGATTGTAGGATTTGAGTATTGTAATTTAGGCGATGGGCTGACACCAGTCACTATATCAATAAACAGATCTGACTGGAATAACCTTTAAAACTTGTCAGACGTGAGGGGACGACCTTGGTTTAGGTCGTTTACGCTCTGCCTACCCCATAAGGGATAAAGGCGTGTACAACACACATTTTACAGCGTGTTGAGCGCAACCTTGCGCGCAGTAAATGATGCCAGTGTGTTGCTGCCAAAAATAGCTTCCGTTTGAAACTTGCTGAAAATATGTACCGTTTCTCAAAACATCTACTTACGAAAATTCTGAATAAATCAGTGGCTAACAAATAAACATTAGGTGTGAGGTGCTAAGTAAAAGCTAAAAGCTTTTTTGCATAATAAAACATTTTTATCACGCTATTTTCAGATTAAGTAACCTCGCAAACTTCATAATGTCCTTAGGGGTGCTAAAGGTATTAAAACAGCAAACACGATTCTCAGTTTTCCATTCTATGATATTTTTTATAGGACATGTACCTAGACTAGATCTACCTATTTGTAGCTAGCTTACAAAATTATACTTCTTCTTCTTCTGTCGAGTGGGTATCGAGTCTATCGACCCGGTGAACCCATCAGAGTTTTTAAACCGCCTTATAGCACAACTATCAGGCCTCTGACATGGTTTGAGTAACGACCACTATCAAAGACAGCGACTGGGACCGACGGCTTAACGTGCCCTTCGAAGCTCGAAAATCTTTCTCTTTTTCGGACAATCAGGTGATTCAGCCTGCAATGTCCTAACCAAACTGGGGAAAAATTCACAAAGTGATAAATTCTCAATTATTAACTTTATGTTTCCCCCCTGGGAATCGAACCCAGAACCTCCGGATCGGGAGTCCATGGCACTAGCCACTTGACTACGGAGGCAGTTTTACAAAATTATACAGCGAAGTAGAAACTTGGTTTGTATAATTTTTATCCTTGGTACTAATTTTATGCAATTTCGTAACAAACTTGCAATTTGACATGATCTTTATTGTTTTAGTGGCGTGATAAAAGATATGTAATTATAGATTAGAAGTTTATTTCAGCTGCATTTGTAGTTTAGTGGTTTAGAATTTAGAGCTTTTGATTTGGAAGTTGTCGGTTCGATTTTTCCTTTTTTATTTTAGTATATTGTTTCTCAACTACATTCTGCATGTATTATACATATAAACCTTCCTCTTGAATCACTCTATCCATTAAAAGAAACCGCATCAAAATCCGTTGCGTAGTTTTAAAGATCTAAGCATACAAAGGGATATAGGGACAGAGTAAGCGACTTTGTTTTATACTATGTAGTGATTGCGTTGTCGTAACATAATGCAAGCCATGTATAAAAACGATATTGAGGAAGGCTTCATCTTTAGTATTCGATTGTGTTGCAATTCTTGTTTTGAATCTAGTTGTATGTAAACCAGTAAAGATTTTTGCCTGATTACTGACATCGTCATTTCAGTACAATGTGGCCTGTCAAATCCGTGCTTAATATTACTCTCAATCTTAAGATTGCTTTATAAATACGAGCCTTAGTCTTTTTTCGTTACAATAACCCATATGAACCGAAACTGATTACTTCAGAACATGGTTACATTATTGCAGAACCCGCAGAAACGTTCTTAATAGCATTTTATTTATTTATGTGCTCTTCGTCGTTAACACAAACAACGGGCAGGGTCGTTGAACTCTAAATCAATAGGTTACAACTCTGTTATCTGGTTTCAATGGAACAGTTTTTACCTACGTGATTCTTTATCTTTATTCAAGAAAAAACATAGCTTACTGAAAATACTGTAAACATTGTACAGGGTGTAACAAAATGGGTAGAGTTTGAATCTGCCCATAAAACTAAACAACTTTTTAGCATCCCATAATATGTGCTATGAGTTGATGCCTTTTGTTTGGGAGGTCAAATGTTGTTTTTCGTTTTCTATGTTCCTTAGAAAAAGTTGTTCAGATTTGTAGATTCAGTCCACATCCTTCAGGGTGCACCCTTTCTATAATATACTACGTACAAATAATAATGTGAAGTTAGAAGATAAAATATTTTTTCAGTTCTATTGAATAAGGAGTCAGGCGATAGACTTCTTAGAAAAGTAATAAGGTCTAAATATAGACGGTTCAATACCGTAGGCGGTTGGTTGCGACCACCCTACCGGGCAGATAGCAGCTACGTCAGGATTCGTATTCGATGTAGGTAATGTAATTCTTTTACATTTTGTATGATTTGTGGAAAGGAACCAAACAAGCGAATAAAACTAGCCGTTGACTGGTAAAACTGGTTAACAAATAAGGATACTCTTACCCAGTTTAAAGCGCGAAAAAAACGATAACTATGGGAGCTCTGGTAAAACAGACTTTGGTCATTTGTACGTATATGTTTTACTGCCCCTTTTGTAGTCTATCCTATATACAAAATCAATCATTTGAAATGAATTTAAATTTATTTAAATATTCTGACAAAAGTACAGTCCATTACAACTAATATTGTAGAGAAACATAAACAAAAAAGTATGTTGAGTGAAAATAGTTTGGGGATACTGTAAAGCTGATATCGTGTCTGCTTTATAACCTTCAAAGACCACTATCGCGAAGACAAACTTATCTCTCTGAAATACAACTCCCTGCTATCTGCCAGCGATTAATCTATTTGTAGTAAAAACAAACGAAAATAACTTGTCCTTGCAATGGAGTCAATACCGTGGGCGTCTCCCAGTCTGCCACCCACGTCACACGTGCAACCGGTTCAGGCTTTATTCCTCTTACGTAAATGCTAAAACACTAGGCACTATTTTAAATTTGGATTCAAATTTACGATGTTAGCAAACTTTAGTAACGTGAGCCTGTTTTTCTCTCCATAATCGTAATAAACTTGCCACGCTTAGCAGGCAGCTTGCCAAGCTCACGTAGTATCTACCTACGTACTTATATTTTGTTTTTTACATTTAAGCATGTAAGCGCTTTCATGGTTCCTTCGGAAAATTATCCGTATTATGATTATCTAAAATCGCAACGTAGCTTTTTTTAATGCGACTCGTAGTTTTTATGGAATTAGCGTTTTGTGCACATTTTTGACGCGTCACGCGCCATTTGACCGATATTCTAAGGCATTACGGGCGATGGTTGCATATCTTGAAACTTACCTGCTCATCTACCGGAAGGCTACACCTTAATATTTTTACTATAATAAATCTTATAATGTCATCTTTTGAATTCTGGTAAATAGAAGTTTTGCATTTCTGTGTTCCATTCTGAAAGATGTAGGAGCCAGCGAAAATACTCCTGGCATAGGAGACATTCTTTAGGTGTTCGCGAGCAACGTGCTTTACTGTCCCACTAGTGTCAAATGCGACTCTATCAGAATATCATGCAGGATACGGTCCATCAAGGGGACCATATCGTTGGTTATATAATTGGCGGCAGTCAAACTTTATAAAACAAACATTTTCAACTGAAAAACGGTTCGTATTTCCAGCTAAACTCAGTGGACAATCCAATTCCAATGACATCTCGTAATTCCGTTTGTCAATTGAATTGCGATCCGAAGCTCTCGGGGGATAGAGAATTGTGGCTTCACTGTACATTGTTACCAAGCGAGGCACAAATTAGTGTAAAATCATACTCGCTTCTGTCTATTGTGTGGTTAAGACGAATTTAGCTGAAGGAAAATACGGCTATTAATCAACAGCGTTTAGTCACAAGTCTAGTGTTCAGTTTAGAGCTTTGGGCCCTCTATGTCTGAGGTCGTGGGTTTGATTCTCGAGTTCTGACACGAAGAATTATTCCGTGCTTTGGGTTTTCCCATAAGTATACATAAGTTTTTACATAAACCTTTTACGTAGCATAAATCTAGCTTACCTAGCATGGGTATTTTGAGTTGATGTCGATTTAAGAAAAAGACGAGCATGGCTTTTGCCTATAGATGAATGAAGTAGGCTAAAATATGAAACGTGTTGTTTCTAAACGACCTAAACAAAGGTCGTTCCGCCACGTCTGACAAAGTTCTGAGGATTATTTAAGATAAATTTATAGGTATATTGATGTAGTGACAGGTCGTCAGCCCATCGCCTAAAATGCAATATACTGAAACCCTTGGATCCCTTAGTTGGTTTTTACAGCTTGCCCAGGATGAAATGCAGCTGGCACATTCTATGTTTTTCTCTAACTCCCAGTCCAGCATGGAAGTAAGAAGTAAGTATGTTTCTTATACGTAGCTGCGAAATGAGGTACCCGTTGAATGCCAAGAAAATGTTTGGCAACAGGAACCTACTAAACCGTAATACTGAACACAGTTCATAATATTTGAGCTATTTGTTTATTCGCATAATTTTTTCGCTTTTCGCTTAGTAGGTACCTTAATATTAACGAGCATTATATTTATTCATTGTGGTCCACAACATATTTTATTTAAAAAGAAACAGGAAATCAGTTTAAAATCGAAAGTCGCACTTGTACTTATGCGATTAGTTTTATCATTTATCATGTGAGATCGGAACTCCTCCCGGCTGATCTGTTTACAATACACTACAACCTGGGCCTTTCAAAGGCAATCTTTGAGAACACGCGATACAGTTAGCAGACAAATGCTAGCCTATTTATACCACAATAAAAATATCGACCTTGAACATTTCGCGTGTCATCAGAAGGTCAAAAAGTACACCACGGCTTATTGGGGTCGATGGAAAAGATGGAAAGTGTTGGGTCTGGTTTTCACTTTCGTGCTACTAGCGTGCGACCTCGGCGGTAATCATTAAATCAATATTGGTGAGACCACTTCAGCGAAAGTATAGCGATAGCTTAAGTGCTAAAGTTTTAGCCAGGTCGAACTGAAATATGGAAGAAGGGGTAGATACGAGGAAAAGCCTTAGTGTTGTTGTATTTCTTTGTACATTGTGCCGTGATTGCTTTGCCTGTTATGGTCTTATAGGTACTTTGAATCATACATACATACGCTTTTATTATTAATGGGGTAGGCAGAGCGTAAACGACCTACGCAAATCGTTCCGCCACGTCAGACAAAGTTTTTAGGGTTATTTAAGATAGATTTATAGGTATATTGCTGTAGTGACAGGTTGTCAGCCCATCGCCTAAATTGCGATATACTGATACCCTCGGATCTCTTAGCTGGTTTTTACAGCATGCTCGGGAGGAAATGCAGCTGGCACATTCTATGTTTTTTCTCTCGCAGTCTATTATGGAAGAAATTTGGATCATTTTCACATATATGTCATATGTTTGATTCTTTTTGTGGTTCTACGTAGAACTTCCACTCTCTTTGTTAGTTTGACAGACACCATATCAGACCTCTTGACAAGGGTCTTGATCATGGGTATACGGAGTGTAAGGGACAGCGTCCCGCATACTGATAGGGGGGGATACTTAGTCATCGAAACTGAACAACTTTCACCGAGAAATTCTTTCAGGAAACGCTGTACCTTACACCCGGTATAGAGTGACACACCTTAGGCTTGCCCTGTAGCTGTAATGATTGTGTAAATAATGTTAGGGCCGTATTATAATCAGCTCCATGCTGGACTGGGAGCGAGAGAAAGTTTCAGTATATTGCAATTTAGGCGATGGGCAGACAACCTGTCATTATAGCAATATACCTATAAATCTATTTTAAATAACCCTCAAAAGTTTGTCAGACGTGGCGGAACGACCTTTGTTTAGGTCGTTTACGCTCTGCCTACCCCATTAGGGATAAAGGCGTGATTATATGTATAATGAGCTCCCATGAGTGACAGCGAGTTTGAATTCGTATCAGCAATGTCATTTCTTTACAAACTGGCATTTCAAATCCATACTTAATATTGCTCTCAAGTTTGATATCGGTTCATAATTACGAGCCTTAATGTGATAAAAGTGGCAACTTTTAGCATATTAACATTATTTACATTTGCAATACATAGTTTTAATGCCCAGTGTGAATTATAAAATGGCGAATTACTTACGATTGTCGCCAAACGTAAAATATTCATGAAAATATTTGTATTTCAGGCACAATTTATTTAAAACTGATGGCGCCACTGTCGCAGCTCTCAAACCCCCTTAACAAATGAACAACAACTGTTCTGATGGTGATATTAGGAACTAAAATTTGGCAAGGTTACATTGACAGCGACAGTACAAATGACACTACTATAGTGGCGACGAGACAGCTTTTTAAGTTTATCTGTAAGTTCAAAAGCTCTGACAGTGACACCAGATTCACTTAAAAGCACAAACCTTTACAAAAATACTAGATTTTCGTTGCTGTGCACAAAAGCATATTTCCAAAACCAGTTTTGCATTTTATTGATCACCCTAGAAACTTCCTGATCACAAAGCGCAGCACATTGTAATATGACCGGCAGCATATTGCGGCATGCACATGCCAGATTGCATGCACCGCCATGTTGGATTGTAAACTGGAATCAAGGACAATCTCGAACGCTCGTGTATCTAACTATAACTTAGTATTCTTTCATAAAATTCCAATAATAATTTCTTCCATGCTGGCCTGGGAGCGAGAGAAAAACATATAATGTGCCAGCTGCCGGGCATGCCGTAAAAACCAGCTAAGGGATCCGAGGGTTTCAGTATATTGCAATTTATGTGACGGGCTGACAACCTGTCACTACAGTAATATCTTAAATCCATCTTAAATAACCCTCAAAACTTTGTCAGACGTGGCGGAACGAAATTTGTTTTTGCTCTGTCTATCCCATTGGGGGTACAGGCGTGGTTATTTGTACGTATGTAACTTCCAATAAAATACTGTGTTGTCAATTGGACTGCATGACCGTGATATTACAAATTGTGTTTTTGTACTGTCAATTCTTTGATATTATATTGCGGATTCTTTGCTTGCGCTAACGTTGGCTTACTACGCCGTAGCACTTGTGTAGCACTGTCGTAGCAGTGTTGTAGCATATACGTGAGCTGCCTACCGTGCTACGGAACCTATATTATTACAGCAGAAAGAAGTCAAAACATTATGAGGTTATTTGGAACGAAATCATTCAATAAAACTTATATAAATGTAATATTACTGTGCACTTTTCGTCGATGAGTAATAATATATTCATTTGATGGTTTGCTATGTGAAAGCCCGTATGAATAATAAGCTCTTGCGACTGAAAGCGAGTTTGAGTTCGTATAACAAATGTCATTTCAGTACAAAACGATCTGTCAAATACATCTTAAAATTGCTCTCTTCATAAATACAAGCCCTAGTGTTAGGATTTGATTGGTTGTACTTGTACGTAGTATATTATATTACTAAATGGTTGAACAATCCTTTTAAATATACGTAAATATAAATTGCTATAATAATAAAAGATAACTTATACGATCTCTCCAGTGATTTCCAATTTTATAAAGTACTAGCTTTCTGTCAGCGGTGTCACCCGCTGCTAAATAAATTTTCCTGTGGGAATGATGTACTTTCCCGCAGTAAAAAGTAGCTTATCTTACTCAGGGTGAACATAGTTTTCTAATGGTGAAAGAATGTTTGAAATCGGTCCAGTAGGTTATGAGTTTATTCGTTACAAACACACGCACACACACAAAAATATAAAATTTTTCCTTTTATACAATAGACAAGGGACCTCGTCCCATCATAAATTAGGGATCGAAATAGGATTTCTGCGAAGGGTCATAAAGGTTGCTATTTTTATCGTACCAGCCGCGTCTAGTAGGGAATACTAAGCCATATCACAACGTGGACTGTTTCAATAATCATACTCTTCTGAAGAACTACAAACATAACTATAGTATTTCCAACTTAGTTTAAAAATAAAGGTAAACAAAGTTTGGTATTTTTATTTAAAAATACATTTCAAAACTTAATTATACGTGTTGGCAAATTAGTTAAATTACTACTTCACTACTATTTCATTATGTTGTCATATTTATTAACTAAAACTTTTTTAAAAACGAGAATTTGTTGAGTTGGAAATACTATAGTCTATTTTAACTGACTAGAATTGTTATTACTCCACTGTTAAGAGCAAAACTTTTAAATCAATGATGATGAGAATATCTAGACGGGCACTTTAACGTTTTTAATAGAAAACTAGAATATCACATCGTGTTTTCTGTTAAAAACTTATACCTAGTACCTATTTAATTTAGTCAATCAGAACTTGGTGGGAATTAATAGTCGAAGTGTCAAAATGCAATTACTCAGTTACAGTGCCACCGATTTATTTGTTTAAGCGACGAAATTTGAAACTAAAATTTTGCTATGTTACACTGACAGCGATAAAAGCGATGAAAGCTATGGTAGCGACACTCAACCGAACAGATATCTCGGTCACACTGTATTATACCTAGAGTGAAACTGCCCGCCGCGCTCATAAGTAATCTGTGATGAAAACATGATACAGATCGACAATTACTTCAATCGCTGTCAGTGTAACCTAGATAAAATTTAGTTCCTAATGTTTCCCCATGAATAAAAATCGCGGTCGATCAATAAATGTGTAACTGTCAGCGGCTGGAGTCGCTTTATTCCTGTCCGCTAACAGACGCACAGATATTATGGTACAGTGCGACCACCATTCAAATGAGGCGGCAATATTTAAAACTAAATTTTGTCTAGGTTACACTGACAGCGACTGAAGAATTGACATCTATAGTGGCGCCCTAACAGGTGAACGAAAATCGCGGTTTATCTTTATTACTGAATTCATGATAGTGACAGGCAAATTTAATTAGGTCCCGTAAACAATACTGCTGTTAACAGTGTTAAGCTATTAACACGATTGCTTACAGCTACACCGTACAAGTAAACACAAATGTTTATTTGTTTGTTTGCCTACACGAGTAAACCACTGAATCACTTAAACATGATATAATAGTAACAAACCCATCTCTGAATGAGTGTTTTGTATTCCATAAGTGATTTACTTACGGGAAGTGATCGTCGGATATGTAAATAGGTTTATAGGCTTTTGTTTTGTATCTCGAGTGGTATTTATAATTAGAATTGGTATTTCTAGGATAACATTTTTTTATTTATTGATATTCAGACAACCAACAGCTTACAAATAAATTACAGTTGTTAGTTACCTACACTTTTATGATATGGATAGCAAATAACAGGTTGTCCCGGTTAGTATATTATGAGCAGATTATGTGTTTAGAGATATTATTACAACAAGTGATAATACTGTGCTACCGTGTTCAGTTAACATTTATTCCAGCTCTGCATTTTTTTTTTTCAATCATGGTTAGTTAGTGGTTTCTTCTACTTGAATGCTTTATTTATTAGAATGGACATTCAAAATTTAAGGAGTTTTCCTGATAAGTAGTGTGGCAACTCTTGGCAGATGTAGTGTCTAATTCTACATTTATTATTTACCAATGCAATCATTATTCTTCAGTTGAGTAATATTCCAAAAGCAGTGGTTATCATTATCTATCATTTAGTAAGAATTATTTGAGGGGCCAGTGGCCCGCCTGGTTCTTGGCAGATGTTCGAATATAAATTGACCGACGCGCCTTAACTTCTATCAAACAAAACAATCTTTACTCTTTAATATTTATTTTATAATTTGCGAGTAGTATTCCGAAAGCAGTGGTTATTATCAATCATTCAGTAAGTATTATTTGAGGGGCCAGTGGGCTGCGTGGCTCTTGGCAGATGTTGGAACATAAATCGAGCGAGCGCTATCGCCCGCCCCAACTTTATTAGCCTGCCCTGTCTTTATTATTATGAAATATTTTCCTCAAGTTTATTGACTTCCTGCTAGATTATTAAAGCAGGTACCTTAATATTTTAATATTTATGATGTTTTGATCCACTTGTAAATGGTGTAAATTACATTGGGTTGTTTATTTTATTAGTAAACTGGGTCCATCCATACATCACTGTGCATTTTTATTGAGTTTGAGCCAAGGAGACTGTGTCACCATCTTAGAAAGTTCTCCACAAACCGTAATCGAAAAGGAATTTCATATAATAAGTTATTCCCGCCGCAGCTACTGAAGCAAACTAATATTCTCTACAGCAGACGATGAAGTCCTCGCTCCTCCCATGGGGCTGCGACCTTCGACATTAAATTAAAATGGTAAAATATTATTTGATTTTTTATCTTTCTTTCCTTTTTAATATGATGACCCGCACAGCCTTGTTTCTTTAGACAAGGAGGTATTTAGTGTAATTCCTATCTTTCACGTTTCAAACCCTACCCTACATAACGCAACCTATCTATTCTAATATTCAGGTTTCAAATTCTATGTTGCATTTATCAATGTAGAATACAATACAATATACAATAATGTATGTAACACAGAGACACCCTGCTAGGGTACAGCAATGTATAAGAGAGGGAGCTTAAATAACATTGTAATGTGTGAGTAGATACATCTTAAATATAGTATGATGGGATATAAACTCCAATTAATTATTAATATAAAAACAAGAAATTATATAAACTTGTCATTTACGTATTCGTCTATAGCGTAATAGCTTTTATTTATGAGGAATTCTTTTAGATCTTTTAATATTTATTATAGTTGTTTCTTTTTAAGGTAGGTTGAAATTTATTGTAATTTTTATTGACATTACAAATTTTCATCCATCATCACCAACGGTAGTTTAAATAGACAACTCAACGTACCTACACTACAAGAATCTTTAAACAAGAACCCCTGTTAAAGAATTCTGATCATAGGTTTTACAGTGCACATTGATGCCTAAATTTACTACAATGCTATCGATTCGTAGAGCGCACAACTTAACTGCCTTTAATCTTGACTAAAATTATTGGCGTCCCTTTCTGTTTTCTCATGACTGAAAATGACAGGTATAGACTTATATTGGTACTAATGATCTTCCATGCTACCACAGACTACAAAGCATGGCTCGGAGGCATTACCATGATTGGTTGGTACGGATGGACACGCTACCGTACACGTAAACGTATGCAAAGCATCTGTGACTTACGTCATATTACAGGCTGTATTTTATCGATCACTGATAGTTTTACTGCGTACTTGAAATGTTTTATCAGTGAATCTACCAAACGATTAAACTACCACTAAAACTAATTCAATCTAATGTAGGGTAATTTCTACGTACAGTCACTAAAACTAAATGAGTTTTATTTGTTTTAGTGACCATCTAATTGTTCGTGGAAATCAACCTACATAATAGATTGATTTAGATTTATTGTGAGTCGAATAACTGATTATACTTTTACAAGAAAGTAACAAAACCTTTTTTGGTTAATAAAATAATAATACAATGATTACGTATGCAACAGCGTGTAATGGGTGTTCGAGTACATCAAAAGCGCAAAATACAAGGTGGCGCAAAAGAAATCACCCTATTGGAAGATGCTCTCATTTTTGCAAATGGCCGCCAATGTCAAATCTGTTTTGACATTTGTGGACTAGACAGATGCAGAATACAAGTGAACAAGCCATGGAGCGATACACTCCCCAAGAACGCGGAAAAATCGTGTCTATTTTTTTGAGTAACAATTCGTCTGTGGTGTTGGCGCAGCGCGAATTCCGTCGCCGATTCCCCGGCCGTCCGACACCGACTGCGCAAACACTGCGACGTTTAGCCACCAACCTTGAAGAGTATGGGACCACACGAGACGTTGCTAAGAGTGGCCGGCCCCGGAGCGCCCGTTCTGCCGAGAATATCGCCGCTGTAGCCGAGGACGTTGAAGTGAGCCCCGAAACATCGACCAGACGACGTGCCACGCAATTGGGCCTCAGCCGGCGGTCCTTGCAGCGAATTTTGGTGCGAGACTTGAAGATGTTTCCTTACAAAGTCCAGACCGTGCATCAGCTGCTGCCTGCCGACCGCCAAACGCGCGTAACCTACGCCCAAGCCATCCTCAATCTCGAGGAAGAATTGGACAATTTTTCGACCAAAATCATCATGAGCGATGAGGCTCATTTCCACCTCAGCGGTTACGTGAATCGGCAAAATTATCGCTTCTGGGGCACCGAGAATCCACGAGTGATGCACGAGGAGCCGTTACACCCGCTCAAAGTGACTGCGTGGTGCGCTGTTCACGCTGGAGGAGTCATCGGGCCATTTTTTTTCGAGAACGCCGCGGGTCAAACGACAACAGTGGACGGTGCGCGCTATAGGGCCATGTTGACCGAATTTTTTCTGCCGCAATTGGACGAATTGGGACTGGAGGACATGTGGTTCCAACAGGACGGGGCAACGGCGCACACTGCACGAGCCACAACCGACATTCTGAAGGCGGCATTTCCGGGTCGCCTAATCTCTCGTTTTGGCGATTTGCACTGGCCGGCCAGATCGCCCGATTTAACGGTCCCGGACTTCTTTTTATGGGGTTTTTTGAAGTCTCGTGTTTACGTCAACAAGCCTGAGACCTTGGAAGCCCTCAAAGACAACATTCGACACGAGTGCGAGAATCTGTCGCCCGAAGTTCTCGCCGAAGTGATGAAAAATGCCATAAAACGAGCCCGTATGGCAATCAATTGTAACGGCGCCCATTTGGCCGATATCATCTTCTCGACTTGACCAGTAAAATTCTAAAGGTGCAAATAAATATAATCAAAAAACAGATTCGAAGTTTTTCATTTAGAAAAAAAATGAGAGCCAAACAACATCGGATGACTTCTTTTGCGCCACCTGTTAAAACAACATTTCGTGAATACATTTATTGCACATAATGACACGACGAGCAAACAGCTGACTGGCCGCAACGCTGAATGGAGTGAGGGGAAATGAGGAAACACGGAAAGCAAAGAGTATGAAACATCTGGCAGCCGGCGAGCAAACTAGCCGGGAGACTCGAAATAGCCTCCCTTTAGCTAATTTCGCCGCTTCAGCTTTTGTGTACGTGTTTCTCGTTTTTGTAACAAGTGTTTGAAGTTATATTTTTTTTACTTTACTCGTTACTTTGTAGGTTTTGTGTGCTTATGCTTAGTTGGAGGTTCGTTAAAGTGAATTACTTTTGTAGTGGCTGTTCAGAATTAAGAGATTGTGTGTAGAGTAAAAGAAGAAAGACAGTGAAGAGTGAAAGAAGAAGTAACAACATAAAACAAGTAAAGGCACACAAATAAACAAAGGCACAGATAGCACAGACAGTCAAGAAAGCTTGCAAGGAACAGCGAGAAGATAGAAGAAGACATACAGATGGTTGGTCTGTTCATGGTCATTGGCATCCTGAGCGGGCTGCGAGCCGGAGCGGCGCAGACGCCAGATGGCGTGCCGGGCGGCGACCAGCCGCGCGAAACCGTGGCGCGCCACACTTAGGGCTCAACGCGCATCCCGCGCGATCAACAAGTACGCAACGCGTGCGCAATGCTCCACCGACGAACAGCGCTCACCATACGCGCAGACACAAGGATAGCAGGACCAAGGAAGAGGAGCAGATAGGACACACTCAACAAGTGTTGAAGGATCACGGTCTGGCGGCCGACCGAGGGATGACTCCGTTACAATAATAACTGTATAACAATCGTGCAACAATCTACAAACAACTACGAGCAAAAAGCTAGCCTAAACGAATATATCACAACCGATTATCACATAAAGCGGTGGCAAGCGAAGCTTCGTGGACGGCAGCTTACGTAACGCTAACTTATATTATACGCTTGTAAAACGTGCAAAAATTGTTATTGATCACAGAAATAAGCCTTAACACTATGAAGTTTTGTCCGTAAGATTGTTATGTAACGGAGCTTTGGGAGTTGGAAGGATGTTGGCGCGACGGACATGCGCGCGGCAAGGGGGCCGGGTGAGCACTGGCGGCGCCGGCCCCCGCCCCCGCGCGCGCCCCTTCACCCCCCCGGCCCAGGCCCGGTGACATAACCTCCCGAGACAGTTTTGACATTTCTCCATGTGCCGTATCGAACTTCTGGAGTCCTCAGACGCTCAAACGAACGACGTTACAGCGATACGGTTTTATTATTTACTTCTTCTAGATGACAACAGAGTCGCGTCTGCTTATTTTGACGTAGACAAGTTTGTTTGCCTTTTTGTCGTTGCGATGAATAATGATAAATTATTCATTACCCACAGCAATAACGAAGCGGTAAGTGAAGCTTTCCTCGGCTCAATATTTATTTTAAATTAGTGCAATCAGCCTTACTTCAACTTAATAATTTACGTACAGAAAATTAACTGATGTAAGAGTTTAGTTTAATTACATTAAAGGTTAGACCACACTAGGACGTAGCTGCAGCGGCGCGACACTGCGCGACAAAATCTGTGCAGTGCGGTCTAACCTGCCTGAATGTTGTGATTCTCGGTCGTTATCTTTGTTAAATTATGTCGCAAACGATGCCCCTTAGGCGGCTGAAAAACTCTGACACAATGGGCTCATTTATGTTTTTAGAACCAATCATCTACACGAATACGATAGAAGAATAATCAGGACGAAATGCTACATACGTACATATAATCACGCCTTTATCCCTAATGGGTTAGGCAGAGCGTAAACGTCCAAAACAAAGCTCGTTCCGCCAAGTTTGACAAAGTTTGGAAGAAACTATCATATACCATAATGTAGATTAGTTAGTAACTGTATTATGCATAAAAACCATGAACAAATAATAATTTTACATACTCGTAACAATAAGTTCTTACTTAGATATTTCTGGTAATTCCTACGCGTAGCGATCTTGAGACCTATCTTTCACTTTCTTCAGAGAAAATACCGAAATAAAAGACTGTTACCATATTTAGGGAAATTTGTGGGACGGCCACAAAAAGTATTATCCCGTCCATAGTGGCGAAGATAACGACTCGCTGGTAGCCGAATAAAAAGCCCATTTGTTTTGTTGGCCGGCCTTCGCTTCGAGCACGGCATTTTTGGTATACATACATAATCACGCCTTTATCCCTAAGGGGGTAGGCAGAGCGTAAATGACCTATACAAAGGCCGTTCGTTCCGCCACGTCTGACAAAGTTTTGAGTAAATAATAAAAGTAGTTTATTTCAGAATCTTAGTTAATATTAACAAAAGTGTTCGAGGAACTCCTTTTAAGTTTTTAAAAAAAACTTGTGTTAGGAGGCCCCGAGGGCTTATTTAAGATAGATTTGTAGATATATTACTGTAGTGACAGTTTGTCAACCCATCGCCTAAATTACAATATACTGAAACCCTCGGATCCCTTAGCTTGTTTTTACAGCATGCCCGGGAGGAAATGCAGCCGGTACATTCTATGTTTTTCTTTCGCTCCCAGGCCAGCATGGATGGATTTTTTGGTATATTACGGAAGTATTGAATTTCACAAAACGAGTAGGTGAATGTATAGATTTCCTTTGTCAACACTAATAATCATTATTCATTCGTAGACCGTAGCTACACGTGTTACGGCGTAGCGTAACAATGGTGTATTGAAACTATATTTTATCAGAAAATGATACTTAATAAAATAACTATTAATTATTATAATGTCTAGATTTTTCCATAAGTACGTAAGTAATAATTTTAAGATTCGTAGGCCGTAGCTACGCGAACGTAGTGTAAAGTTATTGATAGTATAGTAATAAAACATAATGAACCAAATATGTATATCAACTACCAAATAGTGTTTTTTTTTTAAAAAAAGGGACTCACTTTATATAGATAAAATAAAATTACATTAATTCAAATTTAATTTACAAAAGTTTCAAGACTCTACTTTCGATGCTGCACGCCATCTATCAGTAACTAGCGGAACTACAATAGCAGCCCACACCTTTCCGCCCGTTCGCAAGGTGACGGCCACTGTTACCCTATTCACAGGTAAGCGGGCCGATCGTGGGCCGGGCTACTCAGCTAATCTGCAATATCGGCTATAATACAGACTATACATTTATTCAAACCTTCGATGAAAGGCCGCCTCGTCCTTGAACACTGGCCTTTGTGCTTCACAAAAGAAAATGCCTTCTTTGTAGCTAACGCAGGCAACAATCGTCTTTAGATTGACGTAGGTAGATATTGTTTTTAGAGGACGCGGGGCCCACTCCAAGCGTTACAAGGGTATTTTACAATGCCGAGTTTTGGCTTTAGTGTCCACTTCAATGTATTTTTGTAAAGCTTTAGGCGCAGCAAAAAATATTTGGGTTTTTGACATTGAGCTCACTCAGAGTTCTATTGTTAGTAATTAAGTAGGAGTAGGACAAATTATTAAGCATCTGAGGCAGACATCGAACTGTAAAGTTTTAATTTTGTATTTATTCGTATTATTTCAATCTAGTTAACAGTAGGAAAAAAGAGCCCTATGGTGTAGTGGATAGGGCCGCTGCCTCCTGAGCAGAAAGTCGTGGTTCGAATTTGTTTTTCGGTTTTCGAATTTCATATGTACGTTTATTCGGCGCTTTTTGCTTTGGAAGGCACGTTAAGTCGTTGGTCCCGGTTAATATCGTTTAATACCTTAGATATTAGTCGTTATGCTATGTCAGAGGCCAGTGCTAAGCATTGGCGGCTTCAAAACTCTGGCCTAATCTAGGAATTGGGTCTGGTTTCCCTTCTGGGTTGCGGAGGTCAGATGGCAGTAACTCTGTGTAAAAACAAATACCCTCGTTCAATCACCTAGTTTAGGTAGCCGACCCCGTGAGATAAGGGATAAGGCTAGAGTAATGATGATAAGTAACAAGTGGTAAAAAAGCATTATATTAATGTTTTTACGAATAGACGTCCATGTGAAACTCTAGATCAAACGTCTGAATCATTTATACCTATTATAAGTAATATAGAAAAGCTTATCCAACAATTTAGTCTGGTACTGAGCTTTTTTCGTTATGACATTTATAAAACTTTAAATGTATAATGTTAAAATGTATATCGGTAAACGTCATTAAATACTAAAACAAACTTTTAAGTTTGTTTGCAACCTCGAGTACTACAACCAGGTTAAGCTTTGTAAATGCGCTACTCGACAACAGATGGCGCTACCTTATCGTACAATAATACGATGGCGCGGTGGTACAAACTTTTATAAAAACTTTACTCATCGAATGTTTCTATAGTTTATAACCATAATTAACATTTTTAGATTTCATGTGTGTTTCTCTTTGTGAAAATAGGTATCGCCCTTTTGCCCCTGATGGAAATGTATGAAAGAATGTTTAATCAATTTAGTATTGCTTTGATAATACAAATACGATGAAATATGAATAAGTATATTATCTATTATCGTAGTAACGTTGATTAAAATTAACAAAATTTCTTTTTCATGATTTGATCATGAAAAAGGAATTGGTTACTAATTTAGTTAGTTCTTCAATATAAATACAATTTTGATGTTAAATTTGTTAACTCTCATGAGCACTTTCGCCTGTTTTTAGGATGAATAGGTTCAAACTTTTTGAACCTATCAAACTTTTTGTTTCAACCTTTATATATAATTGTCTGAAAAGATAATTTTCCAACAGAGTGCACTTCAAGCAATTTTATAGAACTTGTGGATATTAATATAGCTCAAGCCAGCCATTACCTGCATAAAAGTCGTATAAGCGCGGTATAACGCTGTTATTAGACTTAAGGCGGGGGTTATCGCTAAGTGGTGCTACGAGGGGCTTTTTAAAAAGCAATTTAAAATTGATCTGCAAGTTAGAGACTTTGCGGTTAGAGTCGATAATTTACTGAAATGCACTGATAAAAAGCGGTCTGGTGATTGCGATTCCACTAATGATGAACAATTGTGTGTCTATGCTCATCGTCATCCCCGATAAGCTCCAAGAGAACCGGCTACGATGGTTTGGGCATGTCAAATGAAAACCACCTGACTATATCGGCAACATAAGTTTCCATTGTCCCACCTCAACGTTTGCGCCCACGCGAATTGTTTTCAGTGAGTTTTGCTCGTGCTAACCATAGTTAGAACATATTCAACAATCGTTTTTCAGACGAGTCTGTAACTATTATAATGATAATTTAAAGGATATAAATCTTTTTCATGATTCTCTTTATACTATCGAACAAAGTGCTAAAACCAAGATTTTAGCAAAATGATCCGTGTATTAAATTTAGTGTACCGTTTTTATTGTGATTGGCCCTTGTTTACAAAACGTACTGCCAAGTTGTTTACCGAAAGCTCGTACCTTTATTATTGTTAAAATTACAGTAATGAACCTCCAGGTCTGTTTATTACTTATATCTAAAAATGATGTTTATGTTTGACTGTTTGTGTTCTAATTAAATAAAATTGCTTCCGTGCTGGACTGGGAGCGAGAGATGCTTCCGTGCTGGACTGGGAGCGAGAGAAAAACATAGAATATGCCAGCTGCATTTCCTCCCGGGCATGTTGTAAAAATCAGCTAAGGGATCCGAGGGTTTCAGTATATTGCAATTTAGGCGATGGGTTGACAACCTGTCACTACAGCAATATACCTACAAATCTATCTTAAAACTTTGTCAGACGTGGCGGAATGACCTTTGTTTAGGTCGTTTACGCTCTGCCTACCCCATTAGGGATAAAGGCGTGACTATATGTATGTATGTATAAATAAAATAAAACACAACACTTAACCTGAATATACCAGCTCCTCGCCAAAGAGGCAGACCGAAACTGCGTTGGCTGACTGTTGCAGAGAAAGACATGCTAGGCTGCGATGTGATTGAAGACGATGTCCACGACAGGGCAAAGAGGAGGAGAAAAACAAGGAGAGCGAGAGCGAAACACGAGAGAGGAACTACGCTAGGAAGAAGAAAAAGAAGAAGTGTGTCTATGCTCGTATCCTACAAAAATATCATCCACATAAAAAGTTCTATAACTTAGTTGATCATTGAATACTGCATACTTACCTAAAGTTCTTAATTGTCTCAGTTCATTTTGATGTTAACTTTTTACTTACCTGAAACAAGAAAAAAATAGTTAGTTTACTCAAAAAACTCATATAAGACTTTACATTATATTGTATTGCTAGCTTGTGGAGACTGTCTCAAATATTGCTTTGTCGTTATAGAACAGCTTTATATAGATATAATAAAAGTGATGGGTTAGTTAGAGTAAGCATTATTATGTTACAAAGTGTAATAAAGCAGAAATAGGTTGAAAAGTCTTCCATGCTGGATTTCCGAGAGTAAAACATAGAATGTGCCAGCTTCATTTCCTCCCGAGCATGCTGTGAAAACCAGCTAAGTAATCCAAGGGTTCCTGTATATGTAAATGGGCTGACAACCTGTCACTACAGCAATATACCAACAAATCTATCTTAAATAACCCTCAAAACTTTGTCAGACGTGGCGAAATGACCTTTGTTTAGGTCGTTTACGCTCTGCCTACCCCATTAGGGATAAAGGCGTGATTATATGTATGTACGTATGTAGGTTGACAAGGTATTATGGGAAATACATATTTCCTAATGTTACATCAGGGTAATAATAAGGTTCTCTATGGTTACATCTATACCTTTGTGTTAAACTATCAGTATCACATATGATTCCACACATACATACAAATCACGCCTTTATCCCTTACGGGGTAGGCAGAGCATTTAACGCCTCGTAAAAGACGCTTTCGCCACGTCTGACAAAAATTGAGGGCAATTTTAGATTGTAATATGTATTGCTTTAGTGACAGGTTGTCAGCCCATCGCCAAAATTACAATACACTATAACCCTCGAGTCTATTTTGCTGACTTCAACAGCATGCTCGGGAGGAAGGGCAGCTGGAACATTCTATGTTTTTCTATCTCTCCCAGTCCAGCATGGAAGTTTCGTTGATAAATCCTTTTGCTAATCACCTATTGTCCAGAATAATCTAGCCAAAGATATGAATAGTCACGTCACAAAAAGGCCGTCGCCTCGCTGTCTGCAAGGTTAGGAGATTAGAATCTGGCTGTGCTAGCAGCTAGCTCGTTAATTATCGAGCTATCGACCTTCGCTAGTCTATCAGTTTGGAAGGCCCGTATTGATAAACAGCACTTTAGACTGACATATAGCTTGAGTTTGTATCAGGAATGTCATTTCGGTACAATGCAGCCTTTCACATGCATACTTAATATCGCTCTCAATATAAATACAAGCCTTAGTTTGAAGGTAAGTATGCCTATATAGGTGCAGTTGTATTATCTCCACGACTTCCGCTAGGCCATATAGTGGGTGTAAAGGACAGCGTTCCACAAACTGATAGGGGTTGCTCATTCAGCGACACTGTAAAACTTTAAATTATTTTTGACTTTTCCATACAATGTATGGAAAAGTAATAAAAAAAATCACTTCTTGAAAGAATTTCCTGGTGAAAGTTGTTTAGTGTCGTTGACTAAGTAATTAAAAACAATATATGAATAGTAACATGACATGTCCAATGACATAATTTACGTAGCGGTTCGTAGCACCGTAATTGCTACGCTTACTACGCCGTAGCAGTTGAGGTATAAATCCATAATCGCTCTGCGGTAAAAAAAATAACAAGCATTATGTTATGACTAGGAACCTTTCTCAAACAAAGGTTTAGCAACCCTTTTTTGCTTGGTGTAAGCGAGCGAGCAGGCAGGGTTGAACGTCATCAATTTGGTGGCGGTGAGAACAATGCCAGAGAAGTGATTGACGACGCGCCGACTCACTACGCAAGATTCTAATCTTACGACCTTGCCACTGTGACAAACGGACAAACTGACATTTTGAGGCTATTTTGGCAGTTAATGTTTGACTATTTGGGTTTTGCGTAGGTCTGTCTAGTCTACGCAATGTCTAAGTTTGATATTACTTTACTTTTTTAGCCATGGTCCCGGGTTCGATTCCTGGCGGGGGACAATGACTTTGAGTTGTCGTTTTCAGTTTGGTTAGGAAATACCAGGCTGATCACCTGATTGTCCGAAAAGTAAGATGATCTATGCCGTTGGATGGGATGTAAATAGTCGGGCCGGCGCCTGATTTCTTTTTAGTCGTTTTAGTCAATCTATCCAATCAGAATACAATACAATAAAAAAATCTTTATTGCACAAAGAAACACACACAACAGAAATAAAAAGGAGCAAACGTGATAGTACAATATAGGCGGCCTTATTGCTAAAGCAGTACAAGAATATAGAGTGCAACTGTGTGTAGCGTAAACTAGTTTTTAGTGCACAATTGGCACTAAAAACTAGTCCTGTGCAGTTGGCTGATCTCTGAGAGAATGACCGCGATCACCGAAAATCGGTAGGAGAACTAGTATTATTATTATTACAGAAAAAATAATTCCATCAAGTTATATAGCTAAACACGCCTGAAATAATGTTAAATCAACGTAACAAGATAACTGTAAATGGACTCGATTTGTCGGCTAAAACTAAAATTTAAATCCATTTGTTACTTTCAGACTAAAAACATATACCTACACATTGGAAAAGGCCAGGAGATTTATTCTCTCCGGTTTTTTATTTATAGTCGGTGGTTTTATGCGTTATCTGTGATTTTTATCCGCCGTCATATGATATGGCAGATAAAATTGACAGAAATACTGGGAAAACGTGCAAAAGCACGTCAAAATCTAGAGGACAAAGTGTTAAACCATAGAGTATAAATCGCTTGTCCTTTTTCAGTTTTATTATTTTGAAAGTGACAGATAGATTTTAATTTTAGTTTTAGCTGGTAGTATCTGGAATTGAGCCCAATATAATGTTAACTGTAAGTGGACTGAGTTGGAGGTAATCATAATCATGATTGATTATACTAGCCACTTGCGTTTGATTGTCTGATTAAGTTAATAGTATCCTATAACTATATCAGTTACTCAGACCACTCAGAAATAATTACGTATATATAATTTTCCATGGCATGATTATGTTACATTACAATGTATGTGTCAAAGGTAATAATATCAAAGGAAAAAATGTTTTACATATTTTTATACTCTGTGATTACAGATTCTTTCAAGCTGGCCTGGGAGCGATAGAAAAACATAGAACGTGCCCGCTGAATTTTCTCTCGCACATGCTGTAAAAACCAGCTAGGGGACCGAGGGTTTCAGTATATTGCAATTTAGGTGATGAGCTGACAACCTATCACTACAGCAGTATACCTATAATTATATCTTAAATAATTCTCAAAACTTTGTCAGTCGTGGCGAAACGACCTTTGTTTAGGTCGTTTAGGCTCTGCCTACCCCATTAGGGTCAATTGCGTGATTATATGTATGTGATTACAGACCCGCAAATAAAAGTTCGTTATAACGTAAAATGTTTTTCTATATTTTATTATGCAAGTAGAATAGGCAAAAGTGTTAATTCAGACTACGGCTAAATAAACCCTGGTAAATTTTTCAGTTTTGTTGACTGATCATCAGTTTGTGGTATAGATAAAACTGAAAAAATTAAAGGATATATAAATCTAGGATGATGTTCAGTCATCTTTGTTGTGGCGTAATTTTAAGCAACTGCATGCTAAAAGAAACTACTTTCCGAAGTCTATAGCTTGCATAATAAGGAAATTTTCGTCTTGAACGCTGCAAAAGCAAACAGTTAGAGAACAAACGCCTTATTAAGCGTTGAATTAAAGTGAGATTATCTCAAGACAATGCATTCTTAGGAACCAGCTCTGCTCACAGAGCTTTCCAGCTTAAACTGGCCTATTTTACTTGACAGTATACATACATACATTCACGCCTTCATCCCTAATGGGGTAGGCAGAGCGTAAACGACCTACACAAAGGTCGTTCCGCCACGTTTGACAAAGTTGTTAGGGTTATTTAAGATAGATTTGTAGGTAGTAGAGGTTGTCAGCCCATCGCCTAAATTGCAATATACTGAAACCCTCGAATCCCTTAGCTGGTTTTTACAGCATGCCCAGGGGGAAATGCAGCTGGCACAATCTATGTTTTTCTCTCGCTCCCAGTCCAGCATGGAAGAAACAGACTTGACAGTTATTATTGAATAAAGTTTTAAATATGACCAATATAATCTGAGGACCTACTCAACAACTACAAGCATTAAGCAAAAAAAAACCACTGCTGGATGTAGCTTGCTGTATTCCATCTGTGCTTGAAAGTGCCAGTGCCTTAATAAACATCTTGTGGGTGAGCTCGCTCCACTGTCGACTCTGTCACTGTCATCCCTGACCGTGTGTCAAGAACGAAACCCATTTGTAATACATAGAAACTGCTTTAATCATGCTGTTATCAAGGAGAAGTGCAGCCTTAATTGGATTTCATGAAATCAATTGAAACTGGTAACATTGGAAGAGCAAAGTTCATTCTTCCATGCTGGCCTGGTAGCGAGAGAAAAACACAGAATGTGCCAGCTGCATTTCCTCCCGGGTATACTGTACAAACCAGCTAAGGGATCTGAGGGTTTCAGTATATTGTAATTTAGGCGATGGGCTGACAACCTGTCACTACAGCAATATACCTACAAATCTATAATTAATAACCCTCAAAACTTTGTTAGACGTGGCGGAATGACTGTTGTTCAGGTCGTTTTCGCTTTGCCTACCCCATTAGGGACAAAAGCGTGATTATATGTATGTATATAAAGTTCATAGAAATAAGTATGACATATAAAACTTACATATAAAAAGACATGACATATAAAAGTCGGCTACTAAGTCGTTTGCTCAATTTGCGAATGTGCCTAATGGTTACGCGGTTGGTTTGGTAAATGTCTAGCTGCCAGTCAGTCGACCAACCAGGTGAGACTGGACATCGATTGGACAAGGCAATTGACAGCTGCAGTTGGATGGGAAAGGCCATTTGCTGCGCGGTCTATATCTGTATCTATTTTTACACACACACATAATCACGCCTTTATCCCTAATGGGGTAGGAAGAGCGTAAACGACCCAAACAAAGGTCGTTCCGCCACGTCTGACAAAGTTTTGAGGGTTATTTAAGATAGATTTGTAAGTATATTGCTGTAGTGACAGGTTGTCAGCCCATCGCCTAAATTACAATATACTGAAACCCTCGGATCCCTTAGTTGGTTTTTACAGCATACCCGGGAGGAAATGCAGCTGGCACATTCTATGTTTTTCTCTCGCTCCCAGGCCAGCATGGGAGATAATTGGCATGGTATCTATTTATTTGTATGTTTAAAGCACTAATATAACTTAGAAGGCCTTCAAACTATTGACAACTAAATAAAATATGTGAAATATGCGGGCAATTTGTATGCACACAAAATCACTTTATCATGACTAAAATCTTTACCTGTCATTTTCTACCATGAGAGAAAAGAAAGGAACGGCAACAATTTTCAATAAAATTTTGTTTACGTTGTTTTTTCATGAAATCTGCACCAATATTAATGTTATAATTACTATAAATTTTTTGTATGGTTTTTTAAATATTTTTATTGAATATTAACTGAACTATAATGTATTAAAATTTAGCAAAATTAAACAACGGTAACAGAAAATCTTTGAACCTTTAATTTCGCTACGAGTATTGCTTAAGCGTAGCATAGGTCTACGCACTTATTTTGACTACAGAAAAGGTAATAGAAATAAAACGCGACACAATTAGGTACATCCTAAATCGGAGAAGATACCACCCGATGCTACGCAACCTTTTTAAATCTTACTTAACCTACTACTTATCTTAACTGTATTTACGTTAATATCAAGCTGCCTACAGTACCACGTAAGCCTCAAGGTCGCTAGCGCGTCGCGGTCTTCTCATTTCTGCGGCTTGTGCTGTTGGCGTGTGTAGCAGCTTTTACGACTCAATATAGCAACATTATTATTATATAGACCAAACATACTAAGCTCTATCTGAGCTGGAAATTCTGATAGATGATCTGAGATTCTGGTCTACTTGCGGGATCTCTTTCAACCTCGATCTGTGACAGGATCATGTTACCACACGTGTACCGCCACGCCGGCACGCTCTACCGACATCATCAACTTTATTTTATTTATTTAGGAATAGTAAACAACTGAGTAGAAGAGCTCGATGGTGTAGTGGATAAGGCCGCTGCCTCCTGAGTGGGAGGTCGTGGTTCGAATCCCACTACGTACCAATGTGTAATTCGGTTTTCGAATTTCAAATGTTCGTTTATATAGCGTTTTTTTCGTGCTTCGGAAGGCACTTTAAGGCACGTTCGTCACGGTTAATAACGTTTAATACCATATATATTAGTCGTTAGGCCATATTAGAGACCAGTACTAAGCATTGGCGGCTTGAAAACTGTGACCTAATCTAGGATTAGGTCTGGTTTCCCTTCTAGGTTGCGGAGGTCAGATGGCAGTCGCTCTGTGTAAAAACCAGTACCTTCGTTCAATCACCTAGATTAGCTATCCAACCCCATGAGATACGGGATAAGGCTAAGGAGAAGTAGTACACAACTGTGTACAGAGTGTTACTTATGTATAGTAATGTTCTAAGCTAAGTTTATATAACACAGCCAACCAAACCACATGTTAAGTAAATCAAGTGTATTGTAACTAGACCCCGCAACGTGAGAACAGAGAAACCGCACAACCCCTCTCGACACCTTCTTAGTAGCTGAAGTACTAAGAAATAGTGTAAGGTAGAAATACCAACTTCTCTAGTAAGTTTTCAACAAAGGAGTTACAGGAGCACGTGGTAGTTTACTTAAATTAAAATTTGGACCAACAATTTGGGAAGTTTTAGCTATTTCCATTTTGCATATAAAGAGTTAGAATACTGGGTGAAAGAGACAGCGTCCTGCAAACTGATAGGGGTTGCTCAGTCAGCGATACTGAAAAACTTTAACCTAGAAAATCTTCCAGGGAATGAAAGTAGAAATTGGCTTATTTGTATGGAGAAGCCAATTTATGTTTTCACTTCTTGAAACAATTTCCTGGTGGAAGTTGTTCAGCGTCGTTGACCTTTTAGATGTAAAATTTAGGCAATGCAATGAGCTGAAAACTCATCTCTTTAGAAATGCACAATTTTTTAAAAAATAAACACTTATATTCGATTGACAAAATACAATACCGTTGTTTCTCTTAAGGCCGTATTCTTAATCAGCTCTCAAGAGTGACAGCGAGTTTGGGTTTGTAACAGAAATGTCAAATCCAAACTTAATATTGCTCTGAATTTTGAGATCGCTTTATAAATACGAGCCTTAGATAGATAATTTCATCCTTGTTCATTTACTTTTTCCACAGAGCAAACCGAGTGTACACTTTTAATTATAATTGTTTTGTTTGAAGTAGCTTAAGGCGACGGAAACGAGACAGGGTTGCGACATCAAACAAGAATCATCCTTGGGTTTCCTTGTTTTCCTTTTGAATAAAAATATTAACTTTAACGTAGCTTGTAATTGTGATTGAAGGCCTTTGTCTGAAAAACCTGATTACAGCTACTTATTATAATTTTATTTGTTGGGTTGTAAAATAATTCAGCTTATTTAATTACAATGTACATATATACATAAATATAATCACGTCTTTATCCCTAATGAGGTAGGCAGAGCGTAAACGACCTAAACGAAGGTTGTTCCGCCACGTCTGACAATGTTTTGAGGGCTATTTAAGATAGATTTGTAGGTATATTGCTGTAGTGACAGGTAGTCAGCCTATCGCCTAAATTACAATATACAGAAAACCTCGGATCCTTTAGCTGGTTTGTATAGCCAGGGAGGAAATTCAGCTGGCACATTCTACGTTTTGGTCTCGCTCCCAGTCCAACATGGAAGAATACTTACAAAGTGCATGCACATGATTTAGAGTTAAGCGCACCTTCCAGGCTCAGGGCAAATTTCGATAAAGAAATAAAATATCCTACACAAGTTTTAAAGACGTGCCAAGACTATTTATTAATTTGCTATATAATATGAAAGAAAGAAATAATAAATTCGTTTCTTTCAGGATTCGAACCTGCGTCTCTGGAATGCCGGTGCATCCCTCTACCCACTGAGCTACAGAAACGGTAGCGGGAGTGACGAATTTAACATAGTCTTTCTCATCTCTGTTGTCATTTCTAAAGCTCAGTTGGCAGAGTGATGGACTGACATTCCTGAGATGTAGGTTCGAGTCCTGCCAGAAACGAATTTATTTGTTTAAAATAGTATTTTAAAATATGAATATGTTGTTCTTTTTCTATTTCTTACATTTAAAAAGTTACAGAACTTGCAAAACAATTAGCTAAGAAACGTGTACAAATTCGACATGTGTGTGTGTGTGTGTGTGTGTGAAAACACAATGTTACATAAGAAACGAAGCGGTGGTAGTTAGTAAGACAAGGTGAGAGCGCTTCTTAAGAGTCAGCTAATTGGAACCGACACGTTGGCAAATATTCACCCGTCTGGCAATGGCAGGTAAACTACACAGGTTTTTTCGTTATCATGACAACATTTATGCTAGAAAAGCTTAAATAATACAGAATAGAGGTTAGTTTATACCGGTAAGTGACGCAACGACAACGAATTATAAAAGCGTATGTAGAACTTACTATTTCAAAACTCAAAAATTATGCCAGTGACTTTGTGGTGCATCTTCAAGCAATTTCGCACCGCATTGCGTCGCATCTCTTCCCGGTGTGAACTGACCCTAACCGGTGGAAAGTGTTTCATGATAATTTATTCATGGAAAAACTAGTAGGCAGTAGTTTGCTAAGAAAAACCATATCAATTATGTAAATTCATAAGGAAACATTGTGAAGAAATTACGACCTTAGCATAAAACAATTTAAATAGTGACTTTTTGTTACATTATAATAGCAGAAAATAACTTGCAAATAATGCTTCATGGCTGCATGACATAAATTAAATATTACTTATGAATATGTAAAAAGATTATGCAATTTAACGCCGTTTCATTGAAACAAAAGTGCCATGTTTGTGAAATTGTTTACAACGTTGGTACTAAAACGGGAGACATAAACTGATTATGATTTTAAAATGTACCGGAAATATACATACATACATAGTCCGCCTTTATCCCTAATGGGGTAGGCAAAGTGTAAACGACCTAAACAAAGGTCGTTCCGCCACGTTTAACAAAGTTTAAGGGTTATTTAAGATAGATTTGTAGGTGATAGGTATCGAAAATACGTGTAGTCTTAAATTGTATTTTAAGATTTAATAATTCCAAGCCGATTAAATCGCGAAAGAGAAATTGTATATTGTAACTCAAACAAAGCTCAAGTAATTCCTTTCTTAAGGCCGTCAAAGGCAAAGGAATTCTTCGGGGAGTGAGAGCAAATCATATCCCTTTTCAAGTAGACCCTCGGCCCTTAACGTGAAGTTTGGAAGCGATTCAGGAACATCGTTCGGATGTTGGGCGTTTATTGAAGGCAGGGTCAGGAGGTTGTCAAAAGGTAGAGACAGACACAGAATTAAAGAGGGTCCTGTCGCCAATTTATGGCCCGTTCGATATTACTGGTACATTCTTGACATAGTTCCTTTCATACGGATAAAGCCAGTAGAAGAAGTAAAATTTTCATGTATTCCTATTATTATGATGGCAAGAGAACCTCACCAATAGTGCGTAGGTAAAGATAATACACCAAATAATCGTATTATTAGGCAGCCTCGTAAGAGGTACCTGGAAAGAATTTAGTGCCCTAATGTTTGGTAGGTATAGGGATATCTAGATTTCTGAATTAAACTTCAATGTACTGTAAAATATCGCTGATTATATTCAAGAACAAAGACTAGTTCACAAAAGCAAAGTTGTATATAACGATCTGTCTTAATTTCAAATCCAAGATGACCTTATTGACAACTGTATATTTGTATTTAAAAAGAAAGCTAAGTGAGACAAATAAAAATGATTAAAGTTTATGAAGATGGTTATGGTGTTCTTAATAGTACCTAAAGGCGAAAATTTATTTCTATGCACATCATCTAATCTTCTTACCAAATCGGCCGTCAAGCGCTTTGGTAATCGCAGGGTTAGGGAGAAGCACTCTGCCCTTTCAATGTAGTACACCTTATTGGCTATTCTTATTCTTACTACGCATTTCCACACGTCACATCTATTTATTTTATCTCTCTGTGTGTCAGGTGCACGGAAGGTGAGCCACCAGGTCGCCCGTGCGGACATAGGATCGATGGGGTGTGGGGGTACAACAAATTCTTCCGCAACATAATTGGGTAAACAATCCGTGAACACCGAAAAAACAACCACCATTTTGTTCTACATATTTTCTTCTACGCTGGACTGGGAGCGAGAGAAAAACATAGAATGTGCTAGCTGCATTTCCTCCCGGGCATGCTGTAAAAACCAGCTAAGGGATCCAAGGGTTTCTGTATATTGCAATTTAGGCGATGGGCTGACAACCTGTCACTACAGCTATATACCTACTAATCTATCTTAAATAACCCTCAAAACTTCAGACGTGTCGGAACGACCTTTGATAAGGTCGTTTACGCTCTGCCTACCCCATTAGGGATAAAGGCATGATTATATGTATGTATGTATTTTGTGCTACGAAATGTGAATTTGAAAATAGAACTGAAGAATTATGAAGTTTGGTTTGGTGCTATCTATGTTGCATTGTATATCCTCTAAAGTTCTGAATGTTATTTTAACGTACTTACTCATATTTTCTCTTTAACCAACGCAGATTACATTAGATTTAGCTACATCTCTAACCACTAAAAATATTGTCAAACATCAGGTGCCAAAGAATTGTGGAGCAGTCGACCAAGCATTGAAAAAAAACCGCTTCCTATAGGTATTGTTTTGTTCCTTATTTCAGTACGTCTCAGAAAGATACCAAGTGTTCGAAGGTTTGAGGCCCGTAATTATAAACAGCACTTGAGACTGACAGATACTTTGAATCCGTATCAGAAATGTAATTTCAGTTCAAAAGGACCTGTCAAATCCATACACAATATTACTTTCAATCTTGAGATAGCTTTAAAAATACGAGTCTTAAAGATGTAGGAAAGATCAAAACAGCACGCGATGCAAAGTAGAGAGTTCACTAAAAGCATCTAGAGTTTCGTAATCCGGGAATCTGTCTTAGGCCCGGCGTAATCTGCCGAAGTTTCGACAAACGTGTAAATATGTGTAACATTAAAAAAATATTGCAAATCGCTTCGTTTTTTTTTTCTGTATCGTACAGTGACTCAAAATTACTATTGATCTAAGGTGTAAAGCGTGGGAAAGATCGCAACAGCACGCGTTGCAAAGTAGAGAGTTCGCTAAGACCACCTAGAGTTGCGTAAGCCGGAAATCTCTTAAGGCCCTGAGTAATCTGCCCAAGTTTCGACTTATCGACGCGTCCCTCGAGACACCATCAATGTCGTCTAAATCATTACCATGTAACGTGTTAATAAGGACACATCTAATGTTATGTATACATACAAACATACATATAATCACGCATTTATCCCTAATGGGGTAGGCAGATCGTAAACGACCTAAATAAAGGTCGTTTTGCCACGTCTGACAAAGTTTTGAGGGTTATTTAATATAGATTTGTAGATACATTGCTGTGGTGACAGGTTCTCAGCCCATCGCCTATATTACAATATTCTAAAACCCTCGGGTCGCTTAGCTGGTTTTTACAGCATGCCCGAGAGGAAATACAGATGGCACATTCTATGTTTTGCTCTCGCTCCCAGGCCAGCATGGAATTATATTTGTCTATTTTATATTTATGTTATGAAAATTAAGAGTTTAATGTTAGCTTTAAATATATTTAAAAAGATTCATTGCTATTTTCCTAATCAAGGGATTGCAAATAGTCCAAATAAACATGCAAGTAGATAAAATAAAATTGATTTCAAAACAAAAAGTATGACAATAAATGATCATACAGTAGTTTATCCCAGAACAGAAGAGACCGAGAACCTACCAAGCTACTAGTGTCAGACTTCCATTTGCTATGATTTTTAAATTAAAGACCTGTTACACTTGTCTTACTTTAATGAAGTATCGCTCCAAGTTATTTGAATTTATCAACGTTAAAGCTATGAATTATAAATGTTGGCAGTTCCGTAAGCTCCTCCATCTATTTACATAGTAATCCGGAGCTGCTATGACTCGACTTAGATCTTGCCGCTTATTCTAAAGTATAGAGGAAATTTTCTCAACTTTTAAAGTAAGTAATATTATAGATAATTGGATCCCTCTATTATTATGTCAATTTGAAATAAGATGCTGTAAGATGTCTAAGTCAAAATTGTATTTCATTTAATATAATAAAAATCTTTCTTCCATTCTGGAATGGGAGAGATAGAAAAACATAGAATCTTCCAGCTGCCCTTCCTCCCGGGCATGCTGTTGAAGTCAGCAAAAGGGACTCGAGGATTACAGTGTATTGTAATTTAGGCGATGGGCTGACAACCTGTCACTAAAGCAATACATATTACAATCTAAAATTGCCCTCAATTTTTGCCAGACGTGGCGAAAGCGCCTTTTAGGAGGCGTTAAACGCTCTGCCTACCCCGTAAGTATAATAAATAATTTATGTATGTATAATAAAAATAAGGAAATATTTCTTAAGTAGAGACCTTATACCTATGGCATAACTATCTTCCGGTAAGTTAAAAAAATTCTGTATTTTATTAGCGTTCACCGTCATTTTAATATGACCGATTTTAACGTGTCATAGATGATTGTCAAAAAAATATGTGCGTAATAAATGACCTTAGGATGATAAAATAAGGTCATGTCACATCATATGTTTACGTAACGTAATATAAAGCAATACATTCTGACATGAAATCAAATGTATGTTCGTCGCGTCCGCGGTCAGCTTCCGGCAAAAGAGCGTTTTTCCACTAGGCCGCACGTTCACGGCACGGCAACTGCACGATGACCATATCGTTACGAAACCGTAGCTCTGTTTTTCCAGTAGTTAGTGGTTAGTGGAAAAATATTTTTATACCCTGAATAATTGCTTTTCTAACATCATGACATGTCAAAAGGTAAAATTTATATAGCGAGTAATAATTTCAATGATAGTGACATTTTAGAAATTTTAATTAGGAATACTATAATAATTGATTATTAGGTAATGTGATAAATAAGATATGTTATGAAAATGAATTTGTAATTGTCATTTTATTTTATGAACTTATGAATTAATGACGATTGGTTGTTATTAGTATTTATGTGCACCTATTTTAATATTTTGCATGCCAACAATCTGGCGGATATGATTCTATTTAAATGTACCTGTGTAAGAACTCTGTTACTATGATTCCGAGCTAATAAAGATATTTTATTCTTCTATTTTATTCAGTTTTTCAGGGCGGCGACGATACCGGTGGAAATCAAAGCCGTGCCGGCAAATGGAAAAGCGTTGCATATATTTTCATTGATTTTCATACATTATGTGTTCCACGATATCGTCGCCGATATCTTTACGTCGCTCTTGCCGTGGACGTGCAGTCTAGTGGAATAACGCCCAAACTCGCCCCAGTAACCTTTAAAGGCGAAGAGACCGATTGACGAATAGCTAGCAATAGAATAACGGCCAAATAAGGGCCCGCTATCAATTTGCGGCCCTCTTCAACCCTCGGTCACATATCACGGTGACTTCAGCCAGAAACAGGAAACAACGTCGGTTATTCAGGATCAAACATTTTGTGCTCATACCGATTGCGTGGTAAAGGACCTCTGACATAATTTCTGTGTCAAAAGCAGGCAGTTTTAGTTTTGGTTTCAGTTAGAGACCTCCGTTTTATTTATATCACATTAGACCAGGTGTATGGGACAGCGTACCGCCAACTGATAGGGGTTGCTCAATTAGCGACACTGAACAAGTATTAGCAGGATTTTTTTCAGGAAGTGTAAAATTATAATAAATACGGGCCCAAGTAGCGATTCTTCCATAGTATTTCTTACAACAAGTACCAAACCAACTCGACTAGAATAAAGAATCCTGTATTTAATCATGACGGCCCCGTTTGTTTTTCTTTGCACGAAGGCTGGCATGCACCCGGCGATAGTTCTATAAACAAAGCTCCATGAGCACACAAGTGTTCCCTTGACACGTTTAAATCAGAACTACCAGTACACACCGCATTATTAAATAAAAACTAGGTACTTCCATGCGGGAAAAGCTTTTCCTCATACTGGGTGTAAGGGACAGCGTCCCGCAAACTGATAGGGGTTGCTTAGTCAACGACACCGAAGAACTTCCACCAGGATATTATTTTCAGGAAGTGAAAATAAAACTGGCTTTTCCATACAATATGTCCACCCCAATCTGACAATTTGTATGGATAAGCCATTTCTTTTTCAGTTTCTAAAAAAAATCCTGTTAACAGTTGTTAAGTGTCGTGGACTAACCAACCCCTATCAGTTTGCGGGACGCTGTCCCTTACACCTGGTATTATTACATTGGATTTTTATTTTTACAAATTATTTTCAGCGCGTAATATATTTTGCGTATCTTTGTATGTATATTTTACTACTTTCTTTCACTACTAACTGCCTCCGTGGTCTAGTGGTCAGAGCCATGGGCTTATGATCCGGAGGTCCTGGGTTCGATTCCCAGGGGGGGAACACAAAGTTGATATGTCAATTTATATGTAATGAAGTTGATATGTAAATTACTTTGTGAGGTTTTCCCCAGTTTGGTTAAGACATTGGCTGTATCACCTGATTGTCCGAAAAGAAAAAGGATTCCGTGCTTCGGGGGGCACGTTAAGCCGTCGGCCCCGGTCGCTGTCTTAGACAGTGGTAGTTACTCAAACCCCGTCAGAGGCCAAATAGCTGTGCTACTAGGAGGTTTGAAAATTCTGACACCAGGTTTCATCGGGTCGTTCGACTCGAGAATGCACTCGCTAAGAAGAAGACTATTTACTTGCTTGTGTAACTATTCTCCGAAGTACCTCTACCAAAGTAGTAAATCTATTCTCAAGGGAACAAGAAAATCCTAAAAGCTCAACACCCTTAAAACTCTTTTTTACTTTCTTAAACGATTTCGTACTTTAGTGCAACTATTGCGGACGTAGCAATTTTGACGGCCCTTTTACTTTAGCTGCTTTAGCATACTTTTTGCTTGACAAGGTATAAATGTCCAATTTGTTTATTCATTACAACACATAAAACTCTTGAAAGCAACGTCAAAGTGAAACAAAGATTTGTATTACGTACATAGTATTTCTTCGGTATCTACTATTGAAATTGAAAACTTCTAAGTTTGTTAATTAATGTGTACTATAATTACGATTTTTTACGACATAAAAATATTAATTACTCGAGGTATTGTCTTGTCATTGACACCATAGAAAAATAACATAAAATATTTTAAATTGTTTACATACATTCATAAATATAATCACTCCTTTATCCCTAATGGGGTAGGTAGAGCGTAAACGACCTAAACAAAGGTAGTTCCGCCACGTCTGATAAAGTTTTGAGGATTATTTAATATAGATTTGTAAGTATATTGCTGTAGTGACAGGTTGTCAGCCCATCGCCTGAACTGCAATATACTGAAACCCTCGAGTCCCTGAGCTGGTTTTTACAGCATGCCCGGGAGAAACTGCAACTGGCACATTCTATGTTTTTCTCTCGCTCCCAGTCCAGCATTAACAACAAAGAATATTTTAAATTGTATGATATAAATAAATACTTCCTATCTATTCGTTTGACGCAGCAATCTCTTGCATCGAAATGTTCGTTTTCTATTTTTTGTTGTCAATTGCTTTTCCATTACGAATATTTGCCAAAAATAATTCAAGTTAGAACATGGTGTTGTACAAATATCTTTTATCCAAGCCATCATTCACGCAAAGTACAGCGCAGGGAGTGGGAGTTAAAACAAATGTTCAAAACTTTGCCGCTGAATGGATTTTGTACTTTGAATTGAACTTTGAGCTGGTTTATCACAGCAAGACATTCATGGAACCGAAGGGTAAAAAAATGCGTGAAGATTTTTTCATAGCTCAGTACAATTATTTAACAGCACTTGAAACTGACAGCTAGTTTGAGTTTGTATCGACGTATAATGTCATTTCAGTACAATATGGCCTGTCAAATTCATACTTAATATTGACCTCAATCTTGAGATTGTTTTATAAATACGAGCCTAAATACCTCGAGCTTATGGTAACAAATCCTGAAAATATCGATGGTGGAACGCTAGTAAAAAAACTGGTACCTAGCTATCGTATGTTTGTGTGTATTCCTTAGCTGGAACAGTTTATTGCGTACATAATTCT
Source organism: Scrobipalpa costella (assembly GCA_949820665.1). Classification (NCBI taxonomy): domain Eukaryota; kingdom Metazoa; phylum Arthropoda; class Insecta; order Lepidoptera; family Gelechiidae; genus Scrobipalpa; species Scrobipalpa costella. The sequence continues at coordinate 12,750,739 of OX463312.1, forward strand.
TTTCAAATTTTGTTTTGTTGCTCCACTCAACTTTGTCATACGTGGCGGAACAACCTTGTTTAGGTCTTTTACGCTCTACCTACCCTATTAGGGATAAAGGCTGCCTCCGTGGTCTAGTGGCTAGTGCCATGGACTCCCGATCCGGAGGTCCTGGGTTCGATTCCCAGGGGGGGGGGGGAAACACAAAGTTGATATTTGAGAATTTATCACTTTGTGATTTTTTCTCCAGTTTGGGTAGGACATTGCAGGCTGAATTACCTGATTGTCCGAAAAGAAAAAGATTTCGTGCTTCGGAGGGCAAGTTAAGCCGTCGGTCCCGATCGCTGTCTTTGATAGTGGTAGTTACACAAAACCATGTCAGAGGCCTGACAGATAGTTGTGCTACTAGGCGGTTTAAAAACTCTGACAACAGGTTTCATCGGGTCCATAGACTCGATACCCACTCGACAGAAGAAGAAGAAGAAGAAAGGATAAAGGCGTAATTATATGTATGTATATATTATTTTCGGAATGATCCACGTATTTTTTACATAATTTCCCTTTCACTGGAGGTATGAAAAGCCCTTGTAAATAATGCAAGTGTCGCGTGACGCAGATAGCGTGACCAGACGCACTGTTAACGCCGCGTTTACAGCCGTTCGTGTCAATAGGGAGTGCGTTCTTACACCACATTGCGAAGCGGAATAGACAATGATATTTTTATTATACATATATTTTTGTAAGTAGACTTCCATGCTGGCCTGGGAGTGAGAGAAAAACAGAATGTGCTAACTGCATTTCGGGAGGAAGGGCTTGCTGTAAAAACCAGCTAAGGGATCCGAGGGTTTCAGTGTATTGTAATTTAGGCGATTGGCTGATAACCTGTCACTACAGCAATATACCTGCAAATCTATTTTAAATAACCCTCAAAACTTTGTCAGACGTGGCGGAACGATCTTTGTTTACGCTCTGCTTACCCCATTAGGGATAAAGGCGTGATTATATGTATGTATGTAGCAAATCTACTCGAGAGTTTGTCAGGCAGGTGGCGATAAATTCACTCTTTACGTTCAGGTTGTGAAAATGGGTTTTTCTAAATGAACCAAAATTTTCACCCAAGCTTTCAAAATGTGATGCATTCGGTGTTGCCAATGTCTATACGTGGTGTAAGGGACAGCGTCCTGCAAACTGATATGAGTTACTAAATAAAAATTGGCTTTTCCATACAAAGCCAATTTTTATTTTCACTTCCTGAAAAAATACCTCTTGGATGTTGTTCAGTTTTGTTGAATGAGCAACCCATATCAGTTTGCGGGACACTGTCCCTTACACCCGGTTTGATTAAAAGCTTTTCCCGCATGGAAGTACCTAGTTTTTATTTAATAATGCGGTGTGTACTGGTAGTTCTGATTTAAACGTGTCAAGGGAACACTTGTGTGCTCATGGAGCTTTGTTTATAGAACTATCGCCGGGTGCATGCCAGCCTTCGTGCAAAGAAAAACGGGGCCGTCATGATTAAATACAGGTTTTTTTTTATTCTAGTCGTGTTGGTTTGGTACTTGTTGCTAGAAATACTATGGTAGAATGGCTACTTCCAAGAACAGCAACACGTAGTACGTGGACAGGCGTAGTACGTATTTATAATCAGTTCTCAAGATTGACAACGGGTTCAAGTTCGTATCAGAAATGTAATTTCAGTACAAAATGGCCTTAATATCGCTCTTAATCATGAGATCGTTTCATAAATATTATACTTACTGCACGCAAGGTTGCGCTCAACACGCTGTCAATGTTTTTTCGCATTGCTTACAACACACATGCGTCACCTTACGCTGTACGCGCTCGTACTGGCAGAAGGATGCGCAGACGTAGAGTCTATCGCTACGCGCGCGTAGAGCATAAGGTGACGCCTGTTTGTTGTAGGCAATGTAAAAAGCATTGATGTCGAGTTGAGCGCAACTTTTCGCGCAGTAAGTGACGCCTGTGTGTTGCTGCGTCCCTTAGGGACGTAATTATTTTTTTATTCGTATTTATATACTTGTCTTCGAAATAGTTTTCTACATACGTGCATATAATCATTGCATGCATTAATCCTTTATCCCTAATGGGGTAGGCAGAGCGTAAACTACCTAAAAATAGGTCATTCCGCCACGTCTGACAAAGTTTCGAGGGTTATTTAAGATAGAATTGTAGGTATATTGCTGTAGTGACAGGTTGTCAGCCCATCGCCTAAATTGCAATATACAGAAAAAGTGATAGTAGAGATCGAGATATTATTCCATGGCCTTCTGCTTATGTAGGATCATATTTGCAGGATTGATCTTTCTCGTAGGTAGGTAAATCCCATAGCATTAATTTCGAACTGATACTATGAAAGTCCTACTTTATTTAAGGTGTGTCCCAACGGCAGATGAGCAGGTAAATTTTAAGATATGCGACTATCGCCCGTGACGCCTTAAAATATCGTTCAAATCAGCGCGCGCTACGGCGTAGCGGTTACGTCAGAGACCGCGTCAATAATGTGCGAAAAACGCTCAAAAAAACTAATTCTATAAGAATAATCCAATGATTCGTTTAGGAAAAAAAAGCTCTTAAAACAACCATTTGCCGGGAGGAATCACCTTAAAGTTAGACATTACTTCAGAAGATTCGGAATGTAAATCGCCCTGAGGCAAGTTCATATTTCGTTTTCAGCGCGAAGACGCGATTTAATTCATAAAGAGAGTTTGATTAACTAAATGTAGAGACTTGCCTGAGATTTCTGTCTCCTTCTCAACTCAATTAAAACAGTATATCGTAATGCTTAAAATCTAAATTGCGATGTAATTTGAGCCTGGTTATTCAAAGTTAAACTAAATACGTGCTTTTAAATTTTAAACAGATAAAATTATACCTTTCAAGGTTTGCAAAGAAAAGGAATGACAACATGAATTGAAAATATACAATAATTTTATTCTAAAATAGTTACTGGATAATTTACATAGAATTATTTTAATGAAGTCAATAATACAACAATTTTCTGGTTAAGCAAGAAAAGGTTTTAATTTTTTTACCCGACTGTCAAGGAAAGGTCATGTTTTTGCGCGTATCTTGTATGTATGTATGTTTTGATATTTCTTTATTACCTCGTATCTCCAGAACTACTGGATGGAATTTGACACTTATGGTATTCGATTGGTCTCAAGCACTCAAATGTTTATAGATAGGCTTAATTTATAAAAAATCAAAATGGCTGGCTAAATTGTCTTCTATTTTTTTTTTCTTTTAATTTTTTGGCGGTATCAAAATCAAAATAAAGTTATTTTAAATGAGATAACAAAAATATGTATGATGTATATGTTAAAGCTCAATTTTAGAACAATTAATGCAATAAATAATTTTTTATAGCTATACTACAGTCGTTTTGTATGAATTCTTTTTTAAAATACTTGTTTAATGTAACGCGTACGCAAGGCACACACAACAGAATTGCTAATTTATTTCTGTAAACAAATTCATAATACCAACAAATTATTTGATTATTTTCTGCCATTTCATTATGAATTACCCATTTCCTAATGCCCCGTTTTTGTAACTAAAACAACCGTTCAGTCGGGATGTTTTTGACCGTATACTAAATGAGTTCCAGCAACCAGGAACAAAACATTGAAACAGCTCCGAACTAAACCAGAGCCGGTTATTTAAATAGAACTACGGGCTAGTATTATGCTGAACAACTCTGTTTCTGACGTTTTAATTAAGACTTTAATTACCGCTGCTAAGGAAGGACTACGACTGAATGTGAATATGATCAGCAAGAGATTATCTGTTTCTGTGATGAATCTCACATCACAGAAGGTAAAATACCATACCATTCATAGCTGGTTCTGAAGCAAAAACCCAAAAGTCCAGAATGTCCAGCGAAACTTGATCTCGCCGATACGCTGGAATTTTTGCTCTCGTGAACATAATGAAATACGTATCATTGAGTTGAAATGAATCGTAACATTGAGTTTAGATTTAAACTTTTCAACCAATTTTTTTAATGATCCAATCGGATGAAAGTGAAAATGCAAAGGCAAAAACATAAAAATCGACTTCAAATATAATTAGTTTAATCTTCGTCTTTTAGAATTAGTTTAGTAGAACACAAAATAGCAAGATTCCAGTAGTGTCCCGCACTAAACCTCATGACAAGCTTAGTGTAGGCAGCCCACAGTTACAGGATAATATGATTAACTTACTCCCAGACGTGGCATGTTATGAATGCCACAGCGGTGACGTATAATCATTTCACACGTCGGATTCGTAGAACGAAACGACATGTTATAAACATTTCGTATGCAGTTTGAATTTGTTAAACACAGTCGTATAATACCTACAATGTGTAGCCGTGAAGCCGAATAAGCAAAACTCTTTGGAGTTATTCGGAATAGGTTCTAAATTATTACTGTGGAATATGAATTACCTGTGTTTTGTTGGCTCAGAATGGTATTATTTCGATATGACTTCCCACGGGAGTCGTAAAAGCTGACTAAAAGTGATGGATCGCAGCTTCGTCTGTGAATTTAATATTTAGCATAGCGCTTTCCAATCTGTCTTCTAAACGTGTATGACAATCATTCCCTAACAAGAAAATCCCAGTTTAACAGTCAGCCAGCAGTGAAGGCCAATTGCCAGTAAACGCTGCTGCCTATTTATCCGACCTGGATGTATTTTACTACTCCAGCGCAACAATTGAGCGATGTGATGTTATTCTATCCCGGCACCACATGGATATCAATAGTAGAAGCTGCTCATTTAACTATCATTTTTTTAAATACATACATATAATCACGCTTATATCCCTAATGGGGTAGGCAGGTAAAGGTAGCTCCGCCATGTCTAACAAAGTTTTGAGGGTTTTAAGGTACATTTGTAGGTATATTGCTGTAGTGACAGGTTGTCAGCCTATCGCCTTAATTGAAATATACAGAAACCCTCGGATAAAATAGCTGGTAATTATAGCATGCTCTGGAGGAAATGCAGCTGGAATATTCTATGTTTATCTCTCGCTCCAGCATTTTTTACACAACGTATTAAGTTGAAACGTCAGTTGTCCCGTTGAAGAACCATCGGCGCTGTATTCTGTCACATGTTGCATACTCGTATAATTACTATAAAGTTGCAATGTTGCTGAAACGGAAACGTTTTCCCACAAGAACACAATGTTATATGAAGAGGTATTGTTCCGCAGCGTGCATCATTCACTACATTGTTTCTTTTAAAGCATCTCCGGAAAGACGACTCAAGTAATATGTTGCTAAGTCACGCTAGGACAAAAACGATGTATGAATGCACTGAAATTGTGAATATATTACACAAGATATTGATCTGCCATGAAAGAATCAATTAAGTTTTCTTTTGAATATAAGTATTATAATTATTACATTTGTATTTAAAGACAGTTAGACTGCTCCAAATAAACTAATTTGATTATTAGGTAACGTATCATATCAATGGTCCAATTACTTCAAAATATCTCATCATCTCCCTAGCCTTATCCCATATCTTACGGGGTCGGCTACCTAATCCAGGGGATGGAACGAGGGTACTGGTTTTTACACAGAGCGACTGCCATCTGACCTCCGCAACCCAGAAGGAAAACCAGACCCAATCCTAGATTAGGTCAGAGTTTTCAAGCCGCCAATGCTTAACACTGGCCTCTGATATGGCTTAACGACTAATATCTACGGTATTAAACGAAATTAACCGGGACCAACGGCTTAACGTGCCTTCCGAAGCACGGAAAAAGCATTGAATAAACGTACATATGAATTCGAAAACCGAAAACACATTGGTACGTGGTGGGATTCGAACCACGACCTCCCGCTTAGGAGGCAGCGGCCTTATCCACTACACCATCGGGCTCTAAAAGTATGTATGTACTTCAAAATATGTATTAACATTAAATTAACAGGCCATGAACTGTCATCCAAGGAGTTTGAAAGTGTTATTTGATAAAGTGTCTAAAACGCAAATACTGTTCTATCATATAACAAGCTGACAAAATATTTGGCTATGTTGCAAATCTGTGGCGTGGCGGATGTCCAGACCACGACAAAAGCGCGCAAAATTACGACCGAGAGCAGTTGCGTCGCATTATAAATCAAACTGTTTTTGTTACCATATCTAAGCTCACTGCCACTAGGACAATCATATGCAGTCTGATTGAATTAATGGAATTAATTCCATCGCAAACAGAAAATTAGATCTTTACGTATAATCTGGGTCATTTTAAATGGGTATTAATTTCATACATACATATAATCACGCCTTTATCCCTAATAGGGTAAGCGTAAACGACCTCAACAAAAGTCACGTCTGGCAAAATTTTGAGGGTTATTTATGATAGATTTGTAGGTTTATTGTTGTAGTAATAGGTTGGTTGTCAGCTCATCGCCTGAATTGCAATATATTGAAACCCTCGCGGATCCCTTAGCTGATTTTTACAGCATGCCCCGGGAAGAGATGCAGCTGGCACATACTATGTTTTTCTCTGGCTACCATTCCAGCATGGAAGATCTATTTATTATTTGGGCAAGAATACTACAACTAGATTATTGATCGTGATTTTTAAACGAAAATTGTTTAAGCATTTATACCCCTGAGATCAACTGTACTCATAATCACTACATAGTATAAAACAAAGTCGCTTTCTCTGTCCCTATATCCCTATGTATGCATAAAACTTTAAAACTACGCAATGGATTTTGATGCGGTTTCTTTAAATAGATAGAGATTCAAGAGAAAGGTTTATATGTATAATACCTGCATAATATACTAGAGAAACACTGATAATTTCCGTGCGAAGCCGGGGCGGGTCACTAGTGATTTATAAATAGAACCAAACTATAACAAGCCTGGCCTTCAGTTCCATGGCTGCATTAGGGATGCAGCTTACACGTGGCCATAGGCCCACCACGCCACAAGTTACGGTCGTTCGTGACGTCACAAACAGATGTTGACTGGCGGGTGGACCGCGACACTTCCTTTGTTCATAGCGGCATAACTGCCTAAACAAATGTTTCCGTATTAAGAAGTTAACAGGCACGACTGTGGCGCCATCTGTTTTAAATTAATTGTGACAGGTTGTCAGCCCATCGCCTAAATTGCAATATACTGAAACCCTCGCGGTTCCCTTAGCTGATTTTACATTCCCGGGGGAGGAGATGCACCTGGCACATTCTATGTTTTTCTCTCCCAATGATTTATAATTAGCACCAAACTATAACAGGCCTGGCCTTCAGTTCCATGGCTTCATTAGGGATGCAGCTTGCACGTGGCCATAGGCCCACCACGCTACAAGTTACGGTCGTTCGTGACGTCACAAACAGATGTTGACTGGCGGGCGGACCGCGACACTTCCTTTGTATATAGCGACATAACTTCCTAAACAAATGTTTCCATATTAAGGGGTGAACAGTGGTACGACTGTGGCGCCATCAGTTTTAAATTTATTGTACCTGAAATATGAATATTCTAATTTTCACAAGAATTGCAACTAATTCTCCATTTTATCATCCATAATTTAATTTTGTAATACACGCTTAGTGTTATTGTATTCTGGATTATGAAATACATACATATTTACGTATAATCACGCCTTTATCTCTAATGGGGTAGGCAGAGGGTAAACGACCTAAATAAATGTCGTTCCGCCACGTCTGACAAAGTTTTGAGCGTTTATTTAAGATAGGTTTGTAGGTATATTGCTGTAGTGACAGGTTGTCAGTCCATCGCCTAAATTACAATATACTTAAACCCTCGGATCCCTTAGCTGGTTTTTACATCATGCCCGGGAGGAAATGTAGCTGGCACATTCTATGTTCATCTTAAAATGGAGAATTACCTAAAATTCTCGCAAGACGTTAAATATTTATGAAAATGTTTGTATTTTAGGCAGAATTAATTTAAAACGGATTACGCCACTGTCGAATCACATGCTAAATAAAGTTATTTCATAGCAGGAAATTCTATCCTTATTCATCGGTTCTTGTGCCTAAATAATCCAAGGAGTTCATTTCCGTACATTGTCTCTGCCCCTCTGTCACGCTGTGATAAAAATCTAGGTATGATATGTTTAAAGAGACAAACAACTGACAGTAAAAGACAGCGTCCCGCAAACTGATAGGGGTTGAACAGTCAACAAAATTGAACATCATTCACCGAGAAATTATTTCAGGAGTCGAAAAAAAATTGACCTCCCATACAAAATGTTCACCTCGCACAGACATTTTGTATGGAAGACCATTTTTTTCACTTCCTGAAAAAACGTCCTGGTGATAGTTATTCAGTTCTGTTGACTGACCAACCCCTATTAGTTTACGGAACGCTGTCCCTTACACCCCGTATGTTGGTTAAATTTAAAAACCGCAACAACGTTTCAAAATTAAATAAAATTTTCCTCACGAGAGAATATTGTGGAATATTTTAATCCGATTCAGAAGTCCACTTTAGCCGTTTGAAAGGAGTGAGTGGGGCACATCGCGAAGCTCTTCATTAATTTTTTCCACTTCGCTCTGGCGCCCTATTAATATTGCCGTGTGAGCCTGGGGCGCGCCGCCCTCGCCGAGAAGGGTTCTACACTTAAATCTCTATGACTGTCGACTTTGTTGCAAGATTTTTTTGTTCAAGTTTTACTCTTGGGTTGTATTATAAACTGTATGAATAAAAATAAACATTCATACATATAATCACGTCTTTATCCCTAATGGGGTAGGCATAGCGTAAACGACTAAAAAACAAGTTTTTTCCGCCACGTCTGACAAAGTTTTGAGGGTTATTTAAGATAGATTTGTAGGTATATTGCTGTAGTGACAAGTTGTCAGCCCATCGTCTAAATTGCAATATACTGACACCCTCGGATCCCTTAGCTGGTTTTTACAGCATGCCCTAGAGGAAATGCAGCAGGCACATTCTATGTTTTTCTTTCCCTTCCAGTAATAAAAATATACCGGGTGTAAGGGACAGCTTCCCGCAAACTAATAGGGGAGGGGTTGTTCAGTCAACGAAACTGAGCTACTACCTATCAATAGGAAATTCTTACAGGAAATGAAAATAAAAATTGGCTTTTCCGTACAAATTATCTGATTTTGGTCGGTTTGTATAGGAAAAAATCCTGAAATAAATTCCTGGTGACAGTAGCTTAGTTTCGTAGACTGAGCAACGCCTATCAGTTTGCGGGACGCTGTCCCTTACACCCCGTATAGCAAATTTTTTAATACATCTCATAATTTCTACGTTAGCTATAAGTATAACAATCCACTGCAGGACATGTGCTACCTTCATTGCGGGATAAATAATCGCCATACATTGGCAAGCGTAAGTGATGCTGCCAGGTTTACTACAATTTTCAAATACTCTGCCTAGAAACTAGAGAGTCGTGAAACGTGACAAATGGAACTTGGAAAACAATGAAAAATTAATCTCACGTCCAAACACTTTGCATTTCACTTGTGTACCATAAGTCAACAAAACATGTGACAAATAAAAGGGTCACTTCATATTCAGCTCCAATCCGAGCCCGCGTCATTTTGGAGCGGGAAGGGTCTGGACAGCGGCCTTTCAGAGCTGAGCCGTCCTGACAGCGAGGTACGGCGCATAGATTAAATATTAGGGCAGTAGATGAACACGTAAAGTACGACAAAGTTTTAAATGAAGATGGGCGGGGGCGCTGCATACGGAGAGAACTGTCAAATTGGCGTTAGTCGCTTTTTTCGCCACGTTCATTTAAAGCTTTGCCATACTATAAGTGAATGTAGCCATAGATTTCCATGGTATATTTCTGATGTAACTCAATTTATTGGGTCAATGTTGAGTTTGTTTTATGATTTGACCTAAACATAGGTCGTTTCGCCACATCTGACAAAGTTTTGAGGGTAATTTAAGACAGATTTGTAGGTATACTGCTGTAGTGACAGGTTGTCAGCCCTTCGCCATAATTGCAATATACATAAAACCTTCGGATCCCTTAGTTGGTTTTTACAGCATGCCCGGGAGGAAATGCAGCTGACACATTCTATTCTTATCTATTCTTTTGCTCCCAGTCCAGCATAGAAAAAATATATTTTTCAATTTGTTAATGCCTAAGCATTTATGGTTTAGGGATCGAAAAGTATTTTTTCGACACTGCTGAGTTATTTCCGAGAAATGTGGTACATTTTAGCAAAATTACAATGTCAAAATTATTATGGTTCTGGTCGTAAATCTTAGTATTGAGAAAAAGCAACGAAGTTCGGTATAACAGGATCTATAATCGTGTTTAGTACCAAGCTGTGACTGTTTCTATCTTGCAACTATACTCCGAATTGTAACTTTGTGCAAGTTGTATATAACTCTGATGGATTCAGACAGCACCAGCTATGAGCTATCAGCGAGTTTGGCAACAGGATTGCCCTTGGTATAGTCTAAATCAAAACTCTACAGTATACAGGGTTCGATTCTAGATTCCACCGGCTAAAACTAAAATCAATCTGTCACTTTCAACATAATAAAATTGAAAAAGGACAAGCGATTTAAACTCTATAGTTTTACACTTGGTCCGCTAGATTTTGACGCGCTTGTGTACGTTTCCCCAATATTTCTGTCAATTTTATCCGCCATATCATATGAAGGCGGATTAAACCATCGCCTATAAATATATATATTATGTATGTACGTATAAATAAAAAACTGTAGAGAATAGATCTCCTGTACTTTTCCAATGTTTTTAGTTTGAAAGTTACAAGTATATTTTAATTCGCACCGCTCCGCTGCAGCTACGTCCTAGTGCGGTCTAACCTTTAAAGGTTTGTTTAGTCGATTGGTGTTCTGTCAAAGATAACGGAGGGCAACAAAGACAGGAACTTTTTGATAGAATCACTACTACGCTCCCGAAACAGGTTGATTTAAATTTCATGATGTATAGCAAAGCTGTATATCATACATTCATATAATCACGCCTTTATCCCTAGTTATTTAAAATATTGCTGTAATGACAGATTGTCAGCCCATCGCTTAAATTGCAATATACTGAAAGGATCCCTTATCTGGCTTTTACAGTATGCCCGGAAGGAAATGCAGCTGGCACATTCTATGTTTTTTTCTCGCTCCCAGTCCAGCATGGAAGACATAATATACTATATCGTTTGCTAATAAAGCTAGGGCTATTAAGCACCGAATGAACTGTTAATGGTATAAAATGGTTCATCGGGTCGATAGACTCGATACCCACTCGACAGAAGAAGACCGAATGAACAATGATGTTGTAATACAATTCTGTACACGGTAGCGTATGTGAGATGACGCGGCCAATTTGGCAACCAGCCAGGGTTACCGCGCTCTTAATGCAACCTGGTTAGCAACCCAAGAGGATTTGGACCTCAAATGTCAAAATACTTGTATAAAAAATAGGTTGATACCTGAAAGAATGTATATAAGATTTGATTTTTTTTTCTGATTTGCGTGTTTTAACACGCACTGGCACTCAACACTAATAGGACAGCAAAGCGCGTGAGTTTTAAGCAAAAAAATGAAAAGCAAAACGCAAAACGTTGCGAACCCTCTACACCTAAGACGCGAACAAGGAACAACTGGTTAAATAGAGCCCTTAAAATCGATAACCCGTCAATAACCAAAATCATTGATTCAAATGAATAATGTATGCACTAATACGTGCACGTACTGTGACTCGAGTCTGCGACGAATTTGGCAGCCAGCCAGCAGCAAAGCACTAAATATGCAACCGGGTTAGCAACCAGAAATGCCAAGGTAGGATTTGAGTGATGGCTGATTGAGTGAATAGGATAGGTAAGTCGTATGTAGCTCTAGTTGCATACCAAAAACATTGATTCTACTGAACAATTATGCATAATACACGGTAGCGTGTGTGACAGAGCTGCGGCAAATTCGGCGCCCAGACAGCAGCCCAACACTGAATATGCAACCGGGTTAGCAACCAGAAACGCCGAGGTAGGATTTGAGTGATGGCTGAGTGAGTGAATAGGCTAGATAAGTCGTATGTAGCTCTGCATAGGTAGTCCTACCAAAAACATTGATTCAAATGAACAATTATGCACTTATAGACGGTAGCGTGTGTGACGAAGCTGCGGCCAATTTGGCGCCCAGCCAGCAGCCCAGCACTAGATATGCAACCAGGTGAGCAAGCAGAAAGAAATCTCAAGTGATGATTGATTGAGCAAACCGGCGTAGATAAGACGTATAGATATAGGTATACGTGTACATAAGTAGCTCTACCTATCCTACATAAACATTAATTTGAATGAGCAATTATGCATTAATACGTATACGACGGTATGTACCGTGGCGTTAGGTTTCTGTCATTTTAGCGCCCAGCCAGCAGTCCAAGACAGGACAGGAGAATATGCAACCTGATTAGCAACCAGAAAGCAAAATAGGTTATGAATATACTGATGGAGCGAAAGAATAGGCATAGGTAAGTCGTGTAGCTCTTCCTTCCTACCTACACTACACAGGTAGTTCTCTACCCATGATAATTAAAAACATTACTTTGAATGAATACATTACTTAAGCGTTAATAGGTGCATGAACTGTGACGCGAGGTTTCAAATTTGGCGCCCAGCCAGCAGCTCAACACTGAATATACAACCAGGTTAGCAACCAGAATGGGATTTTGTGCTGTGATAGGCCATGAGTGATGGCTGATTGAGCGCACAGATACAGGTATGACGTGTGTAGCTCTAGATAGGTAGCCCTACAAAAACATTGATACGATGAACAATAATGCACTAATACGTGCATGAACTGTGACGCCAAATTTCGGCCAAATTTGGCTGCTAGCCAGCAGCCCAGCACTGAATATGCAACCCGGTTAGCAACCAGAAAGGGAACTCGCGTGGAGTTAGGATATGAGTGATGGCTGATTGAGCGAACAGGCATAGGTATAGAAAAATAGGTATGTCGTGCAGTGCTTCCTAGGTATAGATAAATGCGCCACCTTACATTTTGCCTTACTGTGCGTGAGTTGGAATAGTAAAACTATAGTAACGCACACAAGGGCGCGTGTCTGTACAGTGTACACACATACATACATACATACATACATACATAAAATCACGCCTTTATCCATTACGGGGTAGGCAGAGCGTTTAACGGCTCGTGAAAGGCGCTTCCGCCACGTTTGACAAAAAATTGAGGGCAATTTTAGATTGTAATTTGTATTGCTATAGTGACAGGTTGTCAGCCCATCGCCTAAATTACAATACACTGTAACCCTCGAGTCCATTTTGCTGACTTCTACAGCATGCCCGGGAGGAAGGGCAGCTGAAACATTCTATGTTTTTCTATCTCTCCCAGTCCAGCATGGAAGAAAGTGTACACACAATTATAAATATGACCAAGCTGCAGTCGTGAGATAAAACAACTGTAGCTCAGTATGTTCTTCCATGCTGGACGTGGAGCGAGAAAATATCATAGAATATGCCAGCTGCATTTCTTTCCGGACATGCTGTGAAAACCAACTAAGGGATCCGAGGGTTTCTGTATATTGCAATTTAGGCGATGGGCTGACAACCTGTCACTACAGCAATATACCTACAAATCTATCCTAAATAACCCATAAGACTTTGTCAGACGTACCGGAGACCCCATTGGGGATAGAGGCGTGATTATGTATGTATGTAGCTATGTATGGTAATCCTATTCAATACGCAATGTTTCACATAAAATATTTCAGAAAATTATTAATTTGTATGCAAAGTCCTCTTACGCCATTGTTGCATATTTTCTTCATTTTGTCATAGTCACAACGGTTGCTGAAACTTACCTGTAACAATGATAGCACATGCTTAGCTTGAGCTTATATTCAATGATGAATTTAAAATTTTCATATAAATAAATGTATTCTGCATAAACATGTTTTCAATATACCAGACACATACATACCAGACAAAATAAAAGATAGGTTAGAGCTAGGTACAAAAGACAGAAAATGGTGCGGTTTTTGTTTGAAAAGAAAATAAAAGTCATAATGATCGCAGGAGGCGCGCAGTAGAGAGTCATCGATACTATGGTGGGGGGACGGGAAAGTGTAGTATCTTAAAATTTTATATTTTTAATTTAAAGTTTCGTAAGTTATTTGAACATGGTGAGTATACTCTATGTCAGTTTGTAACGATTTAACTCAAAGACGATAATTTCTTTAACCAATGAAAAACTACGTAACACAGAGCTACTTTCATTTTAAAAGAGTCGCACAGTCTCCCCAGACACCGCAGTGTAGGAGGGCGGAAGATAGTGCAATCTTTACCACGCTAGACTGGTAGTGGGAACCGTGTGATCCCACATTACAGCCCCGGAACGTCTGCGGACAATCCCACTCTTCAAACGTAGGGGATTGCGACTCCACCAACTAATGACTGTCATTTTGCCTTGATCTTGGAAAGGCATAATCCACCGAGCTTTGCAGAATTTATTTTTACTTTCGCAAGTGCCCCAGCCTATCCAATTTTGGTTAGTTTAGGTGCAGTACTATCATTAAAACTTTTATTTTCCACTTTACATTCAAAACATTAAATCTTTGATAATAACTGTGCAGTAAACAGTAAAACTTAAGTTCGTAAACCTGGACGCTTAAAACGGCACTTTGCGAGTTACACCCTTCTTATTCTCGTCGGTGTAATTGTTGAGGCTAACGATGCTCGGCGGCCTCATTAAAGGGGCCAATGCGCTGAAATTGTTTGCTTCTGGCTTCTGGCAGAAAATGATGAAAATCTGCGACGAAACTGCAAACTTTAGATTTTAAACGATATTTAAAAAGACGGGTTTTATCAATGAACGTAGAGCTCTTTAAAAAGAGAGAGTTTTAAAAGTTTTTTCTGCAGTTTAGCAGCGCACTCATTTGCTGCTTGACTGCGATTTCGATTCGAAAGAAACATGTCATCTTTTATAAAGGTTAAACGGACTGTAGTTCATCTGTAGTTTAGTCTATCATCTTTCCTAGCCTTATCCCATTACTCACGGGGTCGGCTACCTAATCTAGGGGATTGAACGAGGGTACTAGGTTTTACACTGAGCGATCATCTGACCTCCGCAATCCAGAAGGCAAACCAGAACCAATCCTAGATTAGGTCAGAGTTTTCAAGCCGCGAATGCTTAGCACTGGCCTCTGATATGACTTAATGACTAATATCTACGGTATTGAACGATATAAACCGAGACTAACGACATAACGTGCCTCTCGAAGCACGGTAAAAGCGCCAAATAAACGTACATATGAAATTTGAAAACCGATAAACACATTGGTACGTGGTGGGATTCGAACCACGACCTCCTCGCTCAAGAGCAGCGGCCCTATCCACTACACCATCGGGCTCTCTGTAGTTTAGTCTATGATATCATCAAATGTTTGGACATTAAGGTAATTTGGATACCTATCGATCTACTCAACCCCTACTAATTGTATAGTAAATTTTAAACAAATTTTACTGTTCAGGCGCCGATATTAGGAACTAAGGCTCATATTTATGAAACATTCATTATCAAACTTGAGAGCAATATTAAGTATGGATTTGACAGGCCAGTTTGTACTGAAATGACATTTCTAATACGAACTCAAACTCGCTGTCACTCATGAGAGTTGATTATAAATACAGCCCTAATTTTTGTCTAGGTTACAATGACAGTTACATTGAAGTAATGACAGTTATAGTATCAAATTGACTTGTGAACAAAAATCCCGGTGGATCTGTAAAAGATATTTGATACAATACTAATGACAGAGATGAAATTTACAGTTTTAAAAGATCTTGAAAAATCTCTTCACTTTCGTATCTGTAAGCATTTCTTATTACATAATCCTATTTGAGACCTGCCTCTGTGGTCTAGTGGTCAGAGCCATGGGCTTATGATCCGGAGGTCCTGGGTTCAATTCCCAGGGGGGGGATACAAAGTTGACAATTTCTCAATTTATCACTTTGTGAGGTTTTCCGCAGTTTGGTCTTAACCAAAAACTAGTTGAATCTCCAAAAAGAAAGAGGATTCCGTGTTTAGGTGGGCACGTTCGGTCCCGGTAACTGTCATTGATAGTGGTCGTAATTCAAACCATGTCAGAGGCCTAACTAGCTGTGCTACTAGGCGGTTTGAAAACTCTGACACCAAGTTCATCGGGTTTATCGACTCGAGAATCCACTCGCTAAGAAGAAGAAGAAAATTCCTAATTTTACTCAAATAAAATGAACAAAACTATTGTCGAAGTTCTTACAACTGCCACATACAATATACCTAAATCTCAACAACAAATGCGTTCAGAATATATAGAGTACTAGCTGTGCCCGCGACTTCGTACACCTGGTTTGTATGGCAAGCACGCAGTGTCGAACATACTGAAAACGCTTCTCCGCGCGTAGGAGCGGGATCTGCTAGCTCGCGCGCGGAAGCGTGTTTTCCATACAAAAACAAAGATCAGACAATGCGAAACAAGCTTCCGCGCGCGATCTAGCAGATCCCGCTCCTACGCCCGGAGAAGCGTTTTCAGTATGTTCGACACTGCGTGTTTTCCATACAAACTGGGGTACTTACTCAATATTAGGATGGTTTGCGTGATGATTTCTAACCTAGGCTGGACACCAGGTAATTAAAAAAACTCAGTCAAATAAAAAGTCTCTTTAAGATCGGTTAAAAACGATCAGAGTTCAATTTCCTGCCTACCCCCTAAGTCAGGTGGCGTGATTCTTTGTATCGTAAAAAAATCATCGAAATCGGTTCAGTAGTTTTGGCGTGATGTGGTAACATACAGACAGACAAAAATCAATGTACAGACACGGCCCTTCTAGAGATTTATTATTTAGAGTATATATCCGTCTGTAACTTTTAGTCATGTGAGAGAAAAGGTCAGGATATTCTCGCCTGAACTGAGGCCAACTATACAACCGTTGGATAATGTATTTTCAGTTCGATTATTAATCTTTCCGGTGTAACTACAGTTCTATATAGATGCCAATCGGCGTGAGACTGGAATAGCTAAACAAAAATGCTCGGACAAAGAATTTCTCGATTATCTATGTAACACAGTTTTAACTGCCTCCGTGGACTAGTGGTCAGAGCCATGGGCTTACGGTCCGGAGGTCCTGGGTTCAGTTCCTAGGGGGGGGGGGGGAGGTCAAAGTTGATATTTGTCAATTTATGACTTTGTGATGTTTTTGTTTGGTAAGGACATTGCAGGCTGAATCACCTGATTGTCCGAAAAGTAAAAAGGATTCCGTGCTTTGGAGGGCACGTTAATCCGACGGTCCCGGTCGCTGTTTTTAGTGGTCGTTATTCCCACCATGTCAGAGGCCTAAAAAGTTGTGCTACTAGGCGGTTTGAAAACTTGAGAATCCACTCGCTGACAAGAAGTTTCCTATTTTTACTCAAATAAAATGAATAAAACAAAACCTTAGTCGAAGTTCCTACAACTGCCACATACAATATTCCTAAATCACATCCTTTCAGAGGATATGTCACTTATTGTTCGCTATCGAAATCGTAATGTGTCAACGCGAAACAAAAGGGAATTGTACAAATGCATTCAGAATTACTTCCATGCTGGTCTGGGAGCGAGAGAAAAGCATAGAATGTGCCAGCTGCATTTCCTCCCGGGCATGCTGTAAGATCCAAGGGTTCCGAGGGTTTCAGTATATTGTAATATAGGCGATGGGCTGACAACCTGTCACTACAGCAATATACCTAGAATTCTATCTTAAATAACCCTCAAAACTTTGTCAGACGTGGCGGAACGACTTTTGTTTAGGTCGTTTACGCTCTGCCTACCCCATTAGGGATAAAGGCGTGATTATATGTATGTATGTATGCATTCAGAATTTATAGAGCATCTGTATGTATCTACCTTTAGTCACGTTAGAGAAAAGGACAGGATATTCTCGCCAGAACTGAGGCCAACTATACAACCATTGGATAATGTATTTTCAGTTCGATTATAAATCTTTCCGGTGTAACTACAGTTCTATATAGATGCCAATCGGCGTGAGACTGGAATAGCTAAACAAAAATGCTCGGACAAAGAATTTCTCGATTATCTATGTAACACAGTTTTAACTGCCTCCGTGGACTAGTGGTCAGAGCCAGGGGGGGTCAAAGTTGATATTTGTTAATTTATGACTTTGTGATGTTTTTGTTTGGTTAGGACATTGCAGGCTGAATCACCTGATTGTCCAAAAAGTAAAAAGGATTCCGTGCTTTGGTGGACACGTTCGGTCCCGGTAGCTGTCATTGATAGTGGTCGTTATTCAAACCATGTCAGAGGCCTAACTAGCTGTGCTACTAGGCGGTTTGTAAATTCTGACACCAAGTTCATCGGGTCAACCGATTCGAGAATCCACTCGCTAAGAAGAAGAAGATTCCTATTTATACTCAAATAAAATGAACAAAACAAAACCTTAGTCGAAGTTCCTGCAACTGCCACATACAATATTCCTAAATCACATCCTTTCAGAGGATATGTCATTTATTGTTCGCTATCGAAATCGTAATGTGTCAACGCGAAACAAAAGGGAATCGAACAAATGCATTCAGAATTTATAGAGTATCTGTATGTCTCTACTGTTAGTCACGTTAGAGAAAAGGACAGGATATTCTCGCCAGAACTGAGGCCAACTATACAACCAGTAGGTATTGTACGTATTTTCAGTTCGATCATTATTCTTTCCGGTGTTCTATCTAGATGGCAATCGGTGTGAGACTGGAATAACTAAATAAAAATGCTCGGACAAAGAATTTCTCGATTATCTATGTAACACAGTTTCAGATGAACATAGGCAATCTGTTTTTCTCTGTATAATATGCTAGACTAGGAGTGAGAGAAAAAGATAGAATGTGCTAGCTGCATTTCCTCCCGAGCATGCTGTAAAAAACAGCTAAGGGATCTGAGGGTTTCAGTATATTGTAATTTAGGCGATGGGCTGACAACCTGTCACTACAGCTATATACCTACAAATCATAAATAACCGTCAAAACATTGTCAGACGTGGCGGAACGAACATTGTTTAGGTAGTTTACGCTCTGCCGGGATAAAAGCGTAAAGGAGTGATTATATGTATGTATGTACATACATACCAGGCCACTCAGAAAGTATTGCGATAAATAGTTTTTATATATGGCAGACTGGCCGGTTAGAATCTTTTTTGAAAATATGATTACTTGTAAGTAAAAATATGTGTGTTCCATTTTCAAAATTTCCCTCCACATCTTTTGCGAGCCAATTCAAAGTATCGTGTCTTACTGAAAAATGGATCTGCGCCGGGAACATTTTAGAGCTATGATTTTTTACGATTTCAAGTGTCGCCTGAAACCGGATGAATCGTTCGATAGACTTCAAATGGCATTTATGGATGAAAGCCCCTCCAAGGCAACCGTGTATCGTTGGTATAACGAATTTAGGCGCGGTCGACCAACCTTGGGGGATGAAGAAAGAAGCGGTCGCCCTTTGACGGCTATTACGGAAGAAAACGTGCTAGCAGTGAAAAATTCAATCCAAGATAATAGGCGAATTACATATCAGGAGATTCAGCACATATTAAAGATTGGATCGGGAAGCGTTCACGAGATTCTACACGGGCATCTTCGCGTGAGGAGGATAGTATCGCGCTGGGTGCCGCACTACCTCACCGACGCTCAGAAGCAGGCCCGGGTGGAATGGTGCCGTGATATGCTGAACAAATTTGAAGCAGGCTCGTCTCGGCGTGTTTACGACATCGTAACAGGTGATGAGTCCTGGATTTATCAATACGATCCAGAAACCAAGCGCCAGTCGACAGTTTGGGTGTTTCAAAATGAACCAACGCCTACCAAAGTGAAGCGATCTCGAAGCGGGGGGAAGATTTTGATCGCCAGCTTTTTTAATTTGACTGGCCACTTGGCCTCAATTCCCTTACGAGATCAAAGAAGCATTAACGCCGAATGGTATACTACCAAATGTTTACCAGAAGTTTTTTCTGTTGTGAGCAACAAGCGAACAAACACAGGGCTCCGCGGACTACTGCTCCACCACGACAATGGGCCTGCACACACCGCGCTCAAAACGAGGGACTTCCTGGACAGCACACCAGTCAAACTCCTGGGTCACCCTCCTTACAGCCCTGATCTAGCACCGTGTGACTTCTTTTTATTTCCAAAAATAAAAAATCAGCTCAAGGGGATACAATTTTCGTCACCGGAAGATGCGCTGGCTGCGTTCGAGCAGGCTGTAAACGAGGTGTCTACGGCGGACTGGAAAAAGTGTTTTGAAAACTGGTTCAGACGCATGAATCTTTGTATAGAGGCTGGTGGAGAGTACTTTGAAAAGATTTAATAAAAATATATGTACCTATAGAACAATTTTTTTTAGTGTCGCAAATCTTTCTGAGTGTCCCACGTACATATAATCACGTCTTTATCCCCTAATCCCAAATATAATAATTATAAAGAAAGATCTTCCATGCTGAAGATATCTTACATGCTGGACTGGGAGCGAGAGAAAAACATAGCATGTGCCAGCTGCATTTCCTCCCGGGCATGCTGTAAAAACCAGCTAAGGGATCCGAGGGTTTTAGTATGTTGCATTTTAGGCGATGGGCTGACAACCTGTCACTACAGCAATATACATACAAATCTATCATAAATAACCTTCAAGACTTGTCGGACGTGGCGGAACGACCTTTGTTTGGGTCGTTTACGCTCTGCCTACCCCATTAGGGATAAAGGCATGATTATATATATGTATGTATGTATGTATAAAAAAGGATATGTTAGATTCATACCTAACATTTCTTTCATCATAATTATTAGACGATCAATCTAGATTTTTGATTAAAATAATGTACCCAGTTTTGTTTTATTCTTTTAAATATATTTCCTTGATTCACGCCAAAACACCCAGCCAGTTACAGCCATTCCGTTATGCCTGTTTTAATTTTAGAACAGGAAGAGAATGGGCTACAAAAGCTGTAATGCTGGGTATTGTTATCAGCTGGGAGAGCCGCCGGAAGCGGATGCTCTCCGTCTTGTCCGCGATTACCCGCGCCACCCTATCTTTAATTTCTTTGAAATTAGAACAAAAATAACCGCTGTTTTGTAAAAATGGGGACAAACAGTTGTTACGGTTTATTGCGTTGTTAAAAATGGAATAAGAAGTCTTTTGAAAATGCGTAATTTAAACATCTGTACTGCCCTCAGAAGGAAAAAAACCATAACTGCATCCTACCATGTTGCGCGTAAAATGCAAAAGACTTTCGACTATCATATCCTTTGGTTAAATAAACTTAAAGGTACAGGGTTTTTTTCAAAAGAAAGCATTTTATTTCTTATTTTTTTTATGTATATAGATTTTGCATATTTTTAATAGTTTTTAAGATTTCGCTAAAATCTGTAATTATGTTTTTTTTCTTCTGAGGGCAGTGTAAGAGATATGAATGTTGCAGATCTTATTATTTCTAACTAAGTCGCGGGATAAATTTGTACTTAGATAAGAAATGTGTTACCTAGAGTCAATTAATATCATAAATCCCTTAAGAATTATGATATTTTGATTAATGACGACCATTATACGGAGTGTCAGAGACAGCGTCCCGAAAAACTGATAGGGTTTGCTCAGTCAACGAAACAGAACAACAATCAGCATGATTGTTTTTCAGGAAGTAAAAAAATGCTTTTCCATACATTTTGTTTGATTGAGGTGGTCAATGATTAAGGCCGCCTATGTTGTACTTGTTTTTTGTTGTTATCTGTTGTGTTGTATGATTTGTATTCTTACGTGCAATAAAGTATTTTTATGTTATGTTATGTCAGTATGTATGGAACGACCAAATTTTTTTTTCTTCTCCTGAAGGAATTTTCTGGTAAATATTGGTCAGTATCGTTGACTGAGCAACCCCTATCAGTTTGCCCTTGTCCTGTCCCTTACACCCGGTATGTAGGGTAATTTATAACTAAGCTAGTACCAAGATGAAATCAATAAGTGATTAGCCTAGTTATTACTTAGCCACCTGCACTGCAGTATACGAGATGAGCGACGTATTACGAACATCTTCTACAGCGCTCCAATAAATTAATACACACACACACATAATCACGCCTTTATCCCTAATGGGGTAGGCAGAGCGTAAACGACCTAAACAAAGATCACTCCGCCACAAAGTTTTGATAAATATTAATATAAATTTAATATAAATTTAATAAATATTTAATATTTAAGATAAATTTGTAGGTATATTGCTATAGTGACAGGTTGTCAGCCTATCGCCTAAATTGCAATAAAGAAAAACCCTCGGATCCCTTAGCTGATTTTTACAGCATGCCCGGGAAGAAATGCAGCTGGCACATTCTATGTTTTTCTCTCGCTCCCAGTCCAGCATGGAAGTATAAATAAATCTATTTGTATTAATCTCCTATTCGTGTGGGTTTCAAGTCGATCGACCCGATGAACACTTATTTCTATATAAATAGCTAAGTATTAATTTATTTTTAATTATGTATATAATTGGAAGTATTTATTTATTTCTTGTTTATATTTATGTACAAGATTTATATAATATAAGTATTTTACAGTACGTACAGTAGTGCACGTTTTATCCGCGTATCGTTAAAATTATCACTTCTGTAGGTCTGCTGTAAGAATATTTTTTTTCGAAATAAGCAGTTCCTGTTGTCTTTGTTTTTTACGTCCTATGTTTATGTTTTTAATTTTTGTTTGATTGTTTTTACAATTAATTGTTAAATAAATAAATAAACTCTGCATCAGTGTTTTTGAACCGCTCATTGTACATTAATTAAAGTTGTACATACTTGCATGAGATAAACTGAGTTCACATTTAATTTTACAATGCTTAAAATTTTAATAATAAAAACTCAGATAACTCCAAGCTACAAACTGTTTTCTCAGTTACTGTAATTCTGAATTGTCAGGCCAGAACACCGATTCGCAGAATCCAAAGAATGGGCAGCCTGCTGCCTGTGAATAAATGAACTAGCACTTGTTAATTATCAACTAGCAAGCGCGGCGAGTATGAAAATTACCTCCCCTACAGAGGACATAGTCCAGCACTGTCATTTCACTGGCTAATATTGTAGCAAAATTAAATCAAGAGCGATGGAATAAAATGAGACATTTTTTTTTACTATATATTTGGTGCCAAGGAGAACTACCCACCTTTCGGTACTTCCGTCAAGTCTCTGACAGGTATTGGATGCATTTATCATCGGCACCAATAACCAACTGACGAGTATTATTGGTCGATTCATTTACAATCCACTGTTTCTGATGTAATTTGATCGCATTTATTTTAGTATCAGCAATCAGTCACCAACTTCAAATGCAGAGCATGCGGGAAATATTGCCGCTGCCGCATCGGTTTATATAGCCAAGAAAAATCTTGCCTCCGACAGAGATTAAATCGTCTGTAAAAAAAA
Source organism: Scrobipalpa costella (assembly GCA_949820665.1). Taxonomy (NCBI): domain Eukaryota; kingdom Metazoa; phylum Arthropoda; class Insecta; order Lepidoptera; family Gelechiidae; genus Scrobipalpa; species Scrobipalpa costella. The sequence goes on from OX463312.1 coordinate 12,774,136, forward strand.
TGAGGCCAATGATGATGGTTATAGTACGCACTAGAACTACCCATTTTACGGCACTTTCCGTTAAATTTGACAGGTATTGGATGCATTTATCATCGGCAGCAATTACCAACTGACGAGTATTATTGGTTGATTCAGTCACAATGCACTGTTTCTGATGTAATTTGATCGCAGCTATTTTAGTACGCACCAGAACTACTCACTTTATGGCACCTTCCGTCAAGTTTGACTGGTTTTGTATGCATTTATCATCGGCAGCAATTACCAACGGACAAGTATTATTGGTCGATTCAGTCACAATGCACTGTTTCTGATAGCACTTATTTTAGTACGCACCAGAACTACCCACTTTACGGCACCTTCCGTTAAGTTTGACAGGTATTGGACGCATTTATCATCGGCAGCAATTACCAACTGACGAGTATTATTGGTTGATTCAGTCACAATGCACTGTTTCTGATGTAATTTGATCGCAGCTATTTTAGTACGCACCAGAACTACTCACTTTATGGCACCTTCCGTCAAGTTTGACTGGTTTTGTATGCATTTATCATCGGCAGCAATTACCAACGGACAAGTATTATTGGTCGATTCAGTCACAATGCACTGTTTCTGATAGCACTTATTTTAGTACGCACCAGAACTACCCACTTTACGGCACCTTCCGTCAAGTTTGACAGGTATTGTATGCATTTATAATCGGCAGCAATTACCAACTGACGAGTATTATTGGTTGATTCAGTCACAATGCACTGTTTCTGATGTAATTTGATCGCAGCTATTTTAGTACGCACCAGAACTACTCACTTTATGGCACCTTCCGTCAAGTTTGACTGGTTTTGTATGCATTTATCATCGGCAGCAATTACCAACGGACAAGTATTATTGGTCGATTCAGTCACAATGCACTGTTTCTGATAGCACTTATTTTAGTACGCACCAGAACTACCCACTTTACGGCACCTTCCGTTAAGTTTGACAGGTATTGGACGCATTTATCATCGGCAGCAATTACCAACTGACGAGTATTATTGGTCGATTTAGTTACAATGCATTGTTTCTTATGTAATTTGATCGCAGTTATTTTAGTACGCACCAGAACTACCCGCTTTACGGCACCTTTCGTCAAGTTTGACAGGTATTGTATGCATTTATAATCGGCAGAAATTATCAGGTGACGAGTATTATTGGTCGATTCAGTTACACTGCACTGTTTCTGATGTAATTTGATCGCAGCTATTTTAGTACGCACTAGAACTACCCACTTTACGGCACCTTTCGTCAAGTTTGACAGGTATTGGACGCATTTATCATCGGCAGCAATTACCAAATGACGAGTATTATTGGTCGATTTAGTTACAATGCATTGTTTCTTATGTAATTTGATCGCAGTTATTTTAGTACGCACCAGAACTACCCACTTTACGGCACCTTCCGTCAAGTTTGACAGGTATTGCATGCATTTATAATCGGCAGAAATTATCAGCTGACGAGTATTATTGGTCGATTCAGTTACACTGCACTGTTTCTGATGTAATTTGATCGCATTTATTTTAGTACGCACTAGAACTACCCGCTTTACGGCACCTTTCGTCAAGTTTGACAGGTATTGGATGCATTTATAATCGGCAGAAATTATCAGCTGACGAGTATTATTGGTCGATTCAGTTACACTGCACTGTTTCTGATGTAATTTGATCGCATTTATTTTAGTACGCACTAGAACTACCCGCTTTACGGCACCTTCCGTCAAGTTTGACAGGTATTGGATGCATTTATAATCGGCAGAAATTATCAGCTGACGAGTATTATTGGTCGATTCAGTTACACTGCACTGTTTCTGATGTAATTTGATCGCATTTATTTTAGTACGCACTAGAACTACCCGCTTTACGGCACCTTCCGTCAAGTTTGACAGGTATTGGATGCATTTATCATCGGCAGCAATTACCAAATGGCGAGTATTATTGGTCGATTTAGTTACAATGCACTGTTTCTGATGTAATTTTATCGCATTTATTTTAGTACGCACTAGAACTACCCGCTTTACGGCACCTTCCGTCAAGTTTGACAGTTTTGGATGCATTTATCATCGGCAGCAATTACCAACTGACGAGTATTATTGGTCGATTTAGTTACAATGCACTGTTTCTGATGTAATTTAATCGCATTTATTTTAGTACGCAACAGAACTACCCGCTTTACGGCACCTTCCGTCAAGTTTGACAGGTATTGGATGCATTTATCATCGGCAGCAATTACCAACTGCCGGTCGATTCAGTATTACTGATGTAATTTGATCGCTGTTCTGTTAATCCGACAAAACAATAGTTACGACAAATTATAAGTGTAAGTATTTTAAGTTAGAACTAATACATACATATGATCACGCCTTTATCCCTAATGGGGTAGGCAGAGAGCAAACGACCTAAACAAAGGTTGTTCTGCCACTACTGACAAAGTTAAAACTAATATTCATATTAAAATATTCTGACGGCAATTATTCTTAATATACTGATAAAAAATATTTAATATTACTTCCATGCTGGACTGGGAGACATAGAAAAACATAGAATTTTCCAGCTGCCCTTCCTCCCGGGCATGCTGTTGAAGTCAGCAAAAGGGACTCGAGGGTTACAGTGTATTGTAATTTAGGCGATGGGCTGACAACCTGTCACTATAGCAATACATATTACAATCTAAAATTGCCCTCAAGTTTTGTCAAACGTGGCGAAAGCGCCTTTTACGAGGCGTTAAACGCTCTGCCTACCCCGTAAGGGATAAAGGCGTGATTTATGTATGTATGTATAAAGAAAATTTAACATCTCTCGCTAGTACTAATGCGTCAGCTGCGAAAATCACAGGCTCAAATCCTGCTAGTAGGTAACATGGGTTTTTTTTTTTTTTAATTCGCTATCGCAAGGCGCCATGCCTAGCTAGTAGCTTCACTAGCATTTATGAATATAAATTCAATTAGACTTTATTGCATATCACATAAATATCGTACAAACTCGTACAATGTTAGATATCATGTGACGCCCCGGTGGGGCAATATAAAGTAATAGTAATTATTTATAATAATACTAATATTACTTAATAAAACTTAATTTACTAAACCTGAAATGACAATAAAATAAACTTTACGTAATAATAATACTTCAATTTTATCATGTAGCAATTACCAAACTAGCACTTACGAAAAATCCAAAATATTAGGTCTTTTGACGACGCAGAACAGTTTATCAGTGTCGTTATTTCAAAAATATCCATAGCTAAGACACTCTATGCATTGACAAATGATCTCCTTAAGGGTACATACATATAATCACGCCTTTATCCCTAATGGGGTAGGCAGAGCGTAAACGACCTAAACAAAGGTCGTTCCGCCACGTCTGACATAGTATTCAGGGTTAGATTTGTAAGTATATTGCTGTAGTGACAGGTTGTCAGCCTTTCGCCTAAATTGCAATAAACAGAAACCCTTGGATCCCTTAGCTGGTTTTTACAGCATGCCCGGGAGGAAATACAGCTGGCACATTCTATGTTTTTCTCTCACTTCCAGTCCAGCATGGAATTAGGGGTAACTACTACAAATATGAATGAAATGTTTCTCATCAATATTTCGGAAATTTGACACAAGTGTAAACATTAGTTTATGTTTAATAAAAAGTTTATATTTTCTAAACGCTTAGTCATACTGGGAGTATAAAATGGCAGTGCATCTGGACTTGAGCCGAGTGAGTGATGACCGACTCTAGCGAACAGTGGTGCTACTCTATTCGTCTCATTTTGTATGCATTACCTGTGTTATTTCTTACTACAAAACCAAATCTTTCGTAAAACTACCTTTAAGTGCAAGTTGTCCGTAAAACTAGTAAACAGTAGAGGTTACTCGACAGAAGAAGAAGAAGAAGTAGAGGTTTATCAAATTAACAACGTTGAATCTTTTAGTCTTGATACCTGGATCCTAGGTATATGCTAACAAAATACAAACAGTCTCAACAGTTTTGTTTCGTTGATATATGGAAAAGTTTCCAAATACCGCTGTGGGTACTATTTAGTGTCAGTTATACGGAGTGTAAGGGATAGCGTCCTGCAAACTGATAGAGGTTGCTTGGTCAACGGAACTGAACATCTATTATATATATTTTTTTTTAATATATTTGGTTTTCCATTTTGTAAAGGAAGTCCAATTTTTTTTTCATCTCCTGGTAATAATAGTTGTTTAGTTTCGTTGACTAAGCAACCCCAATCAATTGGCGGGACGCTGTCCCTTACGCACCGTATAGATAACGTTAGTCGTTTCTTAACATATGGCGTTTTTTTTGTTTCGTAGCAACTAAACTCTTAAAAAGTGTTTAAATTGCCTTAAGATCAGGTGACGCTAGATTTCCTGTATACCGTATGGTATTAAATTGCCTTAAAAACGTGCAAGTTAAAACGTATAAATCCCTTCATGTTAAAGTCACGTGTAAGCCCGTGGCTATAAAAGTTAGTTCCAGATAACATACAAACTCATTCATAAAAAAATTAAACAAAAACAAACGTCCTTAAATTTGTCGCACCAAAACAAAACATTACCTACAGTGTGAATTACCTACGCGATGTAATCTAGGCATTATAATTAACTTCTTTATTTTTACCCGATACGTACATAATTATAGATTAAATTAACAGTTGTTGAAAGCTCGTAAAACACAAATAAAATATGCGTAGCGATATCAGCTAAGTTAATTATTTATTACAGACTAGTTTTCCTTTCTTAGACTATGGCCATGACCAAAGCTAGTTACGAAATTTAGCTACGAAAATAGCCACAAAATTAGCCAAAATGGAATTTTGTACATATTATTCTGAAGTAGTAGAAGGCTATATATGGAAGGTTAAGTTAGTTTAAAAGGAACCTACTTAAAACCAGCGCTACAGCTTTTGACTGGGGCATTATGCTGAGTAGGTGACTTTTTCGGTATATGGTGTAACTATTAGGCTGTTTAGTTTTTAAGTAAATATGTCTAATTGTAATAACTGCCTCCGTGGTCTAGGGGCTAGTGCCATGGACTCCTGATCCGGAGGTCCTGGGTTCGATTCCCAGGGGGGAATCACAAAGTTAATATTTGAGAATTTATCACTTTGTGAATTTTTCCCCAGTTTGGTTAGGACATTGCAGGTTGAATCACCTGATTGTCCGAAAGAGAAAAAGATTTCGTGCTTCGGAGGGCACGTTAAGCCGTCGGTCCCGGTCGCTGTCTTTGATAGTGGTCGTTACTCAAACCATGTCAGGGGCCTGATAGTTGTGCTACTAGGCAGTTTAAAAAACTCTGACACCAGGGTTCATCGAGTCGATAGACTTGATACCCACTCGACAGAAGAAGATTACTGGTACCGAATAAAATAATTGTCTATCTATCTATATATTGGGTGTAAGGGTCAGAGTCCCGCAAACTCATAGGAGCTGCTCAGTTAACGTAACTGAATTACTATCAGCAGGTTTTTTAAGGGGGTGATAATAAAAAATTGATTTCCCATACAAATTGTCTTATCGAGGTGGACAATTAAAATATTTTCTCGTCTTTTGTTTTTTTTTTTTGGTTATAGTTATACTGAACATATAACTATAATCAATTTGCGGAACGCAATTCCTTACACCTGGTATATGTACTTTTTTTTCTAAAATAACCTCGCATAATACACACAAACAAAATGACCTCTTTATAATATAACCACCCTAAAAGCTGCGTAAACGTTTTCGAAGTGTGAACACACGTATCCAAATATCAGGTAAGGTTTCTACCTTCAGTCTACCTTCGTGGATAATACAATTTTGTAGATTAGCTCGTATTTTGTTTGCAAAGTTACATTTTACTAACTCGTATTTACTTTCAGACGGTGGTGAAATAATATTTGGCAACTGTTATGTTCTCACGCGTTCGCTCGGTGTAAGTTTAACATGGATAAATATTTATTAGGTATCATCTAACTTAATGTTTTAAAGCGTATTTTCGTTTAATGGTTAATGAGTTGTCCCGTGGGTATAACATTTAAAAAAGTTTGCTCAGTCAACGAAATTGGACAACTTTCACCAAGAAATTCTTAAAGGAAATTTAAAAATATTATGGCTTTCCCATACAAACTGTCTGATCTTCTTTCTGTATACATTACATTACTTAGTTTAAGAATTTACCAGTATAAGCTTATTATTGTACCTAAGTAACGGTTAGAAATTTACGTGCATATTTTTCATTTCTAGGTTAATATATCTATGATACAAGATATAGTGTGTTAAGAGCTATAAAACTTTTGATTTATTGCTATCAGATAACTTATCTTTATGAAATGTTTGATAATTTACGTAGACTTCGAAACTTAGCGTTCAAGTTATAATTAGGTAGTGAGTATAAGAAAGGAAAATGCAGACCTAATACATAGTAAAGTCAAAACAAAATTTTAGCTTGGGTTATTTGGTCCCAACTTTAAGCTCATGCAATCTCTCGAAAGAGGTGGCAAACTGTAATGACAGCACATTTGCGGCAACTCCTGAAACATCTTGAAATCATATAAAACCGCGGCTTTCACAATTATCTTGCAGTTGGCAAGGAAAATGAAAGAAACATTTGCAAAAGCCAATTAATTTGCGTTTATGCAGATAGCTTATTAAAATCTCGCTTGGAAGTTGCTCCAGAAGTTGTAAGGTAAAATGGAAATTGATTTTGCTCTTGGCTGGCGAACGCTTCATTGTTGTTTATGCTTAGTTAAAAATCTGTTTACAAGACATCTTTTTGCTATCAATATTGTTATAAAGATAACAATTTTTATTCACCCATAAAAAAATAAGATTTCTTTCTAGATAAGACCATGAAACTGAAATAATTAGGAAAAAAGAAGATTGGTGATCCCACGGTTTTGTATAGAACGTCCAATTTTCTTAGCCTATTTATTTTAGACACTGCATTAGAATATTACCCACTCAAAGTTCTGCAGTTTTACATTTCCACGCTCTATTTTTGCGAACCTTCCCAAATTACAACACTGGGCTTAATTCTAGATTCAATCGGCGAAACCTAAAATTTTAATCTATTTGTCACTTTCAGACTACAAACATTGGAAAAGGACAGGAGATCTATTCTCTCCGGTATTTGATTTATAGTCGATGATTTATGTGTTATCTGTTATTTTTATCAGCCGTCGATATGGCGGATAAAATTTGCAGAATACTGGGGAAACGGGCAAATGCGCATCAAAATCTAGCGGACAAAGTGTAAAACCATACAGTATAAATTTTAGTTTTAGCAGTTGATATCTAGAATCGAGCCCAACTGTCTATTTTGTTGAATTAAATTTGTTTCGTAATAATATCAGTCACACCCCAGCGGGCACAAAAGATGCAATTGTCAGGCAGCACCGTTTGTCCTCGAGGGTCCTTTCCACGAGAGGGTAAAAAATGCCCAGCGACAGCCCTTAAGCGCCACTGGACTGCCCTAAAAACTGACTGTAATTATACTCCTACTGACCCCAACGAGGGTGAAACGAGCCGAGAGTTGACAAATCAACAGGGAAATTGTGGTAAATAAATTACAGTTTTCTTTTTTGTTTCAGCACTTTTCAGGAAATATCTGGAATGGGTTTTATCAACTGACGTATACTATGCACGCTATTTTACACTGCCCTAAAAACTGACTATAATTATACCCCCACATATGCGAGTGAGGCTGGAACGAGCCGTGAGCTGGCGACTCAACTGGAAAATAGTGGTAAATAAATTTCAGTTTCTTTTTTGTTTCAGGACTTTTTAGAAAATATCTGGAATGGGTTTTATCAACTGACGTATACTATGCATGCTATGTCACAGAACCCTAAAAACTGACTGTAATTATACACCTACTGACCCCAACGACAGTAAAACGAGCCGTGAGCTGGCGAAGGGAAATCGTGGTTAATACATTTCAGTTCTCTTTTTTGTTTCAGGAAAATCTGGAAGGCTGAATGGTCTAACCATAGATACAGCAGGGGAGATTATCTCATATTTTCGAAAGCACCGGCTAAACATGCCCTCTGAATCATGAAAGCATCGTAATTTTTAGATAATCACTGGATTCAGTCAATGCAATGTTTTAATACTTCTAATCAGACTGGAAATAATCTCACAATTCTTCTTCTTCTGTCGAGTCAATCAACCGGATGAGCCCTGGTGTCAGGTATTTTTATACTGCCTAATAGCACAGCTAAAGAGGCCTCTGACAGTGTGTGTATAACGCCCATTATCAAAGACAGCGACCGGTACCGACAGCCTAAAGTGCCCTCCAAAGCACTTTTTTTTTTGCTGACAATCAAGTGATTAAACCTGCATTGTCCTAACCAAACTGAGGAATATCTCATAAAGTATACTCAGACAAATATCAACTTTGTGCCCCCGGCCCCCTGGGTTCCAACCCAGGAACTCGGTGAGCCCATGGCTCTGACCACTAGGCAACAGAGGCAGTCTCACAATAACGAAGTGATTTAGTAGGTATATCAACTTTGCCAAATGCGATCGGAACCTATGACCCCCATATTATCTCCAGCCCAAGGTTTACACCAGTCTTCTTCTGTCGAGTGGGTATCGAGTCTATGGACCCGATGAACCCTGATGTCAGTTTTTAAACCGCCTAGTAGCACAACTATCAGGCCTCTGACATGGTTTTGTATAACGACCACTATCAAAGACAGCGACCGGGACCGACGGCTTAACGTGCCCTCCGAAGTACGAAATCTTTTTCTTTTCGGACAATCAGGTGATTTAGCCTGCAATGTCCTACCAAAACTGGGGAAAAAATCACAAAGTGATAAATTCTCAAATATCAACTTTGTGTTTTACCCCCTGGGAATCGAACCCTTGCTCGAATCGAAATCTTGATCGGGAGCCCATGGCACTAGCCACTAGACCACGGAGGCAGTTACTAGACCACGGAGGCAGTTACACCACGGAGGTAGTATCACTATACTATAAACCAGTGATGTATAGTATAGTGATACTACCTACGGTAGGAAGTTACAATTGGATCAGTTAGCTCAGTGCACTGTACCACTCTGTGCATTCGCAGTGTTTGCTTAATCGGTGTTAGTGAACAAATAAATGGATTCCCGCGGCAAACTGCGTATATTGACTCCGGGGCGGGGTGACGAGAGTAACTTATTACAAAGAAGTGTAGAGATTGAATAGTACAAGAAAGATAATTCAACCTGTACTGTCCTAACCAAATAGAGAACAATATCACAAGTAACAAAATATTCATAAACTTCGTGTTGGTGCATCATCACTGCTAGCATTCGCCTATAATGAGCATACGCGCGCATGGCGTCCATACTTAAGCCAAGTCAACCTGCAATGTCCTAATCTGTAACTTCGCGAAATGTCTTTGTCGCAAAATGTCCCTTTTTGCGAAATGCCCCTATTAGATAGATGGCAACCAAAGATACGACCCCCAAATCCACATCCCAAGCTCACACCACTAGACTACCTCTGTTGGGAAGTAACAATTTGGTTTAGTTAGCTTACTGCACTGTACACTGTACTCTCGCAGTGTTTGTTTAATCGGTGTTAGTGAACAAATAAATGGATTGCCGAGGCAAACTGTGTACATTGACTCCGGTGCGGGGTGACGAGATACGAGAGTAACTTGGAACGAAGTGTACATACATACATACACAAATCACGCCTTTATCCCTTACGGGGTAGGCAGAGCGTTTAACGCCTCGTAAAAGGCGCTTTCGCCACGTTTGACAAAAATTGAGGGCAATTTTAAATTGTAATATGTATTGCTATAGTGACAGGTTGTCAGCCCATCGCCTAAATTACAATACACTGTAACCCTCTAGTCCCTTTTGCTGACTTCAACAGCATGCCCGGGAGGAAGGGTAGCTGGAACATTCTATGTTTTTCTATCTCTCCCAGTCCAGCATGGAAGTACGAACGAAGTGTAGATTGAATAATTATTCGAATTTCATTTATTTGCAATCAATATCATTACAGTTATAATTACACCAATGCGATAATATTCAAGTTAATTTAGTATACAAAATAAATTAAATTAAATTTATAGTAGATTAAATTATCTAGGCAGTTACTAATTATTACATGTCACAAATTCAAGTATATCACTATATAGTATAAAACAAAGTCGCTTTCTCTGTCCCTAAATCCCTATGTATGCATAAATCTTTAAAACTACGCAACGAATTTTAATGCGGTTTCTTTTAATGGATAGAGTTATTCAAGAGGAAGGTTTATATGTATAATACATGTATAATATAGTAGAGAAACATTGATGATTTCCATGCGAAGCCGGGGCAGGTCGCTAGTCAATTTTATAAAACTATCCAATAATGCTGATACATAAATCCTTCCATGCTGGCCTGGGAGCGAGAGAAAAACATAGAATGTGCCAGTTGCTTTTCCTTTCGGGTATTATTTTATCGGTTATTGTAATTTAGGCAATGGACTGACATCGCTAACTACAGCAATGTACCTACAAATCTATCTTAAATAACCGTCAAAACTTTGTCAGACATGGCGGAACGACCTTTGTTTAGGTCGTTTACGCTCTGCATACCCCATTAGGGATAAAGGCGTGATTATATGTATGTATGTACCTTTTTTCTCTTTTTCCTTCTACCATCCCCTCAATAATGGTATTTAAAAAGCGGTCATGGCGTAGCAAGTGTCCTAACATCTTCCCTTTTCTATTTTCTAAGATATCAATTTAACTAAATTGATGAGCGAAACTTCGCTTCCCATATACTATTTGGAAAACTTTTTCATAAGTCTTCTTTTCGGTCCAACTAATCCTCACCATTCTTCGCCAACACTACATTCAAAAGACACTAATCGTTCCTTTTTTTTTTGCAAATTTTCGAAATTCTCAGTGACGTACTCCTCCCAAATAATCCTCACCAAAATCTTTCCATTTTACTAAAATTTTAAGGCCCCACCGACTATTAACTGGAATGGGAAGATATAGGTGGGTAATGTGCTACATCAAGTATTCTGCTCGCGTCGACGGTGACTGATGGTGGCTGAAGCTCCCAGGTTCTCCCTCTTCTTTGCAAGAGGTATTGGTGCACGTTTTTTAAAATCCTGAGTAATATGTTCGAGCCAGGTGTAGAACAACAACTATAAAACGTACAAAATGGAAAAGTTAATATTAGTTGTTAGTATGTGTGATATATGGACTGACGTCCAGCTGTAGGTGTAGAAATTATAATAATCTTTCTGTGTTCTTTTAATGCGTAGGTATAAGTGCATTAAAGCCTTCTGTGAGAGGTCGCTACATTGTCAATACTCTTTTAACCACCTCTGTCAAGGGAAATCCCGTCGCCAAAAAAGACAGTAATGAACAAATTCATTAAGGTGACTAAAGAAGCTTATCTTTATAATTATTACTTGAGTCTGTTGGACCGGTTTTTCGATTTAATGCTTTTTTAGTGACTTATAATTTTTTTACTGAGGGGGGCGCCACTTAGGCCCATCGTCACCTTAAATTACTCGATAAAAGATAACCCAAATGAAATGTTGACTGCACAGCTTTCCGTATCACACAAATCACTTTTTTTTATTGTTTCCTTGATGACCACTTTAAAATACCTTTAAAGCTAAGGACAGCTGATGGTGTAATCTTGCTGATGGTCTATTCTCGTGATTTGGCGTCATTTCGCGTGAGAGATTGAGTTTAATGTGAAGAGCGCATGAACGCTTCCCTTGCTTCGTAGTAAATAATACTTTAAGGTCCTTTCCTTTGTTTACTGGTAGTACCTAATTAATTAGAAGGTACATTTTGTTGTATTCTTTTAATAGATTATTCTAATTTATTTTACATTGTTGCACTGACCCGTCTCAAACACTTTTTTATTGCTCTTCCTTACTGCCTGGTTGCCAGGAACATATTGCTACCTTAGCAATAAGGCCGCCAATTGTACAACTTTTCTTTTGCTATGTTTATACTTGTATGTGTTCTTGTGTAATAAAGTATATTTGTATTCTATAGTAAAATTAATGAATGTTTTCGATGTTACGGATTGCACTTGAAACCTGTTCACGGATTTCATTGCTGATAATAGTTATTAAACCAAGGTTGAAGCGAATTGTGTCCTGAGAAGTATAACAGCTGAATTAGATAAACTGATTACTAGTTGACCTGACTGTAAACCTACTTTTTTTATGCGACTAGTCTGTGGTACTGACAGGTATACGTATATATCAGTTTATTTTAGTTATGTATGGAGGAGGCGGACCTGTTTGACGCCAACCAAAAGGCTGTTGATGTGGCCACGTTCTGGGCGTCAAAGATTTAAAGCCATCACTCGAGAAGAAGAAGAAGAAGAAGTTTTGTATTTATTTAGTATTATGTATAATGGGCTAGATTCTAGATTTTCTGGCTAAAACTAAAATTAAAAACACTGGAAAAGGACAGGAGATGTATTCTCTCCGGTTTTTTATTTATAGTCGGTGATTTTATGCGTTATCTGTAATTTTTATCCGCCGTCATATGATATGGCGGATATAATTGGCTGAAATGCTGGTGAAACGTGCAAAAGTGCGTCAAAATCTAGCACAAAGTGCGTCAAAATCTAGCGGACCAAGACTAAAACCATAGAGTATAAATCGCCTGCCCATTTCCAATTTTATTATTTTCAAAGTGACATTTTAGTTTTAACGGGTGAATTCTAGAATCGAGCCCATTGTTTAAGATAAACTTAGTAATTAAAAGTAAATATATAATATGCACTATCCCGCTCTCTGCTATGTACTATCCTAATACCCAAAGATTGCCCGGTAGAAATTGCAACTTTAAGAATAAACCCGCCTATATTGTGCTGTTTTGTTCCTTACTTTTCTGTTGAATATATTTCTGTTTCTTTATGCAATAAAGTATATTGTATTGTACGAATAGAAGGGGCCACAGAAAGTTACGCGACTAACTTTTTTTCAAATTGTGTAAAGAAACTGGTACTCCCATACAAAACTTTAATACAGCACTCAATACTTCTGACTTACGTTCTACAAACTGGTAGGGGTTGCTCAGTCAGCGACACTGAACACTTCCACTAGGACATACTTTCAGGAAGTAAATTTTATTGTGGTTTTTCTGTACAAAATATCCACCTCGATCAGAAAATTTGTATGAAAAAGTCAAAAACTTTTTCCTAAAAAAAATACCCGTTGGAAGTTGTTCAGTGTCGTTGACTGAGCAACCCCTATCAGTTTGCGGGACGCTGTTCCTTACACCCCGAATATCTCTGGATTATCATAACCGTTTGGCAAAACGTGCTATTCACTCGTAATACAGATTTATAGCGTTTTATACAGCCCTAAAAGCTCGCCCCTGCCATCACAAACCTGATCAACTTGACCGTGGCCTGGTTTAGACGCGGCCAATAAATTAGCTGCTTCATTATAGGGGCGGGTATGCAGTCACAACAACCCGCGGTAAATATCAGCTAAAGGTTGCGAACCACTGAACGGTGAATTCAGCTGAGGTTGCGTAGAGTCTGCATAAGTATGTGGGAATATACTCCTTTCTGAAATCTCCATCAGCAAATGCCAGACGTGATGGGAACGTACCTTAGTAAGTCGTCGTTGCTCCTGTCTACGCCGTAAGGGTTTCAGGCGTAACTATAACTATATATGTATGTAATAATAAATTAGCTCCTTCATTATAGGGGCGGGTATGCAGTCAAAACAACTCGTGGTAAATATCAGCTAAAGGTTGAAACCACTGAACGGTGAACAGAACTAAGGTTGTGTAAACACACATATGGCTTTCTAATTGAGTGAATATATGCTTTAATAATTCAGCTTTAGTTGCCTTGATTTGAATAATTCAGTAACTTCCATTGATGGACACTGATTAAATACATTTGTTTTAGTAATTTTTTAACAGACTACCTACATAAAAAAACTCAAATATTGTTTATAAATAAAGTCTCTTACGCCTTTGCTGAAGACTTGTAAGTACAAAGTGTAGCTGAAACTTACCTGTAACAATAAAAACAAAACATGGTTAACTTAAAGTAGTCTAAAATCAATTACACACACACATTACATACACATTGTCCGTATGGCGAAAACCCTTCTAATTCGAGTTGGCCTATGTCCTGCAGTGATTTTAATTGCTGTTTTAGTTCACTAAAGTCCCACCGCCCTAGTCCTAAGTATATAACACACATCAATGTCATCCAAACAACAATTGCGCTGTTCTTTTGTTCTGACCCCCCAAGTCGCAAGGGGGGTAAGCATAGAGCCAGAAGGCGGGGCCGGGGGCTCAACTTGGTAGTTTTTGCCCCGGCGAGTGCGGTCGCCTTCCGTCTTGCTTCCGTAATTAGCTTGTAGGGTTAGACTGGGAGAACAATATAGATGCAATGGATCTATAAAAATAAAGTTTTACGCGCGTGTTATGTACACTCTACACGGCTCTATGTTAGATTTAAGTAAGATAGTCGTTTTCCTTAAGTTTTCGGCTTTTCATTTATAATATTTATAGGTTTAAGATGTATCTAGACTTAAAACTATTCGCCTCTACGCTCCGGCGACTGAGAGTCCAGACGCTGGCATTCCTGAGAGATAAGCTCTTCCTGCGCCTGAGCGTCGATTCTAGTTTAGTTTTTACTCGATATTTAGACCGTAATCAGTTCAAGTTAAATAAAATGTATTTTTTTTGTGAAAAGCTCCCCAAAGAGCATAATTCGCGCGTACTGTGTAAGGTGACGCATCTGTGTCATAGGCAGTGCAAATAGCATTGACAGCGCAACCTTGCGCGTAGTTAGTGACGCATCTGTGTTGTAGGCAGTGCAAACAGCATTGACAGCGCAACTTTGCGCGGAGTTAGTGACGCATCTGTGTTGTAGGCAGTGCAAACAACATTGACAGCGCAACCTTGCGCGGAGTTAGTGACGCATCTGTGTTGTAGGCAGTGCAAACAACATTGACAGCGCAACCTTGCGCGGAGTTAGTGACGCATCTGTGTTGTAGGCAGTGCAAACAGCATTGACAGCGCAACCTTGCGCGGAGTTAGTGCCGCATCTGTGTTGTTGGCAGTGCAAACAGCTTTGACAGCGCAACCTTGCGCGCAGTAAATGACGCATGTGTGTTGCTGCACATAGTCAAATTCACTGGCAGCCATAGCTATGTAAACAGTTGGACCAACGTTTCACATGTATAGAGACTTCCATTTTATTGCTACCACTTCTTGATTATTTAATAGTTCCTCACGCGTTTCTACAAGGTGGCGCAAAAGAAGTCATCCGATGTTGTTTGGCTCTCATTTTTTTTCTAAATGAAAAACTTCGAATCTGTTTTTTGATTATATTTATTTGCACCTTTAGAATTTTACTGGTCAAGTCGAGAAGATGATATCGGCCAAATGGGCGCCGTTACAATTGATTGCCATACGGGCTCGTTTTATGGCATTTTTCATCACTTCGGCGAGAACTTCGGGCGACAGATTCTCGCACTCGTGTCGAATGTTGTCTTTGAGGGCTTCCAAGGTCTCAGGCTTGTTGACGTAAACACGAGACTTCAAAAAACCCCATAAAAAGAAGTCCGGGACCGTTAAATCGGGCGATCTGGCCGGCCAGTGCAAATCGCCAAAACGAGAGATTAGGCGACCCGGAAATGCCGCCTTCAGAATGTCGGTTGTGGCTCGTGCAGTGTGCGCCGTTGCCCCGTCCTGTTGGAACCACATGTCCTCCAGTCCCAATTCGTCCAATTGCGGCAGAAAAAATTCGGTCAACATGGCCCTATAGCGCGCACCGTCCACTGTTGTCGTTTGACCCGCGGCGTTCTCGAAAAAAAATGGCCCGATGACTCCTCCAGCGTGAACAGCGCACCACGCAGTCACTTTGAGCGGGTGTAACGGCTCCTCGTGCATCACTCGTGGATTCTCGGTGCCCCAGAAGCGATAATTTTGCCGATTCACGTAACCGCTGAGGTGGAAATGAGCCTCATCGCTCATGATGATTTTGGTCGAAAAATTGTCCAATTCTTCCTCGAGATTGAGGATGGCTTGGGCGTAGGTTACGCGCGTTTGGCGGTCGGCAGGCAGCAGCTGATGCACGGTCTGGACTTTGTAAGGAAACATCTTCAAGTCTCGCACCAAAATTCGCTGCAAGGACCGCCGGCTGAGGCCCAATTGCGTGGCACGTCGTCTGGTCGATGTTTCGGGGCTCACTTCAACGTCCTCGGCTACAGCGGCGATATTCTCGGCAGAACGGGCGCTCCGGGGCCGGCCACTCTTAGCAACGTCTCGTGTGGTCCCATACTCTTCAAGGTTGGTGGCTAAACGTCGCAGTGTTTGCGCAGTCGGTGTCGGACGGCCGGGGAATCGGCGACGGAATTCGCGCTGCGCCAACACCACAGACGAATTGTTACTCAAAAAAATAGACACGATTTTTCCGCGTTCTTGGGGAGTGTATCGCTCCATGGCTTGTTCACTTGTATTCTGCATCTGTCTAGTCCACAAATGTCAAAACAGATTTGACATTGGCGGCCATTTGCAAAAATGAGAGCATCTTCCAATAGGGTGATTTCTTTTGCGCCACCTTGTAGTACTTCAGCTCTTCTACTGCAAGTTTATTTGTAGGTAGTGCCAAAAGACATTAATAATTGTCCTGTGTAGTGAGATGAGACGAGTTAGCAAGACCAGTGGACTGTTCACGTTAATGGACATTTTGTTCTTTATGTTTTATACCGGGTGTAAGGTACGTCCGGAAAAATGATAGGGCTTGCTCAGTCAACGAAACTGAACAACTTTCACCAGTTTCTTCTTTTTTTTTCAGGAGATGAGAAAATAAATTAAACTTCCCATACAAAACAACCACCTCAATCAGACAATTTGTATGGATAGGCAAAATTTTATTTTCACTTCCTGAAAAAAACCTAAAGATAATTGTTCAGTTTCGTTGGCTGAGCAATCCCTATCAATTTGCGGGACGCTGACCCTTACACCCTGTATTATATCGCGTACATTCAGCGTTTATAAACTTCAACTGAATTGTACGAAAACTTTATATAGAGGTAGGTTTTAAAAAAATAGGATTCCCATACAAATTGTCGGATAGATGTGGTCATTTTGAATGGGGAGGTAATTTTTATTTTTTTAATTTTGCTGATGAACGTTCAGTTTTGTTGACTGAGCAACCCCTATCAGTTTCGGGACGCTGTCCCTTACACCCGGTATAGAATCCAAAAAAACATTGGCTTTCACCAAGGGGGCTATATGCCAATAGGTACTTAAAATCAAAAGGCTTAACATGAAAATTTACATTTCGCTGGATAGTTTCCTTAGTAAATGTATTACCCCCCTCGGGAATATAGTTATACGATGCTATTCTAACCTGGATACACACCAACTCCGAATCACACGGAAATCTCCCAGCGATATCGGTGTTATTGCCGCTCTAATTCCTCGGGGAAATTATACATACATACATAGGCAGAGCGTAAACGACCTAAACAGAGCTCGTTCCGCCATGTCTGACAAAGTTTAGAGGGTTATTTAAGATAGATTTGTAAGTATATTGCTGTAGTGACAGGTTGTCAGCCCATCGCTTAAATTACAATATACAGAAACCCTCGGTCCCTTAGCTGGTTTTTACAGCATGCCCGAGAGGAAATGCAGCTGGCACAATCTATGTTTTCTCTCGCATCCAATCCAGCATGGAAGAAATATAGGGAATATAGTTATACGGTGCTATTCTAACCTGGATACACACCAACTCACAATCACACGGCAATCTCGCACCGATATCGGTGTTATTGTCGCTGTTATTCCTCGGGGAAATTATCGCCGAGATCTATGCACAGATGAAACATCGCGTTCGCTGTTATTTGGATAAAATTGTTTTTGGTTCACGGTTGTGGATAGATACGAGTATGTCATCGGTTTTGAGAAAGCTTTAAATAGTACCTACAAAACTTACATGACTTTTAGCAGAAGATAAATGAAGCTAAAACTTGTCTATTGTTTTATCATCAAGCTGAGAGTATGTGTGTATGGCTCTTTTTGAAAATAAGGTAATTTTTTTTTTAAATTAACACAATTCGCTTTTGTAGGCATTGTTATTATTGGAAGTGAAAAAAAAAAACTCACAGATAACAGACTACAAAAATATGAATTTTCATGGCATTTCCCTGTAACAAACGTACATACATATAATCACTAACGGAGTAGGCAGAGCGTTAACGATCTAAAAAAAGGAAGTTTCGCCACGTCAGACAATATTTTGAGGGTTATTTATGATAGATTTGTAGGTATATTGCTGTAGAGAGAGATTGTCAGCCTATCGCCTAAATTGCAATATACAGAAACCCTGGGATCCCTTTGCTGGTTTTTACAGTATACCCGGGAGGAAATGCAGCTGGCATATTCTACGTTCTTCTCTCGCTCCTAAGCCAGAAACATACCTATTGTAAATAAAAAAAGACCATAATGATTTTTATCTAAACCCAGAGTAATCTTCTCTTGTTTGCTAATATATTGCTTTATCAACAGCATCTCGTAATAAATATTATCCACGCGTGTCACACCAGTGATTATCACATTGTTATTGTCCAGTCCAGCATGGAAGAATTAAACCTGTAACAATACACAAACACAAACAAACACGGTCACACTCATAGCCCCCACTAGGATTCCCTGTATCGGGGTGCCATGGACATATACAGAAACAACCACAAAGAACACCCAGACCCAAAAACAGATATTTAAAAACTCATCATTCAAATGTCTGCCCCGGCCGAGAATCGAACCCGGGACCCTCTGCGTAGCAGGCAGGTACACTGCCAACTAGGCTGCGCGGGTCAACATGATGATGAAAAACCAGGCTCTGTCAAGCCGGGTGACACTGTGAAGTGACGAGGAAACGATTCAGCCTCTGCCTTCCACATCCGCGCCCAACCTTATTTTCCTTCATTCCACCACGTCTTTATTTCGCATTTATCTCCGTACACCCGTCCCTTTCACTCCCATATGCATTTGGTGGAATTAAAACGTCCCTCTCGTTCTCGCTGATCTAGTAAACGACGAAATGGAGAGAAAGTTTCACATTTTTTGCAAATTGAGGCTTTGGAAGTGTGCGCTGAGATTTAGATAAAGACATTTTGTTTATGAGGAAAAATGTTGAAGATGTTTTAAAGCATTGAAAAGTGATTAACTTTATGGTATTTAAGTTAAACGTTATGGTTCTTTACCGTTCTTTTGTTTTTTATTCACTGAACATTATATTGGGTGATCGTTTTGTAGGGACTTTTTTTTATAATTGTATTATTTGAAGGTTCTGAATAAATCTAAAAAAAAACATTTACTTGTTAGACGTAGCAAAAACAAGCGTTAATGCTTATAATCACGCCTTTATACCTAATGGGGTAGGCAGAGCGTAAACGACCTTAACAAAAGTCGTTCCGCCACATCTAACAAAGTTTTGAGGGTTATTTAGGATAGATTTGTTGGTATAATGATGTAGTGACAGGTTGTCAGCCCATCGCCTAAATTGCAATATACTAGAACTCTCCGATCCCTTAGCTAGTTTTTACAGCATGCCCGGGAGGATATGCAGCTAAGACATTCTATGTTTTTCTGTCGCTCCCAGTCCAGCATGGAAGAAAATAAAGCTAATGCTCTGCCTGCTCCAAAAAGGTAGAGGCGTAATTTTGTATTTGTTTGCTGAAACATTTTTTTTCGTTAGATTTTTCATATCTCCGGAAGGTAATAAGATTTCCTCAAAAACGGTTATCCAATCTAATTTATTTTTGACCGGTTTCGCGAAGCCATGTTTACTGATGCGGCTTACTCTTTGATGTGCCCGCTTGTAAGTCACGTGGGTTGGGCCGGATAACCAGTTGATAGAATTTTGGACACACTTGACTGGGTAAACTCTGTCATGAAGCAAGTGTCTTCAAATAAAACATTGTTTGTAGACATTGTCTACACTTGCTACGCCGTAGCCGTAGTCTACGAGAATCGAAGCTCCTATCGATAGGAAACCAAAACCCAGAATTTATTCTTCAGTTTTAAAGATACGTTATTTCTTCCATGCTGGACTGGGTTCTTCCATGCTGGACTCGGAGCGAAAGAAAAACATAGAATTTGCCAGCTGAATTTCTTCCCGGGCATGCTGTAAAAACCAGTTAAGGGATCCGAGGGTTTTAGTATATTGCATTTTAGACGATGGGCGGACAACCTGTCACTACAGAAATATGCCTACAAATCAATCTTAAATAACCCTCAGAACTTTGTCAAACGTGGCGGTAAGACCTTTGATTAGGTTGTTTACGCTCTGCCTACCCCATTAGGGATAAAGGCGTTATTATATGTATGATTTTTAATAATAATACATAAATATCATCCAGCAAAAACACTATATGTAATGTAATTCCATGGTAAACATAGCTAGGGAAGCCATATAAGCGGTAACTTGCAATACAGTTTATTGCCCTCTCGACCACAAACGGTCAGACTATAAAATTGTATCGTCTAATTGACTATTCGCTTTTGTTTGTATCGGTAATCTGATGATGATGATGAAACTTGTCTTTTACATGCATACATACATATAATCACGAATTTATCCCTAATGGGGTAGGCAGAACGTAAATGACCTAAACAAAGGTCGTTCCGCCACGTCTGACAGGGTTATTCAAGATAGATCTGTACGTATATTGCTGTAGTGACAGGTTGTCAGCCCATCGCCTAAATTGCAATATACTGAAACCCCTGAGGGTTTCTGAGATCCCTTAGCTGATTTTTACAGCATGCCCGGAAGGAAATGCAGCAGGCACATTCTATGTTTTTCTCTCGCTCCCAGTCCAGCATGGAAGAATTTATCTTTATTACCATGTAAATAACTAGGATTATTATGTTTCCTGCTGGCTATCAAAGTTTCACCTCCGGAATGATGCTTGAATATTGAACCTTGGATTTTGGAAGCAAGTATAGTCAGACTTCCATGCTGGCCTGGGAGCGAGAGAAAGACATAGAATCTGCCAGCTGCATTTCCTCCCGGGCATGCTGTAAAAAACAGCTTAAGGATCCAAGGTTTCAGTATACTTTAATTTAGTCGGTGGGATGACAACCTGTCACTACAGCAAAAAACTTACAAATCTATCTTAAATAACACTCAAATCTTTGTCAGACGTGGCGAAACGACTCTCTTTTGGTCGTTTACGCTCTGCCTACCCTATTAAGGTTAAAGATAGATAGATAGATATATTCTTTATTGCACATAAAACAAAAACAACAGGAATTAGAACAAATTAAATAAAAATTAAAGTACAATGAAGGCGGCCTTATTGCTATGGTAGCAATTTCTACCAGGCAACCTTGGGTAGAGGAAATCAAATGTAGATAATGCGGGATAGTGCATCTTACTAAAAACTAATTAATATAGACAAATCTACATAAAATACATATATGATTTACATAAATTACGTAAATTATAATAGATAATAAACTACTATATACCATATATAATATACTAATACATACATTATGGAGGAAAGGAAATAAATAATTCAGATTGATATGAAAAGGAATGACAGATACACAAATAATATAGAAAGGAATAGTAAACATGTATTCTATGGGAGTTCAGTAAAGTGTTTCTTAACTCGCTCCTTAAAAATTGCCTGCGATGGAGATCGTTTAATTTCAACCGGCAGGGCGTTCCATAATTTGATCGCTTGTACTGAAAAAGACTTGGCATAAAAGTCTGTCTTATGAGGGATCATATTCAAGGTGAGATTATGGCTGGATCGAAGGTTTCGGGAAAGGGTTGAGGAATGAAAAACAAAACGATCTTTTAAATAAGGAGGGGTGTTAGGATGTGACAGGACAGAGTAGAGGAGGGAGAGTATATGACAATCTCTTCTACGTGAAATTGTAAGCCATTTCAGTTGGGACCGGTAGGCGGAGATGTGGTCATATTTTCTCAAACCAAAAATAAACCTTATACACAGATTCTGCAGACGTTCGAGTTTATTCAGCAACTGCACAGATAAATCAGGATAGCAAACGTCTGCATAATCCAGTATAGGTAGGAGAAGTGACTGCGCCAAAGAGATTTTCGTTTTGGTTGGCAACATATTTTTAAGACGTTTGAGTGAACCATATGCAGCAAACACCTTCCTGCTGACTTCGGACACTTGAGGTTTCCATGAGAAGCATTTGTCAAAGATAACACCTAGGTTTTTGACCTTTTCACTAAATGGAATTGGTACGCCATCAAAAACAATCTTCAATTTCAATTCAATTTTTTAAAGGTGTAATTATATGTATCATTATCTCCCTAGCCTTATCCCGTATCTCACGGGGTCGGCTTCCTAATCTAGGGGATTGAACGAGGATACTGGTTTTTACACAGAGCGACTGCCATCTGACCTCCGCAACCCAGAAGGGAAACCAGACCCAATCCTAGATTAGGTCAGAGTTCGCCAATGCATAGCACTGGCCTCTGATATGGCTTAACGACTAAAATCTACGGTATTAAATGATATTAACCGGGACCAACGGCTTAACGTGCCTTCCGAAGCACGGAAAAAGCACCGAATAAACGTACATATGAAATTCGAAAACCGAAAAACACTTTGGTACGTGGTGGGATTCGAACCACGACCTCCCGCTCAGGAGGCAGCGGCCCTATCTACTGCACCATGGGGCTCTCAGGTGTGATTATATGTATGTATGTATGTAGTATAGTCAGGAGTTATTTATGGAGATTCATGTATGTAACAACTCTTGTACTCGTTTCACAATCTTTTTCATTTATTAACTGACCGACCAATATAGTCAGGACACCTGACTAGTAGTGATAGTTCCAAAACTTGAGCTGTTCAATGTATTGCTGGCTAAGATTTAAAAATATATATTAGTTTGTAGTTACATGTTCATTTTAAAACTGTAATTCAAAACTTAACCAAACTCTGCACACATAATCAAATGCAACATATTATGTTTTTAATTAGTTTTCGTGTAACATGACATGAACAGAATGTGAGCAAAAATAACTTAATGCGTGAAAATTGCCTAAAATTTAATTTGCTTCCTAATTATGTACTTATTTTTCAAAAACTAATATGAAACATAGATATGACGCATTTGATTATATGTACAAACTTTGGTTAAGTTTAGTTAAACCGTTTAAAAATAAAAACGTAACTACGTTTGTGTGAAAATTCGTTTATCCGGGGAAGCCTTAAGTCTCTTGTTAACACATACATACATATAACCACGCCTTTATCCCTAATGGGGTAGGCAGAGCGTAAACGACCTTTAAATAGGTTGTTCCGCCACGTCTTACAAAGTTTTGAGGGTTATTTAAGATAGACTTTGTAGGTATATTGCAGTAGTGATAGGTTGTCAGCCCATCGCCTAAATTGTAATATACTGAAACCTTCGGATCCCTTAGCTGGTTTTTACAACATTTACGGGAGAAAATGCAGCTGGAAAACTCTTTGCTTTTCTCTCGCTCCCAGTCCAGCATGGAAGAAACAACTTGTTAACACAGCATACACAATAACGTTGAAGAAATTGTTTTATATAAATTCTTAAAGGTCGTTTTTATTTATCTTAGCACATAAAAGGAAACCATTAGTGTGATGTGGATTAACCGTAAGCGTTTCAAAAGGTTTTCAAAGATTTCTTAGCCCAGTCCGTTACAAAGGCTTTCTAGGCGCTAGTCCGCTAGCGAACTTCTCGTATCGACAAAACCTTTGAGCTAAATTTTGCTTCGTAATTTTTGCAGCAATATTGTGCATTTTATATGTTGACTTTTCTCTGTGTTGCTTTTTTGTTTTAAAATGTCAAAGAAATTTGACAGCGGGGAAAATTAAATCAGTGTTGGCTACACTTTCAAAAGTAAGTATCAATCTAAGGCTTGTATTTATAAACCGCTCTCAAGATTGAGAGCAATATTAAGTCTGGATTAGACAGTCCACATTGTACTAAAATGAGACGAACTCAAACTAGTTGTCTATCTCAAATGTCGATTATAAATACAGGCCTAAGTATTAATGTAATACTTACATAGTATTAAAAGGAAAGGAAGGAAGGAAGGAAAGGAAGAGGAAGCCCTCAGGCTGATCTGTTTAACCAGTAACATATCAAAATTATTCGTAGTTTTTTTTTATACTTATTTCAAAAAGGTCAATCGTGTAGGTATATCAAATTGGGGCGAGTCCCTGCAAAATGATATAAAGTTTTTTAAATTAAATCTGAATCCAAAACATTTGAAAGCTTCGAAATTATTTCCAAAGGTCCTTCTGGGAGTTTCTAATATTAGAAACTGGTCGGTATCGGCCACAAAGGAGGTCCAATCCGAGATTAAGCACGTCCAACTTTCCCGCCATTTGCTGCGTAACCAAAATTACCCAACTCAATGATGTTACAAGTTTATTCCCGTTTGCACTAAAACCACCATCTTTGATAGTGGTCGTTACTCAAACCATGTCAGAGGCCTGATAGTTATGTTACTAGGCGGTTTAAAAACTCTGGGTTCATCGGGTCCATAGACTCGATACCCACTCGACAGATGAATAACTGAAAGAAAAAATAACTCCTCCTTTATCCAAGTTCATTTGTTTCCAATATGGCAAGAAATTTCATATATCAAACTGTTGTTGACAAAAATAAAATAAATTGATTTCAATTTAAAAAATTCGTAAGCCCCCATTTTTAAAGCAAGGAATATTTACTTGCGTAAAAATGTCTCCTGCATACATGATGGATGATAATGGTTTATGTAAAACAATTACTTTTTTGTCGATGTAGGTAAAGTTTTTAAAAGCAGAGTCGATGATGAAGTACTTATTAAGTACTCAGTAGTAGTAAGAAATTGATTTTGTTTAATTATTTATTTATCGATGTTTCTAACAATAGTCTCTTTCAAACTCCCACGGTTATCAACATTATAATGATTAAAAACGGGAATTTTACCGTAGTTTTCCATTTTCGTATGAGTGTCCGATATTTTATTTTATGATCACTGAGCGACTGAGGAACTCGCGAGCGGTGTGGTGCGTTTAAATATTGGACTTTTATACAAATATTGAAAACCACGGTAAATTTCCCGTTTTTAATTAATCATTATAGTATTTCTAACAGCTTCAAAGAGTAAATAAGAATACACCGTGTAAGAAACAATACTTGAGGCCATTTATTACCCCTCCCCCTAATTAAGGCTTTTTGCGTTCCCAACTTGAGAACACATCGATGTTAGTCCAGCTGTTTAGCGAGTTTGACACGTGACCGTTTTTCTGGCCTTATTTTGAAGCAAAAGGAAGTTCAAGCTACTTCCATGCTGGTCTGGGAGCGAGAGAAAAACATAGAATGTGCCAGCTGCATTTCCTCCCGGGAATGCTGTAAAATCCAGCTAAGGGATCCGAGGGTTTCAGTATATTGTAATTTAGGCGATGGGCTGACAACCTGTCACTACAGCAATATACCTAGAATTCTATCTTAAATTACCCTCAAAACTTTGTCAGACGTGGCGGGACACCTTTGTTTGGGTCGTTTACGCTCTGCCTACCCCATTAGGGATACAGGCGTGAATATATGTATGTATGTAGGAAGTTCAAGAACAGGTATTTTTATTTTGCTCTACTCTGCTTTTATACCTACATTTTTTTTTTACCTAGCTTATCATATATTATTACGAAAACGTAGGTACGTATAACGTATATTGATGTATTTTATCACTAAATGACGAACAAGTATTATTCATACTGATAAATTAACGACTAATCACTTGTTTGTTTGCGAAGAAGACTCTCGTAAATAGTCAAAACGTAGAGGTATAACAGCTCCGTTAAACAAACAAGTGAGTACTTAATTTATCAGTATTTTGATGTAGTAAAAACTAGAAAGGGCAACCACAATAGTCATATTATGGTAAACCATGTGTTTCTCATTATCCACCTGTGCTGTGCTTTTCAATACATAGGCAGAACTAAACAGCTTTCAAAATTATGCATGCTGTGCCATTTTGTTGAAAATAACGCAATTAAACTTTTCCGTGGTAATGTGGCATGCAGTTGCATTTAATTTGCAAAGTTATACTAACTTTACAAATTTTACAATTTGTTTGTTTAAATTCTATGGACATTATTATGAAATGCGTGATAATCTAATAAAAGCAATGAACTAGTGACCGATTAACTCGTTTATAGGTAAACGAATTAAAATGTATTTTTGTTTTCAATTTTAATTTCATTTATAAAACTAGTGTGGATTCATTTATACCGCAGGAATTCTACTCTTGCAGTTCTCGTTCGAGTTTACCTTTAATTTGAGTCTAGTTTGCATGTGAATGATGTCATACTCCGGACACCTGGGTTTTTAATTCCTGGTTTTGGCTTCCAGCTGTCATCACACACAGGTAAGCTCGAAATTAATGAAATTTCACATTCGAGGTTTAAAGCGTTTAAACACAGTAGGCATAATACTTTTAATGGATTTGGATTGACGTGATAAAATAAAAATAGGTACCTACATAGAATTTAAACTTTTAATAACTGTTTTTTGACAGTAAGATAATAAACCTTCTTGCAAAAAAAAAACTGGAAATCGAACCAACTGCCTCCGTAACAAGAGTCCAAGTTACAGACCGAGCCATTAGTAACTAACAATATGCCCTTCGATATTGACAATGTTTTTTCACGCTCCCAGACCAGCAAACAAAGCAAATTGAAAATCCAAATACACATTGGCTTATCAAACATGACCTTTGCAAGGTGCTGTATATACATACAGCGTGTCCGGATTTAGCGGTGCAACTCCCACGAGAAAACAGATATCTCTACGTCAAGATGCAACGAGAAAAGCTAAAGGAAATCACTAGTTTATTTATTAGGTACAAGGAAGGTGATTCGCTATTTGACTTGTCTAAAACAACAATGTTTTGTGAAAGCCTTGCATTTTGTACTAGCCTGCTATTAACATAGTTTTTTTCGGGGACAAAGTATATTGATATCCAGTTGGTTTAAATCAGGTTTTTATATAAATACTGTTATTTGTCAAATCGGGCTGTCGGTACTCGTAGCTTAGTACCTAAAGCGGAGAAAGGTCTAAGTGTGCTTTTGTCTTTTACTAACCGTTAGCCGCTAACAGCTTGACGTTGTTTTAACTACCTTCAACCGACGGTAACACAGTTTGTGGAACTTGCCTATGCAACGACTGAGAAAATTGCTGTAAAAATAATGGCTACTGTGAATTTGATATTAAAGTTCGAACCTATGTAGATTTCAGGGGTGGTAATTTAGTAAAACAGCTATCAAGATATTCATTGCATGTGTGGTCAAGTGGTCTGACTCTTGGGTTCACGGTCTAGTTGATTAATCTTGACGACAATCAACCTTAAACTTGTTTACGATTATGCAAGTTAACCATCTGATTGTGTGACACGATTTAATATACACAAAACATGTCGAATCAAATAATTGTTCCGATCTTCTCCACCAGTCCACTTAATATATACAAAAACAAATATACGACCAATACAAACATATCGCCAATACAACAGTGATAAAAGGTAAGACTTTTTATATTATATAACTGTGTAAAATCGACAAGTCGTTGAAGTCGATAAAAGAGCACACTACGTATCATCTCATCAGCAAAAGCAATACAGTGAAGTGTACCTATAACGGAACGACATGACCGAACAGCGGTGGACATCAAAGGTTGTTTCGCGTCATTGGACACGACCTCACGGACTCGGTCAAACAAACATTTACTGAAAGATAAACCGCTTTCATATCATCAATAATTTTCTTTTCCGAATGTGGTGTTCAAAAAATCCAAATAAGTTGGTGGGTAGTTTTCCTTCTCATCTTCTTATCGTATCGATCGTAATTGCTTAAATTAATTTCGACCAGTACTCTGTCAAACGCATTGCGACATCAGTGGCGTTGTAAAGGTCTTCTTGGGTGCAAGATGAAGGGCACGCGGGGCAAGTCTATAGATGTGCCATTGCTTAGGCACATTCGCACTGGTCGTTCGTGCTGTATCCCCATCGGCACAAATAGATTGATTGGCGGAAATGATACGAGTATGTTCCGCGATAAAACATAACATTAGAATAATTTTACAGCTACAAGCCTTTAAATGTGAATAATGTATAGCTTTTTGGATGTGGGTCACTTGATTATATTTGCAAAAATAAATCAGTTTTTATGTAACAGTGATAAATTCCGTCAAATCATTTCCGTCAAATCATTGCCGGTAAGAATTACAACAGCTCATGATAACAAATATCAAAAGATGAGATGTAGATGGCGATCAAAAGAAGAGGCCTATACTCAGCAGTGGGTAGATGTAGGCTGAAATGATGATGATGATAACAACAGCTTTGAGAAAGAAATAGGAGCTAAATAAGAAAAAAAATGATTCCCCTGCGTCTATTTGCGTCTATACTATAAAAGGCAAAACTGCGACCTAAAAGTCCGATAGGAAAAACATATTATAATTTTATTACTGACTATCACAATAATACAAACTACTATCCAAGATACTTCCTAATTATTTTGAAAAGAGACGTCACAACTCAACTATCTAAACTAATAATTCCACTTTGGCTTATCAGGATAAGCTGTTCTTATATCGATTACGGCTATACTACTGAGTAAATAGAGAGAACCACAAGTCATAGGTAATCTCATAAGGTTCATCACTCTGAAATACATACATACATATAATCATGCCTTTATCCCTAATGGGGTAGGCATAGCGTAAACGACCTAAACAAAGGTCGTGCCGCCACGTCTGACAAAGTTTCGAAGATTATTGAAGATAGATTTGTAGGTATGTTGCTGTAGTGGCAGATTGTCAGCCCAACGCCTAAATTGCAATATATCTACTGAAACCCTCGGATCCCTGAGCTGGTTTTTACAGCATGCCCGGGAGGAAATGCAGCTGGCACACTCTATGTTTTTCTCTCGCTCAGCCTAGCATGGAAGAATCTATTCATTTTAATTTTCATTTCAATATACTCTGCAATGGCGGTATCTATTATATCTATCACAGCAAGCAAATCATAATAAAAGTGCTAGTTATATATGTGTTTTCTCTAACTAGTCAAGTGAAAATAAAAAACTAAAAAGTGTCTTTAATTAAACCAGGGGGGCCGATGATATTCGTAAAAAAGCGGGCAGAAAAGGAATGAGAACGGCTGAAGACCGAGCTGAGTGGCGTGCCTTGGGAGAGGCCTATCTCCAGCAGTGGACTGGTACAGGCTGATGATGGATGGTCTCTATAATGATCCGTAGCCTGCATTTTAGTTTGGAGGATAGCAAAATATATTTTTAGCATTAAAAAAAAGGAATTTCTTAGGCTCCTGTATCTTAGAGGATATTAGTTAATAGAAGGTTTTGAACCTGTTATTGAATAAACCATCGCTTCCTATTGTCCTGTAAGCCGATCATAATCATAAACAATTCAATTGCTCATAAATGTTTGCGAGAATGGATGGACGACCGTTTCGATCCAAAAGAGGTTACATTACAATCCGATTGAAAACCGAAGTGGCCATTGAAATCTAAAGTGGGCATCAAAGTGGGCATGGTGCTATTTGTTTGATCGACCGTGATGTGGAGTGAAGTACAGGTGAAATCGAATCCGTTTATTCATATAAATGCATTTTAGCACTAACTTCATCTTCTTCTTCTGTCGAGTGGGTAACGAGTCTATCGAC
This sequence comes from Scrobipalpa costella, assembly GCA_949820665.1. NCBI lineage: Eukaryota > Metazoa > Arthropoda > Insecta > Lepidoptera > Gelechiidae > Scrobipalpa > Scrobipalpa costella. Next base: position 12,803,842 of record OX463312.1, read on the forward strand.
CCGATGAACCCTGGTGTCCGAGTTTTTAAACCGCCTAGTAGCACAACTATCAGGCCTCTGACATGGTTTAAGTAACGACCACTATCAAAGACAGCGACCGGGACCGAGGGCTTAACGTGCCCTCCGAAGCACGAAATCTTTTTCTTTTCGGACAATCAGGTGATTCAGCCTGCAATGTCCTAACCAAACTGGGGAAAAATTAACAAAGTGATAAATTCTCAATTAACAACTTTGTGTTTTCCCCCTGGGAATCGAACCTAATAATAATAGGTAATCTGATAATGATGAAACTTGTCTTTTACATACATACATATAAACACGCCTTTATCACTAATGGGGTAGGCAGAGCGTAAACGACCTAAACAAAGGTCGTTCCGCCACGTCTGAGAAAGTTTTGAGGGTTATTCAAGATGGATCTGTACGTATATTGCTGTAGTGACAGGTTGTCAGCTTATCGCCTAAATTGCAATATTCTGAAACCCTCTGATACCTTAGCTGATTTTTACAGCATGCCAAGGAGGAAATGCAGCTGGCAAATTCTATGTTTTTCTCTCCCTCCCAGTCTAGCATGAAAGAACTTGTCTTTTTTACCATGTAAATAACTAGATAATTGTGTTTCCTGCTTGCAATCAAACTTTCACCTACGGAATGATGTGTGAATATAGAACCTTGGATTTCGGAAGCAAGTATAGACACTAGACAGTCTTCCATGCTGGCCTGGGAGCGAGAGAAAGACATTGCCAGCTGCATTTCCTCCCGGGCATGCTGTAAAAAACCGCTAAAGGATCCAAGGTTTCAGTATATTTTAATTTAGGCGGTGGGCTGACAACCTGTTACTACAGCAATAAACTTACAAATCTATCTTAAATAACACTCAAATCTTAGTCAAACGTGGCGAAACGACTTTCTTTAGGTCGTTTACGCTCTGCCTACCCTATTAAGGTTAAAGGTGTAATTATATGTATCATTATCTCCCTAGCCTTATCCCGTATCTCACGGGGTCGGCTTCCCAATCTAGGGGATTAAACGAGGGAACTGGTTTTCACACAGAGCGACTGCCATCTGACCTCCGCAACCCAGAAGGGAAACCAGACCCAATCCTAGATTAGGTCAGAGTTCGCCAATGATTAGCACTGGCCTCTGATATGGCTTAACGACTAATATCTACGGTATTAAACGATATTAACCGGGACCAACGGCTTAACGTGCCTACCGAAGCACGGAAAAAGCACCGAATAAACGTACATATGATATTCGAAAACCGAAAAAACACATTGGTACGTGGTGGGATTCGAACCACGACCTCCCGCTCAGGAGGCAGCGGCCCTATCCACTGCACCATGGGGCTCTCAGGTGTGATTATATGTATGTATGTAGTATAGTCAGGAGTTATTTTTGGAGATTCATGTATGTAACAACTCTTGTACTCGTTTCACAATCTTTTTCATTTATTAACTAACCGACCAATATAGTCAGGACACCTGACTAGTAGTGATAGTTCCAAAACTTGAGCTGTTCAATGTATTGCTGGCTAAGATTTAAAAATATATATTAGTTTGTAGTTACATTTTCATTTTAAAACTGTAATTCGAAACTTAACCAAACTCTGCACACATAATCAAATGCAACATATTATGTTTTTAATTAGTTTTCGTGTAACATGACATGAACAGAATGTGAGCAAAAATAACTTAATGCGTGAAAATTGCCTAAAATTAAATTTGCTTCCTAATTATGTACTTATTTTTCAAAAACTAATATGAAACATAGATATGACGCATTTGATTATATGTACAAACTTTGGTTAAGTTTAGTTAAACCGTTTTAAAATAAAAACGTAACTACGTTTGTGTGAAAATTCGGTTATCCGGGGAAGCCTTAAGTCTCTTGTTAATACATACATACATATAACCACGCCTTTATCCCTAATGGGGTAGGCAGAGTGTAAACGACCTTTAAATAGGTTGTTCCGCCACGTCTTACAAAGTTTGAGGGTTATTTAAGATAGACTTTGTAGGTATATTGCAGTAGTGATAGGTTGTCAGTCCATCGCCTAAATTGTAATATACTGAAACCCTCGGATCCCTTAGCTGGTTTTTACAGCATTTACGGGAGAAAATGCAGCTGGAAAACTCTTTGTTTTTCTCTCGCTCCCAGTCCAGCATGGAAGAAACAACTTGTTAACACAGCATACACAATAACGTTGAAGAAATAATTTTATATAAATTCATAAAGGTTGTCTTTATTTATCTTAGCACATAAAATTAAACCATTAGTGTGATGTGGATTAACCGTAAGCGTTTCAAAAGGTTTTCAAAGATTTCTTAGCCCAGTCCACCACAAAGGCTTTCTAGGCGCTAGTCCGCTAGCGAACTTCTCGTATCGACAAAACCTTTGAGCTGAATTTTGCTTCGTAACTTTTGCAGCAATATTGTGCATTTTATATGTTGACTTTTCTCTGTGTTGCTTTTTTGTTTTAAAATGTCAAAGAAATTTGACAGCGGGGAAAATTAAATCAGTGTTGGCTACACTTTCAAAAGTAGGTATCAATTTAAGGCTTGTATTTATAAACCGCTCTCAAGATTGAGAGCAATATTAAGTCTGGATTAGACAGTCCACATTGTACTAAAATGAGACGAACTCAAACTAGTTGTCTATCTCAAATGTCGATTATAAATACAGGCCTAAGTATTAATGTAATAGTATTAAAAGGAAGCCCTCAGGCTGATCTGTTTAACCAGTAACATATCAAAATTATTCGTAGTTTTTTTTTTATACTTATTTCAAAAAGGTCAATCGTGTAGGTATATCAAATTGGGGCGAGTCCCTGCAAAATGATATAAAGTTCTTTAAATTAAATCTGAATCCAAAACATTCGAAAGCTTCGAAATTATTTCCAAAGGTCCTTCTGGGAGTTTCTAATATTAGAAACTGGTCGGTATCGGCCACAAAGGAGGTCCAATCCGAGATTAAGCACGTCCAACTTTCCCGCCATTTGCTGCGTAACCAAAATTACCCAACTCAATAATGTTACAAGGTTATTCCCGTTTGCACTAAAACCACCGTCTTGGATAGTGGTCGTTACTCAAACCATGTCAGAGGCCTGATAGTTGTGCTGCTAGGCGGTTTAAAAACTCTGACACCAGGGTTCATCGGGTCCATAGACTCGATACCCACTCGACAGATGAATAACTGAAAGAAAAAATAACTCCTCCTTTATCCAAGTTCATTTGTTTCCAATCTGGCAAGAAATTTCATATATCAAACTGTTGTTGACAAAAATAAAATAAATTGATTTCAATTTAAAAAATTCGTAAGCCGCCATTTTTAAAGCAAGGAATATTTACTTGCGTAAAAATGTCTCCTGCATACATGATGGATGATAATGGTTTATGTAAAACAATTACTTTTTTGTCGATGTAGGTAAAGTTTTTAAAAGCAGAGTCGATGATGAAGTACTTATTAAGTACTCAGTAGTAGTAAGAAATTGATTTTGTTTAATTATTTATTTATCGATGTTTCTAACAATAGTCTCTTTCAAACTCCCACGGTTATCAACATTATAATGATTAAAAACGGGAATTTTACCGTGGTTTTCCATTTTTGTATGAGTGTCCGATATTTTATTTTATGATCACTGAGCGACTGAGGAACTCGCGAGCGGTGTGGTGCGTTTAAATATTGGACTTTTATACAAAAATTGAAAACCACGGTAAATTTCCTGTTTTTAATTAATCATTATAGTATTTCTAACAGCTTCAAAGAGTAAATAAGAATACACCGTGTAAGAAACAATACTTGAGGCCATTTATTACCCCTCCCCCTAATTAAGGCTTTTTGCGTTCCCAACTTGAGAACACATCGATGTTAGTCCAGCTGTTTAGCGAGTTTGACACGTGACCGTTTTTCTGGCCTTATTTTGAAGCAAAAGGAAGTTCAAGAACAGGTATTTTTATTTTGTTCTACTCTGCTTTTATACCTACATATTTTTTTTACCTAGCTTATCATATATTATTACGAAAACGTAGGAACGTATAACGTATATTGATGTATTTTATCACTAAATGACGAACAAGTATTATTCATACTGATAAATTAACGACTAATCACTTGTTTGTTTGTGAAGAAGACTCTCGTAAAGAGTCGAAACGTAGAGGTCTAACACCTCCGTTAAACAAACAAGTGAGTACTTAATTTATCAGTATTTTGATGTAGAAAAAACTAGAAAGGGCAACCACAATAGTCATATTATGGTAAACCATGTGAGCTTTCTCATTAACCACCTGTGCTGTGCTTTTCAATACATAGGCAGAACTAAACAGCTTTCAAAATTATGCATGCTGTGCCATTTTGTTGAAAATAACGCAGTTAAACTTTTCCGTGGTAATGTGGCGTGCAGTTGCATTTAATTTGCAAAGTTATACTAACTTTACAAATTTTACAATTTGTTTGTTTAAATTCTATGGACATTATTATGAAATGCGTGATAATCTAATAAAAGCAATGAACTAGTGACCGATTAACTCGTTTATAGGTAAACGAATTAAAATGTATTTTTGTTTCAATTTTAATTTCATTTATAAAACTAGTGTGGATTTATTTATACCGCAGGAATTCTACTCTTGCAGTTCTCGTTCGAGTTTACCTTTAATTTGAGTCTAGTTTGCATGTGAATGATGTCATACTCCGGACACCTGGGTTTTTAATTCCTGGTTTTGGCTTCCAGCTGTCATCACACACAGGTTAGCTCGAAATTCATGAAATTTCACATTCGAGGTTTAAAGCGTTTAAACACAGTAGGCATAATACTTTCATAATGGATTTGGATTGACGTGATAAAATAAAAAAGGTACCTACATAGAATTTACATACATACATACATACATACTAATCACGTGTTTATCCCTAATGGGGTAGGCAGACCGTAAACGATCTAAACAAAGGTCGTTCCGCCACGTCTGCAAAGTTTTGAGGGATATTTAACATAGATTTGAATGTATATTGCTATAGTAACAGGTTGTCAGCCCATCGCCTAAATTGCAATATATGGAATACCTCGGATCCCTTAGCTGGCTTTTACAGCATGTCCGGGAGGAAATGCAGCTGGCACATTCTATGTTTTTCTCTTGCTCCCAGTCCAGCTTGGAAGAAATACAAATACAACATAGAATTTAAACTTTTAATAACTGTTTTTACAGTAAGATAACCAACCTTCGTGTAAAAAAAAACTAGAAATCGAACCAACTGCCTCCGTAACAAGAGTCCAACTTACAGACTGAGCCATAAGTAACTAACAATATGCCCGTCGATATTGACAATGTTTTTCACGCTCCCAGACCAGCAAACAAAGCAAATTGAAAATTCAAATACACATTGGCTTATCAAACATGACCTTTGCAAGGTGCTGTATATACATACAGCGTGTCCGGATTTAGCGGTGCAACTCCTACGAGAAAATCGATATCTCTACGTCAAGATGCAACGAGAAAAGCTAAAGGAAATCACTATTTTATTTATTAGGTACAAGGAAGGTGATTCGCTATTTGACTTGTCTAAAACAACAATGTTTTGTGAAAGCCTTGCATTTTGTACTAGCCTGCTATTAACATAGTTTTTTTCGGGGAAAAAGTATATTGATATCCAGTTGGTTTAAATCAGGTTTTTATATAAATACTGTTATTTGTCAAATCGGGCTGTCGGTACTCGTAGCTTAGTACCTAAAGCGGAGAAAGGTCTAAGTGTGCTTTTGTCGATATACATATAGTAACCGTTCCATTGTGCCAAGCCGTAAGATTTTTAACAGAGGACGTCGCTGAAGTTTACATTTTACTAACCGTTAGCCGCTAACAGCTTGACGTTGTTTTAACTACCTTCAACCGACGGTAACACAGTTTGTGGAACTTGCCTAGGCAACGACTGAGAAAATTGCTGTAAAAATAATGGCTACTGTGAATTTGATATTAAAGTTCGAACCTATGTAGATTTCAGGGGTGGTAATTTAGTAAAACAGCTATCAAGATATTCATTGCATGTGTGGTCAAGTGGTCTGACTCTTGGGTTCACGGTCTAGTTGATTAATCTTGACGACAATCAACCTTAAACTTGTTTACGATTATGCAAGTTAACCATCTGATTGTGTGACACGATTTAATATACACAAAACATGTCGAATCAAATAATTGTTCCGATCTTCTCCACCAGTCCACTTAATATATACAAAAACAAATATACGACCAATACAAACATATCGCCAATACAACAGTGATAAAAGGTAAGACTTTTTATATTATATAACTGTGTAAAATCGACAAGTCGTTGAAGTCGATAAAAGAGCACACTACGTATCATCTCATCAGCAAAAGCAATACAGTGAAGTGTACCTATAACGGAACGACATGACCGAACAGCGGTGGACATCAAAGGTTGTTTCGCGTCAGTGGACACGACCTCACGGACTCGGTCAAACAAACATTTACTGAAAGATAAACCGCTTTCATATCATCAATAATTTTCTTTTCCGAATGTGGTGTTCAAAAAATACAAATAAGTAGGTGCGTAGTTTTCCTTCTCATCTTCTTATCGTATCGATCGTAATTGCTTAAATTAATTTCGACCAGTACTCTGTCAAACGCATTGCGACATCAGTGGCGTTGTAAAGGTCTTCTTGGGTGCAAGATGAAGGGCACGCGGGGCAAGACAATAGATGTGCCATTGCTTAGGCACATTCGCACTGGTCGTTCGTGATGTATCCCTATCGGCACAAATAGATTGATTGGCGGAAATGATACGAGTATGTTCCGCGATAAAACATTACATTAGAATAATTTTACAGCTACAAGCTTTTAAATGTGAATAATGTATAGCTTTTTGGATGTGGGTCAGTTGATTATATTTGCAAAAATAAATCAGTTTTTATGTAACAGTGATAAATTCCGTCAAATCATTTCCGTCAAATCATTGCCGGCAAGAATTACAACAGCTCATGATAACAAATATCAAAAGATGAGATGTAGATGGCGATCAAAAGAAGAGGCCTATACTCAGCAGTGGGTAGATGTAGGCTGAAATGATGATGATGATAACAACAGCTTTGAGAAAGAAATAGGAGCTAAATAAGAAAAAAAATGATTCCCCTGCGTCTATTTGCGTCTATACTATAAAAGGCAAAACTGCGACCTAAAAGTCCGATAGTAAAAACATATTATAATTTTATTACTGACTATCACAATAATACAAACTACTATCCAAGATACTTCCTAATTATTTTGAAAAGAGACGTCACAACTCAACTATCTAAACTAATAATTCCACTTTGGCTTATCAGGATAAGCTGTTCTTATATCGATTACGGCTATACTACTGAGTAAATAGAGAGAACCACAAGTCATAGGTAATCTCATAAGGTTCATCACTCTGAAATACATACATACATATAATCACGCCTTTATCCCTAATGGGGTAGGCATAGCGTAAACGACCTAAACAAAGGTCGTGCCGCCACGTCTGACAAAGTTTCGAAGATTATTGAAGATAGATTTGTAGGTATGTTGCTGTAGTGGCAGGTTGTCAGCCCAACGCCTAAATTGCAATATATCTACTGAAACCCTCGGATCCCTGAGCTGGTTTTTACAGCATGCCCGGGAGGAAATGCAGCTGGCACACTCTATGTTTTTCTCTCGCTCAGCCTAGCATGGAAGAATCTATTCATTTTAATTTTCATTTCAATATACTCTGCAATGGCGGTATCTATTATATCTATCACAGCAAGCAAATCATAATAAAAGTGCTAGTTATATATGTGTTTTCTCTAACTAGTCAAGTGAAAATAAAAAAACTAAAAAGTGTCTTTAATTAAACCAGGGGGGCCGATGATATTCGTAAAAAAGCGGGCAGAAAAGGAATGAGAACGGCTGAAGACCGAGCTGAGTGGCGTGCCTTGGGAGAGGCCTATCTCCAGCAGTGGACTGGTACAGGCTGATGATGGATGGTCTCTATAATGATCCGTAGCCTGCATTTTAGTTTGGAGGATAGCAAAATATATTTTTAGCATTAAAAAAATGGAATTTCTTAGGTTCCTGTATCTTATAGGATATTAGTTAATAGAAGGTTTTGAACCTGTTATTGAAAAAACCATCGCTTCCCATTGTCCTGTAAGCCGATCATAATCATAAACAATTCAATTGCTCATAAATGATTGCGAGAATGGATGGACGACCGTTTCGATCCAAAAGAGGTTACATTACAATCCGATTGAAAACCGAAGTGGCCATTGAAATCTAAAGTGGGCATCAAAGTGGGCATGGTGCTATTTGTTTGATCGACCGTGATGTGGAGTGAAGTACAGGTGAAATCGAATCCGTTTATTCATATAAATGCATTTTAGCACTAACTTCTTCTTCTTCTTCTGTCGAGTGGGTAACGAGTCTATCGACCCGATGAACCCTGGTGTCCGAGTTTTTAAACCGCCTAGTAGCACAACTATCAGGCCTCTGACATGGTTTAAGTAACGACCACTATCAAAGACAGCGACCGGGACCGAGGGCTTAACGTGCCCTCCGAAGCACGAAATCTTTTTCTTTTCGGACAATCAGGTGATTCAGCCTGCAATGTCCTAACCAAACTGGGGAAAAATTAACAAAGTGATAAATTCTCAATTAACAACTTTGTGTTTTCCCCCTGGGAATCGAACCCAAGACCTCCGGATCGGGAGTCCATGGCACTAGCCAACTAGACCACGGAGGCAGTTAGCACTAACTAAAAGTTATCTTCAGTAATAAAACATCGATTTTGCCGTTTAAGGGCTTATGCCATGGAGGGAACAGATTTGTTGGTAAAATGATGACAACGGCGAACCGAACTTTACATACCTAGACGTGATTTATTCAAAAAGCTAATTTATAGTTGTCTGGTAGAGATCGCTCAAGCGATAAAGCCGCCTTGGCGCACATTTTTATGGTAAAAATTGTTTTATTGAATAGTGGTAATAAAAAGTTAAATTACTTACTAGTATATCCGCAGTGAGATGTCTCAATCCCAAAATATAATATTTAAATTAGCAAACTTCCATGCTGGACTGGGAGCAAGACAAAAACATAAAATGTGCAAGGTACATTTCCTACCGAGCATGCTGTAAAAATCAGCTAAGGGAGGGAGCAGAGTGTTTCTGATTTAGGCGACAGGCTGACAACCTATCACTACAGTAATATACCTACAAATCTAACTTAAATAACCCTCGAAACTTTGTCAGACGTGACGGAACGACCTTTGTTTAGGTCGTTTACGCTCTGCCTACTCCATTAGGGATAAAGGCGTGATTATATATATGTATGTAGATTAGCTAAACAGCGCGGTGTCAGTCTCAAGAAGTAAATTGTATGCAAACAAAATCACCCTGTAGTTAGTGTGGTGTACAAATATATGTTTAGATTGACATGAAGCCTGTAGTTTGGCTTCATGTCGAGTGTCTAGTCAATTACTTGTCACTACAGCAATATACCTACAAATCTATCTTAAATTACCCTCAAAACTTTGTCAGACGTGGCGGAACGACCTTTGTTTAGGTCGTTTACGCTCTACCTACCCCATTAAGGATAAAGCCGTGATTATATGTATGGATGTATGTTGTCATTATAATCATTGCGGTAGAGATGATCCCCGTCGGTTGAAATATGTATTTTTAATTAAATTGACTGTGCGCGGCCGCAGACCGCAACATGACCACAAGCATTGAGCCGTGGATCCGTGACGCGGCAGAGTTGTACTATAACGCTCCAAAAATAAATAGGTCCAGACTAGTAATAATAGTGTTAAATCAACGACTACTGACTTATTTGTTTAACAGAGGTGTTAGACTCTTCGACTCTTTACAAGAGTCTTCTTCATGCAGAGTGAAAATCAAACAACACCGCCCGCCGTGTGTAAACTTCAACTGCGGTTCGCTGCTCGCTGCGCTCGCGCCGACAACACGACAGGTGACACATTAAGGTCTAACAACTACGTTAAATAAACAAGTCAATAGTCGTTGATTTATCAGCATAAATAACACTTGTTCGTCATTTAGTGATAAACTAGTAATAATAGCCTCAATTTAGCAAAGGTGCAGTCATATTTCTTATATAATCGAAGAAAACAAAATTTTCTATACCATTTACAATTTTTACATTAATCACACTGTTAAGAAATACCCGTTGAATACCTTTTTGGCTCGTTGGAGAAACAAAATATTTCTTTGGTAAAATTAACAAACTAAAGCTGCTAAAAGTGTAGAAGGCGGAAAACATACTCAAAGTTAATTTATCAAATTAATAGGATACAATTTTTACAAGATTTTGGAACTCAGTGAAATAACCGATGAAATCACAGCACATTCATTTGCAAATGTGAATTGAAACTGCGTGCTTACCGATTTAACTGGTAGTGATCGCTGGTCGGAACATGTTTGAAACACTTGTTTGTTTAACATAGAATAGGTTAGACTCTTCGACTCTTTACGAGAGTTTTCTTCATGGAGAGTGAAAATCACACAACACCGCCCGCCGTGTGTAAACTTCGACTGCGGTTCGCTGCTCGCTGCGACCGCGCCGACAACACGACAGGTGACACATTGAGGTCTAACACCTACGTTAAATAAACAAGTGAGTAGTCGTTGATTTATCTTCTTCTTCTTATCGTATCGATCGTAATTGCTTAAATTAATTTCGACCAGTACTCTGCCAAACGCACTGCGACATCTGTGGCGTTGATTTATCAGCATAAATAACACTTGTTCGTCATTTAGTAATAAAATAGTAATAATAGCCTTAATTTAGCAAAGTTGCAGTTTTACGGTTAAGAAATACCCGTTGAATAATTACTTTTTGGTACCTATGTTGAAAAAAACAAATATTTCTTCGGTAAAATTAACAAACTAAAGCTGCTAAAAGTGTATAAGGCGGAAAACTTGAAGTGAAAATTAATTTATCAAATTATTAGGATACAATTTTCACAACATTTTGGAACTCGGTGAAATAACCGATGAAATCACAGCACATTCATTTGCATATGTGAATTGAAACTGCGTGCTTACCGATTTAACTGGTAGTGATCGCTGGTCGGAACATGTTTGAAACACCGCGGTTTACTATCAAAACAAGAACCGGAATTCAGAGTTTGAATGTTAGAATCACACTGTAGACAACTGCGTTAACTATTCAAACATCAGCACTGACTATTGATTTAGCTATAGAACAATATTGTTAAATGAATAAAAAAATATGGAACCCAAACATTTTGAAAAAGTAGGACCCACGACCATGGCGATCCGTACTTAAAAAAAATTCAAGACGGCGAAGAACAGATTTTGTACAGAAATTATCATGTTTTCTATAGAAAATCTCGCCTCGACTTCAACTCTTCTATTATACCATGCTATTAAGAAAAAACTCTTCAAAAAAATGTAAGGCACTAAAAACTTTTCCCCAAAATAACCCTAATAGTATCATAAATTCCAGGTATTTCAGTGACAAAGAGGAAAATACGGCTGGACGTTAAATTTTTATAGGCATGTATCACAAACCACCAACCATGCAGCCGTCCGTACAACCTATCATAAAAATTAAGTTTACGAGCCTGAGCGATTATAGTATAGGGCCGAATTCAGGCTTTATGAAATATGAGATAAACGAGAAATATTACTAGTACGTATATAGTTTTAATATGACAGGATACTTTCTGCGGGCTGGCTCATTCTTGCTCGCACTCAACTCAATACAGTACCTTTCCAGGATATACGAAAATGGAATCCAGCAGGAAAAGCCGCGATTGTAGCTACTCTTAACTTTACTACATACTACTATTTGTCTTAACGACGTATATCTATATTTTTACTCTTTATCTGGGCGAACGAATGTGAAACAAAACGAACCAAAAACTTGAACCTGATTTTGATCATGGCTGCTCTTCTTATGCTCAGTATAACAGGTGTAAGGGACAGCGTCCCGCAAACTGATAAGCGTTGCTCAGTCAACGACACAGAACAACTTCCACCAGGAAATTCTTTCAGGAAGTGAAAAATAAAATGGCTTTTCCATACAAATTGTCTTATCGAGGTGGACATTTGTATGGAAAAGCCATTATTGTTTACCTTCCTCAAAAATAACCAGGTGGAAGTTGTATATATATTCTTTATTGCATAAACACAAAAGAAATGTAATTTACAAACATAGTGTGCAAGGGCGAACTTATCTCTATGAAGATATCTCTTCCAGCCAACGCACTACAACTAAAATTACACACGAGAAAGTGAATAATTTTGAGGGGACAAGAAAATGCAACATTAACAGAGACTAATAAATAAAAAAAATACTATAGAATAAATACCTACCATATATTACTATCTTAAATAAACATACATATAGACTAAACAATACACAGATACGTACATATACGAATAAACTAAATAAATACATTCATCAAAATTTGTTCAGATAAGAAGTGCTCTTTTAATCTTTTCTTAAAGACATTCACAGAGGGACTTACTTGAATTGTCTTAGGCAGTTTATTGCTCAGTATCCTTGACTAACCGCTATCAGTTTTTTTTATACGGGGTGTAAGGGAAGGCTGCCCAAAAAATCTAATAAGTCAAAGTTTCTCCGAAATAGGTACAGAACCAGTCTCCTTTCCCCCTTCATGAATGAATAGCATGTCGTAAAGTCGGCTGAATGCGCGCGCAGTGATGTGGTTGACAAATTGCTGACGACAATACACCCTGGCTTTGTTACGTGAGCTACCAGATAGATTTTGTTTAGAAGGATGTGGTTTAAGTAATTATCCAAAGTCAATCCGCTAGTTCATCAATGCTGATCTGGAAGCGAGAAAAAACTTAGAATGTGACAGCTGCATTTCCTCCCGAGCATGCTGTAAAAACAAGCTAAGGGATCCGAGGGTTTCAGTATATTGTAACATGGTGATGGCACATTCTATGCTCCCAGTCCAGCATGGAACATAACGACACTCTGTTTTGAAATAACCTGAATATTTTGCTGTGTACCGCCCCAATACTTCCCATCAATAGATGAATGAATGGCTCATAAACTCGGATGAACGAACACAATGATGCGGTTGACAAATTACTGACAAGGGAATATTGAGCGATGGACGGTGCTGATGAAGTAATCGTTTAGAAATACCATCGTCACATCGTTTATTTCATACTCGGCAAATTAATCGTGCAGGTTTTGTAATAAAAAAAAATTAGAATGATGCTTGGGTTGGAAAAACAAATTATTTCTTTAATTGGAAAGTTGGCAAGTCTTATTTCACTCCAACTGTATCAATACATATTTCATAACCAATTTGCCGTATGTGAATCAGGCCAGGCCTTAATTAACCATTGGAATGATAGCTTCCATGCTGGACTGGGAGCGATAAAAAACATAGAATTTGCCAGCTGCATCTCCTCCCGGGCATGCTGTAAAAACTAGCTAAGGGATTCGAGGGTTTCAGAATATTTTAAGTTAGGCGATGGGCTGGCAAGGAATATACAGATCTATCACAACCCTCAAAACTTGTCAGCCGTGGCGGAACGACCTTTATTTGATACGTCCTTTTTCAATTTTATTATTTTGAATGTGACAGATAGATTTTAATCTTAGTTTTAGCCAGTGGTATCTAGAATCGAGCACAATAGCTGTGTTAGTATTACCTACACTTCTTTACAACTAGATCGTCTTTTTCTCGCGGCGAACGATTCCTAATTAATCAACGCATTGATGTGGTTGACCAATTGGTAAATTGGAAGAAATATTGCAATTTGTCTTGAACATAGCCTTATATTCTTCGCTATCTACATCATTTGGAACGTTCGTTTTGTCTCATCTAACGCCTTATACGACCTCTTTACAAATCCATCGTCTTATAAACATTTCTCACGGTGAACGAGGCCTAATTAACCAGCGCAATGACGTAGCTAGTAACTAGGTCTAATTAAGACAAATTGCTAAATTGGAAGAAATATTGTAATTTCCCTAGAACATAGCCTAATTAATATTGCAATATTCGTTTCGTCTCTTCTAACCCCTTATACAACCTCTTTACAACTACATCGTCTTATAAACATTTCTCGAGGCGAACTAGGCTTAATTAACCAGCGCAATGATGTGGCTGACAAATAGCTGACAAGGGAACGCGGCGACACCGTCGGTTCTCGATCGTAATTAATTGACTGCGAGTTACACCCTTCCCTGTTAACTTCCCACACAAGCAACGTGTTTGTGATTGACAAATAGTTCCACAGCTCTGTATGGGGTTAAGAAGTTGCGCGAATACGTGAGTTTAGACAACAAGAGGCATATTTCTGCCCGAAAGTTAAATTCTACGTCTACATTTTACATAGCATGGGCATCCAAACAGCAGGTAATGAGAACATTGCAGGAAGGAAAGAGATTCCTATATAAACGTTTAAGAAAGTGTGCCATTGAGCATACAAACGCATATTTGACATGCGTCTGGATGGTCACACTATGTGTAAAATACATACATACATATAATCACACCTTTATCCCTAATGGGGTATGTAAAATACACTACAAAATAATGCAATGATCTTTGAATAACATTTATGTCATTCCATGTTTTCTACTTGTATGAACCCTGTTCGTATTAAATAGCTTGGATACTAGTTTAAAAAGTTTACTTTGATTTTCACAATCCAGACCAAGTAGCTTTCGACAAAACCCACCAAAAATCTACTTCGCTATAATAATATTTGGCACAGGCTTCTAGTAGTAATCGATGCCATGCATGATTCAGCGCACCATTTGCAAATCGCACTTGGAATTCATGAATGCGCGCATGTGTGGCATACTCGTACTCCTTTCCGATTCGGTTGCCTAATACTGGATGGTGGAATTTTGGAAATCTACGTGCAAAAGACCACCCACATTTTTCTTAACGTAAGAAGTGAGGTGTGACCATTGCTCGTTTGTCTTGTGGAGCGTGCATTTGGGTTTACTTTGGGCATACCGGGAGTAAGGGACAGCATCCCTCACACCAAGAAATAAAAAAAAATGAAAATAAAAATTGTCTTTTCCATTCAAAATGTCCACCTCGATCAGAGAATTTGTATGAAAAAGCCGATTTTTTTTTATTCCTAAAAGAATTTCCTGGTAGAAGTTGTTCAAGTTGTTCAGTGTCGTTGACTGAGCAACCCCTATCAGTTTTTGGGCGCTCTCTTACACCCCGTATAAGACCATGGATTCTGATAGCTTCGGACCAGCAGATGGCATTTAAATTTGAGAATACACGTGTATGTAGGACCTATGAACATTTATTATTAAACAAGAAGTAAAAGCACTATTACTAAAGCTAGAAAGTCACAAGAAAAGCTGTCCAACATGGAAGTATATTTATGATTCCTCTGTCAGAAAGCGAACACCACATCGTAAAACTTAACTGCCTCCGTGTTCTAGTGGTCAGAGCCATGGGCTTACGGTCCGGAGGCCTTGGGTTCGATTCCTAGGGGGGTTGATATTTTTCAATTTATCACATTATGAGGTTTTCTCCAGTTTGGTTAGGACATTGCAGGCAGAATCACCTGATCATCCTAAAAGAAAAAGGATTCCGTGCTCCGGAGACAGCGACCGGAACCGATGGCATAAAGGCGCGTTATTTTGATAGTGGTCGTTACTCAAACCACGTAAGAGGCCTAATAGCTGTGCTACTAGGCGGTTTGACAACTCTGACACAGGGGTTCATCGGGTCGTTCGAGTCGAGAATCAAGACATAGTAAAAAATACCTACAACATGCCTTCAGCATTGTTACCTGTTTATTATTTCTAATGTGACTACAAGGAATAGTAGATTAAAAGGCAACACATCATTTGTTTTAAAATCGACCTCAATAGTTGATAGTAAAAAATAGTCTTAAAAGAGTAAATCCTAGAGGTCGGTGCTGTGCAAAAAGGTGTCAGGCAGCGGCGCCGCAGCTGATGGCCGATGAATGATAGATCGAGTCGGCTCAAGGGTCATACCAAACGGGATGAAACCAACGTGGTTATGAGTACATTCTACGAAATCGCTGTTCATCGTAAGGATAATATTCAGCGAATTAGTAGCAAGATTTCTTATTATATATTTCAATGTATAGTGCAAAACAGTTTTCCTGCCAAACATGATGTCTATATAAGATGGTGGTCGGTGTTGTGCAAAAAGGTGTCAGCCAGCGACGCCGTGGCTGATGGCCGGTGAATGATTGATCGAGTCGGCTAAAGGGTCTGCACCAAACGGGATGAAACCATCGTGGTTTTGAGTACGTAAACGCTTTAAATCGTATACCAAGAAATTCGATAGTAAGACATCGATCAACTTCTTCTTCTTCTGTCGAGTGGGTATCGAGTCTGTGGACCCGATGAACCCTGGTTTCAGAGTTTTTAAACCGCCTAGTAGCACAACTATCAGGCCTTTTACATGATTTGAGTAACGACCACTAGCAAAGACCGCAACCGGGACCGACGGCTTAACGTGCCCTCCGAAGCACGAAATCTTTTTCTTTTCGGACAATCAGGTGATGCAGCCTGCAATGTCCTAACCAAATTGGGGAAAAATTCACAAAGTGAAAAAATCTCAAATATCAACTTTGTGTTTCCCCCCTGGGGATCGAACCCAGGACCTCCGGATCGAGAGTCTATGGCACTAGCCACTGGACCTCGGAGGCAGTTATCGATCAACTGTTTTTCTGCTAAACATGACGTATATGGCTATGTAATGTTGAGGAGCTGGTCGGTGTTGTGCAAAAAAGTGTCAGGCAGCGGCGCCGCAGCTGATGGCCGGTGAATGACTGATTGAGTCGGCTCACACGTCCGTACTACATGGGTTAAATCCTTCGTGATTTTGAGGACGTCCACCAAAATTGCTTTAAATCGTAGATGTAAGGAATCAGTAGCAACATTCCCTGTAAATATTTCCTTACACAACGCTCAGCAGTTTGTCTGCCAAACATGATGTCTATAGACATGATGGTGGTCGGTGTTTGCAAAATCGTGTCAGGCAGCGGTGCCGCAGCTGATGGCCGGTGAATGATTGATTGAGTCGGCTCTAGCGTCCGCACCAAACGGGATGAAAACTTTAGTGGTTTTCAGTATGTCCAGCATAACTATAACATAACGCCTTGTAAAAAATACAAAGTGAAACAGTATATAATAGCATCATGTTGAAACCTGATTTTTGACATCATAGGCCCGTAATTATGAACAGCACTTGAGACTGACTGATAATTAAAATTCGTATCAGAAATGTCATTACAGTACTAAATGACCTGTCAAATCCATACATAATGCTCTCAATCTTGAGATCGCTTTTAAATACGAGCCTAAATAGTGCCTTAGATTTCCGCCCAATCTCTTACGAGTAGCCATTACACTTGAATTAATAAATCAGCAACAACATTTCCTATTATACATATAATCACGCCTTTAACCCAAATGGGTTAGGCAGAACGTAAACTACCTCGTTCCGCCACGTCTGACAAAGTTTTGAGGGTTATTTAAGAAATATTTGCAGGAATATTGCTACAGTGACAGGTTGTCAGCCCATCGCTTAAACTGCAATAAACTGAAGCCCTCTGATCCCTTAGCGGGTTATAACAGCATGCCCAGGAGGAAATGCACCTGGCACATTCTACGTTTTTCTCTCGTTCCCAGTCGAGCGTGGAAGAAATATCCTGTTACTACAAAATCGTCCTACACTACTCTGTACAGCTCACCTGTCAAGAGAGTAGTGAGGTGAGTGAGATTGGTCAGTGTTATGCACAAAGGTGGCAACAGCGCCGCATCTGATGGCTGCTAAATGATTGATTGATTCGGTTGAAGCGTCCACGCTGGACGGGATTTCATTTTACAGGTACGGGCTTATCCAATTTACCTACCGCTTTTTAAATAATAAGGTCATCATCTCCCTAGCCTTATCCCGTATTTCACAAGGTCGGCTTCCTAATCTAGAGGATTGAACGAGGGTACTGGTTTCTACACAGAGCGACTGACATCTGACTGCCGCAACCCAGAAGGGAAACCAGACCCAATCCTAGATTAGGTCAGAGTTTTCAAGCCGCCAATCCTTAGCACTGGCCTCTGATATGGCTTAACGACTAATATCTACGGTATTAAATGACATTAACCGGGACCAACGGCTTAACCTGCCTTCCGAAGCACGGAAAAAGCAAAATAATAAGGTATCTTTATTTATTTAAGGCTATTAGATGTCATCATCATAAACTTCAGAGCGCTGCTCTTGTCAGTGGAGTATGCAGTAAACGCATGTACTGTCTCGATTCCGTCTTCTTCTTGACTTCCTAATACGCATTAATTTCGGCTTTAATTTGTTCAATGTATCCTCGGTCTACTTCTTCCTCACTTTCCTTCTATCCTCCCCTTTTTCTTCTTCGAATCAAAGGTCCAAAATTCAATTATTATTAATATGATTAGAGTAAGTTAAATCATCCCTTGCCAGTATTTGGCGACGGCTATTCCACTATCAGTCGCTAGATTCAGATCCTCCCTACTGCATGTGACGGGCAACAGAGGACAGGTGATTAGGTGTGGCATTGATTGTGATGGAGCTTCACAGTCGTAGTTTATTTGCGTATTATAGATGAAGCCCCATACATTCATACATACATATAATCACGCCTTTGCGTAAACGACCTAAACAAAGGTCGTTCCGCCACGTCTGACAAAGTTTTGAGGGTTTTTTAAGATACATTTGTACGTATATTGCTGTAGTGATAGGTTGTCAGCCCATCGCCTAAAATACAATATACTGAAACTCTCAGATCCCTTAGCTGGTTTCTACAGCATGCTCGGGAGGAAATGCAGCTGGCAAATTATATGTTTTTCTCTCGCTCCCAGTCCAGCATGGAAGAAAGCCCCATTTTTCCATATTAACCCTACAGCGGCAAACCTGTGTGCGTAGTCGATTTAGTGATTTCCATGTTGCCCACTGTAGGTTGTGTCCCTGTGGCAGACTCTGATGGAGATAAATACCAGAAAGAAAGAATTGAACCACATAATCTTACCACGTCTTAATATTGGCAGGTACTGCTCTGTGTATCAAGCTGTTGCATTGTACAATAGACTACCAAATTAAATAAGAATTATAACAAGTGTCAGCATATTTAAGAATGGATTAAAACTCTGACTATTGGAAAAAAAATGCTATAGCATTGAAAAATTCTAGTAGTTGTAGTATTGTTTGATTTGTTAATATTTTATTAGACATTAATTTGATTTAAATAAATTGACATGTTTTTGTATATTTATTATTTAGTAATTTTATAGTATTTTTTTTTTTACAAAAATCAATCATCATTAATAATCATACTTCCATCCTGGACTGGGAGCGAGAGAAAACATAGAATGTGCCAGCTGCATTTTCTCCCGGGCATGCTGTAAAAACCAGCTAAGGGATCCAAGGGTTTCAGTATTTTGCAATTTAGGCGCTGGGCTGACAACCTGTCACTACAGCAATATACCTACAAATTTATCTCAAATAACCCTCAAAACTTTGTCAGACGTGGCGGAACGAGCTTTGTTTAGGTCGTTTACACTCTCCCTGCCCCAATAGGAATAAAGGCGCGACTTTATGTATGTATATTCTCTTATGGCCTAGTAGACCTGAAAGTGTCGTTTATAATTTGTCAATTCATCATAATTACACGAAACATCCAGCACCACCGATTACTGCCCAACCGTCGGTACAATATTTCCTGCTCATTTATCTCCATTTTATGTTCCATGCTAACTGAGCATAATTCGTGCATTAAACTCCCCGCAGGAGTGGAGTATGTAAACGAGTAATAAACGTCAAGTGAGAGCAGCAAAGAGCTTGCTGTTCATGATACCAATTTGCTGCTCAGCCAATTGGCTACATGATGTAATAAAAATTCTTCAATGCTTGACTGGGAGCGAGAGAAAAACAAAGAATGTGCCATCTGCATTTCCTCCCGGGCATGCTGTAAAAACCAGCTAAGGGATCCGAGGGTTTTAGTATGTTGTAATTAAGGCGATGGGCTGACAACCTGTCACTACAGTAATATACCTAAAGATCTATCTTTAATAACCCTCAAAGCTTTGTCAGATGTGGCGGAGCGACATTTGTTTGGGTCCTTTGCGCTTGGCCTAACCCATTAGGGATGGGGGCGTGATTGTATGTATGTAGATATAAAAAGAAAAATTAAATACTTATTTAAAATGGTACAAAGTTGCTACATTATCTGCTACGCCGTGGCTTCCATGCGTAGTAATGGGAAATGCGATAAGTTATTAGACTATGATCTTTATAAGAAACGTCAAGTGACAGTAGCAAAGAGCTTGCTGTACATAAAGTCAATTTGCTGCTCAGCCAGTTTGCTACATGATGTAATAGGAATTCTTCTATGCTTGACTGGGAGCGAGAGAAAAACAAAGAATGTGCCAGTTACATTTCCTCTCGGGCATGCTGTAAAAACCAGCTAATGGATTCGAGGGTTTCAGTATATTGTAATTTAGGCGATGGGCTGACAACCTGTCACTACAGTAATATAATTAAAAATCTATCTTCAATAACCCTCAAAGCTTTGTGAGATGTGGCGGAGCGACCTTTGTTTGGGTCGTTTCTGCTCTGCCTACCCCATTGGGGATGGGGGCGTAATTGTATGTATGTAGATATAAAAAGGAAAATAAAATACTTATTTAAACAAGTTGCTACATTACCTGCTTCGCCATAGCTTACATGCTTAGTAATGAGAGAAACGAAAAGTTATTAAACTATTTTCGAGTAGACTATGATCTTTATAAGAAGCGAGTACGTAAGAAATGTCAAGTAACAGTAGCAAAGAGCTTGCTGTACGAAATAGTAGCTTGCTGTATAAAATTACGTGCTGCGAATATGCTAAAAAACAACGTACTTTATAACGCTACGAAGTCGTAGCTACTTCACCTGTTACGAATGTGCTAAGCCGTATCTTTCGTAGTACTGAAAAACAATCGAAATGGCAAATTATCTTCTGTACAGTCTATCGACTGCACATTTTGCATTGTGAGCATCTTACTTCAATTATAAAAAAATATAATGGAAGCATAAAAATCAGTTCACGTTCCGACGCCACACCGCATGCATCAAAAATACAATATTTGAAATATAAAATATAATAATTAATTGCCGAAGCAAGTTTATCACTTTCTCCATATCAAACATCAAGTTAAATCTGTAATGAGGGTCAAGACCCATACATCTTCACTATTTAAAACAATCGACTGATTAATTAATTATGGAAAAAGAAACAATTTTTTTCATTAATATTGTTGCATCACATTTTTGTGGGAAGAAGTTGTTTTTCTTACATACTCTAAAAAAAGAGAAGATGCTCTCTCCCTCTCTCTCTAACTCTTGAGTTCCGTCAGTTTAAAGCCAGCTGACTCAAAGTCTATTTGAGTTGGTTAAAACAGTACTGGTAGCTAGAAACTGAGTCAAAGCTAGACTGAATTAGTTTAAACAGCGTTGGAAGTTAGATTGAAATGTGTTGTAATGTCCAAAGCGTGCAATGAATTAATCTATTTTTAAATAAACTAGGGTTTCTGAGTCATCATCATTTGACTTCTGGCAAATTCGTTCCGCAGATGTCAAATATCTAGAATTCAATATTCAATACAATGATACGACTTTTTTAATCCAACTAAAAATTTGCAGCAGTTCAATTATCTAATATACAAAAGAAAATAAATAAGTTAAACTATTAAGATTTTTTCTATATAGTTGATAGGCAATCATTTGTCCACCATCTCACCTGATGGGATGTGATGATGCAGACCACGATGGAGCATGATTGCTCAGATAATGAATGTTCACTCTTGCCTTGAAAAGGCCCCGGTTATAGCGTTCCGGATAAGGATCCACAGGCTGGGAGTTCCACTCTTTAGTATATAAAATTTTCCGAGCTAAAATTTGTAAATCTTTTGAAATACACCAGCACAGCGCATCTTCTGTTTATAATATATAATCTACGAGGGTACACAGACTAATACGGAATTCTCATATTTACAGGAAGATCCTGTTTAACATAGTGTCCTACTTTCTATGAACATTGTCAGTAAATAGAGCCACTTCGTAGACAAATACGCTGAGACATGTACCTGTGTCGTTTCGCGTCACACTATCACCTGTCACCCTAGTTCTATAAATAAATAAACATATATATCTTCATATTATTTTATTCTTTATTCATTTCTTCCATGCTGGCCTGGGAGCGAGAGAAAAACATAGAATGTGCCAGCTGCATTTCCTCCCGGGTATGCTGTAAAAACCAGCTAAGGGATCCGAGGGTTTCAGTATATTGTATTTTAGGCGATGGGTTGACAACCTGTCACTACAGCAATATACTTACAAATCTATCTTAAATAACCCTCAAAACTTTGTCAGACGTGGCGGAACGACCTTTGTTTGGGTCGTTTACGCTCTGCCTACCCCATTAGGGATAAAGGCGTGATTATATGTATGTATGTATGTTTATAACTTCATAATATGTCCTGTTAAACAAAGTGTCCCACTTTCCTTGAAAATTGCCAGTAAATAGAGCCACTTCGTTGACAAATACGGCGCGACATGTATCTGTGCCGTTTTGCGTTACCTTCCATACTTGTGCTTATTTATTTATTTATCGCATGGAGTTATCTGCTGCGAGGTCCAGAGGACAATGCAGCAGCCGGTATTGTTGCACTCTTAGTACCTTACAAACCCTTCACGTGTAGGGTTTATAAGGTAGTTCCTACGGACGTGGAGCAACATTGAGGTCAATGTTACAGGTGTACATACATACATATAGTCACGCCTTTATCCCAAATGGGGTAGGCAGAGCGTAAACGACCTAAACAAAGGTCGTTCCGCCACGTCTGACAAAGTTTTAAGGGTTATTTCAGATAGATTTGTAGGTACAAGGTGGCGCAAAAGAAATCACCCTATTGGAAGATGCTCTCATTTTTGCAAATGGCCGCCAATGTCAAATCTGTTTTGACATTTGTGGACTAGACAGATGCAGAATACAAGTGAACAAGCCATGGAGCGATACACTCCCCAAGAACGCGGAAAAATCGTGTCTATTTTTTTGAGTAACAATTCGTCTGTGGTGTTGGCGCAGCGCGAATTCCGTCGCCGATTCCCCGGCCGTCCGACACCGACTGCGCAAACACTGCGACGTTTAGCCACCAACCTTGAAGAGTATGGGACCACACGAGACGTTGCTAAGAGTGGCCGGCCCCGGAGCGCCCGTTCTGCCGAGAATATCGCCGCTGTAGCCGAGGACGTTGAAGTGAGCCCCGAAACATCGACCAGACGACGTGCCACGCAATTGGGCCTCAGCCGGCGGTCCTTGCAGCGAATTTTGGTGCGAGACTTGAAGATGTTTCCTTACAAAGTCCAGACCGTGCATCAGCTGCTGCCTGCCGACCGCCAAACGCGCGTAACCTACGCCCAAGCCATCCTCAATCTCGAGGAAGAATTGGACAATTTTTCGACCAAAATCATCATGAGCGATGAGGCTCATTTCCACCTCAGCGGTTACGTGAATCGGCAAAATTATCGCTTCTGGGGCACCGAGAATCCACGAGTGATGCACGAGGAGCCGTTACACCCGCTCAAAGTGACTGCGTGGTGCGCTGTTCACGCTGGAGGAGTCATCGGGCCATTTTTTTTCGAGAACGCCGCGGGTCAAACGACAACAGTGGACGGTGCGCGCTATAGGGCCATGTTGACCGAATTTTTTCTGCCGCAATTGGACGAATTGGGACTGGAGGACATGTGGTTCCAACAGGACGGGGCAACGGCGCACACTGCACGAGCCACAACCGACATTCTGAAGGCGGCATTTCCGGGTCGCCTAATCTCTCGTTTTGGCGATTTGCACTGGCCGGCCAGATCGCCCGATTTAACGGTCCCGGACTTCTTTTTATGGGGTTTTTTGAAGTCTCGTGTTTACGTCAACAAGCCTGAGACCTTGGAAGCCCTCAAAGACAACATTCGACACGAGTGCGAGAATCTGTCGCCCGAAGTTCTCGCCGAAGTGATGAAAAATGCCATAAAACGAGCCCGTATGGCAATCAATTGTAACGGCGCCCATTTGGCCGATATCATCTTCTCGACTTGACCAGTAAAATTCTAAAGGTGCAAATAAATATAATCAAAAAACAGATTCGAAGTTTTTCATTTAGAAAAAAAATGAGAGCCAAACAACATCGGATGACTTCTTTTGCGCCACCTTGATATTGCTGTAGTGACAGGTTGTCAGCCCATCGCCTAAATTACAATATACTGAAACCCTCGGATCCCTTAGCTGGTTTTTACAGCATACCCGGGAGGAAATGCAGCTGGCACATTCTAAGTTTTTCTTTTGCTCCCAGTCCAGCATGGAAGAAACAGTTACAGGTGTAACGACCACTATTGGAAACAGTGTCCGGGACCGACAGCTTAACGTGCCCTCCTTGCTTGCTCCATGCATATAAAAGTGCGCGATTGTCACCCTAGTTCTATAAATATACATACATACATAAATCACGCCTTTATCCCTTACGGGGTAGGCAGAGCGTTTAACGCCTCGTAAAAGGCGCTTTCGCCACGTCTGACAAAAATTGAGGGCAATTTTAGATTGTAATATGTATTGCTATAGTGACAGGTTGTCAGCCCATCGCCTAAATTACAATACACTGTAACCCTCGAGTCCCTTTTGCTGACTTCAATAGCATGCCCGGGAGGAAGGGCAGCTGGAACATTCTATGTTTTTCTATCTCTCCCAGTCCAGCATGGAAGAATTCTATAAATATATGTGTATAACTTCATAATATATCCTGTTTAACAAACTGTCCTAGTTTCTGTGAACATTGCCAGTAAATAGAGCCACTTCGTAGACAAATACGCTGAGACATGTACCTGTCTTTCCGCGTCACCTTCCAAACTTGTGCTTATAAAGTTGCGCAACTGTCACCCTAGTTCTATATTAGTTGTTTGCAAACACAAGTGTACAGGTGAAGCAATAATTTGTAGTTCGTCTTTGCTGCTTTTGGGTGTGGTCCGATTTATTGTTTAGTCGTCAATTGGGGATACAGGTTTTTGGTGGAAGCATTTAATTTTAGTTGTATTTAGTTTTCAAGCTATTCAACATAGTTCTATATTTGATCAACAAGTAACAAATGCAAACCTCATTCAGAACAGAAACAGCTATTATTAAACATCGTCTCATAATCTCCCTAGCCTTATCCCTTATCTCACGAGGTCGGCTACCTAATCTAGGGGATTGAACGAGGGTACTGGTTTTTACACTGAGCGTCTGCCATCTCACCTCCGCAATCCAGAACGGATACCAGACCCAATCCTAGATTAGGTCAGACTTTACAAGCCGCCAATGCTTAGCACTGGCCTCTGACATGGCTAAACGACTAATATCTACGGTATTAAACGATATTAACCGGGACCAACGGCTTAACGTGCCTTCCGAAGCACGGAAAATAGCGCCGAATAAACGGACATATAAAATTCGAAAACCGAAAAACACATTGGTACGTGGTGGGATTCGAACCACGAGCTCCCGCTTAGGAGGCAGCGGTCCTATCCACTACACCATCGGGCTTTATAATTAAACAAAAGAACAATAAAAATACTCAAGCCTTTATAACCTGCCTTATCAAAACACAGTACACTACACTACCTCAAAGCTAATAACAAACTAAATATTATGATAGTGACATAATACATCACGCAAGACCTCAGGGAAAAGGAATTCATAAAGTAGGTCAAAACAGAACTACTGTTATGTATATAGGCTATTTTTACTTGTGTTAGACCTGTAAACTTGTGTTGGTATACCTGTGATCAAGGTTTCAAGCATAATGAAAAAAAACATCCCATGATTTCCATCATAGGAAATGCAACCTTTACATCTTTAGGTCAAGAGGCCAAGGCTTTTACCATTGATTCATGAAGTAATTTTAATCTCCTAATTGTTTGAGCGGTTTAAATTTTTATATCGCCTACAGCTAAGCCGTATAATTTTTAGTTACGCAATTTCTTCATAAAAGCAAGCTATACAAAAAAAAATGTGAGATGGTAGCTGTGGCAGATGCAATTTATATAGATCTAAGGTACATTTACTTTCATCTTCCATGCTGGACTGGGAGTGAGAGAACAACATAGAATGTGCCAGCTGCATTTCCTCCCGAGCATGCTGTAAAAACCAGCTAAGAGATCTGAGGGTTTCAGTATATCGTAATTTAGGCGATGGCTGACAACCTGTCACTACAGCAATATACGTACAAATCTTTCTTGAATAACCCTCAGAACTGTGTCAGACGTGGCGGAACGACCTTTGTTAGGTCGTTTGCGCTCTGCCTACCCCATTAGGGATAAAGGCGTGACTATATGTATGTATGTACATTTACTTTTGTTTTCCTTCCGAATAACATCTTTAGATAGATAGATATATTTTTTATTGCACATAAAACAAAAACAACAGGAATTGAGAACAAATTAAATAAAAATTAAAGTACAATGAAGACATCTTTCGCAGTTACCATCCTAAATTTTAAAGATAATATTTCATTAAAATAATGTCTTAATTTTAATAAATAGATCAAAAGTATAATTTCAGTGGAAACTAAAAAAAAACATTTAGTACTTTGTACTTCATAAAACGCTAGAGTGTTGAGTTTATTTTAATAAAACATTAAAGCTGCAAATCTACAGTGAAAGTTGAACACAATAAATCCACTTATGACTATTTAGTCATGTATGAGATATAACGTCAGAAAGGATTGTACGACAACAATTTGTTTGACACAGTTGTTTGACATTATTATTGTTCGCAGAGAACACACGAAGTTAATCCATTCGGAGCACTAGGATCTAATTTATTCAATATAGTTCGCCTGCAGTGAAACAACATGATCTGTTTGTGAAGCAATATATTCTGTATCTAATAACCTAATTCTGTTTGCAAATTCTGCATAGTAGAGTACATACATACATATAATCACGCCTTTATCCCTAATGGGGTAGGCAGAGCGTAAACGACCTAAACAATAGTTGTTCCGCCACGTCTGACAGTTTTGAGGGTTATTTCAGTTAAGATAGATCTGTAGGTATATTTCTTTAGAGACAGGTTGTCAACCCATCGCCTTAATTACAATACATTGAAACCCTCGGATCCCTTAGCTGTTTTTACAGCATGCCATGTTTTTTTCTCGCTCCCAGGCCAGCATGGAAGATATAGTAGAGTAAGCTATAGCAATATCACCTTTAATCTTTTGCTGAAGAATCAAAGTGTCCTTTATTGATCATTAAGACATTTATTTTAAAATGCAGCTATTTGGAGAGCAGTATATTCTGTATCTAATTCTGTTTGCAAAATCTGCATATTATTTAGCTATAGCTTGATCGTCGTTAATCTTTTGCTGAAGTATTCAAGTGTTCTTTACTAGACTTTTGGCTATTAATTAAAAAAAAAACCTGTTCGTACAGCAATATAATTCTGTATCTAATAAACTAATTCTTCAAAATTTGCTTAATACAGCTGAAGCTTTTTGGTAGCAAAACCATCTTTAATTTCTACTGAAGTATTCTCTCAAAGGCGCGCTTAAAATGTTCTTTCCTGAACATTTGGACATTAATTTTAAAAAGCAGCCCACTAATTAAGTTAATCGGCGCTTTCTCCGTCCCACTCTTGTCCGTAGTTTAGACAGCAGAGTGAAAAGGACAGGAGGAGTTTAGCACTTCGGGGCTGAATGATTTAGCGGGCGGACTGTCTGTCGGACCGTCTGCCTCCTCGTAATATTAAATAACTAATGTGGCTTCCGGCTGAGTGAATTGTGGAATGAATGGCAGACGTCCGACGAGCGTTCATTGTTTTAAAATTGTGGTAATTTACAAAAGAAAATGTTCAAACATTATAAGTAGGCTTTTTTGATACATTATGTAATAACAAGCAAGAATATTGCTAGTCAAGCTTTCAGACGTTTCCATCAGTTTTCATCAGCATTTTGTAAGCAAATGGTCTCCGCAATTATGGTAATACATTTTTTTATTATCATTAATCTTATCATTTTTTTTTCTTTCAAATATGTGTTTATTTTACGTCATTTGAAGAGAATTTTTGCTAATAGTAAAGTTTTAATGATACCAGGCCACTCAGAAAGTATTGCGATAAATAGTTTTTATATATGGCAGACTGGCCGGTTAGAATCTTTTTTGAAAATATGATTACTTGTAAGTAAAAATATGTGTGTTCCATTTTCAAAATTTCCCTCCACATTTTTTGCGAGCCAATTCAAAGTATCGTGTCTTACTGAAAAATGGATCTGCGCCGGGAACATTTTAGAGCTATGATTTTTTACGATTTCAAGTGTCGCCTGAAACCGGATGAATCGTTCGATAGACTTCAAATGGCATTTATAGATGAAAGCCCCTCCAAGGCAACCGTGTATCGTTGGTATAACGAATATAGGCGCGGTCGACCAACCTTGGGGGATGAAGAAAGAAGCGGTCGCCCTTTGACGCCTATTACGGAAGAAAACGTGCTAGCAGTGAAAAATTTAATCCAAGATAATAGGCGAATTACATATCAGGAGATTCAGCACATATTAAAGATTGGATCGGGAAGCGTTCACGAGATTCTACAAGGGCATCTTCGCGTGAGGAGGATAGTATCGCGCTGGGTGCCGCACTACCTCACCGACGCTCAGAAGCAGGCCCGGGTGGAATGGTGCCGTGATATGCTGAACAAATTTGAAGCAGGCTCGTCTCGGCGTGTTTACGACATCGTAACAGGTGATGAGTCCTGGATTTATCAATACGATCCAGAAACCAAGCGCCAGTTGACAGTTTGGGTGTTTCAAAATGAACCAACGCCTATCAAAGTGAAGCGATCTCGAAGCGGGGGGAAGATTTTGATCGCCAGCTTTTTTAATTTGACTGGCCACTTGGCCTCAATTCCCTTACGAGATCAAAGAAGCATTAACGCCGAATGGTATACTACCAAATGTTTACCAGAAGTTTTTTCTGTTGTGAGCAACAAGCGACCAAACACAGGGCTCCGCGGACTACTGCTCCACTACGACAATGCGCCTGCACACACCGCGTTCAAAACGAGGGACTTCCTGGACAGCACACCAGTCAAACTCCTGGGTCACCCTCCTTACAGCCCTGATCTAGCACCGTGTGACTTCTTTTTATTTCCAAAAATAAAAATCAGCTCAAAGGGATACAATTTTCGTCGCCGGAAGATGCGTTGGCTGCGTTCGAGCAGGCTGCAAACGAGGTGTCTACGGCGGACTGGAAAAAGTGTTTTGAAAACTGGTTCAGACGCATGTATCTTTGTATAGAGGCTGGTGGAGAGTACTTTGAAAAGATTTAATAAAAATATATGTACCTGTAGAACAATTTTTTTTAGTGTCGCAAAACTTTCTGAGTGTCCCACGTATTTAGCTTAGCTATGGTATTATCGCCTGGATGAAACCTGCTACCTAAGTAAAAAGATAGCGATTTTAATGCAATATCCGATTTCCTTATGTAATAATTGATTTGATATAAATAAAATCTTGTACTCCAAGCTTTTTTTTAGAAATATTTTTACACTTGACTGTAGACTGTCGCTTTCGTATTGGCTTATACAGCTATCAGAAAAGATGTATCCCAGTCTCTGTTTAAATCGTCTGACATAGACGTAAAGGCCTTTGATGATGATGACTCTAGACACTAGGTTAGGGATGACCGTGACAGAGTCGACGATGGAGCGTGCTCACCCAGAAGCTACCTGTTAAGGCACTGGCAATCTCACGCACCGATGGAACACAGCAAGTTGTTTGGCGCCGGACCCCGGTGAGAGGGGATGCGAGCCAGTCGGCCCCTTGCGGAGCCTACAATCACTTTGTACGGATCGTTCAGCCACACTTATTCACAGGCAAGCCTGTGTTGCCGTTGCCCGAGGTGGACCACTAGGAGGTAGATCCCATCCCACCCCAGTTCTTTGAAATGTTTCGACGACATCCTTATCATTTATTTACTACCGGTAGGAACGTGGACCTCTTTCACACAGTTTTGTATTATTTTTTAGCGCACGTGCGAGCAGTCGTTGGCAATCTTTAAAATATTCAGCGTGTGGGGAATACACAATACACTGGTCGGTCCCGGGTGAAATTTAAGCCCGGGCGACTCTGGAGTGAGTGGACTGTATGGAGTGGCAACTGCTTTTTGGGTGACTCAGATTGGCGACGTAGGTACGCCGTTTGATGCCTAGTCTTATTGTGCAAAGATGTTACTTTGCTTGAAAACTCTGACACCAGGGTTCATCGGGTCGTTCGACTCGAGAATCCACGAGCTAAAAATTTGAAGTAAGTAAAAACACTTTATTGTATACAAAAGACAAGAAATACAAAAGTAAACTTAATTAATGTGCACAAAGGCGGTCATTTGGCTGGAAGTAATCTCTTCTTGACAACTTTTGGGTAGAGGAGAATGTAAAGAGAAGAGAGTAGTGCTGAAGTATAGGAAATATTTAAATAATTAAGTTGAGGTGTAGAAATCTTTTAGCGAGTGATACATTGGGAAACCCGATGTTGTAGTGGTTATTGCCGCTGTCTCCTGAGCGGGGAGCGTGGTTCGATCCTACCACGTACCAATGTGTTTTTCGGTTTTCGAATTTCATATGTACGTTTATTCGGCGCTTTTTCCGTGCTTCGGCAGGCACATTAAGCCGTTGGTCCCGGTCAATATCGTTTAATACCGTAGATATTCAGAGTCAGAGGCCAGTGCTAAGCATTGGCGGCTTGAAAACTCAGTCCTAATCCTAATAAATGTATTGCGGAGGTCAGATGGCAGTCGCTCTGTGTAAAAACCAGTACCCTCGTTCAATCACTTAGATTAGGTAGCCGACCCCGTGAGATACGGGATAAGGGAGATGATGATGATGTTGATAAACCCTATATGATGTCAATCTTGGGAAATCGTACTATCTAAGTAACCATTCATAAGTCGTGTCGTCAGACGTAGAACGTCGGTTAAAATATGACGGATCTGAATTTAATACACATTATATTATCGTCATAAAAGATAGTTATGTTTAAGTATTTAAACATTTTAACAACATTCATCGAATCGCTCAAATTTAAATAGGTTATTATTCTAAATTGAATTTAAATTAACTGAGGCTAATGAAGTAAAATAATTGATTAATGACATGTCAGGCTGCTACTCTGCTCCATGAATGTGCCGACCGCCATTCAGACGACCGGGACCGCGGACGATACCCCACCACCCATTAATTATACTTACCTATTCATTTCCACTAATTACCGTCAAAATTCTCCGACGAAATTATAAATCCAAGACAATTTTCTCAACGAAACGTAAAACTCTCGAGAGCTCTCACAAAAACTCCGAGAAGCAATTAAGTAATCGAGACTGCAGATACACAAGTTAATTGATACCAAATTAAAAACACTGAACCGTGAATTGATTCACTGCCATTTCATTCTAATTTCAATTTGAAGAGACCAATTTTTCCTAACTGGAAATGACGGGATCCGCGCCAGATTCTTTCCTAAGTTCTTCGTATTTTCTCGTTACGGCAAAAACTCGTAATCGTCAACATTTTTCGCGGTGCGACCATTCAAATTTGTATAATTGAGTTATTCGACTTTGGTGGACAAAGGCTCCAAACAATTGTTCCAATTTTTGCGCGGGCGGCTTCAAACAGAAGAAAATGGGCAAGAAAATATTCATTAAATTCAGTTTTAAATGTGACTGTGGTGGCGGTTTTCCTTTGAATGCTGATTTTGCAGAAATAATTGCGGCGGCGAGACGAAACGCTTTCACTGAAATATTTCGTACGTTTATGCTTACGGCACACATTAACGAACTTTTCTAATCTGAAGAATTTTCAGGCTTGTCATTGGATAAATTCAACTGTGATTGTGTAGGTTCAGCTAGATAAAGTCAGGGGTCAAGTGTGGCCATGCCACGTAGGTAGTAGTAACTATATAAGGTCATTTTAAATCAAGTGCAAATGTTGAAACGTTTGAATCTACCCATGAAACCGAACAACTTTCCCTAAGGAGCATAGGTCGAAATACGAAAATCAAAAATTTACTTCCCATACTAAGTGCGCTATCAGCTGGTGCATTTTGTATGGAAGGTCCAATTTTATTCGTTTTTCGACCTATGTTCCTTAGGGACAGTTGTTCAGTTTCATGGGTAGATTTACACGTTTTAATATATGCGCATAATTAAAAATGACATACATATAATTACGCCTTTATCTCTAATGGGGTAGGCAGAGCGTAAACGACCTAAACAAAGGTCGTTCCCCCGCGTCTGACAAAGTCTTGAGGGCCATTCAAGAAAGATTTGTACGTATATTGCTGTAGTGACAGGTTGTCAGCCCAATGCCTAAATTACAATATGCTGAAACCCTCAGATCCCAGGTTTTTACAGCATGCTCGGGAGGAAATGCAGCTGGCGCATTCTATGTTTTTCTCTAACTCCCAGTCTATAATATATAAAAAAAGGTCATTTTTAATGACCTTATATATTATAGACCATTTGGCTTACGACCACCCTCCTACCAGGACCTAGAGCACCGGGGTCTGAATTTAAGCAACTGGCTGTGTTCCGTCAGTATATGGAGATGCCAGTACCTTAAAGGATTCTGGGTGTACTCGCTCCATCGTTGACTCCATCTCCAATTTTACCACTCGCTTTTCAAACTCAAAATCAAACCTATTCGATATAATAAAATAAAAGAGTAAATAATATCCTCAGTACTGCCAACCCACTTTTACCCAGTTTCATTCGATTTATTTTATGTGGAAGGCGCTTATCCGCTATTCGGTTTTAACGGAAAATTCGTCGGCGTCTATCAAAAAAGAAAAAAAAATGCCAAACACGATTCTAGGCCACATTTTCACTTTGAATCGTAAACACCCACACGCTGGCTTTGTGATATGAAATGGGCACTCACTTATCGTGTTATCGTTTTTCTGAATATCAGATTCAGAAAAAGTAGACTTATTATACCTACCTACTTAGCTTATGTACTCATGATCGTGAATTTTCTTTAAATATACCTAAATCAGATAAGCAGGCGAATACAGCCGTTTCAGGTGCGGTTACGATCCAGTGAAGTAAGCATTCTTTACTGTGTATATAACATTGCGTTCGCCAACCCAATACATACATACAAATAATCACGCCGTTACCCGTAATGGTGTAGGCAAAGCGTAAACGACCTAAACAAAGGTCGTTCCGCCACATCTGACAAAGTTTTGAGGGTTATTTAAGATAGATTTGTAGGCCTATCGCCCAAATTGCAATATACAGAAACTCTCAGATCCCTTAGATGATTTTTAGAGCATGCTCGGAGGAAATGCTGCTGGCACATTCTATGTTTTTCTCCCAGCATGGAAGAAATTGAATCATTGCCAATATGGGCCAGTTTAGCACTTTATCCAATCTAAAGAATCCCATGGTATGTCATTTTTTTTATTTATATTGTGTTAGTCAATACCCGCTCCCACTCTCAATATCACCATGACCGTAAGACGTTCAATCGATCAACGCTCAATCGCAGCGGGTCGCACTATCTTCAGGCGCAATCTCCTCGCTGTTGTGAGCAAAAATTGTGCTCTTAAACTGCTCTTTGTAGACCTATCTATCATAGACTTATCAACTAGGTGTTATGAAGGGCATGAAGATTTTGGATAAAGTGGAGTGAAACACCTTTTATGGTATTTCATGAACTCTCACGTTTGTCAATATTAGATTGATTTTTGGTGAGTGTCCAATACTTCGATGCAGTTGCATGCATCATGATCACGAGGCGATTTTTATATGTCAACGTAGCACACTTACAATTTTTTGTTATTTCCGGTAACACATATTCTCCCATTTTAATTTATATCTCTATTTGAAATATATAATAGAAAGTGATTTTCAAAAATAAGCCCGATATAAAGGACTTATAAGACATTTGACTTTGCCTTATACCCAAACATGACAAGAGGCTTACATGATAACGTGTGACATCAAAAGCTTTACAAGTGGGTCTTTAGTATCTGTACACAACTTAAGATCACTTTCAAAGACCATTGGCCGACGAACCGCTTATGAGGCAAGTTGACGTGTTTTCAAGTACCTGTATTCAATTGACTTCCAAGCTGGACTGGGAGCGAAAGAAAAACTTAGAATGTTTCAGCTGCATTTCCTCCCGGGCATGCTGTAAAAATCAGCTAAGGGATCCGAGGGTTTCTGTATATTGTAATTTAGGCGATGGGCTGACAACCTGTCACTACAGCAATATACTTACAAGTTTATCTTAAATAAACCTCAAAACTTTGTTAGACGTATCGGAATGATCTTTTGTTTAGGTCGTATACGCTCTGCCTACCCCATTAGGGATAAAGGCGTGATTATATGTATGTATGTATGTATTCAATTTGTACAAGATAGCACGAAATGAAAGGTAGGTATAGTGTTATGGTTAAGAGTAAAACCTCAGTTAGACAGACTGTATTGGTATCCCAAAAACCACGATTGTTTGAGGAATTATGGCGAAAGAGATGTTATATTTTAGAAGACTTACAAGTATGTAGAAGTAATTGCACTGTCCCAACAAGTCAGAAAACATCTCACAACGTAATAAAGATCATTTAAATCTAACCTCAGTCCTCCAAATTAGGTGCCCAAAGCAGATCACTTGACCACAGAGTCAGTTTAATTTATGTACCGGGCATATCATTGTCACCTGTAAACTAGCTCGTCAACAAATACCCGGTATTAAGTCAGCTTTGCGCCTTCCAGCACATGGGCGTGGCGGTGTTATTAAAACGACGCCAGTGCGAAAGTGCCTTTATTCTAGGTTTTGAGCACCATGATGTATTTATATGTTACGCCTAAAACCCTCTTAATCGTCATCATTCATCATTATTTTGAAAAACTGCCTCCGTGGTGTAGTGGATTTCCCCTGGGAATCGAACCCACGACCTCCGGATCGTAAATCCATGGCTCTGACTACTAGACCACGGAGGCAGATGTCCGTCGGGTTTCGCGTTCTGGTATTTCTTCAATACTACTTCGCGGAGTGATCGTTCACCATACCACCCAAAACAAAAGTCAGCATTTGAGCATTTTACAACGCCCAGTTCACGAAATGTTACGTTTTTCGGCCAATAATCGAATTTTAAGCGTAACAGATACACCTATTTATCAACCAGGTACCTTACCCGAAGACCTAACAATCCAACAGTAATCAAATATCTAGGAATCAAATCAGTTCACAACCAACGAGTTAGCAAGAAGACATCTTACAAGTGCAGTTCCGCAAGAAATATCCCGCGAATGCACCTGCA
Source organism: Scrobipalpa costella (assembly GCA_949820665.1). Classification (NCBI taxonomy): domain Eukaryota; kingdom Metazoa; phylum Arthropoda; class Insecta; order Lepidoptera; family Gelechiidae; genus Scrobipalpa; species Scrobipalpa costella. The sequence goes on from OX463312.1 coordinate 12,839,229, forward strand.
CTACCAAGGAATGAAGATCACGTTCCTCGATAACGTCTTCTATGTGCCAGTGGGTTGTGTGCGCTATTTTCTTATTTGACTTGTGGCTTTTGCACGTGATGTGACAATGCAATATTAAATACTACTTGCAGATTTTTTAAATGCTGAATAAGTAGATACAGAAAATGGTTTTTTTTTTACATTTAAAGCTAAAAAAATCTAAAAAAAAAATGCTATAGATGGCCGTCTATTCTACTTGATAGCGATGGAATTAACAACTCCTTACTTTAGCTTTCCATTGCATCAGGCAGAATATACACAGTTAAGACGAAACAATATCCACAAGTAGGTACATACATACATACATAAAATCACGCCTTTATCCCTTACGGGGTAGGCAGAGCGTCAAACTCCTCGTAAAAAGCGCTTTCGCCACGTCTGACAAAAATTGAGGGAAATTTTAGATTGTAATGTGTATTGCTATAGTGACAGGTTGTCAGCCCATCGCCTAAATTACAATACACTGTAACCCTCGAGTCCCTTTTGCTGACTTCTACAGCATGCCCAGGAGGAAGGGCAGCTGGAACATTCTATGTTTTTCTATCTCTCCCAGCCCAGCATGGAAGAAAAGTAGGTAACATTGAAAAATATATTTTTTAAAGAAACCATAATATTAGATCCCAAAATAATAAGTAAATAGTTGGTTTCATTCGTTTTTTACATCGGGTGAGTTAAATAAGACCATCTGCATAGTTCTCTCAATATTACACATCCTAAAGGAAACTATGTATTTCTGTATTATGTGAAAGATTTACACTTCACAATTTCTTCTAAAACGCGTTCACTTTAAAACCAAATGGAACCATATTTAAATCGCGTTTAGCATTAGTTTCTAGTAATCTGCACTCTAATCAAAGTTGCAATGGAGTTGGCTTGACGACTCACAAGCGGGAACTGTCTTGATGGAAGTAAGCAACTTGTAATTACATTTCTGATATAACACGCTAACTTGTCGACGAGATATCTCAACCACAGGTGAAATAAGGAACAGTAAAATGTGTGTAAGGTGAGCTGAGATCAATAATCCTGACGCCAGCCCAATTTGAATCTGTCTTCAGAAAGATCCCACATAAGCGTTGGGCGCCCCCTTCTTGCATATCACAATTTTTCAAACATCAGCGAAGATGACTAGATCTTGTTGTATTCCGTAGCTGTCAGGTTCTTCTGTTAAAATGACTTCTGACTGGCTTCATTGTTGACTCTGTCTTACTTACAAACACCACTTACCACTAGGTATAGGTAGAGACAAAATCAAAGCTATCGTAATTCCAGATTTAGTATGCATAATTAAAGAGTTTCAAGACCTTGAAGATAATTAAGTTATCATAATTAGTTTTACGGACATACTCGTGCTAATAAGTTGTATCTAGTCGTAAACCGGTGACCTATCAAAGTAGCGTCATGCAGCGAAGTTTGTTGGAGAGCGGAGCAGTGTGATGCGCCAACTTCGCGCCGATTTAAACACTTCTACCAAAACGTTTCGCTGTACCTACTTAGGTAATTAGGCCTTGAATGTTTAATACCTCTCTACATCCATAATATCACGCTTGTTCTTTTGAGGTAAGCGTGCGTTATGCGTTATCTGTAAGAGTAAGAGGGCATTAACGGAAATGTGAAAACCAATTCACTACATCTGACAAATATAGATCTTTTAGATAAGACTTTGTATTTGCTGTGGTGCCATGTTGTCAGCCCATGACCTAAATTGCAATCCCGCAATTGACTTATACAGTAACCCCGGGAGAAAAAGCAGCTAGTAACTTCTATATTTTTTTAATATTTCCCAGTCCAGCAAATATAGAAAATTGCTACAAGCACTGACCTTCCTCGCCGAACAATTCTCAAGCAAAACAGCGCGTCTAACCCAAACAACTCTGGATCAATATTCCACTGCGAGTGAGTCTAGGAACTGTGGACGCAACTTAGAAACAGCATCTGGCACACATCCAGCAACGAACGTAGCGGAACACACAACGAACTTTATGAGCGAATCTATTTTCAAAGGGGGATACTAGAAATTATTCAAAAAAAATATTATTTAAAAATTACCTTGTTTAAGTTAAAAGCACAAGTCCCTAGTAGCAAAATCATCTTTATGACACGTAAAAATTATCTAAAAATTATCAACAGTGGCGTCAATTCTCGCGACATGACACTCATTCTAATTCTTAGTAGGGCTGTCACTTTCTCAACGTTGCCATAAGAACAGGATAACTCAAATAAGCACATGGCTTTGACATTCCTAATTTGACGTATACCCTTTAACAATTCGTTGGCTTTTACCCTACTCCTTCTGTTTTCTTTCGACGTTTTCCATCGAATCAAACAATAATCTAAAACTATTGATATTACTTATATATTATGTCGCAGGATTATGATAAAATCAGTTTATGATCAAAAACTAGGATTTTGATCAAAACCCCGGGCTTTGACCAAATATTAGTCCTAATCCGGACTTTGACAAAATCTTAGACTTTTCTCTGGAAAACCGGATTCTGATCAAAATTCTAGTATTTATATCAAAATACCGATTTGAACATAATCCTACGACGTATATAAATATAACTAGACCGTGCTACAGTTGAAACTATGAATGTAACTTAGAAATACCAAGCCTTTGGCTGGTATCCAGAACTCAACGAACCATTACATAGAGACCGAGGTTGTTTTATATCCAGGTAGGTCAAAATACGGAAAGGGAATTGGTGCTTGGGTTCTATATTTGTTTTACGATCAGCTGATGGATTTTATAAGCGAATAGGGGTTTGTTTTGCTTCGTAGGTCTAGGTTTTATACAGGGTGTTAGGGACAGCGTCCCGCAAACTTATAGGGGTTGCTTAGTCAACGAAACTGAACAACTATCAGCTTTTGCTTTTCCATACAACTTGTCTGATCGAGGTGATCATTCTGTGTAGGAAGGTCTATTTTTTATTTTATCTCTTGAAAGAATTTTCATGTGAATGTTGTTCAGTGTCATTGACTGAGCAACTCCTATCAGTTTGCGGGACGCTGTCCCTTACACCCGGTTTGGAAAAGAACGTTAACTCATATTTATAGGAATATTGTTATTTTTTTATTTGTGAGGATCGGCTATTGATTGACTCTACCGGGACTAAATGGTCTATATTGCTCTATGGAAGTTATGAGACATGATTGAGACAGAGTCGATGTTAAACCAACAAAAAGTCTTTATATGCTAACATTTAAATTGATTAAAAACGGAAAATTTACCGTGGTTTTTCATTTTTAGAGTCGCTCCGTGATCATGATGCATGAAACTGCATCGAAATATAGGACACTCACCAAAAAGTTGGAAAACCACGGTACATTTCCCGTTTTTAATCAATTTGTTGTTGATAGCCGTGGGAGTTTTAAAAATGATAAAAGTTAAACTTTGGTGGGATTGGATCCACGTTCTTCATCAAGTGTTTTTTTTATAATCGGGTGTAAGGGACAGCGTCCCGCCAACTAATAGGGGTTGCTCAGTCAATGACACTGAAAAACTTCCACTAGGAACTTTTTTCAGGAAGAGAAAAAGAAAATTGGTTTTCCATACAAATTGTCCGATCGAGCTAAACATTTTGTATGGAAAAGACATATTTTTTTCACGTACTGAAAGAAAATCTGGGTGGAAGTTGTTCAGTATCATTAATTGCCCCACCCCTATCCGTTTGCGGGACGCTGTCCCTTACACCTGGTTTTCTACTCGCACTTTCTTAACCGACCTGAATTTCTTCTTAGGTTTATGTAAGGAAACTATATTTTATAACTCTGTATTGTACAGTTTTATAATAAGCCAGTCACGCTTCTAAGAAACTGCTCTCAGAGGATAAACAAATTTCTATTCATCGAGCAAACTCGCGCCTCTACCTTCACAGACAATAATACAATCTGCATTTTTATGCAAAGTATTTACTTGGCCATTTTCTGTTTTCTTTATGCCGGAAAGAACAATCTCTACACGGGTAATGTACTCCTTTTAAAACGCGTTTTGGTCTTACTTTACATCAAAGAACAATACGTACAATACCGGGTGTAAAAAAATTCTGAACAGCTTTAGGGTGCTAATACCCATAAAACTGAACAATTTTCCCCAAGGAACACGATTCGAAATATGTAAAAAGAAATGGCCTTAATGGTGTAGTCATTTTGTATAGAAATAAGCCATTTGTTTTCATATTTCGAATTATATTCCTAGGGAAAAAATATTAGTTACATGGGTCCATACCACACCAAAGAGCCCGATGGTGTAGTGGATAGGGCCGCTGCCTCCTGAGCGGGGAGGTCGTGGTTCGAATCCCACCACGTACCAATGTGTTTTTCGGTTTTCGAATTTCATATGTACGTTTATTCGGTGCTTTTTCCGTGCTTCGGAAGGCACGTTAAGCCGTTGGTCCCGGTTAATATCGTTTAATACCGTAGATATTAGTCATGAGATATTAGTTATGAGATTATTAAGCCATATCAGAGGCCAGTGCTAAGCATTGGCGGCTTGAAAACTCTGGACTTAATCTAGGATTAGGTCTGGTTTCCCTTCTGGGTTGATGGCAGTCGCTCTGTGTAAAAACAAGTACCCTCGTTCAATCCCCTAGATTAGGAAGCCGACCCCGTGAGATACGGATTAAGGCTAGGAAGATGATGATGGGTCCATACCACACCCTAAATTTTAGTCAGCAATTTATATTACACCCAGCATGTTGTTAGTTCCATGCTGGCCTGGGAGCGAAAGAAAAACATAAAGTGTGCTAGCTACGTTTCCTCCCGGGCATGCTGTAGAAACCAGCTAAGGGATTCGAGGGTTTCAGTATATTGCGATTTGGGGCTGACAACCTGTCACTACAGCAATATACCTACAAATCTTTCTTAGGTAACCCCCCCGCGACCTTTATTTGGGTGGATTGCGCTCTGCCTACCCCATTAGGGATAAAGACGTGATTATATGCATGAATGTCGCTAGTTGTAGAAATAATTAAGACCATAATTTTCAAATAAATGGTTAGGATTCTGTACAAAATAGATAAGTTACTATATCTCGAATTGCTACGCAACGTTGTAGCCACGCTACGCCAATTCGTAGCAAAACGCTACAGCATTTAATAAGGTTAAGGTGCCCACTTTATGGAAGTGGTTCTCCATAATCTCAAATCTTAATGATCATATTGATTTCTTCTCGATTTTCATTTATACAACTGTGTCACGGCTATGCTATTTCAATTAAAAACAGCGCCCCAAATTCCGATAGCAAAGTCAAGAGTTTCGTGATTAAAAAGCAAAAATTGGATAGTGTTTCACTCTCATGCTCTGTAGATAACTTGTTTTGGACTGGAGCCAGCCGCGAGGCATCTGGGGCGTTCGATACTAGGCTTTTTCACTTTACCACAGAAGAAGTATGAGTAACAGTATAATGGGCTCCATTCTAGAAGTACATACATACATAACGTCACGCCTCTTTCCCGGAGGGGTAGGCAGCGATCTCATCCTTCCATATGCTACGATCCTTGCAAACTTCTTTCGCTTCATCTACATTCATCAATCTTTTCATGCACGCTCGTCGGTTTAGGGTACTCCTGACCTGACCTTTCCCTAGAACGTCCCCGATTTGGTCGCGGTACGTTCGTCGAGGTCTTCCCCTTCCAACATTCCCACTCAAACTCACCATGTATATCTGTTTAGTTGATTCTAGAAGTGCCGGCTAAAATTAAAATTAAATAAAATCTATTTGTCACTCTTAGAATAATAACATTGGAAAAGGACAGAAGATCTATTATCTCAGGCTTATGATTTATAGTCGGTGGTGTTATGCGTGTGTGTCATTTTTATCCGCTGTCATATGATATGACGGGTAAGATTGGCAGATACTGGAGAAACGTGCAAAAGCGTGTCAAAATCTAGCGGATAAAATATAAAACCATAGAATAAAAATCGCCTGTCCTTTTTCAATTTTATTGTTTTGAAAGTGACAGTGATATTTTAATTTTAGTTTTAGCCGGTGGAATCTAGAATCGAGCCGAGAAGACAGTTGTGCATTTGCCTACAAAGTGGGCTTTCGTACTAATTATTTATTTTCAAGCGAGAAAAGGTGCTTTCCCTTCGCGCCGCTTCGCACGGAAATTATCAGTGTTTCTCTACTATATTATGCATGTTTTATATATATAAACCTTCCTCTTAAATCAGTCTATCCATTAAAATAAACCGCATCAAAATCCGTTGCGTAGTTTTAAAGATTTATGCATACATAGGGATATAGGGACAGAAAAAGCGACTTTGTTTTATACTATGTAGTGATGTATGGAGTGAATTTTGTCACCCTGCACCGCAATAGATAATGCGATGACAGAGTTGGATGGTACTTGAATCGTATTTACAAAGCGATCTTAAGATTGAGAGTAATATTATAAATGGATTTGACAGGTCCATTTGTACTGAAATAACATTTCTGATACGAACTCTAGCCGTCAGTCTTAAGTGCTGCTTATAATTACGAGCCTAAGAATGGGATATCTAAAGAATCTTCTATATGTGAAATAAATAACATAAATATTTTTGCCACAAAATATGCTGCAAATAAAATTATTCTATACAGACATAAAATGTAAAGTGCATGCTAGTATTTATCAGTGGACATTGCATAGACTTTTTACTGCTCCTTTTATTTCTCCTGTGCCAGACATTTTTTATTACAAATGATAACGTGACGTTTTTATCATGATTCGTAGCGGGGCGGGGTAGGGGGGGGATGAAAATTGTGTTAGGTTCCTCGTAGCGTGAAATACGTAGTGAGATTGGGGGCTGCCTATCTCATCAGGAAATACAAGGTGTCAAGGTAAACTTCTTCCATGCTGGACTGGGAGCGAAAGGAAAACATAGAATGAGCCAGCTGCACTTCTTCCCGGGCTTGCTGTAAAAATCAGCTAAGGGATCCGAGGGTTTCAGTAAATTGCAATTTAGGCGATGGGCTGACAACCTGTCACTACAGCAATATACCTACAAATCTATCTTAAAAACCTCAAAACTTTGTCAGTCGTGGCGGGACGACCTTTGTTTAGGTCGTTTACGCTCTGCCTACCCCATTAGGGATAAAGGCGTGACTATATGTATGTATGCAAGGTAAACTAAGTCATGGAGGTTAATGCTCTCTTGAAACTGAACAAATTATTTACATTCGTCGAAAAGGAAAAGTTCTGAGGTAGGTACAATAAGCAATGTTCTACAAACAGAAGATGTAATATAGGGTTTTTCATTAAGGGTGGACAGATCTTGAAATGGAATAAAACAAGCTGTGTGTGAGATATTAACAAAATTATTATTTTTATTGAAATCTTAATAACGCTTATCTGTTTGGTATATGACAATATTTCAAAATTTTACGTTGTTTTTTACAGGGGCATAAATTTTAGGGAGCCTGTTTCAATCACTGCAAAATTAGAGCAAAAATTATAAAACAATTAAAAATATTTTCTGTTTTACTCAGCTAAACTTTATCTGGTCCTAATTTCTAAAATCCCACGCGTACAGGGCAGGCTGATATTAAAAAATGCCGTTTCAGAGACCTCAAAGGTCAGAACTTGGTTAAATCGTTCAAATTATACCGAACGTTCAAAATTTGTTTTATCAAGCCTCTCGTATCTATGCTACGGTGAGAAACCATTGCGTACTGCTAAACCATGTCATATAAAAAACACTTTTAAATAAAAAAAGAAATTTGACAATACCTTACACAAGCTGTGTTACTCCATTTCAAAATTCTATCCAGCCTCAAAGAAAAACCCTATATATTTAGCGTTAAGATTCATATAAAATAGATAGTACACAATTTATTTATTCTAGAAGCATTTACATTAATAATGTTCGTTCCATCGTCGCTCCACGTTTAGAGTTCAATAAACAACCTTGATCCAAGTTGATTTCCTTGTAGCTGTATACGCCTACATAGCTATAGATATTATTTATTTCCTCTCAGGCATGGAAATCAGAAACAGCCCCTAACTTATTAAAAATAAGGGCGAGTATTGATTATTATGATGTGAAATTTTGGCACGGCCCCAGACACTCTCCGGTGAACCTATTAGGCGGATGTAAATTAGCTTCATTATGCTTGTATAACAGCCTACAAGCACGGTTTGACAGAATCTAGAGGGCCCTCGAGAATAGCTACTGGCGCCCTCTAACATTCAAAGCCTCCATTTGTGTCAAGTTCAAAAGAAACTTTCACGATGCGCTCTAGTCTAGGCTGTTGGCATAGGGTGCTCCTGAGATTCTGTGGAAAATTAAATGAAACCTTCTTTCACACTGTCTAATCTAATCTCACTTGTGAATTTGGGCGCTGATAGAGTTATATTTAACGTTTTAAAACATGAAATAAAGAAACCAAAAATATATGGGAGCAGGATCCGAACTCTGGACTTGGCCACTAACCAATTGAGTTTATTATCAACTAAATGATACTTCATGAATGAGATATTCAGTTTCTACATACATGTAATCACGCCTTTACCCCTTATTGGGTAGAAAGAGCGTAAACGACCTAAACTAAGGTCATTACGCCACGTCTGACAAAGTTTTGAGGGTTATTTGAGAAAAAAAATTAGGTATACTGTAGTGACAGGTTGTCAGCCCATCGCCAAAATCTCAATATATTGATACCCTCGTACATCTCAACCGGTTTCTGCAGCATGACCGGTAGGAAATGCAGCAGCCACATTCTATGTTTTTATCTCGCTCCCAGTCCAGCATGAAAGATTTGGTTTCTATAATGTTGACATCCAAATTAAGAATACTTCGCACATTTTTAGTGTCAATAAAATTTCTAGGATAAAACAACATAATTTTTGTCACTTCCTCGTAAAAGAAGGACAAATATAAACAAACGAAACAAACGTTGGCAAAAATAGTCTTACATAATAAAAATAAGTTTATTTTGTAAATAGAGCGCTGGAATGCCAAGGTTATTGAAAGATACACAGTTGAGATCGGAAATATATATTTCTGGAGATTCTATTTTTGAAAATGGAAAAGATGGTCTGAATCATTTAATGTATTCGAGCGACTGCTGTCGCCTTCCAGATCCACTTATTCAATTCAACTCCGGAAAATAGGAATAGCCTTCTTAATTTAAAATTGAACGATCTACATCTACTAACATTTTCTCAATGAAAACGTAAGTGAGAAGTCAATTACGTAGTATATCTGTTATGTTCTTTTATCAGGACCTAACTACTTACCAATACCATCACGCCTGTATCCATAATGGGGTAGGCACAGCGTCAACGACTCAGACCACTTGTCTATAGTTTAACAGTTTTGTTTATGATATGACACGTATTCTATACAACTAAAAAAAACGTTGTAGTCCTTTTACTTTACGCTTTTACGCGCCTGACCGCCCGAGCAATGCGAACAATACAATGTACCCCCAATCCGGACGTCCTGGGTTCGATTCACAGGGGGGAAAACACAAAAGTTGATATTTGAGAATTATCACTTTGTGAATTTTTCCCCAGTTTGGTTAGGACATTGCAGGCTGAATCACCTGATTGTCCGAAAAGAAAAAGATTTCGTGTTTCGGAGGGCACGTTAAGCCATCGTCGGTCCCGGTCGTTGTCTTTGATGGTGGTTGTTACTCAAACCATGTCAGAGGCCTGATAGTTGTGCTACTAGGTGTTTTAAAAACTCTGACACCAGGTTTCATCGGGTCCAGAGACTCGACAGAAGAGTAGAAGAAGAAGAATGTACTTGGGTTCCTTTGCGCGATGATGTTTTAAGGAAATTTCATTTTATTTATGTGATTGAGTGTTTAAACTATGTACATACATACATACATATAATCACGCCTTTATCCCTAACGGGGTAGGCAGAGCGCAAACGACCCAAACAAAGGTCGTCCCGCCTAAGATAGAATTCTAGGTATATTGCTGTAGTGACAGGTTGTCAGCCCATCGCCTAAATTACAATATACTGAAACCCTCGGATCCCTTAGCTGGATTTTACAGCATGCCCGGGAGGAAATGCAGCTGGCACATTCTATGTTTTTCTCTCGCTCCCAGACCAGCATGCAAGTACTAACTATGTATAAGTACTAAACTTGAATTGTTTAAGTTTGTTAATATAATTTAATTTCTTTACTGTACCTATAGAAGTGGAATGTTGTGTCGTTAACAAACCCTATCGGGTTTAACGACACTGATTGTCATATTTATATATATATTTTGCAACTAAACAAATAAATAATAAACAAATGAACAGAAAAAAAAATGTAGGATGAGAGCTCGTTCAATATCAATTGAATAGTCCTTGGATGCCACTAAAAGTCTAGGACAGAACTTTAAACGAACATTCTAATATAGTAACTACTACTTTCGTCCTGGATTTGGGTGCCTAGCTTTACATTATTTATTTTAATTGTTTTATCATACCTAGTTTTTCTTTCCACTATTTAGGACATATTTAACGTAATTTCTACGAGTAGGTATATGCGAGGTAATATAATTTCAGCGGGAGATGAGAGTATCGCTTCTTTAATGAACCTAGCATTTAGTTATCTTTGACATATTATCATATCCATGCTATTTCTTCCATGCTGGACTGGAAGCGAAAGAAAAACATAGTTTGTGCCAGCTGCATTTCCTCCTGGGCATGCTGTAAAAACCAGTTAAGGGGATATGAGGATTTTGTATATGGTAATTTAGGCGATGGGCTGACAATCTGTCACTACAGGAACAGCAATATACCTACAAATCTATCTTAAATAAAACTTACAACTTTGTCAGACGTGGCGGAACGACCTTTTTTTAGGTCAATTACGGTCTGTCTACCCCATTAGAGATAAAGGCGTGATTATACGAATGTATGTATGTATTTATTGTCATATCCATTTTACTTTAAATTTCCTTGACACTCCCAAATATTCGAAAGGTACATACGACTACGAATGTGAAAATTGTCAACCTGCCGCAATAAAAAGCCATCTCATCACTTATGGACGCAGTAATCTCTGGTACTTTCATAAACAGTCGCATATACCAGCACCCCATCGCGATGTTACTCGTTATTTTTTGCGAGCGGTCGCGACTGTACACTTGGTCGAATTTATCGTTTTCATTCGCCAAAACCATGAATATTTAGAAGCTGTATGCGGTCACCCGCGCTCATTGGGTTTATTTAATAAAATCGGTCGCTGTGGTGTACGTATGGTCTTTCGTAGGGAAAATGTGTTCTACGTATATAATAATAATAGTTCTCCCACCGATTTTAGGTGATGGCGGCCAATCTCCCAGAGATCAGCCAACTGCTCAGGACTAGTTTTTGGTGTTTAGGCTCCTGTATCCTTCAAAATATATTTGTACCCTACTTTTAAAGTTTTACCTATGTAATATTGAATCCAATAAATTTTACTAACATTAATATAACTTCCTGGGGAATGTTTTCACCCGTAGTCCTGTTAAAGAATTTGATATTTTTCCACGGCGAGAATGGTCTATTTTGCTGATTAATAATCCTCCCACCGATTTCAGGTGATGGCGGTCAATCTCCCAGAGATCGGCCAACTGCTCAGGACTAGTTTTTAGTGCCCAAGTGTTTGCGCTAGATACAGGTTCACTCTCTATTCCGTTAAAATATCTTACTCTGATGGGACAGATTGACTGACACGACCAGAGATAAATCAGGCGCAGGACAGACTATTTACATGTCCACCCTGTCGGCTGTTGCATGGATCATCTTACTTTTCGGACAATCAGGTGATCAGCCTGCAATGTCCTAACCAAACTAGAAACAACAACACAAAGTCATTGTCCCCCTCCGGGTCGAGAGCCCATGGCTAAGACCGCTAGACCACGGAGGCAGTTCTATATAAACTAAGATGTGGAAGAATTAAGAATGAGCCCGATGGTGTAGCGGATAGGGCCGCTGCCTCCTTAGCGGGAGGTCGTGGTTCGAACCCCACCACGTACCAATGTGGTTTTCAATTTTCGAATTTAATATGTACGTTTATTCGGCGCTTTTTTCCGTGCTTCGGAAGGCACGTTAAACCGTTGGTCCCAGTTAATATCGTTTCACACTTTAGATATTAGTCGTTAAGCCATGTCAGAGGCCAGTGCTAAGCATTGGCGGTTTAAAACCTCTGACCTAATCTAGGATTGGGTCTGGTTTCTCTTCTGGGTTGCGGAGGTCAGATGGCAGTCGCTCTGTGTAAAAACCAGTACCCTCGTTCAATCCCCTAGATTAGGTAGCCGACCCCGTGTGATACGGGATAAGGCTAGGTAGATGATGATGTGGAAGAACTAAGAATTTAGAAGCAATGTTTTTACATATGCGTGGCAGTGGCACATTTTTTTCAGGAAAGATTAAACGCTCTTATCTTCCATGCTGGCCTGGGAGCGAGAGAAAAACATAGATTGTGCCTACGCATTTCCTCCCGGGCATGCTGTAAAAATCAGCTAAGGGATCTGAGGGTTTCAGTATATTGCAATTTAGGCGATGGGCTGATAACCCGAAACTACAGTAATATACCTACAAATCTATCTTATATAACCCTCAAAACTTTGTCAGACGTAGCGGAACGACCTTTGTTTAGGTCGTTTACGCTCTGCCTACCCCATTAGGGATAAAGGCGTGATGTATGTATGTATGTAAGATTAAACGCGCTGGATAACCCGGTATTAACGGCCAAGGTTTTAGAGATTTACTCGTACAAAAACCTTTATTTTAAAGTAGAGATTTTACCAACATTACTTACCAGCCTTTCCAAATCCAGTGGTCCTCCACAAAAAGCCTCAAGCTGGAATTTAAAACGCATTTCGCCTAATCCCTACTGCAAACAAAGTACGGATACAGTTTTTTTCACTGGGCCCATGACCCATTTCTGTAACAAGGGACACCAAAATTATATGATTCCAACGAAAATATACATACATATAATCACGCCTGTATCCCAAATGGGGTAGGCAGAGCTTAAACTATCTAAACAAATGTCGTTCCGCCACGTCTGAAAAAGTTTTGAGGGTTATTTAGATTTGTAGGTATACTGCTGTAGTGACAGGTTGTCAGCCCATCGCCCAAATTACAATATACTGAAACCCTCGGATCCCGTAGCTAGTTTTTACAGCATGCCCGGGAGGAAATGCAGCTGGTACATTATGTGTTTTTCTCTCGCTCCCAGGCCAGCACGGATGGAGATTCAAAAATATATTTGTATTTTTTTGTAACGATTTCCTAACCGGAATCACCAGCTTTTTTTTACTCGTGAAATGACTTGAATAAACACCTCATAAATAGGTTTTAAACACTTAACTTCCCAACGTGTCGGAATTTAAAAACCAAAATATTTTTTTTAATGGAATTATCACGTAATGCCTCTAAATTCGTTTTGGATCCCGCGGTCATGACATGTCCCCTTTTAAAAGCTAACAAATTATACACAGTTTCCGTATCCCTGCACAATATCTCCAACGGAAAAGTATCATTTTGGAGAGTTTTAAAACAGTTCAATGCTAGTTTATTCTTCTTAGCGAGTGGACCCGAAGAACCCTGGTGACAGAGTTTTCGTACCGCCGTAGTCGCACAGCTATTAGGCCTCTGACTTGGTTTTAAGTGACAACTACTTTCAAAGACAGCGGCCGGGACCGACTGCTTAACGTGCCCTCCGAGGCACGGAATCCTTTTTAGGAAGAATGCTAGTTTATCAAACTAAAACAGCTTTTGTGTTTTATAGCCTAGGGCTTTAGACTTTCTTAAACTTGGGTATTATATTTAGCATTACATTTTAGCACATATCGAGGGAACAGACCATTCTCCGTCAAGGCAATCAACCTATGAAAATTCATATTATTATGAACAAGGAATAACGTGTTATTCAAATATAATCTCTGAAAGAAAGTTCGAGCACCCAACAAGATGTCCATTTACCTTCGCCAAATAACCTCTTCACGTCCCTTTCAGAAACATCATCACAGCATATCTGTCTATCTCTTTCCACCTCTCTGGCGACCCACTTCACCTGTTTTTAATTTCGGGACGAATCAAGTTAAAGGAGCATGTTTTTACGTATGGTTTAACATTTAAAATGATTCGATTAAGCGTGGAGCTTGGGAGGTTCGTGAAAAATATGGTTGGAGTTGGAGTAATAGCCTTCAGAGTGGATTTATTTATTGCTGGTCCTCTTCTTCTTCTGTACATACATACATATATACTATCACGCCTGTATCCCTAATCGGGTAGGCAGAGCGTGAACAACCTAAACAAAGGTCGTTCCGCCACGTCTGACAAGTTTTGAGGGTTGTTTAAGATGGAACTGGATATTGCTGTAGTGACAGGTTGTCAGCCCATCGCCTTAATTACAATATACCCTCGAATTCCTTAGCTGGTTTTTCCAGAATGCCCGGGAGGAGATGCAGCTGGCACATTCTACGTTCTTCTGTTGCTCCCAGTCCAGCATGGAAGCATGGTTCTTCTTCTGTAAAGTATTAAATATGTGATAGCCCGTGTGATATGGGTTAGAATTGCATCACCCCATCTTCTTCTTAGCGAGTGGATTTTGTAGTCGAACAACCCGATGAAACCTGGTGTCAGAGATTTTAAACCACCTAGTAGCAAAGCTATTAGGCCACTGACATCGTTTGAGTAACGACCTCTATCAAAGACAGCGACCGGGAACGACGGCTTACCGTGCCCTTCGAAGCACGGTTTTTTTTTTATTTTCGGTCAAACAGATGATTCAGCATGCAATGTCAAATTCTCCATTGACGAATATCAACTTTGTGTTCCACCCTGGGAATCGAAAGCAGGAAATCCGGATCGTAAACCTATGGCTCTAGCCACAAGACCACGGAGCAGAGGCACTGTGACTTCTCGTGACTGTCGTAAAAGTCAACTAGAGGAATAATATCGGGGCCATCACAGGAGCAGAGATTGAATTGAAGTTCTTTTATTTTTTTCTAATATACATACATACATAAAATCACGCCTTTATCCCTTGCAGGGTAGGCAGAGCGTTAAACGCCTAGTAAAAGGCGCTTTCGCCACGCCTGACAAAAATTGAGGGCAATTTTAGATTGAACTGTGTATTGCTATAGTGACAGGTTGTCAGCCCATCGCCTAAATTACAATACACTGTAACCCTCGAGTCCCTTTTGCTGACTTCTACAGCATGCCCGGGAGGAAGGGCAGCTGGAACATGCTATGTATTTCTATCTCTCCCAGTCCAGCATGGAAGAATATAGGTTTTTCTAATATAGGTTACATTAAAATGAAATCAGATTGCATATCGTTTCATACACATTGTATATCCATAATTGATACACATATTTTATAACATTATGTCATGTCATGACGAAATGGAAGCGATTCCCACTGCGATACAGTGCAAACTAGTGCAGTGAGTTTCACAACTTTTTCTTGTGGCCTTTTTAAACCACCTAAATTGTACCTTTAATATGATTTGGCAAGATGTTTGTACAATAAAAAAAAATGCACTCGGAAAACGTTAGAATAATAAAAATAATATTGGACTCGATTCTAGATTATCCGGCTAAAACAAAAATTAAAATCTATTTGTCACTTCCAGACATTGGAGAAGGACAGGAGATCTATTCTCTCCGCTTTTTGATTTATAGTCGGTGGTTTTATGCGTTATCAGTATTTTTTATCCGCCGTCATATGATATGGTGGATAAAATTGACAGAAATACTAGAGAAACGTGCAAAAGCGCGTCAAAATCTAGTGGACAAAATGTAGAACCATAGAGTATAAATTGTCTGTCCTTTTACAATTTTATTATTTTGAAAGTGACTGATAGATTTTAATTTTATCCGCTAGTATCTAAAATCGAGCCCATTGTGTCCAGTCATAGACTATTGCAATTTCTCAGATTTTATCACAAATAAAATCGAAATCATTCCTGATTGCTTGGTCCTAGCGATAAGTAAACTTCGCAATCTTAGCAGTGGCATGTAAAACTCGTTACAGCAGCGCCACTACTTCTAATCCGTAAGTATAAAACACAGTTCATCCATGCTGGACTGGGAGCGAAAGAAAAACATAGAATGTGCTAGCTGCATTTCCTCCCAGGCATGCTGTAAAAACCAGCTAAGGGATCGGAGGGTTTCAGTATATTGCAATTTAGGCGATGGGCTGACAACCTGTCACTACAGCAATATACATACAAATCTATCCTAAATAACCCTCAAAACTTTGTCAGATGTGGCGGAACGACCTTTGTTTAAGTCATTTATGCTCTGCCTACCCCATTAGGGATAAAGGCGTGACTATATGTATGTATGTATGTAAACCACAGTTGTCCCCTACATTCCATAGTTATAAGGGTATAGGGCACACTTGAGCAAAAATAGCAGCATTTATTTCTGCCTGGATGAAGGGCCTAACAACCTTCGAGTCTCGCCGCACGTGAGCTGAAACCCAATGACGGAGGCTGTCCCGGCACGATCTAGGTTAGGCGCCTTTATCGAACTCGTAATGAAGGGCATATTACAAACTTATGCCTCCATGGTCTAGTTGGGTAAAACTTAGGACTCGGCACCAAGAAATCGAGGGTTTGGCTTCTATGGGTCTTTGGGCAAAATTGTCATCATTAAAATTGCAGCCAGCTTGAAATAATGCATCGCAGATTTGAGTTTTGTCGTTGAGACTATCTTTTGGTAATGTTAGTAACATTAAAAATATATTAATTAATCGTTATTATATTAGTTCAATCATGCTATAGAAAACATTTATTTTTAAAAGATTTGTTGACAAACAATCAATAAACACCAACTTATTTCTGTTTCAGTTCATGGAATTCTAATTATACCAAGACAAAGTCAAGGATACGCCCGCCCATATTTTAGTAATCGAAAATAAAATCATATACATTTCGTTGTTCAATATCAATGTTAATAACAGGTTAGTTTAATAATAACTTCATTTATTAATTCCCGATCGTTATTGAATACTTCGATCATTGATTTTATTTTTACTAAAAGTCCACAGACTGATGAAACTCTCGTTAAACCTGACGTTTTTAACTTTGGTATAAGCCAAAAGATATCATATTTATTTTGGCAACAGAACTGATGCAGTTTGCAAATGAAGAGAGAATACTGCTTGTTTACGTCACAGTCTGACGTCATTCACCCTTGGCAGTAGCCTATCTCAGGCTGTTTTGCTGTTTCAGTTAATATACGGTGACATTCTAGAGCTGAACTTGCAAGGATATGGCCCGTCTGCCCCTGCCTAGTGATGTCATAGCGTGACGTCATCGTCCTTTGTCTCCCACGTTTGTCTCAGTCAACATTCGGTGACCGTCGTTTAGCTAGAGGTAGAGCTAAAATTTGTACGGATATGGACCGTCTGTACCCAATAGTCTTTATCTAGTGACGTCATACCATTTGTGACCATTTATGTACAGCTGAACTTGAAACAGGATATGCACAATCAAGGAAATTGCTTTTTCCTATGTCACAGCGTGACGTCACCAAACTTGGAAGAATGTCTAATACATAATTTGGCTTTCCCCGGCGATATTCAGCGACCATGGGGCTAGCTGAACTTGAAACAGGATATCAGTCGTCTATTAAACGACCTTTGTGATGTCAAAGTATGACGTCATCATCCTTGGCAGAAACCGCAGACAGTTTGGCTTTCTCGATCGATATATGTAGGTAGAGCGACCATGTGCCTAGTTGAACTTGAAACAGGATATGAGCCGTAACCCAATCGGCCTGTACATAATTATGTCATGTTATAGTGCTTGAGATTGGATCTAATATCTAATAATCTATCTGAGACGTGTATGTTAACTGGAGATTCTTTGAATTTGAAATACTTATGACATGACTTATCTTTGCCTCAAGATCTTTGTCAGAAGATAACATATTGCGAGGTCATTATTGGCAGTGAGTGCCAGAATCTTAGCCTCAGAACCCTCAACAGTAACTCACTTTGGCTTGGCCACTTTTAAAAATTAAACTGTGTTAAATCACCGAACTACTTAACTTCACTGTACTTCATTGAGATTTATCATAATAAAAATTCTGAAGTATACGTACATAAGTATATGTTAGAGACAGCGTCCCGCAAACTGATAGAGGCTGCTCAGTCAACGAAACTGAACAACTCTCACCAGGGGCTTTTTTAAAGAGCGAAAAATAATTTATTTACAAATTGTCTGATCGAGTTGGTTATTTTGTATTATTTCTTATCGGTGCCTCAGTACTGAGGATCGTGACCATTAGCAAGGTTTATTTTGTATGGGAAGGTCAAATCTATTTTTCGTCTCCTGAAAGAATTTCTCGGTGAAAATTATTTAGTTTTGTTGACTGAGCAACCTATATCAGATTGCGGGACGCTGTCCCTTACACCCGGTATGTTATTATTAAAATACTAGGTATAGTAGTAAGTTGACGAAAATATTTGATGTCTGGTGTTGATGACGAAATGTATTTTACCAGCATGTACCATAAAGTTTATACGAGATTTTTTACGTGTTCATCGATAAATATGAGAAACGCGTGCGGTTGTGTAGTAAAACATGTCTATTCAGGGGTTTATTTTGCACAATATTTCACTTTTATTTCAACAAACACAAAAAAAAACAGTAAATAAATTTTGTTACTGCGGTATCGGATATGATGATATTTATTTTATTCGGGTCATTGCAACTGTGGCGCAATCATTCCAATAATTCAATACGAGTTTTATTTGAATAAAACTTTTAAAACACGGGAAACAGTAGGAATAACTATGAAAGGGAATGGTTTGTATTTTAGTTTGTAACAATACAATACAAATATTCTTTATTGCACATAAACGACACATTGTACAGGAACAAACATTACAAAACAAGCAGAGTACAATTAGGCGGCCTTATTGCTAGGGTAGCAATTTCTGCTAGGCAACCTTTGGGTAAAGGAGTAGTTTTCTAATATTATGCGGGATAGTGCAGTTACTATTGTAATGAATTTAAATAGAATACATAGACAAAGTACTTACTAGTTACATAAATACGAATAGGTATAATACCTAATAATAATAGTAACTAATAATCTAAATCCAGATTTTTGTCCATTATGCCACTATCAGTAACAACTGCCTCCGTGGTCTAGCGGTCTGAGTCATGGACTCTCAATCCGGAGGTCCCGGGTTCGTTTCCTGGCGGGCGGGCACAATGATTTTGTGTTGTTGTTTCTAGTTTAATCAGGACACTGTAGGCTGATCACCTGATTGTCCGAAAAGTAAGATGATCCATGCTGTCGGATAGGCATGTAAATAGTCGGTCCTGCGCCTGATTTCTTTCTGGTCGTGTCAGTCAATCTGTCACATCAGAATAAGAGATTGAAGGAAAAGAGAGTGCACCTGTGTGTAACGCAAACACTTGGGCACTAAAAACTAATCCTGCGCAGTTGACCGATCTCTGGGAGATTGGCCGCCATCACCTAAAATCGGTGGGAGGACTATTAATCAGCAACATAAACCATTCTCTCCATAGAAAAATATCAAATTCTTTTACAAGACTACAAGTAAAACCATTCCCCAGGAAGTTATATTAATGTTAGTAAAATTTATTGGATTCAATATTACAAAGGTAAAACTTTAAAAGTAGGGTACAAGTATATTTTGACGTATACAGGAGCCTAAACTAGGACAAGCCTGTCTTTTACCACTCCATAGAAGCGAAGTAAGCTTACATTTAAATAATCTGACTCAAAGAAACAAAATTAAATTTTAATTTTCTAATAGCCGTAGAGTAGAGCATAATTAATTCACTTTTATACACTGAAGTAATCCTAGAGTGGTTTTATGTGATTTTGTGTTAATTCCTTAACACCCCGTATAAGTAATAAGAGGTGTTAACTTAAGACCCGCAAACTGGAGTTGTAATCACATCGTAACACAGCTATGCCATTTACAGACATACCTATACAGGATGTGACTATAACAGAAAGGGTGTATGCACCCGAAAGAAAGTGAATCTGCCCATGAAACTGAACAACTTTCCCCATTCCCCGAACGTGAGCCATGAAATTTAAACAAATTTGGTCCTCCAATACAAGATTCATCAGCTGTTAGAACATTTAGTATGGGATGACCGAATATTTTAATTTTATTTCGTCTTATGTTCCTGGGAAAATTTGTTCAGTTTCATGGGCAGATTCACATCCTACATACATATATATAATCACGCCTTTATCCCTAATGGGGTAGGCAGAGCGTAAACGATCTAAACATAGGTCGTTCCGCCAAGTCTGACAAAGATTTGAGGGTTATTTAAGATAGATTTGTATGTATATTTTTGTAGTGACAGATTGTCAGCCCATCGCCTAAGTTACAATATACTGAAACCCTCGGATCCCTTAGTTGTTTTTTACAGCATGCCCGGGAGGAAATGCAGCTGGCACATTCTATAAGTTTCTCTCCCTTCCAGGCCAGCATGGAAGCACATTCTTTTGGGTGCATATACCCTTTCTGTTACACCATGTAGATATACCACATCACATGTATATGTGCATAGGTTTGGAGGCTTTGGAGCCCCAGGAAATACATTTTCGTGGTTTGGAATCCACTTGTGGCGAGGGAAGGAGGGTGCGATACGACCCTTGCATGCCGAGGCCCTTTCCCTGTTACAAAGACAAATACAGGCCGATTCGACATCCGCGAAAGCCTTAATACATACATAAAATCACGCCTTTATCTCTAATGGGGTAGGCAAAACAAAAGCGACCCAAACAAAGGTCGTTCCGCCACGTTTGACAAGTTTTGAGGGTTATTACAGATGATGATGATGTATATAGCTATAGCGACAGGTTGTCAGCCCATCGCCTAAAATTGCAATACACTATACCCCCCGAATCCCTTAGCTAGTTTTACAGCATGCTCGGGAGGAGATGCAGCTGGCACATTCTTTTTTTCCTATCACTCCCAGGCAATACACTATACCCCCCGAATCCCTTAGCTAGTTTTACAGCATGCTCGGGAGGAGATGCAGCTGGCACATTCTTTTTTTCCTATCACTCCCAGTCCATTTTCTTCTATCGTAACTAGTTACGAACCTCCGGTTTCGTACGCGGCCGGAGGGGATTTAACTACTTCTTTCTAAACTTTACCTACTCTTTAAACTGAGTAACTTTAGGTAAAGTAAATTCAACCCAACAACATTGAATGTAGAGCAGAGCATATAATATACATACATACATACATACATATAATCACGCCTTTATCCCTAATGGGGTAGGCAGAGCGTAAACGATCTAAACAAAGGTCGTTTCGCCGCGTCTGACAAAGTTTTAAGGTTTTTATATAATATGAAAGAAAGAAAATAATAAATTCGTTACGAGCAGGGCCCGAACCTGCGTCTCTGGAATGCCGGTCCATCGCTCTACCACTTAGCTACCGAAACGGTGGTGGGAGTGAAAACGCACATATTATTCTCTTTCTTTCATATTATATGAAATAAAAATCCTCAAAAATAGAGCAGAGCAGTTTATATCACTGGTAATTTTCTTAATACAATTTAGCCTATGTCATATTTAATTTACCCTTTATTTTAAATTACAAAAAACCATCTCATAGATAGTGTAAATTAGTAGTATACCTTATACATCATAACGCGGCAAACATTAACTCAAGCTTAAACTAAATAAGTAATATAAGTCATCTCACGGTGGCTTATCTCCCAGAGATCGACCAACTGCGCAGGACTATGTTTCAGTGCCCAAGTGTTTGAGCTAAACACAGGTGAACTCTCTATTCCTTCAATCCCTTATTCTGATGAGAGAAATTGTCCGACTATTTACATGCCCATTCGACAGCACGGATCATCTTACTTTTCGGACAATCAGGTGATCAGCCTTCAATGTCCTAACTAAACTAGAAACAACAACACACAGTCATTGTCCCCCGCCGGGAATCAAACCCGGGATCTCCGGATCGAGAGCCCATGCTCAGACCAATAGACCACGGAGGCAGTTTGCAAACTAAATAAGTACAAACAATACGGATGACATAATCTGATCTGATAATTAATAGGTATTGACCAACCAAGAACAATAGCACCTTCACAGGTGACTAGCCTCCGCCGGGAACTGTTCTCTTAACTAGCTGCTACATACATAAATGTAAATCTCCATACATATGTACAATTACCAACTCTAAGCCCTTCGACTAAAGACGAATTTACAATAGACGACCCGGAATGGCTCTGGCGTAGACAATTCCTAAGCCGAGTGCTACGAGCCTCTACGAGCTAGCTACGAAATGTCTACGCTCTAGCTACGAATGTCTACGCTCTAGGTACAAGAGTTTACAATTTGACTATGACGGTTTAGCACTGAAAATACCGTTTATTGTTAGATGTAAGTAGGTATATTAATTATTACATCCACCTACATACCGGGTATAAGGGACAGCATCCCTCAAACTGATAGGGGTTGCTCAGTCAACGACACTGAACATGATTCACTTGGAAATTCTTTCAAGAAATGAAAAAAAAATGTTTTGCTTTTCTATACAATTTTTCCTGATTAAAGTGTATTTTATGAGAAAGCCATTTAATTTCAATTATTTCCTGAAACAATTCCCTGGTGAAAGTTGTTCAGTGTCATTGACTGAGCTGAGCAACCCCTCAGTTAGTGGGATGATGTCCCTTACACTTCACCCCGTATACAATACAATCTAATGGGATAGACAGAGCATCAAATCTATCTTGCAATTATGTCAGTCACACAATAATATATCTTCTGTTCTACAAAAGTGAACATTTACGTATTTACATTGTGCAAAAAATCTTACACGTCTTTTTTTATAACGTAATTTTCAATATGAATGGTTCCGAATCTGAGTTCAATGTTCCATAAAAAAAACATAAAACCGCACGACATAAAATGTACCATCAATATTTTATATTCTCGAAACACAAAAGCCACCAATGAATTACGTATCGAATGAATGCTCATTCTCAGTTCTTGTGCACGGCAGTGTAACCGCCAAGTCACGAGAAAGAGTAACAAAAGCTTTACGTGTATAAAACTTTCAACTGTGAATTTGTTACATTTGCTAACATATTTATTATATTCCTATTGAATAACATTTTCAATTAATTCTTGAGTAGTTAGTTTCGAAAACCTCGATCTGAATTAATACAATAACAAACATGATGTTACACTCGAACAAAATTACATAAAACTTTGCTATCTTTTACAAAGTATATAACTTTTTTTGAATATCCCATCATAAGTCGCAGAAGGGAGGAAATGAGGAAATTCAATAAAAAGTAACGAAATTACTTTTGTTGAAAACTTTTGTTCATATACAATCGATTGCATATTAGTAGAATATGTATATCTAGCTAGAGATTGGTATTATGGGTTCTTATTCTTGTGTTTTTATTACGTAGCAAAAAAATACATACTCAGGCCACAGGGCGAGCACTCCATACAAGTCACCGATTTTCGTATTACATGCGCAATAACGTGTTCGTACAGGTTTGAAATGGGCTTATGTGTGTGTGTTTCCATAGTCGAAACGGCTCGCGTACCCGTTAGCGCGGGGGAGATGAGGTGAGGTAACATTTCAAGTCGGGGGTGGGATTGCCTCTTCTTTACCGTTAGCTAATATTGTATTTTTTTTTCTAAGGCTCTGATACGCGTTTGTATAGGTACATTATGCGTTTTTATTCCATAGCAAATAAAATCAGGTTCTTATAAAATATATCTTAAACAGTAAATACCCCCATACCCATACTTTCTGTTTATTCAATTCATCTAACTCAATCTATCGAACCATGTGCATAGGTATGTACTCTAAGCAAATGTTTTCGCCGCTAATTCTAGCATAAGCAGTCACGTTGAAATTTAGATACTCAGTTTTATAGCACATAAGGTACTCTTTGGCATGCTAGACTTGCTTTGCGGTTACACGCCTAAAGGTGTGGTATTTGAATATTCATCTCGATATTCTCCATGCACGTGCGAGTTGCTGATCGCTTTTCTATCAAATTATCTACGAGGTCTCACACGCCCGTTACTGCCAGTATGGAAATCACGGGACTAGCTATGATTTATGGAATAAAGCGACTTCATCACGTTACAGGGAATATTGCGGAGAGTAATGCCGTCGGTTATTCAGCCCGGCAGCACTCCCCGTTGGCTTGGGCCCAAAGACATTAGTCCGGCTTTACATCCCGCGATAAGGCGTCAAGCCATTATAAAAGAGTTTGAATATGCAGGTAGGTCATTTAAAAATTCTAGTCAAAAAACCACAAAGATAATAAAGCTTTTAAATTTGTATTGTAAACAAGATTCAGAATTTGAAAGAAAGAAAGAGGACGATCCCACACCATCGGATGCCGAAGATCGGGTAAAATTGAGTAGAATAGGCCGGAAATCGGACCTCAGTATACGACCGAAAAAACTCTAGACAGAGGAAGAAGAATAAACTAGATTCAGAGTAGGTAGTAAAAAAATCTATGATATATTACTCACGTGTTGTTCGCGGACGATAGCCGCCGGTGTAGGCTGCGCAGCGACATGGCGTACCCCTAGCAGGGCGGGCTGCCGCTGCCCTTGCCGCGCGGCCGGCGCAGCGCCCGCGCGCCGAAGAACGCGCCCTCCTCGTTGCAGGACTGCGAGCGCTGCGAGGCTAGCATGCCGGCGGCCGCGCGGGTCAGCGCGTGCAGCGGCCGCACACGCGCCCGCCTGCCCCACCCGCACCCACCCACCACCTCAATCTTGGCGGCCGCTCGCGCCTGCGCGCGCGACGCACTCACGCCCGCGCTCGCGCCACTCGCGCCGTCCTCGAACGCGCGCGCGCACTCGCCACACGCATCGAGCGCCAGCGACACCCTCGCGACTCGCGCACGCTCCGTCTCGCTCGCTAACCAGCTCCGCGCGCGACCACTGTCTGTCTCTCGTCCTGCTCGACGAACGACTACCGAAGGCTTGGCACTTGTGTTCACTAAACTAACTTACTAAGCTAACTAACTCGTAATTGATAGTATCGATTCAAGGCGCTTCGTCGTTTACTCGATTTCTAGTATTTGACTAATTACTTAATTAATTATTGTTGTGTGGCTAACTTCGCGCCTCCGGTCCGAGAATCTGAAACAAATTACAATTTGTAATTAGATCACAGAGTCGTTTCACGTCGTGAACGAGTCGAAAGGAAATTGGAATTGATCGACCCCGGTAGGTAGCAGGGACGCCAAATCGATTTAGGTGCGTGAACTAATGCTGAAAGTAACCTTTCGCCTTTGGTGAGAAGGTGTTTGATTTTAAAATATTCGGTTTTCGTAGAGAGTTCGTGTTCTGAACACAAACGTTCATTGTCATAATAAAATACACCCACATGAGTCATAAGTTAATTGAGTCACGGAATGATTTTTGTTTTGAGTGTAATGAGAATTGCTGTGTAGAGTAAGTTTTAATGAAACGGTCAGGCTGAGTCCGGCGAGTCCGGGCCCGGAGGTCCGACCCAGTTAATCCTTTGAAAGCTTCTAATCTCGACACTTCGACGTACGAAACAAGCGCAGCAGAGACTTTTACATTTTGTAGAGAATTCTGGTGAAATAGGTCAAGTGTAATTGTGACAAATGACAGAACGCAGCCAGCCTCTCCCTTGAAACTTTGAAAGAACAAAGGTGAAAAATATTTTTGCTTCAAAGTGCCCGCGAAGTTCACGCCACTTTGCAAGATATTCCAAGTTGACAGAAACTGTGCTTGTACTATATGAGTTTTGGATAGTATGTTGAAAAGGAAAATCTTGTCTTGGTAAAATGGACTGCTAAGCTACCTCAACCTTTGGGCTCAACTCATAGATCCGGCGTTCTGCCGCTATTTTGTTTCGGAACTACATAACCCTTCTAAATCCCTTCTTTCCCGTTTTGGCTTTACGTGGTTTATTAACTAAGTACATCAAGTCACATCAGCTTTTTACTGAGTATGAGTTTCCCCGATCGTGGAGTATTCGTTAAGCTCATCCTGGCAGGCGGCTTGGCAAGGTAATGTTCCCAAAAAACGGTGCTGAGCTGCCCGTTCTCCGGCCATACCTGTCCGCACTTACTCTGAATTTATGGGATCAAACAATTGTGTACCGGCGTCACATAGTAACTGTTTCCGTTGTCTAGTGGTCAGAGCCATGGGTTTACGATCCGGAGGTCCTGGGTTTGATTCCAAGGGGGGAGGGGGACAAAATTTTTATTTGTCAATTTATCACTATGTGAGGTTTTCACCAGTTTGGTTAGGGCATTGCTGGCTGAAACACATGATTGTCCGAATAAAAAAATTGGTTTCCGTGCTTCGGAGGGCATGTTAAGTCGTCGGTCCCGGTCGCAGTCTTTGACAGTGGTCGTTACTCAAACCATGTCAGAGGCGGAATAGTTGTGCTACTAGGCGTTTTGAAACTCTGACACCAGGATTCATCGGGTCGTTCCACTCGAGAATCCACTCGCTAAGAAGAAGATCACATGCAAGGTACTATTTTGCTTCGAAACTATATAACTCTTCCAAATCCCCTCTCTATATGTTACTGCAAATTTATCCTCTTGGCTTCTCGTAGTTTTTTAATGCAGCTTGAAAGCCGCGACATCAACTTCAACATGAACAACTTCTGGGAACAGTTCAGAGATTAGCGATTACGACAAGTTTTCCATTAAAAGTTGATCCACCCAACCCAATATTTATTTTAACACCTTCCCGGCAACGAACATGCTTTTGGTCTTTGGATAAACTTTAAAGTATACTGCAGTTATGTTGGACTGGGCGATAAAAACATGAGAATTTCCGGTCATGTCTATTGTAAAAGTTGATAATATGTAATTTCTTCCATGCTGGACTGGGAGAGATAGAAAAACATAGAATGTTCCAGCTGCCCTGCCTCCCGGGCATGCTATAGAAGTCAGCAAAAGGGACTCGAGGGTTACAGTGTATTGTAATTTAGGCGATGGGCTGACAACCTGTCACTATAGCAAAACACATTACAATCTAAAATTGCCCTCAATTTTTGTCAGACGTGGCGAAAGCGCCTTTTACGAGGAGTTTTACGCTCTGCCTACCCCGTAAGGGATAAAGGCGTGATTTTATGTATGTATGTATGATAATATGTAATGCTGTTTTTGTTGTATTGATTGTAGCCCTAAAAAACAATATTGTACAATTTGACCGAGTTAAAACGGGTTTTTATAGGCAAAATGCGAATTCAGTATTTCATATTACCACAAATATTACCCACTTGGAAAAGAGATTGGTCACAATAACAGCGGGAAAAGCGACGCGTTTCGGCCACAAGTTTTAAATGAAGGCAATATTTCAAACTACCACAAACGTACCGCTAAATAATGAGAGGAAAAGAGACAGACAGACAACCATCAACCAGCATTTCAATCATGGAGCTTTGTCGACTCTCGGAAAAAGAGAAAAATAAGAGTAATTTTCCACCCTTACCATCGCATCCATAAAATACAAACGTGAAATGAAAGGTTGCATTGCGAAATATTAAAAACTGTTTCGCGCGAAATTGCTACAGTGCCAATCTAGAGAAGCTTGGACATTCGGGCAGTAAAGTCATTTTGTGGGTGGTTGTTAGCGTTGGGCAGCATACACTTGATGTGTTATACATTATTTGAGGCAATTAAGCCATATTTATAGTCCATTTTCAATTGTGGATGTCCATTTCAAATGTCTCCTTCTACACTAATAATCCACTCGCTAAGAAAGAAGTAATATTGTGGATATTATCAATGGTTGGAAAGATAATGGGCTTGATTCTAGGTACCACCGGCTGATACTAAAATTTAAATCTATCTGTCACTTTCAAAATAATAAAATTGTAAAAGGACAGGCGATTTATACTCTATGGTTTTACACTTTTTCCGTTAGATTTGGACGCGCTTTTTCACGTTTCCTCAGTATTTCTGTCTCTAACTCATAAAACCACCGACTATAAATCAAAACCCGGAGGGAATAGATATCCTGTCCTTTTCGAATGTCCTTTTCTTTTTAGTCTGAAAGTGGCAGATAGATTTTTATTTTGGTTTTATCTGTCAAATCTAGAATCGAGCCCAGTGTTCACATAAGCAGAGTACCAGAGTTGCAATGTTAGGAGACAAATTGAGACGATTTTAGAAACAATTTTGATGGGTACCGGTTGGTAGATACATACATATAATCACGCCTTTATCCCTAATGGGGTAGGCAGAGCGTAAACGACCTAAACAAAGGCCGTTCCGCCGCGTCTGACAAAGTCTTGAGGGCCATTCAAGAAAGATTTGTACGTATATTGCTGTAGTGACAGGTTGTCAGCCCATCGCCTAAATTACAATATACTGAAACCCTTAGATCCTTTAGCTGGTTTTACAGCATGCTCGGGAGGAAATGCAGCAGGCGCATTCTATGTTTTTCCCTCACTCCCAGTCCAGCATGGAAGATTGGTAGAGGTTGGTAGATAGTCGAAGATACTGCAGCGTACTACGCTACGACGTAGCGTAGCATTTACGTAATAGCGTAGCATAGCGTAAAACTGTCTAACTAAACTACTCGTATCTAGCATATTTTAGTTAGATGGTAAATATAGGAGTCGACAGCGGTCGCCATGACCGAAAACGGTCGGAGGAGATCATTATTATTTACGCTGATCCAAACCTACATGTTATAATTTTATTAATAGGGTCTATTATTTTTGTTTATTTCAAAGAATTGTTACACAGAGTTATTATTTAGTCAGTACGCAAAATGATGGGGATGCTTAAACAACAAAACAGAACAAAATTAGCAAAAAAAATACGTTAATAAATCGTCCTCTCCATTCAAAATTGTGTCAAAGTTGTCATTTTGTATGGTTTTTTTTTTATTCAATATCTTCACGTTAATTTTATCACTACCATAATTTTATATCCGGGGGAGTATAAGCGGGTTCGTGACGGAGCGAGCTAGCTGACATTATTGCATTAAACATTAAACTCAGCCTGTTTCATGAGCCTGAAACTGAGCTTAGGATTTATTTGAACGGCAAATATTCGCTTTCGGGAAGCGTTTAGCTGTTTTATAGCAATTATGATTTATTTTATTACCATTTAATGGTGTTATACTAATTCAGCTTATCGAGTGTAATTTTTATTGGTTCATTAATAAGTGTTGTTATGGGCGGTGAAGGCGTTAATTGTAGTTTGATAAATGTGAGCTCTTGAGAGTCTGTGGCTGGCATTATACTGTAGTTATAAGTAAGGGAGCTGGGTCGTTGAATTGCTAATGCGGGGAAAGTCATCTACATATCTACAAGTAGGTAAGCTATAGGCTGTTTTTCCACTAGACATGCCGTTCATGGCACGGCAACGGCACGACGACGATGTCGACACGATACCGTGGCCCTGTTCTTCCACTGGATTGTCCACCTAGTTCCACTTTGATCATGCTACGTATGTATACAAAACACATGTAGTTTGGCAGGCCAGCGGCGATACCGGTGGGAAACACTGCCGTGCCATTGCCGTGCCGGCAAGTGAAAATGCGTGCCATATAATTTCATAGATTTTCGAACATTATCTCTTCCACGATACCGTTGCCGTGGACGTTCCGTCTAGTGGAACACTCCTCCATAGACCCAACTTCGGGCTCCTCGGGTAAATGCAAATGTGAGTATCTACCTGGAGTTTCGGTCACTGATTCTTGATCTTGAGTGACACGTGTTGAGCTTCAATCTAGTTAGGTAACTTATGGTAATAAAGATAAGGCTGATTGATATGTTGGGTACATTGAAATTTGTATACTCTCTTCAATAGACTCATTTTTTAAATAAAATTAAAGATCATTGCTGTGTGAAAAAAACGGTTATGAAAAGATAATTTCAAGATACCCTTTAAAAGTCACTTAGATAGTTAATAAGAAATAAATTTTAGAAGCTTTGAAGATACAGTTAAG
The DNA here is from genome assembly GCA_949820665.1 of Scrobipalpa costella. Classification (NCBI taxonomy): domain Eukaryota; kingdom Metazoa; phylum Arthropoda; class Insecta; order Lepidoptera; family Gelechiidae; genus Scrobipalpa; species Scrobipalpa costella. The sequence continues at coordinate 12,869,162 of OX463312.1, forward strand.
GTGACGATACCAGCTAAGTGGTGAAAAACTATAATTCACTAAAAACGCAGTGATTTGAAAAACTGGTCCAACAGAATCTAGTTATTGTAATTAAGATAGTTTAGAACCTTATCAATTAGCGATTCATAGCTTATTCTAGTAACAGGAAGAAAATTGCGAATAACGCCACCAACGGCGATTTTGCTTCCGAATGAATCGCTAATTTGTAAGGTTCAAAATTATCTTAATTACTATAACTTGATTCTGTTGGACCGGTTTTCAATTCACTGCGTTTTGGGTGAGTTATGTTCGCTACTTAGCTAGTACCGTCACCTTAAGATAAGAAAACCTCAAATTTACTCAAACTGAAAATTTGATTCCAACTCAATTTTCGAGAACTAATATAGAGTATAATCACGTCTAGGTAAAAGTTGTCTCGCAAAGACTTCGCCAATCTTCTTACGCGACTATCGTTGACCTCTACGACGTCCCTTAGGACATACCCGAACGCATTAAGTCTGTCTACCAGACGACAAATATCCTAACTTAAAATACTAAAGGACTAATTCCAGGTTTGAAATTGGCAACGGAGTCTCATCAATACAGGGTGAAAAACAATAAACAACTTCATAGGAACACAACTGCCGGGGTCTAGTGGTTAGAGCCATGGGCTTACGATCCGGAGATCCTTGGTTCGATTACCAAGGGCGGAACACAAAGTTAATTTATCACTTTGTGAGATTTTCAGCATGCAAACCCCAGTTTGGTTAGGACAATGCAGGCTGAATCACCTCATTGTCTGGTAGAAAAAAAATGCCGTGCTTTGGAGGGCACGTTAAGTCGTCCGGCCTGATGGCTGTCTTTGATAGTGGTCATAATACAAACCCTATTAAGAGGCCTATTAGGTGTGCTATTAGGGGTTTTAAAACTGACACCAGGGTTCATTGGATCGATCGAATCGATGCCCACAGGACAGAAGAAGAAGACCGAATGATAAAATGCAGATTTGAAATAGGATTCGAAGACTCATCAATACAGGGTGAAAAGCAATAAAACTTGACACAATTTTAAAAAGTAAGCAAGTGCGAGGGGCGGGCATCTTATTGATTTTCCGCTAAGTCTATTTTCGCAGTACTCGTCTTGTCCTAAATACGTGCCATTGTACGCGAATTCGCCGGGTGCTCTGCCACTCACCGTATAAAATTGCACTCGGAGAGATTGCTTTGCATTCTGTTTGTACCTACCGGGGCACCAATGGCACCATCCTTGGCGCCACGCGACGACGCGCCGCCAATGGAGATCGCAGATACGGGGCATCGCCCGGAAATTTCAATTTTGTTTCTGCGGATACCGACGCTTTTATAATTAAATCTGCGCTGCCTGTTGAAACTGACTAATTTAAATAGCTATCGGATTATATAAACGAACTTCCAATAACACCCACTCGTTTTAAAATCAGTTTCATGACACGTAGCAATAAAGGGCTCGATTCTAGTTTTGCCGGCTAAAACTAAAATTTAAATCTATTTGTCACTTTCAGGGTAAAAACATAGGACAAAAAGGACAGGAAGTCTATTTTCTCCGGTTTTTCTTTGGTTTTATGCGTTATCTGTCATTTTATCCGCCGTCATATGATATACATACATACATACATATAGTCACGCCTTTATCCCTAATGGGGTAGGCAGAGCGTAAACGACCTAAACAAAGGTCGTTCCGCCACGTTTGACAAAGTTTTAAGGGTTATTTCAGATAGATTTGTAGGTATATTGCTTTAGTGACAGGTTGTCAGCCCATCGCCTAAATTACAATATACTGAAACCCTCAGATCCCTTTGCTGGTTTTTACAGCATGCCTGGGAGGAAATGCAGCTGACACATTCTAAGTTTTTCTTTTGCTCCCAGTCCAGCATGGAAGAAAAGAAGAAGTCATATGATATGGCGGATAAAATTGACATAAATATTGGGGAAACATGCTAAAACGCGATAAAATGTAAAACTATAGAGTATAAACCGCCTTTGTTTTAGTAAGCGATACGAACACTTATTATATATGCCAAGAATTAACTTAGATCTACGTAAGAGAAATGTATTTTGTATGTGTATTCAATTTTTTTATGCATTGCCCCCGGAAATTCAGGAACTTCCACTGACTACTTTTAAAAGACAATTGACTCAATATTTAATTGAAAAATGTTTTTATACAATAGACGAATATTTAAAATGACATTTACAAACCTTTATTATTGTTTAAAGACCCATAATAGATATATTTTTACCAAAAAATTATGACTAATAATAAGTTGTAATTGATAGTTTGATTTAATTTATATAATTTTTTACCATAAACAACAACTTTTTATTGTTTTCTATAAAGTTTGATTCTTGTATGTCGTTATAAATTTTAACAAAATATTTGTACACCTAACGGTTGAGTGAAAGGACGCCATGTTATCTGTAAGACCAATATGTACTACTCTAGAACGAATAAAGAGATTTCATTTCCTTTTCAATTTTATTATTTTGAAAGTGACACATAGATTTTATTTTTTATTTTAGCCGGTGGTATCTAGAATCGAGCCCACTACTGGCCTATATCACGGGACTGCAACTTCTAGCGTGTGTATAATGAACAGAACACAACCAACAACTTTTCCATTTCAACTCATTCAGTGAACTTTATTGAGCAAGCAGAGGCGAGGCTGGAAATCCCTTTAGTTCATGAACGAATGAAACTCGCTCGCTTGAACGCATGAAAGTCTGTAGACCGGCGGCTATTTTTTTATTAGAATAACCTAAATTTTTCGTGAAAGGCTGACGTCATCACGTCAGCACACGATTTCTTCACATTACCATAACAATGCCGAAACGCGTTGGCACAATGGATGCCGGCTAACATTCGGGCCTCTAACAGTTCTGTAGTCGGCATAAAATCTAACGACGTTACAGAGCTATAGATATAATCTTAAGTATGCGTCTATAATAGACATTCACAGTAGGTACCCATTATTGTGGCATTGAACTTCCCTTCGAGGACAAAAGTACAAAACTTTGAATCTATACAAACCTTGGCCTTGTACACAACCGTTTAGTGATGTAATAATAGAGATCGTGCTACTATTGCTTTTACTGTAACGCGCGACTCAATATTTTCATATCTTTTTAGGCTTACTCTTAAGTAAAGTTAAGCCATAAGTAAACGAGACAGAGTCGAGAATGTAACATAAAACACTGGCAGTCTTAGGGTCGTATTTATAAAGCGATTCCAAGATTGAGAGCAATATGAAGTATGGTGTTCACAGGACATTATGTACTGAAATGACATTTTTGATTCGAACTTAAAATAGCTGTCAATCTCAAGTGCCGAATACGGGCCTTATATTCCTACTGATAAGTTACATCAAGCTGGTTGGTGACAAGAGGGGAATAAATACCTAATTATTATCCACAGGAAAACCTGCTTCATTTTCCATGCTGGACTGGGAGCGAGAGAAAAACATAGAATGTTCCTGCTGTATATCCTCCCGGGCATGCTGTAAAAACCAGCTAAGGGTTCCGAGGGTTTCTGTATATTGCAATTTAGGCGATGGGCTGACAACCTGTCGCTACAGCAATATACCTACATATCTATCTTAAATAACTCTCAAAACTTTGTCAGACGTGGCGGAACGAGCTTTGTTTAGGCCGTTCATGCTCTGCCTACCCCATAAGGGATAAAGGCGTGATTATATGTATGTATGTATGTATGAAAAATCTGCGATGACGTTTCCTTGGCGATACGCTAAAAGGATCCGATGGCACATCAAGTTTTATATTTTCCTCACTGTCCTATTTATTTCTTGTTCAAAAAATTATGAAGCAAGAAAATTATGGCTCGTTTTCCAGGTGAATAAGGTTCCCTAAGGACTACACCCGGTAAGTGACAGAATAAACCGAAGTTCTGGAGCAAATAGCTGATCTCCAAGGGATTCTTATAACGTCCAAACTACTTGCGTACACTTACTAAAACCCTAATCCTAACAAAACAGACTGCGTTTAGGTAGCCACAGATTTCGAACTATGAAAACAAGGCAGATTTGACATGGGGTCAAGATAAATACAATAAACTTAAGACTTTCTAATCTTCTAAGGATAAAGTCAGTCTAAACTAAGAAATTAAAATTCAACGTGTGAACTTAGAATAAACGACTACGGCATGTAACCCTAAAAATACAAGAAACCCATATAAAACAAAACAAAACATACGTATAATCTTTATCCCCAATGGGTTAGGCAGAGCGTAAAGACCTAAACAAAGGTTGTTCGGCTACGTCTGACAAAGTTTTAAGAGTTACTTATGATAGGTTTGTAAGTATTTTTCTGTAGTGACAGGTTGTCAGCCCATCGCCTAAATTATAATATACTGAAACCATCGCATCCCTTAGCTGGTTTTTACAGCATGCCCGGGAGGAAATTCAGCGGGCACATTGTATGTTTTTCTCTCGCTTCCAGTCCAGCATAGTAGTCTTTATCAAACAAAACAATCTCAGAAAAAACAAACGGAACAACACCCAATGAAGATAACACCGTTTTTCCCATCTTAGCTGGGTCTGCAGACTTAGAGTGAATATTAGATTTCCTTTGGCAGGATTAGTCCTTAGAACCTAAGGATTGATTTTCGAAGAAGGCCACCTTGATTTTTAAGTTCGGTTTTTTGGAGTGGGTCCGCTTGAACCATTGTGATGTCTCTAGTTCATCATCTCCCTAGCCTTATCCCGTATTTCACAGGGTCGGCTACCTAATCTAGGTAATTGAACGAGGGTACTGGTTTTTACACAGAGCAACTGCCATCTGTCCTCCGCAACCCAGAAGGGAAACCAGACCCAATCCGTTAGTCCGTCAGAGTTTTGAAGCCGCCAATGCTTAGCACTGGTCTCTGATATGGCTCAACGACTAATATCTACGGTATTAAGCGATATTAACCGGGACCATCGGCTTAACGTGGCTTCCGAAGCACGGAAAAAGCGCCGAATAAACGTACATATGAAATTCGAAAACCGAAAAACACATGGCGTGATTCGAACCACGACCTCCCCCGCTCAGGAGGCCCTATCCACTACACCATCGGGCTGTTATGCTACTAAATCTATTAAATCGAGTGTGGTATCATTTTAATATAAACAGAGGATGCATTATTTTATTAATTGATGACGTGTCCGGCGTGCCCTAACACCTGATCGTTGGATTTGCTGATTGCTGCATCGACACGAAAAGAAGAATAAGTAATAATATAAATAATAATAACAAAATGATATTTTAGTAACTTCGACTCACATTTTATCTTAAGATGTTTCTAACTTTTTCAAGAATAAAAATACCAGCTCATAGCCTTATTATCCCTTATTATCAATAATTATCTTCCATGCTGGCCTGGGAGCGAGAGAAAAACTTAGAATGTGCCAGCTGCATTTCCTCCCGGGCATGCTGTAAAAACCAGCTAAGGGATCTGAGGGTTACAGTGTATTGCAATTTAGGCGATGGGCTAACAACCTGTCACTACAGCAATATACCAACAAACCTATCTTGAATAACCCTCAAAACTATGTCAGACGTGGCGGAGCGACCTTTGTTTGGGTCGTTTTCGCTCTGCCTACCCCATCAGGGATACAGGCGTGACTATATGTATGTATGTATGTATCAATAATATATTTTATATCATTATAACTTGTTCTAAGTTCTATAAAAAATAAAACTCTTCTATTTCTAACAATATTAAAGGCTTAGAGCCATATCCTTAGGTTCTAAGGAGTAATACTGCCAAAGGAAATGTAATAATTAGTCTCAGCCCTATAATAAGGCTTCCAGAGTCCAGAGCCAACTATCTCTGGCAAATAACTTGACAACGAATGTGACACTGGAATGTCACTCCTGTTCACACACTACCTCAACCAAGTCATGTCATGCGAGTCGAGTACTGTAGAACAATTAGACCCACAAGCCTCAGGGAATTTTATATGGATCTCGAAATATGCAGTCCAATTTATTGGAAGATATGGAAGAATTCAAATCCGTGATTGAAGCTATTTATGGACAAAACAAATTTAATCCACAAAAATCATGTTTTTTTTAGTTACATCATCTCCTTTTTTAGTGTATTTTCGAGTCAAAGTGTTAAATACTGACCAATAGTTTGAAAATAAGCTTATAAGTATTTTATTTAATCCCCTCTACAACGTACAGCATAACAAATAGCGAGTGTGGCTTGGCAACTATACGCTACTGAGCTATTGAGTCAATGTAAATTGACTGCTGGACTGGGAGAGATAGAAAAACATAGAATGTTCCAGCTGCCCTTCCTCCCGGGCATGCTGTTGAAGTCAGCAAAAGGGACTCGAGGGTTACAGTGTATTGTAATTTAGGCGATGGGCTGACAACCTGTCACTATAGCAATACATTTTACAATCTAAAATTGCCCTCAATTTTTGTCAGACGTGGCGAAAGCGCCTTTTACGAGGCGTTAAACGCTCTGCCTACCCCGTAAGGGATAAAGGCGTGATTTATGTATGTATGTATGTATGTAAATTTATTACCGAAAATTTAACGATCAGTAACCAAGAGCTAGGCTAAAGGGGATTACAAAGCACGAATAGTGAAGGTAACTTGGTTTTGACAATTAGTAGATCAACTTGCAATGTAAATTCCGAACGTAACTAGAATCAACTGAGACTCCCTCGGAAACGGGAGTTACTAACTTCAGGTACAGCAACAGTGACTAATTCTGAGGCCAAACAAGTTAACGATGAATTTCACAGTAGCCCAGTTTTGCTCTATCTACATATGTATGGATTATATTCCTTTATCCCTAATGGGGTAGGCAGAGCGTAAACGACCTAAACAAAGGTCGTTCCGCAACGTCTGACAAGTTTTGAAGTTGTTTAAGATAGATATGTTTATTGCTGTAGTGACAGATTGTCAGCCCATGGTCTAAATTACAATATACTGAAACCCTCGAATCCCTTAGTTAGTTTTTTACAGCATGCCCGGGAGGAAATGCAGCTGGCACATTCTATCTTTTCTATAACTCCTAGTCCAGCATGGAAGAAGTTGCCCTATTGTAGAATATATAAATATTTCAAAAAGTGAAGCGCTATCTATGTCAAAGTTCAGTTAGTAAAGCGCTGGCAGTATTCCAGAGAAACAGGATCAAATTCTGCCCGCGTCAAATAAATTTGATAATATCTACTAATAATAATTGTATGTTATTTGTTATCTGAGGTTCAGAAATAAAATAATAGCAAAAAATATTAATTTACTAAAAATGGCACCAAATAAGTTAAAACAGAAATACGTGGTAAATGTAGTCCTTTAGTACATACTTGAACTATAGAATAGACAACTAGACATTTAAAACCACGAGTCCCTTGGCGCAAATGGCTCCTGACACACAAATCACTCCGTCCAGACAGATCTGGTTTAAAATTATCTGGGGATATGTTTGTCTTCCTAGGAGAGATGGGGGGGGGGGGTGATAAATAGGGGGTGATAAGCGTATGCTGGACTAATCTGAGAGCGAATTGAACATGGAATGTAGCGGCCGGTTTCTTTTTCCAAGAAAAGTTACCTACTGAAAAGTCAGTTTTGTAGGTATTCGGGTTCTAGTGTTTCGCAATATAGCAATAGGCTGAAAATCCAGACATCACACATTAATTTATAAAATGACCTACAATAATTTGACAAACGGAAAGGCTATTTACTGGGCCGCAGACGCTTTATAAACCGTGATTTTATGTTGGTGGTCAATATGTAGAAAACAAAAACCTAAACAAGCACAATTGGCCGTTCAAACGTTTGAAGAGGCAAACAACCTTAGCCAGACAGAAACGGCTCGTAATTGAGTCGAATTAAAGCCATGACTCCCACAGGCAGGGACGGACAATCACACGTCAGCCAAATGTGGCTTTCAACTATCCTTTGTCTGTACCGTGTGTAACACGCTTGTTAAAAGCATGATTCGAAATATAACTAGAGAATCAATGTATGACGTATTTGTATGTTAAGTGAAAGGATAGACATTATGGGCCGTATTTATTATCAGCTCTCAAGAGTGACAGCGAGATCGAGTTCGTATCAGAAATATTATTTTAGTACAACTGGCCTGTCAAATCATACTTAATATTGCACTCAAGTTTGAGATAGCTTCAAAAATACGAGCCTAATAGAATATGGACACAACAAGAACGTATTATTGAACGCTAATCATCAATCGTAATCGTAACAACAGTCCACTGCTCATGCATACTGACATTTCTCACCACCCATTGCAGGTGGGTTGGCGAGCAGAGTGGCTGATGTTTACTCACAGGGAACGTTGTTGCGAATTGCCTAACCTAACCCGTTTTCGCCTTTTATGACACCCGCAGAAAAATATGGATTGGAGATCCTATTCTAAACCAACATCACATGAAAAGATCTTATACCACCATACACTGGATGTCTGATCTGTCGAACTTCTCGGACTAGGCAGACAATGGCGTCGAATTCCAACGAGCAAATCGCAGTTGCAAGTTCCCCGCGGTTGCTGACTGCATTCGCAACCAACTTTGAGAGTTGCAATTCAGTTACGAATGTTAGGATGAAGCTTTTGTGTGTCAGAATATAAGGCCGTGGCCACGCTCCCAGCGAGAGTTCTGGAGACAACAGAATAAATATTTGCGGCAAATTTTCTATACGGGGGTCATGAAATATATCGTAAATTATTTCGCGTTACAAATCCAAAATCTTGATCAAGGTCAATAAGGTCATGAATGTTCATTAATAATGAGCATTGAGCGTCCTCGTAACATTAAACATCCTGTGTAAACTGTTTAAGTTATAATTAAGTATACCTATATACAATTCATACATACCGGGTGTAAGGGACAGAAACGAAATAATAAACTGACCGACCCATACAAAATGATCACCTCGGTCAAACAATTTATATGAACTAGCAATAATTTTATTGCGAAGCCTGAAAAAAAATCCTGCTGATAGTAGTTCAGTTTCGTTGAATGACCAACCCCTATCAGTTTGCGGAACGCTCTCTCTTACACTTGGTATTATTATTCAAGCGGATAAGATAATAACAAAACTACGATTATGTGTGTGTAATATTACGATTGGTCCCGATCTTATCCCAATACACAATCATACAGAGTGTTAGAAATACTATATTTACAATCCATGTAAGGATAGGCATCACCATTATTCTAGAAACAACAGAACTGGTTTATACAGAATTTCCGGGAAGACACGCAGCTGAAATATTCTACGTTTTTTGGTTTCAGTCTAGCATTGAAAATATGGTAGTGAAATTCAAAGTATAATTTAAGGATTTCGTAGTTTTCTTTCCTGACATCCTGTATAGCAGCCAACTGGGACGGGACCGAGAAACTCAATTATTTGGGGTCCCGCTCTTTAGATGGCTGCGGTTATGGTTCCAATCCACTGGGTTTCGATTGGCCTATAGATTTACTATCTAAAGAGAATAGGTATTATTAAACTACAAAAATCTCAGAATACATGACGGATCTTAGCACTCTTCCTAACATCCTGTATAGTAGCCAACTGGAACGGGGCCGAGAAACTCAATTATTTGGGGTCCCGCTCTTTAGATGGCTGCGGTTATGGTTCCAATCCACTGGGTCTCGATTGGCCTATAGATTTACTATCTAAAGAGAATAGGTATCATTAAACTACAAAAATCTCAGAATATATGACGGATCTTAGCACTCTTCCTAACATCCTGTATAGTAGCCAACTGGAACGGGGCCGAGAAACTCAATTATTTGGGGTCCCGCTCTTTAGATGGCTGCGGTTATGGTTCCAATCCACTGGGTCTCGATTGGCCTGTAGATTTACTACCTACAGAGAATAGGTAGTATTAAACTGCGGAAATTTCAAAATATATGAGGGATCTTAGCACTCTTCCTAACATCCTGTATAATAGCCAACTGGAACGGGACCGAGAAACTCAATTATTTGAGGTCCGGCTATTTAGATGGCTGATGTTATGGTTCCAACCCACTAAGTCTCGATTGGCCTGTAGATTTACTATCTACAGAGAGTAGGTAGTATTAAACTGCGTAAATCTTAAAATATATGAAGGATCTTAGCACTCCTCCTAACATCCTGTATAGTAGCCAACTGGGACGGGACCGAGAAACTCAATTATTTGGGGTCCCGCTCTTTAGATGGCTGCGGTTATGGTTCCAATCCACTGGGTCTCGATTGGCCTATAGATTAACTATCTAAAGAGAATAGGTATTATTAAACTACAAAAATCTCAGAATATATGACGGATCTTAGCACTCTTCCTAACATCCTGTATAGTAGCCAACTGGGACGGGACCGAGAAACTCAATTATTTGGGGTCCCGCTCTTTAGATGGCTGCGGTTATGGTTCCAATCCACTGGGTCTCGATTGGCCTGTAGATTTATAATCTGCAGAGAATAGTTATCAAACTGCGAATTGCCGGTCTGTACGCGTATATTGGATATGAATATTGATTGAATAGTTCTCAATTTCATTTCAATCTTGAAGGTTTCTTTGTCATCTTTATCCCTTATGGGGTAGGCAGAGCGTAAACGACCTAAACAAAGGTCGTTCCGCCACGACTGACAAAGTTTTGAGGGTTATTTAAGACAGATATTACTGTAGAGACAACTTGTCAGCCCATCGCTTAAATTACAATATTCAAAATCCCTCGGATCTTTTAGCTGGATTTTACAGGATACCCGGGAGGAAATGCAGCTGGCACATTTTATGTATATCTCTCGCTTCCAGACCAAAATGGAAGATACTTTGTGATTTCTATTTTCTATTAGTTTCGTTCTGCACTATCTTTCGATCTCGACCATGCGGCTTGAGGGTATCAATTACAAACTTGGACGGGAGGTTCCCCATCAGAAGGTCATTAACAAGGTCCCGGGCGATTGCATCGAGTCACCGAAGATTAATTACCTGGTTCCTGTCTGTCCTTTGCCCGGGTAAAACACGGTTAATACGTCATACGGAGGAAATTGTGTGATGGTTGGATGGGAGATGACATACATACATATAATCACGCCTTTATCCCTAATGGGGTAGGCAGAGCGTAAACGACTTAAACATAGGTCGTTCCGCCACGTCTGACAAAGTTTTGAGGGTTATTTAGGAAAGATTTGTAGGTATATTGCTGTAATGACAGGTTGTCAGCCCATCGCCTAAATTGAAACCTTTGAATCCCTCAGCTGGTTTTTACAGCATGCCCGGGAAGAAATGCAGCTTGCACATTCTATGTTCTTCTCTCGCTCCTAGTCCAGCATGGAAAATTAATGGAAGATGACATCATACTTCAAAACCGCCAGCAAATATAGAACGGTATTTTTTTTATGTATTTGAGTGAAATCTTAAAATTCTTAGAGAAATTCCCACAGCTTCATCAAGCTAGCACAACATACCGAATCTCTATCCCCTGACTAAGCCAGTCATGAATAAATAATATAGATTTATCCAGTACCAACGATAATCAGTTAAACTCAAGTAAAACGAGCCCATAAAATACGAATGTAAAGCCTTTTTAGGGTTCTGTAGTCAACTAAGGAACCCTTATCATTTCGCCATGTCTCTGTCTGTATGCCGCGCCCCTGTTAAAAACTCATCTATTAACATGAAATTTGGGAAGCAGACGCAAATAAGAAAAGTAAAAAAACAATTTAAATATATTATCTTTGAACCCTCCCATAGAAGTACGCTAATATTTTTTTTCTTAAAAATATTGAGTGGGGTGTCGTCACACAGTTATTTTAAAATAAAATAGAAAATTGCAGTATTTGTCACAAATTTGTTCCAGTGATATCCTCAAAATAATAAACATTTTTTTTTTAAATATTTATGTAATATAGCTATTTAGTTGTAATTGCAATGAAAACTGTAACATTTATAGTTCGCGAAATATTTAGGAAATACCGTTTCAACAAACTACCTATATAATCTGTCAAGTTGAATTGATCCTTATCGATTTCACTCACATAAGGTTGAATCCAAATATTTAAGACAATTACGTTGTTTTAAGTAAACATATAAGGCTACGGAACCCTGCATATATGCGTGTTAGACACGCTCTTGGCTCTTTTTTACTCCAGAGATAGAGGTCCTGACAGTTGCAAATAACTACATGTGGGCGTTTTAAGTGCATACAGCTCATTTGCAATGGGAGATATATCTCTACTTAAAGGCACTCCAAGAATCCATATTATTGCCATGCAAATGTCTTTGCAAATTGTGTTTATCCTTCTTTCACTACTAAGGCTTTTAAATGTTTAAATTAAGTAGAGTCCCTATTTCACATATCTCAGAATATTCGTAGATATCACAAATTTCCATTCTGGATGAGAGCGATACTAAAACATTGAATGTGCCAGCTGCATCTTCTCCCTTCTTCTTCTTCTTCTGTCGAGTGGGCATCGAGTCTATCGACCCGATGAACCTTGATGTCTGAGTTTTTAAACCGCCTAGAAGCACAACTATCAGGCCTCTGACAGGGTTTGAGTAACGACCACTATCAAAGATAGCGACCGGGACCGACGGCTTAACGTGCCGAAATCTTTTTCTTTTCGGACAATCAGATGATTCAGCCTGCAATGTCCTAACCAAACTGGAGAAAAATCCACAAAGTGATAAATTCTCAAATATCAACCCATTAGGGATACAGGCGTGATAGTATGTATGTATGTATCAACTTTGTGTTTCCCCCTTGGGAATCGAACCCAGGACTTCCGGATCGGGAGTCCATGGCATTAGCCACTAGACCACGGAGACAGTTTTATCTTCTCCCTAATAAACTGTAAAAACCAGCCAAGGGGTTCGACGGTTTCAGTATATTGTAATTTAGGCAAGTAGCTGACAACCTGTCGCTACAGCAATATACAGTTCTATCTTAAACAACCCTCAAAACTTGTCAGACGTGGAACGACCTTTGTTAGGGTCGTTGACGCTCTGCCTATCCCACTAGGGATACAGTCGTGATAGTATGTATCACAAACGCATTTGCTAATAAATCTCAGATCCAGTTTAATCCAGTACACAAGCCCCGACTACAACATACACAAGAACTGATATACATCAAACATAAGCCTGTCTCTACCAAAAGCAGGGGAGTTCTCTAATCTCTTTACCAAAAAGGCATTAGTATAACATGCAAATGTCAGAAACACTGTCTGTATACAATATACAACCGTTGTACAGTCAACACATCACACATTCTACATAGAATACTAGTTTAGTTCGTATTCCAATCGTAGTAAGAGCCAGAGTCCCGTTTACCCGCATTCATAGAGAAACGCCCTTATTTATGGGTAGGCACGTCGTTTTTGCTACACTACATCTAACCCAGTTGTGATACTGAGAGTCATTTCAGAAAATCTGTGTGTAGTTGCAGAACCCGCATTTTTGAATCACTAGAAACGAATTCGCATACGAAAGACTAACATTCGCAAGGTAAATTTTATGGAAATTACATGCGAAAGTAACGCTTTCGTATGCGCATTGAAGTTCGAGTGGTTCAAAAATACGACTCCAGGATAGCAGTCAATAAAACTTTAAACAATATACGTACATTGCTCTCGATCCTGGGCGAACTACTCCTTAACTAATTTTAAGATGGCGCTGTCACTTTCTCAACTTTGACATAAGAATAGGATAGCAAAGCAAATAAACACATGACTTTGACATTCGTAATCTGCTATCCTGTTCTTAAGTCAAAGTTGAAAAAGTGACAGCGCTATATTAAAATTAGTGTGGCCAGAATCAAAAGCATTTTATTTTATTTTTATCGCTCCCAATCCAGTATGATAAAGTGGGGTCCACTCCCAGTACAATATGATCTGTAACGAATGTTATCAAATAAATTATCATTTATTATACATATAATCACGCCTATATCAATAGTGGGTAGGTAGAGCGAAAGCGACCTAAACTAAGGTCGTTTCGCCACGTCTGACAAAGTTTTAAGGGTTATTTAAGATAGATTTGTAGGTATATTGCTGTAGTGACATGTTGTCAGCCCATCGCCTTAATAACAAATAGTAAAACCCTCGGATCCCTTAGCTGGTTTTTACAGCATGCCCGGGAGGACATGCAGCTGGCACATTCTTTGTTTTTCTTTCGCTCCGAGTCTGGCATATAAGAAATTCACTTATCATTAATGGAAAAGTTGAGTTTCGCTTAAAAAATTGGCAAAAGAAGAAGTTATACTTGACGTGTGCTCGACCGTAAGTATGAGTATCGGTGTAGGTATAGGTAGGTCTACATAGCCTCATGTCCTGAGTGATGATTAATAGCCTGACTCACTCTTAGGGCTTGTGGAGACTAAGTGAACGGATATCGAGACTAAAGCCGTGTTTCCATAACTTGTGAACATTTTGCGAGTTACATGCTACTTGAAACATGCATGAAAAAGTATTACATATTAGTCGTATGCAAGATTTTTAAAGATTACCTACGCGCAAATTAATATTACCTACTTGTCATTTTAATTTTAAGTTACAAATGTGATTTCTTAGGCTAAACTTACTTACGTTGATTTATTTACTCAATTTTACGTTACCTCTATTTTGAAAACCAAGTTCCCGACAATCTCAACTAACCATTACATCGCTAACATAACAAACCGCATACCGAACACACAACATCAAAATATGTATCAAACTCATAATGAGAATCTGTTTACGAACGGCCAAACAGAAATTCCACCAAAGTTATATGAGTTAGCAATTCCGCATGCCGTAGGTAGGGTAGGTACATACTGCTTTTTTTATTGATATGAAATAAAACAGTAAATAGGTAACCTATATTATAAATCTTATCTCTAAAAATGTAAAATAGTTTCACCCGCGCCGTGAGCAATATGAAACATAGGATGAAGCAGCTGAAAGCCTTAATGTGTGGACTTTGGGTCTCTGTTTTTTTTATTTCCCGTCAATTGGAGCAAATTGGATGACAATTATTCATTAATACACAATCCTGTCTGTTTGTACAAAGTGACGGAAACTGTCGTCAACATTTATGTGTATTTTATGAACTTTGGCTACTTAAGCTTAGGCATAAGTAAGTAAAAGAAGAATTAAATAGAAGGAAAGCTTGTACACTACGAGCAAAAATTTCGTAATTACATTAAAATATTCCACCAGCGGCGCAAACAAACCCAAAAAGTCGCGGACCATGAAAAACCGCAGTACTTCCTTGGGAAACGAGATAAATACAAGAGTGCTTTAAATTAAGGTAGATTTTATTCTGTATACGATTATCATATAACTGTGATATATGGCACTAGATCGCGAAAATGGAAGGAAGGGAGAGAGGCCTTTGCCCTGCAGTGGGACACCACAGGCTCCGAAATAAATAATAAATAATGACTATCATACGACTGGACGATTTTTTCTCGCTTTTCTCATGAATGAATTATATTAACAACATAAATATTTGGATAAGAGTTTTTCGAGCTCGTGACATGCCTCTGATTATGACATGATTTAAGTAACTATAAATACCGACAGCTTAACCTGCCCTCCAAAGCTAGTAAGCCGGCATTGTCCTAAACAAACTTAAGAAAAAAACACACATTAAAAAAAAACATTAAGTGATTATAAGTAAAGGTGAATCCCTCGTAGTAATCCAACCCAGGCCTAGGATTCAAGAGATCACAAAGCGGGAGAATTAAAGGATTAGAAGCACATGATGAATGATTAACCTCAAAATAGCAATATCACCTACCTAGCCTTATCCCGTATCTCATGGGGTTGGCTACCTAATCTAGCGGATTGAACGAGGGTACTGGTTTTTACAAAGAACGACTACCATCTGACCTCCGCAACCCAGAAGGGAAACCAGACACAATCCTAGATTAGGTCAGAGTTTTTTAGCAATGGCCTAGCGACTAATATCAACGGTATTAAACGAAATTAACCGTGCCCTCCGAAGCATGGAAAAAGCGCCGAATAAACGTACATATGAAATTTGAAAACCGAAAAACACATTGGTACGTGATGGGATTCGAACCACGACCTCCCCGCTCAGGAGGCAGCGGCCCTATCCTCTACACCATCGGGCTCTTCGATACGAACCTCAAAATAGCAACAAGATATTACACCAGCTCGCCGCCCCGTAAAGAAATAAAAAACTTGCGGTTTTTCTAACTTTGTATAGCCTTTCGGAGCCCGGAAGCCCTCATGTTATCTAGAATCTAGATCTGCTATCCCTGACCTGAGATCAGAGTTGCACAACTTCAGCCTCGAACAAACGCTGTTGTAGAACGTTCTATCTTTAAATTGTAGAACTTAGTAAGTATCTTCGTTTCATGGACAGCAATTACATCAGCTATAAATAACGACCGAAGTTTGCGCACTTCTGGCATCTTTAATAACATCCACTCTTATAGCGTCTCTGTTACTTATAGGACTTTATAAGACAACTTTTTTATTCTCTTAAGGGGATCCTTGGTGCACGTCGGCGCCCTCATTAGTTAAAAAATCATCACTGAAAACGCAATTAATCAAAAAACCGGAAGATCAGATTAAAGTACGTATAGGTACTGAATTTTATTTTAAGTATATTAAATTAATAATTCAGTGTTCACTTCTTCTTCTTGTCGTGTCGATCGTTTAGGCGTTTTTATATAAATTTCGACCAGTACTCTGCCAAACGCAAAACTGCTTAAAGTGGCCGTTTTTCGCAAATTTTATATCTGTAACTACAACGAACTATAAGTTGCAACTTTATGAGGTTCTAAATGACCTTTCTTGCTTTAACCTCAATCTGATGTCCCGGATTTTCGATTTATTGTGTTTTCAGTGAAATATGATTTTTTGACTGATGAGAGCGCCACTTAGCCCTGGGGAGCCCCTCAATACAGTTAGATTTTAACGGTTTTTAAATTTAATTAAAGGGTAAGCCGGAGCTGAAAGAAAACTAGAAGTGCGCCAATTAAGGCTCCGACTAAACTCGTTTATATTGAACCCCGGTTTATTTTAATTTGCCGTCTCATTTCGAAGCTGTACCTACAAAATTGTAAATAGAAGTAAAATAAATTGTTGATTGTATTCTTAAGTAGGTATTTAAACTCTTCTGTACACCTGACGTAGGGTGGACTTAAAAACAGTCAAGCTGTGTCCACACCTTTTTCCACTTCTGTTAATATATATATGCCTACCTGTCCTGTTTGTAATGTTATTCTTGATTGTGTGTTTATATTTTTTGTAATGTGTTTTGTGGAAATAAAGTGATTTGTATTTGTAAACAACCGTAGAAATTGGGAGTAAAATATACCGGGTGTAAGGGACCGCATCCCGCAAACTAATAGGGGTTGCACAGTCAATGAAACTAAACAACTAACACCAGAAAATTCTGTCAGGAGATGAAAATTAAAATTGAGCTTCCCATACAAAATGACCACCTCAATCAGACAATTTGTATGGAAAAGCAATTTTTTTTTAATTTCCTGAATAAAAATCCTGCTGATAGTTGTTCAGTTTCGTTGACTGAGCAACCTCATCACTTTGCGGGACACAGCGTCCTTTATACCCTGTATATGATTTTTTTCCATTTAGTTAGAATATATATTTTTTTAAATGTATGTAAGATATTGTATTGTATGGAAAATTCGGAACAATATATTTACATCATGGCGATACCATCATTTCAAAAATCCATCGTACTGTTTAAAGGAGACTTTCTTTCTTTTCCGAATGTCGAACAAACAAATAAAAGTGCAAATGGCATAATACTTATTGCCCCTCAATTTGCATACACGATCAGCAAAAACGTAACCCGACATTCGGAAAAACAAACACTATACGCAAATACGATAAACGATGTGAAATGACAGTGGGCTCGAGTCGGCGCTACGAGGCAACAAGGCTTCAATTGAACGTGGAGAAAAAAAGAAGCTAGTATTTTATGGAGCAGAAAGTTCGACGTATTCGGAATGTGGCTATGATGGGCTTAATTCTAGATACAACCGGCTAAACCTAAAATTAAAATCTATCTGTCACGTTCATACTAAAAACATTGGAAAAGGACAGGTTTTTCATATGACTATATATGTGGTTTTATGCGTTATCTGTCATATGATATGGCGGATAAAATTGTCATAAATATAGGGAAATGTGCAAATGCGCGGCAAAATCTAGCGGACAAAGTGTAAAATCATAGAGTAAAGCCTGTCCTTTTTCAATTTTATTATTTTGAAAGTGACAGATGGATTTTAATTTTAGTTTTAGCCGGTGGTATCTAGACTTGAGCCCAATATAGACGCATACAAAAAATATCATGGCGAGACAAAATCATGAATGTCGAGGTGCTCAGAAGAATGAAAAAGAAACTGGAAGTTGTAATAACAATTAAGAAAAGAAAGATCACATACCATGGACAGACATACATACATATATACAAAAATCACAAATATAGTATATTACAAACAATAATTGAATATTTTTGAGGATTTTTAGCACTCATAAAGCAATTTTATTTCATATAATATAACAGAAAAAAATAAACGTTTCGGTTTAGTGGCAGAGCGATGGACCGGCATTCCAGGCACGCAGGTTCCATCCCTTCCCGAAATTAATTTATTATTTTCTTTCTTTCATATTATAAAAATGAGATGTAAAAGAGGAAGAGGGAGGAGAAGAACATCTTGGTATGACAATCTCAAAACATGATCTATATATATGTCGCAGGGATATGCCAAAATTAGGGACTTGGCCGAATCCCTAAGCGATTTGATCAAATCCCGGCAAATGATCAAATAATTACAACAGTTTAACATATCCCTAAACAAATCTAGAGATTTGGCCAAATCCCTAGACTAAATCTAGTCAATTGATCAAATCCCTATACGATTTCAGTGAAATGTCGAAAATTCATGTCAGTTCTTGAGTTTTACCGCGCCCCCTTCTGCACTGCTGCTAAAGTGACGATTGATTTGTTAAATAAGGCAAAATTAGAAAGCATATTTAATGGTCCTATTGTGTAAAAATGCGTAAATAAGGAATCAAACATTACTTCAGGGAGACGATTGACAGCTGCAGATTTCCTGTCTCTTTTCTCTAGCTTACTTAAGAAAATGACTCAAGTATCTAAGAATTAGCTAAGGAGGTGTCAGAATCGAGGCTATTTTCATTATTCATTAATTTATTTGATTTTATATAGCCTAAGAGCTAGCTACGTAAGAGGGCGTACGCTTTGAAGAGCTACAAAACTTAGTAGGCACCGTCAAAGTTTGAAATTTCAACGTCGCCTACCGCTGCTTTCCCGCCAACTAATATTTTATTTTATATTTTTCTCGTATCAAGTAAATTATTCTCAAAAATACTCCTCCATTTGTTTGGATTTTTAATTCCTTTTAATTTTTTAACACCTTTAATACTCTGCCATACCTAAACCTACCAATGAAAAGCTGGCAGGCATCTCGATCTGATAAGAATATAGAAGATAAGGATATAGAATGGCTTACTACCTACAAAGTTTCGTTGCTCTTCAAATCGTACGCCCTCTAACGTAGCCAGCTCTCCGGCTAGTAGTAGGTACTTAAATGCTACGATTAGTAGGAAGTGATTTTTGAGATTTATGTTCAAATTAAAATACTTGTCTTACCAATTAAACATTTTGATTAAACACTCAAACTTAGTTTCTGTCATTTCACTAAACCAGATTCGAGATTTGGCCAAATCTCTAGATTTGTCTAGGGATTTGGCCAAATCTCTAGATTTGTTTAGGGATATGTTAAAATGTTGTAATTATTTGATCATTTGCCGGGATTTGATCAAATCGCTTAGGGATTCAGCCAAGTCCCTAATTTTGGCATATCCCTGCGACATATATATGACTTAAGAAGATTAACTGAAGATATAGATACATTTAGAGAGATAATCGCCAATATCCGTTAGGATACGGCACTGCGTGAAGAAAAAGGCAAAAATAATTAAAGCCGCCGTCATAGCGCTATCGGCATTTTACGCTGTTCTACCAACATGCAGCGCCACCGCCTGCGTTCATTTCAACCCTTGACGTAGTGTACAGGCATCACTTTTGTGCCGTAACGAGCACTCGTCTGCCAAATTGGCAGGGTGTGTTACACGGAACTAGCATGCTGGAAGGAGCAAATAAGAGGAATCGTGTTTCTTTGCTACCTTTTTGAGCAAAAGAAAGCTAGATGTACTGCCGACTACGGTTGCTATATATTTGAGATCAGAATATTATGATTTGATTCACTGCCTCCGTGGCCTCGCGGTCTGAGCCATGGGCTCTTGACCCGGAGGTCCCGGGTTCGATTCCCGGCGGGGGACAATGACTTTGTGTTGTTGTTTCTAGTTTGGTTAGGACATTGCAGGCTGATTACCTGATTTTCCGAAAAGTAAGATGATCCATGCTGTCGGATGGGCATGTAAATAGTCGGTCCTGCGCCTGATTTCTCTCTGGTCGTGTAAGTCAATCTGTCCCATCAGAATAAGAGATTGAAGGAATAGAGAGTGCACCTGTGTGTAGCGCAAACACTTGGGCGCTAAAAACAAGTCCTGCGCAGTTGGCTGATCTCCAGGAAATTGGCCGCCACTACCTAAAATCGGTGGGAGGACTATTATGATTTGAAATTCTCCGAAGTCTGTCAGTCGTGGCGGAACGACCTTTGTTTAGGTCTTTTACGCTCTGCCTACCCCATTAGGAATAAAGTCGTGATTATATGTATGTATGTATGAAATTCTCCTGTTAAAATAAGCAGTCAATAAAAATTACAACATAATTTTGTTCACAGCAGATCATGATATTTAACGAGACCCTTTCCACCAGCTCTAAAATTATCCATGCTGGACTGGGAGAGATAGAAAAACATAGAATGTTCCAGCTGCCCTTCCTCCCGGGCATGCTGTTGAAGGCAGCAAAAGGGACTCAAGGGTTACAGTGTATTGTAATTTAAGCAATGGGCTGACAACCTGTCACTATAGCAATACATATTACAATCTAAAATTGCCCTCAATTTTTGTCAGACGTGGCGAAAGCGCTTTTTACGAGGCGTTAAACGCTCTGCCTACCCCGTAAGGGATAAAGGCGTGATTTATGTAAGTATGTATGTATATAAAATTCTCCACGTTTTTCCCTCCATCACTTCCAGTGGGCTTCAGCTATCATACAACGCACTACACACAGACAAGTGGGCCGAATCAATCCCTGTCAGAACAGAGGGCTGGCCACTAAGTGCCTTAATTCCACTCTTCGGGAGAATTTTGCCCTTTTTTCGGTCAGGACGGAAATTACATTCTTTGATGAAATTAGTTATAATGATGGCCAGTGATATCATGAAATGATGCCGTAATCAATGGTAATATTTAAACTGGCCTAAGTTTAGATGAAGGTTTCACGGATTCCCATAATATGAACTTTGTACAAAGAAAATACCTGATCTAGCTATATACAAAAATAAAAAAAACACGTCATTAAATTTGAATATAAGTTCTGTGACTTCCTTTATTGTATCCTAGATAGTAGGGTACGTTTGACAGCTTTTAACCCATAACAATAAATACATATCAGCCAGCAAAGAAATACAAACCCTCACTGATTATTAAATAAATGTCGCAAATGTGAACAATAAGTATGATTATTTGTCTTGGCTATACTATAAGCTCCTCACTAAGTTAGTAAGCAGGTACGGTAACCTAACACTTATTATCCCACTAGAAACGCACTTCACTTAACACTTGTGGGATAGCAAAGCGTACCTATTTAGTACCTATTTTATTTAGTACTCTCATACGCTGTGCCGCAGAACATGAGATTTAAGGTGGACTATCCCATTAGTTGCAAAGTTATCTTCGTACCACTTTTGTATTAAAAAAGCAACTGTAAACATATTCTATAGTAAGTAAATAATAAAGCAGCTTTATCAGCTGTAACACAACCGCGATAGTTCATGATGGATCAGCGGTACATAAGATGTTGGCTGTTTGCTATAACACTTACTATCCCACTAGAGACGCGTTTAACACTAGTGGGACAGCAAAGCGCATTACTCTCTATGAGATTCCAAGTTAGTAATCTTCACGCCACTTTTGTATTAATGAAGCTTCAGTAAAAATATTCCATTAAGTGAATAATAAAACAGCGTTAACAGTTTTAACAACAGAACCGCGATAGTTCATGATGGATCAGCGCTTCATAAGATGTTGGCTGTTTGTTTCGTGCCAGAAATCAATATCTTGTTCACTGACATGATCGCCTATAGCTGGTAGACTAGGAAGTATAAGTTGGCTTTCTTCTTTAGATTGTGGATTATTGGATCCACAACTTAATGAGATTAGTAGTTTGGGTTATTTTATTATAGACTAGCGACGCGCCCCGGCTTCGCACGGAAATTATCGGTGTTTCTCTACTATACTATGCACGTATTATTCATATAAACCTTCCTCTTAAATCACTCTATCCATTAAAAGAATTCGCATCAAAATTCGTTGCGTAGTTTTAAAGATTTATGCATACATAGGGATATAGGGACAGAGAAAGCGACTTTGTTTTATACTATGTAGTGATATTGTGTTCGATCCCCAACAGGATAAATTTTGAGTTACAATCTCTAATGATCGTAACAATAATACTTAGGTAGTCTCATCATAATTTAGTAAGTAAGTACACTAGTAATCATGTTCAGTAAATACTAACATCGAATTTTTATGATTGGAATAATAGGGGGGTCCCTAAATAGGAATCTTTTGGGAAGTTTTCAAAAGATGGTTCCGACTTAGTTTTAATCCATTTTAATATTATCCTTCCTTATTTTAGTTGTCTATATGATTTTTTATAATTAGTTTAGACTTTAGAGGGTTAGAACATTTCGTTTAATTGTCCTCAAATTAGACACGCTACCAGACCAGTCTAATCCAAATCTACGTACACTACATAAATACAAAAATTCTAAGATAATTTCCATACCAATACACTTGCCCAACATCTCAATCCTCAAATCCTTCCTTCAAACCCAACCCTTCACTCGAACTCGAAAGCTCCAACAAAGGAGCCGAACGTTTGACATCTTCATGTAATAAATCATCTTCTTCCAACATGTCGGCATTGGTATACTACATAACCTATACATAACGTCTGTCTGTATATACAAAGCGGATGACATTACTTCCATTCAATGAATGACAACCAGAGATAATATTATTTACAGGAAATAGTGTGGTCATGACAAAATAAGTAGTTAAAATGTGTCATATCGTGATGTCAATAATAGTAAGTATTTTTGCAAATTTATGTCCCATTTCTCGTGAAATACCAGAAGATTCATAATAATATTCCCAAGTTTTGAAAGCACGGTTGGACAGTTCTGAAATGTTGTGTGAAAGCCCCCAAATGGCCTGTGAATAGACACACAAAATTATTTTCATAAATTATTTCAATATAAGTAGGGTAACGGTACCAGTAGTCAGCCTCTAACTAGTATTCAGCCTTTTGGGCCTTTTATGTCCAATAAATAGCGCTCTAATAATCTACATTAATCAATGAAATTACAACAAATTGGTTCTTTGACTATTCATTGGTCAATAGCGTATTTGTGGGCGCCGATAGGTAGAAACTAGATCCATTTTCTCGGCATCCGCGAAGCAGACTGAACGTGTGATGATTGCTATTTTTTGCTAACGGAACGGTGTTTGTAAAATATACGTACGTAAATATTGTGTATTTTGGAGAGATTATACGCAGGGTCGTTATATTATCTTTATAACATTAAGATTTTGCATGGATATTGATCAAAATAGAACAATTTGTTATGATATTTCCGTGTAGTCTAAAACAGCTGACTACTGGGTAGCGGGGTTAGGTTAGGCTATTTTTAGATTCAAGCGAATTTGGTCTCATTTGAAAGATCTCTTTTAATTATTTAAGTTTATTTTAGCACGCAGTATATTTAAACCCAGTAGTCAGCCGCCTAAGAAACTACATTGTTAGTAGAGCTGGGCACTGGCACAATAATGCTGTAACATGTGCTCCAGTAGTCAGCCGTCCTCGCCGCAATATTTGATTGAATCTGTTAGATTTTATGTTAGGGACCCCATACAAAAGCTTGGCTACTGGTACCAAGGTGGCTGAGAACTGGATTTTGAGGGCTGACTACTGGTGAAAAAGGAAAATTTTGCTTAAGAGCTTTTTTTAGTATTATAAAACTATTTTATCATTATTTCTCAAAACCAAAACTATCTCTCATTAGCTTTGTAGCTAACAAAAAAATAAAGGAGTTGAATGGTTGATGTAGTCAATAGTACATACATACATAAAATCACGCCTTTATCCCTTACGGGGTAGGCAGAGCATTAAACGCCTCGTAAAAGGCGCATTCGCCACATCTGACAAAAATTTAGGGCAATTTTAAATTATGTGTATAGCTAATGTGTAGTGACAGGTTGTCAGCCCATCGCCTAAATTACAATACACTGTAACCATCGAGTCCCTTTTGCTGTCTTCTACAGCATGCCCGGGAGGAAGGGCAGCTGGAACATTCTATGTTTTTCTATGTCTCCCAGTCCAGCATGGAAGTGCCCAGTCCAGCATGGAAGTGATGTAGTTAATAGTAAGGACTAAATTACTCCCACTCAGTTTGGTATGACAAGATAAGCCAGATTATTTATCTGAGTAGCTTAATGCTATAAAAGGCTTTTTTATCTGCAACCTGCATTTACATGTCCTAAAAACAAACCTACATGCTGCTATTTATTACCTTCAAAAGACCAATGTAAAATATTCCCACCTAGCAAAACACTAAGTGCTAAAATGTTCTACAAGTAAAAGTTATTTGAATATTTCATGTTCGATGACAACAATCCTCCATTCGATTTGTGAATGTAGAGCCGTTAAGGGAATGGTAGAGGGAGGTTGGCGATGATTCTTTGTTCGCTATTGAGAAATTCGGATTGGACTGGCGTTAGTCACGCTATGGATGACGCCATGGTGCCATAAAGAACAAAACGCGCGCGTAATATCAGTTGTTTTGATGGAAAATATCAGCTTGTTTAATAAAAGTAAATTATGCTTTTCAGCTTTTCAAATTAGCTATATAAAAGAACTACGTTAATGAATTAATGACTCGTATAAAGCGCCTTAAAAATACGTTGCTTAGAAAGAGTTATTGATAATGATATCTAAAAAAAAACTAATTATAGGTGTTTCACATACCTTCCCGGAAATATCCACACTTACGGTAAGTGCCAGCCAGCTATACAATCTGGACGTACCAATACTAATTTGCAAAACTAAACAAGCGTATAAGTATACACTCCACATATCATCAAAAACTAGTTTAGTACCAATTATATAATCATCATCAACCCTTTTACAAACCCGTCTGCTGCAGACTGGTATTATAACACTGCTAATACCCGACCGCAGGCGTTTAGCAAAAATAGTTAAAAAAGTTGAAATAAAAAACTTGATCTCGAGGTTAATACTACCCAGTCCTTGTGACTACTGTCAACTTAAAGGCTCATTTTTATAAAGCAATCTCAAGATTGAGAGCAATATGAAGTATGGATCTGACAGGCCATTTTGTACTGACATTTCCGATACGAACTCAATCTAGCCGTCAATCTCAAGTGTTGTTTATCGATACGGGCCTAAGTCATTTTGCAAGTCTCTCGCCACGACAAAATGTACGTATTTTCGGATTTTTCCATTGTAGCCCACTCTTAACAAAGCTTCACATTAAATCGCTGTAAAAAGCCCATATTGTAGCATTTTTTCGTTATCTGCGTTCGGAGCGTTTTTTTAATAAAACACCGTGTTCTCTGTTAAGGAATATTATCGCGGGATAAAAAGATTTGAGAATGATTCAACGTTTTTCAATTTCGTTCACAATACACTTTTAGGTAAGTATAATATTAGTCGAAATTAATTTACTTTTACAAAAAACACCCACGTTTTTACAGATTGCTTAAAAATCTTAAATAAGCAGTTTTTGCGATGCCATGGGAGAGACTGAATGATTTGTCTGAAAAAATGTGTGAGTATAAAAAGTAGATAGGCCTCTTCAGTGTCGCGGCCAGTGACCACATCGTGATAAATGGTCACGCGCTTCAAGACGGTTTTTTTGTCTCAAGATAAATTCACTTGAAATGATCAGTTCCTTTCTTTGACCAATATTTCTTGTATAGTACCCTATCTAATCTCGATTTAAGTATTTAGTATGAGAAAATCTTTTTGCTTATATTTGAAATCACAATAGTTAATGTCTCATGTTATCTGCGGTGCAGTGGTTAGTCTCTATCACACATTAAATCACAACGATTACTAACCTTATGTTAAGCTCATGAAAATTACTGAAAGGTAAAATAATATCAGTAAAATGTTTTTCCGACGAGCTGTTTATTAAAAGAGGCCACATTAGAAAAATCCTTTTTATAAGCAATATAAAGGTTAGGCCAAATTCTAACTCCTTAACAAGTAAACAAGCCCATTCACTGATCCAATATTCAGAAAAGATATGTAAAAATATATTTTTCGATTGATTACAATCGTACAAAATGTTCGAGAGATCGCGTAATCCTTAACCGTACCCGAGTTCTGGGAGGTCTTACAACGGAGAACGGACCCCAATTACCCACAGTCTTCCTTTCTTCCCACGTTATGTAACCCCATGTGCTTCTTATGTATTGCTCGGCTTATTACCTCAAATACCCCACATAAATATTGAATGTTCAGTACATGTAATGGACATTTAGTCCGCTAAGTAATTTGGACTGAAATGTAAATACAACGTAACTATTTTTGGTTAACGTCCTACGCGATTTGGCAGTCCCGAGGATAGCAGGAAAAAACAAATCCGTAAATGTCTCCGCACTCCTTATTTGCTTGCTGTCTCAATCCAATTCCTTTAGGAATTCGGAATACATAAGTAATAACGTTGCTACTATTTGTGTGTTATTGGATCGTTTTATATGAAACGAAGGTAAAGTTAGACAAACAGAACTTGACCTATCTGCCGTCTTGAATTGGCAGGATTCCCAGTGAAAACATTTGGCAAAGCTAGCGGCTACCTCGAGGTACGCGAGCGACATTCCTGGTGTTGGCACGCGGCGCTCGGCCGGCCAGGCGGGAAGCGGGCAGGCTGGCTCTCGGGCCGCATGTCCTGGCTTCCCACCGGCACCAGCGTGGCCCGTTATATAACGCACCTGCATGCCGCCGGCCAAATACACTCACCACACCGGTACTTACTGCATCGATTATGTCACCTCTCAGCTGACGATTGCACAACATACGATTCGGAAGCGTATCGAGTTATCGGTTTAATCGGCACTCAACAAAGAGGTCGCGTTTGCGTGGGTCGGCGCGGGGTCGATCGGAGGAAGGGGTCGGAGGCTGCGGACTCACCGTGCGGATGGTTACATAAGTCGCAAGTCGGGAGCGGGACACGTGCAGCCCCTCTGGGGCTTAAGGCGCGACTGGCGGCCGCTCGGGCGCCGCCCCGTGCCCATTGAGGCTGGCGGGGCGCCGTCGCCGCGCCACCCAAACGCGATTAAAGTCTTCACGTGTGCGGCAGCTTAAATGCGAGGCTAATAAACCGTTCCTATCTACGCGCTGATTTGACAATTAGGTACATCTCTATGAAAATTAGGGTAACAATTTTCAGTACCCTCCTTTCGTGTTTTATTTACTTTGTATATCTGACTATTCGTCTCGATTAGGATAGAGCGGTCTATTCGGTATAGTTCGTCAAGAAAACTACTCGTAACTTGGAGAGGTTAATTGACTAGTTCGTATAAGTTGGCTCTCGTGTTCTGAGTACACCATTAGCATAAGCACCATTAGAAGGCTCGTCGATCGTCGGTCCCGGTCGCAGTCGTCTCCGCAACTTTATGGTGATTGAAATGGGCAGCGGCGGGTATAGTGGTCGCGATATCGATCACATTAACGACATTAGCATTACTTCGATACTGGACTGGGACCGATAACAACTAATAGAAATACTCACTGCTTCTCTACACGGGCATAAAAGAATCTGAGGGTTTTGGTATATTTAATTTTAAAGAAAGTCCTTTCTTAAAGATTTTCAGACGTGACGTTGACACTCTACTGTATTTACCTCTTACCCCGTTAAGGTGACGATATTAGCCAAGTGGCGTCCCCATAAGTAAAAAAAACATAATTCACTAAAAACGCAGTGAATCGAAAAACCGGTCCAACAGAATCAAGTTATAGTAATTAAGATAATTTAGAACCTTATAAATTAGTGATTAATGGCTCGTTGTAATAACAGGAAGCAAAGTTGCCGTTGGTGGCCATTATTCGCAATGTTTTCTTCTTGTTACTACAACGAACTATGATTCGCTAATTTATAAGATTCTAAATTATCTCAATTACTGTAACTTGATTCTGATGGACCGGTTATTCCAGGTTTGTTGGCCAAGAGAATACAGTCTTTGATCAACGATAGATTGATGTGGCCCCTTATAATGGGGGAAACTCGAAAAGTTAAACACTTTTGCGAAATATAGTTAATCTGGATCAGGCTGAAAGATCAGTATGAAAAATATTGTTATTGTAACGCAACTTACACGTAGAGTTATGTTATAATACTTTAAAATAATATAGTCTTTTTTAAACTCTCACGGTTATCAACATTATAATGATTGAAAACGGGAAATTTGCCGTGGTTTTCCATTTGAGTCGCTCCGTGATCATAACGCATGAAACTGTTTTGAAATATCGGACATTCATACAAAAATGGATAACCATATATCCTACAAGCAGCGCAAAATTATTCGAAATATTTCACGAATGAGCTTCCATATTACTTCTGTTTAGGATCTCGTTTAAGGTGCGTAGAGTTTTGCTACGGTCGCTACGCCGTAGCAGGCAGCGGCGAAAGTGTTAAGTCTACAAATATCAATATCGGTGTCTCCGACACTTCTCCCTGCGTTTGTTTACAAGTCGGGATGCTGCCATCAAGGACAGAATTTTATTGGTTTTAGCTTTTCGTACACAAATAAACTAATAACATAAAGTCATAGCCGGTATTTATACCTACAAAAAATTGTATCAAAAAATCTCATAGATTTTCGTTTTCGTTTTACAGTTTTACTTATTTTTTAGTAAAATATCCGATCTACTTAAACAATATTGATTATTTATTATTTAGAGCAAAGAGTTTAAATTCTCTTCCTTCCACAGCACTGGTTACAAGAACTCAAAATGTTTTCAATTTCTTTAAATAAGTACATACATACATACATATATAATCACGCCTTTATCCCTAAGGGCAGAGTGTAAACGAGCCTAAACAAAGGTAAATGCAGCTGGCACATTCTATGTTTTTCTCTCGCCCCCAAGCCAGCTTGGAAGTTAAGTATAGTAGGTAATAAGTACCTACTGTTTAAAAAAAACCAAGATATATATATTTGAGTTCTTACAGCCTGTCAAATTAGACTATTTTTAGTAAAAACTTTTTGATCGGTTTTCATTTTAGGCTGCATCCATAATATCGTATCTGTCAGCAAAGAGCTTTAATTTTCTTCCAGTTTCAGTACTGGCCACAAGGGTTCAATAAAAATCCTTTTCTTAAACATGCGCGAAAATATTGTCTTTATTCTTGAATAAAGAACACGCGAAGTATCATATTTACGTAGACTGAAAAATCAAAATCACTTCCCGGCGCGTTTTTTGAATTTGGAACGAAGAGCGCGCCTGCAATGTTGTATGAAACGGCGTGCTGTTTGAATTTAGAACTCTTTTATCTATCGTACACATTGCGTTCTCGTGGCTGTATAGCCACAGATGCGGTTACCTTTCGGACCAAACTGTAAAATAAAAAAAAATATTATGTAAAAGGCCCTTTTTTATTTCCTTGCATTTTTTTAAGAAAAGCACTATATATGCCTCGGCCGAAATGGCAATTGCCTGTCTCGTATCATTGAAGTCCTCGCCTGCGGCTCGACCTTCAAACTTATACTCGACCTGCAATTGCCTATTTCGCTGCCTTTGCAATAATGTACTATTAAATACTGTACAGAAAAAACAAAATTTTATTTTTCCACGATGTTATTGACTTTCCTATATTTAGTTTAGCTCTACCAGCCTGTTAAATTTGACTACTTTTAATAAAAACTTTTGAATCGTTTCTCATGCAAGGAGTTGGGGCATGGTTGGCTGGAGGTCTTTGGTCCTTTGGTCGGATTATCCTGTAGAAACTCCTTATACTTTGGTGAGAGTTTCTGAGGTGAGAGCTTTGTTGTTTATATAAACGGAAAATTCTGATATTATAATTCTGATTGTAATTGCAGCAATAACTTTATCATGGCTGATATTTTATTAAGTAATTCCGTATTTAACAGAGAGCGATAAGAAAAGATAAAGCTACAAAATGAAGTTCTGCTAGTAAAAACATGATATTCGCAATAATTTTATCAACCTAAATATTACTTCCATGTTTAATAGGGAACCATAACAAAGATACAATATATAAACCGCTTTTCTGTGAATAGCAATTCACAGAGTAACAGAATATTTAATAGTCCTGAATAGAAGTAAGCATACGTAAACCGCACAATCCCATTGTGAACTTCAATAGTAGATTTTACGACAAGTGCATAAAACAAGTCATTTTAGTCCGAGATTTTTAGCTGCCCGAGCCTGCAGGGCGAGGCGATTTGGTTAACTTGTGCACTCTACGAATCGATAGCACTATCATAGTACTTGAATTTAAATTTTGATATCGTTTTGTGTCTTAAAAAACACAAAAGACAAATAATTTAAAGTAAATAGTATTAAATAACAAGTTCTATCTATGAACTTCTCATTGTGTTTGGCTTCATTTTATTTTATTTTCTCCTGTGTCTTTTCTGTGCAATACAGTATATTCTTATCCTATCTTATCTTATGGTTTAATTTTCTTTGCCTTAGAAGAGATGTATTTATGAGTAGATACATTTTGCCATTGTGCACAAAATTTATGTTTTTGCATCCTAGAGCCTGCACAGAATAGCACTTTCAGAGCATGAGAAGTGAAAAGTTTTTTTTTTTTCTATTACAAGTGTAGGAAGTACACTTCTACACTATTCGCAAGCTAACCTTATATTATTTTCAGCGCCATCTATCATCGAGTAGCAGAACTACAAGTTCTAACACACCCAAATCCGTGGTTTGTATGGGTTGGGGTGAAGCTTTATTATTACCTAGACCACCTTTTTCTTCGAATGAAACCATCATCGTAGTTCAGAAATTATGCAGGCAGAGCGCTAGTTTCGAAAGGAAAAAGTGATGTTCCGATTTTCGTGGGGCACAGGCCAGGCACAGGTAGATAGAATAGAAAAGAATAGAAAATATTTATTTGCCACCAATTTACAAACATTAAACATTTTTAATCTATCGTATGAGAAGTTAGAACGTTTTCCTAAATTCAAATAATATTTGAGGTCGTATGGTTTAAATATTTCATTACTTTTAAGCAATAGGGCTGGAAACTCACGTTGAAATAAAAATACCACATAATGCTGTGAATACACTGTAATTCCATAAAATCGGACAGTCAAACTGTCCGTAAACACTAAACATACTTTACAATAACATTTATCAATAATACATAATATTAATAATAGTATTTTTTAATACAAATTAAATCTTGACACGTAATATCCATTCTCAAATAATTGAAGAGAAACAGAATAATATGGAAATTGATTGAAAACTCTTTTTCCTTTTTCATGCAAACATACAATCTGCCTGTTGATTAGCTGGAAAAATAGGTATCCTACGATACCTACTATCCCACTAGTTGATAACTAGAGCCACATTTATATCATGCAAGTACTTATACACCAGATATGACGTCACTCTTGCAAACAAGCTGATTGAAATTGTAATCATATTTCTAGAAGATAAAATTGCAAAGTTCAAAACCATTGCCATTCTTGCATCTCACTTAAATGTTTCATGTATAACTCCATCCACTTTTCATGTATAAAGCCAAAGCCGAGTCTCCAGCACATAAACGAAACACGAAACAAAAACAGGGAGGGAAAGGGTTTCTCAAACATTTCCCTCTGCCCCGCGGGGGTATGTTTCGTGTTTTTTTTTTAATGGGTTTGCTCTTGACTCCAGTCTAGGTCGGGAACGACTGAGACGGAGTCGACGATGGTGCGAGCTCACCCAGAAGATGCCTGTTCACTCTAACTTCGAAATGTTGGGGGTTGAAGGCGTTCGGAAACACAGACGCAGGGTAGTGAGTTCCACACTTTTTTTGTTTGAGAGTAGGAGGTACGGCTTTATGCAATTATGCAACTTGTTTAAATACATTTCATGTTGTATGCAACTTGTTTGAAAATAATTATGTATATTATTAAAAGCTACCTTGTTTGATGTTTCTTGTACTTGTATAATGAAACCGCAGCTTAATGGGAACATGACGAATTTCGCTCACCGTGAGACAAAAGGTGGATTGTCTCACAAACACAGAACTGAGCAAACTTCTGCATTATATATTTTGACAACATCAGTCTTCGTTTCCAAAACTAATTTAATTACAGTTTAAAAGTATAAAAATATAATTATATAGGTAATTACTATTTAAAATTATTCATAGCAACGTAATTGACAAAATCGCCTATCATCTCACTCAAAAGACTCGAAATAAACAATCTACTTGCTATTATTAATTTAAAATATGAAAACGAAAATATTAAAAATAAATGTAACACTTTAATCCCTGCTGTTTTTTCCTATCCCTAACATAATAGAATTTATTCAAATCGACATTTTGATTTAAGGATTTCAAATCCATGATTTATAACCAAATGGCTTATGAATAATAACTACTACACATTTATGATTTCTGAAACTGTACTACCTAGTACTATTATATATTCTGTGACTTTAAATACAATTAATTAATCAAATCACACATAGATACAACTTTACGTTTTACGTAGTATAGGCTTATATTTAAATGCGTTTGGCCGATTTTGGCCATTATTAATCACAAAAGGAAACTAACAAAAATCCTCGAAAATGCATGTGCATATGCAAAAAATTAAAATTTAGTCAAATAAGTTACACAATTTTGTTCCATTATTGTAATTGTATCCAATACATTTTTTTTAAATTAATAATTTAAAAAAAATGTAACGATTCAATCAAAAGACCGTTTTTAGTGCCGTTTCCTTTCTTTTTTCAAAATGTCTTCTTGGACACAAGCCCTATGAAGGGACATGTTTTCAATATAACGTAAGTATATGCACATAGGCAGTACAACATCAGAAAATCATTGACACAAGATTGACACATCAAATATAGTTGACATAGACAAATATAAATTTGAGCCGATTTGACGTACTAATCAAATAACGTATCGGCTCAAATTATTAATGAAATATCTAGTTTTTTAATGATATTGAAATCGAATAACAATTTAGTTTTCACAACTCATCCCTCTTAATGATATCATGCACTAGCACTTTGAGTGCAAAAATAAAATAAAAGAAGTTACCAAACGATTCGTTTTGTTTGTTTGTTTTGTTTCCGCGAGGACACAGCAGAACAGATTACAAAATTGTTCCGCATCTGCCTACAAGACTACTACAACATTTCTTCCATAGGAACTGTTTGCTATGCATCTAATCTTAGGCGTTTAGTATAAGATTTTTGTCCCCTTCACCCCCTCGCCCTTCTGCTTGTGAACTACGTACAATACACACGTACTTCTTCTTACACGTTCTTCTTCTTATTGAGCCGGAGCGACATGCTTCATTTTCTTCAGAGATGACGTGGGGACCCGCTGGTACCTTGAAAAAAGTACTGGAATCATTAGCTCCAATACTGAAGCATCATCATCTACATCAGAGGCTGTTAGTTCTACTACGTGAAGAGGTCATTCCAAGTTGTCGTTTCCGTAGTACGTAATGCGGCTTATGTCAAATTTGTTCGCGCTGCGACTGACATTATAACCAAGGCCCTAATCGTTAATGATATCATGTAGTAGCACTTTGAGTGCCAAAATAAAATTAATAAGTTGCCAGAGGATGCGCCATTTCAATTTTACTTTTTCGTTGGTTTCTTTGATTTCCTTGGTTTCACACAACATAACAAGTTACAGAATAAAGCCGGAGCGACACGCTTCATTTTCTTCGGAGACGAGGTTGGGACCCGCTTGTACCTGGAAGAAGGTACTGGAATAACCAGCTCCAGGACTGAAGCGTCATCATCCTCGTCGGAAGCTGTTAGTTCTACTTCGTGGAGAGGTGGAGAGCTGCGGTCAGATTCAAAGCAGGTGTCCGGGATGCGACGCGACTTTACGGAGATATGGCATTTACACCGCTTACCCCCAATTTGTTGCTGAAAATAAATGGTAATATTAATTTTAAATCCACGTGACTTATCTACTGAACGGATTACTATTAAATTTGAAAAGACTGTGTAGAATACTTCTTAAAGCAGGAAATGCGGAATTTCAACAGAAAAACTCATTTAGCTGCGGGTGGAAAACTATTTGTAAGAAAAATAATGTAAGTACGTTACTTCCATGCTGGACTGGGAGCGAGAGAAAAACATAGAATGTGCGAGCTGCATTTCCTCCCGGGCATGCTGTAAAAATCAGCTTAGGGATCCGAGTTTCCGGGATCCGGGTTTCAGTATATTGCAATTTAGGCGATGGGCTGACAACCTGTCACTATGGCAATATACCTACAAATCTGTCTTAAATAACCCTCAAAACTTTGTCAGACGTGGCAGCACGACCATTGTTTAGGTCGTTTAGGCTCTGCCTACCCCATTAGGGATAAAGGCGTGACTATATATATATGTATATACGTATAGATTGCAGGCAACACAGGGAGATCTTTCATTCATCGAAGAAATTTCTACTTGTTTAGACTAGGAAACTGTACAACTTCTCTATTCAACATAGGTCGAAATATATAAAAAAGTGGTGATCCCTTACAAAATAACTCGAACAGCTGTTTGTATGACAATCCAAATTATTTTTTCATAATTCAACCTTTGTTCCGTATTGAAATTTGTTCAATGTTTTAAACAAGCCCTTGAAATTTATTTGATGAATGAAAAATCTCGCTCCATAAAAGTGGTTGATGCCAATGTATTTCAGTGCATATCTTCCCGGGCATGTTTACAGCATGCCAGCTAAGAGACCCGGGGCTTTCTGTATATTGCAATTTAGGCGATGAGCTGACAACCTGTCACTACAGCAATATACCTACAAATCTATCTTAAATAACCCTCAAAACTTTGACAGACGTGGCGGACGACCTTTGTTTGGGTCGTTTACGCTCTGCCTACCCAATTAGGGATAAAGGCGTGATTATATGTATGTATGTATGTATTTCAGTGGCAGACATTATCGCGACAGAATCATGAACTCTAGTGGAAGGGTGTCACCGTCATAAAGATACTGATGTAATATGAAAGAAAGAAAATAATAAATTAGTTTCTGGCAGAACTTGATCCTGTGTCTCTGGAATGCCGGTCCATCACTCTACCAACTGAGCTACAGAAACGGCAGCAGAAGTGACAAATTTATCATAGTCTTTATTATGCACACGTCATAGCGACGTTAGCGACATCTAGCCATGTAGTTTAAGAACTACGTAGGGCTTGATCAGTCGTAATTAAGATTGAAATTGAAAAAATATGCATACTAGGTACTGGTTGCCATGCTTATCGGCAGTACAGATCCACTCCTCAACGTGAAAGTCCCCTTCATCGTCGCTGACTTCCATTAACTGAAATAATAAATTAAAAGTATTTATCACACTATCTAACCTACGGGGTGTAAGGGACAGCGTCCCCCAAACTGATAGGGGTTGCTCAGTCAATGAAACTAAACAACTATCACCTAGAAACTCTTTCAGAAAGTGTAATAGTGAAATAAAAAATTGGCTTTTTATAAGATTTTGTATGGAAAAGCAAATTTTTATTATCACTTCCTGAAAGAATTTCTCAGAGGAAGTTGTTCAGTGTCATTGACTGAGCAACCCCTATCAGTTTGCAGGACGCTGTCCATTACACCCGGTATGCTCTCACTACATTCTTCCATGCTGGACTGGGAGAGATAGAAAAACATAGAATGTTCCAGCTGCCCTTCCTCCCGGGCATGCTGTAGAAGTCAGCAAAAGGGACTCGAGGGTTACAGTGTATTGTAATTTATTCGATGGGCTGACAACCTGTCACTATAGCAATACACATTACAATCTAAAATTGCCCTCAATTTTTGTCAGACGTGGCGAAAGCGCCTTTTACGAGGAGTTTGACGCTCTGCCTACCCCGTAAGGGATAAAGGCGTGATTTTATGTATGTATGTATGTATGCTCTCACTATTGTGATATATATGATCTAATGATCATAAGTAGTAGTATAAAGAGGAAGAATCTAATGAGGAAGCAAAGCTATCGGAAGAGAACCAACACGGTCTTGTTCTGTCGAGTGGTTATCGAGTCTATCGACTCGATGAACCCTGGCGTCGGAGTTTTTAAACTGCCTAGTAGCACAACTATCAGGCCTCTGACATGGTTTGAGTAACGACCACTATCAAAGACAGCGACCGGGATCGTCGGCTTAACGTGCCCTCCGAAGCACAAAATCTTTTCTTTTCAGACAATCAGGTGATTCAGCCTGCAATGTCCTAACCAAACTGGGGAAAAAATCACAAAGTGATAAATTCTCAAATATCAACTTTGTGTTTCCCCCCTGGGAATCGAACCCAGGACCTCCGGACCGGGAGTCCATGGCGCTAGCCACTAGACCACGGAGGTAGTCAAACACCAACACGGTGAAATATAGTTGGTAACAAAACTTACAACTTGTTTTTCGTTCGTGTTGCAGAGTTTATTATTAGGATAGATTAGACTTCTTCCATAGACGACTTCCATAGCGGTCACTGCAAGCGGGCGCTCAGGCGCTGCACAGCACATGCCCAAATCAACTTGTTTGTATTCCCTGGGTCATTATCATAACAGAAAAGATAAGTCCATGCTGGACTGGGAGCGAGAGAAAAACATAGAATGTGCCTGCATTTCCCCCCCAGCATGCTGTAAAAACCAGCAAGGGATCCGAGGGTTTCAGTATATTGTGATTTAGGCGATGGGCTGACAACCTGTCGCTACAGCAATATACCAACAAATCTATCTTAACCCTCAAAACTTTGTCAGACGTGGCAAAACGACCTTTGTTTAGGTCGTTAACGCTCTGCCTACCCCATTAGGGATAAAGGCGTGACTATATGTATGTATGTAAAAGATAAGATACTTACGGCACAGCTCGGACACTCCTAACTACAATGTAATTTTGGTCATACATCGACAGACGGCATGTTGCACTTGGAATGTGTTTGTGTGCGTGTTATAAGGTTTGACAAATTTTGTTATACCGGTCATAACCATTACTTTGGTTATTTATCCATTACTCTACTAACATTTCATTTATCTGGTTCTTGATTAAACCAACGTTTTAAAGTAGTTCATTGTAACTGAATAGTTAGAATACTATACTAGTACTAATACTAGTAACTACATACAAAATGTGCAACCTAACCTTGCACATTTTGTATGTAGTTACTTACCGTCTCTCATCACTTGGGAATCTAAAAATTATTCCTATTGGAGTCATATCTTGTGGTAGAAAGACATCCGTACACGGAACAGTACCTAACCATCTTTGGAACACAAAACTATATTATTTCCGTTACACAGGGAAACATGCGCGCGCCATGACCGCTAAGCGTACCCACGGTTAGACCCACAATCGAGCGCGGAGTGTGACGTATATCCGACTGGGGAGGGGAGGTGAGTGGCCATTCTGTATATAGTAATATTAATATAATATTTCTTCCATGCCGGCCTGGGAGCGAGAGAAAAACATAGAATGTGCCAGCTGCATTTCCTCCCGGACATGCTGTAAAAACCAGCTAAGGGATCCGAGGGTTTTAGTATATTGTAATTTAGGCGATGGGCTGACAACCTGTCACTACAGCAATATACCTACAAATCTATCTTTAATAACCCTCAAATCTTTGTCAGACGTGCGAACGACCTTTGTTTAGGTCATGTACGCTCTGCCTACCCCATTAGGGATAAAGGCGTGATTATATGTATGTAATATTATATATTCTGTGCTTACGGGGTGTTCGAAGCTCTCGTCTTCGCTATCGATGCCGCTGTCCTCCCGAATCCGGGGCAGCGGATTGCCTTGTGGTTTTAGCCCCGCCAGTTTGATAGATTCCCTTGGTGGTTCTTGAAAAACCCTGGAAAAAAATATACATTTTTTAAAATGTTTCTATTAACACGACAGAAAAAGAATAGGATTTATTACATACATATACACAACATAACATACATATAATCACGCCTTTATCCCTTATGGGGTAGGCAGATCGTAAACGACCTAAAGAAAGGCGTTTCACCACATCTGACAACATTTTGAGAGTTATTTAAGATGGATTTGTAGGTATATTGCTGTAGTGACAGACAGGCCCATCGCCTACAGTATACCTATACTAAAACCCTAGGATTCCTTAGCTGGATATAGGATTTATTTGATAATAGAAAGAGGACATCAAACAGAATATATATTTTTAAAACGTAAAACGTTGACTATCGTTCAGCTAATTGGATACCGTAACCACGTCTTCCATGCTGGACTGGGAGCGAAAGAAAAACATAGAATGTGCCAGCTGCATTTCCTCCCAGGCATGCTGTAAAAACCAGCTAAGGGATCCGAGGGTTTCAGTATATTGCAATTTAGGCGATGGGCTGACAACCTGTCACTATAGCAATATACGTACAAATCTATCTTAAATAACCCTCAAAATGTTGTCAGACGTGACGAAACGACCTTCGTATATGTCGTTAACGCTCTGCCTACCCCATTAGGGATAAAGGCGTGATTATATGTATGTATGTATGTAACCACGTCTTTCTCTAGGTTGTAGCTGAAAACCATTGGTTTGCTCCTGAGCAAATTTTGACGCTGAGCTGTTGCCTATTTGCACTGCTATAGCACACATGGTCTTAAGTTTACATGTACATGTTATCTGTTGTTTCCTTTTGTCTGTTATAGTTCTATTATTGAACCTTTTTATTGTGTAAAATTTGTGTGTCTGTAGTACCAAATAACATACATACATACATAAATCACGCCTTTATCCCTTACGGGGTAGGCAGAGCGTTTAACGCCTCGTAAAAGGCGCTTTCGCCACGTCTGACAAAAATTAAGGGGACTATTTTAGATTGTAATATGTTTATTGCTTTAGTGACAGGTTGTCAGCCCTTTTGCTGACTTTAACAGCATGCCCGGGAGGAAGGGCAGCTGGAACATTCTATGTTTTTTCTATCTCTCCCAGTCCAGCATGGAAGAACCAAATAAACGTTTTATATATTTATCTAAAAAATAATCAACCTAAAGTCAAGGTAACAAACTATCAGGTAGGCAGGAACTTCCTTGTCTACTTTTTAGCGAGTGGATTCTCGAGTCCAACGACCCGATGAAACCTGGTGTCAGAGTTTTAAAACCGCCTAGTAGCACAGCTATTAGACCTTGGACATGGTTTGAGTCAGTGCTGCCAAGTGTGGCGATTTATCGCCATTTAGACTATCTCGGAGGGTGCTGTGGCGACCAAAAATTGCGATTGCAAAAAAGGCTATACCTATTGAAAAAATAATTAGACGATGTTAGGCTACTTTAAATATAATTAGGCGAAGTAGACTCTTTTCGTCATATAGGGTAAGAATAATAACAAAATTCGCCCAAACACAATAATCATTTGAAATTTCTACCACCCCTCTTTGACTCCAGATTTTGAGATCGAACCAAATTATTTAAATAACATCCCCACTAAATAGAGCGTCAAGGCATAGGTCTCAAGCATTTAAAATAGTAGCTATTTAGAATATTCGTAAAATATTTAGGCTTGGTTAGAATATTCGTAAATAAATAATTGACTTTTCGGCGATTTCATACTAAAAAGACTTGGCAACACTGGTCAGAGTAACGACCACTATCAAAGACAGCGGCCGGGACGACTGCTTAATGTGCCCTCCGAAGCACGGAATCCTTTCTTTCGGACAATCAAGTGATTTGGCCTACAATATCCTAACCAAACTGGGGAATACCTCACTAAGTGATAAATTGACAAATATCAACATTGTGTTCACCTCCTGGAAATCGAACCCAAGACCTCCGGATCGTAAGCCCATAGCTCTGACCACTACACCACAGGCGCAGTTATATAACTTCCTTGTTTACACAAAGGATGCGCAAAATCGATTTTCCCTCCCCTACCTACCTCTACATGCGCCATATGCATTCGGGGAAACCGATGTCCCGACCCGATCACAACAAAACAAACATTACAATATTGTCAATTTCGACGCAACTGTTGCTTTCTCGAAACACTACATAGAGCTTCAAAAGCTCTTTTTTATTTTTTTTATGACTACAGAGGTGCATAATGATTACGTCAAACAAGGACCCAAGGTCAAACTCGAAGCATGTCATTCGCAACTCGCATATATCAATATGATTATTAATTCGCAGTTATTTATCACAGTAGCTGAAATGGATTTTATAAAATTATACAATAACAACGCCATAGGCACTTTTTACATAAGCCTTAGTCAGGTACTTCTAGGAATTATTCGATTGCAGTATTTGCAGTACCTGTCGATAGGTTCTAAAAATAGACTGCTCAGTAGATGCAGTAAAATTTCAGTTCCAATAAGGCAAAATTTTTGGCGAAAGTTATTGGATTGGCCATATTGAGGTGGAAATGCTAAGAATAATACTAAGATTCTTACCTGAAAAGGGTAAATTGAAGCAACAATTTCACAAGGGCAGAGAGGCCGGCTGGACCGAAACACGTCACTGGCTACAGTAGATGAACCCAGACGAGAGCGGGGGGCTCCCCCCACCCGTTACCATGGTTACCGGACCCTGCGCGCGCACTACCCCTAGCTCTGCTGAATGTCTACGAATTTCGTTAGATTTATTTACGAATTTGTCAAACTTTGCCACGAAGAATTTTTAATAAGTTATTTGGATTGATTATTCAGAGATGCAGAATTAATTTTATGGTTCAAGCTCTGTAATGGCTCCTAAAAAGGTATGACTTTTTTCTTAATAACTCCTTTAAATAATAGATCAACTTACCGAATATTTTCTATTTTGATAGATTGTGGAATAGTTTTACTCAGCACTTTTGATTAAACTAACACAACAATTCCTTACTGTTCTTCTATGCGATTATATTCCTATTAGTTCCTATGGGTTTGCACCATAAATTATTGATTTCTACTAAAACTTCTCACATCACTATCGATACATCGATCCAACACACACTATTCTTAAAAACACTAAATACGTACTTGAATAGGCCAAGCCTATTGTAACAATACTACCTACCTACTTGTAAACTTATCAATTTCCACAAAATAACAATACGTATTTCCCTATGTATAAATAACAAAACTAAATATAATTTCGGCCGACGAGAAGATTCTATGTTTACTGATAGATATACTTTGCAAACTTGTACACGTTTATGATGTTTTTTTACGTATCTGTTGCTAAGTATGTAACTACGTAAATTTATATATAAGTATGCTAACAATATGTAGTAAGATATTCCATTTTAGATACGAAGTATTTATTCATTTTGGTTACAATAAAAAAAAACTCTTAACAAATTCCTGAAACATTCCTTTTTAGATGAGAAAGTAACTGGTATTAATTTTTGTAACAATAAAAAAAAACCTTTACGAATTCCTGAAACTCTTATAGGTACCTAAACTAAACCGAGTTTTTCAACGAGTTTCCCTATTAGTGATGATGAGGTAAATTCTCATGATTGATCAGTCTTCATGAGTTAATCGGTGGAGATTCGAAACTTGGGTGTCCATCTTAAGTTAAAGCATACCTAATTAGAACAAAAACCCTCCACTCATTTGTCACAAACAATAAAACCCTAGCAAAATATTACCTGAATAGCTTCAATGCACTAAACATAATACAAGAAAAGAAACAAAAACACTTAAACATGCAATTTAATAACCTGTGTGCAACCTGATTTAGTTGCCCGAGCTATGGCGCAATAAGGCTAAGGCTAAGCAAACTGAGAAAACTATAGGACAGCTACTGCTAAAGAAACTTAAAGGAGTGAGTACTAACTTAGACCTGTGGAAAAGCAGGCTAGAGTTCAGGCTTGTGATCGTTCGACATTGTAAATAGGCCACTGATGAAAGGTTTTTGAAGTAGTTTTGGAGTTTTCCTCAAAAACTTGTGGCAATACCGATTTAATGTAGAGACCAATGAAAATCATCGATTTCATCAGTGTTATCAATCAAATTCCTTCCATGCTGGACTGGGAGCAAGAGAAAATCGTAGAATGGGCCAGCTGCATATCCTCCCGGGCATGCTGTAAAAACCAGCTAAGGGATCCGAGGGTTTCAATATATTGTGATTTAGGCGATGGGCTGACAACCTGTCACTACACCAATATACCTACAAATGTTTCTTAATTAGCCCTCAAAATTTGTCAGACTTGGCGGAACGACCTTTGTTTAGGTCTTTTACGCTCTGTCTACCCCATTAGGGATGACGGCGTCAATATATGTATCAATCAAAAAAGTTTTAACAATAATTTGCGATTGACTGACCACACGACAGAAAAAGAACACGAACAATACTTTTATAGCAGTCGCCAGTCGACAAACTGTTCTTAAAAAAGCAAAAGAAGTTTAGAAAATAAAACTGAAACAACGTGAAGTTTGAGCCAATCGATTTACCATTGGTGCTCTGCAAACACTGTAAAAGGTATAGGCAATAGGCGTGATTATTTACATGTATTCTTTTGTGACTGCTGTCTGTATAAAATAACGGTGCCTAGGTATTGTAACTTTTCCAAGACAATAGAGGGATCGATATTGCTACAATTCTTAGAGGAAAATTGTATCAGAACTACTGAGAAAACTCTTCGTCCTTATATGTTGTGTTTGTCCAACATCTGCTACATACACAAGCTGTTTTAGTCCTTAACATGCTGGTAATTAGGATGATATTCGTTCGTGTTCGTCCCTCATTATGTGTTGTATTGTCCAACATTGTACATAATCCTGTGTCATTTGTGTTGTCCAATCTTCATCTAGCTTAGAGAGAGCAGGAATTTCTAGTGCACCATATTTAGGAATACCTATTATTTATCTATACCTAGGTACAAACCTAAAGAGCACTTAAAGACAGAGAGTTAAGTGTCCCTAAAACTTGTGTAAATAGTTGTAGTATCGATTAATACATACCTATACTTATTTATGTGCACAAAACTACAACAAAATTTAAATAAGTATGTATGTTTAGCAAAACGAAGTGTGTTTAGATCATAAAAAATAAACACTTTTGCAAAAAAAAGCAATTGGCCTTTAAGGTAAGTTTTTCGACTAAAATAATTTTAAACAAATCGGTTCTAAATGAGGCATAAGTATTATAAAAATAAGTTATTCAAAATACGTACGTCAATGCTCGCCCTCTGACCGAGTGAATGCCGTTGTAAAATTAACGTACACATTACTAGTAGCATTTTACGTCACTACACAATATGGTAACAGTTTATATCTATTCTAGCTCTCTGTTGCTTTAAGGTGGCGATAGGGCATAAGGCTCGTATTTTTAATCAGCACATGAGACTGACAGCGAGTTTGAGTTCGTATCTTCATGTTCGATTTGTCATTACAGTACGTTATGAACTGTCAAATCCATACTTAATACTGCTCTCAATCTTGAGATCGCGTTATAAATACGCGGGCCTAAGTGGTCGCCACTAAAAAAACATAAGTATTGACATCGCCGACAAGCTGCAAGAAAGTAGGCTGCGATGGTTTGGACACGTGAAGAAGCAGTGGCCAATCTAAAAGTCCTCGGGGTTCGAAGGAGGGGAAGGCCGAAGGTTGGATGTGGTCCGAAAAGATCTTGTTTCCTGCGGAGTTACGGAATTAGACACGTCAAAAAGAGCGAAGTGGAAAGAGAAAATGAAGAAGGCAGACCCCACCATCTGATGGGAATAATAATTGCCAAGGAGGGAGAGAGAGAGATTAAAGACACAGTGAATCGAAAAACCGGTCAAACAGACTCGAGTTATAGTAATATAGATAATTTAGAACCTTATAAATTAGTGATTCATAGTTCGTTGTAGTAACAGGAAGAAAAATTCGAATACCGTCCACCGACGGATATTTTTGTCTTTCACCAGATTTTCGACTTATTGTGTTTTTAGTGAGTTATGATTTTTTTACTGATGGAAGCCCGATGGTGTAGTGGATAGCACCGCTGCCTCCTGAGCGGGGAGGTCGTGGTTCGAATCCCACCACGTACCAATGTGTTTTTCGGTATTCGAATTTCATATGTACGTTTATTCGGCGCTTTTTCCGTGCTTCGGAAGGCACGTTAAGCCGTTGGTCCCGGTTAATATCATTTAATACCGTAGATATTACTCGTTAAGCCATGTCAGAGGCCAGTGCAAGCATTGGCGGCTTGAAAACTCTGACCTAATCTAGGATTGGGTCTGGTTTCCCTTC
Source organism: Scrobipalpa costella (assembly GCA_949820665.1). Lineage (NCBI taxonomy): Eukaryota > Metazoa > Arthropoda > Insecta > Lepidoptera > Gelechiidae > Scrobipalpa > Scrobipalpa costella. Next base: position 12,913,741 of record OX463312.1, read on the forward strand.
TGGGTTGCGGAGGTCAGATGGCAGTCGCTCTGTGTAAAAACCAGTACCCTCGTTCGATCCCCTAGATTAGGTAGCCGTCCCTGTGATATACGGGATAAGGCTAGGGAGATGATGGAGGCGCCACTTAGTTTCTATAGTCACCTTAAGATCACTTTGATCAAAAGCCAAATTAGACCAATATAAATTGATTGTCATCAACACCAATCAATTCCAAGTTTATTGCTACGAGCTACGAACACGCTACGGCAAAGATAGTGCTACGGTATGGAACGGCAAATGTCTAGTTAATAAATCCTAACTGACTGTGCATAGATTAGCAAATTGATAAATCATACGACTACTAACTTGCAAATTTAATTATCTTGTTGAGGTCAGACACCTCCGGTAAATATACAAGTTAGTGTATTCGTGTGATGTATCAATATGTTATAATATGTACTAGCGTCCTGCCCCGGAAACTTCGCACGGAAATGATTAGTGTTTCTCTACTATATTATGCATGTATAATACATATAAACCTTCCTCTTGAATCACTCTAAACATTAAAACCGCATCAAAATTCGTTGCGTAGTTTTAAAGATTTATGCATACATAGGGATATAGGGACAGAGAAAGACTTTGTTTCATACTATGTAGTGATGTATATGATATACGGGGTGTAAGGGACAGCGTCCCGCAAACTAATAGGGGTTGCTCAGTCAACAAAACTGAACACTTTCATTTTATTAGTATCATTTTATTGTATGCTCTGTTCCTTCTTTCAAAATTATTCTACCGAACAGTCTCTTATGTTTGAGTGATTCTCTACTTGATGTTGGCGAAATACATCTCTCCTTTATATAGAGATGTGAAGCCATTAAAATAAAAATAAAACATTCACCAGGATATACTTTTTTCATTAAATGAAAAAAAAAATTACCTTCCCATTCAAAATGACCACCTCGATCAGACAATTAGTATGGAAAATCAATTATATTTTTTTTACATCCTGCAAAAATAATCTGCTGATAATTGTTTAGTTTTGTTGACTGAGCCGCCCCTATCAGTTTGCGGGACGCTGTCCCTTACACTCGATATAAATATAATGATATAATATTGTGCGACGTTTAGTGATAAAATAGATTAGCAAAGATCAGAAATCACTTATAAATCCTCACTTTTTATTTGTAACTATTCCGAACGACCAAAAGGTCGATACTCAAATTCATAATGAGTACAAAACTCCGAATCTAATTTCGCGTGCGGAAGTTGTTATTTTTGGTTTATTATCGTGGCGTCGTTATCTGAGCCCATCGACTTGGTACAGTATTATGGCTGATCGGCATTTGTTCCCTTGCTGATATCCAATATCCATCACGCAACGTATGGATAATAAAAATGTTTTACTTTTATGTTCCTTACTGTATACCTGTGTTTATTTTTATGTTTTTGACTGTTCCTACCTACGTACGCAAGACAGAGATACGCAATGCCTCGCATGTCGGGTTTGACGTCATTTCTAGAGCAAAAAGTAATCTTGGAATCTTTTTCCACAGTAAAATGATACATTTGCATCTTTTGTAGATAAAAAATAGTATTTTTTCACTGTATCTCTCGTCTACATGAATACCAACTTTTCATCAACAACAGTGCACCAAATATACATATACCGGATGTAAGATATATAGATAGGGGTTGCTCAGTCAACGAAACTGAACAACTATCAGCAGGATTGTTTTTTTAGGAAGTAAATAAAATATGTGACCTTTCCATACAAAATGACCACCTCAGACGATTTGTATGGAAATTCATGTTATTCTTTTCACTTCCTGAAAAAAAAACCTGCTGATAGTTGTTAAGTTTCGTGGACTGAGCACCCCTATAAATTTGCGGGACGCTGTCCATTACACCCATTAAAATAACTATTATATATTTAAATACCTTATTCCCATTAGAAAAAACGCTACCAGGGGATGAGAAAATCTATTTATTTTTCATCATTATGTATGAGACTGAAATCAACTAATAATTAAGAACAAGTCAAAGAACCAACCTTTAATTTTCCGGTCTGATAACATCAACTAGTGAATTTCACATGATAAAAAAACAACATTATCTCCCTGCCATCGTCTCCACTGGCACACGCCACTACAAGCGACTTTATACTAAGCCTATTGTACATAGAACGACTGACAGAACGTCACCAAGCGTATTATACAGGGTGTTAAAGCAAATAGTGTGATCTTTCAAAAAGGAAATTCATTGGGGGCGATCATGTTGTGTTGTTGGTGGCTGATAAGTAATCTACCTAACTATGAAAGAAAAGACTTTGATGGCTAGTTTATTTTTTATTTTTCTATATAGTCTCCTACACTTATGACATTTGCAAATAAGTGACATCATGCCGTTATAATAGTAATTTTTATTTTGCTCGTCAAAATGGTCAGTCACAGCCTCTTTCATTTCTTCGTCCGTCGAAAATCTGCGACCCCTCAATTTTTTCTTTAAATCTTTGAATAAGAAATAGTCACAGGGAGCCAGATCTGGACTATAAGGTGGATGGTTAATTTCTGTGAAGCCGTTTTTGCTCAGGGCTGACCTCGCCGTTAAGGCTGTGTGTACAGGAGCATTGTCTTGTAAAATCAGAACACCTTTGCTGAGTTTGCCTCTCCGCTTTTCTTTGATTTGTTCACGAAGCTGGTCAAGCAAGTTTGCATAATATTCAGCATTCATTGTTGTATTTTTAGGCAAATAATCTATCATCAAAATCCCTTCGACATCCCAAAATACGGTGGCCATTAGTTTTCCAGCCGACGGCCGAACCTTGAACTTCCTTGGCGACTTTTCTCCTTTAAATTTCCATTGCATTGACTCTTGTTTGCTTTCCGGATCCCACTGGCGAATCCAAGTTTCATCACAGGTCACAATTCGAGAGATAGTCTCTTCTTCTTTACCTTTGACCAGGTCTAGAAATGCCTGACAACATTCTACTCGCCTTTGTTTGTCAAAGGGGGTGAACATTCTAGGGACCCAACGCGCGCTCACCTTGGACATGCCCAAATGTTCGTAAATAATTTCATGAACTCGTTCCTAGCTAATGCCCACATCTCTGGCTATCTCCCACTGCTTGATTCGCCGATCTGCAAGAATCAGGTTCTTCACCTTTTCAACATTATCTGCGAGCAACATTATCTAACAGCAGAAATTGGCCTTCCACTACGTGTGTCGTCTTCCAGGCTCTCACGGCCATGTTTAAATGGCTTCGACCAAAACTTTATGACGAATTCAGAAGGACTTGAATCACCAAACCTTTAACATGCGCTCTCTGATCTGCGTAGGCGTATTTTCTTCTTTACTAAGGAATTTAATCACTGCTCGATGCTCAAATTTCATCATTTTGCAATTTTCTTTCGACATGGTGAAATCAAAGTCGCGCCAAAAAAACAAAAGCAAGCGAAAAAAAATAAGCGTCATAATTTTGAAAAAGGAATAAATATAGAATATGATTTTGCAATGGCCAGTTCGATTTTCAAAACTTTCTTTAACAAAGTAGATTTTATATCAGCCGCCCCTCGTAGCTTATTTTAGTTTGGTCACGTGACTTTCTATAATTTAGATAATATAGAGACAGCAACACAACAGCTGATTATATTATTATCCTGGCAAAGTGACAAAACAACTAAGCTCTTATTTTTCAGTACGATATGATAACATTAACTATAGTGTTTCCAAATCAGTTTAAGAATAAGTTAAACAAAGTTTCATGTCTTATTATTCAACTCATTTCAAAAATAAATGATAAGTGTGATAAAAGAACTATTTTATTGTGTTTTAATATCTACAACTTATTTTAGAAACACTTACTTCTATGCTGGTCTGGGAGCGAGAGAAAAACATAGAATGTGCCATCTGCATTTCCTCTCGGGCATGTTGTAAGATCCAGCTAAGGGATCCGAGGGTTCCAGTATATTGTAATATAGACGATGGGCTGACAATCTGTCACTACAGCAATATACCTAGAATTCTATCTTATATAACCCTCAAAACTTGTCAGACGTGGCGGAACGACCTTTGTTTAGGTCGTTTACGCTCTGCCTACCCCATTAGGGATAAAGGCGTGATTATATGTATGTATTTTAGAAACAAGATTTTTGATAAAAAGACAAAACTTTGTTTACCTTTATTCTAAAACTGAGTTGGAAATATTATAATGAATTTCACGTGATCCAAAAACAACATTATCTCCCTGCCACCGTCTCCACTGGCACACGCCACTACAAGGGACTTTAAATTAAGCCTATTGTACACAGAACGACTGACAGAACGTCACCAAAAGTATCATACAGGGTGTTAAGGCAAATACTGTATTTTTTTTCAAGGAGATGACTCGCTGCCATCCGTGCGTACACGAACAACAACAACTTTTCCATAATGAGACCCTTGCTGATTTTTTAAAAATATTCAACTTCCCATGCATCTTGTTAGCTGATGGGAAGTCTCGTCAAAAATATAAAAACGGGAGATTTCAGATTGGGTCTCATACGGAAAGCTATTGAATAGAAGACACTGACTTACGTTCATGAAAGAACACATTATTTGTTGAAAGCACGTAGTAGGGCCTAATACCCAGTAGGGATCTTCCGAATGAATTTGGAAATCCGCATGAAATCAATGCGGATGCGGATGTGTAGTGTTGTAAAGATAAGAGCCAAGAAACACCGGAAATTTGTAGCAATGGCACACAGAATTTCGCATTATGAAAATATTTTAAGGACCCTCACACCCTTTGTGCACTCATCTATATTAGATTCGTATCCAATTTGTATTTGATTTAGCCTTCCTAGTAAATGTATGACAACTTATGCACCCATCCATATCCGTTTTGATTTTTTTCTGATACGAATTAGATACAAATCTAATATGGATGAGTGCACAAACGCCCTAAATCGTTAAAAGACTGTAGTATTTTTTAACAAATTGTCCACTTTTTACGTAGGTACTGATATATATATATATATATATATTTGTAATAAACACCATTTCAATACATAGGTTTTGTGCTATTTCGGCATCAATACAAAATTAATTTATAAAATTCTTAACATGCGCTTTCGCGGATGTGAGACCTAGAAAATCCGCATTTGCGGATGTGAAAAAATCAGCATCAGCAACATCCCTGATACCCAGTATATTATGATCCGTGCCAAGAGTAAGCTATAGTTAGACAGACAGGACATACAATACAGAACTAACGTTATGAAATTGATCAATGTATTGTTGATTCGACTTGAAGGTTAAATCTATATGAGTCTTTGAAGATAGGTATAGTTATTTATTAATAAATTCCATTCATAGGATAAGGTTCAAGGGTAGGTAACAAAAACGTTTAAGGCAGTTAAGTTTTTCTTTCTGTATTTACCTATAGAAAATTAATCATGTAACGAACGCATGACCTCTTGAGCCCTTCTATAAAAATATCAACTGTTTTGACAAATATTAGGACAGAAAAAAATCATAGTAGGTACTTGTTTAATCTTTTTATGAATACTTGAAACACTGGGTGATTTGAAATTCAAATTCAAGTATTCCGTGAAAGAGGTTATAGTTGGGGGCATCACAAAGTGAAATCTTGTCAACTAGAGGTCGTTCTGAAGATTCTATTTAGTTATCATTTCATTCTAACAAACATAAAATTATATCATGAAAATACATACATATAATCACGCCTTTATCTCTAATGGGGTAGGCAGAGCGTAAACGACCTGAACAAAGGCCGTTCCGCCGCCTCTCATCATGAAAATATGGAACCTATTGATGAAAATATCCAACTCAGTTTTAGAAAAAAGTTTTATGTATTCAAAAACACATTTCAAAAATAAATGATACGTGTTGTCAAATTAGTAACATTACTAAAACTATTATTTCATTATGTTGTCATACCTAATAGCTGAAACTTATTTTAGAAACAAGATTTTCGATTAAAAGACGTGAATCTTTGTTTACCTTTATTCTAAAACTGAGTTGAAAATACTATAGAAAAATGCTAAGTAAGTAAGAACAACAATAAATAAAAATTAATTAAAAATAATATTGGGTTAAATACTACGGCAAGACAACGCAAATATACAACAATAAATTATATATAACTTAGTCTCTACAATAAATAATTACTTATCAACAAACAATAATTTATTTATACCCCTGCCTGGAATTAAAAATACCTGTCATAGAGGTACCATAGAGAAGGGCTTATAGGAACTGCGTAAGTCCCTCTCTTATTCTGTCTTTTTCTATGACAGGTACTCGTATTATTAATTCCTGGAAGGGCTTAGATTTCTAACATTATTTTTTTTAAGCAATTAAAATTTTACTTACCTTTACATGATGAAGATTTCCCATCCAAATTATAACCATGGCATAGCATGACAATGTTCAATCACAAATAGTACTTAAAATTCAACATACTCATGAGCAAACACGTGCAGTCGAGCGGTTGGCATAAGACTAACTGAACTGAATAAATGAACGAAAGATTTTAAATGCAAATGATATTCGTCATAGTAATCTCGCAAATGTCGTGATCACTGCCTACAAGGGTGGATTTAGGAATCAGAATTATAAACAAAACAAATCGGTAGGTATTACTTACGTGCTAATATTTCTTAACTAAAAAATAGACAAGAATGAAATAGAAAATCAGCAACTTAATTTACTGCTGCCGAAGTGACGACAGATTCCTAAATGTAATTTCTACCTTGAACTAAGTATGTTAAAAAAGGTTACGTGCATTAAAACAGGGTAACGCTAGCGGCCTAAAGATGAATTTAAAGAGACCCTTTGTGAGGTAGGGACTTATTTCAAATCTCCGAAATTGGCACATAAGGTCTGGCATTTGAGATCTACCACAAGATTCGTGTAGATATAGTGAAGTGAATTACTTATGTCTGATATTATAACAACCCCCTACACTTCAAAGTTAGAGTGAACAGGCGTCTTCTGGGTGAGCTCGCTCTATCGTCGACTCCGTCTCTGTAACCTCCGACCCCGACACCAACCTAGACTGGAGTCAAGACCACAACTAAAAATAATCAATCTTTTAATTACCGCCTGAGTCCGGGTCTGGCACATCCGCTTTTAATGTATTGTCGCACGATGCCGTGCCGTCTCTGTGCTGGGTTACACCAGCCACCAGCTAATTAGAATTTGGCGACACGCCCCACGGATACAGCGACCCTAACTTTGTACTACCAGCAGAACAGATATTCATATTTTTGGAAGAGTCTTGAACAGGTTCGAAAAATTATCAATGGAAGTAGATTGACGCCAATGCGTATGCTTGTAATAATTTAAAAAAAAAGTGGTTTGTTCAGCAACAAAAACCAGAACCCTCGTTCAATGCCCTGGGTTAGCTAGCCGACCTCGTGAAACAAGGGAAGAAGGCTAGGGATAGGGAGATGTAGTTTGTTTAAGAAGCGACAGCTAAATTAAAGCCCTAAACAATTAGTCTAGGTAACGACCTAAAAATAAAGTAAGTTTTCATAAAATGAGAACTTTCCTGTTCAATTTTCATCATCACGTTTACCAATAAAATATTGAACCAGGCTTTGCTGCAAAAGTACAAAATTGTAACAATGTCGCGTCCATCTCTACAATAATGTTTCTGGCGCTAAATGCATTGCATTTATCAGCAACCCTGAGCAAACTTTGTAGGAATTCGCGTGAACATCGCCTCAGTCGCTTTGTTTTATGTAAGCCTGGTAGTCGGATTCAAATCCTCGCTATTAAAAACATTTTTGAAATAATTTCTTCGATACAATTTGATAAACGATGTCTGTCGATGAAAATATAGGTAGTGACAGTGACTCCGAAGTAAGTACTAAATTGCGTGCGTAGTAAAAAGTAAATTTTACCGTTTCCACAAATTAAGATCGTAAAATCTAACAGCCCCGCATGCTTAAGACACGCTTTAATCGTTTGTTTACGATTGCTGTGCTTCCTAAAAAATGCCACAAATTATTCATAGTCGAGTTACATGATCCTACTCAATAAAAGACTTAGCTTTGGATATGCAAATGACCTGAATGCCTAGTGATGCCTATATTTTGTTATTCGTTGAGTATTTTAGAAGAACCGCAGTGTTTTCTTTGCTCTCGTCGTATGTGCTTGTGTGCTTAGCTTGAATATGTTGAAGGCTGCGGTCAAACGCGTGCTTAATCCCGATGAGGAAAAGGCGCTTATCAGTAAAGCATTAAACTGTTTAGACGTACGTAGCGTAAGACGTTTCACTTTCACCTAGGTAGATTCTTGGGAGACATCTGCTGCTCTGTAGAACGTCACATCACGTTGAAAAATCAGCGGATCATCCACATAGGTAGGTGAGGTCTGTCATTCACGGTATAAACATATAGTGGTTTCAGCAGAGAGATCGTGAGAAGTCTAGAGGGAATATCGCTGAAGATGACCTGGACTGGCTCAAGCCGCGGGTCCTCATCAAGCCGGAAGAACAGGAGGATGTACCGGAAGCTGTAAGTACTAGCTTTAATACTTTTCAAAGCGATATAATTTTCCTGTGATTAAAATTTAAGATAATACTTACTTATAGCTTGATACTACGACGACGGTGTATGCAAGCAGGATATGTAAGTATTTAACGATTTTTTAGAAATACTAAGAAGTGATTATAATTATTTTACTTCAGATTTAAAAGATAGGTCATATAAGGCTCTAAGGCTGCTGGCACCGGATATGTGAAATGGGCACGCGCTATATCTTCTTCCATGCTGGCCTGGGAGCGAGAGAAAAACATAGAATGTGTCAGCTGCATTTCCTCCCGGGCATGCTGTAGCAACAGCTAAGGGATCCGAGGGTTTCAGTGTATTGTAATTTAAGCGATGATGGGCTGACAATCTGCAGCAATATACCTACAAATCCATCTTAAATAACCCTCAAAACTTTGTCAAACGTGGCGGAACGACCATTGTTTAGGTCGTTTACACTCTGCCTACCCCATTAGGGATAAAGGCGTGATTATATGTATGTATGTATCAGATCATGTCTCGTATACCATACACAGAATATTTGTTTACACTTGCTTCTAATTCTAGGATCTAGAAGAAGAAATGGGGCGCATTCTATCATCGCACAACCCTCAATGGAAGGCAGACGAAGTGGCGTACCACTACGGGGAAGGGAAATTCAAGATCAAACCCAAACCCACTTTTGGGAAGGCATACCCGCTGTGGGTGTTCCAGGGCACTGCTATTAGGAAGGATTCTGATGAAGCCAAGGCTCAAATTGCAGCTGGTTATGGTAAGTCCATGCTGGACTGGAAGCGAGAGAAAAACATATAATGTGTCAGCTGTATTTCCCCCCGGGTAATTCTGTACAAACCAGCTAAGGGATCCAAAGGTTTCAGTATATTGCAATTTAGAAGATGGGGTGACAACCTGTCTCTACAGCAATATACCTACCTAAAAATCTATTTTAAATAACCCTCAACATTTTGTAAGAATGGTATTACCTAAATGCTTGAATCCAGCAGTATTACTCAAAATCTATAAAAAATAAATATATTATAAATATGAAAGGGGCAGTGTGTCAGAAACTGATATAGTTTACTCTGTTACCGAAACTTTCACTTTTTTCTAACTTTCTCATACAAAATGGCCACCTCGATCAGATTATGTAAGATGTTTTTTATTCCCCGAAATAAATCCTGGTGAAAGTTGTTCAGTTTCATGATCCTATCAGTTTGCGGGACGCTGTCCCTTACTCCTGGTAGAACACAATTTTGAACATCAACTTGACTGTATTTCTGCTAATTATAGGTAAAGTGAGTTTCGATGACGCTGGTCCGAAAAAAGTTAAATTGAAGAAAGCAGCAGCAGACGAAGAAGAAGAGGAAGAACCAGAGGGTGAACCTGCCGCTCCTGCTGAGGAAGCTAAACCAGAAGAAGGTGATGTAATTTATAACCTTACTATTGGTAGAGAGTCATCAAGATCATTAATAATTAAAATAAATTTCATTCATTTTAATTAAAAGGAATTTATTGATATTTCATAATTGACACATTAGCTATCTATTGAGAGCAGAGATAGTAGTTTAGATACTAAAAGCACGATCATTCTTATCCAGAACAGGGTAACTCTTACCTCTGACTGACCGTCTATTACAATAAAAAAACATTTAAAATATCATCATACTTTAGTCAAGGACAATATTTTCTAGCTTAGTATAAAGCTCATGCAAAGTTTACGTTTACCTAGCTAGGTACTTGCACGGGTATACCAGAGATAAGTTAAAACGGCATACTGCCTAAACAAAAGCCTTGTAGAAGGCATATATTACTAAACCTGTGGATGCCCTATCATAAATACGACTCAAATTACGTAATGTAACCAATTACAGAAGTACCAGAAGAAGTGGAACCGGAGGCAGAGAAGGTGGAAGCGCCCAAAGAAGAAAAAGAAGCAGTGGAGGGAGAAGGGGCCGAGGGGGAGCAAGTAGGCGAAGAAGGAGTGGAAGGAGAGGAAAAACCAGAGAAAGGTAAATTTTAACAAATAGTAGTATTGGTGTGAGATGACGTTAGAGCAGAAGAAGAGAAAGACGAACCGCCCAAAGAAGACAAAGAAGCAGTGGAGGGACAAGGGGGCGAGGATGAGCAAGTAGGCAAAGAAAGAGTAGACGGAGAAGATAAACCAGAGAAAGGTAGGTATTAACCACGTAAAACCATACTATTAAACCATTTTTTTTTTCACTTTAATGTCTACCTGACATACCTAAGGTTCCAGCAGACATACAATTTTCCGAAAATAGGCATACCTATGCCACAGAATATATAATAGTACTACATACAGAATGGACATTCACCTCCCTTCACCTGTCCGACATACGTCATACTCCGCGTCGGATTGTGGGCCACATTGAGCGTACGCTTAGCGGGTATGGCGCGCGCATATTTCCCAGTGTAATAGAAATAATAAAGATTTGTGTTCCAAAGATAGTTAGATACTTTTCCGTGTACGGATGTCTTTCTACCACAAGATATGACTCCAATAGGAACTTTGTTAGATTCTACAGTGATGAGAGGCGGTAAGTAAATTCATACAAAATATGCAACCTAATCTATTCTAACTATTCAGTTACAGTAAACTACTTCAAAACGTTGGTTTAATCAAGAATCAGATTAATCAAGTGATGATTATGACCGGTATAACAAATTTTGTCAACCCTTATAACACGCACACAAACACATGCCAAATGCAACATGCCGTCTGTCAATGTGTGACGAAAATGACATGATAGTTAGGAGTGTCCGAGCTGTGCCTATGCTATTATTACTAGTTACAGAAATACATGTTCGCTCTACATTATTTAAGTTTCTTGCAGATAAATTGTATATGTTTTTGTAGAAGTCGAAGAGGTGATGGACATAATCGGTGACGAGGTGATAAACATCAAACCTCGTATCAAGAAGCTGGCGAATCAGTTCAACTTCTGCGAGCGAGCTGCCCTCACCTACAATAACCCTAGGAGAGTACGTATACCTACCCACAAAGCTATAAACCTGAAATCTGTAGGTAGTAAATTCAGCAAGTCTCTATATTACGAAGAAATAATATTATTCAAAGAAATAAAGACCCTTCAATATTTTTGTTTCGTAAGACAAATATTTCAAATTCACTGTTACACCTTCCAAATGCTAAAATAGATGTTGGTGACATACGGAAAATGAAACGGCTTTTGTTCTATGACCCTACGTAAACGTTCGGAATTTTCTTTTTCCCTTACATATCGTTTGCTTCTTTTTCCACCAGTCCGTAGACACTCAAACCGTCCCACCACCCCGAGCCACATACGGCGCAACAGCGCTGCAGAGCATCATCTTCGACTACTACCAAGAGGATCATGCCAAGAAGATGAAGGAGAAAGAGGATGAAAAACCTAAGCGGGTAAAGCAATATATATCAATCACTAGCAGCTTTCAGTACTAAGCAAAGGTTTCCATTAAATGCATTTTTCAATTAGTGCTATCTCTTTCCCTTTATCAATGACATAATTAACGATATTGTAAAAACTTAGTTATTCTTCCTTCTGATTATAGTTGCGCAAGAAGACAACAAAGCACGTGAAGTCAGCGCAACAGATCCACGACGAGGCGTTGGCGCAGCGGGTCAGCGAGGCTTGGGTCATTCTTGAGCGACTGGTCAACCAGAACATATACGATGATATCGGTAAAACACATGACTCTCGTATAGTGCTGGATCAGGATAACTGCCTCCGTGGTCTAGTGGCTAGTGCCGTGGACTCCCGATCTGGAGGTCTTGGGTTCGATTCCCAGGGGAGAAACACAAAGTTGATATTTGAGAATTTATCACTTTTTTTTACCCAGTTGGGTTAGGACATTGTTTCGGAGGGCACGTTGAGCCGTCGGCCATCCAAAAAATTAACAGCAACTTTCTTGCACCTTGTAATGCGCTTGACAATTCGCTATGCATGATTAGGCAAATGTATTCAAAAAGGAACTGACTATCCATGTTGACTCAAGATGCCGAATTGTAATGTGTAATAATATCTTGTCATCACCACATCAGTGCGTGTGTCAACTGCAGGATATGCCTCTTCCATGCCACGTCCCTGAGGTATTCAGCCGTTATCGTCCAATTTTAGCTTGCTGCTTTATGGATATTATCGCACCATCAAGTACCACAGATCAACATTAAACATAAACTATGTAACAAGCATTTTTTTCCAAACAGCTCAAGACTACCGCTACTGGGACGACCCATCAGACGAGTTCCGTGAGGGTATGGGGTCGCTGCTTCCGTTGTGGAAGTTCCAGTTCGAGCCCATGCGTAACCATGCCGTCTGCGATGTCCAATGGAACCCTCACTATCAGGACCTCTTTGCTGTTGGGTTTGGCTCTTGTAAGTTTCTAACCAATTTTGCATGATCGTCATTGTATAAATCTTATCTTTGCTCTAGTTTGTCAGAAACGACGAATAGGACAGTTGACCATGGAGTAGGTTCACCCAGAAGGTGCCTAGTGCCTATTCACTCTTGCTTTGTTATGCTTTCAAAAAGACAGTCGCTTGTAGGTAATGAGTTCCATTCTCTTTTATTATGGACGATGACTAGAAGTAGCATTATTGGATCAAACTTTTGTTTAAACTGAGTTTTGTCTATTTGTTTCTGCAGTGGACTTCTCAGCCCAAGCTTCCGACGGTTGTCTGTGCCTCTTCAGCATCAAGAATCCTGCGTACCCCGAATATGCCGTGTTTACGGAGTCGCCCATTATCTGCTTGGATGTGTTTAAAGAGACTCCGTATCTTGTTTGTGTTGGTAAGCGAAATTATTATGAGCTCACCCTTAGCTCCAAGACCTGACGTTTTTAAATTAATACATTTACTGATAACTGTTGTGAGGTTACCGCGATACAAGCTGCGCTTAGTGCGAGGATCGTTGTTAAATGTTTGTTGCATTTAAATATTTCTATTTTAATAAATAAAATTTTAATATTATTATTACCAACATGGTGAATAGTCGTTACCAATTTAGTACCAAGTTACCAATTTGGTACTGTCGTCAATAAGGTGATTATGCACAATTACAATAATTTTCCAGCAGATGTGATGATGTCTCTACCCGAGGGACTGTAGGTGTTTGAGGGTTTGATTTTAATGCTTGTTTTCTTATCTAGGACTGTATGATGGCAACGTTTGCGTATACAACGCCCAGCTGAATCTGGAGTCTTCGTATCAATACAAGTCAGATTCTGTGCATGATAAACACAGCAACATCGTATGGGAGGTAAGAATTTCATATCCGTTCCAAAACTTCCTTCCTAGCCATAATATTATTGCTTACTATTACAAGAGGCGTAAAATTTCAAAAACCTCACGGTCAAAATTCTTAAACCTTATCTAATAAGTTAAAGGTTATATACCGCCCACACATCACAGGTTCGTTGGGGCAGACGTCTCATCGACGGCGAAGCATGTTTCTTCTCCATATCTGGCGACGGCAGAGTGGTCCAATGGGCGGTGATGCCGGGAGAACTGCAGGCTACCACCATCATTACATTATCCTCCCATATGCCCCCCATAGCTGGCCCAGACGGGACACTTATCAAAGTCAATAGTAAGCACTTGGGAGATAATATAACTCAGACTCCTGATCGACGGCGAAGCGTGCTTCTTCTCCATATCTGGCGACGGGAGAGCGGTCCAGTGGGCGGTGATGCCGGGAGAACTGCAGGCTACCACCATTATTACATTATCCTCCCATATGCACCCCATAGCTGGCCGAGACGGGATACTCATCAAAGTCAATAGTAAGCACTTGGGAGCTAATATAACTCAGACTCCTGATCGACGGCGAAGCGTGTTTCTTCTCCATGTCTGGCGACGGGAGAGTGGTCCAATGGGCGGTGATGCCGAGAGAACTGCCATCATCACACTGTCCTTCCATATGCCCCCCATAGCTGAGTAAGATGGGACAGTCATCAAAGTCAATAGTAAGTAACTACTTTTGGGCTAAACTTTAGGGCGGACTTACTATTGTGGTATCATCCTAGCAACTACACCCGCGGGTGTCATAAAATTGGACCAACCGGGGTTATGAATATTCAGCAAGGTTCCTTGTGAATATGAAAACTTGCCCTGCATCCACTAGTCACAGTAAGTAGGTACGGCAAATAATGTACTTCCCAATTTGAAGGAGACTCACTTTGTGTTCCATAGATATCGTCAATACTTATCCTGATTTACTTGATGACTTTATTTTTATAACAGGTTGCGGCAGCTGCATCTGCTTCCACCCTGAGAAGCAGGAAATCTTCATGGTTGGTACGGAGGACGGGATGATACACACGTGTTCTCTGAAGTACAATCGCAACTACGTGCATTCGAACAAGGGTCACCATATGCCCGTGTATAGGATCAGCTACAACTTCTACAATAATACCATCTTTGCATCGTGTTCAGGAGATTGGAGAGTCAAGATCTGGGAGGACGGACGCGAGTGAGTCAATATCATTAGATTTATTAGTAGAGGGTTACTATAGCAACAATGTGCATTCGAACAAGGGCCAATATGCGCCCGTGTATAGGATCAGCTACAACGATCTGGGAGGACGGACGCGAGTGAGTCAAGAAATGCACCACAGAATGACATCTAATACTTATTATTAGTGCCCACACTAGCGATCCGTCAAAAATGTAGAAAATATCCTTATCGTCAGAAAAATAACACCAGGCGTAGGTATTTTTCTATGGAAAGACATGCCGAATTAACTTTAACCTGTTGGAAAAGGAATCTTCCTGCCTCCGAGATCCCGCGTAAATGTTTGAAGGCTTAACGAGAGCTCGCATCCTGGCTTGTGATTAGATCCTTCTTTCTTCAGGATTATTTAGTTGAATTCCATGAATTCCGAGATTTATAGCCTCCTTAAAATTAAAAAATATCTACCTACTTACCCAACCTCGTCCTTTGCATCCAAGACTTCTTCTTCTGTAAAGTGGGTATCGAGTCTATCGACCCGATGAACCCGGGTGTCAGTTTTTAAACCGCCTAGTAGCACAACTATCAAGCCTCTGACATGGTTTGAGTAACGACCACTATCAAAGACAGCGACCGGGACCGACGGCTTAACGTGCCCTCCGAAGCACGAAAATCTTTTTCTTTTTGGACAATCAGGTGATTCAGCAAAGTGATAAATTCTCAACTTTGTGTTTCCCCCCTGGGAATCGAACCCAGGACCTCCGGATCGGGAGTCCATGGCACTAGCCACTAGACCACGGAGGCAGTTAAGGGTCAGGGTGCAGTTAAGGGTCAGTGTGCTGGATAGGGAACGATAGAAAAACATAAAACCAATAAAATTTACGTCTTGGGAAATAGTTTCTTCAAGTTGACCATTTAGAAACTTTTAAAACTTTTTGTAGCTGTAGAGTATGGATCTAGGAACTTATAAGTATCCACCAATATATTTTCTAATAGAATGACGTCTCTCTTGCAGTGAGCCTCTATTCATGTTCGACCTGGGTTCGCCTGTTGGAGATGTGAAGTGGGCGCCTTACTCAAGTACCGTGTTTGCTGCTTGCACCGCCGAAGGAAAGGTAACTTATAGAATACTAGCGACCCGCCCCGGCTTCGCACGGAAATGAGCAGTGTTTCTCTACTATATTATGCATGTATTATACATATAAACCTTCCTCTTGAATCACTATATCCATTAAAAGAAACCACATCAAAATCCGTTGCGTAGTTTTAAGATTTATGTATACATATTGATATAGGGACAGAGAAAGCGACTTTGTTATATACTATGTAGTGATAAGCGCCTTACCTACATACCTAAAATCTAAATACTTCGAGGGGTATTCATGGGTTTTTTGGGTTTTATACCTTCGCGGTTATTTTCACGTGATTTTCACTATAACCTACGTACGTACGTATGTATTGTTACGTAGTAGACCCAGTGTAAGGGACAGCGTCCCGCAAACTGATAGCAGTTGCTCAGTCAACGACATTGAACAACTATGAGCAGGATTTTTGTTCTAGAAGTGAAAAAAAATATTGGCTTTTCCATACAAATTGTCTGATTGAGGTGAACATTTTGTATGGTAAAGCATTTTTTCCTCACTTAAAAAAAATACCTTCTGATAGTTGTTCAGTGTCAGTGACTGTGCAACCCCTATCAGTTTGCGGGACGCTGTCCCTTACACCTGGTTTTAACTTACTCCATACTAATAACAGACTATTAGACATTTTTTTTTCAGGAACTAAAAGCAAATTAATCGTAGTAGGAACCCGTAACAATGTCTAATATGTTATATTCCCGTTATACATTTTGGTCGTGTTTAAACGCCTGTCAAAATGTGTATAGCAAAAGATTTTTTTAATTTTCGTCTTCTTTATAGAGCGCATTGTAGAGACCGTAACAATTTATGATCATTATCCTTATCAAGGTTCGGGTCCATCATTTAAGTAAAAAAAATGCACTTTGAGAAAGTTGTTTGTTGAAATTAGTAGAATATGTACCTAACCTACTTTTTTTCACACCCTGTACAAGTATCTATAGAAATGAAACCTAATTATATTTTTTATTTCTAGGTCTACGTGTTCGACTTGAATGTCAATAAATATCGACCCATCTGTGTTCAAAATGTAGTTTCTAAGAAGACAAAGAAGCTCACAAGGATTGATTTCAATCAGAAACTGCCTGTTCTTGTATGCGGAGACACCAAGTAATTCATATTTTTCCTTATCAGTAACATTAGAGAGTTATCAGTAAAAAATAATAATTCTACGTTTATGATACGCGTCCCAAACTAAAGCGTGACGTAACCTTATTCGGGCCCTCGGCATGCTGTTAGAGGTCAACCACTATTTCACCGCGCCGTCTGTAGCCTCCATAGCTCAGGGGTTAGAGCACTGGTCTTGTAAACCAGGGGTCGAGAGTTCAAATCTCTCTGGGGGCAGTGCAAAGTTGATTTTTGTTCTTTTATTTTCTTGATATATTTTTTATGCTAATATTTATTATTAAAAATACAGAGGCACGAGTCACGTGGTGAAATTGTCACCAAACTGTAGAGTCATGTGCAAGCCGCCTAAGAAACAGCAAGGATTAACACAGAGACAGTTACAGGTAAGCAGTGGAATTAAAAATTGTTTCAGGTTCATTTCGTGCTACTAGCGCCACTTCGTAAATAAAATATTAATATTCTTGTACCAGATTTAGTGACAATAAATATTAATAGATAAAGCAAATATGTGTAGATTTTCTTCAAAATCGAAACATTTCATAATCCTTTATTTTTAATTTAGGTTTAAATTAATTTTATTAGTTCAAGCTACTAGCTATATTATATCTCCACTCCATATGCCATTTATATTCAATTTCTAAATAATGAAGTAAATAATAAATCAGGTTAGTTAAACTCAGCGAGTGGCGCTAGTATCGCGGTATAACCATGCCACCACCGATTGACTTTATAAAATGTTGGGTTAAGGGGATCATCGGTGCACGCCAGCGTCCTCATCAGTTAAAAAATCATTACTTACTGAAAACACAATTAATCGAAAATCCGGTAGATCAGATTGAAGTATAAGTACTGAAGTTTATGTTAAGTATTATAAATTAATAATTCAGTGTTCACTGCAGTTATAGATAGCAAAAGTGCTTAAAGTGGTCGTTTTTCGCAAATGTTCTATCTGTTACTACAACGAACTATAAGTTGCAACTTTATGAGGTTCTAAAAGATTCTATCAGATCTACCGGATTTTCGATTGATTGTGTTTTCAGTGAATTATGATTTTTTTGACTGATGAGGGCGCCACTTAGCCAACGGGAGGCCCCTTAACAAAGTTCCAGTTAATTTATTGTTAAGTTTAAACCTTTATCGTTAAATTAATTGCTTGCCAGTTTAATAAAATAATTTATTGTTATGCTATCTTGATTATATTTTATTTTAAATACATACATACATATAATCACGCCTTTATCCCTTATAGGTTAGGCAGAGCGTAAACAACCTAAACAAAGGTCGTTCCGCCATGTCTGACAAAATTTTGAGGGCTATTTAAGATAGATTTGTAGGTATATTGCTGTAGTCAGGTAGTCAGCCCATCGCCTAAATTGTAATATACTGTAACCCTCGGATTCCTTAGCTGTTTTACAGCATGCCCGGGAGGAAATGCAGCTGGCATATTCTATGCTTTTCTTTCGATCCCAGTCCAACATGGAAGAAAACAATTCCGCGGGGCAGAAAGGGGACATTTTATTTTAAATTTGTATTATTAAAAATGTATTTACTTATGCTTCCATTAAAAAATTTAATGTATTTTGCATGGTTTGTAAAAATGCCTTTATAAGCAAAATAAAAGATTTTTTTTTAAATTAAATTCTTACATATTAACATATTATTTAATTTCCAGGTAATGAAGTTAGACAAATTACTAACACTTGTCCGCGATCCGCCATTTACTCCGGGAGTTATAGACGAAAAGTTTGAAGACGATTAGATACTTATTTATATTTTTTGTCTCATAATTTTATTCTTATTTATTTATTACAGATGTGTGTTTTGGATTATTAATATTGATTTTAGTGATTATGAATTAGTTATTTGAAAATAATAAAAAACAATAAATATTATTACATGGCGTTATTATTCTAGAAAAGCTCTAAGAATTATTGAAAAACGTTTTACATTGTATTAGGTTTTTCCAAAGATTAATTTAGTATTATTGTACTGAAAATCACGACTATAAAATATAACATAATGGGTTACAAAGATCGAATATATTTAATTTAAATACGTTTAATAATACTAATTTTATTAATTAATAACAATATTGCAATAGACTCTAATAAACAAAACAATACCACTTGTTAAGTCTAGTTTAAATATCGATGTTAGATAGATTTTATCAATAAATCCCTAGATTTGTAGACTATAAGAATAAGCGATTTTTTTAAGCCACTTCATATAAACGAGCTTAAAAAATAACAAATTATTTTATTCTTAATTGTATCTAATTGATTCAAAATGCATAAGTACCTATTCTTATGACTAGATTTCAAGACACAATTTTAAAAACTACATTTATTTACTTAAATAGGGGCCAATTCTGTGATACCATTTGCTAACGCTAGTTTAATTAATAAACCATTTCACTTTAATATCTTAGAATTTTAAAGAGTCAGGACTTGGTCAGCTTTTATATTATTATCTTTGGTATAATGTTTTATATTTTTTTTTAATAATGAATTGTTTATATTTATTTAACCAGTTGAAACACGAAAAGATAATTAATTCTTCTACCCTATCTTGTCATTATTATTAAAACTGAAAGAGCCAGGTAAAACAGCTTTAGAAAAAGGCATCACTAAATCATCCCATTATTCTACTAAATAAATAAAATAAAATAGATCTTAATTAAAGTAATACCTTTTCTGTGACTAAAATCAACTGTAGTGCAGAACAATAGCAAAGACCAAGTGAATTGGTTTCTAAAAGCTCATCTACACCTAGGGGAGATTCTTTTAAAAAAACAGAGGTTACTGGCCCCATAACCTATTCTTCGAAGAAAAATACCACCGATATTCGACGTGACAATTTTTTTTGCATTCTCTCTCACATTAATTATTCTATAACTGTTCTCTCCAGTCTACCCGTGATTATGATGTTTGTAACAGCATCGAAATATCGGGAACTCATAAAATAATTTAAATCGCGATGAGAAACCCGTAAAATGTCTCAGTTATAATATAACCGTATTTTTACAATCCTATTACAGATCTAAGACCCCTACTTATATTAAACGTATAAAATAGATAGGGCAGAGTTATTATAGGTAAGTATAAGGCATCGTGACCTTCATATGAGGTCATTAACGCTATGCCTACCCCATATATAGACATTGTGAGAAATACGGGCTGTTTTAGAAAAAAATATTAAAGTACAGTATCATACCGGTATTCGCTTCTACAACGGTTTCAAGTGCCGATGTTAGGGGTACAGTAGTTTAGGTCCGATCTTGTCGCATCGCTCCACGGAATTGTGTCCCAGCTTCAAATCTAGGAAGGCTCGAGCGTCGTTCGGCGCCGGCGCGTCGCGGCCGGCGAACTGGATCTGCAGGAAAGAATGGGAATTGAAAACCACGACCAAGCTAATAAAATTACGTTCAGAATACAAAATTGAAAAAATCCACTTTCATCCCGTTTAATCCGCATATTGTTTCATCATTCATAATTTTATTGTGACAAGGCTATGTTAAATTCAGATTCTACTTAATTTTATTTCTGTTTATTGTTGCATGTCTTTTAAATTTGTGATTTTAAGTTAAGATAAAATACTTCCTATCTAACTATTTATATCAGCCTATATCTACCCACTGCTGAGTATAGGCCTCTTCTTTTATACGCCATCTACACCGATCTTGTGCCTTCCGCATCCACTGTCTATACTTATAATAATGTACCTACTTATAATAAAACTAATATTATAAAGAGGAAAGATTTGTACCTATTTTTGTATGTTTGTAATGAATAGGCTCAAAAAGTACTGGGCCGATTTAAAAAAATCTTTCACCAATAGAATCCTAAATTCTTCCAATTTGACATAGGCTACATTTCATTTTGAAAAAAAATAGGGATCCTTGGTAAAATTTGAACAATGTAACCGAAGGTGTAGAAAAATGAGTCTTAAAATGTCTTTGCTTTAATTACTTAAAAAAAAAAAAAATTGTCTACCCCGTGCGAAGCCGGGACGGGCTGCTAGTAATAAAATAAAAATAAATAAACCTGCGCCAACGGGTGTAAATGCCTCTCAGGGAATTGTTTCTGATGCGCCAGCACCCAGTCGGCCGGCCACATGGTGCCGTTGCGAGGCGCGAACGGCAGAACCAACACGTAGATCCTAAAATATAATTATTAAATTACATACATACATAAAATCACGCCTTTATCCCTTACGGGGTAGGCAGAGCGTCAAACGCCTCGTAAAAGACGCTTTCGCCACGTCTGACAAAATTGAGGGCAATTTTAGATTGTAATGTGTATTGCTATAGTGACAGGTTGTCAGCCCATCGCCTAAATTACAATACACTGTAACCCTCCAGTCCCTTTTGCTGACTTCTACAGCATGCCCGGGAGGAAGGGCAGCTGGAATATTCTATGTTTTTCTATCTCTCCCAGTCCAGCATGGAAGATTATTAAATTAGCTTTGCTTTTTTATTTAATAGTCCTCCCATCGATTTTCGGTGATGGCGGCCGATCTCCCGGAGATGAGCCAACTGCGCAGGACCTGTTTCTGCGCTACACTCAGGTGCACTTTCTATTCCTTCAAGCTCTTATTATGATGTGACAGATTGCCTGACACGACCAGAGAGAAATCAGGCGCAGGACTAACTATTTACATGCCCATCCGAAAGCATGGATCATCTTACTTTTAGGACAATCAGGATCAGCCTGCAATTCCCTAACCAAACTAGAAACAACAACACAAAGTCATTGTCCCCCGCCGGGAATCGAACCCGGGACCTCCGGGTCGAGAGCCCATGGTTCAGACCGCTAGACCACGGAGGCAGTTAGTTAGGTAGTAAGTTTTTTATTTACAAAGGCGTTAATCTCGACGTTTCGACGATATACGGTTTTCTTCAGGAGCTCAAAGAAGCTAGTCACCATCGCTTGTCTAGCGTAATCTCTTCCGTCTTCTGTTGTCATTTTGAGAATCTGCTATTATACAAATAACGGCCTATACTATACCCATACCAGCACCTGTTATTTAATAACCTGTTAGTGTCTGAGAAGGCGACCCTATGGTAATGTCCCTTAGTGGCCCTCTACCACTCTCCCAGACGAAGCCATCAAAATCCGTAATTTATGATCCTTGATACGTCAGATTTAGTTTAGATTTGATAACTTCCATGCTGGCCTGGGAGCGAGAGAAAAACATAGAATGTGCCAGCTGCATTTCCTCCCGGGCATGCTGTAAGATCCAGCTAAGGGATCCGAGGGTTTCAGTATATTGTAGTTTGGGCGATGGGCTGACAACCTGTCACTACAGCAATATACCTAGAATCCTATCTTAAATAACCCTCAAAACTATGTCAGACGTGGCGGAACGACCTTTGTTTAGGTCGTTTACGCTCTGCCTACCCCATTAGGGATAAAGGCGTGATTATATGTATGTATGTATTAGGGTAGCTCTTATATGGCCAAAAAAAAAATTATTTCGATTTTTTTATGGGGCACCCTGCCATTTGATTCCATATCCTGAGAAACTGTTACAGTATTTTTTTTATTTGTTTAATGTGATATTTAGGGGGTGCTACCAGCTTTCAAACTTTTTAATACAAAAAAAAACATCGTATATTTCAAATTCAAAGATTTAAGTTTTTATTTAGTCAAATAATCAACCTATATCAAACAATTTGCATAATTACACAAAAAATATGAAATTAGAAGTATTTTCAACAAATTAAAATGTTATTACACAAAATATTATTTCAATAGAGTGGATTTTTTTGCATCTGGGTATTTTTTTCTAAATTCCTTTACAACTAAAAGCAAATATTGCTTTTGCTCTTCATTTGTCGTTATCAGTTTATTATACTCCTCCATTAGAGCCACTCCTCGTTCGGCAATATCATTTACTACGCGCATAGATTGCACAATTTGCTTTCCACGTTGATATCCCTCGTCGTCTTGCCATGTTTCCACGTTTTTATCTAAAAACTCCAAGGATATGCCAAGTATTTGAAAGAATCGCATTGAATTACTGGACACAAAATCTTCGATATTTTTTTCATGTATGTGCTTGATATCGACGCTTATTCGTTTTGCACAAAACTCGAGGCCTTCGTTGTTTAAAGCTTTAACCATTTTGCGTTTGTCGTCTAAAGAAAGAGCATCGTCAAAAAAAGCTAAACATACCAATTCTTCAGACAAGTACCACAGATGACCCAAAATTTTTTGTATTGCGTTTTGTGACATGGCTTTATTTATATTTTGGAAAGAAACGAGATCTTTCAGTAACTGCAGATCGTTTCTTGGCGCTGCACAGGCGGAAGGTGCTTGATACCAATATTTCACATAAATTGAGACAGTGAACACGCAAATCTCTTTAATAGCTGTTTCTTCTCTTTTGGATAATTTAAACTGATGGCGAAATAAAAAGATCTTGAGACAATATATTGCTTTTGCCATCCATCTGGCACGGTGAAGACCAGCTGGCATTCTGAATGATACTCCTTTCTCAGGAATCCCACCAAGGTAAATCACTGTAAGGTTCAAAAGCTCTTTGTAGTCATCTCGAGGTTGGTGTCTATTCAGCTGATCTTGAGCGAAAGAGATAATGTATGCAGCAATATTTCCAACTGCTTGTAAAGATGAAGCATCAGAAGCTACTGCCTTGTAGTCAGTTTGGTCAATGTCGCTCCAGCTGTTTTTAAATCTCTTAAAAATTTGAATATCAGGTCCACTTGATGGACTAAGGGATTTACTCACGATGGCTTCTAACATTATCTCCATTACATGGTGCCGGCAAGCAAGCCAAAGCATATCCTTTTCCATTTTTTGTTCCAAAAGGATACAAGCTCCATTTTTTAAACCCGTGTTGACCGCAGTCGTATCGAAGCACATACATTTTATTTGCTCACACAAATTCCACGATTCTATTGTTTCATACACAGCTCTTGCACATGCTTCTCCAGTTCCTCGGTTGAGCTTAGGGACCGATAACAGCTGATCGACACCGTTACCTGACACTAAAATTGGAAGACGATCTACAGTTTCGTGCCCAGTTATATTTTCGATTACTTTACCGTCCCAATGAACGGTTAAAGGAGTTTCTGATTTGAATTCCTTCTTTAACGATTCCGCGATCTTTTGCCGACTCTTCAAACGATGCCGTCGAACAGAAGACCTGTTGATATTGAAAGCCGCAGGATCGGATCCAGCACTTTTTAAAGTTGACGTCAAGACGATCGCAGCTTTTCTATCACTTAACTTTGCAACATCAAGGCTTGCTGCTAAGTGGTCATTTATTAAAAGCCTTCTACCTCGTTTGCGCGGTGGTTGGTTAGAAGGTCCGGGAATCACTTGAGGTTCACGGGTTGGAGAAGTAAGTTGACTTGTAGTAGGTGTTGTATTTTCACTACTACTTGAAGAAGAAAGTACACACTTTTCTGTTAACGCTAAGATAGCTTTTTTTTCCCGCTCTTTGCGTTTTTGAAGCATTGATTGTTGTTTTTTGATTTTCGCTTCTATTTTTAAACTTGCTTTATCCACAGCGCCTATTTGTCCTTTGCGATCTTTCTGACGTTGCGCAATCAAAAACTGTTTGTCTTCCTCTATAGTTATCATGTCCAAAGCTCGAGCGTGGGCAATATCAAACAAATGTAGTAATTTATTTTTCCATACTTGCTCCTTGTTTTTCAGTGTTTCGGAACGTTTCTTTTTGTTTTCTTTATTCTTCTTGAGATTTGCCCACTGCTTATAGTAGGTTTCTATTTTCGCTATAACATGTTTTTTTATTCTTGTAGGAATTCCGGCTTTAGTCCACAAAGCTAAAACGTCACAGGAAGTAGAATTCGCAGCATCTCGTACACTTTTTTTTTCTTCATTTTTGTAGTAAAAAAATACACGTAATACTTCAATAATTGTTGGCAACTTCGACTGAAGCAACTGTGATGATGTTTGGCCTATAAGCCATATGTCTGTCTTTTTCCGTGTTGATAAATTGGTGCCGGCACTTGTAGACGCCATTATAATAACACGATTGGCCAGAGAACAATAATGCGTGCGCTCGCGGTGAGTGATGAAAGCGTACTGAGTTGTCACTGTTGTCAGGTACAATCTGCTTGAAAGTGAGAGGGGTAAGGGGGGTGCGGGAGCGTAGGAAACGACGACGAGTCTCGGAAATGTTTACTTACATTCGAACCATTAAAATATAATAAAATATGAATCTTCTTATACTCCTAAGTCAAATACAATAATTGTATTTTTTGTCAATGTTCAACAAGTGGTAGCACCCCCTAATTATTGTTTAAAAAAAAAATTAAAAAAATCTAGTCTATTATTTTAGGTTAATAATCAATATGAAAGGGTGCCGCGTGAACTTTTCGAAGGTAAAGAAATAAGAGCCACCCTAGTATGTATGTATGTATGACACGTCAGATACGGGTATGCCTATCTCCCATTAAACCTACTTAATTACAATGCTTAGCACTGGCCTCTGATATGGCTTAACGACTAATATCTACGGTATTAAACGATATTAACCGGGACCAACGGCTTAACTTGCCTTCCGAAGCACGGAAAAAGCGCCGAATAAACGTACATATGAAATTCGAAAACCGAAAAACACATTAGTACGTGGTGGGAATTGAACCACGACCTCCCGCTCAGGAGGCAGTGGCCCTATCTACTACACCATCGGCCTCTCTCTTGGTATGACTATCTCCCATTATACCTAGTTAATTACCCGTTGGTGGCTGAGAAGGCGACCCTATAGTAATGTCCCTTAGTGGCACTCTCCCAAACGAAGTAATCAGGATCCGTGCCGCCGCGTTACAGCCATGAGACTCTTCATACATCAGATGCGGGTATGCCTATCTCCCATTATACCTACTTAATTACTTGTTAGTGGCTGAGAAGGTGACCCTATAGTAATGTCCCTTAGAGGCACTCTCCCAGACGAAGTTATCAGGATCCGTGCCGCCGCGTTGCAGCCATGAGACTCTTCATACATCAGATGCGGGTATGCCTATCTCCCATTATACCTACTTAATTACTTGTTAGTGGCTGAGAAGGTGACCCTATAGTAATGTCCCTTAGAGGCACTCTCCCAGACGAAGTTATCAGGATCCGTGCCGCCGCGTTGCAGCCATGAGACTCTTCATACATCAGATGCGGGTATGCCGATCTCCCATTATACCTACTTAATTACTTGTTAGTGGCTGAGAAGGTGACCCTATAGTAATGTCCCTTAGAGGCACTCTCCCAGACGAAGTTATCAGGATCCGTGCCGCCGCGTTGCAGCCATGAGACTCTTCATACGTCTAAAGCAAGAGTCGCTAACACCCTTTATACCTACTTAATTACCTGTTGGTGGCTGAGAAGGCGACCCTATAGTAATGTCCCTTGGTGGCCCTCTCCCAAACGAAGACATCCGGGTCGGTGCCGCCGCGTTGCAGCCATGAGACTCTTCATACGTCTAAAGCAAGAGTCGCTAACACCCTTTATACCTACTTAATTACCTGTTGGTGGCTGAGAAGGCGACCCTATAGTAATGTCCCTTGGTGGCCCTCTCCCAAACGAAGACATCCGGGTCGGTGCCGCCGCTTGCAGCCAAGAGACTCTTCATACGTCTAAAGCAAGAGTCGCTAACACCCTTTACACCTACTTAATTACCTGTTGGTGGCTGAGAAGGCGACCCTATAGTAATGTCCCTTGGTGGCCCTCTCCCAAACGAAGCCATCCGGGTCGGTGCCGCCGCTTGCAGCCAAGAGACTCTTCATACGTCTAAAGCAAGAGTCGCTAACACCCTTTATACCTACTTAATTACCTGTTGGTGGCTGAGAAGGCGACCCTATAGTAATGTCCCTTGGTGGCCCTCTCCCAAACGAAGCCATCCGGGTCGGAGCCGCCGCTTGCAGCCAAGAGACTCTTCATACGTCTAAAGCAAGAGTCGCTAACACCCTTTATACCTACTTAATTACCTGTTGGTGGCTGAGAAGGCGACCCTATAGTAATGTCCCTTGGTGGCCCTCTCCCAAACGAAGCCATCCGGGTCGGTGCCGCCGCTTGCAGCCAAGAGACTCTTCATACGTCTAAAGCAAGAGTCGCTAACACCCTTTATACCTACTTAATTACCTGTTGGTGGCTGAGAAGGCGACCCTATAGTAGTGTCCCTTAGTGGCCCTTTCCCAAACGAAGCCATCCGGGTCGGTGCCGCCGCGCTGTAGCCACGACACTCTTGATACGTCAGACGCGTGAATCCCTATCTCAGCGTATTCTGCCCACGGGAGAAGGTCAGCGCTGGAACAAAGGGTTTCATATATTTTCTCTCAAAAATCCTCTCCTCTTCAAAGCTCGGTTGTGGTTCAGCGAAGGCAGTTTCTCGTTGTATTACACACATTTAATCACGCCTTTATCCCTATTGGGGTAGGCAGAGCGTAAACAACTTAAACAAAGGTCGTTCTGCCGCGTCTGACAAAGTTTTGAGGAGTATTTAAGATTGATTTGTAGATATATTGCTGTAGTGACAGGTTGTCAGCCCTTCGCCTAAATTGCAATATGCTGAAACCCTCAGATGGTATTATAACCCTTAGGTGGTTTTTACAGCATGCCCGGGAGGATATGCAGCTGGCACATTCTATGTTTTACTCTCGCTCCCAGTCCAGCATGGAAGAAATCGTTGTATTGACGGCGGGAAACACCAACGTTGCACACATAACTCAATATTGATTCAACTACTACTGGCGACAGACAGTGCTACTGTGCCCGGTCCAATGTGCTTTGCACCTAAAGTCACCAACTTGACAAGTGGGAGTAGGTAGGTAGGTATATTTTACATAACGTATATTTTTTATTAGGTATATTTGTTTCGAAATGCAAGATTCCTTGACGCCTGACTATTCTGCTTTTCAAGAGCCTTATTGAAAGGATAGGTCAAGCATTGTTATTAGGAATTATTTTTAAAGACAAAGGATACCTATCCTTTGTGTACCTACATTGAATATGCATTGCATAAGATATTATGAATAACTTTTGTCTTATGCTAAACAGCGCATACATTTAGAACACCTATTAACAAAACTTTACTACCTATTTTTGTCACCAAACTCTCAAAAATAACTGAAATAAATAAATAACTTTTTATGAGGCTTTCAATGGGACATTTTCTTTTTGTAAAATGTCGAGCACGCTTCGCTCGCGTAGTTTTCATTAGAAGCGCGCTCGCTTTTTAAATATCGCGCTCGCTTCGCTTTTGTAATGAATTGATTCATTCAGCGTTCGTGCAATAACGCAATTGATTAGCTCGCATAACATTTTGATTCGGCTATACTTCGTTAAATGTCGCACTCGATACGCGCGTAATATATTGGTTAGGCATTAGTCAAATTTCGCTCTCGCTTGGCTCGCGTAAAGTATCAATTCGGTTTTGTGTTTAAATGGTAATTCTACTGCTTCTCTCCCGGTTTTAGTGCCATAGTGATAATTATGGCAAGGCTAAGCATGAACCCTTACCGCACAACAGCTCCCAACAGTGACGTGGTCTCCAGCCAACATCTCGCACCAGCCTGCAGCAATGCTTGCAGCACGTGAGCGACCGAGCGACGCATGTTGCGACGGCAGCATGGCGGCGTGTTGCGAGCAGACAGAATGTAAGAAGGAGTGCCTTGCACTGGGGGGAAGCAGCGCTGAAATAAAGTATGGCTTTGTAGGATATTTATTAAATGGTAGCAACCAAGGATACCGTCCCCACAGGGGCTAAGCTTTGGTAACACCATCATGCATTGGCATCTAGGCTGGCATATATTTATCTTCTGGCTTGAGAAATTGAGAGAAAATCAGGACTGAGAGTTATAAAATTATGGAAAATATAAGGCATGCAGGCAGGGACTCTGTACACAAATTAAAGCATGTCTATTAAATGCAATACAATTAGTTTATAGTTAGTTACCTGTGTTTCTTTCTTACATCCAAACCACTGTACTCTGCCATCTTCTCTAATAACAGCTTTCACACCAATCTGTTTGTACAACGCCACTCGGTGGTCCCGCATGCCACGAGAAGCTCTTTGACGGGCTGCTGGGGATTTGAGGATACTGCGACCTACTCCTAACTTGCTGTCCAATATTTGTACCTGAAATTATTTCATTACATAAACATTCTAAGGAATTAAGTTCTTAATTAAAATATTAGGATGGTAATAAAGAATGTATTAATATTAGGGAATGCAAACAAAACATACATACATATTATCACACCTTTATCCCTAATAAGGTAGGCAGAGCGTAAACAACTTAAACAATGGTGGTTCTGCCACGTCTGATAAAAGTTTTGAGGGTTATTTAACATAGATTTGCCGGTATATTGCTGAAGTGACAGGTTGTCAGCCTATCGCCTAAATTACAATATACTGAAACCCTCGGATCCCTTAGTTGGTTTTTACAGCATGCCCGGGAGTAAAAGCAGCTGGCACATTCAATGTTTTTATCTCGCTCCTAGTCCAGTATAGAAATGATTTTCTCTGGCTCTCAGTTCATTATGCAAACAAAAGACTGGACCTAATGGCGATGGTAAAGAAATTATTCTTACCTTAACATTTTTAACTGTAGTTTGTAAGTATAAAGTCTCAGGAAACGGTAAGCCAAATGGGTCAGGTAATTTTACTAATATTGAAGTTCTGATGAGTAATGCATGTGGGCCATGAACAGCATCACACAGCTTTCCTGACGGATCCTTACTGTACTGTAAAGTCCAATCTGCGAACTTCCACTTCACTTGTTGACAAATAAGGCGAGAACTACCAACACCGACAGCTATAGCGTGTGTTGGGTATGTGGTGACCGCCGCGGCGGCAGCCTGCAGCGTGCGACGCACCGCCCGCACCGAATCAGGCACAAATAGCACAAACTCAGTCGATACGTAAGACAAAGGCTTCAGCTCATGAGGAGATGCATCGAGCCTCATCTCCAACGACACTACCTTCACATTGCGTAGTGTTTCATTCGAAGCGGAGTATGGAAAAGGCGGATACGGTGTGGTATCACATACGACCACCACAGGCATGTTGGGGAAGGCAGATACGAACGACTGGACACTGTCCGCGACATCGTTCTCAAAGTCCTCAAACTGGCGAAACACCACAGTCAGTAACTTGGACAAGTGTCGCGAATTCTTGCTATGCCCGTTTGTCGATACAGTCGGGGCTGCCGGATAAATTTTATATTGCGGAAACAAATATGAGAATATTGAAACAATCGCAATAATGGTCAAAGTTACATAAAGTTTGAATGTCAAACGGCATCGGAGAAAACGATAAAGCATTATTTTCATTCATAAAGTTATACATTTCATTGATAATTTATTTTTATCACAAATATCGAATATTTCTAATGACTACGCGCGCGCACAACATTTGAAAACTATGACATTAGTTTTTTTTATTGTGTTGTGTTGCCCTCTCTAAGACACTTCCGTCCAACATCCACTCGCCCAGACGCACCCGACCAACTAAACAAAGCGTGCGTGCAAATTATACAACCGACCAAATCAGTCGGTAGGTTTCATCCATT
Organism: Scrobipalpa costella; assembly: GCA_949820665.1. Taxonomy (NCBI): domain Eukaryota; kingdom Metazoa; phylum Arthropoda; class Insecta; order Lepidoptera; family Gelechiidae; genus Scrobipalpa; species Scrobipalpa costella. The sequence continues at coordinate 12,944,534 of OX463312.1, forward strand.
CTCTGAATCATTAATTATTTTTTTTAAATGGCAACTCAGTTTGCTACGTCAGATTTTACAGCAGTGCTGCCAAGTGTGTCGATTTATCGCCATTTAGGTTATCTCGGAGGGTGCTGTGACGACCAAAAATTGCGATTTGCGACTAGTTGCAATTTAGGCTACCTCGAAAAAACAATTAGGTGAAATTAGGCTACTTCAAAAATAATAAGGCGAAGTAGAGTGTTTCCATCATATATGGTAAGAGTACGAAAAAAATGGGCCCAAACACAAGGAGTTTCTAAATAACTTCTGAGAATTTCTTCCATCTACCCTCTTTGACTCAAGATTTTGAGATCGAACCTACTTATTTAAATAATATCCCTACTAAAATAGAGTCTAAAAGGATACGTCTCAAGTATTAAAAATAGAAGCTATTTAGACTATTCGTAAAATATTTAGGCCATTTTAGGCCACTTCACCTTGGGCGACTTTTAGGCGACTTGAAATTGACTTTTCGGCGATTTCACACTAATAAGACTCGGAAACTGGTAACACTGTTTTACAGTACAGTAATCAAATTTTTGGTCTTCAGTTTCTAATTCCTTGAAAATCACCTAAAATTATAAAAAGAAATGGACGAAAATAAAGAATGCGAGACGCTCGAGCCTTCTCTGCAAAATGTTATTGATCAAAAGTCCCTGCGGTGGATCTTTGTAGGTGGTAAGGGCGGTGTTGGCAAAACAACTTGCAGGTAAGAATCGCACTTGTTTTCCTATTTTAATTTGTATTTTATGCATAAATAACTAAGCCACGTGTTTATTGTTTTTCAGCTGCAGTCTTGCTATCCAACTATCGAAAGTTCGGGAGTCAGTGCTGATTATATCAACAGATCCTGCTCACAACATTTCAGATGCATTTGACCAGAAATTTTCGAAGGTAAATATTATCTCCTGGAACGTAATGGATATCCTGTTTATGTGTTGATCTATCTCATAAAATTTACACTTGCATTACTTTATATGTAGGTACCCACAAAGGTGAAGGGATTTGATAACCTATTTGCGATGGAAATTGATCCCAATGTTGGTTTGAATGAACTTCCTGAAGAGTATTTCGAGGGTGAAACAGAGGCCATGCGGCTTGGTAAAGGCGTAATGCAGGAGATAGTTGGTGCCTTCCCTGGTATTGACGAGGCTATGAGTTACGCTGAGGTAAGATGATGAAATAAGTTGTAAGATATTCACCTTTATGTAAATTCTAATATCAGACATTTGTTTTAATCATTTCAATGCACAACTACTATAATAATTTGTAGAAGATTGTTTAATGTTGGGTTTTCATTGTACTTTAAATTCCACAATGTTATTATTTATTATTGTTTTTATTTGACCTGTTTTCTATTTACATGCTAAGAAGAATTTATAGATTTCTTATTAGAATGTTCCCAATTGAAGACTAACTAAAATAAAATAAAAAAATTGCTTTTGAATATGTATTAAGCTGTGACTTCTGCTCCCCATGGGTCAGAGAGGGCAAGGGTTTCACAAACATTTGTGGGTATGATTCATGTTTTCATAGATAACTGCCTCCGTGGTCTAGTGTCTACCAATCCGGAGGTCCTGGGTTCAATTCCCAGGGGGGAAACACAAAGTTGATATTTGAGAATTTATCACTTTGTGAGTTTTTCCCCAGTTTGGTTAGGACATTGCAGGCTGAATCACCTAATTGTCCGAAAAGAAAAAAAGATTTTGTGCTTCGGAGGGCACGTTAAGCCGTCGGTCCCGGTCGCTATCATTGATAGTGGTCGTTACTCAAACCATGTTAGAGGCCTGATAGTTGTGCTACTAGGCGGTTTAAAATCTCTGAAACCAGGGTTCATTGAGTCGATAGACTCGATACCCACTCGAAAGAAGAAGAAGATTGAGTGCTGGAGTCATGGCTTCACTCATTTTGTATGTTTGTTTTATTTTGCCTACAAATAATTTAAAATCCTATCTGGAAAATATAATTGCCCAAGTCTACAGGATATTTTAAACAAGAGCACTGTACATAGAAGTAGGCATATGAATAATGCACAACTAGCAAGGACAAGATCCAATACAAATGTTGGCTACCACACTTTCAACAACAGAGTCATTAATACTTGGAACAATCTCCCTCAAGATATTGTTGATGCTCCCTCCACAAACACTTTTAAAAATAGACTTGACAAGTGGTTAATTAATAATAAAATTTAAAAAGTGTATAATAAAATAACATACAATGTGTAAGACTTTCAAGTGAATCATACAATGGACTTTAATCAAATACTAGCGCACACACCAGCTACGGATATAGCCACATCAGCAATTCTGCTGCTCGGCTATTATTAAATAATAATAATAATAATAAAATCTGATTGCAGGTGATGAAACTAGTGAAAGGCATGAACTTCAGTGCTGTAGTGTTTGATACAGCTCCTACGGGGCACACACTGCGTCTGCTCTCATTCCCACAAGTAGTCGAGAAGGGGCTCGGCAAACTCATGAAGTTGAAGTCCAAGGTAAAGATATTGATCTTCTGCATTTATACTGAAATATACATACATAAATATATGGGGTAGGCAGAGCGTAAACAACCTAAACAAAAAATTGTTCTGCCATGTTTAACAAAGTTTTGAGGGTTATTTATGATAGATTTGTAGGTATATTGCTGTAGTGACAGGTTGTCAGCCCATTGCCTTAATTGCAATTTACAGAAACCCTCAGATCCCTTAGCTGCTTTTACAGCATGCCCGGGAGGTAAAGCAGCTGACACATTCTATGTTTTTCTGGCGTTTCCAGTCCAGCATGGAAGAAACTACTGAAATATAAATCTGTGAATAAATAGGCTGATAGCACCACAGAGTTTTGTAATGTGATGCTAATTTACAGTTTTGTGTTTGTTTTGCCGACATAACTAGCAATGTTTACCACAAGATAAATTTCACTAGATTACATAACTGTAAACTTTTTAATACATAGGAAAGTAATATATGGTCTTGCATCACCTACTTATTCCAAAAGGCGAATGACCACATAATTTATCTTATAGTAGCATGACTGATGAACTATTTGCAATTATTATGTATTACCATGTAATACCCTGGGTCAATACTTTTATGAATAAGAGAACAATTATAATTTGTATTTTATGGTTTTGCAGGTAGCTCCATTCATCAACCAAGTGGCCACACTCTTCGGTTTGGCAGAGTTCAACTCTGACATGTTCAGCAACAAAATGGACGAAATGCTGTCCGTGATCAGACAAGTCAACGCCCAGTTCAAAGACCCCAACCAAACCACATTCGTGTGCGTTTGCATTGCAGAGTTCCTCTCCTTGTATGAGACCGAGCGTCTAGTGCAGGAGCTCACGCGTTGCGGCATCGACACACACAACATCATAGTGAACCAGCTGCTTCTGCGCGCGTCGGCGCCGTGCGAGCTGTGCGCCGCCAGGCACAAGGTACAAGAGAAATACCTGGAACAGATAGCCGATTTGTACGAAGACTTCCACGTCACCAAGCTGCCTCTACTAGAAAAGGAGGTCCGTGGCGCGCAGGCCGTTAGCTCCTTCTCCCAATTATTGATCAAGCCTTACGAGTCGACTAAGGCGCCGTCGTCGTAATTTTGTTCTGGTGGGTCTGGCTGTATGGTTGTCGATTGTGGGGTTATGGAATGTTTCATTCTTATACATACATATCTATAATCACGCCTTTGTTCTTGTAGCTGCAATTTATCTGTAAAGGTGCTAACAGTCACAAGCTATCCATCTTCTAGGCTTTATTTATTTCTTGTTCTATATTCGATTTGTAGCCACATTTTGGAAATTTCAGTTTATGAAATGATCAAAAATGTTTGTAATGTATTATAGTGTTCGAAACCGATTAGGTACATAAATGTAATATATTTCTTCAAAAGCACTTTATAATTTAAATAAAACTTGTTATATGCTATAAATATGTACTTTATTTAAAATCATAGAAAATTTCCAAATACCTTCTTTACAATTACAATTTATGAACATTATTTCACCAAATATTCATAATTTCTTTAAAATGCATATTGCTATTATATTAAGGCAATTACCTACACAAAATACTGAAATGGCATCTACATAAGGTAGATAAGTTACATGAGTATGTACTAAATTGGTCATGATAAAAAAAATACTTTGTAATGTGCTGAGCACAATGTTATAAATTAGGCACCTAAGAAAACACAAACAAAGTAAAAATCTTCTACAGTGAACTAAAACGTCAGCTTATATTATTTTAAATAATACATTTGATAGCTATTTCTTCCTATGTACAAAATATTTGGTATTTTGTATATCTTAAAATCTAACACGCAACTATAATTTCATAAGTAAAATTCAACTATTTCAATAAATACAACAGATATAAAATCTTAACAGCCTGTAATGGCAGTGCTTGTTACACTTTCACTCTAATTTACCTTGCATCTTACATACATAAGACATCACTGAACTCAAATATTTAGGCATTCCATCATTAGTGAAAAACAAAACAGGCAAGGCAAGTAAACAACAGAATAGTAAAATCAAAGTACAAGTTATAGTTCATTGTTCATTAACACAATTAAAGTCAAGGTAATTCTGTGGTTTAGGATAAAAAAATATCAAAGACTATAAAAAAGTTATTGGCACTCAAACATAAACATTCCTTTTCAAACAAAATAAAATATAACAGTTGCACGAAATCTCACTGGTATTTTATTTATTTTTAAATGCAAAATTCAACAGTCCGTCTAAGCAATTTGTAAATCGTAAATGAATAAGCTGGCTTATTCAGGAAGACGAGTTTTTCCGCTATCTTCTGTAATCTATATTCATACTACTTTAAATCGTTCATTCGCAAAATGTACTCGAGGTGCAAAACGTACTATTTTCAAAATGCATTATTCACATTTATCCTTGATTTTGATATTGCGATTTGAGTTTTAATAAAAAAAAAGCCGTGAAGGCTGCGTTTTGCATATAGGGTACATTTTGCAAAAGGGCCCTTTTGTTCCACTCATACATTCAAAACTTCAATCTTTCTTCCACAAAAATTGAATTTGATACAGTACTTTTGAGGTTTGGTATGCATATAGATTCATACCAACTTGAAATGTAAAAAAGGAATCTTCGTTGAATTTATAAAAATTCCACATGCCAGCATAAGATGTCATAAAAACGTGACGTTAATTCTAAGAACAATATTGTCAAGGGACGCCTGAGGTTGTTGGTGCGACCGAAAACCTCAGAAGTTCCTTAGAAATATTGGAACCAAGTTAGTAGCAGCTGTATGATGCTAAAACCAGTAAAAAAACTAAGGACTTTGTTTCTGTTGTATGATCAAATAACTTGAATACTGATCAAGAGCTAAAGTTGGTCAAGTTTCGCTAGATAGATGATACTTTTAGCTAATTATTACACTAAAACATGAAAGGCTTGATTTGACAGCATTTTAAGCCTGCTGTTTCAATGACTGTAATCTGGGCGGGGCGTGAATTGACCAATCGCAATGCTCGAAGTCTGCGCTGACCAACAGTAGAAACATTGTGATTGGTCAATCCAGTCAACGCTCCGCCCAGCTTCGCGGCAATGTGACTGCAGCTTACGTTCTTACATACATACATATAGTCACGCCTTTATCCCTAATGGGGTAGGCAGAGGGTAAACGACCTAAACAAAAGTCGTTCCGCCACGTCTGATAAAGTTTTGAGGGTTATCTAAGACAGATTTGAAGGTATATTGCTGTAGTGACAGGTCTCTTAAATTGCAATACACTGAAACCTTCAGATTACTTAGCTGATTTTTACAGCATGACCAGGAGGAAATGCAGCTGGCACATTCTATGTTATTCTCTCTCTCCCAGTCCAGCATTGAAGAATACGTTCTTAACAGAACAATATTCTTTTAAATTTAATATTGCTCTCAGCCATGAGATGGATTTACTTAATCTTTATAAAGCAGAGCGAAAAATGTTAATATGTCCTTAAAGTTAGCTTGCTTTAGGTAAGTTTACAACCAATAACATTTCTAAATGGTACAGATTCTATGAGGACACAATTTAACTAAATCTTGACTAAAATTGTTGCTGTTCCCTTCTATTCTCTCATCATCATCTCCCTAGCCTTATCCCGTATATCACGGGGTCGGCTATCTTATCTAGGGGATTGAACGAGGGTACTGGTTTTTACACAGAGGGACTGCCATCTGACCTCCGCAACCCAGAAGGGAAACCAGACCAGAACTAGATTAGGTCAGTTTTCAAGCCGCCAATGCTTAGCACTGGCCTCTGATATGGCTTAACGACTAATATCTACGGTATTAAACGATATTAACCGGGACCAACGGCTTAACGTGCCTTCCGAAGCACGGAAAAAGTGCCGAATAAACGTACATATGGAATTCCTAAAAACACATTGGCACGTGGTGGGATTCGAACCACGACCAGCTCAGGAGGCAGCGGCCCTAACCACTACACTATCGGGCTTTTTAGCCAACACCCGTCTATTCTCTCATGATAGTAAATTACAGGTAACGATTTTAGTCAAGATTTAGTGATTTTGTGCGCATACGAATTGCCCCTAATGTCTCTGCCTTTTTAAGGCTCGTATTTATAAAGCGATATCGAACTTGAGAGCAGCATTAAGTAGGGACTTGACAGGCTTTTCTGATACGAACTAAAACTCGCTGTCACTCATGAGAGCTGATTAAAACTACGACCTTAAAAGATGAATAAGCTAGAATTGCTAGCGATAAGCTTACGCGTGGCGTTTATGTCAACTGTTTCTGTGAGTATTGCTAGCGTCGGGAAGGTGTTTAGCGAACAGCGCGGCCCCGAGGGTGCTCCCCACCAGTGCGGCGGCCGCCGCGCCGCTCTCGAACAACAGCTTGGGTGTGAACACGCCCCAGATCATAAGGTGTCGGCAGTGGATGGTAGCCGATATCGCGCACGCGAATACCTAAACAAAAATATGTTTAGTAAACTTAGGTTTTTATCGCCTAGTTAACTAATAAACATACATACATATATACGATCACGCCTTTATCGCTAATGGGGTAGGCAGAGCGTAAACGACCTAAACAAAGGTCGTTTAGCCACGTCTAACAAAAGTTTTGAGGGTTATTCAAGTTAGTCTTTTAGGTATATTGCTGTAGTGATGACATAACATAGAATGTCGCAGATGCTTCTCTCCCCAGGAAAACTGTCTTTGGTTTATATGTCTGGTGCGGAGCGCCAAGATATTCGAAGCGCTGCGATTCAACCTTCTTCCTTTGACTGAGTTTTCAAACCGTTCAATAGGTGTCAGACTTGGTATGATGAATGAAATTATCCAAAACATGGGATCGATCATCAAATCATCATACATTTATTAGTTATTCCATGCTGGCCTGGGAGCGAGAAAAAAACATAGAATGTGCCAGCTGCATTTTTTCCGGGCATGCTGTAAAAACCAGCTAAGGGATTTGAGAGTTTCAGTGTATTGTTATTTAGGCGATAGGCTGACAACCTGTCACTATAGCAATACATAGATCTATCTGAAATGACCCTCAATACTTGTCAGACGTGGCGCAACGGACTTTGATTGGGTCGTTGACGCTCTGCCTACCCCATTAGGTATAAAGGCGTGATTATATCTATGTATGTATTCGTAAAGTTATGCTTTTGTTGGCTGATTGTCTGATGGTCCCGAACTTTGGAGAAAACATCAAGCCGTCTGTAGATTAACCAATTATATTAACCAAGCAAGACGGCCACCTACTGGACGGTTTAAAATTAAGAACTCGAGTCAAAAACAAGAAGATACAATTGGAACATAAAAATTACGTGGTTTGATCGGTAGTCCCCTTTAGTCACCACCTCCCTAGCTTTATCCCGTATCTCACGGGGTCAGATACCTAATCTAGGTGATTGAACGAGGGTACTGATTTTTACACAGAGCGACTGCCATCCGCAACCCAGAAGGGAAACCAGACCCAATCCTAGATTAGGTCAGAGTTTTTAAGCCGCCAATGGTTAGCACTAGCCTCCGACATGGCTTAACGACTAATATCTACGGTATTAAACGATATTAACCGGGACCAACGGCTTAATGTGCCTTCCGAAGCACGGAAAAAGCGCCGATTAACGTACATATGAAATTCGAAAACCGAAAAACACATTGGCACGTGGTGGGATTCGAACCACGACCACTCGCTCAGGAGGCAGCGGCCCTATCCACTACACCATCGAGATCTTTTGTTCCTTTTGGTCCCCTTTAGTCTAGTAGTTTAAACCGTATTCCCAGGAAGAGAAGCATTTTTTGTCCAACATGAAATAAAACAAAATCTATATAGGGATATAGGGACAGAGAAAGCGACTTTGTAGGTACATAGGGATGTATGCTGAGATCTTTAAAACTACGCAACGGATTTTGATGCGGATTATTTTAATGGATAGAGTGATTCAAGAGGAAGATTTATATGTATAATACATGCATAATATAGTAGAGAAACACTGATCATTTCCGTGCGAAGCCGGAGCGGGTCGCTAGTTAATAACAAAGACATAAAGCAAAATATACTTACCCTGACAGCAAAGCACAATGCGAATTTGAGGCACAAGGAAAACACAGCAGCCAGCTGCGTGCGCGGGCCCACCGACGACGCGCCGTTACGACCCCACAGGGCCAGCAAGGGCACCGCCGCGCCAAACATCAGGGGCATACCTGGAATGATATCGATATTTTATAAGTTGAGATATAAAAGAAGATTGTGGAAATGCAAGTTTGTTGATGAACTTTGTTGATATGCGAAGTGGAACTCTGTTGAGATACGAAGCTAACTCTGTTGAGATATGAAGTGAACTTTGTTCAATTATGAAGTTTGCTTCGTTGAGATACGAAGCGAACTTTGTTGAGTTATAAAGTGAACTTAATTGAGATATGAAGTGAACTTAATTGAGATACGAAGCAAATTTTGTTGAATTATGAAGTTTACTTCGTTTGAGATACGAAGCGAACTTTGTTGAATTATGAAGTTTACTTCGTTGAGATACGAAGCTAACTTTGTTGAATTATGAAGTTTACTTCGTTGAGATACGAAACGAACTTTGTTGAATTATGAAGATTACTTCGTTGAGATACGAAGCGAACTTTGTTGAATTATGAAGTTTACTTCGTTGAGATACGAAGCGAACTTTGTTGAATTATGAAAATTACTTCGTTGAGATACGAAGAGAACTTTGTTGAATTATGAAGTTTACTTCGTTGAGATACGAAGTGAACTCTTTTGAGAAATGAAGTGAACTCTGTTGAGATACGAATCGAACTTTGTTGAATTATGAAGTTTACTTCGTTGAGATACGAAGCGAACTTTGTTGAATTATGAAGATTACTTCGTTGAGATACGAAGAGAACTTTGTTGAATTATGAAGTTTACTTCGTTGAGATACGAAGTGAACTCTTTTGAGAAATGAAGTGAACTCTGTTGAGATACGAATCGAACTCTGTTGATATACGAATCGAACTTTGTTGAATTATGAAGTTTACTTCGTTGATATACGAAGCGAACTTTGTTGAATTATGAAGATTACTTCGTTGAGATAAGAAGAGAACTTTGTTGAATTATGAAGTTTACTTCGTTGAGATACGAAGCGAACTTTGTTGAATTATGAGGTTTACTTCGTTGAGATACAAAGTGAACTCTGTTAAGAAATTAAGTTAACTCTGTTGAGATACGAAGCGAACTTTGTTGAATTATGAAGTTTACTTCGTTGAGATACGAAGAGAACTCAGTTGGGATATTAGGTGAATTTTGCTCAGATACAAAGTGAATTATTTTGAACTTCGAGGTGAACTTATTAAAATACGAAGTGGACTTTATTAAGATATTAAGTGAAATTTCTTGATATTCAAAGTAAACCTACTTCACCTACGAAATGTGTTCCGTCTTTTATAATATTCTATATTGTTTTAAAAATTAAAAATACAGTTCATCTTAAAAAAAATAAACAACAGGCGAGTTTATATCTATAAGTGATCTCTTCCACCCAACCTAATGGGGATAAAAGTTGGGGAATTCACGGGAACAGATACAGTTAGTATAGTCTTTTTGAACATTGTAAAGATTCTTTAGGTTTGATTTACTCACCAAAGAGATCAAGAAAGACGAGACAGCCGACGACAAAAGGGCCGATATGGACGGGTATATCGGGCAGGTAATGAGGGTCGCCGGCGTGGAAGGCCGGGAACCATCTCAAATGGCCTAGGGTGGCGTGGTGGCCCATACCGTAGAACTGGTACGAGGCTAATAACGCCCACATGCAGGCCACGCTTGAATTGCAACGGGTCGAGATCGCTGAAAAGAAGTAATTATTACTTATCGATGTAGTTTTATTTTTCGTATCAGTATTAACGCTTTTCTTCCATGCTGGACTGGGAGCGAAAGAAAAACTTAGAATGTGCCAGCTGCATTTCCTCCCGGGCATGCTGTAAAAACCAGCATAGGGATCCGAGGGTTTCTGTATATTGCAATTTAGGCGAGAGGCTGACAACCTGTCACTACAGCAATGTACCTACAAATCTATCTTAAATAACCCTCAAAACTTTACCAGACGTGGCGAAACGACCTTTGTTTAGGTCGTTAACGCTCTGCCTACCCCAATAGGGATAAAGGCGTGATTCTATGTATGTATGTATGTATGTATTAACGCCTATTATTAAGAAAAAATATATCATATGTTTCTATCTTCAAATATCAAAATAATAGGCAATTGAATCTAGTACTCAATATTTTATAAACAATATTGGCGAAGTCCACAAAGTTAAAAATATCCCTAATTGTAAACCTTGTAAAATCATTTTACAACATGATCAAGTAGAAATTTATGACCTCTTGCAGTTATTTGTGAATTTTATAGGAAAATAATCATGGACAATGGCAATAGTTAGTTTGATAAATTTTAGAGGTTTTAATACTTACAGAATTTCGTGGTCCCATCGCCCTTCAGTATAGAGACGAGATTCATCGCCAGAAACGCAGCGACCAGCGCCAACGCAGCCGCCGGCGCGAACGAAGCGCCCAGCACCAGCGTATTAGCCACGTATAGCAGCAGTCCGCATACCGTCAGCGGTAGGGTGGCACCTTCAAAAATTGGTTGTCATGTAAAGTCGGTTACGGACCATAGTTTTTTTTTTTTTTTTGTTAAGGCACTAGGGACTAGTTTGTACCAGTGTCATGTTTTTTTTAACGTGACTACGCCATAACAAAACTTTCGGCGCATAACATTTGACTTTTTAATTCATAACGGGACATTGCATCATCCTTTACCGTAAATGCAGCCGGCTCATGACATCAATTTATTAGGCGTAGTCATGTCAATAAAATAAAATACTTACTGAATTTCGTGTAATTTATTTATCAATTAAAATAACTAAATTACTTCCATGCTGGACTGGGAGTGATAGAAAAACATAGATTGTGCCAGCTGCATCTCCTCCTGGGCATGCTGTGAAAATCAGCTTAGGGATTTGAGGGGTTCAGTATTATAATTAAGGCGGTGGGTTGACAACCTGTCGCTATAGCAATATACAGATCTATATGGAAAACTCAAAACTTGTGAGATGTGGCGGAATGATATTTGTTTAGGTCGTTAATGCTCTGCCTACCCCATTAGGGATAAAGGCGTGATTAAATGTCATCATCTCCCTAGCCTTATCCCGTATATCACGGGGTTGGCTACGTAATCTAGGGGATTGAACGAGGGTATTCCTAGGGTAATCCTAGATTAGGTCAGAGATTTAAAGCCGCCAATGCTTACCACTGGCCACTGACATGGCTTAACGACTAACATCTACGGTATTCAACGATATTAACGGGGACCAACGGCTTAACGGGCTTAATGTATGTAAAAAAAAAAACAATTTTGATGCTTTCTTAATAAACAAACAATAAATAATTACCTTGCCGCTCCTTCCTCCACAGCAGCCCGAACATTATCAATATCACCACCCAGGCACCTCGAGCCAACAGCCTTGACCGACCTGGCGACCCCAATGACCCCCAGCCTACCGCCCAGTGCGCGCACGCGAACAACCCCGCCACCACCATCCCGTACCCTCGCCACCCTACATGCCGTCTCGCCACCGCCACCACGGCAGCCATCGAACCTAAAGCTAGGACTAAAGCAATGCGAGAGGCTTGGCCTGTTGTCACATTCCCTCCAGATGTCCAACAGTCCCCTTGCTCTTCTCTGCAACCTCTGTACAACCTTGAAACCCCCAGCGATAGACCTAACCCCACCCAGAGAGCTAAAGCTTTTAAAGTCTTTACGTTCCAAGCCATTAGGAATAGTACAGTTAATGCTAGGTAAGACAAGGTCAAGCCCTCTTCGATGACGTAGCTATTAGAGACTAAAACGGCAGCCGAAGCGACTAAAGCGGCTCTAGAGAATCTTTCGTAGAACTGCGATCGCCCCTCGTACCATCTTTGCGTGATACCGTCCCAGTGCATGACTATTAAAGAACATACTATTGCGCCGGAAACTAAGCCTGTGCTCAAAATTATCGCATGTTCTAAGTCTTCTAGTATTTGGAAGTATTTGCCAGTCAGGCAGATGGCTACGCAAACCGCCATAGATAACATCCCAGTTGGGACAAATGAACTGGCAAATATAGAAGTAAGGCGCTCCATAGGAATGCCTTCAGTTATGAGCCAGTTAAAAAAGATTGCTAGAAGGAGTAATAGCAGAGCTCTGAGCATCGATAGTGAATCGAATTCTACCCACACTTCGCGGAAAACCCCGCGAATGTTGTCGATCAGTGCCCTGAAACAAAGAAAAAATACATATTAAATATATTCAGAAGGAAGCAGATAAAAGAAGGAAAATAAGCGTTATTGGTTAGAATGATTAGAAACGGGAAAACCGTGCTTTTAAATTTCGGTATGAGTGTTCGATATTTCAACGCAGTTGCACGAGTCATGATCACAGAGCGACCGAGGAACTTGCTGGTGGTGGTACGGTAGCAGTATTGCTAGCGATGTACACAACGCACAACAGATAGCAACTAATTTAACATAACCGAAACCACGCATCGCGTATTGTTGTTTCGATAATTTATCGAGCTAAGTTTGTTACAGTTTGTTTTGATGTTTTTTTTTTTCTTCCATACTGGACTGGGAGAGAAAGAAAAACATAGAATGTTCCAGTTGCCCTTCCTCCCGGGCATGCTGTAAAAGTTAGCAAAAGGGATTCGAGGGTTACAGTGTATTTTAATTTAGGCGATGGGCTGACAACCTGTCACTACAGCAATACACATTACAATCTAAAATTGCCCTCAATTTATGTCAGACGTGGCGAAAGCGCCTTTTAGGAGGCGTTTTACGCTCTGCCTACCCCGTAAGGGATAAAGGCGTGATTTTATGTATGTATGTTTTGATGATGATTTTCTTAAGAGTTTCACTCTTGTCGGTGTAATGATCTCCAGTCTTCCCTTCTGTGAGCAACGTCCTTTAGCTCCCTGTACGTCTTCACATCCGCCTTATCCTTCAGTTGGTTACAACAATTTATTTCCTTAGTAGTTAGGTAATAGTTACACCTAATATTATTATTTATATAAAAAATAAAACTCTAAATTGTTGTAATAGTACCCAAGGGACTAACTATATTGACACTCATGCATGACTGTCATAAAATTTTGCACACTGATTATTCGGTCGAATACATTGAGGATATTTTTTATTTTTAAGATCTTTTGTTATTTACATGTATACATACATACATATAATCACGCCTTTATCCCTAACGGGGTAGGCAGAGCGTAAACGACCCAAACAAAGGTCATTCCGCCACGTCTGACAAAGTTTTGAGGGTTATTTAAGATAGATTAGTAAGTATATTGCTGTAGTGACAGGTTGTCAGCCCATCGCCTAAATTACAATATACTGAAACCCTCGGATCCCTTAGCTGGTTTTTACAGCATACCCGGGAGGAAATGCAGCTGGCACATTCTATGTTTTTCTCTAGCTCCCAGGCCAGCATGGAAGAAAAAAGAACGGAAAATATAGTTTACGACAAAAAATTTAGAGCCCTTACTTACAATAGTATGATAAGGCTTACATGTATTCTGCAAATAAATGCCTTATCTTATGTAGTTTCTTCTTGGTCTTCCTCTACCTCTCTTTCCTTTAATCTTCCCCTCCAATATAACCTTTATAAATTCATCGTGCCTCAACAGGTGCCCTATCATTTTGCCTCTTCTATTTTCGAGTTTGTTTTACCAAGAATATTTTTTAAACTCAGGTGACTAGACCATTCTTACCTAACCTCAGCGGCATAGTTAATGAACTCTTCATCTGTGTTGACGCCGGCCGCTTTATTGAGCTGATCTCTAGTCGCGTTGATCAAACCCGCAAGCTTCTCGAGAGAAACCTGCTGGGATTCTTCGCCGTAGCGGACGAGATAATGAGTTATCTGGAAATAGAATTTGAAAACATACATACATATATTCACGCCTCTATCCCTAATGGGGAAGGCAGAGCGTAAACGACCTAAACAAAAATCGTTCCGCCACGTCTGAGAAAGTTTTGAGGGCTATTAAGATAGATTTGTAGGTTTATTGCTGTAGTGACAGGATGTCATCCCATCGCCTAAATTGCAATATACTGAAACCCTCGGATCTCTTAGCTGGTTTTTACACCATGCCCGGGAGGAAATGCAGATAGCACAATCTATGTCCTTCTCTCGCTCCCTGGCCAGCGTGGAAGAAAAAAGAACGGAAAATATAGTTTACGACAAAAAATTTAGAGCCCTTACTTACAATAATATGATAAGGCTTTAATTTGGCGTTTGCCATTCACACAATGGAATAAAAGATTACCATGGTGCAATCGTCAACTAAAGAGAACTCAAAAACGTCATATCTTCTAGCTTAGACAAAAGCGGTCTTAGATTAAAAGAAAATTACCTGTTTCAAATTATTCGTCACATGGACCAAGCTCTCCGTCGTCGATAGCTTTGGTAATACAGGGAACAGGAGGTTGCCTAGAGATGGCGCGGGCGGAGGCCTACCGAAGGCGGCGCTCATGGTGGGCGCGAGGTCGGTCTGTTGGACCTCCCGGCCCGGCTCGGACTCCGCCTCGGTCCCGCCTAATCCGGAGCCTCGGTAAGCAAATATAGCAGCTGTCCGCTCAGCCCTACTTTCGCCTCCATGGTCGCCTGGCAGATGTGAAATTGTTTTAATATTTCACAGATAAGTAATTATAAGCGGATTCTTACCGCGATTACTTCAGCTGTTGCAAAGGCAACAAGGCTGCAATTTTGGAAATCACGAACAACAGTACTGTGGTAAGAATCAGTTTATAATCTGTTGCGACAATTTTGTGACATAGTTATTAGTAGGACTGCCTACCTATGTAATGAGCTAGACTAGGGAAATACATACATACATACATAAATCACGCCTTTATCCCTTACGGGGTAGGCAGAGCGCTTAACGCCTCGTAAAAGGCGCTTTCGCCACGTCTGACAAAAACTGAGGGCAATTTTAGATTGTAATATGTATTGCTATAGTGACAGGTTGTCAGCCCATCGCCTAAATCACAATACACTGTAACCCTCGAGTCCCTTTTGCTGACTTCTACAGCATGCCCGGGAGGAAGGGCAGCTGGAAAATTCTATGTTTTTCTATCTCTCCCAGTCCAGCATGGAAGAACTAGGGAAATAGTAGGGTTAATGTTATTTGACCAAATATTTTTATAACTTGCTTCCCAGGACTCCTGGCCAAACTATAAAGTATTAAAGTATAATCATGCAAAGTTAGCTTTTCTTTACATAAGAAGAAAATTAAAGCCTAGAACTTATAACATGGAAAAACAATTATAAAGTTGGCTAGCTGTAGCATAAATATGACATCTCACACACAAAACTTAAATAAAAGAAGCCCAGCTTTTATAAACTTTTAAAAAATAACCATAAATGAAACATAAGCATTTATCATTAAGATCCAAACGCCTTTTCCTTAGCCACATAAAAATAAAAACTATTATGCTTTAGAATCACACAACCACAGCCCAAACTGTAAGTACATACAAATGAACGTTTAGAACAAACACAAGAAAATACATAAAATACTACATCTCAAGCAATATACTAGTACCTACCACCCGATTCTGTCCATTCATGTGAGTCTAAAACAATAAGGTGGAACATTTTGAATGTCACTAAATCACTGCTAAAAATATCTTAAAATCAATGCTCTTAAAAGCAAAATAATCTAAAAATCATCATTATAACAAGGAGAGTGAATGAGTAGGTATTTTTAATTTAAAAAAAAATCCTTCTAGCGAACAAACTAATTAACAATTGATATGAATTTTTAAATGACCATATTATTTAGCTTAGCTTAGAGCATTAATTTTAAGAGAATTATCATGTGTATTTCACAACTGTTCTGCAAACATCACACATTATTCCTAAGCAAAGTGTGTCTGTAACAAGTAGGCTTATGAATTTAGTTAAATGAGCCATGTTAAGTTAATTCACAGCAACGGCATAGTAGAGAAAATGTGTCAATGAATTATAGATATAATAATATGTAGTTCTATTTGAAAACCATGACATACTTATTAATAATATGTAGTTCTATTTTGTGATTTGACATAGATAAATACCGGCAATGCAGTAACAATGATGATAAGATATAAATCTTTAGGTAAAAGTTACTCAGTTATAGAAGCAATAGTAAATATAGTAACCATGTTGATTTTCCTAATCTTATTTAATCTAAGATAAAAACTAACTTGTTTTATACTAATATATCTTTCTTACCTGATTCAGTCATGCCATGGTCACCAATAACATAAAGAATCACATCAGGAGGTAGAATGTCAATTATCTTTGTCAATCTAGTGTTGGTTTCATTTAGTTTTCTCGCCATTTCCGGGTGGTTTGGTCCGTATCTGTGTCCTGCATGGTCCACTCCCAAATAATGGGCCACAATAAGCTCCCAGTCATCTTTTTTAATCTCGTCATAAATTTTTGAGTCCACTTCTGCAATGAATAAGATTGTACGTTTCATTTATACATACATACATATAGTCACGCCTTTATACCTAATGGGGTAGGCAGCGCGTAACCGACCAAAACAAAGATTGTTCCGCCATGTCTGAAAAAGTTTTGAGGGTTATTTAAGATTGATTTGTAGGTATATTGCTGTAGTGACAGGTTTTCAGCCCATCGCCTAAAATGCAATATACTGAAAACCTCGGATCCCTTAGCAGATTTTTACAGCATGCTCGGGAGGAGATGCAGCTGGCACATTCTATGCTTTTCTCTTGCTCCCAGTCCAGCATGGAAGAAGAGGTTTCATTTATCGTGCCACTTAATATCCCACATAACAAGAACCCAACATGACTCATACATCTACATGTCTATTAATCTACATTAAGAGATTGTGTGTATGCCGAGAGGTATATAACTGGTTACCTACCCTTTATCTAGGAACTTTGTTTATATTGAAACTACACTTCCTTTGAATATTTTTTAATGGAAATTATTTTTTTACTTTAATAAAACATAAGCTAAGAAGAGGGCAGGTCAGGCCACTAAGACAGGCTAAAATAATAAATAAGTAGGAATGATTACCTAAGTCAACTGTGTCTAGGTCCCAGGTATGGAAGGAGTATTGAGCATGAGACCGTGTCCATCGACCTGGCATCAGTCTAGACCATGTGTCATCTCCTAGCAGCACCACTCTACCACCACCTTTGGCTACCTAAAATAATAAGGCAATAATTGTATTAGAATTCAGGATAATGTTAATTTTCAGTAGTTAAAGTTCATCAAAATTTCCATGTAATTTATACATATTACATCTATTCACAATATTTAAGTAACAAGGAAAATGATAAAGGCTAGTTTGATTAATACCATAATTTTACCTGATCAATGATATTATCCTCTTGCAGTTCCATAGCAGCAAAATTAGAACTGGCGTCAACAAAGGTAGGCAGAGAGCCGGTCACAAGCGCCTTCACGCGTTGCAGTGTGGTGGTAGGAGGGTCAGCCATGAAGCGAAACAGCCGCGTTTCTTCAGGACGCTTGAACAGCATGTCGCGCATCATCGGCAGCTTGTTCTGGTAGAACAGCGGCTTCTCCAGCTCTGGGTCAAAATCCGTAAAGTCATAACGGAGCGCGTCCACAAGCACAAACAATACTCTGTGACGAGTGGGCGCGCACACCACCGGGGAACCGGGGTTCGCTAAAATACGACGTATCTTCGCATCTTCTGAACAACCAGACTTTTGCGTGGAGTTTGCTAGCTCCCGACCGTCACAGCCGAACTCGTTTACCGGCACACACTCGGAAACATCGCTTAAAGTCTTACGAGACAGCAGGAAACCATGTCCGAACATAAGAACAGCGGACAAAACTAAATAAGAAAACCACACTAGGTACAAAATATAATTCCATTTTTCTTTCATGATAGAGTTTCTTTTATCGCTATCTCATCAAGTAAACCATAAATTTCTCCATTTATTTATAAAAAATCAAGAATATAGCAACCAGCCGCAACACATTTTTCCAACTTCTGTCAAATTTTGAAGTGACAGTGTCTTTTTTAATTTTTTGAGTTTAGAATCGTGTTGCCATTACAAAACATTTTTGATATTTGATAGTCAAGTTGGGTGGGTCAGTCGGTTGTGTCAGGTGTACGAACAGCGGCTAAAAAAACGCTAGTCTGTTCTGTCCGGTATAGGCTAAACTTATTATTCATTCATTCACTCATTTAATTTTGCAATGGCAACACTTCTTCCTTATGTCATCTGTAATGTCAACTTTCTATTATTAGTATTTGTTTGAATTTCAATATTTATTTACTTTATTCACGGTGATTTCTCATTTTAATAAAATATTAGTACAAAGACTATTCTGAAAAAATTATGCTCTTCCAAAAGTTTGTAATAGAAATATTTTTATAACCTCCAAACGTATGTTTTGTTCAGTGTACATTCCTGAAACTGAAACTTTAGTTCTCAGAAATCGAGGATAGCATGTGTATAGAAAAGGAACAAAAATGTCTCTCCCATCTAAGGTTAACAAGGAAAACTTTCGCCTCCTCGACCTTTCTAGCGACGAGGAGTCCGAGGATTTGCAGCTAGAGATAATTCCAAGTAGAAAAAAGAAAGTTACAAGGTAAATGTTCTTAAAACTAAAAAAAAAATGTAGAATTTTAAGACACCATAGAATATTTTAAATTACTTGTGTATTTTTGATCTCCACTTACTGTGTTAATAAATAACCTTCCCATTTCCAGGAGGGATAGAAACAGAAACCCCACACCTCGAGTAGTAGAGCCCAATATTGCACAAGAAGTAAGATGTGCTCTAAAATGGGCTGTCCGTGGCACTCTGTTGTTATGGTTGCTGATGTTAACATGGATCTGTGCAGCGCTGTACGATCAAGTCTCCACTATGAAGTTAGATGTTGCCAAAGGTGAGTGAGAAAATTAATTTGCCTAAAAAAGCTTTCTTTTTTATTATTACTTTAATAATTGCTACGTAATCTGCATAGGATGTAGGAAGAAGTACTCTGCTGATGGTTCTAGTTACTCTCATTTAGTTTTAAAATGGGTTTCTTATCTCTATTACAATTTTATAAATAAATACACTTTTCTATGGTGCTATCAGCCTTCTTTTATCAACTCCTATCAAATGATACCAACACAACACTATCATCATAGAAATCAATCAACATTAACTTCAATTGAATCCTTGAACTAATTAACCTTGCAAGATGATCCCAATTGATAACTATACAACATCAAAACAAACAATCACTCGAGCAATATTAATATACAGAATGTAATTTAATTAGTGCTTCAGTTTTAAGAAATTGATTTACCAAAGACTAATTTATGCACTACCATTACAAACATTACTATTACAAGCTACTGTTTTTTTTTAAATACAGATACAAAAAAAAATATTCACAAATTGTAGAGTAATCACATTACCAGACACAGATTTGATAATATTTACTATAACACATTCTCTATTTTCCTATTAGAGTAGATCTACTTTTCTGCAAAAGATCATAAAGTCAACAAAATCAGTCCTTCTGAAGTAGATAACAAGCAGTGTTTACTTAAACTAGAAAAACAATCAAAGTCAAATATTTACTTCATTGAATCAAATAAAATACATAAATTACGAAAAATATGCTAAAAAAGGGTACACTGGTGAGTGGTAACCTTATTGCTAAGGTAATAGATTCATCTGAATAGGAAAAGGATAATAATGAAGCAAGAAACACTTATAAATAAACTGATTAAACTCATTCATATTAACTTCCAAAGCCTTCAAATATAATTATGCTTAACACATAACTGCTAGCTCATAAAAATTTCGCTCAGATTAACAAGTGATTAAATAATGTATAATTTGTCTTGCTACACAAAAACTCGCGTTGGATAGATACTACGTCGTCGATGCGGCCGCGCTGACAAACACATAAAGTTGTTACTGGAATAGCCCATTATATAGTAGATATCAGTGGAAGATATATTTTGTGACTAAAACTATTACGAAAAGACCGTATAAGCCAGGGTCTGAATATTACAATTTAGGCGACATACAACTCGTCACTACAACAATGCATAATCCAATTTCAAAATTTGTTTGACTCTTTACTTCCATGCTGGACTGGGAGCGAGAGAAAAACATAGAATGTGCCAGCTGCATTTCCTCCCGGGCACGCTGTATAAACCAGCTAAGGGATCCAAGGGTTTCTGTATATTGCAATTTAGGTGATAGGCTGACAACCTGTCACTATGGCAATATACCTACAAATCTATCATAAATAACTCTCAAAATTTTGTCAGACGTGGCGGAGCGACCTTTGTTTAGGTCGTTTACGCTCTGCCTACCCCATTAGGGATAAAAGCGTGATTATATGTATGTATGTAAAATTTGTCTGACGTGGCAAAAACCGCTTTTATTAGTACGTTGGCTTTGTGTTTGCTCAATCTAACCCAAGATCATCGTGGCATCCACATGAGGCGTCATTCCTAGGTCTATAAACAAGATAATAAAATTCACTTTTTCCGCTATGAAATATACATCGTAAATATATTTTATTATCAAAACAAACAACATTTAGTCGTTTATCACTTGGGCACTATTAGTCTTCAAAGTTGTCTGATAAAATTCTTAGGACTGCTCAATTTAAACTCTTTACTCCGTCCGAACCTAGAATTTTCCAAATAGCTCTCTGTAAGATAGAGCCCAAAGAGTGAGGCCTTTCTAATACGGCAGAATTGTGATTATACAAAAGCCATTAATCAGGGTTAACTTAATACGGTGTTATCATACTCTACATGCTTTGTCTGATAAGAACAGGCTGATAGTGTGACGTAAAATGCATACGCACTCTACACCTTCAACCACATTTACGATCTATGGTTGGTTGATTACTGCTATCGTGATTCATTATTTCTTCCATGCTGGCCTGGGAGCGAGAGAAAAACATAGAATGTGCCAGCTGCATTTCCTCCCGAGCATGCTGTAAAAACCAGCTAAGGGATCCGAGGGTTTCGGTATATTGTGATTTAGGCGATGGGCTGACAACCTGTCACTACAGCAATATACCTACAAATCAATCTTAAATGGCCCTCAAAACTTTGTCAGACGTGGCGGGATGACCTTTGTTTAGGTCGTTTGCGCTCTGCCTACCCCATTAGGGATAAAGGCGTGATTATATGTATGTATGTGATTCATTAGAATTAAAGTTCATGCTATCGTGAATAAAATATAAACAGCATATGAATACAACCTTGTGAGTACGTGATGATGATTTTTACTATTAGGATAGATTATTTGCTAAAGCTCTGCCACATCTAGCGGCTCTACGCCCGTAACCCCTCAATACGCATGCTCAGCACGCCCGCGTGACGTCACACTCAGTCCTCAACCCGACGTGTTCGGGAGCCAACTGCACTTGCTCCTCATAACAATATTATTGTGATTAATTAATGCTCTCAGTGTGAAACTCTCGGTGCCTGTGTTTTGTGCGGTTGTTGTTTGCGGTTTGTGGTCGAGCGTCTGGTCTGATTGCGGTTATTGCTTAGGACACCTAAGTCAAGGGACAAGGGACTGATGTTATTTTTTTGTTTTGACTATTGAATTTTGTAGAGATAGTATATTTTACTGATTCTGAAAGCTGTGCAAAATTATGAGCAAAAATTCTTACTACCTTTAAACATTTTTTTAGCTAATGTGTTTCATTTTGTTATCGCAATTAACGTTATCTCAGATTACAAGTCAACAGCATTTCCCCTAATCATAATCACGAACTTTTATCGTGCCATTATTTCATACATTAGAATTGTTGCTACAAAAAATAGCCTTATCAAATTGTCTGAAAATAGTCTTTGAAACATCGAAAACAGGCTAATATGTTAACTAGCAGTTTCAATTTCCAAACAAGGCGGCCTTATCTTGTGCATTGTAATGATGAGTTAAGGTATAAAAAAAATATATTGACTCTTTTATTTAGCTAGTATAGTAGTTTATGCTTTACCCACAAAGAATCTCATTCCTATCAATCTATGCACCTAATCTAAATGAAAGTAGTAGGAAGGTGGCATGGCGCTTCGGCGCGGCGTGTCGCAGCCTCACCGCGCATGCGTCATTTCATTCACCGCTGCGTGGCCGTGGTCGATACGACAACACGCTGGACGGTGCCCTAGTGGCCCGTGACGTATCTAGGGTCGACCACGTGGCCCCTGGGGGCCCCACATCGTGCGACAATGCGCCTGTTCATTCTCCGCTGCGTGGCCGTGGTCGATACAATAACACGCTGGACGGTGCCCTAGTGGCCCGTGACGTATCTAGGGTAGACCACGTGGCCCCTGGGGGCCCCACATCGTGCGACAATGCGCCTGTTCATTCTCCGCTGCGTGGCCGTGGTCGATACAATAACACGCTGGACGGTGCCCTAGTGGCTCGTGACGTATCTAGGGTCGACCACGTGGCCCCTGGGGGACCCGCATCGCTGGTCCATGCGTGTGTTCATTCACCGCTGCGTGGCCGTGGTCGATGCAACAACACGCTGGACGGTGCCCTAGAGGCCCGTGGCTATCTAGGGTCGACCATGTGGCCCCCAGGGACCCGCATCGCTGGTCCATGCGTGTGTTCATTCACCACTGCGTGGCTGTGGTCGATACGGCAACACGCTGGACGGTGCCCTAGTGGCCTGTGACGTATCTAGCTAGGATCGACCACGTGGCCCTTGGGGGCCCCACATCATGCGACAATGCGCCTGTTCATTCACCGCTGCGGCCTGTGACGGTATCCTAGTGGCCCGTGACGTACCTAGGGTCGACCAGGTAGCCCCTGGGGGCCCCACATCGTGCTTCCATGCGCCTGTTCATTCAATGCTGTGTGGCCGTGGTCGATACGACAACATGCTGGACGGCGCCCTAGTAATTCGTGACGTATCTAGGGTTGACCACGTGGCCCCTGGGGGCCCCACATCGTGCGACAATGCTCATGTTCATTCAGCGCTGCGTGGCCATGGTCGATACGACAACAAGCTGGACGGTGCCCTAGTGACTCGTGACGTATCTAGGGTCGACCACGTGGCCCCTGGGGCTCCCACATCGTGCGTCCATGCGCCTGTTCATTCAATGCTGCGTGGCCGTTGTCGATACGTCAAAACGCTGGACGGTGCCCTAGTGGCCCGTGACGTATCCAGGATCCACATGGTCCCTGGGGGCCACGCATCGCTGGTCCATGTGTGTGTTCATTCACCGCTGCGTGGCTGTGGTCGATACAACAACACGCTGGACGGTACTCTAGTGGCCCGTGACGTATCCAGGATCCACATGGTCCCTGGGGGCCACGCATCGCTGGTCCATGTGTGTGTTCATTCACCGCTGCGTGGCTGTGGTCGTTACAACAACACGCTGGACGGTAATCTAGTGGCCGTGACGTATCCAGGGTCCACATGGCATCCAGGGACCCGCATCGCTGTTCCATGCGTGTGTTCATTCACCGCTGCGTGGCCGTGGTCGATACGACAACACGCTGGACGGTGCCCTAGTGGCCCGTGACGTATCTAGGGTCGACCACGTGGCCACATGGCCACAGACACAGATCTAGTATCAACCACGTGGCCCCAGGGGGCCCGCGTCGTGTGTGGGCCCCTGTCCATTCAAATGGTCGATACGGCAACACGCTAGATGTCGCCCTAGTGGCCCGTGACGTATCAAGGGTTGACCACGTGACCACAGCTAGATACAGATCTAGTGTCGACCTTTTGCCACCCGGGGCCCCTACATAAATAAGACATAACAAAAACTGTCTTCTTTATCTCCGATTTTACCTATTTACTTACGTGCGGCACTCCCAAAGCGCTAGAAATATCTAGTTTGAACTTTTCTTCCGGGTCCCTTTTGTTCTTAGGGTCCGGTATTTTCTTAGTCCCTCTCTGGCTGCCTGGATCTCCATACATCATTGTGTTTATCTCATCAAGATCTCTTTATAGTGGAGACTGGAGTATCAAAGTAAAGTAGGTCGGAGATAGAGCGAGGGCCTTTTGTCAACTGATTACAAACAAGTGTCTTGTTAGTTGAAGATGTTTGTAATCTCGTGATGAATCCGACAATCTTACGGGGATTGAATCTTCCTTTTAATCTATGCCGATATAACGGGTGTAAGGGACAGCGTCTCGCAAACTGATAGGGATTGCTTAGTCAACGAAACTGAACAACTATCACTAGGAATTTGTTTCAAGAGATGAAAAAAAGAATTGAGCTTCCCATACAAAATTACCAGCTTGATCAGACAATTTGTATTTTCACTTTCTGAAAAAAAAAACCTGCTGATAATTGTTCACTGTCGTTGACTGAGCAACCCCTATCACTTTTCAGGACGCTGTCCCTTACACCTGGTATAGAGGACATACATACATACATATAATCACGCCTTTATCCCTAATGAGGTAGGCAGAGCGTAAACAACCTAAACAAAGGTCGTTCCGCCACGTCTGACAAAGTTTTGAGGGTTATTCAAGATGGTTTTGCACGTATATTGCTGTAGTGACAGGTTGTCAGCCCATCGCCTAAATTTCAATATACTGAAACCCTCAGATCCCTTAGCTGGTTTTTACAGCATGCCCGGGAGGAAATGCAGCTGGCACATTCTATGTTTTTCTCTCGCTCCCAGTCCAGCGTGGTATAGAGGACATATATATTCTATTAAGAAAAGATTCGTATGTTTTTATTAGGTATTATTCCTATTGTAACCATCTTCTTTTTCTATACCAGTAACTAAAATTTACTAGTGATACTTTTTACCACAAATTTCTAATTACTACGGGAAAACTTGTGAAAAGTCTATTTGAGAGAGTAGCTAAATTCCAGATACATTATTATAGTCAGTCCTGCCTACCAACAACTCTGATTTCACAGATTTCTTAGGTTACTCTAATAAAATCACTTATTAACTTTTTAATGTGTTCCATTTACCACAAAAAGTTACTGCAATTGATACTGCAAATCAACAGAGTTTTATGACCGATTATAATGAAATGTTTTGACCGAGGCGTGGTTGACCGATAATGTTGCGCGGACGCATATCTAAACCTAATATTATAATAAGGAAAACTTTGCTTTTAATATTGTTATAGGTTCTTATAAGAGCTACTGCAAATTAAATTTTAGTTATTCGTTGACCATTGGAGAGCTATAATATCCAGGAAGAAAGATAGTCTTATAACCAAGAAATAATTGACCAATAGCGCGGGCTGTAAAGCTAATAATTGTACTAAAAACTGCATTTTCTTCCACAGTTTGACCCTTACCGGTATTACTATCAAACGCTTTATTATCATAATTTATAAATACATGTGCGATGCTGGACTGGGAGCGATAGAAAAGCGTAGAATGTGCCAGCTGCATCCTCTCCCGGGCATTCTGTAAAAATATTGGAATTAAGGCGATGGGCTAATAACCTGTCTCTACAGCAATATACCTACAAATCTATCTTAAATAACCCTCAAAACTTTGTCAGACGTGGTGGAATGCCCTTTGTTTAGGTTGTTTACGCTCTGCCTACCCCATTAGGGACAAAGGCGTGATCATTAAATGTAAGTTTTTATTATCACAATTTATAAATACGAGGGTCATTCAATAAATACTTAGCCTACAAAAAGAAAACGAAAATTTTGGAAAAGTGGCAATTTATTTTTCAACATAGTCTCCTTTTAGTTCTATACACTTAGCCCAGCGATGCTCCAACTTTTTTAACCCGTCCGAAAAATAGTTTTTGTCAAACTCTGCAAAATAGGCCTCCGTGGCGGCGATGACCTCCTCATTTGATCCATATCTATTCCCGGCGAGTGACTTTTTCAGATTAGGAAACAGAAAGAAGTCACAAGGGGCCAAATCTGGAGAATACGGTGGATGGGGCAGCAATTCGTAGCGTAATTCGACCAATTTGGCCATGGCAACGGCAGACGTGTGAAACGGTGCGTTGTCGTGGTGAAACAGCACTTTTTTCTTCGCCAGATGGGGTCGTTTTTTCTTTAATTCGGCGTCGAATCGGCCCAATAAATCGGCATAGTAAAGCCCTGTAATTGTTTTACCCTTCTGGAGGTAATCGATGTAGATCACACCTTGTGAATCCCAGAAAACGGTGGCCATAACTTTTCCGGCCGATTTTACAGTTTTCGCCTTCTTTGGAGCAAGTTCCCCAGTCTGGATCCATTGTTTTGATTGCTCCTTGGTCTCCAGTGGATCCAGGTTTCATCGACGGTCACAAAACGACGCAAAAACTCCGCTGGATTCCGCTTAAACAGCGCCAAACACGCCTCCGATGTGGTCTCACGGTTGCGCTTGTTTTCCGGTGTGAGTAAACGCGGCACCCATCGCGCCGACAGGTTTCTCATGCCGAGTTCCTCGTGAAGAATATGATGCACTGTTCCTTCTGAAATGCCTACAGTCTCAGCTAGCTCCCGAACCTTCAATCGGCGATCTGCCAATACGAGACCATGGTTTTTTTTAATGTTTTCCTCCGTAGTAGCTGTTTTCGGTGCACCTGGACGTGGTTCATCAAAAACCGACGTACGGCCACGTGCAAACTCGTTGAACCAATTCTTGACGGTGGCCATCGATGGAGAAGAGTCACCGTACACAGCATCCAAGCGCTCTTTGATTTCGAAGCGCGTTTTCCCTTCCAAAAATAGGAATCGAATCACCGAACGATATTGCTCTTTTTCCATTTTTGTAAAACCGATCGACACGTTCGCTTCCATAAGTTGTAAAATTAAAACAAATGAAGGGATTGGAATGAAAATTTGAAAAAAGAATTAAAAAAGAATGTGCTACACTGTGTTTAAACTCTTTTGAAACTACAGCGCCCTCTGGCGATGAGGCTAGGTACTTATTGAATGCACCTCGTACATTTAATATTATTATTAATAATGTGATAAATGCACAACAAGATCAGCTCTGCCGGTTTTATTCACGAGCGTTCTTTTAAATATTTTATTCTTTTTTTATCACGTGTCTATTCTTCCATGCTGGACTGGGAGATATAGAAAAACATAGAATGTTCCAGCTGCCCTTCCTCCCGGGCATGCTGTTGAAGTCAGAAAAAGGGACTCGAGGGTTACAGTGTATTGTAATTTAGGCGATGGGCTGACAACCTGTCACTATAGCAATACATATTACAATCTAAAATTGCCCTCAATTTTTGTCAGACGTGGCGAAAGCGCCTTTTACGAGGCGTTAAACGCTCTGCCTACCCCGTAAGGGATAAAGGCGTGATTTATGTATGTATGTATGTACGTGTCTACCAACATTTTATGATCATTATCTATTTTTCTATAAGCATACACCGTATGCTGGGTGTAAGGGACAGCGTCCCGCAAACTGATAGGGGTTGTTCAGTAACCTTTTTTTTTTTTCTGGATGTACAAAAAAAACATACAAATTGTCTGGTCGGGGTGGTAATTTTGTCAAGTGGAAGGTCAATTTTTATTAGGTACTTCCTGAAAAAAATCCTGCTTTTAATTGTTCAGTTGTTTTTCTTTGATTGAGCAACCCCAATTAGTTTGCGGGACGCTGTCCCTTACACTTGGTATAAAATGAATATGGAGCAATTTATTAAATGGAGTCAAGTAATTACACTCGCATATAAACGCCACGAGGCGAGGCCGCGAGGTAAACAAGAGAGGCATTATGATTTATACTTACTGGACAACTAATAATAATATAAATCTACAATCAGCCCCTAAGTTAATTGCCGGACCCTAAGAACTATATGATAAATCTATAAACACGTAATAATTGTATTTTCTCTCATTTGCTCGGGAAAAGGTTCATTATTAAAAAAAAAAACCTACATTCACTCACTTCAGTCCTCATATTCGCACTACGCCGGTAATTTCTCCAAACGGCAACAATTAAATTAACGACCGCTTCACGAAGTCTTTAAGGACTCATTAGTATGGTTTAAGTGTTTTTTAATTCAAATTATTGATTAACAAAATGGAATGAATGGAATTTGCACTTGTCAAAGGCGCCATGCAAATCTTAAATGTTAAAATATTATGCAGTAATCGCAAGTTTGATGTTTGTTTTGAAGTGTATTGTTATTGTTTCCTCGCAAAATGAGAGGTCTCGTTTGCGTAAATTTACGCGACCTTAATATTCTTTTTCTTTTCGTGCTATTTTTTCGACCTCGGAATAATGTAAATACATACATAAAACCACGCCTTTATCCCTTACGGGGTAGGCAGAGCGATAAACGCCTCGTAAAAGGCGCTTTCGCCACGTCTGACAAAAATTGAGGGCAATTTTAGATTGTAATATGTATTGCTTTAGTGACAGGTTGTCAGCCCATCGCCTAAATTACAATACACTGTAACCCTCGAGTCCCTTTTGCTGACGGAATAATGTACTATTCCTTAAATTATAGAGCTTTGTATGTTTGTATGAATACTACAAAGTTTTCCTCTTTATAATGATTAGTGTACATACTTAACCTTATATCATTGATAATCAAGTGACCTACAATGAAATAATTCATTACTGTATCGATTTTATTATAGTTCAATAAAAAAAGTATTTATTTTACTATACTAATTAAAAAAAAACACATACAATAGGAAACTTGATAGAGTTTGTGATAAATTGCAGCAGTATTTACTATTATTTTTCTATGCTGCCTATGTGCCAGCTACATTTCCTCCCGGGAATGCTATAAACACGAGCTAAGGGATCCAAGGGTTTAAGTATATTGTAATTTAGGCGATGGGCTGACAACCTGTCACTACAGCAATATACCTACAAATCTATCTTGAATTACCCTCGAAACTTTGTCAGCTGTGGCGGAACGACCTTTGTTTAGGTGGTTTACGCTCTGCCTACCCCATTTGGGATAAAGGCGTGATTATGTGTATGTTTACTATAAACTACACTTCTACGGTATAACTGAACACCACTACGATCCAGGTTTTTTTTGGGAGTGGCACAAGTACTGGAACCTCTACAGTACAAAAAAACTTTCACCCCTGTTGAGAAATACGCAACATTAATAGTCACAAAATCGGTATAAAATACAATTTATGATAAATACACCTTGTCACTAGGCATGTTATTTATTACCTTCAAACAACACAAGATCAAGGTTTGGCAACCGCTTTGAGGTTCAAAGTCAGCAAGTAAACGACCTTACGTTGGTACTATCAAACCTATTAATCATACTGTCCTAGCACTACGACATCCATACTTATATTGTAAATGCGAAAATAAACATGTCTGTCTGTCTAATTGTTGGTCTTTCACGCCTAAACGGTTGAACGGAATTTAATCGCATTTTGGTATGACGATAGATGTTATCCTAAAAGCAGTCATAGGATACTTAACTAACGTAACTAAGACTACATACGTATAATCCTTTATCCCTAATGGGGTAGGCAGAGCGTAAATGACCTAAACAAAGGTCGTTCCGCCACGTCTGAAAAAGTTTTAAGGGTTATTTTAAGATAGATTTGTAGGTATATTGCTGTAGTGACAGGTTGTCAGCCCATCGCCTAAATTACAATATACTGAAACCCTTGGATCCCTTAGCTGGTTTTCAGCATGCCCGGAAGGAAATGCAGCAAGTACATTCTATGTTTTTCTCTCGCTCCCAGGCCAGCAAGGAAGAACTAAGTCTGTTGTAAGAAATTTCTTTTTAGAAAAAAAACAGGCTTATTGTATCTTAATTCCCTGCGAACTTGTTATGTGTTTATGTGTACAGTACAATGTTAAATTACTTTTACCGCGAGAAAATACCTCTTTTCCGCGGGAAAACTCATTTGGCCGCGGGTGAAACCGCTGGCCGGAAAACTAGTAACATTATAATTACTTAGAACAATATTATTGATGTTCAAAACGTTGTTCTGGTCACGTACACGGAGGTCTGGTACCAGTTCCTGTAATGGTCTCCAATTAATTAAATAGTCTCACGTGGAATTGAAATCATCAGGAATATAATGATGTGAAAAATTGAGCAAGTCACTGGCGCTATGAATTACCAAAATTTTATAATGCAAATGTTATGTTGTATTTATGTAAACTTGCAGCTTCAGTAAATAAAAAATAGTTATGCAAATAAAATGTAGTTCTTCCGTAGGTTTAAAAAATAACTCTAATTTAAGTAGAGCCACATTTGGGAATTCGGACAAGGTTCTTTAAAAGTAACTAACTATTGGTAAGGCTTGAACGAACAGTGTTAGAAAATTAAGTATTTTCCTGAAAGATAAATTACAAATCATTACTCTTGATAATATTAGTACCTTAGGTAGTTGTATTATAGGTAGGTTTAGTTGTAATAGTTGTGTATTAATGTAGAGGGTAAACCCTCTAATTGTTTCTAAATTATAGCACAGGAATAATTAAATCCTAATAAATGAAAGACTCAAAGTGATACGAATTTGTGAACGGAAATAGTAGAAGTGTCTTTTTCTGGTAAACTTGGCTGCGCTCTATCGTGCGCTCGCTAATGACCTTGATAGTTAGAAGTAATTTGCTGCAATGTTTACTCCAGCATAAGGTATTTTTCTCTGTATCAGGTCAGTTGATAGCGATCTATCGCTCAATGCGAACCTTTTATCGCGAGCTCTATTTTTTCTTATAAAGACTATAATTACAGGTTAATTAAGCTAAGTGTTATATAAAGAGAAGATAACCTGATAACTCTGATAAGTGACCGCTGTACTTTATTTTTATTTAAATCTTTAGTGACATAAATATTTCGTAAATAACGCGATAAAGTCACGTCGCATTACGTCATTGATAGTAGACGGAGATAGTGCTTGCGTCTGTTGTTACAATAATAAAATAATCCGTCGTGCTCCTTCGTAGCGACCAGACGAACGACCGCTACTCGTTGACCTTACTGACCGCATTACAATAAATTAACAGGTACAATTTATAACAAACCTCATTTCAACTTACCTGATCAGTTACTATACGGAGTATTGTTTATACGCATTCGGTGATCTAACGCGAGTCTCGACGCACGTGTGACTGTGAAATATCGAAAGTTCTAACCAAGTACGGTGTGTGAAGCGACAAGCGACGCGAATAGCGGGGTGCGGATGCACGCGCGGTAGCGAGCGGCGGGATGGAGAGCGGCGTGCACGCGGCTGTCCCGCTGCGCGTGGGCAAGAAGATGCGCAAGCGGCGCGAGTTGGACGCGCTGGTGGGCGGCGGGGGCGCGCGCGGGGGCAGGCTGCTGTCCGCGTCCAGCGACGAGGGCGAGCCGTGGGCGCGGCGCACCACCCGCCGCCGCCGCACGCGCCCCATCGTGCGGCTCGCGGCGGCTCTCGCGCTCGCTGTCTGCGTGGTCTCGGCCGCCACCGTGCTGTGGCTCTTCGTTGATGTCAGGAGGCAAATCGTTTCGCTCAGGATTGAGATGGACAGAGGTTCGTTTTGCAACCTAACAAACCTTTCTCAGAGTCAACAATAATAGTCAGCAGTACCTACTTTACTTACCTATATATTGTTTTATTGTGCTGCCTGTATTTTCGAATCCCGAATAGTTATCTCTTTCCCATATCCAAAAAAGTATAAACATAATAATAACATACATTGATTTAGGTTATTTTATAAACTGCACCTATCTTGCACTGGTTAGACTGGTCAAACATGTGATCATGATAATGCAAACGGATTTACATTTTGTTTGCATGCGACCTGCCACCCACGCTGCTTTCAAAGTGCCTTACTCATAATGAATGACGTTGAAGGACGTTGGTACTTGAACTTACTCATGTCGTAGTAAAAAAAAAAACATACAATGATTTAGTTTATTTTATGAACTGCATTTGCACTACTGGTTAGACTGGGCAACATACATACATATAATCACGCCTTTATCCCTAATGGGGTAGGCAGAGCGTAAACGATCTAAACGACGGTCGTTTCGCCACGTCTGACAAAATTTTGAGGGTTATTTAAGATAGATTTGTAGGAAATATTGCGGTTGTCAGCCCCCCTGAAACCCTCGGATCCCTTAGCTGGTTAGAAACATACTCGGGAGGAAATGCAGCTGGAACATTCTATGTTTTTCTCTTGCTCCCAGGCCAGCATGGAAGGAAGTCGTCGCATGCAAACAAAATGTAAATCCTTATAATGATTAAAAAAGGGAAATTTACCGTGGCTGTCCATTTTTGTATGAGTGTCCGATATTTCAACGCAGTTTCATGCATTATGATGTCGAAGCGACTGAATATCGGACACTCATACAAAAATGGAAAACCACGGAATATTTTCCTTTTTTAAAATAATTATAAGGATTTACATTCTGTTTCCAGCCGCCCACGCTGCTTTCAAAGTGCCTTACTCATAATAACTGACGTTGGAGGACGTTGGTACTTGAACTGTCTAAACTCAAATGTCATATCGTGGTGTAAGAAAAAACATACAAAGAGGGCAATTCGGTGTTGCAAATTACACGACTTGACTGAGATATGGATTGCTGTACTGTTTTATACATACATACATATAATCACGCCTTTATCCCTAATGGGGTAGGCAAAGCGTAAATGACCCGAACAAAGGTCGTGTTTTATAGGTGATGTTGATCAGATTTTATTGTGTGGTTTGTAGGACAACTCAGTATCGTTGTGATTTAATAAGTACTAGCGACCTGCCCCGGCTTCGCACGGAAATTATCAGTGTTTCTCTGCTATATTATGCATGTATTATACATATTAACCTTCCTCTTGAATCACTCTATCCATTAAAAGAAACCACATCAAAATCCATTGTGTAGTTTTAAAGATTTATGCATGCATAGGGATATAGGGACAGAGAAAGCGACTTTGGTTTATACTATGTAGTGATTCTTCTTCTTCTGTCGAGTGGGTATCGAGTCTATCGACCCGATGAACCCTGGTGTCAGAGTTTTTAAACCGCCTAGTAGTACAACTATCAGGCCTCTGACATGGTTTGAGTAACGACCACTATCAAAGGCAGCGACCGGGACCAACGGCTTAACGTGCCCTCCGAAGCACGAAATCTTTTTCTTTTTCGGACAATCAGGTGATTCAGCCTGCAATGTCCTAACCAAACTGGGGAAAAATTCACAAAGTGATGAATTCTCAAATATCAACTTTGTGTTTCCCCCCCTGGGAATCGAACCCAGGACCTCCGGATCAGGAGTCCATGGCACTAACCACTAGACCACGGAGGCAGTATGTAGTGATGACAATCTATGGCACTTTGTGGGGCGATGATGTTCGTAGAAAAGCGGGAGGTATTGGATGAGAACGGCTGAAGACCGAGCTGAGTGGCGTGCCATGGAAGAGTCCAGCAGCAGACTGATTCTGGCTGATAATGATGACGATATGAAAACCATTTACTTCCTGTTTTAAGTAAACAAATTGTTAAGTACGTATAATGTAACGTAAATCATGACATTGTGAAAATATGAGATGGTCGCTTATAAAGACTGTAATTTATCCTCTTATGAACCCATGTCTAATATAATACCACGTATTTTTGGTTTATACATGCTGTATTCATGTTATATAATATTCTGGATATCATTCAATGACGTCATCTAGAATGTAAACAACTTCCAAGTAGGTAATAATATTTTTTTGCCTAGTATTTTTTGTTTACTTAAGTATTTTTTGCCAGCCCTCACTTCTTTTTTATTTACATCTGATTAACATAAAATTAAAATGCACGTATATTTCATCTATGTATGACATCGTAATATTTCCTACTCGAGTGTTTTTGAAAACCTTTATTAGAGTAACAAATGTAAAAAATATATATTTCAAAGCCACTTTTCTGTTTAAGTCAACAATAAATAAATAATCCTCAAAACTTTGTCAGACGTGGCGAAATGACATTTGTTTAGGTTGTTTACGCTCTGCCTACCCCATTAGGGATCAAGGCGTGATTATATGTATGTATGTAATCCTCTTTTTCAATAATAATAATGCTTCCATTCTTTAGCAGAAAAATCTAAAACATGATATGACAGTAGATTGTTCACCGTATGGGTATCTACGTACGCAGTTACTTATTTACTTATGTATGTTATTATGACCTAAATATAGCTGACCGAGCGACCCAGTTTTCTCCCCACTTCGACCCCGTAGTTTCATGAAAACATTTACGATTTACCCTGGAAAATTATATAGGAAATAACCATTAAGAATCTCATTTGGTAGGAATTCCTACGGAAACGAGCATTTCCTGTCTTTAAGTAAAAAGAGTAATAAAAACTCTCCACTTTCTTTCTCCTCACCTTTTCTTTATACCTTCTTGATACGTTATACGATATTGTTAATATCAATTTATCTAATATCAATTTGTCAAAAGGATATTTTAGTTTAATTTTGCATCAGAGTAGACGTATACTATGTAAATATCTGACAACAAGCTTCCGGCCAGCCTGATCTTCTATCGAGTGGGTATCGAGTCTATTGACCCGATGAACCCTGGTGTCAGAGTTTTTAAACCTATCAGGCCTCTGACATGGTTTGAGTAACGACCACTATCAAAGACAGCGACCGGGACCGACGGCTTAACGTGCCCTTCGAAGCACGAAATCTTTTTCTTTTTCGGACAATCAGGTGATTTAGCCTGCAATGTCCTAACCAAACTGGGGAAAAATTCACAAAGTGATAAATTCTCAAATATCAACTTTGTGTTTCCCCCCTGGGAATCGAACCCAGGACCTCCGGATCAGGAGTCCATGGCACTAGCCACTAGACCACGGAGGCAGCAGGCCGGAAAACGGGAACTCGAATCTACAATATCAGTGCCATCCTAACTATTTCTCAGAAAATACGAATAAATCCAATGTCTTTGTTCACAGTGTTAACAAGCAGCGCCGGTGTAGGTGACGCTTTACAAATGTGCCACACAGCCGCAAAGGAGTTGCAAGCGAACTCTAGCGACTTAAGAGATAGACTAAACGAGCTCAGACTGAAGCATCTAGAGCTAGCAACTAAAGTAGATCACGCGGTGAAGGACCTAGCCGCGGTGTCGGGGCAGTTAGCAGCCGCGCCCGAGCTGCGGGATATGCCCACGAAGCTCAGCAGCTTGCAGCGGACAGTCGCTGAGCTTGGCTCGCAGGTGAGATGTAGCAACTAAAGTAGATCACGCGGTGAAGGACCTAGCCGCGGTGTCGGGGCAGTTAGCAGCCGCGCCCGAGCTGCGGGATATGCCCACGAAGCTCAGCAGCTTGCAGCGGACAGTCGCTGAGCTTGGCTCGCAGGTGAGATGTAACTACTAAAAAGTAAGGTATAAATAGTTATAAATTGTCTTTTTTTATTGTTAATAGTGCTCTTTATCACTTGACGTAAACAAGTCTTGAGATTAAGCAAGCTTAACCTAATATTGAATAATTACTCTCGTCTTGAAAAGAGTAAAGAAAATGCCAAAATATTTTGTGGGTAGGTTGACCTAGTTCTATGTCATCCATTATTGAGATTCGTCGTAGTGTCTCATCAAAGCACTGCTTTTAATTAACAAAGTGTAGCTATAGAATTCGTATTACTTAACAGGGCAACCGAATCGATTACTTTATCATTAACACACTAACCGCTCTCGAAGGAATTTAAATCGTTTTGAATACAATTAGGCGAATAAATCACTAATTATGTCAAAGTTCGACCACCTAATGTAATTAAAATACTGTGCCACAAGAAACGAGCCGACCCTGTGGAAATATTTTCACGCATTTTCAAAGAATTTATGTGAAATCATTAGGTGGCATTCTCAGAAAGGCCTGTTTGGTGATACCTTTATAAAAATGATAATTTCTCCCACAGATAAACGGCTTCGAAGGCGGGATATCCATAGCGCGGAAGCTAGCTGTCACCGCAAGTACGGGAGTCGAAGATGTGAAAACCATGCTGCACCAACTTGAGGCGCGGACAAATGAAACCATAGCCAACGTGACGGCAAATAATAAGAAGGAAGAGGAGATCAAACAGCAGGTGTCAGCTGTCAATTCCACCCTCGAGCTGAAGGTGGAATCGCTCAGGACCAGGATAGAGGATCTGACGGTAAGTTACTGACATTTGACAGTTCTCCACCATAGCCAACGTGACGGCAAATATAGGAAGAAAGCAGAGATTAAACATCAGGTGTCAGCTGTTAATTCCACCCTCGAGCTGAAGGTGGAATCGCTCAGGACCAGGATAGAGGATCTGACGGTAAGTTACTGATATTTGACAGTTCTCCACCATAGCCAACGTCTCGGCAAATATAGGAAGAAAGAGGAGATTAAATAGCAGGTGTTAGCTGTCAATTCCACCCTCGAGCTGAAGGTGGAATCGCTTAGGACCAGGATAGAGGTTCTGACAGTAAGTTACTGACATTTGACAGATTTTTAAATTAATATTGGTAGTTTCCGAGGTACATACTTGACGAAAGTTATTGTAGGAGTCATTCACTTTCGACCCCAGCTAAGATAGTGAGGTGTGACGTCATACATTGTTATTACCATACAAATAAAATAGGTACCTTTCATTGCTGAGTTTTGTTCTGTATTCGAACTAAAGAGTATCGGTATTATTGCTGATGGCTACGTGGTAGTCAAATCAAACAAGATACGTAATCAGAGTCATGGAATCCTTAAGTTGCACATAACATAAGTACTGTTTATTTTATGTGTATAATATTATGCGTATAATTTGGATATCTGCTCATATCAACTCTTTACTTCCATGCTGGACTGGGAGCGAGAGAAAAACATAGAATGTGCTAGCTGCATTTCTTCCCGGGCATGCTGTAAAAATCAGCTAAGGGATCGGAGGGTTTTTCTTTATTGCAATTTAGGCGATAGGCTGACAACCTGTCACTATAGCAATATACCTACATATTTATCTTAAATAACCCTCAAAACTTTGTCGGACGTGGCGGAGTGACCTTTGTTGAGGTCGTTTACGCTCTGCCTACCCCATTAGGGATAAAGGCGTGATTATGTATGTATGTATATGTGTATATATCAACTCTTTAAATTCTTGAGCTACCTAGCATCTACCAAGGGACAAGTGCATAATAATAAATAATGAATGAACATTATACGCAAGTCGTGATTCACATGTGCGAAGGAATTTTATTAAATAGATACACGTGTTGGCTATAATACTGAATGTTGATTTGTGTCTGTCTTTCTTGGTCTTGTGGTCTTACTTACTAACTGGTCAAGCTGTATCTGTACATAAATACATACATAAAGTCACGCATCTATCCCTTACGGAGTGAACAGAGCGCAAACGACCCAAACATAGGTCGTTCCGCCACGACTAACAAAGTTCTGAGGGTCATTTAAGATAGATTTATAGGTATATGGCTGTAGTGAAAGGTTGTCAGCCCATCGCCTAAATTACAATACACTGTAACCCTCGCATCCCTATTGCTGCTTTCTTCAGCATATCCGTGATAAGGGATCCGAGGGTTTCAGTAAATTGCAATTTATCGACGGGCTGACAACCTGTCACTAACAGCAATATACCTACAAATCTATCTTAAATAACCCTCAGAACTTTGTCAGACTTGGCGGAAAGACCTTTGTTTGGGTCGTTTGCGCTCTGCCTACCCCGTTAGGGATATACATACATACATATAATCACGCCTTTATCCGTAATGGGGTAGGCAGAGCGCAAACGATCTAAACCAAGGTCGTACCACCACATCTGACAAAGTGTTGAGGGTTATTTAAGATAGATTTGGACGTATATTGCTGTAGTGACAGGTTGTCAGCCCATCGGATATGTTAGGGATATACGCGTGATGGTATGTATATATGTATATCCGTGATGAGGGCAGTTGGAACATTTTTATATTTTTCTATCGATTTGTCAACGAAAGGATAAACAAACAACAAATAACAAAGTTGCGATTGAAGAGTCGAGTTTGTATAGTTTTCGCTACAGCCTTCCCCGCCGCAAGTTCTATATTAAATTTATTCTTCGCAGAAGACGACAAGCACGGTGGCGCCGACAAGCTCCACCACTACCACTTCGAGCACCACTGCAGCTCCCACACCCAGTACCACCACCACCACATCAGCGCCAGGTAAACTCCACATCTGAGTATTTACTATGCAAGCGATCTCTACATTTGTCGTCTCAGACGGAAGTCTCATCATCATCTCCCTAGCCTTATCCCGTATCTCACAGGGTCGGCTTCCTAATCCAGGGGATTGAACGAGGGTACTGGTTTTAACACAGAGCGACTGCCATCTGATCTCCGCAACCCAGAAGGGGAACCAGACCCAATCCTAGATTAGGACAGAGTTTTCAAGCCGCCAATGCTTAGCACTGGCCTCTGATATGGCTTAACGACTAATATCTACGGTATTAAACGATATTAACCGTGCCTTCCGAAGCACGGAAAAGGCACCGAATAAACGTACATATGAAATTCGAAAACTGAAAAACACATTGGTACGTGGTGGGATTCGAACCACGACCTCCCGGTCAGGAGGCATCGGCCCTATCCACTACACCATCGGGCTCTCAGACGAAAGTCTATGTTCGCTAATAGGCCACCCCAAAGATCTCTATACGAAACGGTCCAGTGCAATTGGCAACCAAATCAAAATTTATAGATTGAAATTTAAATCTCATAAGACCTTGTATGGTTATAATATGATTACATATTTAATAAAAAAAAAAATTACCACCTCGCAGAACTATCTTGATTTGGCTTGCGGCCCTTCAATAAGGCTTACCAACACAAGAGGGGAAAAACAGGAAGGAATATTTCAATAATTAATAGAACTCGTTTCTCGCATTCGATGTTATATACCTAACTAACGACCCGCCCCGGTTTCGCACGGAAATTATCAGTGTTCCTCTACTATATTATGCATGTATTATACATATAAACCTTCCTCTTGAATCATTCTATCCATTAAAAGAAACCGCATCAAAATCCGTTGCGTAGTTTTAAAGATTTATGCATACATAGGGATATAGGGACAGAAAAGGCGACTATGTTTTATACTATGTAGTGATTGTATGTATGTACCTCAACTGCCGGCTTCCCTTAGTGGCAATAAAATCAATAAATCCCACTTCTCAAGGCTCTCTAGGTACACTCACGTGGTACATGTGTGATGTCCAATGCTCGACTTATTGAAGCTATTTCCGACAGTAAATTGCTCTTCGTCCTTCGTAAAGTAATAGATAAGTGCTGAACTGTTTAAATAAATAAAAGGTATCGTCGCGTAGTCTCATCTTCCATGCTGGTCTGGGAGCGAGAGAAAAACATGGAATGTGCCAGCTGCATTTCCTCCCGAGCATGCTGTAAAAAGCAGCTAAGAGATCCGAGGGTTACAGTATATTGTAATTTAGGCGATGGGCTGACAACCTGTCCCTACAGCAATATACGTACAAATCTTTCTTGAATGGCCCTCAAGAGTTTGTCAGACGTGGCGGAACGGCCTTTGTTTAGGTCGTTTACGCTCTGCCTACCCCATAAGGGATAAAGGCGTGATTATATGTATGTATGTATGTATCGTCGCGTTGTTCCTTTGTCGAAATATCTCTCGGTAGTAAAATATCACTTTCTCAGAATGTCCCTTTGATTTTTTTCCTGAGGGTTTAGATGGACATTTTGCTTTACTTTCTTGACCGACCATGACAATGATGGTGTTCTTAAGAACTTGCCGGTGTGACCATGACAATATACTTACCAAAACATTAGTTTCAAATATTATCGGTTGTCGACCGACGTATTACTTGCCTACCAACAACATATAAAAGTCCTAGGGTTTCATATATCATATACTAGCGACCCGCCGCGGCTTCGTACGAAAATTATCAGTGTTTTTCTACTATATTATGCATGTATTATACATATAAACCTTCCTCTTGAATCACTCTGTCTATTAAAAGAAACCGCATCAAAATCCGTTGCGTAGTTTTAAAGATTTATGCATCCATAGGGATATATGGACAGAGAAAGCGACTTTGTTTTATACTATGTAGTGATCAGCAACACCCATATCAACATTTTAAAGAAAATACTATGGTATCATATTTCAACGGTCAACAGTTAGTAGTTATTGTAAACACATACATTTGATTCTATTTCCTGTACTTATGGCATTGACTTTGCTTGTTTGAAGGCCTTGCCCTAAGGTAAAAACACGTAAATAAAGTCTAAGCGGCGCCGGTCGATACAGAGTTAAAATTAAATATCGGGTGTAAGGGACAGCGTACCAGAAACTGATAGGGGTTGCTCAGTCAACGAAACTGAACAGCATTCACCAGGATTTTTTTGAGGAAATGAAAAAAAAGGCTTCCCTATAGAAAATTACCATCTCTATCAGACAATTTGTATGGAAAAGCCTTTGGTTTCGTTTTATGAAAGAATTACCTGTTAGAAGTTGTTCAGTTTTGTTGACTGAGCAACCCCATTCAGTTTGTGTGTACGCTGTCCCTTGCATCTGGGATAAGTGTAAACGATGCGGTGTAAGAAAGTTTCTGCATTCTGTTTGTACTTTTTTTACTTGTGAACTTGCATCCTACTGCAGGGCAAATGTCTCTGTTCCTTCGTTGCGTTTCTTTCGATCAAGAAAGTTTTCGCCATTCTGTAAGATATGTGTCTGTTTCAATAATCTATACAGGTTTTAAATAGATTATTACTACCGCCTAGTTCCTTTTATTTTCGCATGGGACAGAGTTTGGTCGGGAAAATCTTAGAATTAGTATGAATATGACTGTATACAAGTATAATAGTCTTCCCACCGATTTGTCACTCCCAGAGATCGGCCAACTGCGCAGGAATAGTTTTTAGTGCCTAAGTGATTGCGCTTCACGCAGGTCCACTCTCTATTCCTTCAATCTCTTATTCTGATGGGACAGATTGACTGACACGACCAGAGAGAAATCAGGCGCAGGACCACATTCCCATCCGACTGCATGGATCATCTTACTTTTCGGACAATCAGGTTAATCAGCCTGCAATGTCCTAACCAAACTAGAAACAACAACACAAAATTATTGTCCTCCGCCAAGAATCGAACCCGCGACCTCCGGGTTGGGAGCCCATGGCTCAGACCGCTTGACCACGAAGGCAGTTACTGTCCTTACAAGTATAATAGAGTAGTGTCGTCACTACTCTATTATACTTGTAAGTTATATATATCTTTAAATAAAGGAACTCCTTCATATCATCAGTAATCGCCATATATAGCCGGATAAAGACGATGAAAAGATCTTGCTAAGCAAATAGTCCTGCATTTATGTACCGAGGCCGGCCGGCTGTCGCCTAAGGGCTAACTGGTTCTATCTTAGATAATTATTTGCGATTTACATATATGGATTAGCTTTGAGAAGTAGGTTTTAACTTATTAATTTAGAGGTACTTTGAGCTAAGGTTAAAGATTATGGATAGCGCAGACGGTCTTATTTATGATGCATACATACATACATATAATCACGCCTTTATCCTTAATGGGGTAGGCATAGCGGAAACGACCTATACGAAGGTCGTTCCGCCACGTCTGATAAGTTTTGAGGGTTATTTAAGTTATATTTATAGGTATATTGCTGTAGTGACAGGTTGTCAGCCCATCGCCTAAATGACAATATACTGAAATCTTCGGATCCCTTAGCTGGTTTTTACAGCATGCCCGGTAGGAAATGCAGCTGCCACATTCAAAGTTTTTCTGTCGGTCCCAGTCCAGCATGGAAGATATTAAATTATGATGACACGTTTAAATATAGAGAGCTTCTTCAAGATTTAAATTTGATTCGGTTCCACAATTTATAAAATGAGTTGCAGTCGCCTAGTCAGTACAATATACAATATAGATAGGTATGAACCTAAAGTAAAAACAGTATTCTGTATCGTATGCAATAGTACCACGTAGTATTCTGTAGTTACAAAGAAAAAATACATACTATACCTAAGTTTGTAACACGTAAACACACTGAAGCCTTGGGAAGTCGGAACGTGTACATTATGTATTCATTAGGTGTCCTTCGGAAATATTGAAAACTAATTAAGGTTACGATCATTAGAAATGAGGCCTTGCCCAGCCTCGAGGATTTTCAATATTAGAACAATAAAAAGTAAAGTGATTCTTTGGTTATTTAAATAAGTTTGTTACAATG
This sequence comes from Scrobipalpa costella, assembly GCA_949820665.1. NCBI lineage: Eukaryota > Metazoa > Arthropoda > Insecta > Lepidoptera > Gelechiidae > Scrobipalpa > Scrobipalpa costella. The sequence continues at coordinate 12,987,177 of OX463312.1, forward strand.
AGACAGAGCTACAGTAGTGTAGCCGATTCTTTTAGAAACACAACTTAATTTACTTGATTTTAGTTCTGTCATATTCTATAATTGGAATAAAATACAGACAGCAACACAAGAGCTGATAATAATCCTGTCAAAACTATATTGCTTTAAATTAAACGATGCTGTCTTATTTCAGGCGTTAAACGTCACTCTGACAGGTTCATCATACATATATTGTGTTGCTGTCTCTATTTTTTTTATTATACCTATAGAAAGTCACAGGAGTAAACTAAACTAATATTACTTAAGTTGTATTTACAAAAGAATAGGCACCATTTCCTTCTCTATCTACACTGTCACAAACCAATAGAGCAAAAGAATAGACTAGAAAGTCTATTGTTGAAAACCTGTAGTTGGCTTTCTGTCTTGTATTAATTTTAAGTATTATATTGTATTGTACATATTGTTCGATCCGGCTCGAAGGACCAAAATGTACAGGACAAAGCCATTGCTGGCAAAGCCTGCACATGATGGAACCTAGCGGACGGGTTGTGAGGGCGCTCGCGGTTGCGAGGTATTGAGACGAAGAGCTCTTGAGTCAGTCTGATTTTATTATGAAAGATAATGCTATTTTATATTGATATAACTTAATACACACAACTATAGAATTATTTATGAATTACATGCGTGTAAGTTGCAAGCTCATCATGTCACGCAGTATTGTCAATAATATGTAGTAAGCAAGTCGATGACCTGCGCGACATGCTGAGTAAGATGGTTCGAGTTGGCTCGAACTCTGACATTGATGGCTGTTGGTTTTCCTTGAAATACAAAATAAAAATAGATCAATATTTGATTGCATCTCAATAACATTTTTTTTCTTCCAGGTCCCCCAGCAAAGCCAAACGTGCTGCAATGAAGGGACGCCCTGAAGCAAGAAGAAGACAGCAGACGGTATGGATTGCTCACTCCGACATTGACACGTCCACCAGACAAATATACAAACGTAGACGATTCGAAATGGGAACCCTCCAGTAGCTAGCGGTGTAAGTTTAATGCTATTTGAGTCAATAGAGAAATACGAAACGATTATAATTACGAGTTATTTTTGTAGAATTTGTTTTATAGTTTAGTAATTTGGTAAATGTTCGGGCAGTCAGTACCAGAAAACAAAACATTATATAGAGTGAAACCACGTCGGTATCTCGATTGTTTTTAGAGACGACAAATGTGTTCATAAATAATACTTACACTACTTCACAAATAAATAACCTTTTTGGCGGTGAACATATTTGCATTAAAATTCAGCCTGATAAATAATATTAAGAAGCGTTGTTTAAAATGCCAAACAGTTCTAAGTTATCGTCGTTGCGCGACCAATACCTGCTTTGTAACATTTTTGAATCTGCCATGTGGATGATGATTTAAAAAAATATTGTTTCTTTATCTTTTTAGATGTATTCAGTTAAATGATTATAGACGTTAAAAATATCAACATTCTGTGCAGAAAGCCCGAAAATTATTAAGTTTGTTTTGGCTCCTGTAAAATTTCAATTTGTTATGGTCGCGTAACGACGTTACATTCTTTGGTGAATAGTTCTCATTTGTTATTTCTGTGATGCAGAAGATTTGTAACTAAACTAAAGTTATATATTTCTCTATTGATTCTAGTATGCGTAGTAGAGCTGTGAGTATGAATGAGCCATATTAGAGCCGGAGTCGGAATATTCGATAGTTGTGACAGTTTTCGAACATAATCGAGATATCTGTGTTCTCACTGTACTGTACATACATTCTAAGCAAATATTGTATTTTTATAATTTACGTTCTTATTTATATGTTGCACAGAATATATCGATGTTTAAAGTAGTTTTGGTGATTACGAAGTTCGTTCAGTAAACATGTTATAAGGATAATTTACTAAAATCTTAGATAAATTTAATTTGAACCTATCATTTTAAAATTCATAAAAGATTTATCATCAGTGGTGAAGACGCTATAGAATAAAAGAGCTTAGAACAAAAATGTTCTTGAAAATTTAATTGAATGACTTTATATTTTGGAATGAGGCCGGTCCTCATATACAATATAAATAACATATAATATTTTTACTGAATAAATATTACCATGATGGCAACAATGGGGCGTGGTTTTGTGTATGAATGATGTCAACTATAAAAACAAAATATAATATTTTAAATGGAATTTTGAATTTGAAAAGAGCAGCTGATTCCACAAAGTATTCATTTCTTAATGTGTACAGTATTATTAATGAATTTTTACTTTATCTAAAATTACAATCAATTATACAATATATCGTCATTGAAATATGCCCAAAATAAAATGCAATATAAGCGAAAAAGTGAGAACTCACAATACCAATGTAAATAAATTAAGTATAGTTTAATTATAGCTTTATATGATCGTAGTTTGAGGGTGCGTCTAAAGTATGAATATTATTTCTCAGTATTATTTGACCGATTATTTATTGAATACAATTTTTCGTGCCTTTATAATTAAATAGGCTTTTTGGGTCAAGTAATAACATAATAGTTATATATCGTTGTCAATGCGGGCAAATACTTTTCTAAAGTAATTCAAAGTCCTGCCACTTTCACAAATTAAAAATATGTAAGAAATAAAATGAGCATCTGATTTCATTTAGCGTTGTTCAAGCAGGATTCTTAAAAATATTCAAATATTAGAGAGTTTGCTAAAAGTTATTTCAAGCATAACTTTTCCAGCGCTAAAATCATGAGTTTATTTGTCTCTTTTATATTACTAATTTGAAAATTAAACAGGCCTTATTTTCAATTAGCTAAGTAACGTATTTGCTAGAATTGACAATTATTTCGTATATTAAGACGCACCCAGTGTAAACGATGGTCGCACTGCGCGTATGATGTTGTCAATAAATAATTTTATTATTTATTTATAATAAGAGTGTGTTTTATTACTTGTAATAAATTATTGTTAATAGATCAATTATTATTACACTAGCATGTTTTATTTTTACTTCAGCTCCCTAAAGGCTAGTTGAAAACGATCAGATCGACCGGAAAATTGTTACATAATAATGGCTTCAATAATATTAATAATAATAAATCTTTTTATTACATACATACATACATAAAATCACGCCTTTATCCCTTACGGGGTAGGCAGAGCGTTAAACGCCTCGTAAAAGGCGCTTTCGCCGCGTCTGACAAAAATTGAGGGCAATTTTAGATTGTAATGTGTATTGCTAATGTGTAGTGACAGGTTGTCAGCCCGTCGCCTAAATTACAATACACTTCAATCATTTTATTTCAGGCAATATTTACATTAGTAGATATTAAATAATATAAAAAGAGGCCCATAGAATATATACAGACTAATATATATATTTATAAATACTTAAATACTACTTCGACTTCATTTATTTCCCAATATGCCTCTCTTAGTTTCCCAATACTGGCGGAGTTGTGGAGGGGAGAGTTTTTTTTTTGTATGTTTTTTTTTCTGATTCCTATCGTATCCATATGAAAGGGCATTTGGAGCTGATTCTAAAAACATATGACATCATTACATTAAGGCCACTGATATTGAATTAAAATTAAAATTGAGAACAAAAAATGTTTGGACTGCTCCAGATACGATTTTTTATTTGTGTTTTATACCTCTACTTATACATAACTCCGTCAGGGTGGGAAAACTAAGAGAAACAATTTGGGCAATAAATTAATCGATTAATACAATAAAATCTCTTGTAGCAATTTTCCGGGATTTACTGAGGGAGTCTGAGAGATTCCAACTAGCCACTATTTAGTTTAGATCAATAAAAAATATTGGCCTGGTAAATAAAAATCAAATCAAATAAAAATAAAATCATATATTCAGTCATAATTAAGTACACATAAATTGACGAGACATAAGATATACAATAACTATAAAACAACAAATTTTAATTTCAGATCTTTTTTGAATGTTTCAAAAACATTTCACATACAAAAAGCGTAAAATTGAAGGGCCTTAGCGAGTACTCTGTTTACTGTAAAATGCAGAAGGCCGTGATACATGTATCCTGTCCACTGGACATTCGATACACCGAACATTTGCAATTTTCTACAGTCGGTAGTCGCTTACTTCGCAAGTCACGAAAATTCGTTGCAGCTAATGGTCCCTAAAGCCTGCTACACACATCCACAGAAACGAGCAGTCCGCGCGGAACTCAATCTTAACTCCAAACTAAATAACGTTGAACCATGCGCGTTGGCACTGTGTGTAGACGGACGCCCTAAAAAAACCTTACTTGACAAGCCCGATGTTCTTCCCGACTTGCTTGAAGGCGTCTACAGCAGCCCTCACGTCGTCTGTGGTGTGCGCAGCGCTCAACTGCACGCGCACTCGCGCTTGCCCCTTCGGCACTACTGGGTAGCTGAATGCTACCACGTAGATACCCCGCTCTACAAAGTAGAAAATATTAAATGATTACTATTAATTTAGCTTTTATTGGTTACAATGAAGACCTTGTACTTTCTTCTATGTGTAGATGGGGTAGATACCTACGTCTACCCTCCCTAACAGACGCGGGCCAGACGAGATGCTTATTTATTAGGGGCGGTATGGGATCTACCTCCTAGTGGTCCACAGGCTTACCTGTGAATAGTTCTAGCTGAATGATCCCTACAAGGTAGTAGGCTCCGCAAGGGGCCGCCGGACTTGCGACCACCCTCTCACCGGAGTCCGGCGCCAAACAGCTTGCTGTGTTCCGTCTGTGTGTGAGATCGCCAGTACCATAACAGGCATCTTCTGGGTGAGCTCGCTCCATTGTCAACTCTGTCACGGTCATCCCTGACCTAGTGTCTAGAGTCAAACCCATTTCTACTAAAAAAAAAAGCCTCGTTCACTGTCATTCCTATACGTCGTACCTAAAATTGCTACGAAAAAACTATGGAATTAACGAGTTTGTCTTGTTGTTATCTAGCATGCCAGATGCAAGTTCCACAGCTAAAGGTGCTCACCCACCATCACAGGACAGATGGGATGCCCGACCCCATTGACAGCCAACCCTGCTTCCTTCATTCCCTGTCTGAAGATGCTATAGTATTGTCATAGTCATCTGTTTCTTACCTACCCTCCTCTTCCTAGTTCGTACCTAACCTCCTTCATTCCCTGTCTGAAGATGCTATAGTATATGACTAGAAGTCATCTGTTTCTTACCTAGCATGCCAGATGCAAGTTCCACAGCTAAAGGTGCTTCACCCACCATCACAGGGCAGATGGGATGCCCGTCTCCATTGACGGTCAACCCTGCTTCCTTCATTCCCTGTCTGAAGATGCGAGTGTTCTCTTGTAGGCGTTGACGTAGTTCGCTGCTACGTTCGACTAGCTCGAGGGACTGAAAACATTTAAAAAAATAGGTAAATACCTAATTTTACTTTTTTAATTTCAGTTATCGAGTTTTGTAGTTACTGCCTCTGTAGAAATCTATAATAGCATTATAATATTATAGCATATTGGTGTTGTAAATCTTTTAGTGTTAATGTCATTTCCGTTCACTCTAGAGCGTTTTCTAGGCGCCCACCACGCTCATAAGTAACCTGTGGTCATAGTCATATCATAACTTTGAGAATCAAAGTAAACTCTTTACACTATTGATTCCAAACAATGGGTCTAATAGAATTAAACAGCGGAGACAGACAAGAATACGTGGAAGTAGTACAAAAGCAAATTACCTACTTGTTTCCCGTAGTATGATGGAGACATGTTAGGTAACTTTGAAATTTCCTATATTGCCTGGCTTATAAAAAAGTGACCAGCACATTAGGTCCAGTGGTATATCTTCCTGCAGTATCACTGACGACAGCTTTACCTAGAGTCTTACACCTGCCAATACCAGGGGCGTGCAGACCATACTAGGCAGAGAGACACTGTTTATGCAAATGAGTCATTTTGCGAAAGGGACATATTATGAAAGGGACTTTTTGCGTATGGGATATTTTGCGACCAAGGGACATTTAGTGAAAGTGTCATTTTGGAAGGGGCCATTTTACGAAAAGGACATAATGAGAAAGTGACATTTTGACCAGCTCCTTAGGCCCAGTGGTGTAACCACCTGCGGCACCACTGACAGCTTTGCGTAGACTCTGACACCTGCTTATACTATACAACTGAACATGGACCAACCTTCATAGAAGCGGCGACAACAGGCGGCGGCGGTGCATTCGAGAACAGGTAAGGTCTGGACACGTTCCTTAGCAACGTGACCAGCTCCTTAGGCCCAGTGGTGTATCCTCCTGCGGCACCACTGACAGCTTTGCCTAGGGTCGAGCAGATGATGTCTGCTGCGCCGGGCACGCCGCAGTACTCTTCTGTGCCCCTGGTGAAAAAAATACGGATATGAAAAATGAAGCCCTTCTAGGATTGGGTCTGGTTTCCCTTCTGGGTTGTGGAGGTCAGATGGCAGTCGCTCTGTGTAAAAACCAGTACCCTCGTTCAATCCCCTAGATTAGGAAGCCGACCCCGTGAGATACGGGATAAGGCTAGGGAGATGATGATGATGAGTTGGTGTAAAAGTCAGCTAAATCTAGAAACGAGTAGACGACGTGCCTTATAAAAATAATATAAAAATATTACGTATGAAATTAAACTGACTCTACCTATTCTACTTATTTGCCTACCTATAGTAGTAACCGACAGCCTAACTTAGGCCCGTATTGAAAGCGAACTCAAGATTGAGAGCAATATTAAGTATGGATTTGACAGGCCATATTGTACTGAAATGACATTTCTGATACGAACTCAAAGTCGCTGTCAGTCTCAAGTGCTGATCATATACGGGCCTTAGAACATTTGGCAATTAATAAAAATGTGGCCTGTGTAATGTAGCTAAACGGAAACTCTTAAAATGGCCATTGCTCAAATATCCAGTTTCATAGGATACCTACATTTACCATAATGTAGTTATTAGAGTAATGACCAGTCAAGTAAAGGAGGAAAATACAGCTGTACAATATAACAGTTCACCTTGAACGCAATGCATACGTGGTTGTCTTGCAAATTTGTGTAACAAAATGCATCGACGGTAATCATGCAGCTCGCATGTTCAACGCCATTTAGACCCACTTTCGAGTAGATATAACGAGTTACAAATACACGTGTTAGCCGATAGCAATCTGATGTATGAAAGTCTGTTCCTAGAACCAGCGAGAAATGTTACATACATACATACATATAATCACGCCCTTATCCCTAATGGGGTAGGCAGAGCGCAAACGACCCAAACAAAGGTCGTTCCGCCACGTCTGACAAAGTTTTGAGGGTTATTCAAGATGGTTTTGTACGTATATTGCTGTAGTGACAGGTTGTCAGCCCATCGCCCAAATTACAAAATACTGAAACCCTCAGATCCCTTAGCTGGTTTTTACAGCATGCCCGGGAGGAAATGCAGCTGGCACATTTTATGTTTTTCTCTCGCTCCTAGACCAGCATGGAAGTAGATTTATATACCTTTACCCATTAACTCCATGTCAAATGTAAAACTCGAGACATCATGCTTAATAGCCGTTCAAAAATACCAGAATTCCTGTGGATTTCCTTAGTCTTGGGTGATTTGATATCGTCTTTTTGCCTTCATCCTTACCGGCCAGTCTCTCCGAAGAATCCCGTAGCGTAGCTCTGTCATTCATTGCAAGGAGTGCATTATAACTGTCGGTGAAGTCGCTCAATCCCTTTAGGGGGGCGATGGTGCCTTCTAAAGAGAATAGCATACATACATACTATCACGCCTGTATCCCTAATGGGTTAGGCAGAGCGTGAACAACCCAAACAAAGGTCGTTCCGCCACGTCTGACCAGTTTTGAGGGTTGTTTAAGATAGAACTGGATATTGCTGTAGTGACAGGTTGTCAGCCCATCGCCTAAATTACAATACACCCTCGAATCCCTTAGCTGGTTTTTACAGCATGCCCGGGTGGAGATGAAGCTGGCACATTCTACGTTCTTCTGTCGCTCCCAGTCCAGCATGGAAGCTAAAAAGAGAATAGACCATCAGTCAATGATGATTATCTTGATGCTATATTTCCTTACCGGCCAGTCTCCCCGAAGAATCCCGTAGCGTGGCTATCGTCCACAGCCAGCAGCGCTCGGTATCTATCAGCCAAGTTTCTCAATCCCTTCAATGGGGCGACGGTGCCATCCATAGAAAATACGCCGTCTGTGATGATCAGCTTGATGCGAGCTTCGCTATGGGCTAGCAGGTGCTCCAGTTCTGACATGAAAACATGAAAATGTGATTCACCAAACTCTATGACAGAATATTTTATGTTAATCTTTCCAGGTACCATTCAAAACTTACTTCCATGCTGGACTGGGAGCGAGAGAAATACTTCCATGCTGGACTGGGAGCGAGAGAAAAACATAGTATAAGCCAGCTGTATTTCCTCCCGGGCATGCTGTAAAAGTCAGCTAAGGGATCCGAGGGTTTCAGTATATTGTAATTTAGGCGATGGGCTGACAACCTGTCACTACAGCAATGTCCCTATAAATATATCTTAAAGAACCCTCAAAACTTTGTCAGATGTGGCGGAACGACCTTTGTTTAGGTCGTTTACGCTCTGCCTACCCCATTAGGGATAAAGGCGTGACTATATGTATGTATGTACCATTCAAAATTCACATAGCGGCACTTCAGTGTCTTGTACGATTGTCGATTATGAAAAGGTTCAAAGTGTTTGAGAAGACCACATTTTCCGCAGTCAGCCTCTACTTGACCAAAAACGCATCGAAACACGTAATTTCACTTTGCTATAAAACTTACCATTCAAATCTCTGTGTGGATAGCGGAACTTCTGAGCCTTGCACAGTCGAACTCAGTCAATGATTAAAGTGTGGTTGAGAGCGTCACAAACCACCGCGTCTTCTGGAGTCAGCATGGACTCTAATAGACCCGCGTTCTCATTGAAACAAGACCCGTACCTACATAATAGCAGGTTGCTAAAAAACTTACCATTCAAATCTCTATGTGGATAGCGGAACTTCTGAGCCTTGCAGAGTCGAACGCCGTCAATGATAGAAGCGTGGTTGAGAGCGTCGGAAAACACCGCGTCTTCCGGAGTCAGCATGGACTCGAACAGACCCGCATTTGCATCGAAACAGGACCCGTAGAGGATCGCGTCTTCACGCTCGTGGAACTTCGCGATTTGGTTTTCTAATTCCTGAATACAAGAAATAAAAACAAAAAATTGGTGCCTCCAGAGTGTTTTCAAAATTTGACCTTTACATCATGCTGGTTAGGTTTACTAATAACTAAAATGATCTTCATATTATGTCAAAAAGTTATACCAATTTGCCATGATTATTTTGCACTTTGCGCAAGGACAGTTTTTCTGCAGCAATACGTTGCCCTTTTTGCGTCATGCACAAAACGAGACTTTATCTCAGTCTCCAAAACATGAGATATTTACGAACATCCAAAACAGGCTGAAGGATATACCATAATATTCGCAAGATTGACCTTAATGACGCAACGAGTGCCGGAGTGCGAGTGTGGAAAGTAAACAAGTGGGGATAACTGTTTTTAATAAAAATAAACAGCGTTTACCTTATTCTTTTTTTTGTTTCTTCCATGCTGGACTGGGAGCGAGAGAAAAACATAGAATGTGCCCGCTGCATTTCCTTCCGGGCATGCTGTAAAAATCAGCTAAGGGATCCGAGAGTTTCAGTATATTGCAATTAAGGCGATGGGCTGACAACCTGTCACTACAGCAATATCGCTACAAATCTATGTTAAATAACCGTCAAAACTTTGTTAGACGTGGCGGAACGACCTTTGTTTAGGTCGTTTACGCTCTGCCTACCCTGGATAAAGGCGTGACTATATGTATGTATGTATGTTAACCCTAATGACGCAACGACTGCCGGAGTGCGAGTGTGGAAAGTAAACAAGTGGGGATAACTGTTGTTAATAAAAATAAACAGCGTTTACCTTATGTAGAGTCTGCGTCCCGCATATGAATCGCACTGAACTTAGTCCGGCGCCATACTTCGACAGACTTTCCCTCGCAGCTTCCACTACTTCGGGATGATTCTGAAAAAGATGAAACCAATTAAGGCCGGGACAAGGTCTTAGAAGACAAAACGTTTACGGCTTGTCATGAGCCCGAAGCGTAGACAGAACGTCATCTGCCGTATATTATGAGATTCAGGAGTAGTTATAGAAATTCATCATCTCCCTAGCCTTATCCCGTATCTCTCGGGGTCGGCTAGGTGATTGAACGAGGGTACCAGTACTTACACAGAGCGACTGCCATCTGACCTCCGTAACCCAGAAGAGAAACCAGACCCAATCCTAGATTAGGTCAGAGTTTTCAAGCCGCCAATGCTTAGCACTGGCCTCTGACATGGCTTAACGACTAATATCTACGGTATTAAACGATATTAACCGGGACCAACGGCATAACGTGCCTTCCGAAGCACGGAAATAGCGCCGAATAAACGTACCTACGTATGAAATTCGAAAACCAAAAAACACATTGGTACGTGGTGGGATTCGAACCACGACCTCTGCTCAAGAGGCAGTGGCCCTATCCACTACACCATCGGGCTGTTTTTTAGGAGTAGTTATAGAAATTGTCTTCACGTCAACGCTCTAATTCAGGGTAGGCTCGTGCCGTTCCCTTCGCTGGGGACGGACGTAAGAGCCCGTTTTATATCTGGTAAATATTAGAATCTGAAAGTGAATACATTGATAAGTAGGTACTTACAGCTAAACCTAAATAGTTGTTGGCACAGAAATTCAGGAACTCTCCTTTAGCGCCCTGCACCGTCACCTGAAACAATACGCGAACATGTTATTTTAAGCTAATATGTAGTATAAAACAAAGTCGCTCTCTCTGTACCTATATCCCTATGTATGCATAAATCTTTAAAACTACGCAACGGATTTTGATGCGGTTTCTTTTAATGGATAGGGTAATTTAAGAGGAAGGTTTATCATCACTACATAGTATAAAACAAAGTCGCTTTCTCTGTCCCTATATCCTTATGTATGGATTAATCTTTAAAACTACGCAACGGATTTTGATGCGGTTTCTTTTAATGGATAGGGTGATTCAAGAGGAAGGTTTATCATCACTGCATAGTATAAAACAAAGTCGCTTTCTCTGTCCCTATATCCCTATGTATGCATAAATCTTTAAAACTACGTAATGGATTTTGATGGATAGGGTGATTCAAGAGGAAGGTTTATCATCACTACATAGTATAAAACAAAGTCGCTTTCTCTGTCCCTATATCCCTATGTATGCATAAATCTTAAAACTACGCAACGGATTTTGATGCGGTTTCTTTTAATGGATAGAGTGATTCAATAGGAACGTTTTTATGTATAATAAATACATGCATAATATAGTAGAGAAACACTGATGATTTCCGTGCGAAGCCGGGCGGGTCGCTAGTAGTTTTATAAAATACTGTGTTTACATTTTGTATTCAGCACCATTCAAAGTAAGTTGAAGGATGTTCGCGCAAAAGTAAACGCGCCCTTATATTTATTTACATATTATGCCGGTTAACATTCCCGTATGAATAAATTTAGGTTATCAAGTCCGGGAGCAATCGCCAGCAAATGTGATTGCTTGCGTGTCCTGTAAAGTTGATTATATAACTTCTATGGCGTGGATGAAATACTTATAATTAAATTAATATTTTTACACTGATGTTTACTCTGAGGTTGAAATGCATATGATCAAATAAATATTACACTGATGTCATTAGAAATGTCAGAGATGTCAATAAATCCTATCTATATATTTGAACAATGATTTGACTGCATACCTTTTTATCCTGAGAGTAGGTCATTACCCTCTCATGTTTCAAAGTCTTGGCTTTCTTAATCTTCTGCAACCTGTCTTCCAACACCTCCCTTAGTTTGGCTTCTCCTGCCCGCCCTTTGGACTTCGCCTCACTAAACTGACGAGTTTGAACATACAACACCATACCTTCCTGTCCTGAGGTGAAGATTTGACCCTCTCGTTTTTCCAAGTCTTGGCTTTCTTGATCTTCTGCAACCTGTCTTCTAATACCTTCCTTAGTTTGGCTACTCCTGCCCGCCCTTTGGACTTCGCCTCACTAAACTAACAAATTTGAACATACAACACCATACCTTCCTGTCCTGAGGTGAAGGTTTGACCCTCTCATGTTTCCAAGTCTTGGCTTTCTTGATCTTCTGCAACCTGTCTTCTAATACCTTCCTTAGTTTGGCTACTCCTGCCCGCCCTTTGGACTTCGCCTCACTAAACTAACGAATTTGAACATACAACACCATACCTTCCTGTCCTGAGGTGAAGGTTTGACCCTCTCATATTTCCAAGTCTTGGCTTTCTTGATCTTCTGCAACCTGTCTTCTAATACCTTCCTTAGTTTGGCTACTCCTGCCCGCCCTTTGGACTTCGCCTCACTAAACTAACGAATTTGAACATACAACACCATACCTTCCTGTCCTGAGGTGAAGGTTTGACCCTCTCATGTTTCAAAGTCTTTACTTTCTTGATCTTCTGCAGCCTGACTTCCAAAATCTCCCTCAGTTAAGCTCCTCCTGCTCGCTCCTTGGACTTCGCCTCACTAAACTGATGAATTTGAATACACGACTCCATACCTTTCTATCCTGAGGGGAAGTGATGACCCTCTCATGTTTCCAAGTCTTGGCTTTCTTGATCTCCTGCAGCCTGTCTTCCAACACCTCCCTTAGTTTCGCTACTCCAGCCCGCTCCTTGGACTTTGCCTCACTAAACTGGCGTATTTGGGCGCCATTGTAAACTGGAAAATAACATCAGGTTAAAATCATGTGCAATAAGCAGATTTGGTATTCTTTTAGATTTCTTATCGTCAGTATCGGGTGAAGGTTCCATCTTTAAATTAAAGTGAACCGGTCAATTATCACACAGACGTATTAAATGCATTCTATTCCTAAATACATAATGAAATTAAAATGTCAAAATTCTATTCTATTGTCATATGAATATGATGTAACAAGTAAGTCCTACCTACCGAAATTGCCAGATGTATGGTAAGTAGGTATGGTAGATATATGTATATTCTTAATAAACAAAAGTTGTTATGTTCAAGGTTAATAAGATGTCTGAAAAGAAAAATGAAGAGGCCCCTACAGATAGACCTATCTAAATTAATATTTTATTCAATAGCTATAGGACAAAAACATTGTAGAGTCCTATGATTAGGTATTATTAGTTTTAATAATACCCTCACAGTTTGACATATAACTTTATCAAATGTTCCAGTAACAATTATTAATGCATTAGCAATATTATGCGTGTTGTTGATTGCCGCTAAGCATTTTATAGACAATGGTACCAATTCGTAGTTGCAAAAAAGACTTAAGTAATATAAGTCTATACCTGTCGTTTTCTGTCGTGAGAGAACAGAAAGGGACGCAAATAATTTTTGTCTAGATTTAGTTAAGTTGTGAGCTCTACGAATCGAAAGAAAACCGGTGTACAATTTTAGAGACACACTTGATTAACGATAACTTCGCAAAGTTAAAGAAGGTCAAGCGTAACCGGCTTATTCTAAAAACATTAAATCTGAAACACATCTATCATATATCCATCTTTTGAACTGAAATCTTATTCCATACAAAAACACTGGCAACGTCCAAAATAAGTAATAGAATTGCACTAAGGACTACTGAAAAAAGAATGAAAAAATTAAAATGAAAATCTTTACCCGTGCGCAAGAGTTGTTGTGTGCGCAACGCCATCGCGTCGAATGGAGGCGCGGCCGTCGGGCCGGCGCGCGCGCACCGACACGGGTTATTTAGCAGACCAGTCACGCAGGTTTCTGTTTACCATTCATTATTGTTTTCGTTTTTGTCTGATACGATACGACATAAGGATCCACTTGCGCCGGTCATGTGTTATTTAGCGCTTTTTCAATAATTTATAGGTGTCAAATATGGCTCTACATTTTGCTGCTATATGTGGATTACATTAAATTGTTTATAAGGATACAGCTCCATCGTAGTACTACTATATATACATACATACATACATATAATCACGCCTTTATCCGTAATGGGGTAGGCAGAGTGTAAACGACCTATACAAAGGTCAAGGTGTTTGACAAAACTTCGAGTGTTATTTAAGAAAAAATAGTATGTATATTGCTGTAGTGACAGGTTGTCAGCCCATCGCCTAAATTGCAATATACAGAAACCCTCGGAGCTTAGCTGAGTTTTACAGCATGCCCGGGAGGAGAAGCAACTGTCGCATTCTATGTTTTTCTATCACTCCCATTCCAGCATGGAAACTATTATATATACTGTGGCTATATTCGTCAGATGGTTTCGTTTAACTTTCAGTTTGTAAATCCTTATCTAATTGGAACGTTGCAGTCGATTATAAATTTGCGGAGTATGCGCGTAGCAACTAAGCTGTTGAACCAACTAAGTGCCTACTTTCTGTTTTTTTTTCATAATTTCAGGCAGTAAACCTATTATTAAAAATGAATTAAATATGCGGATAATTTAAATACCTTCAAATCGTGTCTTACCAATTCGCTGAGGACATAATTCACAAACCATTTGTGAAAAATATTGTATAGATAGATATACGAGGGGTGACTGATAAGTAATCTACCTAACTATGAAAGAAAAGACTTTGATGCCTAGTTTAGTTTTTATTTTTCTATATAGTCTCCTGCAAGTGAAATACACTTATGACATTTGCAAATAAGTGACATCATGCCGTTATAATAGTAATTTTTATTTTACTCGTCAAAATGGTCAGTCACAGCCTCTTTCATTTCTTCGTCCGTCGAAAATCTGCGACCCCTCAATTTTTTCTTTAAATCTTTGAATAAGAAATAGTCACAGGGAGCCAGATCTGGTGGATGGTTAATTTCTGTGAAGCCGTTTTTGCTCAGGGCTGACCTCGCCGTTAAGGCTGTGTGTACAGGAGCATTGTCTTGTAAAATCAGAACACCTTTGCTGAGTTTGCCTCTCCGCTTTTCTTTGATTTGTTCACGAAGCTGGTCAAGCAAGTTTGCATAATATTCAGCATTCATTGTTGTATTTTTAGGCAAATAATCTATCATCAAAATCCCTTCGACATCCCAAAATACGGTGGCCATTAGTTTTCCAGCCGACGGCCGAACCTTGAACTTCCTTGGCGACTTTTCTCCTTTAAATTTCCATTGCATTGACTCTTGTTTGCTTTGTTTGCACAGGTCACAATTCGAGAGATAGTCTCTTCTTCTTTACCTTTGACCAGGTCTAGAAATGCCTGACAACATTCTACTCGCCTTTGTTTGTCAAAGGAGGTGAACATTCTAGGGACCCAACGCGCGCTCACCTTGGACATGCCCAAATGTTCTTGAATAATTTCATGAACTCGTTCCTTGCTAATGCCCACATCTCTGGCTATCTCCCACTGCTTGATTCGCCGATCTGCAAGAATCAGGTTCTTCACCTTTTCAACATTATCTGCGGTAACAGCAGAAATTGGCCTTCCACTACGTGTGTCGTCTTCCAGGCTCTCACGGCCATGTTTAAATGGCTTCGACCAAAACTTTATGACGAATTCAGAAGGACTTGAATCACCAAACACCTTTAACATGCGCTCTCTGATCTGCGTAGGCGTATTTTCTTCTTTACTTAGGAATTTAATCACTGCTCGATGCTCAAATTTCATCATTTTGCAATTTTCTTTCGACATGGTGAAATCAAAGTCGCGCCAAAAAAAACAAAAGCAAGCGAAAAAAGATAAGCGTCATAATTTTGAAAAAGGAATAAATATAGAATATGATTTTGCAATGGCCAGTTCGATTTTCAAAACTTTCTTTAACAAAGTAGATTTTATATCAGCCGCCCCTCGTATATATCTACCTGGAATAATGCGTCATCTAAAATCTTATAGAGTATATTTTCATTATATCATCAAATATTTTTGACATAAAATTATATAGCAACGCGTTAATGTCTTTTACTTCGGGACGTATATTGATTGCCTTTAAAAGTCATCAACGCGTTCAAATGTGTAATAAGTATTTTTTTAAGTTTTGGAGGAGGACAACAAAACAAAATCAAACGTTCAGTATGATAGTTTCGTCTAGGCGTCCCTACGGAGGACGATTGTTTTATTGTATTTATTTTTATTTTGTATTCCAAAGAAAACTATCAGATATAAATATAATAATACTTAAAATTAATACAATACAATCTAAAATTGCCCTCAATTTTTGTCATACGTGGCGAAAGCCTTTACGAGGCGTTTGACGCTCTGCCTATCCCGTAGGGGATAAAGGCGTGATTTTATGTATGTATGTTAAATTAATACAAGACAGAGAAAGCCATTTACAGGTTTTCTCCAATAAAACTAAAAGTGTAAGAAATTAAAAGAAAGTACAACAGAAATACATTATTTTATTTACATGATAATTTCCACAACATAATATTATTTTCTTTTCAGTCTTCATCAAGCATATTACAGGACTATAAGCGGCTCTGAAAAATAAAAAGAAAAATTACATGCAATTATTTTTGAACTGCCGGACATCTAGCAACGAATTTAAGAAGTATTCCATACCTCAGGTCCAATATGTATGGCGAGCATGAGGTCGAAGTCCTGTGCCCCCACCGTGATCTGCGCACGACCGTTACCATCCACGATAACCGTCTTTCCTTGACAGGAGTTGCCCACTTTGTCACCAGATATCACGTCGCAGTACCGGCCGGCTGGAAGACATGTCTGTAGGGAGGATATTAGGCCAATTTAGAAGTGAAAGGGGGTCATTATGGTAGCAGGATACCTGAGTCAAATAATAGCGTCAAAGTATAGCCTAAGTAACTGAGTATTATATATAGTTTGCATTTACACAATTTTGAATACGATACAAGAAATGTGATAATGTAAACGTTATCTCTAATGCAGATCTTCCGATCCGATCCATAATCTGATATCTGGATTACGCTACAAAGTTCGATTTCGTCCGATAAATCGGATCGGTTGGAGCGTGCTTAACCTAAGTTCCAAGGTTATGCAGATGATCAAATATCCAATCAGTTGTTGAGGCCAGTATTACCAACTGTATTTCTGAATCCCACCATTACATCACGTAAATCTTCGATTTATTTACAGTCTACAATACCTGTAAGTTCTGGTTGAGGTTCAAAGGGTCATTATTGAAGGCGATGAACGCGTTGCCTCCCCTAAAGAAGGCGATCTGGTTGCTCCCGTTATCTCACCAGTCATTTAAACTTGTGTTGCCATTAGCTTTCCTGAATCTCACTATCGCGTAAATTCACCTATATTATCTACCTTCAGCCGATTATACCTGCAAGTTCTGATTGAGGTCCCAAGGGTCATTATTGAAGGCGATGAACGCGTTGCCTCCTCTACAGAAGGCGATCTGGTTGCTCCCGTTGTCCCACCAGTCGTTTAAACCAGTGTTGCCCGCCGCTTTCCTGAATCCCACCATCGCGTAGATCTGTCGCCAACGGTGCTGGCATACCCAGCCGTTGCCGCATGTTCCATCCTTTACAGATAAAAAAATAATCTTCTACGTATAGTTGTAGTACGTTGACGTTTTCTTCCACGCTGGCCTGGGAGCGAGAGAAAAACATAGAATGTGCCAGCTGCATTTCCTCCCGGGCATGCTGTAAAAACCAGCTAAGGGATCCGAGGGTTTCAGTATATTGTAATTTAGGCGATGGGCTGACAACCTGTCACTAAGCAATATACCTTCATATTTATCTTAAATAACCCTCAAACCTTTGTCAGACGTGGCGAAACAACCTTTGTTTAGGTCCTTTACGCTCTGCCTACCCCATTAGGGATAAAGGCGTGACTATATGTATGTATGTATGTATGTATAGTTGACGGAACATCAACAGCTTCACAAAAACCGTATTCGACTCGTGTTTCAGATTCAGATAAGATCAATCCTATAATCTCAGTTGTTATTGTTACGATGTTACTAATGCTATGATTCAAAATATATTGAGTTGATAATAATTAGAGATACAATAATTGACAATGATTAAGTTATCAATATCGATGAACTAATTATACTACCTATAATTAATTATACCCTTATCTGTGTCAGAGAATGTTCCAAAACCACTCACCGAGTTAATAGCAGGAGATACGATATTGCCTTGTCTGTCCATGGGAGGTCCTTGTTCAGTATCAAAGAAGTCGAAGCTGCTCATGACCTGAGGTTCCCCATAGGGATGGGCTAGAAGGAATGCTATGGCCGCTCTGTAAGGCCTGGCTGACTTGTAAGTCAGTACTCCACCACCGCCGCCGTGGTCTCTTTCATTGTCGTGGTTATCAATGAAGGTTAGAGCATCAATATGGGCAAGAAGACCCCATTGCGGGCCCCAAGTGCTTAACCACCTAAGCTGGTTATTTCCTTGGAAAGCGTTGCTCAGTTCTCTTCCCGCTTTAAACTCTGTGACGGCTCCAATAGGAGTATATTCGTCTCTGCTGATGGCTTCTCCGCCATAGTCGATGACTTCCTGGTAGATGTAAGGCCGAGCGTTAGAAGGAAATCCGTGAGAGGTGTTTAGATTGTGAAGACGGTTGTAGATCGTTGCGAGATCTTGCGGCCACATATGTTTTGCTGCGTCGATTCTGTTTCAAAGAGAATTGGCTAGAAATCTTTTAAAATATAACGTACATACATACATATACATACATACATAAATCACGCCTTTATCCCTTACTGGGTAGGCAGAGCGTTTAACGCCTCGTAAAAGGCGCTTTCGCCACGTCTGACAAAAATTGAGGGCAATTTTAGATCGTAATATGTATTGCTTTAGTGACAGGTTGTCAGCCCATCGCCTAAATTACAATACACTGTAACCCTCGAGTCCCTTTTGCTGACTTCAACAGCATGCCCGGGAGGAAGGGCAGCTGGAACATTCTATGTTTTTCTATCTCTCCCAGTCCAGCATGGAAGAAATATAATCACGCCTATATCCCTAATGGGGTAGGCAGAGCGTAAACGACCTAAACAAAGGCCATTCCGCCGCGTCTGACAAAGTCTTGAGAGCCATTCAAGAAAGATTTGTACGTATATTGCTGTAGTGACAGGTTGTCAGCCCATCGCTTAAACTACAATATACTGAAACCCTCAGATCCCTTAGCTGGTTTTTACAGCATGCTCGGGAGGAAATGCAGCTGGCACATTCTGTTTTTCTCTCACTCCCAGTCCAGCATGGAAGATTAAAGATAAAATAGAACGTAAAATGTGTTAAATTTAAGTAGGATCACGCTGGTCATACATACATACATAAAATCACGCCTCCATCCCTTACGGGGTAGGCAGAGCATAAAACGCCTCCTAAAAGGCGCTTTCGCCTCGTCTGACATAAATTGAGGGCAATTTTAGATTGTAATGTGTATTGGTCATAGGTAAACGGAAGGCCAATCACCCAATTATTGTGGGATGACCTGGATGTTTATTGCAAGGATTGGTAGGAGATTGGCGTTGGAGGACCCCTTAAGGTGGAAATCACTGTGATGAGATGTGGGGGAGTCCATTGCCAGGATGAGGTAATATAGGCTCAATGGAGCCCATGCAATGGTAATACCTGAATCCAGCAACACCGTAGTCAATGAGTACGTTCATAAAGTCCACAATCTTCTCTTGTGTGTGAGGGTGTTTCTGGTCCAAGTCCTTCAGACCGACGAGTTCACAATTGCGCACCTGTAGAAAATCATCAAGTCAGAATTGGCAGAAGGCTGAAAAGCAGATGCACTGTATTATATGACCTCCCCATAAGATGGTCTGATGTAGTCAAGAACACCAGACATTGGTGGAAGCAATTTTTCTAGAATCTTGTAAGTTGTAAGTTTTTAGACCTATTTTCAGTGGACGTATCCGATTGAAATGATGTTGTTTTTTTGGTGGCTTCGTTTCTTTGGTGAATTTACCCTTTCAGCATTGTTGACATAGTCCATGCCGTCAATGCCGCAGTTAGGCCAGTTGAAGTGTTCCCTGGTGAACGGCACAGCGGGGTAGTTCCACTCGTTGAAGATGGCTATGTTACCAGCTGTGCCCACATTCTCTGGGGGCTCGCCGGTCATGTGGTTGATTACGGCATCGACGTAAATCCTGAAATCAGTTAGAGTGCTAAAGTCCCTTAGATAGAGCCTTTAATAATAAAATTGTTATTATTATTATTATTAACAGCCTGAGGTGTCCCACTGCAGGGCAAAGGCCTCCCTCCCCTTTTTCCATTTCTCCCTGTCTTGAGCCTCTTTTAACCAGTTTCGGGCGTGTGCGTCTAGCTCGTCTCGCCATCTCTTCCTGGGACGACCTCGTGCCCGTCTCGCGTTAAGAGGGACCCAATGTGTAGTTCTTTTTGCCCAAAGTGCGTCCGGCATCCTAGCGATATGTCCAGCCCAATCCCACTTAAGGAAAGCTGCCTTCTGACCCACGTCTACGATCTTTGTACGGGATCTCAGCGTCGTATTCCTTACTCGGTCGATCAATCTGACCCCGAGTATGCTGCGTTCCATACTTCTTTGACAAACCTTGAGTTTGGATTTTTGGATGTCAGTCAAAGACCAAGTTTGAGCTCCGTAGGTAAGGATGGGAAGAATGCACATGTCCATGAGTTTTCGCTTCAATGTGATTGGCAGATTGCCTTTCATGAGCTCTTTCATGGACCAATAGCTTTTCCAGGCGTTTTCGACCCGTTCTTCGACTTCTTTGTCTTGTCGTGCCTGGAAAGAGACTATTTGGCCCAAGTATATGTACTCATTGACATATGCAATTCTCTGCCCATCCACTTCTACCCTATGCTCAGCTCTGTTTGCCATAATCTTGGTCTTTGTCATATTCATCTTCAATCCAACCTCAAGGCTTGCCTTGCTAAGATCTTGAAGCATTTCTTGTAGGCCAGAAGCTGTTGATGAAAACAAGACAATGTCGTCCGCGAAGCGAAGGTTTGTCAGCTTCGCTGCGCCGACGTCAATGCCCAATAAAATTGTACTTATTTAATTTTCGAACTGTCCACAGGATTACCAATGACGGCTTTACGTCCACAAAAAACTGTATTTTGGAAATTTTAAAAACCTTATAACTTGTTGTTCCTATTTGTATCAAAGGTTTAAAGTTAACGACCCCATGAGGCACGCAACCATTTGACTTAACAACAATCAGGCATTTGAGCCTGTATTGTCCTAACCAAACTGGGAACCATAGCACAAAGTGATAAATCGGTTTCATGTGCTCTCGTTTTACTATCTCGGGCTCTTGATCCTAGGTTGAGACCACAAACCTGACTCCTGCCGCGTTGCAACGCCGTACCATGTCAGCAAACTGCCTTTCGTCTCCTGACCTCGTCACCAGTTGGTAAGACAAGGGTTGGTAGCGTTCCCACCAAGGACGATTGTACGTCCATAGGATTATGTTCTCGTTCGGTGGGGAAATCTGAGACAATTCACAGTTATGATGTTTAGTCTTCTTATGTAGGAACCTATCCGTTATTGGGTAAGCAGGGTGTCAACGAGATCATAAACAATTCACAAAGAACAAACTGTGAGTGCACTGTGTATAAAGTTACTGATTTTCAACACATCGCCTAAATTGCAGTGCCTACATTAAAGCCCTTGTCTTCCTCTACATTTCTACAGTATGCCTAGGAAGAGAAGCAGCTGGCATATTTCCTTCCAGTCCAGCATGTAAAACTTGTAAACCTATGTAAAAAAGTTAGGGATTGTAAAACTATTTTATTTACCTGAATGCCGCCAAATCCTCGGGGCCCAAGGAAGCGTTCACACTCATTAGCGATGTCATCCCACTTCCACTCGAAAAGGTGGACATTCACTGTGTGTCCGTCCACGTAATACGGATTCTTGTAGGCGCTTGCTGATACCGCAACCAGAAGCAAACTTGTGCATAGCGTGATCATCCCCTAATAAATAATATAGGAACTTATAATCACGCCTTGATAACTTAAGAGGTAGGCAAAGCGTTAACAGCCTAGTAAAAGGCACAGAAGGCATTTAAAATGCTTTCTCAGTATGATGAAAATTAGTACTGCGTATTGTTGTCTGAAGCCTGGAAAAAGAAAGGGGAGGTATTTGCCCAGCAGTGGGACAGTTTAGGCTAGTATAATAATAAATAAATAATAATTGTTGTCTACCAACTATCACGTTTTATTACATACATATTTTAGCAAAAATAACACATTTAAAGAACTTACCATTGTGAAATTACGATTGATAATGAATATCAAATTCTAGTTGCATTCATAATAAATCCGTGATTTCAAATGATCTGATTAAATTATTTTTGATAATTTTAAAGTTTTATCTTGTTGTTGAATATTTTGTAATCGTATAGTATACACGTCACAAGGATTTAAATATAAGTTTTCTCAAACTTCTGAAAATCTTAAACAAAACAAAAGGTAACTGACTTTCCGCGCCCGGTGCCATTATTTAAATTCATATTTTTCCCGGTTACCCGAAATAGATTTTTTTGCTGTTAAATGGTATTTCCTAATATTTGTTTGCCTTTAATAACAGAATATATAATAGTACTTTAATAGCCAGTTACAGTTTTAAAATTGCCGCGCTTAGAGCGTTTAAAAAACGCTCGTGTGTACAGACATGTTTTGCACTAGCAACACTAAGCACTTCCGGTAAAATCATTCATTCATTTTTGACGTCTGATTCTTCCGAATTCCGATTTCCATTCATTCGCAAACTTTCGAGGTGTACGCGTGAATTAGTTTCGTTATTTGTTAATTTTAATTATTATACGGTTTAAGAGTGTTTATTGCTGAAAATCTGAACAGCAGTAGATGGTTATATATCTCATAATCATTTGTAGAAGTTTTTATTGTTACTACACAATTGCGCAATGCGAGAAATTAACTTTTGAACTTTAAGTTGTTTATTTTTCCAAAGCCTGCTTGTTTCTGAGTGTTTACACGTTGTTTTTGGCAATGGCTGGTAAACTGTACCTGTTCGTGGCCCTGGTGTGCGTGGTGCCTATAGTGTACGCGTGCAACGAGGCTATTTGCGCGAGTGTTGTGTCCAAGTGTATGCTCACCCAGTCTTGCAAATGCGATCTGAAGGATTGTTCCTGCTGTAAAGACTGCTTCAACTGCCTTAGCTACTTGTACAGTGAATGCTGCAGTTGTGTTGGTAAGTTATTAATATCTAAAACATAATGACAAGTAAGTAATTTCACATTTCTACCTAATAAGCAAAATTACATTTACTATAATGAATGCTTGTAGATAGTTCTCTACATAGAAAGGAAGTCATCTAATTGCTAAAGTCAGCGGAAGTTGCCATTTATGACAATAAAGTACATTAACTAGTTTATAAAGTTGCACTACATTTCCTAGAATTGTTATCATGTTTGTTATCGACACGTGCAGATGTTTAAAGTTGTAACAAAACTAATGTACATAAGTATCTGTGTTATCAAAAGTTCCTGATTCATTGAAAGATTTAATGGCATTAAGTCTTATTATTCTCTAGTAGTTAATGCCATTTTATCTGTATTACTATAGATCTATTTTACTTTCATAATACATATCCTTCTTAATCAATCAATTTTCTGCAGACATGTGTCCAAAACCGAACGACACAGCAACAGAACTGTCAAAGGCTTCCTACGTAGAGGAGCTTGCCGACGGAGTCCCCGGTCTGTTCTCCGCCCTGACCAGTGACCCGGATCCTCAGGAAAGATGGCTGTCTATCACATACCCGGTAGACTTTGACCTGCATGCTTTCCAGCCAGCTTCCGAGAACAAACTTGTGTACCATCTACGTAAGTAGAACTAATTGTTGTTCAAAGTTTAGCATTTTTATATGAATTGAATTTAATTTGCACTTGTGATACAAATATTACACCAAATATTTTATTTTATTTTACATAACATTTTAAAGTGGCTGCAAAAGTTGCTTAACTACTTAAAAAAATAGTCTTTAATACATTATGCAAACTAAATTAATATTAAATGCTAACATTTTTATATTCCTTAATAGATTTAATGTGATAAAAAAATAATATATATATATATATATATAGTTACATACATACATGTAATGACACTTTTATACTAAATGGGGTAGGCAGAGTGTAAACGACCTAAACAAAGGTCGTTCCACCATGTCTGACAATGTTATGAGGGTTATTTTAGATACATTTGCAGGTATATTGCTGTAGTGACAAGTTGTCAGCCTATTGCCTAAATTACAATATACTGAAATCCTCGGATCCCTTATCTGGTTTTTACAGCATGCTTGGGAGGAAATGCAGCTGGCACATTCTATGTTTTTCTCTCGCTCCCAGGCCAGCATGGAAGGCAGTCACAAGTACTTAGAACTATTATCATAATAACCACTTGCAAAGAACAGTTACAAAACATAAAGCACTTGCAAAGTGCTTAGAATCTAAACCTTACATAATAGATCTAACTGTAAACCAGATAACCAATTCAATAGTGATTGATAGCATTTCATACTGGCTGTAAGGACCTCCCACCTCATCCTGGGAATAAAACGAAGAAAAAAGTAAAAACCAAAAGGCATTATAGTACGACAAAGCTTTAAGTGAATGTGGGTGAGCACTTGCATTGTATGGAGAATAGGCTTTGGCGGCGTCAGAACGTCTTTTCGGAGCGATCATTTAAAACATTGTCGTTTTGTACGGGCATTACCGCCGGCGGAGGCACCCCGCGGCGCCGCGTCATCGCTTCGGAATGTCCCTACCTGTGTCTTGGCTGACCCACCGATTGTTTGATCAACTGGGATTTTTTTTTTGTAAACTTATGGTAGCAAATTAGTCATCAATGGGCAGGTCGGAAATTCGCCGCATATGATTACTTGTCTCTTGAAATAAGTTGTCAATTTTATATTTATGAGTTTTGGAACTACATACATACATATTATAACTGGGCAGAAATTGTATCAATGAATTACATGTTTTATCGATATTAAGATTAACACAACATTTTCCTAACTTGATTTTCCCTGATAGACAATGGCTACTTTATACAGCGAAGAAAAATATCGAAAATTTTACTACTACTACAAGTTTATTACTATTACAAAAGCAGAAATCTTACGTATTATAATAATTACGCAAACATCGGAAATCGCCATTCTTGACGCACAATCCCCAACAGCACCAACAACATTGTATAATATCAATAATAAAAACAACAGCCTAATGTAGTATCAACTATATGACTTCCATGCTGGTCTGGGAGCGAGAGAAAAACAAAGAATGTGCCAGCTGCATTTCCTCCCGGGCATACTGTAAAAACCATCTAACGGATCCGAGGGTTTCAGAAAATTGTAATTTAGATGATGGGCTGACTACCTGTCACTATAGCAAATCTATCTTAAAATAACCCTCAAAACATTGTCAGACGTGGCGGAACGACCTTTGTTTAGGTCGTTTACGCTCTTCCTACCCCGTTAGGAATAACATACATACATAACGTCACGCCTTTTTCACGGAGGGGTACTTGCTACGGTCCTTGTAAACTTCTTTCACTTCATCTACATTCATCAATCTTTTCATGCACGCTCGTCGGTTAAGGGAACTCCTGACCTGACCTTTCTCTAGAACGTCCCTGATTTGATCGCGGTACGTTCGTCGAGGTCTTCGCCTTCCAACGTTCCCACTCACACTCGCCATATATATCTGTTTACTTAATCTGCTTTCATCCATCCTCTCAACATGACCAAAACACCTAAGCATTCCTTTTTCTATACCTGTCACTATATCCTCTTTCACACCACAACGTTCTCTTATAACGCTATTTCTTATTCTGTCACTCAGTTTCACACAAATCATACTTCTTAACGCTCTCATTTCTACTGCATTTATTCTACTTTCATGTCTTTTCTGCCAGACCCAACTTTCACTGCCATACATAAGTGTTGGGACTAACACTCCTCTATGCACAGCCAGACGAGCCTTTTTGGATACCTGCTGGCTGTTCATAAAGGTGTGCAACGCCCCATTCACCATGTTACCAGCATTCGCTCTTCTTTCAATATCACTATCACACTTTCCATCTGCTGTAAACAATGAACCCAAATAAACAAACTCTTTCACTTGCTCCACTTTTTCATCTTTCAGAATGTTACACTCTGTCATTTGTTCCTCTCTCAAAACCATTGATTTGGTTTTACTAACATTCACTTTCATTCCTTTCTTATATTTACCATCTCCTGTAACTCTGCAGCCGTGGACGCAAGTATAACTTGGTCGTCAGCGTAGAGAAGACATTTGACGAGTTACTCATTCATTCTTAGACCACATTCATTCTCTTTCAAATCTGTCAAACAGTTATCCATGAATAGGTTAAACAGCCATGGAGACGCTACACATCCTTGTCTAACACTTTTCTCGATGATAAACAATTCTGTGTAGGCCCCGTTAATCCTGACACAAGCACTAGACTCCTTATATAAGGATTTCAGTGCTCGTATCAAAATACTGTTCACCCTATGTATGGACAGCGCCACCCACAGTTCATTCCTCACCACTCTATCATAGGCCTTTTCTAAGTCCACGACGTGCAATAAACTTTTGGCTTTTAGCTAAGTATTTTTCAAAAAAAGACCTGATCTGTACATCCCATCCCCTTACTCTGCAGCCGTGGACGCAAGTATAACTTGGTCGTCAGCGTAGAGAAGACATTTGACGAGTTACTCATTCATTCTTAGACCACATTCATTCTCTTTCAAATCTGTCAAACAGTTATCCATGAATAGGTTAAACAGCCATGGAGACGCTACACATCCTTGTCTAACACTTTTCTCGATGATAAACAATTCTGTGTAGGCCCCGTTAATCCTGACACAAGCACTAGACTCCTTATATAAGGATTTCAGTGCTCGTATCAAAATACTGTTCACCCTATGTATGGACAGCGCCACCCACAGTTCATTCCTCACCACTCTATCATAGGCCTTTTCTAAGTCCACGACGTGCAATAAACTTTTGGCTTTTAGCTAAGTATTTTTCAAAAAAAGACCTGATCTGTACATCCCATCCCCTTACGAAATCCTGCTTATGCATCCCATATTTTCTCGCCTGTTTCTTTCATCACTCTTTCGGTCAATACCTTTGCATATAGTTTGCCTGCTACGCTGAGAAGGCTTATACCGCTGTAATTTTTGCAGTCAAGCTGTGACCCTTTCCCCTTGTATAGTGGTACTGACTAGCAACTACTCCTTCGCCAGCTTTTAGCATTTCGACAGACACTCTATCATATCCTGCAGCCTTACCCAACTTCATACTTTTCAGTGCTTTCACAATCTCATCCATTTCAATTTCGCTTTCATTTACCTCTGGAATGGTAAACCTTGCGCTACTTCCTCTTTTTCAAATAAACTTACGAAAATTCCTTCTATCTACTCAACACGTATTCTTCACCTTTTATAATACTACCATCCTGGCTTCGAATCCTACTCAGATCGGATGTTCGTTAGGAATAAAGGCGTGATTATATGTATGTATGTATGCATGAACAGTCGACTGTTTCGTTTCCAGAGAGCTTGGAGCAGGAAGCGGTCCCAGAGGCGCGCGCCGTCGTCACCTTCAACTGCACGGTAGCTTACATGTCACAGTGTATGTCCAGTGACAAGTGCAGGGCGTCGTGCCGCTCTATGGGGGCCAGCAGCATTCGGTAAGACGAAACTGCGACCAAACTGACACCGTATCAGAGTTCCAGATGGCTCCTTAATTCAGATGTGTAGATTGAGGAGCCACTTTTGAATTAATATAACTAGTGATATATTTTGCTGAGAGCCCGATGGTGTAGTGGGTAGGGCCGCTGCCTCCTGAGCGGGAGGTTGTGGTTCGGATCCCACCACGTACCAATGTGTTTTTCGGTTTTCGAATTTCATATGTACGTTTATTCGGTGCTTTTTCCGTGCTTCGGAAGGCGCGTTAAGCCGTTGGTCCCGGTTAACATCGTTTAATACCGTAGATATTAGTCGTTAAGCCATATCAGAGGCCAGTGCTAAGCATTGGCTGCTTGAAAACTCTGACCTAATCTAGGATTGGGTCTGGTTTCCCTTATGGGTTGCGGAGGTCAGATGGCAGTCGCTCTGTGTATAAACCAGTACCCTCGTTCAATCCCCTAGATTAGGAAGCCGACCCCTGGAGATACGGGATAAGGCTAGGGAGATGATGAGTGATATATTTTGCTGCTAAATACAGAATTCGTGCTGCAAAATCAGCTACTTTGTTGCTAAATAATGTTGAGATCAGCCTTTAAAAATCTGATGTGGCTCCTCAATCCTTATGGACATTGTTAATTCTGTGACTGTAGTGTAGGCATCTTCACTGCAGGCATCAACATATGGCTCACGACTGTGGCCTTGGAGAAGTTTTATGGACCAAACGGGATGTCAGCTTAACGACTTTTAGAATTACATGTGACTTATGTGGGTAACCAGCCCTCGCAAACGTTTTTCGTACTAGCAAATACACACAGCTAAGTATTGGATCCTTACTCGCATTTAGTTCCATACATACCGGGTGTAAGGGACAGCGTCCCGCAAACTTATAGGGGTTGCTCAGTCAACGATACTGAACAACATCTATCAAGAAATTCTTTCAGCTTGGCTTTTCCATACAAAATGTCCACCTCGATCAGACAATTTGTGATAAGCCATTTTTTTTACTACCTAAAAGAGTTTTCTGGTTGAAGTTATTCAGTGTCGTTGACTAAGCTACCACCATTAGTTTGTGGGACGCTGTCCCTTACACCCCGCATAAAATGAACATTCTGTCATAGTTTTACGGCTAAATAAGCACACGCCGCGACTTACTCATATTCTTGGAATAAGATAAGTATTGTCATTAATTTTACTTTAAAACTTATGTTAAAGTTCCTATGTTTTTATTTCAGATGGTTCCATGATGGATGCTGCGAATGCGTTGGTGACAAATGCTTACACTACGGAATAAAGGAGAGCAGGTGAGTACCTAACAATAACTAACTTCTTACATTTCTTCTTCTGTCGAGTGGGTATCGAGTCTATGTACCCGATGAACCCTGGTGTCAGAGTTTCTAAACCGCCTAGTCGCACAACTATCAGGCCTCTGACATGGTTTTTGAGTAACGACCACTATCAAAGACAGCGACCGGGACCGACAGCTTAACGTGCCCTCCGAAGCACGAAATCTTTTTCTTTTCGGACAATCAGGTGATTCAGCCTGCAATGTCCTAACCAAACTGGGGAAAAATTCACAAAGTGATAAATTCTCGAATATCAACTTTGTGTTTCCCCCCTGGGAATCGAACCCAGGACCTCCGGATCGGGAGTCCATGATACTAGCCACTAGACCACGGAGGCAGTTGCTTCTTACATTAACTTCTTACATTAAAACCACCGGCTAACATGCACTGCTGACTAAAACTGTTGCCGTCCCTTTCTGTTCTCTCATTATAGAATGTGACAGGTGACAATTTTAGTCTAGATTTACTGATTTTGTATCCCATTTCCCCCCCAATAACTAACTTTTTACATAAACACCACCTGCTAACATGTACCGAGTATGGAAATAGTCAATTCGCGCGAATTACGATTTATGTAAACAAAAATGTACAGAAATAGATTCGGTAGATGAAAATATTCGGCCGTGGTTTGTGGCTAACCGCGCTATTTTGTTGGCCTAATTACAGGGCAATAAGATTTCTAAAACGCTAATGATAACTCATATCAAAGTACTACCTGACACTATTCATGTCTTCAAACTAAGAAACCAAAGTAGTATGATGCGTTCTAACCCAACGAAAAATATCTAACCCATTTAAAAAATAAAAACAAAATTCAAATCTATAAGAGTTAGTTACATACATATAATCATGCCTTTATCCCTAATAGGGTACGCAGAGCGTAAACGACCTAAACAAAGGTCGTTCCACCATGTCTGACAAAGTTTTGAGGTTTATTTAAGATAGATTTGTAAGTATATTGCTGTAGTGACAGGTTGTCAGCCCATCGCCTAAATGACAATTTACCGAAACCCTCAGATTCCTTAGCTGGTTTTTACAGAATGTTCGGGAGAAAATTCAGCTGGCACATACTATGTTTTTCTCTCACTCCCAGTGCAGCATGGAAGTTAGTTAGTTTCTAAAAATCTACATAATATTTAACCGCAATACCCCAGTTTTACGAAACTGCATCGCCTTTATAAATCTGTGCTATAAAGGTATTTCGCGCAGTACCCTGCCTGCGTCAATACTCGCTCTTATATCGGTATAAATATAAGATATGAGTAGCACAGGTGCGTCGTCCAGCCGCCTAGCCGGCGAGCGGTCGCGACCACAGACATAGTTTTGAATAGATTCCGCTCGTGTGTTAAATAATGTCTCGACCACAGGAGTTTTAAGTCCAAAAATGAATAAATAAATATAATCACGCCTTTATCCCTAATGGGGTAGGCAGAGCGTAAACAACCTAAACAAAGGTCGTTCCGCCACGTCTGACAAAGTTTTGAGGGTTGTTCGTTGATAGGTTGTCAGCCCATCGCCTAAATTACAATATACTGAAACCTTTGGATCCCTAAGCTGGTTTTTACAGCATGCTCGGGAGGAAATGCAGCTGGCACAGTGTATGTTTTTCTCTCGCATGGAAGTAAGTACAGCTATAGCTAAAACCAAATATGCTTGGTTGATCGGCTTTAATTCTTTATTTATTTAACAGTTTATTGTACACAGAAACATACACTGAACAATTACTGTGGTAAAACGTGTCCTTCGGTAAAAAATGGTTGATTGTACGTACAATTTTTTTTTTAATTGATTTGTATAGTACTACAGATATATCTATACGAGATGAATATTATTCAATTATTTTATTTTCTTTTATATTCTGTACAAAAAATTACACTCTGGAACCCATAAAGCGGGGTCTACTAGTTCGATGTGTGGTCTGTGGTCGCGCTAAGCAAGGCCGCCTTCTTGTCTCGCAGTCTCGCGTTTGCATATTGATAGCTGGAAGATGGGTGACCGGCTGTGGTGTCCGGTGACACTCAGGTGTGGCTTATTAATCATTAGGCGAATATTATTCATCATTAAATTAGACAAACATGCTGCATCTTCTATCAAATCGATATCGAGAATATTTATTAAATTTAAGCCAAAATTTAGAATAATATCACTCACCGCCGCTTAAAAGGTTTCGTTTCCCGTGGGAAATAGATATTTTGCCGCGGTAAAAAGTAGCCTTTGTCCGTCTCCAGGTTAACATCTATATGCCTGCCAAATTTCATCAAAATCTGATCATCCGTTTAGGCGTGAAAGAGCAATAAACAAACAGACAGTCAGTGTTACTTTCGCATTTATAATATTAGTATGGATTAGTCTCTGTGCCTAATTTAGCATCAGTTACAAAGTAAGCTAAGAGTCAGGTGTAAACGATTTATATACGGGAGCGGTGATTACATAAAGAAATAATAATAAAGACGTGATGGAAACGTACAAACGCATAACTGTTTATTATTAACATTAAGTTATGTTCTATCTATACAAGGTGGCGCAAAAGAAATCACCCTATTGGAAGATGCTCTCATTTTTGCAAATGGCCGCCAATGTCAAATCTGTTTTGACATTTGTGGACTAGACAGATGCAGAATACAAGTGAACAAGCCATGGAGCGATACACTCCCCAAGAACGCGGAAAAATCGTGTCTATTTTTTTGAGTAACAATTCGTCTGTGGTGTTGGCGCAGCGCGAATTCCGTCGCCGATTCCCCGGCCGTCCGACACCGACTGCGCAAACACTGCGACGTTTAGCCACCAACCTTGAAGAGTATGGGACCACACGAGACGTTGCTAAGAGTGGCCGGCCCCGGAGCGCCCGTTCTGCCGAGAATATCGCCGCTGTAGCCGAGGACGTTGAAGTGAGCCCCGAAACATCGACCAGACGACGTGCCACGCAATTGGGCCTCAGCCGGCGGTCCTTGCAGCGAATTTTGGTGCGAGACTTGAAGATGTTTCCTTACAAAGTCCAGACCGTGCATCAGCTGCTGCCTGCCGACCGCCAAACGCGCGTAACCTACGCCCAAGCCATCCTCAATCTCGAGGAAGAATTGGACAATTTTTCGACCAAAATCATCATGAGCGATGAGGCTCATTTCCACCTCAGCGGTTACGTGAATCGGCAAAATTATCGCTTCTGGGGCACCGAGAATCCACGAGTGATGCACGAGGAGCCGTTACACCCGCTCAAAGTGACTGCGTGGTGCGCTGTTCACGCTGGAGGAGTCATCGGGCCATTTTTTTTCGAGAACGCCGCGGGTCAAACGACAACAGTGGACGGTGCGCGCTATAGGGCCATGTTGACCGAATTTTTTCTGCCGCAATTGGACGAATTGGGACTGGAGGACATGTGGTTCCAACAGGACGGGGCAACGGCGCACACTGCACGAGCCACAACCGACATTCTGAAGGCGGCATTTCCGGGTCGCCTAATCTCTCGTTTTGGCGATTTGCACTGGCCGGCCAGATCGCCCGATTTAACGGTCCCGGACTTCTTTTTATGGGGTTTTTTGAAGTCTCGTGTTTACGTCAACAAGCCTGAGACCTTGGAAGCCCTCAAAGACAACATTCGACACGAGTGCGAGAATCTGTCGCCCGAAGTTCTCGCCGAAGTGATGAAAAATGCCATAAAACGAGCCCGTATGGCAATCAATTGTAACGGCGCCCATTTGGCCGATATCATCTTCTCGACTTGACCAGTAAAATTCTAAAGGTGCAAATAAATATAATCAAAAAACAGATTCGAAGTTTTTCATTTAGAAAAAAAATGAGAGCCAAACAACATCGGATGACTTCTTTTGCGCCACCTTGTACATACTATTAAAATTATATGTTATGTAACTACTACATATCACACAATACTTTGCTTTAATTAAGAAATACAAAAACAAAATAAGTGATAAATAACATACTGAAATAATTCTTCTTCAAAATAATTCTGCCAAGCAAACTTATTTTATTTCAAAATGTTATACTTCATATTTCTATTAATCAAAGTTGATGTACAATAAAGTTGCTAGATAGTTCCGCTACTCGCCTCTAGAGGGCGACACCCTACTGTATCGTCACATCAAACTTAATAAATTTTATCCTTCTTTCCAGGTGCTTGGCGTGTCCCGGAGGGAAGGGCACCACTGAGAACATTCTGGAAGAAGACGTACCTTTTGAAGATCTGGACTATGGAGAGGATATCGCCGACGCCCAGTCCGTACAGTCCATACAATCCTGATTTCATGAGAGATTTTCTGCTGTCCTGTTGGGTTCGAGGTAAATTATTGTGCATGGTAGATGTTGTATATGTAGTATTATTGGGTCACAAGTAGATAGAAATAAGCAAATGTTGAGGAATTGTCTATCTTATCTAAATTTCAAGCAGAACAAGAATTTTGTAACAAACCGCGGCGTTCAAGGTCTATACAAAATATTAATTGGTGCGGGGTGCAAAATATTTATAGGGGGAGCTGTATTTACCAAAATATATGAAACCGTAAAAAAACGAAGTTATTATTATATCTGAAGTAGATGACTTCTGCATTTCTAATCGACAGAAGCTATTGAAAAGCAAGTGCCATGTAATAGTGATTTATATCTCTTATTAGTTTAAAAATCAATCGAAACACAAGTAGCTCAACATTTTGACCACAAAGGATCTGAAATAGTCGCAGTAGCTTTTGAGGTGACCAATTTTTGTAGAACAAGTCACAAAAATCTGACCCATAGTATTGTTTTATGGATAGATAAACTTGTACCTTATTATTATTTTTGTACCTACGTCTTCCATATTTTGTAGGTAATTTTAGTTTTTAATGATATGTGAGGGATTGAGTACATGTTTTAGTATTTCGTCATAGTCACTGTATTTTCGTAATTTTAGTCCAGTGAGTATAATATTGTCATAAGATGTTTTTAATGCATAGTGCAGGTTAAGATTGAGTAAATTTTTACGAAAATCACAAAAAAAAACTAGTATTCACGGATGTGCCTATAATTTCTTGAATGATGATTTATATTTTTATATAAATTAGGATTACATTGTAGTGTACATTTTATTTATTGTCTTTTTCTCCGTCCTGTTTTTAGTCGAAAACATATCGAAATTATAATTTTATTTTTGACTCGACCACTGTAATCTTGTTTTTTTTTTATTAATAGGTAATATAAGTAAAAAATATCAATATATATTTAAATACCTTGTCTGTTATAATAAGTTAACAATTTAAATTATCGGTATTTTGAGATTGAGAAGTTATCAACAGAAATAGCTTACATATAACATTCGAATTTAATTTTAAGTTCATAAAATCAAGTTTACAGTGTTTTCGACAGTAGATATGATTATACCAGGTGTAAGGGACAGTGTTCCAAACTGATAGGGGTTGCTCAACGACACTGAACAATATTCACCAGGAAATTCTTTCAGGAAGTAAAATTGTTTGGCTTTTCCACACAAAATGTCCACCTCGATCAGACAATTTTCATGGAACAGCCATTTTTTTTTCACTTCCTGAAAGAATTTCGTAATGATAGTTGTTCAGTGTTGTTGACAGAGCCCTATCAGTTTGTGGAACGCTGCCCCTTACTCCCCGTATTTACTTTTAGTTATATTATATAAGTAGTATCACAAGTAAACGCCATGATATTGTCTCCAAGTGCCAAACACGTTGCTTGTACAAATCCATGCCATTATATTTAGATCTTTTATACATTATTGCTAAGAGAATTGACGTACCTACACACAGACACAATATACAGACACCTGTCACCGTAATATAGTAAATATCGTTATCATCATTTCCCTAGCCTTATCCCGTATCTCACGGACATGGCTACCTAATCTAGGGGATTGAACGAGGGTACTGGTTTTTACATAGAGCGACTGCCATCTGACCTCCGCAACCCAGAAGGGAAATCAGACCCAATCCTAGATTAGGTCAGAGTATCCAAGCCGCCAATGCTTAGCACTGGCCTCTGACATGGCTTTACGACTAATATCTACGGTATTAAACGATATTAACCGGGACTAACGGCTTAACGTGCAGAAGCACGGAAAAAGCGCCGAATAAACATACATATGAAATTCGAAAACCGAAAAACATATTGGTATGTGGTGGGATTCGAACCACGACCTCCCGCTCAGGAGGCAGCGGCCCTATCCACTACACCATAGGGCTCTATAGAGAAGGTCTTATAGGAAAAGCATAAGTCCCTGTAATAATCTGTCTATATTTTTCTCTATGACAGGTATATTTAATTCCTGGCAGGGTTATAGATTATAATCTAAATTTCGAGATTGCTATCGATCGAAAGATTGTAAATCTCAACAAGCTAATTGCAATAAAACGCATATTTTTTTCGTAAGCTTGCAATCTGTCGGGCGTATTGACAATATATGTCAACTCGCAAGTTAGATTATAATCGAACGGTATTTGCAATATTACGGGGTAACCTACATATTGATCAATACTTTATTATTATAACAAAAAACAATGTCCTTGTATTATTCTCTTATAACTACGTACGTCAATTAGGAACAAATTATAATTAAGATTATATTATGAATCTCGTCTAAGCTCGCTATAAGTGCTTTTTGATATGACTTTACTATATTTGTATGCAGTTTACAATTTTATTAATCTAAAATAAACTCGAATTTATCATATCACTTGCGTTTTTTTCTCTCTACAATTTATTTGAAAACATATCGGTTACAATATTAAATTATAACTGAACTCTCATAAAGAGTAAATTATAACTTAATAGTTCTAAATTATTAGAAATTATGAAATATGAATGGTAAACATACAATGTATTATTTATTATTTCTTTACTAGTAAATAGGTATTCTAAGAAAAAATATACATTTATAAATTTGTTATGCTTTTTAACACATCTTCAACAAAAGGGAATCAAGACATCGGTTGTTCACCCGAAGTGTAATTTTAACGTAATTTCACATATAAAATGTTGGCCTCGAAATACACGTGAATTTAAATATCGTTCTGTAGATACAGGATGACAATTGTTGCTAATCAAAATGGGTGTTTTTCGACTAGACGGCACGGCGACGGCAACGGCGACGGCATGGCACCGTCTACGTTACCGTGAAAGAGATAATCTACGAAAATCAATGAAATTATATGGAACGCGTTTCCACTTGCCGGCACGGCATTGATTCCCGCCGGTAACGTCGCCGGCCTGCCAAACTGCATGTGTTTTATATTCGCACAAAGCAAGCAAAGTGGACGTTATCGTGACGTTGCCGTGCCGTATAGTGGAAAAATAGCCACGGCATCGTGGCCGCACCGTCGCTTAGTGGAAAAATCGTCCATTTTCTCATAAAGTGCCTTTATCCCAAACCTTTATGCCTCGTTAAAGGCGCCTTTGCCACGTCTGACAAAAATTATGGGCAAACAGGTTGTCAGCCCATCGCTTAAATTACAACCTACTTACTGCATACTCGGCAGAAAGGCCAGATGGAACATTTCATGTTTTTCTATCGCTTCCAGTCCATCATGGAAGATCCCGATGTTATTATATGATTTTATTGTATTTCGGAAGCTTACAGCCTATTTTACAATGTTTCAATGACTAAATAAGTATATTGCCAATTACAATTTTATTTAAAATGTTAGTGAGCATTAGAAAGCCACCAAGTTTAATCGTTTTTTTATAAATGCTGGCAAAAAAACATTAATCACAATGTTTTAATTAAAATAGGTGTAAGTACATAATCTAGTGTTGAAATGTTTAAACCATTTATTGGCACCGACTGCTTGAGGACACAACTTGAACTAAATCTTGAGTAAAATTGTTGCCGTCCCTTTCTGTTCTCTCATGATAGAAAATGACAGGTATCGATTTTGGTCAAGATTTAGTGATTTTGTGCGCACCCGAATTGCCCCCTATGTTTAAAAAACTTCTATACCACACTGTATAGCTGTCTATACGCAACGGATATTCATTTTAACATTTAAAACAGTTAACAATTTAAAATGTAAATTCTTATGACGTCTGGGTGTTTTAATTCGCGTCGCTCAGTGTATAAATTAAGACATACGTATAATCACGCCTTTATCCCTAATGGGGTAGGCAGAGCGTAAACGACCTAACTAAAGGTCGTTCCGCCACGTTTGACAAAGTTTTGAGGGTTATTTCAGATAGATTTGTACGTATATTGCTGTAATGACAGGTTGTCAGCCCGTTGCCTAAAATGCAATATACTGAAACTCTCGCATCCCTGGCTGATAGCTGGTTTTTACAGCATGTTCGGGAGGAAATGCAGCGGGCACATTCTATGTTTTTCTCTCACTTCCAGTCCAGCATGGAAGGAATGTATTGTAACTGTTTAAATTAATGCCGATATAATTGTAAACATTTTACTATACTGGGGATTTCTTTCTACTTATTACTTTGATTGCAACAAAAAAAGTGAAGCCGAAAATACTGTTCTGTTACACTTATTTAAATACCCACATAAATACAAAATATAGAAAATATCTGTGATAATAATACGTATTCTCAATTTATTTCGCTTTCGTTTTGCTTACGATTTATTTATTTATTTGCTTGTTCAAAGATCTTGATTACCATATCGCAACTCTTGATGTGCAGGCTCTTTTCATTCATATGATTAACGTGTATGTAGAAACCAAGAACAAATCCAAATTAAATCGTATTTTGTACCTCATAAGTTAGTTCTTGTCCGTGCCGGTTTATTCGTAGATTCAGTCTTCCGAGAAATGTTAGTTACTTGAGGGATTTCTGGACCAGTTTGGATGTCGATAGTATAATATCGCTGTAACCAGTTGGTTTCCTAAGGACTCACTTGGAAAGAGAACCAATACACTCACATCTTCTTTATTTAACAATTTATTGTACACAAAAACATTATAAACACAGGACATAAAAAACAAAGACACAACAGGCACTACTTATTTCTAAAAAGAAATTTCTTACAGCAGACCTACAGAAGTGGTAATTTTTAATGATACGCGGATAAAACGTGCACATAATTTAATACTTACTAATAAAATAATACTACTATAAAATTCTTATATAACGTAAATCTTTTACATAAATATAAACAAGATATAAATAAACACCTCTAATTATATACATAATCAAAAACAAATAAATACTTATAGCTTACATCTTCAACAACTCAGACGAGCTTATGGTCGACGATTAAGTCTAGAACTTCGGCAGTTAGCACAACGTTTTCTCCTCAAATGTAAAAACTCGAAACGATCCAATCCTTTCAATCCGAGAAATGGAAGATACGCAGGTGGAGATTGGGCCAACATATTGTAAAACTCGTTAAATTTAAGAGACGACTTGAACGAGTTAAGGATTGAATCTGAAAGAGCGTATTTAAATAATGCGATTGAGGTGAACACTGCAAGAAAAGTCGGTATTTTGTACGCCATGTTTGTAAGTATTGTTTTCGGAGAAAATAAATCATCAATTTGTTTCAGTTGTTATCGATATTTTATGGCATTTTTATGTAGTTTTATAATTGAAAAGTATTATACACTACTTATAAATACGGCCCTTAGAGTCGTTCAGTTTATTTTTTGGTGAAAATAAAGCACCGATGGTCAGCTTAGGCCTAACAACATCCAGTATTTGTTATCGATATTTTGTTGCGTTTTTATGTAGTTTTACAATGGAAAAGGTAGTAATAGTTTCACATAAAGTAATCTGACATCAATTTCGTTATTAGTCAGAAAAAGTTACTTATATGTAAAGTAGATGTAGATAGATAAATAATAAATTTATTTGTTTTAAAATAATACATACATACATATAATCACGCCTTTATCCCTAATGGGGTAGGCAGAGCGAAAACGACCTAAACAAAGGTCGTTCCGCCACGTCTGACAAAGTTTTGAGGGTTGTTTAAGATAGATTTGTAGGTATATTGCTGTAGTGACAGGTTGTCAGCCTGTCGCCTAAATTGCAATATACAGAAACCCTCGGATCCCTTAGCTTTTTACAGCATGCCCGGGAGGAAATGCAGCTGGCACATTCTATGTTTTCCTCTCGCTTCCAGTCCAGCATGGAAGTCAAAAAATAATAAATGACAAAAAAACTAATGTTCATGATTTTTGTAGGTCTAGGAAACCAGATAGCCCTAAAAAAATCAACTGCAAACAGGATTTAAACCCGCGTCTTTGGGAAGGTTTAACAAAGACGCGCCTTCAAATCCCGTCTGCGGTTGATTTAGGCCTATCTGTTTTCCTTCAAACATGTTAAAGCATATAATATGAAATAAAATAGCATTATGAGCGCTAAAAATGCTTAAAAATATATTAAAGCAGTTTATTTTGTAGACCAGACCTGACCTGATAGTTGTTTGCACTCACAGTGCTATTTTACTTCTGAAAATAAGAAAATAACAAATCAAAAATACAATTTTGACCCACGTCTTTAGAAAACCGTCCCAAAGACGCGGGTTCAAATCCTGATTGCGGTTCAATTTTTGATTTGTTATTTCTCATATTTTCAGAAATGAAATAGCACTGTGCGTGCAAAAAACTATCAGATAGCCGTACTTATACCACAGAGTATATAATAGTACTATTGATTAATTATCTTAATACTGAGTTTAAGATACCATATCTACTTACTATCCATATCCATGCTACGTTTTACTATCACTACATTTTACTACTTAATCGAATTTCCAACCATGTTGTAAATAAAACTATTATAAAAATAATAATCTACTTATGATACATTTCTGAACACCTGGTTTGCTTGCCTATTCACTCGTTTATCAAATTATCTCTTGCTACAGAATGTTTTCCTGATTTAATGTCATAGGCCTCCTACCTTGTATGATCGACAGACACACTTTTGAATTTGTAATATTAGTTTATTTCGCAATCTAAAGTTAATCGTCCATTTGGAAAGATATCTCGAATTTAGATAGTTTTAGATACGTGGTATTAAAGACCTATTTTATCAAATTAAAAATATGTGGAACAAATATTTGAACCACATTACTTGAAAAAACAAATAATTTAAGTCAAATGCTTCGTAGATTCTATTTCTAGGGTTTTATCCTAAAGCCTGGAGCGGTATTTTTTAATCACTCGAACATAAAATCCGCACACGGAAGAGTAAAATTCGCATGCCAAATATTGAAATCGCATCTCAATCTTACGTACGCGAATTTCGATTTAAGTGATTCAAAACTACGGCTCCTGTTCTTTCCGTAATAAACTACTTAGATATTGAATACCCTCGCAATATGAGAACCCGCTAATGGATATTTAACTGTTTAATGGAGTCGGCACGTGAGCTGATGCTGAGAAGTATCTAATTTGCGTAAAGTGCAATCGTCTTACGAAGGGAACCTAATTGTCAACTAGTATCTGGCTTGTGGCTTTGCTTGCGACGAGACAGAATTTTTCAGGGGAATAAATATGATAATTAATCAAATTCTCTTACGATTTTGGTTCAAAGTTTGTTGTGTTCAGATCGATAGACTAAAGAGCAGACCTAATAAAACAACTAATTTTTATTTGTAATTACTTACATATACATACATAAAATCACGCCTTTATCCCTTACGGGGTAGG
Organism: Scrobipalpa costella; assembly: GCA_949820665.1. Lineage (NCBI taxonomy): Eukaryota > Metazoa > Arthropoda > Insecta > Lepidoptera > Gelechiidae > Scrobipalpa > Scrobipalpa costella. Next base: position 13,027,784 of record OX463312.1, read on the forward strand.
CAGAGCGTTAAACGCCTCGTAAAGGCTTTCGCCACGTCTGACAAAAATTGAGGGTAATTTTAGATTGTAATGTGTATTGCCATAGTGACAGGTTGTCAGCCCATCGCCTAAATTACAATACAATGTAACCCTCGAGTCCCTTTTGCTGACTTCTACAGCAAGCCCGGGAGGAAGGGCAGCTGGAACATTGTATGTTTTTCTATCTCTCCCAGTCCAGCATGGAAGTAAGTATTTGTAATTAACAGGTTTTAATTATCAAACCCTAAAAATATACAAGGTTAGGTCAGCTAGTTATGACGTCACGGATTAGAGAGAAAAGAATTTTGGCAATCTAGAGTCTATGATTTAAAAAGCTAGAAGGCGACAAATTTGAAATAGATTCTAACATTCAGAAAATAAATACAGTTATGAATGAATCATTTCCCCACTAGAGTTCTTTTAAACTGGCGAGGCGCAAGTGCTACGGCTCTTGTTGTGCAAATTGCTACGATTACTGTGTAGCAGGTATAGCATAAAACTCTTTTGATAATAAACAGTCACCGACAGACGTCCGCAAGGCGTTCCACGTATGCAGCCGTTCGTGTAGATGAAGAAATATTTTCGCGTACTTTTTAAACAATTGAATTCTTTCGGGCTTAAAATTAGTTAAAAACGGACCTATCTTAAGATGATAGAATTTGAAAACATTGACTTACAAAGTAACTAATCGAATCAAACTTTCTGGCTCAAGCCTCTTCGCTACTGCATCCAAATAATTCGGTATTATTTATAGTGGACGAATCAGCTGATGCGTACCGCTCGCTCCGTCGTCGTAGCGACTTGACGGTGCGCCGGCGCCGGCAAGAGTCGCGCCGCCGTGACTTCGCGCGACGCACGTGTCCCTACCACGATACATCCGCGACTGTGTATAATATACTACCAGTGTAGTACATAGCTACCTGAACAAGTACAACTCACTTGCATAATTATAAGATAGTACCTCTGCGACTCTAGTTCTGTGATGTAACGCTCGACAAATCAAATTATCGAATTATTTATTTATCCATTACATAATTTTTATTTGATGGAGTGTGTGATAAACTGATGCATCTGTGATCTGACTGCCGGATTGTCTGGTGGTGTTGCAATTTGGATCTTGGTGTGTGGTGATAAGGGTTACGATGAGGAGTGATGTGCTGGCGCCGAGCGAGCTGGAGGGGACGGATTACCTCCTCTCCTCCACTATGAGGCTCGAAGATAGCTTTCTGCAAATACTCGGTAAGTTTAAGTTGCACTTTCATTCAATGATCAATAACTTAAGCACCGGTGTACACTTGGTAATCAATGGGGCCAATTCGTATGCGTCCATAATCACAAAATCTTGAATTAAATCGTCACCTGTCATTTTCTATTATGAGAGCCCATTCTGGGGCGGCAACAATTTTAGTCATCATAAATCATAATGTTAGGCTCAAGGAATCGGTACCATTGTATTACATACTTCCATGTTGGACTGGAAGCGATAGATCCATAGAACATACCAGCTGTTTCTGCCCTGTACTAACCAGTTAAGGCAGCTTTCGGTGTCTGAATAAAGGCCATGGACTGCCCATCTCACTACAAAAAACAAACCTATCTGTAAAATATCTCTCAGAATTTGACACAAACTGCAAAACGGACGTTGACTTGACGCTCTACCTATCCTGTAAAGTAAATAAGCGTGATATTATGAATGAATGTATTTCTTTCTTCCTGGCCTGGGAGCGAGAGAAAAACATAGAATGTGCCATCTGCATTTCCTCCCAGGCATGCTGTAAAAGCCAGCTAAGGGATCCGAGGGTTTCTGTATATTGCAAATCAGGCGATGGGCTGACAACCTGTCACTACAGCAATTATACCTACAAATTGATCTTAAATAACCCTCAAAACTTTGTCAGACGTGGTGGAACGACCTTTGTTCAGGTCGTTTACGCTCTGCCTACCCCATTAGGGATAAAGGCGTGATTATATGTATGTAGGTATTTATTACATAACTTGACAAATATGTTAAACTGTACATAATTTTATGATTCTTTAAACTAACTTTATTTTATTTGCCCCGAACATGTGTGACCTCTCAGGGTCTACTTAAACTGCTATAGCATATAATTAACAGTGTAAATATTCAAAATTTTGAAGAGAATTGTTTGTTTTAGGTTGAATAAAACATTTGACATCAATTTATTCTTCAAACTCTACATTATGTATGATACGGTATCGACTGAATAGTTCAATGTCAAGTGCAAATAATGAATAAAACTTGCAGTCTGTACTTTTTTATTATACATACATACATAAATATATAATAATCACGCCTTTATCCCTAATGGTTTAGGCAGAGCGTAAACAACCCAAACAAAGGTCGTTCCACCACGTCTGACAAAGTTTTGAGGGTTATTTAAGACAGATTTGTAGGTATATTGTTGTAGTGACAGGTTGTCAGCCCATCGCCTAAATTGCAATATACTGAAACCCTCGGATCCCTTAGCTGGGTTTTACAGCATGCCCGCGAGGAAATGCAGCTAGCACATTCTATGTTTTTCTTTCGCTCCCAGGCCAGCATGGAAGGATTCTTTGTAAATTATGCAGAGGTAGGTACATATAAAAATCACGCCTCTATTCCTTCCGGTTAGGTGGATTATCAAATCATAGTAGTAGCATAAAATAGTAACAGCGTTGTAATTGTAACAGTAGTTTTGATGCATTTCAGATAGTTTTCATGCCGTGATGAGGGTTGTCAGTCTATTAGAAGAGAGGTAGCTGGTACATTCTATTCTTGTATTTTTTCCCAGTCTAGCATGAAAACTAAGTCGAAATAATTTTCCAATATCGTAGGAAGTGTCACGCATAATTTTAGTTAGGTTATATTTTTAACTTGGCACCGCAAAAATGTCCTCTGATGTCGCGTTAAAGGTTTACTATAAATAATAATTTACCGAAACTCCACAATAAATTGTTGCTGTATCATTTCGTAGATAAAAACTAGCATTTATTATCGTCAAGGATAGAAGTGTGTAAACAACTGTATGTACAGTCAAGTAGTAAATACGTGATTATGAACGCGTTCGAGTCGTCTCGGGTTCGATACCCAGCTAGAGACTACGAGTACAACCACAGAATATATAATTGTACTACACAACTATAGTTTTTTTACTGTGTTTAGTTTGGTTAGGATATTTCAAACTTATTTGTATGTGTCTATACCTCATTCGTTTTTAAGAAATATTTCCTGACATACTAAAACGAAGATTTTGTACGACGAGAATTATCTCTTAAAAACGAATGGGGTCATCATCATCTCCCTAGCCTTATCCCATATCTCACGGGGTCGGCTACCTAATCCAGGGGATTGAATGAGGGTACTAGTTTTTACACAGAGCGACTGCCATCTGACCTCCGCAACCCAAAAGGGAAACCAGACCCAATCCTAGATTAGGTCCGAGAAAAACGAATGGGGTATAGTAAGGAAAGATGTTTGCCATGTAGGGTAACGTAATTCGGTGTTTAGTAAAATTTCGCCCTATTTTAATGCACTTTCTTAGATTTGATTACATAATACGTCAAAGAAGTTGGCATATATTTGAAGTATATAATATAATATAATGAGAACAGCTAAGTATATTGTCTGTAGTCTTGGGCGTTGACTTTAGTTAATTATTCCGTAAGTCACGGTCCGAAACACTGTTATTTTATTAATTTAAATTAGATATGTTTGGTAGACCAAAAGCTCTTCTACTTCCATGCTGGACTGGGAGCGAGAGAAAAACATAGAATATGCCAGCTGCCATTCTCCCGGGCATGTTGTAAAAACCAGCTAAGGGATCCGAGGGTTTCAGTATATTGCAATTAAGGGGACCGATTGACAACCTGTCACTACAGCAATATACAATACAATACAAAATTCTTTATTGCACAAAGAAACACATACAACAGAAATAAAAAGGAACAAACAAATATACCTACAAATCAATCTTAAATAACGCTAAAAACTTTGTCAAACGTGGCGGAAAGACCTTTGTTTAGGTCGTTTATGCTCTCCCAGGAGCGAGAGAAAAACAAACTGCTTTTCCTCCCGGGCATGCTGTAAAAATCTGCTAAGGGATCCGAGGGTTTTAGTATATTTTAATTAAGGCGATGGGCTGACCACCTATCACTATAGCAATACACCTACACATCTATCTTAAATAACCCTCAAAACTTTGTCAGTTGTAGCGGAACGACCTTTGTTTAGGTCGTTCACTCTCTGCCTACCCCATTAGGGATAAAAGCGTGATTATATGTATGTATGTGTTCTTAATCTCGCATCTCTATGCAACGTCTAGTTCCACGCAGTGCTTGCGTTCCTGCAATTGAAATCGGTCAAGAGGCAAATAAATTTTCCTCTATTCATGCCTCGGATTGATACAGTTCGATTATTTTCTCGTTGCATCAATCAATGCGCAAAAGGTGCGGATCCCTGGTGCGCAGAATACAGGGTAGCACCAACAGCATCCTGAACATGATCGGGAGTCGGTTCGACTGTCAGTATCTGAGTCATTGTTGCACTATTTCAAGCGGAATGGGGCAGCGGTGACTTATCATACTGTTATTTTATTATATACCTATCTAATCTCATTTTACTAACATAGTTATAAGTTTTACTAATATTATGAGTCCTGGTTACTTGAATAAAAATCTTTATTATTATTATATATTATATTAATACATACATACGTACATAAAATCACGCCTTTATCCCTTAAAGGGTACGCAGAGCATAAAACGCCTCGTGAAAGGCGCTTTCGCCACGTCTGACAAAAATTGAGGAAAATTTTAGATTGTAATGTGTATTGCTGTATTGACAGGTTGTCAGCCCATCGCCTAAATTACAATACACTGTAACCCTCGAATCCCTTTTTATATTAATCACTTTTCATTTTCCATTGGAATCTCTTGGATGTCTTTTTTCTGCAGTTTCCTGATAATGATAAGTTCTGTAGTTGTCACTTTTTCACAACGACTAAGTTATATTTTCGGCTCTACCTCTTACTAAACATGAAATTCAAGGAACCGTTACTCATCATTATTTATTTAATACTCTTTGTAATTTTTATTTATTTTGATGGGCTTGGTTTTTCTACTATCATGCTGGCCTGGAAGCGAGAGAAAAACATAGAATGTGCCAGCTGCATTTCCTCCCGGGCATGCTGTAAGAACCAGCTTAGGGATCCGAGAGTTTCAGTATATTGTAATTTAGGCGATGGGCTATCAACCTGTCACTACAGCAATATACCTACAAATCTATCTTAAATCAAACTCTCGAAACTTTGTCAGACGTGGCGGAACGACCCTGGTTTAGGTCGTTTTCGGTCTGCCTACCCCATTAGGGATAAAGGCGTGATTATATTATATGTATTATCTTCCATGCTGGACTGGGAGCGAGAGAAAAACATAGAATGTGCCAGCTGCATTTCCTCCCGGGCATGCTGTAAAAACCAGCTAAGGGATCCGAGGGTTTTAGAATGTTGCATTTTAGGCGATGGGCTGACAACCTGTCACTACAGCAATATACATACAAATCTATCATAAATAACCTTCAAAACTTTGTCAGACGTGGCGGAACGACCTTTGTTTAGGTAGTTTACGCTCTGCCTACCCCATTAGGGATAAAGGCGTGATTATATGTATGTATGTATGTTATATGTATGTATGTATGGTTTTTCTACAATAGCCCTTGTCTTTAATTATTTTACCATTACTGTTGAAAAAAAATTAAACTATTCCATGCGGGACTGGGAGCGAGAGAGAAACAAATAATGTTCCAGTTGAATTTCCTCCCGGGTATGCTGTAAAAATCAGCTAAGGGATCCGTGGGTTTCAGTATATTGCAATGTAGGCGATGGGCTGACAAGCTGTCACTACAGCAATATTCCTACAAATCTATCTGAAATAACCCTCAAAACTTAGTCACACGTGGCGGAACGACCTTTGTTTAGGTTAGTTTACGCTCTGCCTACCCCATTAGGGATATAGGCGTGACTATGTATGTAAGTACGTAATTAAACAAAAAAAAATGCTTCCGGTATATTTCGCAACGCCTCTACCAATAACGTTATTTTGTATCTTATACTTACAGCAAGTACTTGAATAATTACCCTTGATTGCCTGGGATTGCTCCATTGTGTTAAATATGGGATGACAACAACCGTAATTATGATCTATTACCTACAACAAACGCCTGTATTAAAAGGTTGGCAGTGGTCAAGGGCTACTTAATAAAAATATGATCAAATTTGACAGTTTTCGTTTCGGTTTTCGAAGGTCATTCAGAATTCAGATAATCAATGTAGAGATCAATTGCAGTAAAGATTTAATGTAGAATGACACCAAAATCATCGTTACCATCATCTCCCTAGCCTTATCGGGCCGGCTACCTAATCTAGGGGATTGAACGAGGGCACTGGTTTCTTAAACAGAGCGACTGCCATCTGACCCCCGCAACCTAGAAGGGAAACCAAACCCAATCCTAGATTCGGTTAGTTTTCAAGCCACCAATGCTTAGCACTGGCCTCTGACATGGCTTAACGACTAATATCTGCGGTTCAACTATATTAACCGGGATCAACGGCTTAACGTGCCTGCTGAAGCACGAAAAAGCGCCGAATAAACGTACATATGAAATTCATAAGCCGAAAAATACATTAGTAAGTTGTGGGATTCGAACCACAAGGGAGGCAGCTGTCCTATCCACTACACCATCGGGCTCGCCGCTACACCAAAGTCCTCTTTACCTTTACTGAGTTTTCAGTAAGACCGGGAAGTGAAGTAATTTTAATTGCTTGCAATACTATCATGGAAGATGCAAACGTTAATTAGTCTGTCACGCACGATATATTTATCGGAAAGGCAGAATCCCACGAGGAAAACAATATTCCCACCAAGGACATGTTTCTACAGACTGCGCTCTACAGTACACGATGTCAGTTCAAGTTCAATCGAAGGTTTTTATTGTATTACTAGCGGTTATACTTAGAATAAAGGTGTGATTATATGTATGTATGTATGTATACTTAGAATAAAATGTGCAAATGGATACATACATACATATAGTCACGCCTTTATCTCTGATCGGGAAGGCAGAGCGTAAACGACCTAAACCACAGATAATATAATACTATATTAGTACCTAAACTAAGGTCGTTCCGCCACGTCTGACAAAGTTTTGACGGTTATTTAAGATAAATTTGTACGTATATTGCTGTAATGACAGGTTGTCAGCCCGTCGCCTAAATTGCAACATACTGAAACCCTCAGATCCCTTAGCTGTTTTTTAAAGCATGCCCGGGAGGAAATGCAGCTGGCACATTTTATGTTTTTTCTCTCGCTCCCAGTCCAGCATGGAAGATTACTCTGGTCTGATACCTACTCCTATTTTATTATAGGTACGCTTATGTTATTATCTATCTCGCTAGGTACTAGGTATTTCTCAATATTTCTCACCTCAATTTCACACACCACACTACTTTAAAAGGTTCTAAAGTTCAAAATTAAAGTTGTGCAATTTTAGGTTTCTTTTGATACAATTGGATCTATCAAGGATTGCAGCGTATTTCCTTGCAGACGATATATATATATATATATATCCATATAATATATATATATATATATATATATCCATATGTATATATATATATATATATGGATAAAATATATATATATATACATACATACATAAAACCACGTCTTTATCCCTAATGGGGTAGGCAGAGCAAAAACGACCTAAACAAGGGTCGTTCCGCCACGTCTGACAAGTTTTGAAAGTTATTATTGATGATATTACAGATTATATAAGTATTATATTGCTATAGTGACGATTTGTCAGCCCATCGTTTAAATTGCAATAGAGGGTTACACCTCGAATCCCTTAGCTGGGTTTTACAGCATGCCCGGGAGGAAATGCAGCTGGCATACTCTGTGCTTTTCTCTCGCTCCTAGCATGAAAAATATACACACGGATTGGTGTGTATTATTTTAGTCTCAGTTGAGTTAAATGCTACCATATTTTAATATTTACCTGTAAGTTCACATACACGAATGTGTTTACATTCTCAAGTCATCTAAAAGATAAAACTTGTTTTGTGTTCGCGTGTTTTTGTCCACAAATATGACCTCGATGTTGTCAGGTAAAACGTTCATTAAATATCCGATTTTTATCCATCCGTGTATTATCCATTGAATTTTAGTATAATGAGGATGATAATGATCATTTTTGGTTTTTGTTCTACATAGGGTCAATCTGTGGCTTCTACCGGGTTAGGCAGAGCGTCAATACGGCCTTCGTGATGTTTTTTAAGTGTATTGCTCGTAGTGACGCTGGTGACAGGTTGTCAGCCTATCCGTATTTACATTATCTCTAAAAAATCAAGCCTTGCAGTTTTTTATTGTTTTCCGTTTAGCATAAAAATATGATCAATTTGATTTATTATCTATTATATTTAAGTAATATTATTATTGCGTGATTGTGTCAATTGATATTCTATATTGATCGACGTTTCTTTTGCATAAATACAGATATGTTACACGTGTAGATATAAAATGAGTACATTAGAAGTTTGTGGATATATAGATACATACATACCAAGCGGCCTATTGTCCTCAGCACCTATCAAATCATCATCTCCCTAGCCTTATCCCATATCTCACGGGGTTGGCTACCTAATCCAGGGGATTGAACGAGGGGGTACTCTATCAAATGCTGGTGGATAATTCCGGCCGTATGAACCCCCTAAAGCGGTGGAAAATACCTTGTTTGTCATGTCATGCTATGCAGCTGAACATTTTCACCAGGAAATTCTTTTAGGGAACGTTTTTTTATACAGATCGAAATATTTTCCTGATAGAATTTCTTGGTGACGACAGTTGTTCAGTTTCGTTCACTGAGCGACCCTTATCAGTTTCCGGTACGCTGTCCCTTACACCCCGTATATCCTCCCACAAGAGTACAGAGCCAAGCAGCATGTTAAGTTGTCTCTGTGTCCCTTTGAGTTTTCTAGGTATCGCTGCCATCATGTGGACTCGTGTCACCTGTGTGACCTAGATAGACTGTATTCAAGAGCGAACCCAATGCATATCAGTAAACCGGTTTTAAGAAATCACATGAAGAGTAGAGTACTGAATAATTAAACTTTAAATTCAACGATCTAATATAAATTAATTTCAAGATTGAGAGCAATATTAAGTATGTATTTGACAGGCCATTTTGTACTGGAATGACATTTCTGACACGAACTCAAACTGGCTGGCAATCTTAAGATCGCTTTATAAATACGAGCCGAAAAGTCTTGAACAATATTGTTTTTACTGCCATCTCAAATGAAACAAAAATATTTTACCACTTACCATTTTCTTATTTACTTGTACGTGTAACTAAGCAAGCGATAAGAAGCCCCACCGTGGTATGTTATAAAACAATCATAATTCATATGATACAGTCGGATTTGGCTCAAGATAGTGGTCTGTATCAGTCTGTATGACAAACATTTCGAGTTATCTTTACAAGGCGCCGCCGCCGCGCAATCGGTAACCGAATAACTGCGAAATCAACTTTTACCGCGAATTAGGACATGCCTGGCGAGTTTTTGAAAGTTCCGGGGAATTAACAACTCGAACGTGTGGTCTACATACATACATATAATCACGACTTTATCCCTAATGGGGTACATACATACATATATTCACGCCTGTATCCCTAATGGGGTAGGCAGAGCGCAAATGACCAAAACAAAGGTCGTCCCGCCACGTCTGACAAAGTTTTGAGGGTTATTTAAGATAGAATTATAGGTATATTGCTCTAGTGACAGGTTGTCAGCCCATCGCCTAAATTACAATATACTGAAACCCTCGGATCCCTTAGCTGGATTTTACAGCATGCCCGGGAGGAAATGCAGCTGGCACATTCTATGTTTTTCTCTCGCTCCCAGACCAGCATGGAAGTAATGGGGTAGGCAGAGCGTAAACGACCTAAACAAAGTTTTGAGGGTTATTTAAGATAGATTTGTAGGTATATTGCTGTAGTGACAGGTTGCCAGCCCATCGCCTACATTGCAATATACTGATACCCTCGGATCGATTAGCTGATTTTTACAGCATGCCCGGGAGGAAATGCAGCTGGCACATTCTATATTTTTCTCTCGCTCTCAGTCCAGCATGGGAAAATGTGGTCTACAGGGACAGTAAAATGTTTTTAAAGTGACCAAAATTGTCTTGCAGACGAAACATATATTTGCGATGCGAACCAAAAACATTATCATGTAGCATGCGGGTAAACATGAACAGGCATATTTCGGTCATAGAAATATTATTACTACATACATACATATTATCACGCCTTTTCAAACATATATTCACGACTGATTCCGAGGTCTAGTGGCTAGTGCCATGGACTCCTGATCAGGAGGTCCCGGGTTCGATTCCCAGGGGGGAAACACATAGTTGATATTTGAGTATTTATCACTTTGTGATTTTTTCCCCAGTTTGGTTACCACCTGATTGTCCGAAAAAGAAAAAAAAAGTGTTTCGGAGGGCACGTTAAGCCGTCGGTCCGTTACTCAAACCATGTCAGAGGCCTGATAGTTGTACTACTAGGCGGTTTAAAAACTCTGACACCAGGCTTCATCGGGTCGATAGACTCGATACTTACTCGACAGAAGAAGAAGAAGAATCACGCCTTTATCCCTAATGGATAAAAAACAAAGTTTTGAGGGTTATTTAAGATAGATTTGTAGGTATAATGCTATAGTGAAAGGTTGTCAGTCCATCGCCGAAATTACAATATTCTGAAAACCTTGGATCCCTTAGCTGGTTTTTACAGCATGTCCGGGAGGAAATGCAGCTGGCACATTCTATGTTTTTCTCTCGCTCCCAGTCCATCATGGAAGTATACATATTAGGGCAGCAACACACAGGCGTCACTTACTTCGCGCAAGGTTGCGCTTAACACGCTGTGAATGCTTTTTGCATTGTCTACAACACACATGCGTCACCTTACGCTCTACGCACGCGTGGTGAAGAACTCTACGTCGGCGCATCCCTCTGCCGGTACGCGCGCGTAGAGCGTAAAGTGACGCATGTGTGTAGACAATGCAAAAAGCATTGCCAGTGTGTTGAGCTCAACCTTGCTTCGGAAGGTACGCTAAGCCGTTCCCGGTTAATATCGTTTACCATCGTAGATATTAATCGTTAAGCCATGTCAGAGGCCCGTGCTAAGCATTGGCGGCTTGAAAACTCTGACCTAATCTAGAATTGGGTCTGGTTTGCCTTCTGGGCAGTCTCGATGGCTCGTTCAATGCCCTAGATTAAGTAACCGACCCTGTGAAATGCGGCATAAGGCTAGGAGATGATTAATCAAGGACTAGAAATAGTTGAATTTGCATAAACATCCTACTCGTAGCAAAAAAAAAAATTGTCTTATGTAACTTGGCACCCTTTGAGAGTGAACATAAAATACGCATAAGTCACGCTATTCACTATTAGGGTATGCAGAGCTTTACGGCCCATTAAAAGTATTATTGTCACTATTGGCAACTCATATTTATCAGTTCTGAAATAACCGAATGTATTGCTGTGGTGATAGGTTGTAAGCCCATCACCTATTTTACAGAGCTGCCAAAACCTTCAAAACTGATTTTCACAGTATGCTTACCTAGCCCAGCACGCATAAGTTGGATTGTTGAGTAAGTACCTACTTTCAATTTGTACGTACATACATATAATCACGCCTTTATCCGTAATGGGGTAGGCAGAGCGTAAACGACCTAAATAAAAAGTCGTTCCGCCACGTCTGACAAAATTTTGAAGGTTATTTAAGATAGATTAGTAGATATATTGCTGTAGTGACAGGTTGTCAGCCCATCGCCTAAATTGCAATATACAGAAACCCTTGATCCCTTAACTGTTTTTTACAGCATGCCCGGGAGGAAATGCAGCTGGCACATTCTATGTTTTTCTCTCGTTTCCAGTCTAGCACGGAAGTGAATTTGTATTTTGGCAGATATTATCAAGCACTTGCTTTTTTTTCGTATTTGTTACCAAAAGTAACCAAACATGTTTTTGGAAACCGGTAGTTACTGTTAATTACGACCTAAAATTATTTAACTTTTTTTGCGTTCAAGTTTATTTATTTATAAATGCATGCATTATTTTAAATATACATAAATATGCTTGTTGCTAATACTAGCAGCCAAGGTAAGTAAACCTCCTTTTACGTAATATATTTTTCTACTACCATATGTCAAAGTAGCTCAGTTCACTTGTTAACTAAAGTTTGGTCAAATAACAATGCTAATGTACTCTATCTATTACAGTGCTTAGACCCATGTATTCCCCTGAGAAAGACATTTTCCCGCGGTAAAATTACTTATTTGATATAGCTTTATAATTAAAAATCTTTTATTTAATCGGACCAGTAGTTTTTGGTTCATTAACAGTTTTCATAAATCAGCTTCATTTGTAAACCAATGACTTCATAGTGCGAAAAAACTACGGAAATAAATTAAAGTTTTACTTATGTCAATTATTATTCACATAATCAATCATAATCACCGAAAAAAACCACGACAATTTTACATAACCTTTACTTATATTCGGTAATATGTTATTTACTGTAAACTGCATCAAGGTTCTCTGTTAAAAAAAGTCTTACTAATTATAGTTACTAATTTATATTCTGTGGTTACGATACGAGTCGGTACTCGTATTGTAACTACGTATAATATGATAACTATGTATATGAGTCAGATTATTCAAAGTTAAAAATATTCACCTCTGAAAAAGTTATGTGTTGGTCATCTTCTTCGGGTAACAGCATTTTTTCTTTGTATTATTCAGAATTCTGAGGGCAGTCGCTCTGTGTAAAACCAGTACCCTCTTTCAATCCCCTAGATTAAGTAGCCGACCCCGTGATTTACGGGATAAGGCTAGGGAGATGATTATTCAGAATTCGATTTGATTTATCTTGTTTAATAATGTTTTGCCTACCCCATTAGGGATAAAGGCGTGATTATATGTATGTATGTATGTAATAATGTTTTGCAAGGGGAAGTAGTATGAGCTAATGATGATAATGATGAATTATATTTTAAACACTTGACTGTCAAATTGCATATCCTTCTTACCTCGTCTTTAGTAGCAGTAGCCCAGATATAAAAGATACTGTACGTTTTGTCTATAAGTGCAGCAACACACAGGCGTCACTTACTGCGCGCAAGGTTGCGCTCAACACGCATGCTTTTTGCATTGCCTATAACACACATGCGTCACCTTACGCTCTACACGCGCGTACTGGCAGAGAGATGCGCCGACGTAGAATTCATCGCTACGCGTGCGTAGAGCGTAAGGTGACTCATGTGTGTTGTAGGCAATGCAAAAAGCATTGACAGCGTGTTGAGTTGAACCTTGCGTGCTTGAAGCCTGTGTATTGCTGCCCTAAGGTTAGGTCCCCCAGTCCGAATTACTTCGTAATAAGTGTGGGCCATGGTCACACCGCGAGACTAATGACTCCAATTCGTGGTTGAGTTAGCACTAGGAAGAGGGGATCATCTCTATTGACACGGAAGTGAGGCACCAGTAGATTAACCTATACGCTAGTATCTGGATTCTAGATGGAAATATCCTATAAAAGATGACCATAGGTATATCATAGCACTCAAATTGTTTTCTATTTCCAAATCAGATTTATAATAAAGGTAAACAAAGTTTCATGTCTCTTTATTCAAAAACACATTTCAAAAATAAATTATACGTGTTGTCAAATTAGTTAAATGACTGAAACTCTAATAGCTAAAACTTATTATAGAAACAAGATCTTCGATTAAAAGACATGAAACTTTGTTCACCTTTATTTTAAACCTGATTTGGAAATAGTATAGAAAACAATTGACACGAGTGTAGTGTAGACTATGGCAAAAAAAAGTATACACTTTACTGAAAATACTGCGGATATCATTCACCATTAAAAAAAAACAAATTTAGTTTTAAAAATCGAGTTGAAAATATAGGAGTTATTGATTTGAGTAGTCAATGTTTACAGGAGGAGTGACGTCAAAACTCACTATTTTCATACAAAAAAGCGTTCTTGACATTTCATAAAAGTTACTAATTTAAATAGTAGGCAAATAGCATACTAGTATTAATAAAAGTAATGACTTCCGTATTTAGAAATGGATGACCTACATACAGTTTATTGTAAATCATTGATAATACTCAACTTTTGACCTAATATGCATAGAAAAAGACGCTTGACGCTTGACACTTGACATTTCATAAAAAGTGGCTGATTTGACTAGTAGGAAAATAGCGTGACACCTACCTATATTAAGTTATCTAAAAACCTATTCCCCGTTGTTAGGTAGATTGTATACAAAATAAAGATGGTATCAAGGGCATTATTTTTATTGTTATGTTAAGATAAGTACGTTCTATAGATAATAAAAATATATCGCACTCATAAAGAACTCGGAAGATAATATAATTTTAAATTGTTTGAAAAATAAAGGGTTCAGTATTGTGACAAAAATCATTATACGTTTTCATAATACAGGTACATCAAACTTTGCCAGACGTGGCGGAACGACCTTTCTTTAGGTCGTTTATTCTCTGCGTACCCCATCAGGGATAAAATCGTGATAATATGTATGTGTATTTGTGTATGTATGGTATATCATAATAGGTCCGAATTATTCAGTTGGAAAACAAAATTATTTTATGACAGCCAATAATCTTCAAGATTACCGGGGATTTTAGTGTATTGGGTGTATTAATTTTAGTTTAAGCGATGATAGACTAGCCTAGCATTTTAAATAACAACACACAATCTTGTTAAAAAATACCCGTTATATTCGATACAGTGAAATGTCTTTTGACAGACTGTAGGAATCGAAATATGAAACAATGTAAATAAATTAAATTCCTTCCTATTATCTATATTCATTATAAGAAATGACATTGAAATAGGATCCCATGAACAAATTGATGTCTATCAGCAACTGCAACATATAATTATTACATGCATCTCTACACGTGTCTATTAATAACATCTCTGGGTCTCTACTATACATACGTCGCGTAAGAAAAACAGCGCAATACACCTGTTTATAAAGAACTAGCCTTTTACAAATTTTCCCGTGAAAATCAGATATTTTCCCGAGGTAGAAAGTAGACTATGTTACTCAGGGGGAACGTAGCTTTCTAATGGCGAATGAATTTTTGAAATTGGTTAAGTTTTTTTTGAGTTTATTCGTTACAAACATACACACAAAAATACAAATCTTTCCACTAATAGTAGTATAGGTTCTGTTTATGAAATATTTTACGACTTTAAGATAGTTCATATGATTTATTGATTCTTTATATATTGTTAAATTATTTTGAAGGAAAACACTTTTTTGTATATTTCTCATACCTAGTCATATAATATGTATTTATAAAAAAATATTACGTTGATTCTTTTACATTGCATCCATACTAACTAAATTATCTTGGTTTACATCTACTTAAATGTACTGTTTACTTACATAAGACGATAAGATTGTAAACTAGTTACTAGATAATTTACTTGTAGGTAGGTACTTATTTTCATAATTAATTTCGTCAAATAATTTCACCTTAAATACCTTCCATGTCGGCCTGGGAGCAAGAGAAAAACATAGAGTGTGCCAGCTGCATTACCTCCCGAGCATGCTGTAAAAGCCAGCTAAGGGATCCAAGGGTTTCGGTATATTGTGATTTAGGCGATGGGCTGACAACCTGTCACTACAGCAATATACCTACAAATCTATCTTAAATAACCCTCAAAACTTTGTCAGACGTGGCGGAATGACCTTTGTTTAGGTCTTTTGCGCTCTGCCTACCCCATTAGGGATAAAGGCGTGATAATATGTATGTATGTAAATATCTCAAGGCCGCGTGTAGTACTGTACCGATGAAGTATATATATTACACAAAATTTAAATTAATAAATATAATTATTGGAACTGGAATGAATCCGGGTCAACGATTTGTTATCGTCATTGTTTTAAAAACAACTTAATAAATATTTTATTTACACTTTATTTGACGCTGTGTCATCTTCACAAACTTCTCCTTGAACTAATATTTTTTTCATGAGCTACATACAAGATACGGTTTATGGCTTTGAAATATAATTAATTCCAGAAAGAATTAAGTCGAACAATCGAGTTCTCTACAAGCATCTTGTTTTTTGTCCGCGCTCAATAGAATAATTTATTTTAATTATTACTTTTCATTAGTTGTTTATTTATTTACATTTATTATTTCTGTCCAATTATTGGTAGCATATGGAAAAAAGCAACAGACAAAAAAATTACCATAGTTTTTATTGGAAATATAGGTAAATGTGTCTGCCACGATTCGCGGTATAATCTCTTGTGTAGGCCCTTGTAAATTAAATAACAGAATAATTTTGTGGTAATATAAATTGTAGAGTATGTAGAGTCGAAAAACAGACTTTTTGAACTGTCTAATAGGCTTTTGACATTGTTTGTGTGGCTAAAGAAAGACATAAACAAGTAGTAAAGATGGGTTGTCCAAAGACGCTAACTGAAAGGTGCCCTCCGAAGCCAAGAACTAAACATCGTTTATTTAGCGTTGAGTTATGGATACCAACTTTTTTTTCAACCCATAAACAGATTTTCTTTACAATTTTAAAGAATGTAAACCGCAAATCACATGTTTGTAACAAGGTTATTGTCTGCGGTACCGAAATTTGAAAACTTGCAAAGAAAATGCTGTTCGCGGGCCGCCAAACACGTTTGTATCGATAACGCAACGTTATAAAAAACAAATTTTACTATCAGCCATTTTTATTATGATCCTTTAATTTTGACGAATAGTTAGTTACTTACGAAAATACATCGTATATCCAAATATTTATAAACATTGAGGTAAATGAAAAGTGCGTCTAAATGCAAATGCAGTCGAGCAGACAGGGGCAGTGCAAGTGCATTCATCGCTTGAACAATAAAGGTCACAGTGCAGTATCAAAACGTAACGTTACTGCATTCATGTATGCACATTGCACTCATTTACTACGTAGTATTGTAAGTTCTACTACGTCGCAACAAATCAATATACATCAAGCTATAATGACATGAGTTAAAACATCTATTAAAAAAAATGATCAATTACAAATGCTTTTTCATTTAGGTTTTGTTTTGTACATATAGTCGGGAGAGATTTTATCTTAGCAGTGTTTATAAATTGTTAATAAATAAATACACACCCCTTTGTTTAATTATTTATTATATTTTCTTTTTAAGTACGTAAGTACCTAGATAATATCGTAATCCAGTATTTAAAGACAGACGTAAACTGCTATATATTACGTCTTCATTATCATTTAAAATAAGATAAATAGATTAAGATAAAAATAATGATAGATTGGCACCTTAAGTCCACTCTACAAAAATGCATGATTTGCGACTGAAACACAATCGACTACGGAGTGGACTAGTTAGGAGATAAAAACACTAAAAGTCCCAAAAAATCTGGATGTAGACATTTGATCCAAGCAGGGATTGCCATACGCTATGATGATGGTGAGTCCCAAAACCTCTCCCAACCCCTCTGAGATCCGCCCTCGAAGATCCCGTTTTTTGGTTTTATTTTATGCTTATATCTCAAAAACGGTGCGTCTTACAAAGTTTTGTTGTCCGTCCGATACATATAATCACGTCTAATCCCTAATGGAGTAGGCAGAGCGTAAACGACCTAAACAAAGGCCGTTCCGCCACGTCTGACAAAGTCTTGAGGGCCATCCAAGAAATATTTGTACGTATATTGCAGTAGTGACAGGTTGTCAGCCCATCGCCTAAATTACAATATACTGAAACCCTCAGATTCCCTTAGCTGGTTTTTACATCATGCTCGGGAGGAAATGCAGCTGGCACATTCTATGTTTTTCTCTCACTCCCAGTCCAGCATCGAAGAACACATAATAATACCTGATAAAATTATTTACCACTCTTTTCATGTATCTCCAATTATTGTTGCCTAGATATGAGCACCAAAAAATAACCATACACAAGTATTATATGTGAAATAACAAATGTTATGTAGAAAAAAAACTTTCTGTTTCATTATGAAGTACGACAAAACTTCGTACAACTACAGATTATTTTATTTAACAATAGATGTGACAAACTGTTATTAGACTGCCTAAGAGTATGTAAGAGTAGACTATTTAAGAGATTACTTGAGCGCGGCGGGCGAACCGTTTTTGGGGTATAAACATAAAACCAAAAAACAGGATCTTCTGTGCCCCCTCTCAGGCGGACCTCGGAGGGGTAAGGACTTTTAGTATTTTACCTTCTTACCAATCCAAACGAAGTCCTGAAGACAAACCTTCTGCTTCCAACTTTTCCGTCTAGACATTATTCGTTGTCCAAGTTATAATTATCATAATTATAAGAAGTGCCGTCAGGGCCTTGAGAAGTTCAAAGTGTCACTAACAACTTGAAATATGTGACAATGTTTACGTTTAGGAGTAGAAGCACAGCCTTGTAGCAAACGGATGGTAGTTCCGATGTACGTGACTCCTAATCATTGCTTGCAATCATCCCAAGGCCGCTCTCATTCCAGAGCACCTCAATCATATAAAGTATAGGTAAGTTCTGGCAGTGTGTCGCAACCACAACCTATGCCAACCGAGCGGCAACAAGCTATGCGCGCACGCAGCCGGCGAGTGCTACAGCTGTAGCGGCCAACAAACCGCATGACAGACATTGTTGAGCCTTGCTGCACTCACATGACCCTGCCGACGACCGCCACTGTTGTCGGGCTAACCCGGAAATTTTGGCCACCATACATACATACACACACTTACACATAATCACGTCCCTAATGGGGTAGGCAGAGCGTAAACGACCTAAACAAAGATCGTTCTGCCACGTTTGACAAAATTTTGAGGGTTACTTAAGATAGTATATTGCTATAGTGACAGGTTGGCAGCCCATCGCCTAAATTACAATATACTGAAAACCTCGGATCCCTTCGCTGGTTTTTGCAGCATGCCTTGGAGGAAATGCAGCTGGCACATTATTTGTTTTTATCTCGCTCCCAGGCCAGCTAGCATTTTGAGCAAGTAGATCTGAAATAAATCAGCCAACTTGAATCAGTCCCCCGCTGGTACAGACCTCCTCCAAAGCGCGTCACTGTGCCCGCTGTTCAGCTCTTCGCAACCAGTTCCTACTTCATGCCAGCCGCCAATCGTATCATCGTTTTTTGTTACGTGTGTGATGATTTTTTTGCAATAAACCTTTTATCTATCTATCTATCTATAAAGGCTGAAATTTCAGAAGACTATTTCCTTAAGTTCGTTCGTCTTCTTTATTGTATATTACCTATTTGATTACTGCTAAGAGAATAAAATATAAATAATATTTTTTTTATAATGCGCACGGTAAAAGTGTGGAACTCACTACCTGCGTCTGTGTTGCCGAACGCCTTCAACCCCCAACATTTCAAAGTTAGAGTGAACAGGCATCTTCTGGGTGAGCTCGCACCATCGTCGACTCCGTCTCAGTCGTTCCCGACCTAGACTGGAGTCAAGAGCAAACCCATTTTTAATAATAAAAAAAAAATCATAATAAATTTCTCATTTCCTTAACTTACTTTTTTTAATAATCAGAATACTTACACGTCACGTTTTTACATTTCGTAGATTATTTATCGATATTTCATCCACAACACGGGGTGTCAATATCGTTTCTTATGCGATTAGGCTTTGTAATCTAATCGAACCTAATCCTACATAAGACGAGCGTCACAGTAAAAGTAACGGACAGTAAAAATCATCTTCTTTCAGAGTGTCAACTGTAGTAATTTATTATTCTTATATGAATAACGTCAGTTTCGGTCGCTTGCATGAAGACATTTTACTATGTTCTGCAGTTTAAATTTTGCGCTTTCAATATTACTAATATTAGTTATCTCTTGACTGTTCTTTTGCACACGAGTTTCAGTCACCTATTTTGCAGAATACTTTAATCGTCTTCTAAGTTCTTAACGAGCAGTCATATTATGGTGACCAGCTTATGATTCACTCTAGTGATAAAATATTGTGGGATTTATACATTGTATGTAATATAGATAACCTTGTGTTAGAGTTAGCTTGTCGACTTTGTTTTCTTTTTGGCAAAAAGTATTTAAACCGAATTCCCCAGCTAACGCCAAAAGCTATAATTTTTATGGTACATACATAAATATAGGCAGAGCGTAAAGAACACAAACAAAGGTCGTTCCGCCACGTCTGACAAAGTTTTGAGGGTTATTTAAGATAGATTTGTAAGTATTAATTAAGTAAGTTTTTATGGTATTATGCTAATTAAGGTTAAAAGAAAGCTCATTCAATTTTATTCAACGATATAATAGTTAAGAGACCCTTTTACCTATTATTTATTTATTGTTTTATTTCAGGCAACTGAGCCTCATATCAATACATAGAATACTATACATCATAAACTTAAATCTAATAAACAATACTATAAATACACTATCAATAAATTCGACCTAAAATAAGATAACATAGCGCTATTAAAACTATATCGTTATATATTATATCGTTGATTTTATTCCTAAACTGCCATTGTTCGCAAAATCCACAATCACCAATATATTTCTTTTCGCTACTTACTGAGTGATTGATTAGCATAATTTCTTATTATTTAACGAGGCGTAAACCACCATTTAATGAAATGTGTCTTAATGAGTTGTTAATGAATGCATTGTGTCGCCGGCGCGCCCGGCCCGAGGGCATTGTAGAGTCATATCCCAAGTAATGCCACTTTCACACTGACTGATAGGTAGTATGTATGACTTTTTTAAATACATACATACATACATAAAATCACGCCTTTATCCCTTACGGGGTAGGCAGAGCGTAAAACGCCTCCTAAAAGGCGATTTCGCCACGTCTGACATATATTGAGGGCAATTTTAGATTGTAATGTGCATTGCTGTAGTGACAGGTTGTCAGCCCATCGCCTAAATTACAATACACTGTAACCCTCGAATCCCTTTTGCTGACTTCTACAGCATGCCCGGGAGGTAGGGCAACTAGAACATTCTATGTTTTTCTTTCTCTCCCAGTCCAGTATGAAAGACTTTTTTAAATTATAGTCATTTATACTATAATTATATGCGGGAGGCACAGGATCGGTTTAGATGGCGTATAAACGAAGAGGCCTATACTCAGCAGTGGGTAGATATAGGCTGATATAGATAGAAAGAATTTATACTACCTACCTATCTATACCTATACTTATTTGACTAAGTTTGCACTATCCCGCTTACCGCTATACATTTTTCTTTCACCCAAAGGTTGCTTGGAAGAAATTGCTACCTTAACAATAAGGCCGCCTTTGTTGTACCTTTTTTCTTTGTTGTTATATATATGTTGTGTTGTATGTTTTGTTTCCTTACGTGCAATAAAGTATTTTTATTTATTTATTTAACAGTTTATTGTACACAGAAACATACACAGAACAATTACATAGGTATCAAGACACAACAGGTACTGCTTATTTCTAAAATGAAATGTCTTACAGCAGACCTAAGAAGTGAGATAGCATAAAACGTAAAGCGGATAAGACGTGCACAATATGAATACAAATTAGGTACATGAACAGTAAATAAGGATATACATACATACATACATATAATCACGCCTTTATCCCTAATGGGGTAGGCAGAGCGCAAACGACCCAAACAAAGGTCGCTCCGCCACGTCTGACAAAGTTTCAAGGGTCATTCAAGATAGATTTGTAGGTATATTGCTGTAGTGACAGGTTGTCAGCCTATCGCCTAAATTACAATATACAGAAACCCTCGGATCCCTTAGCTGGTTTTTACGGCATGCGCGGGAGGAAATGCAGCTGGCACATTCTATGTTTTTCTCTCGCTCCCAGGCCAGCATGGAAGTTAATAAGGATATACCTACTTAATTACACTATACTCCGATTTTATGTTATGTTAACTCCGCTCGCTACGAATATGCTGCTGGTGACATGTTACTGGCGCTGGAGTAGCAATCTCTTCCTCGTGCCTCTCTATCATCAACCAAATTCCGTACTTATCTATAATTGACACAAATTTTTTGTAGATATTGTCTAGAATTATATATCTAACTTACCTCCTTACATACATACATACATAAATCACGCCTTTATCCCTTACGGGGTAGGCAGAGCGTTTAACTCCTCGTAAAAGGCGCTTTCGCCACGTCTGACAAAAATTGAGAGCAATTTTAGATTGTAATATACTTACCTCCTTAGTTATTGTAAATACCGTATAATCATATCAGTAGATAAATAGTTTATAATTTATCACATAATAAACCTATCTTCTATTACCTATATCCGTTTTGGACAATAAGAGTTATTTCTACATATATATATAACATATAATCCCGCCTTTATCCCTTAATCCCTTATACCCCGGCAGAGCGTAAACAACCTAAACAAAGGTCGTTCTGCCACGTCTGACAAAGTTTTGAGGGATTTGTAGGTATATTGCTGTAGTGACAGGTTGTCAGCCCATCGCCTAAATTGCAATATACAGGAACCCTCGGATCCCTCAGCTGGTTTTTACAGCATGCGCGGGAAGAAATTCAGCTGGCACATTCTATGTTTTTCTCTCGCTCCCAGTCCAGCATGGAAGAAGTTATTTTTACCACCTCATAATGTGGTTTGAAACTTTAATTTTTAAAATTGTTCTACCATGCTCACTTGGTACCTAGAACTTCCAACATGTAAATTCTAGCTACACTTACTAACTTACCACAAGTAGTCGTGTGTGGTGTGAATCGCACTTAGCTGCGCGGGCGCACGCGTCAACGCCCTGCGATCGAGGCGATAACGCCGCGATATGATAACGCGCTGAGATGTCGCCATTCAGTAAACAAACAAACAATTATTGTTGCTTTACATGATATAGCTGTAATGTTAGCTCCTTCAGTTCATATCGTAGCGTAAGGTTAGTTCTCATGGCCATGTCACTTCTGTTGTAAAGTATTTCTTTTAATAATAGAATAGTTTATTATTTCTCAGACAACACCGATCCAATTTTGTTAGTTTTAGTTTAACTACGTTATTTGATTCTTTACTTCCATGCTGGCCTAGGAGGGAGAGTAAAATATAGAATGTGCCAGCTGCATTTCCTCTCGGGCATGCTGTAAAAACCAGCTAAGGGATCCAAGGGTTTCAGTATATTGTAATTAAGGCGATGAGCTGACAACCTGTCACTAAAGCAATATACCTACAAATCTATCTTACAAAACCCTCAAAAGTCAGACGTGGCGGAACGACCTACGTTTGGGTCGTTTACGCTCTGCCTACCCCATTAGGGATAAATTTGTGTATGTATAACTATATATATGTATGTACGTTATTTGATTCAACATGAATTGACTTTTTTGTTCACGATCACAACATAAAATAAAATTAAATACAATTAAAAATCAAATAATTGAAATGCAATGTCATAATAATAAGTTAAAATAAAATCATACTAATCTAAACATAATTATTGTCATAGTTTACTAATGATATAATAATAATATTGTATAATACTTACGATAATTGTCTAAATTAATTGTGTAATTTTGTAGGCATTTCTTCTATTATCGAAGTAGCAAGCTGAATAGATGATATCCAAAATATTAAGCAGCCTTTACTAAAATAAAACATACTTACGTGGGACACTCAGAAAGATTTGCGACACTAAAAAAAATTGTTCTACAGGTACATATATTTTTATTAAATCTTTTCAAAATACTCTCCACCAGCCTCTATACAAAGATTCATGCGTCTGAACCAGTTTTCAAAACACTTTTTCCAGTCCGCCGTAGACACCTCGTTTACAGCCTGCTCGAACGCAGCCAGCGCATCTTCCGGCGACGAAAATTGTATCCCCTTGAGCTGATTTTTTATTTTTGGAAATAAAAAGAAGTCACACGGTGCTAGATCAGGGCTGTAAGGAGAGTGACCCAGGAGTTTGACTGGTGTGCTGTCCAGGAAGTCCCTCGTTTTGAGCGCGGTGTGTGCAGGCGCATTGTCGTGGTGGAGCAGTAGTCCGCGGAGCCCTGTGTTTGGTCGCTTGTTGCTCACAACAGAAAAAACTTCTGGCAAACATTTGGTAGTATACCATTCGGCGTTAATGCTTCTTTGATCCCGTAAGGGAATTGCGGCCAAGTGGCCAGTCAAATTAAAAAAAGCTGGCGATCAAAATCTTCCCCCCGCTTCGAGATCGCTTCACTTTGATAGGCGTTGGTTCATTTTGAAACACCCAAACTGTCGACTGGCGCTTGGTTTCTGGATCGTATTGATA
The DNA here is from genome assembly GCA_949820665.1 of Scrobipalpa costella. NCBI lineage: Eukaryota > Metazoa > Arthropoda > Insecta > Lepidoptera > Gelechiidae > Scrobipalpa > Scrobipalpa costella. The sequence goes on from OX463312.1 coordinate 13,052,180, forward strand.
AATCCAGGACTCATCACCTGTTACGATGTCGTAAACACGCCGAGACGAGCCTGCTTCAAATTTGTTCAGCATATTACGGCACCATTCCACCCGGGCCTGCTTCTGAGCGTCGGTGAGGTAGTGCGGCACCCAGCGCGATACTATCCTCCTCACGCAAAGATGCCCATGTAGAATCTCGTGAACGCTTCCCGATCCAATCTTTAATATGTGCTGAATCTTCTGATATGTAATTCGTCTATTATCTTGGATTAAATTTTTCACTGCTAGCACGTTTTCTTCCGTAATAGCCGTCAAAGGGCGACCGCTTCTTTATTCATCCCCCAAGGTTGGTCGACCGCGCCTAAATTCGTTATACCAACGATACACGGTTGCCTTGGAGGGGCTTTCATCCATAAATGCCATTTGAAGTCTATCGAACGTTTCATCCGGTTTCAGGCGACACTTGAAATTGTAAAAAATCATAGCTTTAAAACGTTCCCGGCGCAGATCCATTTTTCAGTAAGACACGATACTTTGAATTGGCTCGCAAAAAATGTGGAGGGAAATTTTGAAAATGGAACACACATATTTTTACTTACAAGTAATCATATTTTCAAAAAAGATTCTAACCGGCCAGTCTGCCATATATAAAAACTATTTATCGCAATACTTTCTGAGTGGCCTGGTACATGATATTATATACGCAGGCTAAAAAACAGATATCTACAATTTCATTTGGTACGTCGGTAAACATGTTTTTTAATGAGTAATTCAATTTAAGCTGTCTGTTGGTTTATACTATTTATTTTAACTATATCCGTCTGCGGGTACCAGATTTAAAATTATTGAAAAAATTCAATGCCACATAATGTCTACCTAACCTCATTATTATTTTTTGCAATTTGTTCAACATTTTATTTTTTCTATACATTATAATTCATGTTTCAAAGAGATGTATTAAAATTACATCACCACAAAAAACAGGTCCTTTCATGTCCACATTTATTTATCAAGTAGCTTAAAAGGGAAGTTTCTAAACATGTAAAATAGATTCAAGTATAACCACCGCTTATAATTATGGCTACAGTCGCTTGCCTTGAGTTGACGTGGTTTATCTAATAGATGCACTAAACGAAATCACTTGAGAGTATACTTAAAACGGAATTCACTTATTCTTAAAGACTTTGCCAAGTGATGCTTCTCATCAAGGTACATTAAGAGTTAAATTACAACAATAGAGGCCAATATGATACTTCCTACTGCAGGGCCCGGCTCTTCCTATCCGAGTTTGGTCTCAGCCAATGAGATAATGCTAAATATTCTAAGTGTACATAGAGGTCAAAACCTCTTCAAAATACATCCAACTGAGAGAGCTGTAGAAGCTATAGAACTGTAGCTGTAGAAGTATATGTAGTTGTTTCTTGTTGTTGTTGTTTATAAGTATATATTTAATATATTTGTATATATTAAATAAATACATAGGTACGTGCGCGATAGTGTCTACGGAAGGTTCCACGCGGATAATTGCTCTTTTCTTTACCCAACCCAATAACACACCACTGAAATCCTCGGCTTCCTCTATAGTTTTTCACAGGGAAAACAAACAGCTGGAACATTCTATATTTTTTATCACTCTCAGTTCAGCGTGAAAGGAAGAAAATATCTGAAAATCTAGATTTTAATTATATCTGACTTCCGCTATCCCTCACCGAAGACTGTTGAGGTATGAATGGCTCGCGCGTCACTTGGTCTCCCGTCATACAGCCATGCCGTCGCTTCGCTGCATTTCATTACCAGCGAGATGACCGATGCCATTGAACGCCCGAAGCTGCATCGGGCACTCTGCCAGCCGCACTCAAACTGCCAACTGCGTGACGTCATCTTATAGAGTGATTTATTGAAAGGTGTGAGGTATTACATAATGACAGGTCAGTGAGGGGTAAGGCAGGTGGGTGACTTTGCTTGACATCCTTATTTTTTTAATTACAGGGAAAAAAAAACAAAAATGTCTAAAATACAAATATTTTCATTAATATTTTACGTTTAGCAGAAATCGCAAGTAATTCTTAATTTTATAACACATAATATCATACTTTATAATTAGTATCTAAGCTTTGTGTTACAAATGTGCTAGAAGTGGCCACTTTGTAGTACCAAACTTAAATATAGTTGCAACTCTCGCAAAACGTAAAAAAAACATGAAAATGTTTGTATTTCAGGCACACCTAATTTAAAACTGATGGCGCCACTGTCGCGCCACTGTTCACCCCTTAATACGTGTTTTCTACACTGACGTGATTTTTAAATTATTATTTTTCATGACCAAGCTGGTTTCCATAGTACCTATTTCTACTAGCAGTCTCTTTAACTGATTATATAGACAAAATACAGACATACAGACTGTTATATAGACAAAATAGGTAAGAACCCATTCAATTCAATTGTAAAATACTCCAAATATATAATTTGTATGCTTATAAAGCGTAAAGTAATTAGGTAATTATAGAAGCCGGTCCACCTCCTACACTACAGGATAAATGCGTCATTTTGTGTGTTATTTCATAAAAATATAGCGATATTAGAGAGAGAGAGCTAAGTCTACCTCCCTGCAAATGGCGTCAGTCAGTAGGTAGCATATATTCACAGGCTGTCGTCGGCGGCTTTGTGCCTCGTGTTCAAATTGATTGCAATTGGAATGACTTCAATAATATCGCGTTGTTCTTATGTTGACGTCTTTATTTATCTACCTAGATAGATACCTAGTAGGTAGAGTAAGGGTTACCATCTAGTATGAATAAACACACCAACAAACCTTCCTCACAGGATCAATTGTCAAGGGGAATTATCAAAACCCAAGAAGACTTATAGTATCAACTCAGTTTTAGAATAAAGGTAAACAAAGTTTCATATCTTATAATTAAAAAAACACATTTCAAAAATAAGTTATACGTAGCAAATTAGTTAAATTACTAAAACTACTATTTCATTATGTTGTCATATCTAAAAGAATACTTTCTGTGCAACCAAAAGAATACTGGCTGTGCAACTGCAAATGGACTAAAAACCGACCGTTCTGCGATGGCACACACAAGCAAAAAGATATACAGGAGGCTTTCGTAAGAGTTTGAGAAAACCACTGGCTAAAAAGTTGCTGGAACTTGTTTAAGAACTTTACCATTTAGCCTTAGTTTTGTATAAAGAGTAGTTAAGATAAAGTGATTAGGTGTAGTATGTTTTATTGTTAAATAAAGTCCTATTGGATAGCTAAAACTTATTTTACAAACAAGATCTTCGATTAAAAGACATAAAACTTTGTTTACCTTTATTCTAAACCTGAGTTAGAAATACTATAGTACTTGTGTTGATGACTCTAGGAAAAAACCACGTCGGGCAACCCCCTCAGTCTAGCTTGGTAACCACCCCCACGTGAGAAAAGGACAATTGCCAAATACTAAGAATGGCTAGTCCCAAAAGTCTTAAAATCGGTATCCATGCTTAGGTTACAGCAAAATGCCAGCATGATATTCTTAGCCAACGATCATAAATAGATTGAAGATTCACATAGACTATACTTACCTATGTACTAAGTATCTAACGTCTATTTACATAGTATAGATTAGTATTTATTTATATTGGATGCGCGCTAGTGTAACCTGTGACTTGCGTAACCGGATGTATAATATATTTGCGATTTCAGACAGATAAAGGGAGAGATAGAACTAATTAAAGCAAATAAACTTCTAATTACGCATATAACTAATTTGTGCGTGGTAGACACAATAACCTGTTTACGGATGATATAAATTACGGAGTGTGACTTGACCTGACCTATGACACAGCCTCTATTTAGTTTAAAATATGATTGGAACTAATTAGGATTGGGTTTCCCTGTCAATCTTTAATAATTATAGGTTGCTGTTTGTTTAGGATATGATATGGTATATGGGAACCGACGTTTACACTCATGGTTGCTCATGTTCATTGCAAAAGTTTAAAAGTTACACAACCTTAACAAAGTTTCAGGTGATTTATAATACAAAAAATGATCTCATTTAGCTCTACTTATGATTTTTGTGATTTATCAGTTGTGATGTGGCGGATACAGTCTTAACTTGTGAGCCGTTGACATTCTACCCACCCCGTAAGGGATACAGGCGTGATGAATGTGTTTATTACTCATGTCTAGTCAGACGGGTAATTATCATCGAAAAGAACGTATTGATCTTGACCTACATTCCCGTATCTGAACAGTTTCCCAACTATTTTGTTTATTTCGGTTTTCATAATTTATGACTTGGTGTTAGAATAGACGTCTATTTCCAGTCGCTGTCTGAAGGGACACTGCGAATGGCCCACTTCGATCACGAAAACAATCACAAAAATACACACGCAATAAAACGGACACAAAAAAGTATACTTGTTATAAATATGTAAATATTCATATTCATTTTGTATTGTACTCTAGTAAATAATTGGCTAGTAATAATAATAATAATTGTACTCTAAATTCTCACCAATAGAACACAATAAAATAATATGAAAAATTTAATGGCTTCTTCAACACCTGAATAGTTGCGGCAGAATGTTATGTTGTTACATACCCTGGTGAGGTTGTTATTAATTATTCGTCGATTAACATATATGTACCGTGTCACAAAAAAGTCGATTACGTGCTTCGGAGGGCTCGTTAAGATGTTAACCTGTTGGTATTTTTAGCAATTTTTCACTGTGGTCGTTAGAAAAATCGTCTGACACCTACTGACTCGTTAAAAATCACTGACACCGTGGTCCATCGGTTCTTCGTTACACATTTTTTTTTACCAGATATGTAAATTCACGGTTCGATGACGCCATCTAAAGGAATGTAATGTAACTAAAATACTTTTTCTATTCCCCCATAGATGGCACTTTCATCTATGGCACTTTCAAATTAGTTATGCTACTCACTACTAGATGTCGTTATATATATTATTTTATGAAAATGGCAACATTATTCATAGTTTACGTTAACATTCATTCCAATTTCCGGCTGTCAATTAGCAGCTGAGCTGTCATTTCATTTGTAATGTGATTTGCGTTTATATTTATTTTTTTACAAAATACTCGTTTATTCCTATGTTTATAGCATTACAACTGTGATAAATTATAACTGGGAAGTTAAAGAAGACATGGGGCTTTGTGACGAAGGTAAGAATTTAAGTTTCTTATTAGAAAAGCCTATCAAGTGTCGTAATCGAAGTAAACAAGATAATTAGTTTCTAACTGGTTATTCATGTGTTATATCTCTTGTATACGCGCAGATCGGTAGTCTTTCGCTCATGTTTTATACGCTCTATATGATAAAGCAGTATTCATATGCATTTGTAGACTTTCAGCATTCTTGCAGTGACAAATTTCTTTGTATGGTCATCAACATTTATGAATACACAAAGTGCTAACTCACAATTAGTTGTATGGGTGTATGTTTGTTCAAACATATTTGTTTTGTTTGTTAGTTAGCTCCCAGACTGAGGAAATAATATTAAAACATGTTTGACCTCTAAAATGTTGCCCAATGTTTATTTAGGCTCAATAGCATAATGTTATTGAAGGACTATCTAATTGTGGGTCAATTTAATGTATTTAGTACATTACACATTAGCACTGGTTCGTTTTATTGTTACTTTAATTTCAATTAAATAAAAAGTATATATAATTAATTATTTGGTATTATAAATCAGTATTTATGTTAGAAGCTATACATACATACAAATATATAGATTTCCGGTTTTAAATTAATGGAATCCCAGATTCTTAATTCATTGTACACAAACAACATAATGTTGTTTGCCCTGATATCTAAAAGCCATTACTTAAAATGTGGGTCATCTAATCTTGTGTCATTGAATTAATACTAGAAAATCATCAATATATAACATATTACTAAACATCTTTTAACCATATTCTAAAAACAAAATTAGAATGAACAACGAGTTATAATACTTTTGCAGCATTGATTTGGTCAGATCCTGAAATTATACACCCATTTGTATTGTTTTTAATTAGATTGAAAAAGAAATAAAGGCTTATAAAAGTTATATTACAGCAATCATGAAGTTAAATCTTTAAAAACACTCAATCTAAAGAGATATGATTATTTGAATAATAATTAGTGTGAACACTAGTCATTTATTTGTTCTAACAATGGTTCTGAACCTGAAGTTCACATTAATACATGCTAGCATTGTCTGGTGTAGTATTTCAAAATATAGTCTAGTGTTAGTGTGTGAGTGAGGACTTGTGTCAGCTCTAGGGAACAAATTAACTTCAATTGTGCGTACACAAGAGACCTATCAATTGATGCATTGTCGCTATCAACTGATTCTCATTTGTTTCTCTCCTTCCAAAACTGAGAATACTCAAACATACATACATACATACATAAAATCACGCCTTTATCCCTTACGGGGTAGGCAGAGCGATAAACGCCTCGTAAAAGGTGGTTTCGCCACGTCTGACAAAAATTGAGGGCAATTTTAGATTGAAAAGTGTATTGCTATAGTGACAGGTTGTCAGCCAACTAATCTTAATATAATAGTAAATGTGTTTACTTCTTGTGCAATCCAAAAGTGATTTTGTTTCTTTTGGTTTGTACTTATTAGTCTATTCTATGCTTGTTAAAAGGACAAAGAGTCTTAAAATTAATAATTAATAACCTTTTAAAGGTATAAGACTAACAAGAATAGGCATATTTCTTTAACTGCTACAATTTTATACTGATGATAAATATTTTTAATCTATATATAAAATATATATATATTATTATACTATTACTCTGTGTTCCTTATTTCCATACCTTTATTGCTCATATCTTTCTGATATTTTAGTGTTAATTCTGTATATACAGCAAGAAATTACTTCATCTATTAATACTGCAAACTTAACGACTTAAACTTAACAACAAACAGTTCAGTAAACAAAGTAATTAATTAAACACTTTTATCACACAAAGGAAATCTCTTATATATTGAATTTTATTATTTTCTACTATTTTTGTTTATAATGGTGTTACATTGTAAAAGGTTGTGTAATATTATTGCTATTAGATTTACTAGTCATCTACTTACTTAATTTAGATCCTATTATCTTAATATTGTTGTTTACCAGACAACTAGACAAATAATGATAACTTATTTATTAATGTACTAAGTATGTACTTACTTCGTGCATTTTGTAAATACTTGTTCAGAGACAAAATTTTCCAGTATCAAAAAATAGCAAACATTTTTCTTCATAAGAAATGTATTAATATTTACACAAGTTACATAACAAACATTAACATTATTGTATAGCTACTTGATAGATGAAAAAGTTTAAAGATAATATAAAAAATGTTGTAAGAAGTAAAATATCTTGTTTTCAAAGTTGCCATTTAGTTACAATTTCTTTCTGTGCGGAAGAAGCTAGTTGCATCATTAAGATATGACTAGATTACCGAGAAGTACCAAGTAGGTGCAATCTTGGTTAAATTATTATGGAGCTTGTAGTAATTATAGGCGAATGCAATTTTCGCCGCGTCATCATGACTGTATGTGCGCTCATGTTTCTGAGGATTATAAAAAATAATTCAATACTCTATACATATCAAACAATTATGTAGTACTATAAAAATATAACTATATAGACTTCCATGCTGGACCGGGAGCGAGAGAAAAACATAGAATGTGCCAGCTGCATTTCCTTCCGGGCATACTATAAAAACCAGCTAAGGGATCCGAGGGTTTCAGTATATTTCAATTTAGGCGATGGGCTGACAACCTACCACTACTGCAATATACCTACTACAAGTGTCTCCCGCACCATGCTACAGCGCACATAGTGTAATCGATAGATTTCAAATAACTAAGATATTAAATAACCCTCAAAATTTTGACGGAACGACCTCTGGTTAGGTCTCTTAGGTCTGGTTAGTGATAAGGCTAGGGAGGTGATGACCTCTGGTTAGGTCGTTCACACTGCCGACCCCATTAGGGATAAACGCGTGATTATATGTATGTTTTTAATTTCTTAATAAATACTTAGATTTGACGTCACACTACGGAGTTCAACCGGTCTCCTATACTTTACTTTTCCAAGTCCAAAGTCCAATAACTAAATGGCGAGGTCAATTGATTGAATGTATTGAGCAAACTCGTTAGACTCGATGCGCGCAGCCTCTCAAGTCCAAAGTCCAACTGGTTGTTCTAATTCTAATGGCCTATAAAATATAATTTTAGTATTTTTTGCAGTTAGGTTGTATTTTCAACAGGCATTAAAGATTTTAGTTTTTTAGAAATATGATTATAAAAATACTAAAAATAGCTGCCTCGCAAATACAAAGTCCAAGTCTAACTGCTGGCCTGGCTGGCTTGCTCTAATGTTCTATAATTTTGGTAATTTTTGTAGTAAGGTTTTATTTTCAGCCTCAAAAGTCCAAAGTTTAACTGGTTGTTAATGGCCTACAAATTTAGATTATTTGCAGCAAAGATTTATATAATGAAAACGAACTTTGTACCCGTGGGTTTAATCATCTTGCGTGATGTGATGAGCAAAGTCCAAGATTACGTAATTATGTCGAGTGGTTTTACCCTACTGGTCGATTCTCCTTATTTCAAATTGCGGTCAGATAAGATTGCCTAGAGACGTAGAGCAAAACACATTTCAACATTTAAAATATTACAGCTATATTATAGACTTTACGCCAAAGGTGCAAAGTCCAAATTATCAATTTCAGTTTTTGTTTACAAATATAAAACTCCAGTACACTTTCTACACAAGCAGAAAAAGTACATTCCAGCATATTATACATATATTATGCTGAAGCCGGTCGTTTGACTATAGCTAGGTACTAAGTCCATCAAACAGTCATGATGTAGGGGCAGATTCTAGTATTGATTAAACTTCTTACAAAAATTTTACTTTTTACTTAAACTTTTTAGTTTTTCATGTCATCATTGCGTATTATTTTTTTATTTCTTATTATAAAAACGGTATACACGATAAGACGATACATAGATATATTCATCTAATCTCAATTTTTCAACATTACATAGAGGATTATATTCTAAATAGGACGTTATATCTCAAAAATCGTTCCTATCAGCAAGACTGAGTTGTTGTAATTACCTATAATTGATTACCCCTGTTGTTCGACCTTTAATCTGGTCATACATCCAAGTTTTCCTTCTAAACTCAAAGTAATTTCACACATGCTGGTCTGGGAGCGAGAAAAAAACATAGAATGTGGCAGTTGCAGTTCCTCCCGGGCATGCTCTAAAAACCAGCTAAGGGGGTTTCAGTATATTGTAATTTAGGCGATGGACTGACAACCTGTCACTACAGCAATATACCTTCAAATCTATCTTAAATAACCCTCAATACTTTGTCAGACGTGTAGTTTACGCTCTGCCTACCCCATTAAGGATTAATGCGTGATTATATGTATGTATGTATTATGTGTCATTCAGTTTTGTATAAAATATTAACTCGCGAGTGTTTTCGCAATATTCATTCATTTTGCAACGGTCATTCGTCGATGAGTAATTATTTGTAACATCATCGTAACTGATAAAGACGGACTTTGTACCCGCTCTATTTATTTTCTAGATAGAGATAGCAAAGTCTAACATACGTTCAATAAAATACTGTTTTTGCATCGTCCAATTTCTCTAAGGCAGTAACTAAATTGCTAGTAAGTACATAGTCGACATATTAAATTAGTAGCGTACGTAATAGAATCGATGACTGTGGGTGTGGTTCAAGTATTTCATTAATCGGGAGAGGAATATATTTATTTTGTAAGGAATTCTTTCAGAAATAATTTGCATGGTGAAAAAGGATAGAAAATATTTTTGCTAAATATTGCTTCTCTTATTAAGTGTATATACATAATGTATCTATCCCACATGCAACACACAACAACCACAAAAAAAAACATGAAATACTACTAGCAGTAGCAGATCCCGCTGCTACGCGCGGAGAAGCGTTTTCATTACGTTCGACACTGCGTGTTTTCCATACAAACCGGGCGTACGAAGTCGCGAGCACAGCTAGTAAAATATAAGAATCATCAACAGATGTCAAGGCTCGGATCAGATTGAAGTGCTCGGTGGCAACTATATAATTTCCAGGACTAATTATAAGACTAGGACTACCCTAAAATGAATGAATGCATGTGTGTAGTATACACGTTATGAGAGTCCAATCGTAGACACGTATATCCTAACCGTCTCATTTGAAAAGTTTCGCAGTCAAAAATGAAAATTAATCTAGTTCACTGATTAATAAATTGCTTCCGAAACTAGTCCTGACTTCCTATACATATCTGTGCCTGACACAGAAAAGCACGTTACTACCGTAACCACAGCCGCATCGGATGATTTTAATCAATAGGTACAGCAGTTTTTATCACATGTCAAAGATGCGGTATAATTCTAAACCATGATGATAAACACATCTCGCTAGCTGCCAGTAATATCTGTGGATGTCAAGGCTGTGGCGCGTCACACCAGGCCTTGGTAGCGACTAGCGGGCGTGTTTACCTGCGCCTGCGCGCGTGTGACGTCAGAGCCACCTCTCGACACCGCAAACTGCTTCAAGTGGTTATACTCGTATAGTCAGAAGATCCGGAAACTTGCTATCTAGTTGTATCTTGTATTGTCAAATTCAAATGCAAAGTTCCGCCACGTCCGGAACGACCTTTGTTTGGGTCTTTTACGCTCTGCCTAAGGCGTGATTATATGTATGTATGTATGTAAATGCAAAGTTTTATTGCATAAGTCACATACATTGGTGTTAGTTGTGGAGTACCCTTGGCAGGGTACAGCAAGTTGTAGTTGCCAACCATGAACGAAGTGTGGGATGCCCTTTTGCAAGATAGAGCGATGCCCTATGACTGCATGGGAAGAACCAAACACTTTGACCTTTCTTTGAGAAGCTTATGTCCAGCATTATACTAATACTGGCTGTTGTTGATGATAGCGATGAATGCTGTCTATTTACGAGTCCCTTTCAGTCCAGTTTGGATTTGGAGTGTTACAGTGACATAGGTCTGTAGGAGTCATTCTTTTTCTGTCATGTGGGTATTGAGTCAATCGACCCGATAGACTGTTGTCAGAGTTTTTAAACCGCCCAATAGCACAGCTAATAGGCCTTTAACATGGTTTGTGTGACCACCACTATCAAAGAAAAGCGACCGGGACCGACGGCTTAAAGTGCCCTCCGAATCACAGAATATTTTTTCTTCCAGACAATCAGGTGATTCGGCCTGCATTGTCCTAACCAAACTGGGGAAAATCTCACAAAGAGATAAATTGACAAATATCAACTTTGTTCCCCCCCAGAACTTCGGATCATGAGCTCTGACCACTAGACTATGGAGGCAGGAGTCATTGAATAATTGACACATTAGTAAAGGTCCAATAAAATCGTACGCGATTATGTTGAATCGTCTCTACATTAAATAGATTGATTAACAATAGTCTGCCCTTCACAACACAGAGAATCAATCTAACTATTTTATGTGGGTCGTAAATGCCTCTTTGGAAACATGAGCTACTATATTAAGAACGATTTAGAAAGATTGAGAACGATTATTAAGTTCTACCGGATGTAAGTGACAGCGCACCAGAAACTGCTTAGTGAAATAAAAAGGAAATTGTTTCAGGAGATGAAACAAAAAAGGTTATTCCATACAAATTGTCTGATCGAGGTGGACATTTTGTATGGAAAAGCCATTCTTTATTTTCACTTCCTGAAAGAATTTCTTGGTAGAAGTTGTTCAGTATCGTTGACTGAGCAACCCCTATAAGTTTGCGGGACGCTGTCCCTTACACCCGGTATGTTATTTCATTTATGATTCAACTTTAAAATAACACAAAACATTTTGTTTAAAAATGCTGAGCATTAAGCTTGTTATGCCTTCAAAGTTTACATCATTATTTTCCTCAATAATTATATTATTAAAAAATGCATTTTTGTTGACTAGTTTTTCTTAACCCCATATCCTTCGTAGAAGTGGTTTGCCTTTAGTAATTTAATTATGTTTGTTTGAGTTTAGTTAATTATGCGTTTAACTATTTGTTTTCCGCATTTTTCTACGAACCTAAGGTTTCAGTTAACCCGGTTTAACTGGCTTTTTTGATTAATTCGTATATCTGTTCTAATAATGATTATTCCGACAGTGAATTATATCACAAATATTATTATTTAGTACCTAGTCGTAAAGAAAATTAACGTGTTTTTCAAGTATTATTTTTTATATTGTAATGTTTGTATGTTATTTATTATCGGTATCCATAATAAAATATCATCAGAGAATAAATCGCCAATTCTCTTATTCACTGTTGTGACCGAGAAGGCGGCAAAATTAAAATGGGACTGAGCGGGTCACGTATGCCGAATGCATCCAGAGAGATTGGCCAAATTAGCGACCGATTGGGTTCCCCTCGATAGCCGGTAAGGGAGAGGAAGACCGAGGAAACGATGGCGCGATGACTTAGATTCTTTTGAAAAAGACTGGTAAAACATAGCTGGAGATCGAGACCAGTGGAAAAAGAAAGGGGAGGCCTTTGCCCTGCAGTGGGATTTCAGGCTAAGTAAAAAAAATAAAATGGGGGCAAGTTATATGAGAGTAGCGTAAAGAGCCGGAATTCTAATAAACTACCCAGTGTTCCTCAGGGTAGTTTATTAGGATTTTCTCTTCTCCGAAGAGATATTTTCTTTTTAATTTTTATCATTTATTTACTTATCAATATAAAAGTACGATTCTATTTTTATTACTATCTGTGAATATTTATTTATCTGGCTAGTATTATCACATTTAAAGCCACGTGTCTTTAAATTGCTCGTAAATAATTTTGCCTTATCAAGATATTTATATTTTTCACTTGCGTATCAATTTTTAAACAACAACGTTTGGAAAAATAATGCCATACGTGTTTCTAGGATATATTCAAAATTTGTTCTTGCAAAGCAATGTTACTACAAATACTAATCATTTATTTCATAATTACTAATTATCACAATAAGTACAATCCATATTCTTGATGAAAACTACGCTACTTATTCTCCGAAAAATACTTCCTTGAGTAATGCAAAGATGATATAAACTAATTATCTAATCTGCCTCTCAATTTATGTCTCACTATCGTAGGTCAGCTGGAAGAAATTTCTTAGTAGAAATAAGCTGTACCTGTTGTGTTGTAATTCCTTGTGCATCGTCTTTCTCATGTTACTTGTGTGCAATAAACGAATAATAAATAAATAATTGTTTATTAAGAGTAAAAGCTGTACTAACTCATAGCGCATAGTAAAATATAATTACATGACGAGAACGAGATATTTAGTTGTAATTTAAAGCTGGGACTGATATTCTAGCGTTTACTATACTAACATATTCAACGTAAACAAAAACAAAGGCACGTGTTGGGCCTGATGATCCGTTTGGCTGCGGATCGAGGGTAGCGAGCGTACTAGTTACCGGGCCGGTACTTGCCGATACTTGCGACCCCGTCTGCCCTCTGACAGCAGATACGAAGTATATCGCACTACAGGGCCTCACTATGAAAGTTTGATGAATAAAGTGAAAATAGATGCATCTAGATTCTAAAGTCTTTAGGACTAATCACTCTGTATTTTAGCCTACATTGCAGCTATACTAACTTTACGTGTATATCGCACTACAGGGTCTCACTTGAATAATTAAAAATAGAGTCATCTAGGTTCTAGGGTCATCAAACTGTATTTTAGCCTACATTGCCTTTATACTAACTTTACTTGCTCTTCGTTTTGTCTGTATTCCGAAGGTCTCGTACATAAGCTGTCAAAATATCGAAAGTCGTATTCAGTATTTTTGTATGTTTGTCCACAGCGTTTATTTAATGAGCTGAGTACAGATCATTAGAAGTTAGAAGATGTTATTTGAATGATATTATGTAGCTATATTAGAAATAGCACCCAGCCATGTCAACATTACTGCCGTCTGGTTGTTTCTTCTGTCGCTATGAAAGATTGCATTTAGTTTATCATGGGGTGGCGCAAAAGTACTGGCACTAAAGAAAATATTTTTATTTTTTTTATATGACATTTTCTGTCATTCTGTTGTTGAAAATTGTGTAGTGAACAAATGTAAAATACACTGAAAATAAACATGGACCGTTTTACTCTCCAAGAACGTGGAATAATTGTGTCAATGTTCTTACGGAATAATTCATCAGTGATAAGAACACAACGTGAATTTCGTCGACGATTTCCCCACCGTCCGGCACCGATTGGTCGCACAATTCGACGCTTTGCCACACGCCTTGAAGCAACTGGCTCAACATTGGATAGACCTAAGTCTGGGAGACCAAGAACAGGCCGTTCAGCTGAAAATATCGATGCTATGCGCGAAGATGTGGAAGAGTGTCCAGAAACATCAACGAGGCGACGTGCCACGCAATTGGGCATTTCCAGACGGACCCTGCAGCGTATTTTGGTGAAAGACTTAAAGATGTTCCCGTATAAAACTCAAATGACTCATCAGCTGCTGCCTGCTGACCACCGAGCTCGTCTAGATTACTGCCAGCGCGTCATAAACCTCAACCTTGAAGAGGATAATTTTCCTTCAAAATTGGTTATGAGTGACGAAGCGCATTTCCATCTCTCAGGGCATGTCAATAAGCAGCAACTCGGTTCTGGGGCACTGATAATCCGCGCATTATTCAAGAAACACCTCTACACCCACTAAAAGTTACTGTATGGTGTGGCATCTGTGTTGACAGAGTGATCGGACCCTATTTTTTCGAAGACGCTGGAGGCAATGCGATAACTGTCACTGGAGAACGCTACAGAACCATGTTACGTGAGTTTTTGATACCCAGTTTGGACGAATTGGGGCTGGAGCACATCTGGTTTCAACAAGACGGCGCTACGGCACACACAGCGCGCGACACTATGGACTTAGTGAGGGACGCTTTCCAGGCCGAGTTATCTCTCGTTTTGGCGATTTACCTTGGCCTGCAAGATCACCCGATCTGACCAGTCCAGACTTCTTTCTTTGGGGTTTTTTGAAATCTCGGGTGTATGTGAACAAGCCACAGACTCTCGCAGCTCTAAAAGAAAACATTCGTCAAGAAATAACGAACATATCGCAGGAAGTGTTACGGCAAGTTATGCAAAATGTCATAAATAGGGCTCAAATGTGTATCAACTCTGGAGGTCACCATTTAAAAGACATCATCTTTAAATCCTAATGGTACGAAATTTAATGGCACAAATATACATTTAAAAAAACCTAAATCTAGTTTTCTAATTTAGAAAAAATGTTATAGCTGAACCAAATAGGGTCTTTACTTTTGCGCCACCCGTTATTATGGCAGATATTGTAGTAATTCCAAATATAGTCTACAAAAAGTACTATCTATCACGCGCTGAAAAATACTGATAAAGCACCTGCAATTATAGATAACATTCAACATAGCAAACAAACGAATTAAGTTTTGGGTTATTACTGAGATTTCATCTCCTGAATACCATCCTGTTTGATGTTATATGTTCGTAGATGTATAGTTTACATTGCTATCATGTATTATACCTAGTTCATACTAGTTTTATACATTATGTTTGTCGATATTGTGACTATAGGTTTACATACACAATACAGAAGGTTTCTTCCATGCTGGACTGGGAGCGAAAGTAAAACATAGAATGTGCCAGCTGCATTTCCTCCCGGGCATGCTGTAAAAACCAGCTAACGGATCCGAGAGATTCAGTATATTGTAATTTAGGCGATGGGCTGACAACCTGTCACTACAGCAATATACCTACAGATCTATCTTGGATGATCCTCTAAACTTTGTCAGACGTGGCGGAACGACCTTTGTTTAGGACGTTTACGCTCTGCCTACTTCATTAGGGATAAAGGCGTGATTATATGTATGTATGTATGTACAGAAGGTGAATATAGTACGAGTACGTTCCGAAAAAGGACAACACCTATGAAATAAAACAACTTGAATTCCAAACTTCAACAACACCAATTTTTTTAAAATAACTCTTACTTATTTCTGAAAAGGTGGTGGTGATTTTCTAGCCCTTTTGATTGATACTCTTTAATATAGTAGGTTAGGTACACCTGGTTATGTAATTTCACATAATAAATCGAGGAAATTACTTAATTATAAATTCAATCACTAACCAACAAAAACTTGTTTGTTTGACGGATCATAATTTTTTGTAGCACAAAACAATCTTGTGTTGGTGTTTTTGTCTCTATTTTCTGAGAAAACTGTTATTTTGAACCTTAAATTTCTGTTGCCTATTACGTACGATTGAAGCTCTTTAAGATATACCTCAGCTAAGCACTCTTTCAAGGCTTTTGCCTAACGACAGCAAGATTGTGCAATAGATAAGAGCCGCCAATATATATTTTGGGCGTGGCTCTTTTATTTGTCGAGCCTCTACCTACTTTACTAGGGATACTTGGATTTATTTTTAGGGATTAATCAGACTCCATGCTCCTTTCTTGACTAATTATAAAATCACGCCATAGGTATAAGATGTTCTTCCATGCTGGCCTGGGAGCAAGAGGAAAACATAGAATGTGCCAGCTGCATTTCCTCCCTGGCATGCTGTAAAAACCAGCTAAGGGATCCGAGGGTTTCTGTATTATGCAATTCAGGCGATGGGCTGACAACCTGTCACTACAGCAATATACCTAAAAATCTATCATAAATAATCCTCAAAAACTTGTTAGACGTGGCGGAACGACCTTTGTTTAGGTCGTTTACGCTCTGCCTACCCCATTAGGGATAAAGGCGTGATTATATGTATGTATGGTATAAGATGGTGTCGTAGTTTTCAGCCAATCAAACTAACTCAGATTATAACATACATACATCTTCCATGCTGGACTGGGAGAGATAGAAAAACATAGAATGTTCCAGCTGCCCTTCCTCCCGGGCATGCTGTAGAAGACAGCAAAAGGGACTCGAAGGTTACAGTGTATTATAATTTAGGCGATGGGCTGACAACCTGTCACTACACATTAGCAATACACATTACAATCTAAAATTGCCCTCAATTTTTGTCAGACGCGGCGAAAGCGCCTTTTACGAGGCGTTTAACGCTCTGCCTACCCCGTAAGGGATAAAGGCGTGATTTTATGTTTGTATGTATAACATACATACATAACATACATAAAATCACGCCTTTATCCCTTACGGGGTAGGCAGAACGTAAAACGCCTCCTAAAAGGTGCTTTCGCCACGTCTGACATAAATTGAGGATAAATTTTAGATTGTAATGTGTATTGCTGTAGTGACAGGTTGTCAGCCCATCGCCTAAATTACAATACACTGTAACCCTCGATTCCCTTTTGCTGACTTCTACAGCATGCCCGGGAGGAAGGGCAACTGGAACATTCTATGTTTTTCTTTCTCTCCCAGCCCAGTATGGAAGATGTATGGAAGATGTATGTATAACATACATATCGCAAAAGCTCATCTATCTTCACTATCGTATTTTAGGCACCCTTGTTAGCTGTTGTTTATCATCCGATGATAAGTAGATATTCGTATCCATTATATCCGTTTACTATCTGTATCGTATTGTGTTTCACAGCAGGGCTAGTGATAGTGTGAAGGATACTATTGTGTTGGTAGCATCATGCCATGTTATTGACTTATCCGTCCGATAAACTCTTGCAGTGAGGTTATACGGGGCGTCCCGCAGACTGATATTGGTTGCTCAGTCAACGGAACTCAAAAACCACCAGCAGGATTTTTTTCAGGATGTGAAACATTTTTTTTAGTTTCGAATACAAATTGACTCATCGAGTTGTTCACAATGTTTGGGTAAATTTATTTTATCATCTCCTGAATGAATTTCCCGGTGATTGTTGTTCAGTTTCGTTGACTGAGCAACCCCTATCAGTTCGCTGGACGCTGTCTCCTACACCCGGTATTGTAGAGGTAGTAAGAGCTGGTTGGTCGGGAGTTATAGCTTTATTCTCTTCTCTACGATTATGAGCACACTCAAAAGATTCAATTTTATAAAAACCTCAAAATGGTGGGGTTGTCAGGTACATGAACTGCGATAGCTGTTTCAATTCGCTATTTAACTATACTAGTCATTGATTAGTAATCAATATTATAAAGAGGAAAGATTTGTTTTTTTGTGTGTATGTATATACATACAGTCACGCCTTTGTCCCTAATGGGGTAGGCAGAGTGTAAACGACCTAAACAGAGGTGTGTGTGTGTATGTTTGTTTGAACGAATGGACCTTAAGACCGATTTCAAAAAATCTTACACCATTGGAAAGCTACGTTCACCCTGAGTAGCATAGGCAACTCTTTTTTACCACGGGAAAGTGCATCATTTCCACGGAAAAACTTATTTAGCAGCGGGTGACACCGCTGACAGAAAGCTAGTTTGGAATAAATAGATACTGGTTTACACGTCACTAAATTTATCAATTACAAAATTTAAAGTCACGTTCAAAATGATCAGTAATAAAGATAAAAAATAATAATAGATATTTTTGTACATACATTCACATAAGTACTTGGTTTGGCTATTGCGCCAAGTAACAATAAGATTAGCAGACTACATACGATTGTTATCATCATATCGAAAGACTATTATGATAATAACAGTGACTAATATTTGCCATCCGACGAACCTTTACTATGAGAAAGTAGCCTTTGTGAACTAGAAACACCTAAGGTTTTGTCACGCATTGCTCCGTCATAGATGTTATGAACCCTTCGGTCAGTTGATTGGTAATTAGTACTAACAAAGGAACAAAGCGTATGACAGGCTGTAGTTATTAGTCACCGATGCTTACATTCTGTTTATGGTAAAAGCTGTAGTTCGTCAGCTGGGTGAGTGTGACTCGGCGGCTGGTGGTGTCGCGATGCTTGCACTAGTGTGCTTACATTCGATGCCGCATCCGCTGCGCTTCCGATAAGGATGACTCAACGCAGGCGCCAGACACTCATTTAGTGCGTATATGCTGAAAGCCACTGAAAGCCTACTGTAGGACACGAGCCTTCTTCTATTGTGATCTCACTGCTGTTTTCGTTATTTGCGGATAGATTTTGATAGCTTTTGTGTTTGTGGAGTCAGAATGTAAGATCAATTCTAAGATCTGAAATTGTTCGGAGGAATTTGGCGTATAAATGCTATCGGTCGTAAAGACTGGAGATTGTTCCAGACAGACTAAATTAGTTTGCTATGTTATCAGGAGTTTAACATTGTTTTGACTGACAGTGATATCGCATTTGATGAACCTTGGTGAAGTTGTCTGTTTGGGTATCGAATAAGTCTAGCGCCGTCTCTGTCCGAATGACATAGGCGTTCGATTCGCGCTGATCGCGGCAATGCGAGCCAGGTCATTCATTGGCGAGCCTAATCAACGGTGTCAGCGGATTTTCATTGAAGCGGATGTTGTTATGTGTTCGCTATACACGCGATCAGTCCGCTCGGGCCCGCGAAACCAGCAAGTCGCGTCGTCACACCAGCGCCGCATGACCGCTATCGGGTCTCGTTTACACAGATAAAAACAAAAACATACCCGGAACCGGCGCAGTAGCCGCCATTACTCATAGCCGGATAAATATTTGTTGTAATTTCAAATGGACGCTATTTGCTAATCGATTGATGCACGAGACCTCTGTCAACAGTGATAACAGTGTCAATATTTGGAGTTATTAAATCACCTGCTGCGATTATTGGTATCTTGAGGCGCTTCTCGATCAGTCATCAGTGGTGTTTGTGTGTGGGTGGTTCGTGGTAGAATGCCGGTGCTGGGCTACGAGATGTCGTCCCAGCAGTGTCCGATGGGCTACGGGGCGGGGGCGGAGTACCTGCCGCACGCGCCGGTGCAGGCGCAGGCGCCGATGTCCTGGGAGAAGGCCCCGGCGAGCCCCTACTTCATGCACCGGAGCCCCATCGACGACAGGCTCAACACCAATCTTACGTATAGAGAAGGTGTGTTGTGTTTTTATGTGCAGTGCTATCAATTTGGTGATTGAATGTGATTTTCGCAATATTTGCTGTAGTTGCAATTTGGATCGAAAAGTTTTTAGTAGGTACCGGTATTGTTGCCTAGCATAGATATTTCTACTTCTTCACCTATCGTCCTCTTCGATATATATTCTTTAGAACCAGCAAACCACCCGATTAACCCTGATGCTACGAAACCATCAGGTCAAAAATGTTTATCCTCTAAATAGTGTACCTAATAGGACTAACACTATTCTTATACAATTAATCCACAGATTGCTATTAGGGATTGGTTCCGTATTGTTACTATTTGAATACGACTGCGATTTGTCACACTTCTGTTAAAAACAAACATAGATTTGTAAATAGGAAGACGGATAACCCAAATATATTCGACCTACACGTCACTAAAACTATGCAGCATCATAATTGTTATATTCCTCAACCTTTATCCAATAAATACGCACCACATGTTTTTGTATGGATGCCAAAACCGTGTTCAGATAAATATTTTTCAAATAATTCCAATATATTTTTATCAAGAATGTAATATCAATGTTCTTTTTGACGTCGAATATTTCTTCAAAACATCTTAATTTCATACGAGTATGTTTGTCTAGCAAAAACTTTAGGTACCAGTTTTTTGTATAAGTTTCGAGCTATTAAGCGTTTATTTTGTGGTTAGGTATAAGAAGTACACATCATGATGATTGACGTCAAAATCCTTCAAAAACTAGTTTTTGTGGTTTTACCCATACTTTTAGAGGACAGGACAACTTGATTTTGTCGAATCTTGATGTTCGTATGACACGCAAACTTGATTTCCCTGTTATATAATTCAATATCATATCAATTGCATATCCCATTAGGGATAAAGGCGTGATGTATGTATTTTAATTATATTTTTTGATTTATAATTGTACCTCGGAGATAGACACGTTAAATAGAGCGAAGTAGAAAGAAAAAACGAAGAAGGCAGACCCCCCCATCAGATGGGAATAATAATTGCCAAGGAAACAGAGAGAGATAATGGTACCTCTTTTAGAGATTTTAAATTAAACAAAAAAAAAATAACCCATGTCTTTCTAAAAAAACCGCCTATTTAAATAAATGAAACTTACGTACCTAATCTTAATTACTCATAGTTTTGTTTATATTAATACCACTAACCACTCCACCTTTCGGCGCACTGCTTATCAATTTTGTCAAGGTCAGAAATACGACTACATAATCAACTTATTTATGCCTATCTTTCTTTACCTATAATTGACTGATACTAGAAAAACTTCCATCAAGAAACAGTTTCACACACTTACATAATGCACATGGGACGCAAAGTGATTTATTGCATGTTATTGCAACTGCAGCTCGGTGCATTGATAACAAAGCAGAGATGTCACCGGTGCTGCGTTATCGAGAATTATTGCTAAGCTGAGTAATATTCTGTAATAAAATAACATTTGATAATAATCTTCCATGCTGGACTGGGAGCGAGAGAAAAACATAGAATGTACCAGATGTATATCTTCCCGGGCATGCTGTAGAAACCAGCTGAGGGATCCGAGGGTTCATGTATATTGCAATTTAGGCGATGGGCTGACAACCTGTCTCTACAGCAATATACTTTTGGGTCGTTCACGCTCTGCTTACCCCATTAGGGATAAAGGCGTGATTGTATGTATGTATGTATGATAATATTAAAGGTATTCGAATCCGGTTTTACATAAATGAGGTAAAGAACCAATGATGTATTTGCTTCTATGTAATGTATAAGCAATCTATTTGAGTGTTGAGTAACTCCTTATTGTACATAAAACATAGGTATCCAATATCCATTTACTAAATCAATTTTTAAAGATAATATTATACGCAAAGGCGGTCTTCTCGAAATTTCACAGACAATCTTTGGGTAGAGTTTGCGTAGAAAGCAGAACCGTGGACGAATACAGTCTAATCATCATCATCTCCCGTCGCCTTATCCCGTATCTCAGGGTCGGCTACCTAATCTAGGCGATTGTGCGAGAGTACTGGTTTTACATAGAGCGAGTGCCATCTGACCTCCACAAGCCAGAGAGGAAACCAGACCCAATCTTAGATTACGTCAGAGTTTTCATGCCGCCAATGCCTAGCACTGGCCTCTGATATGGCTTAACAACTAATATCTACGGTATTTAACGATATTAACCGGGACCAACGGTTTAACCTGCCTTCCGAAGCACGGAAAAGCGCCAAATAAACGTACATATGAAATTCGAAAACCGAAAAACACATTGGTACGTGGTGGTACGTGGTGGGACGATCTCCCGCTGAGGAGGCAGCGGCCCTGTACACTACACCATCGTGCTCTAGTCGTAAATATGAAATGTAAAATCTAAAGAGCTTTCTTCTTTTTTTACCATCCATACAATCTTCCATTTATTTTCTTTTTTTATTTCTTTGCTTCCATGCTGGCTTGCGAGCGAAAGGAAAACGTAGAATGTGCCAGCTAAATTTCTTCCCGCGCATGCTGTAAAAACCAGCTAAGAGATCTGACTTCTTCTTCTTCTTAGCGAGTGGATTCTCGAGTCGAACGATCTGACGGTTTCAGATGGGCTGACAACCTGTCACTAAGCAATATAGCTACAAATATATCTTAAATAACCCTCAAAACTTTATCAGACGTGGCGAAACGACCTTTATTTCGGTTTTTTACGCTCTGTTGTTTACCCCATTAGGGATAAAGGCATGTTTATATGTATGTATATACGATCTTCAATCTTCCTCTCTTTGTTACAGATAGTGATATGCAACTGGAGACAAGCAGTAGCGAGGCGAGCGCAGCAAGTTCCACTGCGTTATCACAGCACTGCGCTATCTGTGGTGATAGAGCGACAGGGAAACACTACGGAGCATCTTCCTGTGATGGCTGCAAAGGATTCTTCCGTCGAAGCGTGCGCAAGAACCATCTCTACACTTGCAGGTAGCTATATCATTGTTGTATGAGATCCGTGCCGAGTGTAACAAGTTCCACAGTGTTATCACAGCACTGCGCGATCTGTGGCGTCCGGGCCAAAGGGAAACATTACGGAGCATGTTCCTGTGACAGGAGCAAAGGATTCTTCCGTCGAAGCGTTCGCACAAATCAGCTCTAAACTTGCAGGTAACTATATCATTGTTCTATGCTATCTGTGGCGATACGAGGTTAATGTGATATCTGTGGTGATAGAGCGACAGGGAAAACTACGGAGCATCTTCCTGTGATGGCTGATTCTTCCGTCAAAGCGTGCGCAAGAACCATCTCTACACTTGCAGGTATCTATATCATTGTTGTATGAGATCTACAGAGCAGCGAGGCGAGTGCAGCAAGGTCCACTGCGTTATCACAGCACTGCGCGATATGTGGCGACCGGGCGACAGGGAAACATTACATCTGTGGCGATTATACAAGGTTAGTGCAGCAAGTTCCATACTGTTATCACAGCACTGTGCGATCTGTGGCGACCGAGCTACAGGGAAACACTACGACTTCTTTCGTCGCATAGTGCGCAAGAACCATCTCTACACTTGCAGGTAACTATTTCATTGTTATATGCGATCTACAGAGTAGCGAGGCGAGCGAAGGATGTTCCATAGAGTTATCACAGCACTGTGCGATCTGTGGCGACAGAGAAACATTACGGGGTGTCTTCCAGTGACGGGTGTAAGGGCTTCTTTAGACACAGTGATCACAAGAAACATTTCTACACGAGCGCGAATTCGCAGATTGCAGCGACCGGACAATGGGGAAATAATATGTCGCTTGGTGTCGTGGATTAACTGTAGTTTCGGATAAATATGAACTAGATAAATAAGCTGTAAGATCAAAAGCTACACATTGAAAAAATAATAGTTTATTTCTTCACGAGACGTGCAAGTTGTGTTTACACTAAAAAAATACATCTTTATTGTAATAATCTTTTTTATGAGTACCAATAATAATTAAGAGCAAATAAGTTGAAAATGTTCTATAAATTTTATTTAAACCTGCACTTAATGCATTAATTTAATCTACATCATTTACATTAATATTTTTTATTAGTATGATGCAATGCGGAAAATCTGTATTTTTCTAATTTGCATTAAGATATTCTTCCGCTAAACGACACCAGTTTTTATTATAAATCTAATAATAGTTTAATAAAAGTTGTTTTACACATTATAATAAGCCAATAGATTTTAGATACCTATTAAAACCAGAGCAGATAATGGACCCACATCCGTGTTTTGTTGCATTGCAGCAGCGGTGTCGAAGTTTTTTTAAAATCAGTTTTGTTTCAACATTCTTTGATAACTTGGAGGGATTAAATAATGGTTAATTATTTTTGTCTGAAATCCTACAAACTATCGTGTAGGGTTTCTATATCAATCATACTAGTTTTAAACATACTTAGATTAAAACACGTTTACATCCCTAATGGGGTAACAAAGTGTCAAATGGCAAGATTTAAGAAAAGGGTATCTTCTGGGTGAGAGACTTCGTCTCTATCGCTTCCGACCTAGACTGGAGTCAAGCTTTGTTACATTACTAATATTATATTTTTACCTTGTTTCAGATTTAGCCGAAATTGCGTAGTGGACAAAGACAAAAGAAATCAGTGCAGATACTGTAGGCTAAGGAAATGTTTCAAAGCGGGCATGAAGAAAGAAGGTAAGCATTCACATCTATAGTCATGCTTCTATCCCTTACAGGATAGGCAGAGCGTCTTAGCCCAGTAAAAGTCGTTTACGCTACGTCTAGTCTGACAAATATTGTGATTCATTATTTCATCTGAATACATAATATAAGAATATTACAAAAATTAAGATGGAAATGTGTATTGACTATTGGCATATTGTCAGGTGTCAGTCCATAGCTTAAATACGCTATTTGCCTACTAGTCAAATCAGAAACTTTTTACGAAATGTCAATAACGCTTTTTTGTTTGAAAATAGTGGGTTATGACGTCACTCGCCAGTAAATATTGACTAGTCAGATCAATAACTACTATATTTTTAAATCGCGATATTTTTTTAAATGATGAATGACTTCCAAAGTATTTTTAGCCATCAGTTTTAAGTATAAACGTGTTGAATTTAATTAGCCGCCCAGTCAACATGCCTATTGCAATACATTGAAACCCTTACCCTAAATCATTTTACTGTTTTTTTATACTGAAATCAATAAGCATAAGCTGAGCATACACTGTGTATTATGTTGTGATAATCATTATGATTATGATTTATGACGTAGGTGAGTTTTCCTCGTACGCTTTAACGAAAGATATCCTTATACGTGATATAATGATATTTACGTCATTAGATAGTTAAATAATGTGTGACGTAAATCTATTAATCTGTCTTACCACGTATTACTGCCTTTTGAAATATCGGGTGTAAGGGACAGCGTCCTGCAAACTGATAGGGGTTGCTCAGTCAACGAAACTGAACAACTTTCGTTCACCAGAAGATTCTTCCAGGAGATATATTTTTTTACTTTCCCACACAATGACCACCCCGATCAGACAGTTTGTATGAAAAAAGCAAAAAGTAATTTTCATAACCTAAAAGTTTTTTTTTGTCATAGTTTCGTTGTCTGAATGGTAGGTATGTTAGGTATGTTGCTGTAGTGACAGGTTGTCAGCCCATCGCCTAAATTACAATATACTGAAACCCTCGGATCCCTTAGCTGGATTTTACAGATGGCACATTCTATGTTTTTCTCTTGCTCCCAGACCAGCATGGAAGAAAACGAATGATGATGATGAGTTTCGTTGTCTGAGCAATCCCTATCAGTTTGCGGGACGCTGTCACATACTACCCGTACATTTACTGGCTTGTTTATAAAGTGAGACTAAAGGTTAGACAGAACTATGGCGTATGGCGATACTGCGCGACAAAATCTATCGGAATATATATGAACCTGACATTGCCGCTTCGTGCAGCGCCGCGCCGCTCCGCTGCAGCTAAAGCGCTGCTTCAGTACGGTTCCTCATACATTTTCATACAAAGAATCATTGTCGCGCAGTATCGCGCCGCGCCGCTGCGTTGGAACGTGAAATATTCATGAAAATGTTTGTATTTCAGGCACAATTAATATAAAACTGATGGCGCCACGTTTGCGCCACTGTTCGCTCCTTAAGAATGACTCACCTAAACATGTGGCATAATTTCCTAGTTCCATACTGGGTGTAAGGGACAGCGTCTCGCAAACTGATAGGGGTTGCTCAGTCAACGAAGCTGAACAACTATCACCAGGAAATTCTTTCAGGAGAGATTCTCCCCATACAAAATGACCACCTCGATCAGACAATTTGTATGAAAAAGCAATTCAGCTGCTGACAATTGTTCAGTTTCGTTGACTGAGCAACGCGGGACGCTGTCCCTTACAACCCGAATGACTGAACTAGCGAAGTTCACGAACCGTTTATCAACACTCCGTCAATTTTATCTCTTTGCCAGGAGGAATGCGCCACCAATTATTTCTCACTACATATAATTGGCGCGAAATAAACATATTTCATCATATGCTACACTATCGGAGAACTGTAAACACAATGGTGTTGATTCTGTTATAGACAAAACTAAACTCATTTTAGTTCTGTCCTGTCACTTTCTAAAATTTGAATATAATAGGGATAGAAATACAACTGCTTATTATAATCAAATGAATGTGTCAGCTGCTTTTACTCACGGGCACGCTGTAAAAAGCTAAGGGATCCGAGAATTTCAGTATATTGCAATTTAGGCGATGGGCTGACAACTTGTCGCTATAACAATATACCTGCAAATCTATCTTGAATAGCCCTTGAATCTTTGTCAGACGTGACGGAGCTACCTTTGTTTGGGTCGTTTGCACTCTATCTACCCCATTAGGGATGGACCCGTGATTATGTGTATGTATGTATTTCAAAATCACTACATAGTATAAAACAAAGTCGCTTTCTCTGTCCCTATATCCCTATGTATGCTTAGATCTTTAAAACTACGCAACGGATTTTGATGCGGTTTCTTTTAATGGATAGAGTGATTCAAGAGGAAGGTTTATATGTATAATACATGCGTAATATAGTAGAGAAACACTGATGATTTCCGTGCGAAGCCGGGGCCGGTCGCTAGTAACGTATATAACGCTTTTAATAAGACACCATCTAGCACGCACTAATAGTATAACGTTACTTTGGCGGAATTATAATCAGCTGTTGTAATTCTGTCTCTATTATATTCAAATTTTAGAAAGTGACAATACCAAACTAAAATAAGTAAGTTGTGTCTACAACGTAATCAGCACCGTTATTACTCTTATTTATACGATATACCTACAAAATATTGTAAATCGTTGTTTGTTATTATGTCTAATTGGTATTTATCATTGATTCGATTATTTAATAATATTTATTGGTCTGGAATTGCGGCTCATAAAGTATAAATAGGAACAAATTAGTCAGATAATTTTAATCTTATAAGTAACACTAACAAGTACTCAAGTAACAAAATTGAAAAAGTTTTCTACCAAAAATGTCTTAGTTATAAATGATTAGTACATAAAACAAAACAATGACACAGCACAGTAACAGTTAAATAATTTTCGTTACGCCTTATTTCCTTAGTTAAATATTTATATTTAATTAAAATAATTAGTCATAGATTCCATTTTAAAAGCATATGACAACAGTACTGGAATTTTTACTAAGCTGGCTTCCGTTGCGTCTGTTTCTACGAATCGATACTCCTTTATTCATAGTAATTATACGTTTTCCGCAATAGTATTCTATGTAGTCATCTCGGACGTAAAATCGCTCTCAATATATCACGTTTCAGTGTAATTTTCAATGGAAAATATTTTGTTATTTTGCAAAACCGCAAATCCATACGTAATTAGATTTTTAAGCTACAAACAAATTAATGTCAATAACCTAATATACCAAGAGATTTACTGCTAATTATTAGGTGTTATTTTATTGCTTTTAATAAGGAAAACGTGTTTAAGTGCCTTTGCAAATCTTAGGTTTTGATGGTTTTGTTCATAAAAATATAGAGGATTTTATTAATATTTTATTTAAATTTGCTCTCGTTGTTACGCTTCTAAACGTCCAGATAGGCTTTTAAAGTCAAATATGTTTGAAACTTGAAAGTATTTCTCTCTCTTTCTAGCCGTGCAGAACGAGCGAGACCGCATCAACTGTCGGAGGCCATCGTATGAAGAGCCGACTCAAGCCAACGGTCTTTCCGTCGTGTCGCTTCTCAACGCTGAACTACTCAGCAGGAAAGTCATAGATGAGGTAAACCACGAATATTCACAACAGTAGTTACAGTCTAACGGTTGCTCAGTCAACGATACTGAACAACTTTCACCAAGAAATTCTTTCAGGAAGTGAGGATAAAAATTGGCTTTTCCAAACAAAATGTCCACCTCGATCCGACTATTTGTATGGAAAAGCCAAGGAAGGAAGTTGTTCAATGTTGTTGACTGAGCAACCCCTATCAGTTTGTGGGACGCTGTCCCTTAGACCCCATATAGAAAGACCCGAAAATTTTCGTGGTTGTACTAAAATGAGACTTAGGTCCACGAAACAATGTCTAGCCAGCCCGGAAGCACCGGCCCGGTGTTCCATAAATATTTATTTGTTTTACATGTTTCTTCCATGCTGGACTGGGAGAGATAGAAAAACATAGAATGTTCCAGCTTGCCCTTCCTCCCGGGCATGCTGTAGAAGTCAGCAAAAGGGATTCGAGGGTTACAGAGTATTGTAATTTAGGCGATGGGCTGATAACCTGTCACTACAGCAATACAAATCATCACAATCTAAAATTTGCTCTCAATTTTTGTCAGACGTTGCGAAAGCGCATGTTACGAGGCGTTTTACGCTCTGCCTACCCCGTAAGGGATAAAGGCGTGATTTTATGTATGTTGTTAAAACAACAACACATGAACATGAAGCAAGGTACCGAGAAAATATAAGAATATATGGTTTTGCAATTTTGTGAAACAATACATTTTCATGTTCCCTTTGTCGGATTCTTCTAAGCAAATTAAGTGTATGAGGAATAATAATAATAGTCCTCCCACCGATTTTCAGTGATGACGGCCAATCTCCCAGAGATCGGCCAACTGCGAAGGACTAGTGTTTAGTGCCCAAGCGTTTACGCTACACACAGGTGCACTCTCTATTCCTTCAATATCTTATTCTGATGGGACAGATTCACTGACACGACCAAAGAGAAATCAGGCGCAGGACCGACAATTTACATGCCCATCCGACAGCATGGATCATCTTACTTTTCCGACAATCAGTTGATCAGCCTGCAATGTCCTAACCAAACTAGCAACAATAACACAAAATCATTGTCCCCCGCCGGGAATCAAACCCGGGACCGCTTCGAGATCCCATGGCTCAGACCGCTCGATTTATGAGGAATAGAAAAGGCGGAAAAAGAGATTTAAGTAGACTCATCACAACATTCTCTGTTAACTTGCCATTTCATACTCTGTGGACACAGGCTCAAAGGGATAAGTCCTGGAGTCGTATTTTTGAACCGCTCGTATCCGAATTCGCATACGAAAAAACAACATTCGCATACGAAATCTCAAAATCACTATTTTTGAGTACTCATTCGTATGCGACTCTGCAACGAGTGGTACTTTCTACTATTCGAAACTTAAGTAGTCTATGATCACGACAATGACACAGACAATCATTTGACAAGTGGCACTATAACTTTTTAATTTACTTGAATTTACGTTCCGTTTTTCTGCGATTCATTTCCGGTTTTTCAAATCAACGATTTTTGTTAGTGGTAGTAGTGGTATAGTAGGTGTATTTCTGCGTAGAACGAAAACAATTTATGCGATTAGACTTTATTGGCAACACAGATTTCTACTGCTTCAAAAATACGTAAACTCAAGCTAACGGACAAGATATGCAGTAATGTAAACGCCGAAAGTGCTTGTGTAATATGTTTAGTACCAATTATATGTAATGAAGCAATGCAATAACTTCACATGTATGTTAAGAAATAAAAGGTTTCATTAACACTTGAATGTTGAAGACAAGTATGATATAACATCTACTTACATATATGTATATTCAAATATTTGTAAAGCTTGTGTTTACCTATCAATATACGGGGTGTAAGGGACAACGTCCCACAAACTGTTAGGGATTGTTCAGTCAACGACACTGAACAACTTCCTCCAGAAATTTATTTCAGGAATTGAAAAAAAAATTGTCTGTTCGAGGTGGACATTTTATATGGTTTTTTTTTCATTTCTTGAAAGAATTTCTCTGTGGAAGTTCTTTAGTATCGTTGACTGAGCAACCCCTATCAGTTTGAGGGACGTTGTCCCTAACACCCGGTATAAGGATATTTTTTTATTCTGGTTGTACTGGATTTAACTGGTTCTTAAACAGACTTTTGCAAATAAAATAGCAGCTTACTATCTTACAACGCGTTATTTTTTTTAAACATTGTTCAATACATTTTATTTTTAGTAGAAAATCTCAGTATTTTTATGAGTTCTTTCTTATTATTTAACACATGTCACTACGGCGAACTTGAAGTGATTTATTCAAGCAAACATTATCGTACCTACTTCGGGCAGCTGAGCCAAACAAAGGCTCGATCATTCACATCATCCATCTCCCTAGCCTTTATCCCGTATCACATGGGATCGGCTACCTAATCTAGGGGATTGAACGAGGGTACTGGTTTTTACACAGAGCGACTGCCATCTGACTTCCGCAACCCAGAAGGGAAACTAGACCCAATCCTACATTAGGTCAGAGTTTTCTAGCCGCCAATGCTTAGCACTGGCCTCTATATGGCTTAACGACCAATATCTACGGTATTAAACGATATTAACCGGGACCAACGGCTTAACGTTTCTTCCAAAGCACGGAAAAAGCGCCGAATAAACGTATATATAAAATTCAAAAACCGAAAAACACATTGGTTCGTGGTGGGATTCGAACCACGACCTCCCGCTCAGGAGGCAGCGGCCCTATCCACTACACCATCGGGCTCTAGATCATTCACATCCACAGCCATAATTATACTATTAAAAAAACTGGCATTAATTCCCAACTATTGCCCACAGACAAACAACACAACAGACGCGGAAATAAGCAACCGCAAGCTGGCCCAGATCAACGACGTGTGCGACTCCATCAAACAACAGCTGCTCATATTAGTGGAGTGGGCGAAATACATCCCCGCCTTCACAGAGCTGCATCTCGATGACCAGGTAAAGTATATATATTCTTTATTGTATTAAAATGTGAATTTAATTAGAATGTGCCAGCTGCATTTCCTTCCGGGCATGCTGTAAAAACCAGCTATGGGATCCGAGGGTTTCAGTATATTGCAATTTTGGCGATGGGCTGACAACCTGTCACTGCAGCAATATACCTACAAATTGAACTTAAATAACCCTCAAATTTTTGTCAGACATGGCGAAACGACCTTTGTTTAGGTCGTTTACGCTCTGCCTACCCCATTAGGGATAAAGTTGTGATTATATGTATGTATTGTAAGCTATTATTTTATTGTGTTGTTTTGTGTTTCTCCGAATACGCGTGTTCTCTTGTGTTTGTACATCCTCCCCAGCTTGTATTTGCTTCACTAAGTGTCATTGGCACAATTGTGATTACACAAAAAACATTAATTAAGGTTAACTTATTAAACATACATACACATAATCACGCTTTTATCCCTAATGGGGTAGGCAGAGCGGAAACGACATAAACAAAGGTCGTTCCGCCACGTCTGACAAAGTTTTGAGGATTATATAAGATAGATTTGTAGATATATTGCTGAAGTGACAGGTTGTCAGCCCATCGCCTAAATTACAATACACTGAAACCCTTTGGATCCCTTAGCTTGTTTTTGCGGCATGCACGGGAGGAAAATCAGCTGGCATATTCTATGTTTTTCTCTCGCTCCCAGTCCAGCATGGAAGTAACTTATTAACTTATTAAAAAGTAAGAATAAGATAAAACGAAGGGAGGGCCGCAAAGTGCGAGTTTCTAATGCTTCTTCTTCATTGTGATATAGTTTTATTTTATTTTGTGACATAGATTTAATTTTATTTATAATAGACTCGCTTGTGACTTTCTAAAAGTGTTCTTAGGAATCTATTATGAAATAAATTATTTGACTTTTGACTTTTGGTGTCAATAATGGATGCGTTGTCGTCAGGTTGCGCTACTACGCGCGCACGCCGGCGAACACTTGCTCCTGGGCTGCGCGCGCCGCTCCCTGCACCTCAAGGATGTGTTGCTGCTCGGCAACAACTGCATCATCACCAAACACAACGTCGGTGAGTGCTATTTCCTCATCAACAGTTTATAGCAGTCTACTACCACAGAATATATAATAGTACTACATACAGAATGGACATTCACCTCCCCTCCCCAGTCCGACATACGTCACACTCCGCGCCGGATTGTGGGCTACGTTGAGCGTACGCTTAGCGGGTATGGCGCGCGCATGTTTTCCAGTGTAACGGGAATAATAAAGTTTTGTTTTTCAAAGATGGTTTCTACCACAAAATATGACTCCAATAGAAACTTTTTTAGATTCCACAATGATTAGATACGGTAAGTACAAAATATGCAATCTAATCTATTCTAACTATTCAGTTACAGTGAACTACTTTAAAACGTTAATCAAGTGATGATTATGACCGGTATAACTAATTTTGTCAACCTTTATAACACGCACACAAACACATGCCAAGTGCAACATGCCGTCTGTCGATGTGTGATCAAAATGACATGACAGTTAGGAGTGTCCGAGCTGTGCTACTACTGTGCATATAGGCTTCTCGTAGGCCCGATGTACGGCTTTGCATCTAGTTTCTGCCAACCACCAAGCCAAGCCCAGGTTATTTCGTTTCATCTGGCAGGTCGGCGTTTTTCATTTATTAAAAAAAATACTCTGATTTGCCTTAACATATACCTTAAGAACAATATTGCTCCATCGGCCATCACTTCTGCGAAACCGGTCATGACAGCGTTCTGCTGTTGGTACGTCTGTCTCCAGCGCATAACACGCTGATAAACTTTATATTTTGAGAGTTTTTAATAAGCCCAGTCGAGAGACTGTTACATACATACATACATAATCACGCCCTTTCCCCTAATGGAGTAGGCAGAGCGTAAACGACCTAAACAAAGGTCGTTCCGCCACGTCTGACAAACTTTTGAGGGTTATTTAAGATAGATTTGCAGGTATACTGCTGTAGTGACAGGTTGTCAGCCCATCGCCTAAATTACAATATACTAATAACCCTCTGATCCCCTAGCTGGTTCCTAAAGCATGCCCGGGAGGAAATGCAGCTGGCACATTATAAGTTTTTCTCTCGCTCCCAGTCCAGCATGGAGAGACAGTTGGTGAGGGGAAAGCTCCATCCCAGAAACATACGTAAATATTCAGCCTAAAGCAACTGGTGATTTATTGCAGACGGTCGCATGGACATTGACATCAGCATGATCGGCATGCGCGTGATGGACGAGATCGTGAAGCCGCTGCGGGAGATCGCCATCGACGACACCGAGTTCGCGTGTCTCAAGGCCATCGTGTTCTTCGACCCGAGTGAGTTTTTTATTCATTTGTTTCTAGACAGGAATCTAGCCGTTTTGCTCATAGACATCAGCATGATGGACGAGATCGTGAAGCCGCTGTGTCTCAAGGCCATCGTGTTCTTCGACCCGAGTGAGTTTTTTACTTTTATTTATTTCTAGACAGGAATCTAGCCGTTTTGCTCATAGACATCGGCATGATAGGCATGCGCGTGATGGACGAGATCGTGAAGCCGCTGCGGGAGATCGCCATCGACGACACCGAGTTTGCGTGTCTCAAGGCCATCGTGTTCTTCGACCCGAGTGAGTTTTTTATTCATTTATTTCTAGACAGGAATCTAGCCGTTTTGCTCATAGACATCAGCATGATGGACGAGATCGTGAAGCCGCTGTGTCTCAAGGCCATCGTGTTCTTCGACCCGAGTGAGTTTTTTACTTTTATTTATTTCTAGACAGGAATCTAGCCGTTTTGCTCATAGACATCGGCATGATAGGCATGCGCGTGATGGACGAGATCGTGAAGCCGCTGCGGGAGATCGCCATCGACGACACCGAGTTCGCGTGTCTCAAGGCCATCGTGTTCTTCGACCCGAGTGAGTTTTTTATTCATTTGTTTCTAGACAGGAATCTAGCCGTTTTGCTCATAGACATCAGCATGATGGACGAGATCGTGAAGCCGCTGTGTCTCAAGGCCATCGTGTTCTTCGACCCGAGTGAGTTTTTTACTTTTATTTATTTCTAGACAGGAATCTAGCCGTTTTGCTCATAGACATCGGCATGATAGGCATGCGCGTGATGGACGAGATCGTGAAGCCGCTGCGGGAGATCGCCATCGACGACACCGAGTTCGCGTGTCTCAAGGCCATCGTGTTCTTCGACCCGAGTGAGTTTTTTATTCATTTATTTCTAGACAGGAATCTAGCCGTTTTGCTCATAGACATCAGCATGATGGACGAGATCGTGAAGCCGCTGTGTCTCAAGGCCATCGTGTTCTTCGACCCGAGTGAGTTTTTTACTTTTGTTTATTTCTAGACAGGAATCTAGCCGTTTTGCTCATAGACATCAGCATGTTCGGCATGCGCGTGGTGGACGAGATCGTGAAGCCGCGGTCTCAAGGCCATCGTGTTCTTCGACCCGAGTGAGTTTTTTATTCATTTATTTCTAGACAGGAATCTAGCCGTTTTGCTCATAGACATCAGCATGATGGACGAGATCGTGAAGCCGCTGTGTCTCAAGACCATCGTGTTCTTCGACCCGAGTGAGTTTTTTACTTTTGTTTATTTCTAGACAGGAATCTAGCCGTTTTGCTCATAGACATCAGCATGATGGACGAGATCGTGAAGCCGCTGTGTCTCAAGGCCATCGTGTTCTTCGACCCGAGTGAGTTTTTTACTTTTGTTTATTTCTAGACAGGAATCTAGCCGTTTTGCTCATAGACATCAGCATGTTCGGCATGCGCGTGGTGGACGAGATCGTGAAGCCGCGGTCTCAAGGCCATCGTGTTCTTCGACCCGAGTGAGTTTTATACTTTTATTTATTTCTAGATAGGAATCTAGCCGTTTTGCTCATAGACAGCATGATCGGCATGCGCGTGATGGACGAGATCGTGAAGCAGCTGTGTCTCAAGGCCATCGTGTTCTTCGACCCGAGTGATGACCTTTTTACTTCGAACACCTGAACAATGAGGAGCTAAATCCTCATGTGCTTTCAATTCAGTCTTAAATGAAAATATACCAGAAAAATATTCAGATGTTAGGAATTGGGTAGAAACGCCTAAATAGATATAATGTTGCCACAACAGATATAAAAGATTTGGATTCTTTATAAAAGATAGAATATTATCTATCCTATCAGGCAAGTTCCTATAGATGTAGAAGATACCTCAAAGACAATTTACATAGAGAAAATGGCCGTTTTCTGAGGACATGAAAATGTAACGACAAAATTGATTTTTTTTTTAATTGATGCACGATGTGACCTAAATTCATGGCCTTAAAATCTTAGGTTTTACGTAAATAAATACATCTTACAATGGAAAATGGATTAGGTACTACGCAACGCAACACTCTTTTTTCATTGCGCAATACTTGATCTATTTTTGTGGTTATGTCTATCGACGCTTACCGGCTTATGATAATGCATATTGATTCCATCTTTCAAACAAATATGTCTGTATATAATCAGTGTTTATCGTTTTCCAGCCAATGCCAACGATATGCTAAATGTTGTTGATCTTATATGTATTTTATCAGCACTGAAGATATAAAATAGCTAAAAATACATATTTAAATAAAATCTTAGCTTATAATCAACTAAAGACTTTAGCGATTTATTCTTCTTCTTAGCGAGTGGATTCTCGAGTCGAACGACCCGAAAACGTATTTAATCTTGTAGAAAAAACAAAAAGTAAAAATATCTTTAAATTTGTAAAATTATTAATTTACTAAACATCAGTCAGCAAAGGAGACATCTATCTGGGCACGCCCGCTCGAAACGGATGAGATTATGTCAGGAAATTATTTCATTTATTTGCTTTGCAAGTGCTTTGCTCTTGTGAGCTTAGCTTGTTTGGATTTATATATTTGCATTTACTGCAAGAAATATACGAAATTTCATAAAAATCTGTACAAGATTTCACAAAATAATCTCATCTGTTTCGAACGGGCCTGTCCACATGTCTCCTCTGGTGACCTATATGTTTAGTGTAGTGAATTAATGATTTTACACATATTTTGTACTACTTCTTCGACCTAAATTAATTACTACAACTCAATCAAAATTTCTCTTTCCAGACGCGAAAGGCCTCTCGCAGCCACAGAAGATCAAACAATTGCGCTACCAGATCCAGATCAATCTCGAAGACTACATCAGCGACCGACAGTACGACGGCCGCGGCCGCTTTGGAGAATTACTACTGTGCTTGCCGCCATTACAGAGCATCACGTGGCAGATGATCGAACAGATACAGTTCGCGAAGCTGTTTGGAGTTGCTCATATTGATAGTCTGCTACAAGAGATGCTGCTTGGTGGTGAGATATCTCTATTTCCTTCTGTCTTTCTATCTAGCAAGTCGTACCGTTGTGGTCGCTTCGGAGAATTACTACAGTGTCTGCCGCCATTACAGAGCATTACTTGGCAGATTATTGAACAGATACATTGACATTCTGTTACAAGAGATGTTGCTAAGAGGTGATATATCTCCATGTCTTTCTTTTTTTTTTCTCTGTCTCTAGGAATATGAGAGTCGCGGTCGCTTCTGCGAATGTAACGCTTCGGGGAGTTGCTACTGTGTCTTCCGCTGTTTAAATATATCGCGTGGCGAATAATTGAACAGATACAGATAGCAAAGCAATTCGGCATCGTGCCTCGTGGCGCCACCATCATCTAGACCTACGACCACCTTTTTGAGAATTCTTCGTCCCATAACGAAGATTTTTTTAAATTAATTTCACACTGAAAGATCGCGTCGCCTCGCTGAAATTCGCGTATTAATTTATCCAGTTCACTACAGAACACCACAAAATTTTACGTGGTTCGGCATACTCAATAATTTAACCTGAAGTCGATGAACAAATGGTTAACCCAAAACCTGTTTTCTTCCAGGTGCATCAACAGAGACTCCAATGGAAGAACCCTCTGCCGAACTGGCCGTGTCATCCCCCCTCTCGGCCGCGTCCTCCCCCCCGCTGGTGCCGCAGCTGCCCCTCGGGGAAGCCTCCTTCCTTGAGCCTATCCCCTTCAAGCAGGAACCCAACATGTGAGAAACACTTCTTATTAAGATCGGGTTACATTGTTGAAGTCTTTAGTACAGTCGATAGATCATGCTTGAAAGGGGACTTGAAAGCCACTGAAAGAACGGTTTACACGGTTCAACTTATAAACTGTTCTAATGGACTCTACTAAACGTTTGAACGATATAAACCAGCCTTAAAATCCCCAAAAACTGCCGACTTTTCTACGGCCGATCGTCTGCTCTTTCCTTCATAGTGAGGGCAAGAGATTCGATCCGCTGACTGTTTAGTCGGAAATGTGCTAAGGATTTGAAGGTTGATAATATGGTATACGCACATCATTGGTAATGGTCACGGGACGCATAAATTGTAATAGAACTGAATGGTGGTAGTTATAGTTGACTCTTTTTTTATTAGACCCTGCTATGGTGAAGTCGATTTTAATAGCAATTACCAGGTTTTATACATTACCGAAGGCAAATACGATATGTTTGAATTTGGCTACCATTAAGAAAAAATAAGTCCTGTTATTGCTATAAAGATTATTTTAAGTAAATCAGGTTAAATTTGTTGGATAGACAAAGAACTGAAATCGTGAAATCACTTTTAAAGTATTTTTAATACGGCTTTAGTTTTTTTCTATTTTAAATTATACTTGCGATCAGTCTGTCGATTGCAAATAAATAAAGACGATTTTATTTCTCTGTTACAGAGCAAGTTATTGTAGTATGCATGACTAAATTAAGTGAATATATTTTAATCATATATGTATACAATTAAAATGCTATTTACACTATTTATAGAGGAACGTTCCTAATATCTTATAGATACATTTTATTAACTTCTATCTATTATACCTGGTTGCGGAACTAACTCGAAACATTGCAAAGGGTGAATAATTAACACTAAAATATATTTTAAAAATAAAAATGTATTTGTTGTTTTGCCCAGGAGTCCTGAACACCCTTCGCAAATGATGAAGACTGCCCATATCACGTCATTATAACGAGACTTAGAACTATTTTCAATGTTGATTGGATTTTTTTTAATTATAAGGAAAATGATGCCATTCTAAAAAGTATCACTGCAGAGTGATCATATTTGTTACCAAAATTTGCTAATGTTATTTGTGGTTATTTCGATACTTACTCTAATCTAGTTAGCCTGCCAACTCTAAGCCACAGTGGTGCCTGTATTTTTAACATTTTATAGTTTCATTAATTTAGGTGTAGGTATATTTTGGCGGATTTTAAGAGATATTTAGTCGTAAGTTTACTGTATTCGCTCCTTGTGAGTGGAATTTATTTAAGTAGACGGCTGTGTGTATTAGAGTTAGTCGAGAATTTTCTTTCTAGATATAACTTGGTAATCCTCGATACTATTATAGTTTGAAATTTATGTGATTTGTACCAGATTCTTATTGTGTTTATTGTTAAAATCAAAACACGATATTTTTTATTGATCAATTGTAAAATGCGTTGTTTTTGTAAATGATTAGATTATTGTTTGCCAACAAATTGTTCAATTTGAGTATGTTTATTTTTACGTTTTATTTTCTCGAAGAAAGTTAACTTGATTATAGTTACCACTGGAGGTGATGGTATAGTTAGTTAAGAGGTTGTTTCTTTTGAATGTGTTAGTCAGAGCTATTCCTTTAGCTTGAATTTAGGCATTTTATCTCGATTTTAGTTTAATCTTATCACAGCCGATAGCTACATTATGTGATTCATCGTAGACTGTATCTACATTTTGTAGAATCATTTATTTACTTTGTAGACAGTATATTATGTAATGAAATGCTCAACATAAGTGCCCTTAGTAGGTGTGTATAACATAAGGTGAAAGTTATTTATGTAAGAGGGGACAAGTAAAATGTTATATGGGTTTGAAATAGTATATCGATTTAAGAGTATAGGTGCCTTATCGTCCTATTGAGGTGTATTGTTGAAAATGTACATACTATGTTATGAATTTTTAGTAGAAAATATTTTAATAAATAATTCTGTTACAGAATGCTCTCTTTTATTTTCACCTAAAATAAGTCATCAGAAAGTTACATAATAAAGAATGCTATGAAATAACTAATCCGAAAAGAAATAAGAAAAAACAACTAATAAATATAATCAAACCTAATAGAAAAAGAAGTTGATACCGAATTATAAGTATTTCCAACTCAGTTTTAGAATAAAGGTCAACAAAGTTGCATGTCTTTTTACAAGTGGCGAAGGGTCCATACAAGCCGATTGCCGTCGTCGGCCTCCCTTTCAAGAATTCCACCTCCACCAAATCCGGAATTACGACGAAACTAAAGTACTTGAATGTTTTTTTTTCTTTGTCTTACCCTCGATAAAATTGCACCCATCGCCACTGATAGGTACCTATAGTTTCTAGACTATAATATATTTCTAGTGGTAATCAGCCGTCGTCCGTTGGTTTCTCGTTGACGTCCATGTACCCTTTCCTGGCGTTCCTGTTCTTGCAGTACAGGTACAGCACCGACAGCGCCGACACGGCCGACATCACCGCCAGAGGGATGTAGATCAACATCACGTTGTGCGTTTGCCAACTTATCTTGAGCGGATAAAGTGAACGTATTAGTCGGAAGATTTCCTATTTTTAGGTACAAATAAAGCTATGAACAAGTTGGGGTTTTATTTGTAAAGCATTTGTTGTGATATCAATTTGGCAAGTCAGTCAAGTCTAAATTGAGTGATAGTCAAAAACTCTTAACAAGGAGGTTTAGCACTGCCAGGAAATAAAAATACCTGTCAGAGAAAAACAGAGACAGAATAAGAGAGGGACTTATGCACTTCCTATAAGCCCTTCTCTATGGCAGGTATTTTTAATTCCTGGCACTGGTATAAATATAACACTAAATTAAAAATTTCTTCCGACGGAGCACAATTAGGCAGGGAGGTTAAAAAAAGCTGTAGAACTTGCCTATGGAGCTTGTATCAAGTTCAGGACAAAAATTCAAACTACCCGGACATTCAGGAAAAATTGATTTATTTTGTGATATACATTTCGATCTAAAATTGAATTGCCAACAATATTTGTCAAAGACGTGGTGAATACGCTCTTTACGGCCTAAACGTAACGGACAAAGGCGTGTTTACGTGTAATTTATTTAGCGTTGAGTTATGTTTACCAAATTTTTTGCTGCCCATAAACTGCTTTTTCT
Source organism: Scrobipalpa costella (assembly GCA_949820665.1). Lineage (NCBI taxonomy): Eukaryota > Metazoa > Arthropoda > Insecta > Lepidoptera > Gelechiidae > Scrobipalpa > Scrobipalpa costella. Next base: position 13,092,654 of record OX463312.1, read on the forward strand.
TTACAACTTCAAAGAGAGAGAATCGTAAAACACATGTTTGTGACAAGGTTATTGTCTGCGGTTCCGTAATTTTAACCTCTGCTCAGTTGCAAAGAAAAAGCTTTTTATGGACCGCAAAATACGTTCGTATTGATAACTCAACGTTAATTAAACGAAGTATATATTTTTGAGTTGGAATTGGCGCTGACGGAACACAACACAATAGGAGACTATTACACTCAGTGGCGGCTGCAACCAAACCCAAGCAAAACTGAAATATCATCCTTTCACCTCACCAACTGCCTTACCAACAGGAAGCTTAATGTTACCTTTCGCGGCGAACAACTAAAGCATAATTTTTCACTCAAATATCTCGGTGTAACACTAGACCGTTCTCTGACATTTAAACACCATCTGGAAAACGTCAAGCAGGAGTTAAAATCGAGGATAAATATCATCCGAAGTCTGGCAGGCACAAGCTTCCGCAACGGTTCTCCGGACATCTGCCTTAACACTCGTGTACTCAACAGCTGAGTGTTGTGCGCCTGTATGAGTCGCAGTGCACACGTACACAAGGTGAATACTCAGCTCTACGAGACCATGCGTTTGATTACGGGAGTGATAAAGTCGACACCCCTTCCATGGCTCCCCGTCTTGGCACACATACGGCCGCCCGCGCTACGTAGACACCAGGCAACTGCTAGAGAATGGGAGAAATGCTCTCAGCAAAACCGTTCCGGTGCCATGCCCATTAGAAACACACTGGATGTATTGCCCCGACGCTCCCGATCGATTGCCGTCGCGGTCACCTTTTTGGACTGATGAGTGCACCAAACAAAAGAGCTCCGTAAATGAGGTGTGGCAATCGGAATGGGACTTATTCAAGGGGACAAACGCAGGGCTAGTCACTTCTGTCGAGTGGGTATGAACCCTGGTGTCAGTTTTAAAACCGCCTAGTAGCACAACTATCAGGCCTCTGACATGGTTTGAGTAACGACCACTATCAAAGATAGCGACCGGGAGCGACGGCTAAACGTGCCCTCCGAAGCACGAAATCTTTTTCTTTTCGGACAATCTTGTGATTCAGCCTGCAATGTCCTAACCAAACTGGGCAAAAATTCACACAAGTGATAAATTCTCAAATATCAACTTTGTGTTTCCCCCTGGGAATCGAACCCGGGACCTCCGGATCGGGTCTAGTCACTGACCCTACAAAAAAGCAACCCGGTTAAACCGGTTCAGAACCAACCACGGGAGAACAAATCACCACCTTCACAAATGGGGTTTAAGGGAGTCACCGAATTGCGACTGTGGAGCACCTGATCAAACCCTTTTCTACGTTGTAAATGAATGTCCGCTTCGCTGTTTTCCCGGAGGCATCGCCGAGCTGCACAACTTCACCGCTGACGCAGAAAGCTGGCTGAAAAATCTGGATGTAGACATTTGCTCCAAGCGGGGATTGCCATACGCTATGATGATGAGTTGAGCCCTGGGTTTAGCTTTATTTGAACATGATTTAAAAGGATTCTTCCATGCCGGCCTGGGAGCAAGAGAAAAACATAGAATGTGCCAGCTGCATTTCCTCCCGAGCATGCTGTAAAAACCAGCCAAGGGATCCGAGGATTTCAGTATATTGCATTTTAGGCGATGGGCTGACAACCTGTCACTACAGCAATATACCTACAAATTGATCTTCAATAACCCAACACCACTTTGTCAGACGTGGCGGAATGACCTTTGTTTAGGTCGTTTGCGCTCTGCCTACCCCATTAGGGATAAAGGCGTGAATATATGTATGTATGTATTTAAAAGGAATGAAAACTGCATTATGTTAAAATATATGTTATTTATTAACATAATAAACTTTACATTTCTTGATAGTATAATATTTTTATTGATTTCTAAGAACGTGAACTTATAGAACGTAAAATTAAAACAATTTAGAATTTAACAGACTCATTTATCATCCTAAAATCACAGCATCCAAAAGTACATAATACGCTATCTGTCAGTCAACAACCCATCACATTATAATATAACTATACAAATGCATAAAACAAAGAAATCTTATTTTTATATATCAGTTATCTATGAAATTAAAAGTAAACAATTAAAAAACATAATTCTTAGTTGTATCATCTCAATAATATATTTTATACATAACAGTATAGATTGTACTTAAAAAAATCTCAATAAAAAATAGAGAACAGCTGTTTTTGTGAAATAAAACTACAAGTCAACTTTCAATTTTAATTTAAAAAAACACTTATGGCATTTAGAATGACTTTACAAATTTTATACCAATACCTGTTGTTAGGATTTTAATAAATGACTATCCTTTCAACTTTTTAGCCTCTAGTAACCTAACCATGAAACCCAACCTAATCTATGATAGTTGCCTAATTACTCAAATACACAGGAACATTCAGTCTCTCAAGCAATAATCTTTCATATAATCTTCACTTGTTTATTAGATTTTTTATACAATACAGTTATTACTCGAACAGTAATTGAGCCCTTATCTTTGACTCAGTTTTTGCTTCAGGCTCAGTTTTCACCTGAGTTTCATTTTCCATAAAAGGCTGAGTTCTCATTTGAGGTTGATTTTCCACAACAGGCTCAGTCCCTTCAGGTTCATTTTCCTGCACTGGATCAGTTTTCACCCGAGTCTCATTTTGCACAACAGGCTCAGTTCCTTCAGGCTCATTTTCTTGCGTGGGCTCAGTTTTCACCTGAGTCTCATTTTTCCTTTTAGCAGTTTTCTTCTTCCGTTCCTTCTTTACTTTGGGCTTAGGGTCCGTGTGCACCCGGCAGCGCTGCCTGGTGGTATGTACTCCGACGTAACACAATTCTGTGTCGATGTCGTGTGTACGTAGATATTGCATCCATTGGAGCTGCTTCATTGACGGCTTGTCTGTGTCCGTTTTTACCTCCACGAACTTTATCTTAAAAAAAAAAAAACACGATCACACTCATAGCCCCCACTAGGATTGCCTGTATCGGGGTGCCATGGACATACACAGAAACAACCACAAATAACACCCAGACCCAGAAACAGACATTTAAACTCATCATTCAAATGTCTGCCCCGGCCGAGAATCGAACCCGGGAACCTCTGTGTAGCAGGCAGGTACACTGCCAACTAGGCTGCGCGGGTCGTCCGGAGAAAATGGTACGGTTGTAGTGTAGTCGATTTCAAAACGAATGTTATTAATCTTTTTCTGTGGTGTGGGTTTCGAATCGATCTATACGATGAACCCTGGTGTCAGTTTTTAAACCGCCTTATTAGGCGGTTTAAAAACTGCTATTGCAAAGGAGGAGAACAATGTGTATGTGGTACGAAACTTAAGACGTTAAGACTTTGATCAAAACCATTCATCTTTCCAAAATTGTAAAGAGTAAACGTACTGTACCACAAGAGACAGTACTTTATACCATCTTCAAACAGCTTATTTTTCTAATCAATAACGTACCTCTTTAGTAAGCGGGTTCCATAGTGTGAGATCAGGAAAACCGCTGTGTGAATAGCAGTAATTAGTAGCAAGTCGTCGGCATATATGTGCCACGCGCGTTCCTCCGAGACAACACGTTACCGCCGCCAGCTGATCCCAGGATATAGTGCCGCGGGAGAAACCGGACAACTCGTCTGGAGATAAAGGCATGAAAGGTTGAGTAGAAATGGGTTTATTTTATTATTTCGAGTCTAAGCACGGATTGAATTAGATAGCTATTAAAATATGGAATACCTTAATATAGACCACGATTTTTGAAACACAATCGAAACGTCGGGCATAGGAATTTTATGTTTAAATCAATCTGTGCTTAGACCCGAAATAATAAAATAATTTTTACAAAGCGCGAAAGTCTTAAACAAATGTAAAAAGTGACTGTTTTTATTTTTCACACTACATAAGGCGAAAAGAATTAAGGCTGCTATGTTAAAATAAACACTAACAAGTTAACAGAGAATGTTGGGATGATTCTTCTTAAATCTCTCTTCACGTTTTAAATGATCTGATAAAAGGAACAAAATCGTATATTAGCGTATCCTATATAATCGTAATAGTATAATAGCTTATAGTGGCGCGGGAGAAACCCGACAACTCGTTTGGATATAAAGGCATAAATTGTTAAGTGAAAACAATGCTGTTGTTGTGTTACACAACCCAAAAGACGTAAAGAATCAAGGCTACATTGTAAGAAAATCAGTAACAAGTAAAGAGAGAATATTGGGATGAATCTTTTTCCGTCTGTTCTATTCCTTTATTATTATTATATTTACTAAACTAGCTTTCTGTCAGCGATGTCATCCGCTGTTAAATAAGGTTTCCCGTGGGATCGGTGTACTTTCCCGCGGTAAAAAGCAGGATATGTTACTCAGTGGGAACCTAGCTTTCTAATGGTGAAATAATTTTTGTAATCAGTCCAATTGTTATTGAGTTTATGCGTTACGAACACACAAATAAACAATTATTTCCACTTTATAATATTAGTGTAGAAGTGTAGATGAACAATTTAAACAAGAACTCACGTTCAGGTCGTTTGCTCCACGTCTCATGCATGATACTCAGCAGCGTCTCTTCACTAGCGCCCTCTATAACCTCCAGCTGTGTGTCGATAGCTTGCTTCCTGTTTGTAGGGATATGAATAAAGTTACTTTTATTTTGATACCGATTATTTTCAGACTCCATACTTTTGATACGATACCAGGAAGGTATCGATACTTTTACTTATACTCGATACTTTTTTGGGATCAGAACGTCTATTAAAAAAATAATGAAGCAGAACACAAAGCAATACATGTGAGGTTCCAAGTGAAAAGGTACCTTATGGTGGGTTTAAAGAGGGTGGGTACCTTATGTAGAGTTTTTCAATAGGTTATGAGTTGCAGATTACTGGGATATGCATAACTCGAAACCCTCCATAAGTCCTTTGCACGTGGACCGTCACAAACATCTACGTTTGTGACGGTCCACGCACTGTGTCTATATTTATTTATTTATAATAATAAAACATTATAACAGTACAGAGTAAAAATCCATGGCATTACAAAGATACATCAAATGAAACAAAAATAAAATTATAAATTACATAAACATCCATTATTAATAATTTTTAGAAATATATAACTATTAGTCGTACGTCGTACGTCTTAGCTTACGAGTGTTATTTTTGCTGTGCTAACGTTTTCCGTATTAATAATATTTTAGGTTTGTGTAAACTCCCTTGCTCCCGTTTACATTCACAAATTCACATTATATTTATTTATACAGTAGTTGTCTACATTTTTCAAGTTTTTAACCAGTAATTTTGCAACGAATACTGCAAAGGTATCGATACCTTTTTTCCGAAGCTGATACTGATATTGATACTTTTGATTCGATACTGGTATCGAATATGGTATCGATACATATAAGAAACTAAAAATAAATTAAAAAAATATCTAAAATCTATTCTATCTACTGTAACTGCTCATTATCATGCTATTGTTTAGATATTATTATATTAGGATAAGATATTGATCTGCTTCCATGCTGGACTGGGAGCGAGAGAAAAACATAAAATGTGCCAGCTGCATTTCCTCCCGGGCATGCTGTAAAAACCAGGTAAGGGATCCGAGGGTTATCAGTATATTGTAATTTAGGCGATGGGCTGACAACCTGTCACTACAGCAATATGCCTACAAATCTATCTTAAATAACCCTCAAAATTTTGTCAGACGTGGCGGATAGACTTTTGTTCAGGTCGTTTACGCTCTGCCTACCCCTTTAGGGATACAGGCGTGAGAGTATGTATGTATGTATTAATTTTAAGTTAGAAAGTACCTACTTAATTGATTCATTCTCTTTTTTTTTATTATTATTGTAAACAGTAGCGTCCTCTATTTGCCATTAAAATATTGCTATGCCCTGACGGACGACATAATTAATGTCAATAAGACCTATTAAGTAACTGGTTAAGAATGTACCTTATTATTTATGATATTGCAATAAACATTATACATACATACATATAATACAGGAGTTGACAGCGGTCGCCATGACCGAAAACGGTCGGAGGGGATTATTACATACATATAATCACGCCTTTATCCCTAATGGGGTAGGCAGAACGTAAACAACCTAAACAAAGGTCGTTCCGTCACGTCTGAAAAGTTATGAGGGCCATTTAAGATAGATTTATAGGTACATTGCTGTAGTGACAGGTTGTCAGCCCATCGCCTAAATTGCAATATACTGAAACCCTCGGATCCTTTAGCTGGTTTTTACAGCATGCCCGGGAGGAAATGCAGCTGGCACATTCTATGTTTTTCTTTCGCTCCCAGTCCAGCATGGAAGAATAAACATTATGAGTGTGAGATACTGGTATCGAATACGGTATCAGCACTTTAGTTTCGATACCGTGACCTTACCTGTTGGTATAGAAGGCGTCTGTATACAAGTCAAGCGGGTACAGTTGGTAGTGGGAGAGAAAGACGCCGCGAGCGTTGGCCGGCGGCGAGTAGATGATGTCCCAGAACAGCAGGAAGAATAGCGAGTTCACGATACGCCCTTCCCAGTGCTCTCCTGCAAGAAATACCGGGTGTAAGTGACAGTAGCTGATAAGAGTTGCTCAGGTACAAGTTTTACCAGGAAATGTTTTTTGTTTTTTAGTTTTCCCCGTACGAAATTACCACCTCGATCATACAATTAGTATGGAAAAGCCTTTTTTTTATTACCTGAAAGAATTTCTTGGTGAAAGTTGTTCAGTTTCGTTGACTGAACAATCCCTCCTATCAGTTTCTGCTAGGTATAGTAATTTTATCTCACGACTGCCGATACTTGTGAGTAAGAATAAATGTACCTACATTAAATATAAGTAAATGTACCTTACTGTGCGTTTGTTCGCAATAGTAAACCTGTAGTTTAACACACAAAGCTGCGTGCCCGCCATACGCACAACTACAAGGAAGTGAGATAAAAATGCTATACAAATTAGCAACACAGTTCTTCTTCTGTCGTGTCGGTTTCGCGTCGACCGACACAATGAACCCCGGTTTCAGAGTTTTTTACACTATCAAAGACAGCAACACGGAATCGTTTTTCTGACAGACAATCAGGAAATTTCAGCTTGCATTGTCCTAACTAACCAAAGTGGGGAAATCTCACAAAGTGATAAATAGCTACAAATATCAACAGCTTTGTCCCCCTCAGTGTATCCCTCTACAGTGTAATGGTAGGGTTACCATTCGTACCCGTATGAACGGGAATGTCCTGGTTCAATCAAGGCATTGGTCTCAGTCTCCCGGCCGGATAAGTATTTTATCACGATTATCATACAACCTCTAATAAGAAACAGTATTCTTTATTATATTCAAGCTGTATAGGGGACATCCTATCAATTTTTGTAAAATGCCGCGCAAACTTCGCTCGCGTTACGTTTTGATTTAAATTTCGTAATGTATTCTTTAACTTTTGTGAGGTGTAGAGCTCGCTTCGCTTGCTCTTTTACCTGAATGTCCAGGGGTTTTATGTTTTTGTCCTGATTCTCATGCAAGCACTACCTCTTCTGCCCTGGTTCAGGGCTTCATAATACGTAAGGGTGGATCCCAACCGGCGCCTCGTGCACCGGAGATGGAAGTGTATGTATAATAAAAAAAGAGTGATTTTACCATGTGTAAACTCGTCTGTATGCCTGTAGTGCACTATACAGTACTCCTCGGCCTCTTGCACGAGGCGGCCCGCCGCGGAGCGCGTCTCGAACTGCACCTTGCCGGCTACAGGCCGTCTGGGAACTGTGGCTATGTAATAAGTAGAGTAAACAAGTATATTTACCATGTGTAAACTCGTCTGTATGCCTGTAGTGCACTATACAGTACTCCTCGGCCTCTTGCACGATGCGGCCCGCCGCGGAGCGCGTCTCGAACTGCACCTTGCCGGCTACAGGCCGTCTGGGAACTGTGGCTATGTAATAAGTAGAGTAAACAAGTATATTTACCATGTGTAAACTCGTCTGTATGCCTGTAGTGCACTATACAGTACTCCTCGGCCTCTTGCACGATGCGGCCCGCCGCGGAGCGCGTCTCGAACTGCACCTTGCCGGCTACAGGCCGTCTGGGAACTGTGGCTATGTAATAAGTAGAGTAAACAAGTATATTTACCATGTGTAAACTCGTCTGTATGCCTGTAGTGCACGATACAGTACTCCTCGGCCTCTTGCACGATGCGGCCCGCCGCGGAGCGCGTCTCGAACTGCACCTTGCCGGCTACAGGCCGTCTGGGAACTGTGGCTATGTAATAAGTAGAGTAAACAAGTATATTTACCATGTGTAAACTCGTCTGTATGCCTGTAGTGCACTATACAGTACTCCTCGGCCTCTTGCACGATGCGGCCCGCCGCGGAGCGCGTCTCGAACTGCACCTTGCCGGCTACAGGCCGTCTGGGAACTGTGGCTATGTAATAAGTAGAGTAAACAAGTATATTTACCATGTGTAAACTCGTCTGTATGCCTGTAGTGCACTATACAGTACTCCTCGGCCTCTTCCACGAGGCGGCCCGCCGCGGAGCGCGTCTCGAACTGCACCTTGCCGGCTACAGGCCGTCTGGGAACTGTGGCTATGTAATAAGTAGAGTAAACAAGTATATTTACCATGTGTAAACTCGTCTGTATGCCTGTAGTGCACTATACAGTACTCCTCGGCCTCTTGCACGATGCGGCCCGCCGCGGAGCGCGTCTCGAACTGCACCTTGCCGGCTACAGGCCGTCTGGGAACTGTGGCTATGTAATAAGTAGAGTAAACAAGTATATTTACCATGTGTAAACTCGTCTGTATGCCTGTAGTGCACTATACAGTACTCCTCGGCCTCTTGCACGATGCGGCCCGCCGCGGAGCGCGTCTCGAACTGCACCTTGCCGGTTACAGGCCGTCTGGGAACTGTGGCTATGTAATAAGTAGAGTAAACAAGTATATTTACCACGTGTAAACTCGTCTGTATGCCTGTAGTGCACTATACAGTACTCCTCGGCCTCTTGCACGATGCGGCCCGCCGCGGAGCGCGTCTCGAACTGCACCTTGCCGGCTACAGGCCGTCTGGGAACTGTGGCTATGTAATAAGTAGAGTAAACAAGTATATTTACCATGTGTAAACTCGTCTGTATGCCTGTAGTGCACTATACAGTACTCCTCGGCCTCTTGCATGATGCGGCCCGCCGCGGAGCGCGTCTCGAACTGCACCTTGCCGGCTACAGGCCGTCTGGGAACTGTGGCTATGTAATAAGTAGAGTAAACAAGTATATTTACCATGTGTAAACTCGTCTGTATGCCTGTAGTGCACTATACAGTACTCCTCGGCCTCTTGCACGATGCGGCCCGCCGCGGAGCGCGTCTCGAACTGCACCTTGCCGCGCTTGCCGGCTACAGGCCGTCTGGGAACAAGGGTTTCTATTTCAATATGTGCGATGGGTTGTTCTAGTCTAGATTCTAGTCTAGACCAAAGGTGACCGATTCACAGTCGAATCCACTGCTACAATCACGACACGTGTTTATTTTTATCTCTTTCATATTTTTAATTCCTTGCTGGAACTGGGAGCGATAGAAAAACATAGAATATGCCAGCTGCATCTCCTCCCGGTCAAGCTGTAGAAACTACTTAAGGGCTCCGAGGGTTTTACTACTGACAACTTTTCACTACATCAATATACAGTTCTATCTTATATTGAAGATAAGAGGGTTATTATTACCCTAAAAACTTATCAGACGTGGCGGAACGACCTTTGTTTGGGTTGTTAACGCTCTGCTTACACCATTAGAGATACAGGCGTGGTGATGTATGTATCGATATTTCTAATTCGAAAATGTTCCCTGCAATTTTTTTTTATGAAATGTGTTTGTCCAAATCGCCCCACACCCGTCCAACACCCCAGCAATTGAAATTTTGAAAGCAAATTATTGACTTACTCCATAGGCTGTTTCTCAATGTGCTTCCCCTTGAAATTCTTCTCAAGTATTTGTTCTTCCCTTGTATCGAACTCCGCACATATGAGTTCTGCCCTCAGCGCCTCGCTGAGAGTGGTATTCTTCTGATTTATGATCTTGATGGCGCGCGGGCGCATGCAGTCTTTAGCTTCGTCCGATAGGTTTGATTTGAAACCTTCAATTAACACTTTTGCGGCCTGAAAGAAAAAAGTAAACAGGGTTTATATGTCGTTTGGGTATCAATTCGATCAACCCGATGTACCTTAGGGTAATTCTGCCTGCATTGTCCTAACCAAACAAGGGGATCAGAAACTCCTCCCCTGGGATTCGAGGCCAGGATCTCCAGATCGGGAGCCCATGGTTCAGACCACTAGACCATGGAGGTAGTTTCAGCTGTAAGCAAGGTTGAAGAATAATACTTGAAAATGCCTGTAGTTGTAATAATGATAAGAAAATAACTTCCCAAGAAATACAAAACGTTATCAAAATTACATCCACAACCAGAACTGAACTCTCAAGTTCTTATGGATATTTTGCCCAGAAAACATAGTCTGTATTTTTTAAAAGATTCAATCTATCACAGATGGAATGGGCACACAGTTTTAATGTAGATCCCTTGCAGGGTTGGTAGAGCCTTATAGGCTAATAAAAACAAACTGCGAAAGTGAGAGGAAAGCAAGAAACCGTGTAGATTTACTCCTTACGTCGCAGAATGTCCCATTCGCAAAAAAAATCTTTCTTAAATTGTCCCTTGAAATGTCCCGTTCGCAATATGTCCCTTGTTTGATAGATAGTCGTGGGCCTACTAAAAAGAGACATTTTGCGAAAGGGATATTTTGCGAAAGAGATATTTGGCGAAAGGGATATTTTGCGAAAGAGACATTTTGCGAAAAGGATATTTTGCGAAAGGGATATTTTGCGAAAGGGATATTTTGCGAAAGGGATATTTTGCGAAAGGGATATTTTGCGAAAGGGACATTTTGCGAAAGGGACATTTTGCGAAAGGGACATTTTGCGAAAGGGACATTTTGCGATGTTACCGATTTACTTACCTCATCATACCGACTCAAACAGCTGTGCAATATGAGTGCCTTCTCCGCGTACCACTCAGCTTTCTTATGTTGCCGGAAGCTGGTCTGCGCGATCATCAGGTCCAGGATATCGAGGGCCAGCTCGTAGTTCTGTTGCTGTTTGTATCTCTTCAGATCCTGGATGCCGCTCTCGAGCATCTTGATGAAGATGCTTGCTGGTGTGAAGCGGTGAAGCCATTGCGGTAGAGATTTGTAGCTGAAGAAATATGAGGAATAATTTAACATATTCAATTCAATACTTTATTTCTAAAATAATAATATTACACGTCACATAATGCGTTATACTTATAACTTAATTACAAAATTTGTTTCAGAATTAGTCATGTCATGTCATTTTAAAATACAAGATAGTGTTTATTTTTTTCGGTTTTTGGCACTAGAAAACTTTGTGCCAATATCAAGTGTTTTTTAAAATGTTCGTAAAAGGAAACTCGTTTAAAGTTACAAAAAAAACTAACAATTTAATTTCTATAATTTTATCTATAATGTCAGGTCTGGCCAAAACAAAGTTATGTCAAAATTCATTTACTGTAATACATCTCAAATCATGAGATGTGACGCCATTTAAAAAAAAAAGCATCGGCAATTAGTTTTTGTTTTTACTTTATACATACATACATAAAATCACGCCTTTATCCCTTACGGGGTAGGCAGAACGTAAAACGCCTCCTAAAAGGCGCTTTCGCCACGTCTGACATAAATTGAGGATAAATTTTAGATTGTAATGTGTATTGCTGTAGTGACAGGTTGTCAGCCCATCGCCTAAATTACAATACACTGTAACCCTCGAATCCCTTTTTTCTTTATACATACATTATGTTACGCACGATCCCCCAATTAGCTTATTGGCCGAAAAAGGGGCTTTCCTTTCATTTCTTTCATTTCAGGGCATGCTGTAAAAACCAGCTACGGGATCCGAGGGCAGTATATTCCAATTAAGGCGATAGGCTGACAACCTGTCACTATAGCAATAATAATAGCAATAATATCTTAAATAACCCTCAAAACTTTGTCTCTGCCTACCCCATTAGGGATACAGGCGTGATTATATGTATGTATGTATGTGATATGGGTTTTAAATTTTAATTATTTTACCGTTCCATATGTTCTTCAGTAATATCTTGATACAATCTGTAGACCTGCTTCACAATGTTACATTTATCATTCAAATCTGTGCAGTTGAGGAAGTCCTCGTAAATGTGGTGCGCCGCCATATACCTAAAAACACATACAATGTGATATGAAAGAAAGAAAATAATAGATTCGTTTCTAGCAAACCAAAACAATCCTCAAAACATGTAAAAAGTGAGGCGATATCATTATTTAGTGGAATTCCAATCTTAATTTGGACTGGTCAAGCCCTGCGCAGTTCTTAAACTACATGGCTAGATGTCGCTCGAGAGCCCGATGGTGTAGTGGATAGGGCCGCTGCCTCCTGAGCGGGAGGTCGTGGTTCGAAACCCACCACGTACCAATGTGTTTTTCGGTTATCGAATTTCATATGTACGTTTATTCGGCGCTTTTTCCGTGCTTCGGAACGCACGTTAAGCCGTTGGTCCCGGTTAATATCGTTTAATACTGTAGATATTAGTCGTTAAGCCATATCAGAGGCCAGTGTTAAGCATTGGCGGCTTGAAAACTCTGACCTAATCTAGGATTGGGTCTGGTTTCCGTTCTTGGTTGCGGAGGTCAGATGGCAGTCGCTCTGTGTAAAAACCAGTACCCACCCTCGTTCAAGTTCGTTAGATTAGTTAGCCGACCCCGTGAGATACGGGATAAGGCTAGGAAGATGATGATGGCTAGATGTCGCTAACGTCGCTTTGACGTATGCTTAGGAAAGACTATAATAAATTCGTCACTCTCGCTACTGTTTCTGTAGCTCAGTTGGAGAATGATGGACCGGCATTCCAGAGACGCAGGTTCGAGACCTGCCAGAAACGAATTTATTATTTTCTTTCTTTCACATTATATGAAATAAAAATAGCATTGTGAGTGCTAAAAATCCTCAAAACACATAACAATGTAATATGTAATTCAATATTGTTTGCGATTTGAATCTTCAACTGCTAACAAATAAGCAATGATGACTTTGTTTATTCCTCTTCATCTTCTTCTGTCGTGTGAATAGATAGGCCTCTGATACGGTTTCTGTAACAACCACTATCGAAGACAGCGACCGGAACTAACGGCTTAACGTTCCCCTTCATAGCACGGAATCTTTTTTATTTCAGATAATCAGGTGATTTAGCCTGCATTGTCCTAAACAAACTGGGAAAAATCTTGCAGACTGATAAATAAACAAATATCAACTTCGTGTTCCCCCCTGGGAATCAAACCCAGGACCAACGGATCGGGAGCCCATGGCTTGGCCTAGTGGTCTGAGCGGAGGCAGTTGGGTAGTTGAGGCTTTGTAAGTAGCTTACAAGTTTTTTTTAAACTAGTGTCAGATAATCACCTGTCGAAATCATCTTTGTTTGTAAACACAACACTCGCATCATCCAGTGGCATATCCTTATCCAGCGGATATGTCTCCCGTTGAATCTTATCACAGATCAGCATGTACTCCAGTTTCTTCTCCCTGATAATGTCAAACTTCATGCCGAGGTACATCAACAAGTATAGGTTGTATAAGGTGCTGCGGGTTTCATCTGACAGCTTATAGCAACAACCTGCCTTTTTACTCATCCTGAAAACGATAAACATGTATTACCATCTTATTAGACCACCAGCTTTTTGTCAGCGGTGTCACCCATAGCTTTCTAACGGTGAAAGAATTTTTGAAATTGGTCCAGTGGTTTTTGAGTTTATTTGTTACAAACACAAAAATATAAATCTTTTCTCTTTATAATATTAATACAGATGTGTATTACGATATAAAAAATATTTACCATATTTTTAATATATAAAAAATATTTACCATATTTTTATTATATAAAAAATATTTACCATATTTTTATTATATAAAAAATATTTACCATATTTTTATTATATAAAAAATATTTACCATATTTTTCAACAATCTTGAGATAAAATACAATATACTGCAGATCTTGTACTGAGCTTTATTCGATTTTAATTATCAGTTAGGTTAATGAATTTATGTGGACTCCTTCTACGATATGATACGTATGTAACGTATCACTGGTAATGAAAGGGTAAATTACTTGCATCATTCAATTTCAAGTTGCAAGGTACGAGTCGGAAATCTTTTAGACTATTAGGTTTGTATTTTCTTTTTCAGGTTTTTAGTAGCTATGTTGGTACATTTTCTACTTATAGGAGTAGTACATAAAATAAATTAAAAGTAGCTTTATTAAAACCACAACTCACATATGCAACACCCTTCTAGAGTTAGAACTGGTGTAACCCGTCAAGAAGTTGCTGATGTTTGAGGTTCTCTTACTGAAACCTCTCAGGGCTTCCACAGCATTCTGTTTGGAGTTGATGTTCATTTTCAGCTCTTTACAGATATCCACCAAATCATCCTTCTTTAACATTGATATGAAGTGGTCAAAAGTTATGTTTTGTGTGTTGCCTGGAATTACAGCAACAGTTTTATTAGGTATATGTGACATGCTAAGTGTATTGTTGGTATGCAGTTATTGAAAGTACCAAAATCTACAGGCATTAAGCTAACAAAACAAATTTTAAAAAATGGACTTGAGAACTGACAATAGAGAATTATAGAGAATATTGCATATACAGGGTATAACGGACTGCGTCATGCAAACAAATTCTTTCAGAAATTTAAATAAAGATTGTTTTTTCATACAACCCCTATCAGTTTGCGGGACCCTGTCCCTTACACCCGGCAAACAGTCGGCATTCCTTGCTTGGGCTGATGCTCGTGCACGCAAAGCTCCGAATACTCGCGATCTGAAGAAAAACTATAACAAAGCCACCAAGTTAAGCAAAAAGGAATTACGCAGGGCTCGATTTGCCCACATAGGCCGAGTAGGCGCTAAGCTTGCTTCCTATCCGGCTGGCAGTAAAGCATTCTGGTCGCTTGCGAAAGCAGTGGAAACAAATTTCTGCCAGCCATCTTTACCGCCTCTGCAGAGACCTGATGGGTCGCTTGCTCATACTGCGGAGGAGAAAGCCAATCTTTTTGCCTCCTATTTTGCGGAAAGTTCGCGTCTTGTTGCCGCAGGTAAAATACCACCCCCGTTACCTCGTGTCGACTGCTCTATGGCAGCCGTACGCATCCGGCAAAAAGAGGTCCTTAAAACCATGCGAAATCTAGACGTGAATAAAGCAAGTGGCCCTGACGGTATCCCTGCAATCGTCCTGCGTAACTGTGCGCCTGAGTTGTCTCCGGTGTTGACACGCCTGTACCGCCTCTCACTTGAGACTGGTGTTGTTCCCAAATCGTGGAAGCTTGCAAATGTGCAACCTGTACCCAAAAAAGGTAGTCGAGCAGACCCTGTCAACTATAGACCCATATCGGTAACCTCTATACTCTGCAAGATTATGGAGCGTGTACTGAATAATCGGCTCCTGGCATACCTTGAGGATAATGATCTCCTTAACGATCACCAATACGGCTTCCGCCGAGGGCGATCGACGGGGGACCTCCTCGTGCATGCCACTCACTTATGGAGCGAGGCTATCGAGAGACATGGTGAAGCACTTGCCGTGTCTCTGGATATCTCCAAGGCCTTTGACAGGGTCTGGCACGCTAGCCTTACTGGCAAGCTTCCCGCCTACGGGTTACCTGCTGGCCTTTGCAACTGGATTTCGGACTTCTTGAGCGAACGATCCATACAAGTGGTCTTAGAAGGCTGCTCCTCCGGACAACAGGCTATTGATGCCGGAGTTCCTCAGGGTTCTGTCCTGTCTGCAACCTTATTCCTGCTGCATATCAACGACATGTTTACACCCGATACCTTTGGGTACGCTGATGACAGCACGGTTGTTGACAGATATCTGTCCAGTGCAAGGGCCAACAGTGAAACCATCCAGTCTTGTCGGGAGTCCATGGTGGATTGTCTGAACTCATCGCTAAGGGTGATATCCGAGTGGGGCGATGCCAATCTCGTCAAGTTCAACGCATCCAAAACCCAGGCGTGTCTATTCTCGACAAAACGGAGTCCTTTTAACCTGGCTCCAACTTTCCGGGATGTATCCGTACCGATTTCTGACCATCTTGAGCTTCTTGGTATGAGCCTTACGTCCGACTTGAACTTTGGACGTTACATTGAGTCTCTGGCCACAACAGCTGCCAAAAAACTTGGTATCCTCTCGAAGGTGAGGCGATACTTCACACCGGGACAGCTATTGCAGTTGTACACAGCTCAAGTCCGATCGTGTATGGAGTACTGCTGCCACCTTTGGGACGGTTCAGCTAAATACCAGCTGGCTGCCTTAGACTCAATCGAGAAACGCGCTAAGAAGCTCATTGGAGACTCAGCACTGGTTGAGGCAAAACTACAGAACCTTGAGCACCGTCGCAGAGTGGCGTGCATGTCGGTATTTTACAGGATACATTTCGGGGAGTGCGCGTTAGCACTTCATGACCTTATACCCCCATCCCCTTTCCATCTCCGGAGCACGAGGCGTGGACAGGGGTTCCACCCTTATGTCGTGGATATACCAAAAATTCGCACGAAGCGGTTCGCTTCCACATTCTTAATGCGAACGGCTAAGGAGTGGAACTCCCTGCCGGCGGATCTGTTTCCGGAACAATATAACCTGGGCCTTTTCAAGGCGAGAGTGAATAGGCACTACATAGGTGAGTATGTTTCAACATAGTCCGCATCGTCACTTTCCACCAGGTGAGATGGCGGACAAATGCTCGCCTATATATATTAAAAAAAAAAAAAAAAAAAAAAACACCCGGTATAGAGTAAAATAAAAGATAAACAGAAATGATTATAATACAAAGCTTTTTCAAGGAAATCAATAATAGAAGTACCTGTTGTCTGTACAGTACAAGATAAGATATATCATTAAAACATGAATGTGGACTGTGGTTAAGAACATATAGTTTTGTTTATGTAACATTGAGTTCTCAATACCAACTTGTTTTGCAGCCCATGAACTGCTTTTTCTTTACAACTTTAAAGAAAGTCAACCGCAAACCAAATGTTTGTAAAATGGTTATAATCTGCGGTTCCAAAACTTTAACCTCTTGTAAGCATAGAAAAAACTGATTATGAAACGCAAAACATGTTGGTATTGATAGCCCAATATTTAAAAAACAAACTATTTATTATTATTTTGAGGACAGGCAGCATATATATGCTCATAGGTCCTATCAGTGTTGGATTTATGTTGTTCCATTATCACTTTACACTATCACTATTAAGCCTTATATAGTTCATAATTGTTTATAAACACTCTTATTAAGCACAGTACACACACACAGTTTTAACTATTTGTGTTTTAAAACTTATCAGGTTATCAGGCTCTGGTTCCTTCTGACCTTGAATGAATCATTCATATAATACTCACTCTGAACAAGTAACCCATTCTCCACCAAAGATGAAATCATTGTCTGAAAACTATTTTCATCAATGGTCTCAGGATCTTCTGAGCAAATTTGTGCTACTAGGTCCTTCTTATACCACCCTTCCTTCCTCCAATACAGTCGGCAGATAAGCCGCATACCCGGCTTGACTACCTGAAGGCAATTGCTCAAGAGAGTTTGAGATTTGGACTCCAGTAAGCATTTTAGAGAGGGTGTGTTTAGGTATTTGTTGATGATTTGTAGTAGGAATATAGCTGAAAAAAAAAGTATAATGAAATTAACATAAAATATCATCACAATACATGCATATTGAGTAGGGACTCAAAGGCACAAATAGCGTACAAATGGCTGAAAAGTTGTGTAAGATTGTGTAATATTTCAGCATATTATTTGTTTTAACCTTCAAAAATATATTTTTTGTTTGTAGGGGTGTGAGTTATACTTTCAAAGGTTATCTTATTGCAGAAACTGGAAATCCCCATTTTTTTAGTTCTGTCACTTTATTTCTAAGCGTGCAAAATAACTTACTTTTATCATCCATGCCTTCACAGGCATTAGCAAATAACTCATCTTCAAATAAAATCCTAGATGCTGTACTTCTAGACATCTCTAGGCTTCTTTTAGGTCCATTAGCAGGTCTTTTCACAACACTCCTTTTCCTCACAGGTGAAAAGAACTTTTCTCTTGATTGTGGGCTTTTGTGACTTGACACTTGAGAGCTTTGCACTGAGGAGCCTGATTGTGGACTCTTCCTTGGAGTTTGAAAACCCTGAGCTCTTTTCTGTGGTGTTTCATGTATTTGTTGAGTAATTTGAGTTGGGTTATTATTATTTTCCTGACCATCAATGAGCTTTTGTGGGCTCAGTGGTGTTTTTTCGCACGGCTCAGTTTTAATGGGTGTACTAATTATGCTTAGGTTATTATTATCCTGTTCATCTTTAAGATTTCGAGGAATATGTTTCTTTATGGGCGTAGGATTCTTGTTTTTTCTAGGTGTTGTAGGAGATTGGGATTTTTTTCCAGGACTGTATATTACTGTGCTCATAGAGCAGTCGGTAACAGAGTCTTCACTGTCGTTCGAACGCTGCGTAAGGTCCTCACACGGCGAACGCTTTTTGGGAGAATTATCCCAAATATCCTCATCGTCACTACAAAGATTAATCACGTCAACTACGTGTTTATTTTCGTCACTTATTTTCGGGCTTTTCGATGGAGTTGTACGTTTAATTAGGCTCAAATTACGCTTTTTAACCACTTTGTTCATCGTGGGTTTTACATCTGATTTTTGTGTGGTAATTATTGATGGACTTGCCCTCAATTTAAAATAATTATCTATAAGAGATTGTCGGCTCATCGTGGCGCCTTAGATTTCAATACTTTGTGCATGACAAAACTGTATTAATTTTATCCAAAACACTATTTATTTACAAAAAATTGAGAAAAAGCGCGAGAACATAACACCACACACACGTCAAATTGACTGACGTCAAACGTCAAAATAGTTTTTTAAAATATAATTCTCCATTCGGGAAGGCAAAGAGCATTAGCCCATGCAGCCTAGCTTTTAGTATTCCTCTTCTAATCTTAACCTACCCACTACCTAACAAACTTTTGCGAATGGATATCAATCGTAATCATACAGTAGCGCCTTAAAAACTGCAAACAGTCTGTCTCATTTTTAATGTCCTCCGAGAAAAACCTAACCTAACCTAGAACTCATTGGAATGAGAGTATGGTGCCCACATTCCAATGCTTATGGAGTTTTACATGGGAGTGACAATTCGAACCATTCGGGATCTCTTTACTTTATTTCTCACTTTCACGACATCTTTCACTACCGGCACATTATTGTGCTAATCACACTGCACTATCACAATAATAGCCGCGAAAAACTAACTAAGAAAGCCATAAATCAAGTAATGAAGCAATTCGTTACGATTACCGGTAAAACCCCGTCAAAATGGGAAGGCAGGTCGAACGACTCGAAGGCCATACGGCCAACATACGGAAAGAAAAATACCATGGCATGACCGACTAGATAAGTTTAAAACCTCTCAAGAAAAAAATAAAAATATTTAAAACATGTCTTTAGAAATAATTAAAAAAGATATGACAAAATCAGCGATATCGTTTCGCAAAATCAGTACGATAAGTCGACGACAAAGCGCAAAACCTGCAAAGCCGGTAATTAATCGCCCAACAAGTTAACAAAGAATGTGCCATAAATACCCAGTCGGACTGTAGCGGGATGTATAATATACATACATACATACATACATAAATCACGCCTTTATCCCTTACGGGGTAAGCAGAGAGTTTAAGGCCTCGTAAAAGGCGGTTTCGCCACGTCTGACAAACATTGAGGGCAATATTAGATTGTAATATGTATTGCTATACTGACAGGTTGTCAGCCCATCGCCTAAATTACAATACACTGTAACCCTTGAGTCCCTTTTGCTGACTTCAACAGCATGCCCGGGAGGAAGGGCAGCTGGAACATTCTATGTTTTTCTATCTCTCCCAGTCCAGCATGGAAGTAAGAATGTATAATATAAGTGCATATAAAATGATTGTATGATATAATCACAGCGAAATTTTTTCCCTTTTTTTTCATTCATTTTCTCTATTTTTTCTCCCTAATTTCTTCAATGTAATTTGAACGTTTCGATACTGAGTTAGCTCAGAGCAACTACCGCCGTAAATTGGCTTAGAGCAACTGCCGCGGTAACACCCCAATGCAAATTAAAGTATTCTTATTCTTCTGTCTGTGGGTTTCGAGTCCCTTCCCTTCCCGTCCCTTTTCTTTTCTCTAGCGATAGTAAATATCAATATCATGACATGACAGGTAACAATTTTAGTCAAGATTTTGTGATTATGTGCGCATTCGAATTATTCTCATTATCATATAGTAAGAACCATTTCATATACCTACCAAGGTATACATACTTACTCTTACATACATATAATTACGCCTTTATCCCTAATGGGGTAGGCAGAGCGTAAACGACCTAAACTAACGTCGTTTCGCCACGTCTGTCAAAGGTTTGAGGGTTATTTAAGATAGATTTGTAGGTATATGGCTGTAGTGACAGGATGTCAGGACATCGCCTAAATTACAATATACTAAAACCCTCGGATCCCTTAGCTGGTTTTTACAGCATGCCTGGGAGGAAATGCAGCTGGGACATTCTATGTTTTTCTCTCGCTCCAAATCCAGCATTGAAGCACTCACTCTTCCTATGTATAAATAAGTATAAACCGTAGTTAAGAGCCTTGAAAGTTATTGATCAAACACAACCAAAATGTCTGACCCTCCACCTCCCGTTACTCCCAAACTGAAACAGATCAGGATATACCAGCCGACCTACCAACTTGGGCCGAAGAAGCCGTTCGATGTAGCGAAGGTTGAGAAGATCCTCAAGCATATGGTAGACTCGGAGCTGGAGGAGGTGGAATACAACGATAAGTCTGCTCCGGAATTATGCGTGAGTCTGGCTGAAAACATCCGCAACACCGTCAAAGAAGAAAACTTTGATAGGTGAGTCTCAGAATAAAGATAATGATCTTTGGGCACAAGATATAGGTGTAAGTGTCTATAATCAGAATCACTGATTGAATGATGTGCATGATCATTTATCAGGAATCAGGACAAAGGCTACTAGGCGAATAAGCAGCGTACAATAATCAATTATTGTTGAATAAGCAGTATCCCTCACAAATATGGAAGTTTAGAATACGAGAGGGGAAACAAAGGGGAAGCACGGAGAACATATCCCCATAATCTGTCTATAAATATTATACGGGCCCGCGGTAGACGGGGTATAAGGGTCGGTTAACGAAACTGAACAACTTTCACTAGGAAATTCTTACAGAAAATGATACTTTTCCAACAATTTCTATGGAAAAGACATCTTTTTAAAAGTTAGGTTGGGTTGGTACTGGGTTGTTTCCAAGTAAAATCTCACCACCACCGTTAAGACCACTGCGCCCACAGAAAAGTAAAAGCTCTCCCCGTCATTTGACATTTAAAAAGGAGCGGTAGCGACTTCTCAAATCAGTGACTGCGCCACAGATAACAGAAGTACCGACTGCACCGTGCCGTCCGGTACAGTGACATCTGTTGACCAGTAGCGGAACTAAATTTTGATTGATAGCTGGCCGATGTGCTGGTATAGAGGTTGAGTTCGATAACTGGTATAGAGGTTGAGTCGTGTGACCCCCCGAATATTGTGACAGCTCCCATGCAAAATCCCCCTCCCCAAGTTCATTATATAAAAACGCCTAAACGATCGACACGCTAAGAAGTTCATTATGATCTACTTGGTGGCACTGGTGGTGCGTGGTGGGTGGAGCCTCCACGGCCCACGCTTAAAAAGAACATATTATACATACATACATATACTCACGCCTTTATCCCTAACGGGATAGGCAGAGATAGCAGAGCAAACGACCCGAACAAAGGTAGTTCCGCCACGTCTGACAAAGTTTTGAGGGTTATTTAAGAAAGATTTGTAGGTATACTGCTGTAGTGATAGGTTGTCAGCCCATCGCCTAAATTACAATATACTGAAATCCTCAGACCTGGTTTTTACAGCATGCCCGGGAGGAAATGCAGCTGGCACATTCTATGTTTTTCTCTCGCTCCCAGTCCAGCGTGGAAGAAAAAGAAAGTGGTGGAAAAAGGAAATAACGCAGAGGATCCTAAAATTCAGTCTCACCTTGGTTTCACTCTCACCCATGGCTGGGCACCCGCCAAGCTCATATATAACCTGTGCCCATGGTATAATAATCTCACCATGGAGGAACTACGTACAATGGTGTCACCTGTAATCTCACCACCAATCAGCAAAGAGTATATAATTTGTTATGTTATGACGTGATTCAAGTCTCCAAAATAAACATCTTGTTTTTCGTATAAAAATGTCTAAAACATAAAAAAATATGTCGTGCGTGGCGCTTTTAGCAATTGGAGTGCTGGTCTGCTGTTATTGGGTAAATTGTAGGGAGTGTGTGAAAGGGGAGAGCAAAAATGCCAAGCAAAACAAAAATGACAAAAGGAAGTAAAAATCTAAGAACATCCACTTTAGAATTTATACCCAATTTGGTAAGTAGCACAGAATAGAAGAGGCTGTTATTAATCAGTGGTAGTCATCATCATACATCTGATATTTATAAAACCGATCCTAAATGTTATTGGCCTAAGCTATCGGAAAAAAGTGTGTAGGTACCTACAGAATACCTGTATCTTCAATACTCTTCATAAATTAATCATGTAGGGTCAACCCACCAGTGAATGAACACTTCCAGTGAATGAACATTTCCAGTGAATGAATATTTCCAGTGAATGAACATCCCCCAGTAATATATATTGAAATAATAAAACAAACCGTTGCTACTAAATAATACATTCCTTTTTCTAAATGTAGAATCATTCTCTACGGTGGTTATTGTTCAGTGGGTGGTGTTCGTTCACTGGGTTTAAGTCCATTTTATAGATATACTAGCGACCCGCCCCGGCTTCACACGGAAATTATCAGTGTTTCTCCACAATATTATGCAAGTATTATATATTTAAACCTTCCTATTGAAACACTCTATCTATTAAAAGAAACCGCATCAAAATCCGTTGCGTCGTTTTAAAGATTTATGCATACATAGGAAATAGGGACAGAGAAAGAGACTTTGTTTTATACTATATAGTGATTTTATTCAAAACTTAAGACTAAAACAAAATTTTATATCGCTATTTCCAGAAATTAGTTTCTTAATTATAAACTAAATAATCATTAATTTGGGTCCGTCAAAACATATAAAAAATTTAAAAAAATCTTAAGTATTTATTCACTGGTCTGGTGGTTTGACCCTAACTATTGATACTCAATACTCAATCATTTATTGCTTTCTTGTTGGTACATAAGGTCTTACAATATTTTTTGGTCCATACAACAAGAACCCTGTTCGGGCACTGCAACAGTAGGTACTTAAAATATAAATACAATTTCTTAAAACTAAGTTGCAACTAATATTATTATTTTTATTTAATTACAATATATATATTCTTATTATATGAGATCAAGTTATATATAAAGAGCCTTCATTATAAAACTCTTGCAGGTTGTAGTAAGCTTTCTTAATTAAATATTTTTTTAAATTATTTTTAAATATATGGAGTTTTGCTATTTCTTTTAAAGAGTCTGGTAATGCATTATAATTTTTTATTGACATTGAATGTGGGCCGGAATTAACGATTTCTAAATAGGATGTCTCTGTAGCCATTTTTTTCTTGGGACGCAAACCTTCTGGGCGAGTATATTGTGGGAATAAATATTTATTACTTTTTACGTAAGTGCAAGTTTCTAATATGTAAATTGAAGTTAATGTGAGGATTTCATATTGAATAAAATATGGTTTACAACTCGTCATAACATCAATATTGGCGAGGATTCGAATACACTTTTTCTGCAAAATAAATAATTTATTGGCGTCTGTACTATTTCCCCACAATGTGATCCCATAGCTTAACCAAGAATTGGCATACGCGTAATAAGCACATGTTGCTGTTCCTAGATCGGTTGTTTTTTTTAATTCTAATAATGCATATACGAAACTAGATAATTTACCAGAGACTTTATTAATATGGTCTTTCCAATTTAGGTGGGGGTCTATATTTATTCCAAGTAGACAGGATGAGTCAACAGTGTCTATTGGTATGGTATTAAATGTGTAATTGAAATTTAGAGGACTTCTTTGGTAGGGTCGGAATTCCATGAGTTTTGTTTTATTAAAATTAATTTCTAAATTGTGATCATGTAACCAATTATTTACTATAGTTAAATTTGAGTTTAATTGTTCAACGCAGTCAGAATTATTTTGACAAGGAAAAGTTAAGGATATATCATCAGCAAATAAGATACATGGGATGTTGAGTTGATTGGGCAAGTCGTTAATGTATAAAATAAATAATAAACAGCCAAGGACACTGCTTTGCGGGATCGATCTGGTAAGAATGGTATTTGCGGACATTACATTTTTAATTTCTTTATTTTGAAAGTCGTAGTATTCTAAAGTTACACATTGAATTCTGTTTTTTAAATATGACTCAAACCAGTTATATGCCATTCCTCTAATACCTATACCTTCAAGTTTGGTTAATAATATTCTATGGTCAACTCTGTCATAAGCCTTGCTCATATCTAATAGGATTCCTATAGGTCGTATTTTACTATCTAAAATCTTAAGTATTTGATCAACAAACGAATATACTGCAGAACCTGTCGAGCACCCTTTCCTAAAGCCGTATTGATTCTCGTTAAAAATATTGTATTTTTCGCAGAAATAATAAACTCGGTTATACATGGCACATTCAAAAATTTTCGAAAATGTTGATAACAGCGCTATTGGTCGGTAATTACTGCAATCACTGCGATCGTTCTTTTTGAATAACGGTTTGACAACAGTTGCCTTTAACTGATCTGGAAACTGTCCTTCTATGAATGATTGATTGATTAACATTGAAAGGGGCATGGCTAGTTCTATGGCACAATATTTAATTAAAATGGGTGGAATCTCATCTATACCGCAGCTGCGTTTATTTTTTAGGTATTGTATAATTAAATAAATTTCGTCTTGATTAGTAGGCTGAATGAAGATCGAGTTAAAAACTGGGGATTTTACGGAATGTAGTATACCTATATTGAGTAGGTAGTATACCTACCTACTTCTAATATGATCGTTTTGCCTTTAGATACCGAATCCTAGTGGCAGTGCACATCGGTCAGAAGCGGCTGCAAGGCGTGCACATGTTCCACTCGTTCCTGTGGGACCCGGAGCGCGACGCCTTCGCCTCACACGCCTTCGAGAACTGCCATCTCTTCGCCATCGTCGTCGTCTACGGCATTTACCTCGATTGACCACCCCAAGGGCAATCTTTCTTATTGTCAGTGATAAGATTTATTTATGAAGTTTCATTTTTCGTAGTTGAATAGGGTTGATTGTATTGAAATAAAACACATCCATAAGCATTTTTACAGATCATACATATTTATTTATCCATTTCATAGTATAGATATCACACTGGCCCGCCCTTATAAAAATAAATGTGTAGTACAATAACGACCCAGCCTATGATGGCCGCTGGCGTGACCGCGCGGTTCCGACGCTCTGAACCTCCCGAACTAACTTGGCATCATTCGACACTAACCTACAATAATTTGGACACATACTACGGCGCGGTCACCCCAGCTCGCGAAATCACTGTTGAATTTAATCCTTTAGTAAAATTTATCTTATAGAAGAAAATTCAGAGATAATCTAAACCATTATACAGGTCGATATACACAATTAATTTAATAAGTATATGTTTACATTACAAGAAATTCGCACATATTTGACACACAAAGCTAAGAAGATTAATGATAGGGAGACTAAGATATTGGTCCGAGACACTGAAGCGAGTTGTATCCGCGTACAATACGAAACTAGCACCAAGCCACCGTACGATAAATAAAGCAACGTTGCATTCCGGCGCTCCACTCCAGTCTACACAGTGCAAAAGCTAAGTCGAGACGAGGTCCGCTTTCGGTGCTAACTCACAACCTAAACAGACGGTTCTCATGGGACTACAAAAATTGAAGCTAAATCGGACGCTGAACACGCTCACGCAGAATGGGCTCGTACAAAACGTCATAAAAAGGTAAAAGGTTTATAAAAATTCTAGCAGTCTGTGGAGCAAGTCTGTCGCGTCGCGGCGAGCGCGAGCTGCGTGCGCGCGTTTACAAATACCGGCGTGGATTACACTGGACCACTTTACAAATGAAAATTAAATATCAACCTTAACCTATTAGGATGGAGCGAGAGAGATATTTATCCAAAAAGTAGTTTGTTAATGCTTTTAAGCCTGGTCTGTATTGACCTCCATTCGAATGGAATAAGGTTTATATGAAACACTTGAAGGTGGTCTTGTGTATTCCTTGACCGCGGCGCGCGGGTAGCGGGCGGCGTGTGTTGAGCTAGCCTCTACGGCCGCTGCCGGACTACTATCAGCCTCTCAGAGTTACATATTACATCCACATGATATGTGTATTACAGATAAAACGTTTATATAGTACTGGGTACATATACCTATAACCATACTGTACATCATGGCGGTAAAACATTACTTACAACCTTACGAAATTAAGAGTAGATAAATATAAATGCTAGTCGTATCAAAAGAAATGCAGTGAATATTGGTATCAAAATATTATCCTAATATACATTGTGTGATCGTGTATTTATGATTAGATATGTGATATTTGTGTAAAGATACATAAAAGCTTTATAAAGAGACCTCATTATAGTTTGTTTATAAAAATATGACTTACAATGGAAATAGCCACAAAAATAGTTCACAGTTTGCTTGATAAGCTCGTTTAGCCTGTAGTGCAGGCCCGCGGGCCGGGAAGTGGCTCGACTGCTCCTAGTACCACACAATGACTGGTGCAACCAATTTATTTCGTGAACTCTCTTAACTAGAAAAATAATTTACAAAACTACAGTATAAAAAATACAAAATAATGCATTTTAAGCTCAAACTAAAAATATGTCATGTAAAGGCAGCATAACATGCCGCAAAAATATCTAGCATATCTACTACAAAATATCACACGTAAGGTTTTGATTGGTAGATGTTGGGGAGAGATGCGACGAGCCTCCGGGCCGGGGCTTGCGGGGCCCGGGGGCCCTAGAGCCGGGGGCCCTGCGAGCCGGGGCCCGGGGCAGGCCCGAGGGCGGGGGTGGGTCTCCTGGGCCAAATTTTAAACATTTACTAATAAAATATTAAAGCTTAACATACATAAAGATTAAGCATCTCTGCACCTTAGATATATAATAGCCATTCAAAATAACTGCAGATTAAAATATCTCATCTTAAAAATAAAGTCTTAAACATTAAACTATAAAAGACTCGTAAGTTACGAAACAATTCTTAACTTAGGCCAAAATTATAAAAAAGAATCAAAAATACAATTCATTGTTAATTTCGCTGTCGCATTCCGAATAATCGATTAATAATTTATTTCTAACAAAAGAATGTAATAAGTATAGTCGGAGAAGTAAAAAGAGAAACTAAATTGAGAATAGTGCGAGACCGGCCGCCATCTTACATGACGTCAGGGGTGGGCTGTTGCAAGACAGAGGGAATTCTTTAAGCCGTAAGTTACCGTTTTCGTCATACACATTGCATTATGTTTTGAACAGAACCGTTTTGTGAAAACCACGAATAGCCTAAAGAATTCCGCTCGTCTCGCTGACTGTACGATCGGTCTCACAGAGCTGGACTTATGCATTAGGTTAAACATAATAAATGATGAGGCGTTGTAGTTTAGGCGCCGGCAAGCGCGGCCGGCGGTCGCGGCCGGTCGCAGCGATAACTCTAAAATTAAACAATGCGGTGGTTTGTCTGGTTCACTCATAGGCGGGAACAATTCAGCTAGACTCCTTCTCCTTCTCCTTCTCCTTCGACTCTGTAATTAGACAAATTACAAATCAGTTCAGAAATATTACTTAGAACACGACATATAGTCAAGTCAACCCACCAGGGAATGAACACGCCTCAGTGAATGAACACAATGATTTCTATTGGAATAAAATAAGAAACGTTTAGGTACTGCTAAATAAAATATTTAAATACTTTTTAAATGTAAAAACATTCTTTCCAGTGGTTACTAAGCCTTTCAGTGGTTATTAAGTGTTCATTAAAAAAATGCATAAAGTTTGTGTTTAATTTTTCTTAAGTCTTTATTCACTGGTTATATTGACTTCTTTTTTGTTTATTCGTCCATACCCTATGTTGTTATCAACTGTAGAGTTTTCGCTATTCATGGGAATGTACCACAGCTTTCCATTATATTTTGCGTTATTTTCCAATTTTCCCTTGTTATGTAGGATGTAGTGGAGTATAATAATACCGTTATTCATTCATGGCAAGCCACTCAAAATGCTAATAGATTGTATGCTGAATTTACCTATATAGTTCTTTTTTTATACATCATAACATAAATAATGTTGATATGTAAATCCAAAGCATGCTATCAGGCATTTGTAAATCTCAATGTATATTTCTATAATGCATATATAAATACTTATTCTTCTATAATATAGGATCTATATACTAAGATTATGCTATGCGAAGGTCTAGGACCCCACTTCATGACCATGCTGGCTAAATGCACATTTCACGCAGCCTTCAGAATTTACCATTTTTTTAAAATAAAATATTATGAACGATACGATAAGAGACCGAGAACGTAAGATAAAACTGATAAGACTGTTACACGTACAAATCTGCGTAGATATACAAAAATAGCTCATAAATACGAATACTACAAACAATCCATTTTCATCTCAGTCTCTTAATAAAAACCTATTAGGCTTGTGATGCTAATGATTTTACTAAAAGCGTGTTGATTCTATGCAATAAACTAAAAGAAATGCTCCTTGGAATATATCATAAACGAAAAAGCAAATCTAAAGGCTGCGAATAAATTCTATTTGGAATATATTTTAAATGTGCATTTAACCGCTAAATGCGTGCGTAGATTCGTATTAATAAAACGGTAAATAAAAGCAAAAATAAAATATAAATTGCTTAAATAAAATACCTGTTTATTATGCAGAATGTAAGGAAACAGTGATATAGTTTGTGTTGCACAACCGTAAAAAAAGGTCCTGCGCCCTGCCCAGTATACAAAATATTATTCAAAGAAAATTATTATGTGAAATATTACGAAAAGTAAGCTTTCTACATACATACATACATACATAAAATCACGCCTTTATCCCTTACGGGGTAGGCAGAGCATTAAACGCCTCGTAAAAGGCGCTTTCGCCGCGTCTGACAATAATTGAGGATAATTTTAGATTGTAATGTGTATTGCCATAGTGACAGGTTGTCAGCCCATCGCCTAAATTACAATACACTGTAACCCTCGAGTCCCTTTTGCTGTCTTCTACAGCATGCCCGGGAGGAAGGGCAGCTGGAACATTCTATGTTTTTCTATCTCTCCCAGTCCAGCATGGAAGTATTCTTTAAGCTTTCTATAAGTTCTATTTTAATATCATAGTAACTTTTATTTCCTTAGAATCATGTAAAATAAATCCTTTGATCATAAAGATCATGGGTCCTGTTTTGAATAGGAACTGTTTTCCAATATCAATCGAATTATTTTTTATTTATTAATCCTAATCACGGCACCAAATTGTAGTACCCCCTCATATTTTTGTTAAACAAAGCTTTTACCCCGTATATATTTTACATATATTGATTAACGTTGGATCACCAATTCTTTTTTGTGGATCTGGTTACGGCTTAATAAAAGATATATTACTACTAGACCAGACTAGTATTTTTTCCGAGGACCTCTAACGATCAGCAACCTAAACTATTCCACCGTCGCCTCACAGCCCGCAAAAAATACTAGGATATCATATGATGTGAAGCGTCTACGCGGTACGCATGCCGGTTGCCGGTCACAGTGCGGGACCTACCTTCGTCGCTGTTACCGTTACTGAGCGGCTCCTCACCATTCTTGTCTCCGTTCTCTGCTGGTTTCTTCTCTTCTTCTTTAGCGTCCTTGTCCTTCTTGTCCTCGGAGTTCTCTTTGGCGGGCTTCTTGTCTTTGCCGGACTTCTTCTCTTTGGCGGGCGTGGCCGGTTTGGGCTTCGGCTCCAGAGCTGGGTCGAGCACGAGCTTGCCGATGTTTTTGCGGTCGTGCATCTTCTGCATGGCTTCAACCACCTGAAGAAGAATAATTCGTTTAGGAAATTTATTCTATTGGGTCGTTCTTTTTATTGCTTTCGTAGACATCAGTCACTAAAGATGTTTGCTGCTGTTTTTGTTCTCGAAAGACTTTAAAAGTCCTGTGGATTGGGCTGATAACCCAGCTTGTGTGGCAGGTTCAGACCAGGCTCTTGTTACACTTACATCCTCCAGCGCCCAGGTGGAGTCGACTAGCGGCTTGACCTTGCCTTCACCCCACAGCGCGAACACGTGGTCGACGGCGC
The DNA here is from genome assembly GCA_949820665.1 of Scrobipalpa costella. Lineage (NCBI taxonomy): Eukaryota > Metazoa > Arthropoda > Insecta > Lepidoptera > Gelechiidae > Scrobipalpa > Scrobipalpa costella. The sequence continues at coordinate 13,123,190 of OX463312.1, forward strand.
GCTTCACGTAGTCCACGCGGCCTTGCTGGAACAGCAGGTGTCGCAGGTTCAGACCCGCCAGGCTCTTGTTCTCGTCGAACAGCTTGATCGGCGACACCTTGTCCACTTGCCACCACTGTAACATAAGATGACTCTTTTAATAAACCTGCTTTACATAGGATGAGGATGTTTGTGTGGGTGTGTGAAAGAATATCTATTTTCTACAGAAAAACATAAGGCCGACACTGCTATAAAAAAATACGGGGAGAAAAGCTAACGTGTATTGAGTAAGCTTTACGTTGCCTGTTAGAAAGAGTGTGTTGTAATGTGTGAGCGAACACTAGCTATTATTCTTCTGAACACAGACAAAAGTGACGTGATGTGATGACATTATTATTATGGTGTATTATTAACGTAAGTAATTTTGCCCACAAAACAAATAACGGACATAAAACGGCGGAAACACATCACCCACACTGATGATACTAAAATACTTTGATGATACTTTCGTAATAGAACCCTCGCATTACCACAATAAGTAATAACAAAAATGCCTCACAAAATGAATGCTGCAATAGCAATGAAATAGCGTTCGGCGACACGAACGCGTGCTATGCATATTTTATCAGGGGTTACAGATACGAAAGGGGAAAGGAACATAGAAGGAAGATATCTACATTTTCTTTGAATGAAGGAAATGAAATAACACTGTCTAACGCATGAGAAGATATCACCTATTTAGGGGCGATGAGGGCAAATACAAGGATAAACAAGAAAATATGAATGTGAAATAATTTGTAACATGGGACTCAAGCAAGAAATCTTTCTGCAAGTATACATTTGCAATACAATACGTCCTACGCTTTTACTCAGAACTTCAGTTTCCTATTGTACCTCTGTTAGAAACACGTGTATTTAGTCCACTGAATATGTAAAACGACGTCCTAACTTCTAACGAGCGAGATAGTCCCAAACTAACGACTTAATGGATAATCTAATGGGGCTTTAATCTACTTATGACTTTGTAGACTATTCTAGTGGTTTAACTTATGCATTAACTGAGAATGCCTACCTTGAGACGTCAAGTTATTGAATGTAAATAGATCTGCGTATTTACGTTGCGTACGTACGTATAGTCTTAATATGTTCAGTACGGCTACGTGACAATAGGACTCTTTGCCTCAGTCATAGGGTTGAGTTTAGTGTGTCTGTGTTGTATATGAATCAAGACATAAGTGATGATTCGGTTCTAGAAACCACTTATTAAGTCTGGTCCCTGGATGATACCTGTGCTTGATGGTGTCGTGTATTTTTTAGCACTATAAGTCAGTACTACTTATTTCCATGCTGGCCTGGGAGCGAGAGAAAAACATAGAAGTGCCAACTGTATTTCCTCCTGGGCATGCTGAAAAACCAGCTAAGGGATCCAAAGGTTTCTGTATATTGCAATTTAGGTGATAGGCTGATAACCTGCCACTACAGCAATATACGTAGCTAAGGGATCCGAGGGTTTCTGTATATTGCAATTTAGGCGATAGGCTGATAACCTGTCACTACAGCAATATACGTACAAATCTATCTTAAACAATGCTCAAAACTTTGTCAGACATGGCGGAACGACCGTTGTTTAGGTCGTTTACGCGCTGCCTCATTAGGGATAAATGCGTGATTAAACGTATGTATATTGAATATGTGAAGTCGTGTGTAAAGCCGAATCGTCACCAGTGTGTGTAGTGAATCAAGATATCGTGTGTATTGTCTACTCACGGCACGCGCGGCGCTGAAGAAGCTCTTAGTCTCGCCGGTCACGATGTTAGATGATCCTGTGATACACACCATTGTTTAACACCATGAACAAAACACTAGAGCCCTGTACAGGGTGAACTTAAATATGAGTAGTAGGATTTCTAAAATATAACATACAACAAATAAAAAAAATCAACTGCAGACAGGATTTGAACCTGTCTTTGGAATATCTTTTATTTGGAATACAGGCTAATGAGTCGGAACGGTATTCCAAAGACGCAGGTTTAAATCCTGTCTGCAGGTGAAATTTTTAATTTGTTTTTTTTTTCAGGACTGGGAGCGAGAGAAAAACATAGAAACTGCCAGCTGCATTTCCTCCCGGGCATACTGTAAAAATCAGCTAAGGGATTCGAGGGTATCAGTATATTGTTATTTAGGCGATGGGCTGACAACCTGTTTTAACAGCAATATACAGATCAATCTTAAACAACCCTCAAAACTTGTCAGGCGTGGTGGAATGACCTTTGTTTGGGTCGTTGACGCTCTGCCTACCCCACTAGTAGGGATAAAGGCGTGATAGTATGTAGGTATGTAGATTTCCCAAAGAACTTTGTTAATTATCTTCTTATGATTTTGATAAAATACCTAGATAAACTAGACATTGCATATTTGAAATTAAGGAGATTATTTTATCAAAAGTAGAATCACACCCCGTAGAATGAACTAAGACGTGAATAGTGAGTCAGGTCAGGTAATACAACCTTCAGGGAGAATGAGCTATTAAAACTTTGCCCGCGCAAATGCAATTTCTCACCCAGACACTTGATTGGATTGATGTGGGGAAAGCTATCTCTCAAAGAATGGTTTGGTACTTACTGTTGATTTGGAATTTAATATGAACTATTATATTTATTGTCTAGATCTGAAGGAAACATTCTTTTTCGGATATCAGATAAAATACTTGAAATATGAAATTAACATACAATCATGCCTTTATTTGTAATGGGGTAGCAGACCGTCAACGACTAAAACGAAGGTCGTCAAGTCTGACAAGTTTTAGAGTTATTTCAAATAGATCTGTACCATGTACCGTATCTGTACATTGCTGTAATGACAGGTTATCAGCCCATCGCTCAAACTACAATACTCAAAAGCCTCGAATCCCTTAGCTAGGACATTGTTTTTCTAATAGCTTTTAGTCTAGCATGGAGGTAAAATACAAATAATAGCAACATACGTCTGGTATGCTGGCCTGGGAGCGAGAGGAAAACATAGAATGTGCCAGCTGCATTTCCTCCCGGGCATGCTGTAAAAACAAGCTACGGGATCCGAGGGTTTCAGTATATTGCAATGTAGGCGATGGACTGACAAGCGGTCACTACAGCAATATACCTACAAACTATCTTAAATAACCCTCAAAACTTTGTCAGACGTAGCGTGGCGTCGTTTACGCTCTGCCTACTCCATTAAGGATAACTCTGCCTACGCCATTAGGGATAAAGGCGTGATTATAAGTATGTTTGTACGTCTGCTATCATATTCAGATGCGTTTAAATATGCAGACATCCTACTCCCATAGATCATAAACTTGCTGTGAATCATCGTAACATATTATGCAAATTATCCAACACCGTGGAATGCGATAATTATCATAAAACAAATAGCTTAGCATATTATCCACTATACAAACGCCTACTTGGTGTAAATACATGTTTTAATGTTTGTTTTGTTTCCTTAATGAACTATCAGTATTGTTAAGCTTTTTTTTTTAATAAATTCTAACTTCTTTTCTTCCATGCTGGCCTGGGAGCGAGAGAAAAGCATAGAATGTGCCCGCTGCATTTCCTCCCGGGCATGCTGTAAAAACCAGCTAAGGGATCCGAGGGTTTTAGTATGTTGCATTTTAGGCGATGGGCTGACAACCTGTCACTACAGCAATATACCTACCTACAAAACTATCTTAAATAACCCTCAAAACTTTTTCAGCCGTGGCGGGTCAACCTTTGTTTAGGTCGTTTACGCTCTGCCTACCCCATTAGGGACAAAGGCGTGATAATATGCACTATCCCGCTTTCTGCTTGTACAATTTCTATGCCCAAAGGTTGCCTAGTAGAAATTGCTGCTTTAGCAATAAGGCCGCCTATATTGTACTGTCACGTTTGTTCCTTTTTATTTCTGTTGTATGTGTTTCTTTTTGCAATAAAGAATTTTGTATTGTATTGTATATGTATTTTTTTTGTTATTATTAGACTTGATTGTGATTAATAGTTTAATAGTTATATATTTCATCGCACTTATGACTTCGACGTGGTTTCTAGTTTCACATACATGACCTTGTAGTTTTTGCTACAGGAGAGCTTTTGGATTACTGCTGCCAACTGCCAATAGAGCTCACAAAAAACTACATAAAAAATATATATCCCATAAGATATAAGTCTACTCAAAAAAAGTCTGTAAAGACTATTTGCCTCGACTTTATAAGAGCTGTATTAGTATCACTACATAGTATAAAACAAAGTCGCTTTCTCTGTCCCTATATCCCTATGTATGTTTAGATTTTTAAAATTACGCAACGGATTTTGATGCGGTTTCTTTTAATGGATAGAGTGATTCAAGAGGAAGGTTTATATGTATAATACACGCATAATATAGTAGAGAAACACTGATGATTTCCGTGCGAAGTCGGGGCGGGTCGCTAGTAGGTAATAAATCAACAATTCGTTAATTGTGGCAAGAAGACAGGCTGTTTTGCTCACGGGTTTTTCTACAAAATAAGTCTAGCTATCTTCCATGCTGGCCTGGGAGAGAGAGAAAAACATAGAATGTGCCAGCTGCATTTCCTCCCGGGCATGCTGTAAAAACCAGCTAAGGGATATGAGGGTTTGAGTATATTGTAATTTAGGCGATGGTCTGACAACCTGTCACTACATCAATATACGTCCAAATCTATCTTAAATAACCTTCAAAACTTTGTAAACGTGGCGGAACGACCTTTGTTTAGGTCGTTTACGCTCTGCCTACCCCATTAGGGATAAAGGCGTGATTATATGTATGTATGTATAAGTCTAGCTAATAATTTTTATGACACATTTTAAAATGAAAAAAACTTTGTTTTAAGTTTATTCGGCGCTAACATCGTGAGGAAACCTGGACACACCTACGACGATTTTCAAAGGTTGTGTGTTAAGTCGGCCAATCCGTAGTGGGCCTACGTGGTCGACTAAATTAGGCCCGATCGCGCTATTCCAGGGTAGGCTCGTGCCTCTCGGTGAAGACGTATATGTGCTGATGATTAAGTTAGGCTTACCATAAAGGATGTACCGTCCCATCGGCTTGAGTAGCTGGTAGCCGCGGTTGCACTCCTCTCCGCACAGGCAGTCCAGCACTATGTCCACACCGTCAGGCGAAATCCTGGTGAAAGAAACATGTTCTTTAGAAACGTAGCGTTACACACCTTCCCCTTAGTCGGTCCCTCATTGCTGAGGATCGTGACTTTAAGGCTCGTATTTATAAAGCGATCTCAAGATTGAGAGCGATATCAAGTATGGATTTGACAGGCCATATTGTACTGAAATGACTGATACGAATTCAAACTAGTTGTCACAACTACACTACGTCATTAGCAGAATTGTGATTATCAAGATTAATCAACTTACTTCCATGCTGGTCTGGGAGCGAGAGAAAAACATAGAATGTGCCAGCTGCATTTCCTCCCGGGCATGCTGTAGAATCCAGCTAAGGGATCCGAGGGTTTCAGTATATTGTAATTTAGGCGATGGGCTGACAACCTGTCACTACAGCAATATACCTAGAATTCTATCTTAAATAACCCTCAAAACTTTGTCAGACGTGGCGGGACACCTTTGTTTAGGTCGTTCACGCTCTGCCTACCCCATTAGGGATACAGGCGTGAATATATGTATGTATGTATGTAAGATTAATCAACTAAAATAAATAAAAAATTAACCAATTTAAAAATAAACTGGCTCAGCATATATTATTAATTAGCTAAATTATTATGTTTTTGTTATTGAGAGGCAGTTTAATAACTCAATGTTTATTTATATTATCAACAAAAAAACAGTGTTAAGTGCAGTGCGAACGACTATTATTTTTATGTTTTATATCTGTTCTCATGTAAGTGACGTTGTCTTTAATGAGAATAAAGAATCTTTAAACCTAATCAAGTATCGATTATATATACGGGCCTAAGAAGTCTTCTTTCTGCAAAGCTGTCGCCAACTGACTAAGTCTTGATCATGTCTAGTCGCTTCTTCGAAGGTGAGGCCAATCATGCCTAATCTCGTAGCGTTACACAATACAAATAAAAAAATCACCGAGTCAGTATGATGCCGGATCAGGATAGGGATAAAAAATACCACCCCATTTGTCTCAAGAATATGGTAAAAGTCGCCCAAGTCTTAGGCCATTACAGATTAATCCAGGCAATAGACACAGAAAAACTTTTCAGCTCTATTTCGAAAGTACCTGAACAACTAAATACTTGGCGTTTTTCCTGTTTATATCTCTGCGAGGCAAATGCGGTTCTAAGAAGTGTGCAGATGTTGATGTTATAGCATCCTTAACCTTCGCTAAAATTTGTAAACTTCGTTCGTATTATGTGCTGTATGAGGTGGTGTCCAATTGATCCCAGTAATAATGAATTTTAATATATAACAAGTATTTTAAAAAATAATTCAAACAATCAGACTGCAGTACCTATAAAAACATGTTCTAATCCATTACTTGTTCTAAAATTGAGCTTTAACATATGAATTATGTATATTTTTGTAATTTCGTTTTAATTACATACGTGCATACATACAAGATACGCGCGAAAAACATAAGCCACCCTTGACAGTCGGGTAAAAATAAAACCAAAAGAAATACTAAATATTGGATTTTTAATGCAGGATATTTTTTTCAGGAAGGGAAAAAAAATTGCTCTTCCATTGAAATTGTCCGATCGACGTAAACATTTTGTATGCAAAAGCAATTTTTTTTTACTTTCTGAAAAAGAAAACGTGGTGGAAGTTATTTAGTATCATTGACTGATTGACCCCTACCAGTTTGCGGGACGCTGTCCCTTACACCATACCTGGTGTATATGCTTCTTATGTGTAGCAAACTCAACATTTCCACAGCTAGTAGCTACCGTCAAAACCGCAAGCAGTACAAGTACACACAACTCCTGTTTATTTACATTGAACTTGTACCAAGCTATGTTTATACCCGAAGAGCTCACCAGATATAAAAATATCTTTGTCTATTTACGAGAATTAAATGCCGCCGCCTGTTATGAAGCAGCTGCCCTAAGGAGTGGGTTATAAACGGAACAATTAACGTTTGCCGTAACCGACTCAATGGGACCCCAGCTCGAGTACTCTACACCCTCCTCATGAAGCAAACGGGAGCGGAGAGAGGGGTCTAAACAAGCTGGCGGTATTCGTATCACACAAGTCGAGCTGGGACTAAAATATGTAACGTAATAACCACCAATTAACAAAGCTTGGGATCGGGAACAATTTGGTTTATTTGCTCGGAAACGTCAGGGCGTGGATGGAGGAATTAAAGATTGTAGATTCACAAGAACTGTTCTGGAATGACGCCTTGCATGTGAGTACTTGTTTATCAGCAAATATGTACTCGTTTTTATGTCAAGGAAAACTGCGTGGCTGCACGTCTGTTAAAGAGAAATTTGCCTACAAACAGCAAGACTGCGTAGTAAATAAGATAAACTGCGGCTGCCGGTATCTAATGAGTTCGTAGCAATCTTGAGAAGAGAAACTGCCTGTTCGGTTTAGTCTAATCCGATTGGATAAAACTAATAGAATAGTCAGAATAGTCCACGTCGTGGTCGTAACGAGCGATATTTACGTTGACAATAATGTGAAGCTTGTTAGTATTTCTCGCACCAGCGTCATAAAAACAAGTGATTACAGAAGGGCCCGGAGCGAGTGGGCACCGTATTTTTAGCGCGATGTGATTTCATCCCTTCATTTTTAGAAATCTACACGATTGAACATCAAATTCATTTTCCGTGATTCATTGAACAATTACCAGTGACAGGAGTCATTAATTTCGAACTCCTATTCCATATGAATGGCATTCCATTACAACCGTAAGCTTTTGAAAGTTTTCCGGAAATGTATAAGTGTCTTTTAAACTTTGTTCTGGAAGGGATACGTTTGATAGGAACGTAGCTACCTACAAAATAACTGGTACCTACTGATTAAAGTTCAAAGAGTTTGTACTTGGACACTTTTGGCAGACGAGGGCTGCTATTGTTGAGCACTTTAGAAATCGGATCGTCTGGATACTTTGAAATTGTGACTCAGTGATGTGTTATTTATTATTTAATGAGTCTTGTAAAGTTTTCGATCACAGGTTTCTTAACAGGATTTCTATGCATCATCTGTTAGTCGAATGTTCCACGCTTACTTTTGAAGAGCCTTTGTCAGTTTAGCTTTGACATTCCCACTGGCTTTCCCACTTACCAGTTACTTCCCTGCTCCGCTAGTTACTCTCCAACTTTGTCACGAACTTATTTACTGCCATGATTTGTCGCGCTCGCTTCGCTCGCCTCAGGTATTGATTATACTTTCGTATATATATTGTCTTCTTCTTCTTCTTGCTTCACTCACGTAACGCATTGATTCGGCTTTACTTCAAAGTCACGCTCGTTGCGCCGGCATAAAGCTTCATTTCAATACTCGACTACCTATGCTCGGAAAAAACACGATTTCACCTGAATGTTTTGAGATTTTGTCCTGACTTGATAGCAGTTCTCCAGTCTCTGTCCCGATTTGAGCTTCATATTGTTGGTAAGCCTACTTACTTCCTGACTTCGCTGGTGTAGTCGGAGCCGCGCTCCAGCAGATGGTCGATGTTGTTGTTGTTGGCCTTCAGCGCCTCGTGCTTGCTCTTGGAGCACACTCCGAACACCGTCACATCCTTCACTGTCTTAGCCAGCTGCGCTACGGCTTGGCCCTGTGGGGGAAAGACGAACTTTAGTTAGGTTCTTTGAAACACGTTTGATTGTTATTGCGTAAGAGTCTGCATACATATCATCAGTGTTTTTTTTACGGAAGGGTAGGCAGAGATCACATCCTTCCAATTGCTAAGATCCTGGCTAACTTCTTTCGCTTCATCCACATACATCAATCTTTTCATACACGCTTGTCAGTTCAGGGTACTCCTGGCCTCTACATACATGCATAGAATCACGCTTATAATAAACGTGGGGTAATCTATACTTTGAGGTAGATACCACAGTAAACCACAGAGAGATGCAATTAAAAAACAATCATATAGGATATTGAAAAATACCCTTACACTTTATTTTACTTGTATCATAGAAAAACAGATTACAGTACAAGTATTGTGAAAGTTATTATCTATCTTCTTTCTTTATATTGAATATTATGATAGGACGACCTAAGTACACTCACAGGACACTGATACCGTTAAATAAAAAAAAATAACCTGTAAACATAAAACATGATAACCCTAGATAGTGTGAAATATGAAGAAATAACTGTATTTTCAAGTTACGAGCAATACTAAAAAATCATAAGCAGGGAATTTATCTGGAAATGTATTTTTGATTACTAGCTCTGCGCTGGGCGCTTTTGATGGCTCGAGACGAGATGCAATCTAAGAGCTATGAATTTTTATTCGACGATTTTGTACCGTTTCAATCAAGGATCGACGTGTTCAGTCAACTGAGCTTTAAGTATGAGCTCTATTTAGATTGAGAATCTCAATTTGAGATGCATAGGCAAGGTACATATTCAATTAAACGCAGGACTTTTCTTTCTTTTCATACATAAAATCACGCTTGTATTCCTAATGAGGTAGGCAGAGCGTAACGACCAAAACAAAGGTCGTTCCACCACGTCTGAAATATTTGAGGGCTTAACTGATACCATGTCGTATATTGCTGCAGTGACAGGTAGTCAGCCCATCGCCTAAATCACAATACACTGTAAAACCCTCCAATCCCTTAGATGATTATTACAGCATACCCGGGGGGAGATATAGTTGGCACATTCTATGTTTTCTTTTTATCGCTGCCTGTCCAGCATGGGAGTTTTTCTTTCTTAGATTTGTTTTTGGTAGAACCAAGAAAGTATGTTTTTATTATGTAATGCATTAAGTATAAGATTAGTTATCGTTATCAACATCTGCGTTAAACTTACGCAACAAATGTGTTAACAAGAAACTAACAAGGTCTTTAATTGAAGTCTCATGTTTCGTTTAATCGTACAATAATTTATAAGTGCCAGTATATTTTATTACGGGGTGTAAGCAACAGCGTACCAGAAACTGATAGGGGTTGCTCAGTCAATGAAACTGAACAACTTTCGCCAGGGTTTTTCCAAGAAACTAAAATGAGAAAATTCCTTTCCTGTACGAAATGACCACCTCGATCAGACAATTTGTATGGAAATGTTTTTTTTTAATTTCCTGGTGAAAGTTGTTTAGTTTCGTTGACTGAGCAACCTCTATCAGTTTCTGGCACGCTGTCCCTTACATCCGGTATAGAGCTGATATCATGGGGAGCCGATCTTAATTAGTGAAAATGACATGGCCGGTAGCCCTCTATTTTTCAAATTTAGAACAAACATTTCCTAATTGAAGGTTCCATTAGTCCAGTTGTTTTATTGGCAGATTCCATCAGGTCATTGACTCCGGTGACGTAATCGCGGAAGCACATTCTAGAGTAAACGATTTTTCTCACCCAATTTAGAGTAGCAATTAGTTAGTTAGACATCTCGTTACATTGTTTGCACGGCCATTATCGGCTTGAGAGGAAACTTCTAAGAAGCTTTCAGTCAGATGTACGTACACTTAGCTCAGCTTTGTAGGGTCAATGCTACACAAGTATTTTTAGATTGTTACACATATGCCTTGGGCTTTTTGAGCCTTATTTTGCTGTATAATTCACATCTACATTAAATCTGTTTATACTGAAAAGCGAAGGCGAGCTATCAGGCAAAGTATTTGAACTACTGTTTATCTAAAGATTGATGGGATTGATCTAACAACTGATGTGATGGGTTGATGGTCCTACATACATACAATCAGCCTTTATCCCAAACGGGGTAGGCAGAGCGTAAACGATCTAAGCAAGGTCGTTCCGCTTCGTCTGACAAAGTTTTAGGGGTTATTTAAGATAGATTTGTAGGTATATTGCTGCAGTGACAGGTTGTCAGCCCATCGCCTAAATTGCAATATATTGAAACCCTCGGATCCCTTAGCTGGTTTTTACAGCATGCCCGGGAGGAGAGGCAACTGGAGCATTTCATGTTTTTCTTTTTCTCCCAGTCCAGTATGGAAGAAAGTCCTAGTGTTAAAGCTTTCAAAAAAGCTGTTACATAGACTCTAACAAGGTTCGATTTTTTTTTATAGTTTTTGACAGGCTTTACCTTAAGTATTAATTTCTGGGTCAATTTTAAACAACACCACAAGAACCCGCGACCTCCAACTCAAGACTAGAGTAACCCAACCGCTCCACCACAGGGTAGGTTAATTGGGTTACTAATACGATCTATCACACGCTGACATTGGAAAGTAAGATAAACTTTAACACTTCCTTTTGCTATTAGGTATTTAGGTGAAGATAATTTCTAACCTTGGGCTAATAATAGCTTCTCAATTTAGTTAATTTGTTTCCACTTTACCAAATTATACATTTTGCGATGCCCCGCGGCGTAACGCGTAAGTTGTTTTAGTGATTCCGTGGGAGTTTTCCGAAATTTTACAGATGTCTAAGTTATAAATAAATACGAGTCCATATCATTGAACTGTTGGATATTACATACATACTATCACGCCTGTATCCCTAATGGGTTAGGCAGAGCGTGAACAACCCAAACAAAGGTCGTTCCGCCACGTCTGACAAGTTTTGAAGGTTGTTTAAGATAGAACTGGATATTGCTGTAGTGACAGGTTGTCAGCCCATCGCCTAAATTACAATATACCCTCGAATCCCTTAGCTGGTTTTTACAGCATGCCCGGGAGGAGATGCAGCTGGCACATTCTACGTTCTTCTGTCGCTCCTCGTTGGATATTAGGTCTTCTTATAACTAAGTATGTGTTCAGATTATGATAAAACCTAAGTAAAAACACACAGGAAAAGAGCATTTGCGATGTGCAATGCGAATTCAGAATGACAAAGACGGTAAAAACATAGTTGTTGAAAATACTTTTCTAGGTAACTTAACTTTGATGTAAAATCATCAAGGTAAAATATAGGATGGTAGCTGCGGCAGATGCCATTCTGAAGGAAAACAAAAGTAACACGTATCTGAAACATACCGGGTGTAATGACAGCGTCTGATACTACTGATAGGGGTTGCTCAGTCAACAAAACTGAACAACTATCACCAGGAAATTCGTCCGGAGAGGAAAGAAAGTTGAACTTCACATACAAAATAACATAACATAAAAATACTTTATTGCACGTAAGAATACAAATCATACAACACAACAGATAACAACAAAAAACAAGTACAACATAGGCGGCCTTATTGCTAAGGTAGCAATTTCTTCCAGGCAACCTTTGGGTGAAAGAAAAATGCACCTCACCACCTCGATCAGACAATTTGTATGGAAAATATATTATCTTTCACTTCCTGAAAAAAAATCCTGGTGATAGTTGATCAGTTCCGTTGACTGAGCAACCCCTATCAGTTTGCGGGACGCTGTCCCTTACACCCCGTATAGGAATTGCAACTGTCATAACAACCAGCTGTTTTTTAGTAGGTATAGTAACTTACCACGCCACGTAAAGCCCGATGGTGTAGTGGATAGGGCCGCTGCCCCCTAAGCGGGAGGTCGTGGTTCGAATCCTACCACGTACCAATGTAATTTTCGGTTTTCGAATGTTATATGTACGTTTATTCGGCGCTTTTTCCGTGCTTCGGAAGGCACGTTAAGCCGTTGGTCCCGGTTAATATCGTTAAATACCGTAGATATTATTCGTTAAGCCATATCAGAGGCCAGTGCTAAGCATTGGCGGCTTGAAAACTCTGACCTAATCAAGGATTGGGTCTGGTTTCCCTTCTGGGTTGCGGAGGTCTGATGGCAGTCGCTCTGTGTAAAAACCAGTACCGTCGTTCAATCCCTTCGATTAGGTAGCCGACCCCGTGAGATACGGGATAGGGCTAGGGTGATGAGTAACTTACCACGCCACCTCCAGCGGAGTGCACCAGCAGGCTCTTCCCGGGAGTGAGATTCGCCATCTCGAAGAGCAGCAGGTAGGCCACCACGTAGTTGGTGGTGACGGCGACGGCATCCTGAGCGGTCATGCCCGACGGCAGCGCGTACACGAACTGCGCCGGCACGGCGACCAGCTCGGCCCATGCTTTGTACTCCGGCAGGGCTACCACTTGGTCGCCAACCTGGGGAAGGGAACTCGGTTCAATATTTTTGTTCTCTGGATACATACATGAAATCACGCCTTTATCCCTTACGGTAGGCAAAGCGTAAAACGCGCGTAACAGGCGCTTTCGCCACGTCTGACAAAAATTGAGGGCAACTTTTAGATTGTAATGATTTGTATTGCTGTAGTCACAGGTTGTCAGCCCATCGCCTAAAGTACAATACACTGTATGTAACACTCACAGTTTACAGCATGCCCGGGAGGAAATGCAGCTGAAACATTCTATGTTTTTCTATCTCTCCCAATCCAGCATGGAAGATACATACAATCATACATAAAATCATACATACATAAAATCACGCCTTTATCATATATCAGGCAAAGCGTAAACGACCTAAACAAAGATCGTTCCACCACGTCTGACAGAGTTTTGAGGTTATTTTAGATAGAGTTGTAGGTATATTGCTGTATAACGAGGGACAGTTGCATCAGGAGATTCTTTTTTCGTCTACGGGAAAACTTGATACGGGCATCAGGAGGGACTGGAGTGCAAGGAAGAAATCTGAAGATTGAGAGCAATATTAAGTATGGATTTGACAGGCCACATTGTACCATTGTATTTTGTTTTTTTGTACCATTTTAATTTGCATGCCTTACCAAGTTTGAAATATGTGAGACGAGTGTAAAATTTACTATCTTTAATGTACCATAATTTTGTGCAAATAAATTCTATTCTATTCTACCGAAATGATGTTTATGCTACGAAATCAAACCAGCTACAGCTGTCAGTTTATAATTACGGCCCTTAGAAACATCACGAGTGACTGTCCCTTCGAAGTAGAAAAACTGCTGAGAGTTTGAGACCGCCTAAACAATGACTGTAGGTAGGCTCTTACTATAATATAAGACACTGAGACAGTTAGTTCCATATTTAGTACAAGGAAATCAAAAAAGTTTGCTTGTAAGGTCGATAAACGACTAACTCAATTTCTCTTGTATGATGAAGTAAAGTATGAAATTGCCTATAAAATTCTAAGTAGAATTTGTGATTATTAATGAGACTTCCAGGTTTCACAACATGTTTTATGAAAGTTAACTAATGCAAACTTTTATTACCACTTTTATTAGTAGTAAATGTTCCAATGAAAATTGCCTTAAAGATCGATGATTCAACTTAGAGATAGGTATCTGCGTTACCGAGAGCTTAGGTGCTACTTGTCTATAATATTATTCTACACGTACATTTGAATAATAAGTACTTACACTTACACAATTTACTGTAGGTATGGTACAAAAAAAGAACCGGTCCAGAAACGACCAAAAAAAATCGGTCATGTTGTTCAAACAAAACGCCGCACCAACCGAATTAGTACGAGTGTTTGCTAATGGCACCTAATAGTATGGAAATCCCAATTTCTTCACATTTCCGGCTTCACCATTGGATCGACATATAGGTCACACTTGTCATAGAGGTTGGTAATTCCATCAGTTGTCTGAATCAATTATTTTTCCACCCTCAGTTTGTAAAAGCAGAAGAGGAATGAATCAAACAAACTTAACAGGAGCTTTTTTATTTGAGTCGAAGAAGATAAAGCTGTAGGGACCAAGACAGAATCGAATCCAAGGATGGAGGGGGTATCGGGCGGGGAGTCCATGGCACCCTAGTGCATGATCAGGTCTTGGAAGTTCAGGCCCCTGTCATATCTTACCTTGAAGTTAGTGACGCCCTCGCCGACTTGCTCGATCTCTCCAGCACACTCGAATCCAAGAATGAAGGGGGTCTTGGGCGGGGAGTCGATGGCACCCTGGCGCACGATCAGGTCTTGGAAGTTCAGGCCACTGTTGACAACAGAAAAAGATAGGTTAGTTTTTTTTTTTTTTTTTTTTTTATTTATTTATTTAGTTGCAAAAATATATATCCACTGCTTAGTAACTACATGGTTCACTCATGCTATGGGTATAAAATCCGCCTCCTGTCGTTTCAGATTATCTTTTTATGGACAGTTTCCTATACATATTAGAGCAACGACTTCTTATTACGTCTAATACACCTAATCAGATTCTCCAATAGCCTACTTAAGCCGCTACGAGCAGTAATCGCGGCACATAATGAGCACCACCTACTTATCCATCTACTAGTAAAATGTGTAGCACAAAAACAGTTCGCACAAAGTTACGTGTTGTATTGTACATGCGTAGGTGAGTTGAGTTTAGCAACACGATACGCGATCACAGTAATCTCCATCCATTATGCGCATCCGTCGATACAATTTTAATCGCATGTAGTCCTTCAAGTTTATTATGAGGACTACAAACCAGTACCTAATTGACGGCCCGGGCGATGGAATGCGGCAGCCATTTGTTATTATGCGTTGGACAGCACGGGCAGAATAAAGAACCCCACATTTAAATATTTAGACACGTTGTTGAATCAACATCAATAATATGGTGCCCATGACGAGCTGTCCGACTCGATGTCCATACTATTGTTAAGCAATGTGGGTTAATTTAAATCAGTCGACGTCAATTTCGACAGTTGTATGGCTGCTGGCGGGATTTCGCTTTTATTTTCGGATAAAAACTGAGTTTACGAGGTCACCGCCCATCTCGATGGATCGATATGAATATTGAAAGGAACGCTATAAAGATAGCAGCAGTCTGAGGACCAGCCAGCCAGATATCGTACGTCATAGCCACAGGAGGATTTACGACACCGCTCCACATCGATATCGGAACAGTTTTTGTAGATTTCTATTTCAATTATCGACTGGATTGAATGAATGGTGGTTCAACAGAGACAGACCTCACAGGCCGCTGGAGCCAATCACTCTAGAGCATTAACAATCTTGAGAGACCACTTTAATTAATTGGATTACTTCTGGGAAAGTAGCCGTTTCTGAAACTGATACCTTTAGATAAATCTCAGGTCTACTCTTGTTGATTAAATGTGTTTTTCGGTTTTCGAATTTCATATGTACGTTTATTCGGCGCTTTTTCCGTGCTTCGGAAGGCACATCAAGCCGTTGGTCCCGGTTAATATCGTATTATACCGTAGATATTAGTCGTTAAGCTATATCAGAGGCCAGTGCTAAACATTGGCGGCATCTAGGATTGGGTTTGGTTTTCCTTCTGGGTTGCAGAGGTCAAATGGCAGTCGCCCTGTGTAAAAACCAGTACCCTCGTTCAATCAGGTTTGATTAGGTAGCCGACCCTGTGAGATACGGGATAAGGCTAGGGAGATGATGACTCTTGTTGATTAAAATGACGCGACGGTGTGAAGCACAACAGAGGTACATTACATCGATTACATGTGCAAATATATGTCGCTTAGTGCATCGGGTGTATTGTAATATGTTTGGCGAGCTACGTGCGTGCGTTACCGATGGGTGGGGACTTGGCTAATCGATATTCGCAATTGTCCCCTCTACATAATGAGAAACTTATTGGCCGAGAGGTAACAATAGCAACACTGGTGCTGTTTTCATGCAACTATGAATACCACTTCATTACACATTATAGCGTTATACTTAGAATTAAACTGCTCCGTTAGGGAGAGGCCCATCCAGCAGTAGGCTTTCTGCGACTGATAAAGTAGAATGATACTTGATATTTACGACAAATGAGACTATAACGCAACTGTGAACAAGCATTATAAACTTTAAGTGGCTTCTAAGTGACTTTTTGTCACGCCAAATAGTTGGAATCCGTTTTGTCTAACAAAATGGTATAAACATGCAAATTATGTAAGTATTCGTAACAATTATGCATTCTTTTGAGCTATTTCATGAATCATCTATGACATTATTATAACAAAATCGCGTGTGAACTAAAAGTTAAGTACCTACCTAATTTCTAACAGGTCGAAGGAAGTTAAGCGGAAACAAACGCACACGAGTCGAATTTGTAATGTTAGACGATGATTTGATAACTTAATTACAGATTTACAGTTGGTTTGTGTTTTTGAAACTGTACAGGTCATTTCAGTGCGTTGAGTGCATGAATTACTCATTTTATAATTTCTATCATAAAGTTGTTATCGTTTCTGAGACTAGCTAGATACTGCCTTGCCATCCGCTAAAACTATACAAAGTCAGGGGATATTAAACCTTATTCATATTGTCCAAGTCAGCCATTTATTCCCTAAACGCTACAATACGAACTCTACCTAATACCTACTTACGTATAGCTTGTTCGCATCAGCCATCACCTAAACAAGGAAATGCCATTGTGTGGAGCCACTAAAACAATGCCAAAAATATCCATACGACTTATACACGTACCTACAAACATCGAGCTAAACCGCGATCTAAAACCGCAACAGATTTAGGGTTCCCCGAAGACCAGCAAGAACAAACGATTCGTGAAGTGTCAAAAGTTTGAATTTAAGCGCTTTAGGAACTGTCGCTATAACTCTAACGAACCATAATTGCAAAGATGGCAACTGGGGAACTGAGCCCTAAAGTTTGAAGTGTGTGCGGAACCCCCACTCTGGACCCAGCCCGGCCAACACTTAACCGACTTGCGATGTAATTTGTAGTTAACTGCTTATTTACGAGCCAATCTCGGTTCCAAACTCACTAACGGGGAATTTAGGAGTTTTAAACACTAAAGCACTCCATACTCCATAGTGGCATGTTTACGTAATGAGAATAGAACTAGCTCGGAGGTGAGCGATTTCCGAATTTCACAACTTCTGGAAGGAAACTATTTAATAAATCACGGCAGAGATTTTATTCCGAGTTATGTTGTTCGGAAGTGGATTCTTGCATTCTTTACATGATTCACGACAGTTTATTGCCTGTTTTTATCATTTAGTATTGACTTGTTAGAATGAATCATAATGTAGAGTCTTTCATAAATCTAAGAACAAAACAAGTTTATCGCTCCTACTGCGACGTGCCAGTCTTGAAAATCAATAATTTGGATTTCAACTCGACACAGTTTTAATTGTTTTAAAGCATGAATGTGATATCAGATTAAAACATATTTGCCTATCGCTGGAAGCGATGGGCGGTAGTCACGCAGGGGAGTGCGTTAGGTCCCCTTTCCCTCGTCAGCTACAGGAATGACAGCACAATGCCGATATTAATGCACTTAGCCAGCGTAATTCTGAATAATTATTGTACGGGAGTCGGGTGGCAGTAGAGTGGTAATGGTGGCTATTCTATGGGAGTCGACCGATCCGATAGACGCCACGGTGTCGGTCGCACCCGCATATTTTTTATTGGATAAATTGAAGCCACTATCGTTTTGTCATCGTGCTAATACTACACAAAGTTAACCCGCTTTTGAACCGCCGAACAAACAGTTTCCATACGTTTCTTGTAATTTCCAATTTAAGTTAATTGGTCGTTTTTAGGGTTATTTTAGCCGATCCTCTGACTCATACATTAAAGTGTTTAATACCTCTTTTTAAAGCTTATTACACGCTATTAAAAGCGCGATAAGTAAGCACCATATCAGTATGAAATTTTACATGGTACCTCTACCTTGACCTTCTAAGCTTATCAGCTCTACTATCGCGGACGTAAAAAAGAAATGCGATACCGATAACACGAAAAAAACAGCGGTCGTACCTGATTTTGAAGCGTTCAGCCCTGTTTAAAGAGGGTTGGAAATCGTTTTAAATCAGAGGTCCCGGTTATAAAAAGATTTGTCCTACATAATGTGTATAGGACCCATATCGTGGCGGAATGTTAAGCCGGGGATTATCTGCCTAGCGTCGAATATACCTACGCACGCTACCTGATCGGTTAGGCGGTTATTCAACAATAACTTGAATGGTTTCCTCTAACTACAATAGTTCGTAACGCGGCAGGTAGATGTTTTTGTTATTAATCCGTAAAATAACTGGTCGATTTTATAACTTTTTAATGTATAGGTTCGGTTTGAAAATGCGTCCGAAACGGACCGGTTTACCCCGTATCGGGTTTCATGACTGTCAACTCGTGATCTTGTAAAATAATATTTTTTTGTTACTAAAAGCCGCCATCAAATTCGGTAGCGCATGTATCAAGGTTTTAACAAAATTCGTGTGTCTGGAAGTTCCTATTGTTTGTGTCAGTTTTCTACAGTTTGAAACTTAGTCATGAAAAGGCAAGTTTCCACGAATCGCCAAGGGAGTACCTATACTCGGGGTAAGGCCATAATTTCCTTCACTAATATTTAATGAAGTCGCTAAAAATGGCGGCGGGTTGTTACCAGTCGCACCTACTCGCGTGACAACTTAATAATACATGGAGTACGCGTGAACTGCGTGTATCAAGGTCCTGGAGTTGATAAACCACATAAAACTGTCTCGTATAACTTGGCTAAGGAATTGCCACTCATTGCCCTCCTTCATTATCTTAATTACCACAGAGATACGAGTTCAAACTGATCGCTTTTAACTCTTTAGCATAACAATGCGTAATATGGAAAGTCACGCAACTGCTGTGAGCACGAATATTTTCCTTCGAGACGGCCTAGGAACATATCGCCTTGGGAAACCTTGATCGTGTTTGAATTTTAGAGACCGTTTGCACGAACCTGCATCAGTTATTAGCAGTTGCTGTTGCTGGGCAGAAACTAACTAAATGTGTGCAAAACACGACACATTAATTTAATATTCGCTACACCCTCAAGAGACTTGCAGTCTTTATGTGCAATAAAACTGTGTCGCACATATTACAGCTTTTAATCCGATTAATGCTTTGGCTTAAACTTCCCACTCATGCGACTTTGAATCTTTCCGGTTATTAAATCCGAATGTGTTGGAAATTATTTTGAATAAATTATTCTATCCCCGCGATTACATCCCCTGCATGTGCAGTAATGGGGTGCGAGCGCCGACGGCCAAACAACCAACATTTATCCTCGTGTCAAATGTGCTGCGAAATCCGCATTTTATTACACGAAATCCGGGGAAAATAAGATTTACTCGCGTAAAGTAGAAGGTATGTTAAAAGAATTAGGTCGCTCGTGAATTACGGTTGCGAAAAAATACCTTTTTGCAGGTGTTCAAAACATCCCCGGCTAAAATGCTTTTGTAACTAAAATGTTTGTCATTTTGCTCTGATCCTCCAGGTGAAATAGACGAGATACCTGCAGAATTCCTGCCGTTTCCAACCCTAAAAGTCACGTGACTATAATTTAGCTGGGGCATTAAAATGAACGAATGAACACCCCTACTTCGGGGTAATTTTAAATTGCAACGGGGTTGTACGCTTGGCGCCGGCGGCCGTCGCGACGGCGGGTCGCCGCCGATTCACTTCACCGCATAGTAGTAAAACTACTACTCACTAACTACCTACTATACTACTAAAGGTAGGAAGCTAATGGATAACCCACTGGGAACAAAGCGAGTGAAAACCGCGAGGGAAACTACCTCCGACAGTACGAGGCCGGCAATAAAGACGAGTCTTTAGACAAATTTTCATGGCGGTACTAAAATTCGTTGCGGGGAAACTTTCGTATTCATTAGATGTTAAATAGGTAGGTAGTTAGTGTAGGTACGGTAAAGTTAGTAGTTAGTTTAACAAAAGGATACCCTTTTGCCCTTTTATTGAGTATTATGGAACAGATTTCATATGTCCCACTGAAAGACGTCGTATCAATTATCGTAAGTACCTATATATATCATGCCCCAAAGTCTATTTAAGTAATAGCTGCTGCCACAGAAAAGCAAACAATAACCACAGCTAAAATTAGGCGTAACAAAGTACGTAATGATCGCAACTGTATAACAGTACTTTTCCGAGTGGAGTGCGAATTTCGTGGCTCGTTCACCACTGGGGAACTTGCACAACTGCGGAGTCACGTTCCAGTGCGCTTCGGCGAAACCCTCCGTGCACTTGACTCGTCGGTAAATCTGAACTTTAAACTTTCGTTTTCTGCAGAGCCAGCGGCGGAGCTCACCGCGCGGCTAGACAGGTAGTGTCCCCGGCAACGATCGATAATGTCAATGTACCGCGCCGTGACCTAGGGGAAGAGCCAGTAAAGCCTGTCTAGATGAGTCATCAATGCCCTGAATATACCTAGCAACAGTTTTTCATGCTGCAGACTAGACGACAAAGGAAGATAAATTCCGAAAACGTGCCAAGCTCTCTGCGTCAGGTTTTTGCAGACCTTCATTTGGCGTCCAATTTCAGTGGACGCCTTACAGGCGATTCCACTACATTACACCTTTTCGTCGGAAAATTTATGTTTTCCAAGAGAAAGTATTCTGTGTCTCATGTTAAGTATTAAGGTGGCAGAAGCCGGAAAATCGGCTTTATATAAAGGGAAATGGCGAGGATGATATGCACTTTCGTTTTCGATTGCATCCTGCCGGCGCGGTAATGAGCCGTTGAACTTTTAAGACTGCTGAAATTGGAAACAGACCGTGCACGGCCCGTTTTGGATACACAAGAATGTTTTTGCCGCGAGTTAGTCACGTGTGGATAAAAACAAAGAAAATGTCACCCCACACATGTATACTTCGGCAAGTCTTTGATGTAAGCGAGAGGTAACCTTCACTCCAACTTTGGTATCACGAATGTTAGATAGGAAAATAAATATCCTCCATCTCCTGAAGATAGTATAAATGTACTGAAGCCTCTCCCCGATAGTGTCGGCGAAAGCATTTCCCTCGGCGTGTGTCGTTGAGTTTATCTATTTGAAGCGAGGCGTCATTGTAGGGTACGTGAGCGGCACACAAGTTACTCTTCTTCCGTTCGTGGCGTATCATGTTCAGCGTCTCGCCTTCACACCGATAATACTGTGATATGATACAATACATAAAGTCACGCCTTTATCCCTTGCGGGGTAGGACGAGCGTAAAACATTTCCCTCGACGTGTATCGTAATCCATTTGAAGGCGAGGAGTCATTCAGGGGTACGTGAGCGGCACACAAAAAGCTCGCAAGTTACTCTCCTTCCGTTCGTGGCGTATCATATTTGCGCGTCACGCCTTCACACCGATAGTACTGTGATATGACACAATGCATAAAACCACGCCTTTATCCCTTACGGGGTAAGCAGAGCGTAAAACATTTCCCTCGGCGAGTGTCGTTGAGTTAATCTATTTGAAGGCGAGGCGTCATTGAGGGGTACGTGAGCAGCACGCAAGTAGTTAAAAGCAAATTAAAAAAAGAACGATCACACTCATAGCTCCCACCAGGATTCCTTGTATCGGAGTGTCATGGACATACACAGAAACAGCCACAAAGAACACCCAGACCCAGAAACAGATATTTACATTCATCATTCAAATGTCTGCCCCGGCCGGAATCGCAGGCAGACACACTGCCAATTAGGCTGTGCCAGCCACTAGCTCCACCAGCTCGTAAGTTACTCTCCTTCCGTTCGTAGCGTATCATGTTCGAGCGTCTCGCCTTCACACCGATAGTACTGTGATATGATACAATACATAAAGTCACGCCTTCATCCCTTACGGGGTAAGTAGAGCGTAAAATATTTCCCTCGGCGTGTGTCGTTGAGTTAATCTATTTGAAGGCGAGATGTCGTTGAGAGGTACGTGAGCGGCACACAAGTAGCTCGCAAGTTCTCTCTCTCTCCTTCCTTCCGTTCATGGCGTATGATGTTCGAGGTGTCTCGCCTTCGTAGCGATAGTACTGTAGAAATTCACATATTTCGTGTTACCCACACAAGAAGAAGAAGAAGAAATATGTGAATCTATACATAGAGATATTTCTCGATTATCATATCACAGAACTATCGCTACGAAGTCGAGAAGAAGAAATATATGAATCTATACATAGGTGTAAGAGATTTTACACCGCCTACAAACACAGCTTATAGGCCTCTGTCTAACATGGTTTGAGTAACGATCACTATCAACAGCGACCGGGACCGAAGCACGGAATCCTTTCTCTTCCAAATAATCAGGTGATTCAGCCTACATTGTCTTAACTAAACTAGGGAAAAACTGAAAAAGTTATAAAATAACAAATATCATCTCCCCCTGTCCCTGAGAATCAAACCCAAGACCTCCGGCTACCGCCCATGACTCAGATCACTAGACCACGGTGGCAGTTTCACATACGCTGTCCCTTTCAACCGGTATGTATCCATTAGTATATATCCAGTATTGTATATATCTATTCCAATATTTATGACGTCATCAAATCATCGTTAAGGGTGGGGTAAATAAAGTATGTGCTCATCAAATGCTCACATGTCGACCTTACACGCAAGCTGACGAAATGTTAGGTCTAGCATTAAAGTTGGATTACCAGAAAACCTCATCTCATCACGTACCATAAAATTACATCGGAAATTACTTTAAATAAGTTGTGTCTACTACAGCTTTACAAATCCAGGAAATATCAAATTACAAAATTGACCGAAGTCTGCAATCCAAAGGGGATATTATAAAATGTTTAACATAGAGCCGAAACTTTGAATTCCCGAGAGTGGAGAAACGCACCTAATCAGCGGTAATTAGACCCAATTAGACTGGTCCGGTACAGACAGATACGGTTTAAAACAGGGCTTCTCAAACTTATAATCCCCCAGGGGTACCTGTTAAAGTACCCAGACGATAGCGCGAAGCCAATAGAAGAAGTAAATGTAGAAGGAAATGTTTTAATAAAGTTAACAAATAAGTTTTAACAAAAAAGAAACTATAGTGGTCGAATTTAGGAATATATTTGTGATAAGTTTGGACTTTTTCAATACATAAAACGTTTTTGATAATCCCCTACGATCAAATGGCGAACCCCTAGGGGTTAGCGTAGGTGGTACCACAGTTTGAGAAACCCTGGTTCAAATGTCTGAGAGGGAAGGAAGCCACGTGTAAGGTATAATATAGATTCTATAACAATGAGGATCCTTAATTACCAAGTTCGAGGAGGAAGGTCGACGGAATTTATTATTGGAAGAAAGATTTGTCCTCAAACTTTGGCTACGGGTTTTTATACGAAATGAGGCATAAGCAATTGCAAAATACAATGCAAATAGATAGAGAACTAGAGTAACAAGCAAAATATAGGCACTAATAACAGCGGCTAAACCACAAAATGTAATCAATACGGAGAGACTAATATACGTATAAATTCTGTAAAATCAATAGGAATCGTTTATCATTATGAACTGTGTTTATTATCTATAGACATAAACTACTAAACCAAGTAAAAAAAATCTGAAGAAAAAAAAATGCTAAAACTGAAAATGACAATAAGATCAATCATCATCTCCCTAGCCTTATCCCGTATATCACGGGGTCAGCTACCTTATCTAGGGAATTGAACGAGGGTACAGGTTTTAACACAGAACAACTGCCATCTGACCTCCGCAACCCAGAAGGAAAACCAGACCCAATCCTAGATAAGGTCAGAGTTTTCAAGCCGCCAATGCTTAGTACTGGCCTCTGATATGGCTTAACGACTAATATCTACGGAGCAAAGAAAGAAAGAAAAGTACAATAAAATTACAAAATCTTCCAAAAACCACTGTGTTTAGAAACTTACAATCCCTCGAAATACCGTAGCAGGTTGCCAACCACCGCTAGTGACTTCAGTCCAATTCAACAAAGTCGTTGTTGGACTTAGTATTAATTACAACTGTTTGTTAGATTTGTATGGTATGCGTGAGTCACATCCACATCACAGGGTGTGAATAAATAGCTCTCGGTACTTAATAAGTGCTGGAGTACTCGCCTGGGTAATACTAGTAGAATGTTTAAGAACGCGTGCGTGCTATGAGCATTGCTCGTATCAAGGTTGTCTACGTCAAGATTCATTTATTTGGCTGAGCTTATCGTTTCAAAAACAATGTCTGGAAATATATTTTGGGGCGCAAAGGGCCGATTTCTTTCAGTTCATATAAACTAATCCATTTAAATAACATACATACATAAATCACGCCTTTATCCCTTACGGGGTAGGCAGAGCGTTTAACGCCTCGTAAAAGGCGCTTTCGTCACGTCTGACAAAAAGTGAGGGCAGTTTTAGATTGTAATATGTATTGCTAAAGTGACAGGTTGTCAGCCCATCGCCTAAATTACAATACACTGTAACCCTCGAGTCCCTTTTGCTGACTTCAACAGCATGCCCGGGAGGAAGGGCAGCTGGAACATTCTATGTTTTTCTATCTCTCCCAGTCCAGCATGGAAGTATAAACTAATCTGTTTAAATAACAATTCCCGTGTAACTCATGTCTGTCCTACCAGACAACTGGTATGTATAGGAGCTGCTTCAGTGAACTTTGGAGACTAGGTACTCCTAATAGAGTAGGTAATAGAGAAACTTTTGTATCTCGCAGCCTTTTTTTACGAATTTGGCTCTACACAGGAGACAAATGTAAAAATTTCAGACGTCTCTCGTAAAACTGCGGTGGGATAGGAAGTATTTCCTCATTCGTGTCCTTTCAGATTCATTTGGTATTCTGACCAGCCGTCAGCGGTGGTGGGAGTGAAAAAAATAAGGTCCTAATGAAATCACACCCTTGAGGCGTAAGAGGTTTGAAATCGAACTCAATTTCATGTTCTATCGTGGTGAAGGCATTTGAAATATTTTCTTATTTTCTATTACTCGATTGGGATGGAGGACACTACGCTCTATTAAAAATTAAGAAAAAAAATTAGTTCCAATAGTAGAGTATTGAGTGATTTTAGTTTCATACATACATATAATCCCGCCTTTATCCCTAATGGGGTAGGCAGAATGTAAACGATCTAAACAAAGGCCGTTCCACCATGTCTGACAAAGTTTTGAGGGTTATTTATGATGGATTTGTAGTTATATTGCTATAGTGACAGATCGTCAGCCCTGATTTTTACAGCACGACCGGGAGGACATTCTGTTATTCTCTCGCTCCCACTCCAGCATGCAAGATTATAATATAAGTTACATGCCTAATATCGTCATCAACTTCATCAGTAAATAAATAGGATCAGATCACGACAATACCACAGGAAGTTGAGTTTCCTTACTCACATTTCAAATGTTTTAATAGTACCAGATGAATCAATTTTGTACTAGAGACTCATTTCATTACCATTTGAGGTAAATTATCCTTTTTGTTCTATGATTCACTGTAGGTACGGTAAAGGCAGCTGATAGTAAGCAAAGTATTTATGTTATGTGATCTCAATAAAGGAAAATGCTAGTTCATTTGTAAAAAAAAAATATACATACATACATACATACATATAATCACGCCTTTATCCCTAATGGGGTAGGCAGAACGTAAACAACCTAAACAAAGGTCGTTCCGTCACGTATGACAAAGTTATGAGGACCATTTAAGATAGATTTGTAGGTACATCGCTGTAGTGACAGGTTGTCAGCCAATCACCTAAATTACAATACACTGTAACCTTCGAATCCCTTTAGCTGACTCCTACAACATGCCCGGGAAGAAGGGCAGCTGGAACATTCTATGTTTTTCTATCGCTCCCAGTCCAGCATGGAAGAAATAAAAAAAACAATAGATTTAACATAACATCTTCCATGCTGGACTGGGACCGACAGAAAAACATAGAATGTGCCAGCTGCATTTCTTCCCGGGCATGCTGTAAAAACTAGCTAAGGGATCCGAAGGTTTCAGTATATTGCAGTTTAGGCGATGGGCTGACAGACAACCTATCACTACAGTAATATAGGTATATATCCTACAAATCAATTACAATCTAAAATTGCCCTCAATTTTTGTCAGACGCGGCGAAAGCGCCTTTTACGAGGCGTTTAACGCTCTGCCTACCCCGTAAGGGATAAAGGCGTGATTTTATGTATGTATGTATCCTACAAATCTATATCATAAATAACCCTCAAAACTTTGTCAGACGTGGCGAAACGACCTTTGTTTAGGTCGTTCACGCTCTGCCTACCCCGTTAGGGATAAAGGCGTGATTATATGTATGTATGTAGATTTCATTCCGAATGATTCATAGTCAGAAAATGTTGCGATTTATCCTTCCGATTCAGATGACTTAGAATACGAACAAGTCATACATCGATGCTATATCTGGCTAGATGTTTAAACAAATAACTACCTTACCTAGGTTACTTAGGTAGTAATACTAGTAGTTTAAAATAGTAGCGTGTAAAAATTGTGCCAGTATGTCAAACGTATCGTGACTGAAAACGACCTAGTATTTATACGATGCACTACTAAAATAGGAATACACATAGGTAATAATAGTAATAATCATGCTCACAATGGCGTTTCTATGAAAAAAACATAAGAGTGTCCACGCGTTTGGATATTCTCGGACAAGTGTTCATACCGTTTCTTACCGGGTATCTTCAAATACCGGTTTCAAATAAATATTCCTATTCTATTGAAATTAAGATGTGAAATGCAGATTTCGTTAATGTTTTCGTGACGATGTCATGTATCATCTTTGTCACATTGTAGTTATGTTATATTACGCATGTCATGTGCAGATCTCGGGCATTTTTGATTTGCGTTACTTGTTTTATCCGAGGGCTGAAAAGGCACGTACCACATTTTCAGGTTTGTGTACAGCGATGGTCCGGGGAAGTGACAATGCAGGTGCTTTCTAAAGCGAGTTAATATCCGGCTAGCGGGCCTCTGAATAGCGACACGCGTGGCAGGGCTATCGGCTTCCGATCTGTGATGAGCTCAGGCACTGGGTAACTGTTATAATGTCCCATGGTGCCACCACATCACGAACAACCCAGTTATTATATTACGTAGAAAATTATTTACATGTCTGTTTTGTTTTTTGTGGAATTTTGTGCTGGAGGCAATAAGAACAATTGAACAGGTAAATATACAAGCAGCAAAGTCATCTTGAAATAAAATATGTAAGACAGCCGAAGGAAAAAGAAGAAGGTACGCGAAAAAATCCCCTTTTACGTAACATAAACGGGAAAACTTTGATTAGTTTTGTTGTGGGATATCTTAATAAACTGAAGTTGCTGGAACAAACTCTGTCAAACATCCATTAAAGTATTCATTTAAATATTGAGAACTTTTAAAAAATAAAACGGGTGTAATTATAATTATGTAACTAGGTGCACCGGAGCATGCTGAAGGACTAATACAATACAAAAAATGACCTTGAACGAATCTAATTAGTCTCGCAGCGACATTCAGCATGATATGTTCAACCATGTCGCGACGCCAACTGCCATCATCATCGCTTTTAATTGTCCACTCAGGAAACTTGCATTCCACAGATGTTACGACGGTTAGCTTTGGGGTGCGGCTAAATAACATAAATTGAACGAATCCAACTGACCCTCAACATCGTGCTCTCCAAATAAACCACACAATACTCCACTGTAAGTTTAACAGCGGGGATATAAAACAGACAAGAATGCGATTGATAAGCCAAGCAATTATCGCTCTTAGCAGCCAGAGGCCACAATAACGCGTAATAGCCCTTGATTTAAAACTTCTCTTCAAATAAGAATGTGCTTTGTGCTAAAAACGAATACGAGCGAAAGATACCTTTTCCCTGAATTTGTTAATTTCGTACGATTCTATTTATTTTTACAGTACCACTGTTTTAGCACATTCGAGTACTCGTATACCTTTGAAGCGTTAATGTTGCGTCTTGGTAAGACTCAATGTTTGTATTGCTGCCTTACATCAGCTACGGGTTCACTCAAAACTCTTTGTAAATGCTTATGCGTTGTTTGCCAAAAACATCGGGGCCCGAAATTATAGCTGCGAGCAAAGGAACGCGTGGATCAAATTAGTCGCAGCCGTCCATTATGAGCTGAGCATATTAAACAGCTCACGAATATAATGTTACGTACCTGGCTCTGGGAAGGACTTCACATGAGCTCTACACTCGTAACTTAGGTGCATCTGCATATTTGAACACTGTCATGCAGTATCAATTTTAAAGGTATTCATACTATCATTGTTTATCAATTCTTTTTGTCCCTCCAAGTTATCTACTTCACTTTTGTTTTTATCTTGTTGATAATAAAGAAAGCAAATACAGGATAACATTCTATTCGAGCACACGTTAGAAATAGAAATAATAAAGATGCTCGAGGTGTGAGTAACGAAACAAGTTATCCTTTTACGCATTTGTACAATCAGATATCAATATCACAGCAAATAGATATCGGAAATTGCTGAGATATTCTAGATACATACTTGTCCTCTCCTCATTCTTTGTGTTGTGACATTTTGTGTTATGATAGACTGTAAATACTTGCTTAAATAATGCATGGAAGTAAAATTTTATTTTTCTTGCTGATGGAAGTGATCTTTAATTATAAATTGGAATCAAGAATTAATATCGAGTTTAATAGATGGTCTGGAATTTGGTCACGAAATATTAACAAAGCTATAATGATCGAATTCGAATCAATGAAATCCGGACCCTCATAACGACACATGCGGGCCTAAAAAACACGGAACATAACAACTGACGATGGTAATAACGAATATCATATTGAGACTCCCAAACGTGGTCCTACACCCGCCGGCAAAAAAGGTGTCGGAGCCGAGAGTAGGGTCCCAGCTGCGCCGACTCGTCTGTGATATTTGCCAAGTAAATATCAGCTCATACAGCTCCATAATTTAGATAACAGCGTCTCCTGCACGTGCTGTTTAATTTCCGGCCAAATTTATGTCAACGAATTTATTATAGATTAGAGGCAAAACGTAAGTTATATTAAATGAACCTGCTACTAACAAACAACTTTCTATGGTAACATAATATAACAGGATATTTATAAAACCTTCTAATTTTACTTTTGATAAGAGTTGGCGTAAACGACCTTCACATTTTTCTACAAAATAAATTCCCAGGAATTTCTAAAAATATGAAATGAGGAGTGACGTCGGAACTCAGAGCGTATTAGGGCTCGGGTATAGCAAGGGTGCCCTTACTTCTACCTAACTAAATATAGAACCGCCAATACCTACCGGAATTCGTACTCTAAACACGTTTCCACCGAATGGCTAACCTCGTATGTACCTTATTCCCTTGTAACTAGGCTGAGAATATCAAAGAAGACGGTCTGACTCCTGAATTCGAAGCTGTCTTAGAGGATTAGGGTCGAACAATACGTATTAATTTTTGGGACACACGCTTGATGAAAAGGCTTTTGTATGTCAATATCAATGTAACATAATGCCTCCAATGAACTAACTTATATCGATAAAAACACGATCACACGTTCATTTATTTATTACTTGATGAGAAGGTAATAAAGCTTTGATAAGTGTGCCTGCAATATATTGCAGCAAGTTTATATTGTTTACATCGGAAATTGATGTCCAGTTTGATGCAGCTAATGGACATAGATAGGTACTTTGTTATCTAACATTAAAATGCTTAATACAAAGAAAAAAAATGCAATGCGTATATTTCTGACAAATGGGAATATTAATAAAATAACCAAAGGCTGATATAGGCGTTCTCCTTTTTACTATAATAGAAAAAGTAATGGCCCGTGGAAGTCCCTCTTAGTGTCCGATCTACGATGATAAATGACTTTACACTCGGATAACACAAGACGGCTGTTACAACAAGAAAAACTTTTTATCAGGTACCCATAGCAATAAGCCAGAACAGTTAAGTGAATAAGAACGAAATCCTGGTTTAAAACGAGAAGGTAGACAATTTTTAAGAACATTGTGGACGGCAAGGCAAATTCATCAGTTTATTTTTAAGACCTTATTTATTACCATCTTCACAGCATTAAGATGGAACGCGTGTATAAGTATGTACTACAACATGAGAGCCACGAAAGAATTATAATGATGATATTCGCAATTTAAATGCAAAGTGGGGAGGCCACGTGTTTGAGAATTAAGGGACATTCCTGTTTACGCAAGCCTGACCCTTGAAAATATTCACGAGTGTATCGCTGTGAAATTGCTCTTCAACCTGCTCCCGAGGGGCACAATGCTATAACAGAATTTTATACTCATGAAATTTTAAACATATACTGGTAAATATTTATAAATCATCTGGGGTACAAATTGCTATTTATTAATATATTTTTTTGCACCGTAACTCTACACAAAAAAATGTTCTACGCATGGAAGTACTTTCTATCAACATAGTTGAGAAACTCATCATCATCATCCTAGCCCTATCCCGTATTTCTCGGGGTCGGCTACCTAATCTAGGTGATTGAACGGGGGTACTGGTTTTTACACAGAGCGACTGCCATCTGACCTCCGCAACCCAGAAGGGAAACCAGACCCAATCCTAGATTAGGTCAGAGTTTTCAAGCCGCTTTTTAAACGATATTAACCGGGACCAACGGCTTAACGTGCCTTCCGAAGCACGGAAAAAGCGCCGAATAAACGTACATATGAAATTCGAAAATCGAAAAACTCATTGGTACGTGGTGGGGTTCGAACCACGAAGCTCAGGAGGCAGCGGCCCTATCCAGATCCTATCATAGTTGAGAAACTAGACACCGAAATAAACAAACTACAGTATTACCCCGAGGAACCCTAATCCCAACGGAACCAACAAAATTCTAACGCACATTCAACAGGTCCATTAGTTTACGCACTCTTAGGAAGGAGTATCACGCAGCGAAACCCCTAAATCATGGAATTTATCACAATTAAATCGAAAATGGAAAGATTACTGTCGGATATGAAGAGTAACAGTCAAAACGGACAAAAAGTAAACCCTCTAAGAATTCCGCTACAAGTGGAAAAAATACCAACACATGCTTTTATTCATTTATCGGAGAGCATGGTTAATGGGTGCTATAAAAAAACAAGCATTGGCGTCGAAAGACGTAGGGCCTGCGGAGATTGGTTGGGCGCTCGGGCGGCGGGTAGGGGACGCGCCGTATTGATCTGGCGGTCGCCGCGTCCCCCCTCCACCTCGCCTGCGCCCGCCAGACATTACAGAAGCACTCGCAACCCTCACCCCCGAGCGACGCACTCCGCCACACCGCCTCGCCTACACCCGGCACCCGCGCACAACCACACCCCTTTTTCATGCGAGGATCGAGTCACGGGATTTTCCAATTCAATTTACTCGCCAATCGAAAAACTAAGCAATAGCCAATACGAGTGTAATGGTAATGGAATACCCTACACGAAGGAACGCTAAAGTTCAAACTAGAGATTTCTATGTGAGATATGCATCGTTATAACCAAACCAGATCAGATACTAACATAAGATTTAATATTGTAGTCAAAACTGATTCACAAGACGCAACATAAATCGTTCGAGAAGCCGAGTGGGATATTTCGACGATTTGTGACCTGTCGTGCAAGTTTTATTTGTCAAAAAAGATCAAAGTATGCGACAAGTTTACTTCCATATAGAGTCGAGTTGATTCGATAATGGGCACAATAAGCGAAGGAGCATTTTCGTAAGTTCAATGACTCCGCGAACAATGTGCCCGCGGCCACGACCGGCGGGACTCGCCGGTCGGGCTTGCCCGCCGCATCTGCTGTCTGCTGCGATGAAGGATTTTACGAGCTCAACCACAGCAGCTTTGCACCCACAATCCACATGACACAGCTTCCGTCAATTCATTCTCAGAACTGCGGTCACAGCTGGCACGAACAGCCATATATTTTGCCCAACTTAGCTGTATGCAAAGTGACAATGAAGATAAAAAAGTTTAAATTTCCTATAATATTGTAATTTGTCCACCGAGGATGTTTCCTAACAGCTATATTCATAAAGACATTTACGAAAAAGTGATTTGTTTATAACGTAAGGGTGTACAAGATTTACATTTATCTCGATCTTTGAATGTAACTGGTTTAGCGAGAAACTCGTTAAACGATTCTATGCAGAGGAAATGGAATTATATTTCTCATTTTATTTGCCAGTGCATATTCCATATAAGATATAAATAAGCTGTGGGCAATGACCGTGATTATCACGTATTTCATTTTAGTCCATGAATGTATTTTAAAAGCAAGCAGGTGTAAGATAGACTAATTGTTACATTTATCACTTTCTCTGGTTGCGGCTTATCTCTGCTTTCACCCCTGTATGAACTAAGTAAGCAATTAATTCTCAAGATAGACTAATTAACGAACCCAGTGGGAATTCAGTTTCAATTAACGTTACGTTTATTTTACCCGAATATAATGACAAGGCCAGTGCATTTATCAAAATTATAGAACGATAAAACAATTCTCGCGACACGATTCCAACAAAGGTCAATTTAATAATATGGTATCTGCTAAAATAACCCTCTTTAATTGCAGGGGTCCCGTGTGCATTCAGATGCATGAAACTGCTAGGAAATGATCGCATTGATCGTTTTGTGAGGTGAGTCAGTTGCGATAGCCCAACTTGGCTGATTCATGTGCGTAACTTGGTACTTAGCTTGTACGTTAGCAAGAATATGCCGTGACGCATCACCAACACGATGCGTGTACTAATTGTCCATTCGATTGTTCTGTAAATTAAGCGATGTCGAGCAAACAACTTGTGTCGGTCATAAACAAGAATGTTTTCAAGATATGGCTGCGCCAGCGAACGCACGCGTATAACCTGTCGCTCATACTCATCACGCGTGATTGATGGATGGATGCTTCATGCTAACGATAATAATAACTATAGAAACAAGTTTACACGATTGTAACAGCGGAACCTGTCATACTTGTAGACACCCGAATTTAAAAAAAATGTTACATCATTTGAGTTCACTTGCACCGAGAGCGCTCATTCAAAGGCGGGACATTTGTACCCATATAGCTCATGCGTTACTAATATCACTAATCTATTCCCGCTTTGTAGTTACAATCAATGATAGGGGATCCAATAAACTAAAGCTATAAATATATGGGCTACAATGAAAAGAATGGTCATTGCATTGACAGAGAATTAGATTTTTTAAATCACGTTTAATAACTTAATTTACTGAACCAATACTATAATACTCATTCGTCATTCAATTGGTAAAGATTTGACATTATTTTTCATTTCTATATAAAACGAACAGTACATAGTTCAATAATAAAAAATAAACAAAAAAAAGTAATGAATTATTTATTGTAACATACCTATAAGCTCAAGTTAGTCTTTGCAAATGTGCAATAAACTCTAAACCAGACCGTCCACCCACTGCCCGTAGTCAGGTATAGAAGTAAGTTATTGGATCGAGGTAGTTCAAGAACATAACTTTCTAGTGACTCATAGGAAGAGAGCTATCTCGCGCAGACGCTCTCAATAAGGAAGAGGGTAATAAACAAATTCATCTCTCTCATCTTATGTGGCTTCGAAGCCCATTAAAATGCACAATACTGCACTTTATACCATAGAGAGCTCGGCTCTGCACTCGAGAGGGGCTCAAGCTATTTTTAGGTCTTAAATTGATACGCCAACAAAGGAAAGGATGCAAGCAATTAACACACACACTTTCACTGTCCACAAAAAGGGAAGCTCGCGTTAGCGATAACCGTTCAGCAAAATCCTTGATACACGTAAGTCAGGCATTCTAAAAACAAACTTATCCAGATGCTTAAGTTACAATCCCATGACCCCAAATCGACGATGTAGGCCAGATGCCCGAGACAAGAAAAAAGAGCAGCCATCACATTTCCCATCTCTCACTCATCTCCACATATAATTAAGCACTCTCTGAATAAAAAAGAAAGCCACTCACAAGAGGCGTGAGTACTCCGATTGTTCTCGGAAGACGTCTCTTACTGACACTGACTGACCTAATTGAAAATAATGGTTCGTTATTCACTGGTCGATCCCTTCGAAGACTTACAAGAACATATTAGCCGATGCGGGGTAGCGGCACGCAAGTACGTCTGGCCACAACTCACAAGCCTTCACAACGCCTCATAATAGGTTAGATTTCATTTTATAACTGTTACATATCATTAGTTTAATAGGGCTATTAAACAAGGAACTCTTGTGCTTCGTAAACTGACAAGAATGGTCGATTGTATGGAAGAATTTTTTTCGTGTTTACATTATTTCTATTTAAAGTTGGGTTGTACGTAAGAAGGAAGATTTGTTAGCCTTACGCAACTTCGAAGTTTTAAAAATAAATTGCTAAGGAATTCCTATCAGCATTTCGATGGGTATTAGAGTAAAACATTTAAGATTTTGTTTCCGGTAATATGTTACCGTTACTAAATGATACCGGTATCTGGAATAGTGACAGTATCAAGTGCTTCATGGTCACCCTAGTGGTGTGAGATGCGCGGGACAGGTAATATTTGAAACATTCGACGGTTACCTTACGTAATGACTATTTAATTGTGGGTCAACACTCTTGGGAACATCCAGTTTAGCTATTTGGTTCATGTTGTTCGAAGCATCCTTGAACTCGAGCGACTCGAACTCGAGGGCTGGTTCGTTGTTATTCTTGTTATTATGTTTCCGTCTAGACTACTTTGAATTATTCTTTAGTCTACTCATGGCTAGACAAAGAAAACGGTCGTGAGTAATATTTGATTGAGTAATATTTGATGAAGTTTAGCAAGTTGTAACGAATTTATATACTGTGCAGAAGAACTTAAGTTTTTCTAAAGAAAAGAGGCGAAGAATTAAAAACAATACACACATATAACCAGGCCTTTATTTCTAATGGGGTAGGCAAAGCGTAAACGACGTAAACAAAGGTCGCTCCGCCACGTCTGACAAAGTTTTCAGGGTTATTTAAGATATATTTGTAGGTATATTGCTGTAGTGACAGGTTGTCAGCCCATCGCCTAAATTGCAATATACAGAAACCCTCGGATCACTTAGCTGGTTTTTACAGCATGCCCGGGAGGAAATGCAGCTGGCACATCCTATGTTTTCCTCTCGCTCCCGGTCCAGCATGGAAGTAATTTAAAACAAAGCTAGATAAATAAAATAATCTTGTGATATTTCTGAAGGATATTAAGAATTCAAGCGTCTGGCGTGGCGTATGTACCTGCATACGAGAGGCATAAGCCTTACTTAGTAGCAAGACAAATATGAATATGATAGAGACATTTTCATCAGCTAATTTAGAAGTCAGCTCACGAACTAAAACAAATCTTTCATAAGCTAAGCAACAAACTTTGCTCCAGGCTACTTCAACTACTGGCACTAAGAAGTTTCCTCCACTTTGTTCAAACAAATTGAAATGCTGTCTCAACTTGGGGCAGAAGCTCAGCAGCTCCAAGACTTGTTTACTTGTTTTCATAAACTCGAGCATCGTGACCCAAGTTTTAATCAACAGTTTCTAGAAAGCTTGTCTTGACCCGACAACAATCTTATTTATTCTAGAGAATCCCCTAATAATCTTATTTTGCCCGAAGCGTCGCGAAAAGCCTCGACATTTAAATAACGCTCCAATAAACGTAGTGATAATTTCTCTTTGGCTTAAATTTCCAATTTTCTGCGTAAATATGTCTGAGAATTTATTTAAGTACGGATTCATTCTGTTAGATAGAGTATTAAATAAAAACAGTTATTTAGAGGAAACGACAAAATGTAGTCATATTTGCAGCTTTTATGTGGAAAGCTCGAGGCTTTTACGGCATTTCGCGCTTCTCTGAAAACGTGTAGGTGGTGTAGAACTATTCTCTATCCTTCCTTTGTTATACACACAAAGGATTTCATATAAGCTCCACAAGAGGATTCCTAAGAGGATACAATCGATCGATGCATGCTACATGGCATTATCTGCAAGTATGTAGATGATTTCTTCCATGTACATTTCCTCCCGGGGATGCTGTAAATACCAGCTAAGGGATCCGAGGGTTTCAGTTTATTGTAATTTAGGCGATGGGCTGACAACCTGTCAATACATCAGTATATCTACAAATCTATCTTAAATGAACTCTTAACACTTT
Source organism: Scrobipalpa costella (assembly GCA_949820665.1). Taxonomy (NCBI): domain Eukaryota; kingdom Metazoa; phylum Arthropoda; class Insecta; order Lepidoptera; family Gelechiidae; genus Scrobipalpa; species Scrobipalpa costella. The sequence goes on from OX463312.1 coordinate 13,160,001, forward strand.
GTCAGACGTGGCGGTACGACCTTTGTTTAGGTCGTTTACGCTCTGCCTATCCCATTAGGGATAATGGCGTGATTATATGTATGTATGTATCTAGATGAGCGGAGAGTGGCGAGTGGGCGGAAATCACACGTTTTTGCGGTGCAAGACTAGAGCCCGGTCTGTAACTGGTACCGGTCGGGGCGCAAGACCAGTCCGCAAACTTGGCTCATATTTTCGCGGCAGCTGGCATCGGGTATGTCGCGGTCATTTACATAGTAAGTCGGCGATAAGCGCGCTATATTTAGCCTTTAGCACAGGCGGGATGCGGCCCGCTTGCACCTCGCGATGCACCTACGCCTCGCCTCTTCCCTCCCCGTCGCTCCTACACGTCGTCCTACAACACGCCGTACCTACAGCCCGTCTAACGATCGAGCGCGCCGTCCCATCCGCCCGTACAACAGACATCAACGAGCAATTAAAACAACGCGATACCTACCATATCAAATTGAAGTTATAAAAAAGTAGCAGCCTATCCGCTTTGTTATTTTAACCGTAGCGCAGTAGGCGACGAAACAAATCATTCACAGTTAAGTGGACGCTTTGTTAAGCCACTAACAAACAGCAGTTAAAGTTAAGGAGAAAAGTGGGCAGATAACTAGTGTGTCGTCGCGACTGGCTTGTTGACGTCCCCCGCTGCATTATCTCAAGCAGTGGAGCGATAAAAACGAACAAAGAACAATGTCGGTCGTCTTGACTCCCTTTCGCATGAACTCGCTGCTGCGGCTTCCAATGACAAAATAACATCAATTTTTATATGCGCCTGCGGTCCGTGCGCGGGCGGCGCACGCTCCGGTGCGCGCACGCATGCGCGAATGCAATTCGAACACCGATCGAAAACGAATTTCCATATTCTACTGAATGAATAATCATCTGGCGAAATCGAAGGAAAGAACGCGACAGTGTAAACATTCGTGTTACAAAAAGAGGTAGAAAACGGTGGGAATGATGAAGCGGCTCGGACGTTGGGGCTCATCGTCGTCGGAGTGTAAATCCGCTGTAGGGTGCGTCACGAAGACGGCGCAACGGTGCGACGGCGGCGCGGGCGGGTGTGCGTGCAGAATTTTGATTCGGCTGCATGTGCAGTTGTGCAGTGCGCACGGCGCATCTCTGCGGGCGGCGGCAGATGTTAATGAGGCGGACGGAGCCAGAACCTGCGCGCACTGCTACTGGGTATGCACAAAACATCAGACGAGAAACTCCACATCGATATCCCGTAACCGAATCAAACTAAGTTATCCTTTCATACATATATTCAATCCACGAATCCCTATTTATAGGCACCGTTGTAAAAATCAACTGTACCGACTGTAAAACTAACACAATGCTGTTAAACTACACATAAAATATAATTAACTACAATGGAAATAATTTAATTAGTCAGATAGTGCGCGAAAAAGTACGTCCGAATTTGCGCAGTTACCGCGAAGAAACATTTGAATGCAACCGTCAAAATCTTAGTAAAAAAGCGGGTAGGAAACTCACCAGGCTTTGACGCGGATGAGGACCTCGCCCTCGCCGACTGTAGGCTCAGGCTTCTTCAGGATCTTGACGGTCTTGAGTCCTCCGAAGCCGGTGAGGACGATGGCGCGCATCTCCTTGGGCGGCGGAGATTCCTTCTCCTTCTCCTCGGTGGCCTTTTCGGGGGTCTCTTCCGGGGGTGTCTCGGTGGTGCCGTTCTCCGTGGGGGTGGTCTCTGCAGGCGCGGCGGCCGCGGGTGCGTCGTTGCTCTCCGTCATGTTGTTTCCGTGCGGGTGTGGGGTACGTGCGGGCGACGGTAGCGGCGGTCGCGCTGAGAATGGCGGTGCGTGCGGGTGCCGGTCGGGTCGGCGCGTCGCGAACGAATGCCGAGGGAAGGGAGCGGCGCGCGCAGGCCGCCGCCGCCGGGCGAGGGTGCGCAAGAGGGGCGGCGGCGCGCGGGGCGCTGGTGCTTCGGGATGCAACCACCGGGGAATTCACAGCAAGTATAAATATTTCATGCGCTTTTGTTCATACACACATACATATAATCACGCCTTTATCCCTCATGGGGAAGGCAGAGCGTAAACGACCTAAACAAAAAGTCGTTCCGCCATGTCTGAAAAAGTTTTTATGGGTTATTTAAGATATATTTGTAGGAATATTGCTGTAGTGACAGGTTTTCAGCCCATCCCATCGCCTAAATTGCAATATACTGAAACCCTCAGATCTCTTAGTTGGTTTTTACAGCATGCCCGAGAGGAAAGCTGCTGGCACATTCTATGTTTTTCTCTCGGCCAGCTTAAAAAAAATGCTTTTATTATGCTTTTGTTCAATACATACAATACACCCAAGAGCATTAGATGTTTTTCAAAGGATTAATTGCAATCAATAGATTGTGAACTTATCTCCCTCAGAATTTGCTCTTTTGACAAACGCCCTTTAGTTTTGATCAGACTTCAATGGTAAGCATCAACTCAGGCGACCACATAATATTTAAAATGAGTTATACTTTCACATAGGTGTACATAGAGCAAAGCAAATCTAAATTACATACCCAATTAAGCTAATGGCTTCGTGCATTAAGAGTTTAGACTTTCAGCAGCTAGCTTCATAGCTTCTAATTCTTGATTTTCACAGCCTAGATAGGCAATAAAATAATAAGCATTCAGAAGGAAAAAAATAAAATTATTTCCATTTGCATAGCTAGGCAAATGAGGAGCAAGCAGAAGGAACAGATATTTCAAAAATTGATTGAATTCATAGCGATACAAGAAACTTTTAGAACTCCAATTTCAGATTCAAAAATACAATAGCAATCTATAACATGGACCCTCGCTATGTGTGATAGGAACTGGTTCAATATACTAACAAAAAATACATACATATAATCACGCCTTTATCCCCAATGGGGTAGGCAGAGCGCAAACGGCCTAAACAAAGGTGAATCCGCCACGTCTGACAAAGTTTAGATGGATATCTAAGATAGATTTGTAGGTATATTGCTGTATTGCAAGTTGCCAGCCCATCGCCTAAATTACAATATACTGAAACCCTCGGATCCCATAACTGGTTACAAAAATAATCCTCTTATAAAAAATAATTTCTTCCATGCTGGACTGGGAGGGAAAGAAAAACATAGAATGTCCTAGCTGCATTTCATCCCCGGCATGCTGTCAAACCCAGCTAAGGGTTCGGAGGGTTTCACCATATTGCAATTTAGGCGATGGGCTGACAACCTGTCACTACAGCAATATACCTATAAGTCTATCTTAGATAACCCTCAGATAAACCTGTTTAGGTCGTTTACGCTCTGCCTACCCCATTAGGGATAAAGGCATGATTATATGTATGTATGTATATAAAAAAGAATTGTCATATCTTTATAGCATGTGGGGTTTGCATCCCCGCAGCTCCCGGCCGAACAGGTGGCCGCGCCGGCCGGTTTCCTTGCCTCCTCGCCGCGCCTCGCCCCGCCTCATTACTACACAGGACCTGGATTAACTTTATTACCCGACCATATAAAAACCGTTCTCTCAAACCCAAGAAGCACCTATATCGCCTATAGTCTCACGTCTCCCCGAAAAGCCGGAACGTGCCTTGGCAACCGGATCGATACTTCTAAACCTGTAGCTTTCGCAAACATCGGCGTGTTATTAATTCACTCCCGATTCTAGTTATTTACTGGCCAGATGTGTATTTATTTGTTTTAGGAGTCCTCGTGTGAATAAACTGCCGCTTCGCATGCAACGTCTGCTGCAACTTTGAGAATAGATTCCCATAACACTGTTTATGGGAGTAAGCTACATAGCTTTTCACAGTCAAATCAGCTTCAGGCTGTTTACCATAAATTTCCCACCCACTATCGATTGCTATAATTGCCTCCGTGGTCTAGTGGTCAGAGCTATGGGCTTACGATCCGGAGGTCCTGAGTTCGATTCCCAGGGAGGGGTACACAAGGTAAATTTTTGTAAATTTATCACTTTGTGAGGTTTTCCCCAGTTTGGTTAGGACATTGCAGACTGAATCGCCTAATTGTCCGAAAAGAAAGAGGATTCCGTGTTTCAGAGGACACTTTAAGCCATCGGTCCCGGTCGCTGTCTTTGTAAGTGGTCGTTATTCAAACCATGTCAGAGGCCTAAATAGCTGTGAAAACTCTGACACCAGGGTTCATCGGGTCTATTGACTAGAGAATCCAGTCGCTAAGAAGACCATCGATTTCTATGCACAATACGTTATCCTGTGCAAGGTTCTTATGACTCTTACCATGATTTGCAAGCAATTCCTACGCTGCTACTTAGACTACAATTTTTTTGGAAATAGAATAGAATATTCGTTTATTTAAGACACATCATAAATGGAAATTATCTATAGATGATATTTCCCGAAGAATAGGTTGATAGAGGTTAAATTATCTGTCTGGTACGAAAGTTAACAAATAAGTATTTTTGAGTACTTTCGAGTTACACTCTTCGGATTCGTCTCCCTATATCCTTTACATACGGGGTAGTCAGAACATCGATGGCTCCATAACTGCTGTTTTCGCTACGTATCAGAACTCCATCGCCTAAATTTTAATACTTACACCTCTTTAGAGACAGCTAGTACATCCCAGAAAAATAAATAAACTATTACGTTTTATGTTTTTTATAGCATGCAATTTTATTTAATTAATTAAGGATATTGAGCCTTTTTACAATCTGATACACTAGGAATTACTGCAAGATCGGATCCGGACCTATAAAAACATACATACATAAAATCACGCCTTTATCCCTATTGGGGTAGGCAGAGCGCTATGCCTACCGAACGTAAACGACCTAAACAAAGATCCTATAGCTGATTTTTACAGCATACCCGGGAAAAAAATGCAGCTGGCACATTCTATGTTTTTCTCTTGCTCCCAATCCAGTATGGAAGAAAACCTAAACCTATAAATACTTAGTAATAAAATAACATTAGAGCCTTAGGTAGAATAGTTTTCCGGGAATATCCCGAGATCAGAAAACATAGGTACCTACTCAGACAAGGAAATCTTAAAATAATTGATGATGGCATATCCAATCTCCGCAGTTAGTTCTGTAGCATATATGTAATGTAAATACTTAATGCGATTGGATTGCCTACATCCTACCAGCCTATACCGGGTGTAAGGGACAGCGTCCTGCAAACTGATACGGGTTGCTCAATCAACGATACTGAACAACTTCCACCAAGAAATTCTTTCAGGAAGTGAAAATAAAAATTGGATTTTCCATACAACTTGTCAGATCGAGGTGGACATTTTGTATGGAAAAGCCAATTTTTATTTTTAACTGAGCAAGCCCTATCAGTTTGTGGGACGCTGTCCCTTACACCCCGTATGGATTTAATACATCAACGGGAAAGAAACAATTCGAGAATTAAGAAGGGCCACTCTACTTTGATTCCTCGGACTACCTATATCTCAGATATAGAAAACCGAATTAGAGATATAGGTATATATACGTAACCACTCGGTAAAAATGATGAAACTAAAAAAGGAACCAATTTTGAAAACTGTTCTGTTTGATTACAAAATACATACGTACATCCATACATATATAGTCACGCCTTTATCCCTAATGGGGTAGGCAAAGCGTAAACGACCAAAACAAAAGTCATTCCGCCACGCCTGACAAAGTTTTGAGGGTTATTTTAGATAGATTTTAAGGTATATTGCTGTAGTGACAGGTTGTCAGCCCATCGCCTACATTGCAATATACTGAAACCCTCGGATCCCTTAGCTGACTTTTACAGCATGCCCGGGAGGAAATGCAGCTGGCACATTCTAAGTTTTTCTCTCGCTCCCAGGCCAGCATGGAAGTTACAAAATGAAGGAACATAATGGCACCGATTCCTTGAGGGCACAACTTAATAATAATAATAATATCTTTATTTCAGGCCCATACAAAATTAAATTAAAATATAAAGAAAGGTTAAGGTACTTAAGGGGCTCTCGTGATATTTCGGTCGCTTGCAAGGCCTATAAAGTATACTTTATCGTTACATAAAAAATATAAAATAATTATTTGTTGTAGATTGGTCTCAGCTCTTCATTACACTCTTAAGATTATTTCAAAATATTGAGTAATTAATGAGAAATACGAATTCTTCTGGCCCTCTTTCCGTGTCTAAAACATTGACTAAACTTTTTTTATTTACTTGCACTTAACGACTTGCATTTATGATAATTATTTTGAACGTTATAAATTATAAACACTAAAATGTGATCTGCTTGTTTTTTTATTTCGATTATTAGTTTTGGAGAAAAAAAATAAAATCTGATTTCTGGGAGGTTCGCAAAGGGCGGGTCCGTGCGCGGGCGACGGGCGGCAGACGCCGTCCGTAGGACATATATACTGTCTAATCTGTGGGCAGACGGCCCACGGCCTTCGCGAGGGGAACCCGCGTCGCTCTTGTCACGCAAAAATAGTTTTCGTAAGTTCTGTTTGGACATTTTGTGTTTAAGACTTTTAATATTCATTGTTTAATATTAGTGCGAATTATTCTTTATCTACTGATTATTATTGATGAGTTTCTCTAAAATTCTTAGAAATAATGAAAAAACAGTAAGTATTTACTTCAACATAATATTATTTTGTTTTATTTTACTACTATTTTATTAGTCAGCTACTGTAGAATGTAGCAAATGGTTCAGCAATGTTTTTTTAGGAAATAACAAAAATATCTTGGTTCTCTGAAAATATTGATAGCTGTTTGATTGGAATGTTTTATTCTATCTGACAGCGTAAAGATTGCATATTGTCTACAAACCAATGCATAATTTCGCCACACAAAGTGTCAGCCACATTAGTGCGGTGGCAGTGCTAGAGGCTTTCAATCGCAGTAGTACGAGATCGATCTTTACCAATATTCGATTCTAATTAACTTTTTTTAATTTTTATTTAATTTGTATTATTTTTCTCATAAATTTTTAATTGTTTTTTTTTCCAGCAGCCATTAACAAAATGTTAAAAACGAAAATTCTGCACAAATATCTTGAATCACAAGAGTTCATAGCATTACGTCGTCGGACCAACAAAAGTAAGTGAAAATAAACTTACAGCTTTCATTTGGTTTATGTAAACTTTGTGATTATAACGGTATTCCACAACCTTGTTTCCCTTTTCGGAGTAAGTATATTATATTACTCCATGTCTCTACTGACTACAGTATGCCCGGAAAAAGAAGCAGCTGGAAGATTCTATGTTTTTCTATCGCCCCTAGTCTAGCAAAGAAGAATTAAGACATGTTAATTTAGAATTTACATTTACAGCACTTGTAAGTTTAATTATAGTCCAAGAGCTCAAACTATTTTAAGAACAGGAATAAACTACATATCCAAATAAAGGCGTTATCAAAATTATACATACATACATATGATCACGCCTTTATACCTGATGGGGTAGGCAGAGCGTAAACGACCTAAACAAAGGTCGTTCCGCCACGACTGACAAAGTTTTGAGGGTTATTTATACATATAATAAATCTCTAGAAGGGTCGTGTCTATACATTGAATATATTTACAAAAAATAATTGCAGCAGGCGTTATTAACGATATAAAGATTCGAAAGTTTTTTTTTTTTGTCTGTCTGTCTGTCATTCTGTCTGTCTGTCTGTATGTTACCACATCACAACAAAACTACTGATCCGATTTCGATGGGACTTTTTTATTCATCTGTGTGTTACCCGAGTTGCAACTTAGGATACCTAAAATCACGCTACTAGACTTAGGGGGTAGGCAGGAAATTGAAATTTGGCTGTTTCTTAACCGATTTTATGGAACCGATTTTTTAATTCGACTGAACAATATTTAAAATTAAAGTTACCTTTAATTAATTAGTTACCTTTAATTTTCTACCTACCTCGTAAGTCGTGAGGCGTGATTTTTTGTATCGTAACTTTAATTTTAAAGGTTGCTCAGTCGAATAAAAAAGTTCCATAAGAATCGGTTAAGAAACAGCCAAATTTAAATTTCCTGCCTACCCTCTAAGTCTATTAGCGTGATTTCAGATATCCTAAGTTTCCCTTCTGGGTTGCAGAGATGAGATGGCAGTCGCTCTGTGTAAAAACCAGTACCCTCGTTCGATCCCCTAGATTAGGTAGCCGACCCCGTGATATACGGGATAGGGCTAGGGAGATGATGATGTATGACGCTATAGTCACAGCTCATCGCCTAAATTATAATATACTGAAACCCGAGGATCCCTTAGCTGGTTTTTACAGCATGCCAGGGACGAAATGCAGCTAGCACATTCTATGTTTTTCTCTCGCTCCCAGGCCAGCATGGAAGATCAAAATTATCCATACGAAATAATCAGTAGATTATATATTTATTATGTTCTTTTTACCATCAATGGATAACTGAAACAGAAAACAAATATTATATTTGTTTTCTGTTTCAGTTATCCATTAGTACAAAAGAAGAAAAACTACACAATGCGACACACATCAGTAGAAGAATCATAAATTTATCAAAACTTCATATTTAATTGATGACCTTTATTACTATTACTCGTATACCTTCTAAGCTATTATTTTTGGTAGATTTATTTATTTCTAGTCATATAGTTTAAGAATCATTTCTTCTATGCTGGCCGGGGAGCAAGAGAAAAACATAGGATGTGCCAGCTGAATTTCCTCCCGGGCTTGCTGTAAAAACCAGTGTTCGAGAGTTTCAGTATATTGTAATTTAGGCAATGGGCTGACGTATTGTCACTACAGAAGTATACCTACAAATCTATCTTAAATAACCCTCAGAACTTAATCAGACGTGGCGGAACGACCTTTGTTTACGTCGTTTACGCTCTACCTACCCCACTGTGGATAAAGGCGTGATTATATGTATGTATGATTTGAACTTCAAGAGATTATATTTCTGTACTTCATTATATCTTTCCAAATTTTAATCGCCTTTTAATACTACCTTTACAAAATGTCATTCCTTATAGCAGAAGACCAGAGTTAAGACACAAAAAACCTAATAATAATAATCTTTTACCTTCTGTTAGATTTTAAAATAAATTGACCTACATACTTAATTATTTAATGAATATATTTACATAAGATAGATACTAATGACTGGCTATAGATTATAATCTAAAATAATACATAGCTAGGCTAGATTTTACAGCCATGTAATGCCTAATAATTGAAAATTGCATATTTTATACATAACGGGCGTAAGAGACAGCGGCCTGCAAATTCTTTCAGGAGATGAAAGTCTAGGTAGACCCATACAACATTAGAATTCACTTACCCAAGAGGTATGAAATGTTGTGGTTTCTCATGATTTTAAATACATAATTAAATTTTAAAAATATACAGATCTTGAGCCCTCTACAAGCCATCTAAAAATATTAATTTCATATAAAATCGAAAAAAAAGTCGTCGGTTTAATTTAGTTTTTTTTCTTTTGTTATTGTAATTTGGTGATTTTTTTGAGCTCGGGTATATTATAAGTGAAAAGTATTTATTATAGTAAGATTTTAGCAAATTGCTTCACATAGTCATTTTGCTCCGGACAGCATCTCAAAATTATATTTGTTTTATCTCTTAAACAGGTTTAAACTTGCTGTAATAATTTACGCGTAAATACAAGGTCTGTTACATCATATACAGCAATACAATTTTCAAATCTTACTTAATAGCCAACCAGATGTAACAATGACGGAAACGTAGGTATTTAAAAAAAAACTGCTGGTAAAGGGGTAAAAGTGGTATAGGCGTTGACTGCGGAACCACTATCGGTTTGCGGGACGCTGTCCCTTACACCCGGTACATTTACATACATAGGGTTCATGGGGTCGATAGACTCGATACCCACTCGACAGAAGAAGAACATACATAAAAAACGAGGTATATCATTTACCTAAGAAATTTTAAGGACTTGTTTAGACAATGAAACTGAACAATTTTCTCGATGGAATATAGGTCAAAATATGAAAAAAAAATCTATCGTGTCTAGTAAATTTTTTTCACCTTACGTTCCAAAAAAAAAAATCAGTTTCATAATCTCACCAACAATAACAAACCCTTAAAATTTCCTTAGTGAATAAAAATTCTTGCTGTATTTCAATAAAACATAATAATTTAATTCTTTAAAATGTTCGCAAGCTCTTGGACTATTTTATAGGATCATTTTGAATAAAGTGTAAATAATGATAACGGTGTGTTCTACTCATGAAACTGTACAACTTTTTCGAATAAAATATAAAATAATAATTTAATATTATTATAAATAATTATTTAATATTATATAAAATAATAATTTGGAAAATTGAATATGTACATAATAAATTAGAATCAGTAGTGTGGTAGTATATATCGACACATTTGTATTTTTTTTCATATTATTTCGACAGTTGTATGTTTTCTAGGAAAAGTTGTTTAGTTTAATGAGTAGAACACCAAGAGAACACCCGTAATATTTGCATTTTTAATTATAAAGTATTTTATGGATCACATGGTTCAAAAATATACCCGGTGGTAAAGGAGATGATCACAAACTAGATCCTATCGCGTGTTGTAGTAGTACAAGCTAAATCCGATAGATGGCCAAGTTTAATCTCCTTTACGTAACAAACATCAGGGGAAAGAACGGGTGGGTGGGGTGTCAGGTAAGCAAAACGCTCAAGGTCATTGAGACATGGAAGCGTCTTAAGGCGATTCCTAACGGCAAATGGTTGTTTTTAGGAGCTTATTTCTCCTAAACGAATCATTGGAAAAAAAAATATGCAGTTAAGAAATTAGTTCATGGCCTGCAATTGCAAAATTAAAAAAAATACTATTTCATAAATAAGTATGCTAAAAAAATCTGGAAGTAAAGCTGTTTTTATTAGTAAATTTGATATTCGTTCTAAACTATTAAGACCGCTTTCACGGTTCCTTCCGGAAAATATCCGTATTATGATTATCTAAAATCGCAACATAGCTTTTTTAATCCGACTCATAGTGTTTATGGAATTAGCTTATTTTTGCGTATTTCGCACATTTTTGACGCGGACGTAACCGCGCCGCCGTAGTATCGCGCGCTGATTTGAACCATATTCTAAGGCATTACGGGCGATGGTTGCATATCTTGAAATCTACCTGCTCTTCTGTCGACAATAAGCACCTTAACTAAATCTTGACTAATATTGTTGCCTTACCCTTCTGTCCTCACATGATAGAAAATGAGTTTGTTATATAAAATACTAGCGACCCGCCCCGGCTTCGCACGGAAATTATCAGTGTTTCTTTACTATATTATGCATGTATTATACATATAAACCTTCCTCTTAAATCATTCTATCCAGATAAGAAACCACATCAAAATCCGTTGCGTAGTTTTAAAGATTTATGCATACATAGGGATATAGGGACAGAGAAAGCGACTTTGTTTTGTAGTGATATATATACTTATAATTGTGATTTTTACAACTACGAATTGCTAGCAATATCTTTTTTTAGCTGATTTGAGAACTTATCTACGGCAATGCCGATGCAAATTAGGGTTTGCTACGTAAACATTTATTTTGAAAATTCTATACATTCATATTAGGTAAGGGTACGTAAGAATAAGAGTAAAGTTGGCTGTTTGTATTTTATTCATGCCTTTTATGAATAAAGTCGATGACCGTCTGCCTACCCCGAAAGGGATAGGTACATACAATCGTGACTAAATGCACGTATATAAGCCCTTGTAATACCATTGGTTTTCCCGGTATAAGGTATATTATAGCTTTGTTATTATGCACTAGTAGGTACAGCGTGCAGCGGCCTTCAGCGCCAGATAACATAGTAAACAGTTGCAGATAAAAGAGGTTGTTACTATCGAACGACCTTCGACTGAATAAAATAATAAACACAATAATAAATAAGATTTATATGTTTTTGCGCGAGTGAAACAATAATGCAACTATTGAAAATAAAAGTGATCGAATGTGTTTACGTGGAGCTGTATTTATAATCAATAGTTCTTGTCGTAAAGTCGTGACTTCTGCCCTCAAACAAAACACGAATCATACCCCCGCGGGGCAGAGAGTCCATTGAAATCTACCTGCTCTTCTGTCGACAGGAAGCACCTTAACTAAATCTTGACTAAAATTGTTGCCTTACCCTTCTGTCCTCACATGATAGAAAATGAGTTTGTTATATAAAATACTAGCGACCCAAAAATTTCGCACGGAAATTATCAGTGTTTCTCTACTATATTATGCATGTATTATACATATAAACCTTCCTCTTGAATCACTCTATCCATTAAAAGAAACCGCATCAAAATCCGTTGCGTAGTTTTAAAGATTTATATGCATACATAGGGATATAATCTATAGTTCTTGTCGTAAAGCCGTGACTCATGCCCTCAAACAAAACACAAATCATACCCCCGCGGGGCAGAGGGGAAGGGTTTCTCAAACATTTCCCTTCCCCTCTCTGCCCCGCGGGGGTGTGTTTCGTGTTTTGTTTGAGAGCGGGAGTCACAGCTTATCAGTAGCAAAGATGGCCTCGTTTGGTACGCGTACACAACCTAATTAAATGCGTCTAGCCATACCTGTAAGGGGATGTCACATTTTTTGTATGGAGCCTGGCATAGAGTGATTTTATTTATATTTTTTACCAAATTGTCGCAGCACACAATAAAACTAAAACCATTCGATTTTACACAAAATAAAAATGAAAGATTCCCTTTGTGAGTTTACGTTCAAGCATCACATTACCGAGATATTTTAAATGAAAGATATCGGAATTCCGAAAAATACATTTTAAAATGAATCATCTCAGGAATGTGATGCTTTAGACAATAAACATCAAGTATATTTTAGGCTTGTATTTACGTCTCGAATCTAATTGTTTAGGTCTTGCCCCATTAGGGATAAAGGCGTGATTATATGTATGTATAGGTCTTATGGTGCCGATATCTTTTTGTAAATGTTAATTACCAAAAGAATTGTAAGAATGTTAATTTGATTTTCTTTTTGTGGTGTCGCCATTCACACTATGCCATAATGTTACATCCCCTTTCTATCATGATAATTATGAGGTATATACTATATTAATTCTGTCATGAGTGTCATCTAAATCCTAAAGTTATAACGACTTCTACTAGTTCTATTTTACGACAGGATCAAAATTGGTTCGTCTTTACTGCCGTCAGTTTCTGTTCGCTCATGAAATGACAGGTTAACAGAAACAGTTAGTCGAGATTTTACCTTCTTCCATGCTAGACTGGGAGCGAGAAAAAAACATAGAAGGTACCGGCTGCATTTCCTCCCGGCATGCTATAAAAATCAGCTAAGGGATCCGAGGGTTTCTGTAAATTGCAGTTTAGGACATGGATTGACCTGTCACTACAGAAATATACCTACAAATCTATCTTAAAAACCCTCAAAACTTCGACAGACGTGGCGGAACGACCTATTTTTTAGGCCGTTTACGCCCTGCCTTCCCCATTAGAGATAAAGGCGCGATTAAATGTATGTATGTACTGGTATTCGCAACACCATTATGCGTGCAAGTATATTTTTATACCCAAAACCTGTCCCCATAAGTTTTGTAAGGACATTGCAGGCTGATCATCATTGTCTGATTAGCAGGATAGTTTATGCCATTGGATGAGCATGTACAAACCGGGTGTAAGGGACAGCGTCGCGCAAACTGATAGGGGTTGCTCAGTCAACGATACTAAACAACTTCCACCAGGATTTTATTCCAGGAAGAGAAAACATAAATTGGCTTTTCCATACAACATGTTCACCTCGATCAGACAATTTGTATGGAAAAGCCATTTTTTTTTCACTTCCTGAAAAAAAATACACGTGGTGATAGTTGTTCAGTTTCGTTGACTGAGCAACCCCTAACAGTCTGCGGGACGCTGTCCCTTATACCTGGTATTAGGTCCTGCATCCGATTTCTTCGTCAGATGTTTATGAAGTTGGACATTTGCGTATTGGGTGTACAACGAACTGATGTTTCGGGTAAATCCCTAAAAACTAATTCTTCTACTTTGTTCTTAATGATTCAATTGAGAAATATTAAACTACCTAGTTTACACAGAATACTATTTTGATCTGTGCTATAAACAAGATCAGAATTCAAATAATTACTTGATCATAGGATATTTTAATAGAGAGCCTGATGGTGTAGTGGATAGGAACACTGCTTCCTGAGCGGGAGGTCGTGGTTCGAATCCCACCACGTACCAATGTGTTTTTCGGTTTTCGAATTTCATATGTACGTTTATTCGGCGCTTTTTCGGAAGGCACGTTAAGCCGTTGGTGCCGGTCAATATCGTTTAGTACCGTAGATATTAGTCGTTAAGCCAAGTCAGAGGCCAGTGCTAAGCATTGGCGGCTTGAAAACTCTGACCTGATCTAGGATTGGGTCTGGTTTCCCTTCTGGGTTGCGGAGGTCAGATGGCAGTCGCTCTGTATAAAAACTAGTGCCCTCGTTCAATCACCTATATTAGGTAGCCGACCCCGAGAGATACGGGATAAGGCTAGGGAAATGATGATGAGGGTATTTCAATAGACATGCAAAATCAACAGACATAACTACAGTTTATTTACAAAAAACTACTTAAATACAATTACATATTAAAGCTACTTCTAACTACAAATCATTTACTTCTATCTTTTCCCCTCCGTCTTTTCATCATAAAATTGGCTATTCTCGTAGAACTCCTCCTCGTATTGCTGCTCAGCTATTCTTTCGTCGAAGTCTCTCTCGTAGATTTCTTCATCTTCTTCTCCATCGTCGGAAGACAGGTGGATTTCCTGCCGAGTGTCCCGCAGCTGCTTAGCGAGTTTGTTTTGGAGAATCTGGAAAAATATAAAGTACATTTATATTTATAAAGTACATTTATATTTTTAGATAGTACCTAATAATTCCAAGTTGGACTGGGAGCGAAAGAAAAACATAGAATTTGCCAGCTGCATTTCCTCCTGGGCATGCTGTAAAAACCAGCTAAGGGCTCCGAGGGTTTCAGTATATTGTAATTTAGGCGATAGGCTGACATGTGCCAGCTGCATTTCCTCCCGGGCATGCTGTAAAAACCAGCTAAGGGCTCCGAGGGTTTCAGTATATTGTAATTTAGGCGATAGGCTGACAACCTATCACGATTTTTTTTTTTATTTATTTAACAATTTATTAATATACCTAAAAATATTTCTTAAATAACCCTCAAAACTGTCAGATGTGGCGGAATAACCTTAGTTTAGGTCGTTTACGCTCTGCCTAACCCATTAGGGATAAAGGCGTGATTATATGTATGTATGTATTACCTAATAATTTTACCAATAAAAAACATACCAGGTGTAAGGGACAGCGTCCCGCAAACTGATAGGGGTTGCTCAGTCAACGACACTGAACAACTTCCACCAGGAATATTTTTCAGGAAGAGATAATAATATGGGTATTCCATACAAAATGTTTACCTCGATCGGACAATTTGAATGGAAAAGCTTTTTATTTCACTTCCTGAAAAAAAATCCTGCTGATAGTTGTTCAGTGTCGTTGACTGAGCAACCTCTGTCTTACACCTGGTAGAATGTCACATACACAAAAGGTAAAACCGCTTTTTATTAAACTGTCAACTCTCTGCCTATCCCACCCGGAATTAAGGCGTGACTATGTATTAAGAGATTAAGAGTAAAATGTAACAAACAATGATTTATGATATAAATAAAGAAAAAAGATTGTAATTGAGATGGCAATCAAAAAGTAATTACTACGATTACGTGCGTTGTTATGTTATGTTGGGATTTGGGAATAAAGATATATTATGTAGGTATTTATACATTCACACCATCAGAACACATAGGTACTCTGAAATAAATATATAAACAAAGGTCATTCCGCCACGTCTGACAAAGTTTTAAGGGTTATTTAAGATAGATGTACTGTAGGTTTATTTCTGTAGTGACAGGTTGTCAGCCCATCGCCTAAATTGCAATATACTGAAACCCTCGGATCCCTTAGCTGGTATTTACAGCATGCCCGGGAGGAAATGCAGCTGGCACATTGTATGTTTTTCTCTCGCTCTCAGGCCAGCATGAAAGTAATAAAATAACCTATAGAAAGTATTTTTTTCTTCTGACGACCCGATGAATCCTAGTGTCGGGGTTAATTAATTGCCTGGAAGATCCATTCCGACAGATAAGCAAAAGCAATAAAGGCTTTCCTTCTATTACTTATGCTACATAAATCAAACGAATCCTAGATTATTAGAAAATTGAAAGCTGAAATCAATATTTTTCGGTTGAACGATCTATCAAGGCTGGCGAACTGCGCATTGTTTATTTACATCGCCAGGCTGGATAAAGGATACGCTCACGATAAACACAATAATATGAACATGTGAATGAATATGACGGCACAGGAAGGAATGCGGATTCAGTGGGCAGAGGTACATTTAGCTGCACAGTGGAAATCCAATCTACTATCTTAAATAACCCTCAGAACTTTGTCAGACGTGGCGGAACGACCTTTGTTTAGGTCATTCACGCTCTGCCTACCCCATAAGGAATAAAAGCGTGATTATATGTATGTATGTTACTTCCATGCTGGACTGGGAGCGAGAGAAAAACATAGAAAGTGCCAGCTGCATTTTCTCCCGGGTATGCTGTAAAAACCAACTAGTTTCTGTATATTGCAATTTAGGCGACGGGCTGACAACCCGGCACTACAGCAATAAACCTACAAATCTATCTAAAATAACCCTTGAAACTTTGTCAGACGTGGCGGAACGACCTTTGTTTAGGTCGTTTACCCTCTGCCTATCCCATAAGGGATAAAGGCGTGGTTATATGTATGTATATATGAATGAATATGACGGCACAGGAAGGAATGTGGATTCAGTGGGCAGAGGTACATTTAGCTGCACACTGCACATCCAATCTTGTATCTTAAATAACCCTGAAAACTTTGTTAGACGTGGCGGAACGACCTTTGTTTAGGTCATTTACGCTCTGCCTACCCCATTAGGGATAAAGGCGTGATTATATGTATGTATGTTACTTCCATGCTGGACTGGGAGCGAGAGAAAAACATAGAAAGTGTCAGCTGCATTTCCTCCCGGGTATGCTGTAAAAACCAGCTAAGGGATCCATGTGGTTCTGTATATTGAAATTTAGGCGACGGGCTGACAACCTGTCACTACAGCAATAAATCTACAAATCTATCAAAAATAACCCTCAGAACTTTGTCAGACGTGGCGGAACGACCTTTGTTTAGGTCGCCTACCCTGTGCCTATCCCATAAGGGATAAAGACGTGGTTACATGTATGTATGTATGAATGAATATGACGGCACAGGAAGGAATGCGGATTCAGTGGGCAGAGGTACATTTAGCTGCACAGTGGAAATCCTTTCTTCCATACTGGACTGGGAGAGAAAGAAAAACATAGAATGTTCCAGTTGCCCTTCCTCCCGGGCATGCTGTAAAAGACAGCAAAAGGGATTCGAGGGTTACAGTGTATTTTAATTTAGGCGATGGGCTGACAACCTGTCACTACAGCAATACACATTACAATCTAAAATTGCCCTCAATTTATGTCAGACGTGGCGAAAGCGCCTTTTAGGAGGCGTTTTACGCTCTGCCTACCCCGTAAGGGATAAAGGCGTGATTTTATGTATGTATGTATGTGGAAATCCAATCTACTATCTTAAATAACCCTCAAAACTATGTCAGACGTGGCGGAGCGACCTTTGTTTAGGTCGTTCACGCTCTGCCTACCCCATTCCCTAATGGCACACGCTTTGTCCCTATAAATCGTGATTATATGTATGTATGTATGTGCACATCCAAACTGAACTGAAGACAAAGCTTCAACGAAAACGTTACCTATACCGAGTGTAAGGGACAGTAACCCACATACATACATACACATACATACATAAATCACGCCTTTATCCCTTACGGGGTAGTCAGAGCGTTTAACGCCTCGTAAAAGGCGCTTTCGCCACGTCTGACAAAAATTGAGGGCAATTTTAGATTGTAATATGTATTGCTATAGTGACAGGTTGTCAGCCCATCGCCTAAATTACAATACACTGTAACCCTCGAGTCCCTTTTGCTGACTTCAACAGCATGCCCGGGAGGAAGGGAAGCTGGAACATTCTATGTTTTTCTATCTCTCCCAGTCCAGCATGGAAGAAACCCACATACTGTAAGGGATTGCTCAGTCAATGACAATGAACAACTTCCATCAGGATTCTTTCAAGAACTAAAAAATAAACCTTTTCCATACATATTGTCTGATCGAGGTGGACATTTTGTGTGGAAAAGCAAAAAAATAAAAAAGACACTTCTTGAAAAAAAAAACCTGGTGAAAGTTGTTCAGTGTCGTTGACTGGGCAACCCCTATCAGTTTGTGGGATGCCTGCGACTATCAAAGACAGCAACAGGGACTAACAGCTTATTGTTGCCCCCGAAGCACGAAATCATCTTCCTGGCAAACAATTAGTCGATTCGGGCTGTATTGTCCTAACCAAACTGGGAACTATGTCACAAAATGATATGATCAACTTCGTGTGGCCATCCGGGAATCGAAGTAACGAACTCCGGATCGAGAACCTCATTATGCTCAGATTATTAGATCACAAAGACAGTTAGTTTAATGTTCAACTGACTGTACATTCCTTCCTCCTTAAAAATTAAGATCTCCTGATTTGATTACATTTGTTCCGTTTGTTATACTTTGTATGGGGAGTCATTAGGGAAATATTTCAACGATATTTCGTCCAGTTATCTAAGGTCCTGTGACTCGTTCCTTTGTAATGACTTTAGTGAGATAAGGCAATAATAAAATGTAATTACAGTACTGAAAAGAATGAATCTTTTGTGCCAATGTCCGACTCATTCATTCAATTAGCAGATTCTCGGAAAATGTATTACAAAGATTAGTCATTTATTTTCAAAGTTTAATAGGTTGTCCACAATGGTGTATTATTAGATTTATTTAAGGACTAGCTTTTACCCGCGACTTCGTCTGCGATTTATTAATTTAAACCCCTTCTCCCGTCCCGTCGTCCCGTGCTTCCATGCTGGACTGGGAGAGATAGAAAAACATAGCATGTTCCAGCTGCCCTTCCTCCCGGGCATGCTGTTGAAGTCAGCAAAAGGGACTCGAGGGTTACAGTGTATTGTAATTTAGGCGATGGGCTGACAACCTGTCACTATAGCAATACACAGTTCAATCTAAAATTGCCCTCAATTTTTGTCAGACGTGGCGAAAGCGCCTTTTACTAGGCGTTTAACGCTCTGCCTACCCCGCAAGGGATAAAGGCGTGATTTTATGTATGTATGTATGTATGTCTCCCGTCATCGTTCCTCACGTACCTACCACACGTTCCCTCTTGTCCTACCCGTCACACGCGTTCCTAAACAGTCATCATGTCTGTCCAGTCCTCCCATACGTTCCTCCCGTCCATGACTCGCTCCATTCGCTTTTGTTCCCTTTCCTCCCGTCCATCTTGATACTTATGTCACTCCAGTGCACGTGTATAATAGTTTCACAGATTATTAATACACAACATTTATTATGAATTGAATTGCTGCCAACATTTTAACAACATAGCGTGATGCACTTCATACCACTCTTTATTCTGGCTACCTGCCCCCCAAGTAAAGAAACGTAGTAGAATACTAAGTTAGTCCAGGTAACACAGAATTAAATAAAAAAGGTTCCGTCATAATCAAATTCGTTTAGCCGTTTAGGCATGAAAGAGCAACAAACAGACAGACAGACAGAGACAGTTAGCGACCCGCCCCGGCTTCGCACGGAAATTATCAGTGTTTCTCTACTATATTATGCATGTTTTATACATATAAACCTTCCTCTTGAATCACTCTATCCATTAAAAGAAACCGCATCAAATTCGTTGCGTAGTTTTAAAGATTTATGCATACATATTGGTATATAGGGACAGAGAAAGCGACTTTGTTTTATACTATGTAGTGATAGTAAGGATTAAGATTGGAATTTCTGAAAGCGTGAATATTATCCATAGTACTCCATATGACGACGCTCTTAAATATAACGTACCTGCGTACGAAATTATAGGAGATTCGACATCCAAGCTACTCCATGCGTCTTTGCTTCTCTTCCTGAAAACCCTATTCATACGAGTACAGAAACTCAAAATACGTGTTTACCTGTCTCTTCAATAAGAACTCAGCTAACTCCTGTTTCTGCTTTCCAGTGTCGACATCAGATGGCTCATATTCCGAGCTTCTGTACGAAATTACAGGAGATTCGACATCCAAGCTACTCCAAGCGTCTTTGCTTCTCTTCCTGGCCGCTAGAAGCCTGTTCATGGTCCGGTCGTGGTCTAAGCCAAACACGTTGTTTGTCATCTCTGGTATTGGTTCTTCTATAATCCCCGTTTCTTCTTCTAGATGTTTGATTTTAGCCTAGTGGAAAACAAGAAACTTTTATTAATTGATTTCATAAGTAACATAGGCTACTTTTCACTGCAGAAAAATAGGCGGAAGCTATTAAGGGGCTTCCCTGGGCTAAGTGGCGCCCTCATCAGTCAAAATTAACTGAAAACACAATCAATCAAAAATCCGGTAGATCAGATTGAGGTTAAAGCAATAAAGGTCATTTGGAACCTCATAAAGTTGCAACTTATAGTTCGTTGTAGTTACAGATAGGAAATTTGCGAAAAACGGCCACTTTTAGCACTTTAACTATCTGTAACTGAAGTGAACACTGAATTATTAATGTTTAATGCTTAAAAAATACTTTTGTACCCATACTTCAATCTGATCTACCGGATTTTCGATTAATTGCGTTTTCGGTGAGCAATGATTTTTTGACTGATGAGGGCGCTGGAGTGCACCAGGGATCCCCTTAATTATTAAATTGATCTTGTTAGCGCAAGATTCATACGAGCTATAAAATGGACTGAGAGTACGATCAGAATATTTGCAGTAAACTTAGTCGTACTTTCTTCCATGCTGGCCTGGGAGCGAGAGAAAATCATAGAATGTGCCAGCTGCATTTCCTCCCGGCCATGCTGTAAAAACCAGCTAAGGGATCCGAGAGCTTTAGTATATTGTAATTTAGGCGATGGGCTGACAACCTGTCACTACAGCAATATACCTTACAAATCTGTCTTAAATAGCCCTCGAAACTTTGTCAGACGTGGCGGAATGACTTTGTTTAGATAGTTTTCGCTCTGCCTACCCCATTAGGGATAAAGGCGCGATGATATGTATGTAACTTAGTCGGAATTTATTAAAATAACTGCAAGATGACTCCTAGGCATACATTATTGGCCTATTTTCCACAAGCAAAAAAATGGTAAGGATCTGACTAGACCTCTATAAAAAAATACTTTTAAATCAATTTTATATTTCCACCAATGTTTGATGAAAAAATGTGTATTCAACAGGAATATCTTTTATCTGATATTAGTTTGTAATGTTTACCTTCATTTCAGGTGAGAGTTTAGTATCTAAAGTGAACTCAGTCTTTAGCATGTGTCCTAGTTCTGTAGGTGTGTAGTCCTCTCCGTAGTCGGCGACTGCAAGCCGCTTGTCCAGCTCCACTACTTTAGCTTCATGCCTATCTGTAAATCGTGTACAAGGTGAAAGCATTAAAGATTATAAAAAAATACAACAGACAATTGAACCACTGCTACCAACAGAGCTATCATCTATCATGTGTTCTTCCCACTCAGCGAAATTTGCGTCCCTCAAATGCGACATGCCTAAAGTGTGACATAGGTACATGGAATTCCAGGGTTATAAGTTCTGTCATCGAGTGAAATCATTGATTAAAAAATTGTGGATCAAACAATTATGAACTATATTAAAAGAACAATAGACTTTATAATAATAGTGAATAGTGATAACCGAACAACATAAATCCAACACTGATAGGACCTAGCAGCATATATATGCTGCCTGTCCTCAAAATAATAATAACAATAATAAAATAAGTGTTTTGACACTTCTTCCATGCTGGCCTGGGAGCGAGAGAAAAACATAGAATGTGCCAGCTGCATTTCCTCCCGGGCATGCTGTAAAAACCAGCTAAGAGATCCGAGGGTTTCAGTATATTGCAATTTAGGCGATGGGCTGACAACCTGTCACTACAGCAATGTACTACAGATCTATCTTAAATGACCCTCATAACTTTGTCAGACGTGACGGATCAACCTTTGTTTAGGTTGTTTACGTTCTGCCTACCCCATTAGGGATAAAGGCGTGATTATATGTATGTATGTAAGTGTTTTGACAACATACTACTAACCTTTCACAAACATGATGTATGGCACTTCTCCCATGACCCTGAGGGTTGACAGCTCATGTCTGAGTGCTCCGGCTACCTTGTTGAGCACTGCCTCAGTTTCTGCATCCGAAGAGTTACCCTTACACACCCAGAATACATTCACCGTCTGTAGGTCTTGGGTAACTTGGACCTGAAAAATACAATTGTTAAAAAATGTGGGCTCGGTATATTTTAAAGATTGATTACCTAGAGTGGTATAAATAAACAGAAACAACCTGTGATGTAAAAAGGAACCTCCAATCATGATGTTTGAATAGTGTGAAGTAGTGCAATAGAATTTACTTATTAGAATCATTATATACAGTTTAGAAGCACTAAATGCAAAGTGGTCACTAACAAACACACCAGTTATTAAATTGTACTAAAACGCCCGCTGTCGGTCCCGATGCAATGGTGCCCATAACACTTGCGGCATTGCCACACTGGATGGCTATAGACAATGTTTGAACTAAAAACAACTTGGAACAGTCTTGGGTCAAATAGAAGCTAGAGATATTACATACAACAACTTCCATGTATATGTAAAAGTAACTTACCTTTGAAATCTCGATACCACGACCAACAACGTCCATAGACACAGTACCAGTTGACAAGAGATCCGTGATGCTTTTCATAAACATTTTATTAAGCATAGCTATTCTCCGAATACCCTGCTTGCCTGGTTCCTTCTGGACTTTCGTTAAGCTCTTCACACTCGGCAAAGGACCTAGCTCGTATGGTTGTGATGGGTACCATTGCCTAAAAAATAACAAGTAGAATGCAAATTATAAGCTCAGAAACTGAAATATAAAACACCTGATAAATACATCAAATATTTTAAAAAATATACTCACTTCTTCGATTTTGGATTAAGGAGCTTATTGAGTTTAAGCCCCTGCTTTTTTAAATTATAATTAACACACGAAACGTGATAGAAACGGCGTAGAAACATTTCTTGTGGATAAACTATATATACTTTATATTAAAATGATGTTTTATTGTTCTGTTTTCAAGTAATAAAGTATTCTTGCTTAATTATAGTGACACAAACTACTGTAAAGCTCACTCAAAGCTACTGAAATCATAAATAAAACTTATTTATTTGCATTTTGTTGTTATTTTGCACATGTTTAGGTTATAAAATAGTTTTTAGAACTGTCAATTTCGAGAAGGCAAAGTTTTCGACTTATACAGCCATATAAATTAATGTTTTTTTGAAACTTATTTGTTTGAGAGTCAGACGGTTCTTACCAAATTCTTATACAAAAAGTTTCTAAAACACTCGTTTTATTATATTTTCTTTGATTCTCTACATAAAACTCACTATTGATTGAATTACGAATGCGAGGTGTGCATGACGAAGCGCACTCAGTGGGGATACGCCATATCCCAATCCATGGGTATGATGAAGATCTGACTAGCCTACCTAAACATTTCTCTATCTACGTTACATACATTCATTCTACTGGACCTAAACTGAACCTAATCTAACCTAAGTAAATGCATTAAAATTTCTATAGCCAACACAATATTGGCGAGCATCACGCCAAATAGCAGAGCGACCAGTGGAGTGGCGAACTCCCTGATAGACACAGTAATTAAACCAGTGTCGGGGGTTTTGACACACGCCGGCCTCGGCTCGTCCCAGATAGACTTGATACGCCGCATCAGGCCCGATTCGTACATCTTACGAAGGCTGAAATAAAAATAAGAACAGGTATAGGTAATTGAATTAAGTTTTGGTAGGCCCTTTTCTCCCTGAGATATACGCAGAATGACCCTAAAATCCATTTAAAGGACCTAGTCCAGTCCAAGACAAGATCCAGACCATACGACCATACGGATGGACAACAAAGACATCAACCGGATTATTTCCTAACTAAATCTTTCACTTTTAAACTTTCTTCCCCACTGAACTCCGTCTACCTACTAGCATATGCTGGTGGATAAGAGTTGGATGACCTATTGGATGGAGTTAGTAGTAGTAGTAGAACACAAAGATTATTTCTTATCCATTCATACCTACTCGTAATCTAGGTTGGTTTCTCTTCTGGATTGACAGACGACATTCGCTCTATGTAGAAACCAGGATCCTCTTTCAATCCCTTGGATTAAGAGAACGATCCTGAGAAATTCGAAAGGATATCTCTCCAGCCTTGCGAAAATCTAGGGAGATGATGATGATAATTCAAACGAAATGCTTCCTTCCTTATACGGCGACCCTTTCACCACAGCGGCCATGTTCTGAGGCGGATACAGCGCCACTTTGTGCGCGTCGCATAACTTAGGCTCGTTGAATGTTTTCCGCATCACAACATAAGCTGTAATCCATCCATACCTTTAAGCGAAGTTCTCCCTATAGAGCGAGCCCTTGTTTACCACAGCGGCCATATTCTGAGGTGCATACAGCGCCAATTTATGCGCGTTGCATAACTCAGGCTCGTTGAATGTGTTCCGCATCACACTGTAAGCTGTAAACCATCCATTCATAGATATCTATACCGGTAAGCAAAGTGCTCCCTTCCTTATAGCGCGAGCCCTTCTTCTCCACAGCGGCCATGTTCTGAGGCGCATACAGCGCCACTTCTTGCGCGTCTCATAACTTAGGCTCGTTGAATGTTTTCCGCATAACACCGTAATCTGTAATCTATCCATACCCGTAAGCGAAGTGCTCCCTATAGGGCGAGCCCTTCTTCACTACAGCGGCCATGTTCTGAGGCGGGTACAGCGCCACTTCGTGAGCGTCGCAGAGTTCTGGCTCGTTGAATGTGTTCCGCATCACACCGTAAGCTGTAAACCAGAACATGTCTTTCTTTGTCAGAATCGTTTACGTGGTAGGTAGAGCGTCAATGTTTTGCTACAACTAAAAGCAATTTCAGTAAATATTATTGCCTGTAGTGATACCTGTCGGCCAATCACCTACATACATACATAAATCACGCCTTTATCCCTTACGGGGTAGGCAGAGCGTTTAACGCCTCGTAAAAGGCGCTTTCGCCACGTCTGACAAAAATTTAGGGCAATTTTAGATTGTAATATGTATTGCTTTAGTGACAGGTTGTCAGCCCATCGCCTAAATTACAATACACTGTAACCCTCGAGTCCCTCGGCAATCGCAAGAGCCAATCACCTAAACTAAACAATACACTGAAAATTGAGCAATACACCAAAGCCCTCTACTGATTTCTATAATATTCCTGGGAAGAAAAACAGCTGGTACATTTTATGTATTTATCGCTCCCGTATGGACAATACCCTACCATCCGTCCTAGTGGATTGCCCATAAAATGCCTACCTATGGAGTTGTCGACTAGGAATGCGAATCCCCCTTGCTTCACCATGGCCATGCCTTGCTCCAAAGAGAAGAAGTTCTTCCCGATCGACGTCACGATCTTCTTGTGGTACATTTCCAAGGCTATGGGATCTGTGGTACGCTGCAAAGCAATCAACGGTATAATAACGGCATGTATACGAAAACTAGGCTATAAATCAGACTCACAAAGGGCACCACCATTAGTTGAAGCGTTAACCCTATTAAGAAAACAGGACTCTATATTTAACAAACTCTATATCTATAGGTACCTACGGTCGGCCTATAAAAAAACTGTTACGTTAACGTCATTTATGCCGTTGACCAGGATAAACGGCGAGACCAAACATCACAAGCCAATATTTTGCTTGACTTGGAAAATAATCATCTGGCAGGTAGAGAAAAATAACAAAACCTTAAAGAAGTCCTTATTATAAAGAACGTCATGCACGCCAGCCTTCAAGTTGCTCTTCAACAAATCCTTGGGCGTGCGGATGTTCTTTGGTGGGTCGCGTAGCAGGGTAGACACCACAGTCGCGTTGTAGTACTGGTATATCGTCAGCGTAAACACGAATGTCACAAAAGTTACCAGCTTGATGGACGTAGCGCTACGGGCTAAAGAGCTCCCTGGAAGAAGAAAAGAAGGTTATGGTGGCGTAATCAGATAAATAGGATGTTTTGGCTAGGTACCTGCGTCAGATTTTTTTAGGCATAGGACGCCCGGAAACAGAGCAGTTGATTCATAGTTGCATTTATTGTTTTTTTACAGCTCTTAGCCCAGCATTTCTGCTACGTTTGTGTGCTGCTAAGTTTTCAGAAATATAAACTTGTTTCTCATGGATAAATCAAAGGTATGAAATAATCACCTTGCTGACAAATAGCGCTCCAAATGGTCAGGATGGCTAAGCTCGCCGACGAGTCCTGATCATCGCCCTGTACTATTAGCACTTTGGTCTTCAGCATCATAGACAATACGGCGGAGGAGGTGGCTAGGACAAGCAGGATGCAGTACCAGACGCGGGTGGTCAGTGGTCTGGTGAAGATTGTGAAGTAACCGCCGGGATGCTTTGGGTGCCGAAGGATGAACACTGGTCTGCAAAAGTCAAATAGTACGAAACGGAACAATTTGGATTGTAGGTGTTTCTGTTTGGTACAATGTCAATATAAGAAACAGACAGAAAATAGTCTAAAGTAGTACGCAGAAGCAAAGTAGGCGAGTACAGAAAATAAAATTAGGCAGCCTTATTGCTAACTACAAACTAATACTATGGTTTTAGTTGACACATAGTTCGTCTTCTTACCTAGATTGCCAAACCTCAATAGTGGCGTCGACTACTTTGGCCCTCTCTTGCCGAAAGAAGATGGGAGATCCTCCGATGTCGGTCTCTTCTCTTTGCAAAGTACCAATCATACCGTCGAAACTGCCGTTGTGGAGGTAGCCCCAGGAGTTCGTGCGCCGAAGGTCATACCTGAGCGGAAAGTAGGCAGGTTCATCAGATTTATGGTGCGCAAAATCGGTCTTTCTTCCATGCTGGACTGGAAGCGAAAGAAAAACGTAGAATGTGCCAGCTGCATTTCCTCCCGGGCATGCTGTAAAAACCAGCTACGGGATCCGAGAGTTTCAGTTTATTGCAAATCAGGCGATAAGCTGACAGCCTGTCACTACAGCAATATTATAAATAAAATAACCCTCAAAACTTTGTCAGATGAGGCGGAACGACCTATGTTCAGGTCATTTATGCTCTGCCTACCCCATTAGGGATAAAAGCATGATTATATGTATGTATGAATGCAAAATCGATCAATCTTTTTCTTCCAACCAACCTTTGAGAAAACAGAACACTTAACAATATTAGATGAATCAAAGTACACAATTCAACGTACGATGGTACTCACCCAAACTTATACATATCGCGAAGGTATTTAAGCAGAGTAAAGTACTTTAACTTATGCAGCGTATCGGATTTGGACAGCTTTGAACGTTCCACGTACTCTTCGAAAGTCTCGTTAGTTACTTTCTGAGTAACCACCACTGTAGCTTTGAGCATCACCCCACTGAGGTCCGTCCTCCTTTCCCTCTTCAAATACAAACTCGAATTCCAGAACCCTATTGGCTCCACAAAAAACTTCCCTTGCGTATAAAAACCGGTGTTGTACATTTCATACAAATTAAATATAGTTTCTCCAGTCTTCAAAATAACAATGATGTTGGAATCAATCTCTATTGGATACTGAGCTAAGGTATTTTCTGTTGCTGTCAAGTTTTCAGTAATTATGAACCATATGAATGGACTTTTGAAAATAGATTTCATGTTCAAGTTATCAAACACAGAATTCCAATTTTCGCATGATGTATTTAGAATAAGGCCAAGTTTGCTATAGGAATATGGCAAAGAAGTGTTAATATTGGAATCAACATTAGCCACTCTGATTCCATTATTGTAAAATACTTTTTGAGTAGATATTCCAGTTAATACACTGTTACAGTCAAAGTTTACTGCAAATTCTATATTCTGATATCTGAATACATCAATGAGCAGATTAATTTCCGCCAGCGACACCAAACTTGACCACAAGAAATTGAAACTTACGAAATTCATGGTGGTTAGAATAGAAATGAAATAAAATGATGGCACAGTTTGGTTTATTTCTGTGAGATAATAAGACAAGGGATGACATAAAAATTACACAAAATTTGATTGGTAAAGAACCACATTAATGCAATTACTGTCAACAGTTCATTCAATATTCATGCTAATTTTACAAAAGGTAAAGCCAGTCTAGGTTTAATAAATTATTATTTTAGTTTAGTTCGATAACATTACAGTTTATCATATTTGGTGAAAACATCCATAAATGGGAATTCAGCTTTGTCAGGTACAAGAAGATCAGACAGGAAACACACAGTGCCAGCGGTTCCCTCATACAAACTCTCAGGGTTGTCCGGCAAGCGGGAATCACGCAAGAAATCTTCACTATTCAGGAAATCTGCAAATCTCTTTGCTCTGAAGAGATGCTTCTCATCTCCAGTCAGTCTGTATAAGAGCAGGAATACATATCCATTGCCTGCTACACCATGGCAGATACCAGGCCCCTTCCGTAACAGTCCTTTACGCCAAACTATCTCACCAGCCCTTAGACAGACATCCAGGAATTGCTGATCTTGGAAGGTAAGGTATGATTTAGCCATCAGGTAAACTATGCCTGGTGCACCATGACACCAGTGAACTAACTTGTGATCACTGAGTCCAATTTCTTCCATACAGCAAGGCCAGTTGCCCTCCTCTGTTTGCAATGAGGCTATGAAGCGGGCAGTTGTCTTTATGTCTACTGCTGCAGCTCTATTATGCTCCAAGTATCCAGGTACTGACATCAAAATCTGTATAATAAAACTGATTCCATGAGCAGCACCCAAGTATTCAGTGTTGTAGTAATGATACATCAAAGGGCAGAGGCTTTTGTGTTTCCTAGAGTAATCTTTTCCATTTGCCACAATTATGTCACAGATCTTGAAAAGGTCTGACCATTGTATTATACTTGATTTTAATTCTCTGGACAACCACAATACACCTGCTATATAACCAGCTCTGCCTACAAACAGCTCATCTCCACCACACTTGAGAAACTTGGGGTTCAGGTAAGCATTGTACAAGGATGTATATTGCTGGAGGGTGTCTTTATAACGCTCATCACCTAGTTCTTTGAATAAAACAGTAGCTACAGCGTATGTGCCGGCGTCGCCGAGAAGAAACGATGTTTTGTCACCGGCGGACGACTCCATCGCCGGCTTAAGATATTCTATTCCTTTCTGCAGGTACGTCGCTTTTTTGTCCGTGAGCATTGGGTTTCTCGCCAGGTTATAAAACATGTAGGCGATGCCGGTGATACCGACGTATAGCCCGCCATCGACATGCTTGGTCGAGGGTGCCAAGCGCTTAGTGATGTTCGTCACAAACTCATCGATCTGATGAGTGACCTCAGCCTTATCAAAGATAGCAAGTTTAGAAGTGGTTGGTTTGTAGTCGTCGTACGGGTTTTGGAAGAATCGTACCATCTTGTATCCAAAAGGTGTTCTGTAGCTGGATAGATGTCTGCAAAAACTACTGAACCTTCTACGCATAGGAATACATCACACTATCCACTAATAAATAATGTTTTCCATGGTTTCTAAATACAGTTCTATCCTCTTCTGTTCGAATTTCTGCGATGCAGTTTTGTTTTGTTTTTATTTTAGTGCGATTTTTTTGTTTTCGAATTTGACATATCGTACCAACATAGTAAAACTACCAGCTGCGTTCTTAAATCAAACAAAATAAAATGTAGTACATGTAGTTTATAAAAGTAATTACGTAATTAATACTTTCACTGCTAACGTAATTTCCTTTATTTTATTATAAATATCCGATAACTTTGGAAAAATAGTAATTTAATACCGCATTAAATTACTATTTTTCCAAAGTTATCGGTGTGAAACTTGTACACATGGTAACTACATAAACTCGTTGATAGTGTCACTAAGCAACGAAAAGCAGATAATAAAATGGACCAAAATTGCCTTTTGTACGAATTTATTTTTACAAAAATAATGTTGTTAAAGGGACCAAAACAACAAACCATTTTGTATTATAGTTGTTAAATTACGTTTTAAGACTAATGCCTATCACGTGTAATCGCGGAAATGTAAGTGACTAATTAATTTTTATGTTAATTAATTTTATGAAAGTGTATGTTTGTTCGTAATCGGACTATTCATTAGGTACTTTTAAAGTGTGATCTAAGTTATTTCTAATTAATATTTAAATAAACATCTAGGTGAAGTTAGCTCGAAGAATATTTTCAAATTCTTTTAATATCTTTATGAAAGTCAATCAACATTACATTTTATTATAACCACTTTTTACTGTGTATACCTATGCATGAAAATAAACTTCATTGTTATGAATCTTGTTATGAGTTGACCTAGTTTTACCTATATATGACGACGTGCTTATTCAATACATACATGGTATGCATGCAAACCATATCGATTTGATTTCGTACGGCTAGTAAATAGAACTCATATTTTGTAAAAGATCATGAGAGTAGAAAATCAAATGCGTCGTTAAATCCCAGTAGAATTCTTGTAATGTAAAGTACAGAATATTCATATTTCAATTAAAACTAATCTTCGTTTAATATTCACTCAGATAAGGAAGACAGCATTTCGCACGAGAGGTCGATCGGCACAGTCGTTAGATGTCACAGGGCCAGGTGTGGGCGTGGACCCTGGAGCTGCAGGTGCAGGCGATGGTCGAATGTTTTTGCAGATCCGGCCCGCCCTTGCAGACACCAGGGCTGCCTTTGCACAGCAACGGTCTCACACTTTACTTCCCAGGTATATAGTGTACCTATAGGTGTATGTGCTAAGGTTAAAAAAACATAATACCTGATCCTCATAAAGCTAATTCGTCTGTCCAGATCTTATACTTATTTATTTATAGGTATATCAAACATTTTATTGTATTATAGTAACGAGTATGCGTCTAAAGACGATGGAAAGGAGGAAGCAATCAATTTGCAGGCTGTTGGTGAGGGTAAAGTTCAGTTATCCAGAACGCCACAGGAAAAAGATCGTTTACCAGATAGAATCACTCTTGACAGGTACATTGATAAGCATCTACAATAAACATTGATAAAGTGAAAAGTAATTGCTTAATTTTGTGCACGAACTTATCGTGATTTATGTTTTTTAGGAGAGGGCTTTCATCGATACCTCACATAGTAGGAGAACCTGGATTGAGACTTCTCTCTTTGCAACACAATTTGATCAACAGTTTGTCGGGGTTATCTACTCTTGATTTAGGGAAACTTGTATTCCTAGACATTTATGACAATCAGATAGATAAAATAACGTCATTAGAAAGACTTTTTAGTTTACGTGTCCTCCTAATGGGTAAAAATAGGTAAGTAACAATTAACCTCGTTTTACCTTTATAGTCTTGATTTAATTAACAAGTAAGATGGCAGTTGTTAACTAATTGTATTTTTTAGAAATCAATATATAATTATTTTCAGGATAAAGAGGATTGAAGGTTTATCAAATATCATCAAACTTGAAGTATTAGACCTACATGGAAATAGAATTAGCAAAGTTGGAGGATTGTCAAACTTAAACGAATTGAAAGTATTAAATCTTGCTGGGAATCAGATAAAAGGTATCGGCGCGACGGATCTTCAAGGTCTAGTTTCACTTAGGGAGCTGAATTTAAAGCGAAATCGATTGAGAAAACTACTTGGCTTCCAGCATACACCTAACCTTCACAAACTGTACCTTGGAAACAACGATTTACAGAGGTTTGCATCGTACTATGAGTATATCATTCAGGAGTACTGTAATGTGAAGTATAAAAATGGTTAATTTGTGTATTTGCTGTTTACATTATTTTTTAGTGTGGAGGATGTTTCAACCCTTGCGGAAGTTACGTCACTACTAGACGTGTCTTTAGACGGGAATCCTGTTGCTTTAGGAGGAGACTGCACCCCTTTCTTAGTTTCGTACCTTCCAAACTTACTTACCCTTACAAACATGCATGTAACTGACCAGGTAAGTAAATTAAAATTGTATTTGTTTTTCTATTTTAAACAATTAACAAAAATTGGAAATAATGCAGGTGCGTAGTGCAGCTATGGCTTGGAGAAGCAATAAGGAAGCAGCTCATGCAGCTTATTGTGCTCTCGGGGGTACGGAGCAACATGCAGCTCGACGTGATCAAATCATTAACAACGCTCGTACAAATTGGGAATTATTAAGGTCAGTAAAGAATGTACTAAACTAGTTTTCACATTGTCTTTTTTTTATAAAATATTTAATCGACACAAATTTAGTTGCTTAATAATTTCTTTTCAGATCGGAAAACAAATGCTTTACGTCGGCAAGTACAAACACGCCAATAAAAGCTGTTGATAGCGAAAAAGATTTTGTAGTTGAATCATCTCCAACTGCAACAGTACACACCATGGATGTCGCAGCTCTACCTGATGTGGTAGTATCTCTTCAGCATAGAGACGCTGAAGATTCTGATTTTAAAAATAATAATAGTGATACAAACGTAATAAATTTGGCAAATGAAGGCGCTTCTGTAAAATCTCCGATGAGAAAATTGCAGCGAAGTTCAACTGCCCGTAAGCCTCTGAATGAAAGGAGAGTTCTATTTTCTGAAAGAAGTGCTTCCCAGGATACAGATGCTTCGCACTCGACGTCAACGAGTAGTGATTTGCGGCTTCCGCCAATATTATTGCCAATTATATCGTCTTTAGAGAATGTTAAATTATCAGACGGAACGGAACCAGTATTAAGACGCTGGGAAAGTATTTCTAGTGTAGAGCCCATAGTAGATTCTTCATTCAGTTCCTTGCCTTCTTCTTCAAGTGAAAGTGAGGACGAGGCCAATAATAAAAAACAGTTTCAACGAATGTCTACTACTCAAAGGCGACGCGGAAATTTTGGTTCTATACGTTCAAAGTCTGTATGTGACCCAGAGAGTAGAAGAGCTAAATCAGTCGCTAGAAACTTGGATCTCAGTGAAAACGCTAGTAATATATCGTGTAGTACAAATGTTGGCTCTGTAACTAACTCTTCCACTTCTGGAAGTGAAAACAGCAGAATGTTGCGTAGAGAAGGCTCTGTAAATAGTAGATTGAGCAATAGAAATATTAGAAGTGCTACATTTGTTCGGCGAAATGAAAGAGCTTCATCAGCAAATAGAGCATCTACTGCTAGAACGGTTAAGTCTGGAAAA
Source organism: Scrobipalpa costella (assembly GCA_949820665.1). Taxonomy (NCBI): domain Eukaryota; kingdom Metazoa; phylum Arthropoda; class Insecta; order Lepidoptera; family Gelechiidae; genus Scrobipalpa; species Scrobipalpa costella. Next base: position 13,193,366 of record OX463312.1, read on the forward strand.
AGTTTGGCTAGTCTTAAATCTTCAGAGCCAGTTCCTAAGGCAATGCCTGCTTCTAAGGATAGAGAGCAAGGTCAGAACAAAATCCATGTATTTTTTTGTCTTTTCCCGGAAGAAATATTAGAAATTGTATACGCTGATTGTTTTTTATTTCAGGTGTTGATTATTTGGTAGAAGTCTGTGATGGAGTGGTAAGTGCTTGGGGTGCAGGCGCTGTTCGTCGTCTTGCTAGAGACTGGGAATGGGAGCGAGCTCGGACTGTTACTCAAGCGGCATTCCATTACGTCCATTTTAACGCTGTTGCACAGTCTCTACCAGAATTAAAAACGAAGTAAGCAATAGCAGTCCTAAAAGCATAGATACTATATTAAGAAACAAAATAGGAGCATTCCAAGTTTTCTGTTCTCATCTCATTACAGATTCCCAAACGTTACACACATTTCTTTTCGTGCAACTGGATTACAATGGCTTGGCCAGCTACATGCTCTGGCTGAATTGCGAGGTGTCACTGCTTTAACAATTCTTCCAGAAGGCAATCCAATTCATGTTAAGATTTGGAGGGAGTATGCTGTGTACAGACTTGCTCATTGGGGTTTAAAAGAAATAAATAGCGAAACGGTAATATCTTAATAATAATATTTTTTTAATAGTTTTACTGAAATATAAAAACCATTTATTTATTTCAATACAGGTAACCGAAGAGGAAATAAAGTTAGCAAATATTACTTACCATGGCTTGAGTGATATTGTGCTGAGAGCTTTGCCTGATGCGCCACTACAACCACTTCTGGCGAGGCTGGGTAGAAGCGGAAACAGCACAGTTAGTGCAAAGGCCTGGTTAAGAGCTGCTGATCCAGCATTACGAGATGTCATCGCCAAAGAAGCATTGCAGTACAAGAAAGGTCATGTTTCACAGGCAAGTGCTTTCTTATTAAATTCTCTTATCAGTATTATACTACAACAGTTAAGTACCTCAATCATATTATGATTTTGTATCGTTTCATAGCTAAAAAAACTTTAACTATATCGTTACAGGAAGATATGAGCTGGCGTGTGAGAGGCCGTGGACAGTTAAGCCATGCAATTGAGCTAGCTTGTGGTGCTGCTCAAAGGCTGCGAGCACTTGAGCTGCAGTGGCCCTTCATCCTCATTGAAACGATCGAGGATATACTTAAAGATTTTGCCGACATGGAGTCACATGTCAGACAACAAATGCATATGCTCATGGATTCGTAATAGAATCTATAATTATTATATTAATCTTAAGTGAACGTGGACATTAATACTAATTAACTTTTATAATTTATTTTGTGATTTCAGGATCTACATAATCATGTTTATACATGTTACATTATTTAGGTGTCTGTCACAACATTACCAATTAGCGTTAGTTAATGGCAAATTTGTATAAACATAGACACAAAAATACCTGAGATTTTTCAGCATAATGTCTTGTCTTGTCTAGACATACCTAGTTTAAAGATTTTGTACAATGAACAATTATGAGCTCAATATGATAAATTAATTTATGAAATAAAATTGACTTTTATAAAATCAAAAAGTGAACGCACTACTGGTTAAATTTGGATAGGTAGTATACTTAGTCCGCATTCGTCAATCACGTAGAAGTGATAACTTTGGTATTAGATTCGCAACAGCCATTGTGATCAAAGTAACGCAATCCTGTAAATATAATTATATCTACGATCTTACTTTACGGTGCCATTTTTTACAAACCGTATTTTAATGCAACGCAATTTAAGAACAGTATCTTTATGTAATTTAGGGACTGAAAATTTATCGATAGGTACTTATAGCAAACTTGCTCAATACTAGAAGGTATTTTTTGTAGGTGTTTAGTAAATTATTGGTTTACTAGTCCACATTGTAATAAACACATATTGTATTTCACACTAACCCGAATGGGTAAATTAATATAAACTTTGAGATAATCATATTTATGCTTTTAAAAAATATATAATTTATTGCTATTAGCAAATTCAAGTCTTATTTTTGTTTATGGTCTTAGATTTTAGGTACCTCTGAAAAACTTACTACATTTTAAGTAGGTAGGTCGGTTCATATTGTTTTTAAGGTGCTTGGTCGCAATTTTTTTTTATCACGGTTTCGAATAAATACCCAAAATTGCTATTTTACCCATTCCCGGTAATTTGTTGTGGGAAATCGGTGTAATTGTAGAACATCATTTAAAAATATTAACATTATAGGTACATTTTACCAAAACATACATACATACATATAATTACGCCTTTACCATATATAAAAAAAAACTTTCTCCCTACCAACCGGTACGAGTATTATATTAATTACAGACCTACACGGTTGGGTAGGTAGGTATGTAGTTAATAAATACTGCATCAGTTCTACAACCTATCTACAACTAACAAAAAAATGAAGCCATCTTTGACATGCCATTTACGAATATTTTTTACAGAAACAAGTAAAACATATCTAAATATTAGAAAAAAATGGGGAAAAAGAATCCGTACCCGTTAAGGTGTTAAATCACTTTACTTATTTTATTTACAAAATGCGAACGCAGTTATAACGATCTGCCCGGTCAGTACAGCCAACATTGCGAAACCATACGTCAAGTCAATGTCAAAAATCAGAAACGAATTGATTGAATTTTGATGATGTAGATTGGTGGAATAATTTTTGCTGATTATTAAGTTTTATTACACGGAAGAAAATGGAGCAATAAGTACTCTGAGCACGATTGATCGCAATGGATGACACCGAAAGCACAACCACATCAGCGGACGAGAATACTGGTAATCTTTGCGACAACCCCACGAGAGATACGTTAGCTGAAGGGTTGTTAGGATTATTGAAACCCACTGTTGACCAACTTGATGACAGGGTCAGAGCCACCAGGTAATTATTATATCGTCGAATAATTATTACCATATCATCAGTTTTTATAACCTCACTTTTAATGTAGTTTTGGTATTTGGTACCTACTATCATCCTGACTGCTTGTTTTTTAGGATATCTCAACTAGAACTAAAGCAGCAAATAGATTCATTAAACGACGAGCTGCTAAAAGTCCGAGAGGCTTTAAATAATCATCCTGATTTGGACCCATATGTGAAAAAACTGATTGCATGCAAACACAAAGTAACAGTGGTGCTAAATGTGTTACAGGCATCTCAAGTAAGTATAATTAAACTAGCTTCAAAGTATTTATGGTTCACAGTTCAGTTAAATTGTTCTCTCTTATTATAAGAAAAATAAATAAAGTCCCTTCCATTTATTTTGATCATACATCAATTTTTTTTTAATTTCAGGATAGGCTTAATGAAATAAGGCGAATGATTAGTAAAGAAAAGAGTACTAAACCAGCAGTACTTACAGAGTTGCCCCAAGAGCCTGAACAGGGAACTAGCGGACTGTCACTGTCTGATAGAGGAAGTATCAACTAAAGAATGAAAACTTGCCACATTGATAAGAAAGTTATACCTACCTTTGTGATAAACAATATTCATGATGGAAACTCCATTTCAAAACCACATTAACAAGGCTGATTTTGATCATGTGTACGAACCTGCAGAAGACAGCTTCTTACTCATTGATGCCTTAGAGAAAGACATAGATTATTTAAAAGCTAAAAACCCAACACTTTGTCTAGAAATAGGCTCTGGAAGTGGTGTTGTTGTAACTGCACTTGGAATGGCATTTCCTGGAGCTTTTTGCATCAGCTCTGATATCAACTTTAAAGCCTGCATCATGACTAAAGAAACAGCTGATTATAACAAAGTTACACTAGATGCTGTAAACATGGATTTAGCTGGTCCTTTACTGGACAAAAAGTTTGATGTGATAGTTTTTAACCCTCCCTATGTGGTGACTGAATCAAAGGAATGTGGGAGCACTGATATTAGCGCAAGTTGGGCAGGAGGTGAAAAAGGCAGAGAAGTGACGGATAGATTACTTACTTTAATACCAAAGAAGCTTGCTGATGATGGCACTTTTTATCTACTGTTGATTGAAGATAACATTCCAAATGAAGTTATAGATATCATGTCTAAATATGGCTTCAAATCTGAAACTATTGTAAGAAGGAGAGTAAGAAATGAACAGCAGCTTGTCTTAAAGTTTTATAGATAATAAGAGTCTGTTGTATATTAATTATAACAACTTTATTATAAGTTTAAATTAAAGTATAAAATAAATGTTATATTTTCAATGTTGGTTAAGCTTCATTCTGACAGCTTCTCCAAACTTTTTAGCCCCCTCCTCATTTTCTTCGAACCCAGGAAGTATGCTGCATGCTTTCAGCCATTTCTGAATATTAGGAAACGCAGAAATGTCCCAACCAACAGCCTGAAACAAATAATAAATTAGTAGTAAAAGGTAAATAATAATTACACATATTTAAAAGTATTTTCTTACATGCTGGCCTGGGAGCGAGAGAAAAATATAGAATGTGCCAGCTGCATTTCATCCTGGGCATGCTATCAAAACCAACTTAAAGGAATCAAGGGTTTCAATATATTATAATTTAGGCGATGGGCTGACAACCTGTCATTACAGCAATATATCTACAAATCGATCTTAAATGTATGTTTATGTAGGTTCTAGGTTATATGTATATGTAAAAGTCTACGTAATTAATTCCATGCTGGACTGGGAGTGAGAGAAAAACATAGAATGTGCCAGCTGCATTTCCTCCCGGGCATGCTGTAAAAACCGGCTAAGGGATCCGAGGGTTTCTGTATATTGCAATTTAGGCGACAGGCTGACAACCTGTCACTACAGCAATATACCTACAAATCTATCTTAAACAACCCTCAAAACTTTGTCAGACGTGGCGGAACGACCTTTGTTTAGGTCGTGTACGCTCTGCCTACCCCATTAGGGATAAAGGCGTGATTATATGTATATGTATGTATGTATTTATGTAAAAGTCTACAGCGTGTACAGTCTTGTCCCCGTATATATTGTTATCTCATATTCAGTTTTACAGGTTGGCTGGAAGAGACCTCTTTATAGAGATAAGCTCACCTTTGTGAACTAAATTTAAATTTGTTTATTTATTGTAAATTTTTTGTACGCAATAAAGAATATTAAATAACCCCCAAAACTATCAGACGTGGCGGATCGACCTTTGTTTAGGTTGTTTATGCTCTGTCTACCCCATTAGGGATAAAGGCGTGATTATATGTATGTATGATTGTATTTAAAATGCGCGCCAATTCATACTACTACATACGATCCAAACATTACTAAAACTCTCTTACTATCAATGAGTTGGCTGGAAGAGATCTCATAAATCAAAAAATCAAAAAGAGTAAGATTCTTACAAGAATGCTGGTCATTGAGGCATAAATGGAGCAATCGGCGATGGTGTAGTGGTCGCCGGCGACCCACTCTGATTGGCTCAGAAACTGCTCCAGGAACCCCAGGGTGGTGTCCAGTTCATCCTTCAGAGGCTTCTTGATCTCTGTTACGCCTTGGAAGAGGATTGGGAACTGGAAATAATTATTTAAATTATTTATAGTAAATATTGTTTTCATTTAATTTATTCAGGCTTATTCCCGCTTGCTTCAAAAATAAAAGTTCGATCATTTAATTTTTAATTTAATCGAGTAATATATTTTTATTTGAATGGTCGAAAAATGCATGTTCACAATGTTTACTAAAATAGTTTTTATAACAGTTTTGACCACACTTACGCATATTGCTCTTATCTTCACGTACAATGACGAAGCATCAAAATATAGCCTCTGGTTGACCATTGCTCGCTTCTTCAAATCCTTGGGGTAAAGTTCGTCGTCCTTTCCATATTTATCAGCTAAATAGCTAGCAATAGCCCGGCTTTCCCACACAACGAAACCATTATCATCCAGCGTAGGAATACAGTGCTGAGGATTTATTTTAAGGAAACTTTCTTTCATCTGCTCCTTTTGGAATAAATCTACAATTTCCACTTGTATTGGTACGCCAATGGCTCTTGCTGCTAATAATGCCCCACGCGAAGGCCCACTTAGTGGGAAGTGATATAACTTCACAGCAGACATTTTATTATAATAAATTGTTATTCTTGTGTCTAATCGCACGCAACTCGGCTATTTTTATGTGTGGCCTGCCGGCTACAAGATAAAACTTTCGAAAGTAGTTGTTTGACCTTGACTTGTTGGTTTGGCTTTTTGGACAGGTGACATTTTGTAGAAGGCGTACAGAGGAGGTACGTGTACTTACGTACGTGGAGGGGATAAGTGTAATGGTGAGGAATCAGTCGGACAGAGCGATATTGGTACATATAGTCAAATGACTGAGGAGGAACACACTGCAGTAAATGATGGATGCAGGTGACTAGTGTTGCAACAATATATCGAACTATCGATAGTACTATCGATAGCATCGTGACCTTTAAAAAAAGTAAGAATATCGATAGGCCTATCGATAGTATCGATAATATCGATAGTATCGATAGCTATTAGAAATCAATAGTATTGGTTGACGTCATAACTATCGATACTATCGATAGTATTGCTTTCCAATAGTATCGATAGTATCAATAGTTTATAATCGATACTATCGATAGTATCGATAGTATTGATGCACTATTGGTTACAAACAATCGATACTATCGATTGTTGCAAAAACTATCGATAGTATCGAACAATCGATAGTCCGCGAAAATTCAATAGTATTGCTTTCAAATCAAATCAAATCAGTGCACTATTTTTGAGATTTTTATTTGTGCTGGGGAATACTGCAATTAGCAAGGATTTTAGTATTTGTTTTTCGAATTTCTATGTATAGTGAAAATCCCAAAAAAGTGCACTTAAATAATTATAGGAACACGAAAAAAATATTGATTATATTTCATTACACTAACCACCACATAGAATACAAATCAAAAGCAATACTATTGAATTTTCGCGGACTATCGATAGTTCAATACTATCGATAGTTTTTGCAACAATAGATAGTATCGATTGTTTGCAAGCAATAGTGCATAAATACTATCGATACTATCGATAGTATCAATTATAAACTATTGATACTATCGATACTATTGGAAAGCAATACTATCGATAGTATCGATAGTTATGACGTCAACCAATACTATTGATTTCTAATAGCTATCGATACTATCCATACTATCGATATTATCGATACTATCGATAGGCCTATCGATATTCTAACTGATTTTCAAGGTCAACTATCGATAGTTTTGCAACACTACAGGTGACAGGTGTTGTGGGTGGTTCATATTTATTTACATAATCACAAGTTAAAAATCGCCGCGCCGCCGCCGCACATTAATAGGCACACTGAGCATTATAAGACTGTATGAGTCCGTAGATTGAGTATTATGAGTCATGTTATTTTTGCTTCTTCTATAATAGGATATTTATGAAAAGGGAAATTTTTTTCATTGTTTATTTATTACAAAAAATCATATTATTCATTCATTTCACTCGTTCGACTCGTTCGTTCATTTTAGGCTTCCAGGCCAAAACATATATTTAAAAAATACATCTTTGACGTGACTGACTTGTTGTTGAATTATAAAATTGTAGTTTGTTTATTTAATTAAAGATTTTGTGTGGTTCTGCTAACGATATGTCGAATAATACAACATGTAGAGTTTGCTTAAAGAAAGGGGCAATGAGGAGCATATTTAAAGAACGGCGAAATTTTACTATCTCTGCAAAAATCATGTCATTAGCTCGAGTTCAAGTAAGTATCTTTTTTATTTACAACCTTCCTACACCTTTATTATTATTTGATTAGCTTTCCATATGATATTTTTCAGTCAGCGATACTTGTAATCACTTTATCGAGCAATTTTATATTAGTTCTTTTTTTAATTTGTTTATTGGTTCCTGAAAGAAAGATCATCGAATATATTTGTATGCATCGGGCTAAGTACCTGTTCCCATCTGAGGTAAATAAAAAAACAACCCAACAGTAGGGTCCCACCTATTTGGGGAGGGTTATTTTTTATTTTTTTTCCTAACTATGGAGAAAATTCCATTATTTGTAGTAGCCACTGACATGTTAATTATTAGAGAAACATAAAACAAACCAAACATTTCTATGAAAATATATTTAATATCTTATTGATTTTATTTTACCATTTAAAAGTGATTATTGTTACTTACTTGATTCCAGATATATCCAGAAGATGGACTTCCCAGTACAATATGCACAAAATGCTTAAAATGCCTCGACCAATGTACCGATTTCATTCAGCTCTGTGAAGAATCAGATGCTAAATTAAGAGCTACTTTAACAAATACACAACCAGTCAAAAGTGAAATACTGGTAGAACATTCCCCTAAACACGAGAATGACTCTACAGAAGATTATCTTGATGAAAATATGGAGAATAGAACAGAAAATTTAGAAACAATAAAAAGTGAGATTGTTATTTCCGATGAATACCATACAGGCAATAAAGAATTAGAGATATCATCAGAAAATAAAGTAGTCCTTTCTACAAAAGTTGCAAAAAAAAGGAAAAAAAGTCATAAGCCACACCAATGTACTATTTGTGGAAAAATATTAGCTGCTGGGTATGATGTTTTTTAAAAAAATAAATCTTATAATTTTTTAGGTGTAAACTCATAAGACAATGAACTTGTATGATGGAATATATTCAAATAAAATATATGTTTCTCTTTGCAGGTCTAGCTTACAACAACATTTGAGAATACATTCTAATGAGAGACCATATGAATGCACCCAATGCCCTAAGACCTTTAGATTGAAAACCAACCTAACTTTTCACCTTATGATACATACAGTAAGTTCTACTATTTAACACATTCATTGCTAAATGTGCTTATTGAGAGGAGTTTGCTGCAACAGCTATGGTCAAAACCGCCTGTATGGTTTCAGCAGTTAATGTGTTAAAATAATAAATATTATACATATATATAATCACGCCTTTATCCCTAATAGGGTAAGCAGAGCGTAAACGACCTTAATAAAGGTAGTTCAGCCACGTCTGACAAAGTTTTGAGGGTTCTTTAATATATATTTGTGGGTATATTGCTGTAGTGACAGGTTGTCAGCACATCGCCTAAATTGCAACATACTGAAACCCTCGGATCCCTTAGCTGGTTTTTATAGCATACCCAGGAGGAAATGCAGCTGGTACATTCTATGATTTTCTCTAGCTCCCAGTCCAGCATGGAAGAAATAAATATCATATTATTATTTATTAAAATAAATAAAAAATACCTTTGACTTAAAAGTCATTTCAAATCATCAGGAATCAAAAATCAAAGGTATTTTTTTTTACATAATACCTACAGTTTTAATTTTTCAGGGTGAAAAGCCTTTAACATGTACAGAGTGCAACAGGTCATTTCGCCACCCGTCCTGCTTGAGAGTACACAAGCGAATACACAACAATGATATGCCACATAAGTGTTTACTGTGTCCTAAAAGTTATACCACTGCTAATGGTCTAATATACCATATGAGGTAAGGAAGTAACAACTGATTTGACTTTATTCTACCACTAGGTGTACCCACGACTTCTCATAGCGTGGTAGTTGTGAACAACATAATAATATTTTTTGCTTATAATTTTATTTGTTTGAATGTAGTAACATAACTTTTTTTTTATTCATTCAAACTTTCCCTGCTCAAGACTAAATTATATGAATAACGTGGTTGAAAGCACCTTTACGAAAAAAGAGGCTAGAAGTTTCACTCAGGCGGGATTTGTGCTCACGATACTCGGCGTACTGTGGCATGCGTGAAACATTTAGCTTTTTCATTTTCATGTTTGCCAAAATACATTAACTTTGTGTCAAATTCCAATAATATTGAAAAATACTTTATTATATTTCCAGGAATCACACAGGCGAGAAGAACTATGAATGCGAGTTGTGCGGGAGGACGTTTATAACCCGCAGCCATTTGAACCAGCATTTGTCTCTGCATGCAGGCGTGCGCAGGTATATGTGCTTCGTGTGTGGATCGCGATTCTCACGTTCCGCGCACCTCAAACGGCACTTGCAGAACGTGCACAATAAACAGGGAAATGAGACGGCTGGAGATGGTAGTGTGATACAGAAAGAACAAGAACTTGATGTCACGACGCCTAAACGTGGACGACCCATTAAATCGAAACTGGCGCTGGCGCCGTGATTTTTATGTACTTAGTGAGACATGTAAATATTATATTGGTTACATTTTTTAATTAGTTGTCAGATATTAATTATTGATTGATATGATTTACAAGGAACGTTGATACTTAATAAATGCGTAAATATTGAAACCAATTTGTTTTGTTTACTTATCCAAATCAATGATATAAATTTATTATATGCATGCATTATAATAATAAAAAATAACAGCATTACAGTTTGGGAACCAGTGCCGAAATAAATATGTATGACAGTGATCATAGATGGCGCTGCATGCTGTTAAAAACCACCGATACACATCCATTCGGTATTTACCGGTTTTTATTATTATTTTTTACTCTAGCAACATTACTGAATTCGATTTTCAAATTTTGAAATTCGTTAACGTTTCTTTTGTCATTTGTGTTGTCTTGAAGTAATTGTGCGCTTTCTTTTGTGTTTTCTGCGAATTTACATGAGGATTTTGCAACGAAATAGTGATTAAAAATTGTATCTTATATATCTGCATACAGAAACAAGTATTTTTACAGTGAATCTTGAGATAACCTTGTCATTGGATCGCGAACCAAGTAATCCTTTCTAACATCAAACATGTCGCGAGATATTTACTATTCAGAGAAGTACTACGATGAAGAACACGAATACAGGTAATTTTGTGAGCTGTACCACGTTTCCTATTGTTACGGAAAGTTATTTTAATTTTTATTTCAATATAACCTGTACCTATAACCTAAAGATAATTTTGTGAGATGGTTTATAGCTCTCGTCCTGCATATAACAGACTTACCTGGAACATTCCGTTATTCAGAAAATACAGTAGCGTCCACCTGTATACACTTAATGCAGCTGTTTTCAAAACTAGAAACAGCTGCTTCTTTAGATATATAACCTTTGTCTGCTACTGTTACATTTAGGTGCAATGTCAATTTATATCGTTATCTATAAATTATCATGAGTGAAAACTGCGAGCCTTTTATTTTTAAAGTATCACCTCTGAAAGAACCTGAGTCTATTATACTTCATGTACCTATTGTTATTATTTCAGGCATGTTGTGTTGCCTAAGGAGATGGTGAAGTTAGTGCCAAAGAACCATTTGATGTCAGAGCCGGAGTGGCGCAGCATCGGGGTCCAGCAGAGCCAGGGTTGGGTGCACTATATGACGCATCAACCTGGTATGTTCTTCATTGCTTTTTTTATTTTTACAATGAGTTAAATCTGTTCAGAGGTGCTCGACCTAAACTGTTGTTTGAGTGAAATCATGATTGGAATAAAGTAAGCTCCTTGAGTTATGATTTCTTGCTAAATTGAGACGAGTATCATTCCATTATTTATTTGTTCATATTGTAGAACTTTTTGTTAGGAATATGCTTTACTTGATGAACAGAATGCAATTTCCTTTACACCTTATTTGTCTTGGCTTGGGCATCGTAATTTATTGATTAAATCAGAAGATTTATCTTCTGCATTGCAAAAACAGAAATAGAACATTGGATGAAACTGAATGAACCAAATAAAAAAAGCTTTAATGTTTTCCATGCTGGCCTGGGAGCAAGAGAAAAACATAGAATGTGTCAGCTGCATTTCGTCCCGGGCATGCTGTAAAACCAGCTAAGTCATCCAAGGTTTTCAGTATATTGTAATGTAGGTGATGGGCTGACAACCTGTCACTACTGCAATATACCTACAAATCTATCTTACATGACCCACAAAACTCGGTCAGCCGTGGCTGAACGACCTTTGTGTAGGTTGTTTATGATCTGCCTACCCCCTTAGATTAAAGTCTGTATGTATGTATGTATGTCTTTTGAGCAAGTATTCTGATAGATTTAATTAGTATTGTTATACTCAATTAATTGTAGACATATTCTAAGATTTTTATTGTTATTTGCAGAGCCTCATATCCTGCTGTTCAGAAGAAAAATCACCACTCCTCCTGAGAAGAAGTAGATGATTGTACGTTTCATCATCTCAATGTACAGTTTCTCTCTTAATCATTGCTTATTTGCACTAAACTCAAATGCTCATTTTGTATTGACAATAAATAAAGTAATTTAGTTAAATAAATGTAGGTTAGTGCAAGTAGGTAGAATTTACATTAGATTTAGTAAACCCACAATAAACTATGTTTCATTTGCATGTCAAGGTATTACTCATTGAATAAGAAAATGTATTTTGTTCATTTTGTTGCATTTGCAGTATCATAGCATTACAAAATTATAGTCTTAAGAATTATTAATATGTTTTATTGTGGGTTAAATTGGTAAATGATCTTCATTCCATAATTTGTAAGTTCTCTTTTATAATTAGTCATTACTATTAAGATTTCTACATCAAGTGTCCTTATAGAAATAGTGAAGTAACAATCAAAGCCTTCGTTGTGATTGTTAAATCATTTTGTGATACATGCAGGCCATAGTTCCACTTAAAATATGTACATTAAATCACTCTTTTTTTTTTGCATAGGATGACTGATGACAAATTTTACAAACATTCATGACTACAATCATTTTTAGTATTTAATAGTACATTCACATTTTATAAGCATATAATTATATCTTTTAAGTTTGAACTGTATTTAATTATGTTTTACCAATCTTTATGCCCCCACTAATATTATTTTTTCATCCTATGTGACTTTTTAGCTAACAATCCTCCTAGAATTGGAATAAGTGTTAATTTAGATAATATGACATTGTTTTTGGATTTAGCATCAAACCACCTTGCTTGCTATGTAAATATGAATCAATCGGCAGCAATTTTAATAATTAACCCAGTGTTCTTTTGGAATTGGTGACAATAAATTATTTGGTGCTATGTTACAATGAGTTTTATTTAATGTATTTATGAAATTATACTCCTTTTTGGATAAATTCATCTGGTTTACTTGATCTGAATACTTAACTTCCTAATATTTTAAATAATAAATGTTATATTTTTTCTAGCAATCTAGCCGGTAATAGAGAACGTGCATATAACATATTTTCAGTTCCTGAACCTATTGTCTAAAAACATCTTAAATTATGAAAAGAACAATCAAAACAGAAATAATATTGATCAAAAAATCACCGAGATATACCATTATAAAGATAGACTATCTATCTCTCTCTTCGAAACGACAATTTATATGGAATTAGTATGGCGCTCCTGTCTTATGACGTCACATGACAGTTCGGACCTCTCTTTTTAACTAACCACTTTAAGGCATTATAACTCTTAAACTAATGAATATTTTGCGAAAATTCCTTCACATCCGTTCACCTATGGTGACAATAATTCTTACTAATAGTTTCAAAAAAATCATGAGTATTCCCTATTTAAGCATTGTCCATTTTACTTCCATGCTGGACTGGGAGAGATGGAAAAACATAGAATGTTCCAGCTGCCCTTCCTCCCGGGCATGCTGTAGAAGACAGCAAAAGGGACTCGAGGGTTACAGTGTATTGTAATTTAGGCGATGGGCTGACAACCTGTCACTATGGCAATACACATTACAATCTAAAATTACCCTCAATTATTGTCAGACGCGGCGAAAGCGCCTTTTACGAGGCGTTTAACGCTCTGCCTACCCCGTAAGGGATAAAGGCGTGATTTTATGTATGTATGTATGTAATGTATGTCCATTTTGGAAATAGACATAATGTGAGGATGTCTTTTTTGAAAATAGACGAAAGTTGTAGTTGTGATTTTCAGAAATACGTAAGATAATGGGAGTTTGGCTTTGAAAATTGACATAATGGGAGGTTGTCCTTTATGAATATAGATGTTAGGTGAAGTTGTAGTTATCCTTTTTACAAATACATAAGATGTAATGGGACTTTGGCCTCTTTGGAAGTAGCTTAATGGGAGGTTGAACTTTTTGAAAATAAACTTAAAGGGAAATCATACGCCATTAAGGGATAAAGGGGGAATTATGTGTATGTATGTAGTTGTTCTTTTTAGAACTACATAGACATAATGGGAATTTGGGTTTGGAAATAGACATATAAGGGAAGTTGTCCTTTTTAATCAAGTATAATGAAAAGTTGTCCCTTTTTGAAATATAAATAATGGGATAACTTGAAAATAAGCTAAAAGGTACACATGGTTGGGGTTTGAATATTTATACCAACTTGTTTTCTCTTTTATGTGTGCAAATTTTCTTAAACTTAAAGACCAGAAATAAAATCAAAGAACGATAAAGATATACATTTATTTTCTTTTTTTCTTAGCACTAGGTGATAGGGACGGCAGTTTAGTGGTCTCTGGTTGTGAGAAGTCCATTGTTTCCACTTTGATGTCATCTGTGTTCACAGTATCTAGCAGGTCCAAACCTTGCAGCTGTTCTTGTTCCAAACTTTGCAGCATCTGGAATCCAGGCTCTAGGGACGGAGTGAATGCATCTAAAGCTGCTGGAAAATGGAGCTCAGGAACTTCCTCCAGCTTCAATTGCGGTGCAATGTCACCAACAACCAAGGCTTCACATTGAGAACGCAAATTCTCACATTTAGATTTTATTCTTGCATGGTATCTTACTACTCTGTTGTCATAAAACTCATGCAAGTTGCTAACATTCAAATCAGCGAAAACTTTAGATATTGCGTCTGGGAAGCCTGATTTAATTCCGCTTGCTTCTCGGTCTACCACTGTTCTCAAAAGCTTGCACATGTTTGTCATGTAGTGATCTAAGGCATCAGATGCTGCAGTCAAGGCTGTGCTGGTACTCATGGAGAAACCGACGTGTCCTATACCTATGGCTGCACATTGCTTTAGAGCTCTCTTATGACTTTCTGGTGTAAATGGAAGAATAACAGGACCTTTACCTAGAGAAAAATCGCAATACTGTTTTTGAAGGAAGTTGATCGGTGGTGTGGCTTCGTGTTCCAGTTTTAAAGGCGGTTCGGGTGGTATTGGAGGTAAACTGAGGGAATCCAGTCGGGCACCTTCAAACACCGCGTTCTCTGTTCTGTCGAGAATTGCCGCTAACTGCCGTGCACAGGCGTGTAGCTGGATAGTGTGGGTGATCAAATTCGGCTTCGGTAGTTCAATTGGCGAAGATTTCACGGTGATTGGGATCTCGGGAATGTTCTGCATTCCTAGTTCGATAATGGGGTTGAAGTTAACGTTTTGGAGTATAGTTTCATCTGCTATATCATACTCAAATTCACCCCACAGCTTGCGCGTTGCCATTTTTGGCGCTTTTTTATAGATAAATTAAAGAAATATTAGCAAACTATGACGGAAAATCCACAACAAACAAGACACCAAACAGCCATGCTTGACATGATATCTGTCATTTTGACATTGACAACTTGAGCGTTTTTTCGGTCTGGCAAACTACACAAATCCATTCAGCCTTAAGACTCGTACACTAACGCGGCCGGCGCGGCGGTGGCGGACAGTTGTTTTCCTTCCTAATTGTTTACGGCGCGTGTTTGATGCCTCTCATACAACTTTCAAAGGAATACAACTTTCCGCTTCACTTACAACTTTCTGTTGTATGCAAGAGGTTTTAATGGGGTCCTATTTTTAAAGCACTTGATAAAAAGAATAAAAAATAATTAGATCATTTTGTCTTTTCCTGTGGTCATTGTGGGCCCAATTCTGTCACACACACATATTCATAGTTAGGGTGGACGTTATATTAGGACCACAAAGAGAATTATCATATTATATTAATAGACAATAGTTGTATGATGGTAAAGGGATGAGTCAACCTATACAACTATACTTTCTTATCTTTCTGCTTCGCAATTTATCAACAATCATGTAGGGTTTACACAAGGGCGACTTTGTCGCAAACTTCACGCTTTGCTACTTACAATACAAGCGTGGATGTGCCACTTACATTCCGAGTGTGACTATGTCACTTACTTTTATCTCACTTTACATTTACAAGTGTGGCTATGCCACTTACATTCTTGGCTTGCGCGGTCAACTTGCCCCGGTCAGAGCACTTGTCACTTTCAAGTGCCCTGGTGACTCCATTACCAGGATAATATAATTCTTCGGTATTATCTCGCATATTTGCATAGTTAGGCTACTTGGTCACCAGCCGGACATGGAGGCTGTGCCTCCACGGGGATCGCCACCTTCCCCAATATCCCGCCTCGGTTTCTCCAACATGTAGTCGACCGCTGCCAGTACGCTTTTACATCGTACTCATATTCTGGGCAAGCCGAAGCTTGTTCCCAACCAGTTCTACGTCTACAGGTTTTACAACATAACCTCAATCAGACATAACCTGGTGCATGGAAACCTACATCATTTACAAATGATCTCCACATCCTTTTACCAACACAGCTTAGCCGAAGCTTGTTCCCAACCAGTTCTACGTCTACAGGTTTTACAACATAACCTCAATCAGACATAACCTGGTGCATGGAAACCTACATCATTTACAAATGATCTCCACATCCTTTTACCAACACAGCTTAAACATAAAGATAAAAGACATTTATACAAATAACATTAATACAAAAGAATCATTCAAAATTTCACTTAAAACTAAAATGCATTATAATTTTAAGTGGTTGAGTGTAATTAATAACTAAACATTAATTAAGTATCTTAGAAAAAAAAAGGATTTAAAGGGGATCGACATAATAATATCAAGGAGTCACCAGGGAATTCAGAAGTCCTTCCACATGCTGTCACCTTTTCCGCCGTTCTTCTCTCTTCTTTCTTCTCCCATCGCCAACATCGACCTTTTAGTCAAAACTTAGCAAAGCAGTGTTACCACAATGCAAGGAATAGATTGACAGTGAATGAAGTTGACTTACGAATTCAATATCGATGATTTGTCTACGGCGATAATCGCGCTTTGCGCGACAGTCATGATTTCTGTCCCTGCTCGTTTCTGGTCCAATAAATAGCTCTGGCCATTTAACGCGGTAGGGCCGCCAACATTAATGACACGTTTAGTCTTCCATGCTAAACTGGGAGCGAGAGAAAAACATACAATGTGCCAGCTGCATTTCCTCCGGGGCATGCTGTGAAAATCAGCTAAGGGATCCGAGGGTTTTAGTATATTGCAATTTAGGCGATGGGCTGACAACCTGTCACTTCAGCAATATACCCACAAATCTATCTTAAATAACCCGCATAACTTTGTCAGACGTGGCGGAACGACCTTTGTTTAGGTCGTTTACGCTCTGCCTACCCCATTAGGGATAAAGGCGTGATTATATGTAAGTATGTATTAGTCCGGGTACCTGTAGAAAATTATAAAGTTGTTTTATTTCATCGACTAAGCACCACCTATAGGTACCTATCAGTTTGCAGGAAGCTGTCCCTTATGACCCGTACCCGTCGTTTTCAATAAATTGTAACTGCCTCCGTGGTCTATTGTTCTTAGCCATGGGTCCCGATCCAGAGGTCCTGGGCCCTGAGTTTGATTCATAAGGGGAACACAAAAATTTATCATTTATTAATTTAGGAATCACCTGATTATCTGGAAGAAAATAATATTCTGTGCTTCGGAGGGCACGTTAAGACGTTAAGCCGTCGATGCTTCTTGTACTGGATGGATCGGGATGACAGTCGGCTCACATAGGATTCTGTAATAGTACCTATGTAGCTATGTAGGTATAGCTGACTTTTTTTTACAGCAAAATATACTTTACTCCTACCGAAAAACTCTTTTAGCCGTGATAGAAACCGCGGGCGGAAGGCTAGTATTTAATAATGCATAATTTGCTCTGCTTATTCCTCTCGATATATTGTGCTGTTATGTTAGCTGTGTGCAATATTCTCTGATTTTGAAAGTAATAACGTTTTCGTTACAAAAAGTAATTTTAATTACTCCAAGATGTAGCAATTTCGTAGTACTGTCTACGAAGCTTGTTACGAAGGCTACGACTCTCGTAGACGTGCTACAAAGTACGTAGATTTACGTAAACTGTAAAGTATAAAAGTGGACTTCTGTTACTAGTAAGTTTTATTTAATAAAATGTTTTTTTTTGTAGAGTTTATTTCTATTGTATATTTATTGTATATTTGAACCAATAATCTGGCTGATAATATACTATATGTACATTACATAATTAATTTGGAGTACATGGATATTTTCTCGTAGCGGTCATACTTGGGCATTTCTTTACTGTTAAGTATCCCAACAGTAGATGAGCAGGTAGATTTCAAGATATGCAACCTTCGCCCGTATTGCCTTAGAATATCATTCAAATCAGCGCGTGCTACAGCGTGGCGGTTTCGTCCGTGGCCGCGTCAAAAATGTGCGAAGAACGCACAAAACAGCTATTTCCATAAAAACTACGAGTCGGATTAAAAAGAAGTTGTGTGCGATTATACATTATCATAAAACGAATATTTTTCCGAAGGAACCGTGAAAGCGCTCTTAATAGTTTAGAAAGAATATCGAATTTACTGATAAAAACAGCTTTACTTCCCGATTTTTTTAGCATACTTATTTATGAACCGTACCCTCGTTCAATCACCTAGATTAGGTAGCTGACCCCAAGAGATACGGGATAAGGCTAGGGAGATGATGATGACTTGTTTATGAACTAGAATATTTTTAAATTTTGCAATTTTAGGCCATGAATTTATTTCTTATATGTGTATATTTTTTTTAGATTTTTCAATGATTCGTTTAGGAGAAATAAGCTTTTAAAATCAACCGTTTGCTGTTAGGAATCACCTTGATGAAGCAAGCAGAGAAATCAAGAGCAACAGGAATCCCTTCTACGAGAGATGAAATGATTTCTTCGTCATCACAATCAATATAAAACGTGACATGACAAGTTTTACTTCCAATTTGAAAATCGACCACGCAGCATCACTGCATAGTATAAAACAAAGTCGCTTTCTCTGTCCCTATATCCCTATGTATGCTTATATCTTTAAAACTTCTTCTTCTTCTTTAGGTTTCTTTTAATGGATAGAGTGATTCAAGAGGTAGGTTTATATGTATAAAATATGCATAATATAGTAGAGAAACACCTCCGTGCGAAGCCGGGGCGGGTCGCTAGTTGTCTATAATATAAACGTAAAGGGACAAAAACCTATGACGGTACCGCGCAATAAGACACTTGAATTCTCCCACACATCGGCGGGACATATCTGCTTTACTCTGGATTCCGTTGAGAAACCAATGATTACTTGTAAAATATAATCTTGTATGCAATCCATGCAGTGATATTCAGATATGTAATTGTAGTTTGATCCCATTTTTTGTGTACTATTATTATATAGCTACACGAAAGATAAGTTGATATTCACTTGCCCAACCATGCCAATACTAAAATTCCAAAACTTATATCCTGCAAACATTCCGCTGAAAGCAAACGATCTTTTCTACATCCGCCCGTTCCCCGAACCTCGCATAAGTCGTACAATAAACTGATCGCAATAAACTACTCCACTGGATAGCTGCTGAATAATGCTGCGGCTCCATTCAGGACATGAAACGCAGGAAACCGAGTCACAGATCAATCGCTGTGCCCCCCGTCCCCGCCCTCGCAGGACTGCCAGACGGATCGCGTGCCCCCAGTCTCCCGTCGACGCTTGCAACGCGTGCACGTCACTGGCCGCACGACGCTCGAGATATGTGTTTATCGCAAGACATGTTCATCTGAGTGGCGCGCGTCTGTTCTCACTTTCTCACTGATTTGGTAAGTATGTATAATATAAGGAAGTTGTGGTATTTACGTTTCGCGTGGAAACTCTTCTGCGCACAGCGGGATTCCACTTGTTGAGCTTTCAGGAGGAGATTTGGACCACAGGTTTAAGATTTGAAAACTTAAGATGGATTTGAAACTGATTTATATTAAAAGACATGTATTTTTTTATTTTAATAGTTTATTGCGCACGTGAATAAACAGAGGATACAAACATTAAAAATCATAGCACAACAGGTACAGCTTATCTCTAAAAATAAATCTACTCCAGCTCACCTACGGTAGCGAGAGTGCATAAGTAAGACAATATTTAGATCAAATATAATTTCATAATAATTTAATTTGAATATTCAATTAATTTAATTAAAAGTCAATGAATTTGCTGTCCAGTTCTGTAACAATAATTTAATAAGACCCTGTATTAATCCGGTTGGTTGCCGCGAGCGGTCGTTAACGTCGTTAAACTCGGAGATTGCAAATGACAGATTAATAAGCGAATCTCTACGATTAGGAAAGACTAATACAGATACGCCTCGGATTTACATAAAATTCATTTTTTTATTATAATTTTGCAGACTACGTCATATTTAATGAGTGGATTAGATTAGATTTATTTATTTCATATTATCAATTTAATCATTACATAGTAAAAATAATAAAAATGACCATTTATATTATAAATGTAATAATTTAATAAAATTTGACTCTACTTTAATGTACAATACGATTATTATTTAAAAAGAGATACGATCAAAAGGTCTTCTTTGTATTTTAAATATTTAAATTCAGTTTTTTTTAAAAGTACATACATGTCCCTAGCCTTATCCCGTATCTCACGGGGTTGGCTTTTTAAAAACCCGATAGACGTCCATTGCAAGACATGGGCCTCCCCCTTTTAAAAAGTAATTTGACTTATTACAAGTTTTAAGCCCTTGATAGAGCTTGATAAAGTATTGATTACTTTACTGATTCTAGAATTATTTAACTGCTCCTAGTTATTCAAATTAAATGATACATTAGTCCCTTTAATCGTATTGATTCGTTGTATACCAAGGAAAAACTTTCGCTTGGTCATCCATCACAATCTGCTAGGACACTTTCGATTTCATTGAAACCTTATTTATATCTCTTTATTTTTAAAACTCTTGTTTGGATTGAAGCCATGGTTCTTGAAACAAACGTAACGTCATATAGTTAGACTATTACGACTATGAGCGTGGCGATGCCCAATTGACAAATTTCGAGTTTTTTTTAAATAATGATCAAAGAAACACAAAAAAAAAATGAAATAAGAAACACGTATAAAACAAGAGACGTAAGTAAATTACACAACTTTTTGTGTTAAAGCGGCAATTTGAACCTGGCAACTTTAGTAAAGAAGAAAAGGCATATGTATTGCTGATTACTGTACCCTAATGTATTCAACAGAAAGCCTACACTTAGCTGATTGACAAACATTGCAACGTAAGCAATTTGTATTTGTTGTAATTTGTATTTTATATGGGCCCCGTAGAAGCCTGAAATAAAGATCAATTTTTTTTTAATGCCTCACAAGTAGGTTTTGCTGAGTGAGCCAAATACTGACTGGCATTGCTTGCGTTGTGTACAGAAAGCAGCATATTAAGCTATCATATAAAAAGGTTCATCGCGTAATATTCTTAGTGTCTAATTTAATATTTATTTCAACGTAATGCAACCTGCATTACAAGATAAAGAACAATGAAAAACACACTTGAAAGAAATAATTAATAAGACATGAAGAATATTTAATCAATAAATATACAATACTTTATCAAGATTATAACCATTCATTCTATTCCGCTGTTTCCTACTGCCTGGTTGCCTGGAAGATATTGCTACCTTAACAATAAAGCTGTCAATTGTACTACTTTTCTATCTAATAAATTAGTGATTTCTGTGTTTTTTGTGCAATAAAGTATATTTCAATTCTATTCTATTCATTTCAGCTGTTATTTTCAGCTGTTTAAATTGTTTTCAACGATGACATATTTTCGCCACTAAATGGTACATAAACAACCCAGTAACTTCTAATACAGCATAATAATTTTAAAATCTAAACAAAAATGTTATGTCGTCGTGCGTTCGGCTGTACCTTGCGATGGGAATATCCACATTAGGGTCGTCGGAGCAGTAGGAAGTGCTCGTTGCGCAAATTGCGTTCGCCGCGCTTCGTTATCGCACCGATTACGACGGACTCATCGGGTGATGCTTTTCCTTTCTGCCATTTTTGCACGGATATTTAGGGATTTTACATGACTTTTCTTACGACTCTACGATTTTTGTAGGACTTTCAGTAACTTTCCTCAAAGAGTTCAGAAATATAGCAATTGTAGTATGTTTCTGTCTTCTTTGTTCCGGAATATTAAAACTTTAGTAATTTGTTATTCATTTATATCACTCTAATCGTCATAATACCAATATAAATATCAGGAAATGAAAACAATATTCTTCCTCATACGAAATAGCTATCTCTAAATACTTTTCATTTTCTGAAAGATGTTCTTTGTCTTTTTCTTAGCGAGTGGTCTCTTGAGTCGAACAACGACTCGATGAACCCTGGTGTGACAGTTTTCAATCCGTCTAGTAGCACAGCTATTAGGCCTCTGACATGGTTTCTTTGTGAAAGTTGTTCAGTTTCGTTGACTGAGCAACCCCTATCAGTTTCCGAAAAACACTTTGTGTCTCTACCAATAACGCCAAGTAATTTTTATCCGAAACTTATAAATACATACATATAATCACGCCTCTTTCCCAATAGAGTAGGCAGAGCGTAAACGATCTAAACAAAGGTTGCTTCGCCACGTCTGACATAGTTTTGAGGGCTGTTAACGACAGATTTGCACGTATATTGCTGTAGTGACAGGTTGTCAGCCCATCGCCCAAATTACAATATACTGAAACCCTCCGATCCCTTAGCTGGTTTTACAGCATGCCCGGGAGGAAATGCAGCTGGCACATTCTATGTTTATTTCTCGCTTCCAGGTCAGCATGGAATCTTTTAAAAGTTTAAAAAATTTGAGCCCATATTGTTCCTGCTGCTCTAAATTAATAAACACCCACGTAATTTTCAGATAATATTTTGCTCATATTTTCAACAAAAATGAAACGCGAAAGTAGGTTAACTTGCGATAAAATCCGTTACATTTTTAGGGATCCTTACTCTTATGTCATTTTCCCGTGTCTGCTCGCACTCAAAAGTGCGGCATATAATTTGTAGGAAGTTTGATATACCAGGTGTAAGGGACAGCGTCCCGCAAACTGATAGGGGTTTCTCAGTCAACCACACTGAACAAATTTCACCAGGAAATTCTTTCAGACAGTGAAATTACAATTTGGCTTCTCCATACAAAATGTCCACCTCGATCAGACAATTCATATGAAAAAGCCAAATTTAATTTTCTCCTCCTGAAAGAATTTCCTGGTAGAAGTTGTTCAGTGTCGTTGACTGAGCTACGTCTATCAGTCAGGACGCTGTTACAGGACCCTGACTGATCAGGACCCGGTTATATTTGGGTGTGACGTGAAGTGTGTCCTTTTATTAATTAATTTGATGCAAACTTTAATGTGATATTGATAAAAAAAACATAATAAAATTTAGCAACATTTTGAAATTTATCGACTACCTGCCACTCAAATGAGGGTGTTCTCAAATTCCAATCTACCAGAGGTTGGCATGTAGGCGTGAGTCCTAGTTACATACATACATACATAATATCACGCCTTTATCCCTAACGGGGTAGGCAGAGCGTAAAAGACCTAAACAAAGGTCGTTTCTCCACGTCTGACCTGAGTCCTAGTTATGACAATAAAAGGACTTTACTCCTACACAGGCCCGTATTTGTAATCAGCACTTGATACTCACAGCGTGTTTGAGTTCGTATCAGATATGTCATTTTACATAATGGTCTGTCAAATACATACATACATATAATCACGCCTTTATCCCTAATGGGGTAGGCAGAGCGTGTACGACCTAAACAAAGGTCGTTCCGCCACGTCTGACATTTGAGGATTATTTAAGATAGATTTTTACGTATATTGCTATAGTAACAGGTTGTCAGCCTATCGCCTAAATTGCAATATTTAGAAACCCTCAGATCCCTTAGCTGGTTTTTACAGCATGCCCGGAAGGAAATGCAGCTGGCACGTACTATGTTTTTCTCTCGCTCCCAGTCCAGCATGGAAGATTCAAAGTCTGTCAAATCCATACTTAATATTGCTATCAATATCGAAATCGCTTTATAAATACAAGCCTAAGTAAACAATCTGTGGGTACGGGACCCTAGAATATCGTGTTCGATACGCTCTTAACCTGATTTTTTCGGTAGCGTGAAGTATTTGCATTCAATTACGTGTGGAGTAAATAGGATTTCCTGCTCGTATCAAATCGATGTTTACTGAAAGATTTGGCATTCTAGATAAATGTTACGATATATTTCGTGGGCTGATTTAGTCTGTGTTTTTTTTTTGTGAAAAAGCTTTTTTTAAATAAATCTATTTAAAAAAATATCACGTAAAAGAAAAGGCCCAAGTACAAACACAATATATTTTGAAAGCGAGTCACAAAAGTGAACACTTGAACGCGTTGAAGTCTTTTGTATGGCGAAGAAGCCTTAATAATTTAATTAGCCATTCATACCGCTTTCACTTCCTTCAATACATACATATAATCACGCCTTTATCCCTAATGGGGTAGGCAGAACGTAAACGACGTAAACAAAGGTTGTTCCGCCACGTATAACACAGCTATGAGGGTTATTTAAGATAGATTAGTAGGGACACGTTGTCAGTCCATCGCCTAAATTGCAATATACTGAAACCCTCGGATTCTTTAGCTGGCTTATTAAAAAAACAAACTGCATAAATTTAAAAATATTCTTAATATTTTATATTTACTACAATTACATCTCGTAGCACTCCACTACGCCAATTCGTAGCAAAGGCTACAGACAAAACTTAAGTAGTCGGATATAACTTCTTTTTTCCTAGATTTTAAGAAACTGTGATATGTATATTATTATTTTATTCTAACTAAATTGACATTCATTTTATTATGACTTAAAAATCTATCTTAAATAACTCGCAAAATTTTGTCAGACGTGTCGGGACGACTTTTGTTGATGCGTTTACACACTGCCTACCCCATGAGGGATAAAGGCGTGATTATATGTTATGTTATGACTTAAAATTGTCCCTTTCTCAATGGGAAAATACTATATTTTTATGAGAAAACTACTTTAACGTCGGCAATGAAGATTTGAAATCTTCTTTAGAATTTAATATTTTTAGATTTCGTGTCTCTCGGTTCTTGACGATTTTATCATTTGAAATATGAAATTCCTTTTTTCTTTTTTAAAAGTTCTTTTCATTTTTAAGCCCCTATTCTGTGAAAGAAACTGAACTTAAAAGACTTGCCTTAAATATAGCTTTAAGTGTTCTTGTTTCGTTGCTAACTATGCTCTTACTTTGATCGTCATAGTGGTTGCACTTATTCTTGAAATTTCGATAATTCGTTTCTTTGCTAGGTATAGAAATGTAAGAGGAGCTTTGGTTTATTTTTTGTCATAGAAAAAATAACATTCTGATAACAGGAGCCAGATATTATTATATTGTAAGCTATTATGATATATATTATCATAGATTTTTGACAGCCAAAAGAGACATCCGTACTCTCTAAATAGGATTTTAACTTACATCTGAAGAAAGTTCTCAATCTATTTCAGCCAGATTATCGATATTTTTTTTATTTACGTCTACTACATCCAAGGGCGGATCCAGCCTTCTAAATAGGTTGTAGGCACGGCTATCTTATTTGTCAAACCCAAGTTCAGGCTCGTTTACGACCTATAAGCACAGGTTTTTTCTACCAGTTATATTAATCTGTCGACGAAGGACTCTTTAATTTATAACGTGAGCGTAGCATTTAAAAGAAAAAAAATCTTTGATTAAAGCTTCTAAATTAGTAAGTTAAGTATCACAATAGCGACTCAATATTCACAATAACATTCCAACTAAAATAATCCAACTAAATCAAATACGGTCGTCAATCAAAGCAACTTCACTACATACAACACTTTATAATTGTATTGGAAGTTTAATCGTCACTTGTCTCTAAGGGCGGTGAAAGGGCCCTCGTCCCTTCCTATTGTATAATGAGCTCTCTCAGGGCAGACCCTTTGTCTGAATGGAGTTTCGCGACCTTGTTATGTATATAGCCATTTTGGGATGTGTACTTTAACTATGGTCTGTCTGATCAATTCCTAGAATTGAAATAATAATCTTTTCTTCCATGTTGGACTGGGAGCGAGTGAAAAACATAGAATGTGCCAATTGCATTTCCAGCTGGCATGCTGTAAAAAACAGCTAAGTGATACGAGGGTTTCTTTATATTGCAATTTAGCCGATGGGCTGACAATCTGTCACTACAGCAATATACCTACAAATCTATCTAATAACCCTCAAAACTTTGTCAGACGTGGCGGAATGACCTTTGTTTAGTTCGATTACGCTCTGCCTACCCCATTATTGATAAAGGCGTGATTATATGTATATATGTGATTTGTTAACAAAAAACTATGGTTTTGTTGAATACACAAAGAACTTAACGCATTATATGTAAAGGGTTCAAATAATAGATGGGTCAAAAATTTGTTTTCATTTTCTGAAAGAATTTATCGATATTCAGTTTCGTTTCGACTGAGCAACTCTTATCAGTTTCCGGGAAACTGTCCCTTACACCTTTTAGAGGTCATAAGCTAACTATGTTGTAGGCGTAATACATTCAAAATATGTAATTTTAACTCAAAGTCAAATCATGCATTAAATATCAACTTTTAATGCGGAAGTTTTTTCAGAAAAAAATGTTTTGTTTAGTGAAACTAACACATGATTGGCATAATCATGTTTTATTATTATTATTATTAGCATATGCTGTCCCACTGCTGGGCAAAGGCCTCCCCATCCTTCTTCCACCTCTCTCGATCTTTGGCAACCTTCCACCAATTCTTGCAATATGCGTCCAGGTCGTCTCGCCATCTTTTCCGAGGTCTACCCCGTCGACGTTGTCCGTCAGGGGGGACACATTGGGTGACGACATTTGGCCATCGCTCCGGGTGCATACGGCTGACGTGTCCGGCCCAGTCCCATTTCAATTTGGCTGCCTTTGCACCGACATCTGTTATGCCAGTTTTGGAACGCAGTGTGGTATTCCTAACTCGGTCTATCCGTTTGAAGCCTAGTATGCTGCGCTCCATTGCTCTCTGGCAAACCTTGAGTCTGGATTTTTGACACTCTGTGAGAGACCAAGTTTGTGCACCGTAGGTTAGGACGGGCAGAATGCACATGTCGATTAATTTGCGCTTTAGTGAGATCATGTTTTAAGTCATGAAATTTTAGATAAAATGGGATTTGAATTCCGACCTCATCAGACATAAGACAATACCGCTTAGCACTGTGAGAATTCAAATTTCACAAATATAATCAAATCCATCTAGCGAAAGATGTCTCTGTTTGTTTGTGACTATATTCCGTTCATATTATTTCCGTTGGGACTTTCAAAGGGTCCTGTATCCTGTTTCGGAACTTTGACTTTCCTGTTTCAATACAGTTTAGGACCAGACGCTCTGTTTGAGACAAACACATAGTTTAATAAAGTTGTTATGTTGATGTTGCTTGTTATTTATTTTAACTTTTCGATGAGTTACCTATAACTTTAGTTTTATTTTATTAAGTTATTGTAAGTTCTGTACGGGGTGTAAGGGACAGCATCCCGCAAACTGATAAGGGTTGCTCAGTCAATGGAACGGAACAAATATCAGTCTATCACCAGGAATTTATTTCAGGAGATGCAAAAAAAATAATGAAATTCCCATACAAAATGACTACCTCGATCAGACAATTTGTATGGGAAAGCAAATATATTTTTTCACTTCTTTGAAAAATAAGCCTGCTTATAGTTGTTATGTTCCATAGATTGAGCAAGCCCTATCACTGTGCGGGATTGTATTGTATTGTATACTCGTGGGAATAAAAACCTTAATTCGATGAATGAGATACATACATACATACATAAAATCACGCCTTTATCCCTTACACACATATAGTTATTATTATTAATATATATTACATTTGTTTTTATTAATTGTACTGACTATCATAGGTAGTAAGAATTTTCTATTCTTCTCTAAATGGTATCCATATGTAAATAAAATACCCGACAAGCATCTAAAACTAACAGTCATTTTTCCGGAAGAACAATTTCATGTTCCGATTTTTATGATAATACCTAGTTATTTCCCACTAAAGAATAAATTATACCCGAGGAGAAACCCTTTTAAGCAGTCAGCAGAATGCTATTCACAAAAAATACTTTTATATTTTTAAGAGACAAGCACAGCAATGAGTTAAGGTTAACGCGCATTATACGGACACAACGTCGAGTGATGTCGACTTCACTCCAATTTGAACTTTTGCTCCAACCCAACTCTTCCTTTGAAGAGCAACAACATTTTTCTTGAATAATATTTTGGACCGCACTTGCCTATTCGCCAAGCGTGTGGTTTTAGCAAACACTCTCCTACTCCTCAATGTCACATAGTGGGCTTAATTCTAGATTCAACAGACTAAACCTCAAATTAAAATCTATCTGTCACTTTCAGACTAAAAACATTGGAAAAGGACAGGAGATCTATTTTTTTCGGTTTTTGATTTATAGTCGGAGGTTTTATGCGTTATCTGTCATTTTTGTCCGCCGTCATATGATTTGGCGGAAATACTGGGAAAACGAAATGCGCGTGTAAATCTAGCCGATAAAGTGTAATACCATAGAGTATAAATCGCTTGTCCTTTTTCAATTTTATTAATTTGAAAGTGACAGATTGATTTTAATTTTAGTTTTAGCCGGTGGTATCTAGAAACTTCCATGCTGGACTGGGAGTGAGAGAAAAACATAGAATGTGCCAGCTGCATTTCCTCCCGAGCATGCTGTAAAAACCAGCCAAGAGATTTGAGGGTTTCAGTATATTGTAATTTAGGCCATAGGCTGACAACCTGTCACTACAGCAATATACGTACAAATCTTTCTTGAATGACCCTCAAGACTTTGTCAGATGTGGCGGTACAGTTACGGTAACAAAGGCCGTTGTTTAGGTCGTTTACGCTCTACCTACCCCATTAGGGATAAAGGCGTGATTATATGTATGTATGTATCTAAAATCAAGCCCAATACATCCAGCAATGGACTGGTGATTGATGTACGGCATTTTACACATTGTGCTTACTGATAATTATAACTATTGGGAGTTAGATCGGTGTTGCATTGGCGAGGGTAATGCGCGTAGAGCTTTAGCCCTTGCTCATTATCCAGCCAGCCCGCGATTTATGAGCAGAATTAACGAGTGCCTAATGAGATAAGCCGAAACGCAGTGAAGCGTGGTGAATTCATGGCCTTTGCTTGCTCATCTTTGACTGGGTCAAAGGGTCAGTCGGTAAGTGACCTGTGGTGGGTTCAATCCCTATCAGAATATAGAATAGAATAGAAAACGTTTATTTGTCACCAATTATTACAATAGAAACTTAACCTAAAATTTTATGTATAATTAAACAAAAACAACAATCTAGGCCACAGAATTAATAAAGTATCTAAGGTGACAAAAAGGTCTCACCTCAGCTTAATGCTAAGAATGTGCCTACTATAGTAATACACCTCCACAGCGCTGGTCTTCCGCGAGACCGAAATAAAATAAAAAGTACAATAAAATAAATAAAACAAAAATTTACATTAGTACCTATAGGTGGAGTTCCTGGGTTCAATTCCCAGGGGAGAAACACAAAGTTGATATTTGAGAATTTATCACTTTGTGAATTTTTCCCCAGTTTGGTTAGGACATTGCAGGCTGAATCACCTGATTGTCCGAAAAGAAACAGATATTATGCTTCGGAGGGCACGTTAAGCCGTCGGTCCTGGTCGCTGTCTTTGATAGTGGTCGTTGCTCAAACCATGTCAGAGGCCTGATAGTTGTGCTACTAGGCGGTTTTAAAACTCTGACACCAGGGTTCATCGGGTCGATAGACTCGATACCCACTCGACAGAAGAAGAGTATCTATAGGTACAAGGGGATTTTACATAGTAACTAACGCTAGGCGATTTCTATTTGTAGTATTTACAAACTACAATATATAATTCACAAATTACGATATTGAGCGGGGTGAATTTTATCAAATTATTTTCGGACTTCTAGCTTACAAACTATTTTGCGTACCTATTAGCATCATGAATGATTGGTTGTACGGTTGTATGTACAAATGTACTAATTGATAAATATGATTATGCTTAATTGTTTGATGCCTATTTACGGTTGAATACTCAATTCAATTTTGGCATATGAATCATCATCTTCCTAGCCTTCTCACGGGGTCGGCTTCCTAATCTAGGGGATTGAACGAGGGTACTGGTTTTTACACAGAGCGACTGCCATCTGACCTCCGCAACCCAGAAGGGAAACCAGACCCAATCATAGATTAGGCCAGAGTTTTCAAGCCGCCAATGCTTAGCACTGGCCTCTGATATGGCTTAACGACTAATATCTACGGTATTAAACGATATTAACCGGGACCAACGGCTTAACGTGCCTTCCGAAGCACGGAAAAAGCACCGGATAAACGTACATATGAAATTCGAAAGCCGAAAAACACATTGGTACGTGGTGACTGGTGGGGTTCGAACCACGACCTCCCGCTCAGGAGGCAGCGGCCCTATCCACTACACCATCGGGCTCTGGCATATGAATATTATTTTTAATATTTATAATATTTTGGCATATGAATATAGTAGATAATAATCCGGTAATACGGTATTATGGTCATTCAGTCAAATAAACATTATGATATTGCTCTGATATACCGGGTGCCGCAAACTATTAGGGTTGCTCAGTGAATGACACTGAACAACTACCACCAAGGAATTCTTTCAGGAAGTGAACAAAAAAATTACTTTGCCATACAAAATGAAAAACTTCCTACAAAACTTGAATAAGACAAGCAAATCGTGAACAATGGGATACAGGCACTATCAGTTGCTACAACTGCCTGCCTGATTAAATAATATAATAATAATAAAATGTCCACCTTGATCAGACATTTTTTTTCACTTCCTGAAAGTATTTCTTGGTGGAAGGTGTTCAGTGTCATTGACCCTGTCCCTTACACCCTATGTTGATATATCTGGTTACGTAAAGATACGCTACGGCGTAGCATGCGTGCGTGCATGCGCAGAGAAAAACATAGAATGTGCCTGCTGCATTTCCTCCCGGGCATGCCTTAAAAACCAGATAAGGGATCCGAGGATTTCAGTATATTGTAATTTAGGCGATGGGCTGACAACCTGTCACTACAGCAATTTGCCTACAAATCTATCATAAATAACCTTCAAAACTTTGTCAGACGTTTTACGCTCTGCCTACGTCGGACAAAGGCGTGATTAAACGTATGTATATATATATAAAAACGCCTTTATCACTAATGGGGTAGGCAGAGCGTAAACGTCCAAAACAAAGGTCGTTTCGCCACGTCTGACAAAGTTTTGAGGGTTATTTAAGATAGATTTGTAGGTATATTGCTGTAGTGACAGGTTGTCAGCCCATCGCCTAAATTACAATATACCGAAACCCTCGGATCCCTTAGCTGGATTTTACAGCATGCCCGGGAAGAAAAGCAGCTGGCAACATTCTATGTTTTTCTCTCGCTCCCAGGCCAGCATGGAAGTTAAACGTATGTACATACATAAATCACGCCTTTATCCCTTACGGGGTAGGCAGAGCGTTTAACGCCTCGTAAAAGGAGCTTTCGCTACGTCTGACATAAATTGAGGGCAATTTTAGATTGTAATATGTATTGCTATAGTGACAGGTTGTCAGCCCCAACCTCCCCATCACCTGCACTGCAGAAGACTTACTCGAGGCTAATCTACGGGCAGTTGGTGTCGCCGACTATTGGAGATCGACTGTTTGACTTTTGCCATTGATACGAAAAGAAGAAGCCCATCGCCTAAATTACAATACACTGTAACCCTTGAGTCCCTTTTGCTGACTTCAACAGCATGCCCGGGCGGAAGGGCAGCTTAAACATTCTATGTTTTTCTATCTCTCCCAGTCCAGCATGGAAGTATGAATTATCATTGAATATGCCGTTATGATATTGAATATGTCAAATCCATGGAAATCAAGTCGGAAGTAAGTGATCCATCGGAATCAAGTCAATGTGACCGCGTGTCGTTACGTTCACGCTTATAATCCTCGAAAATAGGTCGACAACTTGCTATTGTACTGTCAATCGCATGTTAAAGTGTACCAATTTAGATGACTTTTACTGTACTTACTGTAAATATTTATTACATATCTCATACTCTGTAAGTGGCCATTGCTTGCTTCGCCGAAAGCAAGGGTTGTTATATCCCATAAAAACCTTTGGTCATTAATCAAATTTGAAAAAACAACTGTCATTTTGCTAGAAGTCAAAATCGCCTACTGCGAATTAGATACAATTTCTTACGCAAATGGAGATGTTTTGTGATGGATGAAATCATTCATTGTGGGTTGGTTTTCCTTACTGGTTGAATCCATTTTCATGCTTTAATTTTCGTAAAGTTTTCTTTTATTAAAAAAAAAACATTCGATGTGTAAATCATACTAATTACCTCGGGTGTATATCATCAACTGCATATTCGCACTATTAGCACCCTCGGTATGCTCGGGCGCTAAAATCTTTTGCAATTGGTGTCTAGCAACTCTTAGTGACTATTTTTTGCCTGACCAATCACACCTGTAGATTACGCGGTAAATATCACTTGCTCGTACCACAGAATATATAATAGTACTACTGACTCCAAATAATTTAAAATGTCTAAGAATAAGAATTATTAACTCTCTCCTTGATTTTATTTGTTATCATATGTGTCAAACAAATGTGAAATACTACATTAATATATTGCTATATTACATACATACATACATATAATCACGCCTTTATCCCTAATGGGGTAGGCAAAGCGTACACGACCTTAACAAAGGTAGTTCCGCCTCGTCTGACAAAGTTTTGAGGGTTGTTTAAGATAGATTGGTAGGTATATTGCTGTAGTGACAGGTTGTCAGCCTGTCGCCTAAATTGCAATATACAGAAACCCTCGGATCCCTTAGCTGGTTTTTACAGCATGCCCGGGAGGAAATGAACTACATTAATGTGAACTAGCCAATTTACACGCATTCTGAAACTGTTATGATTAATTACTCAATTTATCACTAAGTTTAGTTAGGATTCTTTGCTTCGAAAGGCACTTTAAGCCATCCGTTCCGATAGTGATGCACAAAATCTTACTGGAAATGAAGGAACAAGCTATTAATAAAAAAATAAAACGATCAAAAAGGTGATCAATTGACTACTATAGGATTTCAGAAATGTAACGACACGACAATGTAAGTTCATCTGTTGTGGACTGTATCTCAAAGCAGTCAGGTGAGAGGAGGGATCCGGGGCAAGCCGGGATTACCCCTCCTCGGACCATCAGCCGCCGCGCACAATGGGAATATTGCCGTGAGGGTAGGCCGGGGTAAGATGATTGGAATCATACACCCGGATTTATTGGGGCAAGAGACAGGTTTAAACGGAATATATTTTATTATGCCGTGTATAGTTGTAGCCAGTTTTAGCATATATATTAACAAAATATAGTGAGACTTTTTACAATGAACGCCACTTTACCTTGATAACGAGCAACGTTCTCCAAAGATAATTAAATTTACATATACATACATACAATCACGCCCCCATCCCCAATGGGGTAGGCAGAGCATAAACGACCTAAACAAAGGTCGTTCCGCCACGTCTGACAAGGTTTGAAGGTTATTCAAGATGGATTTGTACGTATATTGCTGTAGTGACAGGTTGTCAGCCCATCGCCTACATTGCAATATACTGAAACCCTCGGATCCCTTAGCTGACTTTTACAACATGCCCGGGAGGAAATGCAGCTGGCACATTCTAAGTTTTTCTCTCGCTCCCAGGCCAGCAAGGAAGAAGAAGCCAGAAGAAGAAGAAGAAGAATTAAATTTAAATATGTAATACTAGTCGATTATTGCTTGATTATTCCTTTCACTTGAATTACTCTGCCTCGGACAATCAGCCGCCGCGTACAATGAGACTATTGACGCGAGGGTAGGCCGGGGTAAGATGATTGGAATCATGCACGCGGATTTATTGGGGCTCGAGGCAGGTTTAAACGGAACAGATTTTTTGTAATATTCCGTATATGGTTTTAGCACAAATATTAACAAAATTTAGTGTAACTAAACCAGCTAAGGGATCTGAGTTTCAGTATATTGTAATTGAGGCGATAGGCTGACAACCTGTCACTACAGCAATATACCTACAGATCTAACGTAGATAACCCTCAAAACTTATCAGACGTTTCGAAACGACCTTTGTTTAGGTAGTTTACGCTCTGCCTACCCCATTAGGGATAAAGACGTGATTATATGTATGTAGTGTAACTTTTTACAATAACCGACACTTTACTTTAATACTAAGCTATGTTTTCCAAAGATTGCCGTTCATACGATATGCCGTTTTGTTTAGATAATTCTTAATACTTGGACTACCCCCTCCTCGGACCATCAGCCGCCGTGTACAATGAGAATATTGCCGTAAGGGCAGGCCGGGGTAAGATGATTGGAATCATACACCCGGATTTATTGGGGCTAAACAGGATTAAACAGAACATAATTTTGTAATATTCCGTATATGGTTTTAGCACAAATATTAACAAAATATAGTGTAACTTTTTTCAACGACCGACACTCTACCTTAATAACTAGCGATGTTCTTCAAAGATAATTAAATCTGAATATGTAATATAATACTGCTGATAAATCAACGGCTACTCAATTGTTTGTTTAACGGAGGTGTGAGACCGCTACGTTCCTACTCTTTACGAGAGACTTCTTCATGGAGAGTGAAAATCACACAACACGACAGGAGGCGCTGCAGTCGGCACCGGGGCTGGATGTTTTATTGATTGTATTGTATTTGATTTTTTATATAATACTAGCCCATTTTGTTTAGATAATTCTTTATACTTGGATTACTCCGCCTCGGACAATCAGCCGCCGCGTACAATGGGAATATTGCCGTGAGGGTAAGGCGGGGTAAAATGATTGGAATCGTACACCCGGATTTATTGGGATTTGGGGTTCGAGACAGGTTTAAATGGTATCGATTCTTATCTTATAGCTGTGTATGGTATACGGTTCCTAACATAAATTAATAAAATATACGAGTTAAAGCACAGCATTCCGCAAACTGATAGGAGTTGTCCTGTAAACAAAACTATTTTTGACTTAATTCAAATTGTCTGCTCGAGGTGGTCTTTTCATTTGGGGAAGTTTTTTTTTAAACTTTTCCTGATAAAAGCTTTTCATCAACCAGTTTGCATACACCGGCTGCCGGCAGAGTGACTTTTTACAATGAACGATATTTTAACTTTATATTATACTAGCGACCCGCCCCGGCTTCTCACGGAAATTATCAGTGTTTCTCTACTATATTATCCATGTATTATACATATAAACCTTCCTCTTGAATCACTCTATCTATTAAAAGAAACCGCATCAAAATCAGTTGCGTAGTTTTAAAGATTTATGCATACATAGGGATATAGGGACAGAGAAAGCGACTTTGTTTTATACTATGTAGTGACAAGAAAATTTCTAAGCCAATCTTATCTGGCATACAGCTTTCACTGTGTGTTTGATGTCTAGGACAAATTTAGGGTATTGGGTTTTTGCAAGCCTCCCAAGGAATATCTAATCAAACGCACCCACGGTAATAAAATAAAGTGTTCCGTAGTTGGTCACTGTTGTTGCGTAAAAATAGAATCGACCATTGACTTACAGACCTAACCTACATCGTTTGGCAAATCTTGAACTGGGCTAACGAAAGCATCCGGGGTGTAGTCCAATCAACTGAGACAATGTGTCTGATATAAGAAAACGTTTGTATTAAAATAAAGTAACGTCACAATTGACATTAGCATACAAGAAATATGCAATATAAGCTATAGTTTCATAGTATCGTAGTAATATTCGAACAAATCAGTTGACATGAACTAATTGCGTTTGTTTGTACACATTGTTGCATTATGATAAAAATATGTTTGATGTGCAAAAATATTTTAACGAACATTGCACTCCGCAAATGATTTTATTTGTTTATTAATGAGCCTGTCGCACTGCACTTGTTTTAATTTAAAATTAATTTGTGAATTATCTTCACCTTAATAATATTGATAATTTGGCACGCAAAGGTAGAAACAATGGCACTTTACTTTGTATTGACCAAATTTTTGCAAAAAAATAATTAACTCTAATAAAATCTTATTCTTGTTACTAAACAATGATTAGTTTAGTCAAAAAAGGCGCTTGATTGTATTATCAGTACTACAGTTTTATTTACAGACGTGGATCTTGTTGTCTATAATTGTTTTTATGTTTTGTTGTAGTTTTTAAATGTTTTAATGTGTGGCGCGGATTGGTGGCGAGATAAACTTTTTTAAGTTTAGCGGCCCATTTATATGTAAACCTGTAATAATTCTTGTGATAAATATTAAAAATAAAAAGTTTTAATAATTATTGCTCAGATCCCCTTACAAAAAATGTTTGTCGCTTGGACTATAGCGCCGGATATTAAGGAGCCGCAAATGGCTGGAGACAATCCCGCAACCAATTTGCATAACTACATTTATTACACCACTGTTCTCCGAGGGGCCGCAAATAGTATCGTCTTTGCTAGACGATTTAAAATACAGCAAAAGTATTTCATGTCTATACTTCTTCTTCTTCTTCTGCCGAGTGGGTATCGAGTCTATCGACCCGACAAAACCCTGGAGTTTTTAAACCGCCTAGTAACACAACTATCAGGCCGCTGACATGGTTTGAGTAACGACCACTATCAAAGACAGCGACCGGGACCGACGGCTTAACGTGCCCTCCGAAGCACGAAATCATTTTCTTTTTCGGACAATCAGGTGATTCAGCCTGCAACGTCCTAACCAAACTGGGGAAAAATTCACAAAGTGATAAATTCTCAAGTATCAACTTTGTGTTTCCACCCTGGGAATCGAACCTAAGACTTCCGGATCAGGAGACCATGGCACTAGCCACTAGACCACGGCGGCAGTTAGTGTCTATACAAGCCAATGCGGAAGCGATAGATCAATCAAACAAAGAACAAGAAACAAGAAATTTAAAAAGTTCAAAAAACCCAACTACGTTGGAAATGAGCTTCAAAACTTTAAACCGTTATAAATCCTAAACGGTCATTCAAAACGAAAATTGATTTAAGAAATCTAAAGCTGATTTGCAAATACCTATTGAATGATACCCCAATCGACTATGTCTAGTTAGTCTAATATTTATTTATTTATTTTTACAAAATGGCGTCTGATTATCGCCATATTTGAATTTGATCAACATCATGTCTTTAGTTACATGCGAGTGTAACTAAGGTTGAAACATATCGATTGACGTCGGTTGATGGTCAATGTGAATCATTAAAATCGGCCTACGCGTTTGGTATCTAGAGTGCCCAAAATAACAATTATACACGCATCGACTAATAAACGCATTGATAAAATTCATGGACGAGTTTACATAAAAACCGTTTCGTAAATTTTTCATTTTTCAAGCATGAGGTCAACTAAATATAGTAAAAAGTAATGAATTACCATACATACACAACTTTATGATACAGTGAGGATCCTTCGGAATTGCAAATGACACGACTTAAATAATATAAGCATACGATACTTGCCATTTTGAATCGAAAGAATAGAAAGAATTTAATAGAGATTAAGGGCCGTATTTATAAAGCTATCTCGAGTTTGAGAGCAATATTAAGTATGATTTCACAGGTCATACTTCCATGCTGGACTAGGAGCGAGAGAAAAAGATAGAATGTTCCAGCTGCATTTCCTCCCGGGCATGTTGTAAAAACCAGCTAAGGGATCCGAGTGTTTCAGTATATTGTAATTTAGGCGATGGGCTGACAAACTGTCACAACAACAATATGCTTACAAATCTATCTTAAATTACCCTCAAAACTTTGTGGAATGACCTTTGTTTAGGTCGTTTACGCTCTGCCTACCCCATTACGGATAAAGGCGTGATTATATGTATGTATGTATTGACAGGTCATTTTGCACTGGAATGATATTTCTGACTCAAACTAGCTGTTATTTTTAAGTGCTGAATATAAATACGGGCATAAGTTAAGCTAGTATTCGTGTCGAATTGCTACTGAATACGTATATGTAGCATGTAACATTGTGTTGCGGCGTGTGAGCGTAGGCGTGCGGTTGTATGCGCGCGCGCCGCCGCCGGCCGGAGGGTTCGCGCATTGATCGCGATCCACTAAATAAAGATTTCCGCGCCACATCCGCGCGGGGCCGCGCTCCCACGCACCTAGCATGCCACCCGCGAAAATACCGCACACGAACGTATAGTTATATCTATATGTTTAGTATTGTAGACGCAAAAACCAAAATCATGATAAATCACAGATAAAATATAATCAGATGATTCCGCCCGCAAAAATTACCGCACACAAACGCATAAAACTTTATCAGACGTGGCGGAATGACCTTTGTTTAGGTCGTTTACGCTTTACCTATCCCATTAAGAATAAAGGCACGATTATATGTACAAACGCATATAGGTATGTGAGACGCAAAAAGTCCAGTTTAAAATAGGTATATCGTCAAAACCGTAAGTCACAGAGCATCAAGTTTTTTGGCTGTTCTCAAAGAGTCTATGACAAAAGGGTAATAACAACAGCCAAATATGATGACATAAATATAACTATGACATAAACCATACCTAACACGCCATCGCAAAAATAGCGCACACCAAAGCTTTTTGCTAGTATGTTTTTGACCCATATATTTTAATTTTCAAATTCTTTAATATGTCGTCAATATCAATCATATACCATCAAGTTTGTTTAACCCTACCTTCCTAACATGCCACACACGATTTTGCCCATACATGTCATGATTTATAGTCAAGTCGGTATCCCTTAAGGGGTCGGTAGAGCATCAACAGATGACTAAAAACCTGTTTCTGTCACCTCTTAGGTATGTACGTTATGTAAGGGTCATTAGTGGTCCAACAATTTGAATATCCTCGATTGTCATCATATTTAAAATTATAAAGAGGTGCTTTTTGGCAAGCTTTCGCTAATGTTTTTCCCTCCATGAACACGAGCTTGTGACTTTCCTTTCATAGCCAGTGAGCCATATGTCCATAAAACATGCATAATCATGAAAAAATATTCTTTACACTTTAGAGGAATATTTATAAGATTTTAATTTAAAAATAAGCCTTGTTTTTTCAAGTGTAGAGTTTTCAATTTGATTCAAGCATGTCACATTTAGATACTTATGTCGAGATGTTTACAGGACCCGCGTGTAATTTGCTGTTGGTTCTTGAAGAGTTCCGTTCTGTACCTCTCACCTCAAATCTTGGCTTGGTTAAATAAAATTAACACCAAAATTATTTCATGTTCCTACCTACATACATACACATACATACATATAATCACGCCTTTATCCCTAACGGGGTAGGCAGAGCGTAAATGACCTAAATAATGCTCTTATATATATAACATGAAAACGACTTGCAGGATTTCCATAAAAGAAAGTAAAACTTTAACAATACTAGTAAAATACCTATCTATATTTTCATAATTTCGCCCTATCAACATTATCTTATCAGCATTAATTTTATCTTAATAAAAGTAAAAAATGATTGTCATATTATTTGATGACTATTTGTTTTATAAATGGATAATATTTTAAAAATAGTCTCAATAACTACTAACGAACGTCAAATCTCCCTCGCCAAGAGTAGTCGCTAATGTCATCTGTACTAGCGTTTTCCTGCGATTATGCTCAACTGCCCAATTCATTGTGAGTCGTGATTATTATGCCAATGTTTTGACCCCATGATCATAGGAGTCAAACATTCTTATATAACCACTAACGTAATTAGGCGCTGTATTTTGATAATTAACAATGGGTATGTCAGAAAAAAGGGACATAGCTACTTCTGGACAAGTCACTTACTACTGTTCAATACGGCATCATACTGAGTATAATGATGATGATTATTAATAAGACGCACAAGAGTAGAAGTCAGTTATTATATTGCACGGTGCAGCTGCATAACTTTGCCACATTTGAATTTATATTTGGGAAGATATCACCATAGTTAAAAGAGGGTATCACAGCTGGAATACTAAAGTGCGAACATCTCTGCTTGCCGTCAGAAATTTGTAATTGCGTTTAATATTTTTCTATCTAAGTATGTCATAGCGAAGCCTTTGCCCAGCATTGGGACCTATAGGCTATCCAAAAAAAAAAGTATGTCATGAATCATCATATCTCTAGCCTTATCCCGTATCTCACGGGGTCGGATGTATGTCAAATCCAAATCATGAAGGAAGTTAAAGGTTTCACTCGGGCGGCATTTGAAAGCACCGTCCCAACGCTCTAAGTAAAGAGAGCCACCAAGTTGAAAATTTTAGCAATTCTTCTCCAACATTTGTAAACAAACAAGCACTTCTTTACATTTTACCATAGTGACATTAGTGACAGATATACACAGAAGTGCCTTGTCTCCGAGCAAGTTCATCTTCAATGCCGATTGGCTACTATTGGCCTACCTTGACACTGATTCACTCTATTGTACTATGACATATTGTTAGATAGTCGCAAATCGATGCAATTAAAAGGGCATGGAAATATGCCAGTAGCACCAGTAGAACATTTATACTTCGGTAATTTCCATACATACATACATATAATCACGGCTTTATCCCTAAACAAATGTCGTTCTGCCACATCTGACCAAGTTTTTTTGAGGGTTATTTAGGATTTGTAGGTATATTGCTGTAGTGACAGGTTGTCAGCCGATTGCCTTAATTGCAATATACTGAAACTCTCGGATCCCTTAGCTGGTTTTTACAGCATGCCCGGAAGGAATGTAGCTGGCACATTCTATGTTTTTCTTCCGCTCCCAGTCCAGCTTTGAAGAATTAATAATAATATATTGACACAAATTAATACATTAAATAGGGCATGGAAAGATGTCGGTATCAAATGTTTTATTTTTAGTTCAAGTTTAATAATATTTAGCTATATTATTGTGACACATAACAAAAATTTCAGGATGACCGATTAGGAAAAAAAATACTTTCATCGGTTTCAATAGCCATGTTTTGCCATTTATTTATTTATTTATTTATGAGCCTGTGGTGTCCCACTGCAGGGCAAAGGCCTCTCTCCCTTCCTTCCACTTATCACGATCCATTGATAGCACTCGCCATTCTTTTTGATATGCGTCCAATTCATCGCGCCACCTCTTTCGGGGTCGTCCACGTCGCCTTATTGCATTTGGTTCCCATTCGGTGGTAATTTTAGTCCCACTTAAAGTGGGACTGGGCTGGCCACGTCAACCGTATGCCG
The DNA here is from genome assembly GCA_949820665.1 of Scrobipalpa costella. Lineage (NCBI taxonomy): Eukaryota > Metazoa > Arthropoda > Insecta > Lepidoptera > Gelechiidae > Scrobipalpa > Scrobipalpa costella. Next base: position 13,234,709 of record OX463312.1, read on the forward strand.
AATGTTTTATGGGCTAAAATTACCACCGAATGTTTTGCCATAAGATAGAAAAAAAAATTAAATCGCAGGCGAAATAGTTTTTGAAAAGGTATTAAATAACTAGTAATAAAGAGAATTAATAATCACCGTGTATCTTTAAAATGTTCATGTTTGTCCGCAGAAGCAGCCTCCAAAATGCCGCTCCAGCTCCGGCAGGGGCGCTGCGCGTCCTTCCTGCGGGGCAACCTGCTCACCATGCTGACGGTGGTGGGCGTGGTAGCAGGCTCCCTGCTGGGCTGGGGGCTCCGCGCCACCGGCTACGAGTGGTCGCGGCGAGAAGTCATGTACTTCCAGTACCCAGGGGAACTGTTCCTCAGGATGCTCAAGTGCCTGATCGTGCCGCTGCTGGTGTCCTCCATAGTGTCCGCCATCGCGTCGCTCGATCTGAGTCTCTCTGGCAAGTGAGTCGTAGCAGTAGTTTCTTATTATAACGAACGAAATCAGAACCTGCAGAAAATGTAACAAAGCACACTACCTAGGAAACTTTAAGGGTTTGTATTAGCTACGAGTAGTCGCACTGTGAAGTCATATACGTCCAGTACCCTGGAGAGCTCTTCCTGAGGATGCTCAAGTGCCTGATTGTGCCGCTGTTGGCGTCGTCCATAGTGTCGGTCGATCTGAGTCACTCTGGCAAGTGAGTTGTAGCAGTAGTTTCTTATGCTAACGTACGAAGTCAGATCAGAATCTGCAGAAAGTGAAGCATAGCACACTCCCTAAGATACCTTAAGGGTTGTATTAGCTGCGATTGATCGTTCCCGAGGACGCTCAAGTGCCTGATCGTGCTTGATCGTGCCGCTCCTGGTGTCCTCCATAGTGTCCGCCATTGCGTCGCTCGATTTGAGTCTCTCTGGCAAGTGAGTCGCTCTAAGCTTCGTATTTCAGACTTCAGAGGTAATGAAAGCTAAAACGAATCAGAACCTAGAGAGAGTGTAGGATAGCATACTGCCTAGGATTCGCTGAGATTGGTAATGTCTTCGTGCTTCGATCAATGTCCGCCATCGCGTCGCTAGATCTGAGTCTCTCTGGCAAATGAGTCGCTCTAAGTTTCATATCTTAAGAGTTTATTTCCAGAATAAATCGAAACATTTAAAACTGAATCACTTTCTAATTCATAACAATCTTTAGATTTAAATATTAATGTGCCTTTGTTGACTTCAACCTCTTTAGAATCCACACAATTTATCAGCATAAAACCCCTCATCACGAGCAATTCCATTTCAAAATACGGAATAATTATAAGCAGAGCACTTTGTGATGAAAAGCTCTGAAATCTGACCATTTCCCCTCGCGGTAATGGGCTGAGAGAGGGCTGCTCATCGATCATACTAAGAGGCTGTCAACTGCAGCGTACCAGCACTCTGGTTGCTCCAATAAATATAAAATTATGAGTAAAAATTTATATATACAGGGTGTAAAAAAAAGTACTGCGTTCCTTTAAACCTCGAAATGTATTGATATTGATAAACAACACAATACACACGTTATATAAAATAAATAAAAATATTTAATTATTATTAAATTCATCAAACAGAAACAAATAACCTTAACTCTACGGCACGCACACTAAGGTGCAGCGGCGCAGCCGGGTGAGCGCTGGGCGCGGGGCGGGGCGATGGCAGTGCACCTGTGACAAACGTCGTAGTGTGCGTATGTGTCGTGCCGTAGGGATGCGTAATTTGATTTTGTATTAAGAATTGAATAAAAACAAAAGAGTTTTGTTTATTTTATTTGATATGTTTATTGTGTTGTATATCACTAATACATTACGTGGTTTAAAGGAACGCGGTACTTTTTTACACCCTGTATATTGTAAAAGCCAGAAGAGGATCCTGGAGTTTTTTGTGTAGCGTAGAGCGTAGAAGGACAGACATAAATGTGATGAAATTATATTTCGATTTTTGGAAATGTTCTCGGCAAATTTACTCTCTCGAAAAATACTTATGGACAGCAGCTTTCGCAAATAAGCCTGCCAAGCGTTGTAATTATGGCAAGAAGAGGCACATGTCCATCAGTAGACAAACCGTGGCTGACGTTGTAGTAATATTCTAAGTATAACTAAAAACAGTGAGTTGAAGACCTTCTATGCGATATTTTTGAAACACTTCTTATAATTTTAACAATTTCTTGTACAGGGTGGGAATGCGCGCGATTCTGTACTACATGACGACGACCTGCTTCGCAGTGATCCTGGGAATATTGCTGGTGACCACCATCAAGCCGGGAAGATCGGGAGACGCGGACTTCAAGCCTTCCGGGGCGAAAGTCTTCCATAAGGAGACCCTCACTTCGGACTCGCTGCTTGACCTGGTGAGGTAAGTTCATTTACACAATTCTTTCTATATCTATCCAAACTCGTAATACAGTGAGAATTTAAACTATCGTTGGTTTATAAAGCGAATAAAGAGTCGGCTATGGTCCATAGCGGGCTCGATTTTAGATTTTCCGGCTAAAACTCAAATTAAAATCTATTTGTGACTTTCCGACTAAAAATATTGGAAAATTACAGGAGATCTATTCTCTCCGGTTTTTGATTTCTATTCGGTGGTTTTATGCGTTATCTGTCATTTTTATCCGCCGTCATATGATATGGCGGATAAAATTGACAGAAATACTGGGGAAACGTGCAAAAGCGCTTCAAAATCTAGCCGACAAAGTGTAAAACCATAGAGTATTGCCTATCCTTTTTCAATTTTATTATTTTGAAAGAGACAGATAAATATTATTTTTTGTTTTAGCTGGTGGCATCTAGAATCGAGCCCAATATAAACATACGTTTTAGCGTTATACGTTTATACGTTTTTGCGAAATGTGTATCTTTCTAATATGTTTGATTTTGATAACATTACGCCGACTTTGCTTCCATTGTTCAAAGAGTAACATTGACACATAGTATAGAAATCGCATGCGAATGTTACTCTTTCGTATGCGAATTTCAGTTCGAATAATTCAATAATATGGCTTCAGATTAAGTGCGCGAGTCGCATTCTATACTAGTTCCTACCAGTCGTCTAGTAGCTATGATGTATTTCTTGTTCCTAATAATATGACGTGTGACACTTAACAACGTTATTTATGGCTTTATAACTGTCCATTATCTTGAGGCTAACTCACTTGAGTCTATGATAAAATTCCAGAAACTGTCAGGATACAGTTACAGTTTAATAGGCTGCAGCATATGCACCTACTTGTATGCATCACATGATGGCATACATACATGCATTATGTATAAGGTTTTAATTACAGTTGTATAATTCGTTTAATTTAGTCTTCCGTAGTGTGATCATGATGTAATAAAATATGACAATGACAATCCACTAGAATTTCAAAGGTTCCGTTTCCGCAAACTCTACATCCTTGATGTACTTTGTGTCGCCCATATAAAGCATGATGGCACCAACTAGGATACATACATACATATAATCACACCTTTATCCCTAATGGGGTAAGCAGAGCGTAAACCACCTAAACAAAGGTCGTTCCGCTACGTCTGACAAAGTTTTGAGGATTATTTAAGATAGATTTGTAGGTGTATTGCTGTAGTGACAGGTTGTCAGCCCATCGCCTAAATTACAATATATTGAAACCCTCGGATCCTTAGCTGGTATTTACAGCATGTCCGGGAAGAAAAGCAGCTGGCACACTCTATGTTTTTTTCTCGCTCCCAGGCCAGCATGGAAGTAAAAACATTATCTAAAAAAATACTTACGGGGAGGCTCATTTGAAATATCGATAGAATGCAAACCTCCTCCGTCTTTGATCCCTGATAATGTATTAGGCGACTATGAATGGTGAATGGTGTCTTCCTAGCGGCCGGTATGTTGACACAACAGATGATTGCTCTCCTCTCTGGGTCCCTATTACCTACCTACCATCCAGCTATGTTAATTTTCTAAAAATTATAGCACGCCTCCAAATATCATGTACTAGGCGACTATGAATGGTGTTTTCCTAGCGGCCGGCATGTTGACACAGCAGATGATTGCTCTGCTCCCTGGGACCCATTACCTACCCACGATCTACCTATGTTCATTTTTCTAAAATGATAGCATACCTCCGAATGTTCGGTACTAGGCGACTATGAATGGTGAATGGTGTTTTTCCTAGCGGCCGGCATGTTGACACACCAGATGATTGCTTGGCTCTCTAGGACCCTATTACCTACCTATCATTCAGCTAGGAATATCCTGAGACTCTTATTTTTTCTAAAAATGATAGCAAACCTCCAAATGTGATGTACTAGGCGACTATGAATTGTGAATGGTGTTTTTCCTAGCGGCCGGCTTGTTGACACACCAGATGATTGCTCTGCTCTCTGTGTCCCTAGTACCCACACCGGCTCGTCACTCTTCATCAGCACGCTCTATGCGTATAAATAACTGCACGCCCTATATTTGCCACAGGGTTGTGCATTTAGCTACCAACTTGTCAAATATAAAGTAAATAAATATATGTGCCATATATATCTTTATAAATTTCAAACCAGGCTAACTCTAAAATCCAGAAAGGAACCTGATTTCGAAGTTTGTAGCAATTCAGGAACCTGATTTCGAAGTTTGTAGCAATTCAGGCGATGTGACAACCCATAATCACAGTAATACATTTATTATATACTGTGGCAATACATTTCTTCCATGCTGGACTGGGAGCGGGAGAAAAACATAGAATAAACCAGCTGCATTTCCTCCTAGGCGAGGGCTTCAGTATATTGCAATTTAGGCGATGGGTCGACAACCTGTCACTACTGCAATATACCTACAAATATCCCTCAAAGCTTTGTCAGACGTTTGATTAGGTTGTTTACGCTCTGCCTACCCCATTACGGATAAAGACGTGGTTAAATGTATGTATGTAATAAACAAGTAAACTTAGAAGTCTTTCAATTTTAGTTAAATAGAGGAATCGGCATTGATTATGCATTTGACGCTCCGTATTCATTTATTTAAATGTGATTTTGATTTATGTAACCATCCTGCTTGAACACGTGGGTATTGTACTCGCCTTATTAGTATAATAATATGATAATTGATCATACTCGCGTAGTAATAAAGCATAAACAAAACAAACAGATAACTAACAATGATTTATTTTGCATAATATTGTAAAGAAACAAATTACTGCATAATAAAGATTGATGATACATTCGCCTTAGCTCATATTTAAAAAAAATCTTGGACATTTATAGGGTTTTAGAAATTTCTTGAGAAGAGAATCACCTGCTATATTCTTTATAGCGTTTCAGTATATTGTAATTTAGGCGATGGGCTGACAACCTGTCACTACAGAAATATACCTACATATCTGTCTTAAGGTGATTCCTAACGGCAAATGGTTGTTTTTAAGAGCTCATTTCTCCTAAACGAATCATTTGCAAATTCTAAAAAATATATACGTCAAAAAATTAATTCAAGGCCTGCAATTGCAACATTTAAAAATATTCTAGTTCAAAAACAAGTATGCTAAAAAAAACTGGAAGTTAAGCTGTTATTTGTCAGTATATTTGATACTTCTTCTAAACGATTAAAAGCGCGTTCACGGTTCCTTCGGGAAAATGTCCGTATTATGATTATCTAAAATTGCAACATAGCTTTTTTAATCCAACTCGTAGTTTTAATGGAATTCGCTTTTTAGTGCGTTTCTCCCACATTTTTGACGCGGCCACGAATGTAACCTCCACGATTTAAACGATATTCTAACGCATTACGGGTGATGGTTGCATATTTTGAAATCGACTTACTTATCGACCGGCAGCATACGCCTTAAATAACCCTCTAAACTTTGGCAGACGTGGCAGAACGACCTTTGTTTAGATCATCTACGCTCTGCCAACCCATTTAGGCGTGATTATACGTATTGTTATTGCTCTCGGTTCATGATAGAAGGAATCGTACAGATAAAATTATATTTTTGGCAACCCTGATAGATAGCAATCAAATAAAACAATGATGGCGCAGATTGGCGACAGCGCAATGTCAGGTAGCACCACATACAGTACAGGCGGCTGGAACAAATACTACATACATACATACATACATATAATCACGCCTTTATCCCTTACGGGGAAGGCAGTGCGTAAATCGCCTCCCTAAAGGCGCTTTCGCCACGTCTGACATAAATTGAGGGCAATTTTAGATTGTAATGTGTATTGCTGTAGTGACAGGTTGTCAGCCCATCGCCTAAATTACAATACACTGAAACCCTCGAATCCCTTTTGCTGACTTTTACAGCATGCCCGGGAGGAAGGGCAACTGGAACATTCTATGTTTTTCTTTCTCTCCCAGTCCAGTATGGAAGAAACACAATGCTTATGGAACAAATACTTGCCATCGGAATTGGTAGAGTGGTAAATGAACGTACCTAACCTATAAAAAGTTAATTTTATTTATTATTTATCTTACTTATTGCTTTAATTGTAAGATTTAACCAATTTATTGAAATTTATGCAATAAAGAATAATTCTTCCATGCTGGACTGGGAGAGATAGAAAAACATAGAATGTTCCAGCTGCCCTTCCTCCCGGGCATGCTGTTGAAGTCAGTAAAAGGGACTCGAGGGTTACAGTGTATTGTAATTTAGGCGGTGGGCTGACAACCTGTCACTAAAGCAATACATATTACAATCTAAAATTGCCCTCAATTTATGTCAGACGTGGCGAAAGCGCCTTTTACGAGGCGTTAAACGCTCTGCCTACCCCGTCAGGGATAAAGGCGTGATTTATGTGTATGTGTATGTAAGAATAATGCTTCGTGTGTTTCAAGTCGATCGGTCCGATGGACCCTGGTGTCAAAGTTTTTAAACTGGATACATGGTATACTATAGAGAGCCCGATGGTGTAGTGGATAGGGATGCTGCCTCCTGAGCCTCCCGCTCAGTCGTGGTTCGAATCCCACCACGTACCAATGTGTTTTTCGGTTTTCGAATTTCATATGTACGTTTATTCGGCGCTTTTTCCGTGCTTTGGAAGGCACGTTAACCCGTTGGTCCCGGTTAATATCGTTTAATACCATAGATATTAGTCGTTAAGCCATGACAGAGGCCAATGCTAAGCATTGGCGGCTTGAAAACTCTGACCTAATCTAGGATTGGGTCTGGTTTCCCTTCTGGGTTACGGAGGTCAGATGGCAGTCGTTCTGTGTAAAACCAGTACCCTCGTTCAATCCCCTAGATTAGGTAGCCGACCCCGTGTTATACGGGATAAGGCTAGGGAGATGAGATGACATGGTATAGTATAGAACCTCATACCAGGTGTAAGGGACAGCATCCCGCAAACTGATAGGGGTTGCTCAGTCAACGATACTGAACAACTATCAGCAGGATATTTTTTCAGGAAGTGAAAAGAAATAAGGCTTTTGTATACAAAATGTTCACCTCGATCAGACAATTTGTATAGAAAAGCCATTTTTTCTTTCCACTTCCTGAAAAAAAAAAAACCCAGCTGATAGTTGTTTATTGTCGATGTCTGAGCAAACCCTATCAGTTTTCGGGACGCTGTTCTTTACACCTGGTATAGTATCAGAAGGTTATGTACGTACGTAATCTGCACACGGGAAAGAAAGTCGCTAGGTCGCAAGACGCTTCTATCCGCTTGTATGGCGCGAAAATTCGCCTCTGCCTAACTAGCCGCTATTCATAAAAGAAGCATCTCTTAAGATTTCTATGCTCCTTATTATGGCAGCCGCCTGTACTGCGTGGGTGCCAGTAACTCGATTGTGGACACCGCGCGCTAACTGGATAATTCGGCGAGCAGTGCTGCAGGGAAGTCGTTGTCACGCAACTGACATTACTTCTAGACTCGGATACAGTGACGAAAATAGAAAGATAAACACATAGGCTGACTTTTGACCGAAATTTTAAATAATTCGGCGAGCAGTGTGCAGGGTAGTCAGTGTCACGCAACTGACATTACTTCTAGACTCGGATACAGTGACGAAAATAGAAAGATAAACACAGAGGCTGACTTTTGACCGAAATTTTAAATATTTCGGCGAGCAGTGTGCAGGGTAGTCGTTGTCACGCAACTGGCATTACCACTAGACTCAAATACAGTGACGAAAATAGAGCGCAAAACACATGGGTTGACTTATAACCTTTGAGTAAATACTTTAACCGATACTTAAAGTTCTACAATTACGAATGGCGTGTAGGTGATTATAATAATTTCTTGTTTTTTTTAGTAAATACACGTCAATCAAATTCATTAGACATGTCTAAAATATGAGATACAAAATATGTGCTGTGCACTGTGCTGTACTGTAATTATAATCGGTATGTTCAAATGACAACAAAACAAAAAAGTTTCGATGATTATTAAATTGGACAATAATGGACCATATTTATTTTTAAATGAGCTTTGATCTTTGATCCTCTGTTGTCTTTATGGGAGCAGTAAAAACAAAAAATATGCAATTTGGTTCGATCGTAAATGTTATGACATTTAAAGTCCAGATTTTACCACCCAGTTTTCTCATGAGCTCTGGGACTATGTTGCTAATACTAGAACAGCAAATAGAGCGATCAACTCCTATGCTCTTGATATTTGTGGGTCAAGTAGAGTATTCCAGTTGGTGCAATGACGGATGGAAGTGCATATTACGAGTTGCGACATCAATTTGTAAACTTAGTAGTACTACGAATCAGAAGATGTGTACGCAGTCACTATCACGACATAGTGTGACTTGATAATACATGATAATTTAGGCTCGTATTTTTAAAGCGATCTCAAGATTGAGAACAATATTAAGTACATATTTGACAGGTTGTTTTGTATTGAAATGACGTTTCCGATGCGCACTCAAACTCGCTGTCACTCTGAGAGCTGATTATAAATCCGGGCCTTAATAATGTAAAAAGAAGAAAAAAAAAGGTGTTTTGATTTTTATATCATTACCATTTGTAACATACATACATATAATCACGCCTTTATCCCTAATGGTGTAGCCAGAGCGTAAACAACCTAAACAAAGGTCGTCCTGCCACTTCTGACAAAGTTTTGAGGGTTATGTAGGATAGATTTGTATGTATGTATACTGTTTTAGTGAGAGGTTGTCAGCCCATCGCCTAAATTGCAATATACTAAAATCCTCCGATCCCTTAGCTGTTGTACAGCATGCCCGGTAGGAAATGTAGCTAGCATATTCTATGTTTTTCTCTCGCTCCCCGTCCATCATGGAAGCATTTGTAACACATTTCTAAATAATTGAATTATGAGACTCAGGTAATAAAAACTCAGTTCTGTATTGCAGGACAGGATAGAAAACTTGGATATAGGATACTAGAAATTGACATTAAGTCTTTAAGTAGTTACAGTGACCTCAGTCCGAGCAATCAATCGAAAAACCTCAACCAGACAGATTTATTGGACGCCCTCGCAGCTTATTTAGAGCAGCCATCATCTTCATAGGCTTATCCCGTATCTCACGGCTACCTAATCTAGGAGATTGTACGAGGGTACCGGATTTTACACAGAAGGACTGCCATCTGACCTCCACAACCAAGAAGGGAAACCAGACCCAATCCTAGATTAGGTCAGAGTTTTCAAGCCGCCAATGCTTTTCACTGGCCTTTGACATGGCTTAACAACTAATATCTACGGTATTATACGATATTAACCGGGACCAATGGTTTAACGTGCCTTCCGAAGCAAGGAAAAAGCGCCGAATAAACGTACATATGAAATTCGAAAACCGACAAACAGATTTGTTCGTAGTGGAATTCGAACCACGACCTCAGGAGGCAGCGGCCCTATCCACTACACAATCGGGCATATTTAGAGCAGTATTGTAGAATATTCATACTGCGCAATTCATCTCGCAAATCGTAATACGTAGTTCCTATTCAATAGTTTGCAATTTATAAAGGAGTCAGAGTAGGTGGCAAGTTGAATGGAGTAGGTACGAGAGAGGCCTTTCAAATAGGTAAGTCTGATCCTGTTTCTGTACACCTGGGTCCTTCAATGGGATTTTAAAAAGAGAAAAACATAGAATGTTCCAGCTGAATTTCCTCCCGGGCATGCTGTAAACACCAGCTAAGGGATCCGATGGTTTCAGTATATTGCAATTTAGGCGATGGGCTGACAACCTGTCACTACAACAATATACATACAAATCTATCTTAAATAACCCTCAAAACTTTGTCAGACATGGAGGAACGACCTTTGTTTATGTCGTTTACGCTCTGCCTACCCCATTAGGGATAAAGGCGTGACTATATGTATGTATGCTAGTAGGAGTAGGTGGCAAGTTGAATGAAGTAGGTACGGGATAGGCGTGATTCCTTCAAATAGGTAACTCCGATTCCGTTTCTGGACACCTGGGTTTCATATTTGTCCATCAATGGGATTTTATGATATAAGTTCGTTCCGTAGCCGAAATCGGCCCGGGTGTATATATATATACATACATGATATAAGTGGTACTTACTTATGTTCTTAATAAAGAAGCGGTGCAGAAACTGTCCATACGTTTTATTATTATTATATTGTAAAATAGCTACGCAAAATATGGGTAGTTAAAGAAGTGGGCTTATTTTTTTCTAAATAAATACATATGTACATATAATCACGCCTTTACCCCTTTACTGTACTGATAGGTTCAGCCCATCCCCTAAATTGCAATATACAGAAACGCTCGGGATCCTTAGCTGATTTTTCCGGGAGTAAATGCAGCTGGCACTTCTATGTTTTTCTCTCGCTCCCAGTCCAGCATGAATAAATGTATAGTCAAATATTAAGGACTTTTAGTTGTAAACTAACATAGGGAAGGACATAAAACATATTGTATCAACGGAGTAATTTGCTCCAAGTTTGTCTTATCACCGAGTGTGCGAGGCTAAGAACCTTTGTGTAGATAAAGGTAAAGAAAATAGAGTAGGTTGTTATAGAACATACTAGTACATACATACATACATATAATCACGCCTTTATCCCTTATGGGATAGGCAGAGCGTAAACGACCTAAACAAAGGTCGTTCCGCCACGTCTGACAAAGTTTTGAGGGTTATTCAAGATGGATTTGTATTTTGTACGTATATTGCTGTAGTGACAGGTTCGCCTAAATTGCAATATACTGAAACCCTCAGATCCCTTAGCTGGTTTTTACAGCATGCCCGGGAGGAAATGCAGCTGGCACATTCTATGTTTTTCTCTCGCTCCCAGTCCAGCATGGAAGAAATACTAGTACTCTACAACTTATAGATCTTTTCTGAGAAGAAGTAGTTTAAACTTTGAGCTTCGATTCTCCCTAGGTGTCATACAAATACGATTGAATCACCTACTCTGTAGTTCCAACTAAAGTCGTGGTAAATTTTGAACAAATTTTAAACTTCCATAATTTTTCCAATAAAGATGATTTGTTTCTTCTTGAATGGCGTTTAAATTTTCCTTGACCAAGGCCCTCTAGAAATAGCAGCTTCGCTAGAGTCAACGTTTGGCAACAAAAACCCATTAACCTACCCTTATCTATATTTGGGAAATTTGGCACTCACGAAATTTGGCTTTATGTTTAAAATACAAAAGTATTTATATTTTTAAGATTTATATATCACTACATAGTATAAAACAAAGTCGCTTTCTCTGTCTCTATATCCCTATGTATGCATAAATCTTTATAACTACGCAACGGATTTTGATGCGATTTCTTTTAATAGATAGAGTGATTCTAGAGGAAGGTTAATATATATAATATATGCATAATATAGTAGAGAAACACTGATGATTTCCGTGCGAAGCCGGGGCGGGTCACTAGTCTACTTATAATATTATAACACCAATAAAATTTACACGAGCGGTACTCGAAACCATAACTTACTCTAGTCTAGGGCGTTTTTGGACGCCTTTAGTGTCATCTGCCCGAACTACTTGTATTGGGCGAAGAATACAATTTAGTTTTTAGTTTCTACACATTTTTTTTCGTCTTTTAAGTATTACCATGAAGTAGTATAAAATACTAACGATAACGTTATTTTGGTTACAGGAATTTGTTTCCCGAAAACATCGTTCAGGCAACCATCGCCACCTACCGGACAAAGCTCGTTTACGACAAAAATGATACGAAAGCTATCAAAGGTAAGCATATTTCAAAAACTTTTACATCTTGTGTTACTTATGAATCTTGTAGATTTTTTTATGGCTTGTAAATGATCCAGTATTAAAACAAGTAATTTACAAAGTTCATAAAACCCAACTGCGTAGAACACAAAGTAAGTTTTAAAACTTAAATTCGTTATAGATCTTAAACGATTATTCAAAACGAAAAACGATGTTAATAACTTAAGTTGATTTTCAAATACCAATTCAATGATACCCCACTCGGCATAGTTTGTCGTTTTTTTTTTTTCCATTTTCACAAAATGTCTTCTGATTGTCGCCATATTGATTTATTGACAAAATCATGTCTTCAGTGACACTCGCATAGTTAAGTCGAATCAATTGACGTAAAAATAATTAAAATCGGCCCACGTTTTTGGTCTCTAGAGCGCCACAGACGATCAAACATACATACTTACATAGATAGACTGATAAACACATTACCCTCCTTTGCGATGCGCAGTTGTAAGTTATACTCCGGTCTCCTTATATCAAATATAGTTAAGTATATATGATCTAAGCCGGTCTCTATATAATGATATCAGACAACTCATACAAGTTATATGCAAAAGATGTCATTTTATATGAGCTGTCAAATATCATTAACTAGCTATTCGCCCCGGCTTCGCACGGAATCAGGGTTTCTCTACTATATTATGCATGTATTATACATATAAACCTTCCTCTTGAATTATTCTATCCATTAAAAGAAACCGCATTAAAATCCGTTGCGTTGTTTTAAAGATTTATACATACATAGGGATATAGGGACAGAGAAAGCGACTTTGTTTTATACTATGTAGTAATATTTATGTAGGCAGAGTACCGGTAAATTCATTGTATATCGGAAGGTTTATTCAAATTCTCATCGTTTGTTTCTGCTAATCTACTCTTTCACCTTCTTTAGGCCACTTGGAAACCTACAAGATCGAAGGCGAGTACCAGAGCTCCAGCAACGTGTTGGGGCTGGTTTTCTTCAGCATAGTGATGGGTATCACCCTCGGGAAGATGGGGGAGGCCAGTAGACCGCTGCAGAACTTCTTTCGCTGCTTGTCTGACGCCATGATGATCATCACTGGATGGGTTATCTGGTGAGACATCTCCATACGACTAGACCCTGTTTCAATAATCACCAGCTGCGACCACTAATAGCGAATTGGACTAGGAATTGGAGTCCGGAGTAGGAATATAATGTATGAAGTAACAATAACAAATAGAAGTCTTAAATGTATGTCAAATATATTTGAGTGATGGAAGCGATGACAGCTATAGCTACAATGGCAAGTTGGCAATGCTGAACATATTTATATCTTGGTCGTACTGTAGTCCTTAAAAAAGTTACCTTACCATAATGTACAACTGTGACTAATAGAGAAAAATCTTTTTATTTTCAGGCTATCACCTCTCGGAGTATTCTTCTTGGTGACAGCAAAGATCATGGAAATCGAATCATTCCAAGAGCTGGTGGGGCGACTGGGTCTGTACTTCATGACGGTGCTCCTGGGTCTGTTCCTCCACGGATTCGGAACATTGAGCATCCTGTTCATACTTACCACGAAGAAGCTGCCATGTCGGTATATAGGGAAGATGGGACAGGTCATGGCGACGGCTTTTGGAACGGCTTCTAGGTGCGTATGGATTTATATTTGTTCGATATAAATGTTGCATATCTTTTGTATATGCTCATAATGTGTGACAATATTAAAAGTGCATATTACCCACTAGTGCCAGTTCTCGCCATTCGGTCAAGTGTGCGTCTAGTTCGTCTCGCCACCTTTTTCGGGGTCGTCTCCTAGCATTTACGGGTTCCCATAAGGTAGTTCTTTTAGCCCATGGAAGGAAAGGAGAGAGACCTTTGCCCTGCAGTGGGACACCACAGGCTCTTAAATAAATAAATAAAATAAAATTACCCACTTACCTAATACTGCAGCAGCTGCAGTAATACTTCATAAAATTGAAAGAATTTACGTTTTGAAAAGTTAAGAAGGGGTTGCTATTTTTCTGAAAAGAAAGTAATTGTGAAAACGAAAAATTGTTAATTAAATTATTAAATCACTTTTCAATTTTAAATTGCCCTCAATTTTTGTCAGACGTGGCGAAAGCGCCTTTTACGAGTCGTTTAACGCTCTGCGTAAGGGATAAAGGCGTGATTTTATATATGTATGTAAAAATTATGGTCACCCTAAAGCTAGACATGAAAACAAAAAGTATTTATGCTTTCTTCCAGCTCTGCAACGATGCCTATCACGATAGGCTGCTGTGACGACATGGGGATAGACCCTCGCATCAGCCGATTCGTGATCCCGATCGGAGCCACCATCAACATGGACGGCACCGCGCTGTATGAGGCTGTGGCGGCCATCTTCATTGCTCAGCTCCGGAAAGTTGACATGTCATTCGGAAAGATTGTCGCTGTCAGGTAATAATTACTAAAGTCTCCTATAGTTCATATCCCCGACTATAGGCTGTGGTGATGTTAGAAGGCTAGATCCTATCGGAGCTACATCAACATGAATTGTACCGCGTTGTATGAGGCTGTACCAACCATCTTCATCTCTATGCTTTGGGAAGTTGCTGTGAGATAATAACGAATAAAGTATCCCAGTTCAAAACCCCTGACATGGGGCTTTACTCTCGCATCAGCCGGTTCATGATCCCCATCGGAGCCACCGTCAACATGAACTGTATGTATGAGGCTGTGGCATCCATCTTCATTGCCAATCTGAGGTAACTTGACATGCCGTTCGGCAATGTCAGGTAATAACATAGATCTTTACCTATGTCAAATACCATCAGAGATATGTATGGTAGACAGAAATAAAATTTAAATAGTATGAAATTAAATAGATCTCGCCAATCGTATTATGATGTAATTATATAATTTTCATGTTTGTTTTCCAGTGTAACAGCAACGGCAGCAAGTATAGGCGCAGCCGGGATCCCCCAGGCGGGGCTGGTTACCATGGTGATGGTGCTGGACACTGTCAACCTGCCGGCCGAGGATATCTCCATCATCCTCGCGGTCGATTGGTTGCTGTAAGTACCACAAATAACTTAAAATATTTGCTTTCTTTTGAAAGTTAAGAGATAGTGGTACGAAATTTCATAGTACACTATACATTTTTAGTTGACCTTATTTAAGAGTTGATTTATAAAGGATTTACAATAACGTTGACGTGATTTTTAAGCAAACAGTTTATTTACTGACATTCCTTGAAAACCCTCTTAACTTATATTTCAGTGACCGATTCCGCACCACAATCAACGTGATGTGTGACGCTCTAGGCGCCATCATCGTGGGGATCCTCTCAGAAAAGGATATCGAGAAGTCCCGAGCAGTGCAAAACGACAGAGAGAACGCTACGTCTCACGAACTCACCGAGCTTGAGAAGGGCGAGCATTAGACGATCGAAAATTTTATGGGGCAGCATATTAAGAAGAGAAAAAATATTGTGTCAAATCGGGTCTTAATTGTGCTTTTGATAAGTTGCTAAGGCATTTATGAGACCGAACGGCATCCGCATAGTCTCGAAATAACCAGTACGTAAAAGGGCATGTTCAATTTATCGAAAACAATACACACTTTACCCAATTTTATAATAAGACCATCAAAGCACGAAAGTTTTAACCAAAAGAAGACTAATGTTTTATCTTCTGTGTTCATCATTATAGCTGTCTCTTTGGTAACTTGCGTTGTTTGTGAGAGTCGTACGTTGCAGGAAGCTTGCACATGTCCTGTTTCGTGGAGCTGAAATATCTATAATTAAGACATATCTTAAATTGACTTATCTCGTGGTGTGTGCAAGCTAATCTATAGCTGATTGATGCCCCCAGTTATCATTGATTACTCAGTAAGTAAGTGTTCAATGTTATTTTTTTTCTTTCTGTGAGAGCGTGTGTATGCATAGAAGATTTGTCTTGTAATATGCAGTTTAAATGACTCCACTTTCAGTAAAAAGTGTAACAACGGCATCATTGTGGTTGAATTTACCAACTCTAGTTTGATCTGAGTCATCAAACGCTCATCTCTTACTTTAAGACAACTTTGTTATTCAAAAGAACAAAAAAATCTAGACGTAATGTTAGTCGTGCGGGACAATAATATTGCGATAGCGTCCCTTGTGATTAAAAAAAAGTATTTTCATCGTTTTGTTATGTCCTAGAGACAAAAACGTCATATCTTTAAACTATATCAATTTGATAATTCGTTTCTTATGATTGATATTATAATATTATGTCCTTTTTAAGAACAAATATTTTTTCTGGTGATCTGTTGTTGTGTAATTAATAATCTTAGTCCAGTAGGAAATTTAAAATGACAATTTATGTCTATTTATACAGTTTTCGACGGATTTTAATGTTTTGTAGAGGTGATCTGTATTAATAGTGTTTAATGAAATATGTATTGAAAGTAGCTTGTGTATATGGATGATAAGTAAAACTGTTCTTGTATGAAAATTTGTAATATTAGAGCTTATGCGTCGGTGTGTTCTCAATGTGCCATTATTGTAGAAGAAGGTTTTTGGACAGTTTACATTGAAAAATCTACTTACCAACATTAAAAGCATGTATTTACTTTGTGATAAAAATATACGTACTTTTCATAAAAAAATATTATAGTATTTAAAAATCCAAAGAAATATGACATCAAATATTTTGCATCCAATACAAATTCTGTCACCTAAAATGTTGAAATGCATTTACTTTACAGTTTCATAATATTGAATAATGTAGGATGATCATAATCAGAACACGTAAGTAACTACGAGTATTTATTTAGCAGTTGATAATGGACTTTCACAGTTTGATACCTTTTGGAACATTTAGTATTTCATTCTCATTAGTTTGACACCCATATAATACTCAATTAATTTTGGTCTATTTTTGTATGGATGTACTATTTAAAACTTAGGAATGTTTCTTCTACTTCCATGTTACTATTAACTATTTATTAATACATAATATGCCATGGGTTCAGTAGAAAATGTATATGAAATAAAATATGTAGTATTATTTTTAATGTTGTATAATAATATGTTGTTCAAAGGTTGTTTGGTCGAGTTTCTGCATTCCAGTTGAAATTATGAGTGATTCCAAAACACTAAAGTGTTTGAAAAAGTGTTATTTTTATCGTTTCAAACGATGTAAATGGACGTTAGTTATTATTAAGTGCTATTTTCGAAGTGGAGTTCACTTCGGAAAGTTTAAATTTCTGTTGTCTATTAAAAGATTTTGGCTATTATTGCATCCAAATATATATTTGGACCCAAAGTACCATTTACTGGGCTATTAAACACGGTCATACTGATAGGAAACTATTTCTTCATAATTATACGATTCTGAAAGGACACATATTGTTCTATTTCTTTAAATTATTCCAGGAAATGATAGTACAGTGATGTTGATAAAACTTTTGACGATTATGATCGTTATCATTCAAAATTGATCGTTATCATTCAAAATTGACCGTTATAAGTTAGCAACTTAAGCATGGCTTGCACAACATAGGGCAAAACAAAGGTAACATAATTAAGTACGGCATGATTTGACAAAATTCATTGGAAAAATATAAGCCATCAACATCGTTAATTTTAATGCTTACTTTGATATCTTCGGTCGTTCTTTATAATGCAAGTCATGTACAAATACAGGCTCAAATTACAGCCAAGTTATAGTAGTTAATGCTAAGTAAATGTTAGGCCTAACGTTTCGATGAATATTCGTCTTGATAAAAGATTTTAATATTTATAAACGTTTATTAAGGGTTAGTTATTAAAATGTATTCGTGTTTACGTAGTGATAGTTATTTTTAGATCTAGTCCGCATTCGTCGAGTATTGAGACAATTTTGAATGACTCTTGATATTTCAAAGCACAAATTTTAATGTACCAAAATGTTGACCAAAGAAAATTCAGTACCATAAGTACAAAAGTTGTATGAGCTCATGAGTAAAATCTCTTTGTATTCAAATTTCTATATAATTAATAAATGGACATAGTTAGTTGGATGTTGATTATTTTAATAAAGACTTATTGTGTCTGTTTGTTTGTTATTTATTTTGAACCAAATTATCTGACTAAAACTATACAAAACGGGCTGGTGGAAATAAACTCAATAAATTTTATTCAACTCATTTATTTAAACAAAATTATTCTCTGCATCAGTTAGAAATAATAATTTATACAACAAAAATACAATTAATTTGTTCACTGAGCGACTTTTCGCCTCACAGCCACGGCATACTAGTAATTGTAAATTCACTGGGCTAGCAATATTTACGTACTACAAATAAACATATTTGCGAACCCAGTAATAATACAACCACAGACAGGCTTAAAAATAAAATGGTTGGTCTTAAATATATTAATTTTACAAAATAATTGTGTTGATTCTGGTTAACACATTTAATAAGCATTTTCTATTAGCTCTATCACTTTCAATTGGCTGAATTTTATAGGAAATAAAAATATATCGTAAGGAAATAGAGCCAAGATACGCCATTTGATATTTCTTTAACGCTCAAGATATAGAGTTTATATTACTCCTATATTTTTTACTATGGGGTGTTAACTTTCAAATATGACTTATTACGTGCTATTGCGAGCGTGTTTACGAATAACTTGACTCTATGGACTTATTTGCTTGACTGTACATTACAATGACATATGTCACTTGGGGCGAACAGTGGCGCGACCGTGGTGCCACCACTTTTAAACTAGTTGTGCCTGTAAACAAATAAAAAACACTTTATCTCCACAAAACACATTACAGAAAATAAAAACACACAATCAAGAATACCATAACAAACATGCCAGATAGATAAGTGGAAAAAGTGTGAATACGAGTACAATCATTTTGATGAATAAGTAAGTCTCCATTTTATAATCCAGAATACAATTATTCACACTAAGCATACAATCCACTTTTAGCACATTTGTAATACAAAGCTTAAATACTCAATATGAATTACTCAATTATGGAAGATAAAACGGAGAATTAGTTGCAATTCTTACGAAACGTAAAATATTAGGCATAATTAATTTAAAACTGATGGTGCCAAGGTCGCGCCACTATTATTCGTTACAGTAATTTATATAGGAAAAAATAAAATAAAAATGTTTTTATGTCAAAAGTAACAATCAACAGTACGTAGTTCTTAGAAATGTGTTAGTCATAATCTTTATCAGTATCATAATAAATCTCTATAACAAAACAACCTACAGTTTTACAAGTAGTGCTTGGTATCAAAATACCTACTAGTTAACTAGACTTAACGACCCTTCTTAATAGGAACAATACGTATTCTTCTTTCATTAACACTTTGACTTCAGACCATGTCTCTACATATGGCAGAAATTCAAACTAAAAAGTTCTGAACTATATAGTACATTATTGCAAAGGCAGCGAAATAGGCAATTGCAGGTCGAGTATAAGTTTGAAGGCCGAGCCGCAGGCGAGGACTACAATGATATTGCCATTTCGGCCGAGGCTTATATAGTGCTTTTCTTAAAAAATGCAAGGAAATAAAAAAATAATTTTGCATTTTTCTCGTTTTTCCAGAACATGAAATTTTCATATACTTTTATATATTTTTCTTTTGATTGCGCTGGAAGCAGGTTTTCCATCGCTAATTTAGCTTCTGATCTTAAATCTGGTGGAGTGCAGTCAATGTCCATTTCATTTTCACTTTCAGAAACATCGGAACTCATTTTAATTTATGTTTATTAACAAAATAATTAACAACGAACTCCGCTTTACCGCCAATTTATTTTTTTATTTTACAGTTTGGTCCGAAAGGTAAACGCATCTGTGGCTATACAGCCACGAGAACGCAATGTGTACGATAGATGAAAGAGTTCTAAATTCAAACAGCACGCCGTTTCATACAACATTGCAGGCGCGCTCTTCGTTCCAAATTCAAAAAACGCGCCGGGAAGTGATTTTGATTTTTCAGTCTACGTAAATATGATACTTCGCGTGTTCTTTATTCAAAAATAAAGACAATATTTTCGCGCATGTTTAAGAAAAAGATATTATATCACGACACAGTCAATTTACGGCTCATTTCATTAGTTACTGAAAAATTCGACCAAGTAAGGTTGGGAGAAATGAAATAATTACTTTACGTATAACAGTAATTAGGCTTTTTAATTAGGCACTTCTTTTGGCACCTTTTGGCCTAAGGCCGAAGGTCCAAGTTAGCTACGATATCGTAGGCTTACCACTACGCCGTAGCATTACGCTACGGGATCTGAACGGAATCCAACTCTTGGAGGAGCAGCCGTTAGGCATGATCTCCGTAGAGTGGTGCTAACCGCAAGTTGCCCTTTCCCATTTGTATCTCTGTCGAGATAATGCGATTGTCAAGAGTGAAAGGCTCTATGGCCTTTCTGAGAAAGGCCTTTCTGTGTAAGGCCATAGAGCCTTCCACTCTTGCCAGCCTCTTTGGTCTACCGATACCGAGGTAGTTAATGAGTTTTATTACCTCGGGAATACACAATGATATTACCTATCCTTTATTCAAAATGTTAATGATAGAACATACGTCGTCGCTTAATGATCAGAGCCTCGGTCAGTCTTATTTACAAAAATACAGAGTTATTTTTGAATAAATCACAAACGACAGGAGGCTTGTCCGACTGCATCTAAATTATTGTTTGGTAATTTTTAGTAAGCCGATTGAACAGTTTTTCATGACGATCACACTTTACCATTCATGACTCGCAAAATCACTACTAAGTCCGCTTGATTCTAGATTTGCCGGCTAAACTAAAATCTATTTATCACTTGCATAGTAAAAACATTGGAAAAGGACAGGAGAACTATTCTCTCCGATTTTTGATTTATAGTCGGTGGTTTTATGCTATATCTGGCATTTTTATCCGCTGTCATATGATATGGCAGATAAAATTGACAGAAATACTGGAAACGTACGAAAATGCGTCAAAATCTAGCGGACAAACTGTGAAATCGCTTGAGTATAAATCGCTTGTTGTCCTTTTTCAAATTGATTATATTGAAAGATTTAAGTTTTAGCCGATGGTATCTAGAATCGAGCCCAGTATTTGTAAAATATTACAACAATAACCCTGTATGTAACACAATCTACATACATTACATTGATTAAGCGTTTACCGCGGAATGTTCGTTTAACAATATTGGAAAAATATGAGTATTCTTAGTTTGCTTAAACTTTACATATAACTATTATCTACATTAACATGAAATTGTTTTCATTTTGAGTTGTTAGCTGCATTCGTCTTTTAGGTTAGACCGCACTAGGATGTAACTGTAGCGGATCGGCGCGACACTGCGCGACAAATGAGTCTTAGTATGAAAATGTATGACAGGTACCGCACTGAAGCAGCACCGGAGCTGCAGCGGAGCGGCGCGGCACTTCACGACGCGGCAATATCAGGTTCAGACATTTAGACAGATTTTGTCGCGCAGTGTCGCGCTGCTGCAGTACGCATTTTTGAAAAACCTGTTTTTAGCTATTCTGTTGATCACTTGGTACGTATACCAAAGGTCGCAGGTTTGAAGCCTACCGGCAGCAAGACATTACAATTGTTTTTCTCCTATAAATATATTTACAGCTTGATAAATATTAAAACATGATTTCGAGATTCGTTTGACCATATCAATGGTCATTTAAAAGTGTGCCTTTTGCTATTACCCTACTTGAAAAGCGTGAAAAAGTTATTCTACTTAATCTACATTCACAATCCGGAATGTCAATTTACACTCAACACAAATTAAGACTAATAAAAGGCATGGCACAAACGTTCCTCTCTTTGCAATACAATCACTTGAACAATACTGGGTGTAAGGGAGAGCATCCCACAAACTGACAGTTTCAGTAGTTTTTTTTCCAGAAAGTGTTTTTTTTTTGCTTTCTCATACAAAATGTCCAGCTCGATCAGACATTTGTTTACAAAAGCCAAAATATTATTTCAATTTCTGAAAGAATTTTGCTAATGAAAGTTGTTCAGTGTCGTAGCAACCTTGTCAGTTTGTGAGATGCTGTCCCTTACACCCCGTATACACAGTCTATGTACAGTTCCTATATAGTCCACGAACCAATCTAAAAACGTAGCTTTTTCTTCTAGAAAAATATCTCTATACAAGATGGTTCTAATTTTAATATACACACTAACCTCTCACTTGTAGTAGTATAGTAACAATGTATTGGGCAAGTAAAGAACAAAAAGTTATATTACGATCACATTATATCATAGAGTGCACGCCCGCTCGAGCAAATTCCTAATTTACAATCTTCTAAGAACCGATTTTGTTTATTTAATCTTTACATACTTACATTCCATCCTCCTATCAGTTGTGCCTAGCCTGATAAGCCGCATTACCTACTTTATACAACCTACGATACTATAAAATCTCATCGTTGCATATCGCTTCCCTATCACTGGACAGATGCCTGCACCTTCGGCGCCGGCGCGCGTACTGCTAGACCATCCCATTGGCAAAATTATTGTTGTTGTTGTGGTAGTGCTTGGAGCTGTTGGAGCTGTGGGAGCCTTTGGAGCCGTTGGAGGCGAAGGCGGAGTCTCTTCGGAGATGGCGCTCGCTGACCACTGAGGAGCGCGCCCGGGCGAGGGTCGCTGCGGATATCTCCATGGATTCGCCGTAGGGGAGCCGCGACCCACGGCGCAGGCTGCCGTTGCGGCAACGTGTCGTCTGAAAAAGTAAAAAAAGTCTATATGATCCTTGGGCGTTCAATCTGGAAGCCGTCTTCAACGTGTCTTTAGAAGTTAAATGTTGAAGCCAATTGGCTTAGTGATGTTGGTTGGGAAAAGGGTAGCTACCCGCCTTGTCGGGTGTCGTGACCAGCGAACCGAAGTCCGACAAGTTTGTAACTTGTATATCTGCAGATCGTTGAAAAAACATCGATACCGCGTTTCAGAACTTGTGTTTCTTGATGTGGTGCCATCTGTCGGCTACAAATCTCTTTTGAGGATATCTCCAGTTTAGTTTGGAAAATGCAGGCTATAGATATATAGCCTGCATTTTCCCGTATCTCACGGGGTCGGCTTCCTAATCTACGGGATTGAACGAGGGTACTGGTTTTTACACAGAGCGACTGCCATCTGACCTCCGCAACCCAGAAGGGAAACCAGACCCAATCCTAGATTAGGTCAGAGTTTTTAAGCCACCAATGCACTGGTCTCTGATATGGATTAACGACTAATATCTACGGTATTAAAGTATATTAACCGGGACCAATGGCTTTACGTGCCTTCCGAAGCACGGAAAAAGCGCCGAATAAACGTACATATGAAATTCGAAAACCGAAAAACAAATTGGTACGTGGTGGGATTCGAACCACGACCTCCCCGCTCAGGAGGCAGCGGCCCTATCCACTAAACTATCGGGCTCTCTCGGGTATATATAGCCTGATATGCCAAGTGAAAATATTCCGTGCTTTGGAGGGCAAGTTCAGCTTTTGGTTCCGGTCACTGTCTCCGATATTCGTCAAATCATGACAGACTTTAGGAGATTTGAAAACGCTGACACAAGGGTACATCGGGTCATTCGTCGAATGAAAAAGAGAAGAGATACGAATGGCGCTTCGATGTCACGACCAGCGTTTCTTATATAGACGATATGCTTCGCCCACGAGTTGGTTTGGTCCAGGAGAACAGCCACATTGCCTTCTGGATGGATGACACTTAGACAAAAATATATGAACATGGTGTATAGATACGTACGGTGTTTCGACGCCACGACCAGCGGTTCCTATTGAAGATGCCGTAGACAATGGGGTTCGCACAGGAGTTGGTGCACGAGAATAGCCACATCGGCTTCTGGATAGCGGGGTCCATCTTCTTCAGCGAGTCCTTGTCGATCCAGTACCTGGAATTATAAGGAAATTATGTTAGAGACGATAAGAAAAGTCAAAAAATTGTTCTCATATATTCTTATATCAACTAAATCAAAGAAATACCAAACAATTACAAGTATTTCAAAAACAATCAAAGCTATTAACAAGATCAGATACGAACAGCATCAAAACATGGGTTTAAAGTGGGTTATTATAATATTGCGTATAATTATTGTGAATTGTATGGTCATCCATGGTCATGAAGATTGAAATCAAAGGCCAAAAATCAGAGTAGCGGAAAGATATTATCACTTTCTGACTATTACTGACGGTCGGTCACAAAATTACTTATATCGCCAATATTTTATCAACTTTCGTCCAAAATGCTTGTTTTGGGTAGATTCAACATTATTTTTGTGCTGGTTCTGATTAATTGGTCAAAGGCTGAAGAGGCATCAGGTGAGACTTCTTAAAATATTTGAAATACTTTGGTAACAAGTGGAGAATGATGATCAGGTTTAAGATCACTATATCGAGATTTGGACCGTGAACGATTTGGAACCTCGGGGGAATTTATGAGCTGACTTTGCATATTTTTACGCACTTTTTAAAAACTTCGTTCTTGTATTTTAAATTTAAAATACCTACTGCAAATAATTTTTAATAAATTGATACAACCGAATGTCATATTTATTTATTTATTTGCTGTTTATTGTACACAAGTAACATGAGAAAGACAATACACAAGGAATAACGACACAACAGGTATAGCTTATTTCTACTAAGAAATTTCTTCCAGCTTACCTACGGAAGTGAGACTTAAAATGAGAGGCAAATTAGACGTGCACAAATAAAGCATAATTCATAAATTCTTCTTAACATACATACAATCACGCCTTTATCCTTAATGGGGTAGGCATAGACCAAACGACCCAAGGAAAGGTCGCTCTACCACGTCTGACAAAGTTTTGAGGGTTATTTAAGATAGAATTTTATGAGTATATTGCTGTAGTGACAGGTTGTCAGCTCATCGCCCAAATTGCAATATACTGACACCCTCGGACCCCTTATCTGGTTTTCACAGCATGCCCCAGGAAATGCAGCTCGCACATTCTGTGTTTTTCTCCCGCTCCCAGTCATGAAGGAAGACAAATTAATTATAAGAAATTCATTATATTCAAACTATCAAGATATTCTTGTTTGCCAGAGAACCCGTTCAGCCATGTGGTGAAGCACACCCTCATCACGACAGCCAGGAACTGTATGAATCATGTAAACGCGACGGAAACTGATTTGGAACACCTTCGAGATGAACCTCCTTATCCCGAGAAGTCTGCTTGCATCCTCAAGTGTTTATTGGAAAAGGTAAAACTGGTTTCTTTCATGCTGGACTGGGAGCGAGAGAAAAACATAGGGCCGTATTTGTAATCAGATCTCAAGAGTGACAGCGTGTTTGAGTTCGTATCAGAAATGTCTTTCAATACAAACTGGCCTGTCAAATTCATACTTAATATTGCTCTCAAGTATGAGATCGCTTTAAAAATACTAGCCATAGAGTGCTGCATCTCCTCCCACGCCTGCTGTAAAAACCAACTAAGGGAGGGTTTCAATGTTGCAATTTAGGCGATAATGAGCTGACAATCTAGTTCTTTCTGAACCTCACAACTTGTATGTCGAAAATTCCATTTTGTGAGGTCTTTCACGTTCTGCCTACCCCGTAAGGGATATGTGTGTGTATGTTTTCAACAGAAGAGCCAATAGAGCTATTGGGATCTAAGAATATTACTGCTTTTGAATACCATTTGTATGTGAATGTCGTTTACAATAGACTAAAGGTTAAACCGCACAAGGATGTAACTGCAGAGGCGCAGCGCCAGCACGGCACTGCGTGAGAAACGATTCTTTGTATGGAAATGTATGAGATATACCGCACTGAAGCGGCACTGTAGCTGCAGCAGTGCGGCGGCGCGTCGCGGCACGGCGGCGCGACAATGTCAGTTCATACATTTTGGCAGTTTTTGTCGCGCTGTGTCGCGCCGCTCCGTTCCGTCCTAGTGCGGTCTAACCTTTACTGAAACTGTTACCATCCCTTTCTGTTCTCTCATGATACAAAATGACAGGTAACGATTTTGGTCAAGATTTGTGCACATACGAAATGCCTCCATTGTGTATTTCCAGATTGGAATAGTGAAGAACAACAAATATTCCAAATGGGGATTCCTGACAGCGGTGACGCCTCTGGTCTTTGCGCATAAGAAGAAACTAGAACACATGAAAACTGTGGCGGAAAATTGTGATAGTGAGGTAACTATTTTTCGAGAATTTTCTTTACTTAATTTACAAGACAGTTGAACCAAAAATACACTACTTTGTGATCCAACAATTATTATAAAGAGAAGAGCAAACAAACTACAAACAGTTAAAACTATAAGATCTTAAACATACATATAGAATATTTGAATAAAGTACTAATGACTGACTTTATCTTTGTACACGTGCACGTGTACGATGAAAAGAATACGGGGTGTAAGGGACAACGTCAACGAAACTGAACAACTATCATCAGAAAATTCTTTCAGGAAATGAAAAATAAGATTTTGCTTTTCCATACGAACTGTCTGGTCGAGGTAGTAATTTTCTATCATCATCATGAGCTTAAGAGCGCTCTTGTCGGTGGAGAATGAAGTTAACGCCAGTCATCTCTGTTGTTGTTTTTTTTTTTTTTTTTCAAATATATATAGGCGAGCATTTGTCCGCCATCTCACCTGGTGGAAAGTGACGATGCGGACTATTTTGAAGCATACTCACCTATGTAGTGCCTATTCACTCTCGCCTTGAAAAGGCCCAGGTTATATTGTTCCGGAAACAGATCCGCCGGCAGGGAGTTTTCATCTTCATAATACTCCTTTTTAGGGATTTTAAGTGTGGTGGTTTCCCTCTTGCCTCCCACACCGCAGTATATGAAGCGAAGCTAGTCCGCGTCATATAGTCTGGACATGAGCCCTTCTGGAATCCCATTCTTCGGCCTCCAACCAGTACTGGTGCCACCGCTGCCTGACACCAGAGGAATGCTTTTTTAGTGGCGGCATTGACTCGCTACGTCACAAGATCGTTTTCGGACATTGTGGCATTTTTTAAGGAAGGCCATCCCATTGAACTCCTTCGCACATCCTGATGATCTTGCCACTGTTTGATCAGGGACTGCTTATTCGATATATTCGCAGCTAACCACCATATCTTGATGGCCGTTCCACTATCCGCCTGTGGACCCCGTTAGTAGCCTAGAGCTGTAGAGCTCAGCCCTAACATTTTGTATGGGAAAATGTATATATTTTTTCATCTCCTGAAAGAATGTGAATGGTGAATGTTGTTCAGTATCGTGGACTGAGCAGCCCCTATTAGTTTGCGGGACGCTGTCCCTTACACCCGGTATTGTATCGTATTTCTATCAATTAATATAAAGTTTAGTAATTAGGTCAAAATAGTAAGATACTTTCATTCTGGAATGGGAATGAGAGAAAAATATAGAATGTGTCAGCTGCATTTCCTCCCGGGCATGCTGTAAAAACCAGCTAAGGGATCCGAGAGTTTCAGTATATTGCAATTTAGGCGATGGGCTGACAACCTGTCGCTACAGCAATATACGTACAAATCTCAGTATACTTAAAACTTTGTCAGACATGGCGGAACGACCTTTGTTTAGGTCGTTTACGCTCTGCCTACCCCATTAGGGATAAACACGTGATTATATGTATGTAATATGTATGTATGTGTATTTGATATTCCACAGATAAATCATCACGAGGTGGAGCCATGCCAGCTTGGTAATGAAGTAATCACTTGTATTTTTAAATACGCACCAGAACTGCACTTGAAAGCATAGTTCAAGAAAAAATATTCACTTACTTGGAGTAATGCAAAATTATTTGACTTGTATTGTTCGTCCATTATATGATGATATCTGACAGTTGATATAAATTTATAATATTTAGATTCAACTTGTATGATTAGTCATATGGTACACAGATAAAAATGGTCATTTTCTACCTATTATTACTATTAATATAATACCTAAATTACTGGATGCCAATAAAATGTTTGCTGAATACCTAACGAACGCCATTTTATTTTCTATTTAACCTAATTAAATAATAAACTTGAGCGCCTACAAAATCTTGCCACCCGGTTTATTTTCGGACTTCGCAAATATAACCGTATTTCTGAATTTCGTGCTCGGTTAAAATGGCTCCCAATCCGCCTTCGTCGTGATGTGCACATCCTGGCTGTCCTCTATAAAATCCTTCATGATCCGTCCACTCCTAAGTATCTCCGTTCCCGTTTCAATTTCCTACCCTCTGACCCCCGGCCTAGGCGCGCATGTATCACTAAAGTACTTGAGTGTCCTAGTGCTAATACCAAATTCTTTTCCAATTCCTTTTCTGTTCGAGCTACACAACTTTGGAACAAGCTTCCGAAGAACTGTCTTCAAGACTGTCCATCTATATCCACTTTCAAAAAAAGAGTGAAAGAGCACTTCCTGTCGCAACAAAATTAGTATTTATGTACGTAAGTATTTGTATTTATTATATGTATGTATTATTATTTATTATAGATGTTTATTTAAGTAATATATATGTATGTTTATGTAGGTTCTAGGTTATATGTCAAAGTCTACAGCGTGTCCTCGTACATATTGTTATCTCATATTCAGTTTTACAGGTTGGCTGGAAGAGATCTCTTTATAGAGATAAGCTCACCTTTGTGAACTAAATTTTAATTTGTTTATTTATTGTATTTTTTTTTATACGCAATAAAGAATATATATATATATATATAATTCAACAGGAAATTCTAGAGCTTGCAGGTGCGATCAATACCATACATAGTATGCTCCGTTTTTCCAACTTGTTTTGCGGCCCATGAACAGCTTTTTCTTTGCAACTTCGCAGAGGGTCAAATTTCGGAACCGCAGACAATAATCTTGGTACAAACATATTTTGCGGTTGACTTTCTTTAAAGTTGTATATAAAAATCTGTTTATAGGCCGCAAAACAAGTTGGTATTGATAACGCAACGTTAAAAAACGGAGCATAAAGTGTAGTAGGTAGTGTAGGCACTGGTTGCAACTGCGAATATATTAATCCTATTCCTATTTCTACATTCTATCTAATTCATTGTAAGGTCGATGCCCGAAGGAGGCACGTTATCTATAACACATCTATAACATCACTACGAAACCGCTTAATAAACTTAGTAAACTTTATATAACTTTGAAGTGTCTGGGATATCTAAAACGCAGATCAAAGGAACTCGAAGTCGTATCTCATTCTACTACAGTTCGATACAAACGGACCACAACGTAACGGCAAAAAAACACGGTTTATCAATTCAGTCTTGGTCTCAATCCTGAAGAGCCGTTAAACTAGTAACATCGCTCTCTATTTTTAAAAATGTGGTCTGTCTAGAATAGCAACCGGTTCATCGGGTCCATTGACTCGATACCCACTCGACAGAAGAAGACCCAGAATTGAGACCAATATACATGATGACACTAAATGATATGACGTTGCTTTTGCAAATTGTCGTTTCCGGTCAAAATATTTTAAATCCTGTGTTTTAGGAAAAATATTTTTGTTCGGACTTTAACTAGAAATTCAATTTCACTAATTAGGGCCGCTTCGCTCAAAACTGTAGCTGCTCAACAATTAATATTCAATTTGCAGAAAATATATACTTGGTTAAGCTTCGTTTTCTTTTCACTGTACAAATAAACTTCATTTAGCAGTTGCGCTGCAGTCCGTTAGTAGACACCACAGAATATGGAGACATTTTGCAGAGATTAGGTAACATGACAAAGGTTTTCTGGGTTCAAGAGGAGATAGGAGAGCTTCCCAACCGTAATAAACACACAGAAGACTGAAGTGTATGCGGGCGGTATATTACTCAGCCCTTTGTATGCAAAAATAAAAAAATAATATTTTTTTTAAACTTAACCATACTAATATGCTTTCATTATCATGTTTTTTTTAAACAGCATAAGGACCTTCAAAATAACACTAATTTACCTATGCATTATCAGTACTCAAAGCGAACACAGATCGGGAGGCATCATTCAATTCAATTCAATTCAATTTATTCAATAACAATACAATTGTGTTTGAAATACATGTACACTAAAATTAAATTACAATCATAAAATGTCTAATTATAATAAATAAGTAATTAATGATGTTAATGAAACTAAATAAGATTATGTCAATTTACATGTCAAATTAAAATATTATTAAAGTAAATAATTGTGAATTACTTCGTAGGCAGTAATTGTTATCAAAAATAGTCAATGGAATACAAGCACCTTTCCAGCAAGAGAGCTTTTAATTTTTGTTGAAATTCGCTTAACTTACGCATTAGCTACCTACTACGCTTGGATACGTTATGGTATTCTTCTGTGGGGAAAAAGCTCGGGGGCACAAGACATTTTAATCTTACAAAAAAAGTGTATGCGAATATTGTTCAATATTAAACGACGGAAAAGCTGTAAACCACACTTTCTTCAAGAACAAATATTACCAACACCGTGTATTTTTATTTTAGAAGCATCCATCGTTGGAAGGAAAAACCTTAATCTCTTTAAATTTACCGAAAGCGCTAGAATAAGACGCATAATAATATTGCCTGAAGGAGACATGGAAATATTTAGAAACGGTCCACATTGCACAGCGGTCTCGATTTATAATAAATTATCTAAAGAGTTAAAGAGGATAAAAATGACAATATTTTTTACAAGCAGCTTAAATGTTTCCTATTGGCTAAGTGCTACTACTTGACAAATGAATTTTACGATGACAAGCTATAGCGCGATATGTCTTTTTTTTTTAAGTTTCTTTTTTGTGTTTTGAATTTTTATTTTAAAATGATCCAGAAATATGACATATTATATACATACATACATACATATAATCACGCCTTTATCCTTTTAATGGGGTAGGCAGAGCGTAAACGACCTAAACAAAGGTCGTTCCGCCACGTCTGACAAAGTTTGGAGGTAGGTATTTAAGATAGATTTGTAGGTATATTGCTGTAGTGACATGTTGTCAGCCTATCGCCTAAATTACAATATACTGGAACCCTCGGATCTCTAAGCTGGTTTTTACAGCATGCCTGGGAGGAAATGCAGCTGGCACATTCTATGTTTATTATATTATTAGTGCTATTAATTAAACTACTAGAAAATTGTGTAAATTATTATCTTTAACTACATACTCTAATTAGATACTGCGAATTGCCCTTTAACGTTAATTGAATTATTAATGTATAAAATACCAAACATGAAACCTTTGCAACGCCCTATAAAAGGGTACGGGTGGGTGTACAGTGCCTAAATATATATTTTTAAAGATCTGTATGTAAAAATGTAGTATGCAAAATAAATTGAATTGCCAAGTCCTTCCATGCTGGCCTGGGAGCGAGAGAAAAACATAGAATGTGCCAGCTGCATTTACCGAGCATGCTGTAAAAACCAGCTAAGGGATCCGAGAATTTCAGTATATTGCAATTTATTCGATGGACTGACAACCTGTCATTATAGCAATATATCTACAAATCTATCTTAAATAACCCTCAAAACTTTGTCAGACGTGGCGGAACGACCTTTGTTTAGACCGTTTATGCTTTGCCTACCCCATTAGGGATAAAGGCGTGATTATATATATATATGTATGTAAGGGCCAAAATTAACTGCAAGATAATTACTTGCTTGAAGCGCGCGCGTAAAGCGCCTTAAATGACAATTAGTGACGAATTTTGCCTCTTAAGATCCTTAATTGAGAAGCATTATTTTGTCGACCTCACGTAAGATCAAAGGTCATTGTCACCGGTCTTAAATTGAGGAAGGAATCGCGCGGATTTGACCGTCTGGAAACAGCCAAATTATTTCCGCAAATATCGGGCGATATTAAGGATGATGAGGATCATTTCTTTCTATTATTTGAAATTGCTTTGCTCTTGATTGTCGTGTTGGTCAGAGGTGACCGTGACAAAGTTTACACAGAAAAAACTCTTTATTATTTTCACTTTCTTTCACTGCCTCCGTGGTCTAGTGGCTAGGGCCATGGACTCCCGATCCGGAGGTCCTGGGTTCAATTCCCAGGGGGGAAACACAAAGTTGATATTTGAGAATTTATCACTTTGTGAATTCTTCCCCAGTTTGGGTAGGACATTGCAGGCTGAATCACCTGATTGTCCGAAAAGAAAAAGATTTCGTGCTTCGGAGGACACGTTAAGCCGTCGGTCCCGGTCGCTGTCTTTGATAGTGGTCGTTACACAAAACCATGTCAGATAGTTGTGACAGTTGTGATAGTTGTGCTACTAGGCGGTTTAAAAACTCTGACACCAGGGTTCATCGAGTCCATAGACTCGATACCCACTCGACAGAAGAAGAAGACTTTCTTTCAAAATATTTGGGCGTGCATTGGGGCATACAGCCGGCAGGCAGGCTACCGCCTATTTTTCTCTCTTTTCTTATACGCATTATGAATGACTAGTTTTCCTTCCGCGATACGTGAAAATTAACCCTCGGATTCCTACGTACATCTAGTGGCGCGATTGTAACTATACATATATATATATATATATATATATATAATCACGCCTTTATTCCTAATAGGGTAGGCAGAGCGTAAACGACCCTAACAAAGGTCGTTTTGCCACGTCTGACAAAGTTTTAATGGTTATTTAAGATAGATTTGTAAGTATATTGCTGTAGTGACAAGTTGTCAGCCCATCGCCTAAATTACAATATACTGAAACCCTCGGATCCCTTAGCTGGTTTTTACAGCATGCCCGGGAGGAAATGCAGCTGGCACATTCTATGTTTTTCTCTGGCTCCCAGGCCAGCATGGAAGAAGCTGAAAAGTGATTGTAACTAAATTAAGATCTAAATGACTTCTATATCTATATGCTTGACTTGGAGCGACAGATAAACATAGAATGTGCCAGCTGCATTTCCTCCCGGGCATGCTGTAAAAACCAGCTAAGGGATCCGAGGATTTCAGTATTTATTCAGTTGATAATTTATTCGATGGGCTGACAGCCTGTCGTTTCAGCAATATACCTACAAATCTATCTTAAATAACCCTCAAAACTTCGTCAGACGTGGCGGAACGACCATTGTTTAGGTCGTTTACGCTCTGCCTACCCCATATTAGGGATAAAGAATTATATGTATGTATGTAAGAAATCATTTCGCTCGTAATTTTGTGTGAAATATACGTATTTGTAGTCTCCCCTAGAAGGAGCAATTTCCGATTATGGCGTCCTTTCACACTTTGAGCTTTGCCTTTCACCACCCGTAGCCATTATGTTTTTACTTTGAAATCTTATGTATCCGGCTCGAATGAAGTTCTTTTTTTTGTACGCATAAAGTTCTTTTTATTACTTAACTAGCGACCCGCCCCGGCTTCGCACGGAAATTATCAGTGTTTCTCTACTACATTATGCATGTATTATACATATAAACCTTCCTATTGAATCACTCTATCCATTAAAAGAAACCGCATCAAAATCCGTTGCGTAGTTTTAAAGATTTATGCATACATAGGGATATAGGGACAGAGAAAGCGACTTTGTTTTATACTACGTAGTTATTACTACTAATGTGCTAAGTTTCCGGCATATTTGTATAGATAAGATAGAATACATTGCACACTGTAATAGGACAGCTTTTTTTTCAATTAGTCAAACTTATATAAATAGTAGGTTGTCATACAAAGTGGCTCGCTCTGTATAAATACTGAATTATTTTATTAAGAAGCGTAGAACAATTAACTAGTTGTTCAGAAATATGGGCTGAGCCAAATGACGAGAGATTTGCACTCATCTACCAAAGACTCTGCATTTGTACCAACCTGTACTATAGGTATAGATAGAACTTCTAAGGCCTGTTGAGGAAAAAAGGAGGTTGCTCAGTTAACGAAACTGAACAACTAACAAAATATGTTTTTTTCAGGAAGTGAAAAAATATATTTGGCTTTCCATACAAATTGTCTGACCAAGGTGGTAATTTTATATGGGAAGGTCTATTTTATTTTCATTTTCTGAAAGAATATACCGGTAAAACTGGTTCAATTTCGTTGACTCAGCAACCCCTATCAGTTTCCCGGAACGTTTAAATGAATATGTTGGTGCAAAGCAAAAGCAGTCCGCCGAACTCACCACAAGCAGTAGAAGTAGTACGGTGACCAGCACGTGAAGAACACTAGGACGATGGTGACTGTCATTTTCAGTGTCCTGGCTCGCGCCCGGCCCAGGATGCCTACGCCACTACGCCGCACTTTGTCTGGAAGGAAGAAAACATTGAAAATAAATAAATAGATAACTACGGGGTGTAAGGGACAGCTTTCCGCAATCTCAACAATGATTGCTCAATCAACAGAGCTAAACAAATTTCACCAGGAGTATTTTTCAGGAAATAAAGATATTTTAAATTGTCTGACCGAGGTAGTCATTTTGTATGGGAAAGTAAAAAAATATATTCATCTCCTTAAAAAAAAATTGCTGGTGGAAGTTGTTCAGTTTCGTTGGCAGCCCCTTACACCCGGTATTAAACAGATTTTGATGATGTTTCTTTTAATGGATAGAGTGATTCAAGAGGAAGGTTAATATGTATAATACCAGGCCACTCAGAAAGTATTGCGATAAATAGTTTTTATATATGGCAGACTGGCCGGTTAGAATCTTTTTTGAAAATATGATTACTTGTAAGTAAAAATATGTGTGTTCCATTTTCAAAATTTCCCTCCACATTTTTTGCGAGCCAATTCAAAGTATCGTGTCTTACTGAAAAATGGATCTGCGCCGGGAACATTTTAGAGCTATGATTTTTTACGATTTCAAGTGTCGCCTGAAACCGGATGAATCGTTCGATAGACTTCAAATGGCATTTATGGATGAAAGCCCCTCCAAGGCAACCGTGTATCGTTGGGATAACGAATTTAGGCGCGGTCGACCAACCTTGGGGGATGAAGAAAGAAGCGGTCGCCCTTTGACGGCTATTACGGAAGAAAACGTGCTAGCAGTGAAAAATTTAATCCAAGATAATAGGCGAATTACATATCAGGAGATTCAGCACATATTAAAGATTGGATCGGGAAGCGTTCACGAGATTCCACATGGGCATCTTCGCGTGAGGAGGATAGTATCGCGCTGGGTGCCGCACTACCTCACCGACGCTCAGAAGCAGGCCCGGGTGGAATGGTGCCGTGATATGCTGAACAAATTTGAAGCAGGCTCGTCTCGGCGTGTTTACGACATCGTAACAGGTGATGAGTCCTGGATTTATCAATACGATCCAGAAACCAAGCGCCAGTCGACAGTTTGGGTGTTTCAAAATGAACAAACGCCTACCAAAGTGAAGCGATCTCGAAGCGGGGGGAAGATTTTGATCGCCAGCTTTTTTAATTTGACTGGCCACTTGAACTCAATTCCCTTACGAGATCAAAGAAGCATTAACGCCGAATGGTATACTACCAAATGTTTACCAGAAGTTTTTTCTGTTGTGAGCAACAAGCGACCAATCACAGGGCTCCATGGACTACTGCTCCACCACGACAATGCGCCTGCACACACCGCGCTCAAAACGAGGGACTTCCTGGACAGCACACCAGTCAAACTCCTGGGTCACCCTCCTTACAGCCCTGATCTAGCACCGTGTCACTTCTTTTTATTTCCAAAAATAAAAAATCAGCTCAAGGGGATACAATTTTCGTCGCCGGAAGATGCGCTGGCTGCGTTCGAGCAGGCTGTAAACGAGGTGTCTACGGCGGACTGGAAAAAGTGTTTTGAAAACTGGTTCAGACGCATGAATCTTTGTATAGAGGCTGGTGGAGAGTACTTTGAAAAGATTTAATAAAAATATATGTACCTGTAGAACAATTTTTTTTAGTGTCGCAAAACTTTCTGAGTGTCCCACGTACATGCATAATATAGTAGAGAAACACTGATAATTGCCGTGCGAAGCCGGAGCGGGTCGCTAGTGTTCTTATAAGACGGTCTTGTTATTTTGCTCATTTTGCGATAAGATATAAATAGTTTGCGTCGGAGACAACTTCGTTCCTTTGCGGATGTAATTAGAATGGCTATCTACATCTAATTTCGATTCAGATCTATGGCCACTTATATTTACGCAGGGCCTACGGAAATACTGGGCTTGATTCTAAATGTCATTTGCGCTAACAACAGTCTTCCATGCTGAACTGGGATCGAAAGATAAACATAGAATGTGCCATCTGCATTTCCTCCCGGGCATGCTGTAAAAACCAGCCAAGGGATCCGAATGTTTCAGTATATTGTAATTTAGGCGATGGGCTGACAACCTGTCACTACAGATAAACCTACAAATTTATCTTAAATAACCCTCAAAACTTTGTCCGACGTGGCGGAACGACCTTTGTTTAGGTAGTTTACGCTCTGCCTACCCCATAAGGGATAAAGGCGTGATTATATGTATGTATGTATGTACATTATGAATAGTCCTACCAGTTTTAGGTTACAAATTGAAGAAGAACAGAATGATTCTCTTTTGTTTTATGCTTTGTCTGTACGATTATCTATTCGCATTTTGTATATTTGCTATCAATTTTATACATTTCACAAGTAAAATGGCACTAGCAGTTGATTATCTCCTGTCTCCAGTCCTATTTGTTTTACAGTGTTATATAAGATTTAGTAAGTGGCATTCAGAATTAATCCCAATGTTTAATGTAAAAGGTTATTGCCAGGAAATCACGTTTTATCATCTGAAATTATCTAATGTCCATTCAGTAGGATGAGGTGCTTAAATATTAATTAGAAGATCAAAGAGAAGTAATGTACTGCGATTATTCAAATCATCTCAAGTATTATTAAAGCATCGAATGACCGTACTAGGGCTCATATTTGAAGCGATCTCAAACCAGTGAGCAATATTAAGTATGAATTTGACAGGCTAGTTTGTACTGAAATGACATTTCTGATACGAACTCAAACGCGCTGTCACTAATGAGACCTAATTATAAATACGGCCCTAGATGATGATGAAAATGTGTGTTTATCCATTATCAATACAAAAGTATTTTTGAGGAGTTTTAGCACTCACAATGCTATTTCTATTTCATATAATACGAAAGAACTACATAGTTCTTAAACTACATGGCTAGATGTCGCTAACGTCACTTTGACGTATACATAAGAAAGACTATGATAAATTCGTCACTACCTCTACCGTTCCTGTAGCTCAGTTGTTAGAGTAATGGATCGGCATTCTAGAGACGCAGGTTCGAATCCTGCCTGAAACGAATTTATTATTTTCTTTCTTTTATATTAAATGAAGTAGTTATTATATAAACAGGAATAATTTTTATGTTTGTAAGCAACAAGGTTTGCAATGAATAAACAGAAGCAGACTCAGTGCTTGGCCACTGGCCACGAGGAAACTTGCCGAGACGATTTTTCACGGAGTATCTATTAAGTGCGGGAGTGGTTTGTGACTACGAGACAGTAAGCTTTCCCGCAGGCACATCACAGTTTTTAGCTGCGGTGGCGTTGGCCTAGCCAGGCCCTACATCAACTTGGATAGTTCACTTACCATTGGCGGTGTTGGCTCGCTTGATGATCTCAAGCAGAGCTGCCGACGAGCAATAGAGCGTGGACATCAGAGGCGCGATGTACATCGACTAGGATAGTTCACTTACCATTGGCGGTGTTGGCTCGCTTGATGATCTCAAGCAGAGCTGCCGACGAGCAATAGAGTGTGGACACTAATGGAGCGATGTACATCAGCGTCATGTTGACCAAGAAGTATGCGAATAGATGAGTGTCAGTCGGCAGCGACCCGTACGATACGCATTGGTAGTACCTGCAAATAAAAAAAGTGTTATAGAGTATTATCCTGTTTATTTATTTTACAAATAACTGCCTCCGTAGTCTAGTGGACAGAGCTTACGATCCGGTAGTCCTGGGTTCGATACCCAGGCGGGAACTAAAAGTTGTTATTTGTCAGTTTATCGCTTTGTGAGGTTTTCCCCAGTTTGGTTAGGACAATGCAGGTTGAGTCACCTGATTGTCCGAAAAATGAAAAGATTTCGTGCTTCGGAGGACACGTTAAGCCGTCGGTCCCGGTCGCTGTCTTTTATAGTGTGACGGCCCAGGTATTCAAATTCTTTGATTAATTACTCCGTCGTCATATCGTCTATGGCTGGCCGTCTAAACTGCAGAGAGGAGAATCTGTTTTGTCAGGTATTTTCTAGAAAGAAATTAATAAAAGAGACAGAGAATTTCATAGTGAGACGGAAGGTAGAAGGAAGATTCTGGAGTCATGACGCACGAAATGAATGTTGAAATGACAATCGAAATTGAATATTCTAGAATCTTTCTGAAACCGATATAAGGGGTATAAAAGCTTATAAAAAGCATAATACGCCGGCCAGCCAATAGTTCTAAGTTTGAAGTGGTTTGAGAAAGAAACGGAAGAGGAAAAAGAAAGTGGAAATAAAAAGTTGTGTAAAGTTCAGTCAGTGAGTAAAGTGCGTTATAGCGAATACATACATACATACTATCACGCTTGTACCCCTAATGGGGTAGGCAGAGCGTGAACAACCCGTCCGCCACGTCTGACAAGTTTTGAGGGTTGTTCAAGATAGAACTGTACATTGCTGTAGTGACAGGTTGTCAGCCCATCGCCTAAATTACAATATACCCTCGAATCCCTTAGCTGGTTTTTACAGCATGCCCGGGAGGAGATGCAGCTGGCACATTCTACGTTATTCTGTCGCTCCCAGTCCAGCATGGAAGCTATATAGCGAATACAGTGGCAGTGATAAGTGCTGTGTGTGAAAAAGTGTAGACAGAGTGGAATACTGCGCGGCAAACAGAAGTTTGTGAAAAGAAGGAGTCTGTAAATCGGCATTAGCGTTTAATTTCATCCAAACCCAAGTCAAGCCCGCATCATCACGAACGAAACGTCGAGCACGTAACAATAATGATCATTACTCAAACCATGTCAGAGATCTATTAGCTGTGCTACTAGGCGGTTTGAAAACTCTGACACCAGGGTTCAAAGGGTCGTTGTTCGACTCAAGAATCCACTCGCTAAGAAGAAGATGTATTTTATTACAACCTAAATGATTCTACTTGTTTTTTTTGTATACTACTTAGGTAAGTATAAACATACATACAATTTGTGAATTTTCTTCCATGCTGGACTGGGAGTGAGAGAAAAACATAGAATGTGCCAGCTGCATTTCCTCCCGAGCATGCTGTAAAAACCAGCTAAGGGATCTGAGGGTTTCAGTATATTTAGGCGATGGGCTGACAACCTGTCACTACAGCAATATACGTACAAATCGTTCGTTCGTTACAGCAAATATCGTACAAATCTTGAATGGCCCTCAAGACTTTGTCAGACGCGGCGGTACGGCCT
Organism: Scrobipalpa costella; assembly: GCA_949820665.1. Taxonomy (NCBI): domain Eukaryota; kingdom Metazoa; phylum Arthropoda; class Insecta; order Lepidoptera; family Gelechiidae; genus Scrobipalpa; species Scrobipalpa costella. The sequence goes on from OX463312.1 coordinate 13,274,120, forward strand.
TTGTTTAGGTCGTTTACGCTCTGCCTACCCCATTAGGGATAAAGGCGTGATTATATGTATGTATGTATACTACTTAGGTAAGTATAAACACACATACAATTTGTGAGTTTTGTATATTTTGACATGCCTTTATTTATTTACTGCTTCATTACTAAATACCGTTTTGTTTAAAGCTGTCCTTTGTGCTTTATTTATACTTCTGTAAAATGAGAGAAATTGAAATATTCGTACAATTAAAAGTATTAAAAAGTTTGAAGGATTCCCTAAACTTCCTGTAACAAAAGGACCTAAGGGACCTTATTACACAAGTTCCGTTCTCCGCTTCCAAGTTCTACTTTTAAGATCAATTATGAAATGAATACCGTTTGAAGAGGAAACGACTTTAAACAGACTACCACTTAATAAGTAACAATGAAATCCAATATATTGTTATTGTAAAAGCAAATTAAATATATATATTCCAAATTTAACATATATCTATACATATAATAAATCTCTAGAAGGGTCGTGTCTGTACATTGAAAATGTTTACAATAATAATTGCCGCAGACATTATTAACGATATAAGGACAAAAACGTTTTTTTTTTGAATTTTTGTTTGTGTGTCTGTCGGTCTGTCGGTCTGTCTGTCTGTCTGTCTGTCTGTTACCACAGCACGCCAAAACTACTGAACCGATTTCGATGGGACTTTTTTTATTTAACTGTGTGTTACCCGGGTTGCAACTTATGATACCTAAAATCACGCTACCTGACTTAGGGGGTAGGCAGGAAATTGAAATTTGGCTGTTTCTTAACCGATATTTATGGAACTGTTTTATTCGACTGAGTATTATTTTAAATCAAAGCTACGATACAAATAATCACGCCTCATGACTTGAATTTTGTTTTTTTTTTACCGATTTTGCTGGAACTTTTTTTTTCGACTCAGCATTACTTAAATTCAAAGTAACGATACAAATAATCACGCCACCTGACTTAGGGGGAAGGCAGGAAATTGAACTCTGATCGTTTTTAACCGATCTTAAAAAGAGTTTTTATATGAGAAAGTTAGCCTAGGTTAGAAATAATCACGCAAACTATTCTAATATTGAGTAAGTACCCCAGTTTGTATGGAAAACACGCAGTGAAAACTACGCACGGAGAAGCGTTTCCAGTATGTTCGACACTGCGTGTTTTCCATACAAACCGGGCGTACGAGGTCGCGGGCACAGCATATATATATATATATATCTGTTTATCAGTTTACCATATATATATATAAGTTTACTATATATATATATTTGTTCACATATCTTACTCCCTTGCTGGACTGGGAATGAAAGAAAAATATAGAATGTGCCAGCTGCATTTCCTCCTGGGCACGCTGTAAAAACCAGCTAAGGGATCCGTGGGTTTCAGTATATTGTAATTTAGGCGATGGGCTGACAACATGTCACTACATCAATATACCTACAAATCTATCTTAAATAAAAATTTAATGGATCAGCAGTTCGGGTTGTAAGGAAGTTCAAGTACCTAGGGCATATTGTCACGGAAGACCAAAAAGACGATCTTGACGTGGAGCGGGAGAGACGTGCATTGTCGGTTCGGTCATGGGGTCCCATCCGGAACAACAGTAAATAGCTTTTACAAAATATCAGCAGATGGCGCTACGGGTAAGACGGGCAGGTCATTCTAAATAAAAGTTTACATAAAGCAAGTTTTTTGTTTCTAAAGCCAGCAAATATATTGTTTAATAAATAATTCTGATTACTCTGAGCATTAAAAATCGTATAATATGCTAATTTTTAAAAAGTTTTAGATTAAAAGTTTCTTTTCAGCGGCTACTCTAGCGACACCCACACAGGAGTGTCAAAGATATGAAGTTTTTCGACTTTCGCTCAAACCCTAAACACATACAGGTAGTACCAACCATTTACCAATAGATGTCACTGGTACAATTATCGATCCACAGATGAAATTAATATACCTACATCGAGCGGTTGCCGTTTATGTGATATGACTTTACTTTTAGAGACGCTCGCACATTGAATTATGAAAAAAACAATAAAACAAAAATTAAAGTATGAATATTGTATCTTATTTATAAAACTCACTTGCTTTCCGCCCCGCGTTTTCACCCGCGATTAAATGAATTTTCTCGCGGAAATAAAGTATTTCTCTGCGTTAACGGTTAGCCTGTTGCTATGTCACTCATACATATATACACATATATAATCACGACTTTATCACGCCTAATGGGGTATGCAAAGCGTAAACGACCTAAACAATGGTCGTTCCGACATGTCTGACAAAGTTTTGAGGGTTATTTTAAAGATAGATTTTAATTTTTAGGCAGTTTCATGTAGTGACAGGTTGCCAGCTCATCGCCTGAATTGCAATATACTGAAACCCTCGGATTGCTCAGCTGGTTTTTCCAGCATGCCCGGGAGGAAATTCGGCTGGGAGGAAATGTTATCGGCAGTGATCGGAATAGGTAGAGTATATTTACCTAAACTTCTAAAAAGAAGAGAGGAAAATGGAGACTTCCTTACTACTAAAACTTTTTCGGGACATCTTGCGGGACATCACATAAGTAAGCTAGAAATATACTTTGAACCATGGCATTTAATTCTATGGACAAATACAAGCTAAAAATATACTTGGTGATTTTTGGCTACAGTGTCACATTGCCTAGATATTTTGAATTAAATATTCTCTTACTTTATAGTTTTAAAACGGCTGTGTGTAGGAAAAAAATGTTAAGGGAAAAAATTATCGCGTAATTTGTGTTCTATAATTTCTTTATAAGTAGGTGTCAACATCGTTGTAGTTATAGAAACCAAGATATTTACGAAAAACCGTTTTAACGATATCTGACAGTTTTCATATTATGGACGATGTTAGTTATCTTTTAAGCTGGTCAACAAATCAGATAATTCAAAATAAATTTGAAAAGTTTTAAACAGATTTCCGGACTACGATTTTATTACAACAATAAGTGAAAAAATTGTAAAGGGATTCGAAGTAGATGACGAAGTATTTTTTAAATATGCTCCTCTTACATCTGTAGATGTTGAAAGGTCCTTTTACACCTATTAGTGGATTTTAAGTGTAAAAAGGAATAGACTTAAACCGGAAAATATAGAAAAAATAATGCTCATCTACTTCAATTCCCTGCAAGAAAGCAATATTTCGTCAGTATCTTCAGATTCTGTCACTGAAGACGAAGACATTGACGACATATAAAATATATTATTTTTTAAGTAAAATTAATCGCGTTTACGATGTACCTTACGTGATCAGGTTTTTTGGACTGCATTACATGAATAATTGTCTACTTTAATAAAAATAAGCTTTATTATAATTTTTATTGGTTCTTTCATTTATACCTTAAGTTACAAAAAACAAATTTAATTTTTATCGTTAAAAACTACAAAAAACAAAATTCATATTTTGAAAGAGGTATGATTGTATCTGGCATACTAAATATTTTGCCGATATTTAACTGAGATTTGGTTCAAGTTGGCTGGCGTACGATCAACCGTGTGACGTTTGAACATGAAATAAATATAAAACAAAATATTACATTACCAAGACACATTGATCTAAAGATTTGGTCGTTTGGCCATAGATAAACGGTCAAAAAGGGCCTACTATTCCTCTACTAGTTCTATTATGTGGCGTATAGTCACGTATAATACAGAAATGCATAAATTCAAGCCTCATTTCCTATTGTTCGATTATTTTATGACTTGCTTTATTTGCATTTGATTTTATCTTGCAAAGTTGACGGTTCGAAATTCGGAAACAAATTCCATTCATTTACAGCACTTGTTTTTTCAGTGTGTTTTTTTACCTGGAATCACTTTTCAGGTAAAAATAATTAGTGCAAGCCTTTTGACAATTGAGCTTCTTTTGTGTAGTTCTATTTAATCGCTTTGTTTACGAGGTTTTTGTTTATTTTCGAATAAACAGCACTTATTTAAAAGCATATTACTATCAGTGCAAGCCTTCTAACAATTAAAATTACTTTGTGTGTTTTATATCATACTCTTTAAGGCGTTGTTATCAATGTTTGACTAAGGGGAACTTATTAAAAGCATTGGTTTATCTTAATCGAACCCAGGACTTTTCACAGATTTATTTCGGCGTACAAAATGGTGCCTTAAAAAAACCAACCAGGAATATAAGCTATTCAAGGTCAATTAATGTAAAAATAAAACAATTTTTCGTAAATATCTTGGTTTCTGTAGCTCGTACGATGTTGACACCTATGAAGAAATTATACAGCACATAATTTGCGTAACTTTTTCCTCAATATTTTTTTCCTAAAAATAACAACACAGCAGTTTTAAAGCTATAAAGTAAGAAAATCTTGAATTCAAAATATCTAGGCAATGTGACACTGTAGCCAAATATCACCAAGTATATTTTTAGCTTGTATTTGTCCATAGAATTAAAAACCATGGTGCAAAGTATATTTCTTGCTTACTTATGTGATGTCCCGCAAAAAGTTTACGTAGTAAGGAAGTCTCCATTTTCCGCTTCTGTTCTTAGAAGTTTAGGTAAATATACTCTACCAATTCCGATCACTGGTTATCAGCCATAGCGTTATAATGTCATGGTCATAGTCAATCGATACATAAAGTGTTGCCCTATACCCTAAATACCGTGTGAAAATATTTCCCGAGGGAATAAGATCTTATCCTACGGTAAAAAATTGCCTTTGTCTGTTTCATCTATCACCATGCCGCCACCACATTTCATCAAAATGCGTTCAGAATTTAAGGCGTGAAAGAACAACAAACAAACAGATAGACGGAGCTACTTTCGGATTTTATAATATTTGTATAGAGTATGGATAGTATGTATTTTTCTTACGATCAGCAGGAAAACTGTTTCTATATTTGTTTAATTTACCAACAACAAATCATTCACAATCTTCTTCCATGCTGGCCTGTAAGCGAGAGAAAAACATAGAATGTGCCAGATGTATTTCCTCCCGGACATGCTGAAAAAAACCAGCTAAGGGATCCGAGGGTTTCTGTATATTACAATTTAGGCGATAGGCTGACAACCTGTCTTAGATAACCCTCAAAACTTTGTCCGACGTGGCGGAACGACCTTTGTTTAGGTTGTTTACGATCTGCCTACCCCATTAAGAACAAAGGCGTGATGTATGTATGTACAAAACATTGACATGGCCACGATTCGGCGTAGACTAGATTTAACTAACATAAAGAATATAAATATTGGATTAACTTACTTTTTTTCTCTCACTATCTATAAGAGCTATTTTTATATTATTAATTATTTAAGAATCTTTAAAAGAATACATATTTTAATTAAAACATATTTCGAGTAAATTGTAGCTGTTGTAACGATCGTTTATCATTACATTTAGAATAATTAGTTTATAAAATCGACCCAACACTTAAACAAATAGCATTTAGATTTTTCGTTCAAAAATTGAGACATCTTTACCTGACATGACCCAGTCTTTAAACAAGAGTATCAAATGCATAAATACCCATACTTGTTTCTTGGAAATAGAGTTAAATTTTGAATGTTACAAAAGATATTTTACTTTGTCTTAATATAGCATAGAACTTGGAAGATTAAAAAAAAACAGAGGAACAGCGGGCATGCAGTGGGGGTTGGCAGTTGCTGACGGGCCGGGACGATGTTCTAACGCGGAAATTGGCGATGCCGAGCATCATGTGTTGTTTATTTTCGGCGTTGTGTTTTAATTCGAAGTCCATCGTTGTGATTATTACTGTAAAAGTTTCTTAACCTTACAGATAGACGATTTCGTAATAAAGTGATAGTTTCAGCTTTCTGTACCTGCAGCGTTGCGAGTTTTCAAACATCATTCAATGATAATCGTAGGGAAATGTGTTATTAGAATAGGAAACAGTAGGTGTGTGTTATGTGCAAAATATCAGTGTGCGAGAGTGTGAGGATGAATAAATGCAATAAAAACTAATAGGAATATTTTGATATGCCTTTAAGATACAGTGTTACACGTTAAAACAAAACACGGTGTTTTAAAGATATAAGTGGTTAAAATCAATTACTTGTATTATGAAATATTTAATTATTTTTATATTCAGGATAACACTTTACATACATTAAATACACATCGACAAGGCTTATGGGCTCCGAGAGTAGCTGGCCCATAATCCCTCTCGAGAATTCATTCGAATAGGTATTCATACAAACCTCTAATGGTCTATTTCTCAGCTGACGTAGCGAGCTATAAAGGTGATAATTTCTTGACACAGTCTCTATCATTTGAACTGACTTCTTAGCGCATATCATGTGATTTTGGTACAGCAGTCCTTGAAAATTATACTATATTGCAAACTGAACAGAGAAATTGATTATTAAAAGGTTTGAACATTAGTACACCGTCACAGATGACCAAAACTGCAGTTAATAGGTAACTTGTATGACTTTGATGAATGATTGGTAGTATGAAAGAACTTTGTGAATGAATTAAGATGATCGGAATATTTGATGGAAGGTTTGCAAGTTAGATAAGACTAGGGTTTGGTGTTAGTCTGTGCAAGGTTTTCGCGCGTTGGCATGGTCTGTAGGTTGGAAGGGAGGGCCATTTCATTTGCCTAGGTATCCTAATTCTAAGATCTTAAAGATCTTTATTCAAATTCCCTTCCCTGGTTATTGAGTCTTTGTACCTTTCAGCACGCTAAATTAGCCGGGAGATTTAATTTTATTTGGGTTAGTTATGCGCAAGAAGAAAGAAGATGGAGATTCCTGATTCCTGCATTTCAGCTGAATATTTTATGTGAGTCGCATGTTTTATATTACTCATTTATATTTTATTTCTTGTCATTCTCTGTTATTTTTCAGCTGAATTTGATTATGAACTTTTTTACAAATAATTTATTTACTTACGTCATAATATCAATTACGATTACCCTATTCAAACTTAACTTAGATTTATTTCAATTTTCTATTTGAATACACAACGTATGGGTCTTTTAATTTGACATAAAATCAGTTTTTAGACGATCACATATTTATTTATCTTTGGCCATATTAATTTTATAAGATTATTATTACGATAGGGATAGGGTTTTACATTGGTGCTCGTGACGTCAAGATGCTTCGTCATTAAAGGACGAATGATTGTTTAATTATTTTCATTCGTACACGAAGTATAAATTATTTGGGTTACTGTTATTATTACGATAGGGCTTTATTTATTCGTAAGTCATTACATTAGTTCATTAAATAGGTGAGTAGTGTATTTTATAATACAAAGTAAGTCAGACTGATAGTTCGTTGTAATATTTCGTTATCTAAATTGTAGCGATATTTTAAAATAATTTTTATTTCAAAGTAAACAAGCTTTGACAAGTTTGAAACAAACAGAAAAAAAGGGACGGCTTTGCACAATAGCGACGCTACTTTAAAAAAGGGCTGGAATAGAAATGTGTCAAAGATACGGTTAAACGTTCGAAGACATTTGTGCAATATACTTTTACTAGTGTTGATTGCAGTCAAAAAGTTTAAATTTCGAGAGAAAGAAAACTGATGGATTTATTAACGTAGGGGCGAGAAAATTATAGATTTGGGAACGTTTGTTTATGTAAAAACTACTGAACGGATTTTAATTTAAAGATGATTTAGAATAGCATGTCTAGATTATTTATTTACTTTAAGAGTTAAGTACTTTATTCCCACTTAATGGTTAACACTTATAATTGATTAAGAGTTTTAGGGGCGGGTCGCTAGTTATTTATAAAATGTTAACATTAATTGGAGTTTTCAAACCACATGACTAACCACATGATTCAAACATTTTATTGAATTTTAACAATACATTATTTTTATAAGTGATCCTTCAGGATTAGTTAAAATTTTAAAGCTAAAGTTGAATATGCATTTTTTTACTAACCCATGATACCCTGTTTACTCCGACAGAAAAACAGGCGTGATTTTATATGTATGTTTGTCTTATTTACAAACATATTGGATGGGTTCAAAATCTTTACTTAGGTATGCATTGTTAGCCCTTGAAGTACGTAGGTTAATAAAACAATACAGCTAGGTTACTAACAAAGAAAAAGCCAGAGCATTTGTTTTATGACGCTTGCACACGTGTTTGGGACAGCGTGGTACATTTGTCGCTTTTGAATAGAGATAAGTTTTTGTTAACTATTTCTTGCAAAAATGGATGAAGTTGAGAATACAGCTTTGGTACTTCAAGTGGGTACGCCTTGAGTTCCGATAACGATTTTGGTTCTATGAAATTTGAGTCCTGTTGTTTGTTTAAGGGTGATTAATTTTGAAACTTTGACTGGCTCAAGAGTAGTTTTCTTATGAAATATATAAAAAAAAGAGCCTTTATTATCGTAGTTTATGGGTTTTTGTTTTGAGAAGTTTTGTTTCTCACCCCAATTAAGTTAGTCACTTTTGACACTTTAGTTATTCAAACCATTTAAGTTGAGATAAAGTTCTGGGAAAGAACTACGTAAATTGAAATATGATATTTCAAATTATAAGTGGTTTCTTTAGTCAGAAACATAAACAATTTACTGTTAGACCTTTTTGTTATGTAAAATCATTATTTTGATTTTAATGGAATTGAGTAACTTTACCATAGTGCTATGGTAAATAAAGAGTAAGATGAAATCAAAAACTATTGAATAGATTTTGAAACAAGGATATTTTATCGGAACCTGAGAGATTAAAACGTAGGGGCGTAGAAATAATTACATGCATACATATAATAAAGCTTTTATCCCTGATGGGGTGAGCAGAGTTTGAACGACCTGGACAAGGGTCGTTCCGCTACGTCTGACAAAGTTTTGTGTGTTGTTTGGGATAGACTTGTTGATATTGCTGAGGTCATAGTTTGTCTACCTATCGCCTTACTTACAATATTTCAATATATTGTAATCATAAACCCTCGCATTACTCAGCTGGATTTTACAGCTTGCCCGGGAGTGGCACATTCTATGTTTTTCTCTTCGCTATCAGTCCAGTATGGAAGTAATAGTTAATAAGGATAATTATGAAACATTAGATGATAATGATAATAATAGATGATAATATTATTAAACGTTTTAGGGGCGCATTTTAGCGTAAACAGTTATTGTTTAAGTTTAAAGCGAGTATTGACTGATAACTATTAAAAGAAAGGGAAGATTATAATAAAGGTGAATAGCATGATCAACAAATGGGTTTTATGTTCAGCAGTGATAATGATAAGCAAGAGGTTAGTTTAGTTTAATAAACCGATAGTTATTAGATGAGGAACGTAAATTAATACTTCGTAAAGTGTTAATTAAATTAAAATAAGTTAGAATGATAATTGAGATAATAGACAGATGAGAAAATAAAAGATGTTGATACTTTTAAGATTTTAGTTATTTATTTGTGACTAGTTTTTAGATATGAGAGAGGCCGGACGAAGAAATTTGCCCAGCAGTGGGACATTAACGGCTAGATAAGATAAGATATTTAGATTGGACAATTTAAAAAATGGCTTGTCTCAATAGTACAGACAAATTAAGTTCAGTTACAAAAAAAAAAGTCAGTTTAGACCTATGATTGTTTATTTGCAATTTTATCTATTTTGACAAATATCAAAATGGCTCACAAACAAAGGGGCGTCTGTAACGATCGTTTATCATTACATTTAGAATAATTAGTTTATAAAATCGACCCAACACTTAAACAAATAGCATTTAGATTTTTCGTTCAAAAATTGAGACATCTTTACCTGACATGACCCAGTCTTTAAACAAGAGTATCAAATGCATAAATACCCATACTTGTTTCTTGGAAATAGAGTTAAATTTTGAATGTTACAAAAGATATTTTACTTTGTCTTAATATAGCATAGAACTTGGAAGATTAAAAAAAAACAGAGGAACAGCGGGCATGCAGTGGGGGTTGGCAGTTGCTGACGGGCCGGGACGATGTTCTAACGCGGAAATTGGCGATGCCGAGCATCATGTGTTGTTTATTTTCGGCGTTGTGTTTTAATTCGAAGTCCATCGTTGTGATTATTACTGTAAAAGTTTCTTAACCTTACAGATAGACGATTTCGTAATAAAGTGATAGTTTCAGCTTTCTGTACCTGCAGCGTTGCGAGTTTTCAAACATCATTCAATGATAATCGTAGGGAAATGTGTTATTAGAATAGGAAACAGTAGGTGTGTGTTATGTGCAAAATATCAGTGTGCGAGAGTGTGAGGATGAATAAATGCAATAAAAACTAATAGGAATATTTTGATATGCCTTTAAGATACAGTGTTACACGTTAAAACAAAACACGGTGTTTTAAAGATATAAGTGGTTAAAATCAATTACTTGTATTATGAAATATTTAATTATTTTTATATTCAGGATAACACTTTACATACATTAAATACACATCGACAAGGCTTATGGGCTCCGAGAGTAGCTGGCCCATAATCCCTCTCGAGAATTCATTCGAATAGGTATTCATACAAACCTCTAATGGTCTATTTCTCAGCTGACGTAGCGAGCTATAAAGGTGATAATTTCTTGACACAGTCTCTATCATTTGAACTGACTTCTTAGCGCATATCATGTGATTTTGGTACAGCAGTCCTTGAAAATTATACTATATTGCAAACTGAACAGAGAAATTGATTATTAAAAGGTTTGAACATTAGTACACCGTCACAGATGACCAAAACTGCAGTTAATAGGTAACTTGTATGACTTTGATGAATGATTGGTAGTATGAAAGAACTTTGTGAATGAATTAAGATGATCGGAATATTTGATGGAAGGTTTGCAAGTTAGATAAGACTAGGGTTTGGTGTTAGTCTGTGCAAGGTTTTCGCGCGTTGGCATGGTCTGTAGGTTGGAAGGGAGGGCCATTTCATTTGCCTAGGTATCCTAATTCTAAGATCTTAAAGATCTTTATTCAAATTCCCTTCCCTGGTTATTGAGTCTTTGTACCTTTCAGCACGCTAAATTAGCCGGGAGATTTAATTTTATTTGGGTTAGTTATGCGCAAGAAGAAAGAAGATGGAGATTCCTGATTCCTGCATTTCAGCTGAATATTTTATGTGAGTCGCATGTTTTATATTACTCATTTATATTTTATTTCTTGTCATTCTCTGTTATTTTTCAGCTGAATTTGATTATGAACTTTTTTACAAATAATTTATTTACTTACGTCATAATTTCAATTACGATTACCCTATTCAAACTTAACTTAGATTTATTTCAATTTTCTATTTGAATACACAACGTATGGGTCTTTTAATTTGACATAAAATCAGTTTTTAGACGATCACATATTTATTTATCTTTGGCCATATTAATTTTATAAGATTATTATTACGATAGGGATAGGGTTTTACACTGTAATGAAAAGACATGATTGCCTGCTGCCTAAAACAAATCATATCGATTCTTAAATCTTGCTTGGTAACACCTTTTACTTCGATGTGTTCCTAAAATGTCAAAGATATTTATGTTAAATAGTGATAAATATACAAACATACATATAGTCACGCTTCTATCCCTAGTGATAAATATATTCTTATTAAATTAAAATATACTTAATGAAACATACTTAAGTTTAAGTTTTAGTTGCTTTGAGATACTTGTCGTTAATTTTATTAAGTTTACCTATAGATTGTCTTCTGAAAGTTGTAAGCAAAATTCCGAAACTTGGTTTATTCCTAATTCTATGAATCTCAATTTCTGACCCACTGTGCAGCGTTGGCTCTGCAAGTGGCGTCGTTGCCATTCAGTGCGGGCCCGCGCGCAACGTTGCCGGTCAACGTATGAATGGGCAAATGCGAATCCGCTCCGTTGATTCCGAAATTTGTAAAAATTACATACTTATATGTATGTTTTTTAGATCTTATTTCTCCTAAACGAATTAATGAAGAAATCATATATATATTTTCCTGCTAATTATGTCGATATTCTACTTGTTGTTTACGTTACTATTAAAAAAAATATACTCATTGATGAACCATAACAACTTCATGGGTAGCTTTTATTCGCAACTCAGTTCACCGGCGGGATGGCGCGTTGGTTAGTTGGTCGGGTTTCAGCGCTGTGATTATCCGGATCGAGTCCGATCGTTGATTGAAAATACAATTTCCTTTTTGTTAGGAACATTTATTTAGTATTAGTTTTTCTTTCTTTTACTTTTTAAGGTAAATATTTTACTGTCATACTACTGTTCAATTTATTACTTTTAAAGTGTATTTGAGGCCGATTTCTATTCTATTAATAAGAACCATCTTGATAAATAAAAATAGAGGCTCAAAATAGTGATAAATGGAAGGAGGCCAGGTGAAAAAAAGTAAAAGTAACAATCGTGTAAAGCAGTTTATTAAATTTATAAATTATAGCACCTAATATGATTGTAGAGTGTACGTAGTCAGCAGAGGAGACATCTGGTCAGGCCCGCTCGAAACGAAAGAGATCATTTCAGGAAATTATTGATAAACTTTAATAAAATCTCGCTTATTTGCACGATTCACTTACTGCAATAAATATAGGTACTAAACCACATTAAAATTCATACATAATTTCCTGAAACAATCTCATCCGTTTCGAACGGCCCTGCCCTGCAATAGCCTTTGCTGACAGTACATAAGATAAGTTTCATTATTCAATCTCTTACAAATTACAAATTAAAACTGCTAATATCTGTGCTCTGGCGCAGCGTTCACTTCTCTCTTACCGCCATCTAGTAGTCTAGTAGAAAATTACGTACTTCGAACGTGCATTGTACTGGGTGGCGCAAAAGTAAAGACCCTATTTGGTTCAGCTATAACATTTTTTCTAAATTAGAAAACTAGATTTAGGTTTTTTTAAATGTATATTTGTGCCATTAAATTTCGTACCATTAGGATTTAAAGATGATGTCTTTTAAATGGTGACCTCCAGAGTTGATACACATTTGAGCCCTATTTATGACATTTTGCATAACTTGCCGTAACACTTCCTGCGATATGTTCGTTATTTCTTGACGAATGTTTTCTTTTAGAGCTGCGAGAGTCTGTGGCTTGTTCACATACACCCGAGATTTCAAAAAACCCCAAAGAAAGAAGTCTGGACTGGTCAGATCGGGTGATCTTGCAGGCCAAGGTAAATCGCCAAAACGAGAGATAACTCGGCCTGGAAAAGCGTCCCTCACTAAGTCCATAGTGTCGCGCGCTGTGTGTGCCGTAGCGCCGTCTTGTTGAAACCAGATGTGCTCCAGCCCCAATTCGTCCAAACTGGGTATCAAAAACTCACGTAACATGGTTCTGTAGCGTTCTCCAGTGACAGTTATCGCATTGCCTCCAGCGTCTTCGAAAAAATAGGGTCCGATCACTCTGTCAACACAGATGCCACACCATACAGTAACTTTTAGTGGGTGTAGAGGTGTTTCTTGAATAATGCGCGGATTATCAGTGCCCCAGAACCGAGTATTCTGCTTATTGACATGCCCTGAGAGATGGAAATTCGCTTCGTCACTCATAACCAATTTTGAAGGAAAATTATCCTCTTCAAGGTTGAGGTTTATGACGCGCTGGCAGTAATCTAGACGAGCTCGGTGGTCAGCAGGCAGCAGCTGATGAGTCATTTGAGTTTTATACAGGAACATCTTTAAGTCTTTCACCAAAATACGCTGCAGGGTCCGTCTGGAAATGCCCAATTGCGTGGCACGTCGCCTCGTTGATGTTTCTGGACACTCTTCCACATCTTCGCGCACAGCATCGATATTTTCAGCTGAACGGCCTGTTCTTGGTCTCCCAGACTTAGGTCTATCCAATGTTGAGCCAGTTGCTTCAAGGCGTGTGGCAAAGCGTCGAATTGTGCGACCAATCGGTGCCGGACGGTGGGGAAATCGTCGACGAAATTCACGTTGTGTTCTTATCACTGATGAATTATTCCGTAAGAACATTGACACAATTATTCCACGTTCTTGGAGAGTAAAACGGTCCATGTTTATTTTCAGTGTATTTTACATTTGTTCACTACACAATTTTCAACAACAGAATGACAGAAAATGTCATATAAAAAAAATAAAAATATTTTCTTTAGTGCCAGTACTTTTGCGCCACCCGTTACCTACGTGGGGCCATCTGTGATCACGGCAAAATATTATGACCGAACACTTCCCGCCGTGGTCTGTCACGTGGTACCGTTGCGTCAGATTGTACTAAAATCTTGCGGCCCGTCACTCGGCCCGACTTATGGCGGACCAGTTTTGTTGTATGACATTAGGCATCTGTACTAGTATAGTATTATATTATCTGTGGCCGAGTCGAGAATGCCCGACTTTTTTGCTATTATCAGAGCTCGTATTTCCTCTTTCTGGGGACGATTGCGTAGCTCTGATAATAGCATCCTACAATTAGTGACACAGGACCTATCTAGTCCTTTAATAAGGCACTGGATTTCAATGCATAGGGACGCAAACAAGAAGTAATTATGAAGACTGTTTTAATTCAATTGCAGTTTTGATTTTATAATTTTGATATGATGATTTTAATGTCATGATTTGAATTTGAATTTTGTAATTTTAATTTCAGAATTGTAATTGTTTTATTCTACGTTTATTTTTTATATAATATTATTTCATTTAATTTTTTAAATTATTATACTTTATTTTATTTTAATTGATAGCTTAAGTACTATTGTACTTTGTACTGGGTTTTTTGCCTTTAATAAAAACTTTATTATTATTATTATTATAACCCTCAAAACTCTGTCAGACGTGGCGGAACGACGTTTGTTTAAGTCGTTTACGCTATGCCATTAGGGATATAGGTCTGATATGTATGTATTATATACAGTAGTAACATATCTTATTCCCATGAAAATGTTCTGAAGCTCGGATATAACTGAAATAGATATGATGTTTTGTTTGTATCAAAAAACATACTATGCATTTGCACTAAGGTCAGCAACACACAGGCGTCACTTACTGCGCTCAAGGTTGCACTCAACACGCCGTCAATGCTTTTTGCATTGCCTACAACACACACGCGTCACCTTACGCTCTACGCGCGCGTAGCGATGATCTCTACTCTCTGCCAGTACACGCACGTAGGTGACGCATGTGTGTTGCAGGCAATGCAAAAAGACGCCTGTGTGTTGTTGCACTAATATAGATAGATCTAGACAGAGTTCCGTGCCAAGAGATCGAGCTATGTCTGGATCTGCGCAATTATTTATAACAGATACTTCTCGCACACATGTTGGCCGCTATTATGTACAGAAATAAATCAAAGTAAATGATGTAAATAAAAAATCTAATACTACTAATAATATAATACTTACTTCCATGCTGGTCTGGGAGCGAGAGAAAAACATAGAATGTGCCAGCTGCATTTCCTCCCGGGCATGCTGTAAAATCCAGCTAAGGGATCCGAGGGTTTCAGTATATTGTAATTTAGGCGATGGGCTGACAACCTCTCACTACAGCAATATACCTAGAATTCTATCTTTTTTTCTTTTGTTTACGCTCTGCCTACCCCATTAGGGATACAGGCGTGAATATATGTATGTATGTATGTAAAAATCTAAAAGACAAAAAAACGTTAGACCACCTGATCCAGGTGATCAAATTCTGGAACAAATATTGTTCAGTTTGTTGTTTTATTTCCTAATATCTCATCCCAGTGAGCAGCTTGCTATATACCGGGTGTAAGGGACAGCGTCCCGCAAACAGATAGGGGTTGCTCAGTCAATGACACTGAACATCTCCCATCATAAAATTCTTTCAGAAAGTAAAAAAATGGCTTGTTCATACGAATTGTCTGATCGAAGTAAACATTTTGTATGGAAAAGCCAACTTTAATTTTAACTTCCTGAAAAAAAATCCTGGTGTAAGTTGTTTAGTGGCGTTGACTGAGCAACCCCTATCAGTTAGCGGAACGCTGTCCCTTACAGCCGTATAGTAATATGCTCTATCATCAACTCTGTCTCGATCAGTTTTGACCTAGGTCAAAAGAGAGAAAGAAAAAACACTAAATCCATCAGAAACTATAAAACATAACGTATTCGAAGATGAATATTCAATGTATCAAAACATCTTACTTCTAAGAATATAGTAAGTATTTAAGTGTTTAGTTTTGATAGTTTATCTCTGAGATGTCTTGTAAATACGTAAGCAACCTTGTTCAAGAACTAATCAATACTAGTACCTATATAGCCTATAAATCTAGATAAATTCTTAACCTAAAATTATATGTAGATTAGCAAAGCTACGAGTTAAGTAATATTGTACATACCTACATACATACATATAATCACGCCTTTATCCCTAATGTGGTAGGCAGAGCGTAAACGAACTAAACAAAGGTCGTTCCGCCACGTCTGACAAGTTTCAATAATATTGTCTTGTATTCAATTTTGATGACGTCCGCATACGCATACGGCGCTTTTGCACTGCACCGTATTGGGTTCGAATCCGTGAAAAAGTATATTGGCGCGAAAATGTATGACAGCTTCCATATATTTTTCACGGATACGAACCGAATATGAAGCAGTGCAGAAACGCCCTAACTCAATCTCTGTTGTTTCATATATTTTTCTCATGCCATACGATGAAATAAAATGTATTTTATAACATACCAGCGACTCGCCTCGGCTTCGCACGGAAATCATCAGTGTTTCTCTACTATATTATGCATGTATTGTACATATAAACTTTCCTCTTGAATCACTTTATCCATTAAAAGCTGCATCAAAATACGTTGCGTAATTTTAAAGATCTAAGCATACATAGGGATATATGGACAGAGAAAGCGACTTTGTTTTATACTATGTAGTGATTTGCTCGTAAAGGCTATCTTATTTCGATTCGATTATGTAGGTAATGTTAAACAGATGAGTTTATTTTAATAAGGTGAAACTATATGCTCCGTCTAAAATTAACTCTTTAAATATAAAAATGTTGTCAGAAAGTGGTCAATATTTTATGAATAAAATTTACTTTGGGAGATAAAATATAATACATGCTATACAAAAAGGTATAGTCATTGCAATTAAATTTTATCATTAAAATATTCTAATTAATTTTGATAATAAAATACGACCATTTATCTGTAACAATAACACAAACATATCAATTTACTTTATAAGTTACTAGCGACCCGCCCCGGCTTCGCACGGAAATTATCAGTGTTTTTCTACTATATTATGCATGTATTATACATATAAACCTTTCTATTGAATCACTCTATCCATTAAAAGAAACCGCATCAAAATCCCGTGCGTAGTTTTAAAGATCTAAGCATACAAAGGGATATAGGGACAGAGAAATCGACTTTCTTCCATGCTGGCCTGGGAGCGAGAGAAAAACATAGAATAGGCCAGCTGCATATCGTCCCGAGCATGCTGTAAAAACCAGCTAAGGGATCCGAGGGTTTCAGTATATAGTAATTTAGGCGATGGGCTGACAACCCGTCACTTCAGCAATATACCTACAAATCTCTCTTAAATAACCCTCAAAACGTTGTTAGACGTGGCGAAACGACCTTTGTTTAGGTTGTTTACGCTCTGTCTACCCCATAAGGGATAAAGGCGTGATTATATGTATGTATGTATGTATGAAATCGACTTTGTTTTTTACTCTGTAGTGATTGATACTGACTGTTTTTTGTGCCTTTGCCTTAAATATGTTATAGAACGTCGTATGACATACGTGCGTTTTGATAATTACAGTCTCTGCTTTCTTGTAGCCCTCGCGTGCGGCTCGGGGTAGCAATATCGCCTCGGCTGTCAACTTACTGCATTTACATCATAATTATTATTATTATTCAGCGTCAGTGAAAACATAATACATGTACATCTCATCTCATGTCATTGGATATTGAATAAAATATAATGGTTTATTTTTACTGTATACAGGTTGTTAATATAATTGCGTGCTATAGTTTATAGGGTTCTTTCAGTAACATCAATGGAGTCCATAAAAAAAATATAAAACAATCTAACTCAAAAAATAAAAAAACTCAATAGTCGGTATTTATTATGTTGTCAAGTGCTGCGTCTGGCCGCACCGCTATAACCGGGTCTACGCGGGATTGATTCTCGCCTTATCGTGCGTCATGCGGGATCGGTTATAGCGGTGCGGCCAGACGCAGTTCTGGGAAACATTATAAATGCCTGCCGACTGTTGCTATATTTTTTGTTATATTAGACTTTTTTAAATATTTGTATAGGCTCCTTTTATGTTACTCATACTGCCAATGAAATTAACACCCTGTTTAGTTTCTTTATTATCAAAATAGGCAGATAGCATTATTTTATATGTTTTTTAGTCATTTTTAAAAAGAACTTATTACTGAAAATTAAAAATTGAATTAAGATTTCCCGGATACAGAACGCTTTAGATTTCTCTGATTGTTTTTACGAGAGTCACTAAAAAATTACAATTTGATTACGACAAAGTTAAGCCTGATGTCAGACTTAAAAAGGAGTTTGTCATTTCTTATTCACTTGGGATTGGCAGAGTCGAGAGAGCGAAGGATTAAGGAAATAAAAGCCTATCATCAAAGGCTTATTACAGCTTATGCTTACGACTAGACGTTTTTTTCTACAAGACGTTATGTCCACGGCAACGCCAACAACGGCACGGGATCGTTGGTGACATCGTGGAAGAGATAATGGGCCCGATTTTAGATACCACCGGCTAAAACTAAAATTAAAATCTATCTGTCACTTTTAAAATAATAAAATTGAAAAGAGACATACGATTTATAGTCTATGGTTTTACACTGTGTCCGCTAGATTTTGACGTTGTGATTTTGTTTTTTTTTTATTTTGCTTCCCCCTAGTTTTCCCAGTATTTCTGTCAATTTTATCCGCCATATCATATGACGGCGAAAAAAAAACAGATAACGTATAAAACCATCGACTATAAATAAAAAACCCAAAATAATAGATCTCCTGTTCTTTTCCAATGTTTTTAGTCTGAAAGAGACAAATAGATTTTAATTTTAGTTTTAGTCGGCAAATCTAGAATCGAGCCCAATATATGAAAATCAATGAAATAATGCGCTTTTCCAGTTGCCAGCACGGCAACATCACGGCATTGATTTCCACCTGCATCGTCCCTGGCCTGCCAAACTGCATGTGTCGTGTTTTGGTGTCAGTCAGAGTGGAACTAGGTGGACGATATCGTCGACGATATTTCCGTCCTAGTGGCAAAACAGAGCAATGGTATCGTTGCGATATCGTTATCGTGCCGTTGCCGTACCGTCTAGTAGAAAAACAGACATTGACATCTGTGTAGGCGGACGTGGACTTTATTAGTCAATATAGGCAGTATTTTTGAAGTCCATTGTGTATTTAAATAGGCATTGCTTTTGAAACGGGCATGGCTTTGAACAACACGGTCTTTTGTTCCGTCCCGGTTGGAAGGCCGTATTGCTTTATGGCTCATGGCTACGATGTCAGCAATGGGAGCTTTCTTATACCTACTAATCCATCAACGGCAAATTAATTAATCTGATAATTTTACTTAAGATTAATTCGAATTATAACAATCTCAATTTATTCTTGTAATTTTTAGGCTTCATAGAAATTTTATCAAAGTTAGTTAGTTATTCATCAGTTAAAAACCTCAGTTGTTTTATTAAATATATTTTTTGCTAGTCGTGCAAAAAATATAAAATCTTGACGTGAAGTGCAAATCCAAGACTCTCTAGCATACTCAGTACTTTGAAACCTAGTCAAATAAGTATCCTAAATATATTACATTACATATAATACATAAGCTAAATACAAGCTACTACATAGATATATATAAAATAAACTAATGTATAATAAACTAATACATAAACTAATGGAAGATAGAATAATGAAAACTACAATCAGAACTCAATGAAGGACATGACAGCAACAGTACCTATAGCACAGGATAAACATACATACATACATAAAATCACGCCTTTATCCCCAACGGGGTAGGCAGAGCAAAAACGACCTAAAGGTAGGTTCCGCCACATCTGACAAATTTTGAGGGCCGTTACAGATGATTATGTATATTGCTATAGTGACGAGTTGTCAGCCCATCGCCTAAATTGCAATACACTGAAACCCTCGAATCCCTTAGCTGATTTTTACAGCATGCCCGGGAGGAGATGCAGCTGGCACATTCTAAGTTTTTCCATCACTCCCAGGCCAGCATGGAAGTAACAGCACAGGATAAAAGTGAGGGAAACTAAAGATCAGGAGCCGTTTTTTTGAACCTCTTAGCGGATAGTAATTATGTGTTCCAAGTAATATTTTTTAATTCGGCTCTTAAAAGAATTCTCTCATTCAGGATGTTCTCTACTTAGGTAAGGGGAGAGAGATTTAAAAGATGAAATAAATATTGGTATTGGTGGTCTTTGCAAACTTCAGCACTATTAAAATAAAAATAAAATGGGCTCTTTAAGGAGAGGTAAAAACCCATCCACCGAGATATTATGATATAATGAGCGTAGATTGAAAAAAATACAAACAGCAAAATTTTTAATTCTAAAACTTACTCAGTTTTTCACAAGGTGTGACTTCGACTTAAAAAAGTGAACGGTCGAATAAGTTTGATTAAGATTTATAGTCTATCTGCCTAAAATGTAGTCGAATTATGCTCACGTTATAAAGAAATTTGGTAGGTTGTAACATGTGTAATTTAGCCACCGCGTCACATTTTCGCCACACGTCACGTTTACTTCCTTGCTGGACTGGGAGCGAAAGAAAAACATAGAATGTTCTAGCTGCCCTTCCTCTCAGGCATGCTGTAGAAGTCAGCAATATGGATTCGAGGGTAGCAGTGTATTGTAATTTAGGCGATGGGCAACCTGTCACTAAAGCGATACACATTACCATCTAAAATTGTCCTCAATATTCGTCAGACGTGGCGTAAAAGCTTCCACTAAGCGTTTTACGCTCTGCCTAAAATGCTGACTGGGAGCGAAAGAAAAACATAGAATGTGCCAACTGCATTTCCTCCCGATTTTCAGTATATTGCAATTTAGGCCTAACCATAACATAACCTGCCACTACAGCAATATATCTACAAATTTATCTTAAATAACCCTCATAACTTTGTCAGACGTGACGGAACGACATTTGTTTAGGTTGTTTACGTTCTGCCTACCCCATTAGGGATAAAGGCGTGATTATATGTATGTATGTATGTAGAACTGACTCACCCCTGAACTTCAGGATGCTCTCCCAGATGGAAGATGAAGCTCTGAGGAAGACTAGCGAGCGCGGCGCAAACCCACGCCACGGTCAAAGCTCTCTTCACGCGGGCTTCCCATGTTACGTTCAGTGGTTTCAGGATCGCGTAGTACCTAAAAATACACAATATTTTATGAAACACTTAAAAAAACAATCTTATTCACCATCAACTGACTGAAAATTTGCGACTCTACGGCCCGTATTAATAAACAGCACTCGAGTCTGACAATAAAACAGAAATGTCATTTCAGTATAATGTGGCCTGTCAAATCCATTACTTAATATTGCTCTTAATCTTGAGATCGCTTTATAAATACGAGTCTACATCATTTAATATATAAACTTCACTTTGCAATTGCAATCATTATGTCGTGCATTCACCTAAAATAAAAATAGAATTGGTAAATAGAAATGTAATCAATACACAATGTAAGTTTGATGTTTATCACGAAATCAATTTAAAGCCTCTATGTATAAAACGCTTATTTGTGTTATGCCTTTCATGCTGACCTGGGAGCGAGAGAAAAACATAGAATGTGCCAGCTGCTGTAAAAACCAGCTAAGGGATTCGAGGCTTTCAGTATATTGTATATTTAGGCGATGGGCTTACAACCTGTCACTACAGCAATAACCCTACAAATCTATCTTAAATAACCCTCAAAACTTTGTCAGATGAGGTGAAACGATCTTTGTTTAGGTCGTATACGGTCTGCCTACCCCATTATGGATAAAGGCGTGATTATATTTATGTATTTATATTATTTGTGCATTGACCGTTGACCTTATAAGTTCTCGTTAACACTTATATGTAACTTAGGACAGCATACGAGTAGGTAATTTAAACTTCTTAATTAGTGGTCCATTTAAATGAAACCGAACTTAATTCTACTAAGCTCAGAGACTTTGTTCGAAAAGTAACTAACCTCTCTAATGACATTGAGAATTTAAAAATCCATTTTCAAGTAATTTAGTAACCAACTTGAATAACTATGTTGACAATTTCTCTAGAGTGGCTCCCAACTATTTTATCGATGAAAACTTTAATTGGCTTAGAGATTTTATTATTTTTAAGCTTTTATCGACGAAAATTTTAATTGGTTTAGAGATTTTATTATTTTTAAGCACATTTGCTATATTCGTTATCAATGATTCAAAGGAAAACAATGGTGTCTTCAGTTATGTTTTTTAATTTTTTAAGTTTCAAATCGATAGGATCTAGTGTTAATTTATACAATACAATATACTTTATTGCACAAAAACACAGAAATTACAATTTGCTAAAAATAAAAGTAGTACAATTGGCAGCCTTATTGTTAATGTAGCAATATCTTCCAGGCAACCAGGCAATAGGAAAGAGAGAAATAAGTATTGATTTGTTAATTGTAAGAAATTATTGTTATGAAAATAAGTCTTAGAAGTAATGTACTAATAAGAAATGTACAATATCTTGTTACTGTCCAACTTTCACTTCGATGATTAATTTATCAAAGAAGAGCAAATCAAATATTATTGAATATTTTCCTTTTTTAAATCTTTTAGCAATTCATAGCGTTGTTCGGATTCTTTCTTGATAAGAAAATGTTTGAGGAATCCGTGCAAAATAATGGCATCAATATTTTTTTGTAATTTTTGCCAAGGTCACCCTTAGTGAGGGCTTTGATCTTCAAGGAATAATGTAGGTACTATAGGTACAAAGCTGTGAGCTAAAACAAGTGATGGTGTTACTTGTTCCTCCTTCTTTTCTATTCGATTAATTAATTATGTTGTTTAATTGAATAGGTAACTTTTTAAATTAATCAAGACCGTGTTTTGTTTCAAGTCTAGCTTTAAACACAGACTACATACAGACATGCATACATGTAATCACGCCTTTATCCCTAATGGAGTAGGCAGAGCGTAAACGACCTAAACAAAGGTCGTTCTGCCACGTCTGACAAAGTTTTAAGGGTTATTTAAGATAGATTTGTAGGTATATTGCTGTAGTGACAGATTGTGAGCCCATCGTCTAAATTGCAATATACGTACTGAAACCCTCGGATCCCTTAGCTGGTAATTACAGCATGCCTGGGAGGAAATGCAGCTGGAACATTCTATGTGTTTCACGAAAACACAGACTACTTATAAGCGCGGCGGGCGCCCTTAAAATTTTCAAGTTCAACTTCATACCAGTCAAGCCTGTAAGCCAGTAAGTGATAGAAACATATTTTTCGAAAGACAAGTCTGGTCGAAAAGATTTCTTTGAAATCCGCGCACTTATCGTTTTTAATAACATAGTTATTTCAAACATGGCGGAGAAATAGTATAAGCGTGAGGCCAGCCTTATTAAGTGAGTAAACTCCTTCTATTTGTAATGGAGATATTTGCTTTGGTATAAAACAAAGCTTTATTATTTATCTCATCTCACTATTTACTTAATGTGAACCTGCAGCTGATTATTCCCATGTTTAAATATGCATAATTTGAACATGCACTCAACATCACTACATAGTATAAAACAAAGTCGCTTTCTCTGTCCCTTATCCCTATGTATGCTTAGATCTTTAAAACTACGCAACGGATTTTGATGCGGTTTCTTTTAATTGTTAGAGTGATTCAAGAGGAAGGTTTATATGTATAATACATGCAAAATATAGTTGAGAAACACTGATGATATCCGTGCGAAGCCGGGGCGGGTCGCTAGTTTATTATATGGAGTGAAATAAGATCTATTTGAATGAAAATAGTAGGTACTTACATGAACTCAAATTCAATTTTAGTTTCGTCTAAGTCTGATGAAAATAAGATTGGGTACGTACGATATAACAAAATTATAATTTATTTGGCTTGTTGTGAATTCTCACAACTTTATTAAGCATATTCATATTCACATGAGATCAATATCAGATACTAACTACATCTTTGTCAGTCACTAATAAAAATATGATTCAAATTCTTTGGGATTTATGGTGATGAAATCGGTTTTTTGATAAAAAAAAACAGGATTTTGGTTAAAACCCGGACTTTGACAAAACAGTTAATTTGATCAATCAATTTTCGGTTTTATGATAAATTGGTTGTTATTTATATATGAATGAAAATATAGAGCCCGATGGTGTAGTGGATAGGGCCGCTGGCTTTTGAGCGGGAGGTCGTGGTTCAAATCCCACCACGTACCAATGTGTTTTTCGGTTTTCGAATTTCAAATGTATGTTAAACCGTTGGTCCCGGTTAATATCGTTAAATACCGTAGATATTAGCCGTTAAGCCATTTCAGAGGCCAGTGCTAAGCATTTACGGCTTGAAAAAGTCTGACCTAATCTAGGATTGGGTCTGGTTTCCCTTCTCCTTTGCGGAAATTAGATGGCAGTCGTTCTGTGTAAAAACCAGTACTCTAGTTCAATCCCCTAGATTAGGAAGCCGACCCCGTAAGATATGGGATAAGGCTAGGGAGATGAAGATTTATATATGAATAAAACAATAGAGACATATTTCAGTATCTTTTTGTCTTAATTTTCTATAGTACCTAACCAAAATTGGTTTTCTTTCTACTAAATATGGTAGCATATTGATTAAATCACAAAACCGAAAATTCATTGCTCAAAACCCGGACTTTGACAAAATACTAATTAGTCGATAAAAAACTGGATGGAATTTTCTAGACTTTGTAAAAAACCGTTCTTTGAAAAAGTCTACATTTTTCTTTAAAAAAAATACCAGTAGGTAGGTACCAGTAGCCAAAGTCCAGGTTATAATCAAAAAAGTTTGTGATAAAAAAACCGATATCATCATAATCTTGCGACAGATACAACTATCCGAAAATCTATAGTGTACTTGTGTTTGTATGTGTATTTGTGTTTACAAAAATATTGTAACCAGCTATAAGAAAAGTGTCGCTTTCCCCTTCGTACTCAGCAAATTATCACGCAGCCCAGCAAATGTCCTGTGACTAGGATTCCAGGGCTTGGCAGATATTTTATTCGATATAAAGCTTACCGGTCTATGGCTATGCAGATGAGCACGAAACTGAGAGGTAGAGCCCGAAGGTCATCGTGAACATCATCAACCAGCACATCAGATCCCTGGCCTGTATACTGCACGGTGGTCAGCACGCTCTATCCAGTTAGTAACTCACCGGTCGATAGCTATGCAGATAAGCACGAAACTAGAGAGGTAGAGGCCGAAGGTCCTTGTGAACATCATCAGGCGACACATGAAGTCTCCAGCAAGCCACTGCACGGTGCCCGCCCACGCTATCTCCAGGGGCATCATTAGGAATGTCACCTGCAAATAAAATACATATTTTAGAAATTGTATACCAAATTTTTCTTCTGCTTATCGAGTGGATTCTCGAGTCGAACAACGACCCCATGAATCAGAGTTTTCAAACCGCCTAGTAGCATAACTATCAGGCCTCTGACATGGTTTGATTAACGACCACTATCAAAGACCGCGACCGGGACCGACGGCTTAACGTGGCCTTCGAAGCACGGAATGCTTTTATTTTTTGGACAATCAGGTGATTCAGCCTGTAATGTCCTAACCAAACTGGGGAAAACCTCACAAACTGATAAATTGACAAATATTAACTTTGTGTCTCCCTCCTGGGAATCGAACACTGGACCTCCGGATCGTAAGCCCATGGCTCTGACCACTAGACCACGGAGGCAGTTATACCCAATAATAAAGACTGTGGAGTCTTGAAGGATTCGCCGAGACCAGGCATGTGTGTTGAGGTTCTGGAGTCGCGCCTCCGGGTGAGATTCAACTCGTTCGTGGTGCGGGTCCCAACTGTAGGTACAGGCATCTTCACCTTGCCGGAGTTTTGGCCGAAAGGACTTGTGTTTCGCCGTTTCTGCACAACTCTTGAGTCAGCAAAGCTTACTATGTATGTTTATGTTATTGGTTTTAGGTTTAATTCATTTGTAATGTATTTATAGTATTGTACGTATAATTTTTAGCTAGCGCTGTCACTTTCTTAACTTTGACATAATAACAGGGTAGCAAATAAACACATGACTTTGACATTCCTTATTTGACGTAAGACGCTTTAAATAAGAATTGAGCACAGAGTATGCTCTCTTATTTTACGTCATTTAAGCAGTCTTATGTCAGATTAGGAATGTCAAAGTCATGTGTTCATTTGCACCCTGTTCTTATATCAAAGTTAAGAAAATGACAGCTCTAGCTAAGAATTAGTTAAGAAATAGTGCGTCCTGAATTGCCGCCATTGTATAGTATTGTAAGTATCTGATATAGGCCGCCTAGTTGCCTGAAATAAAACAATAAATAAAGAAATAAAATCATATTGGTAAACTATTGCGGTAACAAAGTGGAACGCTAAGAAAATTCGCGTTGAATTTGAATTACATAAATATAATTAATTGTTAAAAAAACACTAGTTTTGTTTAGGGTATATGTTTGTATATAAATAGCTATAAGTTTTTTTTTTGATTATGTATATAATTGGAAGTATTTATTTATTTCTTGTTTATTTTTATGTAAAATATTTACATTATATAAGTATTTAGGTTAGGACAGGCAGAATACACAAGTCGATGAGTTTCCTTTTGAGTGAAATGGGCAAATCGCCCTTCATAAATAAATAAATAAATATATTCACGCCCTTCATAAATGCTTTTAACACAAACATGGTCTCTAACCGAGGGTCAAAAGTCCAAGTCAAAGTTTGTAAAAAGAACGGACAGGGTCCGAAACACTACGCTTCGAGCCAAGACGGGCATAGCTGACGTAGGCTTCAAAACCGCCAAGCTAAAGTGGGATTGGGCCGGGCATGTTTGTCGGATGCACCCAGGTCGATGGGCAAAGATCGTCACAGAAAATTGGGTACCTCAAGGCGGATTTGGGCGATGAGGTAGACCCCGGAAAAGATGGCGTGACGATCTCGACGCCTATCAAAAGAAAGATAGGACTGAGGTTGCATTGGACCGTAATGAGTGGAAGACCGCGGGGGAGGCCTTTGCCCAGCAGTGGGATCTAGTAGGCTAGCTATAATATAATAATAATAAGTATTTTACAGTAGTATTATTTTATTGATAGGTATTAAAATTTGTGCACGTTTTATCCGCGTATCGTTAAAATTATCAGTTCTGTAGGTCTGCCGTAAGAAATTTCTTTTTAGAAATAAGCAGTGCCTGTTGTGTCTTTGTTTTTTATGTCCTGTGTTTATGATGTTTTTTGTGTACAATTGTTAATTAGAAAAACACGCTTTTATAAATGCACGTAAGAACCAAAAAAAATGGTGTGTTATAACCTCGAATTTTAATCGTGGTTAAGGTTCATTACAAGACCATTTTAACAAGTCTAAACACGGATATGATGCGATGTTCCATCATAAAGTTCCAGTTCATATATTCTGGCTCCATCATCAGATCAGTTCCACAGTACCATTATTATTGTGTTGTCATCAGAACTACATACAGCTGCCAATTTTCATGATGCAACGATCCTTGGAAAATGGTTAAATTAGTAACCTTAGATTCGATTACATAGTTACATATATGTTATTAGGTCGACCTGCGACTTAATAAAAGCGTGTTAAAAAGATAAACATTTATGGCTGTTAAAATAAGAATGTAATCTCTACCAGTCTTTCAAAGGACTCTAAATAGGTACCTATTTAATTCATTATACGTATACATTACAATTAAGACGCTCTAACTTCTGAAGTATAATTAATTTGAGTTTGCGAAACCACAATAAGTTCACGGCACGACTTAACTTGATTTTTGAAGTGACAGAATTATAATAAGTCCGGCTATACTATATCCTTTTCTGTTCGCTAAAGACGGAAAATGACGGGTAGGGTTTTATTTTAGTTAAATCTGGTTCTTCTATGCTGGACTGGGAGTGAAAGAAAAACATAGATGTGCCAGCTGCATTTCCTCCCGGGCATGCTGTAAAAACCAGCTAAGGGATCCAACTGTTTCTGTATATTGCAATTTATATTGCGAGGGGCTGACAACATGTCACTACAGCAATATACTTTTCAATAAATAAATAAATAAATAAATAAATACCTACAAATCTATCTTAGATAACCCTCAAAACTTTGTCAGACGTGGCGGAACGTCCTTTGTTTAGGTCATTCACGCTCTGCCTTCCCTATTAGGGATTGAGGCGTGATTATATGTATGTAAATCTATTTTATGCCAAATCTTTGCCAATAAGTGATGGATAGGTTACAGTGCCCGATGACAAATTACTGGACTGCAAGTACCTACATTTGCTCCTGATTTTTACTAAAAAAGATAAGTGTTCTTTTTATTTAATGGTGTATTGTTTGCGGAACCCTCTTTCTGGTCGTTCCCTCAATGCTGAGATCGTGACTGAAAGTCAATCTTCTCCACTGGGTCCGGTTCTGTGCCAGATGTACCGCTCCCTGTATCTGGCTTTCAGTCACCTCATTGAGTTGGTCCACCCATCTAGCTGGCGCTCTTCCTCTAGCGCGCTTCCCTTCCATTTGTCCGAGAATGATCAGTTTCTCCAGGCTGCGAAATGAGGATTGCATTGCAAAGAAACTCCGGATCGTTTTCTGGCACGTAGTCAGCAGGCGCTTGGCGACCTTCAGCTCTTCGAGGATTCTCATAGCTGAAGCTGTTCTTACGGAACCCTACATGTGTCCAAAACGGTCTTAACCATATTTTTCTCAATCAATAACTAGATAAACTTATCGATATTAACGTATAACTTGGTAACTCAAAATCCACAAGGGTAATCAAGAGATATATCACATAACTAAAGTAATTAACTAGGTGTTTTGACTAGTCGCTAGAATTAGAACAGAGAATTTCTGCTATATTTTCTCATAGCAACGGAATTTCAGTGTTATAAGAAAATATATAGCAGAACTTTTACGTTTTTAGGGTTCCGTACCCAAAGGGTAATCTTCTTCTTCTGTCGAGTGGGTATCGAGTCTATGGACCCGATGAACCCTGGTGTCAGAGTTTTTAAACCGCCTAGTAGCACAACTATCAGGCCTATGACATTGTTATGTGTAACGACCACTATCAAAGACAGAGACCGGGACCGACGGCTTAACGTGCCCTCCGAAGCACGAAATCTTTTTTCTTTTCGGACAATCAGGTGATTCAGCCTGCAATACCCTACCCAAACTGGGGAAAAATTCACAAAGTGACAAATTCTCAAATATAAACTTTGTGTTTTACCCCCTGGGAATCGAACCCAGGACCTCCGGATCGGGAGCCCATGGCACTAGCCACTAGACCACAGAGGCAGTTTAAGTTTAGTTTAGTCAAAGGGTAATAGAACTCTATCACATAATATGAAAGAAAGAAATAATATTTTCGCCTCGGGCAGGACTCGAACCTGCGACTCTGGAATAGTGGGAGTGACGAATTTATCACAGCCTTTGTTATGTCATAGCGTCATAAAATAGCATTGTGAGTGGTAAAAATCTTCAAAAATAAAACTCTTTGTGTGTGTGAAAATGGCAGTTGGCTAGTATATGAAATCGATTAAAAAGTAGTCTTTTATTTAGAGCTGTTTTTGTACAATTTAGTACTTAAGAAATAAAAATTTGTACTTTAATGGAGAAAAAACAAAAATAAGGCCCAACTGGGGCCTGACGTCAAAATTTGTCAGTTGGCAATGAAAATATCTGTAACCATACACAGTTGTTAATATATATGAGAAAGTTCTAGAGCTGATTTTGTATCCTAGGAAAAACTAGTTGAAACTTACCTAGGACATCATGGTAAAGTTTTAAATCCAAAAACGTTTCGATACATTAAATCGCCTGAAATTTGTACCAATGTACAAGTAAGCGTTATTGTTTTTTATGTACTAGTAAGTGATTTGAACTGCCTCCGTGGTCTAGTGGTCAGAGCCATGGGCTCACGATCTGGAGGTCCTGGGTTCGATTCCTAGGGACACAAAGTCGATATTTGTCAATTTATCGCTTTGTGAGATTTTCCCCGGTTTTGTTAGGACAATGCAGGCCGAATCACCTGATTGTCTGGAAGAAAAAAGATTCCGTGCTTCGGAGGGCACGTTAAGCCGTCGGTCCCGGTCGCTGTCTTTGATAGTGGTCGTTACACAAACCATGTCAGAGGCCTATTAGCTATGCTAACCACCTATTAGCTGTGCAAAACCACCTATTAACTGTGCTAATAGGTGGTTTAAAAACTCAGACACCAGGGTTCATCGGTTCGATTGAATTGATACCCACACGACAGAAGAAGAAGTGATTTGATGTCCCAATCTTCTTTTTTAATTTAAAACTTTTCTATAATGTCTTACGTAATTTTCAATTGCTTTTTCTTGGGGTACAAAATCAGCTCCTAAACTTTCTCATACATTATAACTAGCGACCCGCCCCGGCTTCGCACGGAAATCATCAGTGTTCCTCTACTATATTATGCATGTATTATACATATAAACCTTTCTCTTGAATCACTCTAACAATTAAAAGAAACCGCATCAAAATCCGTTGCGTAGTTTTAAAGATCTAAGCATACATAGGGATATAGAGACAGAGAAAGCGACTTCGTTATATACTATGTAGTGATTAACAACTGTGTACAATTACAACTGCCATTATGACGACAGGGCCGCAGTTGGCTTTTATGTTTGATTCGACTTCATGTCCATTGAGGCACATTTTTTATTTCTTAGGTACTATAAAGTACAAGAGCAGCACTAAATAATAGACTACTTTTCAATCGATTTCATGTCTGGCCAACAGTCATTTTGAAAAACACGAACTCTATCACTTCTCCTCTACTGATCGTCACTACGACAGAAATATTCAAACGTATGAATAGGCGGTATGCCAAAAAGCTTTAATCTGTCTCAATTACAAAATGGGACAAATTGAAACAAAAAACCGAAAGGAAAAAACTTATCGACCGTACTACAACCTAGGTACCGTCTTTTCTTTGTCACAGGGCTGTAGCTTTTAAACCGTTAAAAAAAACTAGAATCTTTTAAAGAATACGTGTTACCAAAAATTACATACATATAATCACGCCTTTATCCCCAAAGGGGTAGGCAGAGCGTAAACGACCTAAACAAAGGTCGTTCCGCCACGTCTGACAAAGTTTTGAGGATTATTTAAGATAGATTTGTAGGTATACTGCTGTAGTGCTTGGTTGTCAGCCCATCGCCTAACTACAATATACTGTACCGCCTAATTACAATATACTGTAACCCTCGGATCCCTCAGCTGATTTTTACAGCTTGCCCGGGAGGAAATGCGGCTGGCACAATATGGCACAGAACTGGGAGCGAGAGAAAAACATAGAATGTATCAGCTGCTTTTCCTCCCAGGCATGCTGTAAAAACAGCTAAGGGATCTGAGGGTTTTCGTATATTGCAATTTAGGCGATGGGCTGATAACCTGCCACTACAGCAATATATCTACAAATTTATCTTAAATAACCCTCAAAACTTTGTCAGACGTGGCGAATGACCTTTGTTTAGGTCGATTACGCTCTGCCTATCCCATTAGGGATAAAGGCGTGATTATATGTATGTATGTACATTTTTTTTTTTTTTTTCGCTCCCAGTCCAGCATGGAAGAACCAAAAATTATATTTACAAAAAAACAAAATACAAGTGACGTATGTCCATAAATTAATCTTTTTTAACCACAGTGGTACAGAACCCTCTAGGTGCGTAACCGATACGCATTTTACCGGTTTATTATCATTTTCAATGGGTATCTGCCTAAATGATAGAGACGGAAAAGCAATTAGCTGGACATCCTCTGACATTGCTTACTACTCGTACATACATACATATAATAACGCCTTTATCCCTAATGGGGGTAGGTAGAGCGTAAACGACCTAAACAAAGGTCGTTCCGCCACGTCTGACAAAGTTTTGAGGATTATTTAAGATAGATTTGTAGGTATATTGCTGTAGTGACAGGTTGTCAGCCTATCGTCTAAATTGCAATATACAAAAACCCTCGGATCCCTAAGCTGACTTTACAGTATGCCAGGAGGAAATGCAGCTGGCACATTCTATGTTTTTCTCTCGCTCCTAGTCCAGCATTGAAGTTACTACTTACTACTCGTATAGGCCTCAATTCCATATACTTATACAATTATGCCTCCGTATTCGATTCGGTTCGATTCTAGTTCCGATGGTGGGAACACAAGGTTGATATTTGTCAATTAATCACTTTGTGAGGTTTTCCCCAGTTTGGTTAGGGCATTGCAGTCTGAATCACCTGATTGTCCGAAAAGAAAAAGGATTCCGTGCTTCGGAAGGCACGTTAAGCCATCGGTTCCGGTCGCTGTCTTTACTTTACATATGTCATTCAAATTTTATTTAAATAGGCAGGTTTAATCTTTCTCTTTGTGACTTAATAAAGGTCTTCTAATTATAAAAATATTAATTAATAAAAATACTGTTCTCTTTCTCCTGAGAAAGGGTTGTTAAAGGTCTTTGACTCTATATCTACGTATATATATGTGTCGCAGGATTATGACTAAATTGGATTTTTTGATAGAAAAAAAACTAGGTTTTTGATCTAAACCCGGATTTTTACAAAATACTGGCCATAATCCAGAGAAACGTCTAGGATATTGACCAATTCATTTTCGGTTTTATGATAAGTCAAAAACGGTTTCTATTAAAACAATAGAAACATGAGATATTTCTTTTTGTTATAACTTTCCATAAAATTGGATTCCACAATTTTGGTTGTCATATTATGACCAATTTTAGTTATGTCATAATTATGACTAAGAGCGTTTTCTTCTAAATATTGTAGCATTTAGTCTATTAACTTGAGTTTTAATCAAAACCTGGACTTTAACAAAATACTGAACTATTCTACGGATTACGGCCAGTATTTTTTCAAAGTCCGGGTTTTCATGAAAATCCTAGTTATTTGATCAACGACCGATTTCATCATAATCCTGCGACATTTACGCCATGACGAGCAATTAACAGCAACATACGTATACACAATGCCGAGTAATTAATTTATTCGTAGATGATACTTTAAAACAAAAGATCGGAGTTCCAAATTATATTTTGTACTCATAGCAAAGTCATTAAACTCTGTTTTGAATTTCTGCTTGACTTTACTGGAATTTACCCAATCACTGGTGATTATCAATGTTTGAAAGTTTGAAACTAACGAGCAAATACAAGGTGGAATAGGTAGTATTAAGTGAGTATATCGTTGGCTATTCAGCGTGGAAACGCCGCCGGCGTTATGAGTAAATTTCCTTCGGGTACGATGCGGGGCGGACTTTTGCGCAAGTGGAATTTCTGTTTTTTTTTAGTTATTAATATTGTTTTAAATTAATTATATTTGTTAAATTTCATTAATGTAATTAGACGAAGCTTACAGTGAATTTTATGTATCCTGTATTGCATGGTTTTGTATGAAATTATTGTTGTTTTATGAATAAATTTATATATACCTACAAAAAAATCCCATAACGTGTGAATGTCCTCGTGATAACAAGAAACATCGGTCGAAATACGAATAGGTAGAAATATTTGGACTTCCCATAGTGAATCAATAAGATGATAGTCAATATTGTAAGCAGATAAATTAATTATTCTGTATCTACCTACCTGTACTATCATGTAGGCTTTATACAGTGTGCCTAGTTCATACATATATACATATAATCACGCCTTAATCCCTAATGGGGTAGGCAGAGCGTAAACGACCCAAACAAAGGTCGTTCCGCGACGTCTGACAAAGTTTTGAGGGTTATTTAAGATAGATTTGTAAGTATATTGCTGTAGTGACAGGTTGTCAGCCCATCGCGCAAATTACAATATACTGAAACCCTCGGATCCCTTAGCTGATTTTTACAGCATGCCCGGGAGGAAATGCACCTGGCACATTCTATATTTTTCTCTCGCTCCCAGGCCAGCATGGAAGAAAAGTGCCTAGTTCACTTGTATCAAATACTCTAAAGGTGCAGCGTGGTGCGTTATTAAAACTGAACCACTTTTGCCAATCAAGATGCGCATTAAAATCCTAGCATTTATATTAACTTGTCTTCTATGGGATGCTCAAAATTTTTGACGTTTTTCTGTTACTAGTCTTCTTCTGTCGAGTGGGTATCGAGTCTATCGACCCGATGAACCCTGATGTCAGAGTTTTAAACCACCTAGTATCACAACTATCAGGCCTCTGACATGGTTTTAAGTAACGACAACTATCAAAGACAGCGACCGGGACCGACGGCTTAACGTGCCCTCTGAAGCAAGAAATCTTTTTCTTTTTCGGACAATCAGGTGATTCAGCCTGCAATGTCCTAACCAAACTGGGGAAAAATTCACAAACTGATAAATTCTCAAATATCAACTTTGTGTTTCCCCCCTGATAATCGAAACCAAGGACCTCCGGATCGGGAGTCCATGGCACTAGCCACTAGACCACGGAGGCAGTGTTACCAGTAAACGAACACATTGTACCTACTCTGTGCAGGGTCCTAGGTTAGGCTTGGTTTGTTCAAACATCTCTTGGGTCAACTAGGTTATTAATAAATATCTCAGATGTCAACATACATATAATCACGCCTTAATCCCTAATGGGATAAGCAAAGCGTAAACAACCTAAACTGAGGTCGTTACGCCATGTCTGACAAAGTTTTGAGGGTTATTTAAGATAAATTTGTGATAGGTTCTCAACCCTTCGACAATTACAATATACTGAAACCCTCGGATCCCTTAGCTGGTATTTACAGCATGCCCGGGAGGAAAGCAGCTGGCACATTCTATGTTTTTCTCTCGCTCCCAGGCCAGTATGGAAGAAGATTTGATAATCTTTCCTATATTTAATCTGACAAAGATTCTGGAAAACGGACATAACAATCCACAAGAGACTCGATTCAAATTCAAATTCAATATTCTTTATTGCTAGTCACAGGTGGTAAAGATATTAAATACATTTTTATGGTAATATCACCTTAACTTACTTAGTATCGGCATGCAATAATAATAATTAAACAAATGTCGTACAGTTAATAATTTCATTAAATTATAAAGTCAGATCATTAAAGTTTTCATTATAAAAAAATATACATACATATAATCCTCACTGGGGCGCCTTTATCTCCAATGGGGTAGCCAGAGCGTAAACGACCCAAACAAAGGTCGTTCCGCCACGTGTGACAAAGTTGTGAGGGTTATTTATAGATTTGTATGTATATTGCTGTAGTGACAGGTTGTCAGCCTATCGCCTAAATTACAATATGCAGAAACCTTCGGATCGCTTAGCTGATTTTTACAGCATGCCCAGGAGGAAAAACAGCTGGCACATTCTATGTTTTTTCTCGATCCCAGTCCAGCATGCATGTAAAAAAATATATACTTCTTCTTCTTAGCGAGTGGATTCTCTATACTATAATAACATTTCTTCGTCAAAAAATTGTGCAATTTGGATTTAAATAATCAAATTCTTTTAAAGAGTCAGGTATCTTCACTACATAGTATAAAAATATAAAAGTCGGTTTCTCTGTCTCTATATGTATGCTTAGATCTTTTAATCTAAGCAACGCATTTTGATGCGGTTTATTTTAATGGATAGAGTGATTCAAGATGAAGGTTTATATGTATAATACATGCATAATATAGTAGAGAAACACTCATAATTTCCGTGCGAAGCCGCGGGCCGCTAGTATTTAATAATTTTGTTGCCATCGCTAGAGCTATATTTGTATAAAAGACCATGTTAGGACGGTGTTGGTGATAGACCTCGTTTTTTTTGTATTCTTGGACGTCTGCCCTCGACCACCCTAAAAGAATTTAAATTAGCTTTGACGAATAGCAGATTCATGATTTATTTGTTAGATAACTTGTTAATTAATCGTATAATTAATTGGAGTATCAGTCAAAGGCGGTAAGTAACAGCAATTTATCGAATCACAATAAAGAAAGAAGTCTTTTAATTAATTGCAAATTGGACGCTTTGGCGTAAGTATTTCAAAAGTTGTCACAACTTTAAAAGATGAATCAGTCAAATGAACATACATACATATAGTCACGCCTTTATCCCTAATGGGGTAGGCAAAGCGTAAAAAACCTAAACAAAAGGTCGTTCCGCCACGTCTGACAAAGTTTTGAGGGTTATTTAAGATAGATTTGTATATTGCTGTAGTGAAAGGTTAGTGACAGGTCAAATGAACATACCCGTTAAACATACAAGTGAGTAGTCGTTGATTTATCAGTTTAAAGATGAAAAGCAAGTTTAGTAACCATCTTCTAAAAGGGACAGATTTGTCATTTGATTAGACTACATTATTGTACCTAAGTATATTAAATTTTGTACTAAGGTATTCTAAATATACAATTTTAACATGTAAAAAAATATTATAGTATTTTTATATCTTATCTAAATCTTAATAAATAGGAGGTTTAAAATAAACATACTTACTTACATAAATCACGCCTTTATCTCTTACGGGGTAGGCAGACCGTTTAACGCCTCGTAAAAGGCGCTTTCGCCACGTCTGACAAAAATTAAGGGCAAATTTTAGATTGTAACGATTTGAATTGCTGTAGTGACAGGTTGTCAGCCCATCGCCTAAATTACAATACACTGTAACCCTCAAATCCCTTTTGTTGACTTTTACAGCATGCCCGGGAGGAAGGGCAGCTGGAACATTCTATGTTTTTCTATCTCTCCCAGTTCAGCATGGAAGAAATTATTATATATTATTATACCTATATTAAATTTTGTACTGAGGCATTCTAAATATGCAATTTTAACATATAAAAATATATTGTAGTATTTTTATACCTTATCTAAATCTGAATAAATAGTGGGTTTAAAATAAAATAGAATAAAATGACAATAGAATTGATAAAATAGCACTTTGAGTGCGAAAATCCTCAAAAATATAGGGTTGTTCTTCTTGCTGGATACAGCAATAGCAGCATCGATAGATGATACCTAGTATTAATA
The DNA here is from genome assembly GCA_949820665.1 of Scrobipalpa costella. Lineage (NCBI taxonomy): Eukaryota > Metazoa > Arthropoda > Insecta > Lepidoptera > Gelechiidae > Scrobipalpa > Scrobipalpa costella. Next base: position 13,311,213 of record OX463312.1, read on the forward strand.
TTTTTGAACTTAGTGTCATTATTACTGTTAGATACAGCGACTGGGTTTGATTCAAGTGAATTTTCCTAACCACACATTTGAATAAGAAATATAGGCTCGTATTTTTTAAACGATCTCAACCTTGAGAGCAATATTAAGTATGGATTTGACAGGCCAGTTTGTACTGAAATGACATTTCTGATACAAACTCAAACCTGCTGTCACTCTTGAGAGCTGATTACAAATACGGCCCATAGTGTCTTCCCCATAGGCATCAAATCCGCGACCTCCGGATTGTAATCTCCATGGCTGAGACCACAAGACCACAGATTTGTGCGGTAAAATACTATCTAGTGATCTTATAACTTAGTAAGTACTTTGATGTTATTGGAAGACAAGAAATTCCATTTGATAGTTTGTGGGATATCCGTCCAACTGTTATAGTAGTTGCTGACTGACCTCCAATGACCTCATCCACCTTGTAATCGAGATTACAAACATCCAATCAAAGAAACGTAGTATTAAATTCCATTTATTTCGAAATCCTCTAGAATCTCGATGGTAACAATTCCATCAAAATGTAGGTACACTGCCCTTTAAACAACCATCGAGTACGGCTTAAGGCAATAAATTTGTCTGGGAATTGCAAATAGCAACACAGACCCATTAATTCTCAAAGACATTGTTTTGCTTTCAGGGGTGCTTAGGAGAAGGACCTACTATTATCAGAACTAAAATTGACGGCTAAATGAATTAAGGTGCGTTCACATTTGACTTACGCCACGTACGTGATGTGTGCTGATATGCGTTGCAGCTTCACACTAGGCTTACGCAACGTACGTCACCGTCGTACGCTAACGCGTCCGAGGACATGGGTGACGTCCGTTGACGCGTCATCTTACGCGACACACATCGCGTGTTTGCTTGTTTTGTTCGCTGTGCTATATAATACTTTATGTCTCACTCACTGACTATCTATCTCATCTCGTAGTCGAATACTTTTTCGCTCGCACACGGACTATCTATCACACATAGACGAATGACGCCATTCCTACGTCACCCACGTCTGTATACGTAGGCTAGCGCAATATTGCATCAGCGTACATCAACTGATGCATGATGACGCAACCTACGCAAGACATGCACTGGGATTTGGTTGCATCAGCGACGTCACGTAAAGCAAGTGTGAATGGATTTTTCATGCATTTCCTAAGAAAACTGTAGTCCCATTACGGCCATCAGCACATGTCACGTAAGTCTAATGTGAATGCACCTTTACACTATGCAAAACAGAGGATATACTAGTACCACGGAGGGGCTATACTTGTACCACGGAGGGGGGATGCAATTGCAAATTTTAGGTAGTTAGCAATAGAATAATTTATTTAAGGTATTTAAAACGTCATTTTCTTTTCGTTAAATGCCGAGTTCTCCTCACTTGCATTGACTATTCATCAAAATTTTCGTAAATAGTCGTATGCCCTGCTCACTTCGCTCCCATATTGTATTGATTCGGCTTCAGTTAAACGACGGGCTCACTTCGCTCGTGAAACGTATTGATTCATTCGCTCTTTTCTTTAGAGAAGTGTCGCGGTCGCTTCGCTCGCGTAACGTATTGATTCATTCCTCTTTGGAGTAGTGCCACAGAATTAATAGTGCCGCGGTAGCTTCACACGTAACGCATTGCTTTAACCTGCGTGGTACGCTGCGCTTGCTTCACTAGCGTAACTTTTTGATTCTACCTCATTTAACTAAATCTCGCGCTCGCTTCGCTCACGAAATGTATTGATTTGACTTTCGTAGGGCGTCGCGAGCTCTTTACTCGCGTAACGTATTAATTCGGCATTGGTTAAATGTCGCGCTTGCTTCACTTACGTAAAAATAACTTACCAAAAGGTCGGCCACAGCTAAATGCATCAACAGTACGTCCAGTCTACTCGCTCTCTTCGCGCGTCGTCTCTTCACCAGTTGCGTGAGCACGGTGAGGTTGCCCGTCGCAGAGACCACCATCAGCACGCTGTACACGGTGATTATGACCACGTGCCCGTGGTTGAACCTGGCAAACGAAGCGGATGTTAACTGCCTCCGTGGTCTACTGGTCAGAGTCATGGGCTCACGATCCGGAGGTCCTGGGTTCGATTCCCGGGTGGGGAACACAGAGTTGATATTATTAAGTTTGGGTAAGACAATGCAGGGCAATTCTCCTGATTATCTGGAAGAAAATAGATTCCGTGATTCGGAGGGCACGTTAAGCCGTCGGTCCCGGTCGCTGTCTTTGATAGTGATCGTTACACAAACCATTTCAGAGGCCTATTAGCATAAACTCTGACACTAGGGCTCATCGGGTTGATTGACTCGATACCCACACGACAGAAGAAGAAACCTAATCTGAACAAAATGCGCCGTTTATATTGCACATCAAATTGAAAAGAGACAGTGACGTTCGCTTGCCAGACGGTGTACAAATGCGATAGAGATAACTCTAGTTATAAGTCCAAACTTAGCAAAATTGCAATTGCTATGTTCCCATTGCCAAACAGAAATAGAATCAAGGTCTTACGACGTACAAACTGTGCATTTTTATTATTTTGTATTTTTTTTTTCATTGTTGATATTTTACTACTTTTACCTCATATCCAACGGTAGCTCGTTGGAGGTGTTCAGATGTGTCCAATTGTGCTGGGACACGCCTCCCGGCCCCGCAATCTTCTCATCCATACTACTGTCCGCAGACATGGCTGCTGATTTCTCTACACTGTGGTCATCATCCTTGTTATTTTAGTATGCGTCTGAAACAAAGATAAATAATATTTCGGTCTAATTTGATCTTCTTTAAAAGTAAATTATTATTGGGGATTTGAACTTGAAAAGTTGTAAACACATTAAAAGCGTAGGTAGTGGGAAAATCTTGAAATAAATTCTGGCCGACCTTCGAAACGCCTACGAAATTTTGAGATCTCTACAGTCCCGTAGCATCTCGTAGGAGTGACCTTGCGTAGCACTAAAGCGTAGCAATTACTTAAAGATTTGCAAGAGCAATAAATATTATCGTACCGTAGTTTCATCTAAAGATTAATAAGTAAATTTGATAATAGGAATTCTAAAAAAGAAAACACTATCTGTGGCTCGTATGTAAATCGAGTTTAGAGTTCGTATCAAAAATGTTATATCACTGCCAAATAACAGAAATATCGATTAACATCATGTTTCAAATTTCTATTCAATAGTCTTTTAATTCATTCATTAATTTCATTACAAGTTCAAACGCAATCAAAAATTCTAACACATAATTATAAAATAAAAAATTAGATATAAATCCGTCCGTTATATATTATTATTAATAATTATAATTTGTCGTCAACAAAGTTTTACCTCAGCTTAGTACACTATTAAATTGAGGTCAACATATAAATTGTAGAGTATATTTTTTGAGAATAACAAGGGATTGTGCCGGTAACTTGTCCTATTATCCACGTGTTTAGAAGAATACAAAGTAGGAAGTATGTACAGACTAGCAGATAATACAATTAAAACTACATTATCCAAAAGACTACTTTTTGCCACAGGAAAATATATTCTAGTCTAAACATTTACCATGCTGGACTGGGAGCGAGAGAAAAACATAAAATGTGCTACCTGCATTTCCTCCCGGGTATGCTGTAAAAACCGCTAATGAATCTGAGGGTTTCTGTATATTGCAATTTAGGCGATAGGCTGATAGCCTGTCACTACAGCAATATACCTACAAATCTATCTTAAATAACCCTCAAAATTTTGTCAGACGTGGCAGAACGACCTTCGTTTAGATCGTTCACGCTCTGCCTACCTCATTAGGGTTAGAGGCGTGATTTTATGTATATATATATACCGGGTGTAAAGCACAGCGTCCCGCAAACTGATAGGGATTGCTCAGGCATCGAAACTGAATAACTCTCACCAGGAAATTCTTTCAGGAGATGAAAACAAAATTAACCTTTCCATACAAAATGACCAAACTGATTTGACAATTTGTATGGAAAAGCATTTTTTTGTACAGCCTAAAAAATAAAATACTGATAGTTGTTCAGTTTCGTTGATTGAGCAACCTCTATCAGTTTGCGGGACGCTGTCCCTTACACGCCGTATGTAAGTAATTCTATCCGCAGAAAAAAACATTAGGCTGTGTAGGAGAAAACAAGTAATAGGTATAATTTTCTTAATCTCGGAAAGGCCTCTCAGCGTCAATTATTGGTTTATTATCAGGAATGTTCACGCTCCAAAACACACTTCATCAGGTATCCCAATAATTACATTAACCTATAAGGTAAGTAGATACATACATACATACAATCACGCCTTTATTCTTAATGGGTTAAGCAGAGCGTAAGCGACCTAAACAAAGGTCGTTCCGCCACGTCTGACAAAGTTTTGAGGGTTATTTAAAATAGATTTCCAGGTATATTGCTGTAGTGACAGGTTGTCAGCCCATCGCCTAAATTGCAATATACAGAAACCCTCAGATCCCTTAGCTGTTTTTTACAGCATGCCCAGGAGGAAAAGCACATTTTATGATTTTCTCTCACTTCCAGGCCAACATGGAAGTAATAATGTTCTTCAATGCTAAAATTGGAGCGATAATAAGACATGGAATGTTTCAGCTGCTTCTTTTCCTAGGCATATTGGAGCCTGAGATGGTGTAGTGGATAGGGCCGCTACCTCCTGAGCGGCAGGTCGTGGTTCGAATCCCACCACGTACCATTGTGTTCTTTGGTTTTCGAATTTCATAATATGTACGTTAATTCGGTGCTTTTTCCGTGCTTGACAAGGCACGTTAAGCCTTTGACCCCGGTTGATATAGTCTAATACCGTAGATAAGACATGTCAGAAACCAGTGCTAATCATTAGCGGCTTAAAAAATCTGACCTAATCTAGGATTGGGTCTGGTTTTTCTTCTGGGTTACGGACTTCAGATGGCAGTCGCCCTTCATAAAACCTAGTACCCTTATTTAATCCTCTAGATTAGGTAGATGACCCCGTCAGATACGGTATAAGGCTATGGAGATGATGGGATGATGATGATGACTGTACATATAAATAAAGAACTACGCCATACGGTTAAATAAATAAAGGAGAGCCAAGGGTTTTAGTGAAGATAACTATTGAAAGATTATCAGAAAATTGACAAATTTGAAAACTATTGCAAATTTGTCAATTTTCTGATAAGCATTTACTATACTGATACACATTTCCATCTGAAATCAATTCTCAGTGAGTGGGGGTGATAATGTATTTTACTAGTCTGTTACGTTCTACATGGATAAAAGCTTAATTATTTGTGTATATTCCTGTGTATATTGTTGACGAAAAATAATTTGAGCCGATTTGACATACGTTTGTCATATGATGTATATGTCAAAGAAATTCAAACTATCACACACAGATGCTGTCTTCCATGCTGGACTGGGAGCTAGAACATAGAATTTGCCACTTGCATTTCCTCCCGGGCATGCTATAAAAACCAGCTAAGCGATCTGAAAGTTTCTGTATATGACAACCTGTCACCACAACAATATACCTTTAAATCTATCTTAAATGACCCACCCTCAAAACTTTGTTAGACGTGGCGAAACGACCTTTGTTTAGGTCGTTGACACTTTGCCCACCCCATTACTGATAAAGGCGTGATTATATGAATGTATACAGATGTAGTTTTTATCATTGCTTTTACTAGCTGTGTCTGTACACCAACATTCAGTGAAATATCCCGCGAGCTACTTGTCAGGTCGTCGGCGGCGCGGCGGGGTCAAACGGCTCGCAACTTCGACATCAAAGTTACAATCTTGGAGTCAAATAACTTAACGTCTTTGAAGAATATACTTGTACTTGTTATACTCAATAGCAGTTACAAGAGTGTTTATTTATTATTCGCTACTGTTATATGTATTAATAAACACGTAGTAAATAGAAAAACATGGAATGTATCAATTGCTACTCTTTCCGGGCGTAGGTACTGTAGAAGTTAGGAAACAAGAGCACAAGCAATATTTTTGAAGAATAGGACGATTGTTGAATAGTTTATAAAACATGAAAAATTAATGTCAGGTCGTTTTAGTGTACCTACCAATTATTATTATTTATTAACTGTTATTTATGTACCTTTTGTGGTAAAAATAGAAGAATGGTAATCATTCAATCAGTATACGCAATGGCCTCAGTACAAATTGTGCTGTCGCCTTTCTGTCTAATGTACAAATGCAATTGAGGTTACGACACGCTTGGCAATTTTCTTCAATTTTCCACCAGACGCTCAGCCCTGGATGTCAATCAAGCGGATTTGTGGATCATAAAGGCTTTTAAAAGACCAATATCGATACCTTCGCGATTTTCAAGAGACTCTCCAGACATTCGATGCGTTGAGATCGAGAAGAGAGCTCGCTCTTGAAAGCTCTTTTTTCAAAATTGTGTAGAAGGTACAGGATGAACCACTTGTTAAAGTTACACAATGGGCTTAATTTTGGATGTTAAGGCTAACTTCCAGTCAATTTTATTATCTTTGACATAGTTTGACATTTAAATCGTTTCGAAATGCTTTTATTTCTTTGAAACCTTGTTTTATCTAACCACAATGTACTCGTAACATTAAAAAAACGCTAATTATTATTTCAATTTTAAAAAATCAAAGCTGTACGAGATAGTGTTCGGCGTAACCAAACGTGCCTACCTCAATGTACACGAAATAAAACTATACTATAAATGGACTGTATATTTATTGACGAAAAACTACTAACAAAACTATATAGAAAATACTGGCAACACTATGGAAAAGATTGGCACAAAATCTTAAATATTTATCAATTATACTATAAACGGCACTTCACACTTCTGTTATCACTATTAATCACTGTTATTTCCACTGTTATTCTTGTTCTTGCTGCTTTCGGAACTATTCGAAAACGGATACGAAACGGAAACTGTTTACGGAACTCTTTGTCGATAACTATAAACGAACTATCACGGAAACACTATACGAAACGATTACGGAACTGTTTGTCGATAACTATTTACGAACTGTCACGGAATCACTGTCACTGTTACTATACTGTTCACTTCACTATTTCTTCCCACTATTGGATCACTGATTCGAAACTGAATCTGAAAACTGTATGCTTGATGCGGCTCACGCAGCCGTTTATATACCCCAATCTCGGTAGTAAAGAATCTTCGGGAAACAGCTGGCAACTCTTTTCTCGAAATGACAAGTGTCTTCTGTAATGTTCGATCGAGATAGCTAAATACAAACTGTCACTGGTCAGAAAGGGATGGCGTTATATCGATTCTCGAATATTCTTGATCATACGTCAAGTTCGTAAAAAGACAAGAATAGAACACTATTGCTATCTCGTTCTATCACTCGCTCTGATTGGCTAATTTGAATTTGCCTCTTATTGGATGACAGCTCTCAATTGTGGCCATCCTAAAAAATACTCCTTATTTCTATGGGAATAAAAAATACAAAAATTAAATACATTTGCGCCGTCGCGAACATACTCCCGCCGTGCGAGGTCGGTTACGGCGTCGCATCTATTTAAGTGGAGCGACGGCTATCTCTTCGTGGAATACTGGAAGAACGACTAGCCGTTTTGTTGGTCTTCTCAAAACTCCACCTTTAGTTTGAACGTCAACTGCTCGAACTATTCCGTCTTGACCTGGATACATTTTAACAATTTTTCCGCGAGGCCATGTATTTCTGGGTAGATTTGAATCTGCGATTAATACTAAATCTCCTTCTTGTAACGGTTTCCCTTGGCCTCTGGGCTCCCGCCGGTATTGTAGTTCTGGAAGATACTCTTTTAACCACCTCTGCCAAAATATGTCTGCTAGTCTCTGTGCTTGTCTCCATTTATGACGAAGTTTTAGATCTCTGTCCGTGAACTGTCCCAACTGTACTATGCTACCTGATCCACCGATTAAAAAATGGTTTGGTGTCAAAGCTTCGTCGTCTTCTGGTGAAGTTGATACGTAAGTCAATGGTCTACTATTTACTGTGTATTCTGCTTCACAAAGTAGAGTTGCTAGTGTCTCTTCTTGTGGATGTTTGTCTTCTAAAACGCTGTAGAGTGCACTCTTTACTGATTTGACTAATCTTTCCCATGCTCCTCCCATAAATGGTGCACCAGGGGGAATGAACTTCCAGGTGATCCTATGATTTGCGGCTTCGGCATCTATTAAGGAGATGGTTGATCCATCATCAAGAAACGCATAAGTGTTCATTTCTCCTCGAGGACCTTTAATTGTAACAGGTATCATCTTCAGAAATGAGAATTGTCTCTCCTCAACAGCTGAATTCACGCGTTCTTCTATTCTGGGTGCGTTAGGTTCTTCATTCTTAACTGTATAATGTAGTAAAGGGTGATGGGTTCTTTCACATCCGTCTACTCTGCAGGGACGTGGTTCGCACTTGTGAGGTGGAGTTATTTTCTTAAGACAACGGAAGCATAGACGGTGTTCTTTTGCTAATTTTCATCTGTCGTTACTATTAGCATCTGAAAATTTCTGGCATCCCTTGGTTTCATGATTAGCCTGGCATAAGTCACAATATCTTGGGTTTCGAACTTCTTTCTGGTCTGAAGCTCGATAAATCCTGTCTTGTCTTCTGCCAGTATGTTGTGGACTGGGGCGGAATCGACTGAATTCTCTTTGTGGTTCGCTGCGATACGTTTCTTCTCTTCTGAATGTTTGGGGTCGGTACGATTCTCTTTTAAAGTCACTAAATCGGTGACGATCAAAATTTTCATTCTTGATACGTTCTGGAGACGCAAATCTTCCTACTTTTCGTGCTTCTTTTGCAATAAACTTGCCAAAGGTTCCTAAATGTGGCTCGTCGTCATCGTTTCTTTCTTCTATCAAATCCAACCATTTCGAACGTAGAGTCGGTGTTAACTTTTCTGTTAGGCTTTTAATAACATCGGGGTCGTAAAGGTAATGCTGGCGTTTAAGGGCTTCCAAAGTTGCAATAGCATTCTGGACTTTGCTGGCAAACAAGCAAATGTCATGTGGCGATTCTGTAGTCCTTTGCAGGTTCTTGAGGTTCTTTAGTTCGGAGCGTGCAATTGAATCTGGTCTTCCAAATCTGGTTTCAAGCGTGTCGAGTATTTTTTCAGGCTTACTGTTGGCAATTAGTTGGTAGCGCACGGCGTCTAGGGCTCTTCCTTTTAAGGACCGGCGCAGTCTTGCAGTGTTCTCAACGTCAGTGAAATATTTATCCGTTTCCAGGTAAGCAGCACGGTAGGCGAGCCAATCTTCGTGTGCTCCGTTAAAGAAAGGTAGCTCTGTTATATACCTTGGTACTGCTGCGGGTTGACCCGAGCGTGCTGCTTGGGCGATTGCTGTTGCTAAGTCAGTGAGGTCGATTTTCTGATTATCTTTGTCGTCTTCCTTTTTGCTATTTTCTGTTTTCTTCGCAGCGCACAGTTCTCTTTCTCTCATTAATCTGTCTTCGTAATAATTCAGTTGAATTTTGAAATCGTCGTCCTGTCTTCCATATTTTTCAGGGTTCTTTTCTTCATCTATATTTTTCTTGCTTTTCAATTCTTCAGGTATCTTCAGTTTTCTGTCTTGTTCAAACTTCTGGTCTTCCGACTTCACTCCTCTAAATGGTTCAGTCTTCATATCTTTAATCTTCTTTGTTATGGTCCTTTCTTTTTTCAGGTTATCTTGCTCTTGCTTAACCTTCATTTCTTCCTCTTCTTCATCTTCAAAATTCCAAGCAACATTAGGATTAGGAATATTGTACACCCATTCATGTGTCATTTGACCTCGGATTGACTGTTTGCTCAAAACGCTGACTTTTGATGACGAATCTTCTTCGTCTTCTAATTCTCTTATCTTCATTTCAATTGAAATTTTCTCACATCGTATTTTCGCTATATTTTCTTTTTCTTCTAATAACTCTTTTTGAAGTTGCAATTGAATACGTTCAGATCTCTTCGAATTCGAAGATACTTTAGTTTTCACAGACATGTCACGATGTTCCGCAAAGGATTTTTTACTCGCTGCTGTCTGTTCTTTCTCTACTTCTTCAGGCTGTGACAGCTGCGGTGGTTGCGGTTGCGGATCGACGACATCAGTTGATCGGTGCCCAGTCTCTTGCACCAGGCGCCGGGATGAAACTCCTGACATAGATCTTGTAACTGGCATATTGAAAATAATTTACTGTACGGAACACAAAAACTATCCTGTCCACGGAAACTATCTCTGTTCAATCACTGTTTTTGAGCACTAATTAACTGTCTATTTAAACAGTCTATAAACACTGTTTCACACATACGATACTGTCCAACCACGATATAATACGGTACTGTTCACGAAATAACACGAAATCTGTCACTATCACTACACGGAACACTGATACGGATCCGGCTCGAAGGACCATTATGTACGAGATAGTGTTCGGCGTAACCAAACGTGCCTACCTCAATGTACACGAAATAAAACTATACTATAAATGGACTGTATATTTATTGACGAAAAACTACTAACAAAACTATATAGAAAATACTGGCAACACTATGGAAAAGATTGGCACAAAATCTTAAATATTTATCAATTATACTATAAACGGCACTTCACACTTCTGTTATCACTATTAATCACTGTTATTTCCACTGTTATTCTTGTTCTTGCTGCTTTCGGAACTATTCGAAAACGGATACGAAACGGAAACTGTTTACGGAACTCTTTGTCGATAACTATAAACGAACTATCACGGAAACACTATACGAAACGATTACGGAACTGTTTGTCGATAACTATTTACGAACTGTCACGGAATCACTGTCACTGTTACTATACTGTTCACTTCACTATTTCTTCCCACTATTGGATCACTGATTCGAAACTGAATCTGAAAACTGTATGCTTGATGCGGCTCACGCAGCCGTTTATATACCCCAATCTCGGTAGTAAAGAATCTTCGGGAAACAGCTGGCAACTCTTTTCTCGAAATGACAAGTGTCTTCTGTAATGTTCGATCGAGATAGCTAAATACAAACTGTCACTGGTCAGAAAGGGATGGCGTTATATCGATTCTCGAATATTCTTGATCATACGTCAAGTTCGTAAAAAGACAAGAATAGAACACTATTGCTATCTCGTTCTATCACTCGCTCTGATTGGCTAATTTGAATTTGCCTCTTATTGGATGACAGCTCTCAATTGTGGCCATCCTAAAAAATACTCCTTATTTCTATGGGAATAAAAAATACAAAAATTAAATACATTTGCGCCGTCGCGAACAAAAGCCATATTGTTTTCTTTTTGCTTTAAACACATACAAATTAAATTAAATCTACAAATAGCTGAAATATTTATTTAAATTATCATTAGCGATATTATTTTGATAGCTTAGGATGATAAATGAAATAAAATCTGCTTTATCTCTTGTTGAGTATCTCTCTTTATTTTAATTTTAAGCTGAGTAAATGTTGACCTCATAATATAATCATTTTGCAAGTATTGATAGTAGTATTTTTATTAAAACGAGTTTGTTTATATAAAAATAAGTTGAAAAAGTAAGTCAATTTCGGATAAATTTAATGCAATTGAAATAGTGTATAATAATGAGGTTCAAATAAATAATGTTAATGAGTGATTTAAATTAGATAAAGTTGTCTTCAAAGGAGCGATGAGTAATCGAATTTGAGTCAGATAAGTAGGTACTAGGTATAAATCCCAGGAACCTAAGTACCCAGCAGACGTAAATCTAATTAATTAAATAGTAGTTTGTCGATAAAATATTTTTAAATTATAAGCATTGATCAGACGCAAGGAATGTTTTAAGTTGTTTTCTGACGTACACTATGCTTTGTTTTTTTTTATACTAGTTAATATTATAATATTTCTTCCATGCTGGACTGGGAAAAACATAGAATGTATCAACTGTATTTTCTCCCGGGCATGCTGTAAATACCAGCTAAGGGAACCGAGGGTTTCTGTATATTATAATTTAGGCGACGGGCTGACAACCTGTTACTACAGCAATATACCTACAAATCTATCTTAAATAACCCCTTAGAACTTTGTCAGATGAGGCGAAACGATTTTTGTTTATATCATTTAAGCTCTGCCAAACCCCATGAGGGAAAAAGGTGTGATTATATGTATGTATGTAACAAAGTATAGCCACTTTTTCAAGGAAAATAATTAATGAGCACGTATAATTACGGTGAAGAAAGCTAATATATAAAAATATTACATTGCAATGCAAGACTATTCTGTATGGAATTCCGTGCAAGAAAATGCTGTAGTAATTTCTCTGGCATTTTTGAGATATGGTTTCCCATTCCGACCCTTCTGGGAAACAACGTATTAATTTGTGAAATATAATGCTCGTCTTAGCATTTCATCTAATTTTATTTCCCTAGGGTTATACATAGCAACATCTCATAAGATTTTACAAGATTAAACGAAAACACTCGAGCAGATCTTAATAGTAATATTTTCGCAATACAGAACGATTTTATAAAAGAAAAACTTGGATCAAATTAGAATAGCTGTGAATCTTGAAAGCTTTGACATACATACATACATACATACATATAATCACGCCTTTATCCCTAATGGGGTAGGCAGAGCGTAAAAGACTTAAACAAAGTTCGTTCCGCCACGTCTGACTGAATATACTGAAACCCTTGGATCTCTTAGCTGGCTTTTACAGCATGGCCGGGAGGAAATGCAGCTGGCATATTCTATGTTTTTCTCTCTCTCCCAGTCCAGCATGGAAATAATGCAAGGCATGGATCCTTATTTTCATATTCTTATACTACCTATGTCAAAGTCTGAACTATTTAGCTTCCGTCAAAGACAAACCGTAGTTTGATTACTGGCAATATAGTACGTCCATGCCAATTCGTTTCATGCTGGACTGGGAGCGATAGAAAAGCATAGAATGTGCCAGCTGCATCTTCTCCCGGGCATGCTGTAGAAACCAGCTAGGGGATTCGAGGGTGTCAGTATATTGTAATTTAGGCGAAAGGCTGACAACCTGTCACTACAGCAACACACAGATCTATCTAAAATGACCCTCAATACTTGTCAAACGTGGCGCAACGACGTTTGTTTGGGATAAAGGCGTGATTATATGTATGTATGCCAATTCGTTTTAAATATATTGGAAAGTCACCTTTCCTGTGTTCTTTCATCGACAAATAGAGAATAGCGAATCTTCCAGGCATTTTCGTTTTTATTTTAATGTCTCAAATAATTTTATTGGATTAATAACAAAAGAAGACAAACACACGAATTATGTTACATAGCCGCGACGCGCTCGTGGTATTTACTTAACCGCATGTCAAATGCGGAATTCCAGCTCAAACAAAGCCTTTGTACGTGAACAAATACAATTCCTTTATGTACGATGCTATATGCAACGTGTTAGAGAAGGGCGAGATTCTGCCATAAAAATAAACAACTTTCTCTATGAAACAGGTCAAAATACGAAAAAATAAACACATGATATGTGTGAGTAGAATCAGAGAGCCCGATGGTGTAGTGGATAGGGCCGTTGCCTCCTGAGCGGGAGGTCGTGGTTCGAATCCAACCACGTACCAATGTGTTTTTCGGTTTTCAATTTACATATATGTATTATATATTCTTTATTGTATTAAAAATTTACACATACAGTTAAACTTAAAACTAGGACACAACAGGCGAGCTTATCTCTATAAGAGATCTCTTCCAGCCAACCTAGTGGGGATGAAAGAAGGGAAAACACGGGAACAGATACAATAACTAAAATTATAAAATCTGATAAATTATAGTAATACTAATACATATATAACAATAATAGAAAAAACTAATACATAACAAAATAATATATAAGATATATACGTATATTATGATAGATAAAATATATATATATATATATAAATATATATATATGAATATAATACATATTATTAACATCAGAGAGAGGTCATAAAATGCTCTTTGAGTCTCTTTTTAAAAGTGAAAACTGAAGGACTGTCTTGAAGTGATTTAGGAAGTTTATTCCATAGTTGGATAGCCCGGACAGTAAAAGAATGGAAGAAAAACTTTGTGTTTGAACCAGGACACTCAAGCACCTTTGTGATACAAGCGCGCCTGGACCGGGAATCAGGAGGTAAGAAACGGAATCGGGAACGGAGATATTCAGGAGAAGTAGGGTCATTAAGGATCTTGTAAAGGACGGTGAGGATGTGCACATCGCGGCGAAGTCGGATAGGGAGCCATTTTAGTTGAGCGCGAAACTCGGAGATGTGGTCGAATTTGCGAAGGCCAAAAATGAATCGAATAGCAAGGTTTTGTAAGCGCTCAAGTTTATTAAGAAGCTCCTCAGTGGCATCTAGATAACATACATCGGCATAATCGAGAATGGGGAGGAGAAGTGCTTGTGCAAGCATGATTTTAGTGTTAAAAGGAAGGAAATTCTGGAATCGTTTGAGAGAGTGGAATGAATAGTGCATACGCTTGCTAACCTCATTTACCTGTGCCGACCATGACAAGTCACAGTCTAAAATCAACCCTAGATTTTTGGCTTTGTTAGTATACGGAATGCATACACTATTATAAAAAATATTAGGTATATCAGCATCATTAATCCCACTTCTGAGCCTGCTGCTACCAACTATCATAGCCTGTGACTTAGTAGGATTCACAAGCAGACCAAAACTCCTAGCCCATTCCTGCACAGCAGCAAGATCAATATTGACAGCAGCAACTGCCTCAGTGACGTCAGGTAAGGAGAAATGTCTGTAAATTTGTAAATCATCTGCATACAGATGGTAGGGAGAAGAAATGACTTTTATACTTTTTTTTTTGTACGTTTATTCGGGGCTTCAAAGTATCTTAAATTACGGCTACAACTTAATTTATTACTCATTTTACGCACAGCTGCTCTTTGCTGACATTTTAAAATTTAACTATAAAAATATGTTTTCAAGTTTAGTCTGGCGATACAGCACGGAAATGCTGCCAGCCTGCTAGGTACCCTGCATGAAAGAAATTTTCAATTTATAATTTTTATTAATTACCATAAGAAATGGTTTCCGGAAGGGCTCATGTCCAGACTATATTACGCGGACTAGCTTCGCATCATATACCTACTGCGGTGTGGGAGGCAAGAGGGAAACCACCATACTAAAAATTCCTAAAAAGGAGTATTATGAAGATGAAAAATAACAGAGATAACTGGCGTTAACTTCATACTCCGCCGGCAAGAGCAGCGCTCTTAGTTTATGATGATAACCGTAAGTTAACTTTAGTTTGGTGTTATTTCAATTGTAATTTTCAAGAATAATATTGTAATATATCAGGCATGATGAATAATTTCTAGAGGCTGGAAATCAGTACCGTTTGATCGAAGTTCCATACATACTCACTCACGCCTTTATCCCTAATGGGGTATGCAGAGCGCAAACGACCCAAACAAAGGTCGTTACGCCACGCCTGTTTAGGTTTTGAGGGTTATTTATGATTAGAATTATAGGTATATTGCCATTGTGACAGGTTGTCAGCCTATCGCCTAAATTGCAATATACTGAAACCCTCGGATCCCTTAGCTGGATTTTACAGCATGCCCGGGACGAAATGCAGCTGGCACATTCTATGTTTTTCTCTCGCTCCCAGTCCAACATGGAAGTAAAGAATCCACTCAAAATCCAAGATCAAAGTTCCAACTTTGTGTTATGTTTTAAAAACTATTTCCTAGCGTATAACCTAGAAATTAATAGAAACGTTTTCTCTACATTCTGTCTTATTTATCTTGTATTTACTCAAATTTGCCCCATTAAGTATTTTAGGATTATTTTGCTAGACGTTGTTTAAAAATACACATGCTTCGTCTGAAAAAATAGAACCCTCTCCATATGATTCACGCAAATTTTCAAATTATCCTATCTAAATCTAATTTGTAAGTAATATAATGATAGAGCATTTCAACGTATTATTCTATAATTTACTTTTGCAAATATAAATACTGACTTAAACTTCTTAAACAAAAGGTGCATGAATATTTAAGTTGTCTAGACAGAAATAGCTAAGCGTGGGACTATATCACAGCTAAGTATAGTAAATAAACAACTGCCTCCTTGGTCTAGTGGCTAGTGCCATGGACTCCTGATCCGGAGGTCCTGGGTTCGATTCCTGGGGGGGAAACACAAAGTTGATATTTGATAATTTATCACTTTGTGAATTTTTCCCCAGTTTGGTTACGACATTGCAGGCTGAATCACCTGATTGTCCGAAAAAGAAAAAGATTTCGTGCTTCGGAGGGCACGTTAAGGCGTCGGCCCCGGTCGCTGTCTTTGATAGTGGTCGTTACTCAAACCATGTCAGAGACCTGATAGTTGTGCTACTAGGCGGTTTAAAAACTCTGACACCAGGGTTCATCGGGTCGATAGACTCGATACCCTCCGACAGAAGGAGAAGAAGAATAGTAAATAATTAATGAAATTCAATGCCTAAAATTTACAATAAAACATTTTTACACATCCTCTTGCTCTATAAATGGCAATTATTTCCCTAAAAATACTAAAAACTGGGTTGTTATATTCTATAATTTCCCCAGGAAAATAATTACATAAAAAATGCAATATGAAAAAACTATATCTTAAAAAGTTATCAGTTACTTAAGTTACTATTCTATTTTTCTTCTATTCTCGGAATCACCTATTTACTCAAATCGAAACCGAAATTCGAAACGCAATTGTATTGGAATTTATTAAAATTCTAAGAAGTATCGAACCGGCCAATATTGTTTGTGTCGCGTGGAATAAGGCGACAAAAAAAAACATGGTAAATGAAATATATTTTTAAACTGTGCTTTTCATAACCCCAAAATTAGAGTTAGTCGATTTATTACTCAGTATTTTATTATGAAACATCAAAATTATTAAAACAATCAGTGTGATATATACAAAATGCCTACTGCGAATTACATACATTTTTGTACGCGAATTGTGATGGATGAAATTTGGTTTTGCTTAATTGTGCAAGCTATTTTCATACTAAGTATAATTTACGTAAAATATTCCTTTATTTCAACTTATCTTTGACTCGATATGTAATGGTAAAAGCCTCGGGTTTAAGCATTAATTGCATACTCGTACTATTAGCGTCAAATACTTTGTATGCAATTGCTGTGTAGCAACCCTTGGTTAGTGATTATATATACGGTAATGAACTTGTTCGCCGCCACCAATACATAGCTGTAACGTCAAACCATGTATTTTCATTCTAAAGAAGTTTTATAAACTTGCCAGTTTTGTAATAGGCCTACCTCCTTAAAAGGCCCTACAAATTTGACACTGGCGGAATCATCACGGAAACGCCAAACAACTAAAAGTTGAAGTTGAACTTGCCAGTTGTGGCGGAGCTACCTTTGTTTGGATCGTTTACGCTCTGCCTACCCCATTGAAGAGATAAAGACGTGATTATATCTATGTATGTATGAATGTTAATTTCATTTAAGGTAATCAATAAGTAACCCAGAGCCTCCCCAACATTCTGAGTGCTTTTTAATGCTCTCATCTGCAAACGAATTTAAGTTTATCATAAAGTGTTATTTATAAAAGCCATTTTCACTCAATCTGACAAATGTGAAATAGCATTTCAAATATAATAATTTCTTGTTCATTAAGTAAATAGATAATAAGTCATTGAATACTAAACTGATGAATATTCGAGTAGGTATTAAAGATAATCTAATTCTAATTAATACAGTTACAGTAGTGTTATTCTTCTTTCTTCTCACACTACGGAAAAAAAACATATTATTTGTAGACTCAATAGTAAATTTTACATATTTGTATTTAGACCTTATACTAACAAGATTTGTGAAAAAATAATCAATTTTATTACTTTATTTTATTGCTTTCGATATTAATACAAATTTTCATATGCATTGCCAAACAAAATAAAATATATATTTTAAGTATATATTTTCGAGGATTTTTAGCTCCCACAATGCTATTTAATTTCATATAATATGCAGGAAAGAAAAAATAAATAATATTCGTCTCGGGCAGGACTCGAACCTGCGCCTACCGTCTCGGTAGCTCAGTGGTAGAGCGATGGACCGGCTTTCCAGAGTCGCAGGTTTGATTACTGCCCGGGACGAATTTATTATTTTCTTTCTTTCATATTATATGTATTTAGTATTTTATTTTATAGGACGTTTTCTATCTATGAGTACCTAAACTTTCCACAAAAATTATCAAATTGTTGAATAAAATTACCGTGTCAAAATCCGCTTACCTGTGTACTTATTTCTTACTAGACTAGCTTTCTGTCAGCGGTGTCACCTGCTGCTAAAAATATTTTCCCTTGGAAATAATATATTTTCCCGAGGTAAAAGGTAGCCTATGTTACTGAAGGGGAACGTAGCTTTCTAATGGTGAAAGAATTTTTGAAATCGAGTCTAGTAGTTTTTTAGTTAATTCGTTACAAACATACTCTCTCACACACACACACACACACAAACACAAATATACAAATCTTTGATCTTAGAATATGATATAAATCTAGAGCTTGAAACAATTTGTCCGCGGCAGGCCCTCGCGTCTCGCATATTCGGAGAGAGATTACGACACCACCCCTTTGTGTCGAAATAACAATACACCCTCAAATCCACCAAGTTGATTGCAATACCCTTGCTTGTACAGGTCGCAAGATTATGATTAAATCGGTGTTTTGATCAAAAATATTGTATACATACATACATATAATCACGCCTTTATCCCTTATGGGGTAGGCAGAGCGTAAACGACCTAAACAAAGATCGTTCCGCCACGTCTGACAAAGTTTTGAGGGTTATTCAAGATGGATTTGTATTTTGTACGTATATTGCTGTAGTGACAGGTTGTCAGCCCATCGCCTAAATTGCAATATACTGAAACCCTCAGATCCCTTAGCTGGTTTTTACAGCATGCCCGGGAGGAAATGCAGCTGGCACATTCTATGTTTTTCTCTCGCTCCCAGTCCAGCATGGAAGAACATATTGTATATTGTAAAATATTGTATATTGTTAATAAAGTAAAATATATTATTGTAATATCACTGTAGAAAATTTTACATATTTAATTTTAATTTTTATCATTAAATTTTTTTATCCATTAATTTATTAGACTCTTTAATTTATTTCATAATTATAGTTACTACCAGCTAAACCACTATCATGCTGTGGACATGCGTTTTTGGAATGCAATTGGCTTTAAGACCTGAATAATGTAATTTATATCTCATAGTTGTGTTCTGTTGTATGTCTCTAATAAATAAACAAAAACTAGGATTTTGATCAAAACCCGGGCTCTGGCAAAATACTGGTCATAATCCTGAGAAATGTCTGGGAGTCCGGGCTTTGATCAAAAAACTAGTATTTTGTTAAAGTTCGGGTTTTGATCCATAAATTTTTGGTTTTTATATCAAATTAATGTAGGTTGCTATATATTTAAATAAAATAATAGATACATGAGATTATTTGTATTATTTTTTGTTATAATTTTGTATATGACCCAACCAAATTGGTTTTATACTAAATATTGTATATCATTAGTTTGACTATTGATCAAAACCGGGACTTTGTCAAAATACATTTTATAATTAAAACCCGGACCTTAACAAAATCCTAGACTTGTCTCTGGATTATGACCAGTGTTTTATCAAAGTCCGGGTTTTGATCAATTACTAGTTTTTTGATCAAATATCCGATTTCATCATAATCCTGCGACATATATAAATAGCCATGACCCTACCTATTTCACACAAAGCGACCTCTTTGGTGCTACTTTAGATGTTGACCGTACTTAGCTTTATCTTAAAGTGATAGTTTAATAAAATCATTTCGGAGGACTGAGAGGCAAATTATAAACAAAAAAAGATCTATTAGAGATTTCTGAGAAGCAAGATAAATTGTATGATAATTTGATAATACAAAGATAAGCATAAAATGATACAGAATCAAAGAACTACGATGCCACAGAGACAAAACAGTAATATTCATACAATGCGAGGAGTATTATAATATACATACATACATATAATCACGCCTTTATCCCTAATGGGGTAGGCAGAGCGCCGACCTAAACAAAGGTCGTTTCGCCACGTCTGACAAAGTTTTGAGGGTATTTAAGATAGTTCCGCAGGTACATTGCTGCAGTGACAGGTTGTCAGCCCATCGCCTACATTGCAATATACTGAAACC
Source organism: Scrobipalpa costella (assembly GCA_949820665.1). NCBI lineage: Eukaryota > Metazoa > Arthropoda > Insecta > Lepidoptera > Gelechiidae > Scrobipalpa > Scrobipalpa costella. The sequence continues at coordinate 13,331,407 of OX463312.1, forward strand.
CTCGATTCCCTTAGCTGACTTTTATGTATGATGACTGTCTTCTATGTTTTTCTCTCGCTCCCAGTCCAGCTTGGAAGAAGTTTTATAATATTATAATAATGATAAAAGGCTGTTAGTGGCGAAGATCCACCTCGGGTCGCTGAGCCAGCGAAGTAAGTAAAATGTATGTGATTCATCGGACAGGGAACCTGTTAATGCGACAAGCGCATACTAATATTATGATTGCGAAAGCTACGCAGTTTGTCTGTCTGTTTGTTGTTTTTTTCACGATCACACTCATAGCCCCCACTGGGATTCCCTGTATCGGGGTGCCATGGACATACACAGAAACAACCACAAATAACACCCAGACTCAGCAACAGACGTTTAAACTCATCATTCAAATGTCTGCCCTGGCCGAGAATCGAACCCAGGACCCTCTGCGTAGCAGGCAGGTACACTGCAGGGTATCACATACTATTACACATACATAAACATTCCTTTATGTTTATGTAATATGCAATAAATAATTTTGAATTTAAATTTTGAATTTCTGACAACTAGGCTGCGCGGGTCGACCACATATGTGTACATATAATCACGCCTTTATCCCTAATGATTTATTGCTTTCTTTTATCTGGCATAATCTCATTTCAAAGAAATTTAGCAAATCGGTGGAATGTATCATGGACTTACGCTACTTTTTACCGCGAGATAATGCCCCATTCCCACGGTAAAACATAATTAGCCGCGGGTGAAACATAGTAGGTTTATAAACTCAGGAGTTTTATGAAATTTAGTTTCATTTATCAGATATCTTTGCACTGCGGCCATTACATGAGGGTACGCCTCGGTTTGACCCAAAAATATTCAGACTGGTCGGCAACTAATTCCATAAAGAATATTATTTTCCGCTGTTGCCATGCTTTTAATGGAAGATTAAAGACCATATTTACAAAGGAATGTGCGCAAAGAAATGTCTAATTCTGGACTAAGATGTTTACTTAGTTTCAATATGGCGTCGATTCTCCCGACATAATTCTAATTCTTAGCTACTCACTTTCTTAACTTTGACATAAGAACAGTATAGCAAATAAACACATGACTTTGACATCCCTAATCTGACATAAGACTGCTTATTAGACGTAAATAAGCACGCTCTATGCTCAGTTCTTATTTAAAGCGTCTTACGACAGATCAGGAATGTCAAAGTCATGTTAAAGTTAGGAAAGTGAGCGCTAGCTAAGCATTAGTTAAGGAATAGTGAAATATATTAATAATAAGTTTTGCTTGTGTTTAGAACGGTGGCGATATGGTCTAAGTGGGCCCCCATAAAGACATCAGTAAAAAATAATAACTCATTAAAAACGCAGTGAATCGAAAAACCGGTCCAACATAATCCAGTAATAGTAATTAAGGTAATTTAGAACCTTATAAATTAGCGATCCATAGTTCGTTGCAGTAACAGGTAGAAATACAGCAAACGGTCATTGTAGCTTGTGAAAGACATTTAAAGATCCAAAGATCAATGACATGCCGATCCAGTAAAAACTTTATTTTATGTGTTCATTTAATAGGTATTATATTTATGGTAGAATTTGCTGCTTTAGCAAATTTTCTCCCTGTTACTAAAACGAACTAAACTTGAGTCTGTTGGACCGGACTTTCGAATCATTGCGTTTTTAGTGAGTTATGATTTTTACTGATGGCGGCGCCACTTTAACCCAGTCTGAAATAATGAGCTCAGAACGGTATATCGAAAAACCTTTTATCGATATAATTGGTTCCCGAAAGTTCTATTCGCCGATATTATGTTCATCGATAGCACTGTTAGCCGATACACCTCTATGCCGTCTTCACGGTTCACCGAAATATAATTCGTCGATAGCTCTGTTTGCCGATACCCCTTCCAACGCTTACCTGTCACCGCACGGCAAAACAATTATTCTTTATTTTTGCTTACTAACATTTGTCAGGCTTGTATTATTTATTAGCCAGAGGTGATACCGAATGCATTCATGTACATCAAAAACAAAGTGTTGCCGCCAGAAGCTGAAGGCCTGGCTCAATGATTTGACAAATACTATGTGTCTGGTATACATCAATCTCAAATTTCCGCTGACGGTACCAAATTGTATGTGATGAGAAATCCACAATTATTCCTACCAGACATGTGGTCAGTACATAACCGTACAATTGATACGCCTCAGACACAAAATGCCTTGGAGTCAAAATGGAATTCGCTCCATAATCGCAAGAAGTGGAACATTTATAAAACAGTTAATGAATTCTGCAAAGAGCAAAAACACACTGAGTGTGAAATTGTGCGCATCGTTCGTACATCACAAATTGCATATCAGGCTAGATTGCAAATTCATATGAGGCCAAAAGATGAAATGAGCTTGAAAGATTTTTATCGGGGCTATCCGACATACTGTATTTAAGAAAGTTATTTCACTATTGTTACAAGAATATGATGTGGTATTTTTTTTTCTGTGTTTAAATATTACTTTTTCAAGAAAATGACATTCTTTCTTCTACGTCAACATTTTGATATAACACTGTTTTTTTTGTAAGTTACTGCTATTGACCTATTTTGTATTATTAAGTTTGTTATTATTAAGTGTTTTTGTTTTCCGACACAATTTAAAAAAATGATTTTCTAGTATTGCTTATATGTATTATACAATTATTTAAAATTAAAGAGTGTAGAGTTCTGTTCACTTATTCAAACCAAATTATTTAATCGACGAACGGATTCGGCAAATCAAGTTTTCGGCAAACTATACACTCAGCGAATAGTAAATAGACCCATAGTACTAACGGTCAATAATTATTTTGGCAAACCGTGCAGGCGGGTAACTATGATTCGGCAAACAATGCTATCGGTGAACCATGATATCGACGAATAAAACTTTCGGAAATCAATTATATCGATAAAAGGTTTATCGATATACCGTTCTGAGCTCTGAAATAATTCCTTCACAAAAAGACTTATATTAAACTGTTGACACATTGCCTACCCCATAAGGAAAATAGGCGTGTATACTGTGTCCAAATGTTAATTCTGATTAAATTCAAAGTAAAGCCTAACTGTGGTTGTCCACTGGCCCTTCTCGTAACTAAGTATTACTTTTGAGGGTCATCCCAGTAAATGAAATAACATTCCAAAGGTTCAGGTAAATCTGGGGTGACAATAAATTGCCAGAGTGGAATCCAGTCAGTACGGTCAAATACACACTTAAGGGTCTGCTGGAGCGGCGAAATCCCATACAAACGTAATTACGTTTTCATTTTACAACGGCAAAACCAATTTTAACCAACTTTGTATACATAATCAAATGAAACATATCTATGTTTCTAATTACTTTTGGGGTGAAAATATTAAACATGAACAAAATGAGACCAGAAACACGTGTTTTCGTGAAAATCGCCTAAAATTAAATTTGTTCCCTAATTTTGTACTTGGTTTTTCGATCAAAAACTAATTTACAAACATAGATAATTATGTTGCATTCGATTATGTGTAGGTACAAAGTTTGTGTAGAATGTGCCAGCAGCTTTTCCTACCGGGCATGCTGTAAAAACCAGCTAAGGGATCCGAGGGTTTCAGCATATTGAAATTTAGGCGATGGGCTGACAACATGTCACTACATTAATACACCTATAAATTTAAATGTCCCTCAGTTTGTCAGATGTGGCGAGACGACCTTTGTCATTCTTTGTCAGTCTTTGGTCGTTTACGCTCTGCCCACTCAATTAGGGACAAAGGCGTGATTATATGTATGTATGTATGTACAAAGTTTGGTTAAGATTGGTCCTACAGTTTGAGATTCTTCTTCTGTCGTGTGGGTATCGAGTCTTTGGACCCGATGAACCCTGTTGTCAGAGTTTTTAAACCGCCTAGTAGCACAACTATCAGGCTTCTGACATGGTTTGAGTAATGACCACTATCAAAGACAGCGACCGGGACCGACGGCTTAACGTGCCCTTTCGAAGCACGAAATCTTTTTCTTTTTCGGACAATCAGGTGATTCAGCCTGCAATGTCCTAACCAAACTGGGGAAAAATTCACAAAGTGATAAATTCTCAAATATCAACTTTGTGTTTCCCCCCTGGGAATCGAACCCAGGACACCCGGATCAGGAGTCCATGGCACTAGTGCTAGCCACTAGACCACTGAGGTAGTTTTAGATTGAAAACAAAACTACGGTTGTATGGAAACTCGTTGCTTCGGGGAAGCCTTAAATGCTTAGGGCTAAGCGTTCACATTCCCTTCCCAATTGGCAAATTCCGATAACAGTTAGGCCCGTAATTATAAACAGCACTTAAGACTGACAGCTAGTTTGAGTTCGTGTCAGAAACGTCATTTCAGTACAATGATGCCTGTCAAATCCATACTTAATATTGCTCTCAATCTTGAGATTGCTTTATAAATACGACACTTAGTGTGCATTTTGTGACTCGATAAAAATAGATTGTTATTTTTCATGGCAAGGGCTTAAAAGGAGATATTTTTCGTCAACAACAAAAAAATATATTCAAAGGTCATCGCTCTCTCAATTTGTATTGAACTTTGATAAAAAATACCACAGCCATATCAATCCATTATTAGTCAAAGAATTCATATTTTGTTTTTACGATACCTTCGGTATATTTGCTAGGGCGTAGCTATTTGGTTACGGTTATTTGTTTGGTTGTTTTTACTACGCTACCTAGCAAAACTATGTGTGCTTAAAAAATATTAAGATACAATTTAATAATAATATAATATAATTTTCGGCGTATTTGAATAAATACGGTGTATATTTTACTTGCGGTTTAATTTATATGTATAATAAGTCCAATAGAAAATGCAAATTCGTTGATTTGTCTTTCCAAAATTCGATGTTCAATATTTATAGAGTACTTGTAAATTGCTAAAGTGCTCCGAGAGTAAATTTTGTTTTCTTCCTTTAGTAAATTCTCGTTCGGGAAAATCGCTTAATGAATCCACAATGAGTTAACACCTGATAATTAATTCCCTTAAGTACTGGCATTTGCGTTAATCTAAAGTAGCAAGTCGATCCTGTTTATAGCTAAGGAGGATAATAACCTATGGAGTAAGCATCTATCTTTAATCGAAACGAACGATTGTGGTTCCTGTCGTAAAAAAAAAGACCGGGACTCTGTCTTGCATCAAAAATTATAGGCCTATCTTTGGAAACGATAGTAGGTAAAATTTTAGAAAGAATCTGGCAAACCGAATAGGCGAGTCATATATAAATTGATGATGCGCAGTTTGGATTTCGACCCGGCCTCCCGACGGATTCTGCGATTCTGGCCCTGAAACACGCTGTGAGCTACTACCCTAACAGGGACACGTCGGTTTATGCGTGCTTTCTCGACCTTAGCCGCGCATTCGACCTGATCAATTATAACATCCTTTGGAGCAAACTCTCGCAATCCAAAGATCCTGCCAGAATAGCGAATCTGCTGAGATATTGGTACGAAAATCAAACTAATTATGTAAGATGGGGCGAACATTATCTAATGATTTTAGATTAGATTGTGGTGTGCGTCAAGGGGGGTTTACATCTCCGGACCTTTTTAACCTGTATGTAAATGACCTTATAGTTGAGCTGAGAAACACCAATATCGGTTGCCATATTGGGAACGTGAGTGTTAACAGCCTGAGTTACGCGGACGATATGATACTTCTTAGCCCGTTTTTAAATGGTTTTCGTAAACTGCTTTAAATCTGTGAAACCTATGCTGGGTTTGAAATATAATGTTGCGAAGACAGAAATGCTAGTCTTTCGAACATTACCTGTTCGAAAGGTCCGGAGAATGTACCACCACCGGTGTGACTGTATGACTCGCCAATTCGAGTTGTCACCAAATTTAAATACCTTAGTCACGGGCTGGATGAAGATTTTAACGACGAGGATGACATGGAGAGGGAGCGGAGCGCAGGCACAGGCGGTGCGCTGCATTATGCTGGCTAGGCGCTTCGCTAAGTGTTCGGAAGGTGTAAAGATTACTCTCTTTAAGGCCTATGGCCAAACATTATACACTGGCCAACTTTTGCTAATGCAGGTGTGGCCGACTTTTTTCCATCCTCCGCCAGCGGTCTGCATCCTTCTGGAACAAACTCCAGGAGAGCCGGAACTCCATCCTTCGCAATGTTGTCGAAGATTTTGATAACATCTTCTGTCGACATTGGTCGAAAATTCATCTGGTGTCGAACAACAAGTTAAGTTAGGACGAGTAATGTTTATGAATTAATTATGAAGACTTTTTATTGTATTATTATTATTTTTTCCTTTTTTGTATTTTAATTTAATTTTGTAATTTTGCTCCGCGCCATAAAGCGGTGAGTTGTGTCTCGAACAAAAAAGTATGAATGCTCACTCCATAGGTGAAGTCCTCCTTGTAACTGTAGCTAGGGCGGTTGTTATTTAGATACCTCTAGGGACCTTCGGAGACCGCAAATGAACGCCTGCGTAGGTATGTACATAGATAGGTAACAAAGTACTTGTTGCTTCCTGTATTTTGAATAATACCGGGTGTAAGGGATAGCGTCCCGCAAATTAATAGGGGTTGCTCAGTCAACGATACTGAACAGCATTCATCAGGGAAATCTTTTAGGAGCTGAAAAATATAATACTTTCCTATACAAAATTACCACCTCTAAAAAACAGTATGTATGTAAAAGCAATTTTTTTAAAACCTTGATGACTATACTGAGAAACCCCTATCAGTTTGCGGGAGACTGTCCCTTACACCCCGTATAATGTTTTTCGGTTGCGAATTGGTTAAATAAAAGCTTTTAGGAAGCAGTCGCTGAATGATAATGAGAATTGATGTTCAGCTGGGACGCCTTTTGAATGCGAAAAATAGAAATTTTCGTATTTGAGTTTACACTTTACTTTCATATGTAGGATCCCTCGTATCGGGTTGCCATGCCATGGGCATACACAGAGAAAAACATAGAATGTGCCAAAGGGTGAAAAGGGGGGTGGAAGTTTGTATGAAAGTTCGCTAAATTTTGAAGTTAGAATCTCCCAATTTTTAATTAAGACTAATAATAAAAATATTATTGACACGTGTTTCAGCGTTTTTGGAAATTTCACTTCATAAGGACTAAACTGATTCACCAACGCAGAGCTTAAACTACTAAAGCTAGAGTCATAAAATTTAGCCAGCAGATTCCTTTTATAACGTTATTTTCGGATAAGAGAGGATTTTTGGATTTTTCATCCATGAAGGGGTAAAAAGGGAGAGTTTTAAGTTTGTTTGAAAGTCTGTCATTTTGAAGTCGAAATCTTTAAATTTTGTGTTTCGACTGCTGATTAAAAATAATGAATACGTGTTTCAGCTATTTTCATATTTTTCCTTCCAAAGTGATAAAAAGGGGGGTGAAAGTTCCAATGGTAATTCCATTTTGTGTGCTTTAGAGTTTTTGGATCTTCCACCCCTAAGGGGATTAAATAGTGGATGGAAATTTGTATGGAAGTTCAGTAAATTGTGTAGTTAGGATTTACCAATTTTGTGTTTAGGTATGACATGACTAAAAGTTAATAGAAACATGTATCAGCGTTTTTGGATTTTCTATTCCTAAAAGGGTTAAATAGTCGATAAAAAAAATATGGAAATTCCGTCAATTTTTATGTTAGGATCTTCCAATTTTGTGTTTAGGCGAATGATATAAAAAGTAATGGACATATTGTGTATCAGCGTTTTAAATTTTCCACCCATAGGGTTTAAATAAGGAATTAATAAATCTGCAAAAATGCATTAAATACCTTTTTTTGTTTATGCTCAGGCTAATGATTAAAAATAGGTTACTTATTATCGCGTGAAAAAGAAAGTAATTGCCACGGGAAATCTCTAAAGCTAGTTACAATCTAAAATTGCCATACGCTCTGGATAAAGTCGTCACTTTATATATGTATGTATTACTATATCTATCTCGGAAAAGCCAGAACAAAAGTATATTACACGTGTAGCTAATTCTTTTGCCCAATTGGAGACGCCATTGTCAGGTTAAGTGAGCAGAGACGAGGAAATACTTTATTCAGTTGTTAACTAACTTGACGTTTCATTTGGCCACGTGTGGTGTGCAAAGAAATAGGGATCTAAGCAGGAAAATTACCTGACATAGGGAGCTTCTTCCATGCTGGACTGGGAGTGAAAGAAAAACACAGAATGTGCCAGCTGCATCACCTCCAGAGCATGCTGTAAAAACCAGCTAATGGATTCGAGGGTTATAGTATATTACAATTTTAGGCGATGGGCTGACAACCTGTCACTATAGCAATATACGTCATGATCATCTGTAATAATAACTGCCTCCGTGGTCTAGTGGCTAGTGCCATTGACTCCCGATCCGGAGGTCCTGGGTTCGATTCCCAGGGGGGAAACACAAAGTTGATATTTGAGAATTTATCACTTTGTGAATTTTTCCCCAGTTTGGTTAGGACATTGCAGGCTGAATCACCTGATTGTCCGAAAAAGAAAAAGATTTCGTGCTTCGGAGGGCACGTTAAGACGTCGGTCCCGGTCGCTGTCTTTGATAGCGGTCGTTACTCAAACCATGTCAGAGGCCTGATAGTTGTGCTACTAGGCAGTTTAAAAAAAAACTCTGACACCAGGGTTCATCGGGTCGATAGAGTCGATACCCACTCGACAAAAGAAATCTGTAATAACCCTCAAAACTTGTCAGACGTGGCGGAACGACCTTTGCTTAGGTCGTTTACGCTCTGCCTACCCCATTAGGGATAAAGGCGTGATTATATGTATGTATGTATGTGTAGGGAGCTTTGGCACCAGTCCGAATCCGTATCCGAATATTTTCTGATCCAAATTGGCCTTCCTATTAAAGGTATGATAGTTTTATATGGAATAAAAGAATAAGAACAAGAATTTGTTTATTGCCATTCATAACATAAGTAAACATGAAGCATTTTAAAGTTTTATTTCAGTTTTATAATTTTATTTCTGTTGTACATTATTTAAAAATGAAAGTACGAATAACATCATTACTGCTAAAGTTTTCACAAAATAAATCTATTTAGCAGATTAAAGGCTCTGGTACGCAGAGAATTAGGCATGTACTTACAACATGCGTTTATACAATACATTTCCGAGACATGATTGAATGTGTTATTATACTGGCATGGCAGAGTAAAGAACCAGCAATGCAACGCAAAACCGCAAAGAGTACCGTCGTCATCTTAATATTGTTGTGTAACTGCCTCCGTGATCTCACGGTCTGTTGAGTTCTGAGCCATGGGCTCTCGTTTCGGAAGTCCTGTGTTCGATTCCCGGCGGGAACAATGATTTTGTGTTGTTGTTTCTAGTTTGGTTAGCACATTGCAGGCTGATCACCTGATTGTCTGAAAAGTAATATAATCCATGCTGTCGGATGGGCATGTAAATAGTTGGTCCTGCGCCTTAGTCTTTGGTCGTGTCATTCAATCTGTAAGTGATAAACACTTGGGCACTAAAAACTAGTCCTGCGCAGTTGGCCGATCTCTGGGAGATAGGCCGCCATCACCGAAAATAGGTGGGAGGACTAGTATTATTGTTGTCGTGACAATAAAGTTTAGCAAGATAAACGTCGCGTTTTTCACGTTTTTATCTCAGAAGAAGTTTATTTTTTTGAATGAGATTTTGTCGAAGATTAATGTAAGTGCTTTCTTTGTTTGGTTTCGCGAGAAAGTTAAACTGAATGATTTAGATATAAGTGATGGAATTTTCGTGTTCATATCTACGTATTTCAAACACTTTTTATAAAAGAAACCTTAATAAAGGTCTCGATACGAAGCGGTCATTGTAGCTTGTGGAAGACATTTGAAGATCTAAACATCAATGACATGCCGATTCGCTATAACTTTATTTTAAGTTTTCATTTAATATTTCGGCTCTGTAGGAATTTTAATTTAATATGTACTATTATAGATATTTTTAGTAGCAGCGTGCAGTCGTTTAAAAAAACACTTATAAGAAATGGGTCAACCAACCACTTAATCACTCAAGTTTTAAATTAATTTTTCTTTTAAAAAATATATGTTTAAATTGTAATATTGTGGTGAATGATGTGTACAATTTTAATCGGGCCTCAAGTTTACATATTTTTTGTGAATTTATGTTTATTTTGTTAGGTTAACTTGTTGTCTGTTATTGTACCTATTTGCATAAAAAAAAATATAACTACTTCCTGAATTTTATGCAAAGGCCTATCCATTTAGCTCATTTTCGCAGGATCATGTCACACGCGATCTCTATTTATTCCAGTTTCGCTTATAAGGCATTAACGGGTGAACACAAACATATTCTAAGAACAGATTACCAACTATTACAATATATCACCGACTTGTGTTGACTGATCCGACACAAAACTACGGTCAATCCTGATAAGATTTGTCCACACTAAGGGCATTTGAGCCAATTAATATTAAATTTCTTTTCGAAGATACATTGTAGAAATTAGACAATAAGTCGGGAGAAATAAATTTGGCAGCTTATAAAAAGGAATAGGTAAGTGCTACTATAGATCATTTTAGAAAAAGAATTGCCAAACGTAGCAAGTAACGTTTTCTGTGGAAGTTTATGCAGAAAAAATACAGACTTGAGCAAAGCTGTCAAAAAAATCTAGCATATTCTATGGTACAGAGGTTCTTATCATAACAAGCCCAATATCTAAAACAAGTCCAGCCTAAATGGTGCCGTGTAGCAGCAGCCTTATCTTGTTGTGTTCGACACACATCACTGGCGTTATGAGCTAAAGAATCTAACATCAATACCTTATTACACATACACACATATAATCACGCCTTTGTCCCGAATAAGTTGGCAGAGCGTAAACTACCTAAACAAAGGTCGTTCCGCCACGTCTGACAAAGTTTTGAGGGTGGGTTATTTGAGATAGATTTGTGATTTGTAGGCATATTGCTGTAGTGACAGGTTGTCAAACCATCGCCTAAATTGCAATATACTGAAACCATCGCATCCCTTAGCTGGTTTTTACAGCATGCCCTGGAGGAAATGCAGCTGGCACATTCTATGTTTTTCTTTCGCTTCCAGTCCAGTATGAAATAATACCTTATTATACCCATGCCTTATTATTGCATACCTTTCTGTAAACTTAATTTCTTGTGTTTTAATGCAATAAAGAATATATATATGCCCCTATGCCCCTGTCAGTTCCGGTTGTCTTCTGATTTTATTACAATTTTATTTAGGTCGAGCACAGAAGTGTAGGTTACATACAAAACAATACAGACGACATTAATACTATTCTATGAGACTTTAATAGTAAAGTTTTATAGGAATAGAACCGTCTAAGGCTCATGTTTATGACGCGATCTCAACTTGAGAGCAATATTACGTATGGATTTGACAGACCAGTTTGTACTGTATATATATAATATTACGAAATCAAACTCGCTGTCACTTCTTCTTCTGTCGAGTGGGTATCGAGTCTATGGACCCGATGAACCCTGGTGTCAGAGTTTTTAAACCGCCTAGTACTTAGCACAACTATCAGGCCTCTGACATAGTTTTGAGTAACGACCACTATCAAAGACAGCGACCGGGACCGACGGCCTAACGTGCCCTCCAAAGCACTTAATCTATTTATTTTCGGACAATCAGGTGATTCAGCCTGCAATGTCCTAACTAAACTGGGGCAAAAATCACAAAGTGAAAAATTCTCAAATATCAACTTTGTGTTTTCCCCCCTGGGAATCGAACCTAGGACCTCCGGATCGGGAGTCCATGGCACTAGCCACTAGACCACGGAGGCAGTTAGGCAGGAGGCTGTCACTTATGACTTGCAAAAAACACAAAAATAAAATTACCTATCTCTGTTTGTAATTTATTTACCCAACTCATGATGAGTGAAATATGATAATAACTTCTCATTTCTCGCAATGAAAAAGAAAGTATGCAAAATGTTAAATTGCCCGACGATCATTGGATAACATTTTGGGGTGGGATGGGATCTACCTCCTAGTGATCCACCCCGGGCAACGGTAACACAGGCTTGAACTAATCGTACACCAAAAAAACGAATTGTTCACCTAATAACTAGTAGTGGTATACGCCTCCAGATTGGCGCGGCGATAGCTAGTGCACCACCGGTGGTACACGCCTTCAGACAGGCGATATCAAATGCACCAGTGGTAGATAGCTAGAGCACCACCGGTGGTACACGGCTCCAGGCTGGCAATAGAAAAGTGATGCGTACATCATGAGAACGTTTAGAGCACGTTATGAGTACTTTATGAGTACGTTATGAGCAATTTATGAGCACGTTATGAGTAAGTCATGAGTACACGTCATGAGCGTGTTAAGAGCACGCTATGAGCATGGTATGAGTACATTATGAGCATATAATGAGTATGTCATGAAAATGTCATCGGTAAGTCACAAGTAAGTCATGAATTCGTCAGTATGTACGTCATGATAACGTTATAAATTAGTGAATTGTACGTACTCATGACGTGCTCATAACATGCCCATTACGTGCCTATAACATGCTGTTCATAATATTTCCATAACGTGCTCATAACATGCTCATGACGTACTCACAACGTGCTCATAACTTCCTCATAATTTACTCATCATGTACTCATTACGTACTCATAATATACGCAAAGACTTTGAAACTGACAACCTAGCTATATAGACCCTTCGAAACACAGTGGCTGGAGAAAAACGACTAAGAGAGCCACGAGGAGAGCCGATCACATTAGGAATAGGCCTGGAAGAAGAAATTCTAAACTCAAATTGATATAAGAAGAAGAAGTAAGTATAGAAACTGTAGAAAGCTACTTACTTATACAACATAAGGAAACTAACCCATAACCAAAGAAATATAAGAAAATATAATATTAACTATAGTATTTCAACTCAATTTTAGAATAAAGGTAAACAGAGATGAACTTAAGATTTGCACGATGTTGTTGACGGCTGTTGTTGATCTCCTGATCTTTATAATATTGACCATCTTTGGACACCCTATTCAAGCAAATAAACGATTCTGTTGTTTATAAAATAGGGATAAAGGCGTGATTATATGTATGTATGTATAAAATAAGTTTTAGCTATAAGGTATGACAACATAATGAAATAGTGGTTTTTGAAATGTGTTTTTAAATAAAAAGACATGAATCTTTGTTTATTTTTATTCTAAAACTGAGTTAGAAATAACGCACTCCCGATCCATAACGTTGTTTCGTCTGTCAACACAGAATCAAAGGTTCAATTTAATCCTCTCACACCCTACAACTACGAACGTACATACAACCAACTAATTAATAATCCTGTTTCAGGGTTCTACCTTACTGGTATTTTAGTCGAGCGAGTGACAAGTGAAACATTAATTAATAAATTCAAGTCATGTAGACGCATTTATGTGTCGAGTTAAATCTAATGATTCTAATCAATAACTATTCGTGATCAAAGTGCTGATAAAGTTTCGGAGACACCTAAATAAGTTATTGACTGAATGAACAATACCAAAGTACTCTTAGATTCGTACAACCCCATTGACCTTTTCTAAAACTGGGTTATTTTAATGAAAAGCAATTGAACAGTTTGTTTTTTATATCTGAAACTACATATATAACTAGTCCAGTTCAATTAAACTAACTTTCCTTTGTACTTCTGCTCACATTTGTAGCAAAATAATTAACTTTACGTCTGAAAAGTTTGCCAGCCCGGGCTCACTATAATTACCTCAAAAAATTACCTAAACTTTTCACTGCTAGCTTCAAAGATTTTAAAAAGCTGACTACTTCTACTTACTTTTTTTGTATGTAAGTGAAATAATCAGCTAGAAGGATAATGCGGGATACCAGGATACCAGGATACCCCCATATTCCATAAACCATCTAAATGATGAATAGGTACATTCCTATCTTCTTGAGTCCCCTTTTAGCTGACAAAAACCGACCCGCGTAGGTTTATTGCATGACGTTACGTTTTTTGTGAATTCCTAACCGTCCACGTTCCTAAAGATATTACTTATAGATCAAATAAACTGATATTTTACTATAACTTGGTACTCATCATCTCCCTAGCCTCATCCTGTATCTCACGGGGTCGTCTAACTAATCTAGGGGAATGAACGAGGGTACTGGTTTTTACAAAGAGCGACTGCCAACTGACCTCCGCAAGCCAGAATGGTAACCAGACTCAATCCTATATTAGTTCAGATGCATATCTCTTTATGTAGTTTATTCTAACTTTACAGCTACGTAAATAAACTGCGATTAAGTTACGTTCCCCTTAAAATACTTTTAGCAAACCATCTGTATAATATACGTAAAGTGAACTAAATTGGTTTTCGGTGTTGGAATTTAGAAAAGGGTTTTAAGTACGCACTATGCTTAGTGTTTAAAATAATGTTTTACGTTCTGTCAACTAACTATTAATAATAAAAATCACTTTTTACGTTATAGTGATAACAAATTCCGTCAAATTATTCTGACAAGAAGAACTACCCAAATAGCTACGAGTACGTAACTCAGTACATAATTTGTGGGTTGGGTAGGTAGTAGGCATTTGACATTTAAATCGTGTCAATATCCTGATCCTACTTTTGGAGAAGAGCCCATTAGAAGAATGTGGATCGAAATTTTGTTGCTACCCGAAAAGCATCTTATAAATAGCGCCGAAATATTCAATTACGTTTTTTTTTCTGAAATATGTATTGCCTCTATATCTATATTATTATTTATTATTTTTTATAGATATATAGCATAAATTTCTATGTTTGACTGTGGCCGATCAAAAAACATAGATTGACTGAGTTGATTTTCTTCGAGAGCATTTTGTAAAAGAAAAATCTTTGATGTATTGTAATTTAGACACGGGACTGATAACTTATCACTACAGCAGCATACATAGTATAAGTAAATTCAAATTCTGGGTTTTGCACGAAACTAAATTTACGTCTTTATCAATTTATCTCTAACAGGAATCCACTTACCGCCTGGCGGGATCTTCTTAGAACATTCGAGTGTCAAACTGTTATCTGCCTTTGTAGTCCTGTGTTACTAGTTAATGAAATGTGTTATAATTACCGTTTTCAATTCTTAATCACACTAATTAAGGCTCGTATTTATGAAGATGAAAAACAACAGAGATGACTGGCGTTTACTTCATACTCCGAGAAGAGCAGGCGATCTTAAGATTAAGAGCAATATTAGGTTTGGAGTTGACAGGTCATTTCTGATGCGAATTCAAACTAGATATCAGACTCTAGAGCTGATTATAAATAGAGGCCTAAGTGTTATTTAATTTATTTTTCATTTAAGACCAAAAATCTTCAGGCGAGTGTGATTCGAACCAAGCAATGTGGCCACGCGTTAGCTATCCGTGCTGCAGCTCTAACCAACTGGGTTATCGAGTTTAAACCGTTGTCTCTTTACCCCTACCCCGTAATGGATACTAGCGTGACTATGAAACTCATGTTTGCATGAAACTTAATTTATGTCTTTATCAACTTACCGCCTCCGAGCTTTTGAGAACATTCAAGTGTCAACCAGTCAACTGCTTTTGTAGTCAGCTGTGTCGTTGGTTAATTAAACGCTCTCTCATTACCGTTGTCAGTGTAAATTATTCACAATAATTAAAAGACATGCTTGAAAGTGACTTTAAGAGTTTATTTAAAACTTAACAATTTAATAACCAGTAGAGTTAACATGCGCGCCCAGAGATAATTTTGTCACCGCATTTTCTCACACTAAGGCTCCGTATTTATGAATACAAATACAAATCAGTTTATTTCCACAAAACACATTACAAAAAATAAAAACACACAATCAAGAATAACATAACAAACAGGACAGGTAGGCATATACATATTTATTACAGCAGTGGAAAAAGGTGTGGACACAGCTTGGCTGTTTTTAAGTCCACCCTACGTCAAGTGTACAGAAGAGGATAAATAGCACAGAACAACTTAAACTACAATTTGACAAATCTTTGTAATATATATTTTAATAGCAACAATATTAGGCACATATAGCGTTTATTTATGAGCAAACTTAGAAAAAAAAAAACAAATAGTAACAGTAATAGGCACATTCTTCAAAAGTAAAGGTAAGAAATTTTAATATTATATAATATAATACCGTGGTTAAAACTTATAATGTAGATAGATTATTGTTATATACTTGCTTTAGGTACACAAATCTGTTCCTTGCAGGACACCGAAAGTCTTGAAAACTTTTTGAAGTTTTAGATATACCTAGTTGTTTTATTTGACGTTTGAATTGGTATATAGTTTTGAGAGTTCTAATGGGCGATCTGTGATATAAAGCGATCTCAAGATTGAGAGCAATATTAAGTATGGATTTGACAGGCCAAAATGTACCAAAATGACTTTTCTGATACGAGCTCAAACTAGCTGTCAGTCTCAAGTGTTGTTTATCCGTCTTGCTTTAAGCGTAGTGAAGTTTCGCGCACACTTTGACAAAATTACCTAGTGGCGCGCATGTTAGCCCCACAGAAATGTTTACGCAAGCGAACTCGAACCTCCGCGCTGCAAATCCAGCCAACTGATATATCGCTTGTTTAAGCAAGGGTCAAGCCACACATGAAAACTTCTAGACTCATATCTATGTAAGTATTCTGCGAGTAGTACTTAATATGAGTAATACATTTTTAATCAACGGTATGAGTATCGGTAGGTATATCCTTATTTATTATTCATGTACCTAATTTGTATTCTTATTGAGCACGTTTTATCCGCTTTACGTTTTATGCTATCTCACTTCTTAGGTCTGCTGTAAGACATTTTATTTTAGAAATAAGCAGTACCTGTTGTGTCTTGATTCCTATTTAATTGTTCTGTGTATGTTTCTGTGTACAATAAACTGTTAAATAAATAAATAAATATGAACCAAACTTTCCTTAAGTGTGTCGCTAGGCTTTCCCCGGAGTTTTTATCCATTTCTGAAAGTATATTTGATGGACCTCTATAATAAAACTTAACCATTCGAAACAATGTGAAGAAAAATTTACAAATTCATATTGTTGACAAAGGTAGTAAATACTGTAGAGATTCATAATTTTGTAGTTTAACACGGTTTCCCTAGCTCATAAGTCAAAGCCCCTAGTTTGAGGATAAAGGTCATGTTTGCTCATAATTATAACACGTCTTCATACCTGGTTTATATTATTTATCCAGCCGAACATTTTAATAAGCTGAGTTCGGAAAGTCAGCCTCAAAAGTCACACATTCATATATGGAAAATTATTACAATATACAGATGAACTCACATCGAATCATTGAACCGAGAGATATAAAAAGCTTGTGTTCCTTTGGCAACCAACGAATAGTGATAAAATCGAAGGTTTTCGAGGGCCGTATTTAAAATCAGCTCTCATGAGTGACAGCGAGTTTGATTTCGTATCAGAAATGTCATTTCAGTACAAACTGGCCTGTCAAATCCATACTTAATATTGCTCTCAAGTTTGAGATCGCTTCATAAATACGAGCCCAAGTGTACCTGTTCCTAATGCCAACTCGGCTTACACGCTCGACTTATTCCGATTCATATTATAAGTGTTTTCGGACCAAAGTAGAGCAGCTTTACAGCCGCCGAGAACCGACTTACGTAAACAAATCCTAACCTTACCTGCTTAAGATTTCTCTAAAGAAAATAAACTAAGTAGGTATCTACTCACTTTAAAAGTAAATCTCAAGATACGGCTTTAGTCGTCACTCAACCACTCAATTAAATTCACTGACTGTTCACTTTAAAACTGATCCATTAGAAATTGATAGCAATACATTATTCATAATAGAATCAGAAATAACTGCGTCGCAAATAAAATGAACGTAGAAATATCTATAGACTATAACAGATGTAATGGAATGCCTCAGTGCAGAGACTGCGTACTGATTGTGTATCACCTATGACCCCACTTTATTTTATCATCTACACTGATATTACAAACAGAGAAAAAAAACTTTGTGTGTTTGCACGTTTTTTTGTGGAGGAGAAACACAAAAATAAAAATTACTATACTAAGCCACATTAACTAAATTAATAATATCCGCAAAACATTCACAAAAGAATCGACAATTGTGTTTCTTCGACAACCGCCTAGTAGCAAAGCTATTGAGAATGAGAATGAGAATCATTTATTTGCCATAAACAGGGTTACATTAAGGTGTTACAAATGTGCATTAAATCATGCCTGCTTAGCTAATATTAATAGCATGCAAAATAACAAAATGTCAAAAAAAAGGAAATAATTATACAATTGAATTTTAAATAATACGAAAATTCTAATCATAACAATAAATCAAAATGTCAGTCTTTTAAAAATATTTATGTCGTACTTGTATATGTATTGTTTATGTTGATTTTTGCTTTAAAATTCAGAAATTCGTCAAGGGAGTAAAAAGTATTTTCTATCAACCATTTACGTAGTTTATTTTTAAACTGATTAAAAGTGCATTGTTTTATATCCTCTGGAATATTATTTACACACATAGCATAACAGTTTTTTTGGAAACGATCTGTTTTTGGCACTGCATCAATAACTAGTCTATCACGATTTCTGAGGTTTCTTTGTGTAACATCCTGCACTTTCTTAAACATGTCACTATTGCATTTGACAAATTTACCGATTTCCAATATATAGAGACATGGCAATGGAAGAATGTTCAAAAATTTAAAATAATTTCGACAGGAAACATCTGGTGCAATGCCGCATATTGCATGTACATATCGTTTTTGTGCTCGAAAAACTGAGATAACATATGTACCGTTTCCCCATATTAGTAGACCATACCTCAATGCTGATTCTACAAATGCATAATACGCAGTTAGAGCAGTTTTCTGATCAGCTACTTTTGTCAATTTATACAATGCAAACGAGAAGCTGTTTACTTTCTTGTAAACATAATTAATATGTTCTTTCCAATTCAGTTTACTATTTAAAGTTATTCCCAAAAAAGTGATTTTATTCAGATGTTTTAAACTTTGTCCTTGGTAATTTATAGAATATAATGGATTTGTCAGATTATTAAAATTGATGAAATTAGTTTTATTGTAATTAAGTATTAGATTATTATTGTTCAACCAGTTGATTAGTTTATTCAATGTATTTTCTATGTCTGATTTATGTCTTTCGAATGTCAACGTTTTCCTATCTGTAGTCACTATAATTGATACATCATCTGCAAAAAGAATTGTTTTATAATTTATAGCATCAGGAAGGTCATTTATATAAATTAAAAATAATAGTGGGCCAAGGATACTTCCTTGCGGTACACCAACGTCGTTATTTATTAAATTAGATCTAATAGGTATAACATTATGTTTTGAGTCAACTTGTGAAATTTCGACTAATTGTTGTCTACCTTTAAGATAGGACAGTAACCAATCAAGTGCAGGCCCCCTTATACCATAAATCTCTAACTTTTTCAATAAATTATCATGGGACACAAAATCAAATGCTTTCGTCATGTCAACGAATATTACACTTGTATACAGTTCATCGTTTACGAAATGCAGTATGTTGTTTATTAGACTAAATGCTGCAACTGCAGTTGATTTATGTTTCTGAAAGCCATATTGATTAGGCTTTATGATTTTGTATTTATTTATAAATTACGTAAGTCGGTTGTACATGTCTTTTTCAAAAACTTTAGATAACACGGGAAGCAACGCAATAGGACGATAATTGTTCATATCTGTTTTATCACCTTTTTTTGTGTAATGGCTTCACTATTGCTAATTTCAGTTTTTCTGGAAACAATCCAAACTCAAATGAGAGATTTATAAGGTACATTAGAATAGGGCTTAGTTCAATTTTGCATGCTTTAATTATTTTAGTATTAATGCAGTCATAACCTTCAGAGTTAGTGTTATTTAATGATGATATTATTGTAATGATTGAATTAGTGTCTACAGGAGTCAGGAAAATTGAGTTTGTAATGTTATTATTAATAAGTGTAAGTGTTTGTTGAATTGTGATTACATGATTTTGTCAAATTTATAAAATATTTATTAAATTCAGATGCAATAGAAGATGGCTCTGTGATCATAGTATTATCTTTTTGTACTTTGTCTATGTAGATATTTATTTGTGTTTGTTTTACTTCGTTATTTATGACAGACCATGTTGCTTTTTCTTTATTTTTACTGTTTATGACGAACCCCTTATTTTTTATTTTCTTAGCATGAAATATACATTTTTTTAAAAGCTTTTTGTATTGTGTATATTTAGTTTTATCATAGCCTTTTTTTGTAGTATAGTATTTAAACCGTAGTTCTAGCTGCGTTCCACAACACTTTTTAAGCCCTTTTGATATCCAATTTAGTTTAGAGATATATTTCACTTTGATATTTAATACCGGAAAACAGAGATTACAGAGAAGACAAAACCATTCATAAAATATATTGAAAGCTGCATTCAGATCTCTTGTTTGATACATGTCCGAAAAGGTCAGAGATTGAAGATATGTTTTAAAAATGTTTATATTATAATTAGAGTATTGCCTTTTTTGGATTATTATATACCTAGGTACTTCTTTTTTTTGTTTCACAGGGAATTTTAATAGCTGTGCTGTATCATGATCAGACAGTCGTAAAGATTTAGTCGATCCAGTTGCATTAGGAATATTAGTCATAATATGGTCTAGACAAGATTTTCCTCTAGTTGGTTCATGTATATGATTTTTGAGATTAAGCTTCGTAAGTAAGTCAGCTAGCTTCTTTGTATTAGGTGTTTGTTCTAATGTATTTATATTTATGTCTCCAGCTATGATTATTTTATGTTTTCCATGTTTAACGGATAAAATGTGAAGCATGTGCTCCAGTTTTCTAAGGAAACACTCGATATGACTCTTTTTTTCGATGGTATTCTATACAGACAAATTATTATTAGTCTATTTGTAGGTATCTATATCGCACAGGCTTCAAAATGATTATTAATCGTTAGTTCATCAAAACTATTTATTATTTTGTAAGATATTCCTTTCTTTACTAGAATGCAAGCCCCTCCTCGTTTATAAGTCCGCGAGTAAGAGGTTGCTAATTCATAATTATGTATATTTATATTTCTTTCGTCGCCAGCTTTCAC
Organism: Scrobipalpa costella; assembly: GCA_949820665.1. Lineage (NCBI taxonomy): Eukaryota > Metazoa > Arthropoda > Insecta > Lepidoptera > Gelechiidae > Scrobipalpa > Scrobipalpa costella. The sequence goes on from OX463312.1 coordinate 13,352,485, forward strand.
AAAAGTCTCTGTGAAACAGAGTATTTCTGGACAAGTATGATTATATAATTCCGACAGTGTCAATTCAATGAGCTCTTTTTTTTAGGCTTGGACGAAACCATAGATATAGGATGTACCAGCGAACCATTCTATATCTATGGACGAAACAACCTATTAGGCCTCTGACATAATTTTGAGTAACGACCACTATCAAAGACAGCGACCGGGAGCGACGGCTTAACGTGCCCTCCGAAGCAAAGAATCTTTTTTCTTTTCGGAAAATTGGTGATTATATTATTATTTCCTTGCAAATGAGAGAAAGTAAAAATTAAGAATGACCAATTTCTTTGTCTGCGATAAATTTATTCTCGATTCTATTCTAGACCATTGGTAAACGACAAAATCTGAGAACTAAGAATTTAGTTGCTCTCACTGGAACAAACTTACTTCTCCTAAGTAGGTACTTTAAAAACTAAACTTTTTCTTTTAGTCAGGCGTAGGAATCCGGCATAATACCGACATACTTCTATTTTGTCAAACTTTGCGGAATTTGCGCCCTTGGCACAGATTGTTTTTGCAAATCATATTTTTATTTTACATGAAAGGATGAACGAAGGAAATTCATTTTGTGGGTGAGAACGAACATAGCACCGTAAGAAATTTGTGTAAAGGAAGCCATTGTAATAATACAAATATTGAAGCAGCATTTAACGATAAATTCTCTGCTACAGACGGGACAACATAGACGCAAATGATCTGCGGAGACAGATAAGGACAGAAGTCGTATTTTTGAACCGCTCGAACTCCAATACGCATACGAAAGAGTACCTTTCGCATACGATTTTCATACAATTTTGCTATGCGAATGTTAGTCTTTCGTATGCGAATTCGATACGAGTAAAAAATCAAAAATAAACAATCAAAAATACAGCTCCAGGACATGTGTCCGTCTATCGGATATGCATGGGACAAATTTACGCTATTTCCCTATCATCGTGTTTGCTTGACGACGTACAACTTTGCTTCATTTTAGAAAAATAACAATAACAACAAGGCCACAAGAAAAACGCATCAAAAGCTATTTTCATCGATCGAAGCAATACCAATGTATCATGTCATGCTTGTTTTAAAATAGAGATGATTTATGAACCTAATATCTTCCATACTGGACTGGGAGAATCTTCCATACTGGACTGGGAGAGAAAGAAAAACATAGAATGTTCCAGTTGCCCTTCCTCCCGGGCATGCTGTAGAAGTCAGCAAAAGGGATTCGAGGGTTACAGTGTATTGTAATTTAGTCGATGTGCTGACAACCTGTCACTACAGCAATACACATTACAATCTAAAATTGCCCTCAATTTATGTCAGACGTGGCGAAAGCGCCTTTTAGGAGGCGTTTTACGTTCTGCCTACCCCGTAAGGGACAAAGGTGTGATTTTATGTATGTGTGTATGTATGAACCTAACGAGATGTATGCAGCATCTTAAGAAATTTGTTATTTGAAAGAACTACAAGAATCGATTCCATCATTTCAGTGTTAACCATTCACATACAAATTGTTTACCATATTCCGAGAAAATGTTATACAGCATCCTGGAATTGGAAAGTTGAGATCATAACAATATTTACGAAGGGTTATATATGTATACTATATATGTATACTATACTGTTATACCTATACTTCCATGCTGGACTGGGAGCTAGAGAAAAACATAGAATGTGCCAGTTGCATTTCCTCCCGGGCAGGCTGTAAAAACCAGCTAAGGGATCCGAGGGTTTCAATTTAGGCGACAAGCTGACAACCTGTCACTACAGTAATATACCTTCAAATTTATCTTAAATAACCCTTAAAACTCTGACCTTTGTTTAGGTCGTTTAAGCTCTGCCTACCCCATTAGGGATAAAGGCGTGATTATATATACCTATATTTCCTACCCCGTGGATAGTCAAAAATAACCCACAGACAATACTTACTAATATAAGTTACTAATTTAATCATATCTTCCCTGGGATTTGATTTCCAGGAAAAAGTAAATATTTTCTATTTCTATTTAAGATAAATTTGTAGGTATATTGCTGTAGTCACAGGCTGTCAGGCTTTCGCCTAAATTGCGATATACAGAAACCCTCGGATCCCTCAGCTAGTTTTTACAGCTTGCCCGGGAGGAAATGCAGCTGGCACATTGTATGTTTTTATTTCGCTCACAGTCCAGCATGGAAGAAAAAGCAAAGAAACAGGAAAATAATATTGGGCAATATATATATATTGCTCCAGGCCGATTTCGGCCACAGCGACGACTTCAACTCCTTAATTGGTGGCTTCCAATGAGGCAAAATTAAAACATATTTCAACTCATGCTCATTTAGAAAGTTAACTCTCTAATAAAAACATATCCAACCGGTTGGTGATAACCAGCCCATTTTTTTTAATAAATTTACTAATCCAATTAACTAAGTTCGTAGATTTTTAAATCACTGAAAAGTTTGTTGCCACTGTTTGTAGCTGTACCAGCTATCAACATTCTTAGATTACGTTGCTAGTGAGGTTGTTTTATACTAGACGGCACGGCAACGGCAGGATGACGATATCGTCACGAAACCGTGGCTCTGTTTTTTTAACGGTATTATTCTTGACGGTATCCGTCTAGTTCCACTCTGAACGTACACACACGCGCACGCTTCATACTTATACAAAACACATGCAGTTTGCGTGCGGGGTGCGTTCAGTCGACCATTATGAGATTTAAACCGTTCGTATTTTAATCTAGCCGGACTCACTGAACGTGCACCGATCGGAACTGATAAAATTACAACACATCGAAACCATTGACCAATGACAGATGTCAAACATACTCACACATGCACATTTGACAGCCGGCAAAATATTAGCACACTTTCGAGGTAGCATAATCTTCGCCGCTGTCAGATGAGATGAAACTTCACTTCCGGTGCATCTCTGAACGCGCCGGATAAAAAATCATCTAGTCGAAATTTTGCCTGACAGGCGTCTCTAAACGTATAACTTGATCAATTAAGCGCCTCTGAACGTACGGCAACGTGCCGGCGACGATACCAGTGGGAATCAATACCATGCCGTTACCGTGCTGGCAAATGGAATACGGTGCGTGTCATATAATTTCATTAATTTTAATACATTATCTTCCACGATACCGAGCCGTTGTCGATGCCGTGTACATACCGTCTAGTGGTAAAAAACGCAAAGGTCGGCTAGGAGGCGCTCAGGGCAGAAAACTTACTTTGAACGTCTGCTACCTCTTGCGTGTTTACACTTGGATCATTTACATAGAGGCTCCTAAGTGGCTCAGTGGAACAATTTCAGAGGTGACGTGATGAACTTCAAAGACTCGGCAAAAGGTACGGTATACAATAATATAATCATGCCTTTGTCCCTAATTGGGTAGACATAGCGTAAACTATCTACACAAAGGTCATTCCGCCACGTCTGATAAAGTTTTGATGGTTATTTAAGATAGATTTGTAGGTATATTGCTGTAGTGACAGGTTGTCAGCCCAACGCCTAAATTGCAATATACAAAATCCCTCGGATCCATACCCAGGACATTCTATGTTTTTCTCTCGCTCCCAGTCCAGCATTAATAAAAAGGCAAAAGGGGATGTCCCACTACTGTCTTAAACTTATTAAATGAAATATTTAATTGTGGAAAAGTAGCGCTCTATTTTTCTAGGTACAACTATTAATATTATATTTTTTCATATGTAGAAGTCCGATTTTTATTTTGAATAGTTTCAACACAACATGGACAGCAGATTTGATTATTGATCGCAATCTCATCCAAATTGTGTGGAATTTGCAAATTTATTCATCGATTCTAGAGAGACGAGGAGTATTTCCATTTTACCTCGTGAGCAAAAATAAAGCTCACTTACAAAGTTTTAAAATCGCGGTCAACATCTTATCTTCTTCTTATCTTATCTAGCCATTAGTATCCAACTGCTGGGCAAAGGCCTCTCTCCGGTGTCTCAACATCCAGGTTACATTTTTTTTTTGGCTTGACGCGGTTTCCACATTGCCACTTACAAACACGAAGAACGGATACGGAATTTGGAAAAATCTAGGATCATTTAGTTAGGAAAGGATATAAATATTAAATAGGAGATGAAAGATAATAATAATTTATATATAAAATAATCGTTAGATACATGAATTGAATTGAATTGAATTGAAAATAATCGAAGAAGGAAAAAGTACATTATATTTCATGAAATTATTTATTAAAAACGATCTATTGTAATTTGGACACAAGAAGAAAATATTATTTAGATCCCCAACAAACATCCTTATATTCCTTAGTCATTGCTACATTCGCACAAATTCAACAATTCAACACTGACTAGACTGGGGACAATTGCTCTGACTAGTTACTCCTTATGAAAAAAATCTTGTATTTTTGGTCGGAGTCATGTCGGAGGTGTTGGAGCAAGGACTTTGTAGGTTTTACCTACAATATCCTTGTGTTTGAGCTTGTGCTTGGAGTGTCCAAGGAGGTCTTGCAATCTGAAGATTAACAAAAGGATTTAATTTTCACCTGTGATTTCTCCCAAGATTTCTTCATACCATACGCCATAGGTTTTTTATAAAGGATTCCATTAAGATTCCAAAGGGAAATTCCTCATGGGGCACAGACGTATAAAGGGAAGACGTATACGTCTGTGTCATGGGGACTCCCCCACAATAAAAACTCCTTATTATAAGGGATATAAAAAACATTGTATTGACATATTCATCAAAGGAATTTTTATTATGATTATTCACCGGTGTCAATGAAATGAATCTCAGAAAATTATGAAAAATTAAGTATTCAACCATGAATAACAAGGAATTGCTTGCGATAGTGATAATTATTACACTCAGAACAATATTTGCTATGGATGTTTCACCAGTATTCATACTAGACGACAACCTGCTCGATGGAGTAGTGACAACCCAGACCAATCCTCTCGCCATGACCAGTACTGAGGAGTTCGAAGCCATAGTTGGTGTTGCCCAGAAAAAGAGCCGCTGCCTGATCTTCTTTATAGAAGATGACTTCTCATATGAAGATATCAGCTCGAAGGATGAAAAAGGAACGCCGTTTTATCACTTGAAACAGGCGTTTATAGATAAGAGAGTGAAGTTACTGCCGCGGGTAATATTTTATTGTGATTTGGTTTTATCTTCCCTTTTTAGATTCTTTTTAAAATTAGAAATGGGTTTGCTCTTGACTCTAAACACTAGGTCAGGGGTGACCGTGACAGAGTTGACGATGGAGCAAGCTCACTCAGAAGATGCCTGTTATAGCACTGATAATCACACACTGACGGAGCGTAAACGACCTAAACAAGGGTTGTTCCGCCACGTCTGACAAAGTTTTGAGGGTTATTTAAGATAGTTTTGTAGGTATATTGCTGTAGTGACCTGTTGTGAGCCCATCGCCTAAATTACAGTATACTGAAACCATCGTATCCCTTAGCTGGTTTGTACAGCATGCCCGGGAGGAAATGCAACTGGCACATTCTATGTTTTTCTCTCGCTCCCAGGCCTATCTACCTATAATCCATTTAAATTTTGGATTGCTGGTGACACAGAAAACTGTTTCACCAGACACATTGGCCAAGAAAAAAGGAATTTCCTCTTCCACAGAATTGCTTTTCAGTTATTTGATTTACTAATGGAAAGCCGATGTTCTTTCCATATTCTGATCTAAAGTCCTCGGGGAAAGTTGTTGACTTTGATCAGTAGAAGCATCTCGTTCCGCTTTGAAGTTAACAAAATTTCGCAGTCAAACAGAAAATAAATATTGTACAATCATTTATTAAACATGAAGATTGATTTTTGAGATAATTAAATTACAGAACAACAGAAATAACAACCTTTTTTCCATGCTGGAGTGATAAAAAAACATAGAATGTGCCAGCTGCATCTCTTCCTGGGCATGCTGTAAAAACCAGCTGAGGGATACGATAAATCAGTAAATTGTAAATTAGGCGATGAGCTGACAGCCTGCCACTACAGCTATTTACAGATCTATCCTAAATCATAAACAACCCTCAAAACTTGTCAGACGAGGCAGGACGACCTTTGTTTGGGTCGTTGACGCTCTGTCTACCCCATTAGGAATACAGGCGTGATAGTATGTATGTATGTATGTATGTACAAATAACCAACGAGATCAATCGATCGACCGTATTTCCGACTTTTTTTTACATATCCGTTGGAATTCTTAACAACATTTATTAAAAAACAGAAGCCAGAAAAATAACAGAGCCCGATGGTGTAGTGGATAGAGAGCCCGATGGTGTAGTGGATAGAGAGCCCGATGGTGTAGTGGATAGAGAGCCCGATGGTGTAGTGGATAGAGAGCCCGATGGTGTAGTGGATAGAGAGCCCGATGGTGTAGTGGATAGAGAGCCCGATGGTGTAGTGGATAGAGAGCCCGATGGTGTAGTGGATAGAGAGCCCGATGGTGTAGTGGATAGAGAGCCCGATGGTGTAGTGGATAGAGAGCCCGATGGTGTAGTGGATAGAGAGCCCGATGGTGTAGTGGATAGAGAGCCCGATGGTGTAGTGGATAGAGAGCCCGATGGTGTAGTGAATAGAGAGCCCGATGGTGTAGTGGATAGAGAGCCCGATGGTGTAGTGGATAGAGAGCCCGATGGTGTAGTGGATAGAGAGCCCGATGGTGTAGTGGATAGACAGCCCGATGGTGTAGTGGATAGGGCCGCTGCCTCCTGAGCGGGAGGTCGTGGTTCGAATCCCACCCCGTACCAATGTGTTTTTCGGTTTTCGAATTTCATATGTACGTTTATTCGGCGCTTTTTCCGTGCTTCGGAAGGCACGTTAAGCCGTTGGTCCCGGTTAATATCGTTTAATACCGTAGATATTAGTCGTTAAGCCATATCAGAAGCCAGTGCTAAGCATTGGCGGCTTGAAAATTCTGACCTAATCTAGGATTGGGTCTGGTTTCCCTTCTAGGTTGCAGAGGTTAGATGGCAGTCGCTCTGTGTAAAAACCAGTACCCTCGTTCAATCCCCTAGATTAGGAAGCCGACCCCGTGAGATACGGGATAAGGCTATGGAGATGATGATGATTTATTAAATAACAGCAATATTATGTTATATGCTTCCATGCTGGACTGGGAGTGAGAGAAAAACATAGAATGTGCCAGCTGCATTTCCTCCCGGGCATGTTGTTAAAGCCAGCTAAGGGATCCAAGGGTTTCAGTAAATTACAGTTGTCGTTACTCAAACGATTTCAGAGGCCTATTAGCTGTGCTACTAGGCGGTTTGGAAATTCTGACACCAGGCCTCATCGGGTCATATATCATAAACAACCCTCAAAACTTTATCAGACGTCGCGGAACGACCTTTGTTTAGGTCTTTTACGTTCTGCCTACCCCATAAGGGATAAAGGCGTGATTATATGTACGTATGTAACATTATGTTTCTGGCGTGGGAATTGATAACAAAACCTACGGGTCGCGAGTCAAAGACCACTGGACCATGAGATTAATTATTTCAGGTTTTCGAGCCTTACAATTACTTGAAGAATCGCTTCCAACCATTCGATTTTAACACGTTCCACGTGCGGCGGACAACAACCAAACTACGATTGGAAGAGGAATACAAGTTCATGTACATTTTCTTCGAAGATGGAACTAATGAAACTCGAACACAAAAACTCAGACGGCACGACGCTATCGTACAAGAAGTCACGTTTGCTGTTAGGCAGATGTCTAAAGTACGTACCTTAAATATTGATATTAGATTTTTGGTTGAATCATCAATCAATCAAGTCTTCCATGTTGTTTCTATGTATGTCCATGGCACGCCGGTACAGGGAATCCTAGTGGGGGCTGTGGGTGTGACCGTGTTTTGTTTTTTAATGCTGACCTGGGAGCGAGCGAAAAACAGAATGTCCAGCTGCATCTCCTCTCGGGCATGCTGTTAAAACCAGCTAAGGGATCCGAGGGTTTCAGTATATTGCAATGTAGGCGATGGTCTGACAACCTGTCATTGCAGCAATACACCTACAAATCTATCTTAAATAACCCTCAAAACTTTGTCAGACATGGCGGAACGACACTTGATTAGGTAGTTTACGCCCTGCCTTCCCCATTGCGGATAAAGGCGTGATTATATATATGTATGTATGTTTTATACCAGCTTTCCATACTATTTGTACCTATAACACTGCTGTTCAACAGGGTCCAGTGGTAGCACTTTACACGGGAAAGCATAACCCAGTGGAGGAAGAGCGCGATTCACGGAAGAACACCCCCAAGATCGCGCGACCCTTACCCACGGTACCAGGGAAAACCATAGCGGCATTGTGCGGCACTGCCAGTTTTGAATTTGTTGGTGAGAATAGAATAAACAATAGGCAGGTTATTTAATTACGTTACAGGTAGGTACTAGATGGTAAACAAGCATACCTGCCTGATAGAAAGCGGCTGTTACTACAGTAATTTTTGTCGACATGACAAAGGCGTTCGACTTCGTTTGTCATGAACAATTATTGTCTAAATTAGAGCGCTATGGTATCAGGGGCCCTGCACTAGACTGGTTTTATTCGTACTTGAAAGATAGATATCAATGTGTTGAAGTTTCCCATCTAGATGCTAAGTCTAATAAAATCAACTACACATCTGAATTCAAACAAAATAAATACGGAGTCCCCCAAGGAAGTATCCTAGGCCTACTCCTATTCTTACATTCCCGATGTGCTAGGCTTTGATACTATTTTGTTTGCAGATGATGTGTCTATTATAATTACAACTAACAACAAACTAACACGAGACCAACACAAAATTTACATATATAATACGATGACGCAACTAATACACTGGATGAATAATAATAGCTTAAAAATTAATATTAATAAAACTAATTTAATTAACTTCAATAATTTAAGGTGACATCTTAAATTTTGCTGATAGTGTGACATTCCTAGGATTAATAATAACGCCCAAATTAAACTGGAAAGAGCAAATAGTGAAACCCTGCAATAAAATCAATAGCTTCTCATTCGTGTTGTACAAACTCGCGAAAGTAGTGGACAGAAGTACAGCGGTTATTGCTTACTACCCTTATGTCGAATCTATACTTCGGTATGGCCTTCTCCTCTGGGGGAATGGTACTGATGTAGGTAAAGCTTTTATTGCACGGAAACGGTGCATACGAGCTATCTGTGGAATCGCTCCTGATGTGTCATGCCGACCTCACTAAACATACTACCTTTACCTTGCCTCTACATAAATATTAGAAGTAGGTAAACATGTAAAACAAAATTCTAGTTTATTTCAAGAGGCAGGGCAAATTGCACAAAGAAATTTACGAAACCCAAATAACTTACGGCTAGACATTGTTCCTAAAACAATGAGGTTCCAAAAAAATTGCTACGCAATGTGTGTAAAAATTTACAACAAAATTCCAGAGGTGATTAAACAGCAAAGTGTAGGAAAATTCAAATCATGTTTATATAAATGGCTAATAGAAAAAACCTTTTATTCTCTGGACGAATTTTTAAATTGGAACAAGGTAATTTGATAATAATTTATTATAGTTAATGAATAAGGCAATTCATATGTTATTATTTAATAATTATTTAATGTTTTATTTTATTTTTGTGACATTATTCTCTCTAACATTGTAATTTTGACATAATAATTGTATCATAAATAACGATAGTAATATCTGTGAATTGAACGATTGAATTTATTATCGAGCTGATTGTGCTATGTCTGTATTATTTTCTTTTGTTTTTGCCATAGGTATTAAAATTTTGCATGCTATTTATATTGGCTAAGCAGGCATGTTCCTTATATACTGTATTCTAATTAGACCGATTTTACCCTGTTTAAAGCAAATAAAGTATATTAAACACTTAGGGCACTATATTCGCCATTGTTTGTTAATTTATTGCTCTGCTCCGTATTCGGTTTTATATGGAAATTTCACGGATACGGATCGAATACGAACCGAATACACCGGAGCAGTGCAAAAACGCCTTTATTTTCTATTTTAGATGCTGTAATGCGCCATGCTAACGAAAAAACGTCGTTCTTGAACGTTAAGAGCTGCAAGTATGAACCTAGGGGGAAAGATGGCTGGTCTTACACTATTAAAATCCAAGATTTGGTACGAAAACCGTACCTCACATAACAAATAACATAATACAACTAGCCCGCGATAGACAAAGATCAGAGAAAGAGAAACACGCTTCCGCGTGCGGGCTAGTAGATCCCGCTCCTACGCACGGAAAAGCGTTTTCAGTATATTCGACACTGTGTGTTTTTCATACTAACCGGGCTTACGAAGTCGCGGGCACACTTAGTAACACAATAAAGATTTATAAATTGTTTAATTCACACAATCAGTGTTTCGTATTTGCATGATTATTTGAAACATTATTCTGTGTATTTTTCCAGGGTCACTTGTCTGTGTCTAATTATTACGAATTGATATTTTATTTCAATTTTATGGATTTACGTCTTCCAAGCAAAGGATGGAGACTCAATCGTAAGGACTTTTTAATTAGGTCATTTCATTCAATGAGAGCGTAGATCTAGTTTGTATGAAAGAAAATGCGCGAACGTAGTCTTGGAATTTACGTTTTATACAGCCTGTCTTATGAACTAATTGTTTTCAAACCTATTTCGGTAAATTTTGTTAAAACGTTTCAAAACCTGAATTGGAACCTATTTATGCTATTTATAGTTCAAATTTTGGAGGGATCCTTATAAATTGCATAAAGATCATACATAATTTGTACACTATTGACAGGAATATCCTACGGACCGCAGAGCACGAAAGTGCGGAAGACGAAATGGTTTGAAGTGAGCGGCGGATGGAATGAGTTCTACGAGAACCCTAAGCCTCTTGAGATGCAACTTGAGGCCAACATTGTAAAGATACCTAAACTGGAAATGAAGACTTTCAGAGTAGGTAGTATAATACCTTTCGAAACTGAGTATTTTTACTTATGGTTCCAATCCAATCAGGAAGTTCCCTGGCGTACCATAAAAGTTAGTAACGGAACCTGACAGTTTCAGTGTATTCTAAAGAAATGCAAACTGCTGACAATCCATCATTACAGCAATACCTCCTTTAGGACTGCTAGACAAGAATTCCATCTCGTTCCAGTTTTTTGTGTTTGTTCTGGAAAGTAAACATAATCAATTTCAAAATAAACCATGTCGGTCCGACAAACAAAATTTTAATTAAAAATTTAATATTCATAAAATCAAATACAAATATTAATTTCTTTCGTAGTTATTTTTACGTCAATATACTAAAATTACTCTATTTTATTCAAGACCAAACGGAGGGCCTAAGTAGTCAGTTAAGACATATTATATGTTAAAATAATATAGAATTGAAGGATAATCAAATTTTTAATCACTGGCGTGAAGCGGTATTTAATTAATTATAAATCTTCAAGTGCAAGGTTAAATTTATCCACTGTCCAAGACTGTTTCCTATGAAATACAAAAAAAATAATCGACAACGCAAAGCAATATTTATTTTCCAGATATATCTCGGCAGTGAGATGGCTGTGACGGCGCTACCACAAGTCCCCCAAAGGTCTACCAAAAAGTATCCAATACGTAGTACCACCGAGACTCCAGTAACTCGAAGTCACTACTTCCGAATCCAAAAACCAGATGAAAAGAACAAAAGTAGTAGATTCTCCGAAGAGCTGGCGAACCTCACCCAATTGTACGCAGACGACGTTAAGGTGTTTCGGGCGGATGAATTACTTATAGTAGATGAACCGGTTGATGTAAGTTTCTTTTTTTTTTTTTTAATTAAAAAATGGGTTTGCTCTTGACTCCAGTCTAGGTCGGAAACGACTGAGACGGAGTCGACGATGGTGCGAGCTCACCCAGAAGATGCCTGTTCACTCTAACTTTGAAATGTTGGGGGTAGAAGGCGTTCGGAAACACAGACGCAGGTAGTGAGTTCCACACTTTTTCCGTGCGCATTACAAAAGAGTTTTGGAAGCGAAATGAGTTACCCGGAAGAGTTCTTGTTTATGCATCATAATGGTGTAGACTATCGTATTAGTCATTGAATGATGGCCCAGTCTAAGGTACTAAAATACTTGAGATATGTCTACCAGGTGTAAGGGACAGCGTCCCGCAAACTGGTAGGGGTTGTTCAGTCAACGAAACTGAGCACTTATCACCAGGAAATTCTTTCAGGAAGGGATAAAAAAAAAATGAACCTCACATAAAAAAAGACCACTTCGATCGGACAATTTGTATGGAAAATCGTTTATGTTTTTTCACATCCTGAAAAAAAAATCTGCTGATAGTTGTTCAGTCCCGTTGACTGAGCAACCCCTATCAGTTTGCGGGACGCTCCCTTACACCCCGTATTGTATTTCCAACTCAGATTTAAAATAAGGGTAAACATGGTATTGTACTTACTGCTTTTCTTTGTTTTTGTATCTGTAATAATTTTGGTGCAATAAAGAATAATTGTATTGTATTGTAAGGTTTCATATCTTTTTATTTAAAAACACATTTCATAAATAAATGATACGTGTTGAATTACTACTATTTCATTATTTTGTTATATCTAAAAGCTTAAACTTATTTTATTAACAAGATTTTTGATTAAAAGACATGGAACTTTGTTTGCCTTTATCACAGAATATATAAAAGTACTACATACAGAATGGACATTCACCTCTCTTCCCCAGTCCGACATACGTCACACTCCGCGCCGGACTGTGGGCCACATTGAGAGTACGCTTAGCGGGTATGGCGCGCGCATGTTTCCCAGTGTAACGGATATAATACAATTTTGTATTCCAAAGATGGTTAGGTACTGTTCCGTGTACGGATGTCTTTCTACCACAAGATATGACTCCAATAGTAACTTTTTTAGATTCCACAGTGATGAGAGACGGTAAGTAAATTCATACAAAATATGCTACCTAATCTATTCTAACTATTCAGTTACAGTTAACTACTTTAAAACGTTGGTTTAATCAAGAACCAGATTAATAAAGTGATGATTATGACCGGTATAACAAAATTTGTCAACCCTTATAACACGCACACAAACGCATGCCAAGTGCAACATGCCGATGTGTGACCAAAATGAAATTGTAGTTAGGAGTGTCCGAGTTGTGCCTTTATTCTAAAACTGAGTTGGAAATACTATAGGGGATATATAAATACTTATTTTTACTTAGCTTATGCGTGGGAATAGAAATGTTTATAGTTTAGTCTAGTCAATTAAACATTAGTATTTGCTCTACTCTATGTGTATGTAAATAAGGACGTACCTGGAAGTGACCGATTTATACGGGATGTAAGGGACAATTTGTACTGGTTCAACTTTTATTTTCCTGTGCCGTAAGGTTGCCTGGAAGAAATTACTGCTTAGCAATAAGGCCGCCTATTTGTACTTCTATTTATTTCATTTTATTTTATTTTCTCTTGTGTATTTTCTGTGCAATAAAGTATATTCTTGTCTTATCTTATCTTAATTTGTATAGAAACTCAAATATTTTTTTACTTCCTAAAAAAAAATCTGCTGATAGTTGTTCAGTTCCGTTGACTGAGCTGCCCCTATCAGTTTGCGGGACGCTGTCCATTACACCCCGTATTTTTGCCGTCTTTTTGATGTTGTTTCATTCATCTTTCCTGTTTACAGAGGTACGTGGACATTGTGGTGTTTGACTGCTTGATTGTAGTGTTCATTTTGATCTCTGTGCTGCTCTTCGCCGTCCAAATGCTGATGAATATTAGGACCAACTCCAGATACGACAGCTCTGACCAACCGCCTTTGTTCACTGCTGATATCGGAGATTAGGACAAGGTATTTAAGACGCTGGTGTATTTTTATCATTTAGAACTCAGAACATAGATTCAAGTCACAATCTTCCTCTTTGCGTGTCGTGTTAAAAGTTATGCAGCACTATGTAGAGCAGTGGTTCCCAACCTATGGTCCGCGGATCACAGGTGGTCCGTGAAAGTCTTCTAGTGGTCCGCGTCATAGTTTCAGAAATTACTAACATGTTAAACAGCTAGACAGCTAGCCAATGGTACCGGTTCCTTGAAGACATAACTTGACTCTAAAGTTGTTGCTGTCCCTTTTTGTTATCTTGTGATAGAAAATGACATGTAACGATTTTTGACATGATTTAGTGATTTTGTGTGAATACGAACTGCCCCCAATAGTTAAAAAGACCAAGAGGAACTAAGTTTCCAAATTTTTATACCGATGGCGGTAGTTTTTTTTTTTTAATTTAACTCTTCTCAAAAATTGGACGGAAGAAGTATAGAATAGGGAGTCGTGGAAAGACTGGAAGGAGGCCTTTGCCCAGCAGTGGGACACTAGCGGCTAAATAAGATAAGAACTCTTTTTTAACAGAAAAGTTTGGTCCGTGGGGAACGCAAAAAGTTTAAAGTGGTCCCTGGTTGGGAAAAGGTTGGGATCCACTGATGTAGATACAGTGCAAAGCGAGATAATATAAAAAGAAATAAATCTTCAAAAGTGTTCAAAAAACTATGTTCTTTGGGGAAAGTTGTTTAGTTTCATGAGTATGTTCACGTTCACAAAGTATGGTCAAATAATAATCCTAATCTTTTGCTGATTCGTCAAAACTTTAAAGATTTTTTTTTTATAATCTTTTAAATACCAAATAGAAGATGATTTAGATTACAAACTGAGAGAAGCTGGTGACTACAAGAATAAACCATACATATTTTTATTTACAGGCAGACACCAACAATTATGTTTCTTTTTTATTAGACGAAGTAACAAAATAGTACAAAATTAAAGACTAATGAACAAGATATCACCTACCTACAAATTGAACCTAAATCTATTAAAACGTGCCGGCGGCAACGAAACCTAAGAATATCAATTAATTTCTACACTAATTAAGTTGAATATGAGTTGTTATAACTTTATTATAAGCAGCATTAGAGCTAATATTGTTATGTAATTTTATGATTAAACTTTGAAAGTCCAATTAAATGTGTTTTCAGTTTATTAGTTAGTCTGTGATCTTCTTCTTCTTCTGTCGAGTGGGTATCGAGTCTTATCGACCCGATGAACCCTGGTGTCAGAGTTTATAAACCGCCTAGTAGCACAACTATCTGGCCTCTGACATGGTTTGAGTAACGACCACTATCAAAGACAGCGACCGGGACTGACGGTTTAACGTGCCCTCCGTAGCACGAAATCTTTTTCTTTTCGGACAATCAGGTGATTCAGCCAGCAATGTCCTAACCAAACTGGGGAAAATTCACAAAGTGATAAATTCTCAAATATAAACTTTGTGTTTCCCCCCTGGGAATTGAACCCAGTACCTCCGGGTCAAGAGTCCATGGCACTAGCCACTTGACCACGGAGGCAGTCTCTGTGATAATAACATTTAAGAGCAAATTTTACAATGATTTCAGGCGATGCGCCATTCTTCTTAAAGAAAATTGACCCTACAAATTGAAAACAGTATGAGAAAAGTTTGAACACGTCCTTGGAACATAATGTGGAAGCATATTTACACACCTCATCATCAGACACTGTCTCCGTAGTCCAGTGGTCTGAACCACGGGTACTCAATCCAGAGGTAGTGGGTTTGATGCCCACGGAGGATCATAAAATTGATATCAGGTTTATCACTTTGTTAGATTTTCCCCAGTTTTTGTTAGGACTTTGTTGACTGAGATCCGGACAAAAGATTCCGTTCTCCGAAGGGCACGTTAACCCATCCTGTCGATGTCTTTGACAGTGTTCGTCAAACAAACTATGTCAGAGGCCTATTAACTGTGCAATTAGATGGTTAATAATCTCTACTCAAAAAACCTATTGTACTAGATAAGAAGAAGACTTTTTCTTTTTTCTTCCATGCTGGACTGGGAACGAGAGAAAAACATAGAATGCGCCAGCTGCATTTCCTCCCGGGCATGCTGTAAAAATCAGCTAAGGAATACGAGGGTTTCTGTATATTGTAATTTAGGCGATGGGCTGACAACCTGTCACTACAGCAATATACCTACAAATCTATCTTAAATAACCCTCACAACTTTGACAGACGTGGCGGAATGACCTTTGTTTAGGTCGTTTACGCTCTGCCTTCCCTATTAGGGATAAAGTATAAGAAGAACACTAGACACTTTTTTTTATTCTTGACCAATCATATTACCAGCGTCGCAGTACAATTTCATCAATCCTACACGCGTCCGGACAAGGTGGGGTGACCAGTGTGACCTTGGCTGGTGGTACTGAAGGTCAAACATGTCAAATGTCACCAACAGACATCGTTAGTGTCCACCGTCCACCGCCTCCTATCGCCACATCTGCCGTTAAATTGTAAACACAACGTAGACGTACACGTAACTACGCATCAGAGGCGCACAAACAACTTATTTTTTATTTGTGATGTGTCAAGACTCTAGTGTATGCCAGAGGTGACTGAGACAGAATCGATGTCAGAGCGGGCTCATCTGGCCTCTCCATACCAGTAACATAGCAGTTCTATCTCAGGTTTAGTAAAAAGGTAAACAATGTTTCATATCTTTTATTCAAAAACACATCAAAAAAATAAATTATACGCGTTGGCAAATTAGTTAAACAAATGACAGAGTGTAACATTCTGATAGGAGATGAAAAGTGGAGCAAGTGAAAGAGTTTGTTTATTTGGGTTCTTTGTTTACAGCAGATGGAAAGTGTGATAGTGATATTGAAAGAAGGGTGAATGCTGGTAACATGTCGAATAGGGCGTTGCACACCTTTATGAACAGCCAGAAGGTATCCAAAAATGCTCGTCTGGTTGTGCTTAGAGGAGAGTAAGTCCCAACACTTATGTATGGCAGTGAAAGTTGGGTCTGGCAGAAAAGACATGAAAGTAGAATAAATACAGTAAAAATGAGAGCGTTAGGAAGTATGATTGGTGTGAAACTGAGTGGCAGAATGAGAAATAGCGTATTAAGAGAACGTTGTGATGTGAAAGAGGATATAGTGACAGGTATAGAAAGAGGAATGCTTAGGTGGTTTGGTCATGTTGAGAGGATGGATGAAAGCAGATTTAGTAAACAGATATATATGGCGAGTGTGAGTGGGAACGTTGGAAGGGGAAGACCTCGACGAACGTACCGCGTCAAAATCAGGGACGTTCTAAAGAAAGGTCAGGTCAGGAGTACCCTTAGCCGACGAGCGTGCATGACAAGATTGATGAATGTAGATGAAGCAAAAGAAGTTTGCAAGGACCGTAACAAGTGGAGGGATTTGATCTCTGCCTACCCCTCCGGGAAAGAGGCGTGACGTTATGTATGTACGTATGCAAATTAGTTAAATTAGAAACTTCTTTTAGAAACAACATTAAAAGATATGAACCTTTGTTTATTCTAAAACTTAGTAGAAAATACTATAGATATTTTTTTATCAGGCCCGTTCAGAGGCGCACTGGAAGTGAAGTTTCATCTGACAGCGGCGAAGATGTATGTGCAGTGCATCCCGGTAGTCTAAAATTCATAAGGTATAAATTTTATACTGGGCCGTCTGAACGCACCCCCGCATCGGTGGAGTGATGTACAGATGGTATAATATCCCGCAGTGCTTCTAATTGCAGAAGATTAGTTCATGATTTATACCACAATTTATACATATCCTTTTCTTCATATCAGATGCTCTGTATAGACGGTAAACTGCTAGAGTGAACCCTCTCAAATACGATAACCATTAATCATTCCTTCAGAAACAAGCAGTATCCCTAACTCTGTTATTTTTATAGCATCAAAAGGATAAAATAATATTTGCAGACAGAATAAGAAAGTTTTGTTGAGTAATAGATCCGAACGAATATTATACCTCTTGATTTGAGTTTTATTTTTTCGTAGTAATCTTATCTGAAAATCGGGGTTAAGGAGTTCTAGATAAAAACTAGCGCTGCCATGTTTAAATATATATATATATATATACATACAATCACGCCTGTATCCCTGATGAGGTAGATAGAGCGTAAACGACCTAAACAAAGGTCGTCCCGCCACGTCTGACAAAGTTATGACGGCTATTTAAGATAGTTTTGTAGGTATATTGCTGTAGTGACAGGTTGTCAGCCATCTCGCCTAAATTACAATCCAAAACCCTCGGATCCCTTATCTGGTTTTTAAGGCATGCCCAGGAGGAGATGCAACTGGCACATTCTATGTTTTTCCCTTGCTTGCTTTTTCCCTTAATTTAAAAAAACCCTACTACACTAATAAAAGTGTATGTTTCAACAATTTATATTATCAATAGCATCATCGATAGCATAAATTATTTACAGATCTCTATTCTATACGCACTATTATGACAAACTCTTTGGTAGATTTATCACAAAAAGTGTGCATACTTACAAATTAAAGTCACCGGCCAATTTCGCGTACAAAATCTGTTGTCATCACTGATTCAGACAGTAAAAAAAAATCTAATGACTCAAAAAAAACAAAACGTAAAACTCTAATGCCTGCTGCAAAAAAATTTCAAGATATTTTTTAAAAATATGGCCAGTTATTCTTCAAAAGGTGCACATATAAACGAGGTTTGTTTAAATAAACCTTTAATTAAACATACGCCCTTTATGTTAAAAACTTTTTCAACTCTGTACTTTAAAAAGTTTGCATTGTTGAGGTTCAATTTTACGTGAAAAAAGCTGTCATTGTCGTCCTTTGCGATAAAAACTTCTAAATAAAGAATATACTCTAATGGCATCTGCAATTTAATTTCTTTTTTTAGGAAAATAGCCAGTTAGTATGCAATTTTTTGGCGAAAAAGAGGTTTAATTAAAAAAATGTACTTATTTGATTTAATCATTAAGGTTCGAACTTTTTGTAGCAAGGTACACACAAGAGTTGTATTAATACAACAAAATAAACGATTTTATTTAAAAAAAGACTCGGTTATTATATTTGAAAATACACCTATTAAAATCACTGAAATGTTTGTAAAGTTTTATTTATAGTATCTCCAAATTGTATCTACGATATATGCAGTACTGATAATGGGGGCGCAAGTGTACGCCGGGGATCCCCTTAAAAAAGGCTTATAGTAATAATAATAAGAGAAAACCAGTGTCGGGTGTCGCGAAAAAGAATTCCTATAAAAATAAGGGATCGGATTCCGAACCCACGTTTTTATCTGCAGATATTCCTTACAGATTTTTCCAATATAATTTCCTGTCGAACATTCCGCCTTGTGTAAAATAGAGGGTAAACACAAAATGTCACTGAAATAAAGAGTATTGTGTGGGATCAGTGATTTGATGGTAAACAAGTGCGTGTAACAACCCCACCCCCCCCCCCCCTTATCCTAACATAGATAAAGGATGGGAAAGGTAGAGGAGTGAAAGGAAGAGGTGTGGGGGATTGGAGGAGAGGAATGTGGAAGAGGAAGGGACGGAATGGGAATAATGGATGGGAATGGAATGCGAATAGTGTTTGGAATAATGGCTCGTGATTGTGACCGTCTAGTAATAAAGTTAGGACCGTACATTGTGTGATAGTATTTATAAAAGTAACCCAAATCCTTTAAAGTGGAAGTGGGATTTCATAACTTAGCTCTCTTTAGGCTCTTGGGACAACATTGGAACAGTGCACAACCTCCGATTCTAGCTCCTGGTCGAGGATTTATGTGCTCGCCAACCATCAACGAATGAGATTTACTTCAATTACCAATTGCTAGACACTAATAAAGACAGTAAATAGCCCAGGAACTTGTCCTTGATGCAAAACCTATCATGCGAGCCCCAGAAAAGGAAAGTGGAGGCACTTCTGTGCCCTCCAATTGGTTTTAAGTGGTTTAGATTTTGGCCAAGCCGCAGGCCAGAGATAAGTGACAGCGCACTTAGGAATTTTGGAACGATTTCTGATTGATGAACAACATCATATAAAATATAATTAATTTGAGCCGATTTATTGGTCAGCCAACCAAGACAGAGCCAGTCATGACTGAAGTAATTTGTAGTAAGTTGTGATGTCCAATTGAGAAACATTGTCTCAACAAAGGTTTTATAAGTTGTTGTCCAGCTATGCTGGAAGCACCGACTATGAAACTGCACCAGTCATCGATCTCCACTTATGAAATGCACATACAGAAGTCAATAGAATAGATAGGGATGCCGAAGCTAGTCCCAGATTATATAATATAATAATCATTCACACCGCAAGCCATAGATTCGTTGTAGATATAGGAGTGATAGGCAAGAGCAAGTAGTGACCGATTGTCAGACTTCTTTAGTGCAAAATAAGCTTCTGTGATCTAAATGCTGTTACAAAGATATCTTGTCTTGTCTTGTCTTGTCTAGCCGTTAATGTCCTGCTGGGCAAAGGCCTCTCTCCGGTGTCTCCACGACTCTCTATCCTGTGCTTCCTCCGGCCACTCCGACGAAGATATCGAATTTATTAATTTATTTAGTTGCAAAATATATATATATACATATGACAATCGGTGTCGTTAAACCCGATAGGGTTTGTCAACGACACAACTTTCCGCTTCTATAGGTACAGTAAATAAATTAACTTATATTAACAAACTTAAGCAATTCAAGTTTAGTACTTATACATTAGTTTAAACATTCAAACACATAAATAAAATGAAATTTCCTTAGAACATCATCGCACAAAGGAACCCGTATTTTCGCATACGAAAATGCAACATTCGCATACGAAATCCCAAAATCACTATTTTTGAATAATCATACGTATGCTCTGCAACGAGTGCTCTAAACCACTCGTTTTCTTTTCTACTACTCGAAACCAAAGTAGTCTATGATCATGTCAGTGACACAGACAATCATTTGATAAGTGACACTTTAACTTTTTATATACTTGATTTTACGTTCCGTATCTCTGCGATTCATTTCCGGTTTTTCAAATCAACGATTTTTGTTAGTGGTAGTGGTGGTATAGTAGGTGTATTTCTGCGTAGAATGAAAACAATTTATGGGATTAGACTTTATTGGCAACACAGCTTTCTACTGCTTCAAAAATACGTAAAATCGTGTGTGATAGAATTTGATTTCGTACACGAATGATTTTCGTATGCGTATTTCAGTTTTCATACGAGCGGTTCAGAAATAAGTCTCCTGGAGTCGTATTTTGAACCGCTCGTATCCGATTTCGCATACGTAAAAGCAACATTCGCATACGAAATCCTAAAATCTTTATTCTTTAATACTCACACGTATGCGACTCTGCAACGAGTGATTCAAACCACTCGTTTTCTTTTCTACTACTCGAAACATCTGTATGCAGAAGATTTGCAAATTTATAGTCATTTCTCTTTATCGGACGTCAGTGAGGCAGTTGCTGCCGTAAATACAGATCTTGCTGCTGTGCAGGAATGGGCAAGGAGTTTTGGTCTGCTTGTGAATCCTACGAAATCACAGGCCATGATTGCAGATCTTCCTAAGATATTCTATAATAACGTATGTATTCCTTATACTGACAAAGCCAAGAATCTTGGGCTGATATTGGACTGTGACTTGTCATGGTCGGCACAGGTGAATGAAGTTAGCAGACGTATGCATTATTCATTCCACTCTCTCAAACAACTCCAGAATTTCCTTCCTTTTCACACTAAAATCATGCTTGCACAAGCACTTCTCCTTCCCATCCTCGATTATGCTGATGTCTGTTATCTAGATGCGACTGAGGAGCTGCTAAACAAACTTGAGCGCTTACAAAACCTAGCTATTAGATTCATTTTCGGTCTTCGTAAATTTGATCACATCTCTGAATTTCGCGCTCAACTTAAATGGCTCCCTATCCGACTTCGTCGTGATGTGCACATCCTAACTGTCCTCTTCAAAATCCTTAATGACCCATCCTCTCCTGATTATCTCCGTTCCCGATTTCGTTTTTTACCCCCTGATCCTCGACCCAGGCGCACATGCATCACAAAGGTGTTGGAGGTTCCTGGATCGAACACCAAATTCTTTTTTAACTCGTTCACTGTTCGAGCCATTCAACTGTGGAACAAATTGCCGAAAACTATACAAGACAGTCCCTCGAGCTTTACTTTTAAGAAGAGACTGAAAGAGCATTTTATGACCTCTCTATGACATATATAATTATATTTTATTTTATCATTTATATATCATATAAATATATTTGTATGTATTAGTTTATTATAGTA
Organism: Scrobipalpa costella; assembly: GCA_949820665.1. Lineage (NCBI taxonomy): Eukaryota > Metazoa > Arthropoda > Insecta > Lepidoptera > Gelechiidae > Scrobipalpa > Scrobipalpa costella. Next base: position 13,374,625 of record OX463312.1, read on the forward strand.
TGTTAATATGTGTATTAGTATCATTATACATCAATTTGTAATTAAATTATACTAACTGTATCTGTTCCCGTGAATTTCCCATCTTTTATCTCCATTAGGTTGGCTGGAAGAGATCTCTTATAGAGATAAGCTCGCCTGTTGTTTAATTTTTTAAGTTGAACTGTATTTTTTAATTTTTAAAACAATAAAGAATATATATTATTAAATGAATAAGTAGTGCAAACGATCTCAAAAGTATATTATTAGTAAGTTGTTCAAATGAATATTATAGACCCAACAACAGGCCAGGCCTATCGATGTTATAAGTAGATGATCAATTGTTGCACCATCGATCGTTTGGCAAACACTAGAGTAGAGTGATTACAATATTATAAGATGACAGGTAAACATAATTAGACTGTAAAATAAATAAACAATATGAATACATTATTTTATACGGAATGCGTAGTTATTTTGTGCATATAATTTAGATTAAACCGAAGATTGTGAACCCCTGTCTTTACTCAACTTTCTCTACCCAACACTAGATGGCATTAGTTTCTCGTTTATAGTAATTCTCCAACCAATCTGATAGCAGGCGTTACTTGTACTTTAAAACAGTGATTTAGTTTTGAATAGCAGATGCTAGGTCCATTACATGCGCGACATAAATAGAATGATAAAATAATATGAAAGAATGAAAATAATAAATTCGTTTCTGGCAGGATTTGAACCTGCGTCTCTGGAATGCCGTTCCAACACTCTACCAACTACTAGATTAATTACTCTGCGAGCTACAGAAACGGTAGAGGGAGTGACAATTTTATGATAGAGTTTTATACGGGGTGTAAGGGACAGCGTCCCACAAAGTGATAGGGGTTGCTCAGTAAACGAAACTAAAGAACTTCCACCAGTTAAATATTACAGGAAGAAAAAAAACTTTAAAAACTCAAAGCTTTCCATACAAATTGTCTGTTCTGGGAGCGAGAGAAAAACATAGAATGTGCCAGCTGCATTTTCTCCTGGGGATGCTGTAAAAACCAGCTAAGGGATCCAAGGGTTTTTGTATAGTGTAATTTAGGCGATCGGCTGACAACCTGCCACTACAGCAATTTACCTACAAATCTATCTTAAATAACCCTCATAGCTATGTCAGACGTAGCAGAGCGAGCCCACCCCATAACATCAAAGATACAGGCGTGATTATATGTATGTATAAGTGGTTACAATCCGCTAAATATCTTTATTCCCTATGTTTTATAAACATAAATCAACAATAGCTAAACAAAAACGAAACGCAAAAAAAGGAGTAAGTATATCCGTATATGAGATATGCGTATAAGCACTTGATTGGATAAATATTTGTGTTTAATTTCACACAAAGATTTTAATCACCTGATAAAGCTGTTCTGTTTACCAGGAGCTTTCCGTGTTCAAAAAATATTAACCGAGTATTAGAAAAAACACGTCGTAGCATGTGCGTAGCATGTCGTAGCGATTTGTTACGAAATTAGAGTTATTTTTGGCTGTTGACGTAGTTAACATTTATACATTTCAGTGTATTTAGGGTACAATTAAACATTTAAAAGGCAATGGCAAATTTCAGACATACATACATATAATCACGCCTTTATTCCTAATTGGATAGGCAGAGCGTAAACGACCTAAATAAAGGTTGTTCCGCCACGTCTGACAAAGTTTTGAGGGTTATTTAAGATAGATTTGTAGGTATATTGCTGTATTTATTTAACAATTTAGTGTATACAAAATACATCATAAACACAGGACATAAAAACAAAGACGTTGTGTCTTTGCACTGCTTATTTCTAAAAAGAAATTTCTTACAGCAGACCTACTAGAAGTGATAATTTTAACGATACGCGGATAAAACGTGCACAAAATTTAATTTCAATAAAATAATACTACTGTAAAATACTTATATTATGTAAATATTTTACATAAATATAAATAAGATATAAATAAATACTTCCAATTATATACGTAATCAAAAATAAATAAATACTTATAGCTATTTATATACAAATATATTCATAAATATATACCTTAAACACGGATTACTATGACAGGGAAAGATAAGAAGAGTCCTGACGTTTGATCGACAGGGCTTATCCAAGAGACGTGAGAAAGTAAAACGCTCACGGAGATAGGGAGGGGAAGAAGGATTGTAGAGGATATTATAAAGGGTGCAAAGGATATGAGTATTCCTGCGGAAACTGATTGGGAGCCACTTGAGTTGGAAACGAAATTGAGAGACATGGTCGTATTTCTTATACTATCTTTAGAAGATGAAGCGTATACACAGATTTTGAAGTCATTCCAGTTTATTTTATAGCTCCTCTGTGGCGTCCAGATAACAAGTGTCGGCGTAATCTAAAATAGGAAAATGGAAAGTTTGAGAAAGAGAAATTTTAGTAGAAAGGGGTAAGAAATTTTGAAGGCGTTTAAGTGAGTCGAAAGAGAAATGTATCTTTTTGTGAACACCCAGATTTTTTGCCGTTTTTGTAAAAGGAATAAGTGTGCCATTGTAAAGAATACAAGTCGTAGTCCCATCTATTTGGTTACACATATATGAACTACCAACTATCATAGCTTGCATTTTTTTGGGATTGACCAAAAGTACAAATGATTTAGCCCAATCAGCAATGTGACTAAGATGAGCATTGATTTCCTTAACAGCACGATCAATATATCAGATGTTGAAGTGACGGTAAAGTTGTAGGTCGTCTGCATAGAGATGGAAGTTCGAGGAAATAACTGACGTAACAGTGTTGATGAAAATTGTAAAAATAAGAGGAGAGAGTACGCCACCCTGCGGCACACCCGCAGCAAGATTACACCAATCCGAGCATAGCTCATCAGAGCGGACTCGCTGCGAGCGGCCACGAAGGTAAGAATCAAACCAAGCTTCAGCTGAGAGTGAAATATTAAAAGAGCGAAGAATTGTTAGAAGTACATCAAAGTCTACGAAATTGAAGGCACTGCTAAAATCTAACAGAATCAGGATTGTCACTACATTATTTTCCATTGCACAACGGATATCATCAGTGACTTTTAGAAGTGCCGTTACAGTGCTGTGACCAGGACGAAAACCTGATTGAAATTGTGATAGTAGACTATTAGATGTAATAAAAGCTGCTAACTGGTTGTGGACAATGTGTTCGAGGACTTTGGAAAGGAACGGTGAAATAGAGATAGGTAGGAAATCGGAAAAGGCGGAAGGATTGGACGTTTTAGGCAGAGGAATGATGTAGTGACAGATTGTCAGCCTATCGTCTAAATTGCAATATACAGAAAACCTCGGATCCCTTAGCATGCCCGGGAGGAAATGCAGTTGGCACATTCTATGTTTTTCTGTCGTTCCCAGACCAGCAAGGAATAATTTCAACGTTTAACTATTACAAATGGCGAGCACAAATTACAGGACTCAGATAATGTATACGTATTTATTTAAATTTTACAATAAGACTAAGGATTAAATAACAATCTAACTTGAAATGGTAATGAAAATTCACTGAATTTAAATTATTATTATTTAAACCGAAAACCGATTCCAATTAGCAATTGATCCAAACAAGTCTGTTGTTAAGGGTGTACACGGACTAGAGAAATCCCATACAAATTTTCGCGTTTATTCCTAACCAGTAAAACCACACTTAACCAAACTCCGTACACGTGACCAAATACATCATATCTATGTTTCTAATTAGGTTTGGTTTGAAAATATTAACCAAGTTCAAAATTAGAAAGCAAATTTAATTTTAGGCTTTTTTACACAAAAACGTATTTTCGGTCTTATTTTGTTTCTGCTTAATATTATCAAATCAAATCTAATTACAAGCATAGATATTATGATGCTTTTGGTCATGTGTACGGCGTTTGGATAAGTTTGGTTTTACTGTTTACTTAGATAGATATAGGTATAATCACGCCTTTATCCCTAATATATATTCTTTATTGCATACAAAAAAAAAAAACAATAAATGAACAAATTTAAATTTAGTTCACAAAGGTGAGCTTATCTCTTTATTTCTTCCATGCTGGACTGGGAGAGATAGAAAAACATAGAATGTTCCAGCTGCCCTTCCTCCCGGGCATGCTGTTGAAGTCAGCAAAAGGGACTCGAGGGTTACAGTGTATTGTAATTAAGGCGATGGGCTGACAACCTGTCACTATAGCAATACATATTACAATCTAAAATTGCCCTCAATTTTTGTCAGACGTGGCGAAAGCGCCTTTTACGAGGAGTTAAACGCTCTGCCTACCCCGTAAGGGATAAAGGCGTGATTTATGTATGTATGTATGTATCTCTATAAAGAGATCTCTTCCAGCCAACCTATAAAACTGAATATGTGATAACAGTATATACGGGGACAAGACTGTACACGCTGTAGACTTTTACATATGCATATAATGGGGTAGGCAGAGCGTAAACGACCTTGCTGTAGTGACAGGTTGTCAGCCCATCGCCTAAATTACAATATACTGAAACCCTCAGATCCCTTAGCTGGTTTTTACAGCATGCTCGGGAAGAAATGCAGCTGGCACATTCTATGTTCTTCTCTCACTCCCAGCCCAGCATGGAAGAACAGCAAGGTTTCACTGTTTAGGTATGTAGCACTATTATATATTCTGTGGTTTAGGAATAAAATCACTATTATATATTCTGTGATAAAAGCGAAACTATGTTTGTATGTGATTTCATTACTCCGGCAGACCCTTAAGTCATCTTCAACCGAGCGAAACCAAATCGATGAAAGGTCGTTATCGTTAGATACTTAATAATAATAATCAAATATTTGAAAAGGAATTTTTGGACAATTTTAGGAGCAATTTTAAAAATGTCAAGGTTTTTAAACCTGCAGATGAGTATTTCTTCCATGCTGGACTGGGAGAGATAGAAAAACATAGAATGTTTCAGCTGCCTTTCCTCCCGGGCATGCAGTAGAAGTCAGCAAAATGGACTCAAGGGTAACAGTGTATTGTAATTAAGGCGATGGGCTGACAACCTGTCACTATAGCAATACAAATTACAATCTAAAATTGCCCTCAATTTTTGTCAGACGTGGCGGAAGCGCCTTTTACGATGCGTTTATCGCTCTGCTTACCCCGTAAGGGATAAAGGCGTGATTTTATGTATGTATGTAGATGAGTGTTATAAATAAATCGCTTAAAAAATATTTTTTTGTAAAGTGGTCATTCATCAAAATCAGCCGTGCGAATACAATGTCGAGATACGCCACATGGAAATTATTGATAAGTTATTAAAGCCATTGAATGAATATCATAAATGCGCATCATTATTTTCTATTTTTATTACTTTGTGTAACTAGCCGGGTCTACGATCTATATTAAATTTTAGTTTTCAAAAATCTTAAGCTGATCTGCACCTACTACGTTACATGCTTTTAAGGCGATTCCTAACGGCGAATGGTGGTTTTTAAGAGCTTATTTCTCCTAAAGAATCATTGAAAAATTCTAAATGATATACATCTAAGAAATATGTTCATGGCCTGCAATTGCAACATTTATACAATAATCTAGTTCATAAATAAGCATGCTAAAAAAACTGGAAGTAAAGCTGTTTTTATCAGTAAATTTGATACTATTCTAAACTATTCGGAGCGCTTTCATGGTTCCTTCGGGAAAATATCCGTATTATGATTATCTAAAATCGCAATACAGCTTTTTTAATCCGACTCGTAGTTTTTATGGAATTAGCTTTTTTGTGCGTTTTTCGCACATTTTTCGCCAAGGACGTAACTGCCATGCCGCAGCGCGCGCTAATTTGAACGATATTCTAAGGCATTATAGGCGATGGTTGCATATCTAGAAATCTACCTGCTCATCTGCCATTGGGAATACACCTTAATTATTTTTTTTGCTTATCATGACTATTATATTTTCTTATATTAGAAATATACTCCTTTACCCAAAGGTTAGCTAGCAATAAGGTCCCCTAATTGTACTCTGTTTGTTTTGTAATGTTTGTTAATGTACTGTGTTGTTTATGTCCAATAAAGAATATTTGTATTGTATTATATTATTTTGTAAAAAATCAGAAAAAAACAATAATTGCACGATGTAACTACCTACAAACGGTAAATGAAGGCCTTGGTGAAGGTAAAGAAATCTACTCTCGTCACCTTCCCATAGACATTTTGAGGTCATTTGTATATAATAACTACCTCCACTAAGGTTAAACAAAAACTAAGGCTCGTAACTCATCTTCATACCGGGTGTAAGGGACAGCGCAAACTGATAGGGGTTGCTCAATCAACGAAACTGAACAACTTTCACCGGGAAATTCTTTCAAAAGATGAAAATAAAATGATCTTCCCATACAAAATGACCACCTCGATCTGACAATTTGTATCGAAAACCCATTATTTTTTTCAACTCTTGAAAAAAAAATCTTGCTGATAGTTGTTCAGTTTCGTTGAATGAGCAACCCGTATCAGTTTGCGGGACGCTGTCCCTTACACCCCATATGGAGATATGCAACCTGATATACCTACTTGTCCTAATGGACATGTAGTCTTTAGGGAAAAATCTTGAGAGAAGTGGACATATTAAGAAGCCGAGCTTATGATGAAAATTATATGTATGGACACGGATAGCTTTTAAAGGCCACAGTATTTTAAAAATCCTTGGGAGCGGACATCTTCTACATACATACATACATAAAATCACGCCTTTATCCCTTACGGGGTAGGCAGAGCGTTAAACGCCTCGTAAAAGGCGCTTTCGCCGCGTCTGACAATAATTGAGGGTAATTTTAGATTGTAATGTGTATTGCCATAGTGACAGGTTGTCAGCCCATCGCCAAAATTACAATACACTGTAACCCTCGAGTCCCTTTTGCTGTCTTCTACAGCATGCCCGGGAGGAAGGGCAGCTGGAACATTCTATGTTTTTCTATCTCTCCCAGTCCAGCATGGAAGTAACATGGGAGCGGACATCTTCTGTTGATTTAATAAATGAATGTAATTGGCCATTGTAAACATAAGGCTATTAGTAACCCATGGTGTGTATCTCTAAGAGATTTGGAGACAAAAATATTCATAGTTGCCCATTTAGCAAGGCAAGGGTCTCGGAACAAAAGAAGTATACATATTTGTCTCTTTATTCATTGAGTGTGACATATTTTTGTTATTAGGAAGATAACCCATGAAATTACACGATTGGTGAGCTTTTTCACGACTATAAATACTGCGATTCAAAGAAATCTTTGAAAAATAGTTATTTAGTTTTTATTTATTTATATTTTTTTATTGATACATACATACATATAATTACGCCTTTATCCCTAATGGGGTAGGCAGAGCGTACGACCTAAACGAAAGTGGTTCCGCCACGTCTGAAAATGATTTCAGAGATATTTAAGATAGATTTATATTGCTGTAGTGACAGGTTATCAGCCCATCGCCTAAACTGCAATACACGGAAACCCTTGGAGCCCTTAGTTGGTTTTTACAGCATGCCCGGGAGGAAATGCAAGTGGTACATTCTATGTTTTTCTTTCGCTACCAGTCCAGCATGGCAAAATTTGCTTGATGAGGGCAGATTTTTCTGATCAAATATCCGCACTGATGTGCCCCCTGATAATCCTCCGGCAAACCGCCCGTCCAAAATTTAATAGCCAATCAGTCCTTACAATCAACCACAGAGAACTGTTAATCAACCCTCTTAATTTAAAGCTTAGGTTTGGATTCGTTTGAGTTTATCCTTCAGCGATATCCTAAACAAAACGCAAAAGAAACGAAAATTTATCGTATCTCTGATCTTTAGTATATTCAAATCAAGTTTAGAATTAATAACGGTTTAGAATTTTGAATAATGTAAACAAAGTTTCATGTCTTTTAATCGAAAAACTTGTTTCTAAAATAATATTTAGCTATTCGGTATGACAACATAATGAAATAGTAGTTTTAGTAATTTTACTAATTTGCTAAAAACCATCATTTAATTTTGAAATATGTTTTTAAATAGAGACATGAAACAGTATTTACCTTAATTTTAAATTTGAGTTGGAAATACTATGAAATCAAGTTGCGTATGATCATCATCATCTCCCTAGCCTTATCCCGTATCTTACGGGGTCGGCTACCTAATCTAGGGGATTGAACGAGAGTACTGGTTTTTACACAGAGCGACTGCCATCTGACCTCTGCAACCCAGAAGGGAAACCAGACCCAATCCTAGATTAGGTCAGAGTTTTCAAACCGCCAATGCTTAGCACTGGCCTCTGATATGGCTTAACGACTAATATCTACGGTATTAAACGATATTAACCGGGACCAACGGCCTAACGTGCCTTCCGAAGCACGGAAAAAGCGCCGAATAAACGTACATATGAAATTCGAAAACCGAAAAACACAGTGGTACGTGGTGGGATTCGAACCACGACCTCCCGCTCAGGAGGCAGCGGCCCTATCCACTACACCATCGGGCTCTAGTTGTGTAATCAAGTTGCGTATGATATCAAGTCATATTCCTATCTTTTGTTTCTTTTCTACCTTGATCTCAAGACCGTATTTTAACCAAATAGTCAATCGTAGCTAAATCTGTATTTTAAAGTCGTTTCAAACGATTTCTTGCCTATTTTACTCAAAGGAGTTAAAACGTACATGCATACATACATACATATAATCACGCCTTTATCCCTAATGGGGTAGGCAGAGCGTAAACGACCTAAACAAAGGCCGTTCCGCCGCGTCTGACAAAGTTTTGAGGGCTATTCAAGAAAGATTTGTACGTATATTACTGTAGTGACAGGTTGTCAGCCCATCGCCTAAATTACAATATGCTGAAACCTTCAGATCCCTAAGCTGGTTTTTACAGCATGCTCGGGAGGTAATGCAGCTGGCACATTCTATGATTTATTCTCACTCCCAGTCCAGCATGGAAGATAAAACGTAAAGTTTAAACGTAGGTGTAATAATTTTAGAAATAACTAGAACGTCGCACTTTTAAGTCCATTTGCAAACTTACTTTGCATAGAACTAGCCGCCTATGAAATAAAGTGCCCCCCCCCCCCCCCCCTCCCTAGGGTGTATGAATAATAAACTTGCGCAGGGACAACTAAGAGATGTCAACACAGTGAATACTAGATTTAAAGTTGAAGTAGGTTTGCTTTTATTTTTTTAATAACATATTGTCTGCTACACAAAACTTCAGAGAAGTTTATCGGGAGGTCCACAGTTATTGCGCGCAATAAACTAAAAAAAATACAATGTTAATTGAAACATTACTAAAAATCTATACATATAATAAATCTCTAGAAGGGTCGTGTCTGTACATAAAATATTTTTACAAAAAAAAATGCAGTAGGCATTATTAACGATATAAAGATAATAACGATTTTTTTTTGTCTGTCTGTCTGTCTGTCTGTATGTTACCACATCACGCCAAACCTACTAAACCGATTTCGATGGGACCTTTTTAATTCAACTGTGTGTTACCCGGGTTGCAACTTAGGATACCTAAAATCACGCTACCTAACTTAGGGAGTAGGCAGGAAAATGAAATTTGGCTGTTTCTTAACCGATTTTAATGATTTTTTTTTTATTCGACTGAACATTATTTAAAATCAAAGTTACGACACAAATAATTACGCCTCATGACTGACGGGGTAGGCAGGAAATTTAACTCTGATCCTTTTTAACCGATTTTAAAGGGACTTTTATTGACTGAGTTTTTTTAATTACCTGGTGTCCAGCCTAGGTTAGAAATAATCACGCAAACCATTCTATATTGAGCAAGCACCCCAGTTTGTATGGAAAACACGCAATGTCGAACAAACCAGGCGTACAAAGTCGCGGGCACGGCTAGTAACAAATAATATTAACTAATTTAAATTTTGAGATTTTCGCGGTTGCTCATTACGTTTAAATTATTATTCCGAACATTTAAATAAGTTTATCGAAGTAGTTTAAAGAAATAATACTGTAGTAATAATAATTCCGTTCAGAATTATAATTCAAATATATACGAATTACTTACTTTATTATTGTACATGATAAATGGCCTTTGATCTTTTGCTTAAGTAAGTTTTTAGAACATTCCAAGCTTTTTACTTCGGTTGGTAACTTATTAAAGATAGTAGGATCTATATATTCCTTGGTTCTGTTTCCGTAAACATTATTTGTTCGAGGTACTTTTAAAAGGTTCAATGCTGCCAATCTAGTGAAGCGACTATACTGTTTTATTACTTTGAATTCATCACTATAATATTCTTGCACAATATGGCAAAACATATATTTCTTATCGCTGGGAATAATTTTAAAAACTCAAATAATGCCTCATATTTATTTATGAGTACATTCTCTTCTCTTTTTTTATCGCAAAATATTTTAAGATACTTTATCTACATACATACATACATATAGTCACGCCTTTATCCCTAATGGGGTAGGCAGAGCGTAAACGACCTAAACAAAGATCGTTTCGCCACGTCTGACAAAGCTTTGAGGGTTATTTAAGGTAGATTTGAAGGTATATTGCTTAGTGACAGGTTGTCAGCCCATCGCCTAAATTACAATATACTGAAACTCTCGGATCCCTTAGCTGGTTTGTACAGCATGCCCAGGAGGAAATGCAGCTGGCACATTCTATGTTTTTCTCTCGCTCCCAGGCCAGCATGGAAGAAACTTTATCTGTAAGTTTTTAATGTTGTTTAGGTAAGAAATATATGTCGTAATATATACTTCCATGCTGGACTGGGAACGAGAGAAAAACGTAGAATGTGCCAGCTGCATTTCCTCCCGGGCATGCTGTAAAAACCAGCTAAGGGATCCGAGGGTTTCTGTATATTGCAATTTAGGCGACAGGCTGACAACCTGTCACTACAGAAATATACCTACAAATCTATCTTAAATAACCCTCAAAACTTTGTCAGACGTGGCGAAACGACCTTCGTTTAGGTCGTGTACGCTCTGCCTACCCCATTAGGGATAAAGGCGTGATTATATGTATGTATGTCGTACCATACGTATCTACCCCGTAGTATACAAAGGATCCTACTAATACATGGTACACAGAGAGCAAAATTCCTCTTGGTGTTCGATAGGATAACAGTTTAAAAATACCTAATATTTGCCTGAGTCTGTTACATAAGAGGTCAACGTGAGACATAAACAACATAAAGAGCCCGATGGTGTAGTGAGTAAGGCCGCTGCCTCCTGAGCGGTAGGTCGTGGTTCGAATCTCACCACTTCACGTACCAATGTGTTTTTCGGTTTTCGTATTTCATATCTATGTTTATTCGGCGCTTTTTCCGTGCTTCGGAAGGTACATTAAGCCGTTAGTCCCGGTTAATATCGTTTAATACCATAGGTAGTAGTCGTTAAGCCATTTCAGAGGCCAGTGCTGACCTAATCTAGGATTTGGTCTGGTTTCCCTTCTGGGTTGCGGAGGTCAGATGGCAGTCGCTCTGTGTAAAAACCAGTACCGTCGTTCAATTCCCTAGGTTAGGTAGCCAACCCGTGAGATACGGGATAGGACATGGGAGATGATATTTAATACATAAATTATTACAAGTTAGTGCATACAATCTGGCACTAAAACCTTATTAGGTTTAATTCGTGCCGTGCCTGATACAAAATACATAAATTATATTATATCAAAATTATTATTCTTGTATTTAACACAAGCTTGCTTTACAACGCGCCTACGAGCCTACGGTGGTAGCAAGGGGCCGACTGGCTCGCAACCACCCTCTCGGAATCCGGCACTAAACAGCTTGCTGTGTTTCGTCGATGCGTGAGAATGCCAATGCCACAACAGGCATCTTCTTGGTGAGCTGGCTCCTTCGTCGACTCTGTCTCGGTCATCCCGGACCTAGTGTCTAGAGTCAAGAGCAAACCCATTTCTATTTTTTTTAACACGTAACATACCTACCACACATTTATAAGGAATAAAAACTGCGAGACGAAAACTTGATATTAATCTGTGTGCCGCATGCTCATGGTTGAAGTGCACTGACTTCTTATATTTTTGTCATATCCTAAATCATCAATCTATCCTAAATAACCTTCAAAACTTTGTCAGACGTATCGAAACGACCTTTGTTTAGGTTACGCTCTGCCTACCCTATGTATAAAATACGCAAAGTTGGATTGGCTCTCTACCTATGCAATTTATATTTTTCGAAGTTCTCTTTTTGTGTGGATTGTAAACCCGAAGCTCAGACCACTACTGGTCCCCAGAGGCCTCTAGCTCCAGATCTACAAACTCTAGCTAGTTCGAGAAACTACTTTAATAACGATAACACGAAACCTTTCAATAGAAGTTCTTGCTAAAATAATACTTGCTCCGATAGGTTGTCTAGTACAGTACGAAGAGTAGTTTCGATCAAATACGTGTCAGATTATTTATTTCCCAAGTTCCAAGATCCGAACCCTTACCAAAATATTATTTATCGCTACCTCTTACGATAAATATGATTCGACGTAATATTTATTATTCGGCCTACAGCTCGGTGAAGCCTCTACGTCAGCATCAGTGTAACGTGAAAATTACATCGCGACATATAATACAGGGTGGCCTCGTAAGAAGTATATAATTTACTTTTTTATTTAAAAAAAAACGGCGCAAAATTTTACTGTTGTTTGGTATAAATTATCTTCTGTAAAAACATCAATTTTTTGTGCATAGTTATTTGCTCAAAAAGCTTGTTTAAATCATCAACAACATTAACTTAAACTAACCTTTAAAAAACACGAAAAAAATTGAAATTTGCGACCATTTCTTTCCAGAGCATCCGTATCTTTTTTGGCGATGAATTTCGCAGTTATTTGGTATTAATTAATAAATCTTGTGAAGAAATGGCCAAAAAAGTTCTGGCTCAATAAATAATTAATTATATAAAAAAATGCAAACCAAACATGTTGTAAAAGCACTGTAAAAATGTCGGCCATTACTCGCTCACTTAAAACTTTACTCGCCGCCGAAAAAAGATACGGCGTAAATAAATATTCTTCTTAAGTGGCCACCCTGTAGTTAGAATAGAACGACAGGATTCTATTGCAGTATACAGAGGTGAGTACTACATAGGTTTGTATACTACAGCTTTAATACGTCTATAAAATTGTTTAACTTCTTGCCTAACATCATTAGAAATCATTCCGAAAATAAATACGTGCTCTCTGACATTTTATGTAATAATTATTTTATAGTTTAGACGATTTCTTTTATTTTAATTTCTAATATTAATAATTATTAATTTGACATTATCGTTACGTTGACAATTTTATTATATTTTATGATATTTTATTTTATTAATTGTACATGTCAATCTTAAAACTAACAATAAGTACTAGACTAGGCCCTCCCCAAGTCCCCACCCCAGCACTTCGTCAAACAAAAACCCCTCCCTCTAACGCTTCTCTCCCAAATGTTCCCATAACGCCCGCCGCATTCCTTCGCTGTATAACCAGTAGGGTGGTTCAAAGAGTACTTTTTTAAATTTTCGTATTAGCAACCCTCCTATTTTGTTAATTATATCCATATTATTATTATTGCAAAATATCAACTTCCTAAACTAAAGGCAAGTGGCTTCTCATATTATTAATTTTTCACAAAATACTCACTCAAGTTTACTAACATTACTGCTTAAAAATAGGGATATAAGTAGGTCTCTGAAGTAAAATATAAAAAAAAACACTACATGTTTAACGTAGTCCAAGGCAACGTTTAGGTGTTGTAAGTGCATCTAAGTATAGTGTACACATTTAAGGATATTCCTTAAAATATGATTGAAAATAATTTCGATTTCTAGGCGAAAACACATTTTTTTATTGAATGTTTTTCGATAATTCAAACCTTTGTCACATTTGAATCAGCTTCCTATACTCAAAAAATAAATTTGACTTCGTTTATTTTTAATCTTTTCAAACGAATCCAAAAATTTGTCTAGCGATGAGCATCGGATATATTTATGAAATTTTGCGCACCACATTTTTTTAATACGTGTAACAATATGAGAGGCTGGCTAAATCTCTAGCATTAGTTTGTTCTTTTTCCATACTAGCTTGAACCAGGCTAATAACATAAATGCTGGGCAAAGAAGATCACCATCCTTCTCCCGCATCCGTCTTCCCACCTGTTTTATGAAGCTCAACGCTTCAGAGCCCACACGCCTGCCGTCTCTACTGCGATCGGTACGAAATCATAGGATAACTCCAAGTCGGCGTACTTTGTGTAAGTGTTAGTATTGACTACATTTTTTTTTAAAGGTTTCACATCTCAAGATTTGAGACGTATTTTGCCAATGACAACGTATACTCGATCTCGACACAAAAGGAGGTTGTGGCCATCAGGTTCTGGTCTCTTATGATAGAAAATGGTTGGCCTATGCCAACTACAACTAGGGTTTTTTTTTCTATTCTAACTTAATTAATATAATTCTAACTTAATTAATATAATTCTATAATTAATTAAGTTAGAAGTATAAATTCTATAATTATATTAATTAAGTTAGAATAGAAAAAAAAACCCTAGTTGTAGTGTTTTATTAGTTGTAGTATATTATTAGTTGGTAGTTGTGTTTTATGAAACTACGAAATGCTACCAATACTCTACGTACGTATTCAGGCACCAAGCTTAAATAGCTTTAAATCACGGCTTAAGCGTTGGCTTGTCGAACAGGCATTCTATAATTATAATGTTTTTATTAATTTCAATGATAATGACAGTAATAAAATTTAAATGATTATTAATGTGATATACTTAAGTTAGTGCTTATAATTTTTGAATTGTAATTTACAATTATTAATAATTTTATCTCTATCTCTCTATTCTCACGGGAAAACTCGCAATAATGCTACGCAATACAAATCTTTCCCACAACGAGCATCACATACCTGAACCGTAACGTGACGTGAATTTGTTTAACGAAGGATCTGTTGCGCAAAGGGAGGTAAATAGAAAAGGGTCTCAGTAAATAAACGGAAGGGGGTGTGAGGTCACATAGAACGCGCGTGCTAGAGTCGATGGCTGTTTATCCACTAGCCGCTGCGGCAACGGCACGATAACTATATCGTCACGACGCGTGACTCTGGTTACCCACTAGGATGGTAATATTGTCGACGATAGATCCTATCGCTCACATAGTTTCACTCTACCTATATAAAACACTTGCAGTTTGGCAGGACGGTGGGAATCAATGCTATGGCCGCAAGAAGATAACCATGCCATATAATTTTATTGACTTTTATTTCTTATCTCTTCTACGATACTTTTTGACTTGTAATTTACAATATATCTATATCTATCTGTACATATAATAAATCTCTAGAAAGGTCGTACATTAAATATTTTTCCAAAAAAATAAATAATAATTTTATTGACTTTTATTTCTTATCTCTTCTACGATAACGTCGTCGATACCTTGCCGTTGTCGTGCATATGCCGTCTTGTGGAAACACACCCGATCACATTATAAGGTGCTGGAACTTTCTATAGTTCAGATTTGGTAATGTTTACTTAGTTGAGTGTGAAACTATTAATAGTTGAGTTTACGAATACGAGACATCTTACGGAAAGCTCATAGAATGTATTGATCATCATCATCATCATTTCAGCCTACATCTACCCACTGCTGAGTATAGGCCTCTTCTTTTGTTCGCTATCTACAGTATTCAGTTCACCTAAATAAACCAAAAACTCCTCTCAAATTATGAAGTTTTGTCGGCGAAGTCAGCAACCGCGCCTATTTGGACTTCTATTTCCACATACTTATATGTTTATGTTGTGAATGTTTTACCAAGGTTTAACCTATATTGAACGACTGTGGTTAGTTTTAAAATTGTTGTTAGTTTTTGTTACACAACATTTCTCATATCAGACACTACCTATAAAATGAGTCCCTATTCTTATCGCCCTTTGACTGTTCACATCGTGTACTGCTGAATTTGCCAAACTTCTGCAGATAAGTCATATGAAAGCAGCAATGAATTTCGTTCATTGTTTTAAGCGCTTGAGTTTAGTTAGGGCCAATAGTTTGGATAAGATGAGAGTAAATTTATGTTTAACGAAAAGCCGCAGGAATTCAAACCGCTCGAACCAAACACTGTTTAAGGGGGCTCGAGAGTTGCGACAGTGGCGCCATCAGTTTTAACAATTGCAACTATATATCCATTTTATAATCCATTATATAGCGTAAAAGGGATTCGAGGGTTACAGTGTACTGTAATTTAGGCGATGGGCTGACAACCTGTCACTACAGCAATACACATTACAATATAAAATTTTCCTCAATTTTTGTCAGACGTGGCGAAAGCGCCTTTCACGGGGCGTTTTATGCTCTGCCTACCCCGTAAGGGATAAAGGCGTGATTTTATGTATGTATGTATGTATGTATGTATATAGCGTAGTGACCACTTTTAGCGTATGTACAATACACAGCTTTTATGCTTAGGGTAAATATAATGGAGAATTAGTTGCGGTTGTCGCCAATCGTAAAATATTCATGAAACTGTTTGTATTTTTGACACAATAAATTTATTGCTATTAAGAGCGCCGCCTATGCTCTACACCCACCTTAAGTAGGGTTTAGGAACTAATTTCATGAAACACTATTCACACAGTATGTTACGAGTATGTGTACTCTCGCGGCCAGACAATGTTTACCCCATTTAGGTTATCGTTTGCGCGTGTTTAGTGAATTTGCAGATTTTTAGAATAGAATAGAAAACGCTTTATTCTCCAGTTCACAGTACAAAACACAATATAATCATAGAACAGTATTCAATAGATCTTAAATTTAAATAGGCTTCCATGCTGGATTGGGAGTGATAGAAAAATATAGAATGTACAGTCAGCAAAAGCGATTGCTGGGCAGGGCTACAACGAGCTAAACGGACGAGATTATTTCAGGAAATTATTTATGGGTTATTATGAAATTTCGTATATTTGTTGAAGCAAATCAATTGTAGAAATATACGAAGTTTCATGAAGACCCATAAAAAAAACCTCAAATAACCTCATCCGTTGCGAACAGGCCGCCCGAATGTCAACTTTGATGCTGGTACCAGCTGCATGTCCTCTCTGGCATGCTATAAAAATCAGCTAAGGGATTTGAGGGTCTCCGTAGTGTAATTTAGGTGATGGGCTGACAACCTGTCATTATAGCAATATACAGATCCGTCTGGAAGAACCCTCAAAACTTGTCAGACGTGTGTGACGGAATAACTTTTGTTTAGATCGTTTCCGCTCTGCCTACCCCATTAGGGATAAAGGCGTGATTTTATGTATGTGTGTATGTATTAATTCCTACAATGTTTGAAGCATATAAACAACGTATACCCATGATTATAATTGCTATGCTATGTACTGTGCCAGAGAAAAGGAGCTAACTCAGCATAAGTCGCAGCAGAAGCCACGGCGCTGGTATTCTGCTAGCACCACAAGGTGACATTCGATCGGCATCACTACGGAGAATGACGTAACGTAATCATGTACCTACCTAACCTAACATATTTTAATATCTCTTATTTTCTTGCTGAGCTGGAACCGTGGCTGGAAAAGAACAAAAATGGTTGAGTTTAGAGTTATGGTTGACAAACTATATAACTACCCTACATAGGAAGACATAGCCCTATCTGAAATACCGCTTAAAATTTGCCAGGCACTGCGTAAACGGCTGTCTTAATTGAGCCGTTAATGCTCACTTTACCCGGTAAGGGATAAAGGCGTTATTTGATGAAAGTATCACAACTTAAAACAACTTTAGAACAACAAAAGACGGCCTATTCCAACATGAAACTTTGACGTTATTTTAACTACGCTTAACTACTAAAATATAAATATAAACTGTCTGTAAAAGGTATTATCAAGGTCGTTTTGATCAAAGCGAGCTTTGAACCACAAATTATGATGTTTAATTTTCTTTAGGTAGAGTGAAGTAAAGACAGTGTCAAAGAAATTGTTCCCTTTAAAAACAAGCCTCCTCCATGCTGGACAGGGACCGAAAGCAAAAAATAGAATATGACAGCTGCTTTTCTCGAGCATGCTGTAAAAACCAGCAAAGTGATTTGAAGGCTACACAAAAATTGTCAAGCAAAAACGCTTGGATAAAGGCGTAAAATGTATGTGTGCATTGATACTTTTTGACACTGCTGATCGTACGAATTACAGCATCAAAAAACATATATTTAAAACTGACCTTCGATAGCAACATAATAAAGAAACGGATATTGTTAAAAGATAATAAAGTAGGCAAAAACATTTAAATAATGTCACGATGCTTGCAATAACAATGTGATAATCACTGGTGTGACACGCATGGATAATAATTATTACTAGATGCCGTTGATAAAGCAAATATTACCGTAAACAAGACAAGATTACTCCGGGCATAGATAAAAACAATTACAGTCTTTTTTATTTACAATAGGTATGTTTCTTCCATGCTGGCCTGGGAGCGAGCGAAAAACAGAATGTGCCAGCTGCATTTCCTCCCGGGCATGCTGTAAAAACCAGCTAAAGGATCTGACGGTTTTAGTATATTGTAATTTAGACGATGGGCTGTCAACCTGTCACTACAGCATTATACCTACAAACCTAGCTTTAATAACCGTCAAAACTTTGACAGACGTGGCGGAACGACCTTTGTGTAGGTCGTTTACGCTCTTCCTACCCCATTAGGGATAAAGACGTGATTATATGTATATTATTGACTCTAATAACAAGATATATAGCCGATGATAAAGCTCATCCAAATGTTCCTATTCCAACACACATCAGAGGATGGTCGAATATGGGCGAAACATCTTGTTAAGGTGACAATGGTTATATTTAAGAGTTTCTTTCTCCTAAACGAATCAATGGTAAATTCGAAAAAAAAAATATACATCTAAGAAAAAACTTCATGGCCTCAACAAACATTTAAAAATATTCTAATTCTTAAAATAAGTATGCTAAAAAAATCTGGAAGTAAAGCGGTTTCATACCTAAAGCAAAGAAAACATAGTATTAGCTCCTAAACTTCGGAGTGATAAATGCCTGCTTAAAGTCATCTTACCAGAAGTTTTATATGTAATAGCTACCAATAAAAACAGTTTTTTTTTATTATTTATTTATTTATCTTAAAGTAAATGGCCCTAAATATTTTTTACACGGACTTGCCAATCGTAAGAGCAATCTTTTTCACGCATCGCACAGGCAGACATGTTGTGATAATGTGTCGCCGCTGTCAGCTGAATGTTAGTCGCCAGTTATGATTAAAGATTAAACGTCAGTCTGGGGTCATGTGTTGTCAGTTCTGTGACGTCAGAACACGCCCACAGCCCGTCATGTGACGTCACAAGCCCTCAGAGCAGATAACGTGAGGCGATGACCGGATCTAATCCGATTTCAACAGACTTTGTTTCGTAAGGAGCGTGCAGGAGCAGTGAAATTAAAAGCGGTCAGATAGGGATGATGTTTTACTGATGGAGTAAGGACGCCGGACGCTGCCAGTGCCTCAACCAGTTCTTAAACAGATCTTGGTGATGATGGAGTTGATTCTTGGGCGGTTTTACGACTTCAGATGTGCTATTTTATATGCAATTTAGTCATTTTCTTTGTTGATATTGAGCAATTGTTCGTTTTGAGTGAAGGATTAACTGTCTCCGTGGTCTAGTGGTCTGGGTTCAATTCCCACGTGGGGAACACAAACTTGCTATTTGTCATTTTATCGAGGTGAGGTTTTCCCCAGTTTGGTTTGGATATTGCAGGCGGAATCACCTGATTGTCCGAAAAGAAAGAGGTTTCCGTGCTTCGGAGGGCACGTTAAGCTGCAGGTCCCGGTCACTGTCTTTGATAGTGGTCGTTACTCAAACCATGTCAGAGGTCTAAATAGCTGTGCTACTAGGCAGTTTGAAAACTCTGGCACCAGGTTTCATCGGGTCTTTTGACTCGAGAATCCATTCGCTAAGAAGAAGAGAGTGAAGGATGGCAGATAGATGCCGTTGTACAGAAAATCCGAGATATGGCCATGGCCAATGAGAAGAAGGAAGACGGATGGAATCCGCTACCTTGTTACAACTTGTCCTATTTAATGCTCCGCGAAGTATCTATTGATTTCTGGTTAAGATGATTGATGGAACTGTTTTTAACTTCGCTCTTAGAACCGGGAAATAGACTCAATGGAGTTGGATATCAATGATAACATTTCAATGCCGCTTAGAAGTATAAGCTTACGATTTTAATTAATTCTGAAGAGGATGTACAAGGACACCAGTTTGAAGGATTGTCAAACTTGTTTATGTAGAAAATTTCACGTAACCCTCTCAAGATAAAATATACTTGAATGAATATTAAATAGAATTAATATCAAAGTTTGTCATATTCTATATCTTTGACGTTAATGGAAACTAACTATGAAACTTATGTCAAAGATTTCCACTTGCCTAGTTAATAATCTCTAAAGTGCGGTCTAAGCACTATAGTATTTCCAATTTGGTTTTAGAAAAAAGGTAAACAAAGTTGCATCTCTTCTTATTGAAGATCTTGTTTCTAAAAGTATCATGGCATTGTAGTATCTTACCTAAGATATGGGATAATTTTCTGGGGAAACTCAACAAACCGAGAGTTAGTTTTTATAAAGCAAAAAAGTGTCTGCGATCAATGTTCGGTCTACCGTCTGATGAAAGCTGCAAACCATATTTTCAAAAGTATAACTTGCTTACTTGGCCATCATTATATATTTTAGAAATAGCACTATTTGTTTAAGCGAATCCTGATATGTTTCCTAGACTTTCGGAGAGAGTAAAACGCAACAGACGCGAAAATGACCTGGTGTGGGTGCCATTTGCTAATACTGCTCTTATGAGTAAGAGTGTAATATGCATGGCCCCAACTATTTACAACAAGATACCTAAAGAAATTATAACGCTTCCATATAATTCATTTAAAAATGCTTTGAAAAAACTATATATGTATTAGAATAATGTATTTATAATTTTAGAGAATAAATTTTTGACTGTATAACAATTAAATAAGTGATGTATTTTGACATGTTTCACATTGATTTAGTATTTTAATATTGATTAGTTATATTGTACTTTTATGGATTTACTTTGATTAATTTATTGTTCTTAGATAGGATATATTATGCATGAATGAATTTAATTATTTTTTTTATGAAATTTGTATACCTAACATAAGGTCGGATAAAGCGGTAAATTTTATATTTAAGATCAAAATATTAACCTATATTCTAAATAAATAAAGACTTTTGAATTTGAATTTAAAATAAGTTTTAGCTATTTGATATAACATCATAATGAAATAGTAGTTTTAGTAAATTACTAATTTGCCAAAATGTATCATTTATTTTAGAAATGCGTTTTTGAATAAAAAACATAAAACTTTGTTTACCTTTATTTTAAAACCGAATTGGAAAGAAATAGAACGTAGTAACGTAGTAACGAAGCGTCACTGAAGCTGCAGCGGAGCGGCGCGGCGCTACCGAGCGCGGCAATGTCAGACATTCATTTTGACATACTATGTCACGCAGTGTCGTCGCTGCAGAGCCGTGTCGCACCGCGTCGCTCCGTTTCGCTGCAGCTACGCCAATTGCGGTCTAACCTTAACCTTAAATGCTTTTCCTTTTTCTGGATGTAATCAGTCATCCAGGAAGCTTTCAATATATTTTAGCGTCTATCGAGAAAAATGAAAATCATTTACAAATTACGACAACCAACACAAAGTTCTTTTAAAGTTCCAAAGCGAATATTCCTAGCTACCTAAATTCTGCTTTTAATGTGTTAAACTTCGTAACTGGCTAGATTAGTTTTTAACATTTGTAATGTAATTTAAAAATATGTGCTGTGAAGTTTACAATAAATTAAATTAAATTCTTTTCTTGTTCAAATCAGAGCTGAGCCTTAACTACCTATTCATAAAATACGAAATTACGAATGATACGGTGTAGTTCTTTTGCGTAGGCTGTCCTTTGTTATAACCGGTAACACGATTGGGTACAGCTCGAACTCTAATTAAATTTCAAATGGAGTTCCGGAATTTCTCAAATAACTGGATTCTGATATTAGAAATGTCTGTTCGTGTTAATTAAGCGAGCAGAAATCGGATAATCTCCCTACTCTTTATTATATTTATTGGATTTTCTACATTGCCAAATTCCTTGAGTACACAACTTAACCAACTTGATTAAAATTGTTGCCGTCCCTTTCTGTTTTCTCATGATAGAAAATAAGATGTAACGATTCTAGTCAAGATTTTGTGATTTTGTGATCATACGAATTGCCCCCCTTAGCGATATGACGCAAGTTTAAGAGGCGAAATGTGGCTCGACGGCAACGCCATCATCATCATCATCTCCCTATCCTTATCCCGTATCTCACGGGGTCGGCTTCCTAGTCTAGGGGATTGAACGAGGGTACTGGTTTTTACACAGAGCGACTGCCATCTGACCTCCGCAACCCAGAAGGGAAACCAGACCCAATCCTAGATTAGGTCAGAGTTTTCAAGCCGCCAATGCTTAGCACTGGCCTCTGATATGGCTTAACGACTAATATCTACGGTATTAAACGATATTAACCGGGACCAACGGCTTAACGTGCCTTCCGAAGCACGGAAAAAGCACCGAATAAACGTACATATGAAATTCGAAAACCGAAAAACACATTGGTACGTGGTGGGATTCGAACCACGACCTCCCGCTCAGGAGGCAGCGGCCCTATCCACTACACCATCGGGCGGCATCTTTGACGGCGGCCCCATCAATTTTAAGTTAATTGTTCCTGAAATTGAATTGGACTTGTCACTGCAGTAATATACCTAAAAATCTGTCTTAAATTACCCTCAAAACTGTCAGGCGTGGCGAAACATCCTGTCTTTAAGTCGTTTACGCTCTGCCTACCCCATTAGGGATAAAGTCGTGACTATATCTATGTATGTATGTGCCTGAAATACAACCATTTTCATGAATATTTTACGTTGCGCGAGTATTGCAAGTTATTCTCCATTTTATAATCCAGAATAAAATGTATTAATACTAAGCAAGCCTATAAGTTTTTTATTACAAATGTGCTAAAAATGGGCACGTTCAGCACATTTGTAATACAAAGCATAAATACTTAATATGAAGTATTAAATTATGAATGACAAAATGGAGAATTAGTTGCAATTCCCGCGAAACGTAAAATATTCATGAAAATGGTTGTATTTCAAGCATAATTAATATAAAACTGATGGCGCCACTGTCGCGCCGCTTTTCACCCCTTCAAGACATAAGACATAATTTATTAATAATAATTCCATTACAGGTCATAATTCAAATTACATATCAAATTTAATACAAAATATTAATCATAAAATATAGTTTTAAAATAAGCATTTCAAATAACACGTAAAATTTTGCAATAGAAATAATTCAATACCTAAGTAAAACAATACAATAAAAATAATTTCTATGACAAGCAATAGTGTAATTAATCATCATTTCAGTCTTTGTTGTTTATGATCCACTGATCATAACTATAAATTTCCTGCTCTATAAGCCAGTGCTTAAGGCGCGACTTGAATGAGTACATAGAGGGTGCATTCATTACATTAGCTGGAAGACGATTAAGTGCAAATAAAGTAAAGAGGGTTCATCGGGTCGATAGACTCGATACCCACTCGACAGAAGAAGAAGAAGTAAAGAGCAATGATAAAAATCCTCTCACGCATATTGATACAACACAATATCTAGCTGGCCTTCTATACCAGGTGTAAGGGACAGCGTCCCGCAAACTGATAGGGGTTCCTCAGTCAACGAAACTGAACAACCTTTCAGTCAACTTAAACAGAAAAACTACTAACTACTTCCATGCTGGCCTGGGAGCGAAAGAAAAACATAAAATGTGCCAGCTGCATTTCCTCCCGGGCATGCTGTACAAACCAGCTAAGGGATCCGAGGGTTTTAGTATATTGCAATTTAGGCGATGGGCTGACAACCTGTCACTACAGCAATATACCTACAAATCTATCTTAAATAACCCTCAAAACTTTGTCAGACGTGGCGGAGCGGCCTTTGTTTGGGTCGTTTACACTCTGCCTACCACATTAGGGATAAAGGCGTGATTATATTATTATATATAAACAGAAAAAAAAACGTTACTTTTTTTTTACTTCCTTGAAAAAAAAAACTGCTGTTAAGTGTTCAGTTCCGTTGACTGAGCTACCCCTATCAGTTTGCGGGACGCTGACTTTTACACCTCGTATGTTACATAACTGGGGCTTCCAAAACAAAAAGGCGTATGACTAAAATCGATGCTGTCAACGCAACACACCATCGGAATTCAATCATGTAAAAAGCTTTTAATATATTCATGGCTTTTTCCGCTTTCATGCGTAAGTGGTGATCATGTTTTGGTAGCCTACAATACTATTACAGCCTCTGAAAGTCTACATAGACCTCCCCATATTTCCCTATTAGAGGTTGGAGAGTTATATGCTATACCAGAAAGAATAAGAAAGGGGTTGATCTGACAACGACACTGAACAACTATCAGCAGGATTTTATTTCAGGAAGTGAAAAAAATGGCTTTTTTCATACAAAATCTTCGATCAGACAATTTGTATGCTAACCTGTTTGCGGGACGCTGTCCCTTACACCCGGTATATGCAAATTAAATTCGAAAAGGACATAAATAGAGTACTTCTTATCTGAACAATTTTGATGTATGTATTTATGTAGTTTATTCGTATATGTATGTATGTATCAATATATTGTTTAGTATATATGTATGTTTATTTAAGATAGTAATATAAGGTAGGTATTTATTCTATGTATAGGTATGTAAGTTTATTTTTTTATTATTAGTCTGTTAATGTTGCATTTTCTTGTCCCCTCAAAATTATTCACTTTCTCTTACTACCATTGGGTTGGCTGGAAGAGATAAGTTCGCCCTTGCACTCTATATTTGTAAATTACATTTCTTTTGTGTTTATGCAATAAAGTATATATATACAAATTGACTGCCAAAGACTTCATATTATACCTATTTCTACCTACTTTATTTCGATCACAAAGTTGAATTGAACTACCAGTAGGATTGTTTGTTAGAAGTAATAAACGCAGAAAAAGTATTTCTGTTCTAAAAGTTGACAGCTATCAAAACAGGGCTTAGACACACTTGAATGCTATTTTTCAATGAAATTGATATTTCTGGAGGAGACTTGGGCACTATGAAGGTGAAAAATATAATAATAAGGGCAAAAGGACATTGTCATAAAATTCAATTGAAAGCTAATTGATTCACACTTAAAACATCTTCTGATCAAATTTATGTCACTGTCACTATGTGCTTCCATGCTTGGCATACTGTAAAAACCAGCTAAGGGATCCGAGGATTTCTGTATATTGCAATTTAAGAGATGGGCTGACAACCTGTCACTACAGCAATATACGTACAAATCTATTTTAAATAACCTTAAAAACATTGTCAGACGTGGCGTAACGACCTTTGTTTAGGTCGTTTACGCTCTGCCTACCCCATTAGGGACAAAGGCGTGATTATATGTATGTCTGTATATTAGTCGTTAAGCCATGTCAGAGGCCAGTGCTCAGCATTGGCGGCTTGAAAACTGTGACCTAATCTAGGATTGGGTCTAGTTTCCCCTTCTGGGTTGCGGAGGTCAGATGGCAGTCGCTCTGTGAAAAATCAGTACCCTCGTTCAATCACCTAGATTAGGTAGCCGACCCCGTGAAGTACGGGACATGGCGACGTGAGATGATGATATAGATATCTTAAATACACAGATTTAGCAATAAACAGCCCTTCTTGAAAACTAAACATTTTGAAAGCAACTGAACTTATGATTTAGTTTTGGAAAGTGGCATTCAGAATACATACATACATACATACATAAAATCACGCCTTTATCCCTTAAGGGGTAGGTAGAGCGTCAAACTCCTCGTAAAAGGCGCTTTCGCCACGTCTGACAAAAATTGAGGGCAATTTTAGATTGTAATGTGTATTGCTATTGTGACAGGTTGTCAGCCCATCGCCTAAATTACAATTCACTGTAACCCTCGAGTCCCTTTTGCTGACTTCTACAGCATGCCCGGGAGGAAGGGCAGCTGGAACATTCTATGTTTTTCTATCTCTCCCAGTCCAGCATGGAAGAATAGAGCCCAGTATGTAACCCACGTCTGAAAAGAGAATCTCATTACAAGTTGTTGTCTCGTCCCCCAGAGATTTACCCGCAACAAGATTTTTTGTGGAACTATTTTCTAATATATTTTTATTGAAACTTGAAAATGGGGGATGAATGTCAATGTTTCTGACTTGTTCTCTTTTATTCGCATGGAATAATACCTAGAAAATAACTAAAGAAAAAGAAAAGTACTCCAACTGAGAGAAAAACATGTAAATTTAATTTTAATCTAAAACAACTTCAAGTAAAGATTCCTTCTTTTGAAATTTGGTTTTTGTACCAACTTTTTCACACTCATACCAGGAAGACATATTTTTTCGCAAAGAATATTAATCAGAATTAGGTATACACACTTTTGCCATTTCACCACCATTCGGCAAATGGGCACTTAGGGTAAAGAAGAATAAAAGAAAATGTGCTTGTAAAATTCTTATGAGAACATACATACAATATACATACATATAATCACGACTTTATTCCTAATGGGGTAGGCAGAGCGCAAATGACCTAAACAGAGGTCGTTCCGCCACGTCTAACAAAGTTTTGAGGGTTATTTAAGATAGATTTGTAGGTATATTGCTATAGTTACAGGTTGTCAGCCCATTTCCTAAATTACAATATACTGAAACCCTCGGATTCCTTAGCTGGTTTTTACAACATGCTCGGGAGGAAATGCAGCTGGTACATTGTTTGTTTTTCTCACGCTCCCAGACCCGTATGAGAACCTTGGCAGAATGTGTTATAGAGCCATCAGAAGTAACTTTCAATGGACAAGGTTTTATTAGCCAGTTTTCATATATATAGTCGGATATATTACAGTTCAAAAGGTCGAAACGTGTTCATGTTCGAGAAAATTGTGATAACCAACTTTTCTTAAGAAACCTAAGGCCCGTATTAATAGTCTACACCTGGTATAAGTTACTCGTTAGCACTTACACTACACAGACTTCTCTATATTTTAAAACAAAATAATAACTAAGTTACTAAATTTGAACTTTGAACAAGATTAAGGACATGGTTGACTGTGTTACCGAAGCCTGATACAAATATTTTCTTTTCCTTTTTCATTTCCTTCACAAAAGTAATTAAATTTTAAAGTATCTACAAACTTTTAACAAGGGGGAAAGGCTCAATGGCTTTTTTGATGAATGTCGAAGAACTGTGGTTGTTAGGGAACTGATGCGTTTCGTGTTCTTCGACATTCATCAGAAAGGCCACAAAGACTTGACAAACGCATTATCTCGACAGAGATACAAGTGGGAAAGGGCCCCCTTGCGAGGAGGACCACTCTAAGGAGATTATGCCTAACAGCTGCTCCTAAAGAGTTGGATTCCGTTCCAGTCCAAACAAGCTAAGCTCACAAGAGCAAAGCACTTGCAAACTTTTAACAAGATTTTTAGTTGGTTTGTTCAGGTGTTGGCTATATTTGAACTTTTTGATGTCCAGTAAGCCACAAGGCTTACTATTATTTACTTATTAAGATGCCGGTAAGTATGAAAAGTTTGCAAACTTGCCGTTTAAAATTTCTTGGAAACATCTTTCTCCTGGAGAGATTTTAAAGGTTTACAAATATATGAAAAATGTAACAAATTGATCAGCGAATTTTAAGTAACAAGAAGCCTAATCCGTGATCAATATATTTTTTTACTTTTAATATGATGTACAGCTTTAAAAGGTTACATTTTCTTTGTAAACCAATTCCATGTTTGAAATAAACTGTTTTACAGAAAGGTTAAATTATATGACAACCAACTTTCTTTTAATTAGTAGATTCCTGGATGAATCTAATTTTATACATAAGTACTTCACTACATAGTATAAAACAAAGTCACTTTCTCTGTCCCTATATCCCTATGTATGCATAAATCTTTAAAACTACGCAACGGATTTTGATGCGGTTCTTTTAATGGATAGAATGATTCAAGAGGAAGGTTAATATGTATAATATATGCATAACATAGTAGAGAAACACTGATAATTTCCGTGCGAAGCCGGGGCGGGTCGCTAGTATGATATATTTTTGTCCCCGTAGGCAGCTGTTCGGTTAGCCACGGAAAAAAAGTAATTAAAAAATAATTATAACTGATTGGCTCTTCGTTTTACAAGGACTTTAATTTAGTTTTTTTTTTTCTGATTTGTTTATTTATCGTAGCTGCCTCAGTTGTCAAGTGGTCTCGCTTAGTGACTTACATGTTCTGGCTTCAATTACGGAGAAAACAAAGATGTATTATAATTTTCTATTTTCCCTATTATTGTCGAAATTGTCCTTATTTTGTACCTACCACATTTGCTGGCCTTTTTCATCCTATTGGAGCGGAATTAAAAAAAATACTTTATCTCTAGATTAAGCAATAATGCGGTGATGTATCAGTCAGGACAAAGCCTTTTATTTATACATACATACATATGTATGTATGTACATACATAAAATCACGACTTCACCCTAATGGGATAGGCAGAGCGCAAACGACCTAAACATAGGTCGTTCCGCCACGTCTGACTAAGTTTTGAGGGTTATTTAAGATATATTTGTAGGTATATTGATTAAGTGACAGGTTGTCAGCCTATCGCATAAATTGAAATATACAGAAACCCTCGGATCCCTTAGCTGGTTTTTACAACATGCCCGGGAGGAAATGCAGCAAAGAAAGATTCATTTCTAGTTGACAGTGACATCTATTACATTACGTCTCTTACAGTCATCGTTTTCGTGGTGTAGCACTAATGAGAGATTGTGTCACAGGCCATCAACCAAGTCTTACTACAATAAGCCGACAAAAACAAATGGCACAATTGTAATGCATATTATATTTTTATAGGATATTGATGTGTCTTGTTGGTTTATGGTTATCTCAAATCAATTCATCGTTATCATGTTAATCCCAAAACCCGCAAAGGCTGGTTTCTAAGGTGTTTCCTCCCGAGAACTTTAAGTTAAGAAAAGAAGTCATTTTCTTTATAAGAACTACAGCATAAAGCTGGTTTAATGGAGTGTGCCGTTTCTACAGGGTTCTCAGTACGCAAGTATGCCTACTTGTGCAGTCTGTGATAACTGCCATCATAGGCGTAGCTAGGGGGGGAATTTGAGGTTTAAGCCCCCCCGAAACACCACCAGGTACTAAGATTTGACAAGTCATTTGCGCAGATTATTACCTACGAGTTTTGATTTGATTGGCTTATTTAAAAACAATAACATCACGCTCGCTTCGTTCGTAATACGTTTCGATGTGCTCTCCAATTACTTATGTGCCTATGGAATGGAGTACAACACTTTGAAAAAAAATCGAGGTCGCTTCCTTACGTACCTTCTGTTATATATTTTTTTTCATATTTAAACATAGAGCTTACATACATAGCTTCGGTACATAGGCTACTAAAAATCAAACAAAAAATTGCGCGCTCGCTTCGCTCACAATCCTTAGAAAATTTTAAATCGTGAGCGAAATCCCCCCCTGAAACTCAAACCTGACTACGCCGATGACTGGCTGGCCTAACTATTTTATTTTTATTCCTGAGTGGCTCATACAAAATCGCGTATGTTTGCTATGGTACCATAATTAAGTTACGAATAATAAAAACAACTCGCTCGCAATCAGCTGATAAGTGTCTGACTTTTGACAGGTCAAGAGCAAATACCATTATTATTATCTTGATAAGACGACGAACAACTCGCGTAAATACAGAAATAATGTGTTTTACCCCACACAGATTGGTCTTTTCCTTTGAACTTTAAACAATATTTGAAGAAATGTGATATGATATTCAAGAAATACATTTTTAACTTCTCATGCTTGGAAAGCGTCATTTTGTGCACAAGGACATAAACGTATCTACTCATAAATGTATCTGTTCTAAAGCCAATAAAATTAGGCAATCACAGCCAAACACAATAAGAAATTCACAGATAGAACTTGTTATTTCAAAATATTTCCTTTAATTTATATGCTAATTGTGTTTTTTAAAACATAAAACGATATTCAAATTTAAATTCATGTACGATAGTGTATTTGATTAATTATTACAAAATTAGTTTAATTTAGTAGGTTGTATAGGTCCAAACCTAATATTTAATATCGAAAGATTAAAAAATTAAATAGCAGGAATGAATATTGTTTACTTAACAATATTCTTGTGTTTTTTTTTTGTTTGCCTCGTAATTGTAGTGAATATCAGAGTTTATAACTAGTGCACAAACCCATTTTTGCCCTTGACTTAATATCAGGTCTCCCTGCGAGCTCGAGCAGCTAAAAATCTCGGACAAAATGACTTGTTTTGTGCACTTGTCGTAAAATCTACTATGTGCGTGCATATACTGTACGCACATATTTGTATTGGAATCCAAGCTATAGCTATAGTCTAGAAGCGATGACTCAAATATTTAATTTTATACACGCCATTTATATTGATCTTAGCTCTGATAGGAATGTTTGCGCAGACAAACAATGAAAACTTTTGTATCAGCTCATAAAAATAGCCAAAGAAAAATGAGTGTTCATCTATTCTAATCAGAGCAAGATAATAACCTCCACGCTAGTCTACACCCGCGGATTTGTTTACAAAGCGGCCGAGAGAGGTCGTCTTCGGTAATTAACTAAAAGTAATTAATTCACAAAACAAAGATAATGATAGCCGGACTAAAGTCCAGCTATGTGACCTCACACCCTTTGCCAGGCATCAGAGTATGATAGACTACCTAGACTGGAGATATATTGCTATACTGGAAAATTTTAATTAAGGTCTACAAATACTTGCCGTTGAATTTGAACCAAAAAAATTAAAATAGGTTTAGTCCCGCGGTTAAAGCTAGTCTACTTAACTACCTTTAAAAGTTGATTTGGCTGTGCAATATTGAAGTTTCAAGTTATTTTTTTATTTAAATCATACCGCCAAACCACAAATGAAAGTTACACGTTGCTTTGATACAGTTTGAAAAGTTTGTGTTTTCATATAGTTTGAAGTGTTTGCGTTAGTAGTTTGTTCCAATGTCTACGATCCTGAACTGTAGATATCTTTCCATCTATATATTTTGAAGAGAATATACGAACGAGTACCGGGTAACAAAATTATCATCTCGATAAAACAATTTGTATGGGAAAGCCAAAATTTGTTTTTATTTCCTAACAGAAATTCCTGCTGATAGTTATTCATTCTCGTTGACTGAGCAACCCCTATCGGTTTTCGGGACGCCGTCCCTTACACCCCGTACATTTCCATGCTGAAGAAAATACCTAATAGCGAGCTCTACAAAGATAAACTTAATTTATTGAAAGTTCTTATTTACCTAGAAATTATTCATGTTCATTTTTAACATCTTAAATTAATGCTTTGTAATTTTCCCTGATAAAACTTGTTATTTCTAGAAGAGCTTTGATGAGTAATAAAGTCAATAAGGTCTAATAGAAATATTAATATCTTGAATATTGTATCTATAATCATGTTTTCATTCACGCTCGTTATAACACCAATTGTATATTGTCAAACACATTTTACTGCGATTTATTTTATGTAAACATGGAATTCTTAGATTTGGTTATGTTACCAATGTTTCTCAAATGAAGATCTGTCTGTGACATTGTAGATCCTAAACGGTAGATGAAAATAGATATTGTCTTGTCTATATATAAACATACGGAGTGTAAGGTGCAGCGTCCCGAAAACTGATAGGGGTTGCTCAGTCAACGGAACTGAACAACTATCAAGTTACGAACTAATTTATATTCGCGTTTTTTAGAATAAGAAATCTAATAACAAGTGTGTTTAAGTAGGATTCCAAAATATCCAAATCCACCACCCATTTGCGAACATTACGTCACTGTGGCTTAGCTGTGGATAACCGGAGCTCTCTTGTTCTCTCTGATTTATATAATTTTAAACTGCCGAGCTATTTATAAACTCCTGGTACTTTTGTTCTGGTTCACACGTGAAGGCGTAAACAATTTCATCAAAGAACATAGAAACTGGCAGCATTTTAATGAATATTGATGAATGATTCTCGAAATAATTGATCATGATAATACTATCGATTCGTAGACCGTGCGCTCTAACCTAATTAAATCTCAACCTAAATTATTGGCGTCTCTTTCTATTCTCCCATGACAGAAAATGACAAGTATAGAATTATATTAGTTAATTCGTGATTTTTGCAACTACGAATTGGTACCATTTTGAAAGAAGAACATCAATTCAAATCATCAATCGTAATATTTGTACGTAGTATTATAGTTACTCTGTGGCATTATACAGTATTCCACGGCCACATCGTCTATCTATACATATAATAAATCTCTAGAAGGGTCGTGTCTGTACATTGAATATTTTTACAAAAAAATAATTGCAGCAGGCATTATTAACGATATAAAGTTGAAATCGTTTTTTTTTATTTTTTTGTCTGTCTGTCTGTTTGTCTGTCTGTCTGCCTGTCTGTCTGTCTGTTTGTTACCACATCACGCCAAAACTACTGAACCGATTACGATTGGACATTTTATATTCAACTGTGTGTTACCCGGGTTGCAACTTAGGATACCTAAAATCACGCTACCTGACTTAGGGGGTAGGTAGGAAATTGAAATTTGGCTGTTTCTTAACCGATTTTTATGGAACTTTTTTATTCGACTGAGCATTATTTAAAATGAAAGTTACGAAACAAATAATCACGCCTCATGACTTAGGAGGTAGGTAGAAAATTGAATCTGAGTTGATTTTGATGAAACTTTTTTTTGTGTGACTGAGCATTACTTAAACTCAAAGTAACGATATAAATAATCACACCACCTGACTTAAGGGGTAGGCAGGAAATTGAATACTGATCGTTTTTAATCGATCTTAAACGGACTTTTTATTTGACAAATTTTTTTTTTATTTCCTGGTGTCTAGCCTAGGTTAGAAATAATCACGCAAATCATTCTAATATTGAGTACGTACCCCAGTCTGTATGGAATACACGCAGTGTCGAACATACTGAAAACGCTTTTCCGCCCGTAGGAGCGGGATCTGCTAGCTCGCTGCTAGAAGCGTGTTTTCCATACAAAAACAAAGATCAGACAATGCTAAACACGCGTCCGCGCGCATGTTAGCAAATCCCGCTGGTACGCGCGGAGAATCGTTTTCAGTATGTTCGACACTGCGTGTTTTCCATACAAACCGAGCGTACGAAGTCCGGGCACAGCTAGTTTTAAATAAAATACTTGCTCTGCTCGTCATTTAAATACCTATACCGCAATTAATATCTTTGTCTGGTCATCATCATCATCAATCAAACCTAAAACATAGTTTTAATTTACTGGAACTCTGATTAGTTGCGTTTATTCGTAAATCCAATAAAGGCAAACCCATTTTAATAATACTGAACATAACATAACAATTGTAAGGGCCTTATTTATAATCCGCTCTCATAAGTGACAGCGAGTTTGAGTTCGTATCAGAAATGTCATTTCAATACAAAATGGCATGTCAAATCCATACTTAATATTGCTCTCAAGTTTGATATCGCTTTATAAATACGAGCGACACTTCTACAAGATGACACCACTTACTTTGATAGCCAGATACAACGTGTCAGCTACATTCCTTTTTCCTACTTTGTTATCCAAAATCCTGCAACAAAAGAAACAATATATTATTATTTTATTATCTTCGATAAAAAAATACCACATAGTATGCTCTAAGGTTTCTTCCATGCTGGACTGGGAGCGAGAGAAAAATATAGAATATGCCAGCTGCATTTCCTCCCGGGTATGCTGTAGAAACCAGCTTGGGTTTCTGTACATTGCAATTTAGGCGGTGGGCTGACAACCTGTCACTACAGCAATATACCTGCTAATCTGTTTTAAATAAGCCTGAAAACTGTGTTAGACATGGCGAACGACCTTTGTTTAGGTCGTTTATACTCTGCCTACCCCCATTAAGGATAAAGGCGTGATTATATGTATGTAAGCTCTAATGTTGTTATCCTAACAAAATCTTATGAAAAATAGGCGCGTAAAGAGAGCCACAAAAGACTGAGTACGTATACAAATTAAGATTCCATTTGATATTAGTAAAGAGATATCTTTACAAGTTGGCTTCGCCATTTTCAGAATTTCAATAATGAAACCGTTTCTAACAAAAATAATATTATCCTTTCAAATTATCTCTTTTCCCCGCGGCTATTGTGCAGAACGGTATTCAAAATATAGAGTGATTTTGCATTCACTGTAGAAAAATTGTGTGCCTATTCGGAAGAATAATCTATATTAGTATGCAAATATAGTATTATTTATTTTTATTTATGTCTTAATTAAACATACATACATGTGATCACGCCTTTATCCCTAATGGGGTAGGCAGAGCGTGAACGACCTAAACAAAGGTCGTTCCGCCACGTCTGACAAAGTTTTGAGAGTTATTTAAGCTAGATTTGTACGTATATTGCTGTAGTGACAGGTTGTCAGCCCATCGCCTAAATTGCAATATACAGTAACTCTCGGGTCCCTTAGCTGGTTTTTACAGCATTCCCGGGAGGAAATGCAGCTGGCACATTCTATGTTTTTCTCTCGCTCCCAGTCCAGCATGGAAGTTAAGTCAAAATTAAAACATAAATTATTTTCCCTTATCCTCTCGAGTTTTATGGTCACCCTAACAATAGTATCGTAAACTGTAAAGCCGTCACTCCTGCTCTCAAAGATTACACGAAATACCCGCGGGGCAGAAAGGAGAAGGTTTCCCAAACATTTCCCTTCCCCTCTTTGCCCCGCGGAGGTATGTGTCGGCTTAAAGCTGTGGCTCTTTGTGACATTCAGACTGACCATATAAAAATTATAAATAATTTTTCAAATTCAAATTCAATTATTTATTTCAGACCAATTACAAAGTCCATATATTTGTTAGTAGCAACTTATTCTAGTGTTAGTATTTATTTATTTATAGGGAAACAATTTAAGTTAGGGGTCATTAGTGTAAAGCTGCATCAACAAATACACGCAGGATGCTATTGGTGCTGTCGCGGAGGCGTGTCAGCGCTGATTCGCATCTTTTTCTCATAATGGCTGAGAAGCCATCAACTTGCGCATCCGCGAACATCCCAGATGCACTACACCTCCACGGCAGCCCCAACAGCGCCCTGAATGCATTATTATATTGGACTCGTAGATCGCTGTATGCCCGCTTGGTAAAAGATACCCACAAGCTGCACGAGTAAAAAGACTGGCAGTATGCCTTAAACAATGTCACTTTTACAGAAGTAGTACAGCGAGCGAACCTGCGAGCCAACATATTACCGCGGACAGCCAATATAAATAATTATTATTTATTTATTGTATGGCATAAGGTAACTGGTATACTTCATTTGTGTCAGAGTTTTATACTCGAACCCAAATATGTCCTTGCATTATCTGACAAGAGTGTAATAACTTCTAATCGTCCGGGAAACTTAGTAAGTGGGCATTCAAAAACTTATGTCGCACTGTTTGATCCGGGCAACCGCACTGGCAGGAAGCTGAATCGGACAGGCCTCAGTTGTGCCAGAGGTGTGCACATTTGACTACTCCTGTTCTAAGCCCATTAAGATTGCACCAGATTCGGCGGGACTCCCCAAAGCCCACCGGTCGCTGTCGGGTGTTCAGCTCAAAGAGGTCCGTTCAAACAGATCTTGATCCCCAGTCAGCCGCCCAGTTGTCATAGAGATTCTTTTTATCAGAGCTGATGTTGACTTTAGCAGCGGGAGGGTTTCGAGACTTCAATTTCATGGTACTGAGGTCGCCAAAGTCCAGATGAACAGGTAGAGCCTTATTTTCCCGAATCATCGCGATCTGGAATGGCGATGGTGAATGCTGAGGCTCCCCAGGAGACGCCGGTTAGTTTCTGCAAGTAACTGTTTCGTGGCTTTAGCTTGGCTGATACGTTGGTAAGGTGAGGCTTAAAGTTGAGCCTTCTGTCCAAGGTTACCCCCAAGTACTTAGGATTGAAGTTATGACTTAGGGTTTCGTCTCGGAACCTTACCGTAAGCTTCTTGTGGGCAAGTTTAATGTTTAGTGGCGTTAGGGAAGAGATGCCATTTGACAAAGAAATTATCCACTGATGCTAGGTCCTTCTCCAGAATCGCCTTAGTGACTTCCATGCTGTGGCTCTATGTAACCAGGGCTAGATCGTCTGCATAAACAAACTTCCGCGAGATGGTGTTGGGCAAGTCATAGGTATACAAATTAAAAAGAAGTGGGGCCAGTACTGAGCCCTGGGGTAAACCGTTATTGAGGACTCTGGAGGAACTAGTATGGTCACCCAGGTGGACTTGGTAGGGCTTGTTAGTTAGTGTGTACTCCAGTAGCCTGTATATTTTGATACACTGCACCACTTTCAAGACATTGTACAGTAGACCTTGACGCCAGACCGTATCGTAGGCAGCTGTCAGGTCCATAAGTGCTACGGATGATTTTGTACTACATTGGAAACCCTTTTCTATATGCGTTGTCAGTGCTAGAATCTAATCCGAGCAGCTTCGGTCGAAAGCCCGCTTGCTCTTGTGTGTACCCACATTGATCTATCGTTCCCGAGATGCGGCTGTATATTATCCGTTAAAGCAGTTTATAGGTATAGGTACTCAGAAGTGATATTGGTCTGTAGGTCTGCTCTATCTTCCGGTTGTCCAGGTTTCAGGATAGCAACAATTTTTGACCGTTTCATTAAAGGCGGGATTGTACTAAAGTCGATGATTTTGGAATAAAAATCTGCTAAACATTTTCGCGTACGAGGTCCACAATATTTGATGAATTCTGGGAATATATTGTCCTCACCGCAGGCTTTATTCTTTTAATGTGTTTTATTCCAAGCATTACCTCATCAGGTGATAAAAATAATTAAATCAAATAAATAACTATTTCTTCCGATACACTTTATCATCGTAGAGCAAAAAAAATGTCAAAGAAAATGTGAATAGTCTGATCACCTGAAAGAATTCCTGGTGATAATTGTGCAGTTTCGTTGACTGAGCATCCCCTATCAGTTTGCGGAACGCTGTCCCTTACACCCGGTATTTTCGTGACGATCACGGCTTTCATTGAGATATTGGTTTAAACACTATGAAAAAAAGAGATGTAGTAACAGCCGCTTTGAACACAGCTCGGGACACATTGTGTAGAAACCCAGTGCCTTTAAAGCTTTTGAATGATCTTTCACAATCGCAAACTCTATCTTAAAACATAAAAAAATAAAAATCAAAAACTTTAACTTATTTATCTTTGAGACTAGAGTCAAGATGGCTAAGGAGTGGAATTCCCAGCATGCGAATCTGTTTCCGGAACGATATAAACTGGATATTTTTAAGGCAAGAGTGAATAGGCATGATCTAAGCAAACATGGTCCATCATCGTCTGCATTATCACTTTTCATCAGGTGAGATGGCGGACGAATGGGTCGCCTATTAGTCATAAAAAAAGAGCAAACCAAAGCAAAAAAAAACATACACTCCAATTCGCGACAAAAATAACAATCTTGCTTATCATACTCATTATATTTATTTCTATTCATACAAAGAGGTTAAGGGATATTGTAGGTACTCATATCCAGGAATATTATAATATACTTAAGCTCGAATTCACATCTGTTGTAGTTTTCCCTAAAAACATTCTACTTGTAACAAGATTCTCTAAAAGCAATACATATAATTTGAGTAATGTTTTGCACAGAACTTGACTAAAGTAAACCATGAAACCTCTTCAAACGTTAAAAGGAAATTATGTTAAATTTGTCGTTCATACATATAGTCACTCCTGTATCCCTAATGGGGTAGGCAGAGCGTAAACGACCTGAATAGAAGTCGTTCCGCCACGTCTGACAAAGTTTTGAGGGTTATTTAAGATAGATTTGTAGGTATATTGCAGTAGTGACAGGTTGTCATTCTGTTTATGATATCTACACAATACAACGAAGAAAACAGATCAAAAAGACTAGCTTTTGAACTCCGATACTCGCAGTTTTTTGTACTTTCGGAATTTACTATAAATTGGAATGTATGGAAAACTAACACGTATACAATTCGTAGATTTGGATGTACACATAAAACCAATGCCTTTCACTTACAGCATTATTGATTTTTGGAGACATTTCGAAAACACTTTTATTTATTCTTCTTCTTCTGTCGTGTGGGTATCGAGTCACTCAGCCCGATGAACCCAGTGTCAGAGTTTTTAAACTGCCTAATAGTACTGATAATAGGCCTATGACATGGTTTGTGTAACGAACACTATCAAAGACAGCGACCGGGACCGATGACTTAACGGTTTATTATTATTATTAACGTGCCCTCCAAAGCACGGAATCTTTTTCCTTCCTTCTTCCAGACAATCAGGTGATTCGGCCCGCATTGTCCTAACCAAACTGGGGAAAATGTCACAAAGTGATAAATTGACAAATATCATCTTTCCTTTTTTTTTATTCAAAGAGTAATATAAGTACAAGGAGAAAGCCCTGTTTTTCCTCAACATACACAACAAAAATATTGACGTTGATTTTATGGGTTCTATAGTAGGTATAGTTTAAACCCATGTAATCTATGTTTCTGACTGGAGATATTTGCTTTCAATTTGAAATTGAGAGTTTAGATTATAGTTATGAAAAGGGTTATCTACTCAGAGTGTAAAAGACCAACAAAGGTCGTTCTGCCACGTCTGATTAAGTTTTGTGGGTTATTTAAGATAGATTTATACGTATATTGCTGTACTGACAGGTTGTCAGCCCATCGCCTAAATTGCAATATACTGAAACCCTCGGATCCCTTAGCTAGATTTTACAGCATGCTCGGGAGGAAATGCAGCTGGCACATTCTATGTTTTTCTCAGTCCCAATCCAGCATGACTATATTAATCAAATTATTATTCAAATCTTTAGTTGTTACTATGTGATAATACGAGTAGCCAAGATAATAAATCATATTTGATTTGATAACGCTGAAGTTTTAGTATATATTTATATATATTTTTTATATGATGCCATATATTCATATTCTTCCTTGCTGGACT
The DNA here is from genome assembly GCA_949820665.1 of Scrobipalpa costella. NCBI lineage: Eukaryota > Metazoa > Arthropoda > Insecta > Lepidoptera > Gelechiidae > Scrobipalpa > Scrobipalpa costella. Next base: position 13,413,762 of record OX463312.1, read on the forward strand.
GGGACCAAAGTAAAATATAGAATGTGCCAGCTGCAATTCCTGCCGAGTATGCTGTAAAAATCAGCTAAGGGACCCGAGTGTTTTAGTATATTGCAATTTAGGCGATGGGCTGACAACCTGCCACTGCAGCAATATACCCACAAATCTATCTTAAATTACCTCAAAATTTAGTCAGATGTGGCAAAACGACCTTTGTTTAGGTCGTTTGCGCTCTGCCTACCCCTTTGGGGATAAAAGCTTGATTATATATATGTATGTACATACTCGTATGATGCCATATTTTTACTATGGGGGTAAGATAGAGCTGTTTAATGTGAGCTTTACTTAGACTCTACTGTAATTTGATGTTTGAATTTCATGTGATATTTTTTTAAATACCTACCTATAACCGCAAGTTTTTCATTACAATACAATAATACAATACAATAAATTTATTTCAGATTTACATCCATAAAGAGTTAGTAATAAATAAACAACCCTACAGACTAATGTTAGTACTTACAAATAAGTGCTTGGCTTAGGATTTACATTTAATTTGGTCCAGTGTTCCAAGAATGAAGCCTGGACTCTACCAGCAATAATTTTCAGATTATTACATTGATATCCAAATATTTTATCGTAGCTATGATTATTTCGGAGATATTTATTTAGTCGGGTAACCCTGCTGGGCGTCAATTTTCAGTAAATATGTTTTGGTTAATGTGTTTTGATCAGGAACGCTTGTAATAACTACTTTTATGAAGCTATAAAAGCTGTTATTACAAGACTTCCTATGTTTATTTGCTACCTATGATGGTATATCATATCTGTATTTGAATCAGCCATTAATAAACAAACAGTTTATGGCGTCAAGGGCAGGATATCAATTATGTATCTACCGCTATTTTCATTCAATGACACATGTCGTTAAATACACGTAAAATATTAATGTATTCTTTGAATTGAAATACCGATATAACTATTTACTCTATTTTAGAAATTCTGAAAAATTTCCATACTGACCCATTCATGCATAAAATTCCGCCAATATCTCTTACCGCATGAGCGTGTTTCACCGCGCCTGACAAAATTCAATTGGCATTACAAAGGTCAATGTATTGCCTAAGTTGTGATCCTTCAGCGGCTTCTACTAGGATAAGTTCAGAGCCGCTTAATCGATCCAGTTTTAGCCAGGTTATAAATTATACTGCCCGTTCAGAGGTGCCTGTCAGACGGAATTTCGACTAGGTGAATTTTTATCCGGCCCGTTCAGAGGCGCATCGGAATTGAAGTTTTATCTGACAGCAGTGAAGGTGCATATCAGTGCGTCCCGGTTGTCTAAAATTCATACGGTATAATTTTAAACTGGGCCGTCTGAACGCACCCCTGGTTTAAAAAAAATAAAAAAACGACAAAATTCAAATCGTTTATTTCTAAATAGATTCCTAAAAACACTTTTAGATATATGTTTCATAATATGCCTGGTACGAAAAAAAGCAGGCATGCTCTCTGTTTAATGCTTTCAGGTTAGCATGGAAGAACAGCACCTACTTTGGATGGTACCTTAATAGGTACGCACATTTCTTGAAATATATATATACCAGGTGTAAAGGGAAGGGACGCAAACTGATATGGGTTGGTCAGTCAACGAAACTGAACAACTATCAGCAGGTACTTTTTTCAGAAAGTGAAAAAAAAAGTTTTTCATACTAAATATCTGATCAAGGTGGTCATTTTGTATGGGAAGGTCAATTATTATTTTCTCTCCTAAAAGAATTTCACGGTGAAAGTTGTTCAGTTTCGTTGACTGAGCAACCCCTATCAGTTTGCGGGACGCTGTCCCTTACACCTGGTATATATACCTAATTTATAAATTTTACTCAAGTATTACTACCAACTCTTTGTTGAGGATAATTTCAAAGAATGAAAGAGTAATTGGTGACATTAAAACGCTAAGTCAAATGGTACTCATTGAAATTCAGATAACATAACCTTGATCTAAATTGGAGTCTTCTTAAAAAGAACGAAATAAAAGATCAAATCAACCGTGAATCAGAATTATCCTTATTATAATTAATTAAAGCAACGGATATAAAAAGATCCGTTAGGATAACAACCTTTCGAAGAAGCCACTTGGAGTCACATTTAAAATTACATCAATTATGATTATTAATTAAGATTTTTCATTCAAACATACATACTTATAATCACGCCTTTATCCCTAATGGTGTAGGCAGATCGTAAACGACCTAAACAAAGGTGGTTCCGCCACGTCTGACAAAGTTTTGAGGGTTATTAATAAAAATTTGTAGAATTGAAAATTTCTTCCATGCTGGACTGGGAGCGAGAGAAAAACACAGAATGTGCCAGCTGCATTTCCTCCCGGGCATGCTGTAAAAAGCAGCTAAGGGATCCGAGGGTTTCAGTATATTGTAATTTAGGCGATGGGCTGACAACCTGTCACTACAGCAATATACCTACAAATCTATCTTAAATAACCCTCAAAATTTTGTCAAACGTGGCGTAACGTCCTTTGTTTAGGTCGTTTACGCTCTGCCTACCCCATTAGGGATAAAGGCGTGATTATATATATATATATTTATTTTCTTGTATGTATGTAGAATTGAAAATTAAAATATCATCTGATTTATTCCTATCGTTTCTTGGGCTAAATGGTTCCTTACCACTTTGAATCTGAATTAGTCATTATTTAAAAAGACTCGCTATATCATTTTAATTATAATAAATCTCGTACATAAATAGGTTTGGAGGGCTATTTAAGATAGATGTGTAGGTATATTGCTGTAGTGACAGGTTGTCAGCCCATCGCCTAAATTACAATATACAGAAACCCTCGGATCCCTTAGCTGGTTTTTACAGCATGCCTGGGAGGAAATGCAGCTGGCATATTCCATGTTTTTCTCTCTCTCCCAGTCCAGCATGGAAGAAACATATTCGTACCCCATAGATACAAGTGGGTGTGATTTTATGCATCTGTGGACGCAATTTTCTACCCGGATAAGCCATTCGATAAAATTGAAATATATTCTAAGCATTCAAAGAAGTAGAATATCAATACCAAAACCCATCAGAATCTGATATATCACTTTAGTTGATGAACATGGTAAAAATCTGAAGATTCTAAGGCTCGTATTTTTAAAGCGATCTCAATCTTGAGACCAATATTAAGTATGAATTTGACAGGTTAGTTTGTACTGAAATAAATTACTGAGACGAACTTAAACTCGCTGTCACTCTTGAGAGCTGATTACAAATAGGACCCTATAGGTGTTAGTTATCCCATTCCACGCTCTTCTTTTTCATTGCGCAAAATTATATATATTTTGCCATGCTGACTCGGAGCGAGAGAAAAACATAGAATGTGCCAGCTGCATTTCCTCCCGGGCATGCTGTAAAAACCGGCTAAGGAATCCGAAGGTTTTCGTATATTGCAATTTAGGCGATGGGTTGACAACCTGTCACTACAGCAATATACCTACAAGTATATCTTTGTCAGACGTGGTGGGACGACCTCTGTTTAGATATTTTAATTTTCAATTCTTGTTATTTACTTTGTTTATACATTTTAACGTGGTCCTTCAACAAATAAACAGAAATCCTTGCATTTTCAGAGGGACGATCCCTCTTCAAGAAACCGTCACGTCACTTTGCAAACGTAATTTATGTAATATAATTCAGTTAAAGGGCTTCTAGTGGCCGTCATACAAATGAGCTCAAGTTTCTAACCAAATAATTAATATTGTTACAGAGGTCCACTAAAGACATTAGGGTCCCAAAATGGACGAGAAATTTCAAGAAAACGCATTGAGCTAAGCTGGGACATCTTACGATCTATCATATGCACAGGGTTGCCTATCTGCATAGTGATAAAATAAAATAAAAAATAAAAATAAAAACGTTTATTTGCCATAAAGGGTTTTCAACAAGACACATCCAAAAGGATATCTATCTGAAGGATATCCAGACCTATCATGATAAAGCCTAGTCGTTTTATGTAAATCACTCTAAAGTAAAAACTTCGACAGAATCAAAATTAAATTTTCTTCCATGCTGGTCTGGGAGCGAGAGAAAACATAGAATGTGCCAGCTGCATTTCCTCCCGGGCATGCTGTAAAATCCAGCTAAGGGATCCAAGGGTTTCAGTATATTGTTATTTAGGCGATGGGCTGACAACCTGTCACTACAGCAATATACCTAGAATTCTATTTTAAATAACCCTCAAAACTTTGTCAGACGTGGCGGGACGATCTTTGTTTAGGTCGTTTACGCTCTGCCTACCCCATTAGGGATAAAGGCGTGATTATATGTATGTATGTATCAAAATTAATTACAGTATACGAGTAGAAAAACAGACTTTTTAAGAGTTATTTTCATAATTTATATTCTAATTTTGAAAGGGATTATCACCGCGATTATATTTAATTTTACCTCGATATTTCAACGCACTTTTATGCATTATTTCATGCATCGTTCAAATTAACAATATTAAAAAAAAATGAAATGAACAACCGCGAAAATCCTTACAAGACCTTATAACTTTTAACACTTAAAATGATGGTAAGAATAGTCTTACCATTATTTTTAACTACTATTATATTGCTTGTGCCGCAAAAATGAGGCCAACCTGTATAAGATTATAAGTATGGTCCCTAAGTGAATACCCTACAAGTACCCTCTTTAATGGACATGTTTAACTGCCTCCGTGGTCTAGTGGCTAGTGCAATGGACTCCTGATCCAGAGGTCCTGGGTTCGATTCCCAGGGGGATAACACAAAAGTTGATATTTGAGAATTTATCACTTTGTGAATTTTTCCCCAGTTTGGTTAGGACATTGCAGGCTGAATCACCTGATTGTCCGAAAAAGAAAAAGATTTTGTGCTTCGGAGGGCACGTTAAGCCGTCGGTCCCGGTCGCTGTCTTTGATAGTGGTCGTTACTCAAACCATGTCAGAGGCCTGATAGTTGTGCTACTAGGCGGTTTAAAAAAAACTCTGACACCAGGGTTCATCGGGTCGATAGACTCGTTACCCACTCGACAGAAGAAGAAGAATGGACATGTGTGTGGTCACCTGCTCACAGTACTCAATCACACACTTGTTGGACTTGTTGGACACTTTGTCAGATTGATGGATATTGACATGATTGATAATTATTGATCACGACAGGAAGTTCTTCCATGCTGGACTGGGAGAGATAGAAAAACATAGAATGTTCCAGCTGCCCTTCCTCCCGGGCATGCTGTTGAAGTCAGCAAAAGGGACTCGAGGGTTACAGTGTATTGTAATTTAGGCGATGGGCTGACAACCTGTCACTATAGCAATACATATTACAATCTAAAATTGCCCTCAATTTTTGTCAGACGTGGCGAAAGCGCCTTTTACGAGGCGTTAAACGCTCTGCCTACCCCGTAAGGGATAAAGGCGTGATTTATGTTTGTATGTATGTATGTTATGTGTGGTCACCTGCTCACAGTACTCAATCACACACTTGTTGGACTTGGCGGACAGTTTGTCAGATTGATGGATATTGACATGATTGATAATTATTGATCACGACAGGAAGTTTCCAAAAGTACATACATACATACATATAATCACGCCTTTATCCCAAATGGGGTAGGCAGAGCGTCAACGACCCAAACAAAGGTCGTTCCGCCACGTCTGACAAAGTTTTGAGGGTTATTTAAGATAGATTTCTAGGTATATTGCTGTAGTGACAGGTTGTCAGCCCATCGCCTAAATTACAATACACTGTAACCCTCGAGTCCCTTTTACTGACTTCTACAGCATGCCCGGGAGGAAGGGCAGCTGGAACATTCTATGTTTTTCTATCTCTCCCAGTCCAGCATGGAAGAAAGTAAGTAAGTAAATTCTGTGAGCTAGACTTCGAATTGTCTACACACGTTGTATACTTCACTCTGATTGATGTCTATACTTTTCCATTCTTCTTAGCGAGTGGATTCTCGAGTCAAACGACCCGATGAACCCTGGTGTCAGAGTTTTCAAACCGCCTAGTAGCACAGCTATTAGGCCTCTGACAAGGTCTGAGTAACGACCACTTTTAAAGACAGCGACCGGGACCGACGGCTTAACGTGCTTTCCGAAGTATGGAATCCTTTTCCTTTTCGGACAATCAGGTGATTCAGCCTGCAATGTCCTAACCAAACCAACTGTCCTAAACAAATATCAACCTTGTATTCCCCCCCTGGGAATCGTACCCAGGACCTCCGGATCTTAAGCCCATGGATCTGACCACTAGACCACGGAGGCAGTTACTTTGTGAAGTGCGCAACGTAGAGATATTGCGTAGAGAAAACGAAGTCTACAATGCGCATCCTAGCTCCAAAGGCCACACATCCATTAAGGTTACGATTCCACTAAGCAAGTAGCTTGCATGCAAGGTGCAGGTTGGATGCAGCATGAGTAATGGAAACGTTAACATGCTTGCGATCACTTACACAATCGAATCACGGCTTTAGAGAGACCTATACAAATTAGAGCGCTTTTGCACCGGTCCGAATCCTTACCCGAATATTTTCTAATCCGAATTGGCCTTCCTAGTAAATATATGACAGCTTGCGAACCCATCCATATCCGTTATGGAAATATGGAAATTTCATGGTCTCGGTTCGGATACGTACCGAATACGGAGCAGTGCAAAATCGCCCAAAATAAATTGACTTGAACTTGAAAAAGAGAACAATCATTGGTCCCAACCTACTGAAGTAAATACAAATGACCTAATTTCAAAATTACGATACCGATCTACAAATTCGATCACGCCATCGAGTAGCTAAATAGAGGAAGGGTTCAGGGACAAACCCTTGATTTTTGTAAGGTAAATAAGAACCCTGCGTCTACTGCGTCGAATTCTTTGGATAACTGCCGGTATAATATTTGTTAGACTGATTTTCTGTAAGTAAATACGGCGAAACTTCTAGTAAAAAAAGTTACTATATTAAATTATTCTTTGTGGCTCCATCCTCTCCTACATGAAAGGACATGTGGAAAGAATGGGAGAAGATCGAGCCACAAAGAAGTCCTTGGTTCGATTCCCAGGAACACAAAGTTGATATTTGTCAATTTATCACTTTGTAAGGTTTGTCCCAGTTTGGTTAGGACATTGCAGGCTGAATCACCAGATTGTCCGAAAAGAGAAAAGATTCCGTGCTTCGAAGGGCACGTTAAGCCGTATTCCGGTCATTGTTTCTGATAGTGGTCGTTACTCAAACCATGCAAGAGGCCTAATAGCTGTGCTACTAAGTGGTTTGAAAACTCTGACACCAGGATTCATAGGTTCGTTTGACTCGAGAATCCACTAACTAAGAAGCAGACTTACCTCTACATATAAAGTGTAGAATGCTCCATCAAGTGAACGTAACAGGAAAAGTGGCAACACATCAATCGAAATGCTTTTTGGCCGAACGATGTGCAAAGGATCAAACTCACAAAATCTAATAAACCCACTGAGCGGCCATTTCGGTAAAGGGTCGAAATCTTTACGTAGTTCTTGGTACATAGTATATTAGCGAAACTTTGCAAAGAGTTACATTTAAACCTTAATTTTTTTCCATGTTGGATAAAGAAGCTGTAATAACATAGAATTTACCACCAGTTTTTCTTCCCGGGTGTACTTGTAGGGATACAAGAAATTTGATGTACCTACCTATGATGCAATTTATTACACCAATGCACACACAATATTTATACCGGGTGTAAGGGACAGGGACCCGCAAACTGATAAGGGTTGCTCAGACAACGACACTGAACAACTTCCACCAGGAAATTCTTTTAGGAAGTAAAAAAAATGGCTTTTCCGTACAAAATGTCCACCTCGATTAAACAATTTGTATGGAAATGCCATTTTTTATTTAAAAATTGTTACTAACATCTATGGACTAAGTGGGTAGATGTAGGCTGAAATGATGATGATGATGATGGACTTCTTCTTCTGTCAAGTGGGTATCAAGTCTATCGACCCGATGAACCCTGGTGTCAGAGTTTTTAAACCGCCTAGTAGCACAACTATCAGGCCTCTGACATGGTTTTGAGTAACGACTACTATCAAAGACAGCGACCGGGACCGACGGCTTAACGTGCCCTCCGAAGCACGAAATCTTTTTCTTTTTCGGACAATCAGGTGATTCAGCCTGCAATGTCGTAACCAAACTGGGGAAAAATTCACAAAGTGATAAATTCTCAAATATCAATTTTGTGTGTTCCCTGGGAATCGAACCCAGGACCTCCGGATCAGGAGTCCATGGCACTAGCCACTAGACCACGGAGGCAGTTGTCGTCTGAAAATAAATATATTTTTATTTGATTTTTTATTGTTTTTTTATTTATTTATTATTTTCTCATCCTGAAATAATTTCCTGCTGGAAGTTATTCAGTGTCGTTGACTGAGCAATGCCTATCAGTTTGTGGGACGCTGTCCCTTACACCCCGAATACTGATATACAAATAAGAATAGAACAGCCACACGAATAAAGTACAATTTGTCTAGCAATTGCTAAAATTCATATTTAACTTGAGCCAGATTACGCCAGACATACGTAATTCTTCATCATGTTAAATGACTGGAAACATTCGGAAACATTCCCGGGCACGTGGAAACTTTCCGGTAATAATTCCACTGAAAATATTCCTGGGCACTGTTCCCAACAGAACAACACTATATTTAAGCAAGATTGCTCGATTCTAGATTTGCCGGCTAAAACTAAAATTAAAATCTATTTGTCACTTTCAGACTAAAAGCATTGGGAAAGGACAGGAGATCTATTCTCTCTGGTTTTTGATTTATATTCGGTGGTTTTATGCGTTATCTGTCATTTTTATCCATCGTCATAAGATATGGCGGATAAAATTGACAAAAATACTAAGAAAACGTGCAAAAGCGCGTCAAAACCGAGCGGGCAAAGTGTAAAACCATAGAGTATAAATCGCCTGTCCTTTTTCAATTTTATTATTTTGTAAGTGACAGATAGATTTGAATTTTAGTTTTAGCCGGTGGAATCTAGAATCGACCCCAGTGTCAAATGCCTCAAAAAGAGTAGTTACATAATTATATGTATGGTTGGCTGCTTCCACCACCCGCAATTTGTAAAATAAACCAGTGTTTTGCGAACCAGCCCCTAGTGTTTTCCTATATAAATCACATTATACGTTAATTAAATTATCGGGTGGACAGTCAGTATGGCAGTAATAAATCTCTTGTTATCTCTGAAAACACTAAGGCTCTATTACACCTTTGTAACGGTTTGCTACGGCGTAGCGACCGTAGCAATATCGTAGCATGCAAAAAAATATTATTCAGACATGGTTAAGGCGAATCTATTTCATTCATTACTTTGGGACCTACTAAATATACAGATCGAAGAAGTGTACTATTGAGTAGCATAAAAAAAGGTGTTTCATATGCTTGCTTAATTATAGGTAGATGATATCATGAGTGCGCAAAATCTACCTCTCCAGTCTAAATTCCTCGTAATTTATATCAAAATGAAACCGAGCACTTCGTTATAGGAAAAACTTCGTACGCTGTATCACAAAAGCCATGTTTTTATTTTATACATACATACATAAAATCACGCCTTTATCCCTTACGGGGTAGGCAGAGCGATAAACGCCTCGTAAAAGGTGGTTTCACCACGTCTGACAAAAATTGAGGGCAATTTTAGATTGAAAAATTATTATAATTTTTATTTTATAGGTACTTATAAAAACATATATAATTCTAAGTGCAGCAACACACAGGCGTCACTAACTGCGCGCAAGGTTGCGCTCAACATGCTGCCAATGCTTTTTGCATTGCCTACAACACACATGCGTCACCTTACGAACTACGCGCGCGCACTGGCTGAGGGATACGCCGACGTAGGATTTCCTCGCTACGCGCGCGTAGTGTGTCAGGTGAAGCATGTGTGTTGTAGGCAATGCAAACATGTAAAAAGCATTGACAGCGGGTTGAGTGCAACTATACGCGCAGTAAGTGACGCCTGTGTGTTGCTGCATTAGCCTTCATGATAAAATTGAGAACTTATTTTGAAGAATGTAAAAAGATTCCTAAGCTCTACGTACTCTAATCTAATAGTGTTTGAATCCACGTAAAATAAGTCCATCATCATGTACAATATCAGCAGTTATTTAGAGTGAGCCTGGGGCTGACGAAACAAGTTCGTGTCTTCTTTATCACCATCTTTATCACCCATCAGATTTACAACTTCCATAACTTCCATGCTGGTCTGGGAGCGAGAGAAAAACATAGAATGTGCCAGCTGCATTTCCTCCCGGGCATGCTGTAAAATCCAGCTAAGGGATCCGAGGGTTTCAGTATATTGTAATTTAGGCGATGGGCTGACAACCTGTCACTACAGCAATATACCTAGAATTCTATCTTAAATAACCCTCAAAACTTTGTCAGACGTGGCGGGACGACCTTTGTTTAGGTTGTTTACGCTCTGCCTACCCCATTAGGGATAAAGGCGTGATTATATGTATGTATGTAGATTTACAACTTTTTCAATCGTCTGGCCTTTTATACAGACCATCGATACTTTTTCAAATCAACTTAGTAAGTAAAAGTAAAGTAAAAAAACATTTATTGACACGAAAAAGAACAACAACAAAATAGTTACAATATTTTAGCTAAGCCAGTATCACAATTGGTAATGGGCTCAGCATATGCTGGTCAGTAATACCAACCAGCGCTGGTTTTCAGCCCACGCCTTTGTTGCGAGCCGGCCGTTGTACAGAGCTCATTGAAATTACTAGGAATAACAATAAGAAAATAGTTTCTCTCATAAATGGTTGCCTTGAGCCTGACATTTGCTGTAAAAATAACAAATCATAGTGCAATTAAGTACTACAAGTTTTAGATTGTACAAAGACTTCATTAATGTGGAATTTAAATAGAAAAGAAAGATTTTAATATAAATCATTAACTTCACATTCATAATAGCTTTATACCTCACACACTTAAGGGGATCCCCGGTGCACGCCAGCGCCCTCATCAGTCAAAAAATCATTGCTCACCGAAAACGCAATTAATCAAAAATCCGGTAGATCAGATTGAAGTATGGGTACTGAAGTTTTTTTTAAGCATTATAAATTAATAATTCAATGTTCACTTCAGTTACAGATAGTAAAAGTGCTAAAAGTGGCCGTTTTTCGCAAATTTTCTATCTGTAACTGCAACGATCTATAAGTTGCAACTTTATGAAGTTCCAAATGACCTTTATTGCTTTAACCTCAATCTGATCTACCGGATTTTCGATTGATTTTGTTTTTAGTTAATTATGATTTTTTGACTGATGAGGGCGCCACTTAGCCCAGGAGAGCCCCTTAAACAGAAAACATTAAATAACAATCACAACAGTACGGTTTGAGAGTAACAGGTGAGGGTCTCAGTATTTTGCTACCATGTTACTCAAAGCAACAGTGGTAGCACTGATTTTCAGCCCTTGCCCTTTTCATACAACATTTAAAACTCTCTGTTAATAAAACTCTACCAATAAAACAGATAAAAAAAATGATAAAACATTTAAAAAATAAAAAATAAAACGTATGCGTAAACAAAACATTATAGTGGTAATAAATTTTTACTCTGGGGTAATAACCCTGTTTAGAAAAATAAATAATAATCGTAATAATTAAAATATAAATTATTACAACGACACAATAAATTAAAACTTTATATTTATTTTATTTTACGTTCGTGTTAGCGTTATTCGGTCTCCCTTTCTTTCTATCAGTACAGTCCATTTTTGCCTTTTCGGTTTTCACCTTCTAGGAACAATACATCCATTGATCGTTGTTGAATAGAACTATTATATCCTAATTAGTTCGGATTGCTACCACCCTCGTCACATGCACACACTACGACCCATGTCAAGACTAGGAATGTTTCGTTCTGATATAATGAAACAAAGCTCTTTGGATCTTGATAGAGGGTCTGCATTTCAACTGTAGCTTGGGAAACGAATAATTCTGGTCGGAAAAGTCGGAAGTAGGAACTTTGACTTCGTAACTTTGTTAACACTGTTTAGGAGGTATACACACACTAAAAGACCTGACCTCTGAGGTCCGCCCGAGGAAAAGAATGTCCCGTTTTTTGTTTATATCTCCAAAACGGTGCGTCGTATGAAGTTTTGTTGTACTACATAATGAAAGCTTATAAAATTACTTATAACTTTGTCTTAACATTTTTCAGACCATCTCGAATGGTTGAATAGATATGAGCTCTAAAAAAGCGGACCTCAGAGGAGTCAGGACTTGTAGTGTGTATACCTCCTAACGAGTCCAAACAAGTTTCCGAATTCGTAAGTTCCTGCTTTCACACATGTGCAGGTAGGTGAAATATGGCTGTGGCAGTTGTGAGATCAAACAACTGTTCTGTCACGTCCTATGTAAGAACAAAAGTTGCTATTCAATAAAAAGATTTATTAATACATACATAATCACGCCTTTATCCCTAATGGGGTAAGCAAAGCGTAAACGATCTAATAAAAAGTCGTTCCGGCTCGAATGACAAAGTTTTGAGGGTAATTTAAGATAGATTTGTAGGTATATTGCTGTAGTGACAGGTTGTCAGCCCATCACCTAAATTGCAGTATACTGAAACCCTCGGATCCCTCAGCTGGTCTTTACAGCATGCCCAGGAGGAAATGCAGCTGGCACATTCTATGTTTTTCTCTCGCTCCCAGGTCATTATGTAAGAATTTATTAATAAATTAAATTGTTTTTATTCATTTGTTTGACTAAAATGTATTTATCTAATTCTACAATTTATCTCCTAACATAAATTTTGCTAGAACTTAAGTAGTAAAGCCAGAAGTTTTTTTGTTGAAGACTCGTTGTCAAAAGAGTCTCTCTACATCTAATACAATCAACCTTAGATCTATTTACAGCATTACCTTTTATATTCGTTATAAGTACTTACAGGTAAGCTGGGATAAGTAAAAAAAAGGTTAGGACATTAATTCGATATGTTTTTATGATTTTTTTTTATATTTGCACAAGTGTCTCACTCATTCGGATTTATTCTGGAAGCTACCTTCTAAAACTTCAACTTTTATCATGGAACAATTAGCTGATACAGTTTAAAATTATTTTACGCATGTTCATGATCACGTTATGTAATAGTTCTCCCACCGATTTTAGGTGATGGCGACCAATCTCCTAGAGATCGGCCAACTGCACAGGACTAGTTTTTAATGCCCAAGTGTTTGCGCTACACAGGTGCACTATCTATTAATTTAATCTCTTATGCTGATTGGACACTCTAACTAACACGACCAGAGAGAAATCAGGCGCAGGGCCAACTATTTACATGCCCATCCGAGAGCATGGATCATTTTACTATTCGGACAATCAGGTGATCACCCTGCAATGTCCTAACCAAACTAGAAACAACAACACAACGTAATTGACCCCCGCCAAGAATCGAACCCAGCACCTCCGGGGCGATAGCCCATGGTTCAAACCGCTAGACCACGGAGGCAGTAAACGTTCTCACGTTATGTAGGTGGCGAATAAAATAAGAAAAGATTCAGAATATATGGGGACAACGTTAAACGAAAATAATCTTTTCTTTTTATTAGGGTTCCGTACCCAAAGGGTAAAAAACGGGGCCTATTACTGAGACTTCGCTGTCTGTCCGTCTGTCACCTGGCTGTATCTCATGAACCATGATAGCTAGAGAGTTGAAATTTTCGCAGATAATGTATTTCTGTTGTCGCTATAATAACAAAAAACTAAAAACAAAAAAAAAATTGAAGGGGCTCCCATACAACAGACGTGAATTTCTCGCTGTCACCCCAGGCTGTATCTCATGAACCGTTATAGATAGACAGTTGGTATTTTCAACGATGATGCATTTTTGATGCCGCTATAACTACAAATACAAAAAACAAAATTAAATAAATATTCAAGCCCCCCCCCCCCCCCCCCCCTACCACAACAAACATGATTTTACCTATCACCTGGCTGTATCTCATGAACCGTGATAGCTAGAGAGTTGAAATTCTCTTAGATCAAGTATTTCTATTGCCGCTATAACAAAAAATACTAAAATCTGAATTAAAAAAATATTTAAGGGGTGCTCCCATACAACAAACGTGACTGTATGTCTGTCTCCACGTCACCAGGCTGTATCTCATGAACTGTAATAACAAGACAGTTGTAATTTTCAACGATGATGTATTTCTGTTGCTGCTATAACAACATACAAACATACATAATATCACGCCTTTGTCCCTCACGGGGTAGGCAGAGCGTTAAACGCCTCGTAAAAGGCGCTTTCGCCACGTCTGACAAAAATTGAGGGCAATTTTAGATCTTAATGTGTATTACTACAGTGACAGGTTGTCAGCCCATCGCCTAAATTACAATACATTGTAACCCTCGAGTTCCTTTTGCTGACTTCTACAGCTATAACAACAAAGACTAAAATTGAATTAAATAATATTTAAGGGGAGCTCCCATATAACAAACGTGTTTTATTTGCAATTTTTTGCTTAATATTAAAAACGGCGATATGTAAACACATCAAATATTCACAATACATTGAGTAGTATAATAACTTTGAAAATAAATAGTTAAAATAAAATAAATGTTGTTTAATCTTCCATACAAAAACGTGATGACGTCTTTGCCGGTTTTTTGCTTTATACTAATAACGGTTAGTAATTTGTAACAAATGGTTAAAATGTAGTGTCCGAATATAATATTAAATTAACGTATAAAGTAATCGATAAGTTCGACTCGCACTTGGTCAGTTTATTTGTTTATTTAATTGCATTTGTCAGGACTATATTATTATTATTTATTTATTTAATAGCCTGTGGTGTCCCACTGCAAGCAAAGGCCTCTCCATATTAAGGTTAGCATTTTATTACAAGTAATATTCAAAATTCTGTCCATTTTATTAAGCCATTAATGCTTATTGCGACATAAAAAAAAAACATGTTATTTTGCATACAACCATAACCTCGGTTGTATGCAAAATAACATGTTTTTTTTTGGTCGCATAAAAACATCGTGATGACATCCGCTACCGTCCACATTTTATTAAACACATTATATTCCTGAAACTCAACAAAAAGACCAAAGGAATTCGAGCCACTGAACACATAACAATGAGAAAGGGTACCCTCCTTTAGCCCTTTTTGTTATACCAAAGCAGTCCAAAGAATTTTAATATTATGTACATGGCTTGCCATACATACACGTCACCAAGAGACTCAAAGTACTCAATTCTGGGTACCATATTGTAAAACGTTTTGTATTATATTGATAGTACGGTAAATCAATTTTTTTACTGCTATAAAAACCAGTCAACTATTCATCAATAAGTGTTTGAAAACTAACTTTTCTGAGCAGAGCTTCCACGGCGGCGGCAGAATGAACTCGATATCTTAGTGCAGCAACACACAGGCGTCACTTACTGCGCGTAAGGTTGCGTTCAACACGCTGTCACTGCTTTATGCATTGCCTACAACACACATGCGTCACCTTAGGTGAGCGCGTAACGAGGAACTCTACGTCGTGGCGTATCCGTTTGTGTGTTGTAGACAATGCAAAAGCATTGACAGCTGGTTGAGCGCCACCTTACGCGCAGTAAGTGACGCCTGTGTGTTGCTGCTCTTAGGAATAGGACTTAGGACTAAACAGAAAAATCACAGCATACTGTTTTATTGCTGGCTGTGGTCTCCAGAGGGTCTCTTAATAGGGTCTCTTATGGACTATTAAGAGAGCCTCTGGAGACCACAGCTTGGCAATGAGGCACTAGCTAGCGGTTAGACAAGGATAAGAGGTTGAAGTACTGAATATTTTCACGTGTCACGATGTGTTGTGGTGAAAGGAGAGTTTTCCCCTGTTAAACGGACCAATTATGGTCAATGAAATGGTGATTAAAATTAACTTTGTGAATAGATAGAACACGTGGATGGCTATTGAGTATTGGTATTCTCATCGGTAATTAGAGCTAGCCATGCAAAACAGATTGGGGTGTTTAACCTGAATAAGTATTCTGAGAGCCGAATTGTTTACATACTAGCTTTCCGCTCCTCTTTTTTATTCGCAGCGTACCTAGTCAGGTAAATTTGCATTTTCCATCAGAATAAACTCTTGCTACTTCTGCCTAAATCAGTATTCAGAGAGCCGAATTGTTTACATACTAGGACGCTAACAGCTTTCTCCTTCAGCTTTCTCAAACTAGCTTTCCTCCTCGCTGTTTCATTCACGGCTAGGCAAATTAGTATTTGCCATTTGAATGAGGTGTAACCGATGCCAGTTCTGTATAAATTAGCACTGATTTTTTAAAATCGTCTTAGCAGATTTTGTGTTAATCCTTCCTAAACCGCAACATACATTTTTAAGAACGGAGAGAGGCCTTTGCCCAGCAGTGGGACACATAATTGCTATATAAGATAAGAAGAAGAAGAAGATAAGATACTTTAACATAAATATTATGATAAAAAAAATGTGTTTCGTTAAATACTTTTACACGCATAATTGGCAATTAATTCTACAACAAAAAAATACGATCAGCTGATTTATTTGTGCTCGGCTTATGTTCAGTAGTCATGGGTATCCGGGCGTGATGATGATAAGATAAATAAGCCAGGTACAATGAAATAACGAAACTCCCAAAAACACAAGTTACTTATTTACTTTTATTTATATTTATTTTTTGTGTATTTTAACATACATACCTGTAGTCACGCCTTTATCCCTAATGGGCTAGGCAGAGCGCAAACGACCTAAATAAAGGTCGTTCCGCCAAGTCTGACAAAGTATTGAGGGGTTATTTAAGATAGATTTTTAGTTATATTGCTGTAGTGACAGGTTGTCAGTCCATCGCCTGAATTATAATATACAGAAACCCTCGGATCCCTTAGCTGGTTTTACAGTATGTCCGGGAGGAAATGCAGACGGCACATTGTATGTTTTTCTCTCGCTCCCAGTCCTGCATGAAAGAAATACTTAATAAGTCATTCCACTTTTGCTGCTTGGAAATATAAAAGAAATAGTATATTTGGTACCAGTTTACTTAACATCTGTAAACTTGACGTTAACGCTTTAAATTACGATTTTTTAAACGACACCGATCAAGTATCTAATTAAGCGAAATTTTAAGCATGCCTGTTTGCGTCCCTGACAGCCGTAAAATTTGCTGTTGATTTTAAGATTTTCTTTCTCTACAAAACAAGTGAATCAGTTTTTTATTTCTTCTTCTTCTGTCAAGTGGTATCGAGTCTATCGACCCGATGAACCCTGGTGTCAGAGTTTTTAAACCGCCTAGTAGCACAGCTATCAGGCCTCTGACATGGTTTTGAGTTACGACCACTATCAAAGACAGCGACCGGGACCGACGGCTTAACGTGCCCTCCGAAGCACCAAATCTTTTTCTGTTTCGGACAATCAGATGATTCAGCCTGCAATGTCCTAACCAAACTGGGGAAAATTTCACAAAGTGATAAATTCTCAAATATCAACTTTGTGTGTCCTCCCTGGGAATCGAACCCAGGACCTCTGGATCAGGAGTCCATTGCACTAGCCACTAGACCACAGAGGCAGTTTTTTTTTTAATTCGTTGCCTTATTTATTTTATTTAGCTCGTGCAACAATATTTCCCTTGAACTTCGCCCGTCGTCACTCAATTGATCAAATTGAAACCTATTGTGAGATGAATTCGGATGACACCACGATATGATCGATAGTGTCTAAAGCAGGATCAAATAGCAATTAACTAGCGAAAGATATACTTTGTACTCGATTCTAGATTTGCCGGCTAAAACTAAAATTAAAATCTATTTGTCACTTACAGAGTAAACACATTTTATAAGGACAGGAGATCTATTCTCTCCGGTTTTTGATTTACAGTAGGTGGTTTTATGCGTTATCTGTCATTAAAATTCGCCGTTATATATGACATGGCGGATAAATTCAATTCAATTCAATTCAATTTTTATTTAAAATAAGGAACTTACCTTAGATACAGATACCAGCGGACCTCGCACTAGGTCGAACCTGTATCGAGAGTCCAGATCGAGCGTTATAATAACAAACATTTATCACCACCGGTACGGAGTGTAGAAATACATGTTTATAAAAAAGAAAAAAAATTAGAAAAGACAAAGCAAATAACAAAATATTAATTGAGTGGAAATTTAAAATATAAAAGAATGCTATCGGAAGTAAATAAGGTTTGCCTGTAAATCCGTGTGTGTGTGTGTGTGTGAATTAGAACTTAAATTGTCAGAAATACGAGGGAAACTAGGGGGAAACGTGCAAAAGCGCGTCAAAATCTAGCCAACAAAGTGTAAAACCATAGAGTACAAATCCCCTGTCCTTTTTTAATTTTATTATTTTGAAAGTGACAGATAGTGTTTAATTTTAGAGTTAGCTGGTGGTATCTAGAATACAGCCCATTGTATCTTTAAAAAAGATCTAAACAAAGGCGAAGTTTGTTAGAAAATTTAACAGGTCGATAGTTCTAAAGAAACGTGGTGTCAAAGTTCTCTATGTCCAGAATATTCCTCTAAACTAAAGTGTTTTGTGTAATAAGATACATATAACCACGCCTTTATCCCTAATGTGGTAGGAAGAGCGTAAACGACCTAAACAAAGGTCGTTCCGCCACGTCTAACATAGTTTTGAGGTTTATTTAAGATAGATTTGTAGGTATATCGCTGTAGTGACAGGTTGTCATCCAATACGTCACAACTACGCGTAGATTGTGTTAAAGTGATCCCGGAAAATGTTTCAGCAAGAAATAAGAATACAAATAACTGAAATTCTTTTTTTATATTCTGGCTTAGGTATATCTGATTGAATCTGAGCAGAGCCCGATGGTGTAGTGGTTAGGGCCGCTGCCTCCTGAGCGGGAGGTCGTGGTTCGAATCCCACCGCGTAGCAATTTGTTTTTCAGTTTTCGAATTTATATTATTATGTTTATTCGGCGTTTTTCCGTGTTTCGGAAGTCGCGTTAAGCCTTAGGTTCCGGTTAATATCGTTATACACCGTAGATTTTAGTCGTTAAGCCATATCAGAGGCCAGTGCTAAGCATATTAAGCTAGCAATATTAAACGCACGTAAAGCTTATTATGTAGTGTGAAGCTCTTTTCATAACTTTAGTAATTTGCTATTCTTTGCGAAACGCTTCTTCTGATATCCTTACTTTGTAATATACGTACGGTTAGGAAGAATAGTAGGAAACCAAGGAAGGAGGTGTATCCAGTTATTAACCTGTCTAACATACATACATATAATCACGCCTTTATCCCTAATGGGGTAGGCAGAGCGTAAACGACCTAAACAAAGGTCGTTCCGCCACGTCTGACAAAGTTTTGAGGGTTATTTAAGATAGATTTGTAAGTATATGTCTATAGTGACAGGTTTTCAGCCCATCCACTAAATTACAATATACTTAACTTCTGATCCCTTCGGTGGTTTTAACAGCATGCCCGGGAGGAAATGCAGCTGGCACATTCTATGTTTTTCTCTTGCACCCAGTCCAGCATGGAAGATTACCATGTACTAACGATCTCTAATTTACAAAAAACCGAGATCCATACTCTCCGAAGTATAGAAATATCTTTCATGACAAGTCTGCTTTGTCCTAAACAATCTACATACATAAATCACGCCTTTATCCCTTACGGGGTAGGCAGAGCGTTTAACGCCTCGTAAAAGGCGCTTTCGCCACGTCTGACAAAAATTGAGGGCAATTTTAGATTGTAATACGTATTGCTATAGTGACAGGTTGTCAGCCCATCGCCTAAATTACAATACACTGTAACCCTCGAGTTCCTTTTGCTGACTTCAACAGCATGCCCGGGAGGAAGGGCAGCTGGAACATTCTATGTTTTCCTATCTCTCCCAGTCCAGCATGGAAGTAAAAGGGCTATGATGCGCACTGTAGACTTTATTTTGTCTGCAAAATATCTCTTTCGTTGCGCGCTTCACTATGGAAAAGATAGGCATTAATCAGAGTGAGGTATGCAGCACCTGTAAATCACAAATCAAAACAACAACCCAAATCGAAGTCTACACAGTGATAAAATGAATGAATGCGTTTAAATAGTTTTAAGTGAAATTTTGTATGATTCTTTTGTATTAATGTTGTTTGTGTTAATGTGGAAATAAATGTCTTTTATCTTTATCTTTAAATGAATGCAATATTTCAGATTTTGATATTTATTTGTTGGCTAGATTTTGTCTTGGCAATATTCCATGTTACATACATACTTAAAATCACGCATTTTCCCTAATAGGGTAGGCAAAGCGTTAACGACCTAAACAAAGGTCAATCCGTCACGTCTGATAAAGTTTTAAGGATTATTTAAGATAGATTATAAGGTATATTGCTGTAGTGACAGGTTGTCAGCCCATCCACTAAATTACAATATACTGAAACCCTCGAATTCCTTAGCTGAGTTTTACAGCGCGCTCGGGAGGAAATGCAGCTGGCACATTTATGTTTTTCTCTCGTTCCCAGGCCAGCATGCAAGAATTCCATGTTAATGGAGGTTCCATTTATTTCAAAATCTTCCCATTTATTTTTCGTAGTTCAACATGGGTCTGTAAGCTTTAGTACGTACGTATTGCTACTGTATTTCGCACAAGACGACGTGAAGTAGGTAGGTTTCTACGTCACAACAAAATGTAATGGATTTAGTCTTGTTTGCTTGTACTCAAATATCCGGGCACACTCGATCATACCTTTCTTAAAAGGGAAAGGGTCTGGCAATCTCTACTACGAGGGAATTTTATAAAACTATAAATAAACTATTTTCATGATTCCATGCTGGCCTGAGAGCAAGAGAAAAACATAGAATGTGCCAGCTGCATTTCCACCTGGGAAAGCTGTAAAAACTAGCTTAGGGGTCCGAGGGTACAGTATATTGTAATTTAGGCAATGGACTGACAACCTGTCACTACAGCAATATACCTACAAATCTATCTCAAAATAACCCTCAAAACTTTGTCAGATGTGGCGGAACGACCTTTGTTTGAAACGTTTACGCTCTGGATAAAGGCGTGATTATATCTATGCAGGTGTGTCTTACTTCGTCTTACCACTTATATGCAGACGATCTTCAAATTTATTCACAAGTTTCATTGCCTGAGCTTTCCGAAGCTGTTCGCAAGGTTAACACCGATTTTGCTCGTATCTCTGATTGGAGTCGCACTCATGGACTCAAGGTTAATCCCACGAAACCTCAGGTCATAATTATAGGCAGTCCTGGTTTTATATCGAGAATTGACTTTGCACAGCTTCCTTCAGTAGTATTCGACGAATTCAGATCCCATATAGCGATACAGTGATAAATCTTGGTGTATTTTTTGATAAAACACTCTCTTGAAAACAGCAGGTTGCTGAGGACAGCAGAAAGGTATTTGTAATCTTTTTCTGACTAATACTAAAATTGCTCTTGCCCAAGCTTTTACCTATCCTTGATTATGCTGATATCTCTTATTCCGATCTGACAGAGTTGCTCAATTAACTGGAGCGATTGCAGAAAGTCTGCATTCGTTTTATATTTGGCCTAAGAAAATATGATCATGTCTCAGCCTACAGAACTAAACTCAAATGGCTTCCAATTCGCTTTCGTAGAGATTACCATTTTTTATCTTTTCTTTATTCTATTCTCTTCAATCCTATGTCTCTGCCTTATCTTAAAGAAAGATTCCCTTTCCACTATGTTACTCTTAATCGCACACTTCGCTCTTCGCGTTACCTCTCTCTTACTATCCCAACTCATTCTAGCAATTTTTACTCTAATTCGTTTACAGATCGTGCAGTTAGGCTTTGAAATCCATTGCCTGCGTATGTAAGCCAAGCTTCTTCATTAGATTCTTTTAAAAAATACTATCTTTCTCTACAAACTCACAATAATTTAGTTAATAACGCCTGCTGCAATTATTTTTTTGTAAAAGTATTCAATTTACAGACACGATCCTTCTAGAGATTTATTATATGTATAGATTATAATTTATAAAATTTATGTATTTCTATGTAGGTATAAGTAATTTATATGTATTACTATTTATTGTTATTAATTATATAAATACACCTTATTATTTACTTACCTGTACAATATATTGTCTGAAATGTATGCCAGTCCACTAGTTCAACTTTAATTTTCCTGTACCCTAAGGTTGCCTGGAAAAAAATGCTGCTTAGCAATAAGGCCGCCTACGAGACTACTATTTGTTTCATTTTATTTTATTTTCTCTTGTGTCGTTTCTGTGCAATAAAGTATATTCTTATGTTATCTTATGTATGTATGTATGTAAAACTGTTTTCGAGAAACTTGCGTTTGACACACTTATGTAAATCCAGCTGTTACATATCAATCAAAGTTATATGATATTTTAGGTACAAGATATTTGTTGCATAGATTAAAGTAATTATGTGTTCAAATATATTTTAGCTTGGCTTCAACCTCTTACCCAAAATACCTTGCATCAGTTTGTGTGATGAAAAGCCATTGCTAAAAAAGCAATCAAAACAACAATTTAATTAATAAAATTGATAGATGATATAAAATTTAATAGGTATACAATTTTATACCAATTCATCTAAAACAGTAGCCAGAAAAAATAATTTTGTAAATTAAAGATATTAAACTTTATAAGATAGAACGCAACTTATTAAAACTTTTGGCAAACTTAGCCGATTGATAAGTTTAATTTCGATTCTAAACTATTATCGATCACAGTAAATTGAGGAGCATTAACCTAACCCGGGCTCGTTTTGATAACTTTAATCAGCCTAGAATGTAAGTTCCAGTGTGTTCCAATAAATATACATACTTACATATAATGACACCTTTATCCCTAATGGGTTAGGCAGAATGTAAACGACCTTAAAAAAAGGTCGTTCCACCAAATCTGACAAAATTTTGAGGGTTATTTAAGATAGATTTGTAGGTTAGTAGGTTATTTTAGTATTCTAATAAATATAATATGAGTGAATCAGATAAAACTTCAATTTAGATTTTACGAGCTATTTGAAGTGTTAAAGATTAATTTGTCTGAATCAATTAAATTGTTATTCAATATCAAGACACCTTTCTATTCAAATAAAAAATATCTTTCTTCCTTACAAGTAATTTATTTATTTATTGATTTAACCATTTATTATGCACAAAAACATACAAAGGACGAAATACATAAGGAATAGTGACAGGCACTGCTTATCTTTAGAAATAAATTTAAAATGTAGGGGATCAACGCTTTTGGTCAAGTCTGTCAAATTATGGAAGCATTTCAGATAGGATTGAGTATTGCTGTAGGACAGGGTGTAGGGTTGACAGGATGGATCAATGGTGGTTTTATTTACAAGGGTCAAAAAGGCACCTGAAATGAACAGGTAATGATTATATACAATTCTTCTTCTGTCGAGTGGGTATCGAGTCTATTGACCCAATGAACCCTGGTGTCAGAGTTTCTAAACCGCCTAGTAGCACAACTATCTGGCCTCTGACATGGTTTGAGTAACGACCACTATCAAAGGCAGCGACCGGGACCGACGGCTGAACGTGCCCTCCGAAGCACGAAATCTTTTTATTTTCGGACAATCAGGTAATTCAGCCCGCAATGTCCTATCCAAACTGGGGAAAAATTCACAAAGTGATAAATTCTCAAATTTTAACTTTGTGTTTCCCCCCTGGGAATCGAACCCAGGACCTCCAGATCGGGAGACCATTAGACCACGGAGGCAGTTGTATATACATAGAGTATATACAATAATGACGAGGTATAGACATATACAAGGAGAGTTGGAAAGTAGCTAACGGGATCCTGCGGTGCCTCTACTGAGTGTGGACGACCTGGTGAGTAAGGTTTCGACGGGTTATTACTGGTAAATTCGTGATATGATAATGGTACATACATACATATAATCACACCTTTATCCCTAATGGGGTAGGAAGAGCGTAAACGACCTAAACAAAGGTCGTTCCACCACGTGTGACAAAGTTATGAGGGTGGTTATTTAAGATAGATTGTAGGTATATTACTGTAGTGACAGGTTGTCAACCCATCGCCTAAAGTACAATATACTGAAACCCTCCGATCCCTTAGCTGGTTTTTACAGCATGCCCGGGAGGAAATGCAGCTGGCACATTCTATGTTTTTCTCTCGCTCCCAGGCCAGCAGGGAAGGATAATGGTATTCTATGTTATATTGGAGTGAAGTGTAAATTTGGCAGATAGATGGCGTGCAGCTGCAAATTTGAAAGATGACCAGTGAGAAGAAGGAAAGAGGTTGTAATCCGCTACCTTGTTACAGGGGTGGCCAATCATACCGAAACCTTGCAGGTCCTTTTGCCTGCATTCATTTATTAAACTGTACTTAACATCTTTAAATAAAACAAGCTGTCCCATGTTATTTAGATATAGACTTGACGTATAATTAAGTTCAAACTAGTTTTATATTAAATATGTATTATTCTCAACCCAACAGCTGTTTCAACTTTTGACCTAAAAGTTTTAGGCCGTTAGGAATAGCAATAAGATTTTAGCCTATTCGTTTTTATATTTTCCAACTTTGAATAGTTTATTTTTCAATGTTGAGGAATATGAAGTACACGAATTGTGTTAATGTTGTTTTATTTTTGACTTTGATTTAGAAGACAAATCAAAAATTACATACATATAATCACGCCTTTATCCTTAATGGGGTAGGCAGAGCGTAAACGACCAAAACAAGAGTCGTTCCGCAACGTCTAGTTTAAAGTTTTCTCGGATCCCTTAGCTGGTTTTTACAGCATGCCCGGGAGGATATGCAGCTGGCACATTCTATGTTTTTCTTTCGCTCCCATTCCAGCATGAAAGAAAATCCCTGAGAGGAATCCCCTTAGAGGTTGCACTCGGCCCTGACATGGAAACCGATTTAGGGCGGAAATGATTGATACATAATTATAATCCTTAGTCACTCGCGCTCAAAATAAAACATTAAAGATGTTTGCCTTCGATTTTAAGATTATTTCCGCGTTTATCGCTGTAAACATCGTATTCATACATAACATACATAAAATCACGCCTTTGTACCTTACGGGGTAGGCAGAGCGTAAAATAAATATAAAACCCTATATAGTTTAGTTGAAGAATAAATCTTGTCTGTTTTTAATGTCATTAAATTACAATTGAGTTGACTATTGGTAGACAAAATACAATTTAGATTAAGAAAGGTAAGTAACAAGAAAGCCGAGATAAACCAATAAAGTTTGCTTAAAGTTTAGCTAAGCAAACTGTTTACGAATCTTTAAGCTGACATTTTGGCCGAAGGTAATCCAAACTGATTATAAGTAGGCCGATATAAACAATATAAAGACGTAAATCTGATTGTTTATAAGGAGCCTCGGAAACCACTGGACGGCTCATATTACAGGTTACTTTCATTTCTTCCATGCTGGACTGAGAACGAGAGAAAAACATAGAATGTGCTAGCTGCATTTCCTCCCGGGCATGCTGTAAAAACCAGCTAAGGGATCCGAGGGTTTCAGTATATTGTAATTTAGGCGATGGGCTGAAAACCTGTCACTATAGACATATACTTACAAATCTATCTTAAATAACCCTCAAAACTTTGTCAGACGTGGCGGAACGACCTTTGTTTAGGTCGTTTACGCTCTGCCTACCCCATTAGGGATAAAGGCGTGATTATATGTATGTATGTTAGACAGGTTAATAACTGGATACACCTCCTTCCTTGGTTTCCTACTATTCTTCCTAACCATATGTATATTACAAAGTAAGGATATCAGAAGAAGCGTTTCGCAAAGAATAGCAAATTACTAAAGTTATGAAAAGAGCTTCACACTACATAATAAGCTTTACGTGCGTTTAATATTGCTAGCTTAATATGCTTAGCACTGGCCTCTGATATGGCTTAACGACTAAAATCTACGGTGTATAACGATATTAACCGGAACCTAAGGCTTAACGTGACTTCCGAAACACGGAAAAACGCCGAATAAACATAATAATATAAATTCGAAAACTGAAAAACACATTGCAACGCGGTGGGATTCGAACCACGACCTCCCGCTCAGGAGGCAGCGGCCCTAACCACTACACCATCGGGCTCTGCTCAGATTCAATCAGATATACCTAAGCCAGAATATAAAAAAAGAATTTCAGTTATTTGTATTCTTATTTCTTGCTGAATCATTTTCCGGGATCACTTTAACACAATCTCCGTGTAGTTGTGACGTATTTCGGTTTTTGGTATGAATGTCGTAGGATGATTTGATAATTCGAATCTTCGCGAAAATTCTAGGGATTTTGCGAAAACACGTATATTTAGACAATGGTGACGCCATTCTCAAATCTTACTGGAAAAAGTCAAGTATTTTGCTAAAAGAATCGTCCTAGTAACATTTGATATCATAATAAGAGAACTAATTGATCGGTTAGCGCACCCAAAACAAGTTCTCCACTGATTGGTTGACTTTTTAAACGTCAAGCATAAACGCATGGTTTTTAACCAATCAGAATAAGATTAAATCAGTAACTAAAAATCTAGCCAATCAGAGTTAATGATATCATGAGAATATCAAAAGTTACTAGAACAACGAGATTTTTCGTAAAAATCCTGACAATTGCCAGTAAGATTTGACAACGTTGTCACCATTGTCTAATTATCCGTGGTTTTGCAAGTAAATAATTTAGAAACAAAAAATCTTCATTTCAGGGTACGAGTTATCCTACGACATAAACATTATAATCGAATTTCGGCTTCCGACCGCTTACGTCACGACTTACGCCCCCAATATTGACTTTGCTACGCTTCACTGGCTGGAATTATGACGTTTAGCTTTTCTTATATTACATTATTACTAGCGACCCGCCCCGGCTTCGCACGGAAATGATCAGTGTTACATAGAAACCTTCCTCTTGAATCACTCTATCCATTAAAAGAAACCGCATCAAAATCCGTTGCGTAGTTTTAAAGATTTATGCATACATAGGGATATAGGGACAGAGAAAGCGACTTTGTTTTATACTATGTAGTGATTGACTTTTAGTCAGATGTATATGAACCGTAAGTCATATTAATTGGAAACACTCACATGACTACGCGAAATTAAGAGGAGATTTCGTGAACAGTTTTTCATACAACGCTCTACTCCGTCAAATCGCATATATTGCGTATTTTTTTTAAAATAATATTTTATTAGTTTTGGAAAATAAGCTCAAAACAACGACATCTAGGCCTCTCTTACTTTTCGTAAAAGAAAAACATAAAGATGGCGTGATCTGCCAAAAAGATGTTAATTTAAAATGTTTCTGAAAAAGAAGGATGTAAGTGTCATAGAGAGCCCGATGGTGTAGTGGATAGGGCCGCTGCCTCCTGAGCGGGCCAATTTGTTTTTCTGTTTTCGAATTTCATATGCGTACGGTTTATTCGGCAATTTTTCCGTGCTTCGGCAGGCACGTTAAGCTGTTGGTCCCGGTTAATATCGTTTAAAATCGTAGATATTAATCGTTAAGCCATATAAGAGGCCAGTGCTAAGCATTGACAGCTTGAAAACTCTGACCTAATCTAGGATTAGGTCTGGTTTCCCTTCTGGGCTGTGGAGGTCAGATGGCAGTCGCTTTGTGTAAAAACCAGTACCCTCGTTCAATCTCCTAGATAAGGTAGCCAACCCCGAGAAATACGGGATAAGGGTAGAGCGATGGAGATGGATGGTGTAAGTATAATAGAGGAATATACGGGGTGTAAGGGACAGCGTCCCGCAAACTGATAGGGGTTTCTCAGTCAACGAAACTAAACAACTATCAGCAGGTTTTTTTCAGTAAGTGAATAAAAAATATACATCCCCATACAAATTGTCAGATCGAGGTGGTAATTTTGTATGTGAAGGTCATTTTTTTTCATCTCCTGAAAGAATTTCTTGGTGAACGTTGTTCAGTTTCATTGACGCTATCCCTTTACACCCGGTATTTATTAGCTCGTTTATTCTGCTTTATGTATCTAGAAAAGTATAGGAACGACCATTAACAACTTTCACATAATATTTCTTGGAAGCACTCTCCCTCCAGACACCTGTCTTGTACTCGTGTTACGATAAACTTTTAGGGATTGATTTAACTTCTACAAAGTTAATAATTATTTTGACCTTCACCCAAAACCTATTGATAAGGAAATTTAAATAATTGGACACTTGCGTAAGTATTTAAAATGAATTACCTACCAAGGTTAATGGAAAACGATTTACGGGATTAAAGTCTACCCAAACGATTTTCGTTTAAGGCATTTGCGAGGGATTTGTTTTTAGTGCCCTAAAACATTAGGGTCATCTTAAGGTCTTATTTTGATCGCTCACAATGACTAATACTACCAAATCAGTCGCAGGATTGCTCAGGATATCGTATGGTTTATCTTACTTATTGGGCAAATGAGCCCGACGGTGTAGTGGATAGGGCCGCTGCCTGTGCGGGAGTTCGTGGTTCGAATCCTACCACGTACCAATATGTTTTTCGATTTTCGAAATTATACATATGTACGTTTATTCGGTGCTTTTATCGTGCTTCGGAAGGTACGTTCATATCCTTTAACACCGTAGATATTAGTCGTTAAGCCATGACAGAGGCCAGTGCTAAGCATTGGCGGCTTGGAATCTCTGACCTAATCTAGGATTGGGTCTGGTTTTCCTTCTGGGTTGCGGAGGTCAGATGGCAGTCGCTCTGTGTATTAACCAGTTCATTCAAGGTGATTGAACGAGGGTAATATATGTCCCTAGATGATCTTACTTATTGGACAATAAGGTGATCAACTGGCGATGCCCTAACCAAACTTAGCAATTTAAAGACTTCTTGTTCCAATCGGGGATAGAAGCCATGTCGTCCGCCCCAAAGCTCATAGACCGTCGATCCCCGCTTGTCTCGAATCTTTTGTTCTCTAATTTGCCGATATTTTCAGACCGTAATAAACAGCTTTGTAACGGTATTATTAGAAACTCTTTTAATGTCTGAACCTAACAGCTACTTAAGTATTGAAGTATTGTTACGTTCATGTCTCAGCTAGCAATATAATATAATATAGCATAGCATATAATATGAATTTTATTCTATTATTTGATTAGTAATTAAAAGTTTTGATTTCTTTCATTATTTTGGAAACATTTAAATGAAATAATATTTTTGCCGTCGCGCTTGATAGACTAATACACTAGACAAACTTGGAGAAATCTCGGATTAGTATTGCCCAACACTAAAATCATTCACACTATATATCGATATAGTATCGATAGTACAACTTTATCCATAGTATTCATAACCAACATTTGAAACGTTCAATTGAAAATTAGAAACAATCAACACAATCGAAAGTTTCATTCGTTGAAAATTAAGATACAATCGATAGTATCGTTGGTTATCAATCAACAATCGATACTATATAGTTGTACGAAAACAATCGATATCTATCGATTATTCAATCGATAGGGCACTATCAATCGGCAACACTATATCGAATGCATTTTCCCTTCGCCTTCGTAAAGTTGTAAAGGAGATGGATAGATAAACAAACAGAGACCTACATACATACATATAATCACGCCTTTATCCCTAATGGGGTAGGCAGAGCGCAAACGGCCTAAACAAAGGTCATTCCGCCACGTCTGACAAAGTTTTGAGGGTTATTTAAGATAGATTTGTAGGTATATTGCTGTAGTGACAGGTTGTCAGCCCATCGCCTAAATCACAAAATACCGAAACCCTCGGATCCCTTAGCTGGTTTTTACAGCATGCTTGGGAGGAAATGCAGCTGGCACATTCTATGTTTTTCTCTTGCTCCCAGGCCGGCATGGAAGAAACAGAGACTTAAACACGTAAATTGTTTACAGGTAAAACAAAGTAAAGTGGCTTAACTTTTTTCATTACATACCGAAGTTTAAACGATTAGAAAAGTTGCATGTGCCGAAATCATTTGAAGCAAAACAAATTATCCTTCACATTTTATACGTTACAAACCAAACTTTTTACCGGTATTGAAATTACGCGCAAATTCCCGTGAAAATTGGTATTTGGGAACAACTTCAATTTTCGGGGTAATTTAACTTATTAAGTAGCTTCCCTGGGCTAATTGGCGCCCCCATCAGTTTAAAAAATCATAATTCACTGCAAAACACAATCAATCGAGATTGAGGTTAAAGCAATAAAAGTTATTTAGAACCTCATAAAGTAGCAACTTATAGATCTTTGTAGCTACAGATAGAAAATTTGCGAAAAATTGCCACTTTTAGCACTTTTGTTATCTATGACTGCAGTGAGCACTCAATTATAAATTTATATTGCTTAAAATAAATTTCAGTACCTATACTTCAATCTGATCTGCTGGATTTTCGATTAATTGCGATTTCAGTGAGTAATGTTTTTTTTTTTACTTTCAAGCTAGACTAGAAGCGAGAGAATAACATAGAATGTGCCAGCTGCATTTCCTCCCACGTATGCTGTAGGGTTTCAGTATATTCCAATTTAGGCGACAGGCTGACAACCTGTCACTACAGCAATATACCTAAAAATCTTTCTTAAATAACCCTCAAAACTTTGCCAGACGTGGCGGAACGACGTTTGATTAGGTTGTTTACGCTCTGCCTACCCCATTAGAAATATAAGCGTGATTATATGTATGTATATTTTTATAACTGATGAGGGCGCTGGCGTGCACGGGGGATCCCCTTAATTTAACATACTTAATAATACCAGTATTGGTTTCGAGTGAAGAGGTGGAGATATTGGAAGTGTCTTTAAGTGTGTTATGCAAATTCGTGTTCTCATAAGCAGAAAATGTACTTACCTACGTAGTAACAGGTTTGATTTTAAATACAGGGTTTTATTTATTGATGGAGAAGAGGTGGCTCGAAAATTTTGTAAGTCATCACTCATCATCTAATTCCGTATCTCCCGGGGTCGACCTAATTTATGTGATTGAACGAGGGTACTGGTTTTTACACAGAGCGACTGCCATCTGACCTCCACAACCCAGAAGGGAAACCAGACCCAATCCTAGATTAGGACATAGTATTCAAGGCTCAAATACTTAGCCCTGGCCTCTGACATGACTTAACGACTAATATCTACGATGTTAAACGATATTAACCGGGACCAACGGCTAAACGTGCCGTCCGAAGCACCGAATAAACATACGTTTGAAATTCTAAAAACCGAAAAACACATTGGTACGTGGTGGGATTCGAACCACGACCTCCCGCTCAGGAGGCAGCGGCCCTATCCACTACACCATCGGGCTCATCGAAATTTTTGTAAGTATAGCAAATAAAATGACTTTATTTTTTTCATTTAACAAAGTATAGAGTACGCAATTCTTTATCTGATTGTGTTATTTTGTTTGGTGAGCGTATTTGTATGGACAATACAATAAATGTGAACAGGAACCACGTATTCCATGTTTGTTTTCATTTTTTTTAGATGCGGCTAAAATATGTGTTCATTTATGTAGCAGACGATAATATTATTTTTAAATATAAAAGCATACATACATACATAAATCACGCCTTTATCCCTTACGGGGTAGGCAGAGCGTTAAACGCCTCGTAAAAGGCGCTTTCGCCACGTCTGACAAAAATTGAGGGCAATTTTAGATTGTTTGTGATTGCTTTAGTGACAGGTTGTCAGCCCATCGCCTAAATTACAATACACTGTAACCCTCGAGTCCCTTTTGCTGTCTTCTACAGCATGCCCGGGAGGAAGGGCAGCTGGAACATTCTATGTTTTTCTATCTCTCCCAGTCCAGCATGGAAGAAATATAAATATAAAAGCATTACTTTATATTTCACAATCTAATAAAAACATTGCCACAAAGTAGGATTCTTGAGGTAGGAAATTAATATTATTAGGAAAGTAAACTTTTACTCAGAGTCCCAGCATTGTTAGCCAAGTTAAGTAATAAGACCTTAATAAGACGTTATAAAAGTTCGGCCTGGTAATAAGACGTATGGAATTACCTTTAAATATTAGAGGTAAGCTACTTTGCTCTATGTTTGTAAATCAAAGAAGTTTGAGAGATTCATAAATTTATTAACGTTAGCCGAACTTTGTTTCTGTATGTGTTCAATTACAACTATAGATTGAATGCGCATTATAGTTTTTTATCTGAGTCTGAAATAATTGTACTTCATGCTGGACTGGGAGCGAGAGAAAACATAGAATGTGCCAGCTGCATTTCCTCGCGGGCATGCTGTAAAAACCAGCTAAGCGATCCGATGGTTTCAATATATTGCAATATAACCCTCAAAACTTTGTCAGATGTGGCGGAGCGACCTTTGTTTAGCGTTTGCGCTTTGCCTACGCCTACCCTATTAGGTATAAAGGCGTGATTATATGTATGTATTTATATGAAATAATTGTCAAAAATAATCATACCCAGGACCTCCGGATCGTAAGCCCATAGCTGACCACTACTACGAAGGCAGCTTATGATAAATGATGACGAACGAGAAGATGTAATGTATTTAGGATACCTACATGACTAGGTTTGCACTATCCCGCTTACTGCTACACTTTTTTCTTTCACCCAAAGGTTGCCTGGAAGAAATTGCTACCTTAGCAATAAGGCCGCCTATGTTGTACTTGTTTTTTGTTATCTGTTGTGTTGTATGTTGTATTATTACTTGCAATAAAGTATTTTTATGTTAAGATAAGGTAAGGCTGTCAAAAACGTGCAAAGATTTTAGACATATATCTTCTCGTTTCCTGGTACTTGCTCTTAAACAATCGTAAGTGCAAATTGGTCTCAAAATAAAAGTCAATCCTTGAAGAAATTACAAAAATACTGCAAATTAGAGTAGAGCCGCAGTTTTTTTTTTTGATATATTGTTTTACGGCTCTGGAAACTTAGTCCTTTTGAGATGAGTATAAAGATAATTTAAAAATGAAGGAAGAAAGAAGAATTTATAGAAAAAAAAGCCGCAGAATAATAAACTGTGCTGCCAAGTGCAGCGATTTATCGCCTTTTAGGCTATCACGTATAGTCCTGTGGCGACCAATACTTGCAATTTGGGACTGGTCGCAATTAAGGCTATCTCGAAAAAATAATCAGGCGAATATAGGCTACTTCAAAAATAATAAGGCGAAGTAGACTATTTTTATCATATAAGGTAAGAGTACGAACAAAATGGGCGCACAAGGGGATTTAAATAACCACTGGAAATTTCTACCATCCCCCTCTTTGACTCAAGATTTTGAGATCGAACCTGATTATGATAAAATAACATCACTACTAAATAGAGTCTTAAGGAATAGGTGGCAACCATTTAAAAATAGTAGCTACTAGCTGTTCCCGCTACTTCGTACGCCCGGTTTGTATGGAAAACAGGCAGTGTCGAACATACTGAAAATGCTTATCCGTGCGTAGGAGCGGGATCTGCTAACCCGCGCGCGGAAGTGTGTTTCGCATTGTCTGATCTTTGTTTTTGTATGGAAAACACGATTCCGCGCGCAAGCTAACAGATCCCGCACCTACGTGCGGAGAAGCGTTTTCAGTATGTTCGTCACTGCCTGTTTTCTATACAAACTGAGGTACTTACTCAATATTAGAATGGTTTGCGTGATTATTTCTAACCTAGGAAACACCAGGGAATTAAAAGCTCAGTCAAACCTCTAAGATCGGTTAAAAACGATCAGAGTTCAGTTTCCTGACTATCCCCTAAGTCAGGTGAAGTGATTATTTGTATCGTAACTTTAAGTTTAGGTAATGATCAGTCAAACAAAAAAAGTTCCATCAAAATCGGTTACAAACGACTGAAATTCAATTTCCTGCCTACCTCCTAAGTCATGAGGCGTGACTATTTGTATCGTAACTTTGATTTTAAATAATGCTAAGTCGAATAATAAAAGTTCCATATAATCGGCAGCCAACAGCCTCCATGCTGGACTGGGAGCGAGAGAAAAACATAGAATGTGAGAGCTGCAATTCCTCCCGGGCTATTGTATATTGCAATTTAGGCGATTAGCTGACGAAAGTTACTCATTCATATGCGCATTGAAGTTCGATTGATTCAAAAATGTGGCTACTGATGTACGTTTATTGAGACATTCGACACAACCCGACCGCCCTAGCCGCCGTTTACGACGGCCGTAGCTGGCAACCAGGAGTCCTATTTTCGAATCACTGTAATCGTAATTCTCAGACGAAAGAGTAACATTCGCATACCAAATAGTATGGAAATCGCATGCGAAAGCATGGTCTTGTATCTTTTGTATGCGCATTGGAGTTCGAGTGACTCATAAATACGGCTCCAATTTCATACCTAAAGCACAGAATATATAATAGCCTAAAGTGCGGAGTGCGACAGGCCAGGAGTCGTATCTTTGAACCGCTCGAAAGCTAATGTGTATACCAAAGTGTAACTTTCGCATGCGATTTTCATACAACTTACCATGCAATGTTAGTCTTCCGTATGCAAATTCGATTCAATACGGTTTCTGGTAGAGCACACGAGTACGTTCCTATTATAGGTATTCGTTTGAAAAATATGACGGGCTCAAAAAGTTTTTCAAATCACAAAAAGTTTCGTCGAATTTAACAGGCAATATCTTTTCAAATTCAAATGAGTCTGGAACACTTATCAAACTTTACATCAGCTCAATTTTCTGCGTAAGAATCATCACACATTTTTTTATACTAATTGATGAAGATGGGACACGACAACTTCTTAAAGACCACCTTGGAAGGAAAGATAGAGGGAAGGAGAGGACGAGGAAGACCGAGACGAACTTACATGTACCAAATAAAAGAAAAAGTTGAGCTCGTGTCGTACCAGGATATCAAGAAACTTACACAAAATCGGTCCGAATGGCGATTACTTCACAGACAAGAGCCCTGCTCTTAAATTTAAAGAAGAAGAATAGCGCCTTTGAAAATGTTACGTCGCGTCGTTAATAAAAAAATATTATTCAATTAAGCATAAGTAGATGTAGGTATATTTGTTTTAAACTTTGCATCTGCTCAATTTTCTGCGCAAGAATATAATCACACAGTTTGTTAAACTATTTCAAAAATAGCTCTTTTGAAAATGCTACGTCGCGTCGTTAATAAAAATGCAGCTAAGCATAATTCAACAGTTTTGTAAGTGTTGCAAGCCACACAAAAATAAAGCTTTTAAGAAAAAGCATTCGACAGCAGCTGTCATGTTAGAATGGGCAACAGACACGGCGGTTTTTTGTAAACGATAGCTATTAAACTATTTAAACTTAAGTGAGACGCTGGCGGCAATTCTAGACGCACTATTCCTTAACTAATTCTTAGCTAGCTCTGTCACGTTCTTAACTTTGACATAAGAACAGGATAGCAAATGAACACATGACTTTGACAATCCTAATTTGACGAAAGGTGCTTTAAATAAGAACTGAGCATAGAGTATGCTTCCTTATTTTACGTCAAATAAGCAATCTTATGTCAGATTAGGAACGTCAAAGTCATGTGTTAATTTGCTATCCTGTTCTTATGTCAAAGTTAAGAAAGTGACAGCGCTAGCTAAGAATTAGAATTAGGATTATGTCGCGAGAATCGACGCCATTCTAAATAAATATTTTAATAACTGTCAATATATGGCTGTACATAGAGCTTTTTGTTCTAATTTAAATTGTTTGTATGTTTAATGAGGCGTGTATGTCTTAATGAGGCTGGAAATAATGATCAGATATATTTTTATTAAGTCAGCACAGTACGAAGATACCGGATTCTGCCGATGTCTCAATAAATCGTAAAAAACATTATTAACGACTACAACAAGGTCGATAAAACCGTGACTCCAGCGCGCAATGGAAAAATGAAATATACCCCTGCGGGGCAGAGGGGAAGGGTTTCTCAAACATTTCCCTTCCCCTCTCTGCCCCGCGGGGGTTTGTTTCATGTTTTGTTTATGCGCTGAAACACGAAACAGTTTTGTTTGCTGGAGACTCAACTTAAGGGATATCGCTCTGAACTTCGTCCGTTTTTTTTTTTTATTTAATGATTTTGATTGGTCGGGGGCGCGATGAAACTCCCATCACACTTTACAAGTAGGTACAATAGTCCTCCCACCAAATTTAGGTGATGGCGGCCAATCTCGCGGAGATCAGCCAACTGCGCAGGACTTGTTTTTAGTGCCCAAGTGTTTGCGCTTCACACAGGAGCACTCTCTATTCCTCCAATCTCTTATTATAATGGTACAGATTGACTGACACGACCAGAGAGAAATCAGACGCAGGACCGTATTTACATGCCCATCCGACTGCATGGATCATCTTACTTTTCGGACAATCAGGTGATCAGCCTGCAATGTCCAAACCAAACTAGAAACCACCACACAAAATCATTGTCCCCCGCCTGTAATCGAACACGGGACCTCCGGGTCGAGAGCCCTTGGCTCAGACCGCTAGACCACGGAGGCAGTTACAATACATTCTGTGTAGTTAGATCTGTGTGTGAACAGATTGACGATCCGCAATGAACATCAAATTGTAGGTAAATATTACTTAGTTCTGTAAAACGTGCTCTAGTAGTCTTCTTCTTCTGTCGAGTGGGTATCGAGTCTATCGACCCGATGAACCCTGGTGTCAGAGTTTTAAAACCGCCTAGTAGCACAACTATCAGGCCTCTGACATGGTTTGATTAACGACCACTATCAAAGACAGCGACCGGGACCGACGGCTTAACGTGCCCTCCGAAGCACGGAATATTGTTATTTTTCGGACAATCAGGTGATTCAGCCTGCAATGTCC
The DNA here is from genome assembly GCA_949820665.1 of Scrobipalpa costella. Classification (NCBI taxonomy): domain Eukaryota; kingdom Metazoa; phylum Arthropoda; class Insecta; order Lepidoptera; family Gelechiidae; genus Scrobipalpa; species Scrobipalpa costella. Next base: position 13,450,506 of record OX463312.1, read on the forward strand.
TAACCAAACTGGGGAAAAATTCACAAAGTGATAAATTCTCAAATATCAACTTTGTGTTACCCCCTGGGAATCGAACCCAGGACCTCCGGATCGGGAGTCCATGGCACTAGCCACTAGACCACGGAGGTGGTGAAGCTGGCGGAGCTATCAGACATCAGAGGTCTGCAGGGCACGGGAGGGACAGTACGACATACATAAAATCACGCATTTATCCCTAATGGGGTAGGGAGAGCGTCAACATTCTAAACAAAGATCGTACCGGCACGTCTCACAAAGTTTGAGGGTTAGTTCAGACTGATATTACTGTAGTGACAGGTTGTCAGCCCATCGCCTAAATTACAATACACTGTAATCCTCGAATCCACAACAACTACGACAAGGTTTCAAATGAACATGGATGGGAGCGCTGCACGCTGGCAGAACTCTCCTTGACGGCGTTAGTTCCTTTTTCTATCCACGTTCATTTAAAGCTTCGTCGTACTGTAATCGACTCTGTTCTCAATCGAATGCATATATAGAAAAGAAAAAAAAACTATATACATACCTATAATCACGCCTTTATCCCTAAAGGGGTAGGCAGAGCGTAAATGACCTATACAAACGGCGTTCCGCCATGTCTGACAAAGTTTTGAGAGTTATTTAAGATACACTTGTAGGTATATTGCTGTAATGACTGGTTGTCAGATCATCGCCTAAATCATCATCTCCCTAGCCTTATCCATATCTCACAGGGTCGGCTACCTAATCTAGTGCTGTAATCCTTTCAGACAGGTTCTGAACCATAAGGGCCGTATTTATAAAGCTATTTCAAGATTGAGAGCAATATTAAATATGGATTTGACCTGTCAAGTCCATAGGAACGGTCATTTTGTACTGAAATGATATTTCTGATACGAAACTAGCTAGATGTCAGTCTCAAGAGCTGATTATAGATACGGGCCTAGATGATTATTGACAGCTCATTTAAAACTGACATCTATGAAAGAACGACAATTTAATTATGTAATGAACCAATATATCTTACAGAGGGTCTAGTAAATGATGCAATTAAAGTACTGGGAAGAAATGGACAGAACCCAAGTGTATTGGTGCACCTGTAATAATAATTTTAACTAATTAATTTCTTCCATGATGGTCTGGGAGTGAGAGAAAAACATAGAACGTGCCAGCTGCATTTCCTCCTGGGCATGCTGTAAAAAACAGCTAAGGGATTCGAGGGTTTCAGTTTATTGCAATTTAGGCGATGGGCTGACAACCTGTCACTACAGCAATACATTGCATACATTGCATGCATTTAGATAAATATGTAGCGACAACCTGTCGCTACATATTTACCTAAATTAATCCTCAAAACTTTGTCAGACGTGGCGAAACGACCTTTGTTTACCTTACCTACCCCATAAGGGATAAAGGCGTGATTATATGTATGTAGTAATAATAATAGTAAAGTAGTCCACCCACCAATTTTCGGTGATGGCGGCCAATCTTCCAGAGACTAGTTAGCGTCTGCCCAAGTGTTTGCGCTACACACAGGTGCTCTCTCTATTTCTTTAATCTCTTATTATGAGCCTTTGAGAAAACACAGCATCGCTTTATGAAGAAGCAGTGTGAACTCACCTTGATTGTAGTACTTACTACCGTGTGTAGGCGTCCTTATATCCATAGATCTCATTCAAGTTTTCAAATATCTGTCACCGCAAGGCGGGAACCGGCTGTCAATGTCATTGCGTGTGTAACTCGCCGCCGTACTCGATGTGAAAAACCGAAATAAGTGTTTTTATCAATATAGTAGTGCTCGGAGTGTAGTTTCATGACGGAAAATATAGAACGCCGTCCCAGGAGGGACAGTTTATATGATGGGGCCCCGAATGGGGACGGATCTGACTCAGATTCCGCCGCTTCGCCGCGGTCGGAGAGCGATCGTCCGCCGTATAAAAGAAGGGCTAAAAAGCACGATCCTCGCCTGGATGCACTTATTAACCAGGTAGGATTTCTTTCACAAGTTTATATGCAAAGTCTCGGCGGCTCGGAAAATCCGTCAACAAGTAAACAACATAACCTAAAAAACAACAATAGTAGTGCAACATGTACTTCAAATGAAGGCTTTTTGATCGCTCCTGAGGAGAGTCGTACTGTTCTTGACCTTGGACAGGCATCTGTTGATGTTGATTTAACTAAAGTAGCAAAGCCAGCTTTACCAGAGAGAGTAGAAAAGATAAAGTCCCTGCAGCATTTTGGTTTGCCTACATGGCGAAATGTTAGGTACTCAAAAACTTTGCAGTCATTTAACGCTACGCCTGGCTTTATAGATCTTCACGTAAACAATGAACTCTCTCAGCTCAGTAACACGAAAGATTTCTTAGCGGGGACGGAGAATTTGATGGCAGCATTATCTAATGCTATGTTTGAATCTAATGATTTATTGCGTACTGGCTTACAGTCAGTGATTGATTGGGCCTTTAGTAACCCAGACGAATTAAAACCATCAGCATTACTTGCAAAAATCTCTTCTGCCATAGGCAAGGGCACATCATTTTATAAGAACTCGGAGGAGATTCTGCAAGTCATTTGTGGAAAGAGAGCTGAGTGCATAGAGACAAGGAGAGAACGGCTCATTAAAGAAGTGCCTAATAAGTGTGTTCAGTTGGCACTCAGGAATATTCCTCCATCTGAAACTTCATTGTTTGATCAAACAAAGCTTAACACCTTAATTCAAAATTTTGGGGGGCCTCAGCAGTGGCTGCATTCTCTTGCTTTAAAAGAAAAAGCTCCAGCTGCTACATTTAAGAGGAAATTTAATACTCCTTATTCCATCCCGAACACAGCCCCTAAGAAACCTAGATATGAAGCTCCTAGGAGGTATTTCAATTCTCAGAATATTGATCCGAAAAACAAAGGTAAAGGCAAAGGCAAGGGAAAGAAGTCTTCCTTTCGTGCCTTTGACCAAAATAGACAATGACGCCAGGCAGGGGTTCAGAGGGGGACAGCTGAAGAAGTACAGGGAGAAGTGGGAGGAGCTCAGGGCTACACCTTTCATTTTAAAGACAATTTCAGGATCTCGGATTCCCTTTTTACAAAGACCCCCCTTAGTTTACCCCTCATCAAAAATAGCACAGAGCTATGCCACAAAACCATCCAGTCAAATGACCTTGCAGATCGAAGAACTAAAACGTCAGGGAATATTGGAAAGGCCAAATTCTTTGACTCCCGGTTTCTTTTCCCGGATGTTTCTTGTCAAGAAAAGCGATGGTGGCTACAGACCAATATTCGACCTTCGGGAGTTAAACAGATTTGTGCAAACAAAACATTTTCACCTCATAAACCAAGCAACGGTCCCCGAATTTCTCCAACCCGGCGACTGGATGGTAAAGGCCGATATATCGCAAGCTTATTTCCATCTTCCAATTGCCCCGTCTCACAGACCATTTCTACGTCTGTTTTACAAACAAGAGATGCTCCAGATGACTGCACTTCCTTTCGGGCTCTCATCAGCCCCAAGGCTCTTTTCAGCCGTCTCATGCTGGGTCGCAGAGGCTCTACGCAAGAGAGGGATGCGGGTTCTGGTGTACCTAGACGATTTTCTTCTAGCACACCAGGACCCTGCCAAATTGGCATCACAGGCTGCGGAGGCTGTGATGATCTTGGAATCCCTGGGCTGGCAGGTCAACCACCAAAAGTCAATTCTGACTCCAACGAGGTCACTAGATTTTTTGGGCATCACTTGGGATACAGACAGAAATGTGATGAAGCTTCCTGTGAAGAAACAGGGATCAATATACACGGTTTTGAGCAAAGTATTGACCGAGAAGTCTTGCCATCTTCGTCAACTTCAATGCCTACTGGGGCATTTAAACTTTGCTTGTTTCGTAATCCCGAGAGGGCGACTGCACTGTCGTCACTTACAGATTTTTCTAAGGCAGTTTCCTCAGAATCAACCAAGGTCACAGAGATCAGTCCCACAGAGGGCAATGACAGATATAGAATGGTGGCGCAGAGCCCTAACCATGACAAGTCCAATACATCTGATGGGTGTAACTCATTTCTTGACAACAGACGCTTCAGATGTCGGCTGGGGAGCTGTGTTAGACAGAACAACAATGTCAGGGTCATGGGCACCTCAGCAGAGGCCATGGCACTGCAACAAAAAGGAAATGTTTGCCGTGCTTTCTTCTATAAGCGAACATGCAGAGAGTCTCAGGGACTCCCATGTACTTTTACAGACCGACAACAAAACCATCATTGCATATATTCGCAAAGAAGGTGGCACTCACTCGATAGGTCTGCTGTCTCTAACGTTCCAACTTCTGACAGTATTAGACAGTTGGAATATAACCCTGTCGGCACAATACCTGCCGGGCAAATACAACGCCATAGCAGACCGACTGCCCCGGAGGCGCCCGGTTCCAGAATGGCACTTATTACCCCTAGCCACTGCAGAGGTGTTCAAGCGTTGGGGCAAGCCAGATATAGACCTTTTTGCGTCAAAAAGGTCAGCTGTGGTACCAAGGTACGTAACCTTAGATTCACGAGACTCTTCCGCAAGATTCGTAGACGCATTTTCACGGGAATGGAATTATCAACTCGGATGGATATTTCCTCCTCCAAACCTAATGCCGAAGGTTCTGTCGCACCTGAACAGGGCGTACGGCACGTACCTAATAGTAGCTCCGGACTGGGAACAGTCCTTTTGGAGATCAGATCTTCTGACGCGAGCACTGGACGAACCAATGCAGTTGACCAGCTTACACAGAGTGTTAGTAGATCTGACAACAGGGCTTCCACCTCCTCAGATAGACCAGTTAGTTCTGAAGGTTTGGAAAGTTGGGGGTGGGGCGAAAAACTAACCAGTTGGTCCCAGGCCGAAAAGGATCTCCTCAAACAAAGTTGGCGTAAGTCCACACTAGAGACTTATCAACCCGCTATTAGAAGGTGGATATCCTGGTGTGCTGATAAAAATAGTAATGATAAATCACCTAAAGCAGAGGAAGTAGCTCAGTTTCTTGCTGATACATATTTAAAAGAAAGATTTGCTTATAGTACAATGCTTGTTCATAAGTCAGCAATAGCAACATTTTGTGGTTCAAATAATGAAATATCAACTAATTTTCTAGTCAAACAGGTTTTAAAATCGATACAAAATTCCAAGCCACCAGCCTTCAAACCACCTGTGTGGGATGTCAGACATGTGTTAAAATGGTTAAAGAACAACCCTAAAGATGATTCTATATTTGAAATTGCTAGGAGAACAGCTATAATCTTACTTCTGGCTTCAGGTCGAAGATTACATGATTTAACCCTTTTAAGAACAAGTAAAGAGAATTTTAAAGATGACGGACAAGAAATTTGTTTATGGCCAGTATTTGGAGCTAAGACTGATAATGGATCGAGACGTCAGTCAGTTTGGAAGCTTCTACCTAACGAAGAAAGTAGTTTATGCCCAGTCAAGTGGGTTCGACTTTTAATTAAGGCCAATAAAGATAGACAAAACAAAGAAACAGACAACTGCCTTTTTATAACAATCAAAGGCAAAGCAAAGCCTGCATCTAGAACCTTGATAGGAGGATGGGTGAGATCTGTCTTAAAAGATGCCGGTATAGATTCCTCACCAGGTTCATGTAGATCAGCAGTTGCATCCTTAGGTTGGCTTGAAAATAGACCAATTGAAGAGATTCTTGAAAGAGGAAACTGGAAAGCAGTAGAAACTCTAAGAAAACATTATTGCCGACAGATTGAAACACAGGAATGCGAAAATCATTTAAATTTATTTAAAAATTTTAATACAATTTAATAGTTGTAATTTATCATTTAAGATAAGAAGTTGATCTCATAACAACATAATTATAAACTAAGAGAAGTTAAAACTAATTATAAATAAGAATGTTTGGTTTTGTTAGACCGGCTAAAGGCCATATAGGTTGATTACTTTAACTTTCATAATTAAAATTGCAGGAGAATAGCAATTTATTTTTGTTCTATTTCTTAATATAGATTTTATACGAGACTGATCATAGTTTCATTTTATCTTTTATCAAAAGTTTTTAATGAGCATAATCTTATAATAATTTGAATACATAAATGCTTATTACTAATTTCAACATTGCGTGTGTCTTGTTATAGTCACCAGCAGATATCAAACACGTCGTCTTCATAAAGCGATGCTGTGTTTTCTCAAAGGCTCATAATATAAACGTTTTACATAACAATAAAACGATTATTATGAGCCGAAAGAAAACACAGCATCGCAGGAAGGTTCTTCCTGGTGAATACTCCAATGACATTGACAGCCGGTTCCCGCCTTGCGGTGACAGATATTTGAAAACTTGAATGAGATCTATGGATATAAGGACGCCTACACACGGTAGTAAGTACTACAATCAAGGTGAGTTCACACTGCTTCTTCATAAAGCGATGCTGTGTTTTCTTTCGGCTCATAATAATCGTTTTATTGTTATGTAAAACGTTTATATTCTGATGGGACAGATTGACTGACACGATCAGTGAGGGCGCTGGACCGACTATTTACATGCCCATCCGGCAAAATGAATCATCTTACTTTTCGGACAATCAGGTGATCAGCCTGCAATTGCCTAACCAAACTACAAACAACATACATACATAAATCACGCCTTTATCCCTTACGGGGTAGGCAGAGCGTTTAACGCCTCGTAAAAAGCGCTTTCGCCACGTCTGACAAAAATTGAGGGCAATTTTAGATTGTAATATGTATTGCTATAGTGACAGGTTGTCAGCCCATCGCCTAAATTACAATACACTGTAACCCTTGAGTCCCTTTTGCTGACTTCAACAGCATGCCCGGGAGGAAGGGCAGCTGGAACATTCTATGTTTTTCTATCTCTCCCAGTCCAGCATGGAAGTACAAACAACAACACAAAGTTATTGTCATCCGCCGGGAATCAAACCCATCGCTCAGACCGCTAGACCATGGAGACACGGGTGCACCTACACTGCGATATTGAAGATAAATGCATAGAAATCTCGCATTTTCTTAATTTTTTCCAGCATTTTGTATACCTTTTAGGCTTCTGTAGACTCCAAAGGTATGTGTACTAATAATATATTTTATATATAAAAATATTCTGTGTGACCTTTATCACCCTTAGTATGAGTCTAGACTATTAACAAAAAGCATATTCATCATATATGAAAACAAAAAGGGAGAGGAGATATTGTGTTTATTTGAAAAGCTATTTCTCAAATCCAATTTAAATTAATTTTATACAGTGCATTAAAGCTAATTTGAAACAATTTTTAATTAGTTTGAATACTTTGTAAAATTATTACGACCGTTTATACGTCCCTACTTGTTATAAACTGCAATAATTGTAAGCATTAAAAATCTGAGTACCGGCTACTTGGTAACTCGTAATTTGGGTACAACGAATTTCGAATATTTTAAGTTATCAATAAAATAAAAATATCTTCACCAATATTTGCATTATACGGGGTGTTTCCGTGCTTCGGAAGGCACGTTAAGCCGTTGGTCCCGGTTAATATCGTTTAATACCGTAGATATTAGTCGTTAAGCCATATCAGAGGCCAGTGCTAAGCATTGGCGGCTTGAAAACTCTGACCTAATCTAGGAATTGGGTCTGGTTTCCCTTCTGGATTGCGGAGGTCAGATGGCAGTCGCTCTGTGTAAAAACCAGTACCCTCGTTCAATCCCCTAGATTAGGAAGCCGACCCCGTGAGATACGGGATAAGGCTAGGGAGATGATTTGCATTATACGGGGTGTAAGCGACAGCGTCCTACAAAGTGATAGGAGTAGCGCAGTCAACGAAACTGAACAACTATCAGCAGGATTTTCTTATTCAGGAAGTGAAAAAATAAAACATACAAATTGTCTGATTGAGTTGATAATTTTGTATGGAATATTCAATTTTAATTTTCCTCTCCTGAAAGAATTTTCCGGCAATAGTTGTTCAGTTTTGTTGACTGAGCAACCCCTATCAATTTGCGGGACGCTGTCCCTTACACTCGGTGTTATTTTTATGATAAGTGATAATAATCGTATTTTTTTTTTGTTGATGTGATTTGAATAATTTTAATAAGTATCTACTCCTCACTGAAGCTCGTCTTACCAAACCCGAATTGTAAACATACGACTTACTAATATAATCACGCTGTCTCTAGGTACAGTAACAATTTAGCTAGTAAATCCTAAATCTTATGTTTCTTTTTATTAATCCCATGACATCATGGAAGTATTTCATCAAAGAAAAAGAAAAAGGGCAATAGGCTATAGGTAAAATACCGAAATTAGTAAGTTATAATTATAAGTGTTTAAAAAGTTAGGTACGTATATATTGGTCAACTGTAATTTCTTATTTAAGAAAAATATAAGTTTTATGTAATAAAATTTAATAATGTTTATAAAATATTGTAGTAAACAAGTAAAACAACTTTACCAGAGAGTTTCCAACGCGTCCAAAACTTGTAAAGTTCCAACACTTGCAACTAGCACAAAATATCAACACAAAAATCCACTTCAATAATTTATTTTCACGCAACACAATTCAAAATTTCAGCACACTGAACTGACCAATTACTTATTAACAGTAGTGACACAGAGTAGTAAATAACAGGCCGGGTGCTCCAAGGCGCTCCAAGGCGTTTGTATGTCCCGCGAGCGATGTAGCTACTGCGTGGAGCGGGCGGGCGGGCCGAGCCGCCCAGATGTTATCTCCAACTGGTTGCGTGTGGGACAGGGCAAGAGCGACAGCGATTTGTGAAAAGATTCTAAAGAAACATTTGCGCGCCGAAACATTAAGGGCCGCAATTATAAAAGTCACTCAGATCCGCTCTCGAGGGTCGATCAAGCAGGTCGTACTCAAACTTTTACTCAGTACTCGAGTAGACTGTTAATTTATAAACGCAAACACACTCAGATCAGGTTTTAATTCATGAACTCGTATCAGGATTTACTGATACGAGTTCACATGTTTGATACTCTCCCGCTTTTTTCCGGTGTTACATTCCGTTACAGGAATTATTTCAAGTAGGTACGTATTAAAAATAAAATATATGTTTTAAATGTCAACAATTCAAAAGGGTATTTAATTTTATTACACATATCATATAATAAGGATTATTTTATAAAAAAAAGGAAATATAAAAATATTTAGTGCATTTTAATGAAAATTACTGTGTGTATACAGTACCTAACTTGAAATGGAACGTATCTCAAAAAAAAAAAACAATCAACGATGGCGCGGTGCGATATTAGTGAGTGACGTCTCTTGTTTTGACAACATATTTTGGTTGAGGTTATTTCATATTTCTATGGTTACATTCAGTGGAAAATCGCAAAGAATATCTTTGGAAATGCGGTATTGCCCCAGTATTGTGCTGTGCAGCTTCTCAAGGTAAAGATTTAACATAAGGTTTATGAAAATTGTGGTGGAAGTTTCGACTTCACTTCTCTCATCCAGACTTCACGTCTAAAATATTTTTCTTGCTAAATTGAGTAATTAAATTCCTATTTAAAGTCTTATTCCAGGTCTTGCCCCTCCGCCTGAAGTTCACTCTTCCTATGTGTTCTATTCTGGCCATTGTGTGTGTCAAATATATTACAATAATTTCTGTTATTTTTAGGTGAAAAATCTACAATTGCTGTCTCAAAAACTTATTGCTTGTTTGAATCGAAACAAACAAGCTTTATTAGAAATACAGAAACACAGAACATCAAAATAATTTGAGCTAAAGTAGGTAAGTAGCAAGTTATTATGTACCTATTCTCTCAAAAAACTTGAACATCCCTAATACACTGACAAAAAACTTACATTTAGGGCACATTCATCCTCAAAAATCCTAAAAAATACATGGCCCCTGGTGGTGCTAAGAGTGCAACACAACCATTTGTCACACTATCCTTTCCCTTACTCATAGAATATAATAATTTGTTTTTGCTTTTCAGATTATAATTGAAGAACAAGGGCTCCTGCTCATACCTTGTTTTGCTGCAATAGGTACCTGACGGGCTTACCGAAACTTACACAATAAATGTGAAATATGTACATCGTTTACTATGATAGAAGTATATTTTTAAATAAAATAAGTTTATGTGTTTTGTAATATAAGTTATGAAACAATAAACCATTAATTGTTATACTGTGCTATATGTTTCTGAATCAATAAACCTTTAATTGTTATTTTTAATTTAAAGTATTTATACAAAAAATATATGTAGGTATGTACGTTTTTGTATTTCTTTAGTGCAATAAAATGGTTGGTGGTTGGTGTTTGTGAGTTTTATTTTCCCTAAACAAAATCACTGAAACAATTAATTATTAATATTATTATTCTGGCAGTAGGGAAATTACTATAGTTTGTCAACGTCTTACCGCGACCTAGGGGTACAGACGTTGGCGGGGACGCGGTAGCACGCGGCGATTGCGAACATGAACACATTGCGTCGTGCTCGCTCACCCTCCTGCTTCACCGCCCGCACCCCCGTTACCGCGTCCCCGCGCACGTCTGTACCCCTAAGGCGCGGTAAGCACGACGTTGACAGACTATAAGTTATTAACTGCTTCCATGCTCTAGTGGTCTGAGCCATGTGTTCCCAATCCGGAGGTCCTGGGTTGAGGTCCCAGGGGGGAAAACAAAGTTGTTATTTTTCAATACCGGGTGTAAGGGACAGCGTCCCGCAAACTAATGGGGGTTCCTCAGTCAGTGTAAGATTTTTCTCAGTCTGGCTAGGACAATGCAGGCTGAATCACCTGCTGTCTTATAGATAAAGGATTTCGTGCTTTGGTGGCACGTTTAGCCGTCGTTTCCGGCCGCTGTCGCGATAGTGTTCGTTACACTAGCCATGTCCGAGGCCTATAGGTTGTGCTATTAGGTGGTTTGAACACTGATATCAGGGTTTATCGGATCGATCGACTCTAAATTTTCACGACAAAAGAAGAATCTAAATGATAATAAAATAGTTATTATTAGTGTACTGTACGGGATTCATCTGTGAACCCTGTAAGCAAAACTATTGTGACGACTGAATAAACCAAAATGGCGTAAAACACATACATAATCCATACTTAATTCACCTCCAGACCACAATTAACTGATACGTCCTCAGGAACGCATATCGAGTGCGCGCCCGCGTTCTTAGTTTGAAATATAACGTTTATAAATAATCAGTCACTCAGCTAAAGTCTGAATCGTGATGGCGTACCTAAGTTGGAACTAAAAATAAGACTGAGTACGACAGGCAACTTAAAACTCGTATCAAATTTGAGTGACCTTTATAAATACAAGCAGTAATACCAAGCGGTGCCCCGAAAATGAGGATGAATGGGTCATGAAAAAGAACATAATAAAATAATTATATCAATGTATTCGCTCCACTTCCTTTTACAAATTTAATAAATTCATACTAAATTAGGTAGGTACATGTCAAAATATAAATAAAAAATAAGACAAGCGACTTGTCACTCCCGGTGCCCATCACACTCGCATCCGCGTTCATTCGTATGTTCGCGTACGTTCTGCGTTGAATGGCAATGGACAACCTTTGCACCAAGAATGACCCGGAGCGGGGGTCACATACCCAATCTCCTTAATAAATGTTCTGGCCTCCTTTGGTTTCTATAGCAAATGGCACAAAAAGGTATCTCTGCCCTAGATCTGAATATTCTCTCGCTTTCTAACCGCTGCAAGCTCGGTTATTTTTCATGAACCTATTTGCACTTAACTACAAAGTGTATATAACGCGTCACTAGACTAAAGTGTATATAATGCGTCACCGGACTAAACGCAAGCTTGGCAGCCGCCCCAGCTGATTTTATTGTGCGACTACGATGTGAGGCGGCAATATTAATATTTTTTAATGATATAAATTATTATTTTTAACGCGTTTTTCACCACAATAATGTTTTATTTACCCCTCGATATAGAACAGTTAATGATTATGATTATTATCATTTTTAACTTCAATTAACTGAACACAGCAGCTCTTTATCTTAAGTTTCTATTTTCTTATAAGAAAGAGATATATTAATAAACTATTGACTGCCCTAAGTCACTTTAAAACCCTAATAGTTTGTTCATATACTTTTAATTATTATAAATATTTCTAAACACATAGTCTACTCATATTATACTAACCGGGACAACCTGTTATTTGCTATTTCCGTATCATAAATGTGCAACTAATAACTGTAATTTATTTGTAAGCTGTTAGTTGTCTGAATATCAATAAATAAACAAAAATAAAAAAAATTATAATCGCGCTCGCTTATAACCTGGACAGTACATTGTCCCTACAGAGCGCCCCGTCGTCATCAATTGCTTCACTTGTCAGCGTAAACACTGGACGGATAACTACTTGTTGATGATTATGATCATTATCATTTGTAATGACCGCGCCCGCTTATAACGTGGACAGTACATTGTCCCTACAGAGCGCCCCGTCGTCATCAATTGCTTCACTTGTTAGCGTAAACACTGGACGGATAACTACTTGTTAGTGCATCTAGAGCTATACCTACCTCTTTAGTAGTCACACTTTATCCTAACGGGATAGGCAGGGCGTCAACGGATCAGGAACTACCACTTGTAGCAGGAGGTTGTGGTTATTTATTATTATATTCCATATTTACATACATATAGTCACGCCTTTATCCCTAATGGGGTAGGCAAAGCGTAAATGACCTTAACAAAGGTCGTTCCGCCACGTCTGACAAAGTTTTGAGGGTAAATTAAGATAGATTTGTAGGTATATTGTTCTAGTGATAGGTTATCAGCCCATCGCCTAAATTGCAATATACTGAAACCCTCGGATACCCTAGCTGATTTTTACAGTACGATTTTTGATAAATAATAGTAATAGGTATAGCTAATGTAGATGAGCATTTACTTATAAAAACGGGATGAATCCCGTCCGGCCCTGCACCTTTATTTGTGTTAATAGATTTAAGATGTTTATACACGAGATCTTTGGTTTTGAAAATGGAACCAATATCAATAACTGAGTCGGTACTTGATGCCCGGGAGGAAATGCAGCTGGCCCATTCTATGCTTTTCTCTCGCTCCCAGTCCAGCATGGAAGAAATTCATATATTTATTACGCAATCTAAGTATTTGCTCTTATTTTTCATCAAACCTTCCAATGCTTCCAATGGAAGAATCCTACACTCAGCATTGGGTGACTACGGGTTGAAGTAAGTAAAAGTAAGTAAGTAAAAACACTTTATTGTACACAAAAAACAAGAAATACAAAAATAAACTTAAATTAATGTGCACAAAGGCGGTCTTATCGCTGGAAGCTGATTGGTTGATTGAAGAAGAGAAGTATAAGAATAAGATCATCAAACCTTTTAATTACTAGTAGGTAAACCAATATTCTCCCATGCTGGACTGGGAGCGAGAGAAAAACATAGAATGTGTCAACTGCATTTCATCCCATGCATGCTGTAAAAACTACCTAAGGGATCCGAGGGTTTCAGTATATTGCATGGAATGACAACCTGTCACTACAGCAATTTACTTGCAAATCTATTTTAAACAACCCTCAAAACTTTGACAGACGTGGCGGAACGACCTTTGATTAGGTCGTTTACGCTTTGCCTACCCCATTAGGGATATAAGTTTGAATATATATAGGTATGTATGTATGTAAACCAAAAGCAAAATATGTCGCAAAATTGCTTTCGCCATAATTAGGAATAAAATACAGGTTCTCGCGGACCAATACTCGGGAGTAATTGAAGACATCAAACAAAGGAATTGTAATAAAAACATCAAACGATATCAAATAAAGGCAATCACAGCTTGTATAGGTACTTACCCGTATTTATAATCAGCTCTCAAGAGTGACAGCGAGTTTGAGTTCGTATCAGAAATGTCATTTCAGTACAAAACGACCTGTGAAATTCATAAATACGAGCCTTAGACTTACCTAAAAGCTTTACACAAAATACCTTGATTGAATATGAAAGGTAGAATATAATTTAAAAAAAGTTTCTGGCGTCTCTGGAATGTCTATCGATTACTCTACCAACTGAGCTACAGAATCGTTAGTGGGAATGACGAATTTATCATAGTCTTTCTTTATGTATACGTCATAGCGACGTTAGCGACATCTAGCCATGTAGTTTAAGAACTACGTAGGGCTTGACCAGTCCAAATTGAGATTGGAATTGAAGTCAATAATGATATCGCCACACTTTTTTCATATTTCTGAGGATTTTAGCACTCACAATACTATTTTTTTTCATATAATATAATATGAATATGTTGGATAAGTAATGGACCGGAATTTAGAGACGTAAGCTTGAGTCCTGCCAGAAACGAATTTATAATTTCCTTTCTTTCATCACTATCACTACATAGTATAAAACAAAGTCGATTTCTCTGTCCCTATCCCTATGTATGCACAAATCTTTAAAACTACGCAACGGATTTTGATGCAGTTTCTTTTAATGGATAGAGTGATTCAAGAGGAAGGTTTATATGTATAATACATGCATAATATAGTAGAGAAACACTGATAATTTCCGTGCTAAGCCGAGGCGGGTCGCCAGTATTATTATATAAATAAAAACGTTTATTTGCCATAAAGAATTTACAACAAGACAAGTAATTACTTTAGAACCTCCGCACTAGGCCAAGCCTGTATCGCGGCTGTCAATACGACTACATTAAGCAATTGCTTTATCAAAGGTTGACTGGAAGATATCCCTTAACGGGATAAATCCGCCTTTGTGCTACTATTGTTTTATTCTTCTTGTATTTCAGTTTAAGAATTTTTAAAGTACAATAAAGAGCTGACACACATACATTAGATACATATACGAGGGTCATTCAATAAATACTTAGCCTACAAAAAGAAAACAAAAATTTTGGAAAAGTGGCAATTTATTTTTCAACATAGTCTCCTATTAGTTCTATACACTTAGCCCAGCGATGCTCCAACTTTTTTAACCCGTCCGAAAAATAGTTTTTGTCAAACTCTGCAAAATAGGCCTCCGTGGCGGCGATGACCTCCTCATTTGATCCATATCTATTTCCGGCGAGTGACTTTTTCAGATTAGGAAACAGAAAGAAGTCACAAGGGGCCAAATCTGGAGAATACGGTGGATGGGGCAGCAATTCGTAGCGTAATTCGACCAATTTGGCCATGGCAACGGCAGACGTGTGAACCGGTGCGTTGTCGTGGTGAAACAGCACTTTTTTCTTCGCCAGGTGGGGTCGTTTTTTCTTTAATTCGGCGTCGAATCGGCCCAATAAATCGGCATAGTAAAGCCCTGTAATTGTTTTACCCTTCTGGAGGTAATCGATGTAGATCACACCTTGTGAATCCCAGAAAACGGTGGCCATAACTTTTCCGGCCGATTTTACAGTTTTCGCCTTCTTTGGAGCACGTTCCCCGGTCTGGATCCATTGTTTTGATTGCTCCTTGGTTTCTGGTGTGTACCAGTGGATCCAGGTTTCATTGACGGTCACAAAACGACGCAAAAACTCCGCTGGATTCCGCTTAAACAGCGCCAAACACGTCTCCGATGTGGTCTCACGGTTGCACTTGTTTTCCAGTGTGAGTAAACGCGGCACACATCGCGCCGACAGCTTTCTCATGCCGAGTTCCTCGTGAAGAATATGATGCACTGTTCCTTCTGAAATGCCTACAGTCTCAGCTAGCTCCCGAACCTTCAATCGGCGATCTGCCAATACGAGATCATGGATTTTTTTAATGTTTTCCTCCGTAGTAGCTGTTTTCGGTGCACCTGGACGTGGTTCATCAAAAACCGACGTACGGCCACGTGCAAACTCGTTGAACCAATTCTTGACGGTGGCCATCGATGGAGAAGAGTCACCGTACACAGCATCCAAGCGCTCTTTGATTTCGAAGCGCGTTTTCCCTTCCAAAAATAGGAATCGAATCACCGAACGATATTGCTCTTTTTCAATTTTTGTAAAACCGATCGACACGTTCGCTTCCATAAGTTGTAAAATTAAAACAAATGAAGGGATTGGAATGAAAATTTGAAAAAAGAATTAAAAAAGAATGTGCTACACTGTGTTTAAACTCTTTTGAAACTACAGCGCCCTCTGGCGATGAGGCTCGGTACTTATTGAATGCACCTCGTACATACCTACATATAATCACGCCTTTATACCTAATGGAGTACGCAGACAGGCGAAAACGACCTCAACAAAGGTCTTTCCGCCGCGTTTGACAAAGTTTTGAGGGTTATTTAAGACAGATTTGCAGGCACATTGCTGTAGTGACAGGTTGTCAGCCCATCGCCTAAATTACCATATACTGAAACCCTCGGATCCCTTGGCTGGTTTTTACAGCATGCCCGGAAGGAAATGCAACTGGCACATTCTATGTTTTTCTCTCGGTCCCAGGCTGCCTCCGTGGTCTAGTGGCTAGTGCCATGGACTCCCGATTCGGAGATCCTGGGTTCGATTCCCAGGGGGGAAATACAAAGTTAATATTTGAGAATTTATCACTTTGTGAATTTTTCCCCAGTTTGGTTAGAACTTTGCAGGCTGAATCACCTGACTGTCCGAAAATAAAAAGATTTCGTGCTTCAGAGGGCACGTTAAGCCGTCGGTCCCGGTCGCTGTCTTTGATAGTGGTCGTTACTCAAACCATGTCAGAGGCTTAATAGTTGTGCAATTAGGCGGTTTAAAAACTCTGACACCAGGGTTCACCGGGTCGATAGACTCAATACCCACTCGACAGAAGAAGCTCCCAGGCCAACATGGAAGAATTATAATTTTAATCTTTACATTAGATAAGCAGATTTATTTAGATACATACTAAAAAATCTTAAAGTAAAACTGAACTCGAACTGATAAATAATAACAATCATTTGTTTTTATAATATTTGCAAAACTGTAACTCATTTAAACTTTTCTTGCTAAACTTACAATATTAACTTAGATAACATAAAGCAGTAATGTAAATGTTTAATACAGGGGAGTCTATTTCTGCCAACAAACTGTTGTACAGTTTGGCGGAATTTGTTGTACAAATATAAACATGCTGTCTTATGTGAATAAACGAATTATTATTTTTTAAAAAAAGAAGAGATTACTAGTCTTACTAAATATCAAACGATCTATACATATAATAAATCTCTAGAAGGGTCGTGTCTGTACATTGAATATTTTTACAAAAAAATAATTGCAGCTGGCATTATTAACGATATAAAGATCAAAACGATTTTTTTTTTCGAATTTTTGTCTGTCTGTCTGTATGTTACCACATCACGCCAAAACTACTGAACCGATTTCGATGGGACTTTTTTTATTAGACTGTGTGCTACCCGGGTTGCAACTTAGGATACCTAAAATCACAATACCTGACTTAGGAGGTAGGCAGGAAATTGAAATTTGGCTGTTTCTTAACCGATTTATATAGAATTTTTTTATTCGACTGAGCATTATTTAAAATCAAAGTTACGATACAAATAATCACGCCTTATGACTTAGGAGGTAGGTAGGAAATTGAATTTCGGACGTTTGTAACCGATTTTGATGGAACTTTTTTTGTTTGACTGAGCAATACTTAAACTCTAGGTTACGATACAAATAATCACGCCACCTGACTTAGGGGGTAGGCAGGAAATTGAACTCTGATCGTTTTTAACCGATCTCAAAGGGACTTTTTAATTGACTGAGTTTTTTTAATTACCTGGTATCCAGCCTAGATTAGCAATAATCACGCAAACCATTCTAATATTGAGTTAGTACCCCAGTTGTATTGAAAACACGCAGTGTCGAACATACTGAAAACGATTCTCCGCGCGCAGGAGCGGGATCTGCTAGCTCGCGTGCGGAATGGTGTTTTCCATACAAAAACTAAGAACAGACAATGCGAAACACGCTTCCGCGCGCGAGTTAGTAGATCCCGGTCCTACACGCGGAGAAGCGTTTTCAGTTTGTTCGACACTGCATGTTTTCCATACAAACCGGGCGTACGAAGTCGCGGGCACAGCTAGTATTACCTAAATAAAGTCACAGCTTGTAAACCTAAAAGTATGACCCTACATAAGAATTACCCACAATAAATTCCTAGCTACATACATACATACATATAATCACGCCTTTATCCCTAATGGGGTAGGCAGAGCGTTAACGACTTAAGCAAAGGTCGTTCCGACACGTCTGACAAGTTTTGAGGATTATTACAGATGATCATGACGTATATTGCTTTAGTGACAGGTTGTCAGCCCATCGCCTAAAATTGCAGTATACTATAACCCTCGAATCCATTAGCTGGTTTTTACAGCATGCTCTGGAGGTGATGCAGCTGGCACATTCTATGTTTTTCCATCACTCCCAGTCCAGCATGGAAGAAATTCCTAGCTACGCTGGAATAAAATACAATCTAGGTTACATCTACTTGAGAGGCAGCGGTTTATTAAAGTTAATAATGGGCTCGATTGTAGATTCAACCGGCTAAAACTAAATTTAAAATCTATCTGTCGCTTTCAAAATAACATACATACACATAAATCACGCCTTTATCCCTTACGGGGTAGGCAGAGCCTTTAACGCTTCGTAAAAGGCGCTTTCGCCACGTCTGACAAAAATTGAGAGCAATATGTATTGCTTTAGTGACAGGTTGTCAACCCATCGCCTAAATTACAATACACTGTAACACCCTCGAGTCCCTTTTGCTGACTTCAACAGCATGCCCGGGAGGAAGATCAGCTGGAACATTCTATGTTTTTCTATTTCTCCCAGTCCAGCATAGAAGAAAAATTCAAAATAATAAAATTGAAAAGGGACAGGCGATTTATACTCCATAGTTTTACACTTTGTCCGCTAGATTTTGACGCGGTTTTGCACGTCTCTCCAGTATTTCTGTCAATTTTATCCGCCATATCATATGACAGCGGATAATAACGCATAAAACCACTAGCTATAAATCAAAAACCGGAGAGAATAGATCTCTCAACTTTTTTTGACTGAAAGTGAAAAATTGATTTTAATTTTAGTTTTAGCCGGCGAATCTAGAATCAAGCCCAATGTTAAAATTGCTAAGTTGTTATCTTTAAGATCGACCGCCGTCTGTATGCATAATCAACTACGTCGTGGAAATTGCCTCTACAAATTACCATAGTCAACTTTGGATTGTTTGATCAGGCCTGTTGGAGAAATGGCCTTAAGTAAGATACTATTTAACTTCATTTATTTAACTTCATTTTGAATTCAAAACTTGACAGTGATACCGATTCCTTGAAGACACAACTTAATTAAATCTTGAATAAAATTGTTGCCGTTCCGTTCTGTTCTCTCATGATAGAAAATGACAGGTAACGATAGTGATTTTGTGCGCATTCGAATTGCCCCCACTATCATTATTTTGTACTCCCCATGCTTTTATTCTACTTGAAATGGGTTTGCTCTTGACTCAAAACACAAGGCCATGGAAGACCGTGCGAGCTTACCCAGAAGATGCCTGTCTTGGCACTGGCAATCTCATGCACTAACGGAACACAGCAAGCTGTTTGGCGCCGGACTCCGGTCGCGAGCCAGGCGGCCCCTTGCGGAGCCTACCACCGCTTTGTTGGGAAGGTTCAGCCGGACTTATTCACAGGCAAGCCTGTGTTGCCGTCAAGTGTAAGAGTAGCGAGTAGCAGTTGTTGATATTAATTATCATCTCCCTAGCCCTACTAACCCGTATCTCACGGGGTTTCTACACAGAGCGCCATCTACCATCTGACCTCCGCAACCCAGAAGGGAAACCAGACCCAATCCTAGATTTTGTCAGAGTTTTCAAGCCGCCAATGCTTTGGCCTCTGGCATGGTTTAACGAATAATATCTACGGTATTGTTAAACGATATTAACCGTACGTGCCTTTCGAAGCACGGAAAAGCCACCAAATAAACGAACAGAGGGATCATGCCGTGGGCTTACGATCCGGAGGTCCTGGGTTCGATTCCCAGGGGGGAAACACAAATTTGATATTTGTCAATTTATCACTTTGTGAGGTTTTTCCCAGTTTGGTTAGGACATTGCAGGCTGAATTACCTGATTGTCCGAAAAGAATTAAGATTTTGTGCTTCGGAGGGCACGTTAAGCCGTCGATCACGGTCTCTGTCTTTGATAATGGTCGTTACTCAAACCATGTCACAGGCCTATTAGCTGTGCTACTAGCCGGTTTGAAAACTCTAACACCAGGGCTTGAACAGAACGTACATATGAAATTCGAAAAAACACATTGGTATGTGGTGGGATTCGAACCACGACCACTCAGAAGGCAGCGGCCCTATCCAATACACCATTGTGCTCCTGTTGTTGATATCCATACTAATTAATATTATATATGCGAAAGTAACTCTGTCTGTCTGTCTGTTTGTTTGTTGCTCTTTCACGCCTAAACGGCTGAACGGATTTTGATGAAATTTGGTACAGTGACCTGGAGACGGATATAGGCTACATATAATCACGCCACCGTACTTAGGGGGTAGGTAGGAAACTGAATTAAGTACGTAATTTCTTTCACGCCTAAACGGTTGATCGGATTTTAATGAAATTGGGTATGTTGATAAAAGTAACCTAAAGACCGACATAGGATATATATATTCACGCCACCGTACTAAGGGGGTAGGTAGCGGGCAGGGAAATCTATTTAGTTAGCGATTTTTAATCGTTTTTGATGGGACTTTTTTATTGAACTAAGTGTTACATAGACAACAGGTAAGGATATAAATAATCACGCCCCTCTGCTTAGGGGATAGGCAGTATGCATGAAACTGAATTTAGGTAGTGTTTTTAACCGATTGTGATGGGACTTTTTTAATTCAACTCAGTGTTACCACGACACAAACTAAAGATATAAATAATCACGCCACCGTACTTAGGGGGTAGGCAGTAGGCAGGGATCTGAATTACCTGTTTACTCAGTGCTACCTAGATTTATGATAGCAATCACGCTACCTAACGTAGGGGGTATGCAGGGAACAAAAAAAGAGTGAACCGATTGTGACAGAAACTTTTTTATTTAATTCTTTGTTACCTGGACTAACATTGAATACATTTCATCACGCTTCTTTACTTGGAGCGGCAGGCAGCTATAATTAAGAGTGTTAAGAAGTGCATCACGCTATGTTGTTAAAATGTTGGCAGTTCATGTGTGTTGTGTATTAATCTTCTGTCGAGTGGGTATCGAGTCTATCGACCCGATGAACCCTGGTGTCAGAGTTTTTAAACCGTCTAGTAGCACAACTATCAGCCATCTATCTAGCCTCTGACATGATTTGAGTAACGACCACTATCAAAGACAGCGACCGGGACCGACGGCTTAACGTTCCCTCCGAAGCACGAAATCTTTTTCTTTTTCGGACAATCAGGTGATTCAGCCTGCAATGTCCTAACCAAACTGGGGAAAAATTCACAAAGTGATAAATTCTCAAATATCAACTTTTGTTTCCTCCCTGGGAATCGAACCCAGGACCTCCGGATCAGGAGTCCATGGCACTAACCACTTGACCACGGAGGCAGTTGTAGGTGTGTATTAATAATCTGTGCTTTTAGACACGTGCGCTGGAGCAAAATAAGTTTCAGGATGGACGGGAGGAAAGGGAACACAAGCGCCTGGAGCGAGTCATGGACGGGAGGAGAGATGGGAGAACTGGATAGACATGATGAATGTTTAGGGACGCGTGTGACGGGTAGGACAAGAGGTATTAAACGATATTAACCGGGACCAACGGCTTAACGTGCCTTCCGAAGCATGGAGAGAGCGCCGAATAAACGTACATATGAAATTCGAAAACCGAAAAGCACTTTGGTACGTGGTGGGATTCGAACCACGACCTCCCGCTCAGGAGGCAACGGCCCTATCCACTACACCATCGGGCTCTCTTCTACTCTCTATCTTCTGTTCTCGATGACTTTCAATATATTCCTCTTTTCTAAATAAAAGAAACCAAATTTAATACTTCTTCTTCTACGGAACGTGTGGTAGGTACGTGAGGAACGATGGTGGGAGAAGGGGTCTGACCCTACTTTTACGGCCACCATCGTCACATTCGTCGTCACATCGTCATATCTTCCATGCTGGACTGGGAGTGAAAGAAAAACATAGAATGTGCCAGCTGCATTTCCTCCCGAGCATGCTGTAAAAACCAGCTAAGGGATCTGAGGATTTCAGTATATTGTAATTTAGGCGATGGGCTGACAACCTGTCACTACAGCAATATACGTACAAATCTTTCTTGAATGGCTCTCAAAACTTTGTCAGACGCGGCGGAACGGCCTTTGTTTAGGTCGTTTACGCTCTGCCTACCCCATTAGGGATATAGGCGTGATTATATGTATGTATGTATGTATCGTCACATTTTCGGATCGTCCAGATCCACAAGTCGCTGCAGATAATCACGGGTGGACTAAGGAAAAAAAAACTTCGCAGACGAAGTCGCGGGTAAAAGCTAGTTAATAAATGTATAAATATTATGTTTTGCGTTCGTACGAGATTACACGAGACACGTCCGTAGCAGGACTAATATGATTAACATCGTTTTACGATAGTGTGTAACGATGTTAAACATATACTCGTAAGTCCGGCTAAGGACGACAATTTTTGGATCTAAATAGTAATTTTGCGAAATCATATTTAAAAGAAAAAACAATATGCAATGCACATACCAGGTGTAAGGGACAGCGTCCCGCAAGCTGATAGGGGTGGCTCAGTCAATGATACTGAACAACTTCCCACAGTTTTTTTTTTAGGAATTTAAAAAAATGGCTATTCCATACAAAATGTTCACCTTGATCGGACAATTTGTATGAAAAAGCCTTTTTTTTTTGGTTTCTGAAAAAAGTTCCTGGTGGAAGTTGTTCAGTTACACCCTATATGTGTAAATAATTATGTAATCCTTTCACACGAGATTACACTGCCATAAAACGATGTTAAACATATTAGTCCTACAGACGACAATTTTTGGACCTAAATCGTAGTTTTGCAAACTTATTTTTGAAAAAAAACCATTATGCAATGCACATATATTACTTATGTCTGTGAATAAGGTCACCAAGTTGGCCCAATATACCGGCCAATACATCAAACACAAGCTGCTTCTGTTGTCAAGACTGATGTTATCATGGATGACGCGCGCGTTTTCCGACTAGCGCTGTCATGTTGGTCACACTGAACCGTAACTTTTGTCGTTGAATATTGGTAGAATTGTATTCTTCTGGACGATGCGTAGTTCCTGGTTAGCGTCGTCATGTTGTAATACTGTTAAAATTGACCAATAGTAAATCTTGCCTCCATTGTTTGCCTTAGTCAAGTTAAATTTAAATCTAGTCAACCAATGGCAGAACATTTTGTAATAGCGGTCATGATTCGAGAGGTTTCTTGTTATTTTGGGACCTTTTTGAAGTCAGTCTTTCTTGGATTTTTGGTGGAAATTGTTGTATAAGTTGTTAGTGTAATTTTGGAGAATAAAATAAAGCTAAGTATTTAATTTTATTTAATATTTTAATGGAAGTGTTAAAATGGTGTAATATTCTCAAGTAGTTCATTATTTGCTATTCCTTTTTGCAGTTAAATTATTGATTTGAGTTCTTCAAATTTAGTGAAGCCTTTTGTTCTTTCTTTGAAATGATTAGCTATCAATATAACCGTTTCTTTTGCAATCGACGTTTTAACGTGGTTCACTACTTTTAAGTTAGAGTAGTGAATAAGTTTTTCTAAGTTATTTTATTAATTAGTGAAGTTTTTGGTTTGAATAATGTGTATTAATTATATTTGAATAATAATTACATTTAAATATTGGATACATTTTAAAATATTTTGAGCAAATTATTTTATTAGTTAAATTTAAACATGAGTGTTCAATTTAGAAATATTTCGAGTTAATATTTTATTAATTACATTTAAATATAAATTACAATTAAAATATTTTAGTAAATTATTTAATTAGTTGAATTTAAATATTATTTAAAGTAAAATGAGAAGTAATATTAAATTAATTAACTAAAATTAAATCACATTTCAATTAAAAGTATTTTTGATTAAATAGTTTATTTTAAATAATCTGTTTTCAAATAGAATTTAAATTATCGATTGTGTTTTTTTATTTATTGGTGATGTAATGTGAGGGTATTGAATAAAAATATATGTATGATCTTTTAATCTGATGTTTAACTTGTTTCTCTAATATGTCCTTTACAATTTCCAGAAGTGGGATGATGAGTTCCCGAAGTCGAAGCCGATCACGCAGTCCAGTGCGCTGGGATCGAGGGAGAGTTGAGCGGCCTCAAGGCACCAGAACCAGAAGCAGGCATTGGGCACCATGGCGACCGCGAGAGTCACCAGAACCGGAGGTGGAACATGGCAACCAAACTTCTCAAAGCCAGGATGAATCTGGTAGGTTCAATCCATATTATTCGAACGTTATGGTCAAACCTGAAATTATACCCGAATTTGATCCGGAAAAGCCTGAAATGTCAGCATTACAGTGGTTAAATAAAATTGAGCCATTGGGTGCTATACATGGTTGGAATGATAATGTAAAAAGCTATTATATGCATGCGCGACTTTCTGGTTTGGCTAAACTTTGGCATAATGCTTTACAAAGTTACGAATTTACCTGGCAAGAGTGGAAACAAAAAATAGTAGAGGCTTTTCCCAGAAGCCTGGATTATGCGGAGGCATTAAAAGAAATGCTAGGTAGGAAGAAGCTGTACAGTGAGACAATGACACATTATTTCTATTCCAAGTGTACCTTGTTAACAAAATGTGATATAGTCGGAGAAAAAGCAGTATCCTGCATTATTGAAGGGCTTCCTTTCCATATGAAGACTTCGGCTAGGGCTAGCAACTACAGAACTACAGGGGAACTTTATTCTCAGTTTCTTTGTATGAATGATGATAAGAAAACTATACCAGATTTTCGTTCGGCGGGAGCA
This sequence comes from Scrobipalpa costella, assembly GCA_949820665.1. Lineage (NCBI taxonomy): Eukaryota > Metazoa > Arthropoda > Insecta > Lepidoptera > Gelechiidae > Scrobipalpa > Scrobipalpa costella. The sequence continues at coordinate 13,475,402 of OX463312.1, forward strand.
GGACGCACTCGTGATATATCAGCTCAAGGTTCTAATTCTGTCATGGCTAGGGAAGCTAATAGAGATCGTGAGAAGAAGACCGAGAGAGTAACATGTTTTCTCTGCCATGAGCCGGGGCATGTCGTTCGTTTTTGTCCTAAGAATCCTAACGGTGTCACCTTGCCGAAATGTGATACTTGTGGTAAAACCAACCATAAAACAGAGCAATGTTTCCGGAAGATTGTCAACGTGTCGACAGTAGATAAACAGGTAAATGATTGTTATTTTAAGGATATAGCTCTTAATGGGATGAAAGCAAAGGCTTATTTAGATTCTGGTGCTCAGGTAAATTTGCTCACTGATAACTGCGCACAAAAGCTAAATCTGGAACTACAGCGAAGTGAAGTTTATGTGGGAGGGTTTAGTGGTTTCCCAGTCAAGGCTAAGGGTGAGGTATCGTTAGACTTTTCTATAGACAATGTGGAAATCAACTCTGAAGCAGTAGTAATAGACAAATCTTCTGGAGGTATCTTGAATCGTGTCGATGCATTCGTAGGACAACCTATAATAAATAACGAAAAATGTCGTTTGGTCATAGCTGGCACAAAGGTTACCTTGGAGCAAGCAAAAGAAAAAGACCTAAATAAGGACAATGGTAATGAGATTATTAATATCAACACAATTGTAGCTACGGACAAAATTAATATATATTGCTCCAAGGATGTTGTTGTGCCACTTTTGTCTTCTCAGTTCATTGCTACTTGTACAGATGTAGTCCTTGAAGATTCTACCTTGGTATTTATAGATACACGTTCATGTTCTTATAAGGATGTTGAATATTGCATTCCATCTTCAATGTATTGCTTTCCAGTTAATTCAATCTTTATTACAAATTGTTCAACTCAGCCCTTGGTCTTTAAAAGGAATCAGTTGCTAGTTCGAGGATTTGTTGCAGAGGAGGCTACAGATAGGGACAGTTTGATTGTTTCAGAAGCGATGCATCGATCAATTATGTCCACTGATACATCAAAGGTAAATTGTGGGTCAAAGGATCCTGCCGTTGTAGAAGAATTGATGCAGATTCTTCAAGAATATTCTGATTGTTTTTCATTTGATACCAGCGAGCTTGGTTTGACAAATAAAATTGAATTAAGAATCGATCTTACATCCGACAAGCCCGTTTGTTACCGACCTTACAGGCTTTCTTTCAAAGAGAAAGAGATCATGCGAGAAAAAATAGATGACATGTTAGCAAATGGTATTATTAGTGAGTCTTCTTATAATTTTGCTAGTCCTATTATATTGGTGTGTAAAAAGAATGGAGATTTCAGGTTATGTGTAGATTTTAGAAAGCTGAACAGTATGACCGTAAAAGATAAGTATCCGCTTCCAGTGATTGAAGAACAAATTGAAAAACTGGGAGGTAAGAAATGTTTCACGAGTTTAGATATGTCACAAGGTTTTTATCAAATTCCTGTTACCAAAGAGTCAAAACATACAACTGGATTCATAACACCGGAAGGACATTACGAATTTCTTCGCATGCCCTTCGGTCTGGCCAATGCGCCCGTTTTATTTCAGCGTCTTATGGATAGAATCTTCTCATCACTGCGCTGCGATAAAGTTCTTCCTTACATCGATGATGTCTTATTGCCCACTGAGTCTGAAAAGGGTGGGTTGGACTTGTTAAGATTGGTATTACAGATTATCAGAGATGCTGGACTTACGTTGAATTTAGAAAAATGTTTCTTTTTACAACCCAAAGTTGATTATCTTGGTTATGAGATTAGTAGTAAAGGTATTAGACCAGGTTCAAAGAAAATTGAAGCAGTATCAAAATTTGAGGAACCCAAAAATATTCACGAGCTTCGTATGTTTTTGGGTCTTACCAGTTACTTTCGAAAATTTGTTTGCAATTATGCTATCATTTCACATGATTTATACCTGCTGCTTAAAAAAGGTCAAAGCTGGAATTGGGGTCCACTACAGCAAACTGCTTTCGATACTTTGAAGGAGATTTTGACTACTCGGCCGCTTTTGTCTCTGTTTCGTAGGCAAGGTGATATCGAAGTACATACAGATGCTAGTAGCAAGGGCTTGGCTGGTATTCTTTTGCAGATTCAGGAAGGGTTTATGAAACCTATTGCCTATTTCAGCCGGAAAACGAGCAAAGAGGAGGCCATGTATCATTCCTACGAACTTGAAACTTTGGCGGTTGTGGAGTCCATAAGGAGATTTAGAATTTATTTAGCAGGAAACCGATTCACTGTTGTGACAGACTGTTCAGCTGTAAGAGAGACTTTTGTAAAAAAGGATCTTGTTCCTAGAATTGCGAGATGGTGGTTGACGATTCAAGAATACGACATGATTATCGAACATAGACCAGGAAAATCACATGGTCATGTTGATGCTTTGAGTCGATGTCCTGTTGAATCTCCTCAGATGGTAGACATCAGTGTAATTGATGTGTTCGATTGGATTGTTTGTTTGCAGAATCAAGATGAGAGGCTTCGTATTATCAAACAAAAATTAGCGTCTGGTATTGTCGATCCCGATATAACTTCTAATTACAGGTTGAAAGATGATCAACTTTATAGGTTGGTTAAAGATGGTGAACTAAGGTTAGTTGTTCCAAAGTATGCTAGATGGAATATTCTAAAAAAATATCATGACTGTATTGGTCACCCTGGACTTAAACGATGTGAAGAAATAATAAAGAGTACATTTTGGTTTCCGGGAATGACGCGATTCATCCGTAAGTATGTGAATGCGTGTATATATTGTTTGTACAAGAGAAGTCAATATGGTCGATCAGAAGGTGAATTGCATCCGATAGAAAAGGTTGCCGAGCCGATGCATACTTTACATATTGATCATTTAGGACCCTTCTGCAAGAGCAAGGTGGGTAATAGTTACCTTCTAATGGTAGTTGATTCATTCACAAAATTTACATGGGCTGTTCCTGTGAAGACTACATAAACACGGGAGGTAATCAATTCACTAAATAATATCTTTAGTTTGTTTGGTTATCCAAAGAGAATTGTTTCGGATAGCGGAGCCAGTTTTAAAAGCAAAAGCTTTAAGCAATTTTGTTTGGATAATCAAATAAAACACATCGTCAATGCCGTGGCTTGTCCGCGTGCCAACGGGCAAGTTGAGAGATATAACCGAACTTTGTTGGATTCGCTTAACGCCTAGGTAGAGGATGAAAAGGATCGAGATTCCTGCATCCCAAATATAACATGGGGAATGAACAATTTGGTAAGTTCTTCTACTGGTTTTACTCCATATCGGCTCATGTTTAGTGCCTCCCGGAGCAGATACCAGGGTATGGGCACTAACGTGTATGATCAACAGGAGTCTGCTGAAGGAATCAGAACTAAGGCTGCCACGAAACTGAATAAAACATCGGAAACCATGCGGAAATATTTCAATGCAAAACTTAAGTCACCAACAAAGTATAAAGTTAATGACCTGGTTTTATGGAAGGGATCAGCAGACAGAAATGTTAATGTTAGGAGGAAACTAAAGGAAAAATACAGTGGACCATACAAAATAATTAAGGTAATCGGTAATGACAGATATGTAATAAGTTCTCTTAAAGGTGTCAAAGGTTACAAGCGGTTTTCGGCTGTAGTTTCGTCAGATGTGCTTAAACCTTTTCAGACTAATGTATCAGACAGCAGCTCGAATGATAGTTCTGTAGACAGTACTGAAGAGTTAATTGATTTGCTCGAAGGTTCACATTTCTAGTTTAATATTTCAGGTTTGAAGTTATCCGGAGTTTCATTGTTGTGATTTTATTTTCATTATTAATTGAATTTATTAATTGAGAATAAAATATAAATTTGGAACTGGTTTAAGATGGTTGACACATTATAGAAAAAGAGTTAACTTTGGAATATTGGAAAATTGGAAAATAATTGGAAAGTAAATATAAATATGATAAATGGAACCTAATGGTAAAATATAAAGAATGGTAATGGATATTAAATAATTTTAGAAAATTGTATATATTGGATACGGTTGAAACATTAAAATATTTGATAAATGGAAAATTATGGTAATAGTGTGGAAAAGAATATATTATGGAATATTGGTGTTATACGATATAATATAATATAATTGGTTCATAATTTCCAAGTTACATACATATATGTTTTTATTTTAAGAAGTTGATCTCTTTTCCTTTCTTTTCTTTGCAGGGTCGCAAAGGTGTCAGGATGGACGAATGTGAATAAGGTCACCAAGTTGGCCCAATATACCGGCCAATACATCAAACACAAGCTGCTTCTGTTGTCAAGACTGATGTTATCATGGATGACGCGCGCGTTTTCCGACTAGCGCTGTCATGTTGGTCACACTGAACCGTAACTTTTGTCGTTGAATGTTGGTACAATTGTATTCTTTTGGACGATGCGTAGTTCCTAGTTAGCGTCGTCATGTTGTAATACTGTTAAAATTGACCAATAGTAAATCTTGCCTCCATTGTTTGCCTTAGTCAAGTTAAATTTAAATCTAGTCAACCAATGGCAGAACATTTTGTAATAGCGGTCATGATTCGAGAGGTTTCTTGTTATTTTGGGACCTTTTTGAAGTCAGTCTTTCTTGGATTTTTGGTGGAAATTGTTGTATAAGTTGTTAGTGTAATTTTGGAGAATAAAATAAAGCTAAGTATTTAATTTTATTTAATATTTTAATGGAAGTGTTAAAATGGTGTAATATTCTCAAGTAGTTCATTATTTGCTATTCCTTTTTGCAGTTAAATTATTGATTTGAGTTCTTCAAATTTTGTGAAGCCTTTTGTTCTTTCTTTGAAATGATTAGCGATCAATATAACCGTTTCTTTTGCAATCGACGTTTTAACGTGGTTCACTACTTTTAAGTTAGAGTAGTGAATAAGTTAAGTTATTTTATTATATATGAAGTTTTCGGTTTGAATAATGTGTATTAATTATATTTGAATAATAATTACATTTAAATATTGGATACATTTTAAAATATTATGAGCAAATTATTTTATTAATTAAATTTAAACATGAGTGTTCAATTTAGAAATATTTTGAGTTAATATTTTATTAATTACATTTAAATATAAATTACAATTAAAATATTTTAGTAAATTATTTAATTAGTTGAATTTTAAATATTATTTAAAGTAAAATGAGAAGTAATATTAAATTAATTAACTAAAATTAAATCACATTTAAATTAAAAGTATTTTTGATTAAATAGTTTATTTTGAATAATCTGTTTTCAATTTGAATTTAAATTATCGATTGTGTTTTTTATTTATTGGTGATGTAATGTGAGGGTATTGAATAAAAATATATGTATGATCTTTTAATCTGATGTTTTACTTGTTTCTCTAATATGTCCTTTACATGTCTTCTTCTTCTTCATCTGTCGAGTGGGTATCGAGTCTATCGCCCCGATGAACCCTGGTGTCAGAGTTTTTAAACCGCCTAGTAGCACAACTATCAGGCCTCTGACATGGTTTGAGTAACGACCACTATCAAAGACAGCAACCGGGACCGACGGCTGATCGTGCTCTCCGAAGCACGAAATCTTTTTCTTTTTCGGACAATCAGGTGATTCAGCCCGCAATGTCCTAACCAAACTGGGGAAAAACTCACAAAGTGATAAATTCTCAAATATCAACTTTGTGTTTCCCCCCTGGGAATCGAACCCAGGACCTCCGGATCAGGAGTCCATGGCACTAGCCACTAGACCACGAAGGCAGTTATATTATTTAATAACATTAATTTCGAGTAAAACACACGGTTAATAAAAAGCACTTTGTTTTTCGTAGTTCTACATGTGCTACGAAATTGCTACGCCGCCGTAGCCATTCCGTAGCAAAGAAGCCTGTGTGAGAATTATTAAAGAAAAAATATATTTATTACATCATTATTTCTGTCTGGGAATCTCGATCAAACATCGACTCATATCTTGGTCACATCTAGCTTAGACTAAAGGTATTCATGATCACATACCGGGTGTAAGGGACAGCGTCCCGCAGACTGGCAGGGGTTGCTTAGTGTTGACTTCGTGTTGATACTGAACAACTTCCACAATTAAATTCTTTCAGGAAGTAAAAATAAAAATTGACTTTTCCATATAAAATGTCCACCTCGATCAGACAATTTGTATGGAAACCCCAATTTTTCTTTTCACTTCCTGTAAGAATTTCCTGGTGGAAGTAGTTCAGTGTCGTTGACTGAGCAAGCTTATCGACCGAGCCTATCAGTTTGTGGGGCGCTGTCCCTTACACCCCGTATATTGTAAATAAAATAAACGCATGTACCATGTACCTATGTACTATACTATCTTATTAGATTTGGAAAACTCTTAAAAGTTATCTAAGAAGTTCTTAGAGATCTAAAGTCGTATCGAACGTGTCAGATAGAAGAACATTCTGCTAATTAAATTAGTTGAGACTAACTTGTTACGTATTATTTATGAGTTTATTCGAGACACGTACAATCCTGCAGCGCCGGTACAAAGATGTTTTTACTGCGCTGAAAGTTGGCGCCATGCGTTGCTGTGACAATAAAACAAGTAAATTAGAAAGTTTAAAAAACGCAAAGAACTGCTTACAACACAAAGTCAGATTTAAAAACTTTAATGCGTTGTAGATTCTAAATGGTCGCTCAAATCGAAAATTGATGTAAGAAACCTAAATCTAATTTTCTTTTTTTTTAAAGCGTCTTGGCATGGAAACATGTCCTTCAGCCAAAATCCTAAGTCCGTTTTACAAATTTAAAAGTTGACAGTTGATTGATAAACACTAACACTGGAGTTCACTGCACTTTATAACTGGTCCACGGTATTTTCTATGTAATTAAAAAGGGGTTTATATACCTATTAAATGATACCCTACTCAGCATAGTTCACCGGTTTTACTATCTTTTATTTTTACAAAATGGCGTCTGATTATCGCCATATTTAATTTTGATCGAAATCATGTCTTCAGTGACACTCACATGGTTAAGACCAATCGATTGACGTATGAATCATTAAAATCGGGCCCCGCGTTTGGTCTCTAGAGTGCCACGGGCATGCTGTGAAAATCAGCCAGGGGATCCGAGGCTTTCAGTATAATGCTATTTAGACAGACAGATAACAGGCGGATGACAGGCTGATAACCTGTCACTACAGCAATATACCTACAAAGCTATCTGAAATAACCCTCAAAACTTTGTCAGACGTGGCGGAACGACCTTTGTTTAGGCCGTTTACGCTCTGCCTACCCTATAGGGATAAAGGTGTGACTATATATATATGCATGTAGTAGATGGGAGGTCACAATTTGTTTGACTTCATGAATTCAGAACTATTTATGAATTTTCTGATATCTTTTAAACGGAGAACCAAACACAAGATTCAAGACATCGAAAAAAAAAATCTTTATAAAATATTATGTTCCACGCAGTATTCTCTATTGTACTGTGACGTCTTACGTCTGCGGCTTAATCATGTTACTTTTCCGAAGAATACAAACTACAAAATGGTTGTCAAAAAGCGCTTGTAAATTAATACTCGCAATTAAATATCCCTTGAGGGTAAACAAGCTTAACCTTACTCAATTTAAATATTCTTGTTGTAACTATTCAAATATTAATTTTATTTTTAAACAAAACGTCTTTGCTGAATCTAATAATTACGTAAAACGAGTTTGCTATATTGGTCTGTCTAGCATATCTGTGCTATGTAGTACTATTTACAATAAATTCTGTTCTATTCCCTGTCTGTAGTCCCGTCGACGCTCTGTAGATCATCGACTTTGACTTAGGATTTAGGGTACAACGTTTATTTATTGACTGATTCTAGTACTGTTTGATATTTGAACCATAATCCGAGAGGTGCCGGAGTGGCACCCTCTGGAAAAATTAAATATCGGGGCAATTAGATCCCAATTTTATGTTTTTATAAAGGCGTGATTATATGTATCTATCATTTTATGCAATAAATTATTCTTATTCTTATTATAAGTAGTGATTATGATTAATTTGAATTATAATTGAGTTCTTCCATGCTGGACTGGGAGAGATAGAAAAACATAGAATGTTCCATCTGCTCTTCCTCCCGGGCATGCTGTTGAAGTCAGCAAAAGGGACTCGACGGTTACAGTGTATTGTAATTTAGGCGATGGGCTGACAACCTGTCATTAAAGCAATACATATTACAATCTAAAATTGCCCTCAATTTTTGTCAGAAGTGGCGAAAGCGCCTTTTACGAGGCGTTAAACGCTCTGCCTACCCCGTAAGGGTTATCCCTTTATAGGCGTGATTTATGTACGTATGTATGTATGTTATGATTAATAAGTTAACACGCTACGTGCCGCTACGGAAGCTATGCCATCGTAACCCGCATCGTTTAACAGTACCAACAGTTTGAAATGAACTTTCCTTTTCTTTATCTTTAGATTTTAATATTCTAGTATTCAGTGACATTTAACATTAATTTTAACTGAACAAATAAAATTATGTTAAAAGCGTGTCGACAATAATTTTCCCAGAGCTCATAAATATGAAACAATGAATAATCTTTTTTCTCTTACAAATGAATTCTTCCGCGCCAGCTTCTTTTCCGCTCACCAATTCTGTAGAGAATTCACCCGTACCACATTTAAATCTACAATTATTCTTTTGGAACTGATTATTACTCAGGTACTTTTCGTCTGGAAATGTAACTGATATGATATCAACCAACAATGGGCAATTTTGGGCATCTTTGAATTATTTCTTATTATTATTTCATACCTTTTGCCATATTAGTAAAAGAGCCCGATGGTGTAGTGGATAGAGCCGCTGCCTCCTGAGCTCCTGCTCGTGGTTCGAATCCCACCACGAACCAATATGTCTTTCGGTTTTCTAATTTCATATGCACGTTTATTCGGCGCTTTTTCCGTGCCTCGGCAGGCACGTTGAGCCGCTGGTCTCGGTTAATATAGTTAATACCGCATATATTAGTCGATTTCTTACATGCTGGACTGGGAGCGAGAGAAAAACATAGGATGTGCCAGCTGCATTTCCTCCCGGGCATGCAGTAAAAACCAGCTAGCTTTTGTACATTGCAATTTAGGCGATAGGCTGACAACATGTCCACTTCAGCAATATACCTAAAAATCTATCTTAAATAATCCTCAAAACTTGTCAGACGTGGCGGAACGACCTTTGCCTACCCCATTAGGGATAAAGGCGTGATTATGTGTATGTATGATATAGTCGTTAAGCCATGTTAGAGGCCAATGCTAAGCATTGGCAGCTTGAAAACTCTGACCTAATATAGGATTGGGTCTGGTTTCCCTTGTGGGTTGCAGATATCACATGGCAGTCGCTCTGTGTAAAAATCAGTACCCTCGTTCAATCACCTATATTAGGTAGCCGACCACCGTGAGATACGGGATAAGGCTAGAGAGACGATAATGTGATGACCTACGGCCATATTATTTTTTGCATTTATCTATAGATTCAACTGCAGCTAGTTAGTTAGTTTCAAATATTTTGAACCAAAGCCACCAGCTCGGCAGCCTGTCTTGCCACCGGGCGTGTTGTCGGTGTGTCGCGCGCGGCTCTAGGTCACTCTCAACGTCTAGATAAAACTCATGTTATGTGTTAAGTAACCTTGAGTGAAAGTTTCTCTTAGCGGCAGGTTTGCCGGCGGCACGTGTGTCGGAGCCTTTATTTATTACTAGGTTTTGAACCCGTAATTTTGCCGCGGTAAATAATCTTTTCCCATTTCTTTTCGGGATACCATCTATCGTTACCGAACACCGTTTAGATTAAAGAGCATCAGATAAACAATAAAATTTACAGTTACTTTCGGAGTCTGAATTATTAAGAAAATAATTTACTGAAAGTTACAACACTGTAATTTCTTCCTATCTCTATACGTATAGCTGAATAATACTTTATTTATGTAATACTCACTTTTTAATTTAATATAATTAGCATATCGATTATAAGAATCGACTTTTTCGAAAAAACCGGTAATGGTAGTGATTGGCTCAGTGGTAAACAATGAACTTTACCCCATCACTACAAACGTCAAATACCCCCAAATATTTTCATTTCTGCTGTAATACGCAAATTGTTATAAAAATCCTCATAAAATGAGCGTTCGCGAAGAGGATCGTCGCAAGAACAACTGTCCAAGCCGTGGACTGGGTCTCGCGGCTGCGGCGATAGGCGTCGGCGTTGGTGCAGCTTTGTACTACTTCTTCAGCAAACGGCCAGAAAACCCTGACACGGAAGGCTCCACAAGCGACGGCTGGTCGGTTGAACGGCCTCAGTCCTTGTAAGTACTCTTCTATTTCATAATTAAAAATATTCTTCATCCTTTTATAGTTTTAAAGTCGAATCTTTCGCTTTTTAGCGTTGGTCAGCTGATGTAGGGTATTTAAAGAATTTACCTTTGTACGTAGTAAGTGGGTGCAATAATTTCACTAGTTAACCTTCAGATGTAAAATAATTGGCACAGCTTTCCCTTTAAACATTGTGATTTTATTTCCTGAGTTTGGGAGCTTGGATGGATTTTGAAATCCTGTATTCCTATAATCCTAGATTCGCAGGTAGTTAAATATAACTTGACTAATTTTAAATGTGTAAATGTACATGAGGTAGATGAATAAGGGTAACAACTACCTACTAAAAGGAGGTGCCACTGTATACCTAGTTGTAAAATTTGAGTTAAATCATTGTAATAAAACATTTGATGAGTTTATAAATTATCTTAATACCTACTGCAACTAGATAAGCAATGCATGACTAACCACCAATCAAGGCATAAATTAGAATTCAATAATACTACCCAAATAAAATATCATGTAACTGTAATAATGTCAGAAAAACTGAATATTCAACTTTACAGTATTTGCACATTAATTAAACTCATGCCTCATTTACTTCATCAAACATTTATTCTTTTCAAATTGTTTGCGTTATTAAATTTGTGATTTTTCATTCCCATCCACAATCATACGAAAAAGAAACATCACTTCATCACCAAAGTCCGAATATACCACCATATCGGAACACACAACAACGGACACCAGTATTTGGATGACTGATGAAGACAAAAGCATTGCAAGCAGTCGAAAAAAACACCATATTGGACAAAATAAGAGTGCAGTAAAAAAACGAAGGAAGAGAGATTCAAGTTCTGACAACTCAAGCTCCGATAGTACCTCAGATAGTACAATGGACAGCAGTTACGAGGACTCATCCTGTTGTGGTTGCTGTAACAATTGCTCATCATCACAAGATTCTTGTGGCTGTTATTGTAACAACGGCTCATCCCCAGAATCAGAATTCACTCTCACAGATACCGAAGCTGAAGGATCGTCACAAAGTGAATCGGACGATTCAATGGATGAAGTATCACAGTCGGCTACGGATTCAGAGCAAGATTCATCTCTAGAGACTGGATATGTCACATTAAGAACCACATCATCACATTCCAACAATATGACACAAGATCCAACATCTGATTCCGATATGGATAACGAGTGGGACATAACAAATTCGTCTGCGGATATCCCGAATGACACAAGTTACAATTCTTCTCCATTCTTTCGGAATCTAATCAGTCGTCTTACTAGTCCTAGACTCCAGAATGCAACATCGTAAGTTTTGCCTTTTGTACATCAAAATCTTTTGTATATTCATTATTGTTTTTACTTTACCTCTAGGTGTACTCTTTCTAAGCTTATTGACTTCTAAATTAGAATGGCATAATAATCATCCATCTTATACAACATCCATAAATAATTAAGTTAAAAAAAAAAACATTTTTTGCATTGCTTAATTTTTATTGTTATTTTCTCACAGTGCTGAGGATGAGAGAACTCGAATAATAAGAGAGCAGGCATTGTAAGCAACAATTTATTTTAAAAGATACTTAAAATTATTAAAACTGCATGATTTTTAGCAACATTTTAGACTTGACTAGTGAATAGTAAAAATGTAACCAAACTAATACAAAGTTGTTCCAGTGTGGTTTTGGTTTTAGTTGTGTGTTGTGCAGTGTCAAATCTTGTGATGTGTGGTTTTTAGTTTTGTGTTGGTATAGTGTGTATTATTTTTTTATTTATTTAGTCTTAACCTGTGATGGTGTGTTTAACAAATAAACAAATTGGTCACATAAATAATCTGGCTTTTAATTTATTTAATTTTCGTGTTTTATCTAGACTTGACTTGACCATAAACTTTCAATCTTAGAAAAACACCTGGGAATACAGTAACATTGGCAGTATGCCAGGGAACATTCCCAATAGTATGAGACTATTTCAGGGAATATTTCCAGTAACATTGGAAAATACCATGCTGCTGCATTTCTTCCATGCTGGACTGGGAGAGATAGAAAAACATAGAATGTTCCAGCTGCCCTTTCTTCCGGGCATGCTGTTGAAGTCAGCAAAAGGGACTCGAGGGTTACAGTGTATTGTAATTTAGGCGATGGGCTGACAACCTGTCACTAAAGCAATACATATTACAATCTAAAATTCCCTCAGTTTTTGTCAGACGTGGCGAAAGCGCCTTTTACGATGCGCGCCAGTGTGCGAGAAGATTAAACAAACACCTACCTATGCGAAAAACAGCACAGTTAAAATTGTGGTTCAAGGATATTTGTTACATTTTTTTTTTGGTCTGGCCTCTCCTTCGTTAAAATTCACCCTTCGCCTCTGCCAGAGTAAATTCTTAGTAACATGGGAATATACCAGGGAACATTCCCAGTAACATTAGGAATTCACCAAGGAATATTTCCAGTCACATTGAGAAAACATTAAAGATATATTCCGAGAAATTTCTTACCTGGAAATTCTCATGGTTATATACCAGTAGTTACATTGCGAAATTACTAAATATGTGTATCTAATGATTAGATTTTTATTTAAATGTAATTTGTCTACAGCCGTGAACGGCGCTGGTCGCTGGAGGAATGCGCCATCTGCTTCGAGGTGATGTTGAAGGATCAGCCGCTTATGCAGTTACCGTGCACCCACAACTTCCACGTGGCCTGCATCGGACCCTGGCTGCAGGAGCAGCAGACCTGCCCCATGTGCCGGAAAGCCGCAGAATGATCGACAGGTATTTTATATAACATTATGTAAGTTTAGTCTAGCTACTTATAGGTTAAGGAGCGCAGCTTCCCTAAGCGTACTTTGAATAGATTACCATCTCGCAATTTATCCCGCAGCGCTGAATAGTCTGTTAAGCAGCCCTTTAACGTCCTCCGTAAAAAAACGCATCAATCAGTTGCTCCTTTTCAGAGTCTTCAATTTAAAACCATTTTAAGTTTGAATTGGCTGTCCTATTTGCGACAGGGACAGGAACGGGACCTTATAAAAGTAATATTACGCATTTTCCTTTTCAGATTAATTAGCACAAACTTTTTGGACTAGAGGCTGCAGTGAGGGCGGGACCTGAAAATCTGCTGTGATGTGACGCAACACGCTAAGATCACCTTAACTTGACGTGCTGGTTGGACGACGTCTGAAGGAGGGAAGTAACATAGACTTGACTTTTGATTGTAACCACGAGGGAGAAATTTAAGGCCAATATCATTTGGTAAGAAAATATCACTCAACATTGTTCAGTACTGTAAAGGAAACAAATTACGTTTACAGTGTAGTAACACCAACAATCGAGCTCTTTTGCGCAATAATTCTTCCCCCGCGAATATTGTGGTTGTGGAGTCAATACTGTTTCATAGTTAACCAAAAATACTTATTTGTAGGTATCTTATTCAACTTCAAAAATATTTCTTCAGATTTCTGCCAACCTATTATATAAATTAGAGAATCATGTCAATAGAAAATTAGAAACTTTAAAAACGCCTCATTTTATGTCATTTTAATGTTTGTAGTTTAATAAAGATTTTTTATTCTATATCGCAATAAATAAAAGTGGACCAGTTTTCAGTCTACAAAAAAATATATAAAATCGAGAAAATAACAAAAATAATAGTGTACCAAATAGTTATAATAATAAAGCTATAAAATGTTAAATAAAAACTATTCTAATCAAATAGATATCTAGTTATTTTTTGTGACTATTAATATTAACGATATTAGAAATTTAAATTGAAAATACTATTAGATTATAATGGTTGTTGTATATTTTAGCACAATTATTTATTTTGCCTCAATAATTAGAACGAAAAATATCGATGTGATTGAAAAAACATGCCTTTGTAGTTAATAATATTAAATAATTGTAAAGGGAGGAAAGTCCTGTCAATTCGATAATGATGACATGTCAGACTAACACAATTTTAAACCAATTTAATAGTTTGATAAACGCGACGAAATTTCTTTATAAATAAACATGAAAGGTAAGAAAATTGTGTTAGCGTGAAGTGAAGCAAGACTAGATACTAGGGAAAATAAAAACCTAAAAGTCAAAATAACTTGTAAATTTTGTAGGGAAGAACTTCCAAAAATCTATTTTGTATTGACGTGCCCTTAGACAGAGGCTGCTTCTAATATTTTATAGGGCTTTTGTGTGATATGTTTGTTGTATTATACTTAATGACTTGAAAATGTTTTAAATATTTGTGGCGTTCCTCAATCATCCATTTGTGTTTGCACTAGAATTTGTCATTTATTTAAAAATCTGCATAAATTAATTCTAAGTCATTGTTTTTTTAATCGTCTTATGTTTGTAGAATAAATAATTGTTTTATTTAGCAATTCTAGTGTAAACACAACAATATGATTCTCGTTTCTTCTAGTCAGAATCTGAATATTAAATTGCCTAGCTAAATGGATGGTTGAAAATGCCAAGTACGTGATGAATTGATGAAAGAAATATTATGATGTTATTAAATCAAGCTTTTTTTAATCTAATAAAATAATGCTCAATTACATTAAAAAAGACGTTTTCCTTTTAAATATCACGAACCTTTTTAAACTTTACTATTAAACTACCTTTACCGCTTACATACGAATACTAAATACATGAACAATTGAACAGTCAGTAAAATCAATTGCTGATCAAGGCCGCTCGAAACGGATGATATTACTTCAGGAAATTATTTATGGATTTTAATAATATTTCGTAAATTTGTTTTAGTAAATCAATTGTGCAAATCCATAAATAATTTACTGTAATAATATCATTCGTTTCGAGCGGACCTGCCCAAAAAGTCTCCTTTGCCGACGACTGTACCTATCAATCTAACTACTCATTCCCACTTAACAAGTTACCAATAAAATTGTATATGGGTAACTTGACATGATAGCCACTATGCAAAAATTACTTACCTAGTTAGTAAATTATGTACAAAAACAAATATCCTGAATCACTTAATTAGCCACACTTGTTTGTTATGAAAGTAAGAAAATCGAGTAGATTTATAAATTTTATGGATGCGATATGATAAGGGTGCTCTAAAATGTGTTTGTGCAGGAGATAACCTTCCGCCTGGCCTGGGTCATCGCAACTGATAAACATGTGTTGTTCGGGAACCCAGCCCTAAGGAAATATTTACATCTTCCTAACAATATGTACCAGTTGTAGTTAGAGAGTATTTCCTACATATAGCTATTTTCTACTCTATCACTCTTCTTTTATACTTACTGAGTGGACTATCGAGTCGATATGACCCGGAGTATTTTTTTTATCGAGAACCCAAAGTCTGTCGTTTATTATAAACTGCCTCCGTGGTCTTGTGATCAGAGGCTTACAATCCGTGGGCCCTGGTTTTGATTCCCAGGGGGGAACACAAAGTTGATATTAGTCACTTTGTAAGGTTTCTCCAGTTTGGTTAGGACATTGCAGAATCACCCGATTGACCAAAAAGAAGAAAGATTCCGTGCTTCGAAGGGCACGTTAAGCCTTCGGTCCCGGTCGCTGTCTTTAGTAGTGGTCGTTACTTAAAAACTGTCACCAGGGTTCATCGGGTTGTTGTTCCACTCGCAAGATTATAAATATCTACATCAATCTGTTTCTAATGAAATACTGTTTTCCTGTATATTAATTAATCTTATTTTATTACCGTTAAAGTAAATATCCGGTAGCCGTGACCTTATTATCATAAATTCATAACACCTATCATCGTTTATAAGGCAGGGTATGGATGGACTGATCACTTGAATGATTTAGGTACGTACTTACCTATAAAAAGTGCTTTGCTATATTCCCCGTAAGCACAGATTATATAATATTACTACAATACAGAATGGACATTCACCTCCCTTCCCCAGTCCGACATACGTCACACTCCACGCCGGATTGTGGGCCACATTAAGCGTACGCTTAGCGGGTATGGCGCGCGCATGTTTCCCAGTGTAACGAAAATAATAAAGTTTTGTGTTCCAAAGATAGTTACATACTGTTCCGTGTACGGATGTCTTTCTACCACAAGATATGAACTAGAATAGATACTAGAAACTTTTTTAAATTCCACAATGATGAGAGACGTAAGTAAATTCATACAAAATATGCAACCTAATCTATTCTAACTATTCAGTTACAGTTACAACTACTTTAAAACGTTGGTTTAATCAAGTGATGATTATGACCGGTATAACAAATTTTGTCAACCCTTATAATAACACGCACACAAACACATGTCAAGTGAAACATGCCGTCTGTCGATGTGTGACCAAAATGACATGATAGTTAGGAGTGACCGAGCTGTGCCGTAAGTTTACATTGCGTCTGGAAAGACTGGGAATCTTTCCCAATATAAGTAGGTAGAATCGTAGGTTGTTACATAAAATTAAGCTGTTTTATCTTATGAGCTTGATCTTAGAGTAACACCAGACCGATTTTAACCAAACTAACCAAATCAGTATTTTTTCCACACAACATAGAGAAATAAATACCCGAAAATATTCCCTGAGAGCTACTAACTGGGAATTTTCCCGGTATTTTTAGAAATAGAACTGTTTTATCATGTATTACTATTATCACAGATTAACTATAATACTACATACAACTATTAGTAAAGTGAATCTTTGAGATATGTGTTGTATGAAAGATGTTCTTTGAAAATCGTTTTAATCTACTGAGTAAACAAAACATTTTTATATTTATACTCAATGAATTACTGGTGGTCATAATTATCTAGCTAGCTTTCTTGGTTGACTACATTACATAGTCTCTTGTTAGTCAGAAGGTAAACTAATAAAATCAAATATGTTAAGGGTAAGTTTATAATCTTGCCTACTAGGCCTACCTATTTAAAATGAGACCAAATAAATAATATTACACTTAATTTATTTATTTTACATTAACTAATTCTTTAATTTAAATCCATTTTCTATTTGAGAGTTTAAACCTACATTGTTGTTCTCAAATATCTTTCCAAAGAGTGAGCTGTATAACTCATTTGTGCTGTCATCTGTCCATGTGGTACATTTCTCAGGCGCCATATAGTTTACCAACTTGTTATGGACCACATATTTGATTTTTCTGCCTTTAGTAGCCTTTGTATCAACTTTTCTCTTCATCTTACTTCTCATTTGCTGTAAGGCAATCCACTGACGACTCAACTGCACAGGATCAGATATGTCTGCAGATTTACATTCAATGAGCTCCCGTAATAGCTGATGGTAAAAGTCACTGTCATCAAATATTTCAGGGATATACTCATCATCATCTTTACGGTCTTTCATTTTAGGGGCTTCATCACCATTCTGAGCTTCTTCTTCTTCCTCTACAGGTTTTTTATAACCTATAATTTCATATTCTGTCCTTTTTAATTGTGTTCTCCGGACTAGCTTCTCTTTGTCTGATAGAATGTAAGATATTTGCTGTAAAACAGTGTTTGATGGGGCATTCTTATTTTTGATAGCTGAAGCAGTTGCTAATCTAGTTTTTTCATTCCATTTCTGTATTGTTGAGTCCCTGAACTGTTTGAATGCTTTGTGTGATGTTGTAATTTCTTTATCATAGTCTTGGAGCTTCCTTTTCTTAGTTGCTGTGGATTTAGCTGTTTTATTAGGAATTTCTTTAGTGTTCCCTTCATCCCCATTGTCTTCCTCTTCCGTATCTGATGGTATTTCCTCATTGTCAGTATCGCTAGGTATTTCTTCATCACTCTCTTCTTTTTTGTTGGTTTCCTGATCATTCTTTCCTTCTTTCTTGCTTGCTATTGTTTTTGTTTCTGGAAATTTCTTGAAAAGCATGTTTTGTAGATTTAGAAACCTGAAAAGGAGAAGATTATCATTATTGCACCTTTGAAACTTAGGCAGATTCTTTACCTAGTTTGGTAAGTAGATTATAATAATTAATATATTTATTTATTCATTCTACTAAAATAAATTAAACTTACTTGTCTAGAACACCAGCAATATTAGCTTTTGCAGCATTACATTCTTCTGAAAAGTCAGTATCATGGCTCAATTCTTTGTGTGTCTCAGGCATAGGCATCTGGTTGGCTGTGGCTACACATCTCTGTAAGTGTATCCTCATTTCTAACAAGCCTTCCCAGATTAAAAGCTGGTTCCTTACACAAGCACCTTTCTTTGCTTCTTCTGATACATTTTGCTTTTTGACATGTTCAAAGTCTTCCTTCATTGGTTCGTCCATGTTGCTGATGTCATAACCTTCACCTTCATCTCCTGATTCATCATCTGCTTCATCAGTGCCATCATCTGAGTCTGCAATTTGCTTTTTGAACTGTGTGATACTGTAGTCATCACTTTCACCTGCATCATCGTCTGAAGATGATTCTTCATCTGAGTCAGTTTTTTGTTGGAGTACTGGTTTTGATTTAGGCTTAACTTTTTCTTGTTTAGATTTAGAGTTTATTGGCTGTTTTTCAGCATCTGACTCTTGCGAGTTGTCTGACGATTCATCGTAAAGTGTTAGATCTTTAGCAGATAACCCAACTTCGTCTTCAGAGTTACTTTGTTCATAATCATCAGAACCACTTGCTTTGTCGTTTTTTCGCGACACAACCTGACCTTCGTACTTCTTACTAATTTCACTTAGTAAATTAACGTTTCTTTTGCGAAAATCACTGATTGCTGCCTCATCTTCGCTATCGGAGGAGCTGAAATCCGCCTTCGTAAGTGTTTGAGGTTTAGTTCCAAATACCTGGTCATCTTCGATATCTGCCTTTGGTTTAACAGTGAGAGCATCAGCTATTTTATCTGATAAGTTTATTTTCGTAGTTTTCTTCTGTTTTAGTTTCATTTTGTGATAGAAAATTGGTTGAATTCACAAGTAAAACAAGCGCAGTAAACACGTGTGTAATATGACAGTGACAGAAGTCGAGCGTTCACGATGCATGTTTCGACAGAATCGAATCGATTATTAAAACCGGTTATTTCCGAAGTCTGCAGTTCTAGTTTTCGTTCAAAAAATATTTGGCGGGAAAACCGACAGCTGACAGCATAAACAAAACATCGTCCGTTAGAGGCAATTTCTAACCTATAAAATTTATATTTTCCTAAATTTCCTTTATAAATAGGATAAGTTTAACTGCCTCAAGATGAAAAGAAGAACACTTAATAAAGCGGTAACGTGGCTAAGTGATGAAATTACTATCGATCAGAAATCTTCAATAACTTTTCGTCATTACGAGTAAGTCGACTTTCAAAGTAGTTTTTTTGCACAATTATGCTTAAATATTAAGCTCAAACTCATTTCCTGTTCATCTTTCATACTTGTTCTTTGTTTTGGTTTACCAGGAAGTTCCAGTTTAACAATTTAATTGCTGAAATCGGAGACTTTGTGTTGGTCTCAAATGCCGACTCGGCTGAACCGGACACGGAGGGCGGGTGTGACGCGGCACGTATCTTGTCGCTGTATGAGGACACTACTAACAGCAACGACCCGTTCCGAGCCAAGGTTCAGTGGTACTCGCGGCCTGAAGACCTACCTAAGCCTTGTTTGAACAACACTGAACCCATTGAGTTCTTACAACGAGAGGTACCTCAAATTAACAATCATTTTTATTCACATCCCCAATCAAGGGTACAAGCTTACTCTGAATTAGGGTGATATTTTTTATTATTATTAACTTTATTCTTTTGTGAAAAAAGTATTTAATAAATTATATTTTTTCAGGTATTGGAAGATCACAGGCCATTTGACATAGATGTATCTATAGAAACATTCTTCAGAAAATGTTCCATCACACTAACATTCACCAGGGACACAGATGTCTACACATCACCTTACAACTATGTCTGCAGGTACAGACTAAAGCCTGTTAACAAGAGAAAAGTTCACTTAGAACCAGTGCTAGAAGAAGAACGGAAAGCATTACAGCTACTTAGCACACCAGCTAAAACCACACCGTCTAGAACTCCAAAGACACCTAGTAGTTTAGTGAAACGGATGAGCAGGGTCTCTATCTCAGAACATAAGAACTGGAGTGTAAGCAAAAATGATGGAACTAAATTATTACTAAAAAGAGCCATCTTAGCTGACAAGGTAGAAAAAGATTCTCCAAAAAAAGTAACTCCCAAACCCACTCCAACAAAAGCTATAACACCTAGATGTACCAAAAAAGTGACCAGTAATAATATAGAAGAAGTTTTATTTTGTGAACTACGTGAAACATCAGATGATGAGCTCCCTACTCTGATTATAAGACAGCATGTCCCCTCAACTCCAAAACGAAAGGCATCTATTGCTAACAACAGTGACGATACACCTCGAAAAGTGCTACAGTTTGATGATGAAAAAGAAACTCCATCAAAAAGGTCAGGACGAGTTAAAAACTCTATAAACTACTGTGAACCAGAGCTATCGCCAGTCAAAAAGCCCACCCCACTACGCACAAGAGCTGCTAGGGCTTCAATAAGCCAAATTGAGAATGTATCTCCTATTAAAAGAACTCCAAGAAAATCCATTCGTAAGTTGAATGAAGACAGTGAAGATGAAGACTTGAAACCAGCTCCGAAGACTCCTAAAACACCTAGGACACCTAAAGCACCAAGGACTCCTAGGGCCACTCCAGGCAAGACTCCTAAAAGGAGAATCATTAGTGAGCTGACACCTACCTTGCAGTCTCGGGCACATTCTATAGATAATGATGATGGTAAGAAACTGAAATAATGAAAGTCAATGTAAAATAAAAAATAGAATTATTAGTACCTTCTTTAAGAAGCTCTGTAAAAAACATTTCCATGCTGGCCTGGGAGTGAGAGAATAGCATAAAATGTGCCAGCTGCATTTCCTCCCGGGCATGCTGTAAAAACCAGCTAAGATATCCGAGGGTTACTGTATATTGCAAATTAGGCGATGGGCTGACAACCTGTCACTACAGCAATATACCTACAAATCTATCTTAAATGTAAATAACCCTCAAAACTTAGTCAGATGTGGCGGAACATCCTTTGTTTGGACCGTTTACGATCAGCCTACCCCATTAGGGACAAAGGCGTGAATATATTTATGTATGTATGTAAATTACAATTCAATTGAATGCAATATTTTTTCCAATTCATGTGTTTGCTTTCTTTTATGTATTTTTAGCTCTGACAAAGGATAATTCACTCCCTGGTAGAGAAACACAACTAGAAGAGATACTCTCCTTCATCAGAACCAAGTTACTTGATGGAACCAGTGGGTAAGCTAAAATAAATTTAAAAAACTTCCAATGGAGAAAACTATTCTGTAAAATTTTTCTTCAATATTTTTTGTGTAATTGTTTACTATCACTGTCATCTAGAAATTATCCATAAAAATAATTTAATTTTATATGTTCTTAACTTAAAATAATAATATCATATTTTATAATAAATATTCCCACTCAAAATGACAATCTTTGTAATATCATGTTCTGATTTTTTTATGATGCTTTTGTTAAGGGGCTCTCCTGGGCTAAGTGGCGCACTTATCAGTCAAAAAATATATATTTTAAGCATTATAAATTAGGTAGCCGACCCTGTGAGATACGGGATAAGGCTCAGTGTTCACTGCAGTTACAGATAGCAAAAGTGCTAAAAGTGGCCGTATTTCGCGAATTTTCTATCTGTAACTACAACGAACTATAAGTTGCAACTTTATGAGGTTCTAAATGACCTTCATTGGTTTAACCTCAATCTGATCTACCAGATTTTCGATTGTTTGTGTTTGTGTTTTTGACTGATGAGGGTGTGGCATGCACCGGTGATCCCCTTAATACATTAGTAACATGAGACTTTTCTTATTCCAGTTGCATGTACATATCAGGAGTGCCAGGAACTGGGAAGACGGCCACTGTGTGGTCAGCGCTGCAGACCCTGAAGGAGGAAGGGGATCTGCCCACCTTCCAGCTTGTTGAAGTCAACGGCATGAAGATTGCAGAGCCCAGGCAGGCTTACGTGCAGATCTACAAACAGCTCACTGGTATTTGTATATTTATTTTTAAAATGATAGAAAAACATAGAATGGGCATGCTATTGAAGTCAGCAAAAGGGACTCGAAGGTGTATTGTAATTTAGGCGATGGGCTGACAACCTGTCACTATAGCAATACATATTACAATCTAAAATTGCCCTCAATTTTTGTCAGACGTGGCGAAAGCGCCTTTTACGAGGCGTTAAACGCTCTGCGTGATTTATGTATGTATGTTTTTTTTTTAAATACTAACTACACTTATTAAATACCCGATGGTGTATAACTTCTGTTTCCTAAAAATATGAGAAATAACAAATCAAAAATTCAACCATGCTGGACTGGTAGCGAGAGAAAAACATAGAATGTGCCAGCTGCATTTCCTCCAGGGGATCCGAGGGTTTTAGAATATTGCAATAAAGGCGTGATTATATGTTATGTATGTATGTATGTAAAGATTTAACTGCATACAGGATTTTCGTATCTTTGGAAAACATGCCTTTAGAAAACCGCATCTTTTCTGTTTCCTGCTTTTCCCAGCCACTGATTTTAATAATGATTTTACGTTTGCAGTTTTTAACATGAACTTTATGTTTGCAGGCAAATCTGTAGTGTGGGAGCAAGCTTGTTCCTTGCTGGACAAGAGATTCACCAATCCGGGCCCGCGACGGACGCCTACTGTCTTACTTGTGGATGAGGTAAATCTCATAAATACATTTAAATCACGCCTTTATCCCTAATGGGGTAGGCAGAGCGTAAACGACCTATATAGGTCGTTCCGCCACGTCTGACAAAGTTTCGAGGGTTATTTAAGATAGATTTGTAGGTATATTGCTGTAGTGAGAGGTTGTCAGCCCATCGCCTAAATTACAATATACTGAAACCCTCTGATCCCTTAGTTAGTTTTTACAGCTTGCCCAGGAGGAAATGCAGCTGGCACATTCTATGTTTTTCGCTCGCTCCCAGTCTAGCATGGAAGAAAATAATATTGAACATGGTTTTGCTTTAGGCTTTTCTGGCGATATGAAGATACATTCTTATTATCACGCCTTTATAACTAATGGGGTAGGCAGAGCGTAAACGACCTATATAGGTCGTTCCGCCACGTCTGACAAACTTTCGAGGGTTATTTAAGATAGATTTGTAGGTATATTGCTGCAGTGACAGGTTGTCAACCCATCGCGTATATTGCAATATACTGAAACCCTCGGATCCCTTAGCTGGTTTTTACAGCATGCCCGGGAGGAAATGCAGCTGGCACATTCTATGTTTTTCTCTCGCTTGATTTAATTCCATTTATGAGGCATTTTGATGGCTTTAATTTAGGCTTATGTGACTTTTTTGGCGATATGAATCTTTTGATTATTCTTTGTTAAAAACAACTATCCGTAAATAATGTGACGAAACGTTGCTACTTAACCTACCCAGCTGGACGCCCTCTGCACCCGGCGACAAGACGTCCTCTACAGCATAATGGAGTGGGCGGCGCACAACTCCGCCTTGCTCACCGTCCTCGCCGTCGCCAACACCATGGACCTACCCGAGAGGGCCCTCGCGGCCAGGGTTGCCTCCAGACTGGGCCTTACAAGACTGACCTTCCCTCCATACACACATAGCCAACTGCAAACTATAGTTATGACGCGGTTGAAGGGAAATGTGACTGCGGACGCTGTGCAGCTTATAGCTAGGTAAGCAATCTTTGTTATTTGTTAGCATGGCCCTTGTCTGAGAGAGCCCTCGCGGCCAGGGTTGCCTCCAGACTGGGCCTTACAAGACTGACCTTCCCTCCATACACACATAGCCAACTGCAAACTATAGTTATGACGCGGTTGAAGGGAAATGTGACTGCGGACGCTGTGCAGCTTATAGCTAGGTAAGCAATCTTTGTTATTTGTTAGCATGGCCCTTGTCTGAGAGAGCCCTCGCGGCCAGGGTTGCCTCCAGACTGGGCCTTACAAGACTGACCTTCCCTCCATACACACATAGCCAACTGCAAACTATAGTTATGACGCGGTTGAAGGGAAATGTGACTGCGGACGCTGTGCAGCTTATAGCTAGGTAAGCAATCTTTGTTATTTGTTAGCATGGCCCTTGTCTGAGAGAGCCCTCGCGGCCAGGGTTGCCTCCAGACTGGGCCTTACAAGACTGACCTTCCCTCCATACACACATAGCCAACTGCAAACTATAGTTATGACGCGGTTGAAGGGAAATGTGACTGCGGACGCTGTGCAGCTTATAGCTAGGTAAGCAATCTTTGTTATTTGTTAGCATGGAGTTGTCTGAGAGAGCCCTCGCGGCCAGGGTTGCCTCCAGACTGGGCCTTACAAGACTGACCTTCCCTCCGTACACACATAGCCAACTGCAAACTATAGTTACGACGCGGTTGAAGGGAAATGTGACTGCGGACGCTGTGCAGCTTATAGCTAGGTAAGGAATTTATATTACTTGTTATTGTAACCATGGACTTATCAGAGTAAGCTCTAGCGACCCGAATTACCTTTAAACTCATCCTTACAAGACTCACGTTTCCGCCGTATAGGGGGTTATAAATTCTCTTAATAACGTGAAATCTCGCGCTCCCTGTGTTCACGATATGATTTTAATATACTTGTTCGTTCAAAAGCTTGAAATCTTGGACTCGCTATGTCCACGATATGAATTAATATTCCTCGCCCAATACATCGCTACGCTCGGAATATGAGTGCCTCTTTAGCATAAAATGAATTGTTTACATATATATCTACATACACTCACACACACTCACACACAAACACAAAGTCAACATTACCAATCACACACATACACACTTTTTCTAAAGTATTGTTCCCGTCCTTTTTAAATAATTGTATGTATAAAGTAGAGTTTTTACTCTACTTATTTAAGGTTGTAGCAAAATAATAGAAATTATTCATTTAATTTAATAAAACTTTTCTGTACTTCTGTTTGAAAATGTCAGACTTTGGTATTTTTGTATAATTACTGCCATGATGACAAAGATAACCAGCGTCCTATTGAGATTGGCAACCAAGTTCGGGCCCCTGCGATACAAGCTGTGCTTAGTGCAGGGTCCGCTGTTAAGTGTTGTTGTTTTGTACTAAACTGTTTTTATTTGTAAGTCGAATTGTCATTATTTTTCTTTTTGTACAACTCCTTTTCTGGTAAATAAATATTTTCATTTTCACATTAATGATAAAATAAAAAAAAATAATGTACCTATTATACTTACCT
This sequence comes from Scrobipalpa costella, assembly GCA_949820665.1. Lineage (NCBI taxonomy): Eukaryota > Metazoa > Arthropoda > Insecta > Lepidoptera > Gelechiidae > Scrobipalpa > Scrobipalpa costella. The sequence goes on from OX463312.1 coordinate 13,500,899, forward strand.
AAAATGAATACCATCTGACATGTAAAATATTTTTAAGAATTTATGAAATAAAATCTGAATCTCAATACCGTGAAATTTCAGGAAAGTGGCAGCAGTATCAGGCGACGCCCGCCGCGCCATCGCGCTCTGCTCGCGCGCGCTGGAACTAGCGGGCGCGGGCGGCGCCGGGCTCGCGCAGGTGCAGCAAGCGCTGGCGGAGGCAGCGTCGGGCGCCGCCGTGCGCGCCATACAGAGCGCCGCGCCTGCTGAGCGGCTCATGCTGCGAGCCATCGCCGCTGAGGTCAGTATCGATTTAAATTAAAATTGTCACCGCTAGTAAATCTGGCAACCCTGATCTAAATTATCAACACCCGCCAGTAAAACTAGCAACCCCACCGCCAGTAAATGTGGCGGCCTTAACCTAAATTGTCAATATTATTTCCAGGTGGAGCGCACAGGTTCAGACGAGACGACAATCTCCCGCGCGCTCGTCACCGCCGCCGCCATCGTGGCTCTAGACGGGAGGCCTTACAAGTCAGCCGCGCAGATAAGAGCGCCCACACACGAGCAAGCGCTGGCCATATGCGCCCGGCTGGCCGCTAGTCGGTTGTTACTGCTGGAGCCGAAGCCTGCTGAGCCGAGGCTGTTGTTGAACGTCAGTGTGGATGACGTGCATTACGCCACTAGACAGATCACTGTTTAGAGCGCCCACACACGGGCAAGCGCTGGCTATATGCGCCCGGCTGGCTGCTAGTCGGTTGTTACTGCTGGAGCCGAAGCCTGCTGAGCCGAGGCTGTTGTTGAACGTCAGTGTGGATGACGTGCATTACGCCACTAGACAGATCACTGTTTAGAGCGCCCACACACGGGCAAGCGCTGGCTATATGCGCCCGGCTGGCTGCTAGTCGGTTGTTACTGCTGGAGCCGAAGCCTGCTGAGCCGAGGCTGTTGTTGAACGTCAGTGTGGATGACGTGCATTACGCCACTAGACAGATCACTGTTTAGAGCGCCCACACACGAGCAGGCGCTGGCTATATGCGCCCGGCTGGCCGCTAGTCGGTTGTTACTGCTGGAGCCGAAGCCTGCTGAGCCGAGGCTGTTGTTGAACGTCAGTGTGGATGACGTGCATTACGCCACTAGACAGATCACTGTTTAGAGCGCCCACACACGAGCAGGCGCTGGCTATATGCGCCCGGCTGGCCGCTAGTCGGTTGTTACTGCTGGAGCCGAAGCCTGCTGAGCCGAGGCTGTTGTTGAACGTCAGTGTGGATGACGTGCATTACGCCACTAGACAGATCACTGTTTAGAGCGCCCACACACGAGCAGGCGCTGGCTATATGCGCCCGGCTGGCCGCTAGTCGGTTGTTACTGCTGGAGCCGAAGCCTGCTGAGCCGAGGCTGTTGTTGAACGTCAGTGTGGATGACGTGCATTACGCCACTAGACAGATCACTGTTTAGAGCGCCCACACACGAGCAGGCGCTGGCTATATGCGCCCGGCTGGCCGCTAGTCGGTTGTTACTGCTGGAGCCGAAGCCTGCTGAGCCGAGGCTGTTGTTGAACGTCAGTGTGGATGACGTGCATTACGCCACTAGACAGATCACTGTTTAGAGCGCCCACACATGAGCAGGCGCTGGCTATATGCGCCCGGCTGGCCGCTAGTCGGTTGTTACTGCTGGAGCCGAAGCCTGCTGAGCCGAGGCTGTTGTTGAACGTCAGTGTGGATGACGTGCATTACGCCACTAGACAGATCACTGTTTAGAGCGCCCACACACGAGCAAGCGCTGGCTATATGCGCCCGGCTGGCCGCTAGTCGGTTGTTACTGCTGGAGCCGAAGCCTGCTGAGCCGAGGCTGTTGTTGAACGTCAGTGTGGATGACGTGCATTACGCCACTAGACAGATCACTGTTTAGAACGCCCACACACGAGCAGGCGCTGGCTATATGCGCCCGGCTGGCCGCTAGTCGGTTGTTACTGCTGGAGCCGAAGCCTGCTGAGCCGAGGCTGTTGTTGAACGTCAGTGTGGATGACGTGCATTACGCCACTAAACAGATCACTGTTTAGAACGCCCACACACGAGCAGGCGCTGGCTATATGCGCCCGGCTGGCCGCTAGTCGGTTGTTACTGCTGGAGCCGAAGCCTGCTGAGCCGAGGCTGTTGTTGAACGTCAGTGTGGATGACGTGCATTACGCCACTAGACAGATCACTGTTTAGAGCGCCCACACACGAGCAGGCGCTGGCTATATGCGCCCGGCTGGCCGCTAGTCGGTTGTTACTGCTGGAGCCGAAGCCTGCTGAGCCGAGGCTGTTGTTGAACGTCAGTGTGGATGACGTGCATTACGCCACTAGACAGATCACTGTTTAGAGCGCCCACACACGAGCAAGCGCTGGCCATATGCGCCCGGCTGGCCGCTAGTCGGTTGTTACTGCTGGAGCCGAAGCCTGCTGAGCCGAGGCTGTTGTTGAACGTCAGTGTGGATGACGTGCATTACGCCACTAGACAGATCACTGTTTAGAGCGCCCACACACGAGCAGGCGCTGGCTATATGCGCCCGGCTGGCCGCTAGTCGGTTGTTACTGCTGGAGCCGAAGCCTGCTGAGCCGAGGCTGTTGTTGAACGTCAGTGTGGATGACGTGCATTACGCCACTAGACAGATCACTGTTTAGAGCGCCCACACACGAGCAGGCGCTGGCTATATGCGCCCGGCTGGCCGCTAGTCGGTTGTTACTGCAGGAGCCGAAGCCTGCTGAGCCGAGGCTGTTGTTGAACGTCAGTGTGGATGACGTGCATTACGCCACTAGACAGATCACTGTTTAGAGCGCCCACACACGAGCAGGCGCTGGCTATATGCGCCCGGCTGGCCGCTTGTCTCTTGTTAACTTGTAATTATATATAATTAGATAGGTAGGTTAATTAAATTGAATAACATTCTTCGAAAACATGGCATAGAATAGCAAAAATCAACGCAACGCAGCAGCTGGGCCGCTTGTTATTCAAATGATTCACGAAAAATATATATGAAACTTATTGTAATCATGAATTTAGAAGATAGTCTCTTGTTTTTAGTATTTTAATTTAATGGCCTTAGCTATAAATAGTTTTAAATTGACTGATCTTGTTATAGGTTAAAGTTCTTTGATTAAATTAAGAATTCCTTACATTGGTCTTTCATTTTCCTAGTAATAAAATAAACATAGATTTCTTGTCCAACTAATTTACGCATCTCCTGCTTGTAGAATCTTGATGAGGGCGTCTACGTTGTCTTCTCTTACGGCTTTCCTACTTGCTGCTACAACCGCCTTGCTATATTTTCCCACTAGAAAGAAAAAGTTTGTGATAAAAGGAAAATATTATAAAAGTTTTGAAGTTAGTATCAAATATTTTTAGCGCTACGGTTTGTAAAACACGTTTTAAGTTTCTTTACTTCACATGCAATATAATCGATAACAAACCACTTTACAAAACTGAATAATATATATTTTTTTCCACCTAAATTTTTTGTGCTTTGGTTTAGAGAGCAAGTTTGGGAAATTCAATTTGTTATGATGAGTACAATGTGGTTTATAGGAACTTAGTACTTTGTTTATCACCTGTATAAAAAAAATATTTAATATCTACATCTTCCCAGCTGTGGCACCAAATTGGCTAATAATAATACCTGTTGGCTTCGCCCCCACGCACGCCTTCCAAAAGTCTGGGACTATCCCATCCCGAGATATGGTGGAACACATATAATAATTATAATATTTACCTCTCAGCCTGGCCGCTTGTTGCAGAACCTTATGTAAGCTCTTGAGCGAAGCAACAGCTTGCTCCTGAGTGGCTCGGCGGATGTGGCAACCCGTTAGGAGTTCCTCATTTAACATCACCACCTCTTTGTAACGGTTTACCATTTCTTTCCTAAAAAATAAAAATTGTTTAGTATCTGCGAAATACTAAAAATAAATAGTAAATATATATATTTATCGTACAAATCATAAGTAGCCGCATCTTGAGCTGCAGGAAGTAAAGCAGTGATCAACTGTGCTCTTTCAGCAGTTTCTGCAGCCAGTCGGGACCTCATCTCCCCCAGTTGAGAAGCGTTTTCCATTTCCACTCGCAGCTTTTTCTCAGCCTCCGGAAACTGGGCGACTGACTAAAATCAAAAGAGATTTTATTCGTAAAATGCAGCCCACATTTCCTAAACAAACTTTTCAAATAACCGCGCTATAATATCGACGAGCAAAAATTGTTTTGTCTATGGTTTGATAGTTACCCCTCAATCATAAATTACCGAAACTTCTCGATTATGTTAAATCGATGACCATGACTACATCTCTGAACAATATGGCGTCGCGTCATTCGTCCGTCACCGGCGTGGGGCCTGTCAAATTTGTGAAAAGCTAGCGGTTTTGCTTCATTTTTCCTCAAATTTCTTCAATTAAAAGCACAAAAATGGTTGAACATAACGACGTAGAGTTATCTGAAGCAGAGGCGGAACAGTACGACCGACAAATCCGTTTGTGGGGGTTAGAATCTCAGAAAAGATTACGAGCATCTAAAGTTCTGCTCATCGGGCTCGGTGGTCTTGGTGCAGAGATCGCTAAGAACATAATTCTGTCTGGAGTAAAGAGTATGTGTTTGCTTGACAACGAGAAACTAACAGAAATCGATCTATACTCTCAGTTTTTGGCGCCACCGGACAAGATTGGTGAGAACCGGGCAGAAGTATCGCTACAGCGAGCGAGGGCGCTAAATCCCATGGTGGACATTTCTTCTGAAACTAAAGGCGTAGACGAGCTCCCAGACAGCTACTTTGCACAATACGACATCGTAGTTGCCACAGGGCTGAAGCAGGAGCAATTGGAACGCATCAACAACATTTGCCGCGACAACAACAAGAAATTCCTTTGTGGTGATGTTTGGGGCATGTTTGGCTACATGTTTGCCGATCTTATTGACCACGAATACTCCGAAGAGATAGTCCAACACAAAGCTGTTAAACGAGGACCGGATGATACGGAGAAAAATGCAAGAGAAACTGTTTCAATCACCGTCAAACGCCGCGCTATTTACGTTCCGTTGCAAAACGCTCTGTCAGCTGATTGGTCGAAGCCGGAACTACGCTCACGGCTGAGGCGCGGCGACCCTTCCTACTTTGTCATGAAGGTATTATCACGCTTCAGAGATGAATACAACCGCAACCCAGACCCATCTAAAAGGAAAGCCGACACTGAAATACTCCTCAAAATGCGTAACGAAGTTGTCAAAGAGTTTAACCTACCAGCTAGTTTTGTCAGCGATGCTCTGCTTGCTGATGTCTTCGGTACAGTGGCTGGTGCAGCTGCGGTAGTGGGTGGAGTCATCGGTCAGGAGGTTGTAAAAGCTGTGAGTCAGCGAGAGCCTCCCCATAACAACATGTTCTTCTTCAACCCGGTCAAATGTGTAGGATTCGTAGAATTGTATGGTCAGTGATTTAAGTATAAGAGTATTTGTTTAAGATTAATTATTATTTAAGTAAAGTTTTAAGTTCTAACTAATCTTGTAATTTCTGTTCACCCTTATTATAAGAATACTTACTTGAAGATCAGTCAAGTTGAGATAAACAGCCAAACTTTGAATCAAATCCCCAGCCAATCTAATATCCGGAGTGGAAATCTTCACTTGCCCATCGGCTGCAAAATCCATGTCCAATCTTGACTTGTCCCTCAAGCAGATGAATCCAAGATGCAGTTCCTTTGCATCATTAGCTTCTAATTCCACTTCATCTTCTAGGAGGAAATTCTGGTTGACCCAAATACAAATTCTCTGTACCCTCTCAGTGATACGGAAAATAACATGGCTATCACACTCGGTTTTTGTGAGGCTAGGTGGTACTAAAGTGTACATGGAGAATCTTGGTAGCTGTTTGGTAAGCTCAAAGATGTGGAACTGTTCACTATCAACATAACCAACTAAAGCCTGAAAAAAAGAAGCTTTTTTAATATTATGTAAAATATTTTATTAACCTACTCATTAAGAAAGCAACCAGATCAAGGCAGATTTGACTCAACACAATGGCACTGCTCGCACTGTCAGTATTATTGCAAGATCTGTGTCCTTGAGTATGGACCACCCAGGAAAAAAAGAACTGTCATAGAGAAAAACAGATAAAGAATAAGAGGTCTTTTTATTCTGGTTAGTCCATACTCAAGGTCATGACTAGCGATAATACTGACAGTGGAAACAGTGCCAATAAGTTTATAGCAATAGAAAGTTTTATTGTTGAAAAACAGCATCTTCTTGGTCTACCTTAATATGAACATCCACAACCACATCTCTAGGCGGGCGCAGCAGCACATGAAGCAGGGACTTCAACTGGTTGGCTGGAGGGTGCCTCGCGAGCGTCTCGCCCGTCTCGAAGACTCCCTCTGCTAGCACTAGGGCTGCGCGAACTATTGTCTCGTTATTCGTTGATATGGCGAGGCCTAGGCAACCCTACAATGTAAGATTACCATGACCATAGATCAGTTCACCTAATAACTGCCTCCGTGGTCTAGTGGCTAGTGCCATGGACTTCCGATCCGGAGGTCCTGGGTTCGATTCCCAGGGGGGAAACACAAAGTTGATATTTGAGAATTTATCAAATTGTGAAATGAATGTGAATTTTCCCCAGTTTGGTTAGGACCTTGCAAGCTGAATCACCTGATTGTCCGAAAAGAAAAAGATTTCGTGCGTCGGTCCCGGTCGCTGTCTTTGATAGTGGTCGTTACTTGAAACCATGTCAGAGGCCTGATAGTTGTGTTATTAGGCGGTTTAAAAAAAACTCTGACACCAGGATTCATCGGGTCGATAGACTCGATTACCACTCGACAGAAGAAGTTCACCTAATGATGAGGAACAACTTTACCCAACATAACATATGAAAATAAGGTGTGAAAAAATTATTGGACTTCCCAGATCAGTTCAGACACCAATTTTATAATATTTTTCATTACATTCCATATGTCTTGGAAAAAGTTGTTCACAGAAAATACACCAACAAGTTAACAGAGAATGTTCCTCTAAAAAGATCCATTATTTAGAAAAAGAATGAAAATCGTTCCTTATTCCTTTCACATGTACAAGACGCATATTCCATGTAGTTCATGAAAATTAAAAATAGATGTCACTGTAGGTACAGGATGTCAGGAATTATACGTCTGTGGTCAGGAATAATAAGATATAAGGTGTGAATGAATTCTATATTGTAACCCTTTATGGTTCATTAGCTACTCTTTGATTGTAACTCTCATCCCGTGACTCCAGCACACCAAAACTTACCCCCGCGGGGCAGAGAGGAGAAGGGTTTCTCTAACATTCCCCTTCCCTTCTGCTCAGAGGGGATATGTTTCGTGTTATCTTTCAGAGCAGGAGTCATGGCTTTAAATATCTGAAGCAAAGTGAGTGATGTGAATAATACTCGGGCAGGAAGAAAAGTGTTTCAGTTAGTAGTGCATAGGAGCCAGTGGTAGAAAGAAAGTGTTGTGCCGCGCTCAGGATCAGGGCCATGGTTTTATATAGTACGAATTGGTGCCGTCACCAGGATCACCTTCAGGATTGGTACGTTAGTATTCATAGTACTCTTGTTTTCATTTGTTCTCATTTCCTGTTGTTTGTTTTCTAATTTTTATATGCAATAAAGAACATATCTATCTATCATCGCTTTTCACATACCTCGTCCGACAATGGAGTAACGGCCACCTGTAGTCTCGTGTTAGTTGGCATAGCAGTTGTGGGGCGCTCTTCAATGCTAATGTTAGCATTACTAGCGTTGGCCTCGTAGTGTTGCAGTTCCACCACCAAAGCCTGCTTCCGATTGAACAGCTCAGTGATGGCCAGGCGATCCTCTTCAGATGGCATCTTCTTGGCGGCATTGAACCCTGATGCTTCTTGGTTTGGAGAGTAGCCGAGGACTAGGGAAATTTCAAAAGCACGCATCAATGTAATATAAAGTATTTTTGTGCACTTGTATTTCCACTGAAGAAGCGCGGACAATAAGTTGCTAGCAATCTTCTCTAATGTTTAGCCAGCACTTACCTTCACCTCTATCGCTGACGCAGACCAAATCCGGAGCCCCAACAGATCGGTAGTCTGAGAGCAACATGGCGGCCGCACCAGTTCTCATCTGGACGCGGCGGATGACACGCCCTGAAGCCCCGTCGCGCCAATCCACGCGGCCGTTTTCCCAGCAACATGCAAGGGTCTCGTTCGTCCATTGAAGGGATATCGCATTTTGCTTCGACTGAGGAATAAACATATTTCAAGAAACCTATAAGTAACATACTCGTACATAAGGAAGATTAGTTATTTATTTTTCGTGCGGAAAAAGAGTTCTCTTAAGAGTGTATTCAACAAAACCCGAGAACTAATTTCAATGGCTGTTGGTGTCTGTACTTTATGGTGAGATCAGCTAACCTGACTAATTTAATTACTGCCACTACTGATCTATACTGTAGATAGAATCCCCATTCATACCTTAACCCTCCAAAGACGTGTGCTCTCCTCATACAGACCGATGGTGCCGTTAGCGAGTGCATACGCGAACCTCACTTCAGTAACTGGAGACAAGCACAGCACGGGGCCAGTCTCCGGTAGCTCTGCTATGAACTGATTGTTCTTCAGGACGCGAATGTATGAATCTTCACAGCCGATCAACAGCTAGGGACAAAGCGCATTTTTTTAGGTAGTTCCTACGTGATCTGTGGTGATCTAAAGTAAGTACCTATTTATTCTGATCGGAAAAGAAACAAACCTCATTCTCCCCATCCTTATCGAAGTCGAACACGAGCATGCAGCACACCTTTCCACTGACGACGTTCCAAAAGACCTCGTTCCCTTCGCAGTTGAGACCCTGTACGGAAGAGTTGCCGCCCACAAGTGCCAGCGTCTCGCGCGACTTGCCGAAACTACCGGCAATGATCACGTTCACACCGTCCGGCGCCTCTTTGAAGAACAGATCCGTGTTGTCGTGGACGTCGTACGCTGAAATTAAGCTTAGGTTTAGAATACCTGGGCGATTGCGAGAGGAGGAATTAGGAACGTACGTGACCATAAAAATGCGTAGTGAACAAAGCTTAAAAAAGCCGTTTACACTTTGCCTGTCACGTAAGGGATACATGCGTGATTCTGTATTAAAGGTTTGCTATTAAAATAATAACAGGCGTGTAAACCTGCAAATAAATTACCTAATATTTGCGTAGGAGAGCCGATGAGCAGCATGTCTCTAGCCACGTCAGGCTTGAGCTGCCCAGCGGCCAGGGCGACCACCGCCTGGCTCAAGTTCAGCTCGGACACCTCACCGTGTGCCTGGGACCGCTGCGCGCGACCTGCCGCTACTGCTCCATGAGGATGGTGGATTATTATCTGAATAAGAGATCCTTAAGTTTAGTTTAGCTGATGATTGTGATGTATTCCTATGTCTGTAACAAGATTGATGGTGTAGGTAGGATGGGATAGCTCTGCCTGTGTGGTACATTTGTTTATTCGAAGTTTTTACGGTGAAAGGAAACATCGTGAAGTAACTTGCAGGCACACTTCTGTGAAGAAATGATGCGTGATAAGTCGACCAAACTACTGGGGCCACCGAATTGATTAAAGGCCCGATTGCTCTAAGCTCACGCCGCCCCTCGGTGGGGGCTTGTATTAAGCTGATGATGACTAAATCTGTGTATGTTGGCAGATATATATTTAAATATTCATACTTTGTCGTAGCCAGCGCAAGCTGTGAGGCAAGGGTGCGTGCCATCGTATTTGGCGATGATCACGATCCCGGGAGTGACCTTGTGGTTCAACTCCAACTTAAACACTGGCTGCGTCGTCGACACCTGCATCGCTGAATAGATTTCTGATACCGAGGAGTGTTTTGTTTGGATAACTTTTATTTACGAGTGTTAATTGCCATGGTAACGTATGCCTATTCGGCTAACAACATTAGACCTAATCTTGTATCATTTTAATAGAATTTATGCTCTCGATTTTAACTAAAGTTTTTGTATTTTGTTTGACTAGAATATCATCATCTCCCTATGTTTATTTAATTACTAGCAACCCGCCCCGGCTTCGCACGGAAGTTATCAGTGTTTCTCTACTACATATATTATGCATGTATTCAACATATAAACCTTCCTCTTGAATCACGCTATCCATTAAAAGAATTTACCGCATCAAAATTTGTTGCGTAATTTTAAAGATTTATTCATACATAGGGATATAGGGACAGAGAAAGCGACTTTGTTTTATACTATGTAGTGAGTGATTTTAATAAGATCACTCGTATCGTTATTATTAATCGATTAGAAAATACGATACTCCAATCGATTTTGATAGCGGTCAAACCGTCACATTATACAAAATTACCACATCACTAAAAGTGCGTTCAAAAATCTTTAGTAAATTTACATGAGACATAAAAAGAATTTATCTTTGGAAGCTATGAGGAGCATGATTAATTTAGGTAATCAATAATTATTTAATACCAATGAACAATTATTGAAAGGTACTGTTTTAAAATATATGAATAAAATACTGACCTTATCAGATAAATAGTAAAGAGTTTTAAAAATTATTATTCTTCGAGATAACACGTATATTTGATGTTAAAAACGCAGCTGTCATAAATGTCACAACAAAATTTTTGACGAAGACGTCCACAAGTTTTTTTCTGGCATTTTATTTTACGTATTGGACAGATAAATACCATTTCAGTAACTATTTGGATTATAAAAATTAAACTTAAACGTGCTATGGTGCTCTTGAATTTACCAGCGTCCAAATGGGTAGTGAATTAGACTTGAAAACTGCTGAAACCAGGTAGGAAAGATAATATTTTTGGTCACGCTAAATGTTGAATTATTTTTGTATTATTGCGCAATTGCTCCATTTATTCGCATCATGTTCCGTTTATCTGTAGCTTATTAATCACATTTACTCTTAATACACATTTTTTGCATTTGTAGGTGCGATTCTATCATCATTGTCCTAAGTCGCAGTTTGGTATGCCCTGGCTCCACGTACTGTCGTATTGTTTCTGGCCGCAGTATGTCTTGCCATTCATTTATCATGTCATTGTCGGCTTCCTGAGGTAATTTTATAGTACAGTACCAAGTAATTTAAGCCACACATACATTTTTCATTTCTTTATGTTTCATCTAAAACCTCAAAAAACAACTGCAATAACTCTTATTAATCTCATGATAGTGAACAATTTTCCCTAAAGAACAAACTGAGAAATCATAATATATTTTTATACATACATACATACATAAATCACGCCTTTATCCCTTACGGGGTAGGCAGAGCGTTTAATGCCTCGTAAAAGGCGCTTTCGCCACGTCTGACAAAAATTGAGGGCAATTTTAGATTGTAATATGTATTGCTTTAGTGACAGGTTGTCAGCCCATCACCTAAATTGCATTATACTGGAACCCTATTTTTATAGTAGAATAGAATTTATTTGCATATAGTAAGTAGGATCTGTTCAACTATTCACTGCCAAAAACATCTTTTAAAAATATGGACTTGTTCATTTGGGAAAACCTTTTAGTTTTCTAAGTTAATTCCACAGATGTTGTTTATAAATATGTAGGAATTTATAAATTGTACCTATATAATTTCAATATTTGATTATGCCAAAGGTTTTAAATATGTTTTATTGCAATTAGAATTTCAGTATAATGTACAAAAAAACATTATATTACATATTTCATAATGCCTATTTTTATACTATTACAGATTTTCTTAGTTGCCAATACCAATGGGATATAACAAGCAAGTTTAAGAATTTCTTGTAACAAAGCATCTGATTTTGCATGAGTTTAAAAAAAATATGCATGTTATGATTTCATACAACGAAAAAATAATTGTTCTATACATTATTGAAAGTTTAGTTCATTTATACTCTACACCAGTACAATACAGTATTTAGAAATTAAAAAAACATTCCTTACAATATGTCAAATAAGAATTTTCTATTGGAATGTTAGCATATTAACTTTACATCAATACTTAACATGTTGGCTGCCAGCTATTAAAAAAAAACAATACTTTGGCCCATGACTCCACTGATCTCAGTGGTGATGCTCATGGCAGTCAACATGTTAAAACCTGTGTTGTATTTTGCAATAAGTCTGCATTTCAACAGTTGTGTTGTTTCATTTTTGCAGCATAGTTAACAGGACATGGATTGGAACTATCTTTTCCACAATATGGAAGTAAGATCTATTCCATGATATAAATGAAACAATGCTTTCATTCTTTTATAGTTCTTTTGCTATGTGTCTGTGATCTTTATTAATTTATTTCTGACTTGAATTTTTGATTGAAAATCGAAATTATAAATAAAAGTTACAGAATGTCTTGCAAGGATATCCTAAAATTAAATTAAAACTTCTGTATGTTATTATAAGGGAAGCAATCATTTGCAAAACATTTTATAACAAGAACTAATATCTGGTAGATCACTCAGATTAGCAATTTCACAGGATATGTTAGACAGCCTGACAAATATTCAAGATTTCAGATCATCTTCCTGGAGACGAAACCAGTGAAATACTGTTCATCATCCTTAGAAATGAGAAAAATATTCCTTTCAATTCAAAATGGTTTCCTAAACTGCTACTACACACTACATAGAAAGTTGTAACATTTTCTCATATTCTTCAAAGATTCGCACTATTTAGAAATATGGTCTGATCTCATGGTTTCAGTATTTGTGATACTGTCAAATACAACCTACTATTAAATTATGTATCTCTTCAGTCCTAGCTATGTTTTTGTTGCCTTATAGTACTTGTGTAACTGTTTTCATGATTGTGTGTTTATGTGGTAACATTATTAAAATGGCATTCTTCATTATGATGAGATGAATCTTGATGAATGGAATTTTTATTAATATTTTTTTATTATTGTAGTTACACTGGTGGATGGTTCAGCTGGACGAAACAGTCGGATGCGATGCTACGCTGCGTTGAGAAGAAAATATTATCATGTAAGTACCTATATAAACAATACTTCTTAAGCCGTGACTCCAGCGCGCAAAGAAACATGAAACATACCCCCGCGGAGTAAAGAGGTGAAGGGAAATGTTTGAGAAACCCTTCCCCTCTGCCCCGCGGGGGTATGTTTCGTGTTTTGTTTATGTGCTGGAGACTGCTTTACAATACATTATTTTTTTATTGGCCTGCCTCGATGTGATGATATGATGTGGCCTTATTAAATAAAAGGGCTAGAGACAATACACTTAAGAAGGTTAAAGTAGCTATTGATCTGTATAGGAATAACCCCTCACACGAAACCATAATGGTAGAAACAAAAAAAAATATGTAAAGTTTTTTTTCGTAATACTACCAACAATGTGAAGTCACAAAATGCATTTCAAATAATTTTATAAATTATTGTTGTTATCAAATATGGCTGACGTCGAATCCGGAAAGTACTTTTCGATAACTTTTCAAAAAAAGGCCATCAACATCACTAATTTAGGGTTGACGATAAAATAAACGATTTAGTAATAAAATTTTACGTGCAATTATTTTTCACAGTGGCGTTGGGATTGCGAGATTAAACCACTTGTTTTTTCAATATGGCTCGAATTTGATTGAATCCAATTAATTAAAAATAAATAAAAAGTTAAAAATATCTTTATTTCAAAAAAGTACAAACGCACAATGATTACGGGGCTTTCCAGTAAGTAATTAGGAAGTACTTGTAGTGGGAATGCTCCGCTCTTCCAATGTAACTTTTATATTAGTTACGTAAAACTTAGATTTAAGATTGCAAAGACAAGAAAGTAAAGAAAAGTAGCAGTAGTTAGTATTTGTGCTAACAAAAGTGGATGTGCATGAAAAGTGTAAAGTGTTAATGCTTAGTGTATGGTCGGAAATAGATGACAGTTTAACAGCCGAGTGTAGTAATTTAAATCACCTTAATGCCATACGGAAAGTTAAGAAAGATTGCCTTGCGATCAGAGATAGTATTATTACGCCTTTATCCCTTTAACACAATATCCACAGTTGGGTGAGTTACTAACCAGGACTCTAGAGACAGGTCAGTTAAGAGACCAGCTCCGTCCCACATGCCCTACAGTCAAACCTTGGGATCGGTAAAAATACGAGGTAAGAAAGAGAGGGTAAATCATACTTAGTCATATGATCAGCTCAGATTGTTCTTTTTATGAGATTCTCAACGACGATTTGGACTTCAGCCATTCAGTTATAGCGCGTTTACATTTATAAGATTTCATAGGGTATATTTGAACCTCACGATTTACTTTGTATACATGGGTAGGGAGCCTGAGAAGCAAATTGCATTGCAGCTAATGCAAGCCTGGTAGGGTGGGAGGGAGCCACAATATAATTTCTTCTTTTATTTTGTACAGATTCCTTGAAAGACAATGTTATGTGCAACGCCATGATCAAATCACTACATAGTATAAAACAAAGTCGCTTTCTCTGACCCTATATCCCTATGTATGCATACATCTTTAAAACTACGCACCGGATTTTGATGCGGTTTCTTTTAATGGATAGAGTGTTTCAACAGGAAGGTTTATATATATATATATATATATATATAATAATACTTGCATAATATTGTGGGGAAACAATGATAATTTCCGTGCGAAGCCGGGGCGGGCCGCTAGTTAATTATATAGAGTTTTCTAACGGGAGGTAAGTAAAAAAGCGTGTAAAGACTAATAGTCGGATACCTGTAAGGTTTGAAGAACATCACCTTTAGAAGAGACCTTTCTGCTCGTTCGAGATCTAACATGTTTGTTTTGTGGGCTCCTCCCCACACCGGAATACAGTATGTAACAACTGATTAAGATAACGGAATATAGATATTCTTAAGTAGTTCCCTATCCATAACATGTCTTTTTTTTGTAGCTTATAAATCGTCCCACTGCTGGGCAAAGGCCTCCCCTTTATCTCCCCAGATGCTTTTTGCGCACAATGGCTGACAGAGGAAGCAAACAGAGAACAGGTCTTAATGTTTTAAAAATATATGTCAATTTCTCACTCGATTCATGGACATTTCAATGTGACTTTGCCAGCTTTAATAGTAAAGATATGTAAAGCTAAAGGATATCAATTTACGTCTTCAGATTATGCTATCATATTAAATTTTATTGCAATTCTTATCAATTGACAACCCTAGGGCTCATGTCCTTAATGAATCAACTGCGCGCAAAAATCGGCAATGAACTGTTTAAGTTGTTTAATCTTTTGTTATCTTAGCCGATATTACACGACGATATTATGAATAATAAGAGACGAAAAGTGAGATAGCTATGACCGTCTTGATGAAGTAATGATAATAATTATGATAAGAGTCAAAGTACAGTAGTCCTTTATCAAAACAGTCCTATGGAAACCTCTGGCTATAGGTGTAATTTCTTTATTTATCCCTTAGGCGACTAACGACACACATATGGAAAGATTCTTCCATGCTGGACTGGGAGCGATAGAAAAACATACAATATGCCTACCCCTTAGGGATAAAGGCGTGATTTTATGTATTTCTGTGCCAGCTGCATCTCTTCCCGGACACTCTGTAACAACCAGCTAAGGGTTTCGAGGGATCCAATGTTTTGTAATTTAGGCGATGGGCTGACAACCTGTTACTATAGATTGCTATACAACCTGTTACTATGTATTGACATATTATCTATCTAAACCCTCAATACTTGTCAGACGTGGCGAAATTACCTCTGTTTAGGACGCTCTGCTTACCCCATAAGTGATAAAGGCGTGATTTATAAATGTATGTATGTATGTATATAGGAAGATATTGCTTCTACAACCTCAGGAAGAGTTGTAGTAATGATATTTTAAATCACACAACAACATGACCATGACTTGCTTCTTTTAGTCAAACAATGGCCTTGGTCGTTCGAAGGTCATCGCAATCTTGATAATCACCGCACCGATATAGGTAACTGAGTCATCAAAAAATAAATTTATTCAAGTACAGAAACATTTACAATACAGACTAATAAAATAAAAACAACAACAATAAAAAAACAAAACTTAACAATTATCGAAGAGCTCGCCCCGCATCGCACCCGGTGGAAACGTGCTCATAACGCTGGCCGCGTTTCCACGCTGGATGGCCAGCGATATATGTTGCATCAGGAATGAAATACACGTAGGAAGATCAAAGATCGCTCGTATACTATATACTGGTAAATTTTATACAGAACATGATGTTCTGTGATGCAATATATCTTCCAGCTTTTAAGCTGTAATGGATTAAGGAAATGAGGATTTCTGTTTACACAGATTCTTATTTGTACATACTTACATATAATCACGCCTTTTTCTCTAATAGGGTATGCAGAGCGGAAACGGCCTAAACAAAGGTCGTTCCGCCATGTGTGACAAAGTGACGAGGTTATTTAGAATAGATTTGTGGGTATATTGCTGTAGTGACAGGGTGTCAGCCAATCACCTAAATTACAATATACTGAAACCCTCGGATCCCTTAGCTGGTTTTTACAGCATGCCCGGGAGGAAATGCAGCAGAAATGTTTTTCTCTCGCTCCCAAGTCAGCATGGAAGACTTATTTGTAATATGGAAATAATAGGGCTATCCTTATTCCTTTAGCATTGTTCGGTGATGAACATAAAAATATTACGGCGGGTGTTCGTATACAAGACACTACACCGTGGGCGTGACCTTTGCCCTAAAGTGGTTATTAGACGTCTAGTTTGAGTAAATTACAGACTATTTTAACTTCATCCTGATTCTATTACCATGACTGGTTTATAGATTTAACTTAATTTAATTTATTTATTCAATCACAGACAGTTGTGCGAAATAACATAAGATAGCTTATAAAAATATTTTTATTTGTTGTGCTTTTTAATATAAGGTTGATGTAAATGCGAAGCTGTCGAAGTAGTGTACGTACTACAACTTACTAATACCTGATTCCTTATTTATTTAACAATTTATTGCACACTAAAACAGCATAAAAACAGGACATAAAAAAACAAAGATACTGCTTATCTCTAAAAATAAATTTCTTACAGCAGACATACAGAAATTATAATTTTTAATGATACGCGGATAAAACGTGCTCAAAATTAAAACGAATAATACCTACTACTGCAAAATTCTTAAATAATGTATATCGACTACATAAATGTAGAAAGATCCTGGTATTGCGGCTTATTATGTGTATTGAAGTACAAGTCTGCCGATGGAGAGTCCACAAGCAAAGTTGTAAAACCTCTTTTTGATGTGAATAGTATTGTTTTAATGTATCATGACCTTACCAACAGATCTAAAAACAGCCTACAAGCGGTTCTACGTGGACATCGGCTCCGTGGTGGGGCAAAGCGACAAGATATGGACGATCTCTTTGAACGACGAGTCCCCCAAGACGCCCCTGGTGATGCTGCACGGGATGGGCGCGGGGCTGGCGCTCTGGTGCCCTAATCTGGACGCGTTCGCAGCCACCAGGCCGGTGTACGCCATTGATTTGCTAGGTAAGGGCTACTGATATGGACGATCTCCCTGAACTACTGTGTCACTGAAGACGCTGATCTCATGAGATGACAGTGAAAAGACAGAATATGGACTTATAGCATAACATAACAATACTTTATTGCACGTAAGAATACAAATCATACAACACAACAGATAACAACAAAAGACAAGTACAACATAGGCGGCCTTATTGCTAAGGTAGCAATTTCTTATGTAATTCAGTTGTGTCTATACACTACTACCTTTCAAAATGGTATGATGTCTCATAATGATGAACATGCTAAAGTATTTTCTATTGATAATCCTTTATACTAAACTTCAGATCACCTTTTATTTATAATTGGATGAAGCCGATAAGATAGATAAATACCACCTATTAGGACATATCAGCTTATCTTGGCAGTCTTATTACTACAATTGCATCCGTGTTCGCGATTCTCGTGTTTTGTTTCCGCATTAATGTTGGCTGATTTAGAACGAAACTCAACGTATCATACAGATGTGCACTTTTGTAAGATGAGGTTTTTCTGAAATTTTAATGGAATGTAATTAAATCCGACTAATTGGAAGACATATACTCTATAATAGAAAATCCTGGCAAAGACTAAATGGAGTAAATGTAACCTAAATATGAATTGGAATCACGCCAGAATCCTACTGCCAAATATGTCAGAAGGCAATGCCCTTTCGTTTGAATAATAGGGTGTTATGTAACAAAATTTAAAAGGTAACTTATCCTTTAAAACTGTAACTACTTATCAATTTATAACGTCGCCATTACACAATTTATATGTGTGTTTTTTCTGGTCCAATGGAAATTTCACAAAAATCTCAAAAACTGGATTTTTTATTTTAAAATTGGCACACCCTGTATATACACTATATCATAGTATAAAACAAAGTCGCTTTCTCTGTCCCTATATCCCTATGTATGCATAAATCTTTAATACTTCGCAACGGATTTTGATGCGGTTTCTTTTAATGGATAGTGTTTCAAGAGGAAAGTTTATATAATACTTGCATAATATTGTGGAGAAACACTGATATATCCGTGCGAATCCGGGGCGGGTCGCTAGTTATGTATAAGATAGATAGATAGATATTGGTATTTATTATGTTTTTATTTTTTTACTAAATATATTCATATGTACAGTATAGCTTTTTATTATTGATATGTTATTTTTCTTTTGTTTTAACTTTGTTAGTTAATAGTTACATAAGTGTAACGTAGATATTTTTTGCACCTTGTCATTTCCACACGCCCTAATGTAGCCTGGTAGATAATGCCTTTGGCGTTAAGTCCGCCCATGTAACATTTTGTGCATAAAATTAAATAGATTAAATAAATGATACCTATAAAAGCTAAGTTAGAATTTCTTCTGCGATACTTGGCTGAAGCATGATAGGATGATCGCAACCGAAGCAGTAGGTAATTCATCCAGGCGGAAATTCATTAGCTCGTTAAGTTATTAGGAACAGCGTATATCGGAAACTGATAGGGGTTGCTCAGACTTTCTCATACGAAATGACCACCTCGATCAGACAATTTATATGGGAAAGCCAAAAATGTTTATCGTGCTCTTGAAAATAAATCCTGGAGAAAATTGTTTTGTTTCGTTGACTGAGCAACCCGTGTCAGTTTCTGGTACGCTGTCTCTTACACCCGCTATATTAATACCTCCATCTTCCGCAGGTTTCGGCCGCAGCTCGCGCCCGAAGTTCTCCTCAGACGCTGCGAAGGTCGAAGCGCAGTGGGTGGAGTCTGTAGAGGAATGGAGGAGGGAAGTCAACCTCGGCGAGTTCATCCTGCTAGGACACAGTCTGGGCGGCTACATCGCCACGGCTTATGCTATGAAGTATCCTGAAAGGTAAATAGCACATCTCCTCGGAAGCTGCGAAGGTCGAAGCGCAGTGGGTGGAGTCTGTAGAGGAATGGAGGAGGGAAGTCAACCTCGGCGAGTTCATCCTGCTAGGACACAGTCTGGGCGGGTACATCGCCACGGCTTATGCTATGAAGTACCCTGAAAGGTAAATAGCACATCTCCTCGGAAGCTGCGAAGGTCGAAGCGCAGTGGGTGGAGTCTGTAGAGAAATGGAGGCGGGAAGTGTAAGAAACAGCGTACCACACACTGATAGGGATTGCTCAGTCGATGAAACTGATCTTTTATTAGGAAATTCTTTTAGGAAATGAAAAAAATAAATGACTTTGCTATACAAAATTACCGCCTCGATCAGTCAATTTGTATGGGAAAAATTTTACAACATTTTAGGCGATGCAGGATAAGGGCGGTTTTGCACTGTTCCATTTTCGGTTCGTATCCGAATCGTGTCCGTAAAATTTCCATATAAAACGGATATGGATGGTTGCGCAAGCTGTCATACATTTACTGGGACGGCCAATTCGGATCAGAAAATATTCGGATACGGATTCGAACCGGTGTAAAGGCGCCCTTATAAGCTCGATTGTCTGTCCTCTGGGTTTGGTAGTGCAAAATTCTTTGCAAGGATTATCAACCCTTCTTTAGGCCATTCAGACGTAATGTATAACTGCCTCCGTGGTCTAGTGATCACTAGTGATGACTCCCGATCCGGAGGTCCTGGGTTCGATTCCCAGGGGGTAAAACACAAAGTTGATATTTGAGAATTTATCACTTTGTGAATTTTTCCCCAGTTTGGGTAGGACATTGCAGGCTGAATCACCTGATTGTCCGAAAAGAAAAAGATTTCGTGCTTCGGAGGGCACGTTCAGCCGTCAGAGGCCTGATAGTTGTGCTACTAGGCGGTTTAAAAACTCTGACACCAGGGTTCATCGGGTCCATAGACTCGATTCCCACTCGACAGAAGAAGAAGACGTAATGTATGCTTCCAATGCTGTGGAGATGAAGTCTCCACAGAATATCCTTCCAATGCAAGTCTCACAGCGCAAGCGACTGTCCTGTCCTGACCCTGAAGCGGGACTCTTACAAAAGCGTTAAGACGAACCGTTGTCACAGAATATATAGTACTACACCGTTGTACAAAAATAGACAACAAGATTGATTTTAAATAGACCTATTTGCACCATATTACAAAGTGTATACCGGGTGTAAGGGGCTGCGTCCCGCAAATTGAGAGGGGTTGCGAAAGTCAACGGAATTGAACAAGTATCAGCAGAAATTTCTTTCAGGAAATGAAAACAAAATTGAACTTCCCATACAAAATGACCACTTCGATCAGACAATTTGTATAGAAAAGCCATTTAAAAAAAAAAATCCTGATATAAGTTCCTTTTGGAAGTTGTTCAGTGTCTTATTTAACTGAGCAAAATCTTGTTTTGGCAAACGCGATGACTGATGTAATGTTTTACTTTTATATTTAAATGCTGTAAGATTTTCTGTTAATAAATTAAATAAATACTTGCTACTTACAGGGTCCGTCACCTGATCTTAGCCGACCCGTGGGGCTTTCCGGAAAAACCGTCCAACCCTTACGACCGTTACCAAGTCCCGTTCTGGGTTCGAGCCATCGCGACCGCGGTGCAGCCCTTAAACCCGCTGTGGGCCGTGCGCGCCGCCGGGCCCGCGGGCAAGTGGCTGGTGGGCAAGACCAGGCCTGATATCTCCAGGAAATACACCAAATATGTGGCCGATGCGGAGACTATTATACCGGAGTATATCTATCAGTGCAACTCGCAGACGCCTAGGTGAGTGTATTTTTGATTAGTATATTGATATAACGGGCACTCACTTTGGAATATAAGTCGACATGTTTCGGGACATCCGCAATACACAACCCCGCAGCCGGGACACTCAACCTGATGAGGGGACTCCGAATGTCCCGAAACATGTGGAGTGCGCAATTTATATTCCAAAGTGAGTGCCCGTTATCAAAATCTTTATTTAGAATGTCTCACTTAAGTTTAAATAGTTTGAGTAAAATATTTGTTAGACATATATCTTTAGTGGCGTAAATCTGCCCTAGTAAAACCTCTAGTTACGCATACAAGCGCGCATGCTTGTACGCATTTCCACAAGTATGGCCAAGTGGCAGTCGTGAGATAAAAATACTATACGACCAAATAATGCGTAAATATGAATTTAAAAAATATTTTTAGAAATTATTTTGAAGTATAATTGTAACTACAGTAAAATCAATAATACCAAATAAAACAATGCTCGGAAATAGCTTAATTTGTACATTCACTATTTTCGGTACTCGAGTTCGTAGCGTTCGGCAATTTAATAAAACGACAATAATTACCATTACGCTACTCACTAATTACGCTACGCGAACTCTTTAAAGTATACACTAATATGGAATAGGTGTTTGTAAGTTCACAATATTATTTTTTTAAAGGCAGAATGCGAAAACTAAAAAAAAAAATACAACGGCAGCATGAAAATTTTAAATGTCTAAATATTATGGAGGAACCGCAAGTTTGATGTTTATTTTGTTTCCTCGCAAAATGAGAGAAAAGTACTATACTAGTCTCAGCCGAAAAAACAATGCATGGTCTCGTTTACATTGAAATTTAGTCGACCATACATTGAATTTTTTTGACTTCTTAAGTAATGTACCTATTGAACATTCTCTGATAACTTGGGAGCCAATATTTACAAATAAACTGCGATTTGGAATTTTCAAACTTAATCTTCTCTTAACTTTCTCTTTGCAGTGGCGAGAGCGCCTTCCACTCGCTAATGGACGGGTTCGGATGGGCCAAGAACCCGATGGTGGCCCGGGTTCAGAATCTGGACCCAGAATTACCTGTGACCGTGTTATACGGGTCTCGCTCGTGGGTCGACAACGCTACCGGGCAGGTGCTTACAGAGCAGAGGCAGTCCAGTAAGACTTATGTACAGGTGAGTGAGTGTCTTGAACCCGATGGTGACCCGGGTTCAGAATCTGGACCCAGAATTACCTGTGACCGTGCTATACGGGTCTCGCTCGTGGGTCGACAACGCTACCGGGCAGGTGCTTACAGAGCAGAGGCAGTCCAGTAAGACTTATGTACAGGTGAGTGAGTGTCTTGAACCCGATGGTGGCCCGGGTTCAGAATCTGGACCCAGAATTACCTGTGACCGTGCTATACGGGTCTCGCTCGTGGGTCGACAACGCTACCGGGCAGGTGCTTACAGAGCAGAGGCAGTCCAGTAAGACTTATGTACAGGTGAGTGAGTGTCTTGAACCCGATGGTGGCCCGGGTCAGAATCTGCACCCAGAATTACCTGTCCATGCTGGACTGGAAGCTAGGGAAAAACATACAATGTGCCAGCTGCATTATGCATGCTGTAGAAACCATCTAAGGGATCCGAGGGTTACAGTATTACAATTTAGGTGATGGGCTGACAACCTGTCACTACAGCAATATACCTACAAATCTATCCTAAATAACCCTCAAAACTTTGTCACACGTTGCGGAACGATCTTTGTTCAGGTCATCCTCTCTCGCTCTGCCTACCCCATTAGGGATAAAGGCGTGATTATATGTACGTATGTAATTACCTGTGACCGTGTTATTCTACCGGGCAGGTGCTTACAGAGCAGAGGCAGTCCAGTAAGACTTATGCACAGGTGAGGCTCAATGATGTTCTTTTTCTTCTCTTGATCATAAACAAAGGTAGTTTTCAGAAAACTGGTAGAGGTTGTTCGGTCAACGAAACTGAGCAACATCCGGAAAGAAATCCTATCAATATTATCACTTTGAAGTAACCAATTTCTTTTTTCATTTAAAAGTGTTTTTTGTCATAGATACTTTGTTATAGATACTAACCATATAATGAGCTTGAAATTGAACTTTTATATGTGTTTTGGGATGCTCGATACCGTATAATGAAGAGTGTATTTTTTGTACTGACAGGATAATACGGAAAAGCCTTCATGAACTACACATCCCTTGGTTTTTCAAACTCAGTTTTAGAATAAAGTTAATCAAAATGTAATTCTTTATTGTACACACAGATATTCTTAAAATTAACTTAATCTAGATACATTATGTACAAAGGCGAGCTTAACTCAAAATATTTGAGTTGTCTTCCAGCTTACCGTGTGAGAGGAAAAAATATATATAGATAACAGCAGGCAAGAGTGTACGCAAAGACTATAAAAGATTATAAAATGTAATGCCTTTTAATCGAAGATCTTGTTTCTAAAATAAGTTTTAGCTATTAGATATGGCAACATGATGAAATTGTACATACATACATATATATAATCACGCCTCTTTCCCGGAGGGGTAGGCAGAGACCACATCTTTCCACTTGCTACGATCCTTAGATACTTCTTTAACTTCATCCACATACATTAATCTTTTCATACATGCTCGTCGGTTTAGGATACTCTTGACCTGACCTTTCTTTAGGACGTCCCCGATTTGATCCAAGTGCATGCGTCGAAGCCTTCCCGTTCCAACATTTAAATTTTTTCAACATTTCCATAATATAATGAAGTTATAGTTTTAGTAATTTAAGTAATCTGTCAACACATCAATTTTTAAATGTTATTTAATTTTTTATGTATAAAAAGACATGAAACTTTTTAAATTTATTCAAAAACCGAGCTGTAAATACTATGATGACATTGTATTCACTAGTTTCACTATTAAACAAGTATTTTTTTCTTCACCAGGTAATAAACGGCGCAGGCCACCACGTATACCTCGACAAACCCGAACTATTCAACAAGTTCGTAAACGAGGCTTGCGCCAAGGCCGACCAACAGAAGACCAACCATCCAGCCATCGCATACCACCAGGAACAAGTAGATAATGAATCAAGTAGACTAGAGTCTGGAGACGCGACGAGGTCTAAAGCCTCCACGCCCGAGTCTTGATGACTCGAACTAGCGCCGAGATGATAACCGTCCGAGATAAGATAAACTTGTCGAGTTTATAGGAAAGTTTGATGGATATGGAAGGAAGCGTGATAAAACAATAAATCATAATGGCGGGTCACACACCTTTAGTATTATCACGCGATATCTGGATCACGATCCAAATATTGATGAAATTCACATACACATATAGTCACGCCTTTACCCCTAATGGGGTAGGCAGAGCGTGAAAGACCTAAACGAAGGTTGTTCCGCCACGTCTGACAAGTTTTGATTTTTCTGGTTATGATATAGATGTGTATATTGCTGTAGTGACAGGTTGTCAGCTCATCGCCTACATTATTCGATCACTTAGCTGATATTTACAGCATGCCCGCCCGTATGTTTTCCTATAGCTCCCAGTCCAGCATGGAAGCATTATAATATTGATGAAATACCGTCGAAATTTCGTGATAATACTTACAATGCTCGTATCGTGATAATACTGACAGTGTGTGATCCCGCTAGGCTTAATGGATGCTACTTTTTACCGTTTGGTTCTGTCACTTTAAGGTTAGACCGCACTATGGCGTAGCTGCAGCGACGCGACACTACGCGACAAAATCTGTCAAAATGTATGAACTGACATTGCCGCGCCGTGACGCTTTATTTATTTAACAATTTATTGTACACAAAAAACATCATAAACACAGGAAATAAAAAATCAAAGACACAACAGGCACTGCTTATTTCTAAAAAGAAATTTCTTACAGCAGACCTACAGAAGTGATAATTTTAACGAAGCGCGGATAAAACGTGCACAAAATTTAATACCTATCAATAAAATAATACTACTGTAAAATACTTTAGTAGTAGTTTTAGCTTTAGTGCAGTACCTCTCAAACATTTTCATACAAACAATCATTTGTCGCTCAGTGCCGCGCCGCTCCGCTGCAGCTACGTTCTAGTGTGGTCTAACCTTTATAGTTGTAACACAATGTGGGTAGGTATGTCTCTCGGCGCACTTCAAATTATTCCTAAAATGTAAGTACCTGTGTTGATTTGTATTGTTTTTACTTTGAGAGTTGCGTTTATTGCACCAAGCTGTTTAAATAAGGGAAACATTTCTCACGCAAAATGGCGCTCTGATTTGTCGTGTAGGTAAATTCAGTTCTACTTATAGCCAGTGCAAAATTGTTAAAAATAGAATTTACCAATGAAAATAATTATAAATAAGCAAGCACTGCCCGATTTTAACTTCTACTTGAAATAAATCCTTTCGACTCTATAAAATTTTCAAAGTAAATCTAAAAGTGTACCGTAATAGTAATTTAATAATACAGTAATTACACTCTTTTTATACCTCGTAGCACATTTAGCTAGTGCCATTTCATGTTTATTTTTATATTATGTATTCCTAGATCTATGTAGTAATTGTTTTTATAGTATTCGAAGTATATGGTTACGGGTTCATTGTTGAAGATCGCACAAACAAAATATATTTATAGTATTTTCAAATCAGTTTTAGAATAAAGGTAAACAAAGTTAATTGTCTTTTAATCGAAGATCTTGTTCCTGAAATATGTTTTAGCTATTAGATATGACAACATAATTAAATTTGTCAACACGTCTAATTTATTTTTGAATAAAAAGACACGAAACTTTGTATACCTTTATTCTAAAACTGAGTTCGAAATACTACAGCCAAGTTAAATCAGTAAAATGAATACAAGAAAAGTTTCCCTGACCTCTACTATTCTCTATATGAATATTAATAAATCCAATATATCGACGCTCAAATCCTAAATTAAATGTGACTATATAACATAAAGCTAGCTTTTAAGCCGTGACTCCAGCGCGCAAAGAAAACATGAAAATACCCCCGCGGGGCAGAGGGGAAAGAAAATATTTGAAAACCCTTTCCCCCCCTGCCCCGCGGGGGTATGTTTCATGTTATATTTTTGCGCTAAAGTCTCGGCTTAATACTGATTGATTTGGACACATACTGGATCTCGGCCGTCAGTTTCTCTTTTTTCCACTTATGATTCGAAACAAGAAGAAACAAATGACGTTCAAGGTTAAAAATATCGCACAAGAATAGCCTGAAAGAAAACACTGCTATCGATTCGTTGAGGGCACGTCTTAACTAAATCTTGAAGAATATTATTGCCGTCCCTTTCCGGTCTCTCATGATAGAAAATGACAGGTATAAACATTAGTTAAGTCGTGTTGGTGAAACTACGAATTACTACCAATGTGTTCTAAATTCATGTCAACTCGGACAAGAGAAGGTATTTGAATCTAAAGTCACTGAAAATGTCTGCGTTAAAAAATGTGCCTATTAACTTAGTCACAGGAGTAAATTACTAAACAGAAAGCTTCATACAACTGCGCTACGATATGCACATGTGTGTAAATGTGCCACAAAATGTCTCCTTTCAAAATCTAAGTCTTTTTACTAGAGTCTGTGCGAAAAAAGTCATAGAATTCGAAGGCGCACATTTGTATTAATTAACCCTTGGTTGGTCGCGTGAGGTGTATGCCTAGGTATTTAACCATACATCCCCAAAAATTTACGTAGAAGGTTAAGGTGGAAGAACTATGCATAAATCCCACCCGAAATATCAAGGGTTAATTAACTACAAACGTGCGCCCTCAAATTCCAGGATTGTTCTCTTTCCGTTCAGACGCTAGGCTCTATTTGAAATAAATCCATCAAAAAGGGTACTGCGAAAAGAGACATTATGAGAAGTGTCATTTTGCGAAAGGGAAATTCTGCGGCACGAAGTAAAGGTGCGTGTCCTCCTACCGCATCATAGCATAATGTTCTTTTTCTTGCTAAGTGACATCTGTGCGTAGTGCGCTATCTCTGCGTCGTATTATGAAGCCTTTACTTCTGTACAGCTGTTTACTCTTGTGAAACACTATTCATGTTGTATTATGAACACAATATACGGTTTGTTATTTAATTTTATTTACTCCGATATGTGGACTAATTGTTGTTGGCCTGAGGCTTTTTGATACATTGAGTGAAGTTTATTAATTAATTAAGTAAATAAAGATAACTTATTGAATATAACTTTTGTATTATTTTACTCAGTAGTTTTCCCCAAGTTACTTTTGGTTTGAAATTAAACAAAACAAATATAAAAAAAATATAATTATTTATTAACTATAACTGCATAAAGACAAACACAATAGACGGAACTTAACATTACGCGATTACACTTAACATTAACACTGGTCTGGTTTTAGGGTCGGTTTACATCAGGACAGTTGTAAGTAAGTACAGTGCATAAGTTAGTAAGTTGGCTTTCAAGTTGAAATTTACACAGTTCAAGTAACTAGTTCTATTTTGATTCAAGTTGAAAGGCAACTTGAACTTCAACTTGAAAGCCCAATAGCAGAACCGTATACACGTTTCAACTTACCAACTATACTTATATATATTCTTTATTGTATTAAAAATTTACACATACAGTTGAACTTAAAACTAGGACACAACAGGCGAGCTTATCTCTATAAGAGATCTCTTCCAGCCAACCTAGTGGGGATGAAAGAAGGGAAAAACACGGGAACAGATACAATAACTAAAATTATAAAATCTGATAAATTATAGTAATACTAATACATATATAACAATAATAGAAAAAACTAATACATAACAAAATAATATATAAGATATATACGTATATTATGATAGATAAAAATATATACTTACAGCTTGAACCATTTAAACCGGCCTTTAAATTTTTTTTTACTCACAGGTACAATTTGTTGTCTGAAGATTCTTACATGAAAATAAACGAAATACTTATGAAAACTAGCAAATACGAATATGTGTGCTGCTGATGATGGTGACCTTCCCCTCATCCTGAAGGTCGCGCAGAGCTTCGTCCAGCTGGTCTCTGGATACAGTCTGGAATAGTTACAAGTTTGTGTTGGATAAGACTGGAATAGTAACAAATTCGTATTGGGTAAGACTAGAATATTAGCGAGTTGAAAAGAAGAATAGCTTGGTTCGCTCGCGTTACGTATTGATTCAACTTTTGTGAGAGGTAGAGCGCACTTTGTTTGCGCAACATGGTGATTCAACTTTCGTAAGGTACTCGCTTCGCTCGC
The DNA here is from genome assembly GCA_949820665.1 of Scrobipalpa costella. Lineage (NCBI taxonomy): Eukaryota > Metazoa > Arthropoda > Insecta > Lepidoptera > Gelechiidae > Scrobipalpa > Scrobipalpa costella. The sequence goes on from OX463312.1 coordinate 13,529,279, forward strand.
GCAACGTATTGATTCAACTTTTGTTAGGTGTAGAGTTAGCTTCGCTCACGCAACGTATTGATTCAACTTTTGTTAGCTGTAGAGCTAGCTTCGCTCACGCAACGTATTGATTCAACTTTTGTTAGCTGTAGAGCTAGCTTCGCTCACGCAACGTATTGATTCAATTTTTGTTAGCTGTAGAGCTAGCTTCGCTCACGCAACGTATTGATTCAACTTTTGTTAGCTGTAGAGCTAGCTTCGCTCACGCAACGTATTGATTCAACTTTTGTTAGCTGTAGAGCTAGCTTCGCTCACGCAACGTATTGATTCAACTTTTGTTAGGCGCAACGTATTGATTCAACTTTAGTTAGATGTAGAGCTAGCTTTGCTCACGCAACGTATTGATTCAACTTTAGTTAGATGTAGAGCTAGCTTCGCTCACGCAACGTATTGATTCAACTTTTGTTAGCTGTAGAGCTAGCTTCGCTCACGCAACGTATTGATTCAACTTTTGTTAGGCGCAACGTATTGATTTAACTTTAGTTAGATGTAGAGCTAGCTTTGCTCGCGCAACGTATTGATTCAACTTTTGTTAGGTGTAGAGCTAGTTTTGCTCACGCAACGTATTGATTCAACTTTAGTTAGGTGTAGAGCTAGCTTCGCTCACGCAACGTATTGATTCAACTTTAGTTAGGTGTAGAGCTAGCTTCGCTCACGCAACTTATTGATTCAACTTTTGTTAGGTGTAGAGCTAGCTTCGCTCACGCAACGTATTGATTCAACTTTAGTGAGGTGTAGAGCTAGCTTCGCTCACGCAACGTATTGATTCAACTTTTGTTAGGTGTAGAGCTAGCTTCGCTCACGCAACGTATTGATTCAACTTTTGTTAGGTGTAGAGCTAGCTTCGCTCACGCAACGTATTGATTCAACTTTTGTTAGGCGCAACGTATTGATTCAACTTTAGTTAGATGTAGAGCTAGCTTTGCTCGCGCAACGTATTGATTCAACTTTAGTTAGATGTAGAGCTAGCTTCGCTCACGCAACGTATTGACTCAACTTTTGTTAGGCGCAACGTATTGATTTAACTTTAGTTAGATGTAGAGCTAGCTTTGCTCACGCAACGTATTGATTCAACTTTTGTTAGGTGTAGAGCTAGTTTTGCTCACGCAACGTATTGATTCAACTTTAGTTAGGTGTAGAGCTAGCTTCGCTCACGCAACGTATTGATGCAACTTTAGTTAGGTGTAGAGCTAGCTTCGCTCACGCAACGTATTGATTTAACTTTAGTTAGATGTAGAGCTAGCTTTGCTCACGCAACGTATTGATTCAACTTTTGTTAGGTGTAGAGCTAGCTTCGCTCACGCAACTTATTGATTCAACTTTTGTTAGGTGTAGAGCTAGCTTCGCTCACGCAACGTATTGATTCAACTTTTGTTAGGCGCAACGTATTGATTCAACTTTAGTTAGATGTAGAGCTAGCTTTGCTCGCGCAACGTATTGATTTAACTTTAGTGAGATGTAGAGCTAGCTTCGCTCACGCAACGTATTGATTCAACTTTTGTTAGGCGCAACGTATTGATTTAACTTTAGTTAGATGTAGAGCTAGCTTTGCTCACGCAACTTATTGATTCAACTTTTGTTAGGTGTAGAGGCTTTGCTCACGCAACGTATTGATTCAACTTTTGTTAGGTGTAGAGCTAGCTTCGCTCACGCAACGTATTGATTCAACTTTTGTTAGGTGTAGAGCTAGCTTCGCTCACGCAACGTATTGATTCAACTTTTGTTAGGTGTAGAGCTAGCTTCGCTCACGCAACGTATTGATTCAACTTTTGTTAGGTGTAGAGGCTTTGCTCACGCAACGTATTGATTCAACTTTTGTTAGGTGTAGAGCTAGCTTCGCTCACGCAACTTATTGATTCAACTTTTGTTAGGTGTAGAGCTAGCTTCGCTCACGCAACGTATTGATTCAACTTTTGTTAGGCGCAACGTATTGATTCAACTTTAGTTAGATGTAGAGCTAGCTTTGCTCACGCAACGTATTGATTCAACTTTTGTTAGGTGTAGAGCTAGCTTCGCTCACGCAACGTATTGATTCAACTTTTGTTAGGTGTAGAGCTAGCTTCGCTCACGCAACGTATTGATTCAACTTTTGTTAGGCGCAACGTATTGATTCAACTTTAGTTAGATGTAGAGCTAGCTTTGCTCGCGCAACGTATTGATTCAACTTTTGTTAGGTGTAGAGGCTTTGCTCACGCAACGTATTGATTCAACTTTTGTTAGGTGTAGAGCTAGCTTCGCTCACGCAACTTATTGATTCAACTTTTGTTAGGTGTAGAGCTAGCTTCGCTCACGCAACGTATTGATTCAACTTTAGTGAGGTGTAGAGCTAGCTTCGCTCACGCAACGTATTGATTCAACTTTTGTTAGGTGTAGAGCTAGCTTCGCTCACGCAACGTATTGATTCAACTTTTGTTAGGTGTAGAGCTAGCTTCGCTCACGCAACGTATTGATTCAACTTTTGTTAGGTGTAGAGCTAGCTTCGCTCACGCAACGTATTGATTCAACTTTTGTTAGGCGCAACGTATTGATTCAACTTTAGTTAGGTGTAGATCTAGTTTTGCTCGCGCAACGTATTGATTCAACTTTAGTTAGATGTAGAGCTAGCTTTGCTCACGCAACGTATTGATTCGACTTTTGTTAGGTGTAGAGCTAGCTTCGCTCACGCAACGTATTGATTCAACTTTTGTTAGGTGTAGAGCTAGTTTCGCTCACGCAACGTATTGATTCAACTTTTGTTAGGCGCAACGTATTGATTCAACTTTAGTTAGATGTAGAGCTAGCTTTGCTCGCGCAACGTATTGATTCAACTTTAGTTAGATGTAGAGCTAGCTTTGCTCACGCAACGTATTGATTCAACTTTTGTTAGGTGTAGATCTAGTTTTGCTCGCGCAACGTATTGATTCAACTTTAGTTAGATGTAGAGCTAGCTTTGCTCACGCAACGTATTGATTCGACTTTTGTTAGGTGTAGAGCTAGTTTTGCTCACGCAACGTATTGATTCAACTTTAGTTAGGTGTAGAGCTAGCTTCGCTCACGCAACGTATTGATTCAACTTTTGTTAGGTGTAGAGCTAGCTTCGCTCACGCAACGTATTGATTCAACTTTAGTTAGATGTAGAGCTAGCTTTGCTCACGCAACGTATTGATTCAACTTTAGTTAGGTGTAGAGCTAGCTTCGCTCACGCAACGTATTGATTCAACTTTTGTTAGGTGTAGAGCTAGCTTCGCTCACGCAACGTATTGATTCAACTTTTGTTAGGTGTAGAGCTAGCTTCGCTCACGCAACTTATTGATTCAACTTTTGTTAGGTGTAGAGCTAGCTTCGCTCACGCAACGTATTGATTCAACTTTTGTTAGGTGTAGAGCTAGCTTCGCTCACGCAACGTATTGATTCAACTTTTGTTAGGTGTAGAGCTAGCTTCGCTCACGCAACGTATTGATTCAACTTTTGTTAGGTGTAGAGGCTTTGCTCACGCAACGTATTGATTCAACTTTTGTTAGGTGTAGAGCTAGCTTCGCTCACGCAACGTATTGATTCAACTTTTGTTAGGTGTAGAGCTAGCTTCGCTCACGCAACGTATTGATTCAACTTTTGTTAGGCGCAACGTATTGATTCAACTTTAGTTAGATGTAGAGCTAGCTTCGCTCACGCAACGTATTGATTTAACTTTAGTTAGGTGTAGAGCTAGCTTTGCTCGCGCAACGTATTGATTCAACTTTTGTTAGGTGTAGAGCTCGCTTCGCTCACGCAACTCCGAGCGTCCTCTGAAAAAGTCATGATATTTTTGAGTTTTTTTCCTGAACTCGATGCAAACGCTTATCTACTTACAACTTGTGAGTCAGCGTTGATGTCGTGCAGCAGCTTGCTGTGTGTGACGGTGGCGGGCTTGTTGGCGAGCTGTATCTTGGTCCTGAGCGCCTGCACGAGGTCGGCGCGGCGCCGGCGCGCGGCCGCGCCCAGCCCCGTGGTGAGGATGCCCACGTCGATGCGGCCCGACGCCGGGTCCGTGGCCGACTGCTTCAGGGCCTCGCGGTGGAGTCTGGAATATTAAGGACTCTTGGTTTGTCTGATAGTATTATTTGTACATAGTATACCGGGTAAGGGACAGCGTCCCGCAAATTGATAGGGGTTACTCAGTCAACGAAACTGAACAACTATCACCAGGAAATTCTTTTAGGAAAATGAATAATTTACTGATTGAGGTGGTCATTTTGTATTGGAAAGTTTTTTTATTCATCTCCTGAAAGAATTTCTAGGTGAATGTTGTTCTGTATCGTTGACTGAGCAATCCCTATCAGTTTGCGGGACGCTGTCCCTTACACCCAGTATTATATTACTTCACGGTATTACATACAAGTCAAAGTGTATCCTATACGAGAGAGAGTCAAAAACTCATCCATCAAATATTAAGGCTTCAGAAACAAATGGGTATTTATTATGAAAGATTATCAACATATTGCATAAACTGAAACTACCAGATCTCTTTAACGACTTCACACTGACTTCTATAGTATACCCAAAAAGGGAACACCTGGTATTTATACGTTTTTAGGCAGAAGAATGATGGTTCTTTCTGCCAAGCTGGGCTGGGAGCGAGAGGAAAACATAGAATGAGCCAGCTGCATTTCCTCCCGGGCATGTTGTAAAAACCAGCTAAGGGATCCGAGGGTTTCAGTGTATTGCAATTTAGGCGATGGGCTGACAACCTGTCACTACAGTAATAAACGTGCAAATCTGTATTAAATAACCCTCAACACTTTTCCAGACTAAAAAAAAAGCTCTGCCTCTGAAGGGGTCATTAGGGCTGAAGGCGTGATTATATGTATGTAGAATGATGGTTGTTGTTTACCTGGCCGCCTCGTCGACATCGGAGATGTCCACGGTGTTGGAGAGGCGCATGCGCGCGTGCGCCTCCGCCAGCCGGATCAGCGACTCCAGCTGGCGCGGGTAGGCAGAGATCTGCCCGCGACCGCTGCCCACGCGTCTGCGAAAATTACAATTTTATATTAGCTGAGCTCTTCAATGAATAATGATTACCTAACAAAACATTTACAAACAATTATGAACTATATAAAATGACTTTATAATATTAGCGAATAGTGATAGGACCTATCAGCATATATATGCTGCCTGTCCTCAAAATAATAATAATTAAACTATTATAATGCATAATGCCCTTTGTTTTCCAACGTTAGTTTAGTAAAACAAAAAACGTAAATTACAAGTTTCTCTGTTATATTAGCTTCATAAAGTTCCCATGCTCTGGCTGCTATAATTTAATGTCAAAAACAAGATGTAGTTACTAGTTAGTCCTAGCACAGACCCCGTCGCCGCATCGTGTCAGTTTGGTGTCAGCCTAACCTGTTTCTGAACCTCATAAAATCGGTGTTAAAAATAGTCCTAATTATCTCTACATAGTATAAAACAAAGCTGCTTTCTCTGTCCCTCTATCCCTATGTATGCATAAATCTTTGAAACTACGCAACGGATTTTGATGCGGTTTCTTTTAATGGATAGAGTGATTCAAGAGGAAGGTTTATATGTATAATACTTGCATAATATAGTAGAGAAACACTGATAATTTCCGTGCGAAGCCGGGGCGGGTCGCTAGTATACAATAAATAAATATATTTAAAAAAGTACTCGTTTACGATGGGTTAGCTCTTAACTATAGTCTATCCAGGTGGTGATTGACATACTACTTTACTACGCTGGACGCGATTTGCACAAGATTCCGTCGTGTTGTCGCGCGCTGAACACTTGAAACGCGAAACCATCTGCTCGGTGTTTTTTTTACTCATTTATTTTCGTATACAAAGCCTGGCAATATTTTGCTAGATTTCATTGGCTTGTTTCGTCATGAGCAGTTCTGATTGGTTACAAAAGCTAATCAAATGCATTTCATCCAATAAAACGCGTTTCCAGCGAGTGTTTTCTTCTCGTGGTGTGTCACCACTGTGGTGTCACCAGCGTACAACGGGATGTTTTCCCCTGGCACCACAGTGGTGACACCAGCATACAAGGTGTTAAGTATCCACTAAAATTCCACCGCACCAATCGCGGTGGTCGCAATCTTAGGTTTTGACAATTGAAGACGGGGCGACTATAGGCTGCATGAGCTTATATATGCCTTCGAACTCTTAGGTGGAAAGAGAGCACAGGTGGCGCCCTCAACAGTAATAAATTAATTGTGTCTAAAATACAAATATTTTCATGAATATTCTATGTTTAGCGGTAATCACAAGTAATTCTCCATTTTATAACTCATTATATCATAATTCTAACTAAGTATATAAGCCTTGTATTACAAATATGCTAACTACAGTTACTTTACTCAATATGAATTATTAAATTATGCATGATAAAATGGAAAATTGGTTGCAATTCCCGCGAAACGTAGAATATTCAGGAAAATGTTTGTTTATTAGGCACAATTAATTTAAAACTGATGGCGCTACCGTCGCGTCACTGCACCCATTAAGTTCTAAATATACAGAACTAGCGACCTGCCCCGGCTTCGCACGGAAATCACCAGTGTTTCTCTACTATATTATGCATGTATTATACATATAAACCTTCCTCTTGAATCGTTCTATCCATTAAAAGAAACCGCATCAAAATCCGTTGCGTAGTTTTAAAGATAGCATACATAGGGATATAGGGACAGAGAAAGCGACTTTGTTTTATACTATGTAATGATGATAAATGCTTACCTCATGTCGACGTACGCGTCGATGAGTCGTTGCTGCGCCTGCTCGCTGAGCGCGGGGTGCACACTTTCCTTCGCAAACGCTATGTAGTCCCGCATCAGGCTCATGTCCTGCAAATAACAGAATAATTGGATAACAGAATAAATTCTTTCAGATTTTTGTTTAAAAAATAATAATACTTCTATACAAATTGTCTGAGACTGACACTGAGAGAGAGCCCGATGGTATAGTGGATAGGGCCGCTGCCTCCTGAGCGGGAGGTCGTGGTTCGAAACCCACCACGTACCAATGTGTTTTTCGGTTTTCGAATTTCATATGTACGTTTTTTCGGTGATTTTTCCGTGCTTCGGAAGGCACGTTAAGCCGTTGGTCCCGGTTAATATCGTTTAATATCGTAGATATTGGTCGTTAAGCCATATCAGAGGCCAGTGCTAAGCATTGGCGGCTTGAAAACTCTGACCTAATCTATTGGGTCTGGTTTCCCTTCTGGGTTGCGGAGGTTAGATGGCAGTCGTTCTGTGTAAAAACCAGTACCCTCGTTCAATCCCCTAGATTAGGAAGCCGACCCCGTGAGATACGGGATAAGGCTAAGGAGATGATGACAAATTGTCTGAGACAGATAGTCATTTTGTACCAAAGAGTAAAAAAAGAAATCATTTCCTGCAAGAATTTCCTGATGAAAGCTGTTCAGTTTTGTTAACTGAGTAACCGCTATTAGGTTTTGGTACGCCGTCCCTTACATCAGTATAGTATTTTTTTACTTTCGAAAGTAACTTCCTAAACAGGTTTATAGTTTCAGTTCATATTTAGTTACAGCATGGAAAATATCAGGTACAAGGTTTTCAAAAATGATGAGGATTTTTTTCTGAATTATTGACATTCTCTACTTCCATGCTGGACTGGGAGCGAGAGAAAAACGTAGAATGTGTCAGGTGCATCTCGTCCCGGACATGCTGTAAAAACCAGCTAAGGGATCCGAGGGTTACAGTATATTGGTATTTAGGCGATAGGCTGACAACCTGTCACTATAATATACCTAAAAATCTATCTTAAATAACCCTCAAAACTTTGTCAGACGTGGTGAAAAGACCTTTGTTTAGGTCGTTTACGCTCTGCCTACCCCATTAGGGATAAAGGCGTGATTATAGGTATGTATGAATGTTGACATTCAGGAAACTTACAACCATATCATCATGCTTCTGCGAGTCGACGAAGTCCTTGTAGTAGAGCGAGACGAGATGCGAGGCGAGGCGCCGGTCGAACACCTCGTCCTGCGGGTCCAGCACCAGGAAGATCAGGTCGAATCTGGAAATAACCAGATTTATTTAGTGCCTTCGTGGTCTAGTGGCTAGTGCCATGGATTCCCGTTCCGGGGTTCGATTTTCAAAACACAAAGTTGATATTTGAAAAATTATCACATTTTGATTTTTTCCCCAGTTTGGTTAGGACATTGCAGGCTGAATCACCTGATTGTCCGTAAAGAAAAAGATTTCTTGCTTCGGAGGGCACGTTAAGCCGTCGGTCCCCGTAGCTGTCTTTGATAGTGGTCGTTACTCAAACTATTTCAGAGGCCTGATAGTTGTGCTACTAGGCGGTTTAAAAAACTCTGACACCAGGGTTCAACGGGACCATAGACTCGTTACCCACTCGACAGAAGAAGAAGAAAATTTAGTAATGCCTTGCTTGTTTTAAATAAGTGTTTTCTTTTCTAGCTGTTTTCTGTTATCTTTTAGGCCACTAAACAGATGTTTCATTCTTAACAACTACTATGCTAAGACTATCAAGCGGTTTTGAAGATTAACTCTGTAAAATGTAGGACGACGCAGCTACGACGGATGTCGTTTTGAAGAAAAATAATAATAAAAAACGGCCAAGTGCAAGTCGTACTCGCGCTCGAAGAGTTCCGTACCATTATCTATACAACATTATACACTATATTCTAACCATTTGTTACCGCTTACCGTTGTTAATATCAAGGAAAAAAATACCAGCAAAGCAAGAAAGTTTTTATATGGGAGCCTCCCTTGAATCTTTACTTTAATTAATTATTTTCAAAGTAATTATACAACTCAATGTTCTGTGAATATTTCAAGCGTTTAACTGTTGCCGTTTTTAATATCGAGCAAGAAACGGTAAAAAAATACGTTTATTGTGTGGGAAAATATTAAATACCCCCCTCAAATATTAATTTTATTTTGTTTTTAGTATTTGTAGTTATAGCGGCATCAAAATTGCATCATCTTTGAAAATACGAACTGCCTATCACTGTTCATGAGATACAGCCTGAAGAGACAGAGAGAAAATCACGTTTGTTGTATGGGAGCCTTCCTTATTTATTTTTTGTTTTTAGTATTTGTGTAATACATCATCTGTGAAATTTCAACTCTCTAGCTATTACGGTTCATGAGATACAGCCTGGTGACAGACGGAAAGACAGCGGAGTCTCGGTAATAATAATGGTATTATATGATAATAAGGTCCCGTTTTTTACCCTTTGGGTACGGAACCCTAAAAAGTATCTGAAACCTATAGGAGTTGCACCTGTCACAGCTACCAATTTTTTGTACAAGACAAATAACATCTGATTGTTTGTTTTTTGTGTTAAATGTGAAAATGAGGAACCCGATGGTGTAGTGGATAGGGCCGCTGCCTCCTGAGATGGTCGTGGTTCGACTCCCACCACGTACCAATGTGTTTTTAGGTTTTCGAATTTCATATGTACGTTTATTCGGCGCTTTTTCCGTGCTTCGGAAGGCACGTTAAGCCGTTGGTCCCGGTTAATATCGTTTAATACCGTAGATATTAGTCGTTAAGATGTCAGAGGCCAGTGCTAAGCATTGGCGGCTTGAAAACTGACCCAATCTAGGATTGGGTCTGGTTTCCCTTCTGGGTTGCGGAGGTCAGATGGCAGTCGCTCTGTGTAAAAACCAGTACTCTCGTTCAATCCCCTAGATTAGGTAGCCGAACCCGTGATATACGGGATAAGGCTAGGGATATGATGTTTGTAACTAGTTTATGTTTATAAATGTGGATAATAAATGTATTTGTATTCAAATTAGAGGCCATGTGTTTGCTATAAGTTCTACCTGGACATGAGCGTGTGAGGGAGCTGGACATTCTCCACGATAGTTTTATTCTTGTTCCATTGCGACTCTGCGGGGTTGGCAGCGGCCAGAATGGACGTGCGCGCATTCAGCTGACAGATGATGCCGGCTTTGGCTACTGACAGCGTCTGTTGTTCCATAACCTAAAAAAAAACAATGATTAGTTAGTTTTTTTTTTAAAGGGGAGTATTTATAACACGTCTGAACCATGAGGTCTTGATCTGGAGCTCCTGGGTTCGATTCCCAGAGGAGAAACAAGAAGTTGATGTTTGTTAATTTTTCACTAGACATTTTTTTCCCAGGCTGGTTAGGACATTGCAGACTAAATCACCTGATTGTCCAAAAAGAAAAAGGATTCTGTGCTTCGGCGGCCACGTTAAGCCGTCAATCCCGAACGCCGTTTTTTAAAGAGGTCTTTGCAAAAAACCATGTCAGGCTTTTTAGCTTTATTTTTAGGCGGTTTAAAAACTGACGCGAGGGTAATCAAATCGATAGATTCGAAACCCACACGACAGATGAAGAAGGACATAAGGCCGATTAGACAATCCTTTAAAAGCGGTGGTAGGCTCTGCGAAGCCTTTTACGATTGCGACTCAATTGTCTCAGCAGAGAAACATAGAATATTTAGCTTGTTGTGGTACGTACAGAGTACAGACACGCGCGCTTGTGTGCGTGACAACAGCATTACTATTTACTATGGCGAACTCACGCACACTACTAAGATAATGCGCGTGTTGGTACATTTACACATACAAGTATGGCAAACCGGCAGTTGTGAGATAAAGAAACTATAATTTTGTGTCAAATTCCATACATACATATAATCACGCCTTTATCCCTAATGGGGTAGGCAGAGCGTAAACGACCTAAACAAAGGTCGTTCCACCACATCTGACAAAAGTTTTGTGGGTTATTTAAGATAAATTTGTAGATATGTTGCTGTAGTGACAGTTTGTCAGCCCTTCGCCTAAATTACAATATACTAAATCCCTTCGCTGGTTTTTACAGCATGACCGGGAGGAAATGCAGCTGGCACATTCTATGTTTTTCTCTCGCTCCCAGGCCGGCATGGAAGAAATCCAAGGTGCTAATAATGGCTGACATACCTCGTGTAGAACACTGCGCGTGGAGTCGTTCATTTTGTCAAACTCGTCGATGCAGCAGATACCATTGTCAGCCAGCACTAGGGCACCCCTGAAACAACATTACTTTATGTAGTAACTATGATTAAAAGATTATTCAATATTTCTCCATGATTCGGATTAATTAAACACGGCGTTATACTATGGGGAAATGCGAGCAACAGTCAACGGACAGTTTATAATGCACTTGCCCGCATCAGTGGTGAAGGGTCCATACAAGCCGATTCCCGTCGGCTTCCCTTTCAAGAATTCCACCTCCACCAAATCTGGAATTATAAAGTACTTAAAGTACGTCGAAACTATAAAGTACTTGAATGTTTTATTTTTTGTTTAGGCTTACCCTAGATAAAATTGCACCCGTCGCCACTGGCCTGCACTGATGTAAGTTCAGGAGCCAAGCCCAGGGTTCAGTGAAACAAGATACCGAAGAAGCCGTCACGTCTGCTACTTATAATAATATCAACTAGTTAACCCGTCAATTTGGAGAGAGGCCTTTGCCTTGCAATGGGACACCACAGGCTCATACATATAATATTAATATAAGAGCTTTTAGAGACGCATGCGTTGGTATAAGTTATATTAAATGTTTTTTTTAATGAATTAGTAATTACAGCCGCTACTTGCAACACCCGTAGGGTCACAAATGCGCTAACGGCCTTTCAAGAAAGAAAAGGCTTAGGCTTGGTTCATGTCTGTCTGTGAATTTATTCATATCAGTGGCAATGTTGTCCTCCGATAGGTCGATTCTAAAATAATTTTACGGAAAACTAGTGAATAAAAACTGACGTCTACAGCAGCTGATGATGCTGGTGCTGTACTCACGTCTGCAGCACCAGCTGCCTGGTGTCGGGGTCCTTGGTGACGTAGGCGGTGAGGCCGACGGCGGAGGAGCCCCGGCCGGACGTGTACTGCGCGCGCGGCACCAGCCCGTGCACCCAGCGCAGCAGCTGCGACTTGCTCGTGCCCGGGTCCCCGCACAGCAGGATGTTGATCTCAGATCTGCGGGAATAGTACATGTAAAGGAATCACCAACCATGAAAGATAAATCAATACATTAAGCGGGCGAAACGAGCGCTTATCGCACAAAAAAATATGAATTAATACGGCTCGCGAGCGAAGCGAACGCTTCATTGTACAAAATTTAATGAATACGTTACGCGAGCGAAGCGAACGCTTTATTATACAAAAGATAATGAATACGTTAGGCAAGCAAAGCGAGCTCTTCATTGTACACTAAATAATGAATCAATACGTTACGCAAGCGAAGGGAGTCCTTCATTGCACAACAATTAATGAATCAATACGTTACGCGAGCGAACCGAGCTCTTCATTGTACAAAGAATAATGAATCAATACGTTACGCGAGCGAAGCGAACGCTTCACTAAACTAAAATTAATGAACCAATATGTTAAGCGAGCGAAGCAAACGTTTCACTGCACAATGATTAATGAATCAATACGTTACGCAAGCGAAACGAACGCTACACTGAACTAAAATTAATAAACTAATATGTTACGCGAGCGAAGCAAGCGTTTCACTGCACAATAATTAATGAATCAATACGTTAGGCGAGCAAAGCGAACGCTTCACTGAACTAAAATTAATTAATCAATACGTTACGCGAGCGAAGCAAGCGTTTCACTGCACAATAATTAATGAATCAATATGTTACGTTATACGTTGTACCCAGAATCTTATGCAAATAAATTTGATTTGATTTGTTAAAAACTAAATCCATTAAAAAAGAGAGACAAAGTCATGTTGCGAAAAGCTTATTCTGCGCCATAAGGCACCAGCTGTTTACCTGAAGTGTGTCCTCCCGGCGGCATTGAAGTTCTTCTTGGTGCCGCCCAGCAGCTGCAGCAGCACGCCCTTCTTGATGTCCACGTTCTCGTAGACGGAGGGCGCGATGGCGCGCGCCAGTCGCTCGTAGCAGTCCGGCTGCAGCGACAGCGTCTTGAACAGCTGCACGCGCTCCGGGGGGAAGCGGTGCTCCTTGCTGGCAAGTCAATACACAAGTTACATACATGCATACATATAATCACGCCTTTATCCCTAATGGGGTAGGCAGAGCGTAAACGACCTAAACAAAGGTCGTCCCGCCACGTCTGACAAAGTTTTGAGGGTTATTTAAGATAGAATTCTAGGTATATTGCTGTAGTGACAGGTTTTCAGCCCATCGCCTAAATTACAATATACTGAAACCCTTTGGATCCCTTAGCTGGATTTTACAGCATGCCCGGGAGGAAATGCAGCTGGCACATTCTATGTTTTTCTCTCGCTCCCAGACCAGCATGGAAGTCAATACACAAGTTAAGAAATAATGAAATAATAATTTATTTGCAAGAACATAGTAAAATAACTGTTGGTACATGGGTATATTTGTGTCATATGTCCTACCGTCAAGGCATGCAAATTTTACATAACTTTAAATTACATTTGACATTGGCATACTCTATTAGGCTCAATACAAGGCTTGCGAACTAACAGCGAACGACCCGCGCAGCCTAGTGCTACACAGAGGGTCCCGGGTTCGATTCTGAAGGCAGACATTTGAATGATGAGTTTATATGTCTGTTTCTGGGTCTGGGCACAGATAATATAATACTGTACTAGTAGTCTGGGTCTTCTTTGTGTGTTGTTTCTGTGTATGTCCATGGCACCCCGATACAGGGAATCATAGTGGGGGCTATGTTTTTATTTCCGTACTGGCGTGAAACACCTATTACTATCCCACTAATTACAAGTGAAATAGAAGTGTGAGTTGCACACCGTGAGACCTAAGGAATCTTGAGCCAGTAATTTCACTGGCTCACTTGCCCTTCAGACCGACACACAGAAGTGAGATTACTTCTGCTTGGCGGCTGAAATAATCAACAGGGTGGTACTCCCCCAGACAGGCTTTGCACAAAACCCTACCATACATACATACATACGTACATATAATCACGCTTTTATCCCTAATGGGGTAGGCAGAGCGTAAACGACCTAAACAAAGGTCGTTCCGCCACGTCTGACAAAGTTTTGAGGGTTATTTAAGATAGATTTGTAGGTATATTGCTGTAGTGACAGGGAAACCCTACCACATTCAGAATAAATGGGTCTCACAAGAGTAGTATGAATAGTTAAGAGCGAAACCAATAAATCGCGAAAAGATCCGTGAGATCCAAGAACTTACCCTTCCTCGGTCTCGAGCAGCCGGTCACTGTGCACCTTCCTGTAGTGCAGCGCGTCGATGTGCGTTTTGTGCAGTGCCTTGAGCGTGGCCTTCCTCGGGTGCACGGTGGCGGGCTGCGCGCGGAACACGCCGGTGACGCTGACGCGCTCCCCCGCGCCCACCGCCTCCACCAGCGCGCCGTGCGACATCACGCTGACGGTGGCGGGCGTGCGCCCCGCCGGCATGTCGTCTGCAAACAGGTAGGATGTAAGTGAGTGCCTAGGGTAGGGGATAAATGAAACACTAAAACTATTTGCTTCGTTTGTTGTTTCAATCACTAAAGCAATACATATTACAATCTAAAATTGCCCTCAATTTTTGTCAGACGTGGCGAAAGCGCCTTTTAAGAGGCGTTAAACGCTCTGCCTACCCCGTAAGGGATAAAGGTGTGATTTATGTATGTATGTATGTATGTTGTTTCAATGATTGGTTTGGTTGTATTTGCATAATGGTTATACAATTGTCTCTTCCTAAATTATACATACATACATATAATCACGCATTTATCCCTAATGGGGTAGGCAGAGCGCATACGACCCAACAAAAGTCGTTCCGCCACATCTGACAAAGTTTTGAGGGTTATTTAAGATAGATTTGGAGGTATATTGTTTTGTTTATATGTATTTATATATTGTATATATATATATGTATCTATGTTATGTATATATTTATTTATTTCAGTTATATTTATATAGAGTATTTAATATATTTGTAGGTATTATAATTTATTTACTTATTGTATGATCGTAGTATAGTGTAATTAAGTAGGTATATCCTTATTTACTGTTCATGTACCTAATGTGTATTCATATTGTGCACGTCTTATCCGCTTTACGTTTTATGCTATCTCACTTCTTAGGTCTGCTGTAAGACATTTCATTTTAGAAATAAGCAGTACCTGTTGTGTCTTGATTCCTATGTAATTGTTCTGTGTATGTTTCTGTGTACAATAAACTATTAAATTAAATTATATTGCTGTAGTGACAGGTTGTCAGCCCATCGCCTAAATTGCAATATACTGAAACCCTCGGATCCCTTAGCTGGTTTTTACAGCATGCCCGGGAGGAAATGCAGCTGGCACATTCTATGTTTTTCTCTCGCTCCCAGTCCAGCATGGAAATAAATTATTATGGTTTTAAAGAGAGATTTATAATTTTTCGTGAAATGTCGAGCTCGCTTCGCTAGCTTAGATTATTCAATACATTTTCGTAGATATGTCATTCGATTTTATTTACTTAAATGTTAAATGATTTGCTCGCGTAACGTATTGCTTCGATTTATTTACTTAAATATCGTGTTCGATTCGCTCGCGTAACGTATTGCTTCGATTTATTTACTTAAATATCGTGTTCGATTCGCTCGCGTAACATATTGAATTATTCATATTTCGGGCAATTTAGCACTCATTTCACGAGCATAACTTATAAATTCAGTTTCTAGGTCTCGCTCGCTTCGCTCGCGTAACATATTGATTCATTCATGTTTCGGGCAGTGCCGCGCTCGCTTCACTAACGTAACGTATTAATTCGGTTTTATGTCAAGTTTAGTTGGTTAATTAATTGGTCATTAGTTGGTTAATTGGTTTGCGAGCTGTTAATGACCAGGTGTATGAACTGACCGGGCGCCTCCTGCAGCTTGACGAGCTGTTTGTCGCTGAAGTGCGAGCGGTTGTGGGTTTGTGAACTGTTAATGACCAGGTGTATGAACTGACCGGGCGCCTCCTGCAGCTTGACGAGCTGTTTGTCGCTGAAGTGCGAGCGATTGTGGGTTTGTGAGCTGTTAATGACCAGGTGTAAGAACTGACCGGGCGCCTCCTGCAGCTTGACGAGCTGTTTGTCGCTGAAGTGCGAGCGGTTGTGGGTTTGTGAACTGTTAATGACCAGGTGTATGAACTGACCGGGCGCCTCCTGCAGCTTGACGAGCTGTTTGTCGCTGAAGTGCGAGCGATTGTGGGTTTGTGAGCTGTTAATGACCAGGTGTAAGAACTGACCGGGCGCCTCCTGCAGCTTGACGAGCTGTTTGTCGCTGAAGTGCGAGCGATTGTGGGTTTGTGAGCTGTTAATGACCAGGTGTATGAACTGACCGGGCGCCTCCTGCAGCTTGACGAGCTGTTTGTCGCTGAAGTGCGAGCGATTGTGGGTTTGTGAGCTGTTAATGACCAGGTGTATGAACTGACCGGGCGCCTCCTGTAGCTTGACGAGCTGTTTGTCGCTGAAGTGCGAGCGATTGTGGGTTTGTGAGCTGGTAATGACCAGGTGTATGAACTGACCGGGCGCCTCCTGCAGCTTGACGAGCTGTTTGTCGCTGAAGTGCGAGCGATTGTGGGTTTGTGAGCTGTTAATGACCAGGTGCATGAACTGACCGGGCGCCTCCTGCAGGTTAACGAGCTGTTTGTCGCTGAAGTGCGAGCGGTTGTGGGTTTGTAAGCTGTTAATGACCAAGTGTATGAACTGACCGGGCGCCTCCTGCAGCTTGACGAGCTGTTTGTCGCTGAAGTGCGAGCGATTGTGGGTTTGTGAGCTGTTAATGACCAGGTGTATGAACTGACCGGGCGCCTCCTGCAGCTTGACGAGCTGTTTATCGCTGAAGTGCGAGCGATTGTGGGTTTGTGAGCTGTTAATGACCAGGTGCATGTACTGTACTTCCATGTTGGCCTGGGAGCGAGAAAAACATAGAATGTGCCAGCTGCTTTTCCTCCCGGGCATGCTGTAAAAACCATTTAACGGATCCGTGGATTGTAATTTAGGCGATGGGCTCATAATATATCCTGGCAGGGTCGCCATGTGTGGCGATAGGTAGCGAATAAAATACCGAATTTTAGGACATGTCTGTAATGTCAGGTCTCCAAATGATAAAATGTTAACTAAACTTATTGCTAGCTCAAGCAATATGCATCGCATGTCGCAGTCAGGTATTTTCTATTAATCAGGTATTTTCTACCTTCACTTCAATCTGTCACTACAGCAATACACCTACAAATCTATCTTAAATAATCCTCAAAACTTTGTCAGACGTGGCGGAACGACCTTTGTTTAGGTCGTATCCGCTCTGCTTACCCCATTAAGGATAAAGGCGTGATTATATTATATGTATGTATGAACTGCTTACTTCCATGCTGGACTGGGAGAGATAGAAAAACATAAAATGTTCCAGCTGCCCTTCCTCCCATGGGCATGCTGTTGAAGTCAGCAAAAGGGACTCGAGGGTTACAGTGTATTGTAATTTAGGCGATGGGCTGACAACCTGTCACTATAGCAATACATATTAGAATCTAAAATTGCCCTCAATTTTTGTCAGACGTGGCGAAAGCGCTTTTTACGAGGCGTCAAACGCTCTGCCTACCCCGTAAGGGTTAAAGGCGTGATTATATGTATATATGAACTGACCGGGCGCCTCCTGCAGCTTGACGAGCTGCTTGTCGCTGAAGTGCGAGCGGTTGTGCACCAGCTGGAAGCAGTGCGCGGTGTTGCAGTGCGCGCAGTGCGCGGGCTCGGGCACGCGGCCGCGCTCCAGCTGCGCGGTGGCGGGCGCGCAGCACACGGCGCAGCGGAAGTACGCCTCGCGCATCTCCGGCACAATGGCCGACGTGCGGATCACCATGCCCGATATGGTAACCAGCTGGTCGATATCTGCGGAAAAAACATTGTTTTTTTTTTTGACGTGACAACGTCTTATAATTCGAAGGAGCCGGCTGCACGCACGAAAAAACATGACTCACGCGGCGTTACCTCGCTCTGAGGCGTTCCATTTTAGGCTTGAAGTGCAAGCGAGAGAGCGGAACGAGCGACAAAGAGGCACAATCAGCCTCCGCGTTCGGCAGCGTGCAGCATCTGTCTCCATCAGTATTTTCTTATGAAGTTGTCACGTTCAACTATCGTCAGTAAATCGACTTTACAGACAACCGATTTTTTTTCTCAAAATTTTTAAACAAGGCTTCAGTCATCTGGTGACTATGCCAGCCTCATGGTATCTTTCATATGATTAAAAAACATGTATTTAACCAGATAGAGTCAGAAAACGGTACAACGCAACCGCTCTGCTGGATAGCGGGTCTGCCAACCAACAATTTAGCTGACCATTATTACCATTTTCTGAACCTATAAATCTAGCCCTCAGATCTGCATTCCGGGAACACTCCAGCATTATATGATTTAGATCATCAATCTTGTTACATGTCAAACAAAGCGGAGACTGTTTCACACCCATCATGTGATAAAATTTGTTTCCTGGAATGTGCCCAGAACGCAGCCTCAGTGCGGAAACAAGTTCTTTTCTTGTAAGGCTGGCAGAGTCAAACCACGGTAAAAATTGTGGTTGATCCAAAAGGGTCCTGTACCAAAAACATTGTTATTTAATGAATTTACACTCAGATCAGCATCTTCCCCTAATAACCCAGCGTTGTAAAATCTGACTAAGAGCGTTTTTGATTTGCTCCGTATTCGATTTGTATAAAATTATATGGATTGGCACGAAAATGTATGACAGCTTTCATATAATTTTTCACAGATACGAACCGAATACAGAGCAGTGCAAAAAAGCCTAAAGGAATATACAATATTACCAAGAAAAGGAACGGCACAGTCAATAAAATCTGTGTGCATGTAAAAGCTCATATTGCGTTCGCTAAATAATATAATGTAAAAATATAATATAACTATAAAGCTCGTTCACCGCCGCGTCCAACGCTGGACTGCTACATACCTTCCGGGTTGAGATCCCGCATGTGTCTCTCCGGCGCGTTATACGGCCTCACTTGTATCTGGTGCTCCAGCACGGCGGCCGGGTACTTCTCGAAGAACAGCTCGTTCACCGCCGCGTCCAACGCTGGCACAACCTGCACCACGAAAACCACTAATTGATACTCGGTTGGACAAGGCGGTCACACAATACATATATGTAGCCGACAGATGGCGCCACAGCAAGAAACACAAGTTCTGAAACGCGGTATTGGAGTTTTCTCAGATATACAAGTACCAAACTTGTCCGGTTGGACTTGGACTTCGGTCCCCTGGTCACAACACCCGAGCAGGCGGGTAGCTACCCGACTCCCAACCATCATCACTAAGCCAATTGGCTTCAACCTTAAACTACTAAATAAATATATTTTCCGGATTTTTAGCACTCACAATCATCATCTCCCTAGCCTTATCTCGTATCCCACGGGGTCGGCTACCTAATCTAGGGGATTATACGAGGGTACTGGTTTTTACACAGAGCGACTGCCATCCAGACCCAATCCTAGATTAGGTCAGAATTTTCAAGCCGTGAATGCCTAACGACTAATATCTACGATATTAACCGGGACCAACGGCTTTACGTGCCTTCCGAAATACAGAAAATGCGCCGAATAAACGTACATATGAAATTCGCAAATTGAAAAACACATTGGTACGTGGTGGGATTCGAACCACGACCCCCTTCTCAGGAGGCAGCGGCCCCTATCCACCACACCATCATCGGGCTCTTTTCAGCACTCACAATGCTATTTTTATTTTAAATATGAAAGAAAGAAAATAATAAATTCGTTTCTGGCAGGACTCGAACCAGTTCTTAAACTCCGTGGCTAGATGTCGCTAACGTCGCTATGACGTGTGCATAAGACAGACTATGATAAATTCGTCACTCCCGCTACCGTTACTGTAGCTCAGTTGGTAGAGTGATGGACCGGCATTCCAGAGACACAGGTTCGGGTCCTGCCAGAAACGAATTTATTATTTTCTTTCTTTTGTATTATACACAATACATATGTCGCAGGATTATGACAAAAAAATATAATTAAATTGATATGAAAATTGAAATGAAATTGATATGAAAAGTTTTATGATAAAAAATCTAGGATTTTAATTGTATAATTTGTATAATTGTAATCCAGAGAAAGTAAGATATTTGTCAAAGTCCGGGTTTTTAATAATAATAATCATTTATTTCAGGCATTTAAAATGTACACCCATATTCAAAATCACAATATTATCTAAATTAAATTATATTATGTTACATTAAATAAAATTAATTAAATTAAATTAAATTATCATTCTTATGTTGCTTACTAGCTTACTAACCGGAGTGTTGAGGACCGTACGTGGGAATATTACATGCACCGCATACAGCCCTCGACACCCCATTGTCTGTCTTAAGAAGTCTGTCTGTAAATGACGCGAGCCGCTTCCTCATTACGGTGTGAAAATCATCTACTCTGCTTGATGCGAACATACCTGACGCGCCACACCGCCATGGTAAATGTAGTAAACAGCGAAACCCATTGTTATATTGCACACGCAGCGCGCCTACAACGCGCAAAGACAGACAATGGGGTGTTGAGGGCTGTATGCGGTGCATGTAATATTCCCACGTACGGTCCTCAACACTCCGGCTAGTAAGCTAGTAAGCAACATAAGAATGATAATTTAATTTAATTAATTTTATTTTATTTTATTTAATGTAACATAATATAATTTAATTTAGATTATATTGTGATTTTGAATATGGGTGTACATTTTAAATGCCTGAAATAAATGATTATTATTATTAAAAACCCGGACTTTGACAAATATCTTACTTTCTCTGGATTACAATTATACAAATTATACAATTTAAAATCGTAGATTTTTAGTTGGTCCAGAGTTGGCAGGTGTATATACCGCCTGGCAGTACGCACCATACAGAGTTATTTTAACCTGGTTTGAAAAAAAATATTCAATGGTATGGTACCTCCTGTGGGTAGCTGATGAGCTGACGATGCAGTTTGGGGTCGAAGATCTCCACGTGTTTGCAGTCCACGTCCAGGAACGGCTCTTCCAGTGTGTGGATCTAAACGAAAACAGAAAAACAAGCTAATAAGCATACTGCTAAAATAAATTGAAAAATTGTACAAATTTGCTGTTTACTGGTAATAATAAATGTTTATATCTACAATGATATTTTAAGAAAGATACGTTACGTTCATACTGCACGCACATTTTAATTGTTCCGCGACACATATACATACATATTTATAACATTGCATATCTAAACAAACGCTGAGTGCGACACAAAATAGGCAAAGCATAAGAGTGAAACAGATAGCTATTTGTAATCAGTGCAGCCTTGAATATAATTTAACTTTTTTTCTCCCTTTGCAGCTCGCAGCTCGACTGCCTAAAATGGTCACAATTGGTCACGTATTTACCTATATATAATATCATTGTTATATCTAAGAATTTTACTAGTTAAATTTCAAAAGCATCAATCAGAGTTCCGCCGGTGTGTTGGAATGCCTTTTTAGGCTTTCTGGCTCATTCCATCGTGTTCGATTTCCAGAGGAACACGAATGTGATATTTGTCAATTTATCAGTTAATATATGTGAGATTTTCCCTAGTTTGGTTAGGACAATGCAGGATGAATCACTGTGATGGTACCGATTCCTTGAGTATGCAACTTAACTAATTCTGGACAAAATTTTTTGCCGTCCCTTTATGTTCTCTCATGTGAGAAAAAGACAGATTTATTAGTCAAGATTTAGTGATTTTGTGCGCACACGAATTAGCCCCATTGGCTTACCTCTTCCAGTTTCTGTTCATATAGCGGCTCGTTAGTAACAGCATCGGGCTCGACGAACCGCTGCACGAACTTGACGAACTTCTGTCTACACTCTGCTATAGCCACGTCTGTCCCCCACACCACCAGTTGTGGTTCGCTTGAAGCTGCTGCTGTCGCGCCTTCTTCGCCCTGCTAATGAGAAAAAAAATTGAGTATAAAAAACACGATTACATTCATAGCCCCACTAACATTCCCTGTATCGGGTGCTATTGACATACACAGAAAAAACCACAAAGAACACTCAGACCCAGAAATATACTTTAAAATTCATCATTCAATTATCTGCACAGCCGGCAGTCGAACCCGGGACCCTCTGCGTTACTGTGAACCTGCCCTGCCAACTAAGCTTTAAGAGTCGTATGTGGCGTACTTAATAGGTATACTACCCGTAGTGTACATTCACCTGCGTATCTAACATTTATATTACAGGAATAATGAGTGTCCATATGGCATAGAAAGAATAGAATATTTAAGGCTCTCTCCCTCGAATACCCCCTACGATTCTAAAAAGAAATTGAAGCTGTAAATCTTTTGTGTAGTCATGATATGTAAGCTATGATAGGAGCCCGATAGTGTAGAGGATAGGGCTGCTGCCTCCTGAGCGGGGAGGTCGTGGTTCGAATCCCACCACGTAAAAATGTGTTTTTCGGTTTTCGAATTTCATATGTCCCTTATTCGGCGCTTTTTCCGTGCTTCGGAAGGCACGTTAAGCCGTTGGTCCCGGTTAGTATCGTTTAATACCGTAGATATTAGTCGTTAAGCCATGTCAGAGGCCAGTGCTAAGCATTGGCGGCTTGAAAACTCTGACTTAATCTAGGATTGGGTCTGATTTCCCTTCTGGGTTGCGGAGATCAGATGGCAGTCGCTCTGTGTAAAAACCAGTACCCTCGTTCAATCCCATAGATTAGGTAGCCGTCCCCATGATATACGGGTTAAGGCTAGGGATGATGATGAGTCAAGATATGTAAGCCAAGATGTGACTGGGATGGGATGCCTGATGATGGAATGCAACCGAGTATGCAAGATCCAGCACCATAATAAATTAAACAAAATGTACCCCTAAATTTTAATTAGTTAAACCATTTGACATAATGGGAATAATTTACAAATTGTAACTAAATCTATTTATTTTGACATAATGATGATAATGTTATACCTACTTATCATTTTATTTAACTTATATTTTATTAGACTGCTTTACTCAGTAAAGTTATGTTTATAAGTCAATTATTTGTAATGCTTTGGTCCTGAAAGGTTATGTTACAAATGAAATAAACGAATTATTATCAATTATCGATACAATCTATTTGGCGCTGAACCTATATTTTCAACTATTAAAACCTCTTTGATACTAAAGTAAAAATCGCGACAGCTTAATTCCGACAAGTTTGTCCAATACATGTCAAATACAGGGTTAATTTCGCTGTCAATTTCATGTCAGTTAGACCGATATTCAGTAATGTTCAGTATTTTTTTATAAAAGCTGTAAAAAATATGTAAATAGGCAGTAAAAAACTAAAAAGGCAGGCTGAAAAGGCCGGCCTAAGTAGCTTAAATATGGGGGAGTCAGTCACGCAACTCGAGAGAGAGGTGTCATTTGGCAATTTTGGAAAATGGGAGGAAACTCCCACTACACCAATGTTAGTGAACAGGTATATTTAGTCTCCTAATATAAATTAACCCTCCAAACTGCAGACTGCCTTCGTGGTTTAATGGTCAGAGCCATGGACACTCGATCCGGAAATCCTGGGTTCAAGACCATGGAGGCAGTTATTTGAATCACCTGATTGTCTGGAAGAAAATGTCTTTGATAGTGGTTGTTACAAAAACCATGTCAGATGCATATAGCTGCGCTTTTAGGCGGTTTAAAACCTCTCGACAGCGGGGTCCATCGGATCACACAACAGAAGAAGAATTAACCTTCATACATACATACATACATATAATCACGCCTTTATCCCTAAGGGATAACAAGGGACAAGCATATGGAATGAAAGATCGGGCCGCCCACGTACCACCTGGCTGCATCAACTGTTCCTGGCTGAAAGGACCTAGAAGTAGAAGCTACCGAGAAGATAATTAGTTCTCATCCAGTTTGTGCCCGCTTTCTTACGAATATTACTTTCATGCTGGACTGGGAGTGAGAGAAAAACATAGAATGTGCCAGCTGCATTTCCTTCCGAGCATGCTGTAAAACCCAGCTAAGGCATCAGAGGGTTTCAGTATATTGTAATTTAGGCGATGGGCTGACAACCTGTCACTACAGCAATATACGTAGAAATCCATCTTAAATAATCCTCAAAACTTGTCAGACGTGGCGAAACGACCTTTGTGTAGGTCGTTTACGCTCCGCCTCCCCCATTAGGGATAAAGGCGTGATTATATGATGATGATGATGATTGTTACGAATATCATTGCCCCACCTAGTTTCAGGACATCCTACATTATGTTTACTGGAAGATCGAGAGCAGTGGAAATCCCCTTAATCCAATGTTCCTAATGATGAGAGATTACAGGATTCTATCATTAAACATTTTAAAGGGTTTGGTCGGGAATCAAAACTGATCATGACCACCCATCAAAATTCTTTGCATAATTGTTTGGCTAATAAATTCCTTGTAATAAATCCTCCTCGAGATATGATCGGTCGTCAGAATTGGCGAATATGTCCATTAATTACAATGACTAAGGAACAAGAGGTCCATTATAACTTAACGCTATAATTTCTTTACAGCGGCAACCAGTCCAAGTTTAGTAGCTGCCGCATCTGCCTCTCCAACACCTGACGCGCCTAGTTGTCACAAGTTCTGTCTGACCTGCCTTTATAAGCAACTGGGACATTCTATGGTTTTCAATCTACCGGATTTAAATTTACTGTCCAATCTTTAGGGTGTGATCGTATCCACCCATGTAACTGAACAATTTTCTCAAAGGAAATTAATTTGAGATATGACAGATCTCCCCATAGAAAATGACCTGAGCCGCTGGTACCATTTTTGGGAAAAAGGGAGACATTATTTTCTCAATTTGACCTATGTTCCGTTTCATGGGTAACTGAAGCCATTTTTTTACAGCGGGAACCAGTCCAAGTTCAGTAGCTGCCGCATCTGCCTCTCTAACATCCTGGACCCGGCGCGACTAGTCTGTGGCCACAAGTTCTGCGAAACTTGCCTCAACAAGTACTGGAAGGCGAACGAGGAGCCGAACTTTGTTGTGTGTCCACTGTGCCGAGACTATGCCTTCAAAATCGGGTTTGAGCAGGTAAAATGCTGTAATATTTTATAATACCTATAGTGGTGAGCGTTTTGGTTGGCTATCAGTACTTCGCGATGATTCTGATTCTAATGTGTAGGTTCGCCAAGTTGGTTCGTAAGACATTTTTCAGTAACAATTTGACGAAAATTTGCTGGAGTATGAGTTATTTATGGGAGAGGCCTATGTTCAGCAGTGGACTGATACAGAATAAGTTTTTTAAAAATGTTGAAAAATCACTTTTCTTCTTTACTCCAGTAAAGAAGTCAAGTGACTTTTCAAGTGCGTCAGATAAAACTGGTGGGTGGGGATTTGAAAGAAATTCGCTGTCCAGCTGACTATGATCTGCAAAACATATGTCTGATATTTTACCTTTATTTTACAGAAAAACTATGCCCGCTCTACGCGAGACTTCCGAAAGAAGTTTGACCCACACCATATAGACTTGCCTTCCATACACTCCAAGACTGTTGAAGTTGGTCCACGGTATGTTAGCTCATGGTACATGAGGATGCTACCGATCGTAATATTGCCAGTCATATACTTAGTGGTCAAACTTGTTAAACCAGTTGTGGTCCGATTGTTCAGTATTCATTTTGGAATTTGAAATTATTAGCAGAGTTTATATCAGTCAATTTTGATGTGAAATTTCGAATCTAAGTTGTAAACTTTCATGAGATTATACCAGATAAAAAAAACATAAGAACAACTTTATTTGTATTCTTTTAAACCTGATAATGATATCTTATCTTCCATGCTGGACTGGAAGCGAGAGAAAAACGTAGGATAACCTAACCTAACCTTTTTGGCGTTATAATAAATAATCAACCGCAATATTTATACACTAAACTTAACTTCTCCAACCGTCATGCCAGATTTACAAGTCGTCTCATCGTTCACCAGCACAATACAACTGCCTTTCGTGGCAGCTTCCGATACGCTGCCACGAAATGCTGGAATAACTTGCCTCCAATCAGAAATACCAAATCAATTTTTGCCTTCAAACTTAAACTCAAACAACACATTTTACAAAATCAAAAATTACATTAGAGGAGCAGTTGTACTGAATCGTTTTTCCACTAACACAGCTTAATTTAGTTATAATAAGTTGTTTTAAAAAATAAGAATGCTTGAGATTATCACAATCTGTTTTCATGTATGCCTATTAATCTCCTTATAATAAGTATATTTTCTGTGGATTTATTTAAAGCTACAGTTGTTTTTTTTAATTTTACTACCATCTATTTTTATTTATTTATCATAAAGTCAGTGATACAATTCAGTTACACTTTTAGCTTCCGTAAGAAAAAACTGTATTTATTTGTTTTATAGTACTTTTTATTTATTTATTTTATTTTATTTCGGTCTCGTAGAAGACCAGCGCTGTGAAGGTGTATTACTATAGTAGGCACCTTCATAGCATTACGCTGAGCTGGGACCTTTTTGTCACCCTATTTACTATTTTAATTCTATGCCCTAGATTAAGTTGTTTTTTTTTAATTATACATAATATTTTAGGTTAAGTTTCTGTTGTAATAATTGGTGACAAATAAACGTTTTGTATTCTATTCTATATATCCTGCCAAGCATGCTGTAAAAGTTCGCTACGAGATCCGAGGGTTGCAGTATATTGCAATTTAGGCGATGGGCTGACAACCTGTCACTAGAGCAATATACCTTCAAATCTATCTTATATAACCCTCAAAACTTTGTCAGATGAGGCAGGATGACTTTTGTTTAGGTTGTTTATGCTCTGCCTACCCCATTAGGGATAAAGTCGTGATTATATGCATGTATGATAACTAATAACCAACCCTGTATTGTAGATGCATAAGAGGTATCTATAATTGTCTTACACCTAACTAAATATACATTTTTTCCCCATGGAACAAAGGACTTGTCATCGGACATTTATGACTTAAAAATATTATCAATTACTTGGAGAGAATCACTGCCTGGGTCTTCTGGCACAAAAAACACTGGTGTTTGTGGTCAAACTGTGGCTGGTGGTCAAACACTCTTGACGATAATGTTCTTAGCATTATTACAAAATATCTCTAAAATAAAACAGGTTTCACTCACCCCTCGGGTAGGAGTAGGAGCAGGCACATTGGGTCCCTGGTGCCCTCGCAGGTCAGCGCGCTGCCTCGCCGGGGTCATCACCCCGCGCATCAACGAGCGAGGGGTGCTTAGGGAACTCGGGGTGCCATAGTTCAATGGGGAACTCATGTCTATGTCTGTGCCTGTGGGAAAAAAAATATTTATGACATGAAATATTTAATTCAGAAGATTTCATAGAAAACAACTTTTTGATCATCTATTTACTAAACATTATTTGCATAAAGGCTTACCAATGGACATTTTAAGATATAATTCAGATAACATACAAATACAAGTAGCTTTATGAAAAGACTAATATTAATTGATTTGTTAAATATATCGTAAGCATTTCAGCTATATTTGTAACATTACACCACAGAGACGTCATACATAGAATCAGCAATAATTATGATTAGATAAGTATTAGAGCATAATTGCTTATGCATGTAAAATTTACTGCCTTTTTTGGACAATATTGAAGAAGTTTATTTATTTATGTAATATTTTAACTTACCAAGAGGACTGGAAGCCATAGCACGGGCGGGTGATGTCCCAGGCTCACGCGGCGTCCGAGGGGTCCTCCGCCCTCCAGGAGTCCTTCGCCCTTCGGGGGTGCCAGGGGTACCTGGTGTCCCATCTGAAACATATGCAATTGATCTTTCAAGGATATACAATTAGATTTCCATTTTGCGCTTAAACTGCCCTGAAGATAATAGAGCCCTGTATCTACGTAACATGTAATACCAGGGAATAGTAACATACGTCTATACTACTTGACAATATAGGTATCAGTTAAAATAAAATTCCAACATACTTAACCAATTTGTTTGCAAGCGTAATGAACACTGAAATAACGGTCATATCACGTAGAGAACTAATAGATTGCTAATAATTGCTCTTAATACCTTTCGATGGAGTGCCGGTAGACCGCTGAGGGGTCTCGGGAACCACAAGTTGTTGTGATGATCTTGTAGATCGGCGTGAAGGTGTAGCGGCTTCGGACGACGCACGCGACGGCGGGCGTTTAGAAGGAGTCGACATTCTTTATGCACTTATAACAGTAATACGCTTGTTAACACGATAATTATTAGAAACAACAACGAATAAACACCAAACACGCCGAATGAGGTTTAGTTTTGGCGTTTTGGCGCGAAATGTACTATCAACTGTCTAATTACCGGTATTTGTAAAAAAAAATCTTTCTTAAGATTTTGGAAAAGTTAAGTCCGGGTAAACTGCACAAGAAGAGGAGGAAATGGGAAGGAAAGCATGCAGTAATCTAAATAAAATTTAAAAAAATAGGCTTTCTTTTTCCTGTTTATTTAATGTAAAATTATTTTATTATTGGCAAGAAGTACAATCGATCGATTTAAGAATATTCGGAATTTATAGATTCGAGTAGTTCTAGTGTTGTCAAACGTACCATAGACAATACCGTTTTTTTATTCATTGATTGATCGTTCATTCACCGCTGTTGTTTTCGTGGTGTTATTTTATAAATAAATACGATAATTGCGAAATAAATAAGCAATTTACGATGATCGTGCAGTATATAGATTTAGTGCAATATTACTTTTAATGTTACTACAACTGTGAGGATCTGACTGATGTTCTAGGAGCTATCTTTGTGCAATCTACCTGCACTGTCGGATGTAATTTTCATGAATAATTATTGTGATTGGACTTATTGTATTATTTTGAATGGACTTGTGAGGAGTGGATGCACCGTGATGCGTGTAACGCACGAGTGCTGGTGACTCCGGTGCGTGGAACGCCGAGGATATTTTTGGAGAGTCCTGTAGGTATGTAGTGTAATTATGATTCACGTTATCTTGTGCACATTCATTGTAAGGAGACAAACAATGTCACCGGCCTGCGTAGTCCTCGCCTTGATGCGTCTGCCGTACACACACTGCTCGAAAGGTAAGTTTCTATTTATAGACTTGTGTATAATAAATACTCTCAAATGCTTGAGTTCTTTCTTGTGGAGTTAATTAGGGATGAGAAGGAATTCTATACTCAATGTTTGGTCAATTTTGTATTGTGTTTTGCGAATGAATTAATAAATTCATACTTCTACAACTAACTTGGTTTTCTGCATTGGTATTTGTAGTATTTTGTAGTTTCTTAGGTTGATTTCTATCATTTCTTATAATTTCCTTTTATGATCTCATGGTCACAAGGATACCTACATCTTAATTATTGTTTTTACTTTTTATCACAGCTTTAGAGTGAAATAGTCTTTATGAAAAAGTATTTATAAATAATACCACCATCTTTCCGTATTTATTTATAACTTATTACAAGAATTACAATAACAGGAACATTCTGCATTTAAACAACAAATATAATAAAGCAAGGTGGCCTTGTCGATCTAAGCTATCTCTTTCACCTCTAATTCCCACTTTTGCTGCATGCAAGTAGTTGCAGTAGTAAAAAAAAAATCAAAGGAAAACTAATCTTATAAAGTTTGAGATTATAAGTTTAATGTTGTGCAACACTTATTTATTACAATATCATAAATTTAAAAACAGGATCACACTCATAGCTCCCACTAGGATTCCCTGTATCAGGGTACCATGAAGATACACAGAAACAACCATAAAGTACACCCAGACCCAGAAACAGACATTTAAATCACTCAAATGTCTGCCCCGGCTGGGAATCGAATCCGGGACCCATTGCATAGCAGTCAGATACACTGCCAACTAGGCTGTGTGGGCTGTCAGTTTCGAACAGTTTTGGGGTGAGCAGCCTATCACCACATCAAATTAATTGTTGTGATTGTCTCATCACAAAATACCAAAACCCTTGCCTGTGACTGATTAGTGATAGAGTGCCCATGAAGAGTAGCAGCAGAAACACTAAAATTTAATTTAAATTTTTGTCTCATACCATAATATATATTTAACCTTTTCCATTTAGTTTCTACACGGGAAAATGACCTTTGGTTCCCAGCCTTTGATAATCTTGTATACATATGTAGGTATTGTGTATCCCACAATTCTATTTGAAAAAAAGTCATAGGAGTGCTTTGATGAGATATTACAAATGTAATTAATACTTCCATGCTGGACTGGGAGAGATAGAAAAACATAGAATGTTCCAGCTGCCCTTCCTCCTGGGCATGCTGTTGAAGTCAGCAAAAGGGACTCGAGGGTTACAGTGTATTGTAATTTAGGCGATGGGCTGACAACCTGTCACTATAGCAATACATACATATTACAATCTAAAATTGCCCTCAATTTTTGTCAGACGTGGCGAAAGCGCCTTTTAAGAGGCGTTAAACGCTCTGCCTACCCCGTAAGGGATAAAGGCGTGATTTATGTATGTATGTAATTAATATTTCAAATGAGATATTTTTTTTCCCCTTTTTTCAAATCTTTATCAGATAGTTGAATAGTTTTTTATATTGTAAAAATGAGAATGTATTTCAAAAACATTTAGAAGTTTATTTATAAAAGATCTACCAAGTGATGAGAGATTATTCAAATAGTGAATCTAAAAAAATGCGTTACCATACCAAACATTTCAGCAGAGCAGCATGGACACCACAACATAATCGTGAATTTTCTCATTCGCAAAAGTTCGTAAAGACAAACAAGCATTATTTACAGTGAAGTAGTCAATGTATAAGTCAGTGTGACCAAGTTCATATTTGTTAATCTATTAATGCGTGAGATTTTCCCCACTTTGGATTGGACAATACAGAATTAATTACCTGATTGTGTGTAAGAAAAAACATTCCGGGTTTCGGAGTACACGTTATGCCGCCAGTCCGTCGGGCGCTATCTTTGATAACGGTCGTTACACAAACCAGGGTTCAAACGAATGTACGTTGACTCGAAAACCCAGTCGAAAAGAAGAAGATGGCGACAACAAAATGTTTAGTTCTCGTCAGTGGCATGTAGACTATGATGATCTTGCTACCTACTACTGGGAGACATATTACATGTTGCATCCTCAATCTCAGTCCATGCCTCCGTGCCTCCTTGCTTGCTAAAGTTGCTAGTGAATTAGCAAGAGCAACACATAACATACTTAAAACTTTTCACTGAATAAGAACGAGCAGGCTACGAATCTAGCAGGCCTGTCTCACTCCGCACTTTAGACGTCTGTATGAAACTAGTTACCAACGGCGGCGTCTAAGGCGGTCGGGTAGTCGATCGTCTCGATGAACGTACAGCCTCTCTTTACTTCGAATTTGTTTCGCGTGTATCTAACTTATCTTGAGTGATTAGGGGATTTCGACTTTCCGTGTTACGCGTAAGGTATAATTTAACATGAATTTATAATGAGCGAGGTTTGTAGGGGAGTGAGATTTCTGTACCGTGAACGTAATATTTATTGTTCTGTGGCACTAGACAGCGTATGAGATAATCCGACACCAAAATCCTTCTTTCTGGCTTCCATCACCAACTTAAACAAGAGCGTCGTAAGTCCTGACTGAGCCTGGAGCCGTATGTTTGAATCACTCGACATTAAATACGTACCCATTCGAAAGAGTAACATTCGCATGTAAACAGTATGGAAATCGAATGCAAATGTTACTTTTTCGTATTCGTATTTTGATTTGAGTAATAAAAAATATGACAGGCCCTTTTCGCGACCCTACTCCACATTAGCTCGAGCTCTATCTTCCTCCATTAACTATGCCTATGTAGATGCGTCCACCTAAATGTTTCCACAAGTTCCACTACCTCCGATTAGGCTTGTTCTCTCTAATGAGGACCATTAATCTTCGATAAAGGCATATTTCCTTCTATGTGGCTCTCTTAAGAAACACCTAAAGCTTAAGACGAGGCTTTAGGTTAGATGTAAGATTTTCTTTAAAGTATGTTTTTCAGATCTCCTATTATTGAACTAAAAGGGGTTCGGGACAATCGCGACCTACAAAATGTCGGGAAAATGTACCCTTTTACATATTTTCTATGGTATAAAGTATCCTCTAATTATCTCTATCGTAGACAAGTCGTACGTAATCCAAACAAACAGCTTTAGATTTTATTTATTTCTGATTGGTACGAAACCTCTGAACAACAATGATTTTTTCAATGTAATTTCTTTAAAAACATCTTAATCTAGTTTACCCACTCAACCTTCCGCGTAAACTTGACCGGGCTCTGTAAAGATCATCTGTAGCCCTTCGCCCCCGCCGCCACCCCTCCTGCACCCTTCGATAATCGTAATCTCCTTCGTTGAACTAGGGGCTACTAGGGGTTCAAACCGCATGCGCGAGGCACCCCTGGCTTCAGCGCTATAAATCTAGTGCTGTGCCAGCCCCTTCATTAGGGACTGTTGTTCACAGCCATTTTGGAAAATATCACACGACTCCAAATTGCTCTTGCACGCGCTCTGGAGTGTGTGGTCAGAATAGATATCACTTTAAATATTTTTTAGAGACAGGGCTACGCTTTTTTAAAGTTTTTTTTTAACAAATATATGATTCACATTTAGGCTTACGAAAAGTCTAGTCTATTTAAAAATTACGTTCTAATCTTAATAAACTAGTTTCATAGAAAATTAAGTAAAGTGAAACTCGTGAGAAATATAAATTAGAAAGTAAATAATATACGTACCAACAGTAAAATATTTATCGCTTTATTTACATAAAACTCATTGAATCTAAACTACCACGAAACGTCTATTTACGCTTGCTAAATGATAGAAAGGGGTCTAATAATATAATTTGAGGAGAAAAATATCGTATTTTGTTGTGTATGTTTGTAACGATTAATCCCAATACCTCTACCGGACGGATCGGGGTGAAACTTGCCACGTTGGCTCACACACAGGATAGTCTCGAGCCGTATTTTTGAATCATTCGAATCGAATTCGCATACGAAAGACTAACATTTGCATGGCAAATTGTATAAACATCGCGTGCGAAACTTGTTCTTTCGTATGCGCATTGGAGTTCGAGTGATTAAAAAAAATGAGACATTGGCTACTTTTTATCATTCCCACGGGAAATCTTATTTATCAGCGGAGCTTTTGAAAGTGCTGGCAGTAATCTAGTCATTTAGAATTCATCACATATTTCGGAAAATTAGTCAAAAGCTTATCAAGAGAAATGCGCGCTTATCTCTGCCAGATAGTGCTAACAAAGGGCTCCTAACAAACAAGCTACAGGCTACCGGAAGCTATTTAGCAACAGCAGTGATTCACGCGCGTGGCCATTTAGAAAGATACGCCGAAGGTTACTGTTTGTTATCTTTCACTGGAGAATTTAATCGATATTAGTAATTGATAGTTCGGTTCTGGACTACGAGAGATGAAAATACGTAATTTATGCGAGATATTCTAAAAAAAGGCTTAAATAAACAGGCAGGAAGCTATTTAGCAACAGCGACGAGATACCAGCTGCTTTTCTTTGCAGGAACGTTATGTTTTCGGTGTTGGAGTAGCAATCTATCAGTATATCAATACATTCTATCTATTTGAAAGTAATACATACATAAAATCACGTCTTTATCCCTTACGGGGTAGGCAGAGCGTTAAACGCCTCGTAAAAGGCGCTTTCGCCACGTCTGACAAAAATTGAGGGCAATTTTAGATTGTAATGTGTATTGCTAATGTGTAGTGACAGGTTGTCAGCCCATCGCCTAAATTACAATACACTGTAACCCTCGAGTCCCTTTTGCTGTCTTCTACAGCATGCCCGGGAGGAAGGGCAGCTGGAACATTCTATGTTTTTCTATCTCTCCCAGTCCAGCATGGAAGAAATAACCCAACGGAAAAAACGTTGATATTTTTCTAACCCCATAGAACGGAAAGGCCTTTTTGTATCATGTATGGTAAGTATATTCGCTTTCGAAGGAAGGACTGGATCTTAAGGCTGTGACTCCAGCTCGCCAAATCATACCCCCGCGGGTAGAGAGGGGAAAGGTTTCACGAACATTTCCCTTTCCCTGTGCCCCGCGGCGGTATGTTTCGTGTTATCTTCCAGAGCAGGAGTCACAGCTTTATAGTAGCGAAACATCACACACAACATTTTGGGAAATATTGAGCCAGTTAAGCCGTTATTGAAACTCCAGTTTTGTATTGCGAAAAACTTTAACAACACAACAAACATTTTATTTTTTTCAGTCAGACAAAATGTGTGAGAGAGAGATGTAGGATAAGATAAGATAAGACAGGTCGTTTAATACATACATACATATAATCACGCCTTTATCCCTAATGGGGTAGGCAGAGCGTAAACAACCTAAATATAGGTAGGTCGTTTCGCCACGTCTGACAAAGTTTTGAGGGTTATTTAAGATATTATAGGTATATTGCTGTAGTGACAGGTTGTCAGCCTATCGCCTAAATTGCAATATACTGCCCTCGGATCCCTTAGCTGGTTTTTACAGCATGCCCGGGAGGAAATGCAGCTGGCACATTCTAAGTTTTTCTCTCGCTCCCAGTCCAGCATGGAAGACGATGGTCGTTTAATGAACGGTCAAGTAATCCCACAAAAACATTTTTATTATCTCTCCGACAGGTTTTTTAAAATTTAATGCTTCCTTACCCCTATAATGATTTGACCATTTTTTTATAACTAGAGTTCTATTCTCTACATAACTTGCAGTGTACAAGTGTACCTGCTTCTTCATTACTTTGTATTGCTGCAATGAATGGCAGCTCGGTGTAGTTGGTAGAATAGGAACGGCAATAGGGGACAATGGGTTCGCGCAGGTCGGGTGTGCTGCACCCTGCTAGCCCTCGGTAACGGGACAGAGGCTGTCAAACTTTGCACCGCGGCGAAATAAGAATATACGGCAAAATAATAGCGATTTCTGTAACATCTCAAATCAAAGGAGACACAGAGCCATATTAATCTGTTTCTGTAAACATAACCTGTATTGATAAATAAATGTTTATGATTGTAATTAACAATAAATTTGAAACTGCCTCCGTTGTGTAGTGGTCAGAGCCGTGGACTTACGATCCAGTGGTCGTTGGTTCGATTCTGGGGGAACACAAAGTTGATATTTATCAATTTATCAGTTTGTGAGGTTTTCCCCAGTTTGGTTAGGTTAGGCTGAATCACCTGATTGTCTAAAAAAAAGAATTCTGTCGGTCCCGGTCGCTGTCTTTGATAGTGGTCGTTACTCAACCATATCAGAAGCCTAATAGCTAAGCAATTAGGCGGTTTGAAAACTATGACACCAGGGTTCATCGGATTGTTGTTGGTCTCGAGAATCCACTCGCTAAAAAGAGGAATTTTGAAATTATAGCAATTATTGAGTTAAGAGATATTGGTCCGTATCCAGCAATTGACTGTTGCTGCTGATGACGATGGAGAGAAAATAGCTTTGAGATGTTTTCTTCTTGTGGAGCGTGTCCATTACTGAAGGTTAGCCGTCAGTTCTGCTATTTTCTGTCGCTAAAATCTGTCCCGTATTTTAAGCTTGAAAAGATCTTTGATCCTGGTGGTCATGTTTGATTTTTGTTCAAATTGCGAACTCCTCCCTCATAGTATATTGAGTGTGCATGGAGAAATGCAAATTTTAGAATAGACAGACTTGTGCATCGTTGTCAGTCGCGGCATAATCAGCTTTGTTATTTTTATTTTATGAGCTCATTGAAGCTTTGTAAATGATGTACTTGCAAAATACCACGATTCATTCAACATTGAGACCCACTGTCTAAAGCTTTAGAGAAATCTACCTGCTTGGGGCCGATAGATGCCACGCCACCATCGCTCTCTATATTATTGTGATGTACCATGTAACTAAAGAAAAAGAAACCTTGTCCCGAAACAAAAACATTGTTATAAAAATTGCGGCCTTTTCAAATGATTAGACTTGAACTTTTTGGGCCATTGTTTACTTTGTAAGCTGAAAACAATACGAAGCCTAGTATAATGCATAATACACAATGAAAAAGTTTTCAGAGTATGTAGTACTATTATATATTCTGTGGCGGGAGTTTCTTGGCTTTTTAACACTTATTTTTCATACTTGTATAATAGTCCCCTGAAAAGCGTAGATCTTTTTGCTTGGAGAGAATATACTGGATTTTCAGCGTAAAGATAGATTCGTTTGGACCCTGGTTTGAAATTCGTTGAAACATTAACACAGAAAAAACTAGACATTAACAATAAAATAACTGAAAGCAGAGCAGGCAAAGCAGAGTCCTCCGGGCTCTTTCCACTTGCATTTTTTTTTTCATATACTTAGCATATTTTTTTCATTTCGTCTCGTCTGTTTTGGATACTTTTGACCTGAACTTTTTTCAACCAACCAAGTACTGCAAACGTTATTCTAGTATTTCAACTAAATGAGAGTTAAATAAATTTGATCTATCTTTTCTGTTCGGGTTTGATCCGGAGTCCGGACCCACGCTACATTAATTCTTCAAGTCACGAAGGAGGCAGAAATAACCCTCCCGAAAAATTAAACTGCCGAACCCAAGGAAGCGGCGGCCCTCGAAGAAGGACACTTATACCATTGGTGTTACAACAACGGTTCGATATTTCGCCCTACGCTAAGGGCAGCTAGGGAAGGCATCGATTTTCGGTACCCTGCACCCTCGGAGGCGCGGCAAGATGGCCGACCTGCCTCAACCGCGCGCTCAGTCCAAGGTCACGCACCGCACGCACCGAGCCGCATGTGGCAATACCGAAATACAAAATCTCGAGAAATGGAAAGACGACGCCCGTCCCTGTCTTTCCCTCTTCCGCCTCTTTCGCACCCAGTATTTTGTACTGATTTCGATGATGTTGTCAGGGTTGGTAGTTTGATAGCTCTTGAACTGATCGGGTTTGTTGATAAGTTTAGTGGGAATGGGAAAGAGCTTTGTTAATCTTGGGTAAATTATCTATAAAAGTACCACAAAAGGCTTGGATTAGGTTAGGTTGAAATGAATACTATGGACGGTCAGGTCACATATAAAACTTTTTTGTTAAAGATGTTTACAGTAATAAAATTAACTAATTGTTTATTGACAAAGTAAATGAGCTTACAGTTAACTACACGCGTAATTAATCTTACAAACATAAACTTGTTATAACTCACAAGCGCCAGCCCTAATCATAGCAAACCTTATCTAAATTATGGAAAATTTTGGAATGCGATGTATTGAATTTCTCTCTCGCTCTCTTTCCTAATCGCATCTCTCTGTCCTTGTCGAGGGCTCTACCTAGAGTATCATAAGAGGGGTGGTAGGGTGCACAAAAGATTTTGGGATAGATTTTTTTTCGCAAACTGCACCACATGTATTCTATTGGGCCCTCAGTGCATCCGGCACGGCAGAACGTGCACCACGCTTTTTCGTTACTATTTTTTTATACATAAACAAGTTATTTTTAGTTGTTTGAGTGTCCTCTGTTACTCAGTTAATATTTAAGTGATGTGTTGAAGTTCCTCGCTATTGATAAGAAAAAGTGATAGACATTTGCTGTTGTGAGTAGTAATCAATAATCATTATTTTGTGCGTACATTTTTTTTTTATTTTTGCTGACCAATCGTCAATTCAAATACTAAGTAAAACTTAGAAGTTTAAGTTCTTTAAATGTAGCATTCTCTATAAAGCTGCACAGCTCAAAATAGGAAATAATTTAATGGGCACAGGAACAGTTTTTATGGGTGTGTTAATAGTTGAAGCCAAGCTAGAAATATCAAATCGAGCCCAGAAAGTCCCACGCCACGCAACATTTAATTTGGGTGTTCCGCTATATAATAATGTTAAATGAAATTTTATTTGTGAATTTCTATGAATAAAGAGCTTCTAGTCAAAGAGAGATTTATACTTGTACTAAATTTCATAGCTGCTCATACTTTGTTTTGAATAAATTAAAGATTTTAATGTAGGTATAATAATGTGTAGTCAATAACCAGGTTCGCACAAATAAAAAAACATTATACAAGCAATTTTTCTAACATGGAAGCACTAGACTTTGTTTATATAGTCGTATTTAACTGCGAATTTATTGATACTGTTATTAAAAATACCATATCCATTCTACCCTTACTTATTTTTGATCTAAATGCATTACTACATATAATCACGCCTTTATCCCTAATGGGGTAGGCAGAGCGTAAACGACCTAAGGTCGTTCCGCCACGTCTGACAAGGTTTTGAAGGTTGTTTAAGATATATTTGTAGGTTTATTGCTGTAGTGCAGCTTGACAGCCCATCGCCTAAATTACAATATACTGAAACCCTCGGACCCCTCAGCTGGTTTTTACAGCATGCCCGGGAGGAAATACAGCTGCCACATTCTATGTTTTTTTCTCTCTCCCAGGCCAGCATGGAAGAAATAAATTCATTACTCCAATCAATTATCTACCACTAATCATCTAGTTTTGGTATTATTATTTTTCTTGTTTTAATTTTGTGTTGGGAAGTGATAAGCATCTTTTTCGGTCTTTGACTTGTGTTTCCCAAAATCACGCCTTCCACAATATTTCTCAACAAAATCATTTAAGTCTTCTTCTTCTGTCGAGTGGGTATCGAGTCTATCGACCCGGTGAACCCTGGTGTCAGAGTTTTTAAACCGCCTAGTAGCACAAATATCAGGCCTCTGACATGGTTTGAATAACGACCACTATCAAAGACAGCGACCGGGACCGACGGCTTAACGTGCCCTCCGAAGCACGTAATCTTTTTCTTTTCGGACAATTAGGTGATTTAGCCTGCAATATCCTAACCAAACTAGGGAAAAATTCACAAAGCGATAAATTCTCAATTATCAACTTTGTGTTTCCCCCCTGGGAATCGAACCCAGGACCTCCGGATCGGGAGTCCATGGCGCTAGCCCCTAGACCACATACATACATAAATCACGCCTTTATCCCTTACGGGGTAGGCAGAGCGTTTAACGCCTCGTAAAAGGCGGCAGATTAAAGTAATAACAATATTTCCTTTGTTGCAGACCTAATGACTTGACGTGCTACAAGCAATGACGTCATTCGCGAACCTGACGCAGGCGCTGGCGTCCAGCCTGCCGTCCACGTCGAGCGGCGCAGCGAGCAGCCCGCCCGACCAGGACGACCCGCTTGCCATGACGCACATCATCTGCAACCTGCTGGAGAACATGAACAAGCCAAACACCTCCAACTCATCGTCAGTGCCCTACGATATATGGGCGCTACCATCATGTAACGCCCTCCAGAACCCCCCGAATCGAAGTGAGTACTCAACGAACAATAACAATTCTCACAAGGAGGACAACTCGAGTGGCTCCCCTGGAACATCCTCGTCGGTGTCGATCACGTGTTTCCGCTGCGAAGAGCGCACGCCGACGACTCGATGCTTGGAATGCAATGATCTCTTCTGCCACGAATGCTGCCACAAGGTCACCTCCGATTGCCAGCTACGTGACCACACTCTCCTGCCGATCCATCAGATTTCACCCATCGGTGCCCGGCCGTCTTCGGTGAGCAATGAAAAAGACCTTGTCTTCTGCGAACTTCACGGCGACCCTGTCCGCTTCTACTGCGAAGCATGCGTTGTGTTTATCTGCCAAGAGTGTACGCTGTGGGTGCACAAGGACCATAAGTTCAGCCCGATCAAAGGCGCTCTAGATATGTGTCGCGTTGGTGTTCTTCATGCTATAGACGACACCAAGGCGGGTACCAAAGCGATCAAAACCGCAATCGATCGCGCGGTCGCTTTGTCGAAAGCTTACGAGAAGGAAACTGCTGAGGCTAACATGAAGATCAGAAAAGCGATGCGCTGCTACGCTCAAGCTATAGAGGATCGCGAGAAGTATTTACTAGATAAGGTAGAGAAGATGCGCCAGGCAAAGATGAATGAGCTGACTGATCATATGAACACCCTGCGCGGTATACTCGCTGGCCTGGCACACACCAATGAAACTCTTGTGCGTAGCATGGATTCCGAAGGGATCGAATTATTTATGGCTAAAGAAAAGGGACGAGCTCAAGTGGACTACTTTTCTAGCATGTTTAAAAGCATGTACCTGTATGAGGAGAGGATCATGTTCGTTCCACCGAACTACGATTTGGTGGACCAGTTGAAGAGGCAGTGTGACGTGCAACCAGCGCCAGTACACGCGCTCAACACCTCGTCGATCCAGTCACGTCAGTCTCTCATGTCAATGCAGTCAATGTCGGCTCAGACATTCTCGCCGCTGTCTTACAACATGTCGATGTCGAACAGCTTACGATCAATGCCGGATTACTCCTCCCATACTAGATCTACAAACTACTATGATCACAGCATTTCATCAAGCATGGCCCTGGATTCCAACCCGGGCCGTGGCATCGGGCAGGCTATACCCGGCTATTGGATGTCTGTATCGGTGAGACCTACCAGAAGCCCCGTGCCAGGTGTTCCCATGTTTTCTTTCGGAAGAGAGGGTCAAGATGAGGGGCAAGTTTCCAGACCATGGGGCCTGTGCGTTGACAGAGAAGGCAACATTATTGTCGCTGATCGCAGAAACAATCGTATACAAATATTCAATAACCGCGGAGAGTTCAAAACCATGTTTGGTTCAAAGGGATCAGGGCCAGGAGAGTTTGACCTTCCAGCTGGGATTACGACTGACACATATGGACGCATCATCGTGATAGACAAAGACAATCACAGGGTTCAGATATTTACATCAAATGGAAATTTCATCCTGAAGTTCGGGTCCTTTGGAAAAGAATGTGGCCAGTTTCAATACCCGTGGGATGTAGCTGTGAATTCTCTCGGGAATATCTGTGTAACAGATACACGCAACCACCGCATCCAGCTGTTCACTAGTGACGGGACTTACATAACCAAATTCGTGTTCGAAGGCGCTAATCCAGCTAAAATGCTCAAAGGACCCACGACGCCGAGAGGTGTATGCTTCACCACGTCCGGCCATATCATAGTGTCTGATTTCGAGAATCATCGTCTGTTGATGGTGGACGGAACGTTGTCTAAAGTGTTGCACTGTGTGGGACGTGAAGGGTCCGGTATCGGTGAGTTGAATCGTCCGTCGGGAATAGTGACGGACG
Organism: Scrobipalpa costella; assembly: GCA_949820665.1. Taxonomy (NCBI): domain Eukaryota; kingdom Metazoa; phylum Arthropoda; class Insecta; order Lepidoptera; family Gelechiidae; genus Scrobipalpa; species Scrobipalpa costella. The sequence continues at coordinate 13,570,360 of OX463312.1, forward strand.
ACGACGGACGCATAATCGTGGCCGATTCCAAAAACCATCGCGTGCTAGTGTTTACGACTGAGTTGCGTATCCTGTGGGCGGTGGACCTGAAGAGCCCGGGGCTGGACGACAAGGACCGGCCGAGCGACGTGGCGCTGACTCCAGACGGCTACCTGGTGGTGCTGTTCGAGACGCTTCCCGACACCGCGCGAGACATCTCCTCGCATGGCAAGCAATACATTAAGGTATACTAAACTATCACCCGTGTCGTCACGACCCAACCGCGTGGACCTTAGGTCCCTTTATTTTTATTTCGTTTAATTTGTGATTTCTTTGATAATGTGCCAATTTTATTATTAACGTTTGGAAATATTTGAATCGAGCATAGCTTGTGCGGAGAGTCGATGTTTGTTCATTACGAGGGTGATGCGTAAACAGGACTCTCCTTAAAAATTCTTTTGATTGTTTCGTTACCATAGTAATTTGAGTTTCATTTCCGTAAAAACTAGTCTTTAAGAGCCAAACTTTGCTTGCAGTGTTGATTTACACAGTGAAGTAATAGAGCATAGTCGATTACTTTCGCATGATCAAGCTAAGCGGTAAGAGTAGCTCTATCGTGAACTCATACTCGGAACACCTAATACTAAAGAAATGTCGATTATAAATCTGTCCAGTCCTAAACTCTTGCGATTCGCGTACCGTTAGTGAAAACTATAGATCGTGAAGATATAATTATATAGAGGATCACATTGTGATGTAAAAGATGTTTTTTATGTGAGATAATTTAAAAATGACTTCGAAAGTATTTTTCCAAAATGTTAATTTTGCGTTTTTTAACTTGGTTAATTAATTAATGCAGACGTTGAGATGTATTCTTATCGTAAGTTATTTTGCGTATTGATTTAGGTATATATTTTTATTGAACGTTGGCGTAAGGCACGCTGTTATGACTAGGTGATAGTTAGTTTCTAGTTGCTCGTCTACTTGAGTATTCTTTAATTTTCGAATTGATCGGAGGAAGTGAATATAACTGAGCAAAGAAATCAATGCAATAAAACTTTGAGACTGACTTTAGAAGACTGTCTTGAAGACGTTGGTCAAGGATGGAAGCAGGGGCCGATATAGAAACAATGAACACAGCACTGGTGGATATCACGCGATTCACATTTAAATAAACATAGTTTTTTGATACAGTAGCTAACGTCGTGTCATCTAATATTTGGAGGCACAGAGTGCATCAGCCAAGTCGGGCAAGCGGGCAGGGCCGAAAAATCTTTTTCTCCAACCACTTCAGAGCATGTTTATACCTCATGTTTCCTAAAAACGAATCGTATCGTGAATCGTACGCTATCCACCAGCGGCTAGCATGTCGTTTGCTATTCGGTCGACCGAAAGTCTCGATCAACTGATTGATACGTATAATTAATTGGTGTTTTTCTAAAGCCAAAATTTAGATATTAAATTTATTATTTTTCGGGAGAGAGACAGCCGCGCCTGTCCACGAAGACTTTATTTTGTTCTAGAGACATGATAGTTTTATTTTGCGATTATTATAAATCGTTCTTTTTCGTTAAAACCTATTACGACATAGCAATTATTTTGACTGCCAGGCTAACTTGATCTTTTAATTTTATTTTAATTTAAAGTGTTAAGAACTGAATAATATTCTCAAACGTAGTTTTTTAGGATGTAATCACGGAAGTGTTAAATAATATTTTATGATTTGCTATCTTAGCGTTCACGTGTAGTGACGTATAAACTAGGTAATTAGTCGTATAATACATAGGCAAATTGTACGGACTCGTCTTTTTAATAGATAATTAAATAGATATTCTTATATATTGATAATTAATAGCTAATATTATCGTGTGGTTCGTATTCGTATACAATCCAAATTTTTGTATTAGTTAAAATATTTAAATATTGTAGCGAAATTCTCTTTCTGAAATTTTATAGATCGATTGCATAATCTATATTTTTAAATGTACGGTTAGTTTTAATACGTCGGCTATTCCGGCGGGAATGTGTTCAGTCAGTATGTGTTCACTTGGAAGTAAGTTTAGTTGCATGTTTGTGGGTCTTTTTGACCAATATTATTGTGGCTCGTTCTTAGAGTAGTCAAGTATTTTGCCTTGCGCGAGGGTTTGTTTGTACGAACCGACATTTTGTGGCGCTTCGTGTCTTTAATCAATATTATTACAAATACTGTGTTAGCAATACGTTCAATAAATTAAGTAGCAGAAAGTTACCTAATCGAGTATACATTAAAGCTCTTAGCTTTTTAAGTGGCATATAAAACTAAATAAGTGTTACTTAGATATTTAAACGCATTTAATCATATTATGGCTGATATCACGTAGAGTGTTGGCACATATCTAAACCAACTATAGTGGACAACATTTTGAAAAATTGAAGATATTTTAATGATGTCCCATATCACTTTTAAACTTAGTAAATCATCCCGTTTAACTTCTGTTTTGCAACTATAGATAGGACAGTCTGTCTGCGTATAATATTGCCAATTTTATTATCCGAGTTTGATGTAACGAACGTCTTTAAAATATCTTCAAATTTTTAAAATTGGTTTTTGCAATTTTACTTAATCTCTATTTATCCGTCAAAGTGTGAATAAAATTAGATACTTACTAGATATTTAAATAAACACATTTATATAGGTACTACTAGTCTATTTTTAGATGTCACTCAAAAAACTAAACCATGCTCTCAGTAGGTTCTTCTCATACTGTTGCTACTTTAAGATGTAAATATCAATAAGTAATAGTATAATATCAAAATAATGACGAACGTATTCTTTGATAGATTCTACTGTAAGTTAGTGATAAATACGTACAGTTGGCTATATAGTTTTATGTTAACCATGTGCCTGTCAATTAATTTAAAATTTGATGAAGAAATCCTGCCAAATTCATAGTTTCATAATTAATAAATAATTGGTATATACTTAATCCGAAGAACAAAAATGTTGACTTCCCGTATTGGCTGACTGTACGGCAACTAGCAATTTCTGCCCATTTAAAGCATAATGTTGTAGGGTCTAAGCTAATGTTTTTCACCTTTGTACTTAGGCTAGGCTAAAATAAGTTTGACAGAATTATTTTGTTAAATGTAAGGCAACCAAAGATATAAAATTGGAAAAGTCGACGTGAAGATGACTTGGCCCGCGATTTATAATTTCTACAAGGAAATATCACCACATTACATGCCGTATTTATGAATCAAGTTTCTGAATGGTCTGAAGCAGTATTTTTGAATTGATCGATTTATAATGCACATAAATTTTTTTTAAGATCTTGTATGGAAACAACATGCGAATGACTCTTTTTAGTAAGCGCATTTCGATTCGATTCGAACGATTCAAAAATACTGCTCCAGGCCATTCACAAACTTGAACATCCCAGCTGCTAATCGTCCTCACGTCGTTTTTTTCTGTTTCACATCTCAGGGTTGAATAGGCACAGTAAGTGCTCAAATACTAACCTGTAAGTGGTATCCTATCGTGTAAACACAACCGCTTCAAAATTCAAAAAAAAAGGAGTGAAATTAAGTCGTAGTTGTAATCCTAAGGAACTGATTCGAACCGTATTGACTGGATAAAAATGAGTCTGAAATTAATATTTACGTACTGGGTAAAGGGAAGGCTACATGTAGTCATGTAGCGTAAGGGGTGAATCGAATGCTGAGCACGTTTCATTTATTCCATAGTTTAGGGGCGAAGGATGAGTAGTGTGGTCTGATCTTCGGTTACATCGGGAGGCACGGTAGTGCTTCCGCCAAGCCGACAAACTTTACCTTTTCATGATTTCACTATGCATTTTTTGTTTAACGAGTCGCGGCTCAGAATGTCGAAATGGCTTGTCGATCGTAAATATCATTATTTATATGAAGAAATAAAAATGAAATTTTGAATTTATATTTTTAAGTTGACACAGAGAATGAAGAAGACCACGTTACTCATAATATTGCGCTCAAAGTATTTGCAGTGTCTTGCGTATTCACAGTGAATCGATGAATTCCAACAATGAAGTTTAAATATTTTTATTTCATATCAGTTATAAATAACGCATTTTATGTTTATTTCTTATTCAGTGCCATTTTAAAAGTATTACGTTATTTTTAAAATAATGTGTTGCATGAAATGCATTTCTTTAATATTAATATGTCTTTGAAAAGCTTAAAGTCAAATTTCAATACAAATTTTATTGCTGACAACGAATCTCATAATTTAATGAAATCAGTAGGTTCTTACCAGTTTTTGCAAAGCAAACTCCGGGCACCGTTGTGATGGCAACTGCTGATACATTCCAAGAACAGTATCAGCTTTTTTAAACTCGGTTACCTCGTAGTTGTACCGATTCAATCGCAGATTTGATCAAGTGTTTGGCTTTGCAACGATCTTGCCGTGTCACAAAAATACGATTTATCAAACACGAACAAATTAACTATCGTAACTTTTTGATTTTTTCTTCAATCGTAACTAAAAACTGTAGACACCACACTTGCGTAACTAATTCAGCTGAAAGCTATTAATGCATTACTTAATATTTAAATAATAAAAACCTCATTTAAAATGTATGATTTGGTTAAGTTTTTTTGATTTTTCGTTGTTCTATTAATTTTGTGACGATATAAAAAGTGTACCTACCTCGATTCGCGCGAGAATCGCACTTTTAAAGTGAAAAGAAAGGAACATCAGTGCATCGGGGTTGATATGATCACGAAATAAAAAAATAAAAAAAATGATCGCGCAATAGCGATTTGTATTTGTGAGCCCTGCTAGTTGCTAGCAGTAAAATTGTAGTTTTGTGATAGGTACAATAAAATTGAGAACTTAATATTTGAAACGTGATTAATTTTTGTACAAGTTTTTGATGTAGGGACAACATCGGATGGGCTAGGTAAATTCTTCAATAAGGAGATACTGCATGATGTATTGATGTATGTGGTAGGAACCGTCACGCGACACTCAAACATCGTACGTAACATGATACAATTATGAGATTTTAGTGGAAACGTATTGAGCCATTGTCGTGCTATTTTTGTAACGTTAACTAGGCGCTTGTGTTGTGTTAGTCTTAGTGTAGTTTATTCTGCATTCGTCCCCCTTTCTATTGCGATTATATCTATAGAGTATAACATTCAAGTAAACATCGCACGCGTACCATCTAAAAACAAACAGGATTTGGATTGAATCTGAACTAACTATGAAAATAAATTCCACTTGACTATCCTCAAATCCGCACACTTTGCTCATCTTATCAAACCGTATGCGAAGTTCTACTTGAATGTGAATCGCTATCTCAAATTCGTAGCAAGACCTCGAAGCGGGGACGTATGCAACTCAATGAATATCATATAACGAATAAGTAGTATTTTTATACAGGGTCACACGGGGGAGGAGGTATGGGATTCCCCTCCCCGCCTCCCCCCGTGACCCGCCCTCGTGTTCAAGCTTGTAAACCGCATCTACCTCACTCGTAATGCATTAAAGACTGATTGGGTAACGGCACGGTGGTCTAATCACCGTATTAGAAGGCTGTTGTCTACTAGTATAATTTCTTCCTTAAGGGGGTTTGAGAGCTACGACAGTGGTGCCAACAGTTTAAAATTAATTGTGTCTGAAATACAAACATTCTCATGAATATTATATCGCAACTAATTCTCCATTTTATAATCCATTATCTAATAATTAATTCACACTAATCATAAAAGCTATGTATTGCAAATGTGATAAAGTGGCCACTTTTAACGTAAGTTCAATACATAGCTTTTATGCTGAGTGTGAATAATTATATAATGGATTGAGTTGCGATTGTCTCAAATCGTAAAATATTCATAAGAATGTTTGTATTTCAGGCACAATTAATTTATTACTATTGAGGGCGCCACCTATGCTCTGCACCCAACCGTAATTAATCACAAGTAAATTAGGAGTAATTGGTATATTTGGTTGGTAACGCCCGTTGCCGCCGCTGCTGCGTCGAATGACGTCGATGCGATCACAACAGTCTCATTTCTTTTATATCTCTGTATCTTATGTTAAACTTCTGAAATATTGTTGAAAGAAGACTGAAATTTTATGAATGTTCCTATATTTTAATTTAGAATAATTTACTTACTGCCTACCCTCTATTATTTACATTACCTTATGTTTACCGTACTGTGGTAATAATATTACTTTGATTCTTATAATCTTATCAATTGTGTATGACGCTATATATGTCATGGAATTTTTGAAATTTTTAATGGAATTTTGTAATGAAAAATTAATCAAGTGATTGATAAATATTGGTGTTTTTATTTAAAATCCTATATTCCACTCTATACCCAATATAAAATATAGAACAACACACACAACTTAGCAATAAAGAAAAATAATTATCTATACCCTGCCAGGAATTAAAAATACCTGTTATAGAGGTACCATAGAGAAGGGCTTATAGGCATATGACCCTCTCATATCCTGTCTCTGTTTTTCTCTATGACAGGTATTTTTCATTCCTGGCAGGGGTATACATCAATTTACATACACACTGAGATTTGTCACTTATACACTTATACAGTACACTGATTAAAAACTTTGCAAAAATAATTGAAACAAATTGAACCTTTAATTAAATGACGTTGTCATATCATAATACCAAAATATGTCAGTGCATCAAAATGAAGCAAAAGTAATCTTATAAACAACGGTAAGTATGGGGAACCAAGTAACTGCAATATTCTCTGGCCTGGGCCGGTTCTTTGAGTACCCGGTGAAGAGAAAACCCATCTGCTTCTACCGGCAGGAAGACTTCACTGCCACTGGTGAGTAAATTGTTTAATAATTTTGCATATTAAAAGATAATGATACAATGAACAGGTTCGAATCCTGATAGACTTAATTATAACCAACAATTTAACACAGAATGTTGGCACCGAAATACACCTGATTACCAGGTATTAAAAAGATTTGTTATAAAATCCCAAACATTCTCTGTTAAGTTGTTAGTTTCCTGATATACTTTTTACTGAAATTCAGTCTTCTTGGGTTCCTAAACAAAAGTCGTTCCGCCACGTCTGACAGAGTTTTATGGATTATTTAAGATAGATTTGTTGGTATATTTCTGTAGTGACAGGTTGTCAGCCCATCGCCTAAATTGCAATATACAGTAACCCTCGGATCCCTTAGCTGGTTGTTACAGCATGCCAGCATGAAATAATTTATTTTACATTGGAAGTAAAAGCTTCCGGTTATTTTGCTTAGTATATATGAAGTCCATCACAGGTTCGAATCCTGATATATTTTATTCACTTAGATAAGAACAACAACTCAACACAGAATGTTGGCACCGAAATGCACCAGATATCAAAAGCATTCTCTGTTAAATGGTTGATTTAGACTAGAAATTTAGATTAGAAATTCAGTCTTCATAATAATAGTGAAGTACGTACACTATACTCAACATTGTTAGTTCTTATATAAAACGCTGAAAAGCCATCGACATAGCAGGTTCGATATCTGACTACCTACTCGCGATAAAGGATAATTTTATTAGACCAAAATAGAAATAGATTTTTAATGTTTATAAACCAGGCGAGCCGGTGAAGAAGGCGACAGCAGTGGACACGCAGCCGCTGACCGATTATGACAAGCTCGTGGACTTGTTCTACAAGCGGCTCGCCGAACAACGCCAGTACAATCAAGTGAGTATGGATCGCTCTCGACTTGGCGGAGCATTGGCCGTGCCCTCAGATTATTAATTTTATGACATGATTGAAATCGATTGATCGTATTCAAATCTCTATGTAGCCTATGTAGTAGTACCTACATTGAATCAGATTTTTCTACTTTTACATACATACATAAATCACGCCTTTATCCCTTACGGGGTAGGCAGAGCGTTTAACGCCTCGTAAAAGGCGCTTTCGCCACGTCTGACAAAAATTGAGGGCAATTTTAGATTGTAATATGTATTGCTTTAGTGACAGGTTGTCAGCCCATCGCCTAAATTACAATACTGTAACCCTCGAGTCCCTTTTGCTGACTTCAACAGCATGCCCGGGAGGAACGGCAGCTGGAACATTCTATGTTTTTCTATCTCTCCCAGTCCAGCATGGAAGAATTTTCTACTTTTATTAAAACAAATAGTGATACCTTCATCCGCCTTCATCAGATAGTGACAAAAAAAACATGGAAGTAGAAGAAACGACTGAATGGAATTCGATAATTAGGGTATCGTTCGATTGGTCTCAAGCACGAAAGTGTACTTAGATAGGTGTTTTTTTTCAAAATTCAGTATGTCGGATTTTAGGCGCTAAATCAATAAAATAAAAATAAAGTCTGAATTGTTTTTTTCGACTAAACCTATCGAGTGAGGTATCAAAATAAAGGCAATTAAAAAGAGATTACAAAAATATATATGTTAACGGTCAATTTTAAAAGAATCAATGCATGTTTTTATAGGTACTACAGTCGGGTTGTTTAACCGTTTCGCCGCCAAGCAATACAGGTAAAAAATTGCAACCAGCGCTGCACCAATTTCTAGATAAAGAAATACTTAATAAAATTGAGATGTCCAACAGTTCATATCGATAGTAAATCTTTACTTTTTATTTTGCTTATTAATTTTCAGTAATTCTTTCATATAAAAGGCTAACCTTATAAGTAAAATAATGAAAAGGAAAGGGAATGAATAAATAAAAAAATCGCAATGAAATATTAGGTACCAGAATAAATCCTTTGATGTTCTAAAGTTGAAGAATTTCATTTTCATATTTTTTATCGATATTCTACATTACATCCTTATTTGTCCTAACGGTTTGAGGAAATTGAAATGCCACCGACGCCACAGTCGTCTATAGTCGACAACGCGATGTAAAGAGACGCGTAATAGAGATGCGCCAGTGCCAATTCGAAAACTGAACTAAAGATAAACTTATTGAATATTCCAAGTGTTGTTTACTATAACACCACTACTACCATTATGATACATTATTGTTTTGACCTATATGAAAGAATAACTCAAAATAAGGAAGCAAAATAATGGTTTTAGATTAATTAAAACTTGGTTTAAAAAGTAAAGATTTACTATCGATATGAACTGTTGGACATCTCCATTTTATTGAGTATTTCTTTACCTAGAAATTAGTGTGGCGCTGGTTGCATTTTTACCTGTATTGCTTGGCGGCGAAAAGGTTGAATTCTTTTTAAAATACTTGTTTCCAATATGAACCGAATGAATACGCACTCTATGTGAGGGAAGGGAGCCGGCTGACTATTCCTATCTATCTTTACTACACCACCGCGTAAATACATCTTGCTGCTCTATCCAGGAGATCACTGTGTGTTCAGCACGCAACTCTTATCTCACTATCATCAACCAATGAAGACCTTTTACCACGTGATGAAGAGCCAATAACATCACTCAATATTACTAACCAATCTCTATGTTTGATGTATAACGATTTTTGTAAATATAACTTTTATACTTTTACTAACGCACCTTTCGAGAACAGATATTTTTTTATGATATCTCCGCATTTTACTTGAAATCCATGGAAAAGTCATCCGGATGCCAAATTATACCTAGAAATAGCCTACACTGTGTCTGTGTACCTATTTCCTAAGCCTACCAGCTTTCTTGCTACACTATTTAACACGTCGCTGTACTGTTCAGGAGATGAAGGAGCAGGACCGTCGCTGGAGCATGCAGAAGGTGGTGCAGCGCTTTCCCGGCTGGAACGAGGTCACCATCGCCAATCTGCACAGCCTTTTCCTGCTGTTCGACAACCAGACCAACGGCATGCTTGGATTCGATGATTTGTAAGTACTAATATTTTTCTATCTTGTCTCCTTTGGAATGTTTTAAAATATATTTTTTAACGTAGACAGTCTGCACAAAATTGGAGAGTTTTTCTTCAAAATAGCCCCGGTATCTAAATATGAATGAATAATTAGGAAAAGACATAATTTTTACTGTGGGTATGCTACTATGGACAATGGGGACAATTCCTTTGTGCAAAAAATCACAAAACTACGTTACGTTATTATAGTTATGTTCTCTTATCTATTTACTCATATGTTTTTATTATTATTTTCCAAGTCTTATTATTATTATTATTTTAATTGTCTCGAATAGATTTGCGCACTCACACTACTAAAGGTGCTAACAGAATAACAGCGCTTGCGGTGCGTTCTGCACCTCAGCATATGCTGAGTTAGGGCCTATTCAGGGGTACGGTACACTTGCGATAACTTGTAACTACTCAGCTTTTTTATAGTTGTTGTCTTTTTTTTACTTTTCATGTTGTTGTATTATGCTGAACCCTTAATAAACGGTTTCTATTCTATTCTATTATTCTAAAACCTTGGACGCCTGTCCATTTCTATCCTGAGAGGAAAGACAGGGATGGCAATAATTTTAGTCAAGATTTACTTACGTTGTGCTTTCTGCGAATCGATATCAGTGCGACAACTTGTGTTAAGCAATTTGGTTACAGTCTTCTGAATAAGATTACTAGGTTTTGGGTTCCATCTAAAAACAAAACTTACTATGGACAGTCTGTGGTAAGTTGTTGGAAGCATATTCGAAGAGAAGGCTTTACATATCTTTCCTACTTGTACAGCTAGTATTCTCTACAGTGGTGCTGTTCTGGAGAGTCTGGGTGACGAGAGCTCGATGGAGATCCGAAAGGAGAAGTTCACGGCCGCCGACACCGACAACGACGGCTGGATCACCTACGACGAGTTCTTGTCGGTACAATACAATACAATAATAATATTTATTCTTTATTGCACGTAGATGGCGTTTAAAAGAAGAGGCCTATACTCAGCAGTAGGTAGATGTATGCTGAAATAATGACGATGATGATGCACATAAACAACACATTGTACAGGAAAAAACATTACAAAACAAACAGAGTACAATTAGGCGGTCTTATTACTAGGGTAGCAGTTACTGCCAGGAAACCTTTGGGCAAAGGAGTAGTTTGATAATACTATGCGGGATTCTAATACAATATGCTATAAGACAGAGAAATGAGATTGTGAGTAACAAAATAACAAACTAAATAATGTAATTAAAACACAGTAGGTAATTACTTACGTAAATTATGTCGGTAATGTAATGAAATTACTATTCTTGACCTTGGTTTGAAAGGTCAAACCAAGGTCAACAGTCAAGGGACTGTAGTGTAGATCACAGGTGATAGAGTTGACGATGAAACAGCCGATCTAGGGTATCTGACACACCGATGACACAGCAAAGTCACAAGCAAGTGTATTACAAAGAATATTATATCTATGTCACGTTTTGTCTTACTCTTACTTTACTGCTGGTTGCTTCCATACCCTGACGGAAACCAGCAAGCTGTTTGGGGGCTATCTTTAGTGGGTAGTTAAGGTAGTGGTGACTGGTAGCGTTGGACCTCTAAAAATTTGGAATCATTTCCCTTGGTTAGAGAAAGAATACAAGGCTTATCTATCATAATATGATTAAGGTTCTATCTTCTTGTTTATCAGTTGGTGTACAACTTCAGTCCCCCAGACGGTGACAAGCTGACCGGCTTGGCGGCCCTCTGCAACGAGGTCGCCGAGAATATTCAGTTCGTCTCCAACCTGACCGTGGGCGAACAACTGGAATATGGACTCTTCTAATTTTATGGGAATCACAATTTGCCCTGTGGTTTTATATGGAGCGTGGCGTGGAGTTAACATTCCTATTCAGTTGATTAGATTACGTTTAAGATTTTAAAAAGGCATTTAAAAATAAATAAATACAAGTTCTTTACTTAAGGACCTACTTTTAACTACTACAAGAGATCAGAGAAGCTAGCTTTTGTGCCACGGCGTATTTTATCACCGCTTTACCACGTGGTGTGCACATTTCGCTGTTGCCCATACTATTTGTCCAGTAAGCACCGTAAGATATTACGATAAGAAATTAGCCCTGCTGATTTTGAATATTTGGGTTGTTCATCTTCACTCAGTGAGTCGATGTCACTCAGCTCGGCCAAGCTGGGATCACACGCTAAACAATGTTCATCTATCTCGCGCTAACACTCGGAGCAATAGACGAACTCACTGCTAATATTTGGGTTGTTCATCTTGACTCAGTGAGTCGATGTCACTCAGCTCGGCCAGGCTGGGGTCACACGCTAAACAATGTTCATCTATCTCGCGCTAACACTCGGAGCAATAGACGAACTCACTGCTAATATTTGGGTTGTTCATCTTGACTCAGTGAGTCGATGTCACTCAGCTCGGCCAGGCTGGGGTCACACGCTAAACAATGTTCATCTATCTCGCGCTAACACTCGGAGCAATAGACGAACTCACTGCTAATATTTGGGTTGTTCATCTTCACTCAGTGAGTCGATGTCACTCAGCTCGGCCAGGCTGGGGTCACACGCTAAACAATGTTCATCTATCTCGCGCCAACACTCGGAGCAATAGACGAACTCACTGCTAATATTTGGGTTGTTCATCTTGACTCAGTGAGTCGATGTCACTCAGCTCGGCCAGGCTGGGGTCACACGCTAAACAATGTTCATCTATCTCGCGCTAACACTCGGAGCAATAGACGAACTCACTGCTAATATTTGGGTTGTTCATCTTGACTCAGTCAGTCGATGTCACTCAGCTCGGCCAGGCTGGGGTCACACGCTAAACAATGTTCATCTATCTCGCGCTAACACTCGGAGCAATAGACGAACTCACTGCTAATATTTGGGTTGTTCATCTTCACTCAGTGAGTCGATGTCACTCAGCTCGGCCAGGCTGGGGTCACACGCTAAACAATGTTCATCTATCTCGCGCCAACACTCGGAGCAATACACAAACGGACACTCGGTAGACGAGCAAGGATGCCATTCGGCTTTCTCTGTAAAAAGAAGATAATTACCTACTCAGAACGATAGGCTGGTTGTCGCAACTTTATCACAGAGAACCAAGAGTATGTCTTCTTGCTTCGGTGAGATCAAAATGGCAGACTGCAATGAGCAAGTGGTCATAATAAATGTACTTATGTGACAGAAAAATAAATGTACCTCCGTGGTCTAGCGGTCTGAGCCATGGGCGGTCGATCCGGAGGTCCTGGGTTCGGTTCCGGAACAATGACTTTGTGTTGTTGTTTCTAATTTGATTACGACATTACAGGCTGATCACCTGCTTATCCGAAAAGTAAGATGATCCATGCTGTCGGATGGGCATGTAAATAGTCGGTCCTGCGCCTGATTTCTCTCTGGTCGTGTCAGTCAATCTGTCCCATCAGAATAAGTGATTGAAGGAATAGCTCTACCTGTGTGTAGCGCAAACACTTGGGCACTAAAAACTAGTCTTGCGCAGTTGGCCGATCTCTGGGAGTTTGGCCGCCATCACCTAAACTCGGTGGGAGGACTATTATTATTACTTATGTGACGCAAGATATACCATCTGTAATCGCCGAAGGAGCTAGTGGTCAAAACAAGCATTACCTAACACATAAACCCGTCTCATCGTGAGAGAATACAAGAAAAGGTAAATATCAACTTACTAGCAAGACTTCTCGGCTCTGTCTCCCCACAGATGAGACACGTCATTCTAGCTGCTGGCAGCACCTGCAGCCAGCCCAGTATCTACGGGAATCCCATGACAATCACATCACAGAACTCTTTTATGTTTTTAAATCACGAAAATATAAAAACCGACATTTTCACTCAAATGGGGATAAAAAAACAGTCATATGTCTTCTTTTTTGTGTCAGGACAGCTTACCACAATCTGATAGGGGTTGCTCAGTCAACGAAACTGAATAAAAAGTATTGTTTTTTTCACTTACTGAAAGAATTTATTTGCGAAGATTGTTCAGTGTCGATGACTGAGCAAATGAGCAACGTATCAGACGCCGTATTTTTGAATCACTCGACTCGAGAATCCACTCGCTAAGAAGAAGACTCGAATCGAATACGCATACGAAAGACTAGCATTCGCATGGCAAAGTGTATGAAAATCGTATGCGAAAGTAACTCTTTCGTATGCGCATTGGCGTTCGAGTGATTGAGTGAAAAATACGGCTTCAGTTTGTGGTATTACCTGAGGGAACTTCATCCGGAGGCTCAGGAGGTTCTCTCCGGAGAGGTAATGAGCTCGCACCGCCTGCACGGCCTTCCTGCGAAGAGTCTTCGACATCTTGACGCGTTTCTTCAGTATGTCGTTGTACAGGTGCAAGATGCGTTGCTTCTCGCGACGAGGGTAGAAACAACTGCAGATTAGCCTGTTTGCAAGTAAATATGAGTTCTTGTAAAATAATGACTGGTACTTTTATCGATTCGTGAAGAGCATCCGTCCCTTTCTGTTCTCTCAGGATAGACAAGGACAGGGACCATTTTAGTCAACATTTAGTGAATTAGTGCATACGAATGTCCTCCAATATTAATACTTGTATGTTTTTTCAAAGGGATTTGTAACTATGAGCTCAAACTACCGAAGGTTCTTAGGGTAGAGAGAGAGATAGAGATAAATTTATTAATAATTGTAAATTACAAGTCAAAAATTATAAGCACTTAAGTATATCACATTAATAACCATTTAAATTTTATTACTTTCATTATCATTAAAATTAATAAAATCATTATAACTATAGAATGCCTGTTCGACAAGCCAACGCTTAAGCCGTGATTTAAAGCTTTAAATCACGGCTTAAGCGTTTTTAGGCGTAGCTTTGGTATTGCTACAGAGATAAAACCGGATTACCTCCTCAACCTCAAGGTGTAAGGATTGAAGTACAGCAGCAGTAGAATCCACAGGTAGCCCCCATAAATCTTGAGGAAGTAGATGACAGGCATGCTGCGTGGGCGAGGCAGACATGCACGGTTAGACACTGTACGCCGCATCCGCTGTGACCCGTTCAGACCAGAGAGGAGAGTTCTGACTGCGTTCGCTAGCAAGCCTTTGCCGTCCACCTAGCGAAGAACAATAAAGGTTAGACCGCACTAGAACGTAACAGCAGCGAAGCAGCATGGCGGCAGTACATCTCAAACATTTGTATACCACAGACGTTAACGTTACATACAAAGAATATTTTGTCGCGAAATATTCTTTGTATGTCGTCAGTTACGTCCTATTGCAGTCTAACCTTAATTGATAAGTACACAAATAGATGTGACGATTCTTTTATATTCTAAATACCGACAGTCTGACTAGAATAACAAACGGATACTTCCCGGGTCCTACAAGTTAACAGAGAATGTTAACGGAAGAAGGTATATGACAGAAAGCTTAAAAGCTACAACAGTTTTTAGGTCCTATCTTTGTAAATTTGCAATGACTCGTGTGCTGACAATTTTGGTAGTTTATCTAATCTTAATAGTCTGAAATTATAAAACCTGTTTACATTACACCTGTTACTTCCATGCTGGACTGGGAGCGAAAGAAAACATAGAATGTGCCAGCTGCATTTCCTCCCGGGAATGCTTTAAAAACCAGCTAAGGAATCTGGGGGTTTCAGTATATTGCAATTTAGGCGATGGGCTGACAACCTGTCACTACAGCAATATACCTACAAATCTATCTTAAATAACCCTCAAATCTTTCTCAAATGTGGCGGAACGACCTTTGCTTAGGTTTGCTTAGGTTACCCCATTAGAAATAACATACATATATATCATCACGCCTTTATCCCTAATGGGGTAGGCAGAGCCCAAACGACCTAAACAAAGGTCATTCCGCCACGTCTGACAACATTAGAAATAAAGGCGTGATTTTATGTATGTATGTATGTATGTTTACACCTGTATGTTCAAATCATGCTCGCCCTGCTGCGTGATTTCGGTCTCGGCATGCTGGCGCACCACGTCGAGGGCCTCGTAGAAGAGCCGGTCCAGCATCACGAAGGTCGTGGCTGTCACCATCTCCAGCATCACCTTCAACACCTGAGTGACCAACTTGTTGCGCTCCGCTCTGTACGCTAATGAGTGCACGTCTATGTACTTGCTTCTTTCCATCTGGAAATGTTAATATCTGTAATTGATTAGACAATAAAATTTACTATGAACCTCGTACATATACATAGACACACGTCTGTATCCCTTACGTAAGTAGCAGAGCATCAACGGATTACTACGTATTACTAGAAACCGTTCCGGCCACGTCTGAGATTTCTGATAAGTGGTGTAGGGACAATTTTTAAACTTAATATCAATATACCAAAGGTCTTCTTAGAATCTCTCTATTGCCTTTTACAGTTTGCTTGATAAGATAAGTAGCTGGTAATGGTTCTTTTATAGCTTCCAGTCTAGGTTGAAAGTAAGTCTAAGTACATTCGCATGAAAGTCCAACTGTATTTCGAGGGTTAAATGATTCATAAGTTAACTGAATATCAAACTTTAATTTACCTTCTTCAACGGCAACAAAGAACACTTATTCTTCTCCACTCTTCTTCTATCAATCCTCTTGAAATAGCTCGTAATATACACATTATCATATCCAATACTGGTTAGATAGCTATCATGGTAGGAGATAGCTGCCAGTAATATTCTTATGAACAGCATCGCTACGAAGATATCCACCACGTAGATCACATTCTGCATTATGATATGCTTCTCTTCAAACGCTTGCATCACACGGTCGCCAGTTTCTTTTGAATCCTATAAAGAATAACAATTGTATAAAGTCAGAGTGGTTAAGTTTAGTAGAATTTCTAGAATGAAATCTACCGAATATGGTAAAAAATCTTCTCATTCCAGCAGGCAAACAGATGGCATTTTGTTCCCTATATATAACTTTTGATCAACATTCTTAGCTGATCATAGGTAAGTCGACTTAGCTATGATCAGCTAAGAATGATGATCAAAAGTTATAATCCAATATGCCAGATGTCTCAAAGGTCTCATTTCTAATGGAAGTAGGTGTTTGGTAGCTTTTCCTCAGTCAGAATAATTATACTCCGTTTTTTAAAAGTTGCATTATCGATACCAACTTCTTTTACGTTCCATAACCTAAGCAAACTGCAAAGAAAATGACCCGCTTAACATGTTGATATCGATAACTCAACGTTAAAAATAAGAACTAAATAAGAAGATCGATTTATATATATTAAGTTTCTTTCAAGTTAACAGAGAATGTTGGAATTATTCCAAGTTCCAACACATACCTGAACATCATAAAGCTGCCGCATTTCATTAACTCTGTACTGTATTTTAACATCTTGAAGGTTACTTGTCATCTCTCTCTTCGCCCTTTTTAGATATAAATATCCTATTCCTAGACCTGGGTCCACCTAGAAACCATACTTAAGAAGGTCAGAAAAATAAAAGTTTAATGAAATAATATTGTTTGTTAAATAAATAATTACCTACGATTTAGACTTTGATGTTCTGTAAAACTGTTGTAACAAGTAGGCGCTCAGCATAATACACGGAATACACAGCACAGCAATAATTGTGCACCCTATTTCACTACTCATCATTCAATAGAAAGAGCAATAAGAACCAACCTCTTTACTACTATCACACAGGCCGGCTCCATCGATGAAATGCATAAAATTACACATGTAGGTGATCTTCAATGGCCAGCAGAGCGCCCACGCTGTGTACGTCGGCATTTCGTTGAGGCAATTTGCAAACGCGCCTTGGAAAGCATCTACACACACTTTTATCGCACGGGACACTTGGTCTTGACATCGGTATTCCAGCTTTTTGAGGTACATTTTGTGGTAGACCGACTCTTCGCTGTCGTTTTGTTTTGGACTTGAAATAGATATATTTTGTTTCCTTATTATAAAATAATTCATTTATAGGTTTACCTCCAAGTTACCAGAGAATGTCCGAAAAAAAGAACACCTAATGTAAAACTAGCTTATTTTAAAATAATAACATACAACTCTATTGTATACAAAGGCGGCCTTATTGCTAAGCAGCAATTTCATCTATTTTGTAACTAAATTACTACTGAAAAACTTCTATATCCATCGATATTCTATTCGAAAAATAATCAGCTTCACCATTGCAAAATATTTAAAAAGCAATAACAGGCAGGTAGATACTAACGCATATTTCTTCTCTATAGTATCAGATCTGTGAAACTGAGCGAATATTCCATCGACATAATCGTTGAACCGTCGACTCATGTTCAATTCCTGCGCGTTTTCAATCTCGTTTTCTATTGGCGCTGCCACTTTGCGAAAAGAACTGGTTTATAAATTGATAACAAGTTAGTACAGACTGTTAATAAAAATAATAAGACATTCTTTTTGAAAGTTGTTCAGTTTCATTGGCCAACAACCCTTATCAGATTGCGGGATGGGGATCCCTTCCACCCTATGTACAAGTTGGTGTCGTGCCGAATCAGTACAGCGGTAATTAGATTAGCAAATGGCTAATCCGGAATGAAAAGCTGCGAATATTATATCGTATGCCTATGTCTATTCTGGAGCGAGAGAAAAAGATAGAATGTGTCAGCTGCATTTCCTCCCGGGTATGCTATAAAAACCAGCTAGGGGATTCGAGGGTTTCAGTATTTTGTAATTTAATCGAGGGCTGACAACCTGCCACTACAGCAATATACCTACAAATCTATCTTAAATAACCCTCACTGTCAGACGTGGCGGGACGACCTTTGTTTATGTCGTTTAATCTCTGTCTACCCTATTAGGGATAAAGTTGTGATTGATATGTATGTATGTCTATTCTATAAGCCTGTCTAATATTTTCTTGCTACCTATATGAGATGGTATTATGGTATAAGAAACAGGGTTTTACCTCATAGTATCCTTAACTTGTTCCATATCATTCCTAAGCATGAGCACGGAGTTCTGAAACGGCCCGGCCATGAGGTTGTACTTGGCTTTGGACAGGTTGTGCGCCAGGTGCGTGCTGCAAGCGTACACGCGCACCACTTCCTTCGCGTTCAGACCCATGTTTGTGATAGGCCCTTGGAATTAAGTGACAAGTTAGTAGAGACTGTTGCTCGATTATGTTACAGACTACGAGTTACAGATGCTTTATCTAACGACTTTTTATTATTCTTAGCGAGTGGATTCTCGAGTCGATCGCCTAGTAACCATCTTACGATTACCGTTTAGGTATACTTGTGTGTGTATTTTTTTTTATTTATTTACTAAAATAGGTACACCAACAGTTAATACATTACACATTGTAACAAACATATTATAATTAGGTTGTTTAGTCTAATGTAAAAACCAATTACAGGTATACACAACATTTTTTAAATTAAGGCAGTTATGAACTTAAAATTAAAATATATGAATATTGAATTAAATATTGAATGTTAATATAAAATATATAGTACTAACAAACAAAAACTATAAATAATTTAAAATTATGAGATCAACTGTTATATAAATGTTTTCTTAACTTATTTTTAAATGACTGAGCAGAGTCAAAAAATATGTCTAGGTCTGGCAGCGCAGTATTCATAGAATTATAGCAATTTTTAATCCTGGAGATAGGTGCGTGCTGCCCCAGATTGGTGCGGCTTCGAGGAGGACAAAATGTCCTGGTGAATGGTTGTCTTGGCAAGTTACGTGGAGCAGAGAGACAGAGAAGTGGGAGAAGTTGTTCGTTTTTAATGATTCCGTTAATGCTTTTATGTAGAAAATCAAGATCTAACATAATGCGGCGATTTCGCAGTGTCATCATTTTATAAAATTTCAGGCGCTGATCATAAGGACATCTATGTGATATTCCATGTGATATAAAAGCAAGGTGTCTGTTTCCAGACGTTGAGAGTGTATAGTATACACGGGTTTCATACAACACTAGCTGATTCAAGATGACTGCGAACAAACGTATTATAGAGAATGATTTTAGTGTTCCTATTAAATCCTTTAAAATTCCTTTTGATAAATCCAATTTGGAGGCTTTTTTGGTAATATGATCAATGAAGCTTAATTTACTGTCTATTAGAACGCCTAAATCCCTCACCACAGTGACTTCTTCCAAGGATTCTCCATCTTTATTATATGTAGAAGAAAGAGGCTGGAGTTTACGGGTACAACGAATGTAGGAACATTTTTTAGGGTTGAGCTCCATGCTATTAGACTGACACCACATACTGATTCGATTTAAGTCACTTTGGATTTGCTGAACATCTGTTAGTGTTTCGACACGTTTGTAAATTTTTAAATCATCTGCGTAAAGTAGATATTTACATTCAATGCCAACAGTGATATCGTTAATGTAAGCTATGAAAAACAAGGACCAACATGGACATTGCCTTAGCTTGTGTGCGTTTGGCACGAATAAACCTGGTTTATCAAGAGCGCGTGCCTTTACATACAATCGCAGGTATGGTCGAGCGACAGCTATCAGCTGAGCCCTCAAGATGTCCAAACTTTAGGCCCCAAACAGATTATGGCATTTTTCAAACATTCCCGATTGGATGAGTCCCTATAAAAATAAGAGGGATAGCTACAATAGATCTACACAGGTCGCAGTGGCTGTTGGGCTGTGGGCACAACCCTTCACTTTCAAATCATATTATTAGAATAATTTCAAATAAAAAACAAAAATTCAACCGCTGACGAGATTTGGTTTGTTATTTACTAATATTTTCAGAAATAAAATGGCACTGTGAGTGCAAAAAAAACATTAGAAAATAAATCATAATGGTCGAGCAGTAGTTGTGAGATAAAACAACTAAAGCATCTAAACTGCAACAACGCTGCAACTCTTGTAACTTGACCTCGTGGATTATTTATACAAATTGTTACAAGTTAACAGAGAATGTTCTCAGAAATAACCTTACGCTAACAGATCCATTTATGTGTCTTATCTTATTTACATGTAGGTATGTATGAATTAGCACAGTTTTTTGTTGTTGTTGAAAGAAACATGGTATACCAGCTATAACATAGGTCAGTACGACAGCTTTGAGCACCCCTCGGCCGGGTTTACCGCAGTACATAGGGAACGTCAGCAGAGATATACATCTCAGTTGTCTGCATATTGCATTACCTACACCTGAAACACAAATTATTGTTATTCATTTAAATTGTCTATCAGCAAAATAAAGGGTCTCGAATGGAGTCCCAAAAACTAAAATTAGTTGCTTGATCAACAAACTGAATTTCACAAAGATTCTCCTGTAAAATAAATTTATTTTTTGGCAAAATCACCACTTCACATCATTTGTATGGAGAAACACTTTTTTTATATTCCAAAATATCTTTGTGTAAGTCTAGCTTCGTTAACTGATTGGGATTCAGATTATTTATAAAAGAACCGAACTGAGACTAAAACAAATTAAGTAAAGTGTTTTAATAAGACTTACCCATCAACAAACTAAACCCGATTGATAACACAGTCCCTAAATGGTACGGGAAAGGTACATTCACCAGCAAGTACCGGTAATATATCTGGCCAAGAGCGATCCCGCCAAACAATCCGACATATCTCATGTAGTGAAGATTCAGTAAATACTGGCATATGCAACAGACGCAAGGATATACTAAGCAGATACAATTCAATGAACGTCTTGAGAGGCACTTTATGAAAGGCCATATTGAGCATTTGAGACATTGAAATAACCCGTCGAGAATGCACAGTTTTGATAGAAACCCGTTGGGTTCGGCTTGGGCACCGTTTTCCATATTTGTTGTGATTTGTAGACAATTGTAGATCAAAGACTATTTTGAAGTATTTTTACTGTGTTTGACAATAAACAAATAGAATGAATAAAACATCTAATTATCATAGACATAGTACAAAGAGTTCTCGTTTAGTTTTTACTAGCGACCCGCTCCGGCTTCGCACGGAAATTATCAGTGTTTCTCTACTATATTATGCATGTATTATACATATAAACCTTCCTCTTGAATCACTCTATCATCCTTTTAATATCATAAAAATCCGTTGCATGGTTTTAAAGATTTATGCATACATAGGGATTTCAAGGTGGATTAACAAAGGAACTACTGGAAACAAAGGGATTTTTAGATAGTATTTCTATAAAAAAAACGGATGGAATAAATTTATCAAATTTTATTTATCGATCATTTAGTAATAACATTAGTCTTATAAAATTCAAAACATTTGTATAGCGAACTAAATGACGTATATTGAGAAGAATTTAACGAAACACTAGAAATAGCCTAGCAGAGCAACAGCATTTATAATGCGCATTACTGAGTTTAACTTTAAATAAATATGGGCCCGCTCGAGATGCAAATAGATTTTAACAGAGTCAATCTTAAGTACACCTTTCTGATCAGTACAATTTAATTTCTAATATAAACTCTAGTTTATAATGAAAATAAAAGTAATTCAAAAAGTAAAATTTGTAATTAAAATCTCTCTCAATCTTACGATGAATTCATTATTACTTTAATTAAGTATAAATAAGTATTATATCTTGTAGATCTGTCTTATTGCTTAGTTACATTAGGCAGGCAAAATTACAACATCAATTTTACTAAATGCGCGCAAAATGCTTATTTCATATGCTTATACATTTACAAAGTAGTAGGGTAAGTACTAAGTTGCTTGGATTTCAATGCTACCGTTATTTTGTGCTATATTCTTTTCCATGCATTATTTTTTTCTGTACAAATTAAAATGCATACATTATTTGTACAGTCAACAGCAAAGTTCAAAATAATTTGCAACTTTATTTTTGTTGAATTTTCGTTAACGATAAAAATACGAAATTTCAGTGATTAGTCTAATCATTTGTACCAATTGATAAAGTTGTTTAAAACTTTTGCTCCTGACTGTACCGAGCGGGCCTTATAACTTAAAAATTGCAGTTCTGTTCATTCAAGTGAGAATCGATTCTCACTTTATTATTTCGAAACCAAAGAGTACAGACTTATTGAACCATATTTTTGATGTTCACGATAACTATGTCGTATTTCACAGATTTATTTTCTGTGCCCTTTAAGTTTCGAATAGAATGTCCAGTAACAATCGCGCGGTCAGCCTTGTGTCTAAAGTTTGGATCATTTTATGATTGCGTTTCGTGTCACATCTACAAGAAATAGGCACAGAAACTTTCCACCTAGTAGTTAACAAAGTAAAAACGCAGTCATATAATAGGCCATCCAGACCTTACGATCCGATCATTCTAAATCGGACAAAATGTTACCATTTGCAGCAACTTCTGATTATGCCCTTAAATTTTGTCTGTCATGAGCAAAAGTAGCAGATTTCAAATATTTAAAGGAAATTCATTAATATGCAATTAATTCATTTTTAACACAGAGTGTTGCCTTTCCTGCAGTTTTTTGTGCAGATTCGTCTTGTTTAAGATGGTCACACCTTCCGATTTAGGATGTAGGATCGGAAGGTCTGGATGGTGCTTAGCGAGCATGTGTAGTCCCCTCGGGGGGGGGGAGGTTACGCGAGCGCGGTGGGGGGGTTCCCGGCGGGGCCCTCCTCCACCACCATAGGCTGCGGCTCGTCCTCTGCAGGGAGCTCCAGGATGCGGGGGCCGTACATCAGCAGGTAGGCGCAGTGCCAGTCACCTGCAGACAATTCAAATAAAATCAACTTGACTAGGGCGCTGGTTGCCAGATTTACTATTGTTCTGTACCAGTCCGGCGGTGCAGGCCTGGTGGCCTGTATGACAGGGTATCCTAGTTTAGGTGCTAGTGTCCACATATACCACGTATTACCCAAATATTGTTTGTGATGTTTTTGTTCTTGTACATGTTATTGTGGAGGAAATAAAACATTTTATTATTATTTATTATTACTGATGTTGAAGCTGAGGATGAAAATACAAACGCTCCGAGCGCGAAATATATATGGCGAGCGTAGCAAGACCGAGATTAACGTTGTTGTTTGAGATATATTAATTTACATGGCAAGTGTAGAATGGTGAGTGTAGGTTATCCCTTGAGTTGTAGTTTATATGGCAAGCGAAGTTATTAATTTGGGTATATCATCTTATATGGCGAGCGAAGCGAGCCTGAGTTTTAACGTTATCAATAACAAATGACTTCAGATCAATCTGGAGTCGTATTTTTGAACCGCTCGTATCCGAATTTGCATACGAAAAAGCAACATTCGCATACGAAATACGAAAATCACTATTTTTTAATACTCATACGTATGCGACTCTGCAACGAGTGGTCCAAACCACTCGTTTTCTTTCTTACTCGAAACCTAAGTAGTCTATGATCATGACAGTGACACAAACAATCATTTGACAAGTGACACTTTAACTCTTGAATTTACGTTCCGTTTCTCTGCGATTCATTTCCGGTTTTTCAAATCAATGTTTTTTGTTAGTGGTAGTGGTGGTATAGTAGGTGCATTTCTGCGTAGAACGAAAACAATCTATGGGATTAGACTTTATTGGCAACACAGATTTCTACTGCTTCAAAAATACGTAAAATCGTGTGTGATAGAATTTGATTTCGTACACGAATGATTTTCGTATGCATTTTCAGTTTTCATACAAGCGGTTCAAAAAGACCGACTCCTGGGTATATTACCTAACATGGCGAGCGAAGCGAGCATGAGATTTTACGTTATTGATGGGGGGGTATGACCTTATATGGCGAGCAAAAGAGCATGAATTTTCACGTCGTCGTATCGGGTATATAAATTTATATGGTGCGTGAAGCGAGCACGATAGTTCTTGTAATTGATTGGTGTATATTAACATGTACTGACCGCCGCCGCTGAGCTTGAGCACGTCGTCCTCGTCGACGGGCGTGACGCTGTCGTCGTCGCAGCGCAGCCAGCCGGCGCCGCGCGCCACCCACGCCACGTAGTGCCCGGACGACGACGAGCGCCCGCGGTGCGTCAGCACGGCCTGCAGACGGTACAGCCCGCTGTTGTTGCTGCCTATGTCTGAGGAAAAATACAATTTAATTAAAATACTTACATACATACATATAGTCACGCCTTTATCCCTAATGGGGTAGGCAGAGCGTAAACGACCTAAACAAAGG
The DNA here is from genome assembly GCA_949820665.1 of Scrobipalpa costella. Lineage (NCBI taxonomy): Eukaryota > Metazoa > Arthropoda > Insecta > Lepidoptera > Gelechiidae > Scrobipalpa > Scrobipalpa costella. The sequence continues at coordinate 13,595,234 of OX463312.1, forward strand.
TCGTTCCGCCGCATCTGACAGAGTTTTGAGGGTTATATAAGATAGAATTGTAGGTATATTGCTGTAGTGACAGGTTGTCAGCCTATCGCCTAATTTGCAATGTACTGAAACCCTCGGATCCCTTAGCTGGTTTTTACAGCATGCCCGGGAGGAAATGCAGCCTGCACATTCTTTGCTTTTCTCTCGCTCCCAGTCCAGCATGGAAGAATTAAGAATTAAAATATTTAAAGTTGTATGATATACACCAGTGGCGAAGGGTCCATACAAGCCGATTCCCGTCGGCTTCCCTTTCAAGAATTCTACCTCCACCAAATCTGAAATTACGTCGAAACTATAAAGTACTTAAATATTTTTTTTGCTTTGGCTTACCCTTGATAAAATTGCACCCCTCGCCACTGATAATAAATTCGCCTCGGACAGGACTCGAACCGACAATAGGACGCCGGTCCATCGCTCTACCATTGAGTTACTGAAGAGTTAGTGGGAGTGATGATGATAAACCTGAGTTTATGAGTGGCAGAGCGATGGACCAACATTCCGGAGTCGCAGGTTTGATCTTGCTCGAGGGGAATTTATTATTTCTTTGCAAGAGCGAAGCACTTGCAAACCAACTATAATGCGGACACACAGACACTTCTGCATCTGATGAGTCGAAACAGTAGTCAACAAACGACGAACCGATGCGTTTTGTTTTCTCTCACATTCAAGGTCAAAGTGCCTTTACACTATTATTTCTTTATTTCATATTATACGGGGTGTAAGGGACAGCGTCCCGCAAACTGATAGGAGTTACTCAGACAAAGACACTGAACAACTTCTCCCAAGAAAATTCTTTCAGAAAGTGAAAAAGAAACTAGACTTTTCCATACATTTTGTACATCACATTCGCATCACATGGAAATTTTATTATATAGTCCTCCCATCGATTTTCGGTGATGGCGGCCAATCTCCCAAAGATCAACCAACTGCGCATGACTACTTTTTAGTGCCCAAGTGTTTGCGCTACACACAGGTGCACCCTCTATTCCTTCAATCTCTTATTCTGATGGGACAGATTGACTGACACGACCAGAGAGAAATCAGGCGCAGGACCGACTATGTACAATGCCCATCCGACAGCATGGATCAACTTACTTTTCGGACAATCAGGTGATCAGCCTGCAATGATGCCTAACCAAACTGGAAACAACAACACCAAGTCAATGTCTCCCGCCGGGAATCGAACCCGGGACCTCCTGATCGTGAGCCCATGGCTCCGACCGCTAGACTACGGAGGCAGCGGGAAATTTTATATGCAAATGCCAAAGAATTCCAAATGCGAAAGAAATTCTTGGTGGAAGTTATTCAGTATCGTTGACTAAGCAACCTCTTATCAGTTTGATGATGAACTAAAAGCATAGCATAGCATTGTAAGTGCTAAAAAATCCTCAAAAAAGTGGTATACATCAATGTTTTCAAAGTGTTTGTTATACATACATATAATCACGCCTCCCTAATAGGCAGAGCGTAAACAACATAAACAGGTATAATACATAAACAGGTAATAAGTTTAGAGGGTTATTTAAGATAGCGACAGGTTGTCAGCCCATCGCCTAAATTACAATATACTGAAACCCTCGGATCCCTTAGCTGGTTTTTACAGCATGCCAGGGAGGCAATGCAGCTGGCATATTCTATGTTTTTCTCTCGCTCTTAGTCCGTCATGGAAGAATGTAATAATACATACCATCTTCAAACCAGTATGGTAGAACTGCCTTTTTGAGTTCCTTATTGCTGTCGCCGCGGTTCCGAGTGCTCAGTGAAGTTTCAACTTTTTTGTCGTCTAGTTCCTGGAATAGATAGATATAACGTTAATTTCATATGTAAGCAAAACATATTTACCTTTTTTGTTATGTACTTCCATGCTGGCCTGGGAGCGAGAGAAAAACATAGAATGTGCCAGCTGCATTTCCTCCCGGGTATGTTGTAAAAACCAGCTAAGGGATCCGAGGGATTCATATTGCAATTTAGGCGACGGGCTGACAATCTGTCACTTCAGCAATATACCTACAAATATATCTTAAATAACCCTCAAAACTAAATATCTTGTTCCTACAGTATTCAATAACATACCAAATGAGATAACAAAGTGTGAAAGTAAACAGGTATTTAAGAAAAAGGTTAGAGAGCATTTATTAACACAGTTTAATAATAATATTATTTTCGACTTCTAACTTTAAATATATGTACTATACATGTTTCTTACATTTGAAAAACAACAGTATGTAATACATTTTATTTAATATAGAAAAAACAGTTTGTATTGTTATGGGGAGCCACTTCCCAGCAAACTATTGTATAGTTTGGCAGATTTTGTTAAAATTGTAAAACTGTACTGCCAAAATGAATAAACGATTTTTTTTTATTTACTTTGTCAGACGTGGCGGAACGACCTTTGTTTTGGTCGCTTACGCTCTGCCTACCCCATTAGGGATAAAGGCGTGATTATATGTATGTATGTAGTAAATATGTTCATGTTTATGTTCATCTCAGCTAGAGATGCCATGTGCCCTTTGCGGTACTGTGTGTCCTCTGGGTCAGCATGTCTCCTATATCAGTGTCTCTTGCGTTACCGCATGTTCCTTGTGTTACCATGTCCCTTGTGTTACCATGTTCCTTGTGTTACCATGTTCCTTGTGTTACCATGTTCCTTGTGTTACCATGTTCCTTGTGTTACCATGTTCCTTGTGTTACCATGTCCCTTGTGTTACCATGTTCCTTGTGTTACCATGTCCCTTGTGTTACCATGTTCCTTGTGTTACCATGTTCCTTGTGTTACCATGTCCCTTGTGTTACCATGTTCCTTGTGTTACCATGTTCCTTGTGTTACCATGTTCCTTGTGTTACCATGTCCCTTGTGTTACCATGTTCCTTGTGTTACCATGTCCCTTGTGTTACCATGTTCCTTGTGTTACCATGTTCCTTGTGTTACCATGTCCCTTATGTTACCTTATGTCCCCTTACCTTGTATCTCTGACATGTATCTTGTGTTACCACATGCCCCTTGGTTACTAAATATACCTAGTATCACTGGACCTATACTTCGTTTATTTAACGTTGAGTTATCGGTACCAACTTGTATTGCAGCCCATAAACTAATTTTCTTTACAACATCAAAGAAAGTCAACGGCAAAACTTATGTTTGTAACAGTAAAATACTGAATTTTTTAACCTATGCTGAGTTGCAAAGAAAATGCTGTATATGGGCCGCAAAACACGTTGGTATCCATAACTCAACGTTAAATAAACGAAGTATACCTTGAACTTGTCCCCATTAACATGTGTTCGTGCTTTAACGAGTGTCTCAAGCAGTATTGTATGTCCCCTGTATTACCATGTACCGCCTGTGTTCCCATATGTTTCCTTGCGTGTAGTTTGTGTTACTAATAGTTCCTTATGTTACAATACAATACAAAATTCTTTATTGCACAAAGAAACACATACAATAGAAATAAAAAGGAACAAACGTGGCAGTACAATATAGGCGGCCTTATTGCTAAAGCAGCAATTTCTACCAGGCAACCTTTGGGTATATAAATTGTACAAGCAGAAAGCGGGATAGCGCATATTACTACATATAATACTTAGACAATATTTACACACTATTCAATAAATATTTCAATAAAATATACTGATACATATCTTATGATAAACTAATACATAATATATGCTACATAAGATAGGATACTATATGTTATAAATCAGAGAAGTTGGTAGATAGAATATCACTACATATACTTACTTAAATGATACTTATAAATTAGACAGCTACACATTAAACAATATTAGCTAAATAGAAATTTCTTGTTTGCTCCTTAAACGATTCGATAGACGGAGCTGGTCGAACATTCTCGGGCAAGGAATTCCACAGTTACCGCATGTCTCTTATGTTACCGCATGTCCCCTATGTTACCGCATGTCCCTTATGTTACCGCATGTCCCTTATGTTACCGCATGTCCCTTATGTTACCGCATGTCCCTTATGTTACCGCATGTCCCTTATGTTACCGCATGTCCCTTATGTTACCGCATGTCCCTTATGTTACCGCATGTCCCTTATGTTACCGCATGTCCCTTATGTTACCGCATGTCCCTTATGTTACCGCATGTCGCTTATGTTACCGCGTGTCCCTTATGTTACCGCGTGTCCCTTATGTTACCGCGTGTCCCTTATGTTACCGCGTGTCCCTTATGTTACCGCATGTCCCTTTTGTTACCGCATGTCCCTTATGTTACCGCATGTCCCTTATGTTACCGCATGTCCCTTATGTTACCGCATGTCCCTTTTGTTACCGCATGTCCCTTATGTTACCGCATGTCCCTTATGTTACCGCATGTCCCTTATGTTACCGCATGTCCCTTATGTTACCGCATGTCCCTTATGTTACCGCATGTCGCTTATGTTACCGCATGTCGCTTATGTTACCGCATGTCGCTTATGTTACCGCATGTCCCTTATGTTACCGCATGTCGCTTATGTTACCGCATGTCCCTTATGTTACCGCATGTCTCTTATGTTACCGCATGTCCCCTATGTTACCGCATGTCCCTTATGTTACCGCATGTCCCTTATGTTACCGCATGTCCCTTATGTTACCGCATGTCCCTTATGTTACCGCATGTCCCTTATGTTACCGCATGTCCCTTATGTTACCGCATGTCCCTTATGTTACCGCATGTCCCTTATGTTACCGCATGTCCCTTATGTTACCGCATGTCCCTTATGTTACCGCATGTCGCTTATGTTACCGCGTGTCCCTTATGTTACCGCGTGTCCCTTATGTTACCGCGTGTCCCTTATGTTACCGCGTGTCCCTTATGTTACCGCATGTCCCTTTTGTTACCGCATGTCCCTTATGTTACCGCATGTCCCTTATGTTACCGCATGTCCCTTATGTTACCGCATGTCCCTTTTGTTACCGCATGTCCCTTATGTTACCGCATGTCCCTTATGTTACCGCATGTCCCTTATGTTACCGCATGTCCCTTATGTTACCGCATGTCCCTTATGTTACCGCATGTCGCTTATGTTACCGCATGTCGCTTATGTTACCGCATGTCGCTTATGTTACCGCATGTCCCTTATGTTACCGCATGTCGCTTATGTTACCGCATGTCCCTTATGTTACCGCATGTCCCTTATGTTACCGCATGTCCCTTATGTTACCGCATGTCCCTTATGTTACCGCATGTCCCTTATGTTACCGCATGTCCCTTATGTTACCGCATGTCCCTTATTTTACCGCATGTCCCTTATTTTACCGCATGTCCCTTATGTTACCGCATGTCCCTTATGTTACCGCATGTCCCTTATGTTACCGCATGTTCCTTATGTTACCGCATGTCCCTTATGTTACCGCATGTCCCTTATTTTACCGCATGCCCTTATGTTACCGCATGTCCCTTATGTTACCGCATGTCCCTTATGTTACCGCATGTCCCTTATGTTACCGCATGTCCCTTATGTTACCGCATGCCCTTATGTTACCGCGTGTCCCTTATGTTACCGCATGTCCCTTATGTTACCGCATGTCCCTTATGTTACCGCATGCCCTTATGTTACCGCATGTCCCTTATGTTACCGCATGTCCCTTATGTTACCGCATATCCCTTACGTTACCATGTATCCTTTTAATTACCGCATATCACGATGTTACTGGTCTTACCTTGAACTTGTTCCTCATGGGCATGAGTCTCTCCTGCAGTTCCGGCGAGCACAGTTCGTAGACGTCCAGGTCCAATGGGAACTTGACATCCTTGAGGATCTTCGCGTTGATGGACTCCTTCTCCTTGTAGTAGAACCGCACGAACTGCACCGTCAGGTATGCTGGCAGCCGACTGATTTTGCTCTGTAAAATTGATTGAACGAAGTTGAAGGAAAAATCATTTCATTCCGTTGCTGTTCCTTTGATTTATTTCATCCTATATCATCTCTGTGCAGTTATTTTTGCTAATATGCAATTTTTAATACGATTTATGTGGGAGAATAATTTTATTTAAGTAACTTGGAATTGATTTCATTATTTACCTTTATACTTTCAAAACCCAGACCTAATTAAAGAATAGAAAAGTAACTTACCGTTTTTGTGTATGTGGCGTCTCTGCCCAATGTTTGTGACATCTTTGTGATCTGTTCCGACATTTTCTGAAAATAAATAAAATAGTTATTCGACACTGTAGGTAGTTAAGTTATATATTACATATACCAGGAGTAAGAAAAAGCGTCCCGCAAACTGATAGGGGTTGCTCGGTCGATAACACTGAACAACTATCTATCAGCAGATCGTTTTTTCAGGAAGTTGCAAAAAAAATTGCTTTTCCATACAAAATGTTTACCTCGATCAGACAATTTGTATGGAAAAGCCAATATTTTTTATTAGTTCCTGAAAAAAATCCTGCTGATAGTTGTTTAGTGTCGCTAACTGAGCAGCCCCTATCAGTTTGCGCGACGGTTAACACAAAACATGTCGGATAAAATGATTATACAAAGTCTCTATACCTGTCTACATAAAATTTAATAAAGAACATACGAGCATCAATTCTGTAAAATGTCTTTGCCTGACTATAGTCACCAATATGACAGTCGCTGATAAAAGGTAAGACTTTTTATATTTGTTGTGAACTGTGTAAAATTGACAAGTCGTTGAAGTCGATAAAAGACCACACTACGTAGTATCATCTCATCAGCAACAGCTTACACCTGGTATTATTTTGATCATAACATAACTGTGGTTTCTTATGGAAATCTTTGATAGCTAGTTCCTTTATATGGACGCGAGTTTCTATGTAGTGCTCTTAAAGTTATACTCACAGAGCGAAGACCGGACTGTAGGTATTTCACGTCCTGGCTGATGAAGCAGGACAGCTGCAGGAAGGTTTCAGTGGACTTGGTGGGCGGCTCGTCGGCCTCCGCGCACACCAGCTCCACGTCCAGGGTGCCGCCGAAGTACTGCTCCACTATGTTGGCCCTGCACACGTGGGGAAAAATACTATACAGGAAATATTTATACAAAAATCAAGCCTTTATCCCTAATGGGGTCTGACAAAGTTTTGAGGGTGATTCAAGACAGATTTTGTAGGTTTTCTATGTTTTTCTTTCGCTCCCAGTCCAGCATGGAAGATCAAACATACAATCACGCCTTTATCCCTAATGGGGTAGGCAGAGCGTAACCGACCTAAACAAAGGTCGTTCCGCCACGTCTGACAAAGTTTTGAGGGTGATTCAAAACAGATTTGTAGGTATATTGCTGTAGTGACAGGATGTCAGCCCATCGTCTGAATTGTAATATACTGAAACCCTCGGATCCCTTAGCTGGTTTGTATAGCATGCCTGAGAGAAGATACAGCTGGCATACTCTATGTTTTTTTATTGCTCCCAGTCCAGCATGGAAGATCAAACATATAATCACGCCTTTATCCCTAATGGGGTAGGCAGAGCGTAACCGACCTAAACAAAGGTCGTTCCGCCACGTCTGACAAAGTTTTGAGGGTGATGCAAGACAGATTTGTATGTATATTGCTGTAGTGACAGTCAGCCCATCGTCTGAATTGTAATATACTGAAACCCTCGGATCCCTTAGCTAGTTTTTATAGCATGCCCGGGAGGAAATACAGCTGGCACATTCTATGTTTTTCTTTCGGTCCCAGTCCAGCATGGAAGAATGGTTGAAACATGCCAATAGTAAAAGATATGCTGCTTGGGCGCTTTGGGCGCTAACGCCGAGATCGAGAACATTTCAATCTTTTAAGGTTCAATGTTTAAATACCTTGTACCACCGAATTATTTTTAGGGATCGTAATGAGTTATTCAAAAAGTAAAGAATTGAGAATGAAAATCCTTTTTTTCGTCAAGTAGCCAAAGTCATATTAGCGAAGAATTATTTTTAGCGCCCAGTGCAGCTGGCAGACTCTGTTGCAAGTTGTTTCGTCCAAGGTTGCAAGGTAACGATGTCCTGACGATGTCACTCCAGTACTCCGAAGCATCTTGCTGTGTCCCTCCCCCCGCCCCCCTCTCCGCAAACCGCGGGGCAGAAGCATGTAGAGCTCGCTAAGCATCATTGCTTAGCCACTGGACGACTGGTAACACATCTATTTTTTGGATTAGCCGCCTAGTCGTGCATGCGAGTAGTCGTTATTTCTACGCAATTACCCGCACTTCGCGTACGGAAGTTTTCGGTTTTGTGGGGGTGCTTTAGGTGCTCCTAAGTACCCTCAATTTCCACGCTCACCACTCTGCCTACCCTCGGTCGTCGCGGGTGATTTCTGTTAGCACCCGACAACCCCGGCCTCCCACCAGCGGGTCTCACCGGGGGGGTGCGGCAGTTTTTGCCCGTCCCGGGGGGTAGGCTACGCTTCACGCGGACCAGGCCCCTACTGACTTCTATGGCGCCTTAGTAAGGATGCCAACCCCGAAGAAGGAGAGGACCGCTCGCAAGGTGCGGAAAACGGGAGCGCCGCCATCCGCGAGCACCCGCGCCACCCTTCAGCGGATCCTCCAGCTGCAGCCATGGCTGCCCACGCCACCGCACCCGGCAACACCATCGCCACCCGGCGGAGGGGACGACCCCGGCCGTTCCCCACCGCTTCTGCCATCGCCGCTTCCGCCGCTACCACAGCGGCCCCCATCTCAACGCCAGCAACAGCTGGACTTTGCCAGCGCCCACCGCGCGGCTGCAAGGCAGGCAGCCCTCGACGCACTGAGGGAGAGTGCAGCTGCCTTGCAGGACACGTCACAGAGTGACACGCGCCCACAAAAGCGCCCCCATTCGACTGCATCGTCGCAGTCCCCGACGCCACCGCAGAAGACTGGTCCGCGCCCAGTCCCAGCCCCTCGTATGACGCCGCCGGCCCTATCCATGCCATCTTTGGATGCCGATGCCATGGACACGACGACGTCACCGCAGCAACGCGTCTCATACGCAGCCGCAGCCACGAGCCCGTCGCCACCGCCCCAGCAGCAGAGAACGCAGCTCCCGAAGCCGCCAACGCTGCCGCCCCCTACAAATCTTTGTAGGGGAAAGAAGCTGCCACCCATCGTCGTGGACCACCTCCCTGATTGGCAGGCCCACCTCAAGACCCTGAAGCAGTCCCTGGGCCACGCGCCGAATGTGCGCCCGTACGGCAAGGGATTCCGCTTCATCGCTAAGACCGAACAGGAGTTTCGTGTGGTTCAGAGCTACTTCTGCGCTCTGGAAGGCACCGACACCGAAGTCTCCTGGTTCGCGTACGCTGCACCCGCCGACCGACCCCTGAAGGTCGCTATTCGAGGCCTGCCCGCCGACGCAGATAAGGAGAGCATCGCGGAGGAACTAGCCAGCCTGGGTTACCCAGTTGATTACATCCGACCAATCAACGCGCGTCGTGGACGCCCAGGCTGCATTTTCTTCGCCCAGCTAACCCGCACGCCATCCCTCACCCCGGGTCTATACAGTGTCACGGAGCTGCTGTGTATTCCCGGCGTGAAGATTGAGGGATGGCGGGGAAAGAAGACCTCTGCCCAGTGCCACAGATGCCAGCAGTTCAGGCATAGCTCCAGGCACTGCCACAGGAAGCTGGCGTGCGTGAAGTGTGGCGAGTCCCACGCCGCCAAGGACTGCCTGAGACCGCGCACGGAGCCAGCCACGTGTGCCAACTGTGGCGGCTCCCATCCCGCCAACAGCCCTGATTGTCCCGTGCTGCGCCGCGAAGTGCGGAACAAAAGAGCGGGAACTGCACCGCTCACGAAGCCCGTCGAGCCAAAGAGGAAGGAAGCGGCACCGCAGGGAGAGAACAACGCGGAAGGTTCTCTCATGGCGGCCGCCAACAACCCCGCTGGCCCGACGACGAAGGCAAAGAGAGGTAAACCGAGGAGACGCCGCAGAAAGGCAACTCCTCCGGTAGAGATAGAGCCACCCACGGGCTCGCTGAATGCGGTCGGCACCCCTCAGTTGAATACTCAGGGGGAGATTCCGAAGCGTCAGCGGGCTCCAAGACAACAGAGCCTAAGAGCAGCCGTCCCAGAAAGGGACCAGATCCTGATGAAGGCGATCAGGATCCTAACCGAAGTCCTGGTAGCGCTCCGCACTGGTGCGGACGCTACCAGTATTATCGAGAGGGGCCTCGACGACCTGAGGCTCCCCGAGGCAAGAACGCCGGCTGCTCAGGGTGGCCTACCACAGAAAAGAAGCGAGAGGCTTTCCTAGCCCGCTTCTAAGCTGCCCACATCCACTACTCCTCGTCGAGTAGTTAGGATCGTGGGCACCAAACCCCACTGACTGACCCCAGGACGGAGAAGCCGCCGCGAGCTTGAGGTCGCTAGCTGGGCCTCCCCCCAAGGGGAATCCCCCGGCTGGCTCGATCTCGCCGCGGCGTGAAATCCTCCTGACGACCCGGACCTTCATGCTCCAAGCGCCCCAACGCCCCGCCTGTCGTCACAGGCGGCGATCTGAGACTACGCCCAGGAGGCCCTGCCTCGATGGCGTCTCCCCGCCGGCCGCTTCGCGGCCGACGAGAAGAAATCCGAACGAACGGTTAACACATCTATTCGCAAGCCTCACCACCTAGATAGATAGATCTTAAACATACCTGTTTCCCGCTCCGGGTGCAGCCGGCAGCCTCTGCTGCAAAGCTCTCACGATCTCACTCCAGCACTCCGACACATCTTGCTGGGCTAGTCGTCCCTCCGCCCCCCTCTCCGCAGATCTTGGTGCAGACGCGTGTAGAGCCCTGAGCAGCCTGGCCGCGACCCCCTTTACTCAAACCACTGCTCGCTAAAAGCGTAACTTAGCTTTATAATATACCTATTGCCAGCTCCAGGTGCAGCCGGCAGCCTCTGCTGCAAGGCCCTCACGATCTCACTCCAGCACTCCGACGCGTCTTGCTGCGCCAGCCCTCCCCCCGCCCCCCTCTCGGCGAATCTGGGTGCGGAGGCGTGTAGAGCCCTGAGCAGCCTGGCCGCGGCACCCGCGCACGCGCCCGCGCCGCCGCCGTCGAGGGCTGACATGGTCTCGCTCATGGCGGATGTTAGGTCGCCCGCTGTGCCCGCTTGGCTTGCTGTAGGGATGGGTATATTTGAGAACTTTTGTCAAAGTAAGTCAATAGGTGGGTTTTGGGTTATTAGTATTGAATAGAGATGAGAGTAAATGAAGAATCTTCTAATAAGTACTACAATTATTTGGACATATTTTTGAGGATTATTAGCACTCACAATGCAATTTTTATTTTATATGATATAAAAGAAAGAAAATAATAAATTCGTTTCGGGCAAAGCGTCCTGCGTCTCTGGAATGCCGGTCCATCGCTCTACCATTAAGATACTGAAACGGTAGTGGCAGTGATGAATTTATCATAGCCTTTCTTTATGCATACGTCATAGCGACGTTAGCGACATCTAGCCATGTAGTTTAAGAACTACATAGGGCTTGACCAAACCAAATTAAGATTCGAATTCAATTCAATAATGATATCGCCTCACTGTTTACATATTTTTGAGGATTTTTAGCACTCACAATGCTATATTGCTGCCCGAAACGATTTTTTTTTTCTTCATATTATACAAAATATGAAATTATTTGGATTTGAATTTCCTTAAAGATACAACAAAATTTTCTCCAATGAAGTAGATATACTTACTTTTGTCATAAGCCAACAAGGCATTCTTCAGCTCTGGTACAGTTTTAAGGCACTGGACTGTAGCGTTCATGTAGCAGGTGTTTCCCAAGTTTATCAGACCTTCTGGGAGATCCAGCTGCAAACAAAGTGATTATTATTAAATCCAGAATTTATTGATAGCTTGTATAGATCAAAGTTATTCAAATTTTTATTTTACACAGCTAAGAGCCTCTTGGTTATGATTAAGTATATTAAATAAAATAAAAATTAAATATATTTGTGATATAAAGGATTTAAGGAAAAGGAACCCTGGGGAATGGGCTGTTCAAGTCATCAATCAATCAATCTCATAACTCTGTTCAGACTGTCTTGACCTCTAATAGATATCTATGGAGAATATGTTATACAGGATTACCCTACACATAAACAAATACATACATACACATAATCATGCCTTTATCCCTAATGGGGTAGGCAGACCGTAAACGTCCAAAGCAAAGGTTGTTCCGCCACATCTGACAAAGTTTTGAGGATTGTTTAAGTTAGATTTGTAGGTGTATTGCTGTATTGTCAGGTTGTCACCCCATCACCTAAATTACAATATACAGAAACTGTAGGATCCTTTAGCTGGATTTTACAGCATGCCCGGGAGGAAATGCAGCTGGCACAATTCTATGTTTTTCTCTCGCTCCCAAGCCAGCATGGAAGTTATAAACAAATAAAGAACTTAAAAAGTTACTTACAGCAGTGGCTAGTTCCGACTCGTTCATATCCTCAACAAAGCGGGTCTGTTCTACAGGTGCTGCTGGTACGTCCTCTTCCTTGCTACCCATCACCAAGACTAGGGCATTCTACAACAACCACAAAAATGGCTTAATCAATAGATATGGTAATATTGACTCAAATGATAACTGTTAGTTCAAATTACTTCAATATTTAGTATTGCGCATGAATGAATGCTAGATGTGCCCAAAATTGTAGTTCAAGTTGTTCTCCGCTATTTCATTTCTATCCTCTTCTGTACACCTGACATAGGGTGGACTTAAAAACAGCCAAGCTGATAATATCTATCATAATATCAATAAATATCTATATACCTGCCTGTCCTGTTATTTTTGATTGTGTTTTTGTTTTTTGTAATGTGTTTTGTGGAAATTAAATGATTGGTATTAAATTAGAGAGTAAGTAGTCAAAATCAAGATTTACTTGTACAGTTAACAACCTCTTTAGGGTTGTTACCATGCCCTGTTGGGCTGCTTCAAACCAATGGAGAAGTTTTCTTAAATGTTTATTTATAAATTTAGATAAAATTTCATTTACTTGTACAGTTTAATAACTTGTACAACTATACATACTTTCATGAAATAGCATAAACAATTACCAGAGAAAACTTCATCAGTTTGAAGCGGCCCTGTTACTCTAAAGAGATTGTTGATTGTACCTAACTATATTTGTAAAAGGCATCCTATGTGTGGAATTTTTTAAAAGTTTATGAAATGTCTGGTTCTAAGGAACATGACCATTCCTAAAACAAAACTCATTAAGAAAATAATCGAAAACAATTTCACCTGCACACAATATTTATTGTAATGATAATGACTGACTTTCAACACTCAGTACAATGACCTCTACACAACAAGGTGAATAATTTTAAGTAATGTTAATGCTGATTTGTGCTTTTTATTTAAAAAACCACTGTTCTACTTTATCTTATTCTTTTCTTTGCAATACATACGTTAGTCAACTTGAAGTTCCCCCAGCTGTCATCTTTGAGTGTGATGCCCTTGCAGACCACCTTCTGGCGCTCGGGCTGCACCCCGGTGAGGGCGAAGATCTGAGCTTTGAACAGAACCGGGTCGTCGTCCGTGTTCACTTCCACTCCGGGGAACATCTCCTTGCCCCATTTCACTTTTACTGAAAATAATCACATGCATAGATACAATCACGCCTTAGTCCCTAATGTGATGGGCAAAGCATTAAGGACTTAACCAAAGGTACTTCTGACACTTCCAACAAGTTTTAAGGGTTATTTCAGATATTGCCTTAATTACAATATACTGAAACCTTCAGCTCTCTTTGCTCTTTGTTACACCATGCCCGGTAGGAGAAGTAGCTGGCACATTCATGTTTTTCTATCGCTCCCAGTTCAGCATAGAAGAAATAAAATGAATACAAAACCGCTATTAACAAATTGAATTGAAATTGAAGATCTGAGTGGTTGAAGTCAAGTAGTGACTGCCGTATAGTGTTCAGAATGTACCGTAGTCGACTCCAAATAAGGTAAACGCTACGCCCGGCACTCGCAAGGACTTTTGTTGACATCTATTTACTTGACATGACACAGCAATAAACTTTGGTCAGAAATCGGTGTAAAAGTGGAAGATACCTGTCTTTGGGTGATTGTAGACGATAATATAACTCTTACAATACAATTAAAATACCAAAACAATAAATTTAAACTCGTATTTTTATGTTCCGAATGGAAATAACCTCAATCTTTCTAGAATGAACTAGCACTTTCGGAACTGTGTAAATAGATATAAACTTACCCTGTACTTTAGGCATGGTTGATTGAATGCACAAAATTAAGACCAGTTAAATGAATTCACACGTAATTTACACGAATTTCCAACGAAATGAAAGTCACGATTCAGCAAAGCAACCGTTCAGTCAGTTTCGCCCCGTGTCAATTTGACATAATCATTTTTTTAATTCGGTTTGCGACTTGGATTCATAGGTAATTTAGCCTTGGGAAAGTCAGGAATTTAGGAATTGGAATCAAGTTCAATAAAGCAAGGCTTGTTGAAGTTGTAAAACCTCAGAATAAAAACTCTTTAGTCGACATCTACGTATTAGAATAGTCTGCATATTTTTTTCTTTACATCAGGTCTAGGCACTTTACATTGGTATTACGTATTGCAAGATTCGCAAGGTAGCTCTTCGCAATAATACGTTAGGTCGTTGACGCTCTGCCTACCCCGTGAGGTATACATACGTGGCTATGTATAATGTAATGATGGAAGTAACTGATTAAAGAGTACCTACATATGCATAGGTAGGTACCTAATGTAACTATATTGAATAAAATAATATGTAGTAACCAGGTAGAGTTAGAGCCTTTAGGAACGTTAGGTATCCACTGTCAAAAAGTCCACAGTTACCTGTCCGACTCTTACCACATATGCTTACCACCCTTCCCAGATTCGATCCGCATGCATGTGGGTCAGTCGCGAATTTCCTGACGATGCGCGTTTTCTCACATCAAGTGGGTAGAGGCATCAAACCTCGCGCGGTTCGTTCGATGAACTTTCCACCGCTCCTCGGCGAAGGCTGCGCAGGCGCCGGCGGAGCCACCACACCGCCGCAGTCCCCGCGCTACCTCCGACGCGATCACACGTCAGTACCGACCAGTGATTTTCCCACGACGAAAAAAGCTCTCTCTTTCAAGTGAAGTTGCTCACATTGTGTGAAGTGAAAACCGCCGTGTGTTGTGCGAGGTTTTTTACGATTTTGTTCTATGATATCTGTTTCCCGGGATGCCTGCTCTGATCTACAGCGAGGACCTTCGGCAGCCACAGCTTACTGTAAGTTCGCGAGCTTTTGTGGTTTACATGGATTACAGATTGTGGTTTCATCGATTGGCTTCAGATTTCATATAAGTACCCACAAAAGGACCGCTAGCTGCGCTTCCTATGCAATTTGGATCAGCAATACTGACTATTTGAATCAAGTTGAGACTATCTCCGAGGCTCGTATCTACTAAACAAAGTTTGCAATGAGAATATTTACATAGTTACTTGCTTTACAATGCAATAATTACAATGTACGTACTCTATCAATAATGAAGAACTATACATTACGTGACGATAACATTTAAAATTACTAATATTTAATTCTACGTAGAGTCGCCGCGCCAAGATGACTGATGAATGTGGGCGGTCAAGTGTAACAGTCACAATATACCATAGGTACTCACCTATCGCACAGAAAAGTCACAAGAGAAAAAAGTAAATAAAACAAATAGTGGTACAAATAGGCGGCCTTATTCCTAAGCAGCAATTTCTTCCAGGCAACCTTGGCGCACAGGAAAATTGAGGTTGAACTAGTGGGCTGGTATACATTTTAGGCAATAAATTGTATACGTATGTAAGCTTCTTGAAATCTTATACGTAAATTCTTCATGCATAATGATAAACTTTTTACTTCCATAACAAGTGGAGATATTTATCTATCATATATACCTACTTACCTACACATACTAATTAGATGTCATTCCCATCATGTGTGTATAATTTTGACTTTCAGTTACCTCCTATATATCTACCTAAATCACTTTAACTAAAGTTATGTAGGTACCTATGCAGTTTCAAGGCATATGCGATACATAAATTAATTTGTAAGGTACTCTTTTATTGCCGAAAAAGTCAAAGAAATAATCACTTGATTAATGGAGGAAACAAGATAGAGATCAAAATGAAGATGTGTCGCAAATTAATACTTGCAATATAATAAAATTAACTTTAAAGAATGTTATATTGATAAATACCCGCTCAACCGAAGTCTACTTAATTTGAGCTTCGACGAAGCCTAATTTATAGCTTCGGAAGATTAGTTTTGCGAATTATTCAAGTGTGTTTTAAAATTCAATGCATTAATGCAAGAATGTTTGCAATTTGCACTGCTTAATAATCTCGTACTCAATCAGTGAGGCATCTAACGACGTTGTACGAGGGCTATCTTTTAATGTATCGCGGAATATCGCGCTGCTGTATCTCAATCTCAGTTCGAATGTTTCGCACAAGTGTTTGACAACTGTGCAGAAATGTAATTTTAAGAATTATGTGCATGTGTTAAAAGACAGTTAACATTGGGCCCAATTTTATTAAAATAAATATATTATTTATGACAGAACGGTTCTATAGCATAACTTTTATACTAAAGACATCAACAAGTGCAAATCTTTTTGTATGACTTAATTTTCGTCTAGATTCATATAATCTTCCATGCTGGATTGGGAGCGAGAGAAAAACTTTGAATATGCCAGGTGAATTTCCTCCTGGGCATGCTGTAAAAGTCAACTAAGGGATCCGAGGGTTTCAGTATATTGCAATGTAGGCGATGGGCTTATAACCTGTCACTACAGCAATATACAACCAAATCTATCTTAAATAACCCTCAAAACTTTGTCAGACGTGGCGAAACGACCCTTGTCTAGGTCGTTATAAATGCGTGATTATATGTATGTATGTATGAATTAATATAATTTAATACCGGGTCCTTGTATATTAAACATAATAAAGACAATACGGTGCTCTTTCATTTCAATTTAGAACTCAAATAAGCCTTCATTCGAAAAAGTTAAATTTGAGCGACTACAAGAGCAAACTATTGATAACTTCATAGAAATTGGAGAGGCTTAAGGCCATAATACTAACTTTAAGGATCTACAAACGTAGTTATTTATACCAGTTGAAACAGTAGCCAAAACTGCTGATAACTATCTATAAAACACGACTCGGAAACATGTTAGGTAGGCAGTTAAATAGTGAATGAGACAACAAATCAACTACGCGGCCGGCATAAAAAGCAGAGGTCGGTGTTTGCCAGCGCCCGCGCAGCGCCGGGTGCCGAAGCCTGCCACTTTTTGCCCAGCTGTGAGGAATTTATAATGCCTGTGCGTTTGTCTTTTTCTAACGTAATTGTAAAATGTAAAGATAGAACATTTTATTATTTGCCTGCAAGGAAACCTTAAAAAGCAACTTCCTGTGCTCGTTAAATATTTATAATATTTATATAATGTTCTCCATTGCTCTACATCGGTCTACGTCTGTGTCTCGCTTATAAATAAAACTCTATAGAAATTAATTGACTGCTAGAGCAAGGATCTTTGCCTCTATTCGTTGGATATTAAAAGAGCAGAAAAAGCGCGAATGGTGCCCGCTTTGAAACGTCGTTATAGCACATCCCTCTAATGACGGTACGATAGCAACTTTTTGCTGCCTTCGTATTTCAAAGCAACTCAAAAGCGTCTTCCTTCTAACTTGATGAAATAGAGTATTCCAGCGTACAACTAAATAGAGCTTAAACATGTAATTTTATTCGAGTTACACTAATGACTTTTACGTTCCTTTTCAAATGTGACTGCTAATAATTTAAACTGGTCGGTCGGCGAGGTTAATCTACATAAGTAATTAAACTTATATTAATCTTTAGTAATGTAATTATCGGCTTAGTACCCATACTGCAGTATGTTTATTTTGTGTAGCTATCTACTTTATATAAACTTTATGATAGTAAAGGTCTTTTCTATCGAGAGTCATTCATATAATTAATAAATTCAGCTATAAATTTTATGGTAGCTAGTCAAGGAGACGCATGTTTTAAAAGCATTAATTTCAAGTCATAGAGATTGGCAATGATTTAAGTGCTCTTTGCATGGGTTTTGCAATTTCTAGCATCTTTTTGACTAGCTTGGGTAATTTCAGTGCTTGATAACGAAAGAAACCAATTAATATACCTATTTATCATGGGATGAGATGGGACGAAAGGCCGATTTACTTCAAATGAAGCCTGCATATTTTTATTCCATTTTTGAATTAGTTAAGTAATCCATGGTTGCAAAAGACGGCGCCTTCTTAACGCAAATGGAACACAAATATTGTTCGTCTTCACACAACTTCCTATCAAACGTACAAGTTATTTAGTAACAGGTTATATTCGTTCATCTCAAACACATTAAAATATAGGATGTCTTTAATTACTTCTCACTATTTACGGTTATCATAGTAGATTTCATGTTACTGATAAGTAAATCATAGATTAAATTTATTTAAACATAGATTGTTGCTTATTGCGGTGATTATGAGGAGCAAGAATGTTAAAGAGAATTCTCAACATTTTGAATGTAATACCACTGTTCTAATTACAAATTTTAAATTCGCAAGCAAAGCGCTTTCTTCTGTTCTAGAACTAAATCCGTTAAGCACACAATGTTACCTAGTTCTCTTTATAACGTATTTATCTCATTTCTATCATCAACTTCGCCATTGAAAGGTATCAATCAAAACTCTAATTCACACCAATCAGTGTTCTCACTCATCAACAGAAACATAGCTGGTTGTTTTTGCCGCGTTCTGTCGCATTCCGTGATGGCGTGCGCTGGCGCAGACGACGTCGCGATGTTGTAGAATCACCGTCAACACGAAAGGAAACGCACACACTAAAATACGTATAGTTAGACCTGACGTAATGTTATAATTATTGATTTTCTTGAATCGACACATGCTTTATAGGTTCCAAAAATATTTTTGCGTCGAACCTATATACATATATGGGCGAAGGGCGCAAGCGGGTGTAAGGGACTTTCGACTCGAGAATCCACTCGCTAAGAAGAAGAAGGGACAGTGTCCCGCAAATTGATAGGGGTTGCTCAGTCAATGGCACTGAACAATTTCCAACGAGAGATTCTTTCAGGAAGTGAAAATAAAAATAGGTTTTTCTATACAACATGTCCACTTTGATCAGACAATTGGTATGGAAAAACCAAATTTTCTTTAGTGTTCAGTGTCGTTGACTGAGAAACCCCTACCAGTTTGCGGGACGCTGTTCCTTACACCCCGTATAACCATATTCAGAGATTAGCTCATATCAGGTGTGAGTGTTGAATTGACGGCTGACAGGGATGAATGGAAGAAGAAAACGTACTGCGCCGACCCCAAGTAAATGGGATAAGGGCAAGCGAATGATGATGATGAGCTCATATCAAGTAAAATAGGCATCTTATCATATTATTTTCAGAATTTTAATGTGTGTACTTTCACCAGCTGATATAGAAATTAATTCATATAATAGGCAGATTCCTTGAAACAATATTCATGAAAACACATTCCGTTAGCCACGATCTCGATCTTTGAATTGAACTTTATTTCATTAACACAAAATATTCAATGATGTAAAGTTTCCACAGTTAGATCCAGGTCTACAACACTTGGTGAAATCCTACGTTTTGCTTGCACTTGTCCATTGTGATTGAACGGTTGAAAGCTAGGCGACAATAGGTGAAGGAGGTACCAACTTGGCAAATAAAAGCTAATAAAAACTACGAATTGTTGACAGCGATTGATAAATTGATGTTCGTAATTATAGGTTAGAAAAACATTGCACGTATAAATTGGACAGACAATGCTAAAGTATATTTTATTACATAATACCTATCAATTAAGTATTTTCGTCTTCGTCTGCAATTAAAATTACTTAATTGTTTTATTATTTGCACGAATAGTTTTCTCATCCTATTTATTTTCATATTTCATATTCATTTATTTGCTTCATGTGGTTTACAAAGGTGGTACTTATAATAGATTGTGCTCACATGACCCTGTTAGGGCACTGCAAAATGTACATTCTTAATAATCATAAAACATCTTATCTTATGAAAATAAACTATCTTAAGTATCAATTATTATTTTTGTATTAATATAATACAAAACTTATACATAGAAACATTATTACCTATATTTGACCCAGTTAGGGCACTGCAAAATGTACATTCTTAATAATCATAAAATATCTTATCTTATAAAAATAAATTTACAGGAATCAAATATGTGTCTAAATATGTCACTAATTGTTTTAATTGTGATTCTTTATCATTTATTTAAGAGCTAGCTCTTGTCGTGGATTATTTGAATTGGTATAAATAATTTACCTAATATTATTGATGGAACGGTACTAAATTACTTCTTTCATACAAAAGACTTCAACGCGTGCAAGTATTTTTAAGAGATATTATTTTTATTTGTGTAGATAGAGAATATTTGGTGTCTTGGATGCTTCTTTTCCAGCAGGAGACAAAAAAGACCGAGATGTTAAAATAATTTTGAATAAAGTTACCCTTAAAAGAACCTGTGCGTCCAAAATCCTGTAATGTTACCATAATACTCGTAATGAATGAGATAGAGGCATTACGGGTTTCATCTATGAATTACATACATACATATAATCACGCCTTTATCCCCAGTGGAGTACGTAGAGCGTAAACGACCTAAAAAAAAGGTCGCTCCGCCACGTCGGACAAAGTTTTGAGGTTTATTTAAGATAGATTTGTATTTATATTGCTGTAGTGACAGGTTGTCAGCCCTTCGCCTAAATTGCAATATAGAGAAACCCTCGGATCCCTTAGCTGGTTTTAACAGCATGTCCGGGAGGACATGTAGCTGGCACTTTCTATGTTTTTCTATCGCTCCCAGTCCAGTATGGAAGAAAAATCTCAATAAAACCTATGAAT
The DNA here is from genome assembly GCA_949820665.1 of Scrobipalpa costella. NCBI lineage: Eukaryota > Metazoa > Arthropoda > Insecta > Lepidoptera > Gelechiidae > Scrobipalpa > Scrobipalpa costella. The sequence continues at coordinate 13,616,148 of OX463312.1, forward strand.
TATGCTAAATAAAAACATCTGCTACGAAATGAAGCCTTCATTCGACATCATTAAACTCGATATACTTACTCGAGCAACTGCAGGAGCAAGCTATTATTATCGATTTCATATCGATTGAGTGTGAAGTTTTACTTTCGATCGCGTTTCGGATTCGAGGTCAATATGTCACTCGACATACCGGGTGTAAGGGAGAGCGTCCCGAAAACTGATTGCGGCTTGCTCAGAAATTGCGAAATTGAACAACTATCACCAGGTGTTTTTCTTTTTTTTCAGGATTTGAATTCTTTTTTTATTTTCCATACAAACTGTCTGTTCGACGAGAAAGTAAAACAAAAACATCTCCTGAAAGAATTTCCTAGTGAAACTTGTTTAGTTTCATTAACTGAGCAACCCTATCAGTTTGCAGGACGCTGTCCTTTACACCCGGTATATCAAGTTCGTTACGAAGAGTTTGTGAACTTAATACGATCCGTTATAGGTATCTAGAAATAAAATGAACTAATTTAAATATAGTTAAGTAATTTGATTACACTTTGTCATGCAACTTTGCAATTTATTAGTTTGATGATGGATGACATTTAAATCGGGGTTTTAAAAAATAAATAAACTGCCAGATCATAATTAATTTTAGAAGCGGAGCTGAGAGGGGAAGGGTTTCTCAAGCATTTCCCTTCCCCTCTGCCCCTCGTCGGTATGTTTTCTGTAATCTTTGAGACCAGGAGTCACGGCTTTATACCTACAACATATGATACTGTGTAGGTAGTATTTAGAAGCAGTAATGAGAATAAGAGAATACTAGTTGTTCCTGACTCCTAATGCTACCGTAGTAGCAGCAGCAGCAGTGATGAGCTAGGGTCGTCGTCCACTCCGTTCCGGTTCACGCATCGCGGCGCGCGCTTCCCAAATATAAGAAGCTATAAAAAAGCTTATTCGTCCGCGCACCGGTACAAATATGCCCATTCAATGAAACATCTCACTTCTAGTTTCTATCCTAAAATGAAATGTGCCCTTGCGATGAAATATATTCACTTTACGATAAAGTAAATGATTAGACTAAAACAAGCGTGGTTATTTGTTTACATTCATTTGTAAGAACTGTAGAGAACCTTGGACGAGAATTATGTTCAGCAGTGATCACTTCACGGCTGATGATGATACCTACGATATAATTTACGCATTAAACGCTAATAACGCGGTTGTATTTATAATCAGCTCTCATGAGTGACAGCGAGTTTGAGTTCGTATCAGAAATATTATTTCAATACAAACTGGCCTATCAAATCCATACTAAATAATGCTCTCAAGTTTGATATCGCTTCATAAATACGAGCCTTAGAGCACTAGTTAAGGAATCAAAATTTTGTTAGATAGGAATTTGAGCCCGAGACGACAGTAATTAAGAATATTCTACCATGCGATTTCCTTTTACACACTTTAACTAATGCATCAAGCAATTTATCATGGAGACTATGAAGTTATAGCGGTAATTAAATAATAACACACACATATTAGATTTTTATTGCAGTAATTTTGATAGAACGGTGATTTAAAACAACTTTCATACAAAAGACATAAAAGACATAAACTTTTTTCATTTGAACTAAATTATTTTATTGTAAGTATTTAATTTAAATACAAATGAAATTTTAGCGGCAGGTGTTTGAAACACTTTAAACAAATTACGTACATTCTCAAAACTGCAAAGCTCCGCTCAATATTTACAGCTAAAGCAATTAATTACAACTAAACCACAGACGCACATTTTATAAAACCACCATTCGCAAACTACGTGTACAATGCGTGGTTTGTAAATACAAATGTTATATCTCACGACTGCCAATATATTTTTTTAGGTATGGATGATTTAATAACTCTAAAATAAGGATTAATAAAATCTGTAAATTAAAAAACCTAATTGCGTAAGCTTGGCATATTAATCTTGTATTTACGCACACAAGGGCGCGAGTCTGTACGCACAACCACAACCATAACTAAGCGGTAGTGATGAGCTAAAACAACCTGTATCCTCATAGCGTACCGGCTACGCAATGTAATACAAATTATACTTGTAACTTCTATTCTAGCTTAATAAAACCCCAGATACTAAACCAGCATGCCGTAACGGTGAGAAACCGATAAATAATTCTTATTTATTAGCTCTACATCTGTCATACTGACTCTAAAAGCCTGTTTTTATTGTGAGAAGATTCCTCTAACAAATTGAATGCTTTTTAAATAATGCTGCGAGCTAAAACGATTGTAAAAACGTTTTTCTGATCGTAATTCCGTACTGTTTATTATGATTTGTTTGAGCTAGTATTACCATATACAGTTCAACACCCAACTTTATAATAACTTACCATCGAAAGGTAAAAATAAGAAGAAAAAGAGCTAGTCTTTCGATATATTTAAGTCTAAACTAGAAACTATTTTTTTTAAAGCATTTTAACCTAGATCAGTTCATTTATTTTCATAATCTTAATTGTAACTTTTTTATAGATACTTAAACTTGTTTTATAATAATAAACTAAATATCTTAGAGATACTAGAATAAACAATTTTTCTGCATGGTTTGAACGGTGTAATGATAATAAAATCATACTGTATTTGTATTCTTTTCTCTGGTATATATGTCATTTTAGAGAAATAAAGTATCTTTGAACCGAACGCCTGGGCTGACAACCTGTCAGTTCAGCAATGTACCTATAAATCTGTCTTAAAGAAACTGTCAGACGTGGCGGAACGACCTTTGTTTAGGTCGTTAACGCTCTGCCTACCCCATTAGGGATAAAGGCGTGATTATATGTATGTATGTAATATTACAAGCGTGTTCAGGAAAAACATCGTAAGCAAATTTTTTTTTCATTATTCTTCGTATCAGTGAAAGCCAGTAAAGCAATTTCACGCCTGATGTTATTATGTTGTTACTTATTGCGATTTTTTTTTGTTTTGCCACATAATATTTATAAAAAAATATTACCCATGTTAAAAAAAAGCGTTTCTACGACAATAAAACATTTTCCATGTTTTGTTCAGTTATATAGAGCAACTTCATGGCTTTTTGTACGAGTGTATTATGATAATGAGATCGATATTTCAAACTTATTTCCTCCATGTTTGCCCAGAAGAAATATATAGATTGGTCCAGCTGCATTTCCTCCTGGGCAAGCTGTAAAAACCAGCTAAGGGATCCAAGGGTTTCTGTATATTGCAGGGCGATAGGCTGAAAACCTATCACTACAGCAATATACCTACAAATATATCTTAAATAACCCTCAAAATTTTGTCAGACGTTCGGAACGACCTTTGTTTAGGTCGATTAAGGTCTGCCCTACCCTATTAAGGATAAAGGCGTGATTGATTATATGTATATATTAAACTAATAGGATGACATGACACCTAACCTTTGCACACACATACGCACAGTAGCACCGACATCGTAACGTTTTTTTTAAAAATATAAACCAATACATTTCCTCGTACAATAAAATTCTTCAATTCCGACAGACCTACAATTTCGTTCCACTTCTCCCGATGCATAATAAAAGTCGCCGTGACCCAGCTTCCGCCTCGGAAACTATAGGTCACTCACGTAACATCACGCAAAACGGAACGCAATCAATAAAAAATCGATTTCAATACGTCTCGATTTGTATACGAGTCGTTAACGATTATGTAATGCATAGAGATGTTTATAAATTGGTGAATTATGGAAATGAACACTATTTACAATTATAAGATAGACTTATTACAGTTTTTAGTTATAAATACTTACGTTTCTTCTTATTTTAGGTTGTTGATTAGAAATACTGGAATAATCAAGATACGTATATGGTTCCGGTACTTGGAATCCAAATACAATACAATACAAGATACTTTATTGCACAAAGAAACACAAATACATACAGCAGACAAGTAAGGAACAAAACAGAACAATATAGGCGGCCTTATTGCTAAAGCAGCAATTTCTACCAGGCAAACTTTGGGTACTAAAAAAATACAGGATCATCAAAATTTTTCATAATGTACGAATGTAACTAATAACCTGAAAACGTACTTAAACTATCTGTAATATCTAATGAAGTCTTATGTAAATAGATTTAATACATCAACTTCATCAATTATTTTTTGCCAATATCTATGACATGTTTATTCGTTTTTGATTTGATACGGTTGACAGATTTAATTACGTATTTATGTTCATCTATGTCACAGATATAGGATTAAGATATTCAATAGTATGAGCCTAGTTTCAATCGCAGTTTTTTATGTCTAAGATAACACAAAGTGATCAATCATTTGCATTTATCAATACAATCATTGACATATGCTTATTTACTGATTAAGTATGTTGTACCTAACCTACTTGTTGCAATACCTAACCAATTTTTGCATCGATTGTAAAAACTACTTTCTATTTCATAAAATATGTTATAACTTATTTGTGTCACAAGGACTTTATTTGTGACACATAATTTATGCAGAGACAGAAGAGATAACTACTAAAATATAAGGATCTTCGTGTTTGTGTATTTTCTTTTTGTTTATTAAACCTAAAGTAAACCATTATATTATTGCTTTAAAAATACAGTTCAACTTAAAAATTAAGACAACAGGTCAGCTTATTCTGTAAGAGATCTCTCCCAGCCAACCTACATACTATAAAAAACTAATACATATACATATATTTAAAATAACATATATACATACACATATGATCATTGATCACGTCTTTATCCCTAATGGGGTAGGCAGAGCGTAAACGACCTAAACAAAGGTTGTTCCGCCACGTCTGACAAAGTTTTGAGGGTTATTTAAGATAGATATGTAGGTATATTGCTGTAGTGACAGGTTGTCAGCCCATCGCCTAAATTACAATATACTGAAGCCCTCGGATCACTTAGCTGGTTTTTACAGCATGCCCGGGAGGAAAAGCAGCTGGCACATTCTATGTTTTTCTCTCGCTCCCAGGCCAGCATGGAAGAAAGGAAATAAAATATAATTATATATGTCATTGAGAGGTCATAAAATGCTCTTTCAGTCTCTTCTTAAAAGTGAAGCTCGAGGGACTGTCTTGTATAGTTTTCGGCAGTTTGTTCCACAGCTGAATGGCCCGAACAGTGAACGAGTTAATGGTGGTTCGAGGATCATGGGGTAAAAATCGGAATCGGAAGCATTGTATACAATACGTTAAAAGTAAGAATTTAAGATCCATATTTAAAAAAAACTGTTGCTAACACTCATCAACTAAAGGACAAAGGAAATGAGCATACGAATAAAATGTAGTATAAATGTTCTCAATTATAGTGTGGCAAAATAAAAGTGTGTCGATGCGAGCGACCGGCAGATGGTTCGGCGCACCTGTCGCGTTGTAAGGGCTCGCGGAAGGTACCTCGACAGGTTTTTGGTATCAGACCCTATAATAAGGCTGGTCATGGTCAAGACTGATGAGGTTTCGTTTTCTTTAATTAGAAGTAGGTCTGTCCTTGGCTTTCGTAAAGATTATGGGAGACCTGTAGGGGACAGACAGAGGTGACTATGGAGCACCCTTAATTCTGTTCTTTAAGCCGTGGGAATTATTATCAGTGTCATATGTATGCCTCAATATCTTATATGGTCCTCGAGATTTTAAATTTAGTTTGCCTCGAATCGAAAAGAAGAATATATGCTAATAATACATACATATAATCACGCCTTTATCCCTAATAAAATGAGGAAGGCAGAGCGTAAACGACCAAAACAAAGGTCATTCCGTATTCCATATTCATATGCCAATTATTATTACTATTAATAGGAAAAACTTATTGCAAAATAGTAGAGAACTTCATAAAAATATATTTCATCAAAAACTGCAAATTCACAGTTTTGAATTTCCAAGATTGAACGATGATTTCAGTTGGTTTGCTATAATTACTTAATAGTTTCTTTAAACTCGTGTTTAAACAATTAGAATGAAATTAAAATTATGATAAAAGTAGTTTTAGCTGTGCAGCTTCATGATTCATGATATTTTAGTCCACTTGTGTCCGCAATTTTCCACTTAACAACTGCAAATACGATAAGTGCAGAATTAACTGAACATTCGGGTGAAGTGAACGAAACCAGTCTTGGATGTTGGACAATTTCTTGTTTGTGCAACGGTACGGTAACTGTACGTCGACAGTGAAATCGCCCGGCCTGTCTGAATATCGATGCCTCTGCATTGTCATTTATTGAACACAGGCATTCTCGAAGAGTCTTTTAGGGTACTTTTCTAAAACCAAAAGTAAATACGTACATAGTTACAAAAACGGCATAGACAGGCTCTACTATTTGATTTTCCGGCTGTACTAGCTTTGACTGTAATAATTTTCTCTCATGATAAATTAAAAGGCGGCATGGAGCGAAAATAATAAATGTTTTATTACATTTTCTTCTTATAAGTACCTATCTAATTTTTATTGAGGTTATTTACGTTTCCTGAAAAAAAAAATCTGTGTAAGAAGTTTATTATCGACAACAATTACAAAGGGCCAATGCAATTAACATTTTAGAAATTGAAAATTTCATCCAAGACGTAACATGTAGATTGTAAGTTTTAGTATAACAGTACCTACGTTCAATAACAACTTCACAGTCCGTCGTTTCTCCTATTGGCATTTATCCTTACCACGTTTGTTTAACCTCTTGTCTATCCTCCAATGGCCAGGTGGCATGTTGGATTTGAAGGTTAGTCCTACTTACCTTCAAATCCAACTTCACAGTCCGCGTCCTACCTTTTGTCATTTATCCTGTGTCCCGTACTTTTCCACACATTGTTTACCCTCTTGTCCTCCGCGGGCACGACAAGGGCACTCACCTGCGCCGGCGCAAGGACGCGCCATTCCATTCATGAACGGGTTTGCCACAACAAATGCGCGCACGCACCCGCTATAAGAATAATTGAATCCATCAGCATCAGCCTGTAGCTGTAGTGCTATGTGAAATTATTGTAAGCGTAAGAAAGTAATCGAATATTACTGGAATATAATGGTTCTTCCATGCTGGACTGGGAGCGAGAGAAAAACATAGAATGTGCCAGCTGTATTCCCGGGCATGCTGTAAAAATCAGCTGAGGGATCCGACGGCTTCAGTGTATTGCAATGTAGGCGATGGGCTAACAACCTGTCACTACAGCAATATACCTACAAACATTAAGTCAATCGTAAATAACCCTCAATACATATTTTGTCAGATGTGGCGGAACGACCTTTGTTTCGGTCGTTTAGGCTCTGCTTACACCATTAAGGATAAATGCGTGACTTAATGTATGTATGTATAATGGTAAGTCAAAGCTGATTAATACGATTATTTATTTATAGGACAATTAAAAGAGTCAATAATACAATTCACATATTTATAAATAGAAAATTTCATCCAAGACATTAATTATATTTAAATTTTCAATTAGAAGTTTGCAAGAAAAGTTTAGATCTAATTTCAATCTACTAAAGTACCGATTAGTTAGTTTATCTTTAATTATTTATGTTCAGCTTTAATAAGTACTACATTCACATTAATTATATATATATTTTTTTAAATATATTTTATTACCTCTCTAACGGTTCTGGAGTTAAAAGGGATTCAATATCATGAAAAGAAATATAGATATATTCTTTCATTTCCTTTTCGTAACTATCTAATTTGTACTGAGACGATTTACGTTTCCCTGAGAGAAATAATTCTAGGTTATAAGTATATCCTGACTATAAAACATAATAATTTATGCATTATGTCTTAATAACTCGCAGTTATAAATTAAGTAAGCTTTGCCTGCCCAGCGCTATTAAATTACAGCTTTATTATTACATAAATATACAGAGTGCACAAACGGAAAATTTTACATGAAAAATATGTTGACTTAATTCTCTCCCACATTATGTTATTTGTCTATCTCACATCATCATCATCTCCCTAGCCTTATCCCGTATCTCACAGGGTCGGCTACCTAATCTAGGGTATTGGACGAGGGTACTGGTATTATACAGAGCGACTGCCATCTGACCTCCGCAATCCAGAAGGGAAACCAGACCCAATCCTAGATCAGGTCAGAGTTTTTAACGCTTAGCACTGGCCTCTGACATGGCTTAACGAGTAATATCTACGGTGTTAAACGATATTAATATAAATTATTGTTTAATAACCTTATGGAAGAGCGGAGCATTCCCACTCCAAATATTTCCTAATTACTTACTGGGAAGCCCCGTAAATATTGTGCGTTTGTACTTTTTTGAAATAAATACATTTTTATTTAAAAAACGTACATATGAAATTCCAAAACCGAAAAACACATTCCAACCACGACCTCCTGCTCAGGAGGCAGCGGCCCTATCCACTACACCATCGGGCTCCCACATTATGTTATTTATTTGTCTATCTCATATGTAGCATCATATTTTTAACCCATTCATTTCCAATTTGTAATATTTATCTGAATGTTGTCAATTCAAGATGGCCGTCTTTCTCACCGCTGCTGCTCGTATTAGCGTGGTAATAAAAGATCGCAGATGTTATATTGTGATTGCGAATGAGAGTTCATAGTGCCAGTGACATCGGACCACTAGGCAGTACTACTCTCTAGTCTAGTTAGTCTAGTGTAATATCATAATATTTTATCGTACTCATTTCCAATTTGTCATATTTATCTGCCTCTGTGGTCTAGTAACTGCCTCCGAGGTCTAGTGGCTAGTGCCTTGGGCTCCCGGTCCGGAGGACCTGGGTTCGATTCCCAGGGGGAAAAACAAAGAAGATATTTGAGAATTTATCTTTGTGTATTTTTCCCCAGTTTGGTTAGGACATTGCAGGCTGAATCACCTGATTGTCCGAAAAGAAAAAAGATTCCGTGCTTCGGACGGCACATTAAGCCGTCGGTCCCGGTCTCTGTCTTTGATAGTGGTCGTTACTCAAACCATGTCAGAGACCTAATAGCTGTGTTGCTGGGCGGTTTGAGAACTCTGACACCAGGGTTCATCTAGCCGTTAGACTCGAGAATCCACTCGCTAATAAGAAGAATATGGCCGTCCTTCTCATCGCCGCCGCATGTACTAGCGTGGTAATAAAAGATCGCAGATGTGATATTGTGATTGCGAATGAGAGTTTATAGTGCCAGCTCTTAGTCCCGTTCATTCCCATTCATTTATTAGCTAGAAATCGGCCCGCTACAGAAGGTAATATTCTGTAAACGTCGTCATGTGTGAATATTGCTCTTCTATATCTATATTTGTTTAAAATCAATAAAATAAAAAAGTAGTTCATTTTCTAATTTAACAATAATTTGAAAATAAACTTTATTTGTTTTCATTCATGCATTTTTTTTTAATTAAGCATTTTATACATTCGTTTATTGATGAAATACAAATTATTGTATTCGTTCGTGCTATTAAAATAAAATGACGTCGACGGCGTTTGAAATATGTCAATTTTCGCCACGTAATTTGAACACAGGATTAGGTAGCCGACCCCGTGAGATACGGGATAAGGCTTGGGAGATGATGATGATGATGAATTTGTACACAGGATAGCATAGACAGGTTGGTCGTGTCGTGGGTAAATCCAGATATTTATGATCACTATAACATATATTATTGTGACAAGTTTTCATTCGCCTAACTCTAAATAGCAATGTAATTAAAACAGTAGTTATTTAGCCCATTAATTGTATTTCCTTAATTTTAACAATAATAGGCTGATGGAATTAAATACGCTTTATCGGGTGCAATTATCAACTTACCATCAATTATGCCCACTGACTGACTAACGTATAGACACTTCACCAAATTAGAATCCAAAGATAACTTTTAATGTCATGCGCGGTATTTATCTTGGTAGAAATTTGGTACGGTGCGTCCACTTATTTTAGATTTTTTTAACCATTTAGCTGGTAGACTAGAGCTAAATAATTAAATGAAGAGGAAATAGAGAGTGGTAATAATAATACCAAGGATGTTGCGAATGTTTTGGTTAAATAATTCGTCTGCTCCACAGAACAGAAGCCTGCTTGGACCATACGGGGTGTAAGGGACAGCGTCCAGCAAACTGATACGGGTTGCTCAGTCAACGAAACTGAACAACTACCACCAGGAAATTCTTTCAGAAAATAAAAAAAGGATTTTGAAGGAATTGCTTTTCTATACAAACTGTCTGATTGAGGTGATCATTTTGTATGGGAAAGTAAAATTGTTTCTTTTTTTAATCTTCTGAAAAAATTTCCTAGTGAATGTTGTTCAGTATCGTTGACTGAGCAACCCCTATCAGTTTGCGGGACGCTGTCCCTTACGCCCGGTATATATTTGGAAATTGTGATTGAGATAAGAAGTATTGACATGTTTATGTAACAATGATATCTGATATAACTCAGTTTTCAACATTATCTCCGTCGTAAGCAACGTCCAAAGCGTTAATTAGTCGGTGGCGTAGCGTTATTATGAGCTCGTGTGTTAGGTTGAGTGTTGAACAATCGCGTTGTCGCCACCGCCGCCGCATTCCAGCGGTTGAATGACCAACGCGCGCCACCCGACACCGCCACCCGACGTGGTAGATCGCGTTACGGAATACGAGCAGCTATTGACAGGTAGGAAGCTGATATCGCGAAATGTCATAACACTTATTGATAGAATGACTTTAAGCATGATTGACATCAATACGAACTAAGGGCCGTATTTGTAATCAGCTCTCAAGAGTGACCGCGAGTTTGAGTTCGTATCAGAAATGTCATTTCAGTACAAACTGGCCTGACAAATCCGTACTTAATATTGCTCTCAAGTTTGAGATCGCTTTAAAAAATACGAGCCTATATACGTCTACGAGGTCTTATTCGGTTCGTATCCGAGTTGTGTCCGTGAAATGTCAATATAAAACGCGTATGGATGGGTGTCATACATTTACTAGGAAGGCGGATACGGATTCGGACCGGAGTGCAAAAGCGCCTTGTGGTACATAATATTGGACCAAATATTAAATTAATTTCAGAAATATTCTACAGGCGTAGTAAAAAAGATTTATAGAAAAGACATCGCGCGCATTTTAAAATACTTTATAATGTGTATTACATACATACATACATATAATCACGCCTTCCCAGGGAGGAAACACAAAGTTGATATTTGAGAATTTATCAGTTTGTGAATTTTTCCCTAGTTTGGTTAGGACATTGCAGGCTGAATCACCTGATTGTCCGAAAAGAAAAAGATTTCGTGCTTCGGAGAGCAAGTTAAGCCGTCGGTCCCGGTCGCTGTCTTTGATAGTGGTCGTTACTCAAACCATGTCAGAGGCCTGATAGTTGTGCTACTAGGCGGTTTAAAAACTCTGACACCAGGGTTTCATCGGGTCGAAAGACTCGATACCCACTCGACAGAAGAAGTAGGATATGCCGTTGGTAGAGCAATGGTCCGGCATTTTACAGAGACGCAGGTTCGAGTCCTGCCAGAAACGAATTCATTAATTTCTTTCTTTCTAAGTCAAAGTCAAAAAAGTCAAAGTCAAAAGTCAAGTCTAAAGTCAAATCATTTATTTCCAAATAGATTCCTAAGAACACTTTTAGAAAGTCACAAGCGAGTCTATTACAAAGAAAATTAAGTTATATCTGTGTCACAAAATAAAATAAAACTATATCACAAATAATCACAATGAAGAAGAACTCGCACTTTGCGCCCTTCCCTTCGTTTTATCTTATTCTTACTTTTGTCCTTCTTTTTGTTCAAAATAGGGTTTGTCTTAGGCTTCACTGAAATATCAGAGTTCCATACATCTTTGTCATTAGTATAGTCATCTAACTTATAATAGGCTTTCCGACATCTCGTAATGTTTTTTTAATAGTATCTTTAAATTGATTTTCTGACAAATTTAATATATGGTCAGGTATTTTGTTATAGTATTGTATACTTAGACCTAGAAATGATTTTTTAACTTTAACTAACCTAAACGGGGGTTGTTCAATTTTATTTTTGCTTCTAAGGTTCCGGTTATGCCTGTCACCATTTTTGGTAAAACTATAAATAATTTTCCTTGCATACATAATATTTTCATATATAAATTGACACTGTGATAGTTGCGTGTTCCATCGACACGATAAGAAGAAGAATTGACATGGTACAGTTAAAATATTTATCTCTTTGAACAATTCTCTTAGGGAATCACGACATCTGAGTTTGTAAATTGCTCTAATAGCCCGTTTTTGGAAAACAAATTTCATATTATAAGTAGTTAGACAGATACATAAATGTACTTCTAGGCTATTAAGGCGTGATTATATGTATGTATGTATGCTATTAATTTCATATCACGATTCAGTCATTCATGTGCCAGCCATGCCATGCCATCCAAATGGAAAGCGAAACAAATAGTTCCATTCACATCTACTGATCAAAGCAATACAAGACAAGCCTTAAAATGAACGTGGATGGGAGCGCTGCTTTTTATAGAGAACTGTCAAAATGGTCGTTAGTTCCTTTTCTATCGTTTGTTCATAAAAGGTAGTAACGTGTATTCTCCAACCAAGACACTGACGGAATTTTCCTCAGTCAACAGAACCTATTTTATACAAAAATTGAAATTGAATTGAACTGTCTCCATGGTCTAGTGGTACGAGCCATGGGCTGTTGATTCGGATATCCTGAGTTCTATTCCCAGATATTTGTCAATTTATCACTTTGTGAGATTCTCCCCAGTTAAGTTACGACACTAATGCAGGCTGCATCACCTGTCCTGTCTCCCAGTCGCTGTCTTTGATAGTGGTCATTAGTCATTACATAAATCATGTGGGAGGCCTATTAGCTGTGCTATTAGGCGGTTCGAGAAGTCTGACACCAGGGTTCATCGGGTCGATCGTCTCGCAACCAACACGATATGAGAGAAGAGCATTAGTTCCTTATTTCGCCACATTCATTTAAAACCTTGTCTTACATGTACCGGGGAACTCATCTTTAATCAATTCTAGGCGTGAAAGGTCGATTGTATTTGTAAAAGAATACCGTCTCAAACTTTACACAATGAATTATAAAATCCTCTCAAGGACAATAAAGTTAGGAACGCGTGTTCAGCGATTCGAAACATAAATCGTAAGTTAGGGTTGGCAAAAATGTTGTTCAATATAAGCAATAAATAAAAGATCTTGGGGTTGCTCAGTCAACGAAACTGAACAATTATCAGCAGGTTATTTTTTCAGGAAGTGAAAAAAATTGTTTTTCCATACAAATTGACTGAATGTGGTGGTAATTTTGTATGGGAAGGTCAAATATTTTATCATCTCCTATAAAAACATCCTGGTGGACGTTGTTCAGTTTCGTTGACTGAGTAACCCCTATCAGTTTGCGGGACGCTGTCCCTTCCACCCGGTATATAATATGCTTCATAATAATTTTCAGGAGTATGGCCAAATGGCCGTTATAATGTACCTCAGAAGCTGCCAGTGCCGAAACGACGATGTAGGAAAAGTTCTGTACTATTTCCAGAAATGTATGGCAGTTATACAATGCACTGGCCAAAACCACGATGGTGTTGAAATAAATAAGCATGATTTTTAATAGGTAGTGTATGGCCTCTTTACAATTTACTGGCCGCTCGTCGCGAACACTTTATGTGAAAACGCCATTATACACAAAAGAATAAATAATGTTTTCTTTTTTTAAAACCTGTAGTTTGAAATTGTGGCTAGTATTATTTTTAATTTTAATTAAAGAGGTTTTATTTGAATAGCTATTGCTAGTAGTCGAGTTTGTTCAAACCCTAACTCGACATGTTTGTAAGTATAACAAAGCCTGCTCGTATCGCGGAAGTCCCGAGGTCAGGCTTTTGTCTGCCGGAGCATCTTAATCAGATCAGCGATATTGTAGCGATATGCAGATAATATGTGTGATGGATACATACATACATATAATCACGCCTTTATTCCTAATGAAGTAGGCGGAGCGTAAACGACCTAAACAAAGGTCGTTCCGCCACGTCTGCCAAAGTTTTGAAGGTTATTTAAGATAGATTTGTAGGTATTGACAGGTTGTCAGCCCATCGCCTAAATTGCAATATACTAAAACCCTCGAATCCCTTAACTGATTTTTACAGCATGCCCGTGAGGAAATGTAACTGGCAAATTCAATGTTTTTCTATCGTTTCCAGTCCAGCATTAAAAACTGTGTGTGATTGATACCTATAAGATGGTCATGTCTTTGTCCTAATAAAGAATAACGTTTGTGTTATTGATGTGAGAACTTCAGCAACAAAAATGTCACAGTGTTAACAAATTAGTTCAGTAAATATGATTTGCTAGACTCCATCCAGTGATTTTTTTGATCTTCTCAGAATGATCATCGTCTGATCATCTTGCTAGTTTATTATTATATCAGTATCACAATCTTTTCATAGTTCAAATGTCAGTTACGTCGGTAGTCAAATTCATTACTAATGTGCTCTGATTTGATCAAGAAAAGTCCCGTGTAATGTTTTTGAACATTAACGTGCCATGCGATGTACCGCTAGATAATAATGTTAAGACTCCATCCAGTGATTTTTTTGATCTTCTCAGAATGATCATCGTCTGATCATCTTGCTAGTTTATTATTATATCAATATCACAATCTTTTCATAGTTCAAATGTCCGTTACGTCGGTAGTCAAATTCATTACTAATGTGCTCTGATTTGATCAAGAAAAGTCCCGTGTAATGTTTTTGAACATTAACGTGCCATGCGATGTACCGCTAGATAATAATGTTAATATGCAATTGAGAGAGAAGAAGCTAAAATTAATTCTATAACCTACTTGTTTTAAATTATGCGGCCAACACTGCGGAACTTATTTAATTTCAATAGGTCGGAAACAACCATTAAAGACATGGAAATTTAGAACAGCCGTGCGAAAACCCAATAACTCAAAGAATATATATGATTACATCACGCATTAAAAGTTTGAGTAATTGCTCTCCGCGTTTCCATAATAATTAGACTATTTTATGACACCAGAAGTTATAAACCTTTAATAGAACAAAAGGCTATATTTTCGCGTAGGTTCTCAGTAGTAGACCATGTCCACGAGGTTAGCGGCAGCGTATTTTGACTGGAAGCACGTGGAGATATGAGCTATAGGATGACTGGTTTTATACTGCACATTTCTATGTACAGCAAATGAAGTGGTACTTTTAGTTTCACGAGAGAGTACGGTCAACCCTTAGCCTTATTCCCGTATTTTACTCACGGCTACTTTATCTAGGGGATACAACGAGGGATTTTAACACAAAGCGACTGCCATCTGACCTCTGCAACCCAGAAGGGACACCAGATACAATCCTAGATTTCTTAGGGCCGTATTCACAATCAGCTCTCATAAGTGACAGCCTGTTTGAAATGTCATTTCAGTACAAACTGGCATGTCAAATCCATACTTAATATTGCTCTCAAGTTTGAGATCGCTTTATAAATACGAGCCTTAAGCTTTTGCCAAATTAGTGGCGAACCTCTTTTCAAGCCACCAAATAGCCTCAGACATATACCGCTCTCGCTTTTGCTAGGCTTTGGTGACCGCGGCCTATTTTTTTATTATTACTGCAATCACTAAGCGATTTTATTATTTTCAAGAATGTTATGTGAGCCAAGCGTTTACATTTTTTATTGGCTCATAGCTCTCTGTAAGCTATGTGAGGTGTAAGGGACAGCGTTCCGGTAACTGATACGGGTTGCTCAGTCAACGAAACTGAACAACTATCACCAGGTAATTCCATCAGTTTAAAAAAAATTGCTTTCCATACAAACGGTCTGATCGAGGTGGTAATTCTACGGACTCAAACTAGATGTCAGTCTCAAGTGCTATTTATAATTACGGGTCTCAGTCAACGAAACTGATCAACTATCACCAAGATATTCTTTTAGGAAAATGAATGATTAAGGTGGTCATTTTGTATGAAAAAGTTAAATTTGTTTTTCATTTCCTGAAAGAATTTCCTGGTAACTGTTGTTCAGTATCGTTCAATGAGCAACCCCTATCAGTTTGCGGGACGTTGTCCCTTACACCCCGTATGATAATCAGCAAATCTTCGCGACTAGAATATAGTAGCCATAATACTTGTAAGTAGACTAATTCATATTTGATGGTGTGCTGCAGCTACCGGTTGTGCGTAAGAGAATGCTCTAATGAATCTGAACAACTTTCCCCTAGATGCCGGTAATCGATTAAATCGGTTAAGAATATTTTCATACACTGTGCTCTCTAGCGGTAACATATATATATGTGCATTCTTTTGCAAAACCATTGTCTTCGAACCGATAAAAAAGTGGTTCTCTCACAAATCAGTCACACCAAATTTTTCCGATATTTTGGAATTTGACAATCAGTCACAGTGTTTATATTTTTTTTGCAGACTAAACATGAAAATAAAGAGGCTTTCAGTTGCATATAATATATCAATATATGGATATTTGACCAATAACGCCCTTTTTTAGCAAAATAGGGAGAGAAGATAACCCTTATCCCACCAGAATTTTAACACGTTTTCTTTTCTCACCAATCACTAACAAGTAACGATCTTAAAACAACTAAAGCAGATTCTATGAACCGATTACCCCACGCTGATACATCCACTTGATTATAAAATTGAATAACACCATTTCCTCTCAAACCTGCTAATCTAGATACCGCGGGTTAATAAGATGCGGTGACGTAACTTTGTAATAAGTTGATGCAAGGAAGGCCGTGCTTTGACAGTTCGCCTAATTAGCTATCAATAAATTATGTAAAATATGCAATAAACGGTGAAATGTTTGACGTATTTTGATTTGAGGAGTTTATTTTAATGTGTCAAAAAGAATTGTGATAGTAAATATTGTGGAACAAAATATTATTTTATAAGTTTATTCAATTCAAACAGAACTACAAGGAAGGTAATTATGTATGAATTACTAAGAAAATATGAGTTTAGGAAAGTTGCAAGTGGGATACGGGAGGCATTCTATGACAAATAGAGCCTACTTTTATACCCAAGAATATATCAAAGAAATATAAAGCATTAAATTGCCTATTACTTAAAATTCAACAAAGATATGTGCTGTGTTCTAGTTTAAAGCTAAACATTTAAATATCAAGACAAGGCATAGTGGTAATTCCAACAAAACTTGTGGTTTTGCTTGTGGTATCTACCCAACCAAAACCGTTTTACATCTAGCGGTTTTATAGAAGTTGCTATAGCGGTGTTCGACAAGTATATCGAAATGTAGGTAGGTGTGGTGCTTGTCTATCACAACTTCCTGTCTGCGGTTCTTAGCTTTTATAAGAACATTGCAAGCTAAATCACCTGATTGTCCGGAAATATAAAGGGTTCCGTGCCTCGGAGGGCACGTTAAGCCGTCGGTCCCGGTCGCTGTCTCTGATAGTGATAGTTACTCAAACCACGTCAGAGGCTTAAAAGCTGTGCTACTAGGCGGTTTGAAAACTCTGACACCAGGGTCCTTGCTAAGTAGAAGCTTTTTTTATCGTTGAAAAAAAGAATCACGTGACCTTATTCGACACGCTGATTGGTGAATGCAGCACAGTACCGGAAATAAAAAAAAATAGCTGGCCATATTTTAGGATGTGATTCTGCCCATGAAACTGAGCAACTTTCCTCAAAGAACATAGGTCGAAATAAGATAAAAGAAATGGTCCTCCCATACTAATGATGAAAGCGGCTCGAGTCAATTTGTATGGTAGGGCAATTTTTTTCTTATATCATCACCCTATGTTCCTTGGGGAAAGTTATTCACTTTCATGTGTAGAATCACCCTCAAATATGGCCAGCTATTAATTTTACTCCCGGTAGGTATGTTTTCTCTCGGTTTGTTATTTAACATAATACATACATACATATAATCACGCCTTTGCCCTAATGGGGTAGGCAGAGCGTAAACGACCTAAACAAAGGTCGTTCCGCCGCGTCTGACAAAGTTTTGAGGGTTATTTAAGATAGATTTGTAGGTATATTGCTGTAGTGACACGTTGTCAGCCCATCGCCTACATTGCCATATACTACCCTCGGATCCCTTAGCTGACTTTTACAGCATGCCCGGCAAGAAACGCAGCTGGCATATTCTCTGTTTTTCTTTCACTCCCAGTCCAGCATGGAAGAAATTGTTATTTAAATCTATAGTTAACCCCCTTAGTAGACTTTTATGTACGAATAGCTGGGAAGATATCCATCATCAGCTCATGTACCTTGGGGCATGACTCTACTCGGAGTTAGGGCCATAACGCCTTAGTCGACTATTTTTTTTGGGCCCAGTACGGATTTATAGACTTCACATACAACATTCATAAATATATTCACGCCTTTATCTTTAATGAGGAAGGCAGAGCGTAAACGAACTAAACATAGTTCGTTCCGCCACGTCTGACAAAGTTTTGAGGGTTATTTAAGACAGATCACATCGCCAAAATTACAATATACTGAAACCCTCGGATATCTTAACTGGTTTTTTGCAGCATGCCCGGGAGGAAATGCAGCTGGCACTTTCTATGTTTTTCTCTCGCTCCCAGGCCATACTTCACATACTACCCCTGAATTACTTCTCAGAATGTGTTTAGGCTATTTTTGCATCTCATTGGCATTTCAAGTGAATTGTATTATTGTGCACACTCTGTGACCATCCAGTTACGTCTGAAGCAAGACAATTCTATCCATCCATGTTCAGTATACCGCTGCCCTCATTTATCGGTAATCCTGACTTACGATATACTGTAAAGATGCCTATAAAGACCTGGATAATCTGTAGCTCCATCGATCTGCTAGACGCCGGTATTCAGAATTTATATAGAAATGTTACACCTTGTTATATTTATATTTTTATACTAAAGCAAAAGATCATTAATTACACGCAAAGTCGTAACCTCCGAAACCAAGACAGTTTGACTGATCCATTTACCACCTTAGAATCATTAAGTTCCGGAACATACCACATGTCAGTGAAAATTTTCAATAAGTTATCAGCAAATTAAATCAATAGAAAAAGTCCACCGATTTGCTAAAAAATTAAAAGAATATCTAATAGAAAAATGCTACCCTGCAGCAGTTTTGTGAAGCAAAATAGATATAGGTAATAATGTTTGTAGGTATAAGTTTTGTAGAATATTAATACAAAAAGGATAATAATTGTTATTTGAGATAATTTATTTACTGTTATAAAATTTGAGTTTCTTTATTAAGAATGTACATTTTGCAGTGCCCTAACAGGGTCATACATACATATAATCACGCCTTTATCCCTAACAGGGACCATGTGAGCACAATATATTATAAGTACCACCATTGTAAAACACATGAAGCAAATAAACGAATATGAATATTCGAATACCAACGTATAACCTATGCAACTAAACACCACGCGACTCTATGACAAAACTACTGGTGATCTGAGAAAAAGTAGCCTAAAAACTATTAAAAAATAATACAATATCATAAACATAGCGATTCCTTATTTACACCTAAGTTATCTCCTACCTAATATAAACAAAGAAATATTTAAAAAAAAACAAGAGGCCAAGCAAACAACAGAAATAGACTGCTCGAGTGACCTAATTTCAATTCAAAACAAACAAACAGTTGTGAAAGACTGTTTGGTAGCACTTTAACTTGTTTGCATTTAATTTACTTATCGAATAAATAACAGACTACTTATAAAGAAGATCTAAATGAACTTGATACCCAACAACTTGAGGCTTTGTTCAATATTGCTGGCGTATCCTGAACATGTCGTATGGCGCGCTAGGAATTTGTTCATACAAAACATTTCAAAGGAAGTTTCCTCTACACACGTGACCACCTAATGATATCAGGCCCGAAGCAATCAATAGAAAAACAACCAGAATAGGTCCTGCTGATTCCGGCGGCTGTACCCATCAATCTATATAATTGCCTCAGCTCGATCGTTCGATCGATCGCTCGTTCCGTGGATCACCGTGAAATCATCTATAAATCTTTTGCGAAACTGCTCAGCTACAATTAAACTGTATAATTTGAATCGTCAGTTTAATTATTGTCTTGTTACGTTTAGTGTTTTGCGCTATAAATTTAAACAGCATTTTAAGTCATAAATGGGGAGTATAGTATTAGACATTTCTGGGCCGTACCTCTGGCGTGTACTAGAATCAAGAACAGTAATCTAATCTCTATTATATTATATAATCTCTACCTTCGGCAATCTTATTTACGTATGTAGATTAATTAGTAATAGTACTTAAGCCTTATTATTATAGCCTAATAATAATTTAATGAAAAAACATCTCAATTTGTCTCAGCTGTTTCATAGAACTATCTATTTCTATTTATACAGTATGATTATTTTTTTATACAACCGCAAATCGCTTATGATCTCGAAACTTTCGTCCAAGCCTCGAAAGGGAACTAACAAGAAGATGTGAACAGCTCTATTACGCAGACACAAGCTTTAACAAGCTTTATACTGCTGCCAAGGTAGTAAAACAAACCTGAAATAAGCAATTTTGTATAAGGCTACCCATCGCCCTATTTGTTTTTTAAAAAGGAGCGCGTTCATGTATTTTATATATGAAAATTGTACAGCCTTATTTTTCGCTTATCAATAAGGGTATCAATTCCCTATGAAATTGCCAAATTGTTAAAGGTATCTCGATGGATCTTAAATAAAGCGACATGTCCTCAAAACTGAAATCTAATATATACGTACTTACTAACTACCCTCGCTCAGTGACCCAAAGTGTGTCTGGGCCTCCAAGATGTCCTCTTTTCATCAGCAACGGCTACACATCTCAACAAGGTAACGTTATGAAATAAAACAAAATTCCGTTTTAAATTATCCTCGTTGAAGATAACTGTACCAGTGATTTAGTTTAGTTCAACGCCACAATAAGCACTTGACTCATTACTTAAAAAAAAAACAAGTCAATTGATATGCAGGTAATATAACTCCACATGTTCTATTGATGCGGTCTTCAAAAGCTTATTTTTTGTTTGGTAGTGCGGTTGATATCCGAGACAAACATGTTGTTGTATGATTGTGGTATGATTTAATTTGATTAAATCGACCGGTGGGATCAAATTCAATCTAACTGTGAAAAAATATGATAAGTATTTATTTGGCTAAGCCGCTAAACGGCTAAGCCGGAGCTCTAGATGTTTGATGCATGGTTTGTTGTGTTGCAATCTTAGACGGTGGGTTGACAACATGTCACTAAAATATTGTCCTCCCTTGTAACTGCCGCCGTGGTCTAGTGGCTAGTGCCATGGGCTCCCGATCCGGAGGTCCTGGGTTCGACTCCCAGGGGGTAAAACACAAAGTTGATATTTGAGAATTTATCACTTTGTGATTTTTTCCCCAGTTTGTTTAGGACATTGCAGGCTGAATCACCTGATTGTCCGAAAAGCAAAAGATTCGTGCTTCGGAGGGCACGTTAAGCCGTCGGTCCCGGTCGCTGTCTTTGATAGTGATCGTTACACAAAACCATGTCAGAGGCCTGATAGTTGTGCTACTAGGCGGTTTAAAAACTCTGACACCAGGGTTCATCGGGTCCATAGACTCGATACCCACTCGACAGAAGAAGAAGACTAAAATATTGTCCTTCAAAATTTACAAATAGAGTCAAAGTCAATTTTATTTCCGTTACGTAGGCTTTACCACATTCGAGTTTTCACATCAAATTATGTTTATTGGTGCAAGTAAGTAAATCTGCTTTCTATAAAGCGATCTAAAACGCAGCGGCGTAAGTGAATGTTACGAAGAAAGCTGGCCGGGTTTTGTAGGACAATAGATCGTATATTCAACGAAATTATTAGCCATTACTAATATTCAAACCAACAGTACAGTATACAATTGTAGAGTAATAGTAGATTATCGAGTTAGAAAGGTTTTCTAGCGCTTACTAATACAAGTTGTAAGAATAGATAAGCATTTTCATTTTGTGTAAATCTTCTTAAACTTCCGTACAATACGTCTACTACAAGCCTTTGGAATAAGGCATTATACCTACAAATCTATCTTAAATAACCCTTAAAACTTTGTCAGACGTGGCGAAACGACCTTTGTTTAGGGTCGTTTACGCTCTGCCTACCCGATTAGGGGTAAAGGCGTGATTATATGTATTTATTGCGAGTTTCTAAGAATAAGTTGTTATGAAAATACTTACGAAACATACATACATCACGCCTTTATCCCTAATGCGTCCCCAGAGGGTGAACGACCTAAACAAAGGTCGTTTCGCTACGTCTGACAAGTTTTGAGGGTAGTTTAAGATAGATCTGTATATTGCTGTAGTGACAGGTTGTCAGCCCATCGCCTTAATTGCAATATACTGATACCCTTGAATCCCTTAGCTGATTTCAGCATGCCCGGGGGTAGATGCAGCTGGAACATTCTATGTTTTTCTATGACTGGGAGTCAGTCCAGCATTGGAGGAAGGATATAGCTTTTGAAAATAACAAGTTTATTCAATGTTTTCTCCGCATCTTTATCGTTGAAAACACTTTTATCACAGCTAAAAAAAAACCTACGTAACTTGTTTTTATAGTTTTCAACCCATGACCTGATTAGGTCTGCAATGTTTTAGCGACAACTTGACTAGTCTGTGGACAAGTGTTTCAAAACCCTTAAGTGCGACATTCACTTGCTTAGCATACCTACTGAATTCATAATCAGAAGTACTTAGGCCTTTTGCTACAACTGCTTTTATGTCTTGGGGCTACGGTTATAAAACATTTTAAAACATTTTTTCATGAGCCATCAATTTTATAAAGTCAAAGTAAAATTGTTTATTGCACACCATATGGTAAATTAAAGATGTTCACAAGAAAAATAATAACCTAATGATTACCTAGTGGTTATAACATGGATTATAACTACAGTTCAAATACTGAAATTCTGTGTTTATAAAGCTATCATTACAAATTGAAAATTGTACGTAGTGAACGTAGCTGAGTTTTCAGTTTTTGTCTGTAATCTACGAGTTGGTGCCTTGTATATTTTACTATTTACAGAAGTCAAATGCCAACGTTAATGTATTTTTTATTAAGAAATACATACATACATCAGGCCTATATCCCTAATGGGGTAGGCAGAGCGTCAAAGACCCAAACAAAGGTTGTTCCGCCACGTCTGACAAGTTTTGAGAGTTGTGTAAGTAAGATAGATGTGTATATTGCTGTAGTGACAGTTGTCAGCCCATCGCCTAAATTACAATATACTAAAACCCTCGAATCCTTTAGCCTGTTTTTACAGCATACCCGGGAGGTGATGCAGCGGGCACATTCGATGTTTTTCTATCGCTTCCAGTCCAACATGGAAGTAACCATCATATATTATGAAACAACCATAAATTTTATTCTTGCCTTGCCTATCGTTCCGAAACTCAGAATTTCTCTCTCACTGCATATAGGGAGATAAATTCTCACATTGCTACAAAAGTCAGCAATTCCGATACGAGTATCGAACAATAGCCGATCAATAGCGCGAGGTGAGACGAATATCTGCACTGTAGTGAGGCATTATGCGGATTATATTGTTCGCTATTGGTGTCAGCTCGCACGCTTCACTGCCCCCTTCCGTCGCAAGAATATCTGCGCAGACGCAGGGTTGATCCATTGATCCCATATTAGTGCCACTGACTTATCGGTCAGGAATGAACAGTGACAGGAATGAAGCGATGACAGCTAAGCATAGTTTTAATACTTATTTTTCTGTCGTATGTAAATAGCATGCTGGCCTGGGAGCGAGAGAAAAACATAGAATGTGCCACCTGCATTTCCTCCTGAACCACCTAAGGGATCCGAGGGTTTAATTATATTGTAATTTAGGCGATGGGCTGACATCCTGTCACTACAGCAATATACCTACAAATCTATCTTAAATAACCCTTAACACTTTGTCAGACGTGGCGGAAAGATCTTTGTTTGGGTCGCTTTCGCCCTACCCCATTAGGGATAAAGGCGTGACTATATGTATGTAAATCGGTTTTGATCAACCCTGGAAATATGATCATGATCACGCGACGCTACGGAGATAGTTTCGCACGTTGATATTTAAATATCGGCGCATATCGATCGAATGTGATCTAACTAACCTAGATCTTTTCTTAGATTTTTGCTCATATATTGTAACAGAATAAGTGGTTTTGAATACATTAGTAAATTAATAAAGTAACGTTGCAATATTAAAATTAGTATGCAACAACTTGTTAAAAAAAACCAGCATAAGCTAGGAATAGCTTAGTACCTGCCTATTACACCTAGGCATACATTGCAAATATTGAAAGGTGTGAAAAACAATGATCATATACGTATATAGCTAGAGAAGAAAATGTAAAATTTATTCTAGCTAGAATGTGCACATGTAGGCCCGTATTTATATACAGCTCTCAAGAGTGACAGCGACGTTAAGTTCGTATCAGAAATGTCGTTTCAGTACAAAACGGCCTGCCATACTTAGTATTGCTCTCAATCTTGAGATAGCTTCATGAATACGAGCCTTACATTATTTACATAAAACTTTCCCCACTCGAACAGACAATAAATCTTAACCCAGTACATCTCCAATATGTTGACATAATCGAAATAGCTATCTCCTTACACTTCATTACGGCATGACCACGCGGAATCCAAAGATGGCCGGCAGCCGCGCCGCCGCCGCCGGTAGAAACGCGGCGTCGAAAGTAAAATTACAATGATGATGATTTGCAGAATTATCATCAAAGAGGTACGGGGAGTAACGTTTGAGACTTTTGCTAAGAAACGCGTCGTGAAACCTGCCCTTAGGCTTTTAGCTGGGATCGGTTGATAAAGTATGATAATTTAAGCTATTTAAGAAAGTATGATAATTTACGTCAGGAACTGAATTTACTAAATTCTAAGTAAGATACAGTTAACAACGTCTTTAGGAACTGGGCTGCTCCAAACCAATGAAGTTTTCTCAGGAGTTTATTTATATATATTAAGATAAATATTCATATACTTGTATATAGTTTAATAAACTGCACAACTGTACGAAATTTCATGAAAAAGCATAAACAATCACCCGAGAAAACGGTTTGGAGCGACCCTGTTACCCTAAAGGTAAGTATGACAAGAAAAAAAATGCTTTGCATCGGTATTATGCATGTATTGATAACTACAGTTAAGTATTTTGCGGCCCGTAAACTGCTTTTTCTTAGCAACCTACCAGAGGTCCATTTATCGGACCCGCAATCATAACTTTGTTACAAACATAATATTTTGTAGTTGACTTCCTATAAAGTTGTATAAAAAGTCGTTTATGGACCGCAAAACAAGGTATTGATAACGAAACCTTCAAAAGCATACCTTCATTGATCTTTATGTCATACTTGATTCAAAGATCTTTTATGGAGTGGTCTAAACAACTATAGTATTTTGAAACTCGGGTTCTATACTCGTAGATTGGCAAGCAGGAGCTAGCAATTAGATATATGAATGAAAAGCCTGAATATTTAAAATATGTCAAAAAAGATTACGTAACATAAAACTAACATAACTTTAATAATATTTGATTAAGATCAAGAAAGATAAATTATGAAACACTCTTTTATAATAAGCACAAAAGCTTGGCGTCATTTAACCACGCGTTCAATAGAGATCATTATAGAGTTCAGAGTTAATAATCTTCCGAAGCGTAATACGAAGAAACTTGTTATTTGAAGATGACTTGCACCTCGATGGCAATAACAAATAATAGAATAGTGTTTAGAAAAGCGAAAGCGAGTACGGTCACTGGTTTTTGAGAAGGTTATTATTTGTCGATTTAAATGAGCATAAATATGTGGTGTTGGTTGCAACTGGTACGTGCTTCGGAAGGCACGTTAAGCCGTTGGTCCCGGTTAATATAATTTAATACCGTAGATATTAGTCGTTAAGCCATATCAGAGGCCAGTGCAAGCATTGGCGGTTTGAAAACTCTGACCTAATCTAGGATTGGGTCTGGTTTCCCTTCTGGGTTGTGAAGGTCAGATGGCAGTCGCTCTGTGTAAA
This sequence comes from Scrobipalpa costella, assembly GCA_949820665.1. NCBI lineage: Eukaryota > Metazoa > Arthropoda > Insecta > Lepidoptera > Gelechiidae > Scrobipalpa > Scrobipalpa costella. The sequence continues at coordinate 13,642,122 of OX463312.1, forward strand.
AACCAGTACCCTCGTTCGATCCCCTAGATTAGGTAGCCGACCCCGTGATATACGGGATAAGGCTAGGGATGATGATGATGGTTGCAACTGGTAAGTTCACGCACTTTCAGTTTCCTTTTCTTTTATTTCTGATTCCAAACCAGATATCAATCCAGATACAGAGTCAACGATAGGGAGAGCTCAACTAAAAGAGTAAGCATTCTATTGTTATTTTTTAAATTATCGATTGTATACTCAACCGGCTAAAACTAAAATATATCTGTCACTTTCAAAATAATAAAATTGAAAAAGGACAGGCGATTTATACTCTATGGTTTTACACTTTGTGCGCTGGATTTTGATGCACTTTTGCACGTTTCCCCAGTAATTCTGTCAATTTTATCCGCCATATCATGTGACGGTGGGTAAAACTGATAGATAACGCATAAAACCACTGACTATAAATCAAAAACCGGTGAGAATAGATCTCCTGTCATTTTCCAATGTTTTTAGTCTGAAAGTGACAAATATATTTTAATTTTAGTTTTAGCCGGCATATCTAGAATCGACCCCAATAGCATAAAATACTTTGCATATTACAATTGCCATACCCTTACAGGGTTTATTTTTTGTTTCTCAATTTATTTAATAACACCTTTGTACAACATGAAAGCAAATAAAGAATTGAGAATTGAGTGGCTAGAGATTACAGTCATATCACCCATCATATTGTGATGATACGACTGTTATTTCTATATAATATGTATTCGGAAGGATAGCCACAGTTCCAATCTTTTGCTCTTTTTAATTATACTTTTACAGTGTGATGGGCACCTTTGTACCGGGGGCGACACGGGGCGGGTTATTTGAGTGACCTATTCCTTTAGTTTAAATTTATTTCATTTTGTTATGTTACTGTAAATACCGCATTGAATACTCATATCAATAAATTTATCTTTTACAACTCTTGATAAAAATATCCAGCATGTATTAATACTAAATTTTACACTAAACTAGACTGTTTGTCTAGCTCAGTAGTCTAGTTCAGAGTTAGAAATATCTTGATCTAGGAAACTAGACTTTCCAGTTTGACAAACAAGTACTCTGCATTTTCTAGTCATCTTCATGTAATCAACATTTTATAAGCGCCAGACGTATGCTAAGAGATGTTTGACTGTTTAATAGGTTTCCGGAATATTTTTTATAACCGGTTGACTATCACTTTTATTATTTATTTAATAATATTATTTTGTGTAATATCCACAACAAACTATAGTAGAATATACCCATGGGATATACCTACCTATTTCAGGCATAATTACTTAAGTCTGAATAAATCATTTCAGTAACAGGCCGTTAGAGTTTAAAAAAATATATTTCAAAGCCATGTAGGTACATTGAGTAGAATAAAATTTAGTTTTTTCTTTACAGTATTTAAAATATATTGAGCTTAAAGAAGCGAGAGAAAATTTAACTCTTTGCTCAAAAGAAAAGATCACATTCTCATCTTTTAAAATCTCTGTTTATAATACATTATTCTGTGAACCGTGAAACATCTAAAACGCTTGTATCCAGAGACTTGTATCATTTTTGATTTGATGACATTATAAATTTCTCACGTAATAAAACTTGTCGGCATTTACTTTTACAATAAATTCGACCAGACTATCTTGGACTTTGAGTTCCTCCAAGTTTCTATAGAACTGGCTGATGAGTAAATGTGCCAATGGATCACAGTATAGTGGATTATAGCCATGGGTGCACGCAATGGCATGCTATGTATGTTTGTAAAGCCATACACACATGTTCCTAGTAATTTTGCATATTGCATTGCATATAAATATATCAGTTAGTAAGGAACTTATTATATTTTCTGCACTGAACTGCCTGCGTGGTCTATTGGCCAGAGCCATGGGCTTACGGTCCGCAGGTCCTGGGTTCGATTTTCAGGCTTTGTCCCAGTTTGGTTAGAACATTGCAGGCTGAATCACGTGATTGTCCGAAAACAAAAATGGATTCCGTGCTTCGGAGGGCACGTTAAATCGTCGGTCCCGGTCGCTGTCTTTAATAGTGGTCGTTACTCAAACCATGTCAGAGAAACCTTATAGCTGTGCTACCATGCGGTCTGAAAACTCTGACACCAGGGTTCATCGGGTCGTTTGACTCGAGAATCCACTCGCTAAGAATAAGAAGTTATTTTCATGCACGGATGTAAAATCCCATACATACACAAATCACGTCTAACTAAATACAAGGTAAATAGAGCGTCAACGTTTAAATAAAATTTTGTATTACTGTAGTGACGGATTCGCCTTTATGTATTGCATTATTGCAACAAACTGAAGAATAAGTTATTACTGTATGCTTAGACTTCGCTTAGATAAACAGCTGTATTGTATATTCTAAGTTATTATTATTGAGGGTTTCGATGTATTTCAATTTAAGCGATAGGCTGACAACCTGTCACTAAAGCAATATACATACCTACAAATCTATCTTAAACAACCCTCAAAACTTTCTCAGACGTGGCGGAACGACTTTTGTTTAGGTCGTATACGCTCTGCCTTTCCCTTTAGGGATATAGGCGTGATTATATACATAAATGCATGTGATTTCCTTGTTCTCCGCGTAACATTTTCTCTTATACAACAACTACTAAAGTCATTAAAAGTGACAACGTTGTCCTCAAAATGTCCAATAAACAACGAAATCTAATTAACGCTGAATACATTTTCTATGACTTGATAAATGCGATTGAAATAGACTGCATATTGGTTAAAGTAATCAAAAAAATCATAATCTAATAAGATTATGATTTTTTTGATTACTCTAATAAGAGAGCTTTTGAATTCCTTGTTTTGTATTTAACATCTATCTGTTATCATATCATGTAGGTGTAAGTGTAATTTAGAAAACAAATCAAAATTAATTGCGTTTGCTATTTTGAAAAGCTACTATAAATGAATCTTGTTAGCTTGTTGATATGATATACGGGGTGTAAGGGACAGCGTACCGCAAACTTATAGGGTCAGTAAATGAAAATCAGAAGTTTTTTTTTCAGGTAATATAAAATAATGATTTTCCATACAAATTGTCTGATCGAGGAGGTAATTTTGTATGGGATGGTCAATATTTATTTTCCTGAAAGAAGTTCCTGGTGAATGTTGTTCAGTTTCGCTGACTAAGCAACCCCTATCAGTTTGCGGGACGCTGTCCCTTACACCCGGTATGACTTTGACCGCCAATCTATAGATATTTTTAAAACACTTCTGATCAAAGCGACCACTACCAGTCTGACTCTACCTTGGTTAACAAATAAAGTATCGTAAGTACCTGGTAGAGGTATCTTTAGCAATATTGTTTGGCAATATTCTTTCATGCTGGACTGGGATCGAGAGAAAAACATAGAATGTGCCAGCTGCATTTCCTCCCGGGCATGCTGTAAAAACCAGCTAAAGGAAGACAGTCTCAGTATATTGCAATTTAGGTGTCGGGCTGACAACCTGTCACTACAGCAATATACCTCCAAATCTATCTTAAATAACCCTCAAAACTGTGTCAGACGTGGCGTAACGACCTTTAATTTGGTTGTTTACGCTCTGCCTACCCCATTAGGGATAAAGGCGTGATTATATGTCTGTAAGTATGTTTGGAATCCCAATAAATTAGTGACTTTATCAAAGTCCGAACATTTACTATCGATAGGACCTCCCAGTATTCACCTTAAAAGGCGAACTTCGATCAACGAACTTTCATCAAACGAAATTGCTGGCACATTAACTATTTTGTAACCAACTGCTCTTATTACTAGCAAATGGCCTGGCTTCGGGCTTAAGAGGCCCCCTAGGCTAAGCGGCGCCCGCAAAAGTCAACAAATATTACTCACTGAATACATAACTAATGCACCCGATGGTGTAGTGGACAGGGCCGCTGCCTCCTGAGCCGGGGGTCGTGGTTCGAATCTCGCCACGTACCAATGTGTTTTTCGGTTTTCGAATTTCATGTGTACATTTATTCGGCGCTTTTTCCGTGCTTCGGAAGGTACATTAAGCTAATTAAAATTGTTTAATACCGTAGATCTGATATTAGTCGTTAAGCCACCAAGAGGCCAGTGCTAAGCATTGGCGGTTTAAAAACTCTGACCTAATCTAGGATTGGGTCTGGTTTGCCTTCTGGGTTGCGGAGGTCAGATGACAATCGCTCTCTGTAAAAACCAGTTTAGGTAGCTGACTCCGTGAGATACGGGATAAGGCTAAGGAGATGATGATGAATACATAACTAATCTAAAATCCGGTAGATTAGTGGAAGCTAATATTATATTAAAGCTTATATTTTCAAATATTATAAATGAATTATTCAGTATTCACTGTAGATACATTCTTTCATGCTGGACTGAAAGTGAAAGAAAAACATAGAATGTGTCAGCTGCATCTGCTTTTGGGCTTGCTGTAAAAACCAGCTAAGGGATTCGGGAGTCTCAGTATATTGTAATTTAGACGACGATGGGCTGACAACCTATCACTACAGCTATATACAAATCTATCTTAAACTACCCTCAAACCTTGTTGGTACGACCTTTGTTTTGGCCTACCCCATTAAGGTTACAGGCGTTGTAGTATGCATGTATGTAATGATTTTTGAAGGATAACGTTGGGGGCGTCACTTAGCCTATGGGAGCCTCTCAAGTTGGAATGTTCTACTATGTATAAGGAGGCTGCTCAGGTGCTTCCTTCAAAACTGGTTTACGCACTGTTTGCTGACAGAAAACAAGTAGGTACAGAAGGCAGTGGCGGGCCAATCTTACTAGTTCGGTAGCCGTCTTCATCACTACATAGTATAAAACAAAGTAGCTTTTTCTGTCCCTATATCCCTATGTATGCATTAATCTTTAAAACTACGCAACGGATTTTGATGCGGTTTCTTTTAATGGATAGAGTGATTCAACAGGAAGGTTTATATGTATAATATAGTAGAAAAACACTGATAATTTCCGTGTGAAGCCGGGGCGGGTCGCTAGTTTTATAATATTACTAGACTTGGTTTACCTTAGTATAAAGCCGAGTCTTCAGCGCATAAACAAAACACGATACATACCCCCGCGGGGCAAAGAGGGGAAGGGTGTCTCAAACATTTTACATTATATTACTGTAGTGACAGGTTGTCAGCCCATCGCCTAAATTGCAATACAGAAAAACCCTCGGATCCTTTAGCTGGTTTTTACAGCATGCCCGGGAGGAAATGCAGCTGACTCATACTATGTTTTTCTCTCGCTCCCACTCCAGCATGGAAGAATAACAATAACAAAAATAGCAGAATGTTATCCATTCATACTCGGACTTACTGTTTAAATAAAGAAGCAGAAAAAATTGGGGCGAATGCGAACGAATCGCCGACCGTTCTTATGACGATGATTATCTTAACAAGTTGGTGCCTCGTGTTTTCTCCAAATTCTTGCCCGGTTTTTGTCAGTCTCAAATTGTTCTCGAATTAGTGTGAATTACGTATAATGAAGGTGTTACATGGTCAATGCAATGATTAGGAACACACAGACGACGATTTCATTCCTTACGCGTCATGCTTCCGACGACGTGAGTTTTTTAATGTAGGTTTTTTTAATATTTATATGAACTTAGTATGCACTATCCCGCTTTCTGCTATGTACAATCCTAATATAGCAATTTGCATTAGACTTCATTAGATATTACAGATAGTTTAAGTACGTTTTCAGGTTATTAGTTACATTCGTACATTATGAAATTTTTTGATGAACCTGTATTTTTTTTACTACCCAAAGGTTGCCTGGTAGAAATTGCTGCTTCAGCAATAAGGCCGCCTTTATTGTACTGCTTTGTTCCTTACTTTTCTGCTGTATGTATTTGTGTTTCTTTGTGCAATAAAGTATCTTGTATTGTAATATTTGATTAAAGTCTCTTAAATGCAAACTATATAAAGCAGGTTTTTCAAAGAATTTGTGTTAAAATGAACTAAACAAGGTATCTTTTTCTTAGAACATCCCATATATTTATTTACCAATGGTATTTGTCTAATGATAATGACGGTTTAGGTCGTTTATGCTCTGCCTACCCCATTAGGGATAAAGGCGTGATTATATGTATGTATGTATGTATAATGACGAATTGGCTTCTAAACATTATCTTAGCTCCGATGTTTATCTGGTCAAGTTGGCCATGTCTTTTGATTGACAGCCATCGCTTTGACAGGACAGGACCAAAGATACGTGATGTCTACAGTGCCACCGACTTATCTGTTCAGGTGACGACGCTAGGAATTAGGGACTAAAATGTGACTAGGTTACACTGACAGCGATTGAAGGAACGCCAGCTTTAAGGGCGACGTGACATGTGAACAGGATATTCCAGTGACACCATTGAAGCATTTGAAGCCTCCTAGATATCTCTTCAAAACATAAGTAAACACAATGTCCACTTGTTCCAGGAAGAAAGCAGTCACTAATGTTGTGGTGTGGTCGGCTGCGGACGGTGGATGGTGCGGCGGCTCCAGCATGCGCGAGGAGGAGCTGGAGGTGGCCTTGAAGGTGGTCATCGTCGGCGACGGCGGCGTCGGCAAGTCCTCCATGATCCAGCGGTACTGCAGGGGCACCTTCACCAGGGACTACAAGAAGACCATAGGAGTGGACTTTCTTGAGAGACAGATAGAGTGAGTATCCTGATTTTTGGTCCTAATGCTTGTCAGGAAGTCCTCCATAATCCATCGCTCCAGCAGAGGCAGATAGAAAACTCATTAAAATGAATAAGCGATATAATAGAGTAGGTATGTGTCTTTCTTATCTATATATTGGAGCTGAAGGTGACTTTGAAGGTGGTGATTGTCGGCGACGGCGTAATAAGTCTAATTCATTGGAGTGAGAAAGGTCCTGGAGAGGGAAGAATGGGGTCGACAAATAGAGTAAGTAATATTTCTATAGAGTTGAATACCTCGTACGAAGACTTGTGATTTAAAGAATTATCAAAATTCAATAAGTCGTTAAGCTTAATAAAAGCTTTACAAACTTTTACATCTAACGTCAGCAACACACATGCGTCACCTTACGCGCTACGCACGCGTAGCGATGAACTCTACGTCGGCGCATCCCTGTGCCATTATGCGCGCGTAGAGCGTAAGGTGTCGCATGCGTAGTGTAGGCAATGCAAAAAGCATTGACAGCGTGTTGAGCGCAAACTTATAAGATTATAAGAGTTTCATTGTTACAAGTCAGCTACAGATATCAATAGCTTCTGTTATCTCAATTATGCTCAAAGAAACTGATGATTCAATACAATCTACCTCTAGACCCTCTTATTATAGGCTGTATTGTATCTCTTTACGATAGGAGCTATAACTACCTATAAATGCATGTGAACTTACGGCAACTTTTACGAGATAATTATAGGTCCTTCAAACACATCTCCAATTTGCATACTCAGCAATAACAAAGAAAGACGAGTCTTCTATAACATAATTGCAAACTAATGTAATAAGTACTCGATAGTTTTGTGTTCTTCCGCTAGACGGGACATCCACGGCACGGCAACAGCACGATAACGATATCGTCATGCGACTACCATCTGTTTTTCCACTAGGACGTTAATATTGCCGATGATATCGTCAACCTAGTTCCACTCACACACGCGCATGCTACGTACGTATACAAAACACATGTAGTTTGGCAGACTGGCGACGTTACAGGTGAGATTCGACTTCTTCTGGGAAATAACTTTTACCTATTTTTAATTCTTGTTTCGTTACATTTAATAAATAACATACATACATACATATAATCACGCCTTTATCCCTAACGGGGTAGGCAGAGCGTAAACGACCCAAACAAAGGTCGTTCCGCCACGTCTGACAAAGTTTTGAGGGTTATTGAAGATAGATTTGTAAGTATATTGCTGTAGTGACAGGTTGTCAGCCCTTCGCCTAAATTACAATATACTGAAACCCTCGGATCCCTTACCTGGTTTTTACAGCATACCCGGGAGGAAATGCAGCTGGCGCATTCTATGTTTTTCTCTCGCTCCCAGGCCAGCATGGAAGAATTTAATAAATAAATAATAATAAATAATCAATGCCGAGCCGGTACCGTGACATTGCTGTGCTGGCATGTGGAAAAGCGTGCCATAAAATTTCATTGATTTTCACACAATAATTGTCAACGATATCGTGCCGTTGCCGTTGCCGTGGACGTGCCCTCTAATGGAAAACGCTTGATAGTATTCGCATCGCAGAAATAGCGGGACAGCTTGACTTCAATAGAGCTCGAGGAAGAACATTATTAACTGCTCAGCTATTTATCACTGCTTTAGAAAACGTGTCAAATGGTTGAATTTATGCAAGACATTAGACAAAGATGATCGGCGTTAGCGAATCTTGTAGAGTATGTGGCTTGAAACTCTGAGGTACTAAGTTCGATTTCCGAACGGATATTTGGATTAAAATGTTGATCGTTTCTGTAAGTAACCTAATCTAAGATATGATCATATTTTCGCAGGAAATCTCCTATCAATAAATTATTAAGCAAGTATTTGACATTTAAATCTCTACGCCATCATTTGAATCAAAGACCTTTGAGAGTAGGTAACTAGATATATTATATGAATTTAAACGAAAATAAATATATTGTAAAAAATGCTACTTTATCGAAAAGATAAAACAAAACAGATGAACTTGCCTATTTCCTGCTGTTGTAGATTACCTTTAGAAACTGAACAACTTTTGCCAAATCTCCGATATGGGAAAACATTGGTGGAAATAGACTTATAATCATAACATAACATAAAAATACTTTATTGCACGTAATACAACATACAACACAACAGAAAATAGCAAAAAACAAGTACAACATAGGCGGCCTTATTGCTAAGGTAGCAATTTCTTCCAGGCACCTTTGGGTGAAAGAAAAAAGTGTAGCGGTAAGCGGGATAGTGCAAACCTAGTGAAATAGGTATCCTAAATACATTAAATTACATATAATACATAAACAAAGTACAAGCTACTACAAAGATATTTGTAAAATAAACTAATACATAATATATAATAAACTAATACAAACTAATGGAAGATAGGATACCTAATGCAAACTACAATCAGAACTAGTCGAAGGAAATGACAGCAACAGTATCTACAGCACAGGATAAAAGTAATCATAAAATGTCTTAAGTTTATTATACTTATTTACAGTTGTACTGTGTTCATATATTTTATACTGTTTAGTTTAGACTAGAACTGTTTCTATCATAACTCTTATATCATAACATAACATAGAGTGTTCTTCCATGCTGGACTGGGAGCGAGAGAAAAACATATATGTGCTAGCTGCATTTCCTCCCGGGCATGCTGAAATAAGTAGCTAAGGGATCCGAGGGTTTCTGTATATTGCAATTTAGGTGATGGGCTGACAACCTGTCACTACAGCAATATACCTACAAATCTATCCTAAATAACCCTCAAAACTTTGTCAGACGTGGCGGAACGACCTTGGTTTAGGTCTTTTACGCTCTGCCTACCCCATTAGGGATAAAGGCGTGATTATATGTTTGTATGTATGTAACATAGTGTGAAAAGGAAGCAATTATAAGTTTTACTGCACTGCTTATTGCCTTTGAGTACCTATTTGCCGGCAAGTTAACACATGGATAGACTTAACTAGTTGTCTAATCATGCCGGTATGCAATAACGCAAATACAGGCTGTTATAATATTAGAGAGAATTAAATAAGTTAAGGCTACTGAGCTTTGTCCTCAATGGTATAGCTTGGCCAGGGGTGCGTTCAGAGCCGCTTAACCGATCTAGTTTTAGCCAGGTGAAAAATTATCCTGCCCGTTCAGAGGCGCCAGTCAGACGAAATTTCGACTAGGTGAATTTTTATCCGGCCGGTTCAGAGATACACCGGAAGTGAAGTTTTATCTGACAGCGGTGAAGGTGTATGTTTAGTGCGTCCCGGTAGTCTAAATTTCATACGGTATCAATTTTATACTGGGCCGTCTGAACGCATCCCAGCTTTTAAGGCATGACTCCTGCTCTCAGACATTACACAAAACATACCCCTGCGGGGCAGAGAGGGGAAAAACAAATGAGACAAACCCTTCCTCTCTCTACCCGCAGAGTTATGTTTTGTGTAATGTATGAGTGCAGGAGTCACACCTTTACATAAACCTACAATTTACAAATGAAACCTCTCTACTAGGGGTATGTTATGAATAATGTTTGAGAGCAGGAGTCACGCCATTTAGCCCTACTGTATGGTAGGTCTTTTTAGTTACTTGTCAGTTGGGTAGGAATATGTCAAAGAAATAGGATCTTCCATTTCCGTACAATTCAGTAATCTACTGTCTTCAAATCAGAAGTAAAGCAAGTTACGCCAACCGTACGTAAAACTGATTAGAAAGTGGCAATTTATCTAAAGTAACTAATTGCTTTTCTGCGTCATATATATGTTATAAAATAGATCAATACAAATTACGCATATAAATGGAAAGCTTTTAATTATGATCTCGCTCGGTATATTACATAATAGCTCAATTAACACGTGGGATCCATTATAATTTATTAATAAACAATTTAAAATGTCTATTGATACTATAATGGGAAAGTTTAGTAAACGCTCGCCTAACTCTAATGTGATTTAACCAGAATCTAGCACAATAATGGGGCTAATTGTGTTAGGAAGTTTTTGTTGAGATTTGTCTAGTAGAGTCGGGTCAGGTCACACCGGGAACCGAAGTAACGCGACAAGGCATGAAGCTGCTTAAAGTTGTTTAAAGATACATGGCATTCGTAATACGATGTGACCCGCCACGTATTTATGTATTTTCCAATTCTGTAACTGAAAATGTTCTATATAATATACTTACCTAAATATAATGTTCTATATTTAGGTTTGTATCGTTTAATACCGTAGATATTAGTCGTTAGGCCATGTCACAAGCCAGTGCTAAACATTGGTGGCTTCAAAACTCTGACCTAATCTGGGATTGGGTCTGGTTTCCATTCTGGGTTGCGGAGGTCAGATGGCAGTCGCTTTGTGTAAAAACCAGTACCCTTGTTCAATCCCCTAGATTAGGTAGCCCCGATCCGTGAGATACGGGATAAGGCTAGGTAGGGAGACGATGAGTAAATGTTCTATATTGTGTAATCCTCTTGAAAAGTGCGCGCTGCGTCGCGTCGCGTCGCTTACCGGTGTGAATTGACCCCGCTAAAGAAAATTGTCGCCGCAGTTCAGAGCAAAAACTATTTATTAGCCGATTAACCACGCACGATCTATGATGGATTAAACATGTTTTAATGTTGTCAGGTTGGATAATTGTCTAAATAGTTCAAGTTCCTACGTTACCTGCCCAGTTAAATCAAGATACACATTCTAAAGGGATTAATATCCTATGCCGTTTCTTTGTATTATATTTCCTGGTTTTCACAAAATTTCACCCATAACATTTATTCACAAATTTATCGGATTTAAGAGAAGAAATTTAATTTATATAGAATACCAGAGATTTCATGAAAGCATGACCATTTTCTTGTCGATGTGTTACCTCTTGTCAGAGATGATCGAGAGTCGATTGACGATAGAGCGACCTCACCCAGAAATTCAACAAGAGCTTTCCCAACGCGAAACAAAAGAACATTCTATGGTACTCACCAGCCACTCCCAATTTCCAGGATCGACGGCGAGGACGTCCGGCTGATGCTGTGGGACACGGCGGGGCAGGAGGAGTTCGACGCCATCACGAAGGCCTACTACCGCGGCGCGCATGCGTGCGTGCTCGCTTTCTCCACCACAGACCGCGACTCGTTCCTCGCGCTGCACTCCTGGAAACTAAAGGTAACTACCGATGAACTTTTATTTGTATAGCTCGTTTTTTAACGTTGCTTTATTGATTCCAACGTGTTTTGCGGCCAGTAAACAGCATATTCTTTGCTACTTAGCATATGTTTAAATGTTAGAACCGCAGACTGTAACCTTGTTGCAAACGTATGTTTTGCGGTTCACTGCTCTAAAGTTGTAAGGAAAAATCATTTTATGGGCTGCCAAACAAGTTAGTATCGATAACTCAACGCTAAATAAACGAACTTTAATAGATTTGCTCTTTTTCTTCTTCTTTCGTATCGGCAAGAAACACGAGCTAAATCTTGCTTGCCCAGAAAGCAGCTGCCTAGTGGCTCTCTGGTTGCTATCGAGCAAGTCCTCACGTGAACAGGTGGTCGGACACGCGAGACAGTTGGTGAGATGCGCCATGGTTTGCAATGGTTCTCCACATTCACAGCTGGCGTCTGCTCTACTAGAGTACCCCCATTGGCACAGACTTGCTCTGTACTTAAGTTATAACCAGCAATCGAATAGATCGCCGATGGAGTAAGCTCATCCAACCTAGATGACTGAAAGAAACCATCACCAACATATGGACGGAACTTTGGCACAGCCCGTTGCACTGCTAATGAGATCGATCTAATACCACAACAAAATAAATGAATTTGTTGATATTACCGTGCGGAATGTAAGCCTTATATTAAGGGAAGGTTCTAAGTACACGTGCACTCACTTCAAAACTAAAAATAAATAAATAAGTATTTAATTGATGTACTTATTCAAAGTACCATCATCTCATCAGTTATCCGACAACAATGACGCATACCCGACCGACAGTTTATTATGGAACTACAGATAAAAGGTCGCACAGTGCACAGTTAAGTTATTTATCTAAACTCCCGACAGTTATTAAACTGATCAGCTATCTCACAATAGTCTTTAAATAAACAGAGTATAGTTGTGTCGCGTCCCTTCTGCTGCTTGCATTTCGTGTCTTCACAAACATGTCTCTAAACGCGTGTGCAGTTATTTCGGCCGCAATTTTAATTAGTAATTTTGTCGACGTAAGTAGCTCGACTGCGGAAACCAAATGCGTCGATTACTACCAAACAGGGAACGACTTTAATCTAAATACTTTGGTCGCTAACAAATGGTATGTGGTGTATACCTGGCCACCAAATTCGAGGCAAAGAAACACTTGTGAGAAGATCGACTTCAAGAAGCTCAACCAGCAGGAGATCGGTAATACCTTCAAAGATTGTTCTGACATTATTTCCGACGGAGCAGTGATACAAGCCACGTACAGAAACAACGTTGGAAAGTTGACGAGCGTCACATACTACGGCGAAGAAGAAGTGAAACATCTATTCAGATCGTGCGACCGAATCGCCAAGTATATTTTCATTGAAATCAATTCCAACTACGTGATGGGGATCAACTGCTCTTCGGGTGGAAGGGGGATTCTGTTGACTAAGAATTTGCCGACTAAAGAGCAAGTTGACACCGTTGTGAATGATATTGAAATCATGAGAGGAAGAGACGGGAGTCCGGATTGCGTGTTACTTCAAAATACTGCTTAATATTTATTTTGTACCTGATATATTAGAGTAGTTTTGTAAGAATTTGGTGTTTTATTCTTGTTCCTATTATATTATTAGATATTCACATAAAAAAAGGTAATTTTCTTCATATTTAAATTCTCAACTTTTATTCATTCAATAAAGATATTAAAATGATATTTTGTCTACTTTTCAGGTAGAGAACGAATGCGGAGAGATTCCCACAATAATAGTTCAAAATAAAATAGACCTCATGGATCAGTGCGTCGTTGGACCGTAAGTACCTACTTACTTATATAAAATACCGGGTGTAAAAAAACTGACTTCACTTATTGAAAATACCCATGAAACTAAACATTTTTTCCCAAGGAACATCAAACCGTTTTTTTTAATGTGCTTCTCTCCCATACAAAAAGATTCAATAGGCGGACACCCTTCGTATGAGGCCCATTTGATTTCAACATTATAATAGTATGTTCCATAAAAATAGTTGTTCAGTATTTTCATGGGTAAGTTCATCACCCTAAAGATTCGTAAGCTAATATTTTGACACCCAGTATAAAGCTTGTATTGATGGTAGTGATCTTCGAAGTGAAAGTCAGGAAATAATGACGAGCCTTGGGCATAATTTGGCAGGTAGAGCAATTTAAACTGGAAAGTTGTAGATCAGGGCAAGTGTTGACGTGATTATGTTAGAGCATCATAAATCAAGATATGTTTTGGGCATCAACATGTTACCTGCGGGTATGCATTTGTCTGCTATTGCTATCTCGCCTCGATTAGTAATAAAATTCATATGTAAAGGCGTGATTCCATAGTTGTGTATTAATCGAACTATCATGGAGTTTTAACGAAATAAATGGTGTAAGGGACAGCGTACCAGAAACTGATAGGGGTTTCTCAGTCAACGAAACTGAACAACTTTTACCAGGAAATTCTTTTAGGAAATGAAAAAAAACATATTGCTTTTCCAACAAAATGTCAGATGGGAAAGTATTTTTTTGTTCCGTTTCTCTTTTCCATACAAAATGTTCATCTCGATCAGACAATTAGTATGGAAAAGACAATCTTTTATATTTTTCTAAAAAAAAAACCTGCTGATAGTTATTAGTTTCGTTGACTGAGCAACCCCTATCAGTTTGCGGCACGTTGTCCCTTACACCTCGTACGCTGTACCACACCCAGTATGCATATATTGCACATGCATGTATAATTCAAACTTCTTTACCTCTTCTTTCAGAGACGAAGCGGAACTAGTAGCTCGCGCGCTCGGCTGCCGGCTGATGCGCGCTTCTGTCAAGGAGGACGTGAACGTAGGCGCAGTGTTCCGAGCACTCGCCGCGCGCTGCCTGGCGGACATGCGCAGAGAAGAAGCCGCCGACAGCCCGCTCGCTATACACGCGCCCGTCATAGGTATGTAGCGCACATAGATGGCGCCACATCAAGATACAACAGTCCTGAAACGCAGTATTGAAGTTTGCACGGCGATCTGCATAAATACCAGTTCCAAACTTATCCTGTCAGACTTCGGTCTCCTAACCAGGTGTCACAACACCTGAACGGGCGGGTAGCTACCCTTATCCCATCCGTCATCACTCGGCAACCTGGCCACTCAAAGGAAACCTATATACAGCAGTCTATACCTACATGAGGTCGAGGCTGTAGCGTTTCTGTAAACGTGGGAGCATAGTAAGCTCCACAAGGAATTACCTGGTCAACTTGCAACTATCCGCGCACCACTGGGTTAGGCTCATTTGTATACAGAAGTCAACTTATAAGATGAAACCGTAACGAAAGTAAGGATTTAATTCTACCCACCAGTCTATATTATTTACCCGCGAAACACAGAATTCTGTTACTTACGCGACCCGAAGTGGATCTTGCTTGTCCGCCAACATAGAATTATTCTCTATGTTGAATTTTACTATACGGGAAGAGACTTGAGTCGAGACGGGAGGGAGAGATTCTGTGACTTGTAGAAAAACAACCAAAAATAAAACGCACCTTACTTTCCAGGCAACTTCGCAAACCACAACAGCAACGGCACGATCCTACTCCGGCCGACCAAGCACCGGCCAGGCGGCAAGAAGAAGAATGTGCTTAGGAACGCGTGCAGAATACTCTGAGGTCCCCGCCAGCTTTTGCAATTACTTGTGTTTTATGATACGCAATTTCAAGCCGTGACTCCAGCTTTCAAATATTACACAAAACATGGCCCTGCGGGGCAGAGGGGAACAGAAATGTTAGAGAAACCCTTCCTTTCTGCCCCGCAGAGCTATGTTTTGTGTAATGTTTGAGTACAGGAGTCACACCTTTACATAAACCTACAATTTACTTTGATATTTGTCAAACCGTAAGCTATGTACGTCAAATCGTGGCTTTTAAATTGTAGTTTTATGAAACGTGCCTCTGGTGGAAATAGGTACAGAGAATAATAGCTCTGAGTGACAGATGCATTTTTTATGGGTTTTGGCATTTTCTTTTGTTTTCCCTCGGAATGGCATCTGTCGCAACTACCATCTTCCAGTTATTCGAGTATAGTAGCCCAAAACTCAACCCGCTTTCCATTCCATGGGGGCTTTTCAACGTTTACAATAAAGGTTGGTCTTTGTTGTCCATTGAAGTAGAGTTTGCCAAGTTAGCAAAGAATGTTTGCTATAAACTTTTTGCTTTCGAGAAGTGGAATAACCATTATTGATAGTGTTGTTTAATGGCATTCCATTTAAGTTTAACTTTATTGTATGTGGATTGGAGAGTAAACGAACAAATCAATATTTGTAACCTTTTCAAATAAAACGTATGGCCTTTTTTTCTATTGAATTTGAGAATCGAGACTAACGTGATTTGCGGCTAGTAAATTGCTTTTTCTTTGCATCTTGGCAGAGGTTCAAATTTCGAAACAGCAGATTGTAACTTTGTCACAAACATAATGTTTGATGTCTCTTAAATTTGAATGTCTTTCAAGTTGTAAAGGAAAAGTATTTTATGGGACGCAAAACAAGTTGGTGTCCATTTGCAAATTTCATTGAAAAGTCCCATAGTTGTTACGTGTACATATGTAAGTAATTATTTTGCAATGTGCAATAAATTTTAGAAAGTATTCTTAACAATTATTTTTAATTTACATCTAATTTAATATGTAACAAAAGATACTGTACGTAAGGAATTAAACTAAATTTGTTTTAAAATGAAAATGAATCTTAGTCATTTTTGTAAGTGCAAAATTACAAATTGTAAATATTTTGTATTTACTTTTAAACATTCATTTTATGGAAAATTAATAAATTATTTTTACATACGACAGCATTTTATTGAAATAAATTAAACTATGGAAATTTACTCTTGTAAAAGGTATTCAGAGTTCAGTGTCAGGGCGTTTGTGCACTCATCCGTATTAGATCCGAATCCAATTCGTATCAGGAAAAAATCCATACGAAACGTATACCGGGTGTAAGGGACAGCGTCCCGCAAACTTATATTGGTTGCATAGTCAACGAAACTGAACTACTATAACCAGGAATTTCTTTCAAGAGATGAAAAAATAAATGAATTTCCCATACAAAATGACCACCTCAATCAGACAATTTGTAAAACCTTTTTTTTTTCACTTCCTGAAAATAATACCTGCTGATAGTTGTTCAGTTCCGTTGACTGAGCAACCCCTATCAGTTTACGGGACACTGTCCCGTGAGTGCACAAACACCCCAAGGGCAATCATAAAATAATAGACTGTGTAAATGATTAGCATAATTTATATTAAATTAAAACGACGCCATAGTAACATCATACGAATTACGTAATACATGCGGAGCTCCAATCAACACGTTACAGAGTGCTCACTCTAAACCTTAGTACAAAATACTAGCAAACTCCTACAGACCAACTGAACGAATACAATATAAAACTTTATCGTCTGAAAACATACGGGGTGTAAGGGACCTAGTACCGAAAACTGATGGGGGTTGCTCAGATCAGTCAAGGAAACTGAACTTATCATTTATAATTTATTGGTGAAAGTTGTTCAGTGTCGTTGACTGAGCAACCCCTATCAGTTTTCGGTACGCTGTCCCGGTATAAAACACAAATCATAAGTTAGTCTAAATAACAGACAAATTACTGAGATTTGATAGGCCGACTACAGATTTTTATCTCGCGACTAGAGATCAGCCATACTTACGTGTATAATGTACCTACACGCACATTGCCTTGGTGTGCATGAGTTCGGCACAGTAAACCTGTAGTTACGCACACAAGGGCGCCAGTCTGTGCGCACAACCACAAGTATGGCCGACCAGCAGTCGTGAGATGAACTCTTCTTCTTTTCCATGCAGATGATCTGCCAAAAGCTTTATTTACGATTTTTTTCTCGCATATAGTAAAAATTTATTTAAAAAAACTTAGCAATCATATTAGTCGCGAATTTAAATTAAATATTCTTTGCTAAAGACAAATCACCTTAAAAAATATAAAAAAATCGTGACACATTTACTTTTAGCATTTATGTCAAATTAAATTATCCAAATTATTAATTACACTAAAGATAACTGTACTAAATTATTTTGTTTCTTATTGATGACACAAATAATAAAAACAAGTTATACAAAGTAATATTTTAATACAAATCTCTTTAAAGTACGTATTTTTTCTTTTTTAATCTTAAGTAGGTGTATGTAATCATCACACCCACATAAATTATTTATTTTCCAAATATATTTTAGTAGAAACTTTTTAAGTAAGCCAAAACTATAATTAATAACTTTGTTATATAAAAAAAACATAGTTTTTCATCAAACTCGTACAAAATTTCAAATTCCTAGTTCACTATCTATTACCCAAACTATTTGCCTCACTCACCATTGATATTTTCATCTTTTGGCGTCTATTCAAATTGCAATATATAAATAAATATCATTGCACCATTATTGTAGGCATATATTACAATGAACATTTATCAAATTAGATAATTTTCTGACAATAATTTCCTATTAAATACCCCAGCCAGGAATTAAAAATATTATAACTATAACTGTCATAGAAAAATCCTTCTTAATCTTCCATGCTGGACTGGGAGCGAGAGAAAAACATAGAATGTGCCAGCTGCATTTCCTCCTGGGCAAGCTGTAAAAACCAGCTAAGGGTTCCGAGGGTTTTAGTATATAACAATTTAGGCGATAGGCTGACAACCTATCACTATGGCAATATACCTACAAATCGAACATAAATAACCCTCAAAACTTTGTCAGACGTGACGGGACGACCTTTGTTTAGGTCGTTTACGCTCTGCCTACCCCATTAGGGATAAAGGCGTGATTATGTGTGTGTGTGTGTGTGTGTGTGTGTGTGTGTGTGTGTCATAGAAAAGCGCTTATAGGAAATGCATAAGGCCCTCTATTATTCTGTCTCATTTTTTCTCTATGCCAGGTATGTTTAATACCCGGCAGAGGTATACTTTTCAATCTTAAGTTTGTTTACTTTACTTTTTTCTTAGGGCGAGTAAATCGTTAATAAATTATATCGATAGAGATTGCTCCCTTCTTTCATGAGCTTGCATTCCATATTTTCATTCTAAGGCCAGAAGCTACCAGTAAGCACTCAGTCGACATTAAAAAACTTGCCTTAAAACTTGACACGAACTGCGCTTTGTATAATTTATTAAATGAAATACAGTAATTTTATGTCACGACTGCCGCTTGCCATTCTTGTGGTTGTGCGTTTAAAAAACGCGCCCTAGCATGCGTAACTCTAGGCCTACCGAGCTTACACACACTAAGGCAATGTACTGGTAGGTACATTTACACACACAAGTATAACTAATAATAATTATACTCTTCCATGCTGGACTGGGAGTGATAGAAAAACATAGAATGTGCCAGCTGCATCTCCTCCCTGGCATACTGTAAAAACCAGTGGATCCGACGGATTCAGTGTATTGCAATTTAGGCGAAGGGCTGACAACCTGTCACTATAGCGATATAGGTAATCAATCACCTATAATAACCCTCAAAACTTGTCAGACGTGGCGGAGCGACCATTGTTTAAGTCGTATTTTGCTCTGCCTACCCCATTAAGGATAAAGGCGTGATTTTATGAATGAAATTTTATGTAGTATAGCTAAGCTGCTGTCGTGAAATAAAACGTCTGTACACATTTTTTTTTCAATGGCATGACAAAAGACAAACGCGGTCCGCTCCTCGTTATTGTAACGTGGACCTGCCAAAGCCTCTAATACCTACGAAAATATAAAAAAATAAGTACCTTCCCAAATAGTTTACCAAATAGCTAAATTCTAAACAGTGAATGTACGAGATCTAAGCGTAAATAAATGAAATAAAAATAAACATATTGACAAATAAAAAGTTATGAACTATAGTAAATACAATAAGTCTCATTGAATGAGAGAAACGCTTTTTATAATAGCAGATATCACAATACCAACTTATGATATTCCTTAAAAATAGAAACTTGCCTCAAAGTGACACTGGTAAACAATTTATCAAATTAAATAAATCTTTCAGGAGACAGCATACAGTTCATTAGCAGATAGATATCAGAGCAGGTATTTAAAAACGAGACGCAAAATGTATTAAAGAAACTATAAGGAGTGTAAGGGACAGCGTCCCGCAAACTGATAGGGGTTGCTCAGTCAACGACACTGAACAACTTCCACCAGGGAATTCTTTCAGGTAGTGAAAAAAAGGCTTTTCCACGTTATACGTTTTATTTTCCTTCCATGCTGGACTGGGAGAGATAGAAAAACATAGAATGTTCCAGCTGCCCTTCCTCCCGGGCATGCTGTAGAAGTCAGCAAAAGGGACTCGAGGGTTACAGTGTATTGTAATTTAGGCGATGGGCTCTAAAATTGCCCTCAATTTTTGTCAGACCAAAGTGGACATTTTGTATGGAAAAGCCGAATTTTATTATCAATTCCTGAAAGAATTTCTCGGTGGAAGTTGTTCAGTGTCGTTGACTGAGCAACCCCTATCAGTTTGTGGGACGCTTTCCGTAATCCGTTAAGCCCTGGATAAGTTTTACATAGAATGGGAATTCACAGCCCTATTAAGTGGTCTCAATCAATCAATCTTTTTAGGTTATAGCGTTTCCATCTATGATTTCGCCAGTATCAAGTTGTTATTAAATAGACTCTGCTTGTTGACAAAAAAAAGAAGTGATCTCAGTCCTAGACAAATAAAGATCATCACTTCAGTAGAACCATCTATATTTTAATGACGTATTATCTTTTTTCGAATATCTGCTCCAATATATCTCACACCTTACACTCCAACGTATAAAACTTACAATTAATTACCTTAAAGCGCGTTCTCACTGAGAACATTCGCGTTCGACTAGCATGCGTGCGCGTAGATTATCTAATAATACGGATTCCTTGTAGTACAGCTTAATTAAATCTTCAAACTTAAGAGAATTGATAAAACTATTAATGAAAGGACTCCAAATGTCACGAAACATGTCGTGAAGTACGCGACTTATGTTCCGAAGTGAGTGCCCGTTATTAAAATTTTATTTAAATTAATCTTGACAAAAATTGTTGCCGTCCCTTTCTAATTATTATCTGATGATAGAAAATGACAGGTAAAGATTTTAGTCCAGATTAAGGGCCGTATTTGGAATCAGCTCTCATAAGTGACAACAAGTATGAGTTCGTATCAGAAATGTCATTACAGTACAAACTGACCTGTCAAATCCGTACTTAATATTGCTCTCAAGTTTGATATCGCTTCATAAATACGACCCTTAGAGCCGTATTTGTAATCAGGTCTTATGAGTGACAGCGAGTTTGAGTTCGTATCACAAATGTCATTTCAGTACAAACTGGCCTGTCAAATCCATACTCAATATTGCTCTCAAATTTGATGTCGCTTCATAAATACGAGCCTTAGTGAATTTGAGCGCATACGAATTGTCATGAGTATTTGACGTCTATATAATAATCTATGCGCGCGCATACTGGCATGCGAATGCTCGCAGTGAGGAAGTTTAACTTCGCAAAATGTCCCTTCCTTATAATGGCCCTTTCGCATAATGTCCCATTACGTCCGTAGAGATAAAAATACAAGAATAAGGGCGTTTGTGTACTCGTCCATATTCTTATCGGATTTGGCCTTCCTAGCTTGTACACATACATGTTCCATACGTTTTTTTTATACGTATTGGATACGAACGAATCTAAAATGAATGAGACAATTTCCCTAAGTGCTAGGTATATTATAAAAATAAAATATTAAGGAGTTCAAGCCTCTGGCGAACTAGATAGGTTTTTTAAAGTGCAAGAAATTATTTCTAAGTCTTTTTGGTAGGCCAAACAGGCCGCACTATTTGATTTACTCTGTCCGACTCTAAAAGGGCCTAGAGTAGGTCAGAGTAAATCAAAGAGTGAGAGATTCAGGTGAATCTATCTACGGGACAATCTGCGAAAGGGATATTTTGCTAAACAGAAATTTTGCGAATGGGACATTAAGAGAAAAGTACATTTTGTGAAGTTACCTAAAAAAAGCATGGTGTTTAAAACTTTGCCTTTGTTGCAAGGGCTTACAGCTCGCGACAATGCTACACATTAAGAACTGATGGAATAGACATAATAAGCTAAAAATACAGGTTGTTAAAAAAATTGCTGGACAAATTTTATAGTGTGACATGAAACTGAACTTTTCCCAAGTAATATAATATACTTCATTTATTTAGCGATGAGTTATCAATACCAACGTGTTTTGCGGCCCATGAAAAGCTTTTTCCATTGCAACTTAGCAGTGGTTCAAACGACGGAACCGCAGACAATACCCTTGTTACAAACATGTGTTTTGCGGTTGATTCTCTTTGAAGTTGTAAAGAAAAAGCAGTTTATGGGCAGCAAAACGTTTGTATCGATAACTTAATGCTAAATAAATTAAGTTTAGGTCAAAAATATGAATAGAAAAATGGCCCTGCCATACAAATGGTGTCAGAATTTGGCCAGCAATTTTTGTTTACCCCCTGTATTAAATATACACACTTATCACCTGCCAAAGCTTATGACCACTCCGCGGATCGAGAGGTGAATGATTACATGACTGACTGGATTCAATAAGGATAAGGCTTATGAGGTGAAGTATTATATTTTTACTAACCGATGACGGTAATTTTTGCGGCACTAGACCTTAACTAATTTTAAAATAGCGCTGTCACTTTTTAACTTTGATATAAGAACAAGATAGCAAATAAACACATGACTTTGACATTCCTAAACTGACGTAATACGGAATGAGCATAGAGCATGTTCTCTAATTTTACGTCATAATAGGCAATCTTACGTCAGATTAGAAATGTCAAAGTCAAGTGTTTATTTGCTACCTGGTTATTATGTAAGTTAATATAGTAACAGCAATATCTTAAAATTTGTTAAGAAATTGTCAGAATTGTCAACATTATTTTTCCAAATACCGGTATTGAAATAATCGTTTATACCGTCTATAAATTTTACAGTAATGTTGTAAGGTATTAGATTCTTACAAAATAATGTATTTATGTAAGAATATCATGAAAATGTTAAAATGGACGGTGTTATAATTTAGAAGTTTTAAATTTAGAAGCACCTAATGCATATCCGATCCCTTTTCATTATTAAATATTAGAAAATGTCAGTAGTAATTATAGTTTGTTATTTTTACTCATATTTCTTTACCTAAAATGTTAACTGTTATGTGAGTGGTAGTGTATTGTGCTACATACAATAAATGCAACCTTTTTTATTTAGTCTGTGTGAGGTAGTCGGTGTTCAGTGCGACGCGGTACTCAATGCACGTGATAGGGGGCGCTGTAGTACAAGGTGCTGTCAAATCAGTGCTGACAATTCTTGCCGCACCATTTTTTAGATAGCAAATAAACAAATCAACAGAGCTTATATGCTTGCTTAGTGTGAATAATTGTATTAATTAAATTCTTTATTGTTTTAAAAATTAAACATAAAAGTTAACTTAAAAATTAAAACAATAGGCGAGCTTATCTCTAGAAGAGATCTGTATTCTGGGTTATAAAATGAAGAATTACCTAAAATTCTCGCGAAACAAAATATTCATGAAAATGTTTGTATTTCAGGCACAATTAATTTAAAAACGATGGCGCCTCTCCTCCGCCTCGTGCCACTGTTTGCCCTTTAAGGAATGGTGCGGTCAGAATTGCCGCCAGTGTTTTAACAAAGTCTCAATACGACAGCGTTAGGCCCCGTTTTTACCACGTTCATTTAAAGTTCTTACTATATTCAGCCTCTTCTCTATCTAATCATTTCGGGAACATTCTCCTAAAACAAACATGTGAACTCAATTAATGAGATAAAAAAACATTGATGGACAATCTTTTTAGTTATATCTTAGATAGTATGTGTTCGTGAGTAGTATAAACTTGCAATAGTTTTTTTTTACTATCAGTCTTAATGAGAAGTGTGAAAAGGAAGAAAGTCTGTCACAGTAGAGCTTGTGGGTAAACAAATACACTAGTTTTTGTTTCATTCCAAAATCCTCAGTAGTTATGATTTTACAGCCAATATCATCAAACTATAAGTTTCGATCCCTTTCAAAATAACAATCTAATCATCAAACTCTCGATCCGGCTAAATGAAAGGAAGCTAAAGTATCTCTAAATAGGTATTTAAATAAAGGTTAACAATCTTGTTATGTCTTTTTATTTAAAAACACGTTTCTAAAATAAATTACAAACAGGGTGTTAATTAAATTGCGTGACATAGCTTAGGGGTTGTTTCAGTAACATAAAAGGAGTTAATAAAAAAAAATATATAACATCCAACTCCAACAATACAAAAAAAAACAATAGTCTGTATTTATTGTGATTCCAAGAGCTGTCTCTGGTCGCCGCGCTATAACCGATCCCGCGCAAGTCACCGTCACTGGTCAATAGCAACTAGCACGTCGTGCGGGATTGATTATAGCGCAGCGGCCAGGCGCAGCTCTGGCAATCATTATTGCTGACTATTGTTTTTTTATTTATTTTTTAAGTTGGATACTTTCTTATATTTTTTTATGGGCTCCTTTTAAGTAACTGAAACACCCCCTAAGTTATAACTTATAGCACGCAATTAAATTAACAACAACATTTTTTTCAAAAACTTATTTTAGACACATGTTTTTCGATTAAAAAACGTATAAGGACTGTTTACTTTTATTTAATGCCTACTTGGATAGAAGTGCTCAACGGATAATCAAATCTTGCAGTCGCTCCTCTACTCACGAGCAGGTTGTGACGTTAAGCTTAGCGAAGTACTCCAGCAGGCCCTGGAGGCGTTTCTTCACGCGCTTCTGGTCGTCCAGGGTGCAGCCCAGGATCGCAGACTCGAAGTTCTTGTCCGTACCTGGTGGGATAATCACATACATATACAACAAGTAACATAAAGGGTATATGCATCGTTAAATGTTTGAATCTTTTCATGAAACCGATAAAATTTCCCTAAGAAGCATAGGTTGAAATACGAAAAAAAAATTACAGCCTGATGCATTTTGTATAGAAGGACATAAAAGTACTTTATTGCACGTGCGAAAACAAATCATACAACAAAACAGATAACAACAAAAGACAAGTACAACATAGGCAGCCTTATTGCTAAGGTAGCAATTTATTCCAGGCAACCTTTGGTTGAAATAAAAATGCGTAGCGATAAACGGGATGGTGCAAACCTGGTCAAATATGTATCCTAAAAACATAACATATAATAATACATTAACTAAGTACAAGCTACTATATAGATATATATAATAAACTAATGGAAGATAGGCTTGGACGAATAATCCTCTGGACGCGTCACCAAACAAAAATGTATGAGAACTCGTTCAACCAAAACTAGGGGGGAGGGAGGTATGACAGATAATACCCGAACAGATTTAAAAACTACGCGCTTCCTAACATATTTGTTTATTTTTGACACTTTTTAAATATTCGGGTTGTATGTCTTTTTTGATCGTGTCATAGATAGTGTTGTACTCTGGTCGATAATCGATAAAGAATGAATGTTGAGTGAATGATGTTTCCTGAATCATAGAAATATGAACACGTGTTTTTATTAAATTATTTTTGAAATAAAAGTAAAGTAAAATTTTCAAATCGATCACTATTCATTGAATTTATACCATTATCGATCTATACACTAAGAAATCTTTAGAGGGGTCTTGTCTGTACTTTGAATATTTTCATGGAAACATTATAGCAATAGGCATTATAGCGATACCACCAACGCCTATATAATAAATTTTAAATATTTATCTGTCTATCTGTCTGTATCAACATGACACCAAAACTACTGAATCGATTTCGATGGGAGTCTTTTTATTCAACTAAGTGACATTTGACTCAACAAAGGATACATATATCATACTGCCTTATTTAGGGGGTTGGCAGTTAATTGAAATTTGGTTGTATTTCAACCGATTTTGATGCATCTTTTTTTTCATCTAAATATTTTGTAGACTCAAACATAGATTTCATCACGCTACACGTAGCTTAAGTTACGACTTGGGGAAATGAATAAATTGTATTTTGGGTTTTGACTTGGAACTAAATACACATATCTATTAAGCTACGTGGCTTCGATTTAAAAAATGTACCTATTCGTTTACATACTATAATAATTAGTCCTCCCACCGATTTTCGGTGATGGCGGCCAATCTCCCAGGGATCGGCCAACTGCACAGGATCCGTTTTTTAGTGCCTAAGTGTTTGCACTACACACAGGTGCACTCTCTGTTCCTTCAATCTCTTATTCTGATGGGACAGATTGACTGACACGACCAGAGATAAATCAGGCACAGGACCATCTATCTACATGCCCATCCGACAGCATGGATCATCTTACTTTTCGGACAATCAGGTGATCAGCAATGCAATATCATAACCAAACTAACAACAATGCAAAGTCATTGTCCCTCGCCGGAAATCGAACCCGGGACCTCTGGGTCGAGAGCCCATGGCTCAGACTGCTAGACCA
The DNA here is from genome assembly GCA_949820665.1 of Scrobipalpa costella. Taxonomy (NCBI): domain Eukaryota; kingdom Metazoa; phylum Arthropoda; class Insecta; order Lepidoptera; family Gelechiidae; genus Scrobipalpa; species Scrobipalpa costella. The sequence continues at coordinate 13,668,469 of OX463312.1, forward strand.
CAGAGGCAGGAGCTTTTTAAACAAAGAACAGCATAACCAACATTGTTAATGACTACCACGCGTACTAAGAAGTAGGCATAATTAGTTGTAAATGAAAATAAAAAGTCACGCAACCACAGATGAAGCTTATACCAGTCACAAAATATTAGCGTTGTCCGTTCAAATGTTTATGTTTTTCTTAGACCTACGACATGCCGGCGACGATACAGTAAATAATTCCTATCGATATCGTTCATCGATTGTGTCACGTCTCTAGATTAACAAAAATGAATGAACGAATGGAAAAAATACAATTATAATCCGACTCATTAGAGAATGACAACATACTGGTTTACATGCATTCAGAACCCTGGATGTTTTATTGGGTCGTATTATTCACTCCTGTCACCGCGCATTTTTTCATTTTAGAAGAAAATAACAAGAAATATTGATCTAAAATACAATTGCATATGAAAAAAAATATTGCTGATTCGATTACTATAAGTTTTGCTAAACAAAACAGCATATTTCACCATTTTCAAAGGTATTTTTCCTCCTCGAAATTTGAAGTCACACTGACGTTGGTAGTTTGTTTACTGTGTCCAAATTTCACACTATCGGTCTAGAGGGGTAAGGAGTAAAATGTCATAATTGCACGTCCAGAGGTTGTTTCGTCCAAGAAGATAGGATAATGCAAACTACAATCAGAACTAGATGAAGGAAATGACAACAACAGTACCTACAACACAGGATAAAAATGAAGGAAACTAAAGATCAGATAGTAATTATTTGTTCCAAGTAATGATTTTAAACACGGCTTTTAAAAGTCTCAAGAGACGGTGCACGTCGAATGTCCTCTGGCAACGCATTATACAGCTTTATCGCTCACACTGTGAAAGACTTTGCGTAGAAGGCTTGGTTGCCACTAAATAACATAAAAAAATAAGTCGATAGATATTTAAAAAATAATACCAGTAGAGGGGTCAGGTTGGGAAGTGCACGCGTTCATATAGGTCTGGCAGCGAGTGTGGGCCATCACCGCGTCGTCATGTACGGACATCACTAGCTGGTCGATGTACAAGTTCACCTGCGGACAAAACAGTGCCGTTAATATCGCGTGTTATCATGAGGGAGAGGAGAGGCCTTTGCCCAGCATTGGGACACATAACGGCTACATAAGAAGATAAGATAAGATCATGAGGGCAATTGCCGCCGTGGTCTAGTGGAGGTACTTGGTTCGATTCACAAAGTTGATACATACATATATACATATAGTCACACCTTTATCCCTAATGGGGTAGGCAGAGCGTAAACGACCTAAAACAACGGTATTTAAGAAAGATTTGTAGATATATTGCTTTAGTGGCAGGTTGTCAGCCCATCGCTTAAATTACAATATACTGAAACCCTCGGATCCCTTAGCTGGTTTCTACAGCATGCCCGGGAGGAAATGCAGCTGGCACATTCTATGTTTTTTTCTCGCTCCCAGGCCAGCATAGAAGAAAAGTTGATGTTTGTCAATTTATCAGTTTGTGAGGTTTTCTGAATCATATGATTGTCCGAAAAGAAAAAAAAGGATTCCGTGCTTCGGAGGGCACGTAACGGTCGGTACCGGTCGGTACCGGTCGCTGTCTTTGATAGTCGTTACTCAAACCATGTCAGAGGCCTAATGGCTATGCTACTAGACGGTTTGAAAACTCTGACACCAGGGTTCATCGGATCTTTTGACTCAAGAATCCACTCGCTAAGAAGATGTGGGCTTTTCGGGGTTCCAAATTACACGACGTTTTTTTATACGGGGTGCAAGGGAAAGTATTACCTGGTGAAAGTTGTTCAGTGCCGTTGACTGAGAAACCCCTATCAGTTTGTGGGAGTTTGTGCCTTACACCCGGTAAATACAACATACATACATACATAAATCACGCCTTTATTCCTTACGGGGTAGGCAGAGCGTTTAACGCCTCGTAAAAAGCGCTTTCGCCACGTCTGACAAAAATTTAGGGTAATTTTAGATTGTAATATGTATTGCTATAGTGACAGGTAAATACAACTATCTACAATTTTCTATAAAGACAGAACAGATAGGAAGAGCAATGATTTTAGTTGAGATTTAAGAAAGTCTTATGACATGATATGAGATTAAAGATTTGATTAAAAAAAAGAAACAAAAAGAAATTATTACATTTTGAAAATCTGCTTCCATGCTGGACTGGGAGCGATAGAAAAACATACAATGTGCCATGTGCATCTCCTCCCAGGCATGCTGTAAAAATACAGCTAAGGGATTCGAGGGTTATTTGGGAGAGTATATTGTAATTTAGGCGATGGGCTGAAAACTTGTCACTACATCAATATACAAATATATCTTAAACATCTCTCAAAACTTGTCAGACGTGGCGGAACGACCCCTGTTTGGGTCTTTGACGCTCTGCCTACCCCTTTATGGATACATGTGTGATAGTATGCATGTATGTATCAAAATCTTCTATCAAATATTAGGCCCGAGGAAAAATTGAGTCATTGTACATTATTAGTTAGTTTTACACATACATGCAAAACATTATTCATTGTGGCAAAGCGTGGCGTTGACACCTTCGCAAATTTGTAAACGCTGGATTACTGTTCGTGTCTTTTAAATATTTATTAGTTCACAGAAAGGAAAGGTGCCAAATTATTTTTGAACTCATTGTAACATAAACGAAATGATATGAATAGTGAATATGAGTCATGCTGAGAAAACAATATGAGTACGAAATCTTCAGTAACATTGCAAACTCAAGTCCTCAGCCGCGAAAAAACTTATACATACATACATACATACTATCACGCCTGTATCCGTAATAAGGTAGGCAGAGCGTGAACAAACCAAAAAAAGGTCGTTCCGCCACGTCTGACAAGTTTTGAGGGTTGTTTAAGATAGAACTGGATATTGCTGTAGTGACAGGTTGTCAGCCCATCGCCTAAATTACAATATACCCTCGAATCCCTTAGCTGGTTTTTACAGCATGCCAGGGAGGAGATGCAGCTGGCACATTCTACGTTCTTCTGTCGCTCCCAGTCCAGCATGGAAGCTAAAAAATCTTATTGTTTCATATAATACATTCAAGTAATCATAATTATAAATAGATAGTTTTGCTTTCAATAGAGGAATCCTACTGAATTTGAGCCCAATACAATAGAAACATACTGTAGTATTATGGACCACGAAGATTGAACCGAAATTGATGGGTTGCACTTACATACATACAGACATATAATTACGCATTTATCCCTAATGGGGTAGGCAGAAAATAAACGACCTAAACAAAGGTCATTCCGCAACGTCTGACAAAGTTTTGAGGGTTATTTTAATGATTTTTGCTGTAGTTAGTAGTTTTAATATACTGAAACCATCGGATCCTTTAGCTGGTTTTTAAAGCATGCTCGGAAGGAAACGCAGGTGGCACACTCTCGGCGTGGAAGGTTGCACTTTCTGGTCTCAAAAATGTATAAGCTGTATTTAAATGTTGATGTACTATGATGTATTTAAATTTATTTTGTTTGCGATTGTATGCAATGAATACTCGTAATAAGATTTACATAAAGCAACCAACCAATCTCCTCTAGACAGTAGTAAATGTCTGTAGAATTTAAATAGGATTTATTAGACAACGTATTTTATTTATAGAGGTCAAGTCGATTTATTATTGTGAATGTTGGTTTTAGTTATTTATTATATATACCGAATCAATACGAAATGCTGAAAATTTCTTCCATGCTGGCCTGGGAGCGAGAGAAAAACATAGAATGTGCCAGATGCATTTCCTCCCGTGCATGCTGTATAAACCAGCTAAGGGATTGTAATTTAGGCGATGGGCTGACAACCTATCACTACAGCAATATACATACAAATCTATCTTAAATAACCCTCAACACTTTGACAGACGTGGTGGAACGACCTTTGTTTTGGTCGTTTACGCTCTGCCTACCCCATTAGGATAAAGGCGTGATTATATGTATGTATGTATTTCTTCCATGCTGGACTGGGAGAGATAGAAAAACATAGAATGTTCCAGCTGCCCTTCCTCCCGGGCATGCTGTTGAAGTCAGCAAAAGGGACTCGAGGGTTACAGTGTATTGTAATTTAGGCGATGGGCTGACAACCTGTCACTATAGCAATACATATTACAATCTAAAATTGCCCTAAATTTTTGTCAGACGTGGCGAAAGCGCCTTTTACGAGGCGTTAAACGCTCTGCCTACCCCGTAAGGGATAAAGGCGTGATTTATGTATGTATGTATGTATCAATACGAAATTTTAGTTCCATCACTGGGCAGTTCGGGCACACTCTATATGTAAATGTCTTCTGTTGTTATACAATACCGGGTGTAAGGGACAACGTACCGAAAACTAAACGGGTTGCTTAGTCAATGAAACTGAACAACCATCAGCAGGAAATTATTTAAGGAAATAAAAAAAATATTTCTTCCATTCTGGACTGGGAGCGAAATAAAAACATAGAATGTGCCAGCTGCATTTCCTCCCGGGCATGCTGTAAAAACCAGCTAAGGGATCTGAGGGTTTCAGTATATTGCAATTTAGGCGATGGGCTGACAACCTGTCACTACAGCAATATACGTACAAATCCATCTTGATTAACCCTTACAACTTTGTCAGACGTGGCGAAACGACCTTTGTTTAGGTCATTTACGCTCTGCCTACCCCATTAGGGATAAAGGCGTGATTATATGTATGTATGTATGTAAAAAAACTAACCTTATGAATTGTCTATTCGATGTGATCATATTGTACGGGAAAAGAAGAAAAACTGTCCCTGAAAGAATTCCCTAGTGATAGTTGCTCAGTTGCGTTGACTGAGCTGTCCCGTACACCCCAAATACATACAGTCACGCCTATATCTCTTACGGAGTAGGCAGAATCTCAAACAACGTCATAGAAAAGAATTTTGCAAGGTAAGTAAATTTTTAAGGGTAATTAAGGCATTATGAAAAAGGTTTTGGTGTGTATTGGCTCACGTATCACTATCACGTATCACTGGGGTGTAAGGGACAACTTACAAGAAACTAATAGGGGCTGTTCAGTCAACGACACAAAACAACTTTCACAAATACAAATTATTGGAAATGGAAAAGGTATGACTTTCCCATACAAAATGACCACCTCGATCAGACAATTTGTATGTAAAAGCCATTTCTTTTTCAATTCCTGTAAGAATTTCCTGGTTGAACAATTTCGTTGTCAGAGGGTTGTTCAGTTTCTAGTACGCTGTCCCTTACACAACGTGCTAGTTTGTACATACACTACTATCGATGCAATATGAATATCACAAAGCCAAGATAGGAAATAGGAATAGGAGGATTCTTCCATGCTGGACTGGGAGAGATAGAAAAACATAGAATTTTCCAGCTGCCCTTCCTCCCGGGCATGCTGTTGAAGTCAGCAAAAGGGACTCGGGGGTTACAGTGTATTGTAATTTAGGCGATGGGCTGACAACCTGTCACTAAAGCAATACATATTACAATCTAAAATTGCCCTCAATTTTTGTCAGACGTGGCGAAAGCGCCTTTTACGAGGCGTTAAACGCTCTGCCTACCCCGTAAGGGATAAAGGCATGATTTATGTATGTATGTATCCAAGATAGGAAAGTAATGAGCAATAACCGATGCAGTCCGATATTGGGTCAAGAACGTCTATTGTGTTTATTTAGTTCAATTCAATAACTAACGTTTATACTGCTATATTGAGAGCCTGATGGTGTAGTGGATAGGGCCGAGCGGGGAGGTCGTGGTTCGAATCCCACCACGTACCAATGTGTTTTTCGGTTTTCGAATTTCATACGAGGTGCATTCAATAAGTACCGAGCCTCATCGCCAGAGGGCGCTGTAGTTTCAAAAGAGTTTAAACACAGTGTAGCACGTTCTTTTTTAATTCTTTTTTCAAATTTTCATTCCAATCCCTTCATTTGTTTTAATTTTACAACTTATGGAAGCGAACGTGTCGATCGGTTTTACAAAAATGGAAAAAGAGCAATATCGTTCGGTGATTCGATTCCTATTTTTGGAAGGGAAAACGCGCTTCGAAATCAAAGAGCGCTTGGATGCTGTGTACGGTGACTCTTCTCCATCGATGGCCACCGTCAAGAATTGGTTCAACGAGTTTGCACGTGGCCGTACGTCGGTTTTTGATGAACCACGTCCAGGTGCACCGAAAACAGCTACTACGGAGGAAAACATTAAAAAAATCCATGATCTCTTATTGGCAGATCGCCGATTGAAGGTTCGGGAGCTAGCTGAGACTGTAGACATTTCAGAAGGAACAGTGCATCATATTCTTCACGAGGAACTCGGCATGAGAAAGCTGTCGGCGCGATGGGTGCCGCGTTTACTCACACCGGAAAACAAGCGCAACCGTGAGACCACATCGGAGACGTGTTTGGCGCTGTTTAAGCGGAATCCAGCGGAGTTTTTGCGTCGTTTTGTGACCGTCGATGAAACCTGGATCCACTGGTACACACCAAAGACCAAGGAGCAATCAAAACAATGGATCCAGACCGGGGAACGTGCTCCAAAGAAGGCGAAAACTGTAAAATCGGCCGGAAAAGTTATGGCCACCGTTTTCTGGGATTCACAAGGTGTGATCTACATCGATTACCTCCAGAAGGGTAAAACAATTACAGGGCTTTACTATGCCGATTTATTGGGCCGATTCGACGCCGAATTAAAGAAAAAACGACCCCATCTGGCGAAGAAAAAAGTGCTGTTTCACCACGACAACGCACCGGTTCACACGTCTGCCGTTGCCATGGCCAAATTGGTCGAATTACGCTACGAATTGCTGCCCCATCCACCGTATTCTCAAGATTTGGCCCCTTGTGACTTCTTTCTGTTTCCTAATCTGAAAAAGTCACTCGCCGGGAATAGATATGGATCAAATAAGGAGGTCATCGCCGCCACGGAGGCTTATTTTGCAGAGTTTGACAAAAACTATTTTTCGGACGGGTTAAAAAAGTTGGAGCATCGCTGGGCTAAGTGTATAGAACTAAAAGGAGACTATGTTGAAAAATAAATTGCCACTTTTCCAAAATTTTCGTTTTCTTTTTGTAGGCTGAGTATTTATTGAATGACCCTCGTATGTACGTTTATTCGGCGCTTTTTCCGTGCTTCGGAAGGCACGTTAAGCCGTTGGTCCCGGTTAATATCGTTTAATACCGTAGATATTAGTCGTTAAGCCATGTCAGAGGCCAGTGCTAAGCATTGGCGGCTTAAAAACTCTTGACCTAATCTAGGATTGGGTCTGGTTTCCTTTCTAGGTTGCGGAGGTTAGATGGCAGTCGCTCTGTGTAAAAAGCAGTAATCTCGTTCAATCCACTACATTAGGTAGCCGACCCCGTGAGATAAGGGATAAGGCTAGGGAGATGATGATACTGCTATATTGAACTGTGCTAGGGAAATTACGAAGAGATAATGTTAGATGTTAGTGAATTATGGGTTTTTCCCCCTATGGTCGAGTTTCGGTACGTTCGGATTGAAAAATACTTCAAAAATAACGTTGCTGTGACGACCACGAGGTCAGGTCCCAGTGCGGATTGGTTGTCAACACACACAGCCTTACAATTTCTTCTAAGGTGTGTGCAGGTTTCCTCACGATGTTTTCCTTCGGCGTAAAAGCGCTGAATAAAAGTACATATTATTATGAAATTCGCAAACCGAAAAACACATTAGTACGTGGTGGGGTTGGAAGGTGTTTCTTTCTGTTGTGGGTTCCGATGGTCTGCAAACCGGGAAATGTCGTCCTTATCACCTGATAATAAAGTACAGAATTACCTGATGCAGTGCTTCTTCCTGCTGTGGGTCCCGATCAGTTCTTACAGCTACCTCCACGGTCATGGCGCGCGCCAGAATGCGGTCTGCATACCGGGAAATGTCGTCCTTATCACCTGTTAATAAAGGACACTTTACCACACATGATACTCGATTTTTATTATATCTATACTAGCGACCCGCCTCGGCTTCGCACGGGTGCAATGCTGATGTATTGTATATTATACTAGCGACCCACCCCGGCTTTGCACGGAAATTATCAGTGTTTCTCCACAATATTATGCAAGTATTATATATATATATATATATAAACCTTCCTCTTGAAACACTCTATCCATTAAAAGAAACCGCATTAAAATCCGTTGCGTTGTTTTAAAGATTTACGCATACATAGGGATATAGGGACAGAGAAAGCGACTTTGTTTTATACTATGTAGTGATTATACATATAAACCTTCCTCTTGAATAACTACTTAATCTTTTAAAAACGCATCTAAATCCGTTGCATAGTTTTAACCTTAATAGCGGGCAGTGACTTTGTTTTATACTATGACACAGAATATATATTAGTACGTTAACGATTTTTTTTTATGATTTCTCATGCTAACCTAACATATGCCAATAATACCTATTAAGGAAGTAGCGACCAAACGTCTGCAGATTTAATATTTAACATAATTTAATGCGCTCATCATTAAATTATCGCAAAACTAATTCTAGAATTCTGTGTTCATTTCCCAGTCCCATAATAAACAAGAAAACGAGACAAAACAACTTATATTGTATAAGTTCGATCGAGGTTTTCTAGCTAGTGTTTGTTTATAGATCTAGAAATGGGACGCTTCTTCGATGTTGTTTACTAAGAGACTAGCTTTCAATGGAAACCTTGATGAATCAGGAATGTTCTTGATTAAATAACAACTCTTGTTTGCGGGTGATAATTTTAAAATAAAAAGCTTTTTCTGATAAATTTAATCTATTTTTTTTTTATCAAACAACTACAAAAACAAAACATCTTTATCAGATCGTCTGTCTGTCTGGTACGAGCCTGGACCACTGTGGGCTAGACATTGAGTTTCATAGACGTAAAAAAGTTAAGTGTCGGTTTTTTGTTTTAAAACGCTTTAGAAGTCAAACTATAATAAACAAACAAAACAGTTATTGATTTCCTTAAACATTCGTAGACAACGACTGATCACAGCAAACTGCTTGGCGCCTGACGCCGGTCGATGATCAAATTCTCATCATATCAATTCGAAACATCAGAACCGAGTAAATTTGTATTTATGAAATATTTGTCAATTATGTTTATGAAACAGAGCAGGACTAAAACCGACAACCACGGCGATCCGTGCCGAAGCTATTTAACTGATTGAACGATTAAATTTCACCCAAGTAATATGAAATCCGTGAGCTAAATCAGACTGTTGTTGATTGTGTAAAATTGGATTCTCTACATTCATGTTTTTAAAAATCGATTTGATAAGTAGTACGAATAGGAGCCCGATGGTGTAGTGGATAGGGTCGCTGCCTCCTGAGCGGGGAGGTCGTGGTTCGAATCCCACCACGTACCAATCTGTTTTTCGGTTTTCGAATTTCATATGTACGTTTATTCGGCGCTTTTTCCGTGCTTCGGAAGGCACGTTAAGCCGTTGGTCCCGGTTAATATCGTTTAATACCGTAGATGTTAGACTTAAAGCCATGTCAGAGGCCTGTGCTAAGCATTGGCGGCTTGAAAACTCTGACCTAATCTAGGATTGGGTCTGGTTTCCCTTCTGAGATGAGGAGGTCAGATGGCAGTCGCTCTGCGTAAAAACCAGTACCCTTGTTCAATCACCTAGATTAGGTAGCCGTACCCGAGAGATACGGGATAAGGCGATGGACGATGATGACGAATAGGACTTGTGTGAATGCAGACGGCATATCGGCAGGTAGCTGGGTAGAGGGCTCTACCATGAACGCCAATGTCAAGGGCGATCGTTACGCCTCCCATAATTTGTATCGCTAAATTGGTCTATGGTATCGCTAAATTATCTGATTACGAACGCTCCGTAATAGTGTGATTTTCATATGTTGGTGTTGTGTAGAGTAGCAAAACTGCAGACAGTTGTATCGATTCGCAAGTGACTAAAATTGACTATCCTGAGAGAACAGATAGAGAATGCAAAAATTTCGGCTAAGATTTAGTTAAGAGAATCATGCTCTCCACGAATCGATAGCATTATACTTTCTAGCTATACTGTATTACTTTACTAATTATATCCGTTGAATGATCGGAAAAGAAAAGGAAATAAAAACTGGGAATACGAGTAGGTCGGTGATTTTCCAGGGCTTTAGGCGGTGCACACATTGATATTGTCTATTTTCCATTGTTGGACCAAAGCAGTTGGTTATTGTATTTTATATAAGCCCCGTAGAAGCTTGAAAATAAAGATCTATTTATTTATTTATGGTTGATTCGAATAATGGAACATAGACAATATGGAACGCGACGTAGCGAGGAGCAAAAGATAGAAAGATAGATAAAAAATATCATTTTTATAGATTAGTATAGCACTACCGCGCATAACTGTGATTTAACAACGGCCGTTAAATGTATTTATTTTGCGAGTTATGACTTTTTAGCCGTTAAATAGGGGTCGCCGCTAGTTATTACTTTGTTAGTACGGATTTTTGTAATCAGGAACAAAGGCGGTATAATCAAATTAGGCAAGCAAAATACTTATGATACAAACATGTGTGAAACAACACAATATGATAAAATTATCACAACTGAGTAAACAACTCTACTCACACATGTAATGAATGAAAGAATCAAATGATCAATTCTTATCAGTGTATTCGAATCCTGTTTACGTTTAAAAAATCGTCTACTTCAAGAAGTGAAAAATCCTAAATAGAACATAATCTTTCTTTTATTATTTATAAATAAATCTAATTGTACAGTATCTGTGCCCAGATACAATTGTTTTTGATATTAACTAAACCTATTCTAAAATTAGTGGGAATTGTGGTTTCCTTTGTAACAATAACCACATAACTTAAATGTTAGTGATAGTTAATAATTAGGAAAGAGATACAAATACAAAAATATAAACATACTCTTTAAAACTAAAACTGAAAAGTATTTTGTATCAGAATAAATAAATTAATGGTATTTTGCAGAAGTCCATCATTAATTAAAAATGGGAAAATATCTCCTCTGCATTATAGTAATAATATGAGTTGTAAATTAGACAAATAAATGTAAATATTATATTTTCCCTAAACTCAGAAGTCTAGACCTACAATAGTCATGCAAACAAAGTATAAATTTTATCTGATAACTAAGCGAACGAAAAACAATCAATACACAACACATTATAAGGCATTGCTAAATTACTACTTTAAACTTTGCACTATTTAACTTATTTAAAACTGTAAGGTAAAATTAATTTCTATGGGTATGGGTCAAGTTGTATAGAGAAGTCAAAGAGAAGGCTGAATCCCGAGAAAGCTGGAGATTACTCCACCGACAAGAGCAAAGCTCTTAAATTTATGATGATGATGATGGATGTAGGTGCAAAAAAATTGCTGACCTAACTTTAGGGTATGAATCATCATCATCATCATATGGCATTTCCAAAAATGCGATTTTTAAATTTGATTACGGAGTTAGGGTATGAATGAAACCACTCATCAAAATGAACAAATTTCTCCAAGGAATGTAGGTTAGATGTTTAGATAATTTTCGAAAGGAGGCCTAATTTATTTTATACTCGCGACCCGCCCAGGCTTTGCACGGAAATTATTAGTGTTTCTCTACTATATTATGCATGTATTATACATATAAACCTTCCTCTTGAATCACTCTATCCAATAAAAGAAAGAGCATCAAAATCCCTTGCGTAGTTTGAAAGATTTATGCATACATAGGGCTATAGAGACAGAGAAAGCGACTTTATTTTATACTATGTAGTGATTTTGGCTAAGTATGTTCCTTGGAAAAAGTTGTACAGTTTCATAGATAAGTATATACCTTCATTGGTCAACTATTTTTTAACATCAAAGTGTGTTTCAGTAAACTCACAATCAGATATGTCGCCTAGCAGCTCGGAATGCTTCACGCTGTCCAGGGTGGACAGCAAGGAGTCCTTCTCCTCCTCAATCCTCACCGTGTCCCGTCGCAGCCGCTCCACTCGCATCTCCACCTGGTCTAGAACTGCTATCAACCTATAGACAACAAAACCGTTGAAAATATACACTTTTTTAAGTAGTAAAAGCTGCTGTTTATTAGACAGTATCAAATACTGATTTCTACTATTTTGACACGGTACAGTAATTCAGAGGAATTTCAGCATTAATAACTGATTTATTAGTTCAGGGAATTACCAATATAGTAATCACCAAAAAATCCACATCAGAATTCCAATAAGGGTTGTAAATTCATAGGGTTCTAAATTGTTTAGAATAAGCTCGATAATATCCATTACAAGCACTTGGTAATTATGGCACAAAGTTCCAAAACATATAAATCTGCTTATACATGCATTTTTTTGTTGAAACTCTTAAAAAAGCTTAAGAAGTAGAGTAGCAATTCATTATAATAATAGGCCCACCAAATCTACGAGTGTGGGCGGCGTATCGTCAACTTTTTATAACTGGACCGTAAAACGCGATGCCCAATTTGGGACAACGAACTACGCAAAAGTAATCGCCGAAATACCCAAAGTATGCTCTGAAATGATACAAATTTTAGCCAGATCTATTGTTCATAAAACAAAGAAGTAAGTTTTCACCTGTCTTTCGGCGCCGTCGTCCCCAAAGTGGAGGTCTCATCGATAAGCGGCAATCGAGAATTTTCTGAGCTGCAGGGCCAATCCAACGCGAACTGGTCCACCTCCATAGTGTCGGGTATCTGAGGATTCTGAGCCAGGGTTTTGCACTTCTCGCACACTTATTATTTATTTATTGAAAAGGGAATAAATTCGAAATAAATAAAATTGCACAATTTCTCTCTCGCGGTGTCAAACACTGTGTCAAAGTCAAAATCACCAAAACAAATGAAACGTCAAAAAATGCGGCTCGTTACCGTTTATTTGGCTAGTGATGCGGCTGAAACCGGTAATCGATTCCAATAAAATCGATTTTACAATGCGATTCTCATAATCTCAGGGGTCAGGGGTCAAAATTATGGGTAATAATTATTGGAAAATAAAGGATGATTTCGTGCTTCGGAGTGCACGTCAAGACGGACATTCTTTATTTCTGACAATATTTTGGAACTTTGATTTTGATCAGATTTCTTTTCTATTTGTAGGTTGTTGGTAGAATAAGATTTCTTTTCGAACTTGAGAAAAAAGGAAAAACAAGTAGTTTTATATTTACAAATATTTTATTAATTTTTAACATGTTATGAACTTAATACAGGAAGTTAAAGCATAATAAAGGTATTTTAATAATAATCATAATGTTGATTAGCGAAGTGAAAATAAAATAAAGGTCCGTGATAGATTGTACAATTAATTATTTATGTGAAAGTAGGCCATTTAAAAAGAAATATTTGTATCATTTAAAGCCACAACTTATGTTATATCTTAGCTTCTTAAATTCCAACAAGTATGCCTAGTTAACAGAGAGTAATTGATGAAACTATGATAAAAAATAAGGAAGTGCCTAGTGCAATGAATGCTTGTAGAATAGTAGAAATATTTAGGACGGAGCACTATGTGGCACTATCTACTATTTTCTTCTTTATTTAGAGTTTAATAAAAACCCTTGTCATGCGAATAATAAAGAATAACAAATAACGCATTTATATAGATACAATATTTTTACGAAAATAATTTCTACTCTACAATAACTCTTTATATCCTTCAGCTTAACTCAAAGTCCTTTCTATATATTTTAGTCATACAATAGAAATACAGGTAACTTAAATAAAATCTCATTATTTAAAACTAAAATAACAATAGTAAAATACTGATGAATTTCCAACGGAAGAATGTGTGAAGTAGTTTAAACAGGACTTATAGAAACATATACTTAATGCTTATATAGTTCGAAACGAGACATGACGTGATATGATCTACTCTTTGTTGATCTGATCTTGAGGGTCTGCCGGAGTAGTGAAATCCCATATAAACGTAGTTTCGCTTTTATTTCTAAACAGTAAAACCAAACTTCGTACACATGACCAAATACTTCATATCTATGTTTCTAATTATGTTTGGTTTAAAATATTAAGCATAAATAAACAAAATAAGAAGAAAGATCGAAACTAATTTGGTTTTACAGTTTAGGAATAAAAGCGAAACTACGTTTGTAGTTTCGCTTTTATATGTTACTAGCGACCCGCCCCGGCTTCGCACGGAAATCATCAGTGTTTCTCTACTATATTATGCATGTATTATACATATAAACCTTCCTCTTGAATCACTCTATCTATTTAAAGAACCCGCATCAAAATCCGTTGCGTATTTTTAAAGATAGCATAAGCATACATAGGGATATAGGGGCAGAGAAAGGGACTTTGTTTTATACTATGTAGTGATTTCACTTCTCCGGCAGACCCTCAAGACATCCTTAAGCTCTAAGTTGTAACATTTCGAACGGACATGAGTTTTTATTAATAAAGGTTTTATTTTTAATAACAGAATAAGGACGTATGAATTGGTCGGAATGTGATAGACTTTAAAGTATTTTAATGAATAGTTGAAAAAGAAAACCTTTCTTTTTTCTGTGAGACATAAATATTGAAGACACAAAATATCACATATTCATAAAATAAATAATAGATCATAAAATGGGACACCAAAGAGTACATAATTGACATATATCTCCATATACATTTTTATAATAAACATTTGTTTTTTCTACTTGACTCGAGCCGTATGATGGCAATGTTTGCATAATGAACCACCATTATAACAGATTTATATTTTCTACTTAGAAGCAATTCTACGAGTCAACTCATATTATTTACAATATTACATAGTTAATTTCAAGTAACTGCATGCATGTAAGGGACAGTATTCCTGATACTAATGAGGATTGCGAACAGCTGTTGCAAGGAATCTCTTTGAGGATATGAAAAGTTTTGAATTCTCCAGATAAATTGTCTGATCAACCCCTATCAGTTTCTGGGAAGCTGTGCCTTAGGGCGGTTTTGTACTGCTTCTTATTCGGTTCGTATCCAAATCGTATCCGTGAAAATTCCATATAAAACGGATATGGATGGGTGCGCAAGCTGACATACATTTACTATTTACTCTATACAAGGAAGGCCAATTCGGATACGAACCGAATACGGGGCAGTGCAAAAACGCCTTTACACCCTACTTTCGGCCGCCAATGACGGTTCATTTCCGCCAAACGATTAAATAAACATGTTCCGAACACATACAGGTTCAAACTTCGACTATTTCACCTAATAAAGCTCTGTGGTGTATACGGAATGCGTGCGTCCCGCTCGCACGCCACCGTCGCTTTCTAAGTTCCGTTTGCGTGGGCGAGACGGCATCATTTCCCCGCCCACTCGCTGATGCGTCCGTTCTCGAAGGCGAGGTTCTTGCGCGGCAAGGGCACGAGACTCCCGCGCTTTACGATGCCCATATCCTCACCGGGGTAGTACTGAAAAGAAAAAAAAAGAATTTCCTTATAGATGTTTGAACTTATACATACATACGTATAATCACGCCTTTATCCCTAATGGGGTAAGCAGAGCGTAAACTTTAACAAAGGTCGTTCCGCCACGTCTGACAAAGTTTTGAGGGTTATTTAAGATAGCTTAGTAGGTATATTACTGTAGTGACAGTTTGACAGCCCATTGCCTAAATTGAAATATACAGAAACCCTCGAATCCCTTAGCTGGTTTTTACAGCATGCTCGGGAGGAAATGCAGTTGGCACATTCTATGTGTTTCTATCGCCCCCAGTCCAGCATAGAAGTTAAGTAAATTTTTGAAAACATACATACATATATCACGCCTTTATCCCTTACGGGGTAGGCAGAGCGTAAAACGCTTAGTGAAAGCTTTTACGCCACGTCTGACAAATATTGAGGGTAATTTTAGATTGTTATGTGTATCGCTATGACAGGTTGTAAGCCCATCGCCTAAATAACAACACACTGCGACCCTCGAATCCATATTGCTGACTTCTACAGCATGCCTGAGAGGAAGGGCAGCTAGAACATTCTATGTTTTTCTATCGCTCCCAGTCCAGCATGGAAGCAAATATTGATCAGTACTTAGATATATAAAAAAAACTTTATTGAACTGGTCCATAGCAATGCATTATTAAAAAACCACACTAGGCGACGCCTGTATCGTGGACGCCAAAATTACATTATTTAGTTTGTTAAGAGGACACAATCTATTTAATTACAATAGTAAAAACAGTTAAAATCTTATCTGGCACAAAAAGATTTGTCATAATAAAACAACAAAGATGAAATTGATCTAAGGATCACTAGTTCACCGCTCAGGACTAGATCCGTGGTAGCTTCGATGGCTAAAACGTTCTAAAGCGGGACGGTATTCCATAGACGCAGGTTCAAAGCCTGTCTGCGGTTGGATTTTCGATTTGTTATTACTCATATTTTTTTAAGCTGTAATTTTTAGGAACGTCAACTCTGCATTGGGCTTATTTCAAAAAAATCTGTATTTACGCTTTTTCCTTACAAAAAGTTCCAGAATATCTTTAAGATAATAAATACATAAGCAAATAATATCATGCAGTTGGGCTAAAAATAATTGTTAAAAAACGGTCGATTTCAACCACCCACCTGGCATTGTGAAACGAATTTCAAAACATCCGAACAAATAAACTCGTTGTCCTCTCTAACTCTCTCTAATCTGAAATTATAAAAGAATAAAATTACATACATACATACATATAATCACGCCTTTATCCCTAATAGGGTAGGCAGAGCGTAAACGACCTAAACGACCTAAATAAAGGTCGTTCCTCCGCGTCTGACAAAGTTTTGAGGGTCATTTAAGATAGATTTGTAGGTATATTGCTGTAGTGACAGCAAATCGCCTAAATTACAAAATACTGGAACCCTCGGATCCCTTAGATGGTTTTTACAGCATACCGGGGAGGAAAAGCAGCTGGGCACATTCTATGTTTATCTCTCGCTCCCAGGCCAGCATGGAAGAATAAAATTAGCTTCTTAAAATTAGTATATCTTTACTTGCGATAAAATAGTCCACCCTCCGATTGTCGTTGATGGTGGCCAATCTCTCAGAGATAAGACAACTGCGCAGAACTAGTTATTAGTGCCCAACTGTTTGCGCTACACACAGGTTCACTCTCTATTCCTTCAATCTCTTATTCTGATGGGACAGATTGACATAATCAGGCGCAGGACCTACTATTTACATGCCGATCCGACAGCATGGTCATTTTGTATGTGATAAAATATAAATATATTTGCTAAAATAAACTTACATGTCTGGTTTAGCTATCCTTTCTATAATACTGTGGCAGATTTTTTCACAAAGAGCCTCATCGAATAGAGGAATTCCGAACTGGAGATCCAATATTGTCCATTTCTGAAACATAAGAACAACAATTTACTAATAGCGCACTTCAAAAAATAATAAAAAAATATTTATTATTACGATAAGTTCAATCTTTTTTAAAGTGATTTTGTATAGTAGTGCTAGTTATGTTTTTTGTTATATAATATGAAAAACAGAAAATAATAAATACGTTTCGGGCAGGGCTGCGTCTATGGACCGCCATTCCAGAGACGCAGGTTCAAGCCCTGCCTGAAACGATTTTTTTTTCTTTCATGTTATATGCAAAAAATAACATTGTGAGTGATAAAAATTCTCTAAATTATGTTTTTTTTTGTTAAGTTTAGTAGATAATATGTTTAATAAATTTTGTTAAAATCCTCAAAAATATGTTTTTATTTGTTAAGTTTAGTAGATATGTTTATTAAATTTTGTTAAAATCATCAAAAATATGTTTTAATTTGTTAAGTTAAGTAGATATGTTTATTAAATTTTGTTAAAATCATCAAAAATATGTTTTAATTTGTTAAGTTAAGTAGATATGTTTATTAAATTTTGTTTTTCGAAAAAGTAACTAACTATAATATAATCCAATAATCGAAGACTGACTACGCGAATAATAGCAGTCTGCGAGCGGGAAAAACATGGCTTTCTCGCTCGGCAAACATGGCTTTCTCGTTTGGATAAACATGGCTTTTTCACTCTGAAAGACATCGCTTGCTCGCTCGGGAAAACATGCCCTTTCACACTTGGACAATATGGCTTCCTCACTCGGAGAAACTGGCTTTCTCGCTCGGAAAAACATGGCTTGCTCGCTCGGGAAAACATGGCTTTGTCGCTCGGAAAAACAAGGCTTTCTCGCTTGGAAAAACATGCCTTTTTCGGTTGGAAAAACATGGCTTTCTCGCTATGAGAAACATGGCTTTCTCGTTCGGAAAAACATGGCTTCTTGCTCGGTAAAAACATGGCGTTATCGCTCGGTAAAAACATGGTTTCCTCGCTCGGTAAAAACATGGCTTTCTCGCTCGAGGAAACATGGCTTACTCGCTCGAAAAACATAGCTTTCTCGCTCGGAAAAGCATGGGTTTCTTGCTCGGAAAAGCATGGGTTTCTTGCTTGGAAAACGTGGCTTTCTCGTTTGGAAAAAAATGCTTTCTCCCTCGGAAAAAAACATGCCTTTCTCGCTCGCAAAAACAGAGCTTTCTCGCTCGGAAAACCATAACTTTATCGGTTGGAAAAATATTTCTTTCTCGCTCAAAGAAACATGGCTTTCTCGCTCGGAAAAACATGGCTTTCTCGCTCGGAGGAACATGGCTGTCTCGCTCGGCAAAACATGGCTCCCTCATTAGGAAAAACATGAGTTTCACATTTAGAAAAACATGGCTTTCTCGTTCGGAAAAACATGTGTTTTTCGCTCGAAACGACATGGCTGTCTCGCGTAAAATATTTCCAGGCTATCACAGTAATTTACCTCTGGTCGGCAAGTTTCCTCGTCAGAATAGTTGTGCGCGGTGTCGACGCCGCTGTCGCCCTCCGTCATCTCGGCCAGCTTGTCGGTCAGCTGAGTGAACATCGAGATCGACTCCTCGGCGGGACTCAACAGATCGTTCAGTTGTGAGAGCACCGGCTTGTCGGATTTTAATTCCTCGCTGGAATAGAACAAGAATTCGATCTATAAAATTTTACACATTCTACCAGAAACTGTTATGCAACAAAATTACATTACGAAAGGGGACGCAAAAGACGCGAACGAAGTGAGCGCGTGGGACGAGGAAGACGACAGTGACGCAAAGAACATGAGAGATGTGTGAGAGATGAGAGGGACGCAAAGGATGAAACAAACACAAGGGAAAGAGGGGCAAAAGGGACGCAAAGAACGTGAGGAACTTGAGAGGGAGAGACGAGGGGCGCAAAGAACGAAACAAACGCAAGGGAAAGAGGAACAACAGAGACGTAAAGAAAGTGAGGGACGCGACTTACACGTCTTTTAATCGAAGAACACGTTTCTAAAATAAGTTATAGCTACTAGATTTAAAAATGCAATGAATTAAGTGTTTTATATATGCGCCAAATTTCACTTCGTCGAACCATGTTCATGAATAACAAACATACGAGTTTCGCTTACCTTTGAACGGGGTTGATAATCTCATCAAATTGTATCGACTCCTTACTGACTGATGTTTGCATGGACTCTTTACTTCCTTTTGTCTTCAGGTCCTCAATGGACGTGGAGTTGGAGTGTATGGGCACCAGGTCGTCGCTGGCGATGGACTCCTTGCTCTGATGCGTCGGGTTGGGCTCCGCGATTTCTAAGTTGTCCAGTTCTTCGCAGAGCAGTTTGCCGCCTAAAAGAGTTAACAAGATTGTACGTTTTATGTTAGGACACGACTGCCGTACTTACTACTATTTAGCCATAGAGAGTGCGAGATTTTACGTTATTGATTGGGGTATATAACTTATAATAACGCGAGCGTAGCGAGTGTGAGATTTTACGTTACAGATCGAGCGAGGTATATTAACTTTTATCACGAGCAAAGCAAGTGAGAGATTTCACGTTACTGATCGAGCGAGGTATATTTACTTTTATCACGAGCAAAGCAAGTGAGAGATTTCACGTTACTGATCGAGCGAGGTATATTAACTTTTATCACGAGCAAAGCAAGTGAGAGATTTCACGTTACTGATCGAGCGAGGTATATTTACTTTTATCACGAGCAAAGCAAGTGAGAGATTTCACGTTACTGATCGAGCGAGGTATATTAACTTTTATCACGAGCAAAGCAAGTGAGAGATTTCACGTTACTGATCGAGCGAGGTATATTTACTTTTATCGCTAGCAAAGCGAGTGCGAGATTTCACGTAACTGATCGAGCGAGGTATATTAACTTTTATCGCGAGCAAAGCGAATGAGAGATTTCACGTTACTGATCAAGGGAGGTACCTGGTTACCTATATTAACTTTTATCGTGAGCAAAGCGAGTGCGAGATTTCACGTTACTGATCAAGGGAATAGCGAGCGCGAGATTTCACGTTATGGATCGAGGTGGGGCAACTCATATCGCGAGCAAAGCGAGCACGAAATTTCACGTAATTGATTAGAGTATACTGCAATTACCTTCAGCGGTAGTGAACCCGTTGTTAGGCGACCCCGTGTGGCTGTGGGCGGTGGGAGTGACGGCGAAGTGCGACTCTATGGGCGACTGCAGCCGCTGCGCCATCTTGGAATATTCTTCCATCTTGTCCGTAGAGTCGTTGGAGGACAAGGAGATCTCGCTCACTGGCTTCGCCATGCCGCAGATGTCTTTCTTCTTGCGAGGCGGCACTGACGACAGAAATAATTAGGTGTTATATGGTAGCGATCGAAATATCGGCCATTTACGAGGCCTCCCCGCAAGCAGTGGCGCCTTCACTCGTAAAAAAATCATAACTCGCAAAATATCTACTGTCGTCTGACGTCACAATGAAGGAGCGCCATACTACTTCCATAGCAAATGTGGTTTCGAAGAGAGACCACCGAAAATATGTCATATGCATAGAGTCTATTGACTGAGCCTATAGTTCGACTAACTTGATAGTTTATTTAAGAGGCCTCACCGAGCGGTGACGCCCTCACTCGTTATATAATCATTACTCGCAAAATATAGACATTATCAAAACTTTTCTCTGTCCCTTGCTTAGATTTAGACCTAAGGAAATTTTTTTAGGAGCAAATTTTAGCAGCAGCGGGCAGTTACTATCGAAATTATTAGTAAAAACAACCACTCTTGGCGGAAATTTCGATAGTAACTCCAGGGTACTATTTGCTCCTCAATTTATTATTTCTGAAAAAACCTTCGCTCTAAATCTAAGGCAGTGACAGAGAAAAGTTTTGATAATGTCTATATTTTGCGAGTACTTATTTTATACCGATTGAGGGCACTACCGCTCGCGGTGAGGCCTCTTAAATGAACTATCGAATCTATAATGTAATCTGTAATATAATGAACTATCGAATATTAGTCGAACTATATATAGGCTCAGTCAATAGACTCTATGCATATGACATATTTTCGGTGGTCTCTCTCTTCGAAACCACATTTGCTATGGAAGTAGTATGGCGCTCCTTCATTGTGACGTCAGACGACAATCATAACCATAACTCGTAAACTAATAAGTATTTTGCGAAAATTCTTTCACAGTTAGTTTTGTATGGTGACAACAATTCTTACTAATCATTAAAAAAACGCATATATCTTATTGAATTAGTTGAGTAATCGTACCATTGAATTGAAATCAATGTAATGAGCCGATAACTCAACTGACTGAGCCAGTGAGCGAGATCAAGTTATCTTCCAATGATTCTACAGAAAGACGGAAGAATATTTGAAAATCTTGACCCGATACTTTAATTGACTGACCCTATAGTTCAACTAAATGATCTGATAACTATCTGGTCAAATCGTTGAGCTCTGCTGATAAGTCAACTGAGCCTGGCTATTGGGTCAGTCAATTGAACTATTGGGTAATTTAATTAAACTATAGCGTCAGTTAATTAAACTACAAGATCAGTAAATTGAACTATATCATCAGTAAATTGAAATATGGCGTCAGTTAATTGAACTATCAGGTCTGTTCAATAAACTACGAGGTTATAGTTAATTGAACTATATAGTCAAACAGTTGATCTATGTGTCAGTCATTCGAGATTTTAGTTAGTTTGTTACTTACGCAGATGGACCTGCGTGGGCGGCCGCCCGCAGCCAAGGTCGGGGACTCCGATGTCGGCCAGCGTCACGTACCCGACAGCCCTATGGAGCCTCAACCGGGAGTATAGTCTACGCAGGCCTGCGTGTCGACTCCATAAGGACTGGGATTCTGAAACAAAGCTGAATCTTACTTCACAGAAAAAATATACAGGGTGTATAAAAAACCAGGTATTGTATTAGTGAAATACAACACAATACACACCTTAAAAAAATATAATAGTAAAACAGAAAAAAAGTAACCCTATATCGATCTCACGCATACTAAGGCGCGGCGGCGCAACCGGGCAGTCGCGGGGCGCGGCGGAGGCCTTGCACCTGTGACGAACGTCGTAGTGTGTGTGAATAGGGTTGAGTAGCGTGTTTCTGTTTTACGATTTAAAAAAGAATATTTATATTTAATTTATTTTATGTGTGCATTGTGTTGTATATCACTAATACAATACGTGGTTTAAAGGAACGCATTACTTTTTTTACACCCTGTATAATCAATGAAGTATGGGTCGATTGGATCAAGAACTAATAAAGCCGTATGTAAAGGTAAGCAATCGTTATGGCTATAAGAAACTTATTGCTTTCCTGCTCTAATCGTAATCATGCGATTTTGGTTACGGCGAGTTTCTTTTGAACCGGCTCTTAATGCTGTTCTTATATTTTCTCCCACTTGCTCGGAAATAGCTTTATTATTTAAAAAGAAATAAAGCATACATTCCCTCTTTTTGTACTAGAGTTCGTAGCGGCCGGCAA
Source organism: Scrobipalpa costella (assembly GCA_949820665.1). NCBI lineage: Eukaryota > Metazoa > Arthropoda > Insecta > Lepidoptera > Gelechiidae > Scrobipalpa > Scrobipalpa costella. The sequence goes on from OX463312.1 coordinate 13,691,263, forward strand.
TTTCGGCAAACGACAATAATGACAATTACCGACCATTACGCGAAGTCTTTAAAGTATATACTAGTATGAATTAGGTGATTTAAGTTCACAATATTATCTCTGTCAAAGGCGACATGCAAATTTAAAACATTATGAGGGAATCGCAAGTTTGATATTTATTTTTAAATGTATTGTTGTTGTTTCCTCGCAAAATGAGATAAAAGTACCTACTACACTAGTCTCAACAGAAAACGCAATATATGGTCTCATTTACATTGGAAGGTAACATTCCAAATTTACTCGACCATGTATTGCTTTTTTTCGACTTCTAAAGTAAAGTGCTATTTTTTTATCGCCCTCTACTGTAGTAACCTCACTGTAGGCGAGATATGTAGAATAGTAATTGGAGGTTAGTGAAATAATATGGAGCCCTTCTGCTTTCGCTTACCCGAATCGGACCCCGGCGGGAACATGACATGTCTCAGAGCGTTATATGGAGCCTTTGTGCTTACCCGAATCGACCCCCGGCGGGAACATGACATGTCTCAGAGCGTTATATGGAGCCTTTGTGCTTTCCCGAATCGACCCCCGGCGGGAACATGACATGTCTCAGAGCGTTATATGGAGCCTTTGTGCTTACCCGAATCGACCCCCGGCGGGAACATGACATGTCTCAGAGCGTTATATGGAGCCTTTGTGCTTACCCGAATCGACCCCCGGCGGGAACATGACATGTCTCAGAGCGTTATATGGAGCCTTTGTGCTTACCCGAATCGACCCCCGGCGGGAACATGACATGTCTCAGAGCGTTATATGGAGCCTTTGTGCTTACCCGAATCGGCCCCCGGCGGGAACATGATATGTCTCAGAGCGTTATATGGAGCCTTTGCGCTTACCCGAATCGGCCCCCGGCGGGAACATGATATGTCTCAGAGCGTTATATGGAGCCTTTGCGCTTACCCGAATCGGCCCCCGGCGGGAACATGATATGTCTCAGAGCGTTATATGGAGCCTTTGCGCTTACCCGAATCGGCCCCCGGCGGGAACATGATATGTCTCAGAGCGGCGCCCTGCCGGACCCCGACGGCTTGCAGCATGACGGGCCCGCGACGCAGCGCCGTGTTGGCGGCCGCGAGCGCCCCGGCCGCCGGCAGCGCCCCCGCCACGGTGGCGGCGCCCTCTAGGGCTGCCTCGGCGCCCCACCACACGACTAGCAGGCGCGAGTAGCCGAGGAGGAGACGGGGGACCGCGCGGAGGAATGTGCCTGGCGACAGGGAGTGCTTTAGTATCAACTACCCTAAAATCTGTTTTATGCCAAGCTAAGTGAGTGAGTTAGTGTGTGAGTATGTGAGCGAGAGAGTATATGAGTGAGTGAGCATGTGAGTGCGTGTGTGAGTATGTGAGCGAGAGAGTATATGAGTAAGTGAGTGAGTATGTGGGTGAATACGTATGTGAGTGCGTGTGTGAGTATGTGAGTAAGTATGTTAGCGAGTGAGTGAGTGAGTAAGTGAACGAGTGTATCTGTATGTGTGTTATCATACCTTTCGTAAGCAGTAAGGTGGGCGGGCCGTACCCAGCGACGTGGTACAAGTACAGCCTCATCCAGGGCGAGGTGGCCTCGGGGGGCGCAGGCCCCATGTGCGGCAGCGTGCCGGCCGCCGCCCCCGCGCGCGCCTCCCGGCACAGGGGCGCTGTTGATATCGCCAGACTAAAAAGAAACAGGATAATTTGCATATAATATGAAAGAAAGAAATACAAATTCGCCTCGGGTAGGACTCAGTCCTGCGATTTTGGAGTGTGCGTCTCCCCACCCAGCCCAAACGTGATAGGTGTTTTTATCATATATGCTGCTGCTGCGCTTGCAGCGCGTGCAGCGCCTCGCAGCGCAGCAGGTCGAGCGGTCGCAGGCGCGGGCGCAGCGTACGCAGCGCACAGCGCACGCACACACACACACGTGCACTCACCGGTACTTGGTGTTGAGCAGACGCTGCTGCTGCTGCGCTTGCAGCGCGTGCAGCGCCTCGCAGCGCAGCAGGTCGAGCGGGCGCAGGCGCGGGCGCAGCGTGCGCAGCGCACAGCGCACGCACACACACACACGTGCACTCACCGGTACTTGGTGTTGAGCAGACGCTGCTGCTGCTGCGCTTGCAGCGCGTGCAGCGCCTCGCAGCGCAGCAGGTCGAGCGGTCGCAGGCGCGGGCGCAGCGTGCGCAGCGCACAGCGCACGCACACACACACACGTGCACTCACCGGTACTTGGTGTTGAGCAGACGCTGCCGCTGCTGCGCTTGCAGCGCGTGCAGCGCCTCGCAGCGCAGCAGGTCGAGCGGTCGCAGGCGCGGGCGCAGCGTGCGCAGCGCACAGCGCACGCACACACACACACGTGCACTCACCGGTACTTGGTGTTGAGCAGACGCTGCCGCTGCTGCGCTTGCAGCGCGTGCAGCGCCTCGCAGCGCAGCAGGTCGAGCGGTCGCAGGCGCGGGCGCAGCGCACAGCGCACGCACACACACACACGTGCACTCACCGGTACTTGGTGTTGAGCAGACGCTGCCGCTGCTGCGCTTGCAGCGCGTGCAGCGCCTCGCAGCGCAGCAGGTCGAGCGGTCGCAGGCGCGGGCGCAGCGTGCGCAGCGCACAGCGCACGCACACACACACACGTGCACTCACCGGTACTTGGTGTTGAGCAGACGCTGCCGCTGCTGCGCTTGCAGCGCGTGCAGCGCCTCGCAGCGCAGCAGGTCGAGCGGTCGCAGGCGCGGGCGCAGCGTGCGCAGCGCACAGCGCACGCACACACACACACGTGCACTCACCGGTACTTGGTGTTGAGCAGACGCTGCCGCTGCTGCGCTTGCAGCGCGTGCAGCGCCTCGCAGCGCAGCAGGTCAAGCGGTCGCAGGCGCGGGCGCAGCGTGCGCAGCGCACAGCGCAGGCACGCCGCCGCCGCCAGGTAGCGCCGCGCCTCGCCCTCGATCTCGGGGTCGCCTACTACCTGCAGGTAATGAAGGGAGATTGGAGTCGGCTCTTACGTTTCTAAACATAGACTTGTCGTAAATATATCGTGCTCGTTTCGGTCGCGTTAATTATTGATTGGCTTTTCATGAGTGTCCCGCTCGCTTCGCTCGCGTATCGTATTGATTCTCCTTTCATGATGTGTCGCGCTCGCTACGCTCGCGTAAAGTATTGAATGGATTTTTGTATATGTGTCGTGTTCGCTTCGCTCACTTATAGTATTGGTTCAAATCTTATGTAATGGCGCACTCGCTTCACTAGCGTTTCGTATTGTTTCTACTTTCGTAGGGTGTCGCGCTCACTTAAGTCGCATTAAGCATTGATTCAAGTTTCATAGATTAACGGGCTCGCTACGCTCGCGTGTCGTATTGATTAAACTTTCGTGAGCTATTCCGTTCGTTTCGCTAACATAACGTATTGATTCCAGTTTAATGGTTTGACACGCTCGCTTCGCTCGCGTATCACATTACTCCAGCTTTCAAAGGGTCTCGCGCTCGTTTCGCTCGCATAGGTTTTAGTTTAACATCACACATTTAAATTTTCAAGTGGTACAGAAAAATGTGTAGTTTTCACCTGAATGTCCCGGGGTTTTGAGATTTTTGACCTGAACGCTTTTGTCCCGGTTGGGGGCTTAATAATTGTGGTAAGTCTAACTTTACGCAATCATCCAAGCTCCAATTTTCCAGGTGTTACCTTGTCCAGCTCCATGAGCAGACTGTCGAGGCTCTCGTCGCAGAGCTTGCCGACCTCGAACAGCGTGACGGCGTGGCTCTTGAGGTCCGGCGAGAGGTTGCCCATCATCAGGTAGGCGGCCAGCGTCGAGTCGAACAGCAGCGCCACTCGCTTGCAGCCAGGAGTCGTGGGGGATGTCGCTTCGGGAGGCAGCGAGCTGTAGGATGGCTGTAGGAACAAAATATAGGTCCTGATTCGACGGATTCACAACAGATGAACTAATTATAATCCTGTCAAATTAAGAATCGATGAAATATTAAGTCGTCGTATATCACCCAAATTCCTTTGAATTTTCAGAATGAATTGTAACTGACAGGATAAAAATTTGTTCGTTTATAGTGCCGTCCTTTTCTGTACTCTCAGGACAGACACTGACAGAGTGTTGTTTTGGAATTGTGTTCCGCCATTGTGTTACTTTCGGGATTCGCACCTACCGCTTGTAAGAAAGAGACAAGTTTAGTTACTGTCATCTCTCTAGCCTTATCCCCTATTTCACGAGGTCGGCCACCTAATCTAGGTGATTGAACGAGGGTACTGGTTATTACACAGAGCGACTGCCATCTGACCTCTGCAACCCAGAAGGTAAACCAGACACAATCCTAGATTAGGACAGAGTATTCAAGCTGCCAATGCTTAGCACTGGCCTCTGATATGGCTCAACGACTAATCTATGGTGTTTAACGATATTAGCCGGGGCCAACGGCTTAACGTGCCTTCCAAAGCACGGAAACCGCCGAATAAACGCACATATGAAATTTTAAAACCGAAAGACACATAGGTGGGATTCGAACCACGACCTCTCGCTCAGGAGGCAGCGGCCCTATCCACTACACCATCGGGCTATCTCAAGTTTATTTACTGTAAGCGCCTTACACTTTGTCCACTAATGGTAACACATTCTATTTTCAGTTTCGTTTGGTTCATTATTGCTGAATTAATAATAATTTTTACCTGTCTGGAGGTTGACGGTTCTTGCTTTATTAGAACTGGTTCCATTTGAAGCGTGTCTTCGTCACTAGCATCAAACGTTAAGGGATTTATTTGTCTGTACCTGTAACATGTAAAAATATTTAACCAAAATACAAGTAGGTTTGCAAGTTCTTCCATGCTGGACTGGGAGAGATAGATTCTTCCATGCTGGACTGGGAGAGATAGAAAAACATAGAATGTTCCAGCTGCCCTTCCTCCCGGGCATGCTGTCGAAGTCAGCAAAAGGGACTCGAGGGTTACAGTGTATTGTAATTTAGGCGATGGGCTGACAACCTGTCACTAAAGCAATACATATTACAATCTAAAATTGCCCTCAATTTTTGTCAGACGTGGCGAAAGCGCCTTTTACGAGGCGTTAAACGCTCTGCCTACCCCGTAAGGGATAAAGGCGTGATTTATGTATGTATGTATGTTTGCAAGTGCTTTGCTCTTGCGAGCTTAGCTTGATTGAATCGGAACGGAATCCAACTCTTTAGGCTGCGTTTCCATTGACGCGGAGCTGGGCGGAGCCGAGCTTGGCGGTGCATGAATTGACCAAACACTATGTTCGAAATCTCCGCTCCGCTTCAATGGAAACATAGTGATTGGTCAATTCATGCACCGCCAAGCTCCGCTCCGCCCAGCTCCGCGGCAATGGAAACGCAGCCTTAGGAGCAGCCGTTAGGCATGATCTCCGCAGCGTGATCCCCCCTCACAAGAGGTCCCTTTCCCACTTGTATCTCTGTAGAGATAATGAAATAGGCGTGATGATTGGTGGCTAAAATATTGTGGATCTTATTCATAATAAAAAAAAAACATGTAGATTTAATAATCGAGTTAAAAATATAGAAGTTATTGCTTTGAGTAGTCAAGTATTTACCTAGGAGTGACGTCATATCTCGCTATTTTCATACAATAGTGTTTTTGACATTTCATGTAAAGTTGCTGATTTACTAGCAGGAAACTAGAGCGGAGTGTCACCACACAACATTGACATTCATCAGAAAGGCCTCTCACGCTTGACAAAATACAAGTAGTATTCAACTACTGCCTAAAAAGACATTTTCTCTCGCTGCACTTTTTGACACACGATCGCCATTCTTAAACAGGTCCAACACACACGCTCACACTCATAGCCCCCACTAGGATTCCCTGTATCGGCGTGCCAGAAACAACCACAAAGGACACCCAGACCCAGAAACAGACATTTAAACTCATCATTCAAATGTCTGCCCCGGTCGGGAATCGAACCCGGGACCTTCTGCGTAGCAGGCAGGTACACTACCAACTAGGCTGCGCGGGTCGTCAACCTTCTAGAACCTTCCAGTCCATTTTTAACACAGCACAATACTCACGGCACATGTTTGTGTGTGGTGACGGCGTGTTGCCAGGACGGGTGTTGCGGGTTGACCGGGGGCGGCTGTAAGTTGTGAGCGAATCCTAATCGACAGTACAACGATACTGCTTGTTTCACCAGCTCGCATTCCACCTGCACGGACACACAGAATATCTATCAGAATCATCTTTGATGATGTCATAAACCAATATTCCAACTGTAAGAATCTCATCATTTACGCGTGGAGCGTGCATTGCGAATCATGCTTTTAAACTTTAAGTTTAAAATAACTTTAGGTGTTACATAACGTAACGTAGACAGTTGAACGCGAAATATTTTTCACCGGCAAATTGCCTGTTACTTTTGTTGACTTTCAAAAGGGAGTTGAGTGAGTTTTAAAAATGTCGGAATAGGTTTATTGAACTACCCAGTAAACCTTAAGAGTTTCCAACCCCTTTGTAATTAATAGAACATAAGTTCATGATTAGATTACAAATCTCATACACTCGAGACAAAAGCATTACCTGCAAAACAGTCGCCAACTCAGCTACAGTGGTGTGCTCATCAATGGACACGAACACTTTATACAGCAGCGTCTCGAAGTAGTCGCCGGCGATGCGGTTCATCACGAACCCTTTCAGAGGAGGCACCGACACCTTGTCAGCTGTGGTTATCGGCACGTCCAGGTAGATGAGCCCGCGCCTGCGAGGAGTGACAAGTTAACACGGAATATTTTTGAATTAAATAGTTGTGCAAATTAACGACTTTGTTAAGAGAATTGAAATGATTCGGCGAATGCAATAGCAGATGTGTTGTGATCGGCACGTCCAGGTAGATCAGGCCGCGCCTGGGAGGAGTTACAAGTTAACATAGAATGTTCTGGCATTGAATAGTTGCGCAAATTGCGAGTGACAAGTTAACACAGAATGTTCTGGGATTAAAAAGTTGTGCAAATAGGACTTTTGGATTAAAATTATATTTTGATTTATTTAATAATACGTACAATACAACAGTAAATGCAAGTATCAAATGCTTGGTCAGAGGGAAGTGGGACAATTATGTTATAAATCCTTTCGGATAATGTATCTCGTACTTACTAGACTGATATCACACGTTATATGAACGGGACAGAATAGCTCCACCTCATGTCTTTCCGCAGGAGTCGTGAAAAGCGACAAAGCAAATACAAACGAGTTGTCCGGCGTGGTTAGTATGACAAATGCCTTAATGTACATGGACATTGGACGTTGTACGCTTGGTATTTTAGATTTTAGGATTGTTATTATATCTAGTAACTCTTTACAAACCTGTAAAGCGTCTTGACGACGTTGTAGTCGAGCGTTCCGGCGGTCTGCGAGCCCCGGTCGATCAGCAAGTCAATCAGCACTCGCTCGCTCTCATTCAGCGGCTAAATGGGGGCATTAGTTAGATTAGTTTCACACGAAACACCATACAAGTAAAAGATTAGATCAGAGTTCTGTTCTGGCAGAATTTACCTCAGTTGTAATAAAGGTGCCAGCACACTATCCGGAGGCGCGTGGCGTGGCGAAAGCGATTTTACATAATTTAATAAGTTTCACGGCAATGCAACGCAACTGCAACGCTTCCAACACAGTGTGTAAAGGGGTTTAAGACTAAAGCATTGTAACTATAATAGGCAGTTAGTAACAAGATGCAATCAGTTTCTTATTCTTCTCATTTAATTATATTTAACTCACAGGAACGCCATAAGTACCAATTTCGGATAAACTATTGGCACAGGCCCCGTTACAAAAAAGTCACGTAATTTTCCTTATATTCACATATATTTATTATTCTCTGCATGTTGATTGTTAAGGTTACAAAGCGTAAATAATACAAAACAAATATGCATAAAATACAATCTTAGATCACGCATTGAATAAAAAAATAACATAGAACCAAATTAATATTAATTAGTAAAAGAACATAAAGAAATCAAACAAAATTTTATTTATTCAGAAAAGACACAACTGCCACAAAGTCGCAGAAGGTCACTTTCTTGACTCCTTTTAGCCAAATAAAGGACCTACAGTCCTACAACTACATAATTGACAACCTTGCTTCCACACATCTTTTTACCAGGTTCCGGACCGAGTCCTTTCTGCTAAACAAAGTCCATCTCATAATCAAGAAACTCCTTCCTACTCACCTTAACATCTTCCTCCAAGACGTATCCCAGTTCAACCCGCCACCACGGCTGCATCGGTATATTCAGTGGGACTTTCGGTAGCAAAGCGCGGATCGCTCTGGACCGCCCTCGCCTACCTAGCGACCTAGACTTGGCTACTAGTTCTAGGTATTCGTTGCGCCCAATGCCTAGTAGTCGAAGACCTGTAAAAAAAATAAAGTAAGCCTCTACCAAACGACAGGCCTTTTGCGGGTAAAGGTAAGCTGAAATGACACATAGGTCTTACGGACATTGGAATATACCTATCTCTTTCGCATAAGCAGACAAATGAGAAATCGTTATTCTAGATAAAGCCCTGCCAGGAATTAAAAAGACCTGTTATAGAGGTACCATAGAGAAGGGCTTATAGGAAGTGCATAAGTCCCTCCCTTATTCTTTCTCTGTTTTTCTCTATGACAGGTCTGTTTAATTCATGGCAGAGTTATACGTACATTACTTAATCTGTTCTTGCGCATGTCGTAAATATTGACTAAAAGATATCTGGAGCATTCCCTACCCTAAGGAGAGTAATCATCTGGCGTCAATTGAGTGAGTATGAAAAATATACCCCAACTGAGTGGGCCCATGGTCAGTAGTGGATCGTAAAGAAAATAAAAGTTTTCCAGTTTGATCATAATCATAACAACAAATTCTATCATAAACATAATAAACGTTTTATAGATAATTAAATATATGCATATCATGCTTGCAAAGTTTTATAATTAAGTACATGCATAAATTCAGATAGAGGCGGTATTTAAATACCAGGCCACTCAGAAAGTATTGCGATAAATAGTTTTTATATATGGCAGACTGGCCGGTTAGAATCTTTTTTGAAAATATGATTACTTGTAAGTAAAAATATGTGTGTTCCATTTTCAAAATTTCCCTCCACATTTTTTGCGAGCCAATTCAAAGTATCGTGTCTTACTGAAAAATGGATCTGCGCCGGGAACATTTTAGAGCTATGATTTTTTACGATTTCAAGTGTCGCCTGAAACCGGAGGAATCGTTCGATAGACTTCAAATGGCATTTAAGGATGTAAGCCCCTCCAAGGCAACCGTGTATCGTTGGTATAACGAATTTAGGCGCGGTCGACCAACCTTGGGGGATGAAGAAAGAAGCGGTCGCCCTTTGACGGCTATTACGGAAGAAAACGTGCTAGCAGTGAAAAATTTAATCCAAGATAATAGGCGAATTACATATCAGAAGATTCAGCACATATTAAAGATTGGATCGGGAAGCGTTCACGAGATTCTACATGGGCATCTTCGCGTGAGGAGGATAGTATCGCGCTGGGTGCCGCACTACCTCACCGACGCTCAGAAGCAGGCCCGGGTGGAATGGTGCCGTGATATGCTGAACAAATTTGAAGCAGGCTCGTCTCGGCGTGTTTACGACATCGGTGATGAGTCCTGGATTTATCAATACGATCCAGAAACCAAGCGCCAGTCGACAGTTTGGGTGTTTCAAAATGAACCAACGCCTACCAAAGTGAAGCGATCTCGAAGCGGGGGGAAGATTTTGATCGCCAGCTTTTTTAATTTGACTGGCCACTTGGCCTCAATTCCCTTACGAGATCAAAGAAGCATTAACGCCGAATGGTATACTACCAAATGTTTACCAGAAGTTTTTTATGTTGTGAGCAACAAGCGACCAAACACAGGGCTCCGCGGACTACTGCTCCACCACGACAATGCGCCTGCACACACCGCGCTCAAAACGAGGGACTTCCTGGACAGCACACCAGTCAAACTCCTGGGTCACCCTCCTTACAGCCCTGATCTAGCACCGTGTGACTTCTTTTTATTTCCAAAAATAAAAAATCAGCTCAAGGGGATACAATTTTAGTCGCCGGAAGATGCGCTGGCTGCATTCGAGCAGGCTGTAAACGAGGTGTCTACGGCGGACTGGAAAAAGTGTTTTGAAAACTGGTTCAGACGCATGAATCTTTGTATAGAGGCTGGTGGAGAGTACTTTGAAAAGATTTAATAAAAATATATGTACCTGTAGAACAATTTTTTTTAGTGTCGCAAAACTTTCTGTGTGTCCCACGTATGTCAAAAAATCATATTTCAATTATTAAGTTATTCGGTCGTAAAATTTGAAATTTTTAATTAAATACAAGATTACATTTTATTATATGTTTACTAATCACGAAATTATGTAAATCATTTATGATTTACATAATTTCGTGTTTTCATTTATGATTGACTTTGAGGATCGACCAAATATGAATATTAAATTGGCTGACTAATAAATAAATAATGCAAAATAAAATTCAGGGTCTCAAATCTTGAATACAGCGTCAGTCTATGTTTTTGCAGCTAATATGCATTCTTACATATAGTAGTATTTCCAACTCAGATTTAGAATAAAGGTAAACAAAGTTACATGTATTTTTATTCAAAAACACATTTCAAAAATAAATTATATGTGTTGGCAAATTAGTAAAATTACTAAAACTACTATATCATTATGTTGTCATATCTAATAGCTAAAACTTATTTTAGAAACAAGATCTTCGATTAAAGGACATGAAACTTTGTTAACCTTTATTCTAATAAGGACTTGGAAATATATAATATAGGTAGGTATTTCTATCAGCAAAGATACTAATGTTGTTCTCCAATTTTTGACATCTATTTATTTTAATTTAAATGTTCATAGTTCGAATTAGACTTAACTTTGGAAAATTTCATTACATTGAGTAATCTAAAAAAACAACTGGGTTTAATATCTTGTAAAGTATTTAAAGATCTGCATGTAAGGTCATCCATATAAAACTGGTCACAAAACGAAATCAAATGTTAAACTGACCATGGGAACCTGTTTCAGTTCATTGCCTCTATAGCAGAATATATAAATGTATAATTCGAGAGCAAAGGAAAAGTCTAAAGTTTTAGAATTATTGCAGTACCTTTAAAGTAAAATATTTACTTAATATAGGTCTCACTTTTAGCATAGGAAAGGTATTTAAAACTACATTTCATGCAGCATTTTCGCTCGTAACTCGAAAACATTGGATTGTTTTGGTAAGGGAAAACAATTAGTTACGACACTAAATTGAATTTTCACACCAATTTATTAATCATTTACATATTTATGTATTCGCGTAAAATCTTATGGTTTTAAAGAACGGCATATACATCTTGTAAGTTTTAGATGGGCAAATTTTCCCCTACTAATTCAAGAAGTCTGCCAAACTCAACCATAGTATATGTATAGTATAGGGGTGTAAAGGACAGCGTCCTGAAAACTGATAGGGTTGCTCAGTCAACGAAACTGAGTAACTATCAGCAGGTTTTTTTTTTCAGGGAGTGAAAAAAATATTTGATTTTTCATACAAATTGTCTAAACCAAAAATATAACCACCTGGTTATATTGTCGTCGTCGTCGTCTCAGCCGATAGACGTCCACTGCAGGACATAGGCCTCCCCCAAGGACCTCCACGATGATCGGTCAGCTTCTGCATCCAGCAGCTTCCCGCGACCTTCACCAGATCGTCGGTCCACCTTGTGGGAGGCCTGCCTACGCTGCGTCTACCGTGCCAAGGCAGCCACTCCAGGACTTTCCTACCCCAGCTGGAGTCGGTCCTGCGAGCAATGTGCCCCGCCCACTGCCACTTAAGTTGAGCAACTCTTCGAGCTATGTCGGTGACCTTGGTTCTCCTCCGGATCTCCTCGTTTCGGATTCGATCGCGGAGGGAAACTCCGAGCATAGCCCTTTCCATTGCCCTTTGAGTGACCTTGAGCCTTCTTATGAGGCCCATTGTGAGTGGCCACGTTTCGGTTCCGTAGGTCATCACTGGCAACACGCACTGGTCCCAGACTTTTGTCTTGAGACATTGCGGTAGTTGTTTGGATGAGAAGATGTTACGTAGCTTCCCGAACGCTGCCCAGCCGAGTTGGATTCGACGATCGACCTCCTTCTGAAAGTTGGACCTACCCAACTGGACTTTTTGTCCCAGGTAGACATACTCGTCGACAACTTCCAGAGTAGAGCCTCTAACCGTCAGGGAAGTGGGTGCAACAAGGGAGTTTGACATGATCTTCGTCTTCTCCATGTTCATTTTAAGACCCACTTGTTGAGAGGCTCTATTGAGGTCATCGAGCATTGTACCGAGGTCCTCCAGGGTTTCAGCCACAATAACAATATCATCGGCAAAACGAAGGTGAGTCATATTCTCGCCATTGATATTAATGCCAAGATCCTTCCAGTCGAGAAGCTTGAAGACGTCTTCCAGTGCTGCGGTGAACAGTTTCGGAGATATAACATCTCCCTGTCTCACTCCTCGCTGCAACTGGATAGGCTTCAAGTTCTGGTCCTGAAACGGACTGACATGGTGGCGTTTTCGTACAAAGACTTCAGCACTTCGATGTACCGGTAGTCGATTTGGCACCGCTGGAGTGACTGCAGTACGGCCCATGTTTCGATCGAATCGAAGGCTTTTTCGTAGTCCACAAACACGAGGCAGTATATATTGTATGGGTTATATTGTATGGGAAGGTAATTTTTACTTTCACCTCCTGAAAGAATTTCTTGGTGGAAATTGTTCAGTGTTGTTGACTGAGCAACTTGCCTCTATCAGTTTGCGGGACGCTGTCACTTACACCCAGTATGACTTTGGGCTTTTGCTTTGTTGTCTTGAGCAAAAATATTTATTGATTCTTTATTTAATACAACTAATTGATACTTCCATGCTGGACTGGGAGTGATAGAAAAACATAGAATGTGTTAGCAGCATTTCCTCCCAGGCATGCTGTAAAGGATTCGAAAACCAGTAAGGGATTCGAGGGTTTCAGTGTATTGCAATTTAGGCGATGGGCTGGACAATAATACTTATAGCATGTGTAAGCACCCTTATAACTCGTCAGATGTGGCGGGAACAACCTCCGTCTAGGTCGTTTTTGCTCTGCCTACTCGATTAGGGATAAAGGCGTGATTATGTATGTATGTAATTGATACTTACAATCAGCAGCTGTGAAGTTAGGCATGGTGTCATAACTCTTCTCCAGCTCAATCAAGAGCGCTACCACCTCCACATAATAAATAAATGGGGTTATCCTTAAACCTGAAATAAAAATTAATTCAGTTCTAGTCATAAATATCTATAAATATTAATTGTTAATTAAAGAAAATTTAGGGATATTTTACAAATTATATACAACTAACTTTTCAACAAGTTTTCTTATGGGAATAAGATATTTTCCCGCGGTAAAAAGTAGCCTTTGTCCGTTCTTAGAAACTCATCTATAGTCCTATAAAATTTCATCAAAATCCGTTCAGCTGTTTAGATGTGAAAGAGCAACATACAGACAGACAGTTACTTTTATATTTATATAATATTAGTAAGGATAAGATATGCACACTAAAGGAAATTAAATCTAAAAAGAATCTTGTTAGTCAATGATCAAAGTGGGTCAATCAACTTTTTAACAGATACTACCACATCCCAGCTGCTTTAGGTCTTAAAGTACAGAAAATTAAAATATTTCTTTAAAAAAAAATCTTAGATTGATACATTCCTAAATGTTTATAATGCACAGTTAATTTTGATAATTTAGAATAAAATTTACAGTAAAAATATGGTAACTCTGTATACTGTTTTGCTTTATAGTAATGCAAGTGACAAGTTGATTAACCCTAATACTAGATTATATTTAGGTTTAAAAGAAAACTTTATAGGCCCATGAATTGAAATTACCTTTAACAATCATATCAGCTAAGTGATAGGGGTAAAGCATGAGCCGCTGTATGCTGCTATGCACCAGTGTCTCATAGTATTTCCGTTCATCTTTCCGAACCGTCCGAACTGTAAGGAAACATTTCAGGATAAATCATATTCCTATAGCAATCAAATAATAAATAATAATGTACCATGTGATTTGCAATAAATAAATCTTAATAATAGTGTGGTTTTATTGGAATTATTATGTATTAAAATAACTATAAATTTTATGCTAACATATTTCAATTTTTGTGTCATTAGCATTACACACAAAAGGTAAGAGTAATAATAAATAACATGGTTGATTTTATTATAAGATATTTTATATTAAGATATAGTGTAGCTAATTCGCTAGAATTCTATCTCAAATTACCCTCAAAACTTTGTCAGACGTGGCGGGACACCTTTGTTTAGGTCGTTTACGCTCTGCCTACCCCATTAGGGATACAGGCGTGAATATATGTATATAGCTAATTTTGCCTCTACATCAGTGCCTTAACATTATACAACATCTAGTTAGAACTTTATGTTTAATGTTCTGCAACATATAATATTATATGATTTATAAATGTTTGTTATTTACCTAAACTCCCACGGTATCTCAGCTGATTTTTGATACTGAACTCAAATATATACCGCTCGTATTCTTTTGGAGAATCACTCAGCAACTACAAAAGTGAAATATTATAAATTAAATACAAAATAAGATCCAAGCTTCAAATACTCCATTTAATGTGGAAACAAGTAGTTAGAACTAATGATGCATCACTTAAGCATGTGGATTTTATATATCTATTATCCTTTTCATGCTCCATTAGCCTGCCAATAAAGAAAATTAATAACACAAAAGATATTACCTTTTTCACAGTCCCAGGCAACTGGGCCCATTGTATTTTTTTTCTAATACATTCCTCAATTTCTTCCTCCATGATAACGTGGAGTTTATCTCTTAATTCACACTACATCGAACGCAAACAGTAGAGAATATCGTCCTTGAATTAATGCACCAAATATTTTGATAAGCAGAAAATGAGGAGCGAGAGCCAGCCAACATTGATTGTGCGTTAAAAACATACTGCACATACAGTTTTGTCACTTTATAGAAAGTATAGTGAAGACCATTTTACAGGAAACGGTGACATTAAACCTTGTAAAATAGTTCAAATATAAATACATTTTTATTATACTATGCATCCATACACTTAAACTAATATCATTTTACTAATTGCAGTAAACATTTATTTCAATAAAAAAATTTGGTCAAGTTTCTGAACGTGAACACTTTCGATATGTCAAAATAAATGTTGCCATCATCTCAACTCAAGTAAATCGATTTCATAATCGATATGAGTGACTACTAGTATTGTAAAGGGGAAAAATGTTTGTTAGTTTGTTACCAAAATAAAAAAAGTTTTAAACTATTTGACTGATTTAAAAAGAGCAAAGATAAGCACCAAAAACTACCGTTTGGTAATAATTGACAGAAAGGTAATTACTACGGAAAAGTATCTCATTCCCACGGGAATAAAATATGCCCCCTTCACGCGGTCACACTTAAATTTTGTTTGAATATCTCTAACCTCGGCAAAAACATACTTGTTTAATAGCTCATTCCGGTTCCACTAGTAAACTCTGTAAGCCGCGGGTGAAATGAATATTCTGAAAAAAGGGACAGTCAGGGATAATGACCGATAATCCGGAATTGGGATTTTAACAAAATTAAAAAACAGTGGAAGTAACATTCCAGGCAAAGCTTATTCCGGGAAAGAGACATCAGGGAAAAAGAATAAAAAGGTTTTTTATTTATATTGATTTATTAAATGAAATTATGATTCAACATGATATTTTTTCTACAAGTAATGAACCAATGTAAACATGAAATTTCTATTTATTCCACGTGGTACTTATCGTATCAGTACTAATAACTAACTAATTGAACGTAGCCGTACTGAAATACCCTATTTTGTAATTAGTTTGTTAATTCATCAAAATATCAAACGCGTTGTGAATTTCTTTTAACATATCAGAAGCTGTCATGCTTCTTCCACGGGTACTGTAGGCCAAAGCGTTACATTTTCTTGTCAAGTTTGCTGCTGCAACTGCTGCAAAGCTCTGCGCGAGTTGCGTGGAGTGTAAATTTGCACAAATGTCAGCTTTAATACCCCAATGATAAAAAGTACCCAAAGAGCCAGCCAAAATATCACCTTGGCCTCCAGCTCTACGTGCAGACCCGCCATCTTTCAAACTCCAACCAAACGATGGTATTCCAGAAAAGAAAGTGTCTTCTTTTCCTTTCACGAGAACTGAAACGTACTCTCCCCAGTAGCTGGTCCAAGCAGGTCTTTTAGAATCAGGAATAGCCTGCTCCAATATTTCTGCTTCTTTATGATTAGGTGTAAGAATCACGCCTGGACTTGGATACCGTTCAATTACACTAATATTTTTAGAAATAGCGTAAAGACCATCTGCATCAATGACTAAGGGTTTCACATATTCTTTACAGATTTGTATAATTTCATAAAATAAATCCAAAGTGTTTTGCTCTCGGCCTAAACCAGGCCCAATAACGACTGCATCCATCTTTGGGATAAGATTTTTTATTTTGGGTAGAAATATGCTGTGCAAAAATGGATAAACTATTAAATCTGGACTGTAGGTTTTGATAACAGGCGCTGCAGATGCTGTTGTGATGACGTATACTAAATCAGCACCAGCCTGTAAACAAATAACGTAAAATTTAGTACAAAATAAATCATTTAAATAAATTTAAGTTAGTTAACTAGATTAAGTTACCTTTAAGGCGGAAATTGCGGCAAAGTATGGCGCTCCTGTGTATTCCGTTGAACCACCGATGATCCCAATTTTTCCCGATTCACCCTTATGTTTTCCTTCTAAAGGTGGAATGATATGATCACTAAAAAAGTCTGTATTAATTTCTTCAAATGTTACACGACAGTAGTCTGATGCATTTTGTGTTAATCCCAGATTGACTAGGTAAAAGATCAAAATAAGTATACAAAACATTTCTTTCGTAAAACACGACTGGTACTTGGAAACAACTCCGTAAAACTACAATACATTCTCATGGATTTATCAATCAAGATGTGACCTTGATACACACACCTATCGATACAGGTATTAAGTTACTAGTCTGTTGTTGTTAAACCGGTCCCATCCCACCAGTACACTCCAGTTATCTATTGTTTTCTTTCATTCATTCATTATTTATTAGATAACTATGCATTGAATGAAAATGCAGATATCTTCGTGGTTGTATCAAATAACGAATGGTAATTAAAAATATATTTTGATGTATTCTTTATGGGGTAGGCAGAGCGTCCATGACCTAAACGAAGGTCGTTTCGCTACGATACGAAACTATAAAATTACAATTTATACACAGACCAATTGATTATTATTATTGTTATTACTAGCCTGTTGTGTACCATTGCTGGGCAAAGGCCTCCCCTTCTTTCTTCCTTGTGTCACGGTCCTGTGCAATCTCCCACCAATCCTCGCAATAAGCATTAAGATTACTGCATTTCTTACGGGGATGACCTCGTCGACGATTTCCATCATGAGGTGTCCACTCTGTGACCAATTGATTATATTATTTTATTTATGAAATTACATAACTACACGCAAAATTTATAAACAAGTAAGAGTAGGTCTTAAATAAATGATGAAATGTATTGTAAGTTAGTCCAGGTAACACAGAATTAATTAAAAAATGTTCCATTTTAATCGGTTCAAACACAATTTTTTTTATTCCTGCCTATGCCCTACGTTAGGTAGCGTGACGATATCGTAAATCAAGGTAATACTAAGTAAGCAGAAAAAGTCCTATTAAAATTGGTTAAAATACAAACTCAAGTTCAAAGTTCTCTGCTACTGCCTATCCCCTAAGTACAGTAACCATATTATTGATATCTTTATATGTGTCTTGTTAGCACTCAGTTGAATAAAAAAAGTCTCATTGAAATCAGTTTAAAGCTAACTAAATTTAGTACCACGCCTACTACCTACCCCTTAAGTACGGTGTCGTGATTATGTATAACTTATGTCTGTCTTCATGTTACCATCTATCACCATACCAAATTTAATTAAAAATCCGTTTAGCCGTTTAAGCCTGAAAGAAATCACTAACTAAATTCAATTTCCTGCCTACTCCCTACCCCTTAATTACGGTGGCGTGATTTTATATAGCCTATGTCCGTTTCCAGGTTATCATCTATCACCATACCAAATTTCATAAAATCCGTTTACGCGTTTATGCGTGACCGAGCAACAAACAGACAGACAGACAGAGAGACAGACAGACAGATTAATAGTATAGATTTGAATTTAGCATTCTAATTTTCTCTTCACTTTCCGAAAGACAGTTCGCGAGGTTTTAATTTTGCTATGTATAGTAACTTTACGGGGTAGACAGAGCACCAACCTTATAATCTCTTATAGCGTATTTTCGTCATATCTGACAAGTTTTGTTATTCAAAGTGCGTTGTTCTAATCGAACTAAGAACGCTACTACAAAATGATAAAGAGCACGTGTCTCCCTGAATGGGTGAGATGGGCGTCCTTAGCACGGTTACTGCAACCCATCTAGGAGAAGGACCACTCTGAAATCAAATCCAAGTCAACCATAATAGCTCATGAAGCAATTGTGAATTATTCATTGAAGGTATTATTGGTTCCGACGGTGTCAATGCAGGGCATCGTCTAAGAGCGGTGACGCATGAATGTCGTACCACGCACATCATCGGTGGCGCTCACAAAGCTAGCAGCGCAGCAGCAAGCTTACTGCATACCTGCCAACCCGTTCCAGACAAGCGTGGTGGGTTAAACGTCTAAACCTCGTATAAAATATGAACTCTCCCATTAACGACAGGCCCCTAGTGCCCGGCGTCTCTGGCGGTAACCCCGCTAATGATGGCAGGCGGGGCAGCCCCAGAGCATGGGGTGCGAAGAATCCCCGGGTGGCGATATCTCCCCATCAAACGACTTTAGCTTTATCAAAAACGGACTCCGAGTTTAACATTCTAACTTATAATGTCAGGACACTCAGAACCGAAGAACGTCTAATCGAACTTGAAAATTCCCATAAAACATCAAGTGGGACATTCGAGGCTTTGCTGAAGTTCGAAGAGAAGGTGAAGACACCTTAGAGCGAGATGACAATATGTTCTATCATTATGGGAACGCTGGCAGCCTGTACGGTGTGGGCTTCATGGTACATAAACGGTGGAAAACCAATATACTAGAGTTTATATTAGAGGTTATTATTAAACACTTACCATCGCTCAGGTGTACGCACCAACTTCTGATCACCCTGATGACGAAGTCGAAGACTTTTACGACACGTTGAACAGGGCTCTCGATGAACATAGCGGTACTTGGAACATGGTCATAAGTGATTTCAACGCCAAGTTCGGTTTAAGGCAAGATCTGGACGATACAAGCGTAATCGGCCCGCATGGTTTAGGCACTCGTAACGATCGCGGATCCAGACTAATCCAATTTGCTTTTGGACGGCGCCTCAGTCTAGACAATAGTTTCTTTTTCAAAAAACCGCACAGGCGCTGCACTTGGGTATCACCAAATGGGAATTATAGAAACGAAATTGGTTTTATTCTTTGTTCCACTCAGTCCATTTTAAAGAACGTAGAAACACTTAATAATATAAAATTTAGCTCTGACCATAGACCATTGCGTGCAAAGTTGTATTTCGATCGCAAAATTGAAAGAAAACGAATTTTTAAACACTTAATTAAAAAGTAAACAAAGATACCCTTATAGAAAATGTAGATCAATTTAAGATAGAACTCAAGAACTCATTTGACCTTTTACAAACTGACATAGAAGTAGAGAACAGAGACGTAGATAAACTGTTTGACAACATCCAAAGATCTATAAAAAATGCTAATTTGAAATTAAAACAAGTTAAAGCTAGAAAACAGAAACTGTCGAGTAACACCATTCAACTAATAGACAAAAGAGAAATTTACAGAAATGATACAATAAGCGCAGAATTTAGATCTATAGATAAAGAAGTCAAAAGAAGCATTCGAAGAGATGTAAGGAGCTATAACAAGAACCTCATACAAAACGCCCTAGAACAAAACAAGTCCCTTAGAATAGCCAGACAAGGAATAACAAAAAGCAAGCCATGGATAACATGCCTTCGCGATTCTACCGGTGTTAAAACAGGAAATCGAGAAAAAAATATTAGCATAAGCACAGATTTTTATAAAAACCTTTATTTAGACTCTTGTTCTCCCATTACTAATGTCAATATTGAGTATCAGTGTGACGCTGCCATCCCATTAATATCCGGACAAGAAGTCCATCGAGCTTTACGCAAGATGAGATACAATAAAAGCCCAGGAGAAGATGGCATTACCACTGATGCTCTAAAAATAGGAAGAGACGTACTTTTGCCCCACCTTACGAATCTTTTTAATGCAATTTTACTAACGGGAAAGCTACCAGCAAACTTTTGCAATTCTGATATAATTTTGTTACATAAAAAAGGAGATAAATCTGATATCAATAACTACCGACCCATTAGCCTTACATCCCATGTTTACAAACTATTTACCAAAGTGATTGAGCACCGAATAGCAGGCAAACTTGACCTACACCAACCTCCTGAGCAAGCTGGCTGCCGACCCGGTCTCTCCACAACCGATCATTTACACACATTAAATCAAATCATAGAAAAACATACATACATACATACATATAATCACGCCTTTATCCCTAATGGGGTAGGCAGAGCGTAAACGACCTAAACATAGAAAAACATATTGAATTTAATTTGCCTCTCTATTTAGCGTTCGTTGACTACTCCATGGCCTTTGACAGCCTGAAGCATTCTTCCCTGTTTGACGCACTCCATAACCAAAAAATTGACTCAACTTATACTAACCTCCTGAAACTTATTTATATTAATAGTAAAGCTGCAATAAAAGCAAAAACATCAGGTCCAATTTTCAGAATACAAAAAGGCGTCAAACAGGGAGATCCGCTGTCCCCCAAATTGTTCACCAGCGCCTTGGAGGAAGTTTTCAGGAAAGTGGGTGCTGAGTGGGAGGGGCGAGGCGTTGAAGTTGGTGAAGTGAGGTTGACAAACCTTCGCTTCGCGGACGACATCGTCTTGCTCTCTGCATCAGCTGCAGAACTAGAGCTCATGCTTCAAGATCTAAGCACCGCAAGCTTCGAGGCTGGATTAATGATGAATATGTCGAAGACCAAGCTTATGTCAAATAGCATCGAAAGGACAGTAACAGTCGATGGCGGGAGAATGGAATATGTCCATGAGTACGTATACCTCGGCCAATTAATTTCCTTTGAGGCTCGCCAAGAGAAAGAAGTTACGCGACGCATAGAAAATGCCTGGAGGAGTTATTGGTCGATGAAGGAGCACATGAAAGGCGAACTGCCTTTATCACTGAAACGTAAACTCATGGACATGTGCATTCTCCCGATACTGACATATGGGGCACAGACTTGGTCTTTGAAAGAAGCTCAGAGATTCAGACTCGGAGTTTGCCAACGAGCAATGGAGCGAAATATACTAGGCTTGAAAGTGACGGATAAAGTCCGAAATGCCTTAATTCGCTCCAAAACTGGTGTTACTGATGTAGCCTATACAGCAGCTAAATTAAAGTGGGACTGGGCAGGTCATGTCTGTCGTATGCCAGATGAATTATAGTCCAAAATTACCACCGAGTGGATGCCTAGAAGAGACAGACGGCGGCGTGGCCGACCCAGACGCCGGTGGCGAGATGAGCTCGACTCCCTCCTCGAGGAGTGGCCGGAGGAAGCACAGGATAGAGGGTCGTGGAGAGACCGGAGAGAGGCCTTTGCCCAGCAGTGGGACATTAACGGCTAGACAAGACAAGACAAGTCTCCCTGAAAATCAAATCCAGATCATCCTGGATTGAGAGCAGCAGCTCAAACTATACCACATGCATGAGGCATTTTAAATCGATTGAAAAGTCGAATCGATTACGATATTTTGTACATAGCTACACTGAAAGTATTGTTTTCTTTAAATATAATTTAATTGTGGCAACTTATAGTGCAACCTTATTGGATAAAATATTTCGTTCTTATCGTCTATTGGCGAGCTAGAGCGAGCTAGGAAATAAATATTTTCGTAAAAGAAAACAAATTACCCCCTTGCTGATTTGAATCTGTCAAATTTATCAGCTGAATTAAATAAAAACAAAATAAATAATCATAATTTTATCAGAATATACATAAAAATGGAAGACAAACATGAAACCGTGAAACTTTGTTACACAATACACAAATATTCCAGTTATTCTGCTAACTATATACCGGAGTAAGTGTCGATAGAATGTGCGAAAAAGTCCCGGCCTTTCCTTGAGATAGAATATTATTTATTTTTGGATCATTTGGCTGTAGGCAGGTTTAAGGATTTACTAGTTGCGATTCTAATCCTCGGCCTGTCTATGGTTCTTTGGGTTTTTCGACAATTTCCCCAACTTTTTGCAACTATCACCATATGGTTTCTTTTTTCAGGAATATTATGGTGAATAATCCAACAGATCAACTGTCGAGATGGTTCACAGACAGTACCACTCCGCACCAGTATATCATGCTGAAGCTGAAATCACCATCTGTAGTGGAGACAATCAAATTTGGAAAGTACATAAAGGCACATGTTAGCGATTTAAAAAAGTTTCAGATACTTGGCGGAATTGATGATAGTAATTTATCCTTATTATTATCAGGGTATGTATTCAAGTTTTATGTTATGATCATGTCATCTGTAAACCAAAATTACAAATAAAGTTCTTCACAGAGTAATTTTAATCAATTCCATCTACATCTATTAGTGGCCTGAAGAAAGACAGTGCTCCAGAAACCTTCAGACTCCGTCATCGTACTATAGAAGGGCTATACTTGCCAGTGCAGTACTTGAAGATCGTACCGCTGCAGTCATGGGGTCCAGCATACAATTATACCATCTGGTATGTGGAGCTACAGGGCAAGAACCATGAGGAGTTGATCGGTGATGCCTTGGACACCATTAATCTGGTAAATTAACTGTTTTTTTGTGTGTTAAAACAATGAGGCTTTAATGTAATAAAAAAACAAAACTGAACAACTTCTTTCAAGAAACATAGGTCCAAAAGAAAATTTTAGGGCCTCACGTACAAATGGTGTGGCCCTAACTAAAGTTTGGTCTAGGTTCGTTCATGTTCACACTCAAAAGTTCGATCCATTTTTTTTACACCTTGTATGTTTTTTGTATTTAGAATATAAACACAGCTTTTTTTATTAAATGGTTAGCGTAAAGAAGAAGAAGCCGTACGTATATTGCTAAAGCATCTAAGACGGCGGCGATATAAAGACGCATTTGAAGCATTATCAAGAGAAAGTGGGGTTCAACTTGAGGGCCCTTTACAAGCTAGATTGTGGAATGCGTTAGTGGAAAACGGAGACTACAAGTTAGCAGAGGAAATTCTAGAAGAAGCTAAAGATGGTAAGTGATAACCTTTTCCTGCAAGTGTAGACTAATTTTATTACTTTTCTTATAAACATACATATAGTCACGCCTTTATCCCTAATGGGGTAGGCAGAGCGTGTACGACCTAAACAAAGTTTGTTCCGCCATATCTTACAAAGTTTAGAGGGTTATTTAAGATAGATTTGTAGGTATATTGCTGTAGTGATAGGTTATCAGCCTATCGCCTAAATTGCAATATACTGAAAACCTCAGATCGTTTAGCTGGTTTTTACAGCATGCTTGGGAGGAAATGCAGCTGGCACATTCTGTTTTTCTTTCGCTCCCAGTCCAGCATGTCCCAGTCATGTTCTACATAATAATATAAACCACTTCAAATCCAAGTGTAAATATTCAAATTCCTTACCTAACAAATGATATAGGCTGCAAGCCTCAATTTTTAATATTCGAGTATCTTTCCTTAAATTTATTAAGTGAGCACTATATTGCCTGCACCTTTTAACTTAGGACATGATCAGATCAGATGCATGCATTGGTGAAGATCCATGCGCCTAAGTGTACTTCTACATGGAGCAAGTAGCTAGAGAACCATCTTATCGCAATAATCTAAATAAATTATGGACAGAAGGAGAATTCGACTGGTACATGTCGTGGCAGCCATACGCGCCGACGTGGCGAATGATGTCGGCGTGCTCCGCGGAAGTAGAAGCCGTGCTGTGCTGCGACGCGCCGCCCGTGCCACGCCGCTCCCGGGACCGCGCCGCGCCGGACGACCCACGACCGGACGTAAGATGCTTGTTTTACACCAACGTTTTTTCTTTTTTTAAAGGAGTTTGCTCTTGACTCTAGACACTAAGGTCAGTGATGACCGTGACAGAGTCGACGATGGAGCGAGCTAACCCAAAAGATGCTTGTTTTGGCACTGGAAGTCTCACGCACCGACGGAACATAGCAAGCTTTTTCACATTAGCAAGCAGATCAACCGGAGTAAGCACGGTTGACGCGATTGTCTATGGTTTCATTGCTCAATGGTACTGTGCTAATCAGATTCAAACGTAATCCTGGCCATAGCACTAACATGTAGTTAAATTATTTAGTGCCATGACCAGGTTGATTTACCAGAAATTTGAAACTTTTAACAATATTGTTTTAATTCCAGGACATAGCTTCAAACGGGCTGGATCTGTCGGAGCCGTGTGAGAATGCTTATGGGCCCAGCACGTGCTGTTCGAAGCCGGGCCCGCGGGGAGGACACCAGCTCGTCGTCGATGCTACCACAGGTAGCGGGCAGAAACTAATACAAAATCATTATTTAATATAATAAAGCTAAATATGGCGCTGAAGTTGTCCCGTACGTAACTGTGTTGAGTGTGTATTCTTTCAAAAGTTGCAGTGGATCAGATCTCCATAATATTTGCTAGAGTGGGTGCTGTGATTCAACTTATTAATATGTCTGTATGTTTTCTCTATCGGATAAAGACGCGACTTTATGTATGTATCTAATAAGTAATAACTTAGTTTTTTTCTGCAGGCACGTTATACCTATTCGGCGGTTGGAACGGCACGCAAGACCTGGACGACTTATGGTCGTTCGACACTAAGGCGGAGAAATGGAAGTTACTTTGCCGACACAGCTACCAGGTGATTATTATTCAATATTCTGACCTAACTTCAATTACCTTTTTTATTAATTTTCTTTACTAAGCAACCCCCTCCGTGTATGAGAAGCAGTATTTAAAGGATGTGATTTATGATGAACTGATGATGATAAATTATCTTAGGTGGGCGGTCCCTCTCCGCGCTCCTGTCACAAGATGGTGTTCGACCCGGTACACAGGAGGCTGTACACGCTGGGACGGTACCTGGACAACGTACAGAGGATACTCAGCAATATGGTTGTAAGTTCATCGTTCGTTTTATGATTTTATTAGAACAAGTCCCTCCTAGTGCAAACTCCAATTTCACACAAAATTACTCTAAAACTTTTATCTTCTGATGTTGTTCAATAAAACATACTTGAAAGAAGAGAGCAAATAGATGCCTCAGATATCTATGATATCTACTCCAAATCAATTAAATATTAAAGGGTAAATATATATTTTTGTATATATTATAAAAGTGATATGTCAAAGTTGAGAAAGTGACACCATTATCTGAAATATGTGTGCAAAATGGAGAGCTTGATTTTAAATAGAGTAAGCAAAAATTATAAAAATACTGGCTTTCCGCTCTGTGGTTAGATTAGAGCTTTATGCGTTTTCCCGTGGGAATGAGATATTTTCAGAGTTACTTTCGCATTTATAATACGGAAAGAAAAGCCATTTTTTTTTACTTCCTGAAAGAATTTCTTGGTGGAAGAAGTTCAGTGTCGTTGACTGAGCAACCCCTATCAGTTTGCGGGACGCTGTCCCTTACACCCGGTATTAGTATGGCAAGCAAAGACAAAATTTCAGATGATTTTCGCTTCTGGTCGGTTGCAATGATTCTATATGTACTTTCCAGAGCGATATGTACATGTACGACGTGCCTTCGGGCGAGTGGTCGTTGCTGAGCGCGGACACGGCGGCGAGCGGCGGCCCGCGGCTAGTGTTCGACCACCAGATGTGCATCGACGCCGACTCGCAGACAATCTACGTGTTCGGCGGACGAGTATTACCTCACAACACGTCAGTGCTTGGATTTCCATACATATGGTTGCGCCTTTATTCCCCTACATAACATAAAACGCTTAGTAAAAGTGCTGGTAAAATATTGAGGGTATTTTAGATTGAAACGTATAGGGACAGTTCGTCAGCCCTACAATGTATTGTAACACTCGAATTCCATTGCTGGGTTTTTACAGCATGCCCGGGAGGAGAAGCAGCACAGCCACATTCTATCTTTTTCTTTCGCTTCCAGCCCAGCATTAAAGAAGAATCCAATTAAAGTATTTTTATCTCACGAATATCGCTCGGTCATGCTTGTAGTTGTGCGTAACTACAGGTTTACTCATCGAACACTAAGGCAATGTGCATGTAGGTACATATACACATACAAGTATGGCTAAAGCCGTGACTCCGGCGCGCCAAAACATACCCCGCGGGGTAGAGAGGGGAAGGGTTTCACAAATATTTCCCTTCCCCTGTGTGACCCGCGGGGGTATGTTTCGTATAATCTTTCAGAGCAGGAATCACAACTTTAACGGCAGTCGTGATCGTGACACAAAACTTCTGTAATTTTCTAATAGATTTTTGCACTCAGTGCTATTTTGTTTCTAAGAATATTAGAAATAACAAGTCAAAGATTCGACCGCTGACGGGATTTGAACCAGCGTCTTTGGAAAACAGGCCCAACACTCTAAGCTAGCGTCCTCATATGACGAGTAATAAATAGCAGATCACTAATTCGTCGCTCGGGACATGGCTGCTGTAGCTTAGCGGTTTAGAGCGTTGGACCGGTTTTCCAAAGACGCGGGTTCAAATCCCGCCAGCGGTCGAATTTGTTATTTCTAATTAAAACTTAGAATAGAATAGAAACCCTTTATTCGGTACCAGTATACAGACAAAGATCTTAAGATTACAACCTAAACGTTACACTCGATACCGAAAAGGTGTCCGGCTCAGCATATGCTGCAGTCTAAGACTGAAGCGCTGATTTTCAACCAGAACCTTACTACAAACTAACTTAACCTAACTTCTGTACTTACTTATGATTTGTTTACGCTTCGTTTAGGGAGGAGCAGGTGGTATCGCCTCAATATTCGGGTCTGTACGCGTACTACATCAAGTGGGGCACGTGGCAGCTGCTGCTTCAGGACTCCGGCTTGCCCGACGCGCCCAAACCACGCGTCTCACACTCCATGCTGTTCCACCCGGTGAGAGTAAACAAAACAACACACCAATCAAACAATCAACAAACCAATTAATAAATCAACACACCAGTCAATCAATTATTTATCCAACACACTTATCAACCACCAATCAAGCAATAAATCAGTCAACTACGGATGAAAAAATCAATCAATTAATCAACCATTACACAAATTCATCAATCATCTATCAACTTTCAACTTTCTTCCATGCTGGACTGGGAGCGAGAGAAAAACATAGAATGTGCCAGCTTACTTTCCTTCCGGGCATGCTGTAAAAACCAGCTTTGTGATCCAAGGGTTTCTGTATATTGCAATTTAGGCGATAGGCTATCACTACAGCAATATACCTACAGATCTACCTTAAATAACCCTCAAAACTTTATCAGACGTGGCGGATCGACCTTTGTTTAGGTTGTTTACGCTCTGCCTACCCCATTAGGGATAAAGGCGTGATTATATGTATGTATGTATGTACATTCAATCAAGAACACAACCATCCAATCAATTAACACACAAAATAATCAGTCGACCGACCCACCCATATAACCTCATTACTTCCCTTTGAACAGACACAACGCCGCCTTTACATCTTCGCGGGTCAGCGCAACAAAGAGCACCTACTAGACTTATGGTGGTGGGACGTGGGCACGGGGCAGTCGCAGTGCCTGTGCCACGCGGCCACCGCCTGCCCGCCGCCTATCGCCGGCTTCACGCAGCGCGCCACCATCGACCCCGACAACGACGAGTTGTATGTACTATCGGTGAGTAAACCAAAAACCACGTCAGACGCCATTCTGGTATTAACATATGCGTGGATCCACTTTGTGTTTATACATACATACATATAATCACGCCTTTATCCCTAAGGGGTAGGCAGAGCGTAAACAACCTAAATAATGGTCGTTCCGCCGCGTCTGACAAAGTTTTGAGGGTTATATAAGATAGATATGTAGGTATATTGCTGGAGTGACAGGTTGTCAGCCCATCGCGTAAATTGCAATATACTGAAACCCTCGGATCTCTTTGCTGGTTTTTACGGCATGCTCGGGAAGAAATACACCTGGCACATTCTATGTTTTTCTTTCGCTCCCTGTCCAGCATAGAAGAACTTTGTGTTTATTTAGACCAAAGAAATGGTACAGCAGTAAATGACCGTAGAGAGATTAGTTTCGCGTTCAGAAAAGACGCTGGTGCATTACTGAGGCCAAAAGGCATACGCTTAACTTCATATTGACCATCCGCAAGGCCCGGTTGGTAGGAGCAGTTACTATTTTTATACCAGTTTTGCGTCTCGTTGTGTACCCGCAAGAGATACAATCGTGACTATATGCATTTATGGCCACTTATTAAGTTCATGTTACAATAACGTGGTCGCGTGGCGTGTATTCAAAACAATTAAATGGGCCCAAGCTTGAATGCTTTAAAACTAAAATTGGAATGTTTCAATGAGTCGAGGCTGTCATTCATAACATTATTTTTCATTATGTTTTGTCATGCTACATCAACATGTCATGGCTGTTCTGTGTAGTAGAGTAATATATGTGTTAGCGGATGCCGTGCGTCCCTAACGCACACGTCTAATCATTCCCAGGGCATTGGCATAAGCAAGGAGGACAAGCGCGTGTCCAACACGTTCTGGGTGTTCTCGTTGAAGCGGCTCACGTGGACGTGCGTGTATCGGAACGACGCGATCTCGCCCGAAAACCCAAGGCCAAGATTCGCGCATCAGTTAGTCTATGATCCTGTTAAAAAGGTGAATATTACATACATACATATCTTCACGCCTATATCCCTAATGGGGTAGGCAGAGCGTGTACGACCTAAACAACGGTCGTTCCGCCACGTCTGACAAGTTTTGAGGTTTATTTAAGATACATTTGTAGGTATATTGCTGTAGTGACAGATTGTCAGCCCATCGCCTAAATTACAATATACTGAAACCTTCGGATCCCTTAGCTGGTTTTTACAGCAAGCCCGGGAGGAATAGCAGCTGGCACATTCTATGTTTTTCTCTCGCTCCCAGTCCAGCATGGAAGAAGAAGGTGAATATTATAGAGATAATATTGTTTATAAAAATAAGCAGTGCCTTGTTTATCCCTTTTAGACGCACCACACGTTTAAGATAGCGTTGCGATGTTTTGAGGGGGGATTACATTAATTTAACAATCACCCAAATAAATTAAGTCAATTGTGAAGGTACAAAATTGATTAATTTATGGTGATACATTTTACATATCAAAAATAAATTTTATATGCCTGATTTTATTCTTTCGAAGGCAAATATTCTTTGCATCATTTGTTGAAGATGAAATGTAAGTATTTCTTGTAATTCAGGTGTCATTTCATCTGTATAAAAAAATAATACTCTACGTCGATTTTCCCTATATCCTTAGATCCACTACCTGTTTGGTGGCAACCCTGGCAACCCGAGTGCCACGCGACTGCGACTCGACGACCTGTGGGCCCTCAAGCTCGCAAGACCCACCATCGACACCGCCTTAAGTACAGCACGCGCCGCCTTAAGGGAAGCGTGCTATAGGGAGCTGTGTGCCGGTGGGAAAGAGATCGCGGCAGTTGAATACTTGAGGAATGACGTTAGGACAGCGTTGGACCATTCTGACCCGAGTCAGGTAAGTTTGGCCCACAGTTTGACCCACTATAGATACCGCCTTAAGTACAGCACGCACCGCTTTAAGGGAAGCATGTTATAGGGAGCTGGGAAAGAGCTTGTGGCAGTTTAATATCTGAGAAATGATGTTAGGACCCCATTCTAGTGAGTTTGACCGTAGTATAGTAAACACCCTAATAAAAATCCTCTATTGAATATTAGCCCGTGGAATTGGGAGTTGCCGGCGGTCGAAAATTTGCGAAATTAAGTTAAAATTCTGTCTGACCACAGTCAGGTAGTCAGCTGCTGATTGTCTACATACATATAATCACGCCTTTATCTTTAATGGGGTATACGTATACAGAGCGTAAACGACCTTAACAAAGTTCAATCCGCCACGTCTGACAAAGTTTTGTGGGTTATTTAAGATAGCTTTGTAGGTATATTGCTGAAGTGGCAGGTTGACAGCCCATCGCCTTAATTACAATATACTGAAATCCTCGAATCCCTTAGCTGGTTTTTACAGCATGCCCGGGAGGAAAGCAGCATTCTATTACACACATTCTATGTTTTTCACTCGCTCACAGGCCAGCATGGAAGAATATTGATTCTCTATATTGTTGCTTTAAAACCCTTTTTGAAATTGTTTTATTAATTTTATTATGATATGGTCTCCTCAGGTGTCACGGTTCAAGAAGCTAGCGACGGTGCTGTTTTCCCCCCCCTCCCGTCCCGCCACGGTCCCGTGCGCGCTGTGCCCGCGCCGCGCGCGCGCGCTGGCCCGCCGCCGCGCGCACCACACGCCCACCAAGGACCTGCAGCACGCTATGCACGCGGTAAGAGAAACACTCGCATCAGCCTTTTTATTTATTTAACAATTTATTAATCATAAAAACAGGACGTACAAAACAAAGACACAACAGGCACTGCTTATTTCTAAAAAGAAATTTCTTACAGAAGTGTTTTTTTTTTAATGATACGCGGATGAAACGTGCACAACATTTTATATCTACTAATAAAATAATACTACTGTTAAATACTTATACATACATACATATAATCACGCCCTCATCCCTATTGGGGTAGGCAGAGCGTAAACGACCAAAACAACGTTCCGCCACGTCTTACAAAGTTTTGAGGGGTTATTTAAGATACATTTGTAGGTATATAAAAAAATACTTATGTAATGTAAATCTATAATATAAATAAATAGCTGCATTTATATACATTATAAAAAAAAACGTATAGCTATTTATATATATACAAATATATACATACATAATTATATACCCTAGACACGGATTACTTTGACAGGCCTACATCCTACATCATCTGCTGAACATAGGCCTCTCCCATGGCACGCCACTTAGCTCGGTTTTCAGTCGCTCTCGTCCAATCCCTGCCCGATTTCTTACGAACATCTTCGCCCCACATATTTTCAGGGCGCAAGAGGCAGATTGCTGATCCAACATTAAATTATCAACAGCAGTTTGTTTACTTCTGATGGCCATTATAACATTGTTTGACCTTGAACTTGCAATGGTCCACTCAGGTTTATTTCTTTCTATTTAACCTTTTCGCCACCAAGTAATACAGGTAAAATTGCAATTGCAACCAGCGCCACACCAATTTCTAGGTAAAGAAATACTCAATAAAATGGAGATGTCCAACAGTTCATATCGATAGTACATCTTTACTTTTTAAACCAAGTTTTAATTATTCTAAAACTATTATTTTGCTTCCTAATTTTCAGTAATGCTTTCATATAGGTCAAAACAATAATATATCGTAATGGTAGTAGTGGTGGTATAGTAAACAACACTTGGAATACTCAATAAGTTTATCTTTAGTTCAGTTTTCGAATTAGCACTGGCGCATCTCTATTACGCGTCTCTATACATCGCGTTGTCGGCTATAGACGACTGTGGCGTCGCGTCGGTGGCATTTCAATTTCCTCAAACCGTTAGGACAAACAAGGATGTAATATAGAACATCGATAAAAAATATGAAAATGAAATTCTTCAACTTTAGAACATACATACATACATACATATACATATAATCACGCCTTTATCCCTAATGGGGTAGGCAGAGCGTAAACGACCCAAACAAAGGTCGTTCCGCCACGTCTGACAAAGTTTTGAGGGTTATTTAAGATAGATTTGTAAGTATATTGCTGTAGTGACAGGTTGTCAGCCCATCGCCTAAATTACAATATACTGAAACCCTCGGATCCCATAGCTGGTTTTTACAGCATGCCCGGGAGGAAATGCAGCTGGCACATTCTATGTTTTTCTCTCGCTCCCAGGCCAGCATGGAAGAATCAAAATCAAGAAGAATCAACTTTAGAACATCAAAGGATTTATTCTGGTACCTATTTTAATATTTCATTGCGTCTTTTTTATTCATTCATTTCCTTTCCTTTATACTATTTTACTT
The DNA here is from genome assembly GCA_949820665.1 of Scrobipalpa costella. Lineage (NCBI taxonomy): Eukaryota > Metazoa > Arthropoda > Insecta > Lepidoptera > Gelechiidae > Scrobipalpa > Scrobipalpa costella. The sequence continues at coordinate 13,723,607 of OX463312.1, forward strand.
ATGTTGAATATTCATTAAAAACGACGAACTATCAATGGTCAAGAAATTATCGCCGTGGACGAGTCGGCGAAACCGGTTTGTGGATACTCAATCAAACAAAGAAAAAAATGTCTAATTCTTAGCATATATCTGCAATTTGATGTCATACATTAGAATAATAAGAAAACGTTATTGTTATGACAGACTTGACAAATATACACATAGTATAATGTAGACGTATATTGTAGACGTATCGATGTTTCATATTTGAACTAGCAAGGAACAACACTTCCAGTCGTGTAGGGCCGACTGTGTCGTGTGTGAATTGTACTTCTGCAGGTTCAAAACGTAATGAGTATTCTTCTTATTTTAAACTACAAAACGAATAAATATCAAAGTAGAAGTTTTTAAATCAAAGTAGAAGGTACAAAAAATTCAATATGCGAAAAAATAAAAAGATACAGTTTCAAAATGCTGGTTTATTAACATAAACTTTTTAACTACATTTCGTCGGCTGTAGCCGACCGTGGCGCTGACGGCAAGTCGCCGGTTGTCGGCTATACCCGACTGTGGCGGTGAAAAGATTAATCATTTGTACTTACGATGTCGGTGGTTGGTGGAACTCTATCATATACTTTCCGGTTTTTATGTGAATATTTCGTAAGATATAAAGGTCAAATAAACTTGATAACGACTCATCTTTACAAATAAACATTAACTTCTCTCGCAGGTATTAGGCACAGACGATACAGTATTCGAGCCGACTCAGCCTTTCGAGGACATGTCAGCCCCCACACCGGAGACCTGGGACGTCGGCGAGGACTCGGACGAGACTGCCCCTGGAGATGAATGGCACACGCGGGCGCTCAGAGCAGACCTTTACGACCAGCTGTGCCAGTACTTCCGGCCCAGTCAGGTGCCGCCAATAGCTGATATCGGAGATTTAGTGCAGTTGTAAACTGAGCCCGTAATTATAATCTCAAGAGTGACAGCGGGTTTGAGTTTGTATCAGAAATGTCATTTCAGTTCAAAGCAGCCTGCCAAATCTTGAGATCGCTTTATAAATACGAGCTTGAGTCATTTAAAGAGGTCAGCCAGATTTTTGATTGGAAAAATTTGAAAGTTATTTAATAATGCCAATCAGCACAAAATTGCAACAATTTTTAATCACAGAGATAAATGTTTTAGTCCGTTCAAAAATAAAACCATTGAAAGGTCAATCAAAGCGTTAAGGTGACCTTCAGAAGCTGTCGGTATTTTAATTTTCGTCGGCGGAAGTCGGACGAGACTGCCCCTGGAGATGAATGGCACACGCGGGCGCTAAGAGCCGACCTTTACGACCAGCTGTGCCAGTACTTCCGGCCCAGTCAGGTGCCGCCGATAGCTGATATCGGAGATTTAGTGCAATTGTAAGCTGAACCCGTAATTATAATCTCAAGAGTGACAGCGGGTTTGAGTTTGTATCAGAAATGGCATTTCAGTTCAAAGCAGCCTGTCAAATCCAAACTTAATATTGATCCCAAATTTAGAGATCGCTTTATAAATACGAGCCTCAGTCATTTGAAGAGGTCAGTCAGATTTTGATTGGAAAAAATTTGTAAGTTATTTAATAATGCAAATCAGCACAAAATTTCAACAATTCTAAATCACAGAGATAAATATTTAAGTTGATTCAAAATTAACTGTTTAAGGTCAAGGTCATACAGTGTTAATATGACCTTCAGAAGTTAACATGTTACTGTCGGTTTTTTAATTTTATCGCCGAGGATTCGCACGTTACCGCGCCCGGGGTGTATAACACACGCGGGCGCTTAGAGCCGACCTTTACGATCAGCTGTGCCAGTACTTCCGGCCCAGTCAAATTAATGAATGAAATGAAAAATACGATTATTTGATTTTAGAATCACATTACATAATTTCTTACATCTGCCGAACTTATTTAAAGGTGCCCCCGCTAGCTAATATTGAAGATTTGGTGCTGTTGTAAGGGGTTTGGTGTAAGCTGAGACATTTAAAGACGTCAAACAAAAATGTTAGTATAAATTGGATAGCTATGAAAAAATGCAAATAAGCAAAAAAATGCAACAATTCTAAATCACAGAGATAAATATTTAAGTCGGTTTAAAATTCACTGTGAAAGGTCAACGTCATACAGTGTTAAGATGACTTTCAGAAGTTAACATGTAACTGACGATATTTTATTTTTCGTCGGCGAGGATTCAGACGATACTGCCCACGGGGATGAATGGCACACGCGGGCGCTTAGAGCCGACCTTTACGACCAGCTGTGCCAGTACTTCCGGCCCAGTCAGGTGCCGCCGTTAGCTGATATTTGAGACCTAGTCTTCTTCTTAGCGAGTGGATTCTCGAGTCGAACGATCCGATGTGTCAGAGTTTTCAAACCGCCTAGTAGCACAGCTATTAGGCCACTGACATGGTTTCAGTAACGACCACTATCAAAGACAGCAACCGAGACCGACGGCTTAGCGTGCCCTCCGAAGCACGGAATCCTTTTCTTTTTTCGGACAATCAGGTGATTCAGCCTGCAATGTCCTAACCAAACTGGGGAAAACCTCACAAAGTGATTAATTGACAAATATCAACTTTGTGTTCCCCCCTTTGAATCGAATCCTGGACCTCCGGATCGTAAGCCCATGGCTTTGACCACTATACCACAGAGGCAGTTAGAGACCTAGTGCAGTTGAAAGATGAAGCATTTGAAGAAAATTATTGGAATAAATGAAAAGTTATCAAAAAATTCAAATAAGTACAAAATCGCAAGAAAAGTATTTACGTCGGTTCAAAATTAACTGTCAAAACTGATCAGACCATTGACAAGTCAAGGTCATACTAAGTTAAGCTGACCTTCAGAAGTTAGCATGTTATTGTTGATATTTAATTTTGGATCACAAAATTAATGCAAAGCACAAAATCACAATAAGAGCTTATTTAACATCAATTCAAGCATACATATTTCTCATTTAAGCGTGCAAATGTCATTGTTTTTGACTATTAAATATATAAACCAGTGTTCATTCATAACTTTGGAAGCATTAAGTTTTTTCTTTACGAAATAAACGTTACTTCGCAGAATGTCTCTTTTGCAAAACGTGTCTTTCCCATAATGTCCCTTCGCAAAATGACCCATTTTTGATATATTTAAAAAAATAAGACAGCTACTGAAAAGACTTAAAAAACTTTCAAAGGGACATTTTGCGAATAAGGTAATTTTGCGTAGTTACCGTAAATACAATGCTCTACCACTTCATATTTCTAATGGTTGTAACTATGAAAGTTTTATTAGTTTTTAACTTACTCTGCATTTGTTATTTATATTATTTGTAAAAAAAAAATAGTATTAAGTGTATATTGTAAATGTACTAACATTATAAACGTTAGGATCTAGTGTTTCTTTTTTTTTAAAAAAGGTTTGATTAAGGTTCCTTTTTGTTTTGATGGCTTCCATTATGTGTAAAGTTTGGAATAACTTTATTTTGGCCCTTTGTCAAGTAAGGAAAGAGGCTATAACTATGGTGGGTACTTGTCACTAATGTTGTTAACAATTTGGTGATCAATTTCGGACTGTGATACGATTGTTATAGTCAGTAGAGTTAATAGGGTCATTAAACTTTTTGCTTTAGTTCTGCAATTTGTAAATATATTTTCAAGTTTGATGAAATGCAAAAAGACATTCAATGCAAGTCTTTAGTTTATAATCTGTTCAGTAAAAATACAACATAAGCTATCTTTAAGGTATCTCCGATAGGACTATTTAAGGAATTTGAGAGCTTTCATCTTTTTAATACACAAGTAATGTTTCATCTATTTTTTTAAATATCGCTGGAAATACTCTTCATTAATATGTTCATAAAGAAGTATTTATTAACTTTAATGCGTGTGTTACAGTGTCGTAAACTTACGTATTTATTGAAATACTCAAGATTGTAAATAACTTTTGTCTTTGATACATACCGGGTGTAAGGGCAGCGTCCCGCAAACTGATAGGGGTTGCTCAACCAAACTCAACAACTATCACCGGAAAATTCTATCAGGAGATAAAATTTTACCTCCCCATCTAAAATGACCACCTCGATCAGACAATTGTATGGAAAAGCAAATTATTATTTTCTCACTTCCTGTAAAAAATCCTGGTGATAGTTGTTCAGTATTGTTGACTGAGCAACCCCTATCAGTTTGCAGATGGTTCCCTTACATACTTATTGACTCTATTTAAAGATACATTCATTTACTAAATAGGTATTTGTATTTTAAAAGCTAAGGCAAGTCAGCCCGTGTAAATACTAATTTTATTTTAGTTTTAAATGTCTTACATGTTACAACATAATAAATAAACGTATTTATTCAATAAATTATGTCTTTTTTATTTGTTTATAATCATATATTATAATTTTACCATAATTTTTAATGCGCGTAAAAATCCGCACAAAAGTCTATGAAAAAATTGTTTTCATTATTTAACAGATAATTTCAACGAGTAGTGAATAAAACAACAAATTTAAATATATCATTTATTATTCTCATACATGATTTATCAGTCATCGACAACGCGGCGTGCCAAACGGTTTGAAAATAAATCGCTCTGTTCCATGATATGTTCCCGAGGCTTTGCATCTGATATCTGTATCTGTGCACGATAGAACACGATCAATTATACTCTTGAAAGCTCATAGTTTTACTCCCGATGAGATTCAATATGCAAAGACATGTAATCTGATATGATTACTCAACTAAAGTGACCATCTTGTAAAAGAAACATGAAAAGCTAAGTTGGAGACTGAACCATCAAACTGTGCAATGTTCGAGGCAATTTAAAAGCGAGACAAAGCTATACGAATAATTAGTTCGTGTAGCGCTGTCTCTTTCGTGCAGAAAAGTGATAAGAATAAGACCGTTTTACTCAACTAGGAATTGAAATAGTCGTGACAGTGGGAACATTCATGCTTCGAGTTATCCAAACCTCAAATCATGTGGCGATACAACGGTAAGTAGCGGGCATTCATATACTCCTCAACTTTAAATAATAAAAATCATAATCAATAGTTTTCTCTATAAAATAATATCTATGCCTAAGCAAAATAAGTGATCTAAAGTGTGTTTAATATAAAGAAAATATTTGGTTAATCGCTCTTACACCACCACCCAGTGGCAGCAGACACCAAGCGATACCATACTTCATACAATACTGATGAATATAGCTAATGCAGAAAAAGTAATACATTGCACATAGGTAAATAATTTTCATGCTAACAGGTACTTTAAATCAACTTGTTTTTCTGCATTACCCATATAGTCAAGGTAAACTTTAACAATTAACAATGCGAAATAAATAAGTCTAAAATAATTTCATGATGTCAAAATAGTATGTCAAGATAAATTAGGTAAACATAACAATGTCAAAAAGGACGAGTTGATGATAAGTAGAACTACATAGAACCGATATTATTATGTGCCGTAAATACAACCTATGGCAAAAATTATTTGATGATTGCTCCCTCGCACACGCTCCGAGACATTCGCTACCAATAAAATAATGTTATAAATCTGCGAACGAAGTCGCGGAGCGCGCACTAGGCTCGCGGAAGTAACAGTGACTAGACATAATACAATAACGATGTCTGCTGCTAAGCTAAGAAAGAAAATATAATACTTAGAAAAATAATACTAACGCTAATATTGGTAAGTCCATCGTTTAAGTACACGAGCGGTGCTCATAGAAGCTAGAAATAATGATAGCTAAAAACAATAAATGCAAGGCTATGGTCCTGCGCGCCGCCTATAGGCGAACGCCCTTTGAGCTATGCAAACCAATTATGCTAAAAACAGTTAATATTGCAAACCAATTTTACTACTCGAGAACGACTCTCGGATAACCTACGAAGTATACTTGAAGGTTAATATAAATCTAGCTCTATACCTAAAACCAGTAAAAATACCTACTTCGGGCGAGTGCCCACTACATGGAACGGTCGAACTAGCCTAAGTCCACACGCTAGAAGAGACTACGGCGCGCGGAAGCAGCCCCTATCACATCCGATAACGTAAATAAATCGTAACACCTCAATAACCATTTTTTGTAAATTTTGTCTTATTTATTAGACAGCTGGCCGCCTCTGAGCAACAATTTTGAGCAAACTGTGTCGTCTATTACGAGGTTGAGGATTTGTTTCAAGGACGTAGAAGTTTCCGGAGGCCGACCAGCTTATGGACAAGAGTGGACGCGAGTGGCTCGGCCACGGGACGGGACGGCAGAGCGCGACGCGACCACACGCACACATGCGCAGTGCGCATGCGCGTCGCACAACACAATAAGGAAACACTACCAACACTAGAACAAGATGGACGAAGTATCCGGCAGAGGGCCACAACAAATCAACAAACGTATCAACTAGAACAGATTACATAGTCTTTTTGCGCACACAATGGATGGACGATGATTATTTATTAGAAATTTTCACTTTTTGGACGTACTAAACATTCGTATCGAGTAGAGGTTTCTATAACATACGCGGATCGTTGGATCCTATTAAACATGTATATCATAAAAAATAACGTTGCACGGTTTATACTCCTGTTGAACCGCAGAGAATAGACATCTCACGAGGGGTAGATATATCGTCATTCAGCTCTCACAATAACGGCGATAAATTCATTTGCATAATAAAAATACACAGATCCTATTACAAAAATACTTGAATCGATTTGATGACGTGCAATACATAGTTTGAAGAATTCGCTTATGAAAATACGTGATCAAAGTGCGCGGGTGAGAGATTGAGTTTGGTCACAATGAGGACGGAAACTGGGGACAATGACGTCACCATAAGCTGCTTATTTCATGTGATTGGTTAAAAATAGGTCAATTTCATTTGTGTATTTTGCAATCTTAAAGAGTTTCCATCCTCACCAGACGTGAGATCGGCAAGATCGCTAATAATCGACAATAAGCTAACGTAACGTGATGATAAAAAGCGCCCCTGCGCGGCTCCGGGCATCTTACCCTCCCCCCCCCCCACCCCCGGAGCCCTCACACCATAAAATCAGTCAACATTCAATATAACACCGACCATTTATCTGCGGAGGGACCGCGTCGATATAAAGTTTAACTTTATTCCCTAGAGCTACTTGCATCGATGTGCGTCACGCTATTGCACAGTTTGACGGTTCGGAAGAGACGGACGCGCGACGCACATCCGATACAACTGTTTTTTTTTTATTATTTCGAAACAACGAGATCGACGAAACCCCTCCGCCTTAAGTTATTGGTACGAATAATTAGATTAATTTTATAAAACGTATAAATAATTTAGTCTCCTAAGAACCACATTTATAAAAATCGTTCATATTATTATGCCGAGCGGGCGATCACTACAACTATGTATAAATTCGTTTCGTCCGACGACCGCGGGACGAACTCACCGCATTAAGTAAATTCCTGTGAAGAAATTCGTAACAACTCGGGAGATGAGTAGAAACCGCGCAATCTCCTAATTAACAGAGAATGCGAACACGATAGTCGATTTCGAAGACGTAGTTTTAGATTTAAGTCACTCGTAATCCATCAAAAGACGGATGAAATTTCGAAGTTTCCGAAGTCCTACATAGTAACACATCACTGTTTACTCAGTTTAGAGTTAGTTCAAGACACTAACCACGTAACAAAGAATGTTCGAGTTGAACAATTATTTAACGAATTTTCACAACGGCGAAGTATTAAGGCTAGGAAAGGTTTTCCTTCCGTTTCGAAGAATAGTGTTCTACAATGGTATCGTATGCGAGCGTAATGTGCGCAGAACTCTCGCAGCCGCCTTCAACCACTAGAAATTTCTTCCCACGTTGCAAAGTGTCCGTTCTTCAGCTAACAGCGCTTGAGCAAGACACTGGCCACTTAAAAGAGAGTGTCCGAAGTTTTTTTCGAAGAGTGTTCTAGAACGGTATCGTATGCGAGCGGACGATGGTAGCGGCGCGCGGCGGCTGCTGCGCGTGCGCCAACAACGCGCGCAGCGCCCTCGCGGCCGCCTTCACCGCGCACACCAGCCGCTAGAAGTCTCGCGGCCGCGTGCGCCCCGCGCCCCCGCCCCCGCCCGCCGGCTTCGGCACGCGCCGGGTGCGCATCTCGCGGTCCACCTGAGGGTAAAACAAAATTAGCAGACATTTTCTTATCTTATCTAGCCTATAAATGATGACTGCTGGGCAACGGCCTCTCTCTTCTTCCATTCTTCCCTGTTTTGGGCCTCAAGGTGCCAATCCTTACATTTTAGAATGTGAAAATGAACATGAACAACATCCTGCAATGAACATTACCATACAAATAGTTCCAAGAAAAGCTGCTGGTCAAGTCATTTGTATTAGAGGGCTTTTTTTTTTATAATTCTACCTATGTTTCTCGGGGAAAGTTGTTCAGTTTCATGAGTCTGTTCATACCCTAAAATTAAGTTATTTTTTTGCACCAGGACGAATCATATCAAGTGTTCACGGGCTATTTGTACAAAGCTACAGGACGGCCTGCACAGGAGTCAACAAATTAGGACACTAGTGCGGGAGAGGATGACCGTAGAAAGTTCAGTTATCGACTTTAACGTGTAACTTGAATTTGAAAGTCCCAGTCGCCGATCCCGCCAGACCTTGAGGATCATCTTCACCCAGTACGTACCTCCAGTTCTTCAAGGCGCTGCGTGAGAGCCAGCTTCTGTTGCACGGCGAGCCGCAGCAATTGATTAAGGGTCTTCTTCTCCTCTTCAGCTCCAGCCAAAGCGGCCGTCAACTCGTCAACTTGAGTCACATACTCTTCGCACCGTGCCGCAAACATCGCGCGTAGACCTGGTTCAAACAAATGTGTGATTAAGTAGATATTAAAACAAATATAAGAATAAGTCAATGGTTGGTTGATTAAGAGTTATTTGAAAAATACGAATTTATATTGAATTTCTTTGGAAAGTAGCAGGTGCGCTTTTCAGTCCAAAAGGCATTCTAATAAATTGAGAAACTCCCGAACTTCAGCCATCGTCATCTATGTCTCTTGACTTGACGTTGGCGAGTGCGACCTCCACTTTGTTCTTGTTCGGAATAGTATTGAGGAGAATATTATCCATAGCTTTTTGGAAAGTCGCGGGTACCATTTTCAATCCAAAAGGCATTCTAATAAATTGAGGAGACAATCATCATCCTGTCTTGTATTTCGACTTGAACACAATTCAGAGTGACCTGTATCTAGTGGCTGAAATAGTAGTAGTCAAAATACTCACTGGAGAATGTAGCAGCGTCCTCCTTAAGCAGCCGTAGCTCGTTTCTCAACTTCAACATTGTCTCTGTTACAATCGTCTTCTCTGTCTCGTATTTGGACTTGAGGTTGGCCAGTGCGACCTCCGCCGTGTTCTTGTTGGACTTGAGTACAGTTCGCAGAGTGGCGATCTGTTCCCGCTTGGTGGACAGTAGGGACTTGAGTTTGATCACTTGCTCTTGTAGTTCCGCTAGCTCTGCGCCGCGTTCCTCCGTCTCCATAACTGTGAATGTTACAGGAGTTAGTTTTATCATTGGTTTTAAAACAATATTTAAGCTATTTTATAATGATACGAACCAAGTAAAAAATCTTCGTCTGTATGGTAATAGAAATACGAAATTTTATGTCTAATAATGAAAAGAAATCTATATATTTTTGATATCTAAATAGGTATTCTTATCTAGGAAACGAGTCAAAATAACTACTTACTAAAAATTATACAAAATGTATTACAATCTAATATGAGGACTTGGACAGTTAACTTAGGATAATACCATTTTTAGAAGAAATATAATCTACAAATTCAAAAATCCAAAATACTACGTAAAATAAGCTAAACCTTACATTAGCAGTGGGCATCGCAACATTCCTTATCACATTATATACTGCAACATTAAAACACAATTCGCAAAACTAGATCGTAGCGACTCTCTTATACTATTCACCATGTTGGCGTTCCTCGCATCTATACTACTTCTTTTAACATAATTCCCTCTATAGAACATTGTTTCTTTCCAAACATATGGCAAGTTCTCTTTGGAATTCCTTCTTAAATTCGACTTCCTAGGATAATTAACGTTAGGCTTAGGAAATGTGATAGGACTTTTCTCTTCAAAGCTAAAGTTCGTCCAATCTTTGGACTTATTACTATTTACATTAGAATTATATCTCGACATGTTTTCGAAGAAATTCGTGATTTCTTTCACGGATTTTCCAGGGCACATCTGGTCTTTGAAGCCGTTTGGTTGTGTCGTTTGAAGAAGAGCTATAAGGTTGTTCAGCCGTTTTTTCATGTCGGCTAGCTTGAGCTTATTGGCTTGATCTTTATTCTTCTTTATAGATGTGGGGTACGAACCCTTGGATTTCCAGGGAGTTTGGTCTTGGACTTGGGAAAGGTCTGGGGAGGAACAGGGTTACATGAGAATAAAATGGCTTCAAAAGACAGAAACACCCTATTAAGATTAATTGTCGCAATAATTTTGGCTCTATTTGAACATTTGGCATAAATTCTTGAACACGACTGTAGCAAGCTAGATAGATTGTAGTGGATTGGAGTAAGCAGTTTTTGACAGATCATTTCAGGATTGGTAGTTTAACGTATTGTTACATTTAATGTCTTCCAAGTTAGACTGTAAGCGAAAGTAAAACATAGAATGTGCCAGCTTCATTTCCTTCCGGGAATGCTGCAAAAACCAGCTAAGGGATCTTCTGTACATTGCAATTTAGGAGATGGACTGACAACCTGTCACTACAGCAAGTTTAGCGCGGCGCGCAGGTGCGTCAGCTGATCCAGCAGCGTGTCTGCTGATCTGGCCACCACTCCAGTTGCTCCTAGTACGAGGAGTGCAGCACTCACCAGGCTGGTGCCTGTGTCGGGAGTCGAGCGCGGCGCGCAGGTGCGTCAGCTGATCCAGCAGCGTGTCTGCTGATCTGGCCACCACTCCAGTTGCTCCTAGTACGAGGAGTGCAGCACTCACCGGGCTGGTGCCTGTGTCGGGAGTCGAGGGCGGCGCGCAGGTGCGTGAGCTGGTCCAGCAGCGTGTCTGCTGATCTGGCCACCACTCCAGCTGCTCCTAGTACGAGGAGTGCAGCACTCACCGGGCTGGTGCCTGTGTCGGGAGTCGAGCGCGGTGTCGAGCGCGGCGCGCAGGTGCGTAAGCTGGTCCAGCAGCGTGTCTGCTGATCTGGCCACCACTCCAGCTGCTCGGAGACCCTCCAGCTCGCCGGCCGCCAGCGCCAATGCCTCGTCCTCCACTGTCCTGTCTTCTCCGCCGCCCACTAGAAATGAAAATAAAAAAACAATGACAAACGTGGGACGATTTATAGGCTAATGCATATCCCATTTATTTGCGGACGGGTCATTCCTGAAAGAATTTCCTGGATTTCAGTTTGGGGTATGCTGTCCCTTACACCCGGTATAGAAGGCGACCTGACCTTGTCCCTGTCCGGCGTGCTCGAGCAGCAGGCGCTCGGGCTGCGTGCCGTTGATGGCGCACACGTGGTGGTAGATCTGCGCGAGAGTCTCCGCCGCCGACGACAACGCGGGCGCCGCCGTTGACAGCGCGCGACCCGCACCTGAAATTAAGATTTATTATATTTCAACTATAAATAAAAACAGGAATGCTGAGAACGATATAAATGGAGTGTATTAAAAACGGCATTAATTATCTTCATTGAAGAATGCGTACTACTGGATCCAATCCTGAAAAGACAGCAATCAACACGCCTTTTGGTTTGCACGAATTTTGTCGCATGCGTTTTGGCTTATGTAATGCGACTCAGACTTTTCAGCGATACATGCACGAGATTTTAAGTAAAATAGAAGGATGATTTTTATTTGTCGATGATAGCCTCTAGTTTACAGAAGACGAAGGGGTCTCACTAGCAAGCCAGGGACCAGAGTAGAAAATTTTATTTTTAAAGATTTACCTCCAGCCAGGGTCCTCAGTAAGTCAGCATCAGCCTGCAACGCGGCCGCCTTCACTTCAGCCTCCGCCACTCTATCACTGAGTTGAGCCAGCTGTATCCTGGCCACACCAGCAGCCGTGCCATCAGCCGGTGCTGAACTGTGTTGTAGCTCTTGCATGAGGGCGGCTACTCCGGATAGTTCTCCGCCGGATACTCTCCACCAGGTCAGCCATTTGGCCGCACGCGCTGACACGCCGCCTTCCACCTTTTCGTCTTCCTGTTTATAAAATTCAGACATTATAACAACACATTCTTTGCAAAAAGAATCATCTATTTCCAGCATGATATTTAAGTAAGGTTGTACACTTTGGTGTTTTTAAAACGGATTGTGTGTTACTCTCACAGGTTACAAGTTTATTTACTGTTCATGTACCTAATTTGTATTAATATTGTGCACGTCTTATCCGCTTTACGTTTTATGCTATCTCACTTCTTAGGTCTGCTGTAAGACATTTCATTTTAGAAATAAGCAGTACCTGTTGTGTCTTGATTCCTATGTAATTGTTCTGTGTACAATAAACTGTTAAATTAAAATCGTCAGCATATGCCAGCAAGAGACAAGTGAGCGTGGACCAAGAATTTATCTCTGTAAACAACGCACGAAAACTGTCAAAGCTATATAAATGGATTGATTAACGATGAGTCAATAACCAATAACTGAACTGACCAAAGGCGCGCAATCCCCGTGCAGTGCGTTGAGCGCCGTGATCCTGGAGGCGGCGCGGATGAGCCCGGCGCGCAGCACCGCAGCAGCCGCGCTCTCCGACTCCGCCGTCGTCTGGGCGGTGCGCATGGATGCTTGCAGTTGGCTCTGGAAACATCATCATTGTGTAGGCTAGGCACTCTTACTAAAAACTCGATTACTACACGAACAACATACATACATATATTCACGCTTTTATCCGTAATGGGGTAGGCAGAGCGTAAACGACCTAAACAAAAGTCGTTCGCCACGTCTGACGAAGTTTCGAGGGTTATTAAGATTTGTAGGTATATTGCTGTTGTGACAGGTTGTCAGCCCATCGCCTAAATTGCAATACACAGAAACCCTCGGATCCTTAAGCTGGTTTCTACATCATGCCCGGGAGGAAATGCAGCTGGAACATTCTACGTTTTTCTCTCACTCCCAAAAGAAACAACATGTATGTAACATGTATGTGTGCGTGCCTGTACTGCGACCCCGGGTCGTGCGATTCCTCGCAAAAAGGGGGTAAGAGCACGAAAAAAGCGCAGGGGTGGGGGGAGTATGTGGATATTTATTCTTTGCTTACGTTCTCATTGTTAAACCGGTTGATCTCTGTTAATTTCGTAGCTATTAAAAGGCAAAAAAGCCTTATCTAGGATTGGTTTTGGTTTCCCTTCTGGCCTTTGCAGGTGGCAGTCGCTCTGTGTAAAAACAATTATGACCAGGCGAAATACGGGAAAAAAGATGCTTACGTTCTCATTGTGAGCCTGCTCCAGCTGCTTCTCAAGACGCGTGATCTCGTGCAGATGGACCTCTGAGAACAGGTCGGCGTGGTGCTCCGCCATGCCGGCGCCCAGCTCCGCCGCGGTGGAGCCCCCGGCCTCGCCCTCCTCCGACCCGCCGTCTTCTGGCATACCTGGACACGGAAAGTTAAATTGGTCATAACATAATGGAGAATCGAGAAGCGATTAAGGTGTGAGGAGAGTAGGGATCGAGAGGCGATCGGAGGAAAAAGGAAGAAGATAGGAGCTGTGCTGCCCCAGAGTGGGGAGAGTGCGACAGGGGACACTCATATGTATGCTTTGTAAGTCCCCTGTACGTCCCGTTGTTTCGGTCTGACACGGTCCTGATGACCGAGAGGTCGGCAGGACCATGGGAGGAGGTGGGAGGTGGTCATAACATAAGTTCGGTGACAACTGGAATAGCCTGCATAGTAATAAAATTAAAGTCACATTTCATAACATGAATAGGCGCCCTAAGTAGGCCGTACTAAAGGTAACCGCTAGGCCATAATCAATTAATCATGACATAAAACATTTTCTTAATCGACTAAATTAGCGTCTGTATGTATGTGCGTCATCTGCCTAGCCTTTTCCCGTATCTCATGGGGTCAGCTACCTAATCTGGTGATTGAACGAGGGTACTGGTTTTTACACAGAAAGACTGCCATCTGACCTCCGCAACCCAGAAGGGAAACCAGACCCAATTCTTGATTAGGTCAGAGTTTTCAAGCCGCTAATCACTACATAGTATAAAACACAGTCGCTTTCTCTGTCCCTATATCCCTATGTATGCTTAGATCTTTAAAACTACGCAACGGATTTTGATGCGGTTTCTTTTAATGGATAAGAGTGATTCAAGGGGAAGGTTTATATGCATAATATAGTAGAGAAACACTGATGATTTCCGTGCGAAGCCGTGGCGGGTCGCTAGTATATACATAATAAATGATTGAATGTTGAATCTATATGGCAGCGAACTGAAGATAAATCCGGCTTACAGATCATAAACAGTAGTAATGTCTGTAAGGGGCCGTGAGTCCGGCACCAAGATTGCTGTGTTCAGAAAGTGTGTGAATGTGTCATTAAAACCGCAGATATAAAATCAAAAGCTAAACCATTGCAAATTAATAAAAAAATCACCTCGTATACTGTACGCCAAATTGGTGATGTTGTAGGCGGCTTCTCGGCTGAGATGAGCGTCCAGCTCCTTCTTGGCTGCAAACTTCGCTTCTCTTTCAGCCTGCAGCGCTTCAAGCGCTTCAGCCAGCTGTCGTTCAGCGATACGGCGCAACGCGGCCATTTCTTCAGCGGCTGAACGAGCATTTTCAGCCTCTTCGCGCAGTTGGCGCACTTCATGCTTGAGCCCTTCGAATTCAACCTGTGGAATGGTTACGATAGTAAATACAATACTACAAACATGATTAGAAAAGTCGTAGTTTATATTTTGTGATTGGGTTACCTACTTAATCCCGGAATATAGGACAGAAACATTAATGTGACGATATTAGAGGACGACCAGAGAAAAAATGGATGGACTGTGTGAAAGATTATATGTTGAAAACAGGTGTTAGTGTCGAATTGACGGCTGACAGGGATGAATGGAAGAAGAAAACATACTGTGCCGCCCCCAAATAATGGGATAAGGGCAAGGGAATGATGATGATTAGCCAAGTGGCGCCCCTATTAGTGAAACAATCATAATTCACTAAATTCACTAGCGATTCATAGTTCGTTGTAGTAACAGGAAGAAAAATTGCGAATAACGGCCATCAACAGCAATTTTTCTTCCTGTTACTACAACAAGCTATGAATCGCTAAGTTATAAGGTTCTAAACTATCTCAATTACTATAACTTCATTCTGTCCAACCGGTTTTTCGATTAACTGCGTTTTTAATGAATAATGATATTTTTAGTTTTACTAATGGGGGCGCCATTTGGCTAGTATTATCCTTAATATTTCGTTTAAACCTGTGGTTAATAAACTATGTAAACAACTCCCCACAAGATAAAAAATCTGAAAAAATATCGTTCTTGTTTATACATGGTGCTCGTCTACATCTCAAGAGTATTAGATTATGCAGCGCGACGGTCGCAGATGTAATTATTCATAAGCACGCGCGGTACGGCGTACGGTCAAGTATCAAACTTGCAGCGTGATTGTAGCTCTTATGTGATTGAAAAAAGAACGGTTTTGTCCATTATGAAAACATTCAAAAGTGCATTTTCCGATATATTTTTGTCTACAGGATGAGTTAAATAACATCTCTAAAAATAATATCCAAACGCTATCAAAAGTTGTTCAGTTTCGTTGACTGAGCAACCCCTATAAGTTTGCGAGACGCTGTCCCTTACACCCCGTATAAAACAAAAAAAAGGAGTTCATCGTATTTAAAAATATATTTATTCATCACTTTTTTTCCTTGAATTTTACGAATATAAATCTTATTTACATTATTATGAGCAGCAAGAATATCTTTAACACTTTGTTGACGGACAACCGTTCGAGTTGCAACTGATTGTAATCAGTAGTTTGTATTTGACGGTAGGTACTACACTTACCACCATTAGAGGGTTTGTAGTAGAAAAAAATACATAATATGGCAGCTTCGTCAGCGTTTCATGAATAGAAATGAACGGTAGACGCCGGTGTTGTTTTAATTAAATCTATTATCGGTGTTACCTTCCACGTCTTTCTTTATTAAAATATGGCACAGAAACGTAATACTCAAAGCCCCCGCTTATTTTCATAAATATGCTCTCTGAATGTTAAGTTTTTTTAAAGTTGGAGGTTAAAGAAGACATCACCAATTTCAAGATTTGGGATTCTCTCAATTTTTCGTCGGTGTCTGGGAATAGGTGTCTCCTTTCTCTGTCTTGCCTCGCGTAGCTCTCTTCTGAGCTAACTATATCATAACTAAACCTGGTACAAACCTGTGACGATCTAAGCGCCGACACTTGTTTCTGCAGCGATATATTCTCGTCCTCCAAGTCTCCTATGTCCACCAGCAGTCTCTGCTCTCTCTGTCTCGCCTCCCGAAGCTCTGCTCTGAGCGCTGCTCGTTCTGATTCCCTGGTGGCTTTGTCTTGGCCGAGCTCTGAGCTTTCAGCCAGCAAGCGGTCCCGCTCGCTTATGACGCGCTCGAGCTCGTGACGTAACTGCGGACAAACAGACAAAATGTTAATTTATGGTAATTACTACGCATATAATATGATAGTACACCCTTTATTAGATGTTCTTTCTTCCATGCTGGCCTGGGAGCGAGAGAAAAACATAGAGAGTGCCAGCTGCAGTTCCTCCCGGGCATGCTGTAAAAACCAGCTAAGGGATCCGAAGGTTTCAGTATATTGTGATTAAGGCGATGGGCTGACAACCTGTCACTACAGCAATATACCTACAAATCTATCTTAAATAACCCTCAAAACTTTGTCAGACGTGGCTGAACGACATTTTTTTAGGTCGTTTACACTCTGCCTACCCCATTAGGAACAAAGGCGTGATTATATGTATGTATGAATAAGATGTTTAGAATGGTGTTCGAATGTAAGTATGTACTATAGTTTACTACCACATCACAAGGTTTTATAGTTTCCGGAGACGAAGCTATACAGGAAAACGCTAAAATTGAAGATATGGGTAATTTTATTACATTTCTACATCAAAGTTTTGTGGGTTTTAATGTCATATAAAATTTTATATTAAAATTAGTTATTTAGAATATGCGTTAGCTTTTTTTAGGAACGTATCCTATGTCTAAAGTTAAAATATCTATAGGTCGCTACAACATAAATGTAGTATATGTTGTAGCGACCAAAAATTCGTCATATTTTACGAAAATATCTTTGTTTCCGCAATATAATAAAAAAACTAAGGCTACCATCCAACAGGCAGTAGTTTAGCGTGTTCAAATAAGCACTTTGCTGATAGCCTTCAATAAATTAGACGAGGCGGTGCGGGGTGCGGCCGGGCCATTTCGAAATAGATTACGTCACACTCCCTATTGTGGCTATATGGAATACTTTATACATGGTGTAATAGAGGGTGAATGAAACTATTACATACATATAATCACGCCTTTATCCCTATTGGGGTAGGCAGAGCGCAAACGACCTAAACACAGTTTACCAACCCGTCACTTAGCGAAACATATTTCGATCCAAAATTTCATTCAATATTTGTCAGACATAGCGAAAACATCTTTTACTATACGTGTATAGAAGTTTTACGCTCTGCCTACCTCGTACATTATTTTGACATAAGTCAACTTCACACCCTTCATTATTCAGCAGACCTAAATACATAACTACATCCATATACTAGCTATACAGCTACGAAACAGGTGGCCGCCCGCCGACCTGAAACTTCGCTGTCATGAGCGTGTTGAGGAAAGTTCGGGCATTAGGAATAGGTTAGTATGTAGCATTTGGTAACTAACTAGAGTGTAATTTTACTTCATATATATTCGAGCTGGTTATGTTTACACCCAATACGAACCTAGTACAGTATAGTCTTTTTTAAGCTCTCACGGTTATCAACATTGATTAAAAACGGGAAGTTTGGTAGTTTAGTGTCCGATATTTTGATGTAGTTTCATGTTGTATAAAACCAGGGTAATTTACTACAGTATGTCATTATAATACCTTTTGCGTGAACTCCATTTTACTCTATTGAACTGAACTGAACTTCTATTCTGTGACTTACAGCGCGCGAAAAAAACTGCAGAACATGTTTGAAACCTACCCGCAAATAGACTATATTCAGATTTTTCTGACAAACGTTCAGGAATATTTGCTTACCCCGCCGCCTTTACTGGAATGAATTAAAAAAGGTTGAGTTTCACCTGTTACAATTTTTGTAAGAAAATAATAATTAAGTAACCTATGTTTGTTCCTACAATTTATAAGGGATGAAAAACATTAATAAAACGATAAAACATAGCCCTGAAAAATTCTTGGTATAAAAAAAACAACTTAGATAGTTGCAGAAATTTTTCACTTGACACGGCGTTATTTTATTAGCTTCAACCTTTGGCTCCAACGCAAACATTCCGCGCTCCTTTTACGTTTTAAAATGAAACTCCGAAGTATTCGCGATGAAAATTCCTACCCTCCGCTCATGCTTTCATGCCTTTAGAGGCCTTGTTACGTGACGTGACGTGTGAAGTTTGTAATATAGGGAGGTGCATGTAGTACCTAAAAGGTAATTCCTTCTAAAGTAGATCAAAATGTTCTTCCATAATGGACTGGGAGCGAAAGAAAAACATAGAATGTGCCAGCTGCATTTCCTCCCGGGCAAGCTGTAAAAACCGGCTAAGGAATACGAGGGTTCCAGTATATTGCAATTTACTGGGCTGACAACCTGTCACTACAGCAATATACCTAAATCTATCCTAAATCACCCTCCAAAGTTTGTCAGACGTGCGGAACGACCTTTGTTTAGGTCGTTTACGCGCTGCCTACCCCATTAGGAATAAAGGCGTGATTATATGTCTGTATGGAGTAGCTAAAAAGCTGTCTCTTTCGAACACGTGGTAAAAACAAATTAAATTTTGGTTCAGTATTTTATATTCAGTCAAAACGAGAATAATATTCATCATTGAGGCAACATCGCAATTTTATTCTATAACTCTATTTAGGAACTAAAATTGTTTAGTACATATTTTCGTGAGTATTTTCTTTTATCAATTTTCTGAAAGATTTTCATTGTGATATGATCATGGAGTAACAATATACTACATAATATGATAGTTGTTCAGTTTCCTTGACTGAGCAACCCCATCAGTATTTGGTACGCTGTCCCTTACACCCCGCATAAATACCTGGTTTTGATAAAAAAAGCTATTCCAATACTAGCTTATATATTTCTCAGTAAGATACCTGCCTGATAGCTGTATCACTCAACTTAAATACTACTTTGACTCCTTACCGACGGCGATGACCAAATTACTCTTGCATTTAATGCTGCCAATACTAGTCGAGCCACACTCAGTACAAGCTCTTCCAGCAACCGCGCACCCTGCCGGCGGGGTTTGGGGTTTACCGGCACGTACCGGGTAGATAATCTCCGATAAAGAGTTCCCAAGGCAACGCCGAGGTTCGAGCCCTAGTGGGCGCCCTTAGGCAGTTGCGATTCCATTTAAGGGTGTAGATTGCGTGTAGCAACTCCCCGCCTTAGCCCGGTGACGCATTATATACACTTTTTAGTATGGTGCATATTAGGTCCATTCAAAAAAAAAAAAAAACTACTTTGACACAACACGCACGCCACACTGTGTATGTGGTTCTATATGTAGGTCATGCGTCCATCATAAATTCATAACAAGCTTTTCATTTCATTTCTATCGTCTGCTTTAATCGCCAGCTAATATCGCTTGAATATTAAATGTGTTTCTTCAATGCTGGCCCGGGAGCGAGAGAAAACATAGAATGTGCCAGCTGCATTTCCTCCCGGGCATGCTGTAAAAACCAGCTAAGGGATCCGAGGGTTTCAGTATATTGTAATTTAGGCGATGGGCTGACAACCTCTCACTACAGCAATATACCTACAAATCTATCTTAAAATAACCCTCAAAACGTTGTCAAACGTGGCGGCACGACCTTTGTTTAGGTCGTTTACGATCTGCCTACCCCATTAGGGATAAAGACGTGATTATATGTATGTATGTATCTATATATTTAATGTGATTTGTTACTTTAAATTCAACATCTGCATCTTCCAAATAGCTTTATCCCTAATTTAGGACTAGAGCAGATCCAAGGCAGGTCGGAAGCAGCGATTACACTACCCTGCCGATCGAGCCCGATTTGGTATACATAGCTAGTGCACAGTACCATCATCTGCCGCGCCTGACCTCACCGGGTCGGCTACCTAATCTAGGGGTGTGAACGAGGGTACTGGTTTTTACACTTTGTTTTTTTCTTCCATACTGGACTGGGAGAGATAGAACAACATACAATGTTCCAGCTGCCCTTCCTCACGGGCATGCTGTAGAAGTCAGCAAAAGGGATTCGAGAGTTACAGAATATTGTAATTTAGGCGATGGGCTGACAACCTGTCACTACAGAAATACACATTACAATCTAAGATTTTCCTCAATTTTTGTCAGACGTGGCGAAAGCGCCTTTCACGAGGCGATTTACGCTCTGTCTACCCCGTAAGGGATAAAGGCGTAATTTTATGTATACATGTATGTACTGGTTTTTACACAGAGCGACTTTCATCTGACCTCCGCAACCCAGTAGGGAAACCAGACCCAATCCTAGATTAGGTCAGTTTTCAAGCCGCCAATACTTAGCACTGGCCTCTGAAACGGCTTAACGACTAATAACTACGGAGTTAAACGATATTTACCTGGACCAACAGCTTAACGTGCCTTCCGAAGCACGGAAAAAGCGCCAAATAAACGTACATATGACATAAACCGAAAAACACATTGGTACGTGGTGGGATTCGAACCACGACCTCCCGCCATATTACTTGAAATTAACTATTTAAGCTAAGCAGCAATGTATATGTATACAAAATCGGGCCCGATCGGCAGGGAAGTATAATCGCTACTAGAAATTAAGCGACCTCATTAGAAAAATCTCTTTTGTAGTAAGTATGTAAAATTAGTCACAGCCGCTCAATGACGTTCTGTTGTAGCAGTGATAACAGATCCGACCTCGAAACTAAATACTCGCAAATAATAGGTCGATACAGAACGCTGCATCGCGCACCTGTGTGCATTCCTCTATAGCATAGCATACAATCAAGCTTTTATCTGTAAAGGGGTAGGTAGAGCGTCAGCGACATAACAAAGTTCGTTCAGCCACGATCAGACATAGCAACACATGTCTATCAGAAACACACAGACAGGTTGTTAGCCCGTCGTCTACATTACAATACTCGAATCCCTATCTCCTTCGTCTATTTTTTATAGATGAAGAAGATACATACATACATACATAAAATCACGCCTTTATCCCTTACGGGGTAGGCAGAGCGTTAAACGCCTCGTAAAAGGCGCTTTCGCCGCGTCTGACAATAATTGAGGGTAATTTTAGATTGTAATGTGTATTGCCATAGTGACAGGTTGTCAGCCCATCGCCTAAATTACAATACACTGTAACCCTCGAGTCCCTTTTGCTGTCTTCTACAGCATGCCCGGGAGGAAGGGCAGCTGGAACATTCTATGTTTTTCTATCTCTCCCAGTCCAGCATGGAAGTACTTCCAGTCCAATTTGAAATAATCCAAATACTAGCAAATAATAGGACAACACACACGTTGTATAGCGCACCTGTGTGCATTCCTCTATAATGTAATTTATTGTATAAAGCGTGGTTTACGAGTAGGAAGAGTGATTAAAATTATAGGTGTAGTTATGCATTCCGTACATACCAATTTGTACATACATACATACATACATAAATCACGCCTTTATCCCTTACGGGGTAGGCAGAGCGTTTAACGCCTCGTTAAAGGCGCTTTCGCCACGTCTGACAAAAATTGACGGCAATTTTAGATTGTAATATGTATTGCTTTAGTGACAGGTTGTCAGCCCATCGCCTAAATTACAATACACTGTAACCCTCGAGTCCCTTTTGCTGACTTCAACAGCATGCCCGGGAGGAAGGGCAGCTGGAACATTCTATGTTTTTCTATCTCTCCCAGTCCAGCATGGAAGAAATAATTTGTAGATACATAATATAGGTTATATTTATTTTTTAGGGACGTCGTCGTGAAGTGAAAGCGAATATGGAGGAGAGCGATCTTACACCAGCGAATGCCGAAGACAGGGCAAAGTGGAGTAGAAAAAAATATAAACGGGGGACAGCATTAGGTCCGAATAACACTAGGCGTAAAAAGAAGAAGATTCTCAAAAATTACAGTTTTTTTTGTTTAACAAGTTGTGAAAACGGGCTACTTTACTTATTAGAAAGGCCAATAAGAAGGCGTAATGGAACGAAAAAACTAGTTTGTAAATACTTTGGTAGCAACTAAGCTGAAATAAGTTTTTGGACGATGTTTATTTTGTTATATAGGTTTAAAACAAGTTCCGTGACAATTTCCCTTTATTTATGTTATGTGAGTGCTCCATAAATAGTAAAGTTCAAACGAAAGCGTAACAATTTACAAACATAACAAATGTTTGAAACAGTGGTTATATTATTGCAAGACTGCAGCTTATTTATATTTAGTTTATGTTGACTTTTTATATTCAGGTCTGTGGCATGCTGTTACTAGTTTCCCTAAGACAATAAACTTAACAGTTTCATCAATGATATAGCCACGCCTTTATCCCTAATGTGGTAGGCTGGGCGTCAATGAACGAAAGCGTCTGTTAGGTTTTGAAGGTTATGTCAGATAGATCTTCAACTTAAGAATTGAAAGAATGTAGGAGGAATCAAAAGTTTGGGTAAATATTTTCCCTTGTCACATAAAAGCAAACATTCAGTGCACAACGAATAAAAACGCACGTTAAAGTCACCCATAGTCATAACAATAACGAGCTGAAAGGGCGAACAAAGCTGCGACGGTGGCGCCATCAGAGTTATATTAATTTTGCCTAAACATTTGTGCATGAATATTTTATAGAATTGCAAGTAGTTCTCCATTTTATAACCCATAATATTAGAATTCACACTAAGCACTAACATACATACATACAATCACGTCATTATCCCTGATGGGGTAGGCAGAGCGTAAACGACCAACAAGGTCGTTCCGCCACGTCTGACAAAGTTTTGAGGGTTATTTAGGATAGATTTGTAGATATACTGCTGTAGTGATAGGTTGTCAGCCCATCGCCTAAATTACAATATATTGAAACCCTCAGATCCCTTAGCTGGTTTTTACAGCATGTTGGGGAGGAAATGCAGCTGGCACATTCTATGTATTACAAATGTGCTTAATATGCTGAAATTGCTCAAAGCTTAAATACTCATTATGAATAATATCGTGGGTTATAATATGGAAAATTAGTATCAATTCTCGCAAAAATCAAAATATTAATGAAAGTATTTGTATTTCAGGTACAATCACAATTAATTTAAAACTGATGGCGCCACCGTCACATCTCTATTCATCTCTCAAAGCCCTTACCGTTTATTTGCTGGCGCGCGGCCAGCCGCCGAGCTAACGTCAACAATGTTCCATTACTGAGGTAAACAATGCATGACATACGATATACGACCCTACAACCCACCCTGCCGCCTTCAGGATACGTCACATTCAATAAAGAACTACCACCACCCATCCTGAGGTCAGGACAAATGGCTTTCAATAAAGCGACCAACTTTTTTATTGAAGCTTCAGGACAGAGGCCATTCAATATGAAACCAACTTTTATCCAGGCCTATTCATTGTTGAAAATGAGGCCGGCCTTTACGTAGTTTCGAAAGACGTGTGGTGAAATATTATTGTAATATATGTATGTGCTACTATGTTAGGAACCTAAAGGTGCGCGAGGCAGTTAGGTAGTTTTCAAGGATTTAAGGAGTTTGCAAATATCAGCATGACAAATGTTAATTTACCTAGTAGCATTGTGTGAGAAATTGAGTATTTATCTGTGTACCATTCATCAAAATAGAGTTTTATCATTACCGCGTAAGTGTTTACATCAAGAAGAGGTCATTGAAAAGAAATGCCATCAGAAAAATCATGTAGAGTAGTAAAGATTTATTTAAAATCACAATAACACGCCCTTTTTCACCGCTAGCCTAACGTAAAATAGGCACACGTGTAGCCAAATAACCTATAGATAAAAAAAAAAACAGCGAAATAGCAATACCTGACCACCTTCATTCATCTTGGAATCCCGCATTTCCTGCGACACAAACTAAACTACCGCACGCACTTGGCACCATCGCCACACATTATTCAATGCACGAACTTGCACTACACAAAACCGACAACTCACAGATTCATTCAGCGAGAGAATATGAGCATCAAGGCCGGGGAAATAAAAAAGTATTTCTGGATCAGATGTGGATTCGGCGCTTACGCCATTCGCGTAGTTACATCACGCAACTAGAGGCCTTTTGAGAGAACTCTACAAGTTATTAGTTACAACTGATTAGTTCGATGATTAATAGTTTACACACACGCGTATTTCTTTAAGGAAAGGGAGTTTTCAGTGGCGCTGGCGACGTGCGTGCGCGCATTGCCGCAGAGGGCCCGCCCGCCTCGCCCGCCCGATGATTCACGTCAATTGCTCCCATTCATTAGGACGATGCGGCTGTCTGGATCACGCTAATAAGATAACGAGACCACTGGCTCCGCATTTTTAAAGGAACAATTGACACCCACTGTGTTTAACGCGGAGGATGCGAGTGTCAATGATACCAGTTGCAAGTAATTTGCATACAATAAGATAGCAGTGAATTTGTCTACAATGTGAATACGATAAAAAGAGCTAATTATATTAATTAAATGTGAAATAATTACGGGAGAGTAAAAATAAGTAGCATAATTATTTTCTGTACATTTTGACAATATTCAATTATTTTTTCTAATTTAATATGTTTGTTATTATTTTTATCGATTCCAATGCCATTTTCATGATAAACGGAAACTAACAAGTAATAAATCATTATGAATGTACAAAGCATAGTTTTACTAATGTCATGACATCTATTTTCCTTATTGGGTAGACAGAGCCTAAAAGAACTAGAGAATTGCGTGTAAGCGTCTTGGACGGTAAGCGTGTATCTTTCTTTCTTATCGGTCCCTCATTACTGAGGATCGTGACCATTAGCAAGGTTCCTCCAACTCCAGCGCTGGCAAAATGGGTTGCGTCTTGAAAGGAGGTATTTGTTGCTTTCTTTATTGCATCCGACCAACGCATGGGCGTTCTGCCACGAGCTCGCGTACCCTCCACTTGGCCAGTAATTATGAACTTCTCCAGGCTTTGTTTAGGCGATCGCATTATGTGCCCGAAGAAAGTTAAGATTTTCCTTTTACAAGTAACTAGGAGACGTCTTTTGATGTTTAGCTCCTGCAGAATGGACTCGTTAGTTCTAAAGTCGGTCCAGGGTATTCTTAGCAACTTCCTCCAACACCACATTTCAAATGCGTGAATTTTACCACAGTCCTAGCATCGTAAGCACCATGTTTCAGGCCCATATATAAAATTAGACCTTTAAAACTACGCAACAGATTTTGATGCAGTTTCTTTTAATGGATAGAGTGATTCAAGAGGAAGGTTTATATGTGTAATACATGCATAATGTAGTAGAGAAACACTGATGATTTCCATGCGAAGCCGGGCGGGTAGCTAGTATAATAAAAAATATTATTTATTCTATTCATACCTGTTTTGTTTCCCCCTCAAGTTCTATGATCTGCAGCGTGAGGGAGCTTTCCATAGCAGCAGACTCGTTGAGCAACGCATTCTCTTGTTCTATCCCACTCTGTGTCGTCACTTTTTGTGTTGAGTCCAGTTTCATCAAAGCCTGATAAACAGAAACAATGGTATTATTTATTTAAATCATTACTTTTATTTTAAATGTAAAAGTAACTCTTTCTGGTACTCTTTCACACCTAAAGGGCTGAACACATTTTGATTAAAGTTTTACTATGGGTGGGTTTGTGGGAACAGACATAGGCTATGTTTTATTGGTGGAAAATATCTCATTCCCAGGGGAAAAGTCATTTAATGTGGGCTGAAAGATAGTACAAATATAATTCATATTATTATGATTCTACAGTGATAAGGGGCACATATTTATTAAATATTGTAATTAGTTAGTAAATTTGTTTCAATCTTTGTCAGTAATTCTGATATACAGACAAAAATAATATATGAAAGTGTTTTAATGTAATATAAATAAGAACATACATTCCGTTTTAATTAAACAGTAAAATGAAAGTTTATGTAAATAACAAAAAACATTTTCTGAATAAAACATAATCATCATATTTTCTTAGTGATACCTACGATACTTTAAGCCGGTATTATTTGCTTTAAAGATGCTAATTTTAACAGTATTGTTCTACCCCCTAGCAACCATATGTAGGTTATATTCCTCACCTAACATCTCTGCACTGCTAATTTTGGAAAGTGGTACAAAAAATGAATGCGAAATAGTAAAAATCAACTTAAAGCCGCCGTTTAAGCACGTTTCATGTACCCATTAATGCATGAAAAGTGAAAATAATGCGATAGAATGTAGGCCACTAACCTCTTGTGTTATCTCGAGTTCGTGGCGCGTATTCTCGTAGAGGCTTTCGAGTTCGTCACATCGTTGCTGCAGGGAGCTTTTTTCTTCTAGCAGGACGAGCCCAAGTTGAGCAGACTGTATTTTCTCACTACTGGCCTGGTCCAACTCACGGCTGAGCCTCTCGATCTCAGCCTTTAGTTCCAACACCGACATCTCGGTCGCCGTGGCTGCCATCGTGTGACAGTAAGACGGCCCGCGCTCTAATCCTCATAAACAAAGTAAATAATCTTAGAAAACAACTGTATAAAACGTGTAAATCAATGTTTCTACATTTCTCCCAAAAGTAAAAACGTCTTGACAGATCGCCCGTTCAATGCACTGTCTGTAGTGATGTGCATGTTCGACATTTCCGAGACATCGATAAGATAGATAATATTAAAAATTGTATAGAAATGCTCACAATACAATATTTCTTTATGGATCAAAAAACAATTGACTCTATGTGAAAAAAACATAGAATAAAACAGAACCGGTCTTATTGCTAGATTATGACGTATCTAAAATAAAGTAAGAGGATTGAAATAGAAGGTACCCGAATTTCCATCTTTCGCCGGCAGTACAGCTACCACTGTTGTTCAAACTTCCCTGGGAAATCCAGTCTGGAACTGGAATCATTCAACCAACTTCGGGCTGGTGTTGGAAGATATCACGAAAACAGGGTAAAATGGGGTTTCTCAGGGTTTCTCGGCCGGCAACAAATGTGTTTACATAACTCTTAATCTGTAAGTGGCCATTGCTTCCCTAAAAACTAGGTTCTTATAGACCATAAAACCTACAGGGCATTAGTAACGTATTGTTTGTTTAGCTGTATGTCGCACTCGCTTTGCTCGCATAGCATATTGATTCATTCATATTTTGTGCAATGTCGCTACTCACTTACTACTTTTTAGGCCATCCGTAACACACCTGGGGCGTGTTCTCACAATTAACCAAGGGTGGTCAGATTTTTTAATCAGTCGCTGCATATCAAATGAAAAATTCTTTAAAATAAGAGAAAATTAAAGCATGAAAGTACGATGAAATAGTAAGCTAAACCAACTAACAGCAGAGTAAGAAATCGAGAAACCTAAATTTTGAGGTTATACAAATAGCAGACTAAAAATTTTATATCCTATTTTTACTTTAATATAGCCTTATTAATTGTTCTATGCGACATAGATCGTACTGGCCAGTTTGATATTTAAAATAATCTCAACTCAATATCGAATAGAATTTGTTTGAAATCGCGATTTCGATTCGATTCATTATCCAAATCCGAGAGTTTGAATAAGGCTATCATCTTTTTTCCTTGTAATTTGACAGTTCCTTTTTCAAATTACATTGCAGTTTAGGTTTCAAACCCTATGCTGTAAAGTTTCACTTACATCCCGGGTGTTTTCAGTTGTATGGATCACTAAAGTCGTGACTCCAGCGCACCAAAACATACCCCCGCGGGCAGAGAGGGGAAGGGATTCACAAACATTTCCCTTACCCTCTCTGCCACGCGAGGGTAAGTTTCGTGTAACCTTTCAGAGCAAGAGTCACAGCTTTACAGAGCATGCGATATGTAAAACATTTTGTTTATCATCATTTGGTTCGACATTCTAAAAAATATTACCATTTATATCATGACAAAATAAATGAACAATTTTATTAAAACAGTCTATAAGATAAGATAAAAATACTTTATTGCACGTAAGACAACAAATCATACATGATACAACACAACAGATAACAAAAAAAGACAAGTACGACAAAGGCGGCCTTATTGCTAGGGTAGCAATTTCTATTATATCGATGATTAAGTAAACAATATAAAAAAAAAAATCTTATACTATAATATTATACCTTTATCTGGTCGATTTTGACTTTTATCGATAGATATATTGAAATCTGCAATCCCTAGAACTGTCAACGCAACTGTACCTACCATAACCAAGAATTTATTAGTTTTAATCCAAAACTTTGGAATACAGGAATTCTGCCTTGCAAAACTTTGCTCGAGATCAACTTGATCAAGATACGTGCATAACTTTGGTTGTATCAGTAGTAGCAACGTTATAAAGTAGAATTGCCGAGTATCAATAGAATTGATTAAATAAGTCTACTTCCTTAGAAAGTACTACCGCAGCAGAGCCGTTTCTCGATTTGCACTCAGTGGAACTGGTCCCAGGACCTCCTGCTAGAGGGAATCGATTTTGACCGTTTCCGTTCTTCACAGGATTAATTGAGGGATAGGTGGGCATGACAATAACTATTGTTTATTTAACACACACATACATATAGTCACGCCTGTACCGTGTACGCGGTGTGCAGAGCGTTACCGATATATAAAAGGGCATTTTGCCAAGTATGACCAGCTTTGATATTGAAGTTTTTAAACTACCTCATATTTTTAACTATATTTTTAAGGATTCCTATCGTTGTTGAAAGACTCTTTAAGCTTCGGCACGCATTTAAATTGACACCCATTAATTTTTCAATTCATCACAACTGTGTTACTTGAGTAACAAAAGGTTGGTCATATCCGTCATATCCATACTTTTCCACCAAAAGCTACTTCAGATCCACTCTCTAGAATTAATGATAAATGTATTTTATGATAATAAAACAAAAGTGTTTATCTATAAAATTTCATTCTATTATCAGTTATTATTAAATCCATATAACACCAATTGACAATAATTTACAAAATTTCATTATAAAAACATCCACTTCTAGTGAAAAATGATTGAGTTTAAAGGGTGTTCTAAAAAATTGTTATGTTGCCAAAAACTTTTAATTCAATATTAAATCGTAATATATTTTACAATAAAGCACCTGTAATTGAAATGCTTAAATAGGACATTATTCACCACAAGGAAATAAAACATAGGTACATAAAGAAATCAAATGATCTTTGGCCTAATGATTTTTTTCAAAGTCACATAATTATTGATATTCACAATTTAATTGACAATTTTTACATTAAACCTAATGGGAATGTTAAAGAGTGCATAGTATCTTATCGCTATTTTAT
Source organism: Scrobipalpa costella (assembly GCA_949820665.1). NCBI lineage: Eukaryota > Metazoa > Arthropoda > Insecta > Lepidoptera > Gelechiidae > Scrobipalpa > Scrobipalpa costella. The sequence goes on from OX463312.1 coordinate 13,753,239, forward strand.
TATTTAACACTATTTTATTTATTTAAACCCATAAAATACCCATTAAAAAAAAACAGAAATGGACAGGATATCAGCAGATCATTTCATTATACCAGGTGTAAGGGACAGCGTCCCACAAACTGATAGGGGTTCCTCAGTCAATGATACTAAACAACTTCCATCAGGTTTTATGTTTTCAGGAAGTGAAAAAAGAAATTGGCTTTTCCATACAAAATGTTCACCTCGATCGGCTAATTTGTATGAAAAAGCCAATATTTCTTTTTCACTTCCCTAAAACTGTTCGTGGTGGAAGTTGTTCAGAGCCATTGACTGAGCAATCCCTATCAGTTTACCGCACGCTGTCCCTTACACCCAATACAGCAGGTCATTTACATATTTTTTTCTATTGACACATTTATTGGAGTAGATTTAACATTATAACATAAATATTACTGTTGTAAGTATCATAAATTTTGTACTAAACGGTGTCAGGTATATATAGATATTATACATACTGCATTTTATTCAATTTCTTATTATTTTAATGAACTAGATAAGAATTAGGTACCTTCTTATAGAACCAAGTTGGCACAGAGATGGCGAAACATTGGAATTAACAAAATCCATTGAACTACAAACTGTAAAGAAAGTACTGCGTTCTTTTATACCATATAATGTATTAGTGACATACAACATAAACCACACATTCAATAAAAATAATTATTTTATAATAGACTAGCTGACCCGGCGAACTTTGTTCCGCCTTAGACGCCATAAATGAGCAGATTTTTAATTTTATAAGAATCCGTTTTAAACGTCATTTTTTTTTCATCCTCTTTGACTATATTCGCAGCACGCATTCAGTCAATTCTATGTCAAATGTCTTAAGGTTACATTAAAAAAGTTTAATAATTTTATATGGTGGTTAAGTAATTTTAAATTTTCTATTTTTCCGCGCAATTTCCTTATTTTTTTCTTTCATAAGAACCTTCTCCTGATAATAACGAACAGAACAAAAAAAGAATTAGCGAAATCGGCCCAGCCGTTCAGGCGTGATGCCGTGACCAAGGGAAATAATGATTCATTCATTTATATTTATATATAGATTCGTAAATCAGAAACAAGTAAGTCAACCGTAGTCACCCACTACCTCGCCCCGCACCCACCCGGTCGCGCCGCTGTCACGCCTGCCGTAGTGCATGACTACAGTTGGCCTACTTTATTGTTCTGCAAATAAAATTTTAATATTTTTATTAAATTAAATTAACGTGTGGGTTGTGTTGTATGGGTATCACTAATATATTAGAGATTTAAAGGAACGCAGTACTACCCTGTATAAATTAAGGTCATGCGCGCTCAGGCGACAAAACAGTCGGGTTTGGTTTTCCACAGTCGGATCGGTCTGTTCCGCATTACGCTGATTGCAAGAGAGACATCCGATTGAAAACGGACAACTATTTTTATCGCTTATGTGCGCAGAGCCTAATGTACTATGGTAGTTAGTACATTGAAATGATATTTCTATAGTTATGTTTTACAGAGGAAATATATTTATATTATATTTATTTAAATTGTAGGAGAATTATATTTTTTTTAATAAATCGTTGTAAATAAAATGAGATTTGATTTTGAGCAAACAAAATGCCATAATAAAATGAGCGAAATATAAAACTTGAATTATTTATAATTATTATTAGTTTAAAATCTCATAATTGTTATAATAAATAATATTAAATAACTTATTTTTAATCTATGTCACAAATACATAATCATAAGTTCATAAGATTTAACCTTGTTTTTAATTCACTTGGACGATAACATTCTTTGAGGACTTTTTGAGAAAAATTGTTGACAGAAACTGAAGTACATGTATTAAGTAGATGTAATATAAATACATGACTTGCTACATTTACTAAGTTCTAACAATATCTATATTTTTCGTAGACAATTATAATATCCGGGAAGACAAAGATTTTTAGTTAGTGTCTGGCGGAGGCGCGAAATCCCATACAAACGTAGTTACGTTTTTATTTTAAACCGTAAAATCAAACTTAACCAAACTTGGTACACATAAACGGTGTGAAAATATTTATTAAACATGACCAAAATAAGATCAAAACAACGTTTTTGCGTGAAAATCGTTAAAATTTAATATTGAACTCTAATTTTGTACTTGGTTTATATTTTCTAATTAGAAACATAGATATATTGCAATTGATAATGTTTTGGTTAAGATTGGTCCTACAGTTTGAGAATGAAAACGAAATCACCATGTATATGGAAACTCGTTACTCCGGGGAAGCCTTAACAAAGAGTTCCATTTATTTGAGTGAACTAACATTTCAAAGAGAAAATATAACACGCATTATACGAGAAAGGAGCAACAGATTGACATGAGCGGGTAGTTGTAACGTTGCGCGTTGAAGAGTCAGAGAGTGATTAATCTGATGTCAAATGCTTATTTCTTCGCTACAAAACCTAGAAAATACTGTTATAATAGTTCACTGTGAAAATCGCACAGCAAAATATTATAGCTTTAAGCTAGACTAAAAAGTTTAATTTTGATGTTATATTAAAATAAGAATAATATAATAAAATAAGTTTATCTTCAGATGAGACTAGAGAAACGAATAGAAATATGCTATTAAAGATGCTGAGTCAAATAAACCTCTCCATAAGCCAGCACCAATTCGTATTATTTATACAAATATTACAGACTAAAAAGACTGCCATTCATTTATACTAAGTAAGTTACTTTGTATTACAAGTAAGCTGTAATCTGTTTCACAAAGCTACTAGTAATGACAATTGACGCGCGCGTGACGCAGTTTTTATTATTGCTCGAAAAATAAGGCATTAATTTACAAATTTTAAAATTATAAATGTCGTATACAGAATCCCGAGTGTATTTTTCAGGGTGTAAAAAAGAACTGCGTTCTTTTATTTCACATAATGTATTAGGGATATACAACAAGAACCACACATTAAATAAAATAAATAAATGTTTAAATTGTAATTTTATTAAATTCGTAAAGCAGAAAAAAGTAGGCCAACCGTAGTCATGCACACTACGACTGGCGTGGCGGCGGCGGCGCGGCCGGGTGGTACTTGTGACGAAAGCTGTAGTGATAGTGAGCGAGACTACGATTGGCTTACTTGTTTCTGTTAAACGAATTTAATAAAATACAATTATTTTAAGTTTATTTAATGTGTGGTTTGTATGTAACTAATACACCCTGTATATTTCGTATTAAGCCGTGACTCCAGCGCATCAAAACATGCCCCCGCGGGGCAGAGGGGAAGAAAAATGTTTGTGAAAGCGGGTATGTTTTAGTGCGCTGGAGTCCCGGCTTTACAATAACGAAAAGCTTGCGTCACATAGTCAAATTTTTTTATAAACATCAAACATCCCTCCAAATTAACAGAGAATCCTGATTCTGGCACGTAAAATGTCCGCCCGCCATTTATTTAGTAGATTTATTTACGGTTCTACTTGTAGTTGTAGCTTTGTGATCGGATGCGTGATAATCCTCATCCTTTGCCCTTATCTCATTCATTTGGGGTCGGCGCAGTTTGTTTTATCATAATACCGGGTGTAAGGGACAGCGTCCCGCAAACTGATAGGGGTTGCTCAGTCAACGAAACTGAACAACTATCACCAGGAAATTCTTTCAGGAGTCCTTTACACCCCGTATCTCCTGTTCTATTGATAGATGTATCAGTGTATCTATATCAAATAACGCATGCAACGATTTTAACATGACTAAGACTACGATTTTTGTTAAAAGTTAGGATCTTTGAGAAGAGTTATTCTATGGCTTTATTGACTGAACTATCAGGACAAATTTTCCTAAACTGACTGTAGTTAAATCTACATTTTTATAAATAACATATTTATTTTATATAATTATTTCTATAATATCCAAAATATTTAACCCGGCAATCACAATGCCGAAGATCAATGTGATCTTCGGCATTGTGATTGCCGGGTTTCATTATAATTTCGAGACCCTAAAGTACGGCTAGCCTACGACAAGTAATTCTAATAAAATTAATTTAGTTAGTAAAAATAGTTTGAAATTATTAAAATGTGCCATGTCTAGGTACCGAAAAAAATAGGGGCCAATTATTGTGAATTTATTTACAAACATCATCATCATCATCACCCTAGCCTTAACCCGTATATCACGGGGTCGATGAAAATAAAAAAGTTTCGCTCAGGACACTTTTGAACCCACGTCCTCCGGTGTACCGTGCTGACACGACGCTCTAACCAGCTGCGAAACTAGCAACCTTCTCGAAACGTCAATAGGGCAATTTGTACGGTATGCGCACAAAATTTCAAAATTTAAACTAAAATCGTTACCTGTCATTTTCTATCATGAGGACAGAGTAAGGGTAGGCAACATTTTTGCCAAGATTTAGTTAAGTTGTGTTCTCAAGGAATCGGTACCACTGTGTGACGTCATCTCAATCGATATATTACAGTGAATTTCCTAAGTTTTACATGATGGCACAGCCGGACGCCTCGTCCTTGGCGCTGGGCGGGGGGCGGGGTGGGAGCGAGACAGACAGCTTCTCTCCGCTCGGCTCGGGCGCCGCCGCGGGGGAATCCTTGCGGGTCACCTGTTTGTGTGGCACCTGGAAATTAATTGAATTTTAAATATATTACAAATGTAATTTTAACTTTTGACAGAGGAAATTTCCATAATTGTTATTGTGACTGTTTGAAATCTCGTTTGAGTGATCTTTTTACGTCTTTCTTGACAATACTTCAAGATTCTGTTTATGTGAAATAAATGCGTAATAAAAACATCGTTTTTTCTCAGTTATCTAATCTGTCCAAATAACGTGTTAAAAAGCAAGAAATTCGAGCCTGAATGGTAAAAATGACTCAAAAAGATTTGCGAAGGAAATGAGACATGGTGTCTCCGGTCGGTGTAGACAAATATACAATTGTTAAGTACAGCTTATTGGACAGCTTCCTACAAACAGGGGTTTGTTTATTTAACAGTTTATTGTATAAATAAACATACACAGAACAATTACATGGCACTGCTTATTTAAAAAAAATCTAAAAAGAAATTTCTTACAGCAGACCCAATAAGACTGATAGCATAAAACGTTATGCGGATAAGAAATGCATGGGTTGCTCGGTTTCAATTAATTTGAGGCCTAAGTTAAACTGAGTCTTACCTCCTGGGCTTTCTGTGGTGCTGGTATCTTGGCTTCCACACTTGGTGTTTGAGGGTTGGTGTCCAGGTTCAAGGAGCTGGTGCTGGTGGTCCGGACCCTGGTGTTGACCATGGACATGCGTCGCTCCCGAGTGTTGATGAGGGACGTGAGGAACGGGATCTGGTTGCTGACCGCCATCACGAACGGTTTGTAGCCAAGGCTGCGGGGAAGAGATGTTTCATATATTAACATTTGCAGTTTGGTTAAGACATTGCAGGCCGAATCCCTTGATTGTCCAAAAAGAAAAAGGGTTCCGTGCTTCGGAGGGCACGATAAGCCGTCGGTTCCGGTCGCTGTCTTTGACAGGGGTCGTTACTCAAAACCATGTTAGTGGCCTAATAGCTTTGCTACTAGGCGGTTTAAAAACTCTCACACCAGGGTTCATCGGGTCGTTTGACTCGAGAATCTACTCGCTAAGAAGAAGATTATTAAAATGGGCCTTAGGGATTATATGGATGAGTGCATACTAGATTTATATTTGATTCGTATCTGATTTGAATAGGCTTACCATAATTATGACACTCAAACCAGGACAGAAACAGGGCTATCATTGAAAATAAACGAGAACTGATATCATACGTTATGCAAGCGACGCGAGCCAGAATCTATACATTGGCGCGTTCCACCACGAAAGTTAAGTCAATATTGAACATTATACGAGCGAAGCGAGTGCGACATTATAAAATATAATTTCATTTTAGAAATAAGCAGTACCTGTTGTGTCTTGATTCCTATGTAATTGTTCTGTGTATGTTTCTGTGTACAATAAGCTGTTAAATAAATATAAAATCGAATCAATATGTTAAGATGCCTTGCCGTCGGAAGTGGTGCGGGCGTTGCGCGGCTCAAGGTTACTTAGCGCTCGGAGTTAAGGTTGAGTTTCGTGTGTACTGCTCGTTGATGCGGTTTGTGTGTTGAAAGATTAAAGCGGAATCAATATGTTACGCGAGCGAAGCGAACGCCACACATTACACGAGCGAAGCCAGCTAGACATTTCACGAAAAGATAATGTCCAGTGTGTGCGTTGAAAGCCTTACCACTCTAGGTCCGTCCAGGCGGCGATGTCCTGCAGCGCGTTGCGCAGGCGGCGCACGGCGGGCAGGCCCACGTCCTGCGCGCGCGCCGCGTTGGTGGTGCGCAGCACGGCCAGCGCGTCGCGCAGCACCACCGCCAGCACCAGCGCCCACTCCACGCACGACGCCTCCGTCATCAGTTGGAGGAAGTATCTGTGGAAACAGACAACACTATGAACGAATGAAACCGGTTTCTTCTCCTTATCAAGTGGGTTTTTGAATCAACGAATGACCCGATGAACCCTAGTTTCGGAGTTTTTAACCTTTGACATGGATTATGTGACGACCACTATCAGAAATAGGGTTGATGAGGAATCCGCATCCTCGTAGTGCGGATGATGCGCAATTTTTACATATCCTCATCCGCTATCCGCATCCTCATAACATAGAGTCAAAAAATCCTCATCCACATCCTCTAAGATTAAGAGGATGTGTATAAGGATCTTGTTACGCATAGCACCGCCGCGAGTGTAATGGCGCCCTTCGGTGACTGGCCTATAGACAAAATATAAAAAAAGATACAGGATGCAAAGAACAAAGTCAGAACACGTTTATTTATATGAATATACAAAACTAAAAAAAAAAATTACATCAATATATTTTTTAACCCTGTTTATTATTCATTCTATTCTTCATCCGCAACCTCACAGAAAATCCTCATCCTCACCAACAGAAATAGCGACCGGGACGGAAGGTTTAATTTGCCCTCCGAGGCCCGGAGCACCCACCTGAGCTGCACATGCGCGGTATGTTCCCCTCTCTCCGCCTGGTGATGGTGCAGCCTCTCTATCAGCTGCGTGTATCTTCTCTCGTCCCCACAGGACATGTCCCACGCCACTCCACCGCCTTCCGCGACGCTGCATTCTCCCACGGAACTGGTGGAAAAATATGCAAGTAAGTCATCTTGATAGATAACGCGAACGAAGCGAGCACGATCCGTAATGTTACAATACGAGATATAAAAACTTATATAATTAGCGTATAGAGCGCGAGATTTCATGTTTTTGAGCGGAGTATACTCAAGGTGCGAGCGTAATCAGCATATACAGCATATGCTGCGTTAGCGCCTATTTAGGGGTGCAGTACACTTGCGATATCTTGTAAGTACTCAGCGTTTTTTTTTTACTTTTCTTGTTATTGTATTGTACTGAACCCCTAGTAAGCGGTTGTCTATTCTATTCTAATGAGCGTGAGATTTCACGTCATTGATCAAGACATGGTAACTCCACAACATAGGTAACTCATATCGCGAGCGTAGCGAGCACGATATATCACGTAACAGATCGGGTACATAGATATGTATATAGTACATAAATATGTTGGAAAAAATTCAAAATAAATTTACAAGATACTTGTACTGGAAACTTTACGGAGTATACCTGTTTACCTACGAATGTACCCTTCTCTCTTTGTAATAGGAATGGTCGGATATCACAAGCTAGAAGTAAGGAGAGACCTTGCTCTAGTAACATATATATTTAAGGTATTACGTAGTATGGTCACAAATCCAGATATACTGGAACAGATAGGGCTACTGATCCCAAACACAAGGTTGCGAAGGGAACCTAGAGCTCAGACGTTTGCCATTCCGCGATGTAGGACAAATATACTCGCACATGCCCCTACGGTAGTAGCGTTGCGATTGCTTAACACGGCGGCTGAATCAATTGACTTGTTCCACTGTTCCATTGCAAAATTCACAGAAGTTATAATTTTTATTTTATCATATGTAAATAGAAGTTAAGTTAAGTATCGAAATGTATTATTGAATGACAGTAAATGCAATTGTAAATAGATTATTTTAATTTTCAATTTGATAAAGCTAGTTTATAAAATGAATGAATTTAAAATTGTGACATGAATTAATTAATTGTAATGCATTTTTCTTACAAGTAATCAAATTAGTATGTATGCAATTCTTATCTCTCTTTTTTTTTATTTATTAAGAAAACTTGTATCTTATGTCAATTTGTTAATATTATATTATATATTTATTGGATAGTTTTTATAAAATGGATAAACTAAAATTTGTGACATGTAATAATTAGTAACTGCCTAGATAATTTAATCTACTATCAATTTAATTTAATTTTTATTGTATACTAAATTGACTTGAACAATATCGCATTGGAGTATTTATAACTGTAATGATATTGATTGCAAATAAATAAATGAAATGAAATGAAATCATATCATAGCGAAAGCGCAGCGAGCACGAGATTTTTGGTTAAAGGGAGAAAGCAACTTATATCGTCAGCACAGTGAGCGCGAGATTTTATTTTATGGATCAGGATATATTATATACCCTCGAATCAATTAGCTGGTTTTTACAGTATGCCCGGGAGGAGATGCATCTGGCACATTCTAGGTTCTTCTGTCGCTCCCAGTCCAGCTGGAGGGTATATTGTAATTTAGGCGATGGGTTGACAACCTGTCACTACAGCAATATCCAGTTCTATCTGAAACAACCCTCAAAACTTGTCAGACGTGGCAGAACGACCTTTGTTTGGGTTGTTCACGCTCTGCCTACCCCATTAGGGATACAGGCGTGATAGTATGTATGTATATATTATATATTTCATTTTGATTTGATTGGAAATTATTATTGTGGTTATCTTATTTTCTTCTATATTTTAATATACTACCCCGAATTAATGTAATGTACTGTACACAGATTTTTATCTGAAATAAATAATTTGAATTATAAATTTGAAGCATAACTCGAACGAAGCGAGCGCCAAATTTCACTTAATTTAATTTGGCTGATATCGAAAGCGTAACTGATCAAGGTATATTATTAGCAGTCTCATAAGTCACCTGACTGGTCCAGGGGATAGCGGTGCTCCCGTAGCGGTGACAGGCAGCGCGCCTCGCAGCGGCAGACTCATGTAGCCGCTGTCACCGCACAAACTGTCCGACTCGGCTGATGGCGCGTACGAACCTAAAACAAAGTTATATACTGCAAAATTACCTGTCCTTCTTCGACAAAATCTCCTTACTTTATCGTGTCGATGAGAAGACAACACCTTGTCTTTTTTCTTAAAATTTCCCAAGCCCAGTAGTCCACAACCCTGACTGCGTTATCGGTTGCCTCTCGCGAGCAAGTGGTAGGGCATGTGCCTATCAAATTGGACAAGGTCTGTGGGTCTGACCCGCATTTGCATCGAAGGTCGGAATCTTTATGCGAATTCGACTAAATGAAAGACTATGTATCAACATTATCATTAGTCTGTGTCACTACCAGACATAGACCTTTTCTAATTCGAATCAATGAGCCCAGTGTTCATCCACCAATCGCAGACATCCCTATTGCCACATCTGGCAGGCTGGCTACTGCGTTTACATAATATGTGGTCTCTATCAATTCGATAACTCGTACACTATTTTCTATTGGACATCTAAGATAACCATCATTTTAAAATTATTTTAGACTGGTAGCTGTTTTCCTGGGCTTGTAAAAACCAGCAGAGGGGGTTCGAGGGTTATAGTTTAGCGATGGGCTGACAACTGTAACAATACACATTTCCATCTTAAATTTCCCTAAAGATTTGTCAGACGTGGCAAAAACTCCTTTCAATAGCCGTTTTCCGCTCTGCCTACCCCATAAGGGAACGTATGTATATACTCACTGACTACAGCGCTGCCCTTCCTCTGTATGCAGGGCTCGTTGCCCTTGACGACCGGGTAGGGCCACGAGAAGTCTTCGTGCAGCCTCTTCACACACATCACGGCGTTGTCCACCCGTGCTGCCCTTTCCCTTTAATAAAAGTAAAGAAATAATTTATTATGAAATTCAAAATACGGGACAGAAACAGTAGGGCTAGCACTAAAACCATACGAAAAATGATTTGATACGTTACGCGTGCGAAGCAAGCGCGACATTTACCAATGGCGAATCAATACGTCACCCGAGTGAAGCAAGCACGGCGCACCACGAAAGTTGAATCACTACATTACACGGGCGAAGCGAGCCTGGCAATAACTAAGTAAAATCAATACGTCACCCGAGTGAAGCAAGTACGGCGCACCAGGAGAGTTGAATCAATGCATTACGCGAGCGAAGCGAGCCTGGCAACAACTAAGTAAAATCAATACGTTACGCGAGTGAAGCAAGCACGGTGCACTACGAAAGTTGAATCAATACATTTCGAAAGCGAAGCGAGCGCGACATTATCTAAGTAAAATCAATACGTTACGTGAGTGAAGCGAGCGCGGCATTCAACTAAGGCCGAATCATTACATAATGCAAGCGAAGCGAGCGAAAATATATATATACGACAATTGCATGAATAACTCTCTACGCGAGCCAACAGAGCTCGTTTTTTTTGTCTTAAAATCTCTTCAATGTTACCTTTCCCCCGCCAGCCACGCCACTAGATGCAAATCCAAGGCACACGCCATCTTCCCCAGGGAGTATAACCGCGCGGTGGACAGCAGCAGCCTCGCGTGTCGTTGAATCATCATGTCTATGAAGAACTCTTCTGCTGTCCCGCTGTAGCTCTCCCTGCAATTTGTACCCGTCAAAGAATCTGATTCCGAGATTCTTTGACACGAGAAAGACGCTTTATTATTCTGTTTCAGGCGCTGTGCTATTGTTAACAGTCCGACGATGATCCGATGCGATTTGATCGTACGACGAAAATATGCTGTAGTGTAAGGGACAGCTTCCCGCGAACTGGAGTTGCTCACGGGTCAACGAAAACTAACAACTTTCACCAGGATATTTTTTCAGGAAACGAATCTATGTTTAAACTTTTTTATACAAAATGACAACCGCGATTAGATAAGTGTGTTTAGGGAAGACATTTTTTTTATTTTTCAGTTAAATAAAACCAATTAATAAGAGCGCTTACAATGATTTGGACCAAGATAATATCAAAAATATAATAATATTCATTGATTGCCTTTTTATGAATCTGTCATTACATTTTCAAGTAATTTACATTTAATTTCATTTCTGTTTTTGACTAATGATATTCTCTAAAGAACACAAACAAATAGAGATAACAAAACAAAAAATATTTACACTGAAATTTTACCTAAACTTAAAAATTAAAACATGAAAACATAAACTTAAAATAAACAGTCCCCCCCCCCCCCCTCCAGTGCGTCTCCACTAAACATTTTTTGTTTCTTTCTGTAAGAATTTCTCTGTGAAAGTTGTTCAGTTTCGTTGACAGAGCTACCCCTATAAGTCGGTACACACCGTACATCGCATAATTGCACAACCTTCAATAGGTCATTTAATAGATGTCAGCACGTTTCAATACGGTCATTTTCATCGGACGGTCGCATCATCGCAAGACCGATGTTAATAGGACAACGCCTAAGGGGATAATTTGAAAAATGAATGTGTATACGTACTAAAGTTCCTAGATGCCACAGGGTTAGAGATGTTATTATGACCTACCTGTGTCTGGAGCTGAAATGAATTAGTTGTGTTATTGTAACATGCTTTTAGTACATGCGCGCTGATCCTAACACCAGAAATATCAGAACATTTTATACACAAAAACCAAGCACTCATTTTAATATGCATTAGGGGCCCCTATTTCTTGTTTTTTTTTTCTATTTGTAATCGAGAAACTTAATGTTAAATATGAAATCAAAAGATTTGTTTACAAATATTTAACACTACAGGGTGTACATAAAATACTGAGCAGGTAACTCGGAAAATAAAATGTTGCCTTTTCCATACAAAAATGTTGATTTCATTTTCAATTTCGTATGGAATAGTGAAGCCTAATTTTTTTATTGATGATAGGAAAACCATTTGTCTGCCATCTCACCTGATGGAAAGTGATGATGCAGACAATGATAGAGCATGTTTGCCTAGATAATGCCTATTCACTCTTGCCTTGAAAAGGCCCAGGTTACAACGTTACAGAAACAGATCCGCAGGCAGGTAGTTGCACTCCTTATTTATTTTCGAGTTATTATTTTTGTCCATCATAAGTAGAGCCTGTAGTTAAAAGGAACCATATTTTTACACCCTGTATATCCGCGCCCATTATAGTTTAGTTAGTAAGTACCAACAATAACTCCCACTGAGTTTCCATACCTGTCAGCGCGCGCGGGCACAGACTTCTTCCTCTTGACGGCGGCGGTGGCGCGCGCGGGGGGCTGCGGCGCGGGCGCGGGGGGCGCGGCGGGCGCTTCGCCCGGGGACACTGTCGTGCTGAAGCTGCGGCCTCGACCGCCCGCCAACTGGGGGGAGGCAGGCAGGTATAGTAGGTACTTGAAGATATAGTATAGTAGAAGACGTGACACATGTTTGCGGATAGATATAATATTTCAGTGCGAGGGGGTTGTGGTGAGGGCGCGGGGGGCGCGGCGGGCGCTGGGGGCGCGGCAGGCGCTTCGCCCGGGGACACTGTCGTGCTGAAGCTGCGGCCTCGTCCGCCCGCCAGGTGGGGGGGGGGGGGCAGGTAGATATAGTTGGTACTTGACAAGTATTACTTACAAGTATTAGTTACATAGTATAGTATATAGTGGAAGACGTCTCACATGTTTGCTGATAGATATAATATTTCAGTGCGAGGGGGCTACGGCGCGAGTGCGGGGGGTTATTCGCCCGAGGGGGTCCTCGGGCGAATAACCCCCCGCACAACAGGGTTGTAGTGCTGAAGCTGCGACCCCTACCGCCTGGCAGATGGAGGGAGGCAGGATGAATCATTAATATCATCGGCCTGTGTCAGTTCACAGCTGGACAAAGACGCAACATTCTGTCCTAAGGCGCACCACTAAGGCCAGTCTTCAGCTATTCACATCCTGTTCCCGGCACCCACAAATTATAGGTGTATTTGGCAGGTTAAATATTTCTGTATTTATTTCTTCCATGCTGGACTGGGAGCGAGAGAAAAACATAGAATGCGCCAGCTGCATTTCCTCCCGAGCATGCTGTAAAAACAGCTAAGGGATCTGAGGGTTACAGTATATTGTAATTTAGGCGATGGGCTGACAACAGAAAATACTATCTTTACGTTGGTAGGATCTGTAAGAGCCTGGCACTCTCTTACCTGCATGCTTCCCAATATGACAGACAGGTCCTCAGCGTTGGGGCTGACGAGCTGGGACTGCACCACTTGTCCGTACTTGGCTTGCACGTTCACGGAATTCCTCGGCGAATCTACGTCGTTAGGGTCTACAAGAAAATTACAAAGCATATAATCTTTTGATATGATAAGAGTGAATCTTAGATTTAACAAGTTAATTTACATAACATACATTTATTTTGTAGAGGCATAACATTTCATCAGTCAAAACCTTTACCTTGATGTTGATGTTTTTTTTTTATCAAATCTTTTCTAAAAACACTTTAAAATACGTAAAATATTCGAATGAAAACTCAGCAATTTTTACCACACGTTTTTACATTGGAGAGATTTTTTGGTAGGTTTAGTTATATATATATACAATCACGCCTTTATCCCTAAGGCAGAGAGAAACGACCTAAACAAAGGTCGTTCCGCCACGTCTGACAAAGTTTAGAGGGTTATTTAAGATAGATTTGTAGGTATATAGCTGTAGTGACAGGTTGTCAGCCCATCGCCTAAATTGCAATATACTGAAACCCTCGGATCCCTTAGCTGGTTTTTACAGCATGCCGGGGAGGAAACGCAGCTGGCACATTCTTTGTTTTTTTCTCGCTGCCAGTTCAGCATGGAAGATATTAGTTAATATTAGTTTCAAAAATCAGTGTAGTGTTTTTTTAGATCAGATTCTTTTAAAAACATACCTATAGCTCGTAAAAACCGCACCAAGTCCCTGGCCAAGTCCCACCTCTCTGCCTGGAGCGCCGTGTCTAACAGCTGCGTCGCCAGCTGCCTACTCACCGCGGAACTTTCTAGATTCTGAAAACATGGCGGCACTATATCATACATACATGCATATAGTCACGCCTTTATCCCTAATGGGGTAGGCAGAGCGTAAACGACCTAATCAAAGGTTGTTCCGCCACGTGTGACAAAGTTTTGAGGGTTATTTAAAATAGATTTGTAGGTATATTGCTGTAGTGACAGGTTGTCAGCCCATCGCCTAAATTACAATATACTAAAACCCTCGGAACCCTTAGCTGATTTTTACAGCATGCCCGGGAGGAAATGCACTATATCACTTATCGAAAAGTCATTCGATATCATTATTATTGTCTAAGAATTGTCTAAGTATTATATGTAGTACTAGCGACCCGCCCCGTTTTCGCACGGAAATCATCGGTGTTTCTCTACTATATTACGCATGTATTATACATATAAACCTTCCTCTTGAATCACTCTATTCATTAAAGAAACCGCATCAAAATCAGTTGCGTAGTTTTAAAGTTCTAAGCATACAAAGGGATATAGGGACAGAGAAAGCAACTTTGTTTTATACTATGTAGTCAATATGCACTATCCGCTTTCTGTTTGTACAATATCTATACCCAAAGGTTGCCTGGTAGAAATTGCTGCTTTAGCAATAAGGCCACCTGTATTGTACGTTTCACATTTGTTTCTTTTTTATTTCTAGTAGTAGTTGTATGTGTTTCTTTGTGCAATAAAGCATATTGTATGACTGAAACACAAATCTGTGAATACTAACTGTGGCGATTACTCATACTAACTTCAAGCCCTGCAAATAGGCCGAGAGATATGAATTCACAGTTTTTTTCTTACAGCATTTAAGGCGTTTTTGCACTGCTCCGTATTCGGTTTGTATCCAATTCGTATCCGTGAAAAATCCATATAAAACGGATATAGATGGGTCCACAAACTGTCATAAATCTACTAAGAAGGCCAAATCGGATACGAACTTAAGGGGCTCTCGTGATATTTCGGTCGCTTGCAAGGCCTATAAAGTATACTTTATCGTTACATAAAAAAGATAAAATAATTATATGTTGTAGATTGGTCTCAGCTCTTCATTACACTCTTAAGATTATTTAAAAATATTGAGTAATTAATGAGAAATACGAATTCTTCTGGCCCTCTTTCCGTGTCTAAAACAATCACTAAACTTTTATTATTTACTTACACTTAACGACTTGCATTTATGATAATTATTTTGAACGTTATAAATCATAAACACTAAAATGTGATCTGCTTGCTTTTTTATTTCGATTATTAGTTTTGGAGAAAAAAAATAAAATCTGATTTCTGGGAGGTTCGCAAAGGGCGGGTCCGTGCGCGGGCGACGGGCGGCAGACGGCCCACGGCCTTCGCGAGGGGAACCCGCGTCGCTCTTGTCAGGCAAAAATAGTTTTCGTAAGTTCTGTTTGGACATTTTGTGTTTAAGACTTTTAATATTCATTGTTTAATATTAGTGCGAATTATTCTTTATCTACTGATTATTATTGATGAGTTTCTCTAAAATTCTTAGAAAATATAAAAAAACAGTAAGTATTTACTTCAACATAATATTATTTTGTTTTATTTTACTACTATTTTATTAGTCAGCTACTGTAGAATGTAGCAAATGGTTCAGCAATGTTTTTTTAGGAAATAACAAAAATATCTTGGTTCTCTAAAAATATTGATAGCTGTTTGATTGGAATGTTTTATTCTATCTGACAGCGTAAAGATTGCATATTGTCTACAAACCAATGCATAATTTCGCCACACAAAGTGTCAGCCACATTAGTGCGGTGGCAGTGCTAGAGGCTTTCAATCGCAGTAGTACGAGATCGATCCTTACCAATATTCGATTCTAATTAACTTTTTTTAATTTTTATTTAATTTGTATTATTTTTCTCATAAATTTTTAATTGTTTTTTTTTCCAGCAGCCATTAACAAAATGTTAAAAACGAAAATTCTGCACAAATATCTTGAATCACAAGAGTTCATAGCATTACGTCGTCGGACCAACAAAAGTAAGTGAAAATAAACTTACAGCTTTCATTTGGTTTATGTAAACTTTGTGATTATAACGGTATTCCACAACCTTGTTTCCCTTTTCGGAGTAAGTATATTATATTACTCCATGTCTCTACTGACTACAGTATGCCCGGGAAAAGAAGCAGCTGGAAGATTCTATGTTTTTCTATCGCCCCTAGTCTAGCAAAGAAGAATTAGGACATGTTAATTTAGAATTTACATTTACAGCACTTGTAAGTTTAATTATAGTCCAAGAGCTCAAACTATTTTAAGAACAGGAATAAACTACATATCCAAATAAAGGCGTTATCAAAATTATACATACATACATATGATCACGCCTTTATACCTGATGGGGTAGGCAGAGCGTAAACGACCTAAACAAAGGTCGTTCCGCCACGACTGACAAAGTTTTGAGGGTTATCTTAATATAATTAATCTCTAGAAGGATCGTGTCTATACATTGAATATATTTACAAAAAATAATTGCAGCAGGCGTTATTAACGATATAAAGATCAGAAAGTTTTTTTTTTGTCTGTCTGTCTGTCATTCTGTCTGTCTGTCTGTATGTTACCACATCACAACAAAACTACTGATCCGATTTCGATGGGACTTTTTTATTCATCTGTGTGTTACCCGAGTTGCAACTTAGGATACCTAAAATCACGCTACTAGACTTAGGGGGTAGGCAGGAAATTGAAATTTGGCTTGTTCTTAACCGATTTTATGGAACTTTTTTAATTCGACTGAACAATATTTAAAATTAAAGTTACCTTTAATTAATTAGTTACCTTTAATTTTCTACCTACCTCGTAAGTCGTGAGGCGTGATTTGTTGTATCGTAACTTTAATTTTAAAGGTTGCTCAGTCGAATAAAAAAGTTCCATAAGAATCGGTTAAGAAACAGCCAAATTTAAATTTCCTGCCTACCCTCTAAGTCTATTAGCGTGATTTTAGATATCCTAAGTTTCCCTTCTGGGTTGCAGAGATGAGATGGCAGTCGCTCTGTGTAAAAACCAGTACCCTCATTCGATCCCCTAGATTAGGTAGCCGACCCCGTGATATACGGGATAGGGCTAGGGAGATAATGATGTATGACGCTATTGTCACAGCTCATCGCCTAAATTATAATATACTGAAACCCGAGGATCCCTTAGCTGGTTTTTACAGCATGCCAGGGACGAAATGCAGCTAGCACATTCTATGTTTTTCTCTCGCTCCCAGGCCAGCATGGAAGATCAAAATTATCCATACGAAATAATCAGTAGATTATATATTTATTATGTTCTTTTTACCATCACTATAATATTTGTTTTCTGTTTCAGTTATCCATTAGTACAAAAGAAGAAAAACTACACAATGCGACACACATCAGTAGAAGAATCATAAATTTATCAAAACTTCATATTTAATTAATGACCTTTATTACTATTACTCGTATACCTTCTAAGCTATTATTTTTAGTAGATTTATTTATTTCTAGTCATATAGTTTAAGAATCATTTCTTCTATGCTGGCCGGGGAGCAAGAGAAAAACATAGGATGTGCCAGCTGAATTTCCTCCCGGGCTTGCTGTAAAAACCAGTGTTCGAGAGTTTCAGTATATTGTAATTTAGGCAATGGGCTGACGTATTGTCACTACAGAAATATACCTACAAATCTATCTTAAATAACCTTTAGAACTTAATCAGACGTGGCGGAACGACCTTTGTTTACGTCGTTTACGCTCTGCCTACCCCACTGTGGATAAAGGCGTGATTATATGTATGTATGATTTGAACTTCAAGAGATTATATTTCTGTACTTCATTATATCTTTCCAAATTTTAATCGCCTTTTAATACTACCTTTACAAAATGTCATTCCTTATAGCAGAAGACCAGAGTTAAGACACAAAAAACCTAATAATAATAATCTTTTACCTTCTGTTAGATTTTAAAATAAATTGACCTACATACTTAATTATTTAATGAATATATTTATATAAGATACATACTAATGACTGGCTATAGATTATAATCTAAAATAATACATAGCTAGGCTAGATTTTACAGCCATGTAATGCCTAATAATTGAAAATTGCATATTTTATACATAACGGGCGTAAGAGACAGCGGCCTGCAAATTCTTTCAGGAGATGAAAGTCTAGGTAGACCCATACAACATTAGAATTCACTTACCCAAGAGGTATGAAATGTTGTGGTTTCTCATGATTTTAAATACATAATTAAATTTTAAAAATATACAGATCTTGAGCCCTCTACAAGCCATCTAAAAATATTAATTTCATATAAAATCGAAAAAAAAGTCGTCGGTTTAATTTAGTTTTTTTTCTTTTGTTATTGTAATTTGGTGATTTTTTTGAGCCCGGGTATATTATAAGTGAAAAGTATTTATTATAGTAAGATTTTAGCAAATTGCTTCACATAGTCATTTTGCTCCGGATAGCATCTCAAAATTATATTTGTTTTATCTCTTAAACAGGTTTAAACTTGCTGTAATTAATTTACGCGTAAATACAAGGTCTGTTACATCATATACAGCAATACAATTTTCAAATCTTACTTAATAGCAAACCAGATGTAACAATGACGGAAACGTAGGTATTTAAAAAAAAACTGCTGGTAAAGGGGTAAAAGTAGTATGGGCGTTGACTGCGGAACCTCTATCAGTTTGCGGGACGCTGTCCCTTACACCCGGTACATTTACATACATAGGGTTCATGGGGTCGATAGACTCGATACCCACTCGACAGAAGAAGAACATACATAAAAAACCGAGGTATATCATTTACCTAAGAAATTTTAAGGACTTGTTTAGACAATGAAACTGAACAATTTTCTCGATGGAATATAGGTCAAAATATGAAAAAAAATCTATCGTGTCTAGTATATTTTTTTCACCTTACGTTCCAAAAAAAAAAAACAGTTTCATAATCTCACCAACAATAACAAGCCCTTAAAATTTCCTTAGTGAATAAAAATTCTTGCTGTATTTCAATAAAACATAATAATTTAATTCTTTAAAATGTTCGCAAGCTCTTGGACTATTTTATAGGATTATTTTGAATAAAGTGTAAATAATGATAACGGTGTGTTCTACTCATGAAACTGTACAACTTTTTCGAATAAAATATAAAATAATAATTTAATATTATTATAAATAATTATTTAATATTATATAAAATAATAATTTGGAAAATTGAATATGTACATAATAAATTAGAATCAGTTGTGTGATAGTATATATCGACACATTTGTATTTTTTTTCATATTGTTTCGACAGTTGTATGTTTTCTAGGAAAAGTTGTTTAGTTTAATGAGTAGAACACCAAGAGAACACCCGTAATATTTGCATTTTTAATTATAAAGTATTTTATGGATCACATGGTTCAAAAATATACCCGGTGGTAAAGAAGATGATCACAAACTAGAACCCATCGCGTGTTGTAGTAGTACAAGCTAAATCCGATAGATGGCCAAGTTTATTCAACTTTACGTAACAAACATCAGGGGAAAGAACGGATGGGTGGGGTGTCAGGTAAGCAAAACGCTCAAGGTCATTGAGACATGGGAGCGTCTTAATATGAAACGAATACGGAGAAGTGCAAAAACGCCCTTACCTAAAGACATATTTATTTACCTACTGACTAGTTTTTACTATGCAAGCGATAAAGTGCTAAAATAAAAGTAGATGAGACGTTTTCTACTGTAAATGGAGAAGGTTTCTTATGAACTACTGGAGATGCGAAAATTACAGTACCTTCCAACTAGCAAAATGCTGAAAGCACAAAATAAAATGAACACACCATTTAAAAAATAATTGAATAATTTTAGTAAGTATTCTAACCTGCAATATAATAAGATACGAGGCGGCAGTATCCAGCATCTTCCTCTGCAAGCATTCTTGGAAAAGCTCTTTGGGTTTACCCGCAGCAGAGAACAGATACGCCCATAACGCTATCTCTGTCTTTCGTGCGCACTGTACCACCGTCTAGAAAGAGAGGGTCAAATTATAATCTATACAGTAAGTTGAAGTCGTAGATATACCTAAAGAGGGAGGTATGTAGACGACCCACATAGCCTAGTTAGCAGTGCATCTGCCGGCTACTCAGAGGGTCCCGGGTTCGATTCCCAGCCGGGCAGACATTTGAATGATGAATTTTCTGATGAATCAGTTTCTGGGTCTGGGTGTTCTTTGTGGTTGTTTCTGTGCTCATGGCACCCCGATACAGGGAATCCTAGTAGGGGCTATGAGTGTGATCGTATTACTACCGTTTCATATTTGAAATGTCCTTTAACCGCCCTTCACCTGTCATGTAAATGTCTTAAATTCGTGTAGACTTTCCAGTGAATGCTGAGGCTCCATTAGAAAAGTGAAAGTCGTGAAAAACTAATAAAGAGTTCCGCTTAAGAACATTTAGTCTCCAAACTCTCACCTTCAAATACACGGGAAACTCATGAACAAACTCAATGATACTGGGCAGCTGTGCGTCAGGGATGGGCTCTTTGCTCGTGGCTTCTTCCTCTAAGACCTCGTGGAGGAGCAGCTCCAAGGAATGCGGGAAGTAAGGCATTCAGTAAACTCACCTTCAAATACACGGGAAACTCATGAACAAACTCAATGATACTGGGCAGCTGTGCGTCAGGGATGGGCTCTTTGCTCGTGGCTTCTTCCTCTAAGACCTCGTGGAGGAGCAGCTCCAAGGAATGCGGGTAGTAAGGCATTCAGTAAACTCACCTTCAAATACACGGGAAACTCATGAACAAACTCAATGATACTGGGCAGTTGTGCGTCAGGGATGGGCTCTTTGCTCGTGGCTTCTTCCTCTAAGACCTCGTGGAGGAGCAGCTCCAAGGAATGCGGGAAGTAAGGCATTCAGTAAACTCACCTTCAAATACACGGGAAACTCATGAACAAACTCAATGATACTGGGCAGCTGTGCGTCAGGGATGGGCTCTTTGCTCGTGGCTTCTTCCTCTAAGAACTTATGGAGGAGCAGCTCTAAGGAATGCGGGAAGTAAGGCATTCAGTAAACTCACCTTCAAATACACGGGAAACTCATGAACAAACTCAATGATACTGGGCAGTTGTGCGTCAGGGATGGGCTCTTTGCTCGTGGCTTCTTCCTCTAAGACCTCATGGAGGAGCAGCTCAGAGGAATGCGGGAAGTAAGGCATTCAGTAAACTCACCTTCAAATACACGGGAAACTCATGAACAAACTCAATGATACTGGGCAGTTGTGCGTCAGGGATGGGCTCTTTGCTCGTGGCTTCTTCCTCTAAGACCTCGTGGAGGAGCAGCTCCAAGGAATGCGGGAAGTAAGGCATTCAGTAAACTCACCTTCAAATACACGGGAAACTCATGAACAAACTCAATGATACTGGGCAGTTGTGCGTCAGGGATGGGCTCTTTGCTCGTGGCTTCTTCCTCTAAGAACTTATGGAGGAGCAGCTGTAAGGAATGCGGGAAGTAAGGCATTCAGTAAACTCACCTTCAAATACACGGGAAACTCATGAACAAACTCAATGATACTGGGCAGTTGTGCGTCAGGGATGGGCTCTTTGCTCGTGGCTTCTTCCTCTAAGACCTCATGGAGGAGCAGCTCCAAGGAATGCGGGAAGTAAGGCATTCAGTAAACTCACCTTCAAATACACGGGAAACTCATGAACAAACTCAATGATACTGGGCAGTTGTGCGTCAGGGATGGGCTCTTTGCTCGTGGCTTCTTCCTCTAAGACCTCATGGAGGAGCAGCTCCAAGGAATGCGGGAAGTAAGGCATTCAGTAAACTCACCTTCAAATACACGGGAAACTCATGAACAAACTCAATGATACTGGGCAGTTGTGCGTCAGGGATGGGCTCTTTGCTCGTGGCTTCTTCCTCTAAGACCTCATTGAGGAGCAGCTCCAAGGAATGCGAGAAGTAAAGCATTCAGTAAACTCACCTTCAAATACACGGGAAACTCATGAACAAACTCAATGATACTGGGCAGCTGTGCGTCAAGGATGGGCTCTTTGCTCGTGGCTTCTTCCTCTAAGACCTCGTGGAGGAGCAGCTCCAAGGAATGTGGGAAGTAAGGCATTCAGTAAACTCACCTTCAAATACACGGGAAACTCATGAACAAACTCAATGATACTGGGCAGTTGTGCGTCAGGGATGGGCTCTTTGCTCGTGGCTTCTTCCTCTAAGACCTCGTGGAGGAGCAGCTCCAAGGAATGCGGGAAGTAAGGTAGTTGTGCGCAGGACCGGGCTATCTCCCACGCGTGGTAGCCCAGGTTTCTTCGCAGAAGCTGCCGTAGGATTTGGTGGAGATATACTTGACTCTACAAGAAAGAAAATCATTTTTGCACTTAGGGCGTTTGTGTACTCATTCGTATTAGATTCGTATCCGATTTGGCCATCTTAGTAATTGTATATCAGCTTGTGCACTCATCCATAAACGTGTCCTACAGAATTTATTGTGATACAAATTGGATACGAATCTAATGAGGATGAGAGTGCACAAACGCACAGTCTATTTATTTATTTACTGTTTATTGTACACAAGTAACAGGTACAGCCTATATCTACTAAGAAATTTCTTCCAGCTGACCTACGGAAGTCATTTCATGGTAGAAATTAGTAAAGGAAATATGCAGTAGATCAGTGGGCAGGAATGGTATTCCATTCCAGTAATGCTTGGCCACCTGCAGTTTGATCTCTGTTTTGTTATATTTTAGACAGGAAAATTATTAGAATTACATGCAATAATATATCAGAGCAATGTACCCATTAGGTATAATAGAGACATTAAATTGAAACAAAGAAATGTGTGTCAAGAGCAAATTAGATTGTGATATTTTGATCATTGCCGTCTATTTGCTGGTATGAGCTCCAAAGCAAATTAAAAAGGGACCACATATTTTTTACTTGTATTCATACATATACATACATATAATCACGCCTTTATCCCTAATGGGGTAGACAGAGCGTAAACGACTTAAACAAAGGTTGTAACGCCTCGTCTGACAAAGTTTTGAGGGTTATTTAAGATGTATTTGTACGTATATTGCTGTAGTGACAGGTTGTCAGCCCATCGCCTAAATTGCAATAAACTAAAACCCTCTGATCCCTTAGCTGGTTTTTACAGCATGCTCGGGAGGAAATGCAGCTGGCACATTCTATGTTTTTCTCTCACTCCCAGTCCAGCATGGAAGTATTCATACATATACATAGTGCTAATCCTTACCGTTCTATTGACGACGCAGAATGGTAATGAAAAAATTGAATTCGTATCTGATGCGTATAATGTTGTATCGTTTTCTGCACCCAGAAGGATGGCGTCGTCAAAAAGAATAGCTGTAAAGAAATAAAGCAAATCATTATACTGTGGTTTATACTATACTAGCGACCCGCCCCGGCTTTGCACGGAAATTATCAGTGTTTCTCTACTATATTATGCATGTATTATACATATAAAACTTCCTCTTGAATCACTCTACCCATTAAAAAACCGCATCAAAATCCGTTGCGTAGTTTTAAAGATTTATGCATACATAGGGATATAGGGACAGATAAAGCGACTTTGTTTTATACTATGTAGTGATTATTTGGTTTCGTTATACATTCATCTTGTAACATCTATTGCACTTAAAGGGGCGTAGCCACTCTGTGGCAAGTAATATTCAAACCCGATATTAGTTAGTATGCTTCTATCAATAGCATGAAATCTCACGCTCGCGTTATGGGTTAATAACTTCGTTCAGTAATTTAAAATTTCGTGCTCACTATGCTCGCGGTATAAGATAAAATACCTTGATCAGTATCATGATATCTTGCACTAACAATATGAGTTATTATACCAAGATCAATAGTATGGAATGATCGCTACGCTCGCATTATATTTTTTTACTCCACCGATAAATAATCTCTGAATTAACCCATGTGAATGATTGAAATTACTAGAGAAACCCGTCTGCAAAAATATTTCGTAGGTGACATTTTCTCCCAGTTGCTCGGAAATAGCTTCATTATAAAAAACAGAAAGCATTCACTCTTTTCGGTACTCGTGTTCGACAATTTCTTCAAAAGACAATAATGATCATTGCGACCGTTGCGCCTCAGTCTTTAAATTATACACTAGTATGAATTAGGTGTTTTTAAATTTTAAGTTCTCAATATTATTTTATTAAAGTCAGAATGCGTAAGAAAAACAATGCATAAATGGAATGTAAATGCGAATTTTAAATGTCAAAATCATAGCGGCTCAAAAGATTATGGAGGAATCGCAAGTTTGGTGTATTGTTGTTGTTTCCTCGCAAAATGAGATAAAAGTACAATATTTCTCTCAGCCGAAAAAGCAATGTACAATCTTGTTTACATTGGAAGGCCGAGACTCAGTCGAGGCCCAAATTTACTCGACCATACATGGCATATTTTTCGACTTTTAGTACTATTTATTAAAATTACTATGTACTATTCCTTTTAAAACGATAAAACGGACATTACTAAACTGTTAATTTATTAATGCAATGTGCGTGCATATTATTTACATATCTGCGATAGTATTTTCTATAGATACTTACTAAGCGGGTAGATATTAAGATGGAACGGCAGCATGATCCGTTTCGCCATGAACGTGTGTCTCGACGTATCAGGATGCCTGGACGCTTCTCTCGTGAGCAGTGGCAGCCATACTCTTGCGCCCAGAGACCCGCACCACAGCCAGAGCGCTCTGGACAGCTGGGTTTGTGATGATGAGGCACCGGCGGAACACCAGACGCTCTCCACGCACGAGGCTAGCACTGTGGCAGGGAGGCAACTGTACGCCTGTTGACAAAATATGTTATACTTAATATTGAATCAGTAACATAGCATTTGAAGAATAAAGGTATCAAGTAAAGTCTGGACAATAAACCGAAGATAATTAGAAATTTTGCCTTCCGAAGCAGATGCAATCTCTCGTCCATATCTCTGGTATTTACAACTGTTGGGAAATTGGTCATTTGAGTAATTAGAGATTTACAATAGGTACGAATTATATCTATCACAATGTATGTCTGTGATTGTATCGGAAGACCCTTCGTAAAATAGAATATTTCTAATTGTCTACATACATACAATCACGCCTTTATCCCTAATGGGGTAGGCAGAGCGTAATCTACCTAAATAAAGGTCGTTCCGCCACGTCTGACAACATTTAAAGGTTATTTAAGTTAGACTTGTAGGTATATTGCTGTAGTGATAGGTTGTCAGCCCATCGCCTAAATTGCAATATACAAAAACCCTCGGATTCCTTAGCTGGTTTTGTACAGCATGCCCGGGCGGAAATGCAGCTGGCACATTCTATGTTTTTCTCTCGCTCCCAGGCCAGCATGGAATAAGTTCTAATTATCTCAAAACAAGATTTTAAGTAGGTATTACGGTAATTATCTTACTGGCCGTCGCGTGAGGTTTACTAGAGGCCAGAGCAAGTGGAGTGAGACGTCGCATTATTGGATGCGCGCGCGCCGTAGTTGCGTCAACATAATCACTAGTTCTTGTTACAGCGATTCAACCATAGTGTGGTTGCCCAAAACTGAACAACGAAATTTTGTAGTATAAGAAGTAGTTTCTGACATTCTTTCGGGGACTATAAATGTTGTACCGTAAAGATTGCTCGCGGGACCTTGAAAGAATATTCCTCCTGAATTCATGACTAAGTCGTTATGGACCCCAAAATCAAACTATCAAACCAACATGTTACAGAAAGTCAACAGTTTAGAAATTATAAATTCATAGCATATAGCACAAAAGCCCGAAGGTGAAGTGGATAGGGCCGCTGCCTCCGGAGGGAGGTTGTGGTTCGAATCCCACCACGTAAAAATGTGTTTTTCGGTTTTCGAATTTCATATGTACGTTTAATCGGTGGTCCCGGATAATATAGCCAGTGCTAAGCATAGGCGGCTTGAAAATCTCTGACCTAATCTAGGATATGGTCTGATTTCCCTTCTGGATTGCGGAGGTCAGATAGCAGTCGCTCTGTGCAAGAACCAGTACCCTCGTTCAATCCCGTAGATTAGGTAGCCGACCCCGTGAGATACGGGTTAAGGCTAGGGAGATGATGATAGCGTATAGCACAAAAGTTAATCAAAAAATTGATCGTCGGGAAATAATAAAGGAACCTAATCGATAAAACAATTAACATTAGTACGACAAAATACAACAGTATAAAACAATTAAATATAACATAAGTTGATAATATCTGTAGGAAATTATAAAGATTCCCTTTAAAGGAAATAACGGATCAAAAGTTCTTTCAGAATTACATATTAGTGCGACAGACATTTCCTTTCTTTGATATATTGGTTGCCAATTCAAAAGACATACCTATATCGGGTGTAAGGGAGAGCGTACTAGAAACTGATAGGGGTTGCTTAGTCAACGAAACTGAACAACTTTCACCAGGAAATTCTTTCAGGACAACGATTTATATACTTTTCCATAAAAAATCGAGGTGGCCATAGTACCATTGTACGGGAAAGTAAAAAAATCTTTTCCTGAGAAAAAATCGTGGTGAAAGTTGTTTAGTTTCGTTGACTGAGCAACTCCTATAACTTTAAGTGTCTGGTTCGCTGTCCCTTACACCCCGTATGCAATCATGTGAAGCGCTCATGTTCTACGGATTGGTAACCTAAAGCGATTATAATGTCGATAGTTAGACAATTATTCGATCAACAGAAATCTATACTTAAATGTTTCGGCAATATGTTTCCGTGTTGCATTATGTACAGTGAACCATTAATCATTGGAAACGATTTTTACTTTCGTAGAGGTAGCGGTTCAATTGGGTTTTTCGTGCGACTTACGACCCCATGAACCCTGGTGTCAGAGTTTTTAATCCACCCAGTAGCACAGCTAATACGCCTCTGACATAGTTTGTATAACGAAGACTATAAATTACAGTTACAATTAGGGATTCAGCCTGCATTGTCCTAACCAACTGGGGAAAATCTCACTAAGCGATAAATTAAACAAATATCCGCTTTTCGTTCCCCCGTGGGAATTAAACCCACTTTCCACCTTTGGATCGAGAGGCCATGTCTCAGACCACTAGACCACGGAAGCATTTAGAGGTAGAGTCGATTTTTTTTTCACTGTAGGTACCAGCAAAGACCTCGGTAGCATTCTACCATATACGGCTAACGGAACCAAAATATTGTCAAATCAAGTACACATTTCCAATGCTTTAATTAATACATTCCTTTACGAAGGTCAACAGCTTATGAGCGCATAAAAACAAAAATATACCGACAATGAAAGGTTGTTGACCAAATGATGTAATTCAATGTAACAACAATCAAGTTAAGAGTGCCAGATTATTACTTAATTAGCTATCCGCCACGTGGTTTCACCCGCGACTAAATGAGTTTTTCTGTAGATGCGTGTAAATATATTGTATATTTCCTCATGGGAATGGGATATTTTCCCGAGGTAAAAAGTACCTCATATCTTTGCCCAGTATGTATGTAAAACGCAATCAGACGTTTAGTGCGCCCGAACCCCTTGAAACAAGAATACATTTTCCAATTGGGAATAAGATATTTTTCCCACTAGGGATAAAGGCGTGATTTTATTTTTTCGGTGGCAAAAAGTAGCCTTTGTTACTGAGAGTGAACGTAGCTCTCTAATGGCGGAAGTTTTTTTTATATCAGTCTAGTAATTTTCGAATTTATTCGTTACAAACATACTTACAAAACTTTCCTCTTTATAATATTAGCTTAGATTAATATTCGTCTACCAAATTGATACGTCGTCGATTATTGGCTAAAAATTAGACTAAAACATCCTGAATACTTTACTGATTCCTAATTACGTATTCTTACGTTTTCACCACTGAAGGCTGTACGAAAGGATCTGATGCAACCACTCGCTGGTGGTTGGTAATAGTCTAAGAGACATGTAGCGATTTGTGCATGGCTAAATACCGGGTGTTAGAGACAGCAGCGTCCTACAAACTGATAGAGGTTGCGCAGTCAACGAGACTGAACAACCCCTATCAGTATTTGTAATATTAAGCATAAGATAAACCACGATAAAGTTAATTTAATCTAGATTAATGGCTTTTGTGTGATCACAATTCTACCAATGAGACGTAGTGAAGCAAATACAAGCTTCATTCGTTTCATTCTATTTTATTTTATTAAATGAGTGAAATCTACTATCACTGTGATGGTGAGTTTCAGTTTATTTACACTACTTATCTCCGTACCTTCTCTAACAAACTGGGCCCGATGTAAGACCCTATTAAAACCACTCTCCTCAGCCTCATTAGGGTTGGAAGAATCCTTCATTACCTATACGGACTATATGGTATAAAGAACGAACCGAAACACGGGAGAGAAGCAAAGCGGTACCTGCTGGGGGTTTTTCCCGCTAAGCATTGTGTAGACTCCCTATAAATTTTATACATCCCGACCCTCTCCTCGAAACTGGCGAAGCGAGGAGGCCACCTTCAGCTACCATTACGTCCCTTCTAGATCTCGACGACACAAAACTGTATCAGTCAATTAAAGACCAGTCGGTAAAACCCCATACAGTTGTCGTATGCCGTAATTTCTAAAAGCTTATTTGCACCAGGACCCGAAAGGCCGTCGTCTCTCGGACCACAAGGCAGTACCGCACGCATGCTTCCGCCGAGGATACGAAGGCCCAACGCAATTTGCTTAACGCTATAAATTGGCGGGACAGTAAATTATGAATTTAGTGCGTTTTTTACAACCGGACTTGTCACAACAACATGAAGTTGCTTGCGGTTAGTTTTTTAATTTTAAAAGATTTCCTTAAAGAGATGTGAAGTGTAATTTAGAGCGGTTTTTTGTGGATTTCTTAAAATATTCTAAAATGATAGGTCACAAGTGATAATATTTATTTGTTCAAATTAGTAGCTACAAGTGTCTCTTAATTTTTAACACTATTTCTCTGGCCATAAAAAGACCTGGTTCCAGTATTGTTATCGGTTTCGTAAATAGTGATTTATATTTATATGCTTTTAATGTGAACGATATAATTATTTGTTGTAACTTTGAGAACTAACTTCACAATATTTTCTAGTGCATGAAAAGTGTTAACATCAATCGTAATTTGTTAATATATTTATTTTATGTATTTATTTAATGACGCGCTTAAACATAATTGAATTTTAAGGCTCATTATTTTAAACTAAAACAACAAGGCAGAATTTTCTTGGAAGTACACAGTGTCAAATGATATCTAGAGATACTTTGCTCCAGATTGTTCCTGTTTTAACCCTATCCTACAGTGATTCTCACTCGTATTCTCATGATCAGTGATTGTTTTGTTTTATAGTGTGAATTGAGTTGACCAAAGACAGTATTAACCCTATTATATTATCAGAATTTGAACCCTTCTAATGAGATTAAATTAATCCGCATTAGACAAGATTTGTTTAAAGATAAGTCCTAATAACATATTCGTTCGTGTCTCCAGCTACCCTGTCTCCTGGCGCTGGTGGCGAGCGCATCGTCCGGCGGACTGGACGGCGGCTACGGGGTGGGCCTGGATCCCGGCCTAGTCTACGCACCAGGCCACGCTTCCGCCGACTACTACGTAAGTACACACATACAGTGACGCGTGTATCCCTGACGGACAGCTACCCTGTCTCCTGGCGCTGGTGGCGGGCGCAGCGTCCGGCGGACTGGACGGCGGCTACGGGGTGGGCCTGGATCCCGGCCTAGTCTACGCACCAGGCCACGCTTCCGCCGACTACTACGTAAGTACACACATACAGTGACGCGTGTATCCCTGACGGACAGCTACCCTGTCTCCTGGCGCTGGTGGCGAGCGCATCGTCCGGCGGACTGGACGGCGGCTACGGGGTGGGCCTGGATCCCGGCCTAGTCTACGCACCAGGCCACGCTTCCGCCGACTACTACGTAAGTACACACATACAGTGACGCGTGTATCCCTGACGGACAGCTACCCTGTATCCTGGCGCTGGTGGCGGGCGCAGCGTCTGTGCCGATTACTACGTACGTACATTCTAAAAAAATACAACCCAATACAAAATAGCAACTTCGATTAGACCGATTCGATCCATACAGACGTATAGCACTTCTTCTCGTTGTTTAAGTAATTCTTCCATGCTGGACTGGGAGAGATAGAAAAACATAGAATGTTCCAGCTGCCCTTCCTCCCGGGCATGCTGTAGAAGACAGCAAAAGGGACTCGAGGGTTACAGTGTATTGTAATTTAGGCGACGGGCTGACAACCTGTCACTACACATTAGCAATACACATTACAATCTAAAATTGCCCTCAATTTTTGTCAGACGCGGTGAAAGCGCCTTTTACGAGGCGTTTAACGCTCTGCCTACCCCGTAAGGGATGAAGGCGTGATTTTATGTATGTATGTATGCAACCTTTATTTTTTTCACGACGGTAATTAGATCAATGAGGATTACGGTCAAAGTGAAGAGAAGCTTCTGGTACCTTATTTTCTTTTATCGCTCCCATACCAGCAAGGAAGATACGGGCCAGCTCTGGCCTGGTTTACGCGCCAGGCACGCCTCCAACGATTACTTTGTACGTCTAGATGTATAATTTAGTCTCATTGGTGTTTGGAATGCTGTTAGTTTGTTAATGTTTTCTAGAAGTATGAGATCTGTTAGGCATGTTAAGTTTTGCAATGTCTAATAATCTACACTACACTTTGGAACGATTTCATAGTAATTAAGTCACTATGTTTTGACCAGTATATATTCGATAGATATTAGTCGTTAAGCCATATCAGAGGCTAGTGCTAAGCTTTGACGGCTTGAAAACTCTGACCTAATCTAGGATTGGGTCTGGTTTCCCTTCTGGGTTGCGAAGGTCAGATGGCAGTTGCTCTGTGTAAAAACCAGTACCCTCGTTCAATCACCTACATTAGGTAGCCGACCCCGAGAAATACGGGATAAGGCTAGGATGATGATATGATGATTTGACCAGTATAATACAAGTTTTAATATTCTCATCTACTACAAAATCTATACCTTTACTAAATATATCAAATTAAATAATAGTGATTTTTTTTCCTACCGTTAATTAACGCCGTATTATGAGATCGATTGTTGTCGCTCTGGCTAGTGATAGAGCCGTGACTGTATTTATCAAATGTTTTTGTTGTTGTTACAGTCATACCCAGCGTACGCATTCGAATACTCCGTCAAGGACCCACACACAGGAGACAACAAGGCTCAATGGGAGAAGCGAGATGGAGACGTCGTCAAGGGTAAATTTGTAAAAATATCTATTACCTAGGAAAATCTCGTAACTACAGTCAGGAAAGCTCATGTAAAAATCAATGACGTATGATCGAGGACATACATACATATAATCACGCTTTTATCCGTAATGGGGTAGGCAGAACGTAAACGACCTAAACAAAGGTCATTCCGCCACGTCTGACAAAGTTTCGAGGGTTATTGCTTTGTAGGTATATTGCTGTAGTGACAGGTTGTCACCCCATCGCCTAAATTACAATATACTGAAACCCTAGGATCACCTAGCTGGTTTACACAGCATGCCCGGGAGGAAATGCAGCTGGCACATTCTTTGTTTTTCTTTCGCTCCCAGGCCAGCATAAAGGAAAAAGAAATTTCGACTTAATCCACTCAAATGCTAGTAGCTTTTATTTATGTGGTCCATCGTGATTTAATCATGTATTTTGGTTGCAGGAGCCTACTCCCTGGTTGAACCCGATGGTAGCGTGCGTATAGTAGAATACTACGCCGACGACAAGACCGGTTTCAACGCGGTGGTGAAGAAAATCGGACCCAACCTGCACCCAACCGGCCCCGCACCTATTTACAAGGCGCCCATCCCGGTCCTACACTCAGACCACCTCGGACCTATTAATGTAGGACCTGTAGCTAAGCTGGAGCATCTTTCAGCCGCCCCGCTCATCACTGGCCCCATCCACGGTGGTGCTATCTCTTCAGCTAACTTGTATAAGACTCCGCTCGTCAAAGCTGTCCCGATTATAGCTGAACCGATCCTCCCGACCTACAAGTCCGCCCCTATCT
The DNA here is from genome assembly GCA_949820665.1 of Scrobipalpa costella. Lineage (NCBI taxonomy): Eukaryota > Metazoa > Arthropoda > Insecta > Lepidoptera > Gelechiidae > Scrobipalpa > Scrobipalpa costella. The sequence continues at coordinate 13,785,425 of OX463312.1, forward strand.
ACGCTGCTGAACCAGTACACGGGCCCATCCTGAAATCTGGCCCCATATTGGAGCCTCTTGGACACGGAATTGGCCTTGAAAAGGGATACGGTGGTCTTGAGAAGGGATACGGACCGATCCTGTCTGGCCCAATCTACAAACAAGGACCTATCCTGCCCGGACCCATCTACAAATCTGGCCCAATCGTGGACATCCCTTACAACAAGGGTGGTTATGGAGGTGAGCTTGGCCTGATCAAGGGCGGCTATGGAGGAAATGTAGGTGAACTTGGCCTGATCAAGGGCGGTTATGGAGGACATGGAGGCGAAATTGGCCTGATCAAGGGCGGTTACGGAGGACATGGAGGCGAAATTGGCCTGATCAAGGGCGGTTACGGCGGTTACGGAGGCGAACTTGGCTTGATCAAGGGCGACCTTGGTCATGGCGGTCTGATTAAGGGCGGTTTGGGCGGTTACGGTGGTGAATTAGGCCTTATCAAGGGTGACCTTGGTTACGGAGGTTTGATCAACAAGGGTAACCTTGGCTACGGAGGTCCAATCAAGGCCGAGCTTGGCTACGGAGGTCCAATTAAAGCCGAACTTGGCTACGGAGGTCCAATCAAGGCCGACCTTGGTTACGGCGGTCTGATCAACAAGGGCTATGGTGGCGAAATAGGTCTACTAGAGAAAGGCCCTCTAGTTTACAACTGGGACAACTCGTACCTCGGCCAAAAGCACTAAGCGTGAAACCGACTGACTACCTCGTATTCGTAACATAACCTACAAAGCCATAAGGCGATAAATGCCGCTACCAACTCTATGACCATCGTAATGTGTATCCCTTGTTAAGCAAGCGACGGAAGGTGTGTAAATAAGATATTTATTGTACTGTTAATTTAGTCCGTTATTGTTAAGCGCACTATAATAAAGCATAAGGCCACTGTGTGGCGAAGTGAAACGTTGTTTTATTTTGACTTAGCTGAGCCTAGGAATTAAATATGTTTGCACAGTAAAGGTAGCTTGCATCACTCTTCGCTGTTTCAAACATATAGATTTGAATTCTTATAGCGTATGGTCCAGGTATTTCATTCAACTTTCAGATTTGAAAATAAACTACAACATATGACAGAACAAAACGGACTGATTTACTAATCTTCCATGCTGGACTGGGAGCGAGAGAAAAACATAGAATGTGCCAGCTGCATTTCCTCCCGGACATGCTGTAAAAACCAGCTAAGGGATCTGAGGGTTTCTGTATATTGCAATGTAGGCGATGGGCTTACAACCTGGCAACACAGCAATATAACTACAAATCTTTCTTAAAGAACCTTAAAAACGTTGACAGACGAGACCTTTGTTTAAGTCGTTCACGCTCTGCCTACCCCATTAGGGATAAAGGCGTGATTATATGTATGTATGATTTCCTAATTCCTAATTTAGCTACAATGATTAGAGTACAGAAAATTATAACTGGCGTCTACTGCACCCACGCAAGATCTAAATACCTATCTTTGTGGTCATTCCAATTGAATGTAGATGTCCTTGGTCCTTTACTCTCGAGACTCTTTAGTATAGGAACAAGTTAATCATTCATAATCATTCTCATAAAGCTTATTATGTCTTCAATTGATAAAGATTATTACTTTATTTTATTTTCTAGACCCCATTCTTTGCCTTGTGTTATATTTTTGTATGTAAGCGTTGGAGTTGCATACATACATGCATATAATGACCCATTATCCCTAATGGGGTAGGCAGAGCGTAAACGGCCTAAACAAAAATCGATCCGCCACGTCTGACAAAGTTTTGAGTGATATTTAAGATATATTTGTAGGTATATTGCTGTAGTGACAGGTTGTCAGCCCCTCACCTAAATTACAATATACTGAAACCCTCGGATCCCTTAGCTTAGCATGCCCGGGAGGAAATGCAGCTGGCACATTCTATGTTTTTCTCTCGCTCCCAGTCCAGCATGGAAGAAAGGAGTTGCAGGCTATCAAAAAATGTCTCATACAAATAAGAAGTAAAATCGTTAACAATATTACGACCGGTTAGTCATTTCGAAACTATCGTAAATATATTCACGAAAATGATTTCGAATGCGAATATTAATACATAATATACTTGCAGTAATTTACTTTGCCTACCTGAGCGGGAGGTCGTGGTTCGAATCCCACCACGTACCAATGTGTTTTTCAGTTTTCGAATTTCATATGTACGTTTATTCGGTGCTTTTTCCGTGCTTCGGAAGGCACGTTAAGCCGTTGGTCCCGGTTAATATCGTTTAATACCGTAGATATTAGTCGTTAAGCCATATCAGAGGCCAGTGCTAAGCATTGGCGGTTTGAAAACTCTGACCTAATCTAGGATTGGGTCTGGTTTCCCTTCTGGGTTGCGGAGGTCAGATGGCAGTCGCTTTGTGTAAAAACCAGTACCCTCGTTCAATCCCCTAGATTAGGAAGCCGACCCCGTGAGATACGGGATAAGGCTAGGGAGATGATGACTTGCAGTAATTTACTTTACTAATAAATAAAAATGTTTGTAATGATTAGATAATTCATTTATTAAATTAATTTCTTGACATACATATACTTACTATCACGCCTGTATGTCTAATGGGTTAGGTAGAGCGTGAATAACCAAAACAAAGGTTGTTCCGCCACGTCTGACAAGTTTTGAGGGTTGTTTAAGATATAACTAGATATTGCTGTAGTGACAGGTTGTCAGCCCATCGCCTAAATTACAATATACCCTCGAATCCATTAGCTAGTTTTTACAGCATGCCCGGGAGGAGATGCAGCTGGCACATTCTACGTTATTCTGTAGCTCCCAGTCCAGCATGGAAGCTATTAATTTGTTGACGAGGCTATTATATGACTTTAAATGAGGTGAATTAATATAATCTTTAGGTCGAGTTGGTTTTGGAGTCGACGAAATACCAGATGAACCCTGGTGTCAGTTTTTATGATATTGTAATGATCATAGGATGTCATCTGGAGCAAGCGAACAGAATTAGGATTGAGAGATAAGGTCAGTTTAGGACAAATTGTGAATACATAGAATTTATCTAGGACCTAGTTTAAGAAGATAAAAGTTCATAGCTGTTTTTACAAGAAATACCTGACATCGCTTGTACTTCATAATACGGGGTGTAAGGGACAGTGTCCCGCAAACTGATAGGTGTTGCTCAGTCAACCAAGCTGGACAACTATCACCAGGAATTTATTTCAGGAAAAGGAAAATAAAAATTCTTCCATGCTGGCCTGGGAGCGAGAGAAAAACATAGAATGTGCCAGCTGCATTTCCTCCCGGGCATGCTGTAAAAACCAGCTAAGGGATCCGAGGGTTTCAGTATATTGTATTTCAGGCGATGGGCTGACAACCTGTCACTACAGCAATATACCTAAAAATCCATCTTAAATAACCGACAAAACTTTGTCAGACGTGGCGAAACGACCTTTATTTACGCCGTTTACGCTCTGCCTACCCCATTAGGGATAAGGGCGTGATTATATGTATATGTATGTAAAAACAAAAATGACTTTCCCATACAAAATTACCACCTCGATCAGACAATTTGTATGATAGTAATTCAGACTGAACAACCTCTATCAGTTTGCAGGACGCTTTTCCTTACACCGGGTATAAGCCAATACAAAAAACTTTTTTTGTTGTACTTAATTAAATCATTTGTAAATAACTAACACCTGCTAGCAGTAACAAAGTAGACCAATTAATTACCTATAATTATAACAACCACGCATGAAGTCATAAATATAAAACAATGCTCAACATTCTATATTTTTCTATTTGTCTATGTAAAGAATTCAACCTATTGTACAGAATATTCTACAGGGTGTAACAGAAAGGGTACCTATGCACTATGAAGATGTGTATCTGGCCATGAAACTGAACAACTTTTCCTAAGGAACATAGGTCGAAAAAGTAAAGAAATAAAAATTGGCTGCCCCTACTAAAACTGGTGATGCATTTTGTAAGGAAGGTTTGATTTTTAAGGTTTGCGAGTTATGTTTCTGGGAAAAGTTGTTCAGTTTCAGTCGTAAATTCGAACACAACATTTGCTCTGAATTTTTTTACTATCTGTTTTCATTTCCTTTGTAGATGACACGTAAAGAATTCAACCCATAATCATATTTTTGTTCTAGTTTTTATACTAGTCCGGCCTGAAACAAAACAGGTAACTCTCGTCTTTCAGGATTCTCCGTGGAAATACGCAGTCATATAAAAGCATCGGCTAATAATAAACAATCACTTTACATTTCAACAGCTGATCGAGTGGTGGTAGTCAAAATGAGTCGACTATTGACGGTAATTATATTTTTTTGGGATAGAAAAAAATGACCTTAAGTTTTAAGTTGAAGTGGGCGTTGTAAATGAAAACGATAAATATTTATTCCGGGCGTAAAAAGGAAGGCTTCCGATAAACTTATAAAAGTTGCTCAGTCAACAAAATTTAACATCTTTCATCAGGAAATTTCTTCACAAAATTAAAATATTTTTTGACTTTCCCATACAAAATTATCACCTCGATCAGACAATTTGTATGGGTAAGCCAAAATTGTAAAAGAATCTCCGGGTGAAAGATGTGTAGTTTTGTTGTCTCAGCAACCCCTTTTAGTTTGCATTATGCTATCCCTTACATTATACCAGTATACCCAGCAACAACAAATATAAAAAAAAACTTTATTCGTTTCAGGTAACATGCTTCCTGGCACTAGCGGCGGTGTCAGTATCAAGCGTTGCAGTGAACCCTATTATTACTACAGTTGTAAGTATCTATTAGAATTAGTCACGCCTTTATCCGTTACGGTTAAGGGATAGATCGCAAAACGCCTAGTAAAATAACAAATATTGAGGGCAATTTTAGATTGAAATATGTATTTTTACAGCGAGTTTGGCAGCCCATCCCCTTAATTCCAACCTTACACTTATACCCTCGAATCCCTTTACTAGTTTTTACAGCATGGTCGGGAACATTCGATATTTTTCGTACGCTTCCAGTCCAGCATGAAAGAACAATTAGAATTGCCCTACTTATATTAAAAATGTGCAAGATTGTATGGATGTATGTTTGCTTTAGATCCTAATGCGTCTTTATTCCTCCAGGATCACCACCCCCGCTACGCCTTCAACTACGCGGTGAACGACCCGCACACGCACGACAAGAAAGCCCAGTGGGAGCTCCGCGACGGCGGCACCGTCAAGGGTTCCTACTCGCTCGTGGAGCCCGACGGCAGCCTCCGCGTGGTCGACTACCATGCAGGTCCACACACTGGCTTCAACGCGGTGGTGAAGAAGCTCGGCGTCGGCGTGCATTCCGTCCAGAACGTGCCTTTGGGAGGACCGATACCGTTGCCACCGATCGCGCCGCTAGCTCTACCCCCCTTGGCGCCCATCGCTCCAATCGCTAAAATCCCAGTCATAAAAACACCTCTACATATCCAGTACGGTTTCGGCGTCAGTTCTTCGTCGCTTCACAAGCCAGCATCGCTCGGACACTGGAGTCTGCCCTGGGATCCCCTGACTCATTCCTTCGGTGGTTGGGTGCCGCTGGGCGCTCCGCAATACCACGGCATTTACGCTCCGCTGCACTTAGGACCTTGGGCTAGATTAGTCACTAAGAAGTTCGACGCAAAGGGCAGGCTAGTTGGGGCTAAGGTATCCCTACCTATCCCCATACCGCTTGGAGGAAAACTGGTAGTCAAGAAGCAGCATTAAAGACTTGTAATTTTAAGGGATGGTGTGCGGGTGTGTTAAATAGATAGTATTTAACATGGACTTCTACAAATAAACTCAAGAAGTAACGTGTAGTAAATAATGTATATATTAGTACATATTGTACCTGACTGCTTAGGGGTTATAGTCATAACTAGTCTTTTAATATGTAAATAACTCTAGCTGTTGAATGTATGAAATAAATAAAATACAGAAATATTACACTTGACTTATTAATACCCTTATAAAACTGATAAATAAATATATATATATTTTTTTGTAAACTCTGTGTAATAAAAGTAAACTTATGGTAAGAAATGGATGAGAAAGTTTAACCATAAATTAATAGTAGATTTTACGACATAAGCACAAAACAAGGAAGTTTTGTTCGAGATTTTTAGCTGCCTGAGCCCGCAGGGCGACGGCTGATATTAAATTCGAGTACAAAAATGATTTTGGGCACGAGTTATAAACTCTGCTTTTTACTTCGATTGAGGAAATTCTACAAACATATTGTAAACTAAACAATTCATACCCGCCATTACTAATAAATTAATTTTGTAATAATTAATCAAATACACTAACGTACTTGAATTGAAGTTAATATTTTAAAATAAAAAGTTCTATCTATGAACTTCTTATTGTGTTTGGCTGTATGGCCAATTTTCTTTGCCTTAAAAGAGATGCATTTATGAGTAGATTTTGTTTTGCCCTTATGCACAGAATACCACTTTCAGAGCATGAGAAGTGAAAATACATCTCTCCAACTATTCACATAGCATAATGCACATAAAAAAGGTCACTGCACGCACACTGGCAAAAATCTGCGTACACTTATCAGCATAATCTAGCTGAAATAAAGTTAACCATGAGACCAAATAGTGACCGTTAGCTAAAGATTTTCTAATCAAAAATCAGTATGACGAACAAAATATTAATATTACAAATTAATAAAATCAATTTACTAGTTTTTATTACTCTTTCACGACCGTTTTACGTTTCAGTGTCTGGATATTTCTATTCTTTATATATAATTAAAATAAATATGAGTCAATTAAAATAATGAATAAATAATTTAATTATGCATTTTTTGATTGATGCCTCTTTTTAATCGAAAGCCTGCGTCAGGGCGCACCGCTCTTCCATAGAATAATTAGAAAGAGAATTAAAATCATACAATGTGTCATCTGAAAAAAAAAACTATTTCTGAATGCATTTTTTTTTAATTCTAATTTCTAATTTCTCTATAAGATTTTAGCAGTAAGTTTTATATCACAATAGAGAAGAGGCATGTAAAGTGGGGTGTCAAATGAAAGAGCTCCACGAGCTGATTCCAAAAATACTCTACACTATACACTTCAGCCATCCAAGAGTCAGTTCAGTTGACTTTATTATATCAGATGCATCATCGGCTATACGTGGCTGTACCTACTACATTCGCCAACGCCATGCAAGCAAAGCGACTCTGGCCTATTAAAATTCTGGCCTAAATAAGTAGTCTACATACTATAAATAATAAATCAGCCATCCTAACAAAATGTTGCTATGATGTCATACATACATACATACATAAATCACGCCTTTATCCCTTAGGGGGTAGGCAGAGCGTTTAACGCCCCGTAAAAGGCGCTTTCGCCACGTCTGACAAAAATTGAGGGCAATTTTAGATTGTAATATGTATTGCTTTAGTGACAGGTTTCAGCCCATCGCCTAAATTACAATACACTGTAACCCTCGAGTCCCTTTTGCTGACTTCAACAGCATGCCCGGGAGGAAGGGCAGCTGGAACATTCTATGTTTTTCTATCTCTCCCCAGTCCAGCATGGAAGAACCATTTTTTGTTTAAAAAAATATGATATTTTTTCCGGAAACTGTTAAGTAGGGTATCAGATGAAACAGCTCAATAAGCTGATTCCAAAAATATACTACACTATACATTTCAGCACGTGGTTACGTAAAAAAAGGCAAAATTAATTTTTCGGAAAGTACCTTCGAAAGGCTGGATCTCCTAAACAGAGCACCTAATCCGTCAGTCCTTTTGCAGTGCGTATAGTATGTACAAAATATCTTAAAACCATTTATCAGTCAATTCTAAGATGATTCAGTCACTAATAATAATAATGTATTTCAAAAATATAAATGTTTTCAATATGAAATATTATTTAGGGACAAATTTAAAAGCAAATTTCTTATTAGTTACTAACTTACATACATACATACATATAATCACGCCTTTATCCCTAATGGGGTAGGCAGAGCGTAAACGACCCAAACAAAGGTCGTTCCGCCACGTCTGACAAAGTTATGAGGGTTATTTAAGATAGATTTGTAAGTATATTGCTGTAGTGACAGGTTGTCAGCCCATCGCCTAAATTAGAATATACTGAAACCCTCGGATCCCTTAGCTGGTTTTTACACCATACCCGGGAGGAAATGCAGCTGGCACATTCTATGTTTTTCTCTCGCTCCCAGGCCAGCATGGAAGAACTACTAAGTTACTAACTTAAGGATATATAATAGAATAAAACGTGTAAACAATAACTGATAAGCTTAAAATAAGTACTAAAAATTAAATTAGGGTCTCAAAAAATTTTATTTATACCTAAACTAAGTAAATATTTACCTGTATCTTAGGTATCTTACAATTAAGTAAGTCACTGGATCGTCACCATGTGGTTTAAAGGCTGTAGCTACCAGACGAACCTACACTATGGCGGCAGACCACCATCATCCGATGCGAATAAATGGTATATATGCTCCAACCACGAAATCAGTAATTTTCACGATGGTATAGTCAACCCGTGTTCACCTACACTACATAGTATAAAACAAAGTCGCTTTCTCTGTCCCTTAATCCCTATGTATGCATAAATCTTTAAAACTATGCAACGGATTTTGATGCGGTTTTTTAATGGATAGAGTGATTCAAGAGGAAGGTTTATATGTATAATACATGCATAATATAGTAGAGAAACACTGATAATTTCCGTGCGAAGCCGGCGCGGGTCGCTAGTTTACTATACAATAATGTCCATGCCTTTGACGTGATCTGGTCCGGTCAATAGATTCGACTGTTTATTTAGGTGTTATTGCGAAACAATGAAGTTATGCATGTACAGATAACATAAAATTACACAGTCTATAATCCGGTTAATTATTATATTGTATTGTAAGTGTTATATGTTTTACATCATTTTAATTATTATTTAAGTATACAAATAATTGTTGGTTGTAAATATAATGTTTCTTTCGGGATGCTCTGTTTCACTCGTATTACAACTAATGGTAAGTGAAAAAAACAATACGGTAGAGTTTGCTTTGTTTTTGTTGGTAGACTGTATGTAAATCTTGTGTATCTTGAAGAGAAGCTAAACTCGAACTGATAAAAATAAATTTGTATTCTGATACTTGCACAAATGTAACAATTATAAAATAAATATTAAATTAAACTATTGTGTTAGACTTAAATATTAATAACTAAGGTAGATACTTAACATAAAACAGTAATGTAAATGTTTATAACAGGGAGTCTATTTCTGCCAACAAACTGTTGTACAATTTGGCGGATTTATTGTTTAGTGTAACATGCTGTCTTATGTGAATAAATGATTTAATTACTTTAAAAAAAATATTTCCGAATTCTTGAAAATTTTGAAGGAGACCGGATATTATTTTTTATTAGAATTTGTGGCTGTGTTATCTCAAGTTATGTATTACTCTCCGGATTCCGTTTAAATGTTTAGGTGTGATTAACTTTTGTTTGACATTCCATGCAGAAAAAGAGCCATTTTTATCTTGGTGCATGTAGGAATAAAGTATTTTTGGAAAAGTATTTTTAGAAACCTCTAACGAATTACTGCCTCCGTGGTCTAGTGGTCAGAACCGGAGGTCCTGGGTTCGATTCCCAGGGGGGAAACGAAAAGTTGATATTTGTCAATTTGTCACTTTGTGAGGTTTTCCCCAGTTTTGTTAGGACATTGCAGACTGTATCAACTGATTGTCCGAAAAAGAAAAATGATACCGCGCTTCGAAGGGCACGTTAAGCCGTCGGTCACGGTCACTGTCTTTGATAGTGGTCGTGACTCAAACCATGTCAGAGGCCTAATAGCTGTGCTACTAGGCGGTTTCAAAACTCTGACTCTAGGATTCTCCAGGTCGGTATTCGACTCGGGAATCCACTCGCTAAGAAGACGAATTATTCTTGAATTACCTTGTCTTTAACGGATTATCATCATCATCAGCCGTGAGACGTCCACTGTTGGACATAAGCCAATGGAGCATTGTCTTTAACGGATCACTACTGCCAAAATACTACCGACTGGACAGGACAACCCCAACTGTTGCGCTGACAAACTGATTCCCATTCATAGATTCAACAATAATTATAATTAGCGATTAGAGCACTACACGTAACTTTTTATAATTGTACCCGATGAAACGAGTTCTGGTAGACTTTGGGAGCAAAATTTGCAAGTAAAGTGTTGGTGAAGCGATCCGCAACATTTGACAAACCGGCACTAACCTCGTATAATTACTTAAGTATAAAAAGCCAAGTAGATAGTGACATAGTACAGTGCACTTCGTTTGCTCATAGGAATACCTTGTCATTGTCAGGAACCATGAAATCATATTTAGCGGTAAATATCCCTTTATTGCGGACTTTCAGGGGATAAAGAAGATGAAAGAAAGATTAACTCTGTCCTCAGTAATGAAGCGAGATTCTAGTTTCACCACCGGATATTGTGCCCTTTGTTGAACTCCGTTAATTTTTTTTTCTTTCTAGTAGGAGTGCCATTTGTTTAGGAATTCTCAATAAATTAATTCCGTACCTTATTAATACCTCGCAAAAGGCTGCCTTTACGGTTGTTCCTTCTCTAATGTTGGAGGACAGAGCCTCAGCAAAGGAGCGAGATTCTATTTTCACCACCGGATATTGTGCCCTTTGTTGAACTCCGTTAAAATATGTTGCTTGCTAGTAGGAGCGCCATTTCTTTAGGACTTCTCAATTAGTAAATTTACCTTATTAATACCTCGCAAAAGGCTGCCTTTACGGCTGTTCCCTCTCTAATGTTGGAGGACAGAGCCTCAGAAAAGAAGCGAGATTCTATTTTCACCACCGGATATTGTGCCCTTTGTTAATCTCCATTAAAATATGTTGTTTGCTAGTAGGAGCGCCATTTCTTTAGGACTTCTCAATTAGTAAATTTACCTTATTAATACCTCGCAAAAGGCTGCCTTTACGGCTGTTCCCTCTCTAATGTTGGAGGACAGAGCCTCAGAAAAGAAGCGAGATTCTATTTTCACCACCGGATATTGTGCCCTTTGTTAATCTCCATTAAAATATGTTGTTTGCTAGTAGGAGCGCCATTTCTTTAGGACTTCTCAATTAGTAAATTAACCTTATTAATACCTAGCCAAAGGCTGGCTTTACGGCTGTTCCGTCTCTAATGTTTATTTATATAAAAATGTTCTATTGATAGTCCAGAATACAGATATGCAGAGTTGTTCGATAAAGTTTTTTCTTTTTTATTCCAGGTATCGTGCCTCATGGCATTCGCAGCAGTGGCGTATGCGCATCCACCCTCGGTGGGACTGCTACCGATTGCGCATATTGATACGATTGTAAGTTCAAAAGTACTACATGATTACTCTTATTTTGTAAATACAAATGAATTTATTTAATAACTACACATCTAAGATGTTTTGTCTATTAATTAAGTATGATAAGATAGGGAAGAGCCGAGTCACCTGACACAGGCTTTATTAGCTTAAAAGGTGGCTTGGGACACTATAATTTGTCAAACATTTATTAGACTGAAAATAAAGAATTTATTATTATTATCTACGGGTTATGAGGGACAGCTTTCCGAAAACTGGTATGGGTTGCTCAATCAACAGAACGGAACAACTTTCATATATACATATAATCACGCCTTTATCCCTAATAAGGTAGGCAGAGCGTAAACGACCCAAACAAAGGTCGTTCCGCCACGTCTGATAAAGATTTTTTACAATATACTGAAGCCCTCGGATCCCTTAGCTGGTTTTTACAGCATACCCGGGAGGAAATGCAGCTGGCACATTCTATGTTCTTCTCAGCATGGAAGTACAAGTTTCACAAGGAAATTAAAATAAATTTGCTTCACCATACTAAATGTCTGATGTATGTCCTGAAAGATTTTTCTCAGTCAAAATTTATTCAATTTAGTTGACTGAGCAACCCTTCAGTTTGCGGAATAATACCTGGCATACAAAAGTACCATATCAACATTTCGAACAAATTATGAACGTAGACATATTCCTCCACAGTCGAACCCGAGCTACTCATTCAAGTACGCAGTGAACGATCCCCACACGGGCGACAACAAGGGCCAATGGGAGACGCGTCACGGCGACGTCGTCAAGGGCGCTTATTCCCTGGTGGAGCCGGACGGCAACATCCGCGTCGTGGAGTACACAGCTGATGCTCTACACGGGTTCAACGCTGTCGTGAAGAGAACCGGCCCGAATGTTCACTCAGTAGGACTGCCTATTGCAGCACCCGCTGTCGTTCCGATAGCTGCCGCGCCGATTATTGAACACGGGCCTCTGCTAGCTCCTTTGATCGAGCACGGACCGATCATCGACCACGGCCCGATCATAGCGCCTTTGCCTACTTGGGACCTCCCATTACCTTTGCATTTAGGCGGACCTTTAGTCCACGTTTCGGGTGCGACGTATGGACACCATGGAAACCTAGTCCGCAAATGGGCTGCCGGTCCCATAGATCTTTACGGCAAGACGCTGACTATTAGAGACAAACATTACCATTAGATTAATTGAATTAGAATCTCGGTGGCCATTAGTGTTTACGAAGTATGGTATTTTGCATGAGTCTGACTATTATAGCACAATGTTTCCTTCTAATATTTAAAGTGCAAATGTATTCTTTGTAAATACGTTTTTTCCACCGATATACAAATGTATTTGTAACTTCTACCGTGTATAGGTAACCTATTTAGTTACTCGCGGCGCTAGTGTGTTTTTGCATAGGGTGTTTCGTGTAAAGATACACATAGGTCTACTTAGAAGTTAAGTCCGACGGTATATCCTGAAGCAACGAAGTGTACCTGAACGATTATATATTTTTGTTACTTTGTAAATAAAATTATTATTTACAATTCAGTTTCTTTTCCTTACCCCAAAAAAAGTCAACCCGCGTAACGGTAAAAGGCGAAGAAAGATATATATTTTTTACAAGTCTGCCCAAAAATACAATGATGACAATAACTTTTATAAAATCGGCGTATTTATAATATTCGGTTAACCAGAATTTGTATTTTTATTGGTTCCTAATTTTAAGGATATGTGTAAAACATATAAGGCCCTTTTGTCTAGATATAGAAAGTATCTAAAATAACCTACCTAGTATTAAAGCCCTGCCCGGAATAAATAAGACTTGTCTTAGAGAAAAACAGAGAAAGAATAAGAGAGGGACTTATGCAGTTCCTATAAGCCCTTCGCTATGGTACCTCTATGAAAGGTCTTTTTAATTTCTGGCAGGGTTTTACCATGTATTCCTAAAATCAAACAAAATCTTTCAACATAATCCGTAAAACCTAATTTTACTAACAAATATTCCTCCATAACACAACAACGTAACAAATATACCTACAAATCTATCTTAAATAACCCTCAAAACTTTGTCAAACATGGCGGAACTACCTTTGTTTAGGTCGTTTACGCTCTGCCTACCCCATGAGGGATAAAGGCGTGATTATGTGTATGTGTGTATGTATATTCCTCCATATCTGTGTCACTGCACAGCGATTTGGCAATCGCACTTCAACAAATCAAGTCGGGAGGAAATGGTGTGTGAAAACAGATTCAATTAGTACACGCCGGTTATCGATGCGTGAATCTAACACAGTATTTAACTTGCAAACTTGTTGTTGTTATTAAAATGCATGCTTGGAAGGAATGCATAAGATCCTCGATTAAATTGATGAAGCGATTATTTACTAGATTGATTACAGTTCAGACGAACGGAAGATATCACAATTGAATTTTAAATGTTTAAATCGGAAACGAAATCTAAAAAAAATTATAAATTGCTAAGGCTATTGCTATTTTAGGCCTATACTATATGGTATTATGATTTTTCTGATATCAAGGTCATATGGTTGTTTGTCGACGCAATAAACCACCATGATCATGACAGAAGAAATGACTCGTAACAAAGTTCTTATGTCACCAAATATTTTGATTCACAATCACTAAACGAAGTATTAGTAAAAGAAGTAAACAGTACAGAAAATGATTTAGTTGTTAATACGTATCACTTACCGGGTTATTATCTTCATCAACGTCGTATTCCTCTCTTTGCACCATCATCAGTCGCCCACTTGCGTTTATTACCTAAAAAGAAATATTCATTAACATTCAAGTATGAAAACAAATCTCGATATAAAGAAATATTGCGCTCGCTTCGCTCGCGATGAAGTTACTGTTATGCCTCCGTCAATAACGAGTGACGCGATATTTTCGCAGTGATTCGAAATCTCGCGCTAGCCACGCTCGCGTTTTAGCTTAATATACTTTCTTTCATAACGTCAAATCTCGCAGTGATGCGAAATCTCTTGCTTGCTACAGTTTTGATGTCTTACCAACGAGTCTGGCTGTCTCTGTGTGTTGCACAGCGTGACTGTGGACGACCTCACTCGCTGCGGGGAGTCTTGCAGCCGACATAACGCCGCGGAGACCACGCACGCGGGGTGCGACAGAGCTGAGATGTCCACCGCTTGCACGCACCGCATGTCTATGTTGCCAGCTAACAATAAAGTACATATTTTAAAATAAAGTCCCAACACAACCAACATTTGAAAAAAAAACACAGGCAATACGTAAAATATCAATTGGTTTATCGAGAATATGTCTTGCTCGCTTGGCTCGCGTTACGTATTGGTTCAACTTTCATAAAGTGTAGCTAGCTTCGATCGCGTTACGTTTTCATTTAACTTTCGTAAGGGGTAGAGCTCGTTTGGCTCGGTTTACGTATTGATTCAACTCTTCGGAGATGCGTTACGTATTGGTTCAAATTTCGTGGGGTGTAGAGCTCGCTTCGCTCGCGTTACGTTTTGATTCAACTTTCGTAATATGTAGGTGGAACTCGCTTCGCTGGCGTTACGTATTGGTTAAATTTTCGTGAGGTGTAAAACTAGCTTCGCTCGCGCAACATATTCATTCAACGTTCAAGCCTTTCGCCAGTCAGCAAAAGATGGCGCTAACCTTAAGATCCAGATGGTTCCATAAGACATCAAGAGATGGCGCTGTTCTTAAGATCTAGATTGTTCCATAAGACATCAAGAGATGGCGCTGTTCTTAAGATCTAGATTGTTCCATAAAACATCAAGAGATGGCGCTGAAAATAGCGTTACTATCGAGACCCACTCACCGTTATCCACACAGTTGAGTTCGTAAATGGTGACAAGCGCATCGGCCCCGAACACCACCAGCTGATCAGCCAGGATGTCCAGCACAAACACCTGGGATTGTACCCGCACGATCTTCGCAAAACGGTTATCTAGTCGGGCCTCCTTCGGATAGAATCGGATCTCATCGTGTCCGTCTATTATGCTGTAGCAACCTGGAGAAAAAACACAACAACTTAATAAAGAATACGTAGGAGAAGAGAACAAATCCACTAAATATCAAAAGAGGTTAGAAGTTCTACGCTTGCCTTAAGTATAAAAACAGAGAAAAATCTAAACAAATTACTGCATTGACAGAAAGTGGCAGACAGTTTTTATGTTACAAGAGGTAACAGCACTCGAGACCCAGATAATTATAATTTCCTATAAGTATATATGGCGCAGTCGGTAGGATAGACTGCATAATCAATATCTTGGTAGTTCTCCTGATTGACGGAAATGACACAAGTATGTTCCGCGATAAAACATTACATTAGAATAATTTTACAGCTACAAGCTTTTAAATGTGAATAATATATAGCTTTTAGGATGTGGGTCATTTTTAGGGTTTCGGAATTCCCGGGGTTTTCTCGTTTCCAATAAAATATATGTGTTTTGATACTTTGTTTCATTTGTGTCAATTTATTATAATTTATATTTGTACGCTGTGTATTTTTAGATCGCGGTGGTGAGATTTTTCTTGGGAACACAAATACTTCTGATGAACTTTTGAGTTTTTACCGCGTTGGAAAGCCGTCGACTTCGCCGATCCCAGGTCACTCAGCCGTGGTTGTATTATCGGTGGGTTTGCGATCCCCTCGCTCGATTTAATTTCATAGTTGAGCCAATTTGTAGTAGCAAAAGTCTATACGCTATTTTTTTCTATCATGAGGAAAAAGAAAGGGCAAACAATTTAAGCCGGAATAGATCACTCCATTCTTCACGTTTGTGGCGCCAAAGGTGGTCGAGTTCGGGTTGTTCATCGTCTCGATGAACGTTTTAATCTCTTTACTCTTATTTATTTGTGTCATTACGAATCGGGTTAGCTAAGCCTAACACGTGAATAATACGATACTTGTGTGCGTAATGAGACTTACTGTATTGTAAAGACATACATACATACATATAATCACGCCTTTACCCCTAATGGGGTAGGCAGAGCGTAAACGACCTAAACAAAGGTCGTTCCGCCACGTCTGTCAAAGTTTTGAGGGTTATTTAAGACAGATATCTAGGTATACTGCTGAAGTGACAGGTTGTCAGCCCATCGCCTAAATTACAGCATACTGAAACACTCGGATCCCTTAGCTGGTTTCTACAGCATGCCCGGGAGGAAATGCAGCTGGCACATTCTATGTTTTTCTTTCGTTCCCAGGCCAGCATGAAAGAATCTATTCTAATGAGATTTACAAAATAACATGATTAAACTTTCTGTCTACTTCCTAAGTCAGATGGCGTGGTTTTTTACGTATATCTATAAAGTTTTAGGTGAGAAAACCTTCGTCGTCTCAGCCGATAGACGTCCACTGCAGGACATAGGCCTCCCGCAAGGACCTCCACGATGATCGGTCTAGCGCCTTCTGCATCCAGCAGCTTCCCGCGACCTTCACCAGATCGTCGGTCCACCTTGTGGGAGGCCTGCCTACGCTGCGTCTACCGTGCCAAGGCAGCCACTCCAGGACTTTCCTACCCCAGCGGGAGTCGGTCCTGCGAGCAATGTGCCCCGCCCACTGCCACTTAAGTTGAGCAACTCTTCGAGCTATGTCGGTGACCTTGGTTCTCCTCCGGATCTCCTCGTTTCGGATTCGATCGCGGAGGGAAACTCCGAGCATAGCCCTTTCCATTGCCCTTTGAGTGACTTTGAGCCTTCTTATGAGGCCCATTGTGAGTGGCCACGTTTCGGTTCCGTAGGTTATCACTGGCAACACGCACTGGTCCCAGACTTTTGTCTTGAGACATTGCGGTAGTTGTTTGGATGAGAAGATGTTACGTAGCTTCCCGAACGCTGCCCAGCCGAGTTGGATTCGACGATCGACCTCCTTCTGAAAGTTGGACCTACCCAACTGGACTTTTTGTCCCAGGTAGACATACTCGTCGACAACTTCCAGAGTAGAGCCTCCAACCGTCAGGGAAGTGGGTGCAACAAGAGAGTTTGACATGATCTTCGTCTTCTCCATGTTCATTTTAAGACCCACTTGTTGAGAGGCTCGATTGAGGTCATCGAGCATTGTACCGAGGTCCTCCAGGGTTTCATCCACAATAACAATATCTTCGGCAAAACAAAGGTGAGTCATATTCTCGCCATTGATATTAATGCCAAGATCCTTCCAGTCCAGAAGCTTGAAGACGTCTTCCAGTGCTGCGGTGAACAGTTTTGGAGATATAACATCTCCCTGTCTCACTCCTCGCTGCAACTGGATAGGCTTCGAGTTCTGGTCCTGAAGACGGACTGACATGGTGGCGTTTTCGTACAAAGACTTCAGCACTTCGATGTACCGGTAGTCGATTTGGCACCGCTGGAGTGACTGCAGTACGGCCCATGTTTCGATCGAATCGAAGGCTTTTTAGTAGTCCACAAACGCGAGGCAGAGTGGTTGGTTATACTCTTCGGTCTTCTGTATAACTTGCCTCAGTGTATGGATGTGGTCTACGGTGCTAAAACCTTTTCGGAAACCGGCTTGTTCGGGAGGCTGGAAATCGTCGAGCTTGCGTGCGAGACGGTTCGTAATGACTCTTGAGAACAGCTTGTAGATATGGCTCAGAAGCGTGATGGGTCTGTAGTTTCTCAGCAAGGACTTATCGCCCTTTTTGAAAAACAGCACCACCACGCCTCTGTGCCATGCCCGTGGCGTTTTGCCTTCGAGTATGACAGAGTTGAAGAGCTTCTGCAGTGCTTTTAACATCGGTTTACCACCGGCTTTTAGAAGCTCTGCCGTTACTCCATCATCACCCGGCGCCTTGTTGTTTTTAAGCTGTTTCAGAGCCATACTAATCTCGTACAAGCTGACGTCCTGAATATCTTCCGTGTAGTGTCGGGTTAATCTGGCTCTTGGGTCTGCAGCCAGATTATTAACAGACGATCGTGTGGTAGCGTATAACTGCCCAAAGAACTTCTCGACCTCCTCCAGAAGCTCTGGTTTGGACGATACGATTCTGCCATCATCGGTCTTCAACTTGGCCAACTGGCTTTGGCCTATAGACAGATCTCTCGCGAACACTTTGGAGCCTTTGTTGCGCTCGATTGCCTCTTTAATACGGTCGGTATTAAACTGGCGTATGTCACGAGTCAAAGATTTGGAGATCTGCCTGTTAAGCTGCCGATATCGCGAAGTGTCTTCCGACGACTGCAGAGCCATATCGCGTCGTTCCTCCATGAGCTTCAGGTTATGGTCAGAGATTTTTTTGGTTCCTTTTTTACGTTTGGCTTTAAAGAATTTAGAACCAACCGTAAGGACAGATTCCACGACCCTGTCGTTATAATCGTCCACTTCCAAGCACTCACCTAGGCAATCAAAGCGGTTTTTCAGTTCGAGCTGAAAACTGTCAGGGTTTTGGATTTGGGTAGGTGCCGGTCGGAGCGTAGACTTCATTAGACGTGACCTCTCGGTTTTGACATTTAGATTCAATGTGCCTCTCACCATTCGGTGATCGCTGCCCGTTTTGAACGAATTGATCACAGAGACATCATTGAATATCCGCTTTTTGTCTGTCATGATGAAGTCTATCTCATTTTTGGTGACACCATTGGGGCCCTTCCAGGTCCACTTTCGATGTGGCCGTTTCATGTAGAAAGAGTTCATTATAAAGAGTCCCTCCTTCTCCATGAAGTCGACCAGCATTTGACCTCGACCATTCCTCGTCCCAGTACCAAATGGCCCAATTCTCAGCTCGTTACCGCATCGTTTGCCCAGTTTAGCGTTGAAGTCCCCCATGACCACCGTGTAATGGGTCCTGGAGGTATGCATGGCTCTAGATATGTCCTCATACATCACCTCCACGTCCTCATCGGGTGATCTCGATGTTGGGGCGTATACCTGTATGACCTTCAACGAATAACGTTTAGTTATTCTGAGTATAAGGTATATCACCCTATTCGAGACACTTCCGACCTGTACAACGTTGTTCACGAGGGACCTGTGGACGATGAACCCGACACCATGTTGGGACAGACGTTCGCCCTCCCGGAAATAGAACAGGTTACCTGACTTAAGGACTATCGAGTCCTCTCCCTCTCTTCGGACTTCAGATAGCCCCACAATGTCCCATCGTAACCTGCTCAATTCCTCCTCGAGTTTTACCAACTTCTCATCCAATCGCAAAGTGCCACAGTTGTAGGTTGCCAGGGCCAAGTTCTTTCGGCGAGAGGTCCACGCCGCCCGGAGATTTTTAGCACCCCTGGTCTCGGCGCCGGGCCGACTTTCGCCTAGATCGGCTCGGCCACCGAAGCCGCCGGGCACTTGGGGCCGATTTACGATTGTACTGTCCATAGGGGGGAATATGGGCCGTTACCCACCACGCTGGCTCAGTGCGGGTTGGTGGGGCGCCAGAGCCTCGTTTGTAATCCAGCAGGGTGCACCGCGAGCAGGAGAGGTTGGTTTAGGGCCCGAGAGATGTAGTTTTACACCGAGAAAACCTTTAGCCGAATAAAAAAAACATCAAATCGAGTAAGAAACAAACAAAATTTTATTTTCTACTTACCTCCCAACTCAAGTGGCGTGATTATTTAGCCTGGTTTAGCCTAGTTAACAATCAGTGGAATAAAAAAAGTTTGATCGAAATCGGTTAAAAAACAGCCAAATTCGAATTTCCTGCCTACCCTAAGTGAAGTGGCGTGATTATAGGTATCCTAAGTTGCAACCCTGAGTTGAATAAAAAAAGTTCCATTGAAATCGGTTCAGTAGTTTTGGCGTGATATGGTAACATACAGACAGACAGACAAAAAAACTTAAAAGAATCGATTTGGTCTTTATATCGTTAATAATGCCTGCATTTATTTTTTTCAAAAATATTCAATGTACAGTCACGACCCATCTAGAGATTTATCTGGCCCTTGTCATAAATTAGATATGTGTGTTTTCTTATCGTAAAATTTATGATGTAAATTTAATTTTCGTTATTCCCGGAAATTTCAGATTATTTCCCGGGATCGGGTATGAAAATTTTCCCGGGAATTCCCGGGAACGGGAACCCGGGACCGAAACCCTAGTAATTTTATTATATTTGTAAAAATAAAACAGTTTTTATGTAAGAGTGATAATAAATTCCGTCAAATCATTTCCGTCAAGGAGAACTACCCATCTACGTTCGTAGGACAAACTTGGTAATATGTCCTATATCTAACAAGGAATGTCATTTACCTATGACGATATAATCACGCCACCACAACATGCCGCCAGTGACCACGAAGTCTTTCTCCTGCGCCTCGTTCCCGAACAGCTTCCATCGCCGCGCCACTCGGTTGTAGTGCGCTAGTCCGGTGCGCCCCGCCACGCACACGTTGGTTCCCGTGTCGTCTATTGCGCTGTACTGAAAATAAATTAAATAAATCAGACCGCAATTACATGCTGGAACCATAGAATGAGCCAGCTGCTTGTCCTCCTCGGCTATAAGAACCAGCGAGGAATTCGAGAGTTATGTACTGTACATGTCCGTGTAGCTATACAAATTTCTCAATATTTTGTCAGACGTGGCGAAAACACTTTTTAGTAGACGTTTGACGCTCTGCCCACCACTAAGGGACAAAGGCGTGAGTTTGTGTATGTAAATCTGACGTAGGAAGTTGGCGAAAATTATTTGTAATGGGGAGAAAAACATGGTAATAAATGTCGCCTTTTATCAAGCCACGGCACTTTTTACCGTGAATAGTTAAAAAGCTGTACGTTCATATTTTAGCGTGTTTGTTATAGCTTATTTTCAAACTTTTTATTTAAAACTAGCGACCCGCCCCGGCTTCGCACGGAAATCATCAGTGTTTCTCTACTATATTGTGCATGTATTATACATATAAACCTTCCTCTTGAATCACCCTATCCAATAAAAGAAACCGCATCTAAGCATACAAAGGGATATAGGGACAGAGAAAGCGAATTTGTTTTATACTATGTAGTGATCCACTTAATCCTTACCCTCAAAGGCCAGTTAGTAGCTATATAGGTAGCAGGCAAAGGCAGTACGATCCACTGTTTTCTACACTCATTGTCATCCACGAACTCCCTGTAAATAAAAAAAATTGATAGTTTTATTATTCCAAGCTTATGTAAAAAAATTAACTTCAAGGAAAAAATGAGTTTGGGAAATGAATCTATCGAATCTGTACCGGGACAATATGAAAATCAGTGCCAAGTGAAGCCAATCTTACAGAGATCAACCATCTGCGCGATACTTAGTTTTTAGTATCCATGTTTCTGCGCTAAACTATGGCACTCTCTATTCCTTCAATCTTTTATTCTGATTGGATAGATTGACGGACACGGTCATGCCCTTCCGAAAGCACAGATCATCTTACTTTTCGGACAATGAGGTGATCAGCCTGCAATGTCCTAACACAAAAAAAACAACAACACATGTTGTCCCCCACCAGGAATCGAACCCGGGCTACCCGGGGCTTCCGGTTCGAGAGAACATGACTCAAACTACTAGACTATAGAAGTAGTTAATAAAATACAAATTACATCGAATCAACTCTAACACCAGGGTTCATCGGTTCTCAAATATCCACTCGCTAAGAAGAAGATCAAATGAGTCATATAAATAAATTAAAATTACCTGTACTTGGCACTTATCTCCAGCTCTGGACTGTCCTGATCTATGCCGTTTTCCTGATACCCTTCGCCTGACGAGTCTATGATAGGAATCTTAGTTCGTCTGGTCAAATTGTCTTCAAGATTTACGTACAGTTTGTCGTCCGCTTGGAGGTATAAATGCCTTTGATTGCTCTGAAAGAAAATAAAATGTATTGGAAAGTCTGTCGACATGCACTTAATAGTCCAACAATCATTCTACAATTAAATTTACATAAAATATCAACCAGATACGACATTAAACAAAACTTATTCACCTAGTTATGAAATTCTAAGATTTCCCTTTATTTTTTGGTCTGCCTTTTATTGTGTAAAATCTATATATATAAAAATGAATCCCTATTTCCCTTGGTCACGGCATCACGCCTGAACGGCTGGACCGATTTCGCTAATTCTTTTTTTGTTCTGTTCGTTATTATCAGGAGAAGGTTCTTATGAAAGAAAAAATTAAGGAAATAGCGCGGAAAATTAGAAAATTTAAAATTACTTAACCACCATATAAAATTATTAAACTTTGTTAATGTAACCTTAAGACATTTGACATAAAATTGACTGAAGGCGTGCTGCAAATATAGTCAAAGAGGATGAAAAAATTAACTTTATAAAATCAAAAATCTGCTCATTTATGGCGTCTAAGGCGGAACAAAGTTCGCCGGGTCAGCTAGTATATTATAACTTACCATACAAGGATTAACACTAAGAGGACTTTTTACAAAGTCTAATTGAATAAGATTTGAACTAGTTTCGCCTTCCGTTTTGACCATCCAAAGTTGGTATCCCTCAGTTGCCCATTCCTGAAAAAACATAAACTTATTATAATTTGAAAATTAAAAAAAATTATATAATTAAAAAAAGAAAATTAAAAACGTCCAACTTTCGTGAAATATCGCTGTTGCTTCGCTCTTTTAAAGTATTTCGCTCGCGTAAAGTATTGATTTATCTTTCATGGCACACCGCGCTCGCTTGGCTAGCGTGACGTTTTGCTTTGGCTTTATTCAGTTAAATGTTGGGCTCGCTTCGTTTGCGTAATGTATTGATTCATTCAAGCTTCGTGAAATATCGCGCTCACTTCGCTCTCGTAGCTTATTGCTTCATTCGTACATACATATAATCACGCATTTACCCCTACTGTGGTAAGCAGAGCGTAAACAACATAAACAAAGGTCGTTCCGCCACGTCTGACAAAGTTTTGAGGGTTGTTTAAGATAGATTTGTAGGTATATTGCTGTAGTGACAGGTTGTCAGCCTGTCGCCTAAATTGCAATATACAGAAACCCTCGGATCCCTTAGCTGGTTTTACAGCATGCCCGGGAGGAAATGCAGCTGGCACATTCTGTTTTTCTCTCGCACCCAGTCCAGCATGGAAGTAAATTCATTAATATTTCATGCAATTACGCGCTCACTTCGTTCACGATATGTTAATAAGATATAGATGACTGAAAAGGGGGCACAATATGGCAATGCCAAAGAGCCCCGGACAAGATTAATCCCGCCCTGCTCACCAGGCCACACACGACCAAAGGGTTGGCTTTGCCCCGGTCCTGGCTGAGCCCGTAGTCCCACGCCAGCGAGCACATCAGCAGAGCGCCGAATGTGCTCCACACGCTGACTCCTCCTCGCTCCCAGCTCACGGCCACTGCTCTGCCGTCTGAAGTCCACCTGCCGAACAGGATAGTGCATTTACATACATACATATAATCACGCCCCTATCCCCAATGGCGTAGGCAGAGCGTAAACGACCTAAACAATGGTCGTTCCGCCACGTTTGACAAAGTTTTCAGGGTAATTTAAGATAGGTTTGTACGTATATTGCTGTAGCGACAGGTGGTCAGCCCATCGCCTAAATTGCAATATACTGAAACCCTCGGATCCCTTAGCTGATTGTTACAGTATGTCTGGGAGGAAATGCAGCTGGCACATTCTTTGTTTTTCTCTCGGTCCCGATTCAGCATGGAAAGAAGAGCTAATTATGGGCCTAAAACTTCGACTTCTTCAGGCAATCTCCCTTTGTCATTTGGATTTACCGTCCTACCCGTCTTACTGCAAAGATAATTATCCATTCTGGATCTTGAAGGCATCAACGCTATCTTTCGCGGGGTATTTCTTGATAACTATCATCTATTTTAATTTTAGCCTAAATGTGCAAAGAAAATGAAATGCATTGTAACTTTTTGGTTTATTAAACCTTTTATTTTACTGTAACTTTCTATTTTTTTTACTTAGCCTGAAATGTCCCACTTTCTATTATTAATACTTATTTTATTATTTAACTATTTGATTAGGCGGTGTATAAAACGACAAATAATTTCTCCAGAATTTTCATTCGCACGTGCAGAGAGCAGAAATTAGCATTGACAGTTTATTTTTTATACAAACCTCATACATTTGACGGGTCCTGGGTCACCGGGAAAGTCCTTAGAACTTAGCACCATAGTGTGCGAAAGCTCAAGACCGCCCGTCACTTCGTCTATCGTAAAAACATCCACCTGAGAACTGTAAATAAAATAGATATTATTAACTAGAATAAACTATTACAATAGTACATTACTTTAGAAGTCGAAAAAAAGCAATATATGGTCGAGTAAATTTGGAAGGACGAGAGGCAGTCTAGGCCTTCTAATGTGATTGCGTGTTTGGCTGAGACTAGTACGGAACTTTTCTCTTATTTTGCGATAAAACAACAATACACTTAAAAATAAACATCAAACTTGCAGTTCCTCCACAATATCTTGACATTTAAAATTTGCAAAGGCGCCAGCCTTTGACAGGCGCACATTCTATTCATTAATTCATTCTTTTCTTTTATTTTAACATTCTGCATCCTTTAAAAATACATATATAGGTATATATATTGAACTTAAAAACACCTAATCCATACTAGTGTATACTTTAAAGATTTCGCGTAGCAATCGGTAATGGTAATTAATTATTGTCGTATGTGGTAATTTCCGGCCGCTACAAACTCGAGTACCGAAATTATATGAGTGAATGTATGCTTTATTTTTTAAATAATAAAGTTATTTCCGAGCAAGTGGGAGAAAAGATTTGTATTTTGTGTGTATTTGCATGTTTGTAACGAATAAACTCAAAACTATTAGACCGATTTCAAAAATTCTTTCACTATTAAAAAGTTACGTTCACCCTGAGTAACATAGGCAACTTTTTACCGCGGGAAAGCACACCGTTCCTACGGGAAACCTTATTTAGCAGCAGGTAATCATCTAAAAACCTAGAAAGCTAGTTATAAATATTTTGGATTGAAGAATTGAACTTACTTTCTTCTGCCTATAGCAATTAGTCTAAATT
The DNA here is from genome assembly GCA_949820665.1 of Scrobipalpa costella. Taxonomy (NCBI): domain Eukaryota; kingdom Metazoa; phylum Arthropoda; class Insecta; order Lepidoptera; family Gelechiidae; genus Scrobipalpa; species Scrobipalpa costella. Next base: position 13,810,694 of record OX463312.1, read on the forward strand.
TATGATTGACTCTGGCACACGTTGCATCGTCTATCCCAGGCGCCCAAATCCCTTGCACCGCCTAAAAATATTATATGTGATTATTTATACAATACAATAAATTTATTTCAGATTTACATCCATAAAGAGTTAGTAATACATAAACAATCTTACAGACTAATGTTAGTACTTACAAATATGGGCTTCCTATGACGAAAAAATATTGAACATATATAAAAACCTAGCCATACTTAACACACTAAAAGGAAAGAATATGTGTTAGAATAAAGTTTCAGTGAACAAACAATACACTTAAAAACATAATCAATCATGGCCTACTTAGATCAACGAATTATTTTTTGTTTCGTACAGTCTTTTTAAGTTCTAGCCAAAATCAAAACAGACATTTTAGACACTCCTTCTTACCCTCAAATTTGTGTCCAATTGAATCTGGGATACATTCCGGTGTTAAAATAAAGTAACAAACAATATTTATTTATTTATTATTATTATTCATAACATACAGACAAACATAAACTTATACAGCTTAGCTGCACAATCCTCTATTAACTAATATCTTAAAAGCTTAAACAAACTAAATTATCTAACATATTTAAAAACACAAAAAAAAAACATATTCCATTCCAATTACCGTCGTCGGAATCGGAAGTACACATAAGCTCCCACTCCCACCCAGACGACGGCAGGCACACGCATAAATAAAAATAAAATGAATGGGCTCTTTCTCATGCTTTAAATTAACTTCGTCATTTTAAGATGTCTGCAATTTATAATTGGATGAGCTCTCAATCTATATTTGTACATTAGTTGCGTATTGTTTAACCAAGAGTTTATTCATCTTCTCTTATAGTCTTCCTTTTCTTTCAAATCAACAAAAAATAAGCAACAATAAACAACATACTTACATTAGGGTCGAATTTGAGATTAGGTGCGGTGAGGTAAGCTGCTCTTCCGTCGTTCAGCGTTATACCAAACCCACAAACCAGTGGTGAGTATTCTATGTCGTTAACATGTGTGTTGTCTTCGAGAATCGGCTCAGCTGAAATATGAGGAAACTATTCAAGAAAGGCTGTAATGCTTTTTAAACTAAGCTTCATGGCTAAATCTACTAGTTTTCCGCCCGCGACTAAATAAGTTTTCCCGTGGGAAAATGGCATGGGATAATTCCCATGGCAAAGTAGCCTATATTCCACAGAGCAATATTCCCCACTATAGTCAGTTGGTATATCAAATCCCGTGTTTATGAAAATTTAAAAACTAACATACATACATACATATAATCACGCCTTTATCCTTAATGGGTAGGCAGAGCGGAAACGACCTAAACAAAGGTCGTTCCGCCACGTCTGACAAGTTTTGAGGGTTATTTATGATAGATTTGTAGGTATGACAGATTTTCAGCCTATCGCCTAAATTCGTCCATGCCTAAATTGCAATATACTGAAACCCTCGGATCCCTTAGCTGGTTTTTACAGCATGCCCGGGAGGAAATGTATTTAGGATACCTATTTGACTAGGTTTGCACTATCCTGCTTACCGTTACACATTTTTCTTTCAGCTAAAGGTTGCCTGAAAGTAATTTCTACCTTAGCAATAAGGCGGTCTATGTTGTACTTGTCTTTTGTTGTTATCTGTTGTGTTGAACGTTGTATTATAGCACACATGTTTTTCTCTCGCTCCCAATCCAGCATGGAAGTAAAACGTTAAAACTAAACTACCTCTAATTTCGGAAAAATTCTCGACTTCTTTTTGTGTGTTATAAAAAAAACCTTTAAGAGAAGATTTTACCTTTAGACACCTGCTGGTTCAATGAGAACGGAATCCGCCCTAGATCCAAGCAGTAGTCTCTATTCTGCGAGCCGTCCCATCGGTATCGCAGCAGATGTGCCCGCGTAGTGCACACCAGTATCTCTGTGCCAGAGATACAGCACATACGGGTGATTATACCGTCCCATACTAGCACTTCTTTGAACTGGAAAGGAAATATGGGATAAGTTTTAACTAGTGTCCAAACTTTAAAATTGTTTGTTTGTTCTCAGCACCCAGATACTATAATGCCGGTCCATTACTCTACCAACTGAGCTACAGAAAAGGAAGAGGGAGTGACGAATTTATTATAGTCTTTGTACAGAGCTAAAATCCTCAAAAATATGTAAAAAGTGAGGAGATATAGTTATTGACTTGAATTCCAATCTTAATTTGGACTGGACAAGCCCTACGTAGTTCTTAAACTGCATGGCTAGATGTTGCTAACGTCGCTATGACGTGTACATAAAGAAAATGCATATATGTGTAAGCAGGTTCGAGCTCTGCCAAAAACGAATTTAATATTTTCTTCTTTCATAGTATATGAAATAATTTTCCTAATCAAACTTTGGCCTCTGCCGAAAATCAAACCCTCTGCCTCGGGATCAAAAGAACATGGGTCAGACCCCTGGACCTGATGGCTCTATGCTCCAGAATAGGACATACCAGAGTGATGTTGAGTGAGGGTATGACCTCCTTCACAAACAGTTCTGCCGAGTCGCGGCGCAGACTGGCCGTGGGAGGGTCGTATTGTTGGTAGGCTGTCTGCTCGCTGCGAGCCTCTACATTATACAGGATCAAGTGCCCTTCTGAGGTCTGCAAAAGAAATTTTACAGTACAGTTTTTAACAGAGAAGTATTTTTAAAATACAGGGTGTAAAAAATAGTACTGTGTTTCTTTTAACCACGTAATGTATTAGTGATATACAAAACAAAAAAAGCATTAAATAAAATTAATAAAAACATTATATTTTTATTAATTAAAACTTAAACTAGTTACGTATCCCTATGGCACATGGAGAAAGCTCGTGAAGGCCCTTTGTACCAGTGGGGTACCCTGAGGGCAACAACAACATGGCACACACACTATGGCGTTCGTTACATGTACACTACCGCCGCGCCTACGCGCGCCGCACTGCACCCTGCGTTACCCGGCCGCGCCGCCGTCTTACATACGGTTACTAATTTAATAAAAATGAAATATTTTTATTTATTTTATTTAATATGTATTTTGTGTTGTATATCACTAATACATTATGAGGTTTAAATAAATGCAGTATTTTTTTTACACCCTGTATAACAATGTTACTAAATGGTTTAATTTTCTATCTCACCAGACAAATACATCTTATATACAGAAGTAACATAACCTGTGTTCTATGCCATCTACCGGGTGTATGGGACAGTGTCCTGCACTGATAGGGGTTGCTCAATCAATGACACTGAAGAACTTCCACCAGGATTTTTTTTCAACAAGTGCAATAAAAATGGCTTTTCCATACAAATTATTCACCTTGATTGGAAAATTTATTATTTTATTATATTATTTAATCAGGCAGGCAGTTGTAGCAACTGATAGTGCCTGTATCCCATTGTTCACGATTTGCTTGTCTTATTGAAGTTTTGTAGGTATTTGTCCAATTTGTTCTTAAAGACATTTGTATTCTGGGCTGTCACTACAATTTGTATGGAAAAGCCAGTTATTATTTTACTGCTCGCTGTCACTTACACCTGGTATAGCAATATTTTCAACAGTAGCTGCAGGGTACTATTTGCACTTCAATTTATTATTTCTAAATACCCGTTCCACCATTGAGACTATTTCAAAAAAGATGTAAGAACAAAGTTTTCAAAAGTTTATATTTTTGAGTTATGCTATGTGTGGTATATAAAAGTTTAATTTATGAAACTACAATCTTTTCATGTTTTATATATTTCAGATTGCCATGATGAAAGATAAGTTGTACGTTGCTATATTGTCTTTTAAATATAAGACTTCTTACCAAGTGCATTGTTTTAGGAATCTTACTCACTAGACAGTATATTTTACTAAATAAGTTTCTGGACTATTTCATCATGTCTTTTTCCAACTAGGCATGAGTCTTAACATAAAAAAAAGTAATGATCAAGTCTGATGTTTATAAACAAAACAAGACTTAGAAGTTTACAATAAACAAAATATAAACATACTGCAATGCATATCATAGAAGAGTCTGGTTTCCATTCTACTCCCACATTGACTCCAAGGCGTTGTAGAGATTCTGTGCTCCGCTTATGGTATACTATAGGCACAGTTGGCTAAAAAATAAAACAAAATATATTATTACAAATTGATGAAAATAATAGCTGCATTACTATACGCTATTGAATAAATTATATTAAATTGCTAAAAGGTATCAGGATACGGTAGAAATGCTATTGAAAACAAATATTTTGATGTTATTGTCCTCTCAGATTTTATGAAAAAATGCTTACCTTACAAAACCATACTGTAAGACAATCATCGCTTAATGATGCGAATAGTATCTTATCCCTGTTAGACACAATTTGCTTTATAATTTGATTATCTGCACCCAGATTTTTGAGAACTTTTGGCCATCCAATTGGAAAGTACATTTTGGTATACGACCATTAGGAATTTATACAACAAACAAAGGTTTTACAAGTACAATAGATACAGGAAAACTTAACGGTTTGTATTGAACACCAATATCATAATTTCTTATGCAAGAAATTCATCAATTTCCGAAATTATTCACACGCGAAACATCATCAAAAGCAAGCGAAATACTCTTGACAGTTTGCGTGCTGTCACAATTGCGTCTACGATTTTTGAAAAAGAAACAAAAATCTTAGTTAGAGTAGGACCAGTGACTCCATTTTGTATAGCACTGTCTCTTATTAAAATAAGGACAATGCCAAGTAGCTTGAGTAATTTATGCCGATTGTTACCATATGTAAAAATGTGAAATAAAAAGAAAAGATGCAAGATGCAGAAAAAGAAAACTATATTCCATCGAAATTTTTTACAGCTGACAACATCGTTTCTTGTGGCAAAATAAAGCTTGAAGAGCAACAAATATTGTGAAAATTTTCGAGATTTTAATTTGAAATTGTGTAAAATACGGAATATAGTGCACAATAATTGCATATTTATGATGTTAAAACATGTTAAGAGTGTGAGATTAAACCAAAGTTACGACGATGTCGAAGAAAACTAATACGAAGTCCACCAACCTCTCCATACCAGTGGACGCCTTTGAACAATTTGAAGCAAATTCCATGTATGAGGAGGAAGAATACATCACCTTATCGGACATTGTATCACCAGACCCGACCGCCCCGCAATTGCCGAACGACATTGGTGAGATTCCCTATGATAACGAGGTTGTGCTCGGTGTAAATGACGATCCTAATTCGCACAGTTTGCCCGGTTTGCCTGGCACAACAGAGGCAGAACAAACCGTATCTACGGAACTAAACCTCTCAGAGAATAATGTGAATACTGAACAACCCGCAGAGAATAATGTGAGCAGCGAACAACCAGCAGAGGTAATTTCCGACCATAATCAACAAGGTAGGCCAAAAAGAATTCGTAAAAAAAAGTCCTATGTTGAGGATTTCGTTGATCCCGATGATATATACTATCAACCCAAAAACACTAGTACCACACCTAACACAAAACCGAAACGAGGTAGAAAACCGAAACAAAATTTAGCCCTAAATGAATCTACCCAGCCAGAAAATGGTCATGATAACTCTCTTGAACAACTTCCTAAACCAATAAAGAGAGGCCGCAAGAAAATGTCTAATTTACCAGCATCAGAAGCTTCCAATATTACTAACCCATCTGAAAATATCCCAGAAACATCTAAAAGTCAACCCTCTGAAACAAATGACCTAAATCCTCCATCTGAGACCCCTGATTTAAATACTACAAATGGAAATACACAAGTAACTCGTAGAAAAAGAAGGTCAAATACAACAAACCAAGCAGCTTTGACAGAAACACCTAATGAAAACAAAAAAGCCCCTCGAAGGAAAGGTAAGATGAAAAAAACAAATATTGAAGAAAATTTAGATTTAGAACTACAGATTGACGCTGCAAACAAAGGTGCAGCTGAGTTAATGAGTGATAGTAGCTTATTAGACAGTACACCTAAACAGACGTCTAAAAAAGGAACAGGTCGCCGTGGTAGACCAAGGAAGACTCAAATCGAAATCCAAGAAACCCAGATAGTAAACTCTAATGAAACTCAAGAGAATCCTAATGGCAGTACCCTAGAGGGAACAGAAAATAGTGGCACAGCTATAAAAAAGCCTGGAAGAAGGGGTCGTAAGAAAAAGGCTGTGCTAGAAGAACCAATAGAGCCAATTGACAAATGCATAAGTAGTTATGCTGAAGAGGAAGATGACATGGATAATGTTTCTTTGCAAGCACTTAGCCAGAAGAATGGGGACAAAGATGTAAAAACTGTTGACCAAGACCCCTCAGTGCAGACAAGCTACAAATCTGAAATCCCACAACCAAATGAATCTGATGAAATAGATGTTGGTGATGACATATCATTAAGTCAATTAAAAGATACTCTTGATGTGGCTAATACAGAAGTACAGGATATGGAGTTTGATGAAACAGTAGATACCTTGAACAGTTCAGATGTGCAAAATGAAAGTGCTGACACTGAAGCTTGCAAGATTGACAGTCATGTGAAAGAAGATTTAATAGAAAAAGAAGACGACTCTCTATTGCAAGAACAATCAGTAGAAGATGACTCTGGAAGACCAAAGCGTCGAAAAGCCAGAAAAGTGATGCACTATGATGAAGGGTCTGACGAAGATCCTTTTGCTAATGTTGAATTATCTGATGATGAGCATACTGGTAAAAAAGGAAGATACTACTCTGATGATGAATATGTACCAGGATCTGAAAATAAGAAAGGTACAAGAGTTCTTGCAAGTGTAACATCAGAAGAGGATAGTGACATAAGCGAGATAGATGAAGATTTAGGAGAGTTTCAAAAAGGGAAAAGAAAACTGTTTTCATCAAAGGGCCCTCAGGGTAAAAAAGGCAGAAAAAGTATACAGGATCCAACAGACGTTAATGTTACTACTATTGCTCCTAAAGCCATTGATGAAGTAGATGATATAGAAGTGTGTTTACAGTCTTCAGTAATACAAGCTAATGAGAATGCAACTAAAAAACCAACATCAGTATACACTAATGAGTTTGAAAACTTTATTGCGCAAAAAATCCAAGGCACTAGTCTCCAGATCAAAAAAGTTTCATCAGAACAATCGTCACAAAATGCACCTCTTGAAATACCTGTCTTGGATCCTGATGCAAATAAAACTTTAGAAGTTGGTGTGCAAACACCAATAGTAAAAACAACTTCATCTGGAGTGCAGACAAGTATTCAACATGAAATCCCCATGAAAGATAATGTTCCTTTGTCAACTGAGCAGTCAGAACAGGCTTGTGAATTCCTCAAAAGCATTGTAAAAACAACATCTGAATTGGGTCAACTAATGACAGAAAAATCAGAGGATTTCATAACTAAGAAAATTAATACCAAACATGTAACAGATACATTTAAAATGGATTACTGTGTTAAAAAGTCCTTTTTGCTGCTTAAACTTGCAAAGCATAATATAGTTCAAATGGAAGATGATTTGACCAAGCAGTATGAGGAGTTTTTAAAGCGCACTAATTTAATATCATACAGAGAAGAAGAGAAAACAATCGAACCTAAACCTAAAAAAGAAGATAGCGACAGTGACTGTGAAATTGTAGAGGATGCTCAGACATCATCATCAGGCAATGCAAAGCAAATTAAAGCTAAATTTAACCCTAAAACTGTATTCCTCAATAAAGAGTTGTCTATCAAGATTGCAAAGAAACCTGCTGCCAAAACAGTTGCAGATAAATGCAAAGAGACACTGAATATTAAAAATAAACATTCCGTATGGATAAGTGATACTGTGATGGTCAAGAAAATTAAACCTACCCAGTCTTTTTTAGCCCAGGACAGCCGAAATAAAAAACCTCCTGATTGTTTTGTTACCGAGAAAATGGTAAGTGATTTTTTTGACACTTACTACAAAAAAATTGCACCCTCTATATGTGCACCATTTACAACCACAATGTGGCTTGGAGCTAGTGAAAACTATGTGTGCAATTATTTTACTGTGCAGTCTGATAAAATCTCTGAACCAAGCACAAGTTTTCATGAAGTTGGTGAAATTCAACTTGAAAGCAATATCAGTGATGTCATTACTGGAAACATTGTTGACGAAACAAAATCTATGTCAAATGTGACAGAAACTGCAAATCCAGCTTCATTGAACACTCTGTGCACTGCAGTTTTAAAAAGACATTTCAATTCAATTGAAAAAGATAATCACAATTTTGATCTGAATCAGATACAATGTCCAAGAACTTTATTTCGGCTGTGTCTAAATGCTATAATATTTTCGCACAATAATACTTTAACCAATCCTAGCAACTTCAGCAGCGTAGAGTTGCTACATGACGACTTGAATCAAATAAAAGAAACATCTGAAACACTTGAAGTTGAAGAAGATTTGATGGACGAAATTGATACAAGAAAAAGAGTTAATGTTCTTGAAGAAACAGAAGGCTTTATGGACGACGTTGAATTAGGAAAAGGAGATACTGTTCTTGAGGCAACAGATGGCTTGATGGGGGACGTTGATTTAGGAAAAGGAGTAACTGTTCTTGAAGAAACAGAAGATTTGACAGAAAATGAGCATTTGTTTAAAGATTATACACTTTTTGATGTGGACTCAAATAACATACAAAATGATGATACAAAAACGGATGACGCATTAAAAAAAACATGTGCTAATGTTAAAGAAACGAATATACTCTTTGATGACAAACAAATGATCATGCCAACTCTGCAAACATTTTGTTTTGAAAAAATCAAAGAATTACTTTTTAATCCATTAGATATGAATGAGAGGTCAATTGAAAATTACGAAAATATGAGTGAAAACAGTTTTTCTATGTCAGAAACTGGGAGTTTAGATTTATCAATAAGAGATTGCAAGATTGATGATATGATAGCTGAACTGGACTCTATTGTTAGAAACAACGTGGAATCATTGTTTTCTCTTTGTGTTAAAAAAATACAAATAAGCCAAAAACATTACCAAAAGGGATACATTCTAAACAATCAAGAAAATACCCTACGAAAGCACAAATATTTTGTCGATAATATATCTAAAACTGATACTTATATCGCAGAAGTATTGCCAAATGCATTCAAATCATTGAAACATTTGTCGTTTGTTACAATAAAAAAATGTATATTTGATAACTTGGACTATTATCCAGATGTTTGTCAAGAGACAGATGTAATAAACACAAGTTCACAAAATAAAGTTGAAGTATTCAGTGTCAAAAAGTTAGCAAATATATGTTTTGAAATTATTGCGGCTAACATAGCAAATCATTCTGAAGATACTGACGATTTTGAAAAGACCGCTATTGGAATGACCATAAATTGTGTGAACACTGTATCAGAAGAAGTATTCCATAATATGGAGGAAGAAAACATGGATGATGATGATGATAATGGAAGTTTCTATGAAGATGATAACTATGAAAGTGAATTCAATGCTGATGAAGGCCAAGACGAAGATAATAATTGGGAATCACAAGTACAATTGCAGGAATTTAAACCTTGTCTAGAAACTCATAAGCAAACTAGTGAGAGCCAAGTGACTGAAAACAGCAGTTTAGCGAATGTAAATTGTGAGCCAGTTGAAGAAGAACCCGTCATTGCCAGAATAAAGTTAGAGCCCGTAGAGGAGCCAACTGAAGCAATTATTGATTCAACTGTCGTGAAAACGGAGCCCTTACATCATGACGAAATGACTATTATTCCTGAAAGCATAAGGACAAAACAAGAATGCACTGAAGAAGCAGATGAGGGAGATGGCGAAGAAAGGCTAACATTAACACGACAAAACAGCTCCAGTTTTGATGTTGATTCGTTCGAAGAATTTGTCCGGCGGAATAAAATGATGCATCCTTTAGACGAACCTAATGATCAAACATTCGATGAAGGTGGGCAGAGAATTAGACGGCAGCATGAACCAGATATGATCAATGAATATGATCCGTTATTAAATTTATTAATACCACAAACATTCGAACCATCGAGTGTAGTAAATGCGAAAGGTGTTCTTATGGCTAGTAGCTCTGATGACGAAAATAGCAATCAGAAATCTAAGAAAAAAGCAGATCGAAAGGGAAGGGGTAGACCTAAAAAAAATGATTATAAGCAACAAAGTAAAGAGGCTGGTCCCTCAAAGCAAAATCAAGAGATAGCTTCTTCAAAACACAACAAAGAACCTTCAACAGCAAAAGGGAAAGCACCCCCTCCGCCACCCCTTAACGTAGTCGCTGTACTCACTAGAAGAATGCGAGAAAAAATTAGACAAGAAGAAAAGAAAGTTCAATCATCAGATTCTGAAAGTGAAACGGTTCCTGTAACAAAGAAAAAAGACAAGGATGTTAAAGAAAATGAAAAATTAAAAGCTTCCAAAAGTAAAGAGAAGCAAGATAAGCCTATGGAAGATGAGATACAATGCAGTAATGTTGATTCTACAGAACAAATTGAACAAAATGATGAAGGTGATAAAAACTTTACTGGTTTCTCTACTGTTGATCAAAATGATATTAATAGTTATCAAAAATATGTAAAGTTTGTGTATGATAAGATTCTGCCAAAACATTCTGTAATTACTGAACAAGATACTAGTCAGAGTAAAGAAAACACAGTTACTCTTCCACCATGTACTTCAAATGAAATTGACGATGATGACAATGACCGCTCTAATTCTCCATTGATAAATTATGATGAACCAACTGAGATTTTAGAATGCGAACCAACAATGCCTATATTTGACGATGATTTTCAAATCAGTAAACGGCGGAAAAAATCGAAACCTAAAAGCAAAGTGGTTCAGAATAAAGAAGCTACAAAGGTTCAGAAGAGTATTAATGTGACAGAACCTGTCACAAATAAAGTTAATTATACTGATCGTAATGGTTGGCAGTGCTACCCAATTGATCCAAACGAAACCAAATTATACCAAAATCCTGCAATAATTTTGGAAAAACTACCAGAGTCCTTTGTCCAAACTTACTTTGAATATCAAGAAATAGCTTATACTAAACATGAAGATAAAGAAGTGGATCGGTAAGCAAAGTTTATATTAAAATTTTAGTTACTAATGTTTTTCACACATTCAATAATTATATTGATGTTCCAGACTGATCAATTTAAACACACTTAAAAGATCTTCAATAAAAGAGGCTCAAAAAATAAAAGGAAGGTCGAAAAGCACTAAAGATGGCCCATCAGACAAAAGAGCAGATTCGACAAGAGCAGCCACACCTGCTTCTGATGGCTGTGCTGAGCTGACCGCATCTGAAGACGAGGGTGCGAATGTTAACGACGAAGAACCTCCACCTGTTGTAAGTAATATACATACATATAATCACGCCTTTATCCATAATGGGGTAGGCAGAGCGTAAACGACCTAAACAAAGGTCGTTCCGCCACGTCTGACTAAGTTTTGAGGGTTATTTAGAATTTGTAGGTATTTAGCTGTAGTGACAGGTTGTCAGCCCATCGCCTAATTTAAAATATACTGAAACCCTCGGATCCCTTAGCTGGTTCTTACGGCATGCTCGGGAGGAAATGCAGCTGGCACATTCTGTTTTTCTCTCGCTCCCAGGCCAGCATGGATGTAAGCACTTGTCGTAAGTATTTTGAATAATTTGTTTCGCAAGAAAAGTAGTGTTCATTAGTATAAAATATCCCCTTTGAAATTTAATGAATACAGTTTTCCTAATATACAGAGAATTTAAAAGACTAAACAAACTCTACAAAAAATAAGTTTTTACTGTACCCCATAAAAAGATAATCTACGCATTTTGTTGGGAGGAAATAAATTATAAACTATACTGCGTTGGTACGTTTCTTATTGCATATACTACGTGCTTATACTTTTGGTACTTTGAGTTATAATATCCTATTATATTTTATTTGCAGCCTTCAAGACATACAAACGAAAACGTCTTAGCGAAAGACTCTCTTATGAATGATAGCGATTCTGAAGATACTAAAGCTAAAGTCAAGGTTGAACCAGATGATGGAATAAACGAAGGCCCAAGGCCAAAGTCAACGAAGAAGTTAAAAGGGAAACCAGCGCACGAGAGCCAAATGCCTGTAAAATCGGAACATCCTGAGTCTTTGATGCTCACTGCGGATAAAATGATGAATAAGGAGTTGAATTTACTCCACGCTCCAGTTTTGCTCAACAATGTAGTTTCTGATAAAGCAGACAAGGGACCATCACCTAAAAATAAAAGTGTAAGTAAAATAAAACCTTTTTTATAAATTACTAGCCATTAACTCCGCAATTTCACCCACTTAATAAGTAGCCTGTGTTACTCGGGGTTAACGTAGCCATAGTTACTAGAAAGAATTTTTGAATTCGTCCACTAGTTTTTGAGTTTATTCGTTACAAACATACACACAAAATACAAATCTTTCCTCTTTATAATGTTAGCATAGATATACGTAGATAGATAAATTGTACAACTATACATATAGGATGGGAGATCCTATCCCACATACATGTGTTGGTTTGTAGTGTTAACAAAACATTCTTTTACAGAGAAGAAGTTTAAGAGGACACGCATCACGGGATAACGTGAAAAATGACGAAGATTCCTCCTCCGAAGAAGAAAAACAGTGGGTATCCACAAAGGAAAAACTGCTCAAAAGAATGGGCAAGAAAGAAGACACGACAATGTAAGTAATAAAATAATTAAATTTAAAAAAAATATATGCACACTTTGAAGAATTGGATGCCTAACATTGCATTGCAAGTATCCCATCATTTGGAATTGGTGCAGTAAGTTTCTCTTTTGATTCATCACTGTCAAATATCACATCTATATATTTTTTTTATTTATAAAGTAACAGAGTATACATTGTTACAATGCACTACAAAATCTCCTTAAAATGAATTAGCTTAATGCTGCTCTAATTATAGGCTACAACAACATACATACATAAAACATACATAAAATCACGCCTTTATCCCTTACGGGGTAGGCGCTTCCGCCACGTCTGACAAAAAATGACGGCGATTTTAGATTGTAATTTGTATTGCTATAGTGACAGGTTGTCAGACCATCGCCTAAATTACAATACACTGTAACTCTCGAGTCCCTTTTGCTGAGTTCTACAGCATGCCCGGGAGGAAGGGCAGCTGGAACATTCTATGTTTTTATATCTCTCCCAGTCCAGCATGGTAGATACAAATGTACAAGTACCTGACAGAATTAATTTTTGTAAAGAAGTATTTATTTATTTATTTAACAATTTATTGTACACAAAAACATCATAAAAACAGGACATACAAAACAAAGACACAACAGGCACTGCTTATTTCTAAAAAGAAATTTCTTACAGCAGACCTACAGAAGTGAAATTTTAAAAGATACGCGGATAAAACGTGCACAAAAATTCTATACCTACTATAAAACACTTATATAATGTAAAGGTATTACATAAATATAAACAAGATATAAATAAATACCTACATTTATATACATATCAAAAATAAATAAATACGTATAGCTATTTATATATATACAAATATATACATATTTTTACTGTCATCCTGTTCCAACACTTCCATCCAAATTCAATCAATATCATTTACGGATTATTTACTAATTTGTTGATGGCCAAGGGATCCGAGGGTTTCAGTATATTGCAATAGAAGCGGTGGCCTGACAACCTGTCACTACAGCAATATACCTACAAATCTGTCTTAAATAACCCTCAAAACTGTCAGACGTGGCGGAACGGCCTTTGTTCAGGCACTTTACGCTCTGCCTACCCTATTAGGGATAAAGGCGTGATTATATGTATGTTGTTGATGGCCAAATATGATAGCAGATCTATCCAAGCATTGCCTTCTGCTAAACCTCTATTATGTGTTGTTATAGTGCTGATGACGCCAAACGCGCGAAGCTTGTGACTGAGTTCATAGAAAGGCGCGGCGGCCAACCGGAAGTGCGGAAAAGGGCAGGTCGCGGCCGTGGACGCAAGAGGAGCGCCAGGAAAATGCTTGAGCGAGAGAAGCAGATGAGGTAACATTATAGCTATCTAGGACTTAATATGAGTGTGAGTTTAAAAAACACTAAGTAGGTGATTGAGTTCATTGAGAGGCGTGGCGGCCAAACGGAGGTGCGCAAGCGAGGTGGTTGCGGCCGCGGACGCAAGAGGAGCGCCAGGAAAATGCTTGAGCGAGAGAAGCAGATGAGGTAACATTATAGCTATCTAGGACCTAATATGAGTGTGAGTTTAAAAAACACTAAGTAGGTGATTGAGTTCATTGAGAGGCGTGGCGGCCAAACGGAGGTGCGCAAGCGAGGTGGTTGCGGCCGCGGACGCAAGAGGAGCGCCAGGAAAATGCTTGAGCGAGAGAAGCAGATGAGGTAACATTATAGCTATCTAGGACTTAATATGAGTGTGAGTTTAAAAAACACTAAGTAGGTGATTGAGTTCATTGAGAGGCGTGGCGGCCAAACGGAGGTGCGCAAGCGAGGTGGTTGCGGCCGCGGACGCAAGAGGAGCGCCAGGAAAATGCTTGAGCGAGAGAAGCAGATGAGGTAACATTATAGCTATCTAGGACCTAATATGAGTGTGAGTTTAAAAAACACTAAGTAGGTGATTGAGTTCATTGAGAGGCGTGGCGGCCAAACGGAGGTGCGCAAGCGAGGTGGTTGCGGCCGCGGACGCAAGAGGAGCGCCAGGAAAATGCTTGAGCGAGAGAAGCAGATGAGGTAACATTATAGCTATCTAGGACTTAATATGAGTGTGAGTTTAAAAAACACTAAGTAGGTGATTGAGTTCATTGAGAGGCGCGGCGGCCAAACGGAGGTGCGCAAGCGAGGTGGTTGCGGCCGCGGACGCAAGAGGAGCGCCAGGAAAATGCTTGAGCGAGAGAAGCAGATGAGGTAACATTATAGCTATCTAGGACTTAATATGAGTGTGAGTTTAAAAAACACTAAGTAGGTGATTGAGTTCATTGAGAGGCGTGGCGGCCAAACGGAGGTGCGCAAGCGAGGTGGTTGCGGCCGCGGACGCAAGAGGAGCGCCAGGAAAATGCTTGAGCGAGAGAAGCAGATGAGGTAACATTATAGCTATCTAGGACCTAATATGAGTGTGAGTTTAAAAAACACTAAGTAGGTGATTGAGTTCATTGAGAGGCGCGGCGGCCAAACGGTGGTGCGCAAGCGAGGTGGTTGCGGCCGCGGACGCAAGAGGAGCGCCAGGAAAATGCTTGAGCGAGAGAAGCAGATGAGGTAACATTATAGCTATCTATGCCATAATGGGGGGTAACAAAACACACAGAAAGTTTTATAAAACAAACTATCTTGGTGATTGAGTTCATCGAGAGGTGCGGCGGGCAGTCGGAGGTGCGCAAGCGAGGTGGTTGCGGCCGCGGACGCAAGAGGAGCGCCGAAAACGATGAGGAAACATTATATTATTAATTTATGCATTATATGTAATGTAAAGTATTTAGGATACCTATTTGACTAGGTTTTCACTATCTACACTTTTTTCATTCACCCAAAGGTTGCCTGGAAGAAATTGCTACCTTAGCAATAAGGCCGCCTATGTTTTACTTGTTTTTTGTTATCTTTTGTGTTGTATGTTGTATTATTACGTGCAATAAAGTATTTTTATGTTATGTTATGTTATAGCTATCTATGCCATAATAAGGGGTAACAAAACACACACACGAAGTTGGTGATTGAGTTCATCGAGAGGCGCGGCGGGCAGTCGGGGGTAAGGGACAGCGTCCCGCAAACTGATAGGGGTTGCTCAGTCAACGACACTGAACAACTTCCACCAGGATTTTTTTTTCTGTAAGTCAAAAAATAATAGGCTTACCGTACAAATTGGCTGATCGAACGGTGGACATTTTGTATGGAAAAGCCAATTCTTATTTTCACTTCTTGAAAGAATTTCTCTGTGGAAGTTGTTTAGTATCATTGACTGAGCAACCCCTATAAGTTTGCGGGACGCTGTCCCTTACACCCGGTATGTATGGTATGGACCACTTGTCCCGGTCTCGTGCGGTCTCATGAAGATCCGCCTCTACAGTTTTCTACTTACTAGTGATAGTTCATAGATGATCTTTTAGGACCACCTTCTGCATACTAACACCATCGACATCGTCGATTTTGCTATAATGTTGGAGCCAACCATGAAATCTTCGATATAAGTTTTCGTAAGACGACATGAAACAAGGAGTTTCCTCTGCCTTAGGCCGTTTTTATTTTTGTATATATGATAGAAAGCAAATAATAAATTAGTGTTGAGCAGGGCTCCAGGTTCCACCGCTCTACCACTAAGCTACCGAAACGCTAGTGGTACTGACGAATCGGTGTGGTCGGCTCTCTCCAACCTTGTTGGAGGGGGGAGGTGGTGACGAGGCATGGCCTCCTTGCCACGGCGATCAACGCCCCACGTAACAACGTGGGGGTCCTGGGGTTGGGGATGCGGAGCATCCCTCTTGTCACATCCTCGATTCTTCGCCGTCCGCGTGATCAAGCCCACCGGGTGGATCCCCGTTCGGGGAAGCCCAGTGAACGATCAGACAGCAGGACGGCGTCGAGGCGTCATGTCCGGTGGGCGTGTTTCTCCCCCCGTGCGATCAAGCACCCCCACCCCATCCAGGGTAACGGGGGGGCGATCAGCGACGGGCGGCACGCGAGGTCTTGCAGATGGGCGTGTTTCCCCCCCCGTGCGATCAAGCACCCCCACCCCGTCCGGGGTATCGGGGGGGCGATCAGCGACGGGCGGCACGCGAAGTCTTGATCAGGTGGGCGTGTTTCTCCCCCCGTGCGGTCAAGCATCCCCACCCTATCCAGGGTATCAGGGGAGCGGCCAGCAACGGGCGGCACGCGATGTCTTGTCCGGTGGGTGTGTTTCTCCCCCCGTGCGATCAAGCATCCCCACCCCATCCAGGGTATACGGGGAGCGATCAGCAACGGGCGGCACGCGGTGTCATGTTCTGGTTTCTCCCGCTGGCGCGATCAAGCCCCCCGGGTGATTCCTCGTGGGAGGAGGCCCAGTGAGCGATCAGCAGCCAGCGGTGCGTGGCGGCCCTACGGGCCTGGCGTCGTCTGGGCATCCTCGGTCTCCTCCGGTATGGAGACCAAGTCTCTGGGGTATGCCTTACCGTCAGGTGGTCGCGCGTGCTGGGGCGCCAGCTCCCGGATGTGCTGGAAGTCTGACGCGTCTGCCCGCGCGAACATGCTGGTGGCAAGGCGGCGGATGAAAGTGTCCAGAGACTCGATCTTGAGCCCCCTGGAGATGGTCTCGTTTCTAACGAAACGAGGGGCTTCAACTATGGTGCGCAGCGGGATGGACTGCTGCGCTCGGAGGAGATTTTTATTGGTTTCGGATGCCAGGGCATACCACGCGGGCGCGGCGTATGTAAGTCGGGGGCGGATATATCCCTTATATACTCCGAGTTTGACTCGGAGCGGGAGGGAGGACTTCAGCACGGGGCGGAGCTTGGCCCGTGCAGCTCGCGTGGCATGGACGACGGTGTCCACGTGTTGGGCCATGGTGAGGCCTCGGTCAATCGTCACGCCCAGGTACTTGACCGTGGGAGACCAGGGGATCGATTGACCGAGGAAGGTCAGGGTTGGCGGCAGGCGCTGCGGCGGTAGGATGCGCGGGCCGCTCACAATGATGGCCATGGTCTTGCTGGCGTTCGCGGCCAGGCGCCACTTGCCCAGCCAGTCTGGGAGCAGGTCCAGGGTCTTCTGCATCCTCCTCGAGGCAAAGTCTGCTCGGATAGAGGACGTAACGTAGGCTGCGTCGTCAGCGTACAGTGCGAGTACCGTTCTGTCGCCGACCGGGATGTCGTCGGTGTAGATGGAGTACAGTGCCGGCGACAGGCAGCTGCCTTGCGGTACTCCGGCACGTATGGGCCTCTCAGTGGATATTTGGTCCTCTATCCTTACTCTGAAGCTCCTGCCCTCGAGGAAGGAGCTCACCAGGCGGACCAGGCGTCGTGGGATGTTACGCATGACCATCTTGTGGGTCAATCCGGTGTGCCACACGCGGTCGAAGGCCTTCTCCATGTCCAGGAATACTGCAACCGAGTGCTCCTTTTTGTTGACGTTTACCGCCATGTGGTGCAGTATCCTGGATAGCTGGTGGGTAGTCGAATGCTCTGCCCGGAAGCCGTGCTGCTCCTGGCGTGGCGTGAAAGTTGGCGTCAGGAACCCCAGGGTCAGTCTCTCAAAGACCTTTGAGATTGTGGGGAGAAGTGTTATTGGGCGGTAACTCTCGGGCTTCTGTGGATTTTTCCCGGGCTTAGGTAGGACTATAACTAACCCTACCTTCCACGCCTCCGGGAAATGACTCGTTCTGAGGATGCCATTGAACAGGCGAGTTACCGCCGCTATGGCTCTCTGGGGCAGCTGACGCAGCGCCATGTTGGTCACGCCGTCGATGCCGGGGGCTTTCCGGGGCTTCGCTCTTCGCAGGGCGCGGGCTACCCTACCAGGGGAGAGGACCATCGGGTCTTCAGTGGCTTGCGTGGGCTGGGCCACTGACGAATTTATCATAGCAGTTCTTTATGTACTCGTCATAGCGTCGTTAGCGACATCTAGCCGTGTAATTTAAGAACTAAGATTGGAATTCAATGTCGCCTCACTTATTATTTTCTTTCTTTCATATTATCACTACATAGTATAAAACAAAGTCGCTTTCTCTGTCCCTATATCCCTATGCATGCATAAATCTTTAAAACTACGCAACGGATTATGATTCGGTTTCTTTTAATGGATAGAGTGATTCAAGAGGAAGGTTTATATGTATAATGCATGCATAATACAGTAAAAAACACTGATAATTTCCGTGTGAAGCCGGGGCGGGTCGCTAGTATGAAATAAAGTAAAAATGCATTGTGAGTGCTAAAAATCCTCAAAAGTATTAAATATGATATTTTTGTTTCAGAGTACTGTCCCACGAGTTGTTTGGGACACCTGTGGACCCCAACCTTATGGGCACACGACACGCACAGTTCTCACAATCATACTTCAAGGGACGCCGGAATATTAGAAAGGTCGGTATTGGTGAATACAGCTGACCAACTTACATGAAGAAAAAACTTGGGAAATTACATACATACATAGTATCACGCTTTTATCCCTGATGGGGTAAGCAGAGCGTAAATGACCTAAACAAAGATCGTTCCGCCACGTCTGACAAAGTTTTGAGGGTTATTTAAGATAGATTTGTAGGTATATTGCTGTAGTGACAGGTTGTCAGCCCATCGCCTAAATTGCAATATACCGAAACCCTCAGATCCCTTAGCTGGATTTTACAGCATGCCCGGGAGGAAATGCAGCTCAGCAGGCACATTCTATGTTTTTCCCTCGCTTCCAGCATGGAAGAAAGAATTTTCAGGAAGTGAAGGAAAGATATTGCTGTTCCATACAAATTGTCTAATCGAGGTGGTCATTTTGTATGGGAAGGTAATTTTTTTTAACTTCCTGAAAAAATACCTGCTGATACTTGTTCAGTGTCGTTGATTGAGCAACTCCTATCAGTTTGCGGGACGCTGTCCATTACACCCGCTGTTATAGGACATTAAACATCGAAATAGTTATAAAAGGGTAAGTAATCGGCACATCTGCATTTTTTTACATTCTCTTATACATTCCCATAATATTTTTTTTATTTCAGGTCATTGATAAAAAATCTCTTGCAAGAAGCACTGTCATAGCAAATATGGAAGAATTCGAAAGGAAATGCAGACTGAATCAGCGACAAGCTCAATTGGTAAGTTTGGCATTTATTTTGGTACATTTTAATTGTGTTTTAGCATCTAGCATGTTTACCGTGGGGTTGCCTCCGTGCTCTAGTGGTCAGAGCCATGGGCTTACGATCCGGATGTCCTGGGTTCGATTCCAAGGGGGGTAGCACAAAGTTGATATTTGTCAATTTATCACTTTGTGAGGTTTCCCCTTAAACGAATAATCCTCTGGACGCGTCACCAAACAAAAATGTATGAGAACTCGTTCAACCAAAACTAGGGGGGAGGGAGGTATGACAGATAATACCCGAACAGATTTAAAACCTACGCGCTTCCTAACATATTTGTTTATTTTTGACACTTTTTAAATATTCGGGTTGTATGTCTTTTTTGATCGTGTCATAGATAGTGTTGTACCCTAGTCGATAATCGATAAAGAATGAATGTTGAGTGAATGATGTTCCCTGAATCATAGAAATGACATGAATAGAATGAACACGTGTTTTTATTAAATAATTTTTGTAATAAAAGTAAAGAAAAAAATTCAAATCGATCACTATTCATTGAATTTATACCATTATCGATCTATACACTAAGAAATCTCTAGAGGGGTCTTGTCTGTACTTTGAATATTTTCATGGAAACATTATTGCAATAGGCATTATAGCGATACCACCAACGCCTATATAATAAATTTTAAATGTTTATCTGTCTATCTGTCTGTATCAACATGACGCCAAAACTACTGAATCGATTTCGATGGGAGTCTTTTTATTCAACAAAGTGACATTTGACTCAACAAAGGATACATATATCATACTGCCTTATTTAGGGGGTTGGCAGTTAATTGAATTTTGGTTGTATTTCAACCGATTTTGATGCATCTTTTTTTTTCATCTAAATATTTTGTAGACTCAAACATAGATTTCATCACGCTACACGTAGCTTAAGTTACGACTTGGGGAAATGAATAAATTGTATTTTGGGTTTTGACTTGGAACTAAATACACATATCTATTAAGCTATGTGGCAAAAAATGTACCTATTCGTTTACATACTATAATAATTAGTCCTCCCACCGATTTTCGGTGATGGCGGCCAATCTCCCAGGGATCGGCCAACTGCACAGGATCCGGTTTTTAGTGCCTAAGTGTTTGCACTACACACAGGTGCACTCTCTGTTCCTTCAATCTCTTATTCTGATGGGACAGATTGACTGACACGACCAGAGATAAATCAGGCACAGGACCAACTATCTACATGCCCATCCGACAGCATGGATCATCTTACTTTTCGGAAAATCAGGTGATCAGCAATGCAATATCATAACCAAACTAACAACAATGCAAAGTCATTGTCCCCCGCCGGAAATCGAACCCGGGACCTCTGGGTCGAGAGCCCATGGCTCAGACTGCTAGACCACAGAGGCAGGAGCTTTTTAAACAAAGAACAGCATAACCAACATTGTTAATGACTACCACGCGTACTAAGAAGTAGGCATAATTAGTTGTAAATGAAAATAAAAAGTCACGCAACCACATATGAAGCTTATACCAGTCAACAGATCACAAAATATTACCGTTGTCCGTTCAAATGTTTATGTTTTTCTTAGACCTACGACATGCAGGCGACGATACAGTAAATAATTCCTATCGATATCGTTCATCGATTGTGTCACGTCTCTAGATTAACAAAAATGAATGAACGAATGGAAAAAATACAATTATAATCCGACTCATTAGAGAATGACAACATACTGGTTTACATGCATTCAGAACCCTGGATGTTTTATTGGGTCGTATTATTCACTCCTGTCACCGCGCATTTTATTCATTTTAGAAGAAAATAACAAGAAATATTGATCTAAAATACAATTGCATATGAAAAAAAATTTTTGCTGATTCGATTACTATAAGTTTTGCTAAACAAAACAGCATATTTCACCATTTTCAAAGGTATTTTTCCTCCTCGAAATTTGAAGTCACACTGACGTTGGTAGTTTGTTTACTGTGTCCAAATTTCACACTATCGGTCTAGAGGGGTAAGGAGTAAAATGTCATAATTGCACGTCCAGAGGTTGTTTCGTCCAAGGGTTTCCCCCTGTTTGTTTAGACGTTGCACACTGAATCACCTGATTGTCCGCAAAGAAAAAGGATTTCGTGCTTCGTAGAGCACGTTAAGCCGTCGATCACGGACGCTGTCTCTGATAGTGGTCGTTACTGAGCTACTAGGCGGTTTGATAACTCTGACACCAGGGTTCATCAAGAAGAAGACCGTGCGGTTTCTGGTTAGAATAGTACCACAAAATTTCTTTCTATAAAATTTGTATCTTACATGCGGGCCTGGAAGCGAGAGAAAAACATAGAATGTGCCAGCTGCATTTCCTCCCGGGCATGCTGTAAAAACCAGCTAAGGGATCCGTGGGTTTCAGTATATTGCAATATAGGCGATGGGCTGACAACCTGTCACTACAGCAATATACCTACAAATTTATCTTAAATAACCCTCACAACTTTGTCAAACGTGGCGAAACGACCTTTCTTTAGGTCGTATACGCTCTGCCTACCCCATTAGGGATAAAGGCGTGATTATATGTATGTAAATTTCTTTCCAAGCGTTTTGTGAAATACGATTAAGGGAGCAGGGTTTCCTGTGAATGTATCATCTTTTACTGAATTCGCAAATCCGTCTGCCAGGTTTACCAGCCATTCCCATCTCCCTTGTCTTATCCCATATCTCACGGGGTCGGCTACGTAATATGGGTGATAGAACGAGGGTACTGGTTTTTACACAGAGCGATTGCCATCTGACCTCCGCAACCCAGAAGGGAAACCACACCAAATCCTAGATTAGGTCAGAGATTTTAATCCGCCAATGCTTAGCACTAGCCTCTGACATAGCTTAATGACGAATATTTACGGTATTAAACGATATTAACCGGGACCAATGGCTTAACGTGCCTTCCGAAGCACGGAAAAAGCGCCGAATAAACGTACATATGAAATTCGAAAACCGAAAAACACATTCGTACATGGTGGGATTCGAACCACGACCTCCTGCTCAAAAGGCAGCGGCCCTATCCACTACATCATCGGTCTCTTACCAGTCATTCCCTACGTTTTGTAATTATATCTTCTTTTATTGTTTCATCCTAGACTGGGAGAAAGCGAGAGAAAAAGATAAAATGTGCCAGCTGCATTTCTTCCCGGGCATGCTGTAAAACCAGCTAAGGGATCCGAGGGTTTCCGTATATTTCAATTTAGGCGATGTGCTGACAACCTGTCACTACAGCAATATACCTACTAATCTATCTTAAATCACTCTCAATGCTTTCTCAGACGTGGCGGAACGACCTTTGTTTAGGTCGTTTACACTCTGCCTACCCCATCAGGGATAAACGCGTGATTGTATGTATGTATGTCTATTGTTTCAAATATAGCGCGAGCTACTAGGCTGCGAGGAGGGCGTGAATGTCCTGGTGATCAACGACGAGGTCTGTCTGGAGTACAGCTTCGAGGAGCAGTGCCCGCTGATCTCCGTGCACCCGTTCTTCACCAAAGTCATGAAGGCTCATCAGGTAAGGAGAATAGAGAACGTGCATATAACATATTTTCAGTTCCTGAACCTATTGTCTAAAAACATCCTAAATTATGAAAAGAACAGTGAAAACAGAAATAAAATTCATTAATAAATCACCGAGATATACCATTATAAAGATAGACTATCTATCTCTCTCTTCGAAACGACAATTTATATGGAATTAGTATGGCGCTCCTGTCTTATGACGTCACATGACAGTTCGGACCTCTCTTTTTAACTACCCACTGTAAGGCATTATAACTCTTAAACTAATGAATATTTTACGAAAATTCCTTCACATCCGTTCATCTATGGTGGCAATAATTCTTACTTATAGTTTTAAAAAAATCATGAGTATTCCCTATTGTGATAATGGGTTTCTATAATGAATATTTGTTTATTCTTCTTCCATACTGGACTGGGAGAGAAAGAAAAACATAGAATGTTCCAGTTGCCCTTCCTCCCGGGCATGCTGTAAAAGACAGCAAAAGGGATTCGAGGGTTACAGTGTATTTTAATTTAGGCGATGGGCTGACAACCTGTCACTACAGCAATACACATTACAATCTAAAATTGCCCTCAATTTATGTCAGACGTGGCGAAAGCGCCTTTTAGGAGGCGTTTTACGCTCTGCCTACCCCGTAAGGGATAAAGGCGTGATTTTATGTATGTATGTATGTATATTTGTTTATCTGCCTCTTGCCCCTTACCACGTACCTTTGCCCTTGCCTTTGCCGCTTGCAGCTTGCCCCTTGACACTGATTTTTAACATATCATACCCCCAATGTATCAGCTAGGTTCTGTTCTATACCAGGTGTAAGGGACAAGCGTCCCGCAAACTGAGAGTTGCTCGGTTTCAGGAAAGGAAATAAAAAATTGATCAGACAATTTGTATGGCTTCTGATAATTGTTAATTTTCGTTGACTGAGCAACCCCTATCAGTTTGCGGGACGCTGTCCCTTACACCCCGTAAAATCGCACTACGACTTCTTGCAGACTTCCCTTTCCAAGGTCTGTAAAACTGTTGGTTGTTGCAGTACGAAGGCGTGAAGTTCATGTGGGACGCGTGCTTCGAGACCCTGGAGAAGGTAGAGTCGGGGCACCCCGGCGGCGGCTGCATCCTCGCGCACTGCATGGGGCTCGGCAAGACGCTGCAGGTGCTCGCGCTGCTGCACACGGTGAGGGCTCATACAGACCAACGGAGACAGGCGACGATAGGTGGCGACATCATGCATCCTCGCGCACTGCATGGGGCTCGGCAAGACGCTGCAGGTGCTGGCGCTGCTGCACACGGTGAGGGCTCATACAGACCAACGGAGACAGGCGACGATAGGTGGCGACATCATGCATCCTCGCGCACTGCATGGGGCTCGGCAAGACGCTGCAGGTGCTGGCGCTGCTGCACACGGTGAGGGCTCATACAGACCAACGGAGACAGGCGACGATAGGTGGCGACATCATGCATCCTCGCGCACTGCATGGGGCTCGGCAAGACGCTGCAGGTGCTGGCGCTGCTGCACACGGTGAGGGCTCATACAGACCAACGGAGACAGGCGACGATAGGTGGCGACATCATGCATCCTCGCGCACTGCATGGGGCTCGGCAAGACGCTGCAGGTGCTGGCGCTGCTGCACACGGTGAGGGCTCATACAGACCAACGGAGACAGGCGACGATAGGTGGCGACATCATGCATCCTCGCGCACTGCATGGGGCTCGGCAAGACGCTGCAGGTGCTGGCGCTGCTGCACACGGTGAGGGCTCATACAGACCAACGGAGACAGGCGACGATAGGTGGCGACATCATGCATCCTCGCGCACTGCATGGGGCTCGGCAAGACGCTGCAGGTGCTCGCGCTGCTGCACACGGTGAGGGCTCATACAGACCACCGGAGACAGGCGACGATAGGTGGCGACATCATGCATCCTCGCGCACTGCATGGGGCTCGGCAAGACGCTGCAGGTGCTGGCGCTGCTGCACACGGTGAGGGCTCATACAGACCACCGGAGACAGGCGACGATAGGTGGCGACATCATGCATCCTCGCGCACTGCATGGGGCTCGGCAAGACGCTGCAGGTGCTGGCGCTGCTGCACACGGTGAGGGCTCATACAGACCAACGGAGACAGGCGACGATAGATGGCGACATCATGCATCCTCGCGCACTGCATGGGGCTCGGCAAGACGCTGCAGGTGCTGGCGCTGCTGCACACGGTGAGGGCTCATACAGACCAACGGAGACAGGCGACGATAGGTGGCGACATCATGCATCCTCGCGCACTGCATGGGGCTCGGCAAGACGCTGCAGGTGCTGGCGCTGCTGCACACGGTGAGGGCTCATACAGACCAACGGAGACAGGCGACGATAGGTGGCGACATCATGCATCCTCGCGCACTGCATGGGGCTCGGCAAGACGCTGCAGGTGCTCGCGCTGCTGCACACGGTGAGGGCTCATACAGACCACCGGAGACAGGCGACGATAGGTGGCGACATCATGCATCCTCGCGCACTGCATGGGGCTCGGCAAGACGCTGCAGGTGCTGGCGCTGCTGCACACGGTGAGGGCTCATACAGACCACCGGAGACAGGCGACGATAGGTGGCGACATCATGCATCCTCGCGCACTGCATGGGGCTCGGCAAGACGCTGCAGGTGCTGGCGCTGCTGCACACGGTGAGGGCTCAGTACAAACCAACGGAGACAGGCGACGATAGGTGGCGACAGGCGACGATAGGTGGCGACAGGCGACGATAGGTGGCGACAGGTGGCGACAGGCGACGATAGGTGGCGATAGGTGGCGACAGGCGACGATAGATGGCGACAGGCGACGATAGGTGGCGACAGGCGACGATAGGTGGCGACAGGTGACGATAGGTGGCGACATCATGCATTATCGCGCACTGCATGGGGCTCGGCAAGACAGCTGGCGACAGGCGATTATAGATGGCGACGGATGAAGACAGGTGGTGACGGGCGACGATAAGTGGCGACAGGCGACGACAGATGTTGACATGCGACGATAGGTGACGACAGCTGGCGACAGGCGACTATAGTTTGTGACACGAGACAATGTGTAGCGACAAGCGACGTTATGTTTATATTTCCTTACTAAAGATCTTCGATTTGACATAGTTCCTGGTATCCAATTGAACATTTATTTTCAGTCTAACTAGCCTTCTGAATGATGGAGTCAACCTCAACTAAACATATTGTACTACACCAGGTGCTGACGCATCCTCGCGTGGGCATGCAGCGGGTGCTGGTGTGCTGCCCGCTGTCCACCGTGCTCAACTGGGTCGACGAGATACACAAGTGGATCGGGCCCGTCACCGATCAGATCAAGGTAAACACATTATATGATTATCTCCCTAGCCTGTTCCAGCTAGGTAGCTGTTAAATACAGAAACAGGCTAGTATAGGTATACTATTAACAAATCAGATTTAGAATAAAGATAAACAAAGCTTCATGTCCTAGCGTTATGTACTAATAGTTTGTAATGAGCTGTTGATTACATGAATAAAATAAAATAAATGTCTTTTAATTAAAAAACAGATTACAAAAAATAATGATACGTGTTGGCAAATTAGTTAAATGACTAAAACTACTATTTTATTATGTGGTCATATCTAATAGCTGAAACTTATTTTAGAAACAATATCTTCTATTAAAAGACATTAAACTTTGTTAACCTTTATTCTAAATCTGATTTAAAAATAGTATGTACCTAATCTAGGGGATTGAACAAAGATACTGGATTTTGACCACAGATTCTATAAAGAGTTTAAAAAAATTATCAAATTTCGGGGTGTGAATCTACCCATAAAACTGAACAATTTCCCTAAGGAACATAGTTGAAATGTGAAAAGTTTTTTTTCGTAAGCTGACCAAGTAAATCATTATAAATCTACTGGGTGTTATAGCGAGTATATCTAACTTTCTATTCAACATTCTATACAGTTTCAATAAACATGATTTTGCATGCATTTTTCAAGCCTCGAAAACTGAGAAGGAAACTACAGGTTTGTTGCATCATTTACTAATAATTTGCTAGTTTTCAATAAAAATACATAAATAAATTTTGATTTTGATTACGTGGTTTTCAAAATGATATTGAACCTCTATCAGTCTCGCCTTGAAATACTCAAGGTTTTATTTATTTTTTATTATTTCCTTCTTCAATCATATGGAGCCACAAACATACCCACTTCCAAATTATCATTTTCTATCAGGTCTTCGAGCTATCCAAACTGAAGAAGACCTACGAGCGAGCCTACCAACTCGAAGACTGGTACAGCGGCGGAGGAATCTTCATTATCGGCTACGAACTCTTCCGAAGCCTAACCACCCTGGACCCAGAATTTGACGACATTCGGCCCACCATTGTCAACAAAATCAGAACAGCTTTACTCGACCCAGGACCAGATATCATTATCTGCGATGAAGGGCATCTGCTAAAGAATGACTGTTCCGTGTTAGCCGTGGCTATGAGCCGCGTGGTGACCAAAAGGAGAATAGTGCTGACTGGAACCCCCATGCAGAATAATTTGAGAGAGTATTACTGTATGGTCAACTTTGTCAAGCCCAATCTGCTGGGAACTTATTCGGAGTATTCTAATAGGTAAGTTTTATGTTTGTTTTGTGCATGATTTAAACTATCATACAGCCTCATATAAGGTGAAAGGCACGATGTCCCGAAAACTGAAAGTGGATCATCTAATCAGTCATAAAAACTTCTTTTCTGGTAATATAAAATTGGCTTTCCCATTCAAATTGTTTGAATAAAGTGCTCATTTTGTACGGGAAAGTGTCATTAATATTTTCCAAAAGAATTTTTTTGTGAATGTTGTACAGTTTCGCTCAAAGTTTCGCTGTCTGAGTTTTATGTGTTCTTGGTTTAAAGTCTTCCATGCTGGACTGGGAGCGGGAGAAAAATTCTTCCATGCTGGACTGGGAGCGAGAGAAAAACATAGAATATGCCAGCTGCATTTCTTCCCGGGCATGCTGTAAAAACCAGCTAAGGGATTCGAGGGTTTCAGTATATTGTAATTTAGGCGATAGGCTGACAACTTGTCACTACAGCAATATACCGGCAAATCTATCTTAAATAATCCTCAAAACTTTGTCAGACGTGGCGGAACGGCCTTTGTTTAGGTCGTTTACGCTCTGCCTACCCTATGAGGGATAAAGGCGTGATTATATGTATGTATGTATGGTTTAAAGTCAGATAATTTTCTAGTTTAAATCTACACCTTATAATCTTCAACAGATTCGAAAACCCAATAATGAACGGCCAACACAGAGACTCTCAAGAAGAAGACATTAAACTGATGAAACAGAGAACACACATCCTACACAAAGTATTAGAGGGCTGCCTTCAACGCCAAGAAGCCTCCGTGCTCTACCCTTACCTACCAAAGAAACATGAATACACAGTGTTCATATCATTGACTAAAACCCAGTGGGATTTATACAAGCATTATGTGAATAATTGTTCCTCGAAGAACAATAAGCAGAGTGTGCTGAAGGACTTTCATATCCTGCAGAAGATCTGGTCGCATCCGCAAGTGCTACACAACTTCCAGACCAAGAGGAGAGACGAGACTGAGGCTCAGGCAATCAAACGTAAGGAGATATTTAGCTCGTATATCCGTACTGGCCCTATTCTAAGGTCTTCTTCTTAGCAAGTGGATTCTCGAGTCGAACAACTCGATGAACCCTGGTGTCTGTAGTAGCACAGCTACTAGGCCTCTGACATGGTTTTGAATAACGAGAGAGCAGCGACCGGGACCGACGGCTTAACGTGCCTTTAGAAGCACGGAATGTTTTTTCTTTTCTGACAATCAGGTGATTCAGCCTGCGATGTCCTAACCAAACTTATTAAAACCTCACAAAGTGATAAATTGACTAATATCAACTTTGTCCCCCCTCCACTGGGAATCGAACCCAGGACCTCCGAATCGTCAGCCCATGGCTCTGACTATTAGACCACGGAGGCCCTATTCTAAGGTAGGCTCGTGCCTCGTGCCCGAGCATATATCGTAAAGTAGGTTTATGCAGAGCGTCATCGACTTGCTTCCTTCCTTGCTTTACTTCCATGCTGGACTGAGAGCGAAAGGAAAACATAGAATGTACTAGCTGCATTTCCTCCCGAGCATGCTGTAAAAACCAGCTAAGGGATCCGAGAGTTTCAGTATACTGCAATTTAAGCGATGGGGTGACAATCTGTCAATACAGCAATATACCTAAAAATCCATCTTAAATAACCCTCAAAACTTTGTTGGACGTGGCGGAATGACTTTTGTTTTGTCATTTACGCTCTGCCTACCCCATTAGGGATAAAGGCGTGATTATATGTATGTATGTTGTTTACACAACTTTGAAGTGACACAATGCGTTTGTGCTAAAATGCAGTACACCGCAACCCGAGTGTCCCTTTTCTAAACCATCTTTTCTCCATCCATACAGCCGAGAAACTAGAGGACGACTTAGC
Organism: Scrobipalpa costella; assembly: GCA_949820665.1. Lineage (NCBI taxonomy): Eukaryota > Metazoa > Arthropoda > Insecta > Lepidoptera > Gelechiidae > Scrobipalpa > Scrobipalpa costella. The sequence continues at coordinate 13,840,476 of OX463312.1, forward strand.
CCACGAAGATTTGACTTCCGAAGTGCTGAAAGGCGAGGACGAGAAGCCTTCAGACGTGTGGTGGCTGCAGTACCTGGACGGAGGCAGCATGCTGGACTCTCTAGAGTGCTCCAACAAGTTCGTGGTGGTGTTCAAGATCCTCAACGAGTGCATCGCGCTGGGGGACAAAGTGTGAGTGCTACAGATCTAACAGATTTTCAGGTGATGCTACTAGGCGGTTTCAAAACTCTCATACAGGGTTCATCGGTTCGTTATTCGACTCGAAAACCCATTCGAAGAAGAACCGGTTTTCTATAAATTACTAACTAATCCTGGGTTAGACAGATTTTCTATAAATTAGATTACTAACTAATCCTAAAGGGTTTGATAGATTGTCTTTAAATTACTAACTAATCCTATTGGGTTAGACAGATTTTCTATAAACTAGATTACTAACTAATCTTAAAGGGTTTGACAGATTGTCTTTAAATTACTAACTAATCCTAATGGGTTAGACAGATTTTCTATAAATTAGGTTACTAACTAATCCTAAAGGGTTTGACAGATTGTCTTTAAATTACTAACTAATCCTAATAGGTTAGACAGATTTTCTATAAATTAGATTACTAACTAATCCTAAAGGGTTTGACAGATTGTCTTTAAATTACTAACTAATCCTAATAGGTTAGACAGATTTTCTATAAATTAGATTACTAACTAATCCTAAAGGGTTTGACAGATTGTCTTTAAATTACTAACTAATCCTAATGGGTTAGACAGATTTTCTATAAATTAGATTACTAACTAATCCTAAAGGGTTTGACAGATTGTCTATAAATTACTAACTAATCGTAATGGGTTTTTGACAGATTTTCTACAAATTGATAACTAATCCTAATGGGTTTGACAAAATTTCTATAAATTGCTAACTAATCGTAATGTGTTAGACAGGTTTTCTATAAAGTACTTACTAATACAACAACAATATACCTACAAATCTATCTTAAACAACCCTCAAAACTTTGTCAGACGTGGCGGAACGACCTTTGTATAGGTTGTTTCCGCTCTGCCTACCTCATTAGGGATAAAGGCGTGATTATATGTATGTGTATGTATGTATTTTTTCAATTGAATATTTTACTGTAATAGTAACATGCCCACTCTTGGACCAGGCTAAGGCCATGGCAGGTTGGTGAGTAATTCATAGAAAATGAAAGAAACAAAATAATAAATTCGTTTCTGGCAGGACTCGAACCTGCGTCTCTGGAATGCCAGTGCATTACTTAACAAAAGCCATTACTCTTTAAAATAGCATTGTGAGTGCTATAATCCTCAAAAGATAATCTTTCAAACCCCATATTAGCATTAGTTAGTACATACATACATACATACATACATATAGTCACGCCTTTATCCCTAATGAGGTAGGCAGAGCGGAAACGACCTAAACAAAGGTCGTTCCGCCACGTCTGACAAAGTTTTGAGGATTGTTTAAGATAGATTTGAAGGTATATTGCTGTAGTGACAGGTTGTCAGCCCATCGCCTAAATTACAAGATACTGGAACCCTCGGATCCCTTAGCTGGATCTTACAGCATGCCCGGGAGGAAATGCAGCTGGCACATTCTATGTTTTTCTTTTGCTCCCAGACCAGCATAGAAGTAATTGAAAAAAAAAATTGAAAAAAAAAATATATTTAATTCTACCATGCTGGACTGGGAGAGATAGAAAAACATAGAATGTTCCAGCTGCCCTTCCTCCCGGGCATGCTGTTGAAGTCAGCAAAAGGGACTCGAGAGTTACAGTGTATTGTAATTTAGGCGATTTGCTGACAACCTGTCACTAAAGCAATACATATTACAATCTAAAATTGCCCTCATTTTTTGTCAGACGTGGCGAAAGCGCCTTTTACGAGGCGTTAAACGCTCTGCCTACCCCGTAAGGGATAAAGGCGTGATTTATGTATGTATTCAATTGACAATTTATTCCCCAGGCTAATATTCTCCACATCCCTGTTCACGATGGACGCTCTGGAATATTTCCTGAAGAAGATCAACAAGTGGAGCCTTGGCCAGGAGTATTATAGACTTGACGGGTCGGTGCCGGCTGAGGTGCGCCAGAAGTGGTGTCGCGAGTTCAACGCGGAGCATAACCTCAATACCAAGTGAGTGCAGGTCTTGGCCAGATTTTTGCTTAGATTAGGTTTTTCCTAGAGGTTTTTTTTAGAGTTTTTCTTTCTGGACTGGGAGCGAGAAAAAAACATAGAATGTGCCAGCTGCATTTCCTCCCAGGCATGCTGTGAAAACGAGCTAAGGGATTCGAGGGTTTTAGTATATTGTAATTTAGGCGATGGGCTGACCACCTGTCACTAAGCAATATACCTACAGATCTATCTTAAATAACCCTCAAACTTTTTCAGACGTGGCGGAACGACCATTGTTTAGGTCGATTACGCTCTACCTACTCCATTAGGGATAAAGGCGTGATTATATGTATGTATGTAAATTTTTCCTGGGTTCGATTGGGGACACAAAAGTTGATATTTGTTAATTTATTAATAACTAGCTGTCAGTCAGCGGTGGCTTAGTTTTCTTGTGGGAAAGATGTACTTTCCCGCGGTAAAAAGTAGCCCATGTTGCTCAGGGTGAAAGTAGCTTTCCAATGGTTTTTGATATTGGTCCAGTAGTTTTTGAGTTTATTCGTTACAAACATACATATAAAAATTAAATAAAAAAACATACATATACACACACAAAAAAATACAAATCTTTCCTTTCTTTATAATACTAGTAATCTATACTAATATTATAAAGAGAAAAGATTTGTATATTTATAATAAAACAATGCAGACTGAAATACCTGACTGTCTGTTAGAAAAAGCATTCTGTGTTTCGTAGGGCATGTTAATCCGTCGGTCCCGGTCGCTGTCTGTGATAATGGTTTAAAAACTCTGATATCAGGGTTCATCGGGTCGATTGACTTGAAATCTACACGAAAAGAAGAAGCCGTTCCGAAATATGCGGCAATAAATCGTGAGCTTAGAGTGTAAACCTGCTAAATATATACATTATGGCAGTGTTGTAGCAGAATTACACTTTATTTATTTCTTTATTATTTACCACAGAACTTTAACTGCCTCTGTGGTCTAGTGGCTAGTGCCATAGACTCCTGATCCGGAGGTCCTGGGTTCGATTCACAGGGGTGAACACACAAAGTTGATATTTGAGAATTTATCACTTTGTGTATTTTTCCCCTGTTTGGTTAAGACATTGCAGGCTGAATCACCTGATTGTTCGAAAAAGAAAAAGATTTCGTGCTTCGGAGGGCACGTTAAGCCGTCGGTCCCGGTCGCTGTCTTTGATAGTGGTCGTTACTCAAACCATGTCAGAGGCCTGATAGTTGTGCTACTAGGCGGTTTAAAAACTCTGACACCAGGGTTCATCGGGTCGATAGACTCGATACCCAATCGACAGAAGAAGACCACAGAAAGAATGTATAATGATACACACTATACAATACGATAAAAAAGATCTAGATATATTTCACGATTCCTTGTCAGTATATAAGGAAAAAATAAAGAAGTACTTCTTGAGTGTTTGTTAAATAGGTACAATAGCAATTAATAGTCTTTTTTTTAGTTTTTTTTTTTGTTTGTTTAGATGTTTAAGTTAGAATAGTTTTAAGTTCCTATAGTATTATTTCTCATTCCCTAAAATTGCTACTTATAGTATCTCAAGCATGTTGTGTTAGCCTATAAGTGTGGTTCATATTTGCAAAAAAAAATTACACGAATATTTTTATACATGTTGATATGTACTGTGTTGGCTGGCCTAATAAATAAATAAATATACATCTAAAGCATGAATAAAGAGACGCCTATAAACATCACTAGTGTTCAGTAGCAGCCCCAAGGGACCAAAGTCTAAACAGAATATACACTCTACATTCATACATATAATCACGCCGTTATCCCTAATGGGGTAGGCAGAGCGTAAACGACCTAACAAAGGTCGTTCCGCCACGTCTGACAAATTCTGAGTGTTAATTAAGATATATTTGTAGGTATATTGCTGTAGTGACAGGTTGTCAGCCCATCGCTTAAATTACAATACAGTAAAACCCTCGGATCCCTTAGCTGGTTTTTACAGCATGCCCGGGAGGAGATGCAGCTGGCACATTCTATGTTTTTCTCTTGCTCCCAGGCCAGTATGGAAGTACACTCTAAACGAAATATAATCGCGGTAATAATCCCGTTCTAAATAACAATTTAATGAATTGTTGTCAGACTGTTCCTGATTTCAACGCGAGCAGGCTCGCTGGGGCTGAACATGGTGGCCGCCAACCGCGTCATCATCCTCGACACCTCCTGGAACCCCGCGCACGACATACAGAGCATTTTCCGCGTGTATCGGTTCGGGCAGAAGAAGGACTGCTACATATACAGACTGGTAGCGCTGGTGAGTACAGATCCTGAAATAATTGTCTGACTATCAATCACTACATAGTATTAAACAAAGTCGCTTTCTCTGTCCCTATCTATATCGCTATGTATGCTTAGATCTTTAAAACTACGCAACGTTTTTTAACGCGGTTTATTTTATTTCCATGCTGGCCTGGGAGCTAGAGAAAAACATAGATTGTGCCAGCTGCTTTTCCTCCCAAGCATGCTGTAAAAACCAGCTAATGGATCCGAGGGTTTTATTATATTGTAATTTAGGCGATGAACTGACAACCTGTCACTACAGCAGTATACCTACAAATCTATCTTAAATAACCCTCAAAACTTTGTCAGACGTGTCGGAACGACCTTTGTTTAGGTCGTTTACGCTCTGCCTATCCCATTGGGGATAAAGGCATGATTATGTGTATGTATGTTTCTTTTAATGGATAGATTGATTCAAGAGGAAGGTTTATATATATAATACATGCATAATATAGGAGAAACACTGATGATTTCGAACCGGGGCGGGTCGCTAGTATTCTAATAATTAAAATACCAAGCGGTAAGTGCCTAGTGTCAGTGCCAAGTGCCAAGACTCCAGAGTAGCTATTACACCAAGTGCCCCCAGTGTCCTAATGACCATTGCCCCAAGGACCCTTAGTGCTTCATGGACCCCAGTGCCCCCGCCCCAGAGCCCTTGCTGCGACTGGCTAGCCTCAAGGGCCCCAAATAAGTCCATTGCCCCAACTGCTCCCAGTACCTTAAGAGCCCCCAGTGTTCCAAGTGCCCCCAGTGTCGTAATGACCATTAACTTTGGACCCTTAGTGCTTCATGGGCCCCAGTGCCCCCGCCCCAGAGCCCTTGCTGCGACTGGCTAGCCTCAAGGGCCCCAAATAAATCCATTGCCCCAACTGCTCCCAGTGCCTTAAGAGCCCCCAGTGTTCCAAGTGCCCCCAGTGTCCTAATGACCACTGACCACCCTTAGTGCTTCATGGGCCCCAGTGCCCCCGCCGAGAGCCCTTGCTGCGACTGGCTAGCCTCAAGAGCCCCAAATAAGTCCATTGCCCCATCAGCTCCCAGTGCCTTAAGAGCGCCCAGTGTTCCAAGTGCCCCCAGTGTCGTAATGACCATTAACTTTTAACCCTTAGTGCTCCATGGGCCCCAGTGCCTCCGCCGAGAGCCCTTGCTGCGACTGGCTAGCCTCAAGAGCCCCAAATAAGTCCATTGCCCCATCAGCTCCCAGTGCCTTAAGAGCCCCCAGTGTTCCAAGTGCCCCCAGTGTCCTAATGACCACTGACCACCCTTAGTGCTTCATGGGCCCCAGTGCCCTCGCCACAGCCCTTGCTGCGACTGGCTAGCCTCAAGAGCCCCAAATAAGTCCATTGCCCCAACAGCTCCCAGTGCCTTAAGAGCCCCCAGTGTTCCAAGTGCCCCCAGTGTCCTAATGATCATTGACTTAGGACCCTTAGTGCTTCATGGGCCCCTGTGCCCCCGCCGAGAGCCCTTGCTGCGACTGGCTAGCCTCAAGAGCCCCAAATAAGTCCATTGCCCCAACTGCTCCCAGTGCCTTAAGAGCCCCCAGTGTCCCAAGTGCCCCCAGTGTCCTAATGACCACTGACCACCCTTAGTGCTTCATGGGCCATTAACTTTGTACACTTAGTGCTTCATGGGCCCCAGTGCCCCCGCCGAGAGCCCTTGCTGCGACTGGCTAGCCTCAAGAGCCCCAAATAAGTCCATTGCCCCATCAGCTCCCAGTACCTTAAGAGCCCCCTGTGTTCCACGTGCCCCAATGCCCCAAAGGCTCCGAAGGACCTCTAGTGCCCCAAGTGAAACGAAAGATGTATATAAAGATCGTAGCACGTGGAAGGATGTGGTCTTCGTATATCCTCTCATATGAATAGCACATCGTATTTAACAGTTTTGCCAACCTTTTAAGATCTTGTTATTTTATGTGTATATTAATGTTATTTATCTAATAGTACATTATTGCAAAGGCAGCGAAATAGGCAATTGCAGGTCGAGTATAAGTTTGAAGGCCGAGCCGCAGGCGAGGACTTCAATGATACGAGACAGGCAATTGCCATTTCGGCCGAGGCATATATAGTGCTTTTCTTAAAAAAATGCAAGGAAATAAAAAAGGGCCTTTTACATAATAAATTTATGTGTCTACAACGAACTCCGCTTTACCGCCAATTTATTTTTTTATTTTACAGTTTGGTCCGAAAGGTAAACGTATCTGTGGCTATACAGCCACGAGAACGCAATGTGTACGATAAATGAAAGAGTTCTAAATTCAAACAGCACGCCGTTTCATACAACATTGCAGGCGCCCTCTTCGTTCGAAATTCAAAAAACGCGCCGGGAAGTGATTTTGATTTTTCTGTCTACGTAAATATGATACTTCGCGTGTTCTTTATTCAAAAATAAAGACAATATTTTCGCGCATGTTTAAGAAAAATATATTTTTTACCTACAGGGTACGATGGAGCAGAAAATGTACGAGCGTTCTGTGACCAAGCAAGCCGTGGCGTGCCGAGTGGTGGACGAGCAACAGATCGACCGGCATTACAACATGGCGGAGCTCACCGAGCTGTACAAGTGAGTGCGGAGTCCTGCTCCACGGGGAAGTGAGGGACGAGAGGGGGAAATGAGGGATGAGAGGAAAAAGGGGGACTAGAGGGTATTTCGGGAAAGTAGGGACGGGAGAGATAGAAAAACATAGCATGTTCCAGCTGCCCTACCTCCCGGGCATGCTATAGAAATCAGCAAAAGAGATTCGAGGGTTACAGTGTATTATAATTTAGGCGATGGGCTGACAATCTGTCACTGTAGCAATACACTTTCCATCTAAAATTGCCCTCAATTTTTGTCAGACGTGGCGAAAGCGCTTTTTACGAGGCGTTAAACGCTCTGCCTACCCCGTAAGGGATAAAGGCGTGATTATATGTATGTATGTATGTATAAATATCCCTAATGGGGTTGGCAGAGCGGAAACGACCTAAACAATATACAGAAACCCTCAGATCCCTTAGCTGGTTTTTACAGCATGCCCGGGAGGAAATGCAGCTGGCACTTTCTATATTTTTCCCTCGCTCCCAGTCCAGCATGGAAGTATGTATGTAAAAAACTTTACAACAACGTTGCCCTCGTTGCAGATACGACGAGATGGGCCTGTCGGTGGCGGGCGGCGTGGCGGTGGGCGTGACGGACGTGGCGCTGCTGCGCGTGGCGCGCCACCCGGCGCTGCACGCCGTGCACGAGCACGACTCGCTGCTGCGCGGCTCCAGCGAGCAGCAGCTGCCCGAGCACGAGCGCGCCGCCGCCTGGATGCAGTTCCAGCAGGAGCACGCGCACAAGCGTACGTAACCACAGACTATATAGATACGCAACTGTAGCCGACAGATGCGATCGCCTAAACACAGCCTGGAGAAGTTCATAATTACTGGCCAAGTGGAGGGTACGCGAGCTCGTGGCAGAAAGCCCATGCGTTGGTCGGATGCAATAAAGAAAAAAAAAAAACATGGTCACACTCACAGCCCCCACTAGGATTCCCTGTATCGGGGTGCCATGAACATACACAGAAACTACCACAAATAACACCTAGACCCAGAAACAGACATTAAACTCATCATTCAAATGTCTGCCCCGGCCGAGAATCGAACCCGGGACCCTCTGCGTAGCAGGCAGATACACTGCCAACTAGGCTGCGCGGGTCGTCAAAAGAAAGCAACGAATACCTCCTTTCAAGACGCAACCCATTTTGCCAGCTGCCGCTGGAGTTGGAGGAACCTTGCTAATGGTCACGATTCTCAGTAATGAGGGACCGATAAGAAGAAGCCGACAGATGGCGTCGCAATAAGAAACATACATTCATACATACATACATATAATCACGCCTTTATCCCTAATGGGGTATGCAGAGCGCAAACGACCTAAACACAGGTCATTCCGCCACGTCTGACAAAGTTGTGAGGGTTATTTAAGATAGATTTGTAGGTATATTGCTGTAGTGACAGGTTGTCAGCCTATCGCCAAAATTGCTGAACAACAATGCCTGGGAGTGAGAGAAAAACATAGAATATGCCAGCTGCATTTCCTCCCGGGCATGCTGTAAAAACCAGCTAAGGGATCCGAGGGTTTCAGTATATTGTAATTTAGGCGATGGGCTGACAACCTGTCACTACAGCAATATACTTACAAATCTATCTTAAATAACCCTCAAAACTTTGTCAGACGTGGCGGAACGACCTTTGTTTGGGTCGTTTACGCTCTGCCTACCCCATTAGGGATAAAGGCGTGATTATATGTATGTATGTAAATCAAAAAATAAAAGAAATAAAATGCTTCCTTTAAAAAAAAACCGTGTACCTTTAAGTTTATTTAACCAAAGGATATGATAGTCGAAAGTCTTTTGCATTTTACGCGCAACATGGTAGGATGCAGTTATGGTTTTTTTCCTTCTGAGGGCAGAACTGTAGCCGACAGATGGCGCCACAACAATAAACATACATACATGTGATCACGCTTTTATCCCTAATGGGGTAGGCAGAGTGGGGTAAACAAAGGTCGTTCCGTTCCGCTACGTCTGAGAAAGTTTTGAGGGTGAATTAAAATAGATTTGTAGGTATAATGGCCGAAGTGCAACCGGACATGTTTGGAACTTGTATATCTGCAGATCGCTGAGAAAACTCCGAAATCGCGTTTTAAAACTCCTGTTTCTTGTTGTAGCGCCATCTGGCGGATACAGTTGCGTATGATTATAGCTATATTATTAGTCGGTACGCACGAACTTCCATGCTAGACTGGGAGCGAGAGAAAATAATAGAATGTGCCAGGGTATGCTGTTAAAACCAGCTAAGGATTCCGAGGGTTTCAGTATATTGAATTTTAGGCGATGGGCTGACGACCTGTCACTACATTATACGTACAAATCTATCTTAAATAACCCTCAAAACTTTGTCAAACGTGGCGGAACGACCTTCGTTTAGGTCGTTTACGCTCTGCCTACCCCATTAAGGTATATTGGCGTAAGTATACATATGTATGTAATCCTAACCTATCACCGCAAAATCAAACTACATTTACAAATCAATATTTAGAATAGAATAGAAAACATTTATTATTAATGACGTCACAAACACAACACAGTAAATACATTTTTAAACAAAAACAGAACAAACGAAAGTGAAATAAAATAATAATATAAAGAGTAACTATTATCTAATCTGTGATAGAGGTACCTAAAAATAAACTGTTAATGCTACCGGAATGTGCGTGTCGCGACGTCACAATAAAAGGACCCACTCAGCTTATGCCGCGATCTTGTGAGACCGCGACGCTGGTATTCTGTGAGCCCTTTATTTATTTATTTATTTTTTATTTGTTGTACAGAGATGCAGAACCAACTAGTGTCGAGCTTCAGTCTTCACTTGCCCGCACCAAACTCTGCGATAAACTTGCAAACATACGAACAACTCATCAACGACCCCGCGCTGCAGCTGCCGGGGAAGAGCGAACACAACCTCCTGGTGCCGTACCAACCGGTAAATTTGAATAACTGTTAATTTTATTACTTTTTTTACTTCCATGCTGGTCTGGGAGCGAGAGAAAAACATGTGCCAGCTACATTTCCTCTCGGGCATGCTGTAAAATCCAGCTAAGGGATCCGAGGGTTTCAGTATATTGTAATTTAGGCGATGGGCTGACAACCTGTCACTACAGCAATATACCTAGAATTCTATCTTAAATTACCCTCAAAACTTTGTCAGACGTGGCGGGACACCTTTGTTTAGGTCGTTTACGCTCTGCCTACCCCATTAGGGATACAGGCGTGAATATATGTATGTATGTATGTTAATTTTATTATCCGATCGACCGACCGAAGAGCCCGATGGAGTAGTGGATAGGGCCACTGCCTCCTGAGCGGGAGGTCGTGGTTCGAATCCCACCACGTACCAATGTGTTTTTCGGTTTTCGAATTTCATATGTACGTTTATTCGGCGCTTTTTCCGTGCTCAGGAGGCTCGTTAAGCCGTTGATCCCGGTTAATATCGTTTAATACTGTAGATATCTCTGATCTGACCTATCGTAGTGGGTCTGGTTTACCTTCTGGGTTGCGGAGGTCAGATGGCAGTCACTCTGTGTAAAAACCAGTACCCTCGTTCAATCACCTAGATTAGGTACCCGACTCCGAGAAATACGGGATAAGGCTAGGGAGATGAGGAGTTCATATTATCCCTAAGATTTTCTCTTTGAAATGCTCAGTCAACGAAACTACCCAACTCTCAAACAGATTTATTTAGGATTTGATAAAAATAATGGCTCTCACCATTGAAATAAGGTAGTCATTGGGCTCGATTCTACATACCACCGGCTAAAACTAAAATTAAAATCTATCTGTCACTTTCTACGTAATAAAATTAAAAAGGACAGGCGAATTATATGCTAGACTTTGACGCGCTTTTGCACGTTTCCCCAGTATTTCTGTCAATTTTATCCGCCATATCATGACGGTGGATTGAAATGACAGATAACGAATAAAACTACCGACTATAAATCAAAAACCAGAGAGAATAGAGCTGTCCTTTTCCAATGTTGTCCTTTTCCTTTTTTTAATGTTTTAGTCTGAACGTGACAAATGATTCTTTATTGATTATATTCTCACTTGGACTTTCGTTTTTATACAATAATATTGTATACAAATATATACGTATAAATCAAGATCAACTGTATTTTAATTTTAGTTTTAGCCGTTAAATCTAAAATTCAGTCCAATGTCTTTTAAATGACTGAAATAATTTCTTCGTGAAAGTTGTATAGTTTTGTTGACTAAGCAATCCCTGTCCTTTTTCGGGAAGCTGTCTGTATAAAATACATAAATCGAATTTTAAATTTGTTGTCTCAATTTTTATTTGTTTTTATTAGCAACCGCCGCCGCCCGAGCCAAAGAAAGGCAAAAGGGGCAGGAAGAAGGTCGTGGTCGATGTTCCTGTTCCCGTTAAAGACGTAACCCGCCAGGAGGATAAGGATGCCATTCAGGAAGATATGTCCAGAAAGATCATGAACATTCTGCTCCGTAACAACTTCCAGAACCAACAAGTAAGGATCCCTTTAAGCAGAGCGTTTTGATCATATGTGATATTATTGTACTCAGCGTACACATGGCACATCGCCTTTTGGAAAGAGAAAAGCGTTATATCTATCGTACATCATTATGTAACTTTTACGTTTGATCGTTTAAACTAGAAAATATTATCTAAATCGACTAAACGATGGCTGCCTTATAAACTTCTTAAAATGCTATCCATACCACGTTGAAACGTTACAAAGGCTGTTCTTTAATCCAAATGGCATTTTCATAAATTCGTAATGACCAAACTATGTAACCATTGAATGCAGTTTTGGGTGTAAAGTGTAAGTGTGAAGATATGGTCTTCAAAGTCGATAGAAGTGAATTGTCTTGTTCTAAAGTTGTGCGTATGTATGTTATGAATCACAGAATTTAATGGATCACACAGGAACCTCGCGCGATCGCCCAACTAGTCTCAACGGTGCGCAAGATAGTCGCTTATGGCTATGTACCTAAAGGCAGCTTCAACAACGAGGTGGCCATGCAAATCGCCGACGTTCTACTCATGAAGGACCCTAAACCTGCCGCACCCATCGCTGCCGTCACGCAGGAGCCTAGTCCGCTGGTGGAAGCTCCGAAACCAAGAAGAGGTCGACCGAGGAAAGGGAAAACTGCGGTGCAAGAGCCAGAACCTCCAGTTGAATCTCAGCCGTCGACTTCGAAGGCAGCTCCTAAGGTGAGTCTTAGGTTTAGTTTTTTAATTTGCGATGGGTAATGGCGGTAATTCTGGACGCCCTTTTCCTTAACTAACTCTTAGTTAGAGCGCTGTCACTTTCTTATATATGACATAAGAACAGGATAGCAAATAAACACATGACTTTGACATTACTTATTTGACACTTTAATTAAGAACTAAGCATAGAGCATGCTTCCTTATTTAACGTCAAATAAGCAGTCTTATGTCAGATTAGGAATGTCAATGTCATGTGTTTATTTGCTATCCTGTTCTTATGTCAAAGTCAAGAACGTGACTGCGCTAGCTAAGAATTAAAATTGGGATATGTCCCAAGAATCGACGCCAAACTCTTAATAGACGAGAAGCGATCGAGACATAGTCAACAATAGAATGCGATAAAGTTGCGAACTGACCTAGAAAACTAAAAGTCACTATTAATTATTATTATTTGCGTTTCCACAAATCGTTGGAATCAACGTGCTATTAGATTTTATTTATGTAACATTCTTACTGATATACTTTTTTAATTATCTTTGAAGGTATACACTCCGGGACGACGTCGTGCCGCTATTGATGCAGAGTATTCGTTCAAAGAGTCCGTCGCTGAAGGTATTGATGGGTTTTACTTTACATGCCTAGTATTCTATCCCTTACGGGTTATGCAGAGTGTCAATAACTTTCTAAAATGCTTCTTTGGCACGCCTAACAAATATTTACGAAAGAAATTGTAACTTACTTATTTTTCCATGCTGGCCTGGGAGCGAGAGAAAAACATAGAATGTGCCAGCTGCATTTCCTCCCGGGTATGCTGTAAAAACCAGCTAAGGGATCCGAGGGTTTCAGTATATTGTAATTTTGGCGATGGGCTGACAACCTGTCCCTACAGCAATATACTTACAAATCTATCTTAAATAACCCTCAAAACTTTGTCAGGGATAAAGGCGTGATTATATGTATGTATGTACTTTTGTTGGTAGTTTTTATTTTAATCAAATATTCTTTCTATTCGGTAGGCGACGAAGAAGACGAAGGAACTCGCGACCAAGGCGACGAAGACTGGCAGAACGACGACTCGGGAACTGAGGAGATCGTCCCTGAAGCCAAACCACAGAAGAAGACCACTGCTCCCGTGACCGTCAAGGCTGAACCCGTCAACGAGAGCGACAGCATCCTGCTCAGTGACGATGACGAACCGGGATACATAACGCCGATCAAACAAGCTACCACCAAAAAGACTAAAACAAAAGAATCTCAAGAGGAAGTCATACCTCTACACCCATCTCTACTAGACAATCAGAACTTCGTCAAGATAGTCGCGCACACTTATCTGAAAGGCAACCCTATGCTGGATGAGGACGCGGCGACGCTCGCTGCGCAGTACAGCACGCTCAAGGCCAAGAAGGAGATCGAGGCCACCGGGAAACTGCTCACCAGCGGACCCATCTATGACATCGCCTTCAAGGTAAAGAGGCGCATAGGCATGTTAGTAGTACCTACATACATACATACAATCACGCCTTTATCCCTAATGGGGTAGGCAGAGCGTAAACGACCCAAACAAAGGTCGGTCCGCCACGTCTGACAAAGTTTTGAGGGTTATTTAAGATAGATTTGTAAGTATATTGCTGAGGCAGAGCGTTAAACGCCTCGTAAAAGGCGCTTTCGCCGCGTCTGACAAAAATTGAGGGCAATTTTAGATTGTAATGTGTATTGCTAATGTGTAGTGACAGGTTGTCAGCCCATCGCCTAAATTACAATATACTGAAACCCTCGGATCCCTTAGCTGGTTTTTACAGCATGCCCGGGAGGAAATGCAGCTGGCACATTCTATGTTTTTCTCTCGCTCCCAGGCCAGCAAGGAAGAAATAATAGTAGTACCTGATGTTCGAAAAGAAACAAATTCATAAAATATGCCGAGCTGGCAGGAGCTTTGTTTTTAATCACTCGAATCGAATTGCGCATGCAAAACAGCAACATTCGCATGCAATTTCCATGCTATTTGGCGTCATGGCATGAGAATGTTAATCTTTCGTATGCGAAATACGATTTGAGTGATTTAAAAAATGGCCTTGAATCTGCAACTCGCTCTTCTAAACTTCTCAGTTTTACCAAACCTTTTGCTGCAATATCTAATCCTGCTTAACTATCATATCTCTTAACAGGTATTAGGAATCAGAATCCTAAAGAAAATACACAACGGCAATCCAAGCGTAAACAGCAAACTAAAGCCCAAGACATCAGAAACGTTGCAAGTGAAGGCTGAACCGACTGAAGAAGCTAAGAAACCAGAAACCAAGAAGCCAGAAAGCAAGAAGCCAGGAACTAAGAAGCCAGAAAGCAAGAAGGCAGGACTTCGTCTAAAGGCCAGAGGTATTGGCGAGCTGACGGGCACCAGAGCGTCGCCGTCGCCCGCGCCTGCGCCTGCGCCTGCGCCTGCTGGCCCTTCCGTTGTTCCTGTTGGATTGTGAGTACCCAACAAATTTTACCTACATAATAATAATAACAGTCCTCCCACCGATTTTCGGTGATGGCGGCCTATCTCCCGGAGATGGGCCAATTGCGCAGGACTTGTTTTTTTTAGTGCCCAAGTGTTTGCGCTACACACAGGTGCACTCTCTGTTCCCTCAATCTCTTATTCTGATGGGACAGACTGACTGACACGACCAGAGAGAAATCAGGCGTAGGACCGACTGTTTACATGCCTATCCGACAGCATGGATCATCTTACTTTTCGGACAATCAGGTGATGAGCCTGCAATGTCCTAACCAAACTAGAAACAACAACACAAAGTCATTGTCCCCCGCCGGGAATCGAACCCGGGACCTCCGAGTCGAGAGCCAATGGCTCAGACCGCTAGACCACGGAGGCAGTTTACCTACATACATAGGTAGGCAGAGCGTAAACGACCTAAACAAAGGTCGTTCCGCCACGTCTGACATAGCTTTGAGGGTTATTTAAGATAGATTTGTAGGTATATTGCTGTAGTGACAGGTTGTCAGCCCATCGCCTAAATTACAATATACTGAAAACCTCGGATCCCTTAGCTGGTTTTTACAGCATACCCGGGAGGAGATACAGCTGGCATATACTATGTTTTTCTCTCGCTCCCAGGCCAACAAGTTATACAAATGCGAAAAAAAATCTCATTCTCTCAACTGCCAGTGGGTTAGCTGGAAGAAATCTCTTTATAGAGATAAGTTCGCCCTTGCATACCTTTCTGTAAACTTAATTTCTTGTGTTTTATGCAAAAATATTTTGATTTTTGACTCAACTACTGGATCGAGATGAAATTTGTCATACATATAGATAATAAATAGGCTTTATCTCTTAGGTAAAATATTATTTGCATGTAGTCATTTCTACTTTTCTCGGCACTGAGCCGGTATTTATTATTATTATTATTATTTTAAACAGGCAGGCAGTTGTTATCAACTGATAAGGCCTGTATCCAGTTGACCACTTCATGATTTCGAAGTTTGTTTGTCAAATCTGTTCTTGAACTGGTTAACATTAACCGCAGAAACCACTTCTTCTGGCAGTTGGTTCCACTGTCTCACAACTCTGTTTGATAGAAAATGCATGTGCGGGTATATAGTCTTTTTCTGTCGAGTGAGTATCGAGTCTATGGACCCGATGAACCCTGGTGTCAGAGTTTTTAAACCGCCTAGTAGCACAACTATCAGGCCTCTGACATGGTTTTATGTAACGACCACTATCAAAGACAGCGACCGGGACCGACGGGTTAACGTGCCCTCCGAAGCACGAAATCTTTTTCTTTTCGGACAATCAGGTGATTCAGCCTGCAATGTCCTACCCAAACTGGGGAAAAATTCACAAAGTGATAAATTCTCAAATATCAACTTTGTGTTTTACCCCCTGGGAATCGAACCCAGGACCTCCGGATCGGGAGCCCATGGCACTAGCCACTAGACCACGGAGGCAGTTAAGGTATTTACCGCACTATATACATAGTGCGGTAAATAGTCCTCTGATTCCATTCTGATGTGGTTATTTTTTGTTTGTTCGTCCCTTAGCATCAATCGAACCGGCGACATAACGCCGAGCGTGTCGCCGGCCGCGCCCGCGCCTCAGTTCGCGCCGGAGCCAGAGGAGAGCATCCTGCCCGACGACGATGACGTCATCGCCAGCGACCACAAACCGCAACTCAAGAGCATCTTCAAGAAGGGCGCCAAGCCGCTGATACTCAACTCCATGATGAAAGTCGTCCCAAAGAACGAGCCGTGCGACGGCCCAAGACCCAAGATCCCTAAACTAGTCATTTCGGCCGGAAAACTGCTCCCGGCCAAAGGGTTCAAAGCTTTATCGCCTAAATTCGTCGGCATCCCCAAACCAGCCGCGACTCCCCCCGTGCCTCCCCCCGCGCCTACCCCCGCCGGGAACGACACCATCTGCCTGGACAGCGACGAGGAGACCATCACCAGCGAACCAACACCCAAACCTAAGAAACGAGTCGCGCTCAAATCCACAGCGAAGCAACACTCCCCCGCCCCCGCCCCTACCCCTGGTGCGCCCGCCCCCTCCCCCGCGCCCCTCGCGCCCCCCGCGCCCGTGCCCGTGTGCCTCACCGCCGCCAACGGGCAGTTCAACAACTACAACCAACAGACGCAGACGCAGCTGCAGGCCATGCTCAACGCTCAGCAAGCCCCCTTCACCAACCAGTATGCGTACGCGCAGGCGCCGCCGCCGCAGCCGCAGGTAACAACCTGATATTTCAGTGAAGCGCACATTATTTATTATTTTATTTGTACATACATACTATCACGCCTGTATCCCTAATGGGGTAGGCAGAGCGTAAATGACCCAGACAAAGGTCGTTTCGCCACGTCTGACAAATTTTGAGGGTTGTGGTAGATCTGTATTGTATATTGCTGTAGTGACAGGTTGTCAGCCCATCGCCTAAATTACAATATACTAAAACCCTCGGATCCCTTAGCTGGGTTTTACAGCATGCCCGGGAGGCGATGCAGCTGGAACATTCTATGTTTTTCTATCGCTCCCAGTCCAGCATGGAAGAAATATTTTATTTGTTTATTTATAAAATACAGGATACAACTTAAATGCTAAATATTGCCCCACAAAACTGTACATACAGTTTGACTGTGAGATCAGAATCTCGCTTAATTAAACATTACAGTGTATAAAACTTATGAAAAGTTCTTAATTAAGATTTAAGACAGAGAATTTAAGAAGTTTTTACCAAAAAGTTTTTTTAGAAAACCTACTCTCGGTCACCAAACCTATTTTGAGCAAAGGGAAGATCAAAAGTAGGAGAGGGGCCGTTAAGTTCAAGCTTCTCATGCTTCTTCTTCATTGTGATATATTTTTATTTATTTTGTGACATAAGATATAATTTTCTTTGTTTTAGACTCGCTTGTGACTTTCTAAAAGTGTTCTTAGGAGTCTATTTGGAAATAATTAATACGTATAATTATTATACTAGTATTATAGATTATTTATTTATTACTATATTTATGTAGATTGTAGGTATATGTATTATTATGTATATATATTGTTTTTTATTATAATATCAGGCTTTGAATTTTATTGAATATAAACTTACCTATATTATAATTGTACACGCGTTATCTGCCTCATTTATGCACTCCCACTACCGTAGGTCAGCTGGATAGATAAGCTGTACCTGTTGTGCTATTGTATTTATTTTTTATGTATGATCATACATACATACATACATACATAAATCACGCCTTTATCCCTTACGGGGTAGGCAGAGCGTTTAACGCCTCGTAAAAAGCGCTTTCGCCACGTCTGACAAAAATTAAGGGCAATTTTAGATTGTAATATGTATTGCTATAGTGACAGGTTGTCAGCCCATCGCCTAAATTACAATACACTGTAACCCTCGAGTCCCTTTTGCTGACTTCAACAGCTTGCCCGGGATGCAGCAGCTGTATGATCATGTGTGCAATAAACTGTTAAATAAATGATTTGACTTTGCAGGCTGGCGCCATCACGCTTGACAACACACAGCAGGCGAACCCGATGACATTCAGCAACGGGAAATATGTTGTGGTGCCCGCGTCCAATATCAACAGACTGCGATCCGGCGTCGCGTCCGCCAACGCGGGTCTAAGACCCCCCGTGTCTCAACCCTACGCTGTGCCTCAGTCTCAACCCTACGCTGTGCCTCAAACGTCGTATCAAAATATCATGCCTCAGACTTCGTATCAAAACGTGACGCCGCAAATGTCGTACCAAAACGTGACGCCTCAAATGTCGTATCAAAATGTTACGCCGCAAATGTCGTATCAAAACGTGACGCCGCAAATGTCTTATCAAAATGTTACGCCTCAGATGTCCTATCTGGTTCAACCTATGCCGAATGTGTCCCAGACGCCGTTGCTCCAGAACACGAACATCCCGTTGCTTCAACCGATGGCTCGGGCGCAATACCGCTCGGACGCACCCGCCCCGCCCCCCGCCCCCCTTGCCCCCCCCAGCGCGTCCGAGTCCATACTTCCGACAAGTAACAAAGCGACTCCAACTCCAAACAAGACGGTCTGCAAACCGGGCGATATACTTCGCATCACGAAGACTGGACAGATCGAAGTGCTGAACAGAGGCGGGGACGACGACATCTCGATAGTTAACGACCAACCGACACCAGGCCCACCACCAGCCCCAGAGCCTAGGAAGACCCGAGGACGTGCGGCCCGAGTCGCTCCTTCGCCAACCCCGCCGAAAATCCCAGAACCTCCAAAACCCGCGCCACCAGCGAAAACCCCACGAAAGACTAACAAACCATATGGACGCTCCCGAAAAGTATCCGTGTCGTCTTCTAGCGGGAGCGACAGTTCCCGCCCCTCCACTCCCGAAGCTTCCGCAGATCCCGAAGATCCACTCTCTATCTTCCAGAACGTTGTCCACATAAAAGCTCCCGAAGACGACAGCCCCAGAGTCTCCAAAACCAAACCGACTATTGTCGGCAACACCTCCATTACCTCGAGCAAGTCTTCCGGCCCGGTCAGGATCAGCAAGTCACAGAGCAAACCGCCCAGCAAACCGACGACGCCGGCTAAATCGACACAAGACGACATCATGAAACACATAAGCAAAACCGACACGATTCTCAAGAAACTCGACAAAACTTTAACATCTACGCTTAAGACACCGGCGACTAAGACTCAGGCGAAGTCGTCTTCTATAACTATGACCACAATCGACCTGGACGACTATGTGCCGTCTCCTAATTCCACCAAACCGACGGCTGGTCCATACAAAGCGACATCCGGAGCCAACACCTCGGTATTGAAACCTAGCTCGCAGAGTAAACCTGCGCCCGTCGTTAACAAAATAGTCGGCAAATCAAAGGATATCATTATCAGCGTCACCGGAAGGTCGTCGACGCTCACCACTGCCAACAGGTTTGTACTAATTATTCCACTGATTAGTATTGACTGGGACCGATTATTTCGTAGACATACATACATATAATCACGCCGTTATCCCGAATGGGGTAGGCAGAGCGTAAACGACCAAAGAAAAGGTCGTTCCGCCACGTCTGACAAGTTTTGAGGGCTATTTTAAACTGAAATCTGTATCGCTATAGTGAGAGGTTGTCAGCCCATCGCCTAAATTGCAATACACTGAAGCCCTCGAATCCCTTAGCTGATTTTTACAGCATGCCCGGGAGGAAATGCAGCTGGCGCATTCTATGTTTTTCTCTAGCTCCTAGAAACAATTTTTTCGTAGACACAATTTTTAAAATAAATCATCATCATAAATTAAGAGCGCTGCTCTTGTCCGTGGAGTATGAAGTAAACGCCAGTCATCTCTGTTGTTTTATTAAGGAGTATTAAAAGAAACAAGATATTTAATTGAATTTAATTATACATTTGATTGTTTTTTTTTTAAATACAGCAAATTTTTATCCTGTCAAAGTTACGTATAGTGGTTAGGATTATACTACACTCTATCAGTAAAATTAGGTGTGTAACTCGCTTTGAAAAGATTAAAATTAGCTGTATTTTTTTTCTTTCTGTCTCGTTCTTATCAAAATTTTAGACAGTGGCAGGATTGACCTTAAATAAGTTGTGTCTACGTCGGAATCGGCACAATTGTCTTTTGTTTTTTTTATTGATAATGACATTATTTTGCAGTGCTGCCAAGTCACGAGTGGCGACGGTGGGAAAGCTATCGCCCACGCCGTCTGCGAGCAAAAAGCGGCCCGCGGCCACCGAACCTACGCAACAGAAGAAACGCGCAGGTCAGTTCTATCACAAGACGAATTCACTAAACAGTTGGCGGACCTTCGGATCTCTCTCTTACACTCACAGTACGGCCTCCCTCCGTGGTCTAATGGTCAGAGCCAAGGGCTCACGATCCGGAGGTCCCTGGGCTTGATTCCCAATATTTGTTTATTTATCACTGAGAGAATTTTAGCTGTCATTTTCAACTCAGTTTTAGAATAAAGGTAAACAAAGTTTCATGTCTTGGTTAGGCTAGATTTATACCTAAAATCAATCCTAAAATCTAAGTTTTTTTTTCTTCCAGCTCCTATGTCATTGAAGGACTTCAACATCGACGATATTGACGACATCATAGAATTGGAATAATCGTATTATCGTCTCTTTCTGACATTCGTAGTTGTCTTTCGGTCGGAAAGGGACGCAATTTTAGATATCTTACTTGGAGTTTCTTGTTACCTCTTAGGTGTTTTCACAAAATTAATATGTATAATGGATTATGCATCGTGGATATATTAGTAAAATTATTACTATTATTATCTCGTTTGAAATTAGGGATAGGTAATACCTATTAGGTATATCAACTTAGCATTGTTCTAAATCAAGGTACCTAATAAAATAATACAATTTACGTGGATATTTCGTAAACGTAGTATTTTTTGACGTTATGATGATAGTCCACAATAGATACAAAATACCATTATGTGACTTGAAGTACATTCTTACTTTATGACGCTATTCTGTAATGTGATAAAACGTACATTTAAAAATACTTTTTAGTACGCGAGTTATTTAAATATACTTTTTAGTACGCGAATTTTTTATAACTTGATTTAAAATGGCAGGATATGGAACTATGGCAGATGCAAAGATACAACTTTTGCTGAAATTATGAATGTACAGTTTGCCAAAAGCTTATTGAGCCCGCAGGCATAAGCCTTACTAATATTTAATAAATAGCAATAATTGACGGTTTATTTTAATCTCGAAACTACAAAATTTTTGCTGATTACTTAGGTACATTTCTTTTCCTCCGCCAAATAAGTATTTTATAACTAAAAGGTCAACTTTATAAAGTTGCTAGTTGTTTAGCAGTTAGTATTCGAATTAATGACCCTAGTATCTAAGCTTGTATAATTATCTCTATTTGTATTGTGATCTTAATTTTATGTTTCTAAATAATTTGTGAGAATATATGTTGTATGTTGATTTTTAATAAGTTTTGTGACTAAATTGTGCTTGAACTGTTAAGCCCTTAAGTATATATTTTCTAAATATTGTATCAAACAATATTCTCGGAAGAAAAGTTTAGTTATTTTATAATTTTCCAAAATGGACGCACTATGTACGTTGCAAAACACAGAAATTGTTTATGTTATTTTACTAGTAGAATGTAAGATTAATATAATAAAAAGAAAATTCAATATTTACTTGGTTTTAATTTTAAGCAAGAATAATAAGGTTGGTAATAATAAACAACTATGTGATTAATGCACTGTATATTCTTTTCTCTTAAACAAAAATATATATTAATTTATGTAACTTACGCTTAAAGTAAAGCTCTAAATAGATGAAATTTTCCAAAACTTAACCAGATAGAGGACTGACCAGCTAAAAGTATCACTTTTCATACAATAATAATATTAAATTACAAAAATAATGTCAAAGATCTCGGTTACCTTAAATGCTATTAAAAAACAAAGTTCATAAAATCGTTATACATTTTCATAATGTAATTACATTAAAACATATTTTGATTCATTTTGTTCGAAGTAATAGGTATCGTAATCTAAATAAAATAATTGCATTCTTTTCGTATCCATTAGTTGTACTGAATACTAAATCTTTTGCATATTTACAATGTTAATTTATATTCAGCCTACATGTTTACGTTATAGATTTTTGGCCTTAGAACATTTTTTAACTATAATCATTAATTAGGTACCTACTCACAATTCTAATAAAAATATACAATCTTAATTCTATCCTTTCAGTAGCGCGTTGCACTACAGTCTCAATAAGTTTTATGTTCTTTCTCTATGTTCGAATAAATATATAAAATTCTTACATTTAATTCGAGACAAACGCACACCTTCGCTATCTTTCTCGCTATAGTAAATGACGTTTGTATCTGTGTGACTTCGAGTGTCAGTAAAGGTTAGAAACACAAAAAGTGCGAATGCGCCCTTAGGTTATGTGCGCAATGGCGACAAAACTGTTGCACGACAGTCGGATATCCCTTTTCCGCTTTTTTCCTCTTTCTTGTACTCACGATGCGGAAAGGAGAGATCCGACAATCGCACAAGTGTTCCCTAGTGCTCTAGTTCCCTAGTGTCCACTAGTGCGCGATCAGACTTAATTTCACCGATTTGACCATAGATTACACGGGGTTTTCACGAACGCGGGGGCGGATTTACACAGGGTCAGTGACTGACTCCGAAACCCAGACAAGTCAGCACTGACCCGACAATTCTTATGGGAATTCACAACCGCTGACTTATAAATACCCATACGAATTTCCGGGTCAGCGCAGTCAGTTATTAACCCCGTGTAAATCCTGTGAGGATGATCAAGGCCTGGCTTGTCGCTGCATGTTCACCTTGCGCTGCGTCTGTTGAGTCGCGACTTGTCGAACGAGCAGATGGCGCCGAGCAGCTGTTCGCGCGCGTCCGACGTGCTGTGCGCGCTCACGGGACTCATCGCGCTCACAGGGCTCACCGCGTCTACAGGACTTGCCGTGCACGATGACATTGTGCCGTTGCCGTTCGTGTGTGCCGCTGGAATTACAATACGGAATATGCATGACTGAGGAAGGGAATATGCGAGCTTATCTTTACAAGAGACCAACCTAGTGGGGATATATATATATACAATAAACAAATCTGATAGATAGACTAGCTTTATAATGGTATATCTCTTTGATTTCTTGGCCAATTTTAATTCTGTTTTCACAGATTATATTATAATTTTGGATATTTTTTGAAAATATGTTTAGATACCGAAAATATTATATACCAGATGTAAGGAACAGCGTCCCGCGAACTGATAAGGGTGGCTCAGTCAACGAAGTGAAGTTTCAGGAAAAGAAAAACAAGAATTTTCCATACAAATTGTCTGAAGTGGTGAAACATTTTGCATGAAAAATCCCTTTTTTATCATCCTCAAAAAAAAACTGGTGATAGCTGTTCATTGTCGTCGACTGAGCAACTTCTATTAGTTTGCGGGATGCTGTCCCTTACACCTGGTATGCATGTACTGCATCACTACATAGTATAAAACAAAGTCGCTTTCTCTGTCCCTATATCCCTATATATGCTTAGATCTTTTAAACTACGCAACGGATTTTCATGGGGTTTCTTTTAATGGATAGAGTGGTTCAAGAGGAAGGTTTATATGTATAATACATGCATAATATAGTAGAAAAACACTGATGATTTCCGTGCGAAGCCGGGGCGGGTCGCTAGTGTATTATAAGCTGTAATAGGTGCCACAAAAAAAAACTGACGACATGTCGATTCGGATTGCACATAACACTCTCAAGGTAGAAATATATACCTTTTTTTAATATATTGTGTAGTGCGTAACGCAGAATCACTGATGCTGTGATATGACTATAGGAAGCAGCAAAAACGAACCTAAATTCATCCGTAACAGAACACACATCACACCCAACCAACACCAAACCCAAGAGTCACAGTAGAAGCGTCAATCTACTTTATAACCGACATTACCGGGTCATGGTCTTAGGTCGCAAAGTCGAGAGCCCGATGGTGTAGTGGATAGGGCCGCTGCCTCCTGAGCGGGAGGTCGTGGTTCGAATCCCACCACGTACCAATGTGTTTTTCGGTTTTCGAATTTCATATGTACGTTTATTCGGCGCTTTTTCCGTGCTTCGGAAGGCACGTTAAGCCGTTGGTCCCGGTTAATATCGTTTAATACCGTAGATATTAGTCGTTAAGCCATATCAGAGGCCAGTTCTAAGCATTGGCGGCTTGAAAACTCTGACCTAATCTAGGATTGGGTCTGGTTTCCCTTCTGGGTTGCGGAGGTCTGATGGCAGTCGCTCTGTGTAAAAACCAGTACCCTCGTTCAATCCCCTAGATTAGGTAGCCGACCCTGTGAGATACGGGATAAGGCTAGGGATGATGGTCTTAGGTCGCAAAATACAGAAAAGATATTTCTAAAAAAATATTATTTTACGTTTAGATTGATACATTTGTAAATTATTATAATGCTGTAAATTTTGACAATGAGCATTAAAACACAAAAAAAATATAACTCTGTATACTATTCGCTTTTTATTGGTTTTTTAGTAACGCAAAAAAGCTAAATAGTATATTGAGTTACCATATTTTTTCTATGAATTTAATGCTAATTATAATAAAATACTATGCATTATAATCAAACATATCGAAGCAATATTTAAATTTTCTGTATTTTGAAACCTTAAGCAGCTGGGATATGGTAATGTCGGTTAAAAAGTTGATTTACCCAGAAACTCACGTCAAGACAGAAACCCATGTATCAAATAGTATAAAATACAGACACCAAATCGTCCGCTACAAGTAGATTGCAAAACTCATTACAAAAGCCACCTTTTATAACCAATCCCATGATTAGAAAACTTACCACATTGTTAGTATTCGTTCTGCAGGCGACTTCTTTTCATTTGGTTATAGACCCTGGGTTAGTAAAAACATCTACCAGTGAGAGAGAGTAAGAAAACGAAAGGAAAATGATATATACAAAATCATTGGCTAATGTCATGTTGAACTTAGCTAATTAGTATCATCGATAGTCTTAAGGGGATCCCCGGTGCACGCCAGCGCCCTCATCAGTCAAAAAATCATTGCTCACCGAAAACGCAATTAATCGAAAATCCGGTAGATCAGATTAAAGTATGGGTACTGAAGTTTTTTTTAAGCATTATAAATTAATAATTCAGTGTTCACTTCAGTTAAAGATAGTAAAAGTGCTAAAAGTGGCCGTTTTTCGCAAATTTCCTATCTGTAACTGCAACGATCTATAAGTTGCAACTTTATGAAGTTCCAAATGACCTTTATTGCTTTAACCTCAATCTGATCTACCGGATTTTCGATTGATTTTGTTTTCAGTTAATTATGATTTTTTGACTGATGAGGGCGCCACTTAGCCCAGGGAAGCCCCTTAAGCCGTGAATCCAGCGCACCAAAACATAGCCCCGCGGGGCAGAGGGGAAGGGTTTCACAAACATTTCCTTTCCGCTCTCTGCCCCGCGGGGGTATGTTTCGTGTAATCTTTTAGAGCAGGAGTCACGCCTTTAGAAAGAGTAGAAACAAAACGGAATAACGTGCCCTCAGGGGTGCGTTCAGACGGCCTAGTATAAAATGTATACCGTATGAATTTTAGATTACCGACGCACTGAACGTGCGCCTTAGCAGCTGTCAGATAAAACTTCACTTCCGGTGTGTGTCTGAACGTTCACCTAGTCGAAATTTCGTCTGACAGGCGCCTCTGAACGGACAGTATATTTTTTAACCTGGCTAAAACTCGATCGGTTAAGCGGTTCTGAACGCACCCCCGAAGTACGGGATCTTTGTTAATTACAAAGTACTTATTATTCAGGTTAAATGCTTATGTTAATCTTTTATGCTGGGAGCGATAGAAAAACATAGAATGTGCCAGCTGGATCTCCTCCCGGGCATGCTTTAAAAACCAGCTATTCGGGGATTCGAGGGTTTCAGTGTATTGTAATTTAGATGATTGGCTAAAAACCTGTCGCTACAGCAACACATAGATCTATCTGAAACGACCCTCAATACTCGTCAGACGTGGCGCAACGACCTTTGTTTGGGTGGTTGACGTTCTGTCTACCCCATTAGGGATAGAGGTGTGATTATATGTATGTAAATACTTACGTGCGGGCGGCGTGGGCGTTGAGGCGGTGCTGACGCTGTGCGAGGGCGCCGCGTCTCCCAACGAAGATGTAGACTTCCACACGCTTTCGCGCTTTCTCTGTGGAAAACATTCATCATTTTACAGTTGTTTTAAACTCTGACACCAGGGTTCATCGGGTCGATAGACTCGATACCCACTCGACAGAAGAAGAAGATGAGGCAATTTGCTTACATTTACACACAGAACAACAAGTGTGGCTAAACTGCAGTGGTGAGTAACATTTGTAGCGACAAATTCAAGGATAGAGTAAATAGTTGATTATTTACTCTGTTCCCGACGCAAATGCTCGGTTACGTGATGGTTATAAATAGTACGGTTAATTGAACTCAACTGCCTCCGTGGTCTAGTGGTAAGAGCCATGGGCTTACGATCCAAAGGTCCTGGGTTCGATTCCCAGGGGGGGACACAAGTTGATATTTGTCAATTTATCACTTTGTGAGGTTTTCCCCATTTTGGCTGAACCCGCCTGATTGTCCGAAAAGGAAAAAGGATTCCTTGGTTCGGAGGGCACGTTCGGCCGTCGGTCCCGGTCGCTGTCTTTGATAGTGGTCGTTACTCAAACCACGTCAGAAGCTTAATAGCTGTTCTACTAGGCGGTTTGAAAACTCTGACACCAAAGTTAATCGGGTCGTTCGACTCGAGAATCCACTCGCTAAGAAGAAGAGAGAACGCAAGTATCTAACAAACTTTTGATTTATGAATATCTTTTGATTATTTTGTGTTATTTTATTAGAGACTAGCGACCGGCCCCGGCTTCGCAAGGAAATTATCAGTGGTTCTCTACTATATTATGCATGTATTATACATATAAACCTTCCTCTTGAATCACTCTATTCTTTAAAAGAAACCGCATCAAAATCCGGTGCGTAGTTTTAAAGTTTTATGCATACATAGGGATATAGGGACAGAGAAAGTGACTTTGTTTTATACTATGTAGTAAAGATATTAAAATTACCGCTCTTCTCTTCTGTTTCTTTAGTTCTTCTTCTGAACCGAGTATTTCTTGGATGCGCACCTCTCTTTTCGTGCTTCGTAACTGAAAATAAAATAAAAACATTTGAGTGTGAAGATTACATACATACATACATAAAATCACGCCTTTATCCCTTACGGGGTAGGCAGAGCGTCAAACTCCTCGTAAAAGGCGCTTTCGCCACGTCTGATAAAAATTGAGGGCAATTTTAGATTGTAATGTGTATTGCTATAGTGACAGGTTGTCAGCCCATCGCCTAAATTACAATACACTGTAACCCTCGAGTCCCTTTTGCTGACTTCTACAGCATGCCCGGGAGGAAGGGCAGCTGGAACATTCTATGTTTTTCTATCTCTCCCAGTCCAGCATGGAAGTTTAATAGGTAAAAAAAGTGTGAAGATTAATAGGTGAAAAATTAAATAAGATTATATAACCATTTACCGGAAGCGATAAAAAGTTACCCATAAATAAGTTTGAATATACTCTACGTAAGTGGCTCATTGAAAAATGTTTTTATTCTTTAGATGACTTTTTAAAATCGTAATTAATTATACCTTAAATATTGTTATGTTTTTGACATTAAAGTTTGTTTTACTTTAATTTTGACGCATTTTAATTAATGTATTTAAAAATTTGCATGATTGACCTTAATCTAAATGCATGAAACTTAATTATAATGAACACCTGTATTTTACTACATTTATTGCGAATAAATATCTTTATCTTTATAAATGCCTTGAACTACGGGGATCCCCGGTGCACGCCAGCGCTCATATCAGTTACGAAACCATTACACACTGAAAACGCAATTAATTGAAAATCCGGTAGATCAGATTGAAGTATAGGTACTGAAGTTTATTTTAAGCCTTATAACTTAATAATTCAGTGTTCACGGCTGTTACAGATAGCAAAAATTATAAAATCGGCCGTTTTTCGCAAATTTTCTATCTGTATCTGCAACTAAGTTGCAATTTTATGAGGTTCTAAATTACTTTAACTTTTTTTAACCTCAATCTAATCTACCGGATTTTCGACTGATTGTGTTTTCAGTGAATTATGATTTTTTGACTGATGAGGGCGCCACTTAGCTAAGGGGAGCCCATTAAGGTGATAGATAGATAGTACATGTAACATTAGCAAAGGGTTTAGAGATAAGCAAACTTCGGGACACCATATCTGGTGGATTGACTCGATTCGATACCCACACGACAGAAGAGGAAGACTTCAGATTTACTAATTTGCTGAGCCCAACAGGGTCCATGTTGTACATACATAAAATCACGCCTTTATCCTTTGCGGGGTAGGCAGAGCGTTAAACGCCTAGTAAAAGGCGCTTTCGCCACGTCTGACAAAAATTGAGGGCTATTTTAGATTGAACTGTGTATTGCTATAGTGACAGGTTGTCAGCCCATCGCCTAAATTACAATACACTGTAACCCTCGAGTCCCTTTTGCTGACTTTTACTGACTGTTGTAGTTCTAATATATATTATAGCATTACTGTAACATCTGTATATTTCATAGAATGCAATAAATATTTGAGTATAGTCCTCCCACTGATTTTCGGTGATCAGCCAACTGCGCAGGACTTGTTTTTAGTGCCCAAGTGTTTGCGCTACGCACAGGTCCACTCTCTATTTCTTCAATCTCTTACTCTGGTGGGACAGATTGACTGACACGACCAGACAGAAATCAGGCGCAGGACCGACTATTTATATGCCCATCCGACAGCCTGCATCATCTTACTTTTCGGACAATCAGGTGATCAGCCTGGAAACCAAACTAGAAACAACAACACAAAGTCATTGTCCCCCGCCGGGAATCGAACCCGGGACCTCCGGGTCGAGAGCCCATGGCTCAGACCGCTAGACCACGGAGGCAGTTAAATTTTAAGGCAGTTAATGTTTGAGTATTAAGTATTGAAAATACATAATTATGCCGAAAGCTTCTATATAGCAGTGATATCGCAAGCACTGACAGAAAACTTTAAAGTCTAAAATTAAATCCAAACATACCAATTTCTGATCACCCTTGAGCCTAGTTTCGTAAGCCGCGACTGCGTCCCGCAACTCAGTCTTCAGATTTAGCGGGAACTTGAGATGAGCCCTGACATCTTCCCGAGGAGTTATAGTAATCAGCGAGCCCCTGGAGAAGAATGGGTGGTATCGCAGCATGTCTAGGGTCAGTACAGCATGCTTACAAGCCATGGTGGAGAGGCACAGCCGGAGTATTGATTCTGGAAGAGAGATGCAGACAGTAGGTATAAGGTAAGGTCTTTTTAAAATTAATTGCTTAATACATACATACATATATATAATCACGCCTTTATCCCTATTGGGGTAGGCAGAGCGTAGAAGAAGAAATATTTTGCAATTATTCTTCCATGCTGGACTGGGACCGAGAGAAAAACATAGCATGTGCCAGCTACATTTCCTCCCGGGCATGCTATAAAAACCAGCTAACCAACTCTGCCTACCCCATTAGGGATAGGCGTAATTATATGTATGTATCAAAAGAAGAATCAGGCGCAGGACCGACTATTGACATGCCCATCCGACGGCATGGATCATCTTACTTTTCGGACAATCAAGTGATCACCCTGCAATGTCCTAACTGAACTAGAAACAACAACACAAAGTCATTGTCTCCCGCCGGCAGTCGAACCCGGGACCACCGGTTCAAGAGCTCATGGTTCAGACCGCTAGACCACGGAGGCAGTTGTGTATGTGTGTATGTACCTAGTCCCTCGGAAAAGTCTTCAGGGAACTCATCACAGTAGTGGTGTTCCAACGGCCTCACCACGCCATCTCGTACAGCGTGCGGGCGAAGCAGTAAGCATCGATAGATTCGGCTTGCGTGCGCTTGCGCAACTCTAGGTACGGCCGGTGGAAAGAAGGAAGATCCCATTAGGAAGATCTCCACGTCCAGTAGATGCATACATAAAGTCACGCCTTCATCCTTTACGGAGTAGGCAGAGCGTAAAAGTCGTGTTCGCCACGTCTGACAAATATTGAGGGCAATATATCGCGTCCTATAGTGTCAGACAGCGCATCGTCTAAATCACAATACATTGTAACCCTCGAATCCCTTAGTTAGGTGGTTTAAACAGCACGCCCGAGGGGAGAAGCAGCTAGCACATACTATGTCTTTCTATCGCTCCCAGCCAGCATGGAATACGAGTAGATGCACTTTGTTTTATTAATACATACATACATAAAATCACGCCTTTATCCCTTACGGGGTAGGCAGAGCGTCAAACTCCTCGTAAAAGGCGCTTTCGCCACGTCTGACAAAAATTAAGGGCAATTTTAGATTGTAATGTGTATTGCTATAGTGACAGGTTGTCAGCCCATCGCCTAAATTACAATACACTGTAACCCTCGAGTCCCTTTTGCTGACTTCTACAGCATGCCCGGGAGGAAGGGCAGCTGGAACATTCTATGTTTTTCTATCTCTCCCAGTCCAGCATGGAAGAAATGTTTTATTAATGTAGCTATGTTATAACTATGTTAATAACACCCTGACGTGCGCCACCTGCCACCGAACGTTCACAAGCAAACTGGGCTACAGCAGTCATATTCTTCTTCTGTCGAGTGGGTATCGAGTCTGTCGGCCCGATGAACCCTGGTGTCAGAGTTTTTAAACCGCCTAGTAGCACAACTATCAGGCCTCTGACATGGTTTGAGTAACGACCACTATCAAAGACAGCGACCGGGAACGACGGCTTAACGTGCCCTCCGAAGCACGAAATCTTTTTCTTTTTCGGACAATCAGGTGATTCAGCCTGCAATGTCCTAACCAAACTGGGGAAAAATTCATAAAGTGATAAATTCTCAAATATCAACTTTGTTTTCCCCCCTGGGAATCGAAACCAGGACCTCCGGATCGGGAGTCCATGGCACTAGCCACTAGACCACGGAGGCAGTTGAAAGAAAAGGAAGGAATGATGATTAGGTCGCTGACGAGCTGACTATCCCATTAGAGATAAAGGCATGTTTATCTATATTTCTGAGCAAGTGGGAGACACGAAAATACTTCATACTGTACCTAGCCCCTCAGAGAAATCTTCAAGGAACTCATCACAGTAGTGGTGTTCCAGCGGCTTTGCGAACGCCATCTCGTACAGCGTGCGCGCAAAGCAATAAGCGTCGATAGATTCAGCTTGCGTGCTCTTGCGCAACTCAAGAAAATACGGCCGGTGGATAGAAGGCACCCCCATTAGGAAGTTCTCCACGTCCAAGAGTTGCACTCTCTGATTCACTATTGCTATGTTGCCCGGGTGTATGTGCCCTGGAAAGGGAGTAAAATTAGGCTCGATTCTAGATTCCACTGGCTAAAACTATCGGTCACTTTCAAAATAATTAAATTGAAAAAGAACAGGCGATTTATACTCTAGGGTTTCACACTTTGTCCGCTAGATTTTGAAGCGCTTTCGCACGTTTCCCCAGTATTTCAGTCAATTTAATCCACCATATCATATGACGGCGGATAATAATGACAGATAACGCATAAAACCACCGACTGTAAATAAAAAACCGGAGAGAATATGTGTCCTTTTCCAATCTTTTTAGTCTGAAAGTGAGAAATAGATTTTAATTTGTTTAAGCCGGCAAATCTAGAATCGAGCCCATTAAATAGAAAATAAAATTATGTGAAAAGATTGTGCTTTTGATTTCAGTTATTGGTAACATAAAAATAAAATCTTATAAGTTTTAATTATCTTTTTATAAAATGGTGTACGGTATAACTATACCATCAAACTGGTTTTTTTAACGAAAACGAATATCATTCTCAAAGAAATTATTTCCAGAAAAAAAAAAATGGCTTCTAAACAAGGTGGTTCACTGATATTTTTTCAGGTCAGATTTTAAATGTGAAAGTTGCTTAGTTTCGATGACTGGGCAACCCTTATCAGTTTGCTGACAACTCTGTCTCCACTACATAGTATAAAACAAAGTCGCTTTCTCTGTCCCTATATCCCTATGTATGCATAAATCTTTAAAACTACGCAACGGATTTTGATGCGGTTTCTTTTAATAGATAGAGTGAATTCAAGAGGAAGGTTTATATGTATAATACATGCATAATATAGTAGAGAAACACTGATAATTTTCTGTAAAAGCTGCACAACTGTGGAATAAACTGCCTAAGACAATTCAAGACAGTCCCTCAGTGAATGTCTTTAAGAAAAGATTAAAAGAGCACTTCTTATCTGAACAATTTTGATGTATGTATTTATGTAGTAGTTTATTCGTATATGTATGTATCAATATATTGTTTAGTATATATGTATGTTTATTTAAGATATTAATATACGGTAGGTATTTATTCTATGTATAGGTATGTAAGTATTTTAAATTTTTTGTTTTACTAGTCTCTGTTAATGTTGCATTATCTTGTCCCCTCAAAATTATTCACTTTCTCTTACTACCATTGGGTTGGCTGGAAGAGATCTCTTCATAGAGATAAGTTCGCCCTTGCACACTATATTTGTAAATTACATTTCTTTTGTGTTTATGCAATAAAGTATATATATAATTTCCGTGCGAAGCCGGGGCGGGTCACTA
The DNA here is from genome assembly GCA_949820665.1 of Scrobipalpa costella. Taxonomy (NCBI): domain Eukaryota; kingdom Metazoa; phylum Arthropoda; class Insecta; order Lepidoptera; family Gelechiidae; genus Scrobipalpa; species Scrobipalpa costella. Next base: position 13,873,405 of record OX463312.1, read on the forward strand.
GTAATTTATAATAATAAATTATTGTCTGATGCTTAAATATGTAAACTAGATTTTTAAAGGAGCTTACCATGCGGTATTCCTTTGTCATGTAAAAACTTCAATGCTTCTAATATCTGGTATCCATAATGCGCTATCTGGCCAGTCGTGAAGGGTTTCCTTACTTTAGGGTTGCCATACTTAGATAAATAATTTTTGGTGTATTCAGTCCCATACAACATTTCTCTAATTGTTCCATTTTCGTGTATTCTTCTAACTACATAGGCACCTGTTTCTAAACTATGTATTGTTAAAACTGGATCTATATAAGGATGCTGGAATAATAAGAAAAATATTATACACTCATAAGACTTTTTTCAGACAAGATAAAAGACTGATAGGTAGTTTTTATACTTACAGATAAGTTCTGTATACTCTTAAAAGCAGCCTGAAGATCTTTATCACTTAAATACCTATCAGGTCCATAGCTCTGCCATGATAACATGCAGTTTGTTCGACTTTCAGTGTCTATTACCTGAAATTCAATAAATTTAATGTTTAATACATACAAAACGTAAATGATGAACTTTTTCCATGCTGGACCGGGAACGAAAGAAAAACAAAATGTATTAGCTGCATTTCTTCCCGGGTATGCTGTAAAAACCAACTACGGGATCCGAGGGTTTCAGTATATTGTAATTTAGGCGATGGGGTGACAACCTGTCACTATAGCAATATACAGATCTATCTTAAACAACCTTCAAAACTTGTCAGACGTGGCGGAACGACCTTTATCTGGGGCGTTAACGCTCTGCCTACCCCATTAGGGATACAGGCGTGATGGTATGTATGTATGTAAAATTTAAATAGTAAGTCTAGTAGTATGTTTCTTGATACCAAAGGGTCAAAGTACGTATAATGTCCAAGCTAGACTCCAAGATCATAAAGTAGGAATATAAACATTCTACAAGTTGTAGGTCAAGAACATAATTTCTTTACAAATTTTATTGTAAAACATTGTATATGCCTTTGATAAACATATTTTTAAGATGATAAAACAAAGTGCACTGATCTAAAACTGGACTAACTAAGTCAATATCACAGACAATAAATATGTATGGTAAACTACTCTTATCTTTACTGCTGATAAAAATATGATGTGAATCATGAAGGATTCACGCTACTGCAGAACTGCCCCCTTCCTATATGCATGTAGAAAGTGTATGAATATTTATGTATGTGGATCATTGATACATACATACATACATACATACATATAATCACGCCTTTATCCCTAATGGGGTAGGCAGAGCGTAAACGACCCAAACAAAGGTCGTTCCGCCACATCTGACAAAGTTTTGAGGGTTATTTAAGATAGATTTGTAAGTATATTGCTGTAGTGACAGGTTGTCAGCCCATCGCCTAAATTACAATATACTGAAACCCTCGGATCCCTTAGCTGGTTTTTACAGCATGCCCGGGAGGAAATGCAGCTGGCACATTCTAGTTTTTCTCTCGCTCCCAGGCCAGCATGGATCATTGATGTGGCTAATAATAATAGTCACTTATATACAATTGACACTTAATTCTTGAGAATAGAAAGGAAAATAATAATCCACTTTCACATTAAACTTATTGTTTACATACATACATATAATCACGCTTTTATCCCTAATGGCAGACAAGTGACAGGCCGTTAATGACCTAAACAAAGGTTATTCTGCCACATCTGACAAAGTTTTGTTTGGGGTTATTTAAGATTGATTTGTAGGTATATTGCTGTAGTGACAGGTTGTTAACCCATCCTAAATTGCAATATACCAAAACCCTCTGATCCTTTAGCTGGTTTTTACAGCATGCCCGGGAGAAAATGCAGCTGGCATATTCTACGTTTTTCTCTCGCTTCCAGTCCAGCATAGACATTAAACTTATAGTTTCCAGGAAAAATAGGAGGCAAGGTCTTAATATTATTAAAATAAACTATAATAAGAAAATGTACAATGCTCTAGCATGATTAATAATATATATATACTTGGCATTTTTGAATAATTTAACTAATTAAATTTAGGATGATAGAAGCTAAAAATAAAATGTAGAAAAAACGTGAAAGTAATGTGATAAATTCTCACCATAAAATAGTGTTTGCGTATTCTCCACCCTATCTGGCCTAGTGGACCTTTAAGTTCATATCTCCCATCTCCTCTGAGGGCTATTGATACAGTTTGGAGGGCTTGCTCTGGAAAAAACAGAATAAGTCTCTCTTCTTTCTTCTGATGGTTTTGTGAGCAATAAATTGTTAAACAAATAAAATGCAAATTAGCAACATTTTAAAAAACATTTAGAACTATTATGAATGTGATAGAAATTCACTAGCATTAATGTTTTGTATTTTAAGATATAATAAATTAAATTGATATAAATCTTTATTTAGAATTTCTAACTTAAGTTTAAATAGTGGAATTACAGATTTACCTTCAGATATTTTTATAGAAATTTCACATAAAAGATTGTGGTGTATGTACATACATACATATAGTAACGCCTTCATACTAATGGGGTAGGCAGAGGGAAAACATGGTGAAGGTAACTATAAAAAAGCAATATAACTTACAAGGATAACTTACCGGCTAAAGCTAGTGAATAATTATTAGGATCCAAAAAGCTCCTGACCTGTATTGTTAGTGCTAATATTTGGTGTTTTAACACTTCATTTATATAAGCCTGAAATAAATCAAATAATTGTACATTGGATAAAATCACTTATGAAATAGTTACATAAGACATACATATTGTAATGATTCTATAGTAATTTGAATAAAACAACCTTGTAGTAGAGATATAGACAGACCTGTAGAGCAATTTGTCTTTCAGCTATGAAGGAAGGCTGCATATTTCCTATAAGTTTCTTCGGAGGTAGGGGCAAATCTATGTTTGCGGGCTGCAGACTCACGTGCAGGGCTGCGAAGTCCCTGTACCTCCGCGATACTGTCCATTTATTGTCCTTGTTAGGTCCCCTTTGAACACGTAATATGTATTCCTAGAAAAAAAAAATAGATTTGTTTCAACCAAATTATAACTTTATTATCAAGTTCACAAAACTTTTAAAGGTCGTATTCGATAGACCGTGATTAGTTTGTATTAAAAATGCAACACTTACTGTGTGTTTATTGATGTTTTGTGCATTTTCCACTGTACAAATAAGTTTCTCAGTATCATCTAAAATACTTCTTGTCTGTGATGATTTCTCAAATATAGCCATTACTAATAGGTGGATAGCGGTCTACACAATACGAGTTGCGATAAAAAGAGCACAAAGCATTTTGTTATCACTGGAAAATTGCAAAAATTCAAGAAAGAAACACCGATCAGCCATTTGACAATAGAAATGACACAATTATGACAGTTCATGTCAATTGACAGCTGATCGAATGGTTTATTTACTTTTAAAATAATTTGTCTTAGTTAATTTATTTCACCAATGAATTAATATTAGTTATTTTAAACTAACTGTAGTTTAAATTAATCTTCATAATATATCTGAATTTCTTAAAATAAATTTACTAAGTAATGAAATGATTGAATTTTGTCTATGGTTTCATTTCCGTCATAAAGACGTAAGCGTTCGAAAGCTCTGATATTTAAAATGTCTTGATTTTTACGAGAAACATATGTTTTAATTAAACATTTAATTAACTAATCTTTTTATTTACAAAAATCATTTAATATATTTACAAAATTAACTTAAATCCAATCAAATGTAATAAATGGCCTCCATAGCGTCCTGCTGTGGCATGGTGCCCAGCACGCTGGCAGCATTCCCCCTTTGGATAGCGAGGCTAATCCGCTGCGCTGCGCAAGGCAGCGGTCACCAGTGACCTCAGCAAGACGCCCTGAAAGGTTCTTCATAGTTTCAAACCCCAGCGGTAGAAACATGTAGCTGCCAGAAATATCCGTATTTTTACGGATTTTGAGCTTTTCAGCGTTAGCGGCTGCTGCGCTTGCCTGTTGACTTGTAGCTTTCACATGAGACAGTGCTAGCGTATCAACGCAGGTGACGTCCCAAACAAGACTTCTACCCTTCTCCCGCGGAACGAGCGTAAGTCCGTCGGGTCTTTTGTCATCTAAATGGATAATGCCGTTTGGTTGTAATAGTGACGGCACATTCGCTGAGGCAAGGGCCCGACGGATTACGTCGTTCAAAAAGCGTGGCGAGGGATACGACCAGCGCTTCTTTGGCACGACAGCCCGTGCCGACCCAACTCGTCTACAACAGCTCCACACTTACACATATGAGGTCGTGTTATCTCTAGGCCTAATCTAAGGCCAATGGTCACAGAGAAAGTGCAGTTGTCGAGGAGCGTTCCGATATTGGTAGATGGTATTGCTTTCAAGTATAGTCCGGATTCTCTCTCAAATGTAGCTAAAAGGCGGGCACGATCAGTCATGTCTAGAGACGCAGCCAAAAGTTCTGTTTTCGCATAAGGCTTTTCCCACTGCCTTTGAGAATGTATGACTTCCACTTATTTACAGCTTCGGGGAGATGGACAACACTAAAATGGCCTAAGGAGGGATTTATGATTTTATTAAATAGTTTTGCGCATCCAAAAACAGAAAACAGAAAATCGGGTAAGGATACTGCCGACACCTTGTGAATCCCTATGCCTCCATAGTGAACTGGTAGTGATGCTTGTATCCATACCTTAGATGTGAAGCTGCAGTTCAAAATCGTAGAAAGCACTTTTGAGACAGTCATCCACAGACGTCAGCAGATCCTGGTGCTTCCAGAGTGGACTACATCGCAAAGCATAATTAACTAAATGTAGAGTTTTAATAAAATTGCATGTCGTAAAACGTTCACGCTACATATAAAAGTGGATAAGACTTCATAAAATAAGATAGTTTTGGGATCATTTTACTTTCTCGTGGCACTCAGCTAGAAAGTCAAACAATTTTTTACTTTTTGAACGGTACCGAGGTTGAGAAAAACCATAGACTAATATCAATTTTACCATTTCCGGCTCTACCGCCGACGAAACACGAGCGGAGAAGTACACGGGTCGTGCCACAGAAATAAGTAATTTGTGAAAAATGTCGCTAATCTCCGCTCGTTTGGCCTCTTCTGTGGCCAGGCGCATCCCAAATGCCGCGACTCAGGTATGGATATCATCAAATATGTGTTGGAACTTTGTAAACTTGTGAAATAAGTGGTTATGTGAACCGGTCTTCACGCCCGCAATGTCTACCTATTTCGTGACTGTCTTCGATAATTCGAGAGAAATATTGCTTCTGTGTGATAGAAAGTGCGTTATACTATACCAATTAGCGTATTAATAACTAATCACGGCAATAATTTAGCACTATGGGGTACAGGTTATTATGTATGAACCGAGTTATGTAATAGAGGGCAGTAGATTTTCAGTGTTACCGGGGCCGTACCTCTTATCAGGCTTCCATGGAAAATGTCCCAAAAACGTCCTCTACTTCTACTTATAGCTTTATAATGAATTGGTGTTGAGTAAAAGTGATATTGGTTATGTGGTTCAGGTGTCGAAGGTCGCTGGCCCCGCCATGGCGGTGGCTTCCCGCAAGCTGCATATCAGCGCGCCACACAAGGCTGCCGAAATCTCCACCATCCTGGAGGAGAGAATCCTCGGTGCCGCACCCAAGGTCAGTGAGAACTACAATCTATGTTACATAAACTTACACATGTAGACATGCATACCTACTAAGAAGATCAGCTGTTCAATTATGAATGAAAATACGATGTTTCATTATTTCAATGGAAAATTATGTAAAATGTGTTGATAAAAGCTTTAGTTATTGGGTCATGAACTCATGACCTGTTTAGAAAGTTCAATGTCTTAAATTCCCAACTGAACATCTGTACATAAATCTATTTTACTGTCTTTCTATGATCAAATAAGAATAGAATTATAAGCTCTTATTTCACTTCTGTATTTACAAAAACTTTTCTTATTACCAACTTAAAATTTTACTAATAACTCATCCTCAGTATAATTGTTTGTTCTACTCAGGCCGATTTGGAAGAGACTGGCCGTGTGTTGAGCATTGGAGACGGTATTGCCCGTGTGTATGGTCTGAAGAACATCCAGGCTGAGGAGATGGTGGAATTCTCCTCCGGTCTTAAGGTTCGTATTCCTTATACTGTTTTAGGTGTAATGTAAGAGGCAGCTTTCCACAAACAGATGGAACAACTTTGACAAAGTTTTATAAAATGAACTTGATGATAGTTTGCAGGAGGCTGTCCCTTACACTTGTTATAAAACAGTGACTATGAAATTCTTACTTCCAAGTTATCTTTGTCCTGTTAGGCTGTAATGTACCAGACAGTCTGCAGCCAAAATAGTTCTGATGTGGAAAAAGTTTAATTGAGGAAACAGGAGTCCTCTCTAGCTATCCCTAGTCTGAATTTAGTCCCGAGTTTTCAAGTTAAAGAAATAGCATTTCATCTATCTCAAGGATTCTTTAGGGTCTATAATAAAGGTTCTAGGTTTATCTTGATGGCAGATGGAATCAAATAGCTTCTTCATGAAGTTGAGTACATAATTCACCTTAAAAAATGTAAAACACTGACTTTATATTTCATAATTTTTTGGCAACTTAGCAGTTCAACTCATTTAGAATAATGAACAGATTGAAGAAATCTAATGTTATCTAATCAAAAGATAAGAGGAACCTTTTAGTGTTTTTGATTTATACTTTTGAAATATTTATATCTTCAGGATCTAAACTGCTACCAGGTGTAAGGGACAGTCCCGCAAACTGATGGGTTGTTTAGTCAACGAAACTGAACTACTATCACCAGGAAATGCTTTCAGGAGATGGAAAAGAAATATCAACCTTCCATTCAAAATAACCACCTTAATCAGACAATTTGTATGGATTGTATGGCCTATTTTTTCACTTCCTGAAAAAAATCCTGGTGATAGTTGTTCAGTTCTGTTGACTGAGCCAACCCCTATCAGTTTGCATATCTGTCTCTTACACTCCCTATCTGCTAATTTAATTTGTATTACACAAGTCCTTGTACATACAAGGTATTAGACATACAGATGTATTTTTTTTTTTTCACCAAGCACTAAGGCTAAGTACATTTTATGGACATTCCTGAAACCAATGCTCTCTTCTCTAGGGTATGGCCCTTAACTTGGAGCCCGACAATGTGGGTGTGGTAGTATTCGGTAACGACAAGCTGATCAAGGAGGGAGACATTGTCAAGCGTACCGGAGCCATTGTGGACGTGCCCGTGGGTGAACAGCTGTTGGGTCGTGTGGTGGATGCCCTGGGTAACGCCATCGACGGCAAGGGACCCCTCGGCACTGACAAGCGTATGCGTGTCGGTATCAAGGCGCCCGGTATCATCCCGCGTGTGTCTGTGCGCGAGCCTATGCAGACCGGTGAGTTTATAACCATTGCTTCATAGCCCTGCCAGGAATTGAAAATACCTGTCATAGAGAAGGGCTTATAAGAACTGTATAAGTCCCTCTTTTATTTTGTCTATATTCTTCACTATGACAGTTATTTTTAATTCCGTGCCGTATCTAAAAAAATATAACTAAATAAATCTTCTCTTTTTGCTGCTACTTTGAGTTATTCTCTTTTTCGAGAGAACACAACATGAGATTCGAGTTGAGTGTTTTTAGTGCAGAGTAACTTCGGCAGTCAATTTAAATATCTCTATAAAAAGCATTAATAATATTTGTAAAGGTTATATTTTTGCTCTTATTTTGAGTTCTTTTTTTAGAGATAACACAACATAAGATTTGAGTTGAGTGTTTTTAGTGCAGAGTAACTTCGGCAGTCGATTTAAATATCTCTGTAAAAACCAGTAATAATATAATAATTTGTTTTCAGACTCTGTGAAACCAAATTCAAAAGTTACAGATTACTATTTTATTTTCGTATCTATGGTAGTTTACTCAAAAAAGCTCCTTCGTAAATTCTACCAAACTGAAGTCATTTATTACATCACATCAAAAATGTATCTACCAGGTATCAAGGCCGTAGACTCCCTGGTGCCCATCGGTCGTGGCCAGCGTGAGCTGATCATCGGCGACCGTCAGACTGGCAAGACCGCCCTCGCCATCGACACCATCATCAACCAGCAGCGGTTCAACTCCGGCTCCGACGAGAAGAAGAAGCTGTACTGCATCTACGTCGCCATCGGACAGAAGAGGTCCACCGTCGCTCAGATCGTCAAGCGGTTGACTGACGCTGGTGAGTAGTGTAGACTTGTAGCGATAGATGGCGCCACAACAAAAAAACGCAAGTTCTGCAACACTGTATCAAAGTTTTCCTAGCATTCTGCAGATATACAGTTTCCAAATATGTCTGGTTGTACTGCGGTTTCTTGGATACAGAACAGCTCCCACCATTATCTTTCACTCGGGCAACTGGCCTCACATCTAACTCCTAAAAATCGTATTTCTCTTGTAATAGCTGGCACTTGACAGTTGTGCGATGTGTGTTGGCAGCAAAGCTACTTGAAACTACTGGTTTAGAGAGTCGCGGACGGAAACATCCAAAATATCGCCTCGTATCCAAAATATTGTGGATATTATTCATATTTCTTGTAAATTATACAAAATAAAATCACCTTTAGACCTTATGTAAATATATCCCATAGCTGGCGATTACTCCACCGACAAAAGCAAAACTCTTAAATTTATGATGATAAAAACTCTTTATCATCATAAATTTAAGAGTTTTGCTTTTGTATAATACGATTTTTAGTTAGATGTGGAGGCCAGTTGGGCGAGTGATAGATAATGGATGGAAGCTGTTCTGTATCCAAGAAACCGCAGTCCACAGATTAGAACAGTACAGATTAGACCACAGATCACCTGCCATGTGTATCGATATATATCGATCCTAATTTGTCCGTCATCCCCAGGTGCCATCAACTACACCGTGATCGTGTCCGCCACGGCCTCGGACGCGGCCCCCCTGCAGTACCTGGCGCCCTACTCGGGCTGCGCTATGGGCGAGTTCTTCCGCGACTCCGGCAAGCACGCGCTCATCATCTACGACGACTTGTCCAAGCAGGCCGTGGCTTACCGTCAGGTCTGTACTTCGACTTTTTGTTGTTTGACATTTCCGTGATGATTCCGCTAGTGTCAAGTTTGTAGGGCCTTTTAAGGAGGTAGGCCTATTACAATGCTTTTAAGGATAGGTATCTGTGAGAGAACAAGGGTAAGAAGGATCAGGTGAAAAGGAAAAGAAACTGAACTGATTTACCTGAAAAAAGAAATTATTAAATAAATAATTTATACTTTACTTTCTAATATTGTTATCACATCTTTCTTATGTAATAAAAGTGTCCCCTATTGACAAGTATTCTCCGCCGTCACCTACGTCACCCGATCGGGTTACAAGTTCGCTGCCGTAAGCAGTTGTAGAGAATGGTTGTTTCTTAAAGACTATACCATGTTTTATCAGGGCAGAAATAACAATTTTAATTAATATTTGAAAAATATATATATAAGTTCCATCGACCTTAACATCACCTCTAATCAAAAAGAACAAGGAAATCTGCTTACTAACGTACAGTAAAGTGTACAAAAAAATACAAACCTTATTTTATGCTGAGAATTTGAAAAACTTTTCCCTAGAAGTATAGGTCAAAAATAATAAAATTTACATATTTTTTGACCTATATTCTATCCTTTGTTTGTTCTGTTTCTTGGGTAGATTCATAGCCTGGCTAGAAATCGGTCAGCAATATGCTAAATGGGTGGTTTCCTTATACATTGCAGATGTCGCTGCTGCTGCGTCGTCCCCCCGGCCGTGAGGCGTACCCCGGAGACGTGTTCTACCTCCACTCGCGTCTGCTCGAGCGTGCCGCCAAGATGTACGTATGCACTATATACAGGGAACTAGGGATGTACAGACAGGCGAAGGCTCACAAACATTTCCCTTCCCCTCTGCCCCGCGTGGGTATGTTTCGTCTTTTGTTTGAGAGCAGGAATTTTCATATGTTTTTGGAAGAGCAAAATCCACAGTTTCTTTACAAATTAGCTCAAGGTCAAAAATAGCTTGCATTAGTTTTCTTTATTTTTATTGTAATTGATTGATGAATTTAGCACATTCATTTGTTTTTCCACTGTTCATTTATTTTTCCGGCATTTATTTGTTAATACAGACAATTAAAAAAGCTAACTTATAACCAACGCCTAGAGGTAATGAAGATTACTACCTTGCAAGCAAGAAGAGAACGTGGGGATTTGATAGAAACTTTCAAAATTTTAAACGGCTACTATGACCTATCTAACTTTGATGCCCTATTCAATAGAGACCAAAATAGCCGTTTGCGAGGTCATAGCATTAAATTGACAACTTGTTTCTCACACAACAACCCACACAAGCACTTTCTTTTAAATGGAGTGGTTGCTAACTGGAACAAGCTACCTCAAGATGTAGTGACAGCCCAGAATACAAATGTCTTTAAGAACAAATTGGACAAATACCTACAAAACTTCAATAAGACAAGCAAATCGTGAACAATGGGATACAGGCACTATCAGTTGCTACAACTGCCTGCCTGATTAAATAATATAAAATAATAATATTATTAAATATAAATCTGTTAAAAGCAAAATGGTCAATCCATCTAAAATAATTAAATTAAGGATATAATATTCCCTACTATAATATCATAATATTATCTTGTATAAACTACCTAAAACTTAGTTGTGTGAATTTTGAACTTTGCCCATTCAGCCAAATTTTGCGTGACGCATATTGTTTTAACGTATTGTATAATTTGTATCCTCAGGTCCGACAAGATGGGCGGTGGCTCCCTGACCGCTCTGCCTGTGATTGAGACCCAGGCCGGAGACGTGTCCGCCTACATTCCCACCAACGTGATCTCCATCACCGACGGACAGATCTTCTTGGAGACCGAGCTCTTCTACAAGGGTATCCGGCCAGCCATCAACGTCGGTCTGTCTGTGTCCCGTGTAGGGTCCGCTGCCCAGACCAAGGCCATGAAGCAGGTACGTTTCAGATCATAATGTCCATTCTTTAAATGTTATTTTTATTTGCATGTATTATGAGTAAATAGCACTGAAGCACAACTACGACAGAAAAACATATGAACGCCGGTAAAACAAATGAATGCTCGAAAAATATATGAACACAGATTAACAAATAAACTTCAGCACAAAATTTAATTTCGTTCCTCAATTTTCTGCAAACTCGCTCGTAGTTTTGAACATTTTGAGGGATTTTAGCAATAAGAACTATTTCTACTATTTTATGAGACATTTCCTTCTGTTAATTATCTTTCTGCGCAATAAAAAGAATATTTTATTCATGAAGCTATTTTTAATTATTCTAACTTAAATAGTTGTTTTATAATTTGATTTCTTTACTGTACCTATAGAAGCGGAATGTTGTGTCGTTGACAAACCCTATCGGGTTTAACGACACCGATTGTCATATAATATATATTTTTTTGCAACAAAATAAATAAATAATTTAAAAAAATAAACGATTTTTCCACTGAATCTATTAAAAATTGTTTTATTGATATGAGTTACAGTTGTGCAAACTTCAGTAAACGTATATTCTATTCTAATGTGGTATTTCCGCCCCGCAGGTGGCCGGTTCCATGAAGCTGGAGCTCGCCCAGTACCGCGAGGTGGCCGCCTTCGCGCAGTTCGGGTCCGACCTGGACGCCGCCACGCAGCAGCTCCTCAACCGCGGCATGAGGCTCACTGAGCTCCTCAAGCAGGGACAGTACGTGCCCATGGCTATTGAGGAACAGGTTAGTATAATATTTACCGATAGATGGCGCTGTAACAAGAAACGGATAAAACGCGGTATTGATGTTTCAAGTCTTCTTCTAAGCGAGTGGATTCTCGAATCGAACGACTTGATGAGCCCTGGTGTCGAGTAGCACCGCTATTAAGCTTCTGACATGGTTTGAGTAACGACCACTATCAAAGACAGCGACTGGGACTAACGGCTTAATATTCCCTCGGAAGTTTTTCAAGTTCCAAGCCATGTCCGCTTGGACTTCGATCCCCTCCAGGCCACAACACCCGACTGCAAGTTTTCCAATTTACGTTTAACTCTCATAGCTATAACAAAATATTTACAAGACGCGATCTGATCTAAGATATTTGTTTCATAAAATCGTTTCTCATAATTTTCCATTGTGTTCCAGGTCGCCATCATCTACTGCGGTGTCCGCGGACACCTGGACAAGCTGGACCCCGCGAAGATCACCGCCTTCGAGAAGGAGTTCACCCAGCACATCAAGACCAGCCACCAGGGCCTGCTCGCCACCATCGCCAAGGACGGACAGATCACCAAGGAGTCCGACGAGCAGCTCAAGAAGATCGTCACCGACTTCCTCGCCACCTTCACCTCCTCGGCTTAAGCGGTTTCTGAAGTGACGCGCCACTGTACTGCGGGACGAGACGGGACCGCGCCACACGTATTCGAAAATCAAAATCAGCGCTGGCCGTTTCTGTTTAGGGCAAATCGTAAAATACTGTCGGTACAGAGTCGCGTCTTATGTTAGGAGCTCACTAGCAGCAGCGCCGCGTTTTAAGCTCGACGCTTCTGCTAGAAAGCGATTTGTAGTGTAACATTCGTATGGACTGTATTGTATGTGAATACGAATCATGGAATGTATTTATCTCGGAAGGAAGACGCAGTTATAAATAAACATCAATAAAAATTTACTTGTGTTGTTTTTATTCTAACCAAGGGCTCCAATCCAAGTGCTTTCCCATCAACTTGGTCTTCTTTTTATCAACTACCCACTACTTGAAAAAAAACATTGAATGACAAATAAACTCCGGAAAATCAAATGAACGTTGGATTATTATAGCTAGCCTACTAGATCCCACTGCTGGGCAAAGGCCTCCCCCGCGGTCTTCCACTCATCACGGTCCAATGCAACCTCAGTCCAATCCGTAGGACATTATACTGTCTAATCTGTGGTCCAATCTTTCAGACAGGCGTCGAGATCGTCACGCCATCTTTTCCGGGGTACCTCTTCGCCGAAATCCGCCTTGAGGTACCCAATTTTCTGTGACGATCTTCGACCTGGGTGCATCCGACAAACATGCCCGGCCCAATCCCACTTTAGCTTGGCGGTTTTAAACCCTACGACAGCTATTCCCGTCTTGGCTCGAAGCGTAGTGTTTCGGACCCTGTCCGTTCTTTTTACGCCTAAGATGCTCCGCTCCATTGCTCTTTGGCAAAACCTTGAGTTTGGACTTTTGACCCTCTGTTAGAGACCATGTTTGTGAACGTTGGATAAATAAATGAAATAACTAATGAATACGCAAATGAACTAAGATTAATGTGATGAAGCCTGATCTAGGGAAAGTACCATTTTCAGGGCAGTGCAAAACTGTTTTGCGTAGATTAGATTTCTGACTGCTATTTTTTTTTGTCACTAGACTACTTTGTGCGAGTGTCAAGATTTATTAGTAAAGAGAGAGAAGAAATAGATAGGGAGATGTGAACTGTGTTTTTTTTTTTTGTTTTAGGCTGCGTTTCCACCAGAGCTGTGAGAGGATAGGTAGCGAGGGATGTGTTTGTAAACAACCAATAGGATCGCTCCATTCATCTCGCCTCGCTCGGCACAGCTCTGGTGGAAACGGCTAAAGCCAAAGCGGCGCAAGGTGTTACGTTAAGGTTTTTAAAGGCAGCCTCTCCACCAGAAATGTGTCGTGGGAGGAGGATGTGTAGCGGAGCCACAGAATATATAAGGACATTCACCTCCCTTCCCCAGTCCGACATACATCACACTCCGCGCCGGATTGTGGGCCACATTGAGCGTACGCTTAGCGGGTATGGCGCGCGCATGTTTCCCAGTGTAACGGAAATAATAAAGTTTTGTATTCCAAAGATGGTTATGTCTTTCTACCACAAGATATGATTCCAATAGGAACTTGTTTAGATTCCACAGTGATGAGAGACGGTAAGTAAATTTATACAAAATATGCAACCTAATCTATTCTTACTATTCAGTTACAGTGAACTACCTACTTTAAAACGTTGGTTTAATCAAGAACCAGATTAATCAAGTGATGATTATGACCGGTATAACAAAATTTATCAACCCTCATAACACGCACACAAACGCATGTCAAGTGCAATATGCCGACTGTCGATGTGTGACCAAAACACAGAATATATAATATGACCAAAATTACATTATAGTTAGGAGTGTCCGAGCTGTGGCGGAGCTGTCAAAATACGTATTAATATGCGGTGCGAGCCGAGCGAGGATGCGTTGCTAAGCTATGAAATGTGTCGGCGGCCTATTCCTCGCACACATCTCTCGCTTGTTTTGTACGAACAAAACCTCGCTTCGCTGTGCTGAGCGAGGTGAGGTAAATGGAGCGATCCTATTGATTGTTTAAAAACACATCCCTCGCTATCTATCCTCGTACAGCTCTGGTGGAAACGCAGCCTAACACGGTTCGAAGGTAATTTTAGGCTCAAGTTTTAAGCAAAAGAATCCAAGCTCAAATATCAAGCCCATTTTTTTTGGAAAATCATGTACAAGGTAGACTAGCCAGTGACTGGTGTAAAAAAAAGTATTATTGATATTATATAGATGAGTTTCTGCTACTCTTGGATCGTGTGAACGTTTCTCACGTGACTAGTTTTCATAAGTTTATCTCATTTTAAATAACGTACTATATCAGTAATTGTGTAAAATAAACACATTTTGACATTGACATAATATTGCTCGCTCGCACGCATGCCGCATACATGTGAGAGCCGTTTCCAGATTTTTATAAGTTTTTAGTGAAATACTGATTAATCTACAAAAAGTAATATGATTATTATGCTGTATTCATATAATAGTAATTTTGAATTATTTATAAGCTGCTAAGTTCGTTAAACTGGACATGGAGTTCTTCGAGAAAGCGCATGTCGCTAAAAGTAAAAAATTTCAACGAAAAGACAGTAAATCAGAGGAAAGTGTGAAAAAGCAATTGAAACAGATGCTGTACGGATATCACCATAGTGATAATGCACTCATAAAAGACTCCGCCAAAGAGAAAAATTACTTTGACGATTCGTCTTCTGTAAGTGGTTATTCGGATCTTAATTTAACAAATACAAGCAATGAGATAGATGTAACGCAGGAATCAGAAAGTTCTGACCGTAAAGACCACGTGGAAAGACATGAGCTTACCTTGGACAAGTCCCTTGACTCTAATATAATTGAAGATAACTCGGATCAATCTTTGAGCGCTGAATCAATTTCTGAATATAGTGAAGTACTAAATTCACTTTCCGAAGACGTATCTGTTGAGAAACTAAATAAAATGTTCGACGAAGAAAATGAGGACGAATCTGATCTCAGTTTTATTGAAACATCAACGGACTATGACTCTCATTCTTATGATGAGTCCGAATCTGACTTTGATGCAGATGGCGCTCTCGCAGCTAAAATCATGAAAAAAATAGGAAACAATGAAAAACAAAAGAAAAAGACTAAAAAAAGAAAGTTTGAAGAAGCAGAGGAAGTAGAGTTAGATAACATTAATCTTTCTAAAAATAAACACAAGGGTCCTTATAAGCCAAAGAAAGATGAGAGTGATGTAGATGTTGAAATGGAAACATTGAGCTTTGACATGTCAAATATAAACCTCCCAAAGAAGAAGCAATTTGCTGGTCCCTACAGGCCTAATTCCAGTTCTATAGAATTTATATCTGATACTTCATCGCAAGAAGATGTTTCACCACATTCCAATAAACCTCCCTCTCCATTTGTGTCAGTTTTAGCTGCTAATATGGAGAGCCAGAGCCTCACAGATGTTTTAGGAGAATATAGGCATCCTACCATTAGAAACTTGCCATCAGACAGCCAAAACACTGTTACTATCAATAATTCTGGCCTATTTGAAATTGAAAATGCTAGCGTAGTTGATATACCAAGTGACGCAGATGATGATTATGAAAATAATGTACAGGAAGAGGTGTGCAGTCTTATACCTGAAGTAGACAATCCTCCGGCTGTAGAAGACTTAGATTTAGACCTGATTGATTTGGATGCCAGCGTAGAACCAGTTGAAGAAAGCACATATGAAGATGCAATACAATCTGAGGAAACCTCAGAAAGAGAAATGTCAACAGATTCAATAGACCTAACATTAGTAAACCCAATAAAAGTATATTATGGCAAAAACAACAACTGTATAGTAGTTCTGAAACATCCAGTTGAAGTCTATGCTCATGGCAAAGTTATAGTTAAACCTCTCGGAGGCACCATTGAAGTTCTAGGTTACACATTGCAAGATGAGCCTTGTGAGATTTATGCACCAAATTACAATTATGCTCAATACATTAGGACTGTAACAAATCAGAATGCGTACTATGGTTTATTTGGAAAACTCACTGCAGCCGGGCTCTTAGTATCAGAAGCTGAAGACATCGTAACAACTTTAGGAGAGTATGATGGTGTAATTTGTATGCAACCACTGAAAAGCAGACAAATGGATTTTGTAGAAAACAACTTTTCAACTACAGATTTGTTTAGTAAGCCGAGTAAGAATATAGACAGCTGTCTCAAGAAAGCTTCAGAGCTATTGGGATGCTCCTTATATTTGTCCAAACCTTGGAAATGTTTTGAGGAGAAACCAGTTTGGAAAATGGCTATTAATTCTGGATTAGGTAAGATATTTTAGATATTTTCAATATTTAGAATTACATTTTAATAATTAAATTTAATGGAATACAAACATAAATATCCATAGACTACTACTACATAGCTTCAATGCTGTTCTTCCATGCTGGACTGGGAGAGATAGAAAAACATAGAATGTTCCAGCTGCCCTTCCTCCCGGGCATGCTGTTGAAGTCAGCAAAAGGGACTCGAGGGTTACAGTGTATTGTAATTTAGGCGATGGGCTGACAACCGGTCACTAAAGCAATACATATTACAATCTAAAATTGATTGCCCTCAATTTTTGTCAGACGTGGCGAAAGCGCCTTTTACGAGGCGTTAAACGCTCTGCCTACCCCGTAAGGGATAAATTCGTGATTTATGTATGTATGTACTTAGCTTCAAGATAACACAGAATGTCCTTATTTTATTTAACTAAAGTGATATGTAAGTTTTATATGTCACTTTTTCAGACTTAATGTAAAATAATAAGTAAGAACTTAGGTAAGTTGCGCTGCGCACTGCCGACAAAACAAGCGCGAAATTCGGAGCTCTCTCTTGCACTCGAAAGTACGGAAAAGAGAGACCTGAATGTCGCGCAACTGTTTTGTCATCAGTGCTTGCCCTGCCTTATTTGTTAGTTCAGGAAACTCTTACAAAACAAAACTGCTTACTTTCAGCATCCGACAACCTGAGCAGGGGCATAATCTGTGGTGGCAAAGGCGTGGGCAAGTCTACCTTTCTGCGATACTACGTGAATAGGCTTCTACGGGCGCGCGGGCCTATATTAGTACTAGATTTAGACCCTGGGCAGTGCGAGTTCACTGTAGCAGGGAATATATCAGCCACAGTTGTCACCGAGCCGCTGCTTGGACCTAACTTCACGCATCTGAAAGAGCCGGAGATGTGAGTTGTGTTATTTATTACTATGTTAACTGGGTTCGACCGGGTTTTGGTGCTGGATTTAGACTCTGGGCAGTGCAAGTTTAGCAGGGAATATTTCAGCTTAGTGGTCACTGAACCGCTGCTTGGGCCTAACTTTACTTATCTGAAAGAGCCGGACATGTAACTTGATGCCTGAGGCCCTCATCAGTTTGATGCTGTCTCCCTTGCACCTTAAAACTTATGAGGGTTTGTTTTCAAAAAGTTTACTACACAGCATCAAATTGATAGGGCCTAAGATAATAAATACTATTTGCAAAAACCTAAATTTCTTCCATTCTGGACTAGGAGCGAGAGAAAAACATAGAATGTGCCAGCTGCATTTCCTCCCGGGCATGCTGTAAAAATCAGCTAAGGGATCTGAGGGTTTCAGTATATTGCAATTTAGGCGATAGGCTGACAACCTATCACTACACCAATATACCTACAAATTTATCTTAAATAACCCTCAAAACTTTGTCAGATGTGGCGGAACGACCTTTACCTACAAATTTATCTTAAATAACCCTCAAAACTTTGTCAGATGTGGCGGAACGACCTTTGTTTAGGTCGTCTACGCTCTGCCTACCCCATTAGGGATAAAGGCGTGACTATATGTATGTATGTAAAAACCTAAATTGTATTTCCTGCAAATTTATGAATGCGCCGTAACCTTCTTGAAACTTTTATTTACTGGATCCAGTTGGTTCATCATAAAAACCACCAATACCTATAGTATACTTTGCATTGAAAAATATCCTCAAACTGTTTTCTTCTATGCTGGCCTGGGAGCAAGAGCAAAACATAGAAGGTGCCATCTGCATTTTTCTCCCGGGCATGCTGTAGAAACTAGCTAAGGGATCCGAGGATTTCAGTATATTGTAATTTAGGTGATGTGCTGACAACCTGTCACTACAGTAATATATCTACAAATCTATCTTAAATAATCCTCAAAACTTTGTCAGACGTGGTGGAAGGACCTTTGTTTAGGTCGTTTAAGCTCTGCCTGCCCTATTAAGGATAAAGGCGTGATTATATGTTTGTATATATGTATTCATTTACTAGATGCAGATGAAGCTGGTTCATCATAAAAAAAATCACATATACCTATAGTATCCTTTTAATTGAAAAATATCCTCAAACTGTTTTATAAAACTTATCTCATCTTTGTTTTCAGGATGCTCAACATAGGCATGATAAATACAATGGACAACCCTAAACGCTTCGTCGCCGCCATAGAGACGTTGATCACCCACTGCGCCGAAGACAACCGCCTTAAGAACCTGCCTTGGGTCGTCAATACCATGGGAATGACCAACACAGTAGGCCTCAAGCTTATATCACTCATCATCCTTTATATACACCCGACTTTCCTCCTTCAAATAGACTCAAGAAATGTGAAAAAGAGATACGACTTCCATTTATATCCGCAGACTATTAAAAACTTGTATTTCGAAGACTATCAGAATGATCCCTTCTTCTCAAATGTGAGGGAAGTCAACTTGGACTATGCCTTCTTCCTGAGCCACCATGCTGATAGTAACTCGAAGAATAACTTTTCATTGGCGTCGAGGGAGGAGCGATATTTGAATTTCTTGGCGTATTTTGGAGGTCTTCTGAATATGAGAAGCGGACATTTCCTCAGCATTGTGCCATATGAGTAAGTTTTTTTTACATACATACATAAAATCACGCCTTTATCCCTTACGGGGTAGGCAGAGCGTTAAACGCCTCGTAAAAGGCGCTTTCGCCGCGTCCGGCAAAAATTGAGGGCAATTTTAGATTGTAATGTGTATTGCTAATGTGTAGTGACAGGTTGTCAGCCCATCGCCTAAATTACAATACACTGTAACCCTCGAGTCCCTTTTGCTGTCTTCTACAGCATGCCCGGGAGGAAGGGCAGTTGGAACATTCTATGTTTTTCTACCTCTCCCAGTCCAGCATGAAAGTAGTTTTTTTTAAATACATACATATATATAAATCACGCTTATTACGTATATTAGAGCGCGATGGTGTAGTGGATAGGGCCGCTGCCTCCTGAGCGGGAGGTCGTGGTTCGAATCCCACCACGTACCAATTTGTTTTCCGGTTTTTGAATTTCATATGTACGTTTATTCGGTGCTTTTTCCGTGCTTCGGAAGGCACGTAAAGCCGTCGGTCCCGGTTAATATAGTTTAATACATACATAATATCGTTTAATACCGAAGAAATTAGTCGTTAAGCTATATCAGAGGCCAGTGCTAAGCATTGGTGGCTTGAAAACTCTGACCTAATCTACGATTGGGTCTGGTTTCCCTTCTGGGTTGCGGAGGTCAGATGGCAGTCGCTCTGTGTAAAATCCAGTACCCTCGTTCAATCCCCTAGATTAGGAAGCCGACCCCGTGAGATACGATATATATAAATCACGCCTTTATCCCTAAGGCATAGGTTAAACGATCTAAACATAGGTCGATCCACCACATCTAACAAAGTCTTGAGGGTTATTTGAGATATTGCTGTAGTAATAGGTTGTCAGCCCATCGCCTAAATTGCAACATATACGTACAGAAACCCTGGGATCATTCTATATTTTTCTCTCGCTGGGAGCATAGAATGTGCCAGCATGGAAGAATCTAAGCCAGTCGGTAATTTCGCCGCTCAGGATATGTTAATTATTGCTCATATTCCAAGATTGCAGGTTCTGATCCTGTCTGTGGTTTATTAATTTCCATATTTTAGAAATGTATTAATTAATTTTAGACGCGAGGATAACCTATCACTATAGCAACACACGTCGTTTTTCCCTCAAGACTTCTCAGACGTGCTGAAGGCGCCCTCATACAAGCTCGTTAACGCTCTGCCTACCCCGTAAAGCTTAGAGGCGTGACTATAGTATAAAATAAAATAACCAAGCTTAACAACAAAGTTTATCTACATCCGCCAAATAATCAACGGTTATTATTATGAGTAAGGAGATAAATTTCGCTTCTTGGAAGCCGTGAGTCAACTTCAGTCATCACGGCCGCTGCATTATTAGAAGGTTATCAATCAACTGGGTAGCTTGACGTTGTCTTGTTTGAAGATCATTCTGGGATGTACTGATCCTGAACTTCTACAGAAAATACTTGAGAATACTTTTATTGTTATTGATATCCATAGAAACTCGGCGTCATCGAACGAACTATCCCGTTTAGGCTTCTGATATGATTTGCCCTAGCCTTTTCCCGTATCTCACGGGTCAGCTACCTAATTCAGGTGATTGAACGAGGGTACTGGTTTTTACACAAAGCGACTGCCATTTAACCTCCGCAACCCAGAAGGAATGGAAACTGACATCATAACGTGCCCTCCTCTAACTAGGTCAGAGTTTTCAGGCCGCCAATGCTTAGCACTGGCCTCTGACATGGGTTTACGACTAATATCTACGGTATTAAACGATATTAACCGGGACCAACGGCTTAACGTGCCTTCCGGAGCACGGAAAAAGCGCCACATAAATGTACATATGAAATTCGAAAATTGAAAAACACATCGGTGCGTGGTGGGATTCGAACCACGACCTTCCGCTTAGGAGGCAGCGGCCCTATCCACTGCACCATCGGGCTTACATTGCTCTGACATGATTTGCGTAACGACTACTATTATCACATTATCAGACTACCAACTAACAGAAAGACGAGACAGCGACAAGGCCTGACAGCATAACGTGCCCTCCGAAGCACGAAGTTACCTGTCTTGACAACCAATCAGGTTAAGCATGCACTGTCCAAACCAAACTGGGAAAAATCTCACAAATTGATAATCGATTATCCACTATGTTCCCGTCGCGGGAATCGAACCAACGACCTTCGAATCAAGGGCTTTAACAAAGTATAAAATCAGCTGATTGCTTCGTAGAGATGCGTCTAAGTTTACGTTCAAATGTAAGCCTTATTGCAAGGTCAGAGAATGCCCTAGTCTACAGCTAAACTACCTGTTGCTGACTAAGAAAATTCAGACATCATACCTATACCTCAAATAAACATGACTAAAGTATTAATTTCAACATGATTTAATAAAATAATAATTCTACTGATTTTCGGTGATGGAGGAGATTGGCCAACTACGCAGGACTAGTTTTTACTGCTCAAGTGTTTGCGGTACACACAGGTGCACTGTACCTTCAATCTCTTATTCTGATGGGGCAGATTAACTGACACGACCAGAGAGAAATCAGGCGCAGGACCGACTATGTACAATGCCCATCCGACAGCATGGATCATCTTACATTTCGGACAATCAGGTGATCAGCCTGCAATGTCCTAACCAAACTAGAAACAACAACACAGTCATTGTCCCCCGCCGGAAATCGAACCCGGGACCTCCGGGTCGTGAGCCCATGGCTCAGACCGCTAGACCACGGAGGCAGTTTTGGAGACATAATTTAGTTGTACAACTAAAGTAGTACTACTTACATGTATTTCGACCCCTATCAGACGCTCACCAAGACAGATTAACGTGCTCTCCGAAGCACAGAGTAATTCTACTAGTCAAGAGTATTAGACCTTTCGAAAATAATCTTAGCGATATTTGACAAACTCAATAACCGACTTTCGGATTGAGAGCCCCGATATATTTAGTCAGATAACATCTATATCAAAGTCTTGTGACGTCATTGGACCCCTCTTAGGCAGTATACTATTTGCACAAAACGTTACGCCCGTAGATAAAAAGCTGCCCTTGATTTGAAATGTTTGAAACATCTCTTGAATGCCCACATAAACATAAGAGTTAAAAGCTCTATATACAGGGTGTAAGAGACAGCGTCCCGCAAACAGATAGGGGTTGCTCAGTCAACCATACTGAACAACTTCCACCAAGTAATCCTTTCATGAAGTAAAAATAAAAATTTGCTTTTCCATACAAAATGTCCACCTCGATCAGACAATTTGCATAGACAAGCCATTTATTTCCACTTCCTGGAAGAAGTTGTTCAGTGTCGTTGGCTGGGCAACCCCTATCAGTTTGTGGGACGCTCTCCCTTACACCCCGTATTAAAGTATATCTACAAAGCTCACAGAGATATAAAGGCATGGCGTGTTGTATGAAACGGCTTCCCCGTACGTCGATGATGTCATATCTACGTCTGTTGATGACTCGTGTGGTACGATCGTCAACAAAAACATTAGGCAACCAGTGGTGGAAATTAAGTCCATTTTACTGTGCCAACGAGTTTGTTTACGTTTGGTTGACTGTATTTATTTTTTCTTGTATGTACTAGTTTAGTGTAGAAAATGGGATTATTTTCTATTATTAATGTTTTTCTTATTGGGATGGAATATAAGAATACCGAAATGATAACACTTTGAAAAGGTTTCGAGACAAGATAGAAAATTAATAGGTAATAAAATTGAGACTGATGTTTTTCTGTTTCAGGGTGAGCATGAAAGATTTGAAGATTGGATTAAATGTGAAAATTAATAAATCATCAGTAACCAAGGTCATCAATGGCAAGGTGGTTGCTCTCTGCCAAAGTCCACCAGATAACGAGAGCGTGTTTACCCTGAGCGACGCGCCTCTGCGCTGCTTCGGGGCAGGTAGCTACTTAATCACTTATTCTTCCATTGTTTCTACTGACAGACATTGCTCCATTCTCAGAACCAACAAGAAAACAGCTCAAATCACGTCACATGATAAGGTGCATATTACGAACCGCTGCAAAATGAAATGAGTCAAAAATGACGTCACTCTAGCTATGGAAACTTGTGGCAAGGTTGTAATGGATGTAATAATAAATATTTGTGTTATCAATTCAATATAGTTGCCGCAATAAATTGCTGATTAAGGGAGATAAGCGCGGGCGTGATGATACACAATAATGGCATGTTTTGGCTCAGGAAAGATGGATTGTAATCAGTGGTTTGCTTACAGGATTGATTCGCGGGATCGACTTGCAGAAGGAGGTATTGTATATCATCACGCCAGTGGCGGCGGCGCGGCTGGCAGCGGTGGATTGCCTCGTGTTCGCGGACTGGGCGCCCGAGCTGCGCGGGCCCGACACGGCGCGGCTGCCCCCGGGGGCTCCGCTGCCGTACCGCACCGCCGCCGACTACCAACAGAGGCAGTTCATGTTCGCGCCCAAGCGACGCTTCAACCCGCTACAGTTACTGAAAATGTCCAGGAATACCTAAATTGAAAACCGTAGTGATTAGTTAATAAATTTGTAATTGGAATAGATCCAAAATAATTATCTTAAATTATATAAAAGGAAGATTAATGTTAATTCATGTATATTTGAAAGATAATTTTGTACTTACAATACTAATAAAACATAACATAGATGATTGTTTTTAACTTAAATATTTCCCCCTTCCTAAACCTTTGTTTTATAAATGCTGTAATATTATTTTTTTATAAAAGTCAAAAAGAGTCTAGAAAAGAATAGTTAAAATATGGGGTCCTTTATTACTAATAAATTATATTAGCATGCAATGATCATACGGAAGTTAAAAATTTCACACAAACAATTAGATTACAATAACTGCCCTAGTTGATCAGAATCAGAGGGTCATGAGACGCACTGAGGCTGACAGGCACTTGCCGGAGCGGCGGGGCCCGCGCTCCTCGTCAAATAAACATCCTACACGATTTATACATCACTATTTTATTGAAAAATTAAAATACAAAATACCAAACTAAACAATAAGTCTCGGTGAGACGACACCGGTCGAGGAATATATCTATATGTTTGAAGAAATGCTACTCGATTATATAACATGATAGTATAGCACGAAAATTCTCACAGGCCCAAGGAAGAGCCCGCACTCGCCCCCGACTACATATTTTGTTAAGGCATTTACGCTTACTCTTTATAGATAATCTATAAAATATACAAGTACCAATTGTGAAAGTGTATCCACACGAATACTGAGCGGTGTGCGTGCGCGCGGCGCGGGTTGCGGCCGCGGGGCCGACCGACCAGTAACGTAAGGTTCAGGCAGTATGCGAACAATTCATAAATCAGAGTTCTCCCGGCACGCACTTACAGCAGGGAACACCTAGTCTTCTTCTTCTTCTTGACCTGCAGCGCGGCGCGCGTCGCCGTCTCGAATACCTCGCGCACGCCCTCCTTGCTTTTGGCCGAGCACTCGAGGTACGCGAACGCGTTTATCTTCTCGGCCATAGCGCGCCCCTCCTGCGGCTTCACCGGCTCCTGCTTCATCTTGCGGAGCTCGTTAATCGTGGCCGGGTCGTTGCGGAGGTCTTTCTTATTGCCGACCAAAATAATGGGCACATTGGGGCAAAAGTGTTTCACCTCGGGCGTCCACTTCTCGGGTATGTTCTCGAGAGAGTCCGGCGAGTCCACCGAGAAGCACATAAGGATGACGTCGGTGTCGGGATAGGACAGCGGCCGCAGCCGGTCGTAGTCCTCTTGGCCGGCCGTATCCCATAGCGCCAGCTCCACCTGTTTACCGTCAACCTCGATGTCGGCGACGTAGTTCTCGAACACGGTCGGCACGTACACTTCCGGAAACTGGTCCTTGCTGAACACTATCAGCAAGCATGTTTTACCACACGCGCCGTCACCGACGATAACCAGTTTTTTGCGTATCGCAGCCATCGGTCCTGAAAACGACACGACGCAAATGAGTTACGATCGTCGGCGTCAACGCCTTTAGCGAGTTATAAATATGGCCGCCGTATAGGAGGATTATGGGTAGGGAGTAGTTGAAGCTCACAAATGTGAATAAGCACCTGAACTAGCGGAAGAAGAACAGCACCACCACATATTACCCTCACATGCGAGGGTGGTTATTTATTAGATTCTTTAGGTACCTGAAAATTCTGGCTAATTTCAGTAGAATTTTGGCTTATCGACACTTTTGCTCATCACAAGCACTTTCGTTCGTATAAAAACAGTATTGCAACATGGAAAAATACGCTATGATTCACGAATAACATAAAAAGTTATTTGAGCGTATAAAAATTCATATTATTTTACCTTTGATTAGTTTTGCACTAGGCAATTCAAAAAAATAAGGCTTTTATTCCTAAATTACGTAATTTGTTTAGAAAATGTATATTTGCCTTCCAATGACTTGCCACATCAAAATTTTTGTTTGACAACGCTTGACATTTGTGAAAAATGGCGATTGTGTTCGGATATACCTAGATTATTGGATACACGGTTTGTATCATAATTAAACCATAATCGATTCTTTAAAATCGATTTTTTATTTGACTCTTGAATTGAATAGAAATATGCGAAAACCAAGCAAACAGATTTATAATTAAAGTTTCTATACTAATTAATGGTTTTAAGGTCAAAAGGAGAGTGAATGTTATTTGCTAAATTGGATTTAGTGGTAAGTTGACTTGCTACTTGTTGTACGTAGTATTATAGTTACTCTGTGGGTTTATTGGGTAGATAGACTCGATAAAATTATACCCATTCGACAGAAGAAGAAGTTACTCTGTGCTACTTGCAAAGGGCTTAAAAATATTTGACCATATTTTAGGGTGTCATTATGAAACTGAACAACTCTTCACGTTAAAAAATGCGCTTCTATACAATGGTGCCAGAGCGGCTTGAATAAATTTTTATGGGTGTTCAATTTTTTTCATATTTCGGCCTATGTTCCTTGGGGGAAGTTGTTCAGTTTTATGGGTAGAAAAACACCCTAAAATATGGTCAGCAATTTTTTTTAGTCCTTGTATACTTGTGAATGTGTAAATCAGGCTAATCACGCCAGGATTATTTTTTGGGACGGCCAAGTTTTCGATGATAGATACTTACTACTCACCACTGTACTTATGAACGTGTAAATCAGGCTTAAGCCGTATTTAAAGCCGTGATTCCTGCTCTGAAACATTACACAAAACATATCCCCGCGGGGTATAGGGGAAGGGTTTCACAAACATTTCCCTTCCCCTCTGCCCCGCGGGGATATGTTTCGTGTAATCTTTCAGAGCAGGAATCACAGCTTTAAACGATAAAAAATAAAACAAGTTTATATGTATATTTATTTTATTTTAACCCAGCTTAACAATTACCGGTCCAACAATTAATATAGATACTTAACTATTTTCATATCACATTAAACAATTTACGTCCCTTGCTTAAACGTAACCTACATGTAAAGCCGTGACTCCTGCTCTCAAACAAAACACGAAACATACCCCCGCGGGGCAGAGGGGAAGGGTTTCTCAAAACATTTCTCTTCCCCTCTTTGCCCCGCGGGGATATGTTTGTGTTTTGTTTATGCGCTGGAGACTCAACTTACATATGTAAAAGAGGGGGCCATTTCACGAAACTACAAGTTTACTTATGTTTTTAAGCGCATTACACTTCACAGACGGAATGCTTGACGAATATGGCCAAGAAAAGGTAGATTAAAATATTTAAATAATTACGTATTGGGTCTATCGTTTATCTGTGGTTAGTATTAGTACACAAATAGATTTTTGATCAATATTGTTATAAATTAGGAATGTGTGTAGTGAATTGAATAAAAAAAAACAATAAATATAACAAAAAGATAATAACACCAGCGGCATGCCAAACAAGATTAAATCTTTGTGTTTAAAAATTTTGTGCTGAATAACAAGATAAAAAATAAATCAACAATAAATGCACAGAAGATCAGATTAAGTTAAAGTATACAAAATAATGCATAAAAATTATAAATCCGCTGTAATAAGTTGCTCAGTACTAAAGGTGGGTACTACACGTAAAGTATTAAGCCGTGACTCCAGCGCGCAAAGAAAACATGAAACATACCCCCGCGGGGCAGAGGGGAAGGGAAATGTTTGAGAAACCCTTCCCCTCTCGGGTATGTTTTGTTTATGCGCTGTAGACTCAGCTTTAGGGCGTGACTCCTTCTCTCAAACATTACACAAACTAAAAATACCCCAGGGCAGAGGGGAAAGGATACAAAACTTTTTTTTTTTACAAAAATGGGGGCGCCACTTTCTTTGCCCAGGAGGCTTTAATATGGCAACACATTGATTATTTCGATGAATCGGAGACCGCCCTAGTCCCATCGCGCATCGTATTTATACTATTTCGATGAATATTATGAAAAAATAGATGATGTTAGTTAAAATGATTTTAGTTCCGTTTCAAAAGTTTTATGTTGTATATCATGATACGAGTAGGTATTCTCAGTATAATCACTAAACCGATACGAAATATTTATGGCGTATCACGCGATTCTGTCAATA
This sequence comes from Scrobipalpa costella, assembly GCA_949820665.1. Lineage (NCBI taxonomy): Eukaryota > Metazoa > Arthropoda > Insecta > Lepidoptera > Gelechiidae > Scrobipalpa > Scrobipalpa costella. The sequence goes on from OX463312.1 coordinate 13,901,150, forward strand.
CTTCATCAGTACTTGGACCAAGATCCAAGTATCGCGTATAAAATACGTTATGTGTAATACCCACAAATTGATCTTTATACATAGACTATATCACATTGGTTATGTTATACACCTGGTCCCTTCTTTTGTAATTTATATCAGTCGTTTACAGGTCCTCGGATGCCATCTGGAAATACACAAATAATTTATGTTAAAAAAAAGTGATTCAGTTCAATGAAACATTTGCTATTTGGCATTGGTACCGTTTACACGTAGTAATATCATGCGATACTGCGCGATATTATCTGTCGCAGTACTGATGAGAATTTCATGATATTCCATACAAAATTCGTATCGGGCTATGAGATATGATAATACTTTATGTGTAATCGCCACCATACAATTTTCGAAAATTTTCCAATAGTCCTGTTCAATAAAGTTTGTATCTTATTCACATTATGCCGGTGGACAAATTATTTTCTCCCATGCTGAACTGGAAGCGAGAGAAAAACATAGAATGTGCCAGCTGCATTTCCTCCCGGGCATGCTGTAAAAACCAGCTAAGGGATCCGAGGGTTTCTGTATATTGTAATTTAGGCGAAGGGCTGACAACCTGTCACTACAGCAATATACCTACAAATCTATCTTTAATAACCCTCCAAACTTTGTCAGACGCGTCGTTTAAGCTCTGCCTACCCCATTAGGGATTAAGGCGTGATTATATATATGTATGTATGTACAAATTATTTTGTGATCACAAAGTATAGTCCTAACGTCGCGTCGTCAGTACTTAAAACATTTAGATTTAGATTTAAATAGATCGACCTTTTGCGCAATTTATATAAACTTGAAGCCCGCTGTAAACTGCCACAAGTACAGTAGTAAAATACTACTTAGGTACTAAGGCTCGTATTTATAATCAGCTCTCAACAGTGACATTTCGTATCAGAAATGTAAATTAAGTCCAAATGGCCTGTCAAATCCATACTTGATATTGCTTTCGGTCTTGAGATCGCTTTATAATTACGAGCCTTAGTAAGTCTACTTAGTTCTCGCCAACTTAACTCGCTCTTTACGGTAAACCGGAATTAATGTTAAGTAGCGTACTTTAGTCGACAAACTATAATTATGGTAGCTGTGACAGATGCGATTTCTATGGATTTTAAATACATTTTGTTTTTTTTTGAAAAGACATCAGTCACAGCTACAATATTACAGTTTAAGTGTATATACGTATGGTAGCAAATCGTAGTTACAAAAATCAGGACTTAACTGTCATTCTCTATACCCGGTATAGGCTAGTCGTGTCATGTATAAGTAGTGTAACTTACAATTACCTACATATGCGATTTTTATCTGACTGGTAAACTTACTCGTTGGTTTTGAGCCAGTTTCGAGAATATAGTATTCGCAGTTGTTCGACTGCATTTAGATTGATTTTATTTATTTTGGACTAAAAACTCTGAAACCAAGCCAAGGTATTTATATCTACAATAAATATATATATATTTCAGGAATGGGGTTCAGTCTATAATTAACGAATAAAACAAACTACTGATTTAAAACAATTTTAATTGTGAAATAAACAATTGATTAAATTATTATTTCAAGACAAAGACAATTAATTATAGACTAAGCAATGCATTAACAGTTAAAATATATTAATACTTATTTTTAACAACGATTTTTGTGTGTTAGACTATCATCATTGTATATTTATTTATTTTATAACTAACTACCTTTCATAAACGATTTTTACAACGGTCTTGTTCCTAAAGTTATAAATAAAAGTTGAACCTACATGTAAGTAATTTTATCTAATAAGTATTTTTTTTACACAAAAAGTTTTTTTCAAAAATGCTATAAAATTCAAGAGGACCTATTTTTGCGATAGTAATTCGTGTGTACGGAGAACCTACTGGCACCGATTCGATAAAAACACGAAACAATTAAAATAAACATGACATGATGTGGTGAAAAGAAGAACTACCTAACTTTCCCCATTTTTGACAGCCCACGTGTTACTCAGTCATTCCGTTTCCGAACCAAGGCCCAATTTGGCACAGAATGACTGGGTAAGTTCATGGCAAGCGTAACAAAAATGGTCATTAAAAAAACTGTTGATAGCTGTTAAAAATGCCATTCCTAATGATTTTTTTTAGCAGTGGATTATTGGTACATTTTATTTTTCCTTAAGAATGTCAACAGTCACAGCTATCACGGAATTAAGGCCACTGTCACCAACCACAAACCACCATTTAGGTGTTCACAGTGCACTACACTCTACGCGACGGAGCGTATGATTGTCTATGGTCCCATTGCTATAAACAATGTTGTCGATTCTTGTGACATCAGTCTGATTCTAAGCTAGCGCTGTCACTTTCTTATCTTTGACATAAGAACAGGATAGCAAATAAACACATGGCATTGACATTCCTAATTTGACATAAGACTGCTTAAATGACGTAAAATAAGAGAGTATGATCTATGCTCACTTCTAATTTAAAGCGTCTTAAGTCAGATTAGAAATGTCAAAGGCATGTGTTTATTTGCTATCTTGATCTTATATCAAAGTTACCGAATAATCTTCTTTTGTGTCGAGATCAAGTATACGTCGTCATTGGCAAAATACGTCTCAAATCACGAGATGTGAAGCCATAAAAAAAACTGTCAGCGCTAGCTAAAAATTAGCTAAGGAATAGTGCGCCCAGAATTGCCGCCAATATCAGCTGTACGCGACGTAGCGCGTAGCGCAATGTGTGCACCGCCTTACTTCTTTACCTTGTTCCAAGCGACCAGTCCGTAAGACACGCCGGCGCCGAGCGCGAAGGCCAGTAAGTACGGCACGAAGGAGAATGAGGGCGGGTGCCTCTTCTTCATCAGTGTTTGGATGAACGACAGGTTACCGTCCGAGTAGGGAGGGTAGCGGCCACTGGAAACAGAACGAGATGTTAAAGACACGCTGCACGTACAATCACGGTTTTATGGGGTCGTCAACCTAAACAAAGTTACCCTCAAAACTCTTTGAGATATTGAATGTTGAGGGGAGTTGACTATGTTGGGGGAGTTGTCTATGTTGGGGGTACTTGTCTATATTGGGATTGTTGTCTATGTTGGGGGGAGTTGTCTTTGTTGGAGGGGGGGGGGGAGTTTTCTATATTGGGGGCAGTTATCTATGACGGGGGGAAATGTTTATGTAGGGGGCAGTTATATAGTAGTCTTAGTTTAGGAATACTCACGAGCCCAGCTTCTCCCCGATAGCGGCGAAGTTCTTGACGAGGCAGCTCTTCTTGTGCGTGAACGTGTCGAAGGTGGCTTTGCCGTGGTACGCGCCTATCCCGCTGTTGCCCACACCGCCGAACGGCAGTGTGTCCACTATGCGGGGGGGGGAGTTATGTTAGTTTGTGATAGTTAAAGGCGCATTTACACATCGACACGTACAGTGGCAAGTAGTCATCATCATCTCCCTAGCCTTATCCCGTATCTTAAGGGGTCACCTACCTAATCCAGGGGGACTGAACGAGGGTGCTGGTTTTTACACAGAGCGACTGCCATGTGACCTCTGCAACCCAGAAGGGAAACCAGACCCAATCCTATATTAGGTCAGTGTTCAAGCCGCCAATGCTTAGCACTGGCCTTTAATATGGCTTAACGACTAATATATACGGTATTAAACGATATTAACCGGGACCAACGGGCTAAGGAGATGTGATGGTTCCTTTGGGAAAGTTGTTCAGTTTCATGGGATGGTTCATATCCTTTCGGGTGAATATATTTACTGTAACACGTTGTGTAGGTACTGTATCTGTCACGGCTTCCATCTCAGATATTTTTAAGTATAGGATCTTGCCTCATTCACTTGCAACTTAACTCGCCACTGCACTCGTTGAAGTGTAAATCGGTAATTAGAAACAGTAAGAAACGGTACCGAGACAGAGCCTGCGCCATGATGGTTCGTTTGCTAAATAAGCCCTTTGCGAGTGATGTTTTTAGTTACAACTAAAACTTAAGCTTCAGTCGGTGTTTAATTCACTCACAAAATATATTCTATTTATTAATAAAAAAAAAAAAATTGAGCCCAGAAGGGTTCTTTTTGTGAATTGTACGTTTTGCTATTTTAAAGTTGTTGTATGAAGCTTTGCCTCTGTACGGTTCCTTGCTCTTGTGCTGTAAGTTATGTTGATGATATTTTTATATATGTCGTAGGATGATTAGATAATTTGTATCTTCGCGAAAATCCTAAGGATTTTGCGAAAACACGGATAATTACACTGTCAAATTGTAGTGTAAAAAGTCAGGTTTTTGCAAAAAAACTCATTGTCCTTGTAACATTTGATATCCTTAACTGATATAAGAACACTGATTGGTCGGTTAGCGCACCCAACACAAGATCTCCACTGTTTGGTTGACTTTTTAAATGTCAAGCATAAACGCATGATTTTTAACCAATCAGAATAAGATTAAATCAGTAGGTAAAAATCTACTCAAACAGAGTTAAGGACATATAGTGTAGCGGGTAGGTACATACGTTTTCTTCTGACTCCAAAATATCCAAATGATACACACCATTCACCACACTAAAGTTTATTTAGTAAACATCGTATCACATCAGTTCTTAACAACACAATAACATAGTCTTTTAAAGTATTTGACAATAATATTAGGATAAAAGATTTTAAACGTAATCTATGCGTTGGCGTTCGCGATCGACGTGAAGCTAGCTGTCAGGTATCTCCAATCGACTGACGTTCGCACGGATCATCGATCGGTCGGCTCGGCGCAGGCGCAGGTTTGTAGAACAATAGGTCCGACCACCGACCGTTCATCCAGTGGACTCGACTTGACGTGCAGGGTCCATCCGTGTCTCAGGTAAGTATGAGTATTTGTTTAGTTAGTGTGTTGTTTATATTATGTATGTAGATAGTTTATATATGTATTTATATATATATATATATATATTACATAGATAATTAGTTATTTATGTATGTGTTATGTTTAGTTTTATGTAGGTTTAGTATGTAGATGTGTAGTGTGATACGATATAAGTATTTATATATTTATATGTATTTAAACATGTTGTTTATATATTTTACATAAATGAATATAAGTAATACTTGTGGGTCAGCCACATCACTCCCCCCCAGAGACCGTCTCACGGGCGGTAGTAATCGGGGAAGTTTACTCTTCGACCTGATCTTGTTTGTCTTATATTCTCATTTGTCTTTATTTCTTTTTCAGTTTGTTCTTGACTTTTCTCATTTAACTTTTTTTCTTTTACAGGTTGTTCGTGATTTTTCTCATTTAACTTTTTTTCTTTTACAGGTTGTTCGTGATTTTTCTCAGGAGTTTTTGTCATGCAGTTATCTTCTTGTTCCAGCATGTAAGCGGGTTTGAGCCGGTCGATGGATACGCTGACTGTCTTTCCATTTAGCATTATTTTAAATACTTTGTCTGTTCTTTCTATTACAGCGTGAGGACCTGAGTATGCTGGACGAAGTGCTCCACGAATGGTGTCATCTCTCAAGAAAACATGGCTTGATTTTGCAAGATCCTTGAATACAAATGTTTTATTATTGCAGTGTCTTGATGCTGGTACGGGTTGGAGTGACTGAGTAATCCGTCTTAATCTTGCAGTAAAGTCTGTCAAATCCGTTGTCGTTTTAGTTTGGGAGTGGAAAAATTCTCCCGGTAATCTGAGCGGTTCCCCGTATACGAGTTCTGCTGAAGATGTTTGAAGATCTTCTTTATAGGCGCTTCTGATTCCTAAAAGTACTAGAGGCAGTGATTCTGTCCAGCTCTCTTGTGCGTGGCAGACTATGGCTGCTTTTAGCTGCCTGTGAAATCTCTCCACTAATCCGTTGCAGGCTGGGTGGTATGCCGTTGTACGACGGTGTTGGAAGCCGGCCATCTCGCCTAGGTATTTGAAAAGCGCGGATTCGAATTGTCTGCCGCGATCTGTTACTATGTCCGTAGGGCATCCAAATCTCGATATCCAGCCGGTGATGAGCGCTTTTGCCACTGTTTCTGCCGTTATATCCATGATTGGTATCACTTCAGGCCATCTCGTAAATCTATCTACTGCAGTGAGACAATAGCGATATCCATGAGATGGTGGGAGAGGTCCAATTAGATCTATGTGGACAAATGCAAATCTCGCTTTCGGTAGCTTGAATGTTCCAAGCGCTGATGATACATGTCGAGTAGTTTTAGCTTGTTGACATGGGATGCAAGCTCTCGACCATTGTCTGCAGTCTTTTCTCATGCTGGGCCAAACAAATCGTTCAGCTACTAGCTTTGCTGACGTGTTGGAGCTCGGATGACTGAGTGAGTGGAGGCATTTGAAGACCTGTGTGCGTAGATCCATAGGGACGTAGGGCCTGGGAACTGGTGTGCTGACATCACAATATAGCTCATCATGAGTTCCTGGCAGAGTTATCTTCTTGAGTTGAAGAGATGTGTCACCTTTAAGGATATTCTTCAATTCTTCGTCTTCAGACTGATGTTTGGCAATCAGTGTCATGTCAATCGGTTTCTCAATGGCATCAGTCCTTGACAATGTGTCAGCGACGACATTATCTTTTCCCGAGATGTGCTGAATATCAGTAGTAAATTGGGAGATGAAGTCGAGGTTTCTGAATTGTCTCGGTGAACAGTTTTGCTTGTATGAGTTGAATGCAAAGCAAAGTGGTTTGTGATCCGTGAACACTGTGAAAATGCGTGCTTCAAGCATGTGTCGGAAGTATTTTATAGCTTCATATATTGCGAGCAGTTCTCTATCATATGGTGAGTACTTCGTTTGTGACGGACTTAATTTCCTCGAAAAGAAGGCAAGCGGTTGCCAATGATCTTCCTTCAATTGTTGTAAAACAGCGCCGATCCCTGTGTCTGAGGCATCAGTGACAAGGGCTAGCTTGGCATCACAATCTGGGTGAGCGAGGAGCGCAGCTTCACAGAGGCTTTGTTTGCATCGCTCGAAGGCTTCAAGGGCGTCACCTTTGATTTCGACGGCTTGTGAACTTTTGACGCATCCTGCAGTGAGTTCATTTAGGGGCGCTTGTAATTTCGCTGCACCAGGGAGGAATCTACGATAAAAGTTTACCATTCCCAGGAATCTTCGCAGCTGTTTGACGGTTTTCGGAAGCGGAAACTGTTGGATGGCTTCAACCTTGGTGGCCAATGGCTTGGTTCCTTCGGCAGAAATATGATATCCCAGGAATTTGACGTCTGATGCGCCAAACACGCATTTTGTGGGGTTGATCACGATGTCATAGTCTCTCAACTTGCTGAACAGTTGTCGAAGATGGGATTCGTGTTCGGTCTCGTTTTTGGAGAAAATGAGGAAGTCATCCAAATATGCGTACACGAAGTTCATTTCTCTCGTGACTTCGTCAACAAATCGTTGGAAACTTTGTGCTGCGTTTCGGAGCCCAAATGTCATATAAGGAAACTCCCACAGTCCAAACGGAGTTGTGATGGCGGTTTTCGGTATATCACCTACATGAATCGGAATTTGGTTATATGCTTTCACCAAGTCGATGGTAGAGAAGATTGTGCATCCAGCCAAGTTATGTGAGAAATCGTGTATGTGACGTATTGGGTACCGATCTGGAACTGTGATCTTGTTGAGCATCCGGTAGTCACCGCATGGTCTCCAGCCATTGTCTTTTTTCGGTGCTAAATGGAGTGGTGAAGACCATGGGCTTTCTGACGGTCTTGCTGTGCCATTGCGTAGCATTTCCTCGAATTCTTGCTTGGCTATTTTTAATTTATCCGGCGCAAGTCTTCTAGGAGCACAATGAATTGGTGGGCCAGGCTTCGTACGAATGTGATGTACTGTGGAGTGTCGTGGCTCTTTTCTCATTCCACTTGGGCGGGTGATTTCTGGGTACTCTCTGAGAATGTCGTAGTACTTTGATTCGCCAAAAAGTATCTTGATTGAAGAAATGGAATTTGACGTGACTCGTATTGCAGATACAGAGAGTGATGTCAGGTTGTCTATCAATCGTTGGTTTCTACAGTCGACCAATAGGTTGAAGAATGACAGGAAATCAACGCCTATTATTGGTTTAGTGACGTCTGCCACAATAAAATTCCAGTTGAACTCACGACGTAGGCCGAGGTCCAATTTCAGATGTATGAAGCCGTATGTGTTGATGGTTGAACCATTTGCAGCGTATAGGTGATAATTACTTTTGGGTCGACGTTCGTGTAATGCTGACCTCGGGAAAACGCAGACATCGCTTCCAGTATCCACTAGTAATTGCGTTTTCAATCGACGATCAGTGACAAACAGGCGACCAGTTTTAGGGCAATCATCTGTCGCCATCAACGACTGCCTCCTGCATTTCCCGAACGTGAGAAGTCGCAGGGCTTGATACATTTAGTAGATTTCGCCGCAAATTTGCTATGATACCAGCAGATTGGGTATTTCCGATAACTAGATTCAGATCTGGTATGGCTTTTGCTGCGTTGACGAATGTGCATGTCAGGGCGACGATGTGGCGTTCTTGTTCTTGGCCTTGATTGACGTCCAGCTGCCAAGGCTTGAACTTGTTTGGTCAATTCATGGATTTGTCTTGACATGTCCTCTATAACATTGTTCCTTGACGTACTTGCCACCTGAGCTGATGGGACAAGTTCTTTGATGCGATCGGCTAGTTCAGCCAGTGATTCAAGCGAAGAATGTGGTTGTGAAGCAATTAACGTCTGCATATTGGTAGGCAGTCGGCTTGTCCATATTGTTTTCAGGAAATTTTCAGGAACGTCGGGACCTGCAAGCTGTCTCAAGTGACGTAAAAATTGCGTAGGCTTGCGGTCACCTAATTCTTCTTCCATCAAAAGTTGTTTAACTTCCTTCTCTCTAGAGTCGCATAGACGCTTGATTAATGCTGTTTTAAGCGTTTCGTATTTTTCCTGTGCAGGGGGATTGATAATAATATCTCTTACTTCCTTTGCATATTGAGGTTCCAAATACGAAAGAGCATAATGGAATTTTGTGTTGTCGACTGAAATCCCGGAGAGTGCAAAATGACCTTCGACTTGAGCGAACCACAATTGAGGATCATTCGCATAAAACGGTGGTATCTTCATTCCGACACGGCATGTCTCAGCGGTACCGGAACCGGTCGCAAGCGGGGTCAAGTTGTTATTCTGTCCGTGGTCGTCGTCTCGCGCGTCAGCGAAATCCTTTTCATTTTCTTTGTCACTTTTTTTGGTCATAATGGTGATGATGTTGATGCTTACTGTGGTATTCCAGAAAAGCTTAGGAGTTCCCGAAGGTTGCGATCCGTTGCTCAAATAGGAGGTAGTCACCAGTATAGTGTAGCGGGTAGGTACATACGTTTTCTTCTGACTCCAAAATATCCAAATGATACACACCATTCACCACACTAAAGTTTATTTAGTAAACATCGTATCACATCAGTTCTTAACAACACAATAACATAGTCTTTTAAAGTATTTGACAATAATATTAGGATAAAAGATTTTAAACGTAATCTATGCGTTGGCGTTCGCGATCGACGTGAAGCTAGCTGTCAGGTATCTCCAATCGACTGACGTTCGCACGGATCATCGATCGGTCGGCTCGGCGCAGGCGCAGGTTTGTAGAACAATAGGTCCGACCACCGACCGTTCATCCAGTGGACTCGACTTGACGTGCAGGGTCCATCCGTGTCTCAGGTAAGTATGAGTATTTGTTTAGTTAGTGTGTTGTTTATATTATGTATGTAGATAGTTTATATATGTATTTATATATATATATATATATATTACATAGATAATTAGATATTTATGTATGTGTTATGTTTAGTTTTATGTAGGTTTAGTATGTAGATGTGTAGTGTGATACGATATAAGTATTTATATATTTATATGTATTTAAACATGTTGTTTATATATTTTACATAAATGAATATAAGTAATACTTGTGGGTCAGCCACAGACATCATGAGAATATCAAATGTTACTAGAACAATGAGATATTTCGCAAACATCCTGACTTTTGCCAGTAAGATTTGACAACGTTGTCACAATTGTCTAATTATCCGTGATTTCGCAAAATCCCTAGGATTATCGCGAAGATTCGAATTATCAAATCATCCTACGACATATACATGTAGAAATAGGAAAAGAGTATATACAGTGTAAAAGCAATCAGTAAAATATACCTCCACCGTTACATATATCCCCAATCAAATCTACTTTAATGTGAGTTACAGTTGATTGTGTGTTAGTGTACTATAGCACATATCTACAGCGACTTTAATGTTTTGATTTTCGGCATCAACTGATGTGTTGTGATGTCTTCGGAAAGCACAATAAGTCACCCAAGTCACCGTCGCTGATAGTTTTCAACACACGAATTTAAAATCTCTGATATCAGGGTTTACCCCATCGACCACAGGAAAAAAACTGTAATTAATGGCAACTTTTGTTGGAATCACCTCCAATATAGGGAAACAAACCATTTCAAAATATTTATAAATTCTGCCACTAGCGACCCCGCAGCATGCCGTAACGCGATAACGAATTATTGCATCTATATGTCAAAATAACAATTTGACAGATGTGATAAAATAGGTATCACGGCTGCGGGGAGGTCAACATTCAATCACATATTAAGGAAAATGTTTGTGTGGAAATGGTACCGATTCCTTGAGTGCACAACTTGACTAAAATTGTTGCCCTTTCTGTTCTCTTATGATAGAAAAAGACGGGTAACGATTTTAGTAAAGACGTAGTGATTTTGTGTTCATAAGAATTGACCCCAATGTCTGTGTGTGTTATCCCACCTCCCATCTGCTTGACGGCATCGTTAGCGCAGGCGCCGCCGATGCTCGTGGTGTGCACAATGTTAGCAACCTAATTACCTATGTAGTTGTCCTGTGAATGTTTCTGTGTATAATGTACCGTTTAATCACTACATAGTATAAAACAAAGTCGCTTTCTCTGTCCCTATATCCCTATGTATGCTTAGATCTTTAAAACTACGCAACGGATTTTGATGCGGTTTCTTTTAATGGATAGAGTGATTCAAGAGGAAGGTTTATATAATACATGCATAATATAGTAGAGAAACACTGATGATTTCCGTGCGAAGCCGGGGCGGGTCGCTAGTAAATAATAAAATATTTCTGTGGAAATGTTCGTATGTGTTAGCCAACTAGCCCCACCGCTCATTCGCATGACCTAGTCCTAGCGATACGCCTAGCTTAGCAGCATATTGAAGTTGAAGCATAACAATTTGTACGACTAAGAATGATCTTCACTACGCTCTGCCAATGAGAGGCTCCAGGCGTGAAAGAAAACACTACTTCACAGGCTTCTTTCAAGTTGTTGAGTCAGTGCATAATTCTTGTTAAAGTCGATATCAGGAGCTAAACTTGGTTTCATTGTAAGCCCGCTCCTTCGGCGCGTCCATTCAGTAAATAAAATAACGAAAAGTGTTTGTGTGGGAATACCTGTAACTGTATGTGTAAGCCAACTAGCCCCATGTCCCATCTGCACGAAATGTAACTTAGCTGCATACTGGAGTTGAGGCATAAAAATTAGTACGAATACGAAAGATCTTTAGGCGAAATCAATCGATTTGACAGGTCAACTGTCACAGTAAAAAAGACCACATATTGGAGTTGGGGCATCAAAATCAGTACGACTATGAATGAATCTTTAGGCTATATCAAGCGACTTGACCTGTTACAGCAAAAAAGACCGCATATTAGAGTTGGGGCATAAAAATCAGTACGACTATGAATGAATCTTTAGGCTATATCAAGCGACTTGACCTGTCACAGCAAAAAACACCGCATATTGGAGTTGGGGCATAAAAATCAGTATGACTATGAATGAATCTTTAGGCTATATCAAGCGACTTGACCTGTCACAGCAAAAAACACCGCGTATTGGAGTTGGGGCATAAAAATCAGTACGACTATGAATGAATCTTTAGGCTATATCAAGCGACTTGACCTGTCACAGCAAAAAACACCGCGTATTGGAGTTGGGGCATAAAAATCAGTACGACTATGAATGATTCTTTAGGCTATATCAAGCGACTTGACCTGTCACAGCAAAAAACACCGCATATTGGAGTTGGGGCATAAAAATCAGTACGACTATGAAAGAATCTTTAGACTATATCAAGCAATTTGACCTGTCACAGCAAAAAAGACCGCATTTTGGAGTTGGGGCATAAAAATCAGAACGAATATGAATGAATCTTTAGGCTATATCAACCGATTTGACCTGTCACAATAAAAAAAAAAATTTGTTTATTTGTATGTGTTTTCCCAACTCCCATGTGAATGACAGTATCGTTAATGCAGGCGCCACCGCTGCTCGTGGTGTTCAGAATATTCGTAAATAAAATAAACCAATAATGTTTGTGTGGAAATGCCAGTAGCTGTATATGTAAGCCAATCCCATCTGTATGACCTAGTCTTAGCGGTACTCCTAACGTAGCTGCATATTGGAGTTGAGGCATAAAATCAGTATGACTATGAATTAATCTTTAGGCAATATCAAGGAATTTGACCTGTCACAGTGAAAAACAAACTAAGTATTTTGTTTGTTTGTATGTGTTATCCCACCTCCCATCTGCATGACGGTATCGTTAACGCAGGCGCCACCGCTGCTCGTGTTGTCCAGAATGTTGGCAACAGTTTTCTTGTCCGTTGAGAACAGGTACATCGTCAGCGGCCTCTCTCTATAGTGGCAAAGGATTACTGTTAAACCACCACCGGCTCTACTATTTACACTACTGGTAGTTAGCATGTTAACTGTTTTTCGCTTGTTTAAAATATTTACTTTCGCTAATAATAAGATCGAAATATTGAAAACAGAAAATGCCGTCCAATATAAATGGCTTCATTTGGGTCGTTTCATTTTGTATATAGAAAATATCAAACAAATACTTATATTTTTTTGGTATTTCGACTTATATTCTTAAAGGCGTGACTCCAGCGCTTAAACATAACATACAACATGGGGTATGTTAACACGGGGCAGATAGGGGAAGCGAAATGTTTGAGAAACCCATCTGCCCGCGAAACATTCCCGTTTTGTGTAATGTTTGAGAGCAGGAGCCACGGCTTTAGGGAAATTTATTCTATTTCAATCGATCAACTTTTGACTTCTTTTTATTTAAATTTTTTGAAGGAGCAGTTAATATGCTAATTATGTGACATATTTACAAAATACAGTTTTACTTACTTTTTTTAAAATTATAAATTAGTCTAGTCAATACACTTTGTATCCATGCGTAGCATTAAATAAGTACTTTCAGTTACTCTTTATAACATTATATGGATTTTAAAATCAGTTCTACATACATCACCATAACCATTTAAAAGCACCAACACCGAATCAAGTACCTATAGCACTTTCAAATAAGAACATGCTCCATGCTTTTAGAAAAAAAAAAAATGATTTACAGCTGTTAAATCTCACGACTCCAGCTAAGCCATAGTTGTGGTTGTACGTATAGACAGACAAGCACCCTTGTGTGCATAACTACGAAAGATTTCTATATAAATGGAGGTAGACGCGGCACATCGCCAACAGTTGAAACGCTTCAACGAGGGGAAATTGGCACCCTCCCTTCAGTAATCCGTCAGTGTTCAATAGCGCGTGAACAAATGAATGTTGTATTTTTGGGATCGCTTTATGAGTGACGATTTTCTTAGTAAGCCGCGTCTACCTCAATTTATATAGACATACATACATATAATCACGTCATTATCCCTAATGGGATAGGCAGAGCGTAACCGACTTAAACAAAGAAGATATAGAAGTCTTTGATAACTCCAGGTTTAATATTCCGAGCGCACCCACACTAAGGCAATATAGATGTAGGTACAATTACACACACAAGTATAAAAAGATTAAAAAGGCTTACCGGCAGTCGTGTGATAAAACATCTGTAACATTATACCGTCAACCAGATGGAAATGGCATGAAGATGTTACGTCGACATCCAGCTTAAAGGTATACCCGACACCAGAACCAGTTCAACAGACAAGAAGAGCCAATAGTGCAGTCTTGGAGGAAACAGCCAACCGTTACACAATTTCGTGTACCCTTACGATGGTTGCAGAAACAAAAAATATTTTATATTTTTTATAAATGTTGTCTGGCTTCGCAATAGCAATAAAAAAATCTCCATAACATGATTTATCTTGTTATTTTTTGTTTCAATTTGTTACTTTTTGTGTCCTTATCTTTCATCTTTTTTTGTTTATCTTGTTTTATTTTGTATTTTTAGTTTTATCTAGTATTTTTATTGCATCTTATTATTTTATGTTTTATTTTTCGTGTCAACTTGTATTTTTTTTCTTGTAGTTGATTGTTTCATCTTATCACTTTTTGATCACGTTTTTTTTGTAATTTTTTTTTTTTAATTTATTAAACTAAAGGTAAGTACATTTTTATAACTAATATCTACTCGCCAAACTTAAAAGTTTGATTGATATTGATAGCTTCATCTTCAAAAGCAAGAGCTTTTATTTGTTTCACCTTATTATTTTATGTTTCATACTGTTATTTTTGTTTCTGCAACCGCCCAGGCACGATGTCGAACTCCTTACCGCCATAAAACATGATAGTGTCGTTCATACTAATGCTGCCCGAGCGGGTTTGCTCGTTGAACAACTTTTGGATGTTGGCTTGCGTGCTGAACACATATAGGACTAATGGGTGTTCCCTGAAATGTCAAATGTACCAACCAGATGTAGCGCGCCGCTGGATATGAATTGAGACTATGAGGATGGGAATGACCAAAACTAATTTAAAAAAAATGCTTTGAAAAATAAACTTTTCTCTCGATTCTTCCTGAGCAGTTTTTGTATAAGGTAGCTCAATTTTTTAGTTTTTTTTTTTTTAAACTCTTACGGTTATCGATATTATAATGATTAATAACGGGAAATTTACCGTGGTTTTCCATTTTTGTATGAGTGTCCAATATTTCAACGCAATTTCATGCGTTATAAGTTATAATCATGGAGCGACTGAGGAGTATCGGATACTCATACAAAAAAGGAGAACCACAGTAAATTTCTCGTTTTTAATCATTATAATATTTTAAATATTTTTAATATGCTTGGTTTAACTGTTATTTATCAAGCAAATGCAGAAAATATGCGAAACAGCTTTATTAGTTGTAATTATAAGAGCTTTATTTCAGTTCTCATTATTTATTCTCAAAATTCATTCCAATGAGATGAATTAGACGATAGCCCATGAAATTTCTCATAATGTCCCATTATTAAATAAAAAAGACTTTGAACTTCGCACCTTCACCAATACTCGGAAAAAGAATTCAATTTTTAACATGGTATTTTAATAATAATAATCTATTTTAATGCCACTTTCCGTGACACAAATTCCCGATTTTTCCGAATATTCGTAAGAGTAAATCACGTCCAGAAAAAAAAGCAATCACTTCAAACAGAATTACTGATATCACGGAAAAGGCAGACATTTAAAGACAGAAACACACAGGTGCTTTCACACGTTCCACTGCAAACAAAGACTGTGTATTCTATACCTTAGTGTTAAGCAAGCTATAGAGCGCGCGCAAGCGTAAACAGGTGTTTAAACGCTGATTTTAGATGTATCTTAAAAGTAATAAAAATCATGTTTACCGTTTTTGTACCGTGCTTCTGCACATTTTTACATGATTATGCAACTGAACTGCTTCCGTGGTCTAGTGGTAAGGGCCATGGGCTCACGACCCGGAGGTCCTGGGTTCGATTTCCAGGCGGGAACACAAAGTTGATATTCGTGAATATATCATTGTGAGTTTCTCCCCAGTTTGGATAAATGCAGGCCGAATTACCTGATTGTCTGACAGAAAAAAGATTCCGTGCTTCGGAGGGCACGTTAACCTGTCGTCCCGGTCGCTGTCTTTAATTGTGGTCGTTACACAAACCATGTAAGAGGCATATTAGCTAGTCTATTAGGCGGTTTAAAAACTCTGACATCAGTGTTAATCGGTTCGATTGGCTCGATACCCACACGAAAGAAGAAAACCATGATTATTAATAAATTTTTCACGCACTCTATAGCTTGCTTATGTATACTCTAAGGTCTATTCCCAAAAACTATTTCTTTATACTGAATAACAGTTACATTTCCGTTACACTCCCAAAAAATATATAATGGGAAACCTTACCTCGCGTTGATGAATTTGATAGCTTCATAAGCATTCTCCACAGGAACGATCGGGAGAATGGGGCCGAAGATCTCGTCCTGCATGATCTTGTCGTGGGGGGTCACGTTGGCGAGGATGGTGGGCTCGATGAACCGGTCCTGGGGGTCGTATTGACCCCCCACCGCTACCTTGTCCTTGCTCGCGTCTATCAGCGCTTGGAGACGGCTGGAATAGAATACCTGATGTAATCAAGCAGGCACCAAGCGTTGGCTTGTCGAACAGGCATTCTATAGGTATAATGATCTTATTATTTTTAATGATAATGACAGTAATAACATTTAAATGATTATTAATGTGGTAACTGCCTCCGTGGTCTTGTAGCTAGTGCCATGGACTCGCGATCCGGAGGTCCTGGGTTCGATTCCCAGGGGGGAAACACAAAGTTGATATTTGAGAATTTATCACTTTATGCATTTTTCCCCAGTTTGGTTAGGACATTGCAGGCTGAATCACCTGATTGTCCGAATATAATAATAATTTTTGACTTGTAGTTTACAATTATTAATAAATTTATCTTTATCTCTATAGTTGCGTATTTGTTATAGTTCGTATTTTTAACGTTGTGTTTGATACGAACGTGTTTTGCAGTCCATAGACTCTGGTTTTTCATTGCAACTTACCAAAGGTTCAAATTTCGGAACCGCAGACGATAACCTTGTTACAAATATATGTTTTGTGTTGACTTTCTTTAAAGTTGTAAAGCAAAAACTGATCACGGGCAGCAAAAGAAGTCGATATCGATAACGCAGTATTAAAATAATGGAAGTATACAGACATAGATCACATTGCAGGATGAATTACCTAATAGTCTGTTAAGAAATATTCTGTGCTTCGGAAGGCACGATAAGCTGTCAGTCCCGGTTGTTGTGTGATAGTGGGCGTTTGTACTATTTGTTCGATTAGCTGATGCTAAAATAGTTTAATAACTCTGACACAAGGATTTATCGGTTGTTCGTCGAATCTAAAAAACCCACTCGTTACGAAGAAGCAAAACCCAGAAAAATCCATGATACCGCGTTTCAGAACTTGTGTTCCATATTATGGCGCCATCTATCGGCTGGTATATATGAACTAACATTAAGTTACCAACATACTTCTTGAGGTAGCGGGAGAAAGGTTGCCTATTTAAACTTCCATTCTATTTCAAGTTAAATGCCAGGCACTATACCTGAAATGCCTGTTGTTGGCGATCCTGCATAGATCCGGTGGTTTCTGGTACCACTCCTTCAGCGCCTTCTTGGCGGCTTCAATGAACTTTTCCTACACTAAATTGAGGCTTCTAACTCCAATAACAACTCTGTCTTGGTCACCATTGGTGTAATACTACAGTCAAAAGCACACTTATTGGATAAAGTTACCGCCTTCTTTTGATATGGGCTGTCGGATGTAAAGACCCGATAAACCCGTTTGGGAGTTTAAATGTAGAGGCCGGTTGGCCGAGTGGCGACAGATAGGAAAGAGGTAGTTACCAGTTTTAACTTGTACACTGAAATCCAACTGGATTACCGGACACGTTTGGAACTTGTATATCTGTAGAACGCTGAAAAAACTTCGATACCGCGTTTTAGAACTAGTGTTTTATGTTGTGGCGCCATCTATCGGCTGGTATACATGAACTAACATTAAGTTACCAACAGACTTCTTGAGGTAGCGGTAGCAAGGTTGCCCATCTAAACTTCCATTCTATGTCAAGTTGAATGCCAGGTACTATACCTGAAATGCCTATTGTTGACGATCCTGCATAGATCAGGTGATTTCTGAGGTTCTTCTCCGTACCACTCCTTCAGCACCTTCTTGGCGGCTTCGATGAACTTGTCTTGGACCTGCAACGGGTCAGAAGGTAAGCTATCAGCCTGAGCTCACGGTCCTGAGGTCCTGGATTCGATTCCCAGATGGGGAACACATAGTTGATATTTCTTAATTTATCACTTTGTGAGATTATTCCCGGTTTGGTTAGGACAACGCAGGCTGGCACCTCATTCAGTAAGAAAAAATATTCAGTGCGTGTAAAGACATCGGTCCCGGGCGCTGTCAGAGGCTTATCAGCTGTGCTAGGCGGTTTTAAAACTCTGATACCAGTGTTCATCGGGTCGTGGGTCGACTAGTATGATATGGTAGTTATATTTATGTACATACAATACAATACAAAATTCTTTATTGCACAAAGAAACACATACAACAGAAATAAAAAGGAACAAACTGACAGTACAATATAGGGGGCCTTATTGCTTAAGCAGCAATTTCTACCAGGCAACCTTTGGGTATAGAAATTGTACAAGCAGAAACACACATATAATCACGCCTTTATCCCTAATGGGGTAGGCAGAGCGTAAACGACCTAAACAAAGGTCGTTCCGCCACGTCTGACAGGTTTGAGGGTTATTTAAGATAGATTTGTAGGTATATTGCTGTAGTGATAGGTTGTCAGCCCATTGCCTACATTTAAATATACTGAAACCCTCGGCTCCCTTAGCTGGTTTTTACAGCATGCCTGGGCGAAAATGAAGCTGGCACATTGTATGTTTTTTTCTGTCGCTCCCAGTCCAGCATGGAAGCATTGAAGTAAGAATAAGACAAAACGAAGCGAGTTTCTCATGCTTCTTCTTCATTGTGATATAGTTTTATTTTATTCTGTGACACAGATATAATTTTCTTTGTTATAGTCTCGCTTGTGACTTTCTAAAAGTGTTCCTAGGAATCTGAAGTGAAGGTAGAAAATACCTGATTAATAGTTTCACCGCAGCATATTTTTATTTATACTGACTGCGACATATTGCTTGAGCTAGCAATAAGTTTAGTTAACATTTCATCATTAAGTATTTAATGTAAGCATTCTATATTTGGAGACCTGACATTACAGACATGTCCTAAAACTCGGTATTTTACCTACCTATCGGCACACCGCTAATAATATTTTAAATCTGTTTGGAAATAAATGATGTGACTCTGACCTCCTTGGTGCAGAGCACGTAGTCTGGCGCGATGCACGTCTGCCCCGCGTTGATGAACTTGCCCCACAGCACGCGGCGCGCGCTCACCACTATATCCACCGTGCTGTCTATGTACACCGGGCTGCAACACACCAATAACAACTGTTTTATTAAACATATTTTTTATATACCTTAAATTTACGTAGATATGTCCCGGTCGCTTCGCTTGCATAACGAATTAATTCAACTTTGTATTGATTTATTCATATTTCCAACATTGACGCGCTCGCTTCGCTCGCATAGTATATTTGTTATTTTATATTGCGCTTAGTATATTGTTTCATTTATAATGCGCATAGTATATTTGTTCTTTTATATTGTGCATAGTATATTGTTTCATTTATATTGCGCATAGTATATTGTTTCATTTATATTGCGCATAGTATATTTGTTCTTTTATATTGCGCATAGTATATTGTTTCATTTATAATGAGCTCGCTTCGCTCGCATAACCTATTGATTCATTCGTATTTCGTGCAATGACACGCTCGCGTCACTCGCATAATGTATTGTTTCATTCATATTTCGATTGTTTCATTCATATTTCGTGTAATAATGTGCTAGATTCGCTCGCATAAGGTATTGATTTATTCATATTTCCTGCACTGTTACGCTGGCGATTTAGCTTTTGTGGTAAGCCACGCTCGCTGCACTCGCGCAACGAATTGAATCTGCAGTGGTTACAAAAAAGGCTAGTAACATTCAGGTAACTGAAACCCAAAAATTATAGTGCCCCGGCTAAAGTTAATCCGGCCCTAAAGTTTGGACTTATTTGAATACGGTTTTTAGAAAACAGGGGCCATTGTCTTCCTCTTTGACTATTTGTTACCTTCATACATACATAAAATCACGCCTTTATCCCTAATGTGGTGGGCAGAGCGTAAACGACCTAAACAAAGGTCGTTCCACCACGTCTGACTACTGATTAAGATAGATTTGTAGGTATATTGCTGTAGTGACAGGTTGTCAGCCTATCGCCTAAATTGCAATATACAGAAACCCTCGGATCCCTTAGCTGGTTTTTACAGCATGACAGGGAGGAAATGCAGCTGGCACAATTTTCTCTCGCTCCCAGTCCAGCAAAGAAGATTTGTTTGTTACCTCTTGCCCCCCAACTCGAGTGTGACGGGAGTGAGGTGCTTGGTGGCGGCCTCGTAGACGATCTTGCCAACGTTGGTGCCGCCCGCGTAGAAGATGTAGTCGAACTTCTGTTTCAGAAGCTCTTCGGGACTATGTTGTCTTAGTACAATATGCGGTTGTTTGTTACCTCTTGCCCCCCAACTCGAGTGTAACGGGTGTGAGGTGCTTGGTGGCGGCCTCGTAAACGATCTTGCCAACGTTGGTGCCGCCCGTGTAGAAGATGTAGTCGAACTTCTGTTTCAGAAGCTCTTCGGGACTATGTTGTCTTAGTACAATATGCGGTTGTTTGTTACCTCTTGCCCCCCAACTCGAGTGTGACGGGTGTGAGGTGCTTGGTGGCGGCCTCGTAAATCATCTTGCCAACGTTGGTGCCGCCCGTGTAGAAGATGTAGTCGAACTTCTGTTTCAGAAGCTCTTTGGGACTATGTTGTCTTAGTACAATATGCGGTTGTTTGTTACCTCTTGCCCCCCAACTCGAGTGTGACGGGTGTGAGGTGCTTGGTGGCGGCCTCGTAAACGATCTTTCCAACGTTGGTGCCGCCCGTGTAGAAGATGTAGTCGAACTTCTGTTTCAGGAGCTCGGTAGTCTCTTCGGGACCGCCCTCCACCACTATTATGGCGTCCTGGTACAACAGTTATTCTATTAGTTTAAGGAATATGAAAAATACTATATTATTTAGGGTTCACGTATTGATTAAAACTTTCTTGGGGTGTGGGGTTCGCTTCGCTTGCGTGACGTATTAAAGCAACGTTCGACTGTACTCGAAATAAACTCATTTTTTTAGCACGGGAGTTATCAGTTTTTGTCTTAAACTCGATCCTACCACTTCTGTCCCGGTTTTGAGCTTCATAATTATATTATAATATGTAGTACCATTGTTCACTGTCATATTTTCACATAAACAATGGAAGATGCATTCTCTAGACTGTACAATTAGCATATTTCACTTTAAAATTCAATTGTATTGTATGTAAATAGCTTAGACTTAGCCAGCCAGTTTATCAATGTGAAGGTTATTTAAACACGCCTTGATGATCATAACTAACCAAAAGGCTGCAGTTGGCAAGTGCTGTTCGTCTGTATGAAGCCTTAAATTGACCAGGTATATAAGCAGCAACGCTTCACTATGACCGCGTTGCCGGCAGCGATGGCGCCAGATATCGGTAACAGAAGCAGCTGGAGCCAGTTCCACGCCCTGATGATTACCACCAGCCACTTACACTGTCTTGGTATTTAGGCAGCATCGCTTAGCTTCACTTTGACCGCGTTGCCGGCAGCGATGGCTTCAGACATCAGCAACAGAAGCAGCTGGAGCTAGTTCCACGCCCTGATGTTTACCACCAGCCACTTACACTGTCCAGGTATTTAGGCAGCATCTCGGCGACGAACTGAGCGCAAGCGACTGACAGCTCGCTCGGCTTCACTATGACTGCGTTGCCGGCAGCGATGGCTCCAGACATCGGCAACAGAAGCAGCTGGAGAGGGTAGTTCCAGGCGCCAATGACCAGGGCCACGCCGTAGGGGTCGTTGTAGATTACGACGTCGTCGAGCATGTTTACGAAGCCTTTTGATGGCTGTAAGAAGAAATTAGCAGATTTTTATTTATTTATCGTAAATTTTATTCATTTGTTCTATTTTTAATCTAATCGTATGGCATAGTATACTTTGTAGGCATTTAGAGATTGTTGTTCTATGCTGGCCTTCTATGTTTTTCTCACTTTTCCAGTCCAGCATGGAAATGATAAATTGACAAATATTAACTTTGTGTTCCAACCCTGGGAATCGAACCCAGGGCCTCCGGATCATGAGCCCATGGCTGTAACCCATAGACCACGGAGTCAGTTAGCAGGTTGTTTTCAGTTGTTATAGCTGAAAACTATACAAACATATATTCCTTGTAAAATCTTGGAAATAATACATCTCAGTGCGTTACGACACTTACGATAAAACATTATTTCTTTTTCCTAAAATTTGTTTATTTACAAGTTTTACAACGACAATGAATAAAACTTTGCAAAGGGGTATGATTGAAAACCTAGAAATCGAAAAAAAAGAAATAATATTTGTTTTTGCATACAAATTGTCTGATTAAGGTGGTAATTTTGTATGAAAAGGTATTTTTTTTTATTTCATGAAAGAATTTTCTGGTGAAAGTTATTGTTATTATTTAACAGTTGACTGTTTAGTTTCGTTGACTGAACCTATCAGTTAGCGGGACGCTGTCCCTTTCACCCGGCATACACCTGTCACTATAGCTATATCGTTATAGTGACAGGTTACTAGCCCATCACCGTAATTACATACATACATAAATCACGCCTTTATCCCTTCGGGATAGGCAGAGCGTTTAACGCCTCGTAAAAGGCGCTTTCGCCACGTCTGACAAAAATTGAGGGCAATTTTAGATTGTAATATGTATTACTTTAGTGACAGGTAGTCAGCTCTTTGCCTAAATTACAATACACTGTAACCATTGAGTCCCTTTTGCTGACTTCAACAGCATGTCCGGGAGGAAGGGCAGCTGGAACATTCTATGTTTTTCTATCTCTCCCAATCCAGCATAAATACAATACCTATTTATTAAACATCGGTAGCTGTACGTAGATAATTGATTTTCTCCTTCAAGTGTTAATGACCACCGCTCTGATAAGGTTCGATAAGCGTGACATTGGACGTTGGCCTTCCCTATCGCTAGCTTATTTAGACCAGATTATTGAAATTGAAAGTATGACATAATTGCATCTATTGTTCTATTCTACAACGTCAACTCGTGGGAAACAAAAAGTCGAGTAAATACATGCATATAATCACGCCTTTATCCCTAATGGAGTAGGCAGAGCGAAAACGACCTAAACAAAGTTCATTACGCCACGTCTGACAAAGTTTTGAGAGTTATTTAAGATAGATACATACATACATGTAATCAAGCCTTCATCCTTAATGGGGTAGGTAAGACGATCCAAGCAAAGGTCGTTCTGCCACGTCTGACGAAGTTTCAAAACTTACTCGGGTTACTTAAGATAAGATTGTAGGTAGAAATATTGCTGTAGTGACAGGTTGTTAGCCCATCGCCTAAATTGCAATATACAGATTCCCTCGGATTACTTAGCTGGTTTTTGCAGCATTCCCGGGAGGAAATGCAGCTGGCACATTCTATGTTTTTCTCTCGTTCTCAGTCCAGCATGGAAAACAGTAGGTACATATTACTGAGATATAAGTTGCACAGAAGTGGGCAACGGCAAACTTAAACATTCTCGCAACTTATTCAGAGGCGTGTAGACTGGGTGGTTAAAAAAATAACGTTTAGACTTAAAACTGAGGGCTAAAATATGTATTGTGGTCGCATTCATCATTTCAAAAAAAGCACATTATTTTAAAATATAGAAGTTACTGATTTGAGTAGTCAAGTATTTACCAAGGAGTGACGTCATGCCTCGCTATTTTCATACAAAAAAGTGTTTCTGACTTTTTATAAAAAGTTGCTGATTTGACTAGTAGGAAACTGCATGCCCGGGAAGAAAGGCAGCTGGAACATTCTATGTTTTTCTATCGCTCCCATCCGAGAATTAATTCATTCATATTTCCAACATTGACGCGCTCGCCTCGCTCGCATAGTATATTGTTTCATTTATATTGCGCATAGTATATTGTTTCAGTATATTGTTTGAGAGCCCGATGGTGTAGTGGATAGGGCCGCTGCCTCCTGAGCGGGAGGTCGTGGTTCGAATCCCACCACGTACCAATGTGTTTTTCGGTTTTCGAATTTCATATGTACGTTTATTCGGCGCTTTTTCCGTGCTTCGGAAGGCACGTTAAGCCGTTGGTCCCGGTTAATATCGTTTAATACCGTAGATATTAGTCGTTAAGCCATATCAGAGGCCAGTGCTAAGCATTGGCGGCTTGAAAACTCTGACCTAATCTAGGATTGGGTCTGGTTTCCCTTCTGGGTTGCGGAGGTCAGATGGCAGTCGCTCTGTGTAAAAATCAGTACCCTCGATCAATCCCCTAGATTAGGAAGCCGACCCCGTGAGATACGGGATAAGGCTAAGGAGATGATGAGTATATTGTTTCATTTATATTGCGCATAGTATATTGTTCCATTTATATTGTGCATAGTATATTGTTTCATTTATAATGCGCTCGCTTCGCTCGCATAACCTGTTGATTCATTCGTATTTCGTGCAATGACACGCTCGCAAACATTCTATGTTTTTCTATCGCTCCCATCCGAGTCCCCAGATCGTTGATCAAGTAATCTACCTCCAACATGACGGCTTCCATCTTGCCTCTGCCATGTGTCTTTGGAATAATAAAACAATGGATAATTACTTGATAACCATCACTCAACCTGACAGGCTTGCACCATTCGTCGAGATAATGAAGTGTGTTCCTCAGATCATTAATCCAGTAATCCACCTTTAACAGGACGGCTTCCATCTTGTTTGTGGAGGTGTTTGTAGTAATAAAACAATTGATAAATTCTTGATAACCACCACTCACCCTGACAGGCTTGCACCATTCGTCGAGATAGTGAAGCGTGTTCCTCAAATAGTTGATCAAGTAATCCACCTCCAACAACACGGCTTCCATCTTGCTTCTTCAGGTCTTTGTAGTAATGAAACAATAGATAATTACTTGATAACCACCACTCACCCTGACAGGCTTGCACCATTCGTCGAGATAGTGAAGCGTGTTCCTCAAATAGTTGATCAAGTAATCCACCTCCAACAACACGGCTTCCATCTTGCTTCTTCAGGTCTTTGTAGTAATGAAACAATAGATAATTACTTGATAACCATCACTCACCCTGACAGGCTTGCACCATTCGTCGAGATAATGAAGTGTGTTCCTCAGATCATTGATCAAGTAATCCACCTCCAACAACACGGCTTCCATCTTGCTTGTTCAAGTGTTTGTAATAATGAAACAATGGATAATTCCTTGATAACCATCACTCACCCTGACAGGCTTGCACCATTCGTCGAGATAGTGAAGCGTGTTCCTCAGGTCGTTGATCAAGTAATCCACCTCCAACAACACGGCTTCCATCTTGCTTCTGCGCAGGTCTGTGGAATAAAAAAATAATAGATAGTTTATTCTTCTACATACATTCCATATTAACTCGGTTTGATTGGAGAGTAACAAATCCGCACCAATAAAACATTTAAAGTGATAATGTAAACCTTAAAAAAAATTGTGTTAGAAACTGGTGCCTCTGGCGGCGGAAAATTTGTGTGTGCTTGGCGAAGAGAAAAACTGTAGATGTCTTTGAAAATACTTATATTTTGTATAAAACTTATGATAGCACATCTACACCGGTGGCAATTTGCAAAGCGAAAAAAGACAGCGATATAAAAGAAAGAGATAAAATTATATCTCCACCAAATCCATCCATTGAAATCTCAGGTGGCTACAGTCAATCATATAAAAGTAGAACGTCAGGATTGAGGAGCTAAAGAAAATTCGATCACATACAAAATTTACTCTGTTTTTCTATTTTAATTCTATACTGCAAAATAAAACACACCACCTGCTAAACGATCATTAGGTCGAATATTTTAATTGATAGCTCACTTCAATGGAAATTCACCTCTAGAGTATAGATTGAGGAGCCGTACTAAAAGTATTATATTTTCTGTAATTTCAGCGCTACAGAAGCAAAAGTTTTAGAAGATACTACACATAATTGCTGCTAAATGATGCAAAATTTTCAAAAATATTAATCTATTACTCAACGAGTTCCATGTGGCTCCTCAATTCAGATGTTTAAATTGAGGAGCCACTTTTGAATTAATATAACTAGTGATATATTTTGCTGCTAAATCCAGAATTCGTGCAGCAAAATCAGCTACTTTGCTGCTAAATAATGATGAGATCAGCTTTTAAAAATCTGATGTGGCTCCTCAATCCTTACGGACATGAAAATTTATCTAGGTTACGTTATTTAGCTACGTTATTGTTTCGACGTAATTCCGGATTTGGTGGAGGTGGAATTCTTGAAAGGGAAGCCGGCGGGAATCGGCTTGTATGGACCCATCGCTACTGACGCCTGTTACCTTTTGCTAGAGCATCGATCATAGCGCCTTGGTTCTCCTCATACATGCGTAGGAGGTTCTGCAGCTGCTTCCGACGCCATTCTATGGGCTTCGTCACGCCTCGGTTAAACGCGTCTCTGGCCTTTTGGACAGCCTGTGGAAGGAAACAGATGATGTATAGTAAAACTTTTGTGTTAACACTAAACGATATATACTCAGCCAAGGGGCCCGAGGGTTTAAGTATATTGCAATTTAGGCGATGGGCTGATAACCTGTCACTGCAGGAATATACCTACAAATCTATCTTAAATAATCCTGAAAACTTTGTCAGACGTGGCGGAACGACCTTTGTTTAGGTCGTTTACGCTCTGCCTACCCCATCAGTACAAATATTTTTATTTATTTATTTTATTGCTGTAGAGATCAGCCCATCGCCTAAATTACAATATGTATAAGTAAGGACACAGGTATGGATGACGCCATATTTGTAAATAGTTGACATTGAGATCAGTAAACAGTTTGAATAGCTAACTACAAATGAAAAATAAAATGGTTATATTTTTTATCTTTCCTGGGATGGGAGGAGCATTAATATTAGGTTACCTAGTGAACCTCGGTAGTGAACAATAGTACAAATAGTTCTTCTTCTGTCGAGTGGGTATCGACCCGATGAACCCTGGAGTCAGAGTTTTAAATCGCCTAGTAGCACAACTATCAGGCCTCTGACATGGTTTGAGTAACGACCACTATCAAAGACAGCGACCGGGACCGACGGCTTAACGTGCCCTCCGAAGCACGAAATCTTTTTCTTTTCGGACAATCAAGTGATTCAGCCTGCAAAGTCCTAACCAAACTGGGGAAAAATTCACAAAGTGATAAATTCTCAAATATCAACTTTGTGTTTCCCCCCTGGGAATCGAACCCAGGACCTCCGGATCGGGAGTCCATGGCACTAGCCACTAGACCACGGAGGCAGTACAAATAATACGAGGTTAGTACCTACTGTGCTTTACATATCGAGTGAAAGATAAGTTCAAATCGATATGTATGCATACTCGTACTATTAGCGTCCTCGCTAATCGTATGCAATTGATCTCTGGTAATCCTTGACTTCCATGCTGGCCTGGGAGCGAGAGAAAAACATAGAATGTGCCAGCTGCATTTCCTCCTGGGCATGATGTAAAAGCCAGCTAAGGGATCCGAGGGTTTCAGTATTTGTTATTTAGGCGATGGGCTGACAACCTGTCACTGCAGAAATATACCCACAAATCTATCTTAAGTAACCCTCAAAACTTTGTCAGATGTGGCGGGACTACCTTCGTTTAGGTCGTTTACGCTCTGCCTACCCCATTAGGGATAAAGGCGTGATTCTATGTATGTATGTATGTAATCCTTGGTTACTAATTTAATATTACTGTTTTGTTTTATTCCGGTGTCTACCACAGTTTAATGGGTTTTCCTATGGGAAAATTGAGCTTGTTTTGCAGTAAAACAATGATTAATATTACTCTAGGTTTATTGCCTTTTTATGGTAAAAGAAGTTTTAATATCGGTTCCTAAAGAAACTTATCTTAAACACTTGTTTAATCATGAAATTTATCTGTATTGTAGTAATCTGTTTAATTACGTAAGTAATTACCTATCTTATCCAGTATAATCCACTTTGTAACTATGTCAAAATACTTGAATATTCACATTATTCACTCTATACTACAGCACAAATAAAAACATTTTTAGTCTAAAACTTATATTTTTGTATGGAAAGGAACCTGGCATACTGCTTGGCCATGAACTAATTCCTCAGATGTATATTTTTTTGGTTTTCTTTGATTGGTTTAGGAGAAATGAGTTCTCAAAAACAATTATTTTGATATTTACCTCCGCTACATTGGGCTTCCTTGAACTCGATAAGTTTCCTGAAACAAATGTAAACTATTAAAATTGTGTAATACCGGGTGTAAGGGACGGCGTCCCACAAACTGATAACGGTTGCCATGGCGGTTGCTCAGTTAACTACACTGAACAACTTTCACCAGGAAATTCTTCCCGGAAATGAAAAAAAAAAGGCTTAACCATACGAAATCCTGAGAAACTCGTAAAAAGTGACAACCAATAAACAGATGCATCTAAAACGACCCCTAAAAACTTGTCAGAGGTGGCAGAACTACTTTGAATAAGTTAGAATAAGATTAATGAAAAAGGCGTGATTGTATGTACATATGGTATTTCCAATTCAGTTTTAGAATAAGGTAAACAAAGTTTCATTTTTTTTTTTTTTTTTTTTTTTTATTTATTTATTTATTTCAAAACATTTACACAACCATGACAGGAAATCCCAAAGCGATTGCATAAGTAATGTTAAACACTTATAACTATTTAAAACTAACTAAACTATAAACTACTTAAAACTAAACAATAAAATGAGATCAAAGATTATGAATTAAATTAACAAATAACATAAAACTTTGCAAACCATTCATGTCTTTGAATGGAAAATAAATTTTAGCTATTAGATGTGACAAAATAATGAAATAGGTAGTAGTTTTAGTTATTTAACTAATTTGCCAACAAGTATCATTTATTTTTGAAATGTGTTTTTGAATAAAAAGACATGAAACTTTTGTTTACCTTTATTATAAAACTGTGTTGGAAATACTATGAATTTGTGATAAATTGCATTTTACCATTCACTACATTTTATTTAAAACACAGTCTACCTCCACAAACACATTAAAAGTGTTTTAATGCAGCAGATGTTTACAATGGAAGCAGATTGTATAATTTCTTTGACCTTAAGCCTCATGATGAAATCTTTCTAAAAATAAGTAAATTTTAATAAATGTAGGCATAAATATGAATTTACTTGTAATCAGTATTTTCAACTTGCTTCTTCTTCTTCTTCGAATCAAAGGTCCAAAATTCAACTATTATGATTAGATTAAGTTAAATCGTCCCTTGCCAGTATTTGGCGACAGCTATTCCGTTATCAGTCGCTAGGTTCAGATCGTCCCCACTGCACGTGACGGGCAACAAAGGACAGGTGATTAGGTGTGGCATGGATTGTGATGGGGCTCCACAGTCGCAGTTTATGTGCGTATTATCGATGAAGCCCCATTTTGCCATATTAACCTTACAGCGGCCAACCTGTGTGCGTAGTCGGTTAAGTGATTTCCATGTTGCCCACTGTAGGTTGTGTCCCTGTGGCAATGACTCTGATGGAGATATAAAACCAGGTGGAGTAGGCCAACGAATTCGCCACTGTTGCTCTCTGGCCTGTTGCGGGTCAATGTCGTTTGAAATTGCATCTGTACACCTCATGAAGCTTCTCCGGCTTTTAAGACGGGCACGAGGCATGGAATAGTTGTGCAGTGGGTGTCGTGTGTCAGTTTCTTGTTTCTGTTTCTCCACTGCACAAGCTATCTCTCGGCGAACGTCGGGTGGAGCAATACCTGCTAGAGGGTACAGCATGTTGAGTGGAGTAGGCCTGAGGCATCCCGTAACTATGCGGCACGTCTCGTTAAGAGCCACGTCGACTTGTTTGGCATGGGTGGAGCGGTGCCACACTGGGCATGCGTATTCACCTGCAGAGAATGAGAGCGAGAGACCTGTTGTTCTGAGAACATGAGGGGCTGCTCCCCAGGCTGATGATGTTAAACGCCGTAACAGGTTGTTCCTTGCGCCGACTTTTTGCTTCGTATTAATGCAGTGCGCCTTGAAGGTTAATGCTCTGTCAAGAGTGATACCCAGGTAACGCGGGTTTGGACAGTGCTCTATGTTGACACCTCGCCACGATAGTTTAAGAGCTCTATTCGCCTCTCGGTTTCGCAGATGGAACGCACATGACTGAGTTTTGGACGGATTGGGCCGAAGGGCATTTTTGTCATAGTACTTGTCAAGTGCGTCCAGTGCAACCTTGAGTGATTTTTCGGTTTCTTCGAAGCTTGGTGTCTGAGCAGTGAGTGCAAGGTCGTCGGCGTAAAGAAAGTGTTTGGTGTTCGATGTTTTTGGCTGGTCGTTAGTGTAAGCATTAAATAATGCAGGAGCCAGCACACTTCCTTGTGGAAGCCCATTTTTTTGGCACCGCCACCTACTTTTGGTATTATTGAGAGTTACCTGAAACCGCCTATTATTCAACATCTCTCTTAGGATATTAACGAAACCCAAATCGTTAGTCATGCAATACACTTTTGTCAATAGTCTTCTGATGTTTACAGTGTCGTACGCTGCTGTTAAGTCGACAAATACGACGCCAGTAATTTTTTGGGTTTCGTATCCATCTTCGATGTGCTGAACAAGATTTAGGGTTTGGCTGGTACATGATTTACCAGGTCGGAATCCAGCTTGGTCGGGTGTAAGTGATTCTTCCAAAACTGGTGTGAGACGATTCAAGAGCAACCTTTCAAATAGCTTAAATGAATGACACAACAACGAGATGGGACGATAGCTTTTTGGGTCTTTCGGGCATTTGCCGGGCTTTAGTAGCGCAATGACTTTAGCTCGTCTCCATAGCTTTGGGATCTTCAAGGTACTAAGACATGAATTATACATTGCCAAAAGCCAAGACACGGCCACTGGTCCCAGTTGTTTTATTTGCTCTGTTGTTATGTCATCCATTCCAGCAGCCTTACCATATTTTAATGATTTTATACAAGTTATTATTTCTAAAAGCTCGAAGGGCTTGCTGAGAGCGTCTGAGTTATCTGTAGCTGGA
The DNA here is from genome assembly GCA_949820665.1 of Scrobipalpa costella. Taxonomy (NCBI): domain Eukaryota; kingdom Metazoa; phylum Arthropoda; class Insecta; order Lepidoptera; family Gelechiidae; genus Scrobipalpa; species Scrobipalpa costella. The sequence goes on from OX463312.1 coordinate 13,932,216, forward strand.
CGGGAGTTAAGTTTATTAGCTCGAGGTAATCTTTGTGAGGGCTTACCATTTAGAAGCAGTTGGTGCGCGACTTGGTTTGCTGTCACTTGGCCGGGATTAGTAGCTTGTGGAGAGTCCCCTGTCAGCTTTTTGATGGTAGACCACGCTTTTTTGCTGTTGTTTGTTTTGTTGTTTCAACTTGCTAACACAGTATCTAAACTACTAAGCAAGTTTTAGATAGCATGATGCTTCTGTGGTGTAGTGGTCAGAGCCATGGGCTCTTGATCCGGAGGCGGATTCCTAGTGGGCCCCAAAGCCCCTCCAAGGCACCAAACGCTATACTTCAACTCTCCTGAACTTGACTCTCTGACCGGCCTAACAATCAGGCCCCGTCAGTAGTCAACTGATAGCTGATGTTGCCCTGCCCCTAGTCTCCCTAAGGGCAAGATAATTGCAGAGACTACAAATTCTCATTCGATTCTTCTTCTTAGCAAGTGGATTCTCGAGTCGAACCGCCCAATGAGCTCGGGCATCAGAGTTTTCAAACTGCCTAGTAGCACAGCTATTAGGCCTCTGACATAGTGTGAGTAACAACAACTATCAAATGTGAAGACCGGGTCCGATGGCTTAACATGCCCTCCGAAGCACTGAATCTTTTTTTATCAGGGTCTGGGTCTGGGCATTCTTTATAGTTGTTTCTGTGTATGTCCATACCCTGATACAGGGAATCCTAGTGGGGGCTATGAGTGTGATGGTGTTTTTTTAGTTTTTTTTCCGGACAATCAGGTTATACTCCCTGCAATGTCCTACCAAAATTGATTTTGTGTTCCGCTCCTGGGAATCAAACCTAAGACCTCCGGATTGTAAGTCTATGGCTCTGACCACTAGACTACAGAGGCAGTTAGACTTTAGATTGATAGTATCTCTTAGTGAGTTTAGTTGGGACAATGCAAGAATCCCACAGTTAACTCCATAGCTCATGAAATTCAAAATAGACACAAAATATACTGTCTAAAAATACAAGTCATTCATAGAATCAGTTTGTAAATGGTACAACAAATAATATGCAAAATTCAAGTCTTATGGCAGTCACTTTGTCTAAAAACCAGTAACCTCGTTCAATTCCCTATAAATTGAGTATCCGACGCCGTGAGATACGAGACAAGGCTAGGGAGGTGAGGATAGAGTATTGGATAGGAGTGTTACCAGTAATAGTGTTATCTTCATTATTAGATTTAGATTTATGTAAATATTATTTAATGTTGCAATGCCCTAACAGGGTTCTTGTTGATCTAAGAATGTTATACCATAAGACCTATTTGTACAACAAGAAAGCAAGTAAATATATTGAGTATTGATGATAAGTCGTATGAAGTCTTACCAGCTGTCATGGTGCTCCAAATGCTTCCTAGTTGTGCGGCAGTAGCGTAACTTAATGAGGATCAAAGTCCTATTGCACACAAAACAAGTTTTGAACAACTTTTAGTACGGAAGTGTACTAACTATCAAACGAATTCACAGTAGCTAGAGGCCGACACGTTCAGTCACAGCAGAATTTGGTTTTGGAACACTAGTTACGTAAATAAGTTTATTACTTAATATTTTAGATAATAATTTTAATAAAAACAATACAAGAACAGGCCCCGTCCTAACGTCGTCGGATGCGAATCCACACCACAGATTATATAGATAAATAACCATTTCCGTAGCGAGCAGTTTGACAATTGCAGTGTTGCCATTTCTTAGAGAAAAAAATAGCTTTAGGGTTAATGTCGACATTTCACACCAAACAGCAGACCTACCATACAGTAGGATTGATAGGAAGTCCATAAGCCCTACAGCAATGATATTATATATAGGTAGATACGTTACCAACGCGTGAAACTCGTGCCGTCAAATGGTCCTAATTGTGACCATTTTAGGCAGTCGAGCTGCGAGCTGCGAAGTGAGAAGAAAAGTTAAATTATATTCAAGGCTGCACTGATTACAAATAGCTATCTGTTTCACTCTTATGCTTTGCCTATTTTGTGTCGCACTCAGCGTTTGTTTAGATATGCAATGTTATAAATATGTATGTAGTATATGTGTCGCGGAACAATTAAAATGTGCGTGCAGTATGAACGTAACGATCTTTCTTAAAATATCATTGCCCTACAGTACTTTATTAATGGTAGGTCTTTTAAACACATTAAAAGTTTTAGTCAGTTTTATATGCCGTGTAGCCATTGAATTTACGATTTACGAGCAATTGTATTGAGGATCAAACTTCATTTAATGGACGGAGTTCAAATAAAACACTATAAATAACGTAAATATAAATCTTTTGTTGAGGTGACGGGTGCGGCTTAGGGTAAGTAATTAAACTGCAGCCAACCAGGGCTACATGCGCGCGTTATGGCTAATTTCAAAAAGCACCTACACACTATTCACTAAACAATCGTATTTTAAGGTTTGATATCGTTTTTTCGATTGTTTTATTATTCTATATAGAATTCAACAGAACTAAAATAAAATACGACAGGTCATTCAGTAAGGGGGCCAAGGAGAAAGCGGAAACCAAAGATATAGAACTATATAGACCTATATTAAGTGGAATTACTTTTCGCCAAAGATATTTTGTTGCTAGATATTTGGTGGAAAGTGTGCAGGGTAAAATAATTAGAGATGAAATGGATAGCTGTTTGGCAGGATATCCGGCCAACCGTAAGGCCGGATATCCGGCCGGCGGATATCCGGCTGGACAAAGACGTTTAGCGCGACATTCGCCCGAGCTCACTCATTGACGAAAACAAAAGAGTCCGCCCGAACGGTCAAGCGCCACTCACATTCGCGAATGAGTGAAGTTCACTAGTACCTATTTCATTGTCTTGTTAGATTGATTTGATATCGATTTGCAGTTTTCGGTTATCAAATAAAATATAATTTATTTCGGTGTTTATTCACCATAATTTACCTTTGCTTGAGTTCGAGTACTAATTTTCTTCTTTTTCTAAATATGTTTTGATTAAATAAAGTACCTAAATTACAACTCCTGTTTTTTTTAAGTATCCGGTATCCGGCCGGATAGTAAATATTGGCCGGATAGGCCGGATACCCAATAGTTTACGGATAAATCGTTTCAACTCTAAAAATTACATGTCAGGAAATAAAAGCGCCATCTATCTAATAATCATTTAACTATTTATACGTATCACTCGCACTTGTCAGTGCCCAGCCATACGAGAGTTAAGCACTAAGTAATTGTTACTCGCAGTAACTGCTAATTTTAGAAGTCCTTAAGCTCTCGTCGCTGCAAGGGACAAATCAATTAGTCGGCATCCTTTTTCTCTCAGCGCAATATTTTTATTATTTACTAAAAAGCTGTAAAACGTTTTTTATCTATACGTACAGCACTGGCCGAAACATGGTATCACTAGCTGTCAAACTACTCGCTACGATTCATCATCATCATCTCCCTAGCCTTATCTCGTATCTCACGGGGTCGGCTACCTAATCTAGGGGATTGAACGAGGGTGCTGGTTTTTACACAGAGCGACTGCCATCTGACCTCCGCAACCCAGAAGGGAAACTAGACCCAATCCTACTCGCTACGATTATGGTTAGTATTTTAGTATATAAATATGTCTTTGCAAGTCCGGTTAAGGGATTTACGGATTGTACGGTTTCACGGATTGTACAGGCAGATTTTACGAAGCCAATGTTATGTATTGGTTATGTATATGAAATACGTGACTGCGCATTATTGACCGTTCAATATTTTTACCTCAATTATCACCCCGTACCAATATTGTACAGCCAGTATTTTTAGTACAGTACATGAAATATCAGTCCGGGCTTTCCTTGGCTGCCAAATACTGGCTGTACAATGGCACGAGGTGATAATTGCTGACCAGATATTTCGTGTACATCAGATGAAATTTCACTCCTATTGGTCAAAAGATTTTTCTTTTGTTTATGGTTTGTGCCTCGTTTAGACACTTAAGTATTGATTCTGCTATTGGCTTCAGCGCTGCGGGAAGTGCAGCCCCTCCATCCTAGCATAACTAAGTGCTGGCACCTAGTTCGCTCGTGGCTTAGCAACCAGCATCAGACGCTACGGCTCTACGGCTCGTGCGGGTTGATAGATTCGGTTCTATCACTTTTTTTCTCTATCGCTACTGGCATGGTCTACCAAAACCAGCAAAACAAAGCATAAAGAGTTTCTTGTGTACGATCGGTTGCTTCCGATTGACTGGTGAAACTTTGACATGTGCAATAGCCGCCATGTTAGCTTCCAATTATTGCCTGCACAATACGGGTCGTACAGTAACAGTCAAAGCTGATAATTCATGACCCGATTAAGCACAGTCAATAATATGAATCCTTGTGATAAAGTACACGTATTGGTCGTAAAATAACTGTCCGGGCAAATATTGTACAGTCAATAATTGAAAGCCATGGAATGCACAACCAATAATTCATGTACATGCCTGGTCTCGTAATATTTGGGCGTACCTTATTGGGTTGCCAATTAGAACATATTAGAAGTTTACCTTTTTTTTACAATTCTCCCATTAGGAAAGGCAAAGAGCGCATGCAACCTAGTCTTCAGTATTTATTCTATATCTTTCCATTTGAGCTGTCACTTTAGTTCTTCAATTATCATAAGATGGCGCCCGCGTAAAGCCGTGACTCCAGCGCTCAAAAACATCACGAACCATACCCCCACGGGGCAGCAGGGAAAAAACAAAGGGGCGTGGCCGTACACAAACGTATAGATCGAAACAAATGTTTTGATTTCCGAGGCAGATGGAAAACATTGCCGCACGGGGTAGAAAGGGGAAGGACATGTTTCATTTCGAGCGGGCGACAAATTTTTGGGGTTATCTTTTTGTAGTTATGCTATAATTAGCATTGTTTTACATTAATTTGGTTTGAGTCTAAGATACTTTTATCTTTCGTTTTCCGCAAATAACTTGTCATTTGAGATATGCAGAGCCGAAATAATAGAGATGATAAAAAAACATTGTATAGGATAAATAGCTTTGTTGATGGGTTGTCGGGAATCTCCATGAAACTGCATTTGCGATTGCTAAAATAGAGAGCACGTCACGTCATGATGGCTTCTACACAAATGTTATGTTTTAACCATAAACATTTTCCTGCGCAGACAAATCAAACAATGTTGTGTTTCTGTTTTGTTTCGAAACAAATCGATGGAGACTCACCTTCGCTTTTGGTATTTACTTTTCAAATTTATCCTCAGAAAGATTACACGAAATAAACCCCCGCAATGATTGAGAAACCATTCCCCTCTGCCCCGCGGGGGTATGTTCTGTGTTATGTTCGCGCGCTGGAGTCACGGCTTTAGACATATTGCCTGTTTAGAGAAGAACCTTCGTTCAGAAAACAAAAATCATTTATGTTTCCTATTCTATATATATATAATGTATATATCTATCTATCTATTTAATACGTGAGGAAAGGAAGGGATTAAAAATAATTGACGTATGTAAGAGAAGTGAGAGGAGGGACGAGAGGGAGGGAAAGGGAACTGAAGGGAAGGGACATTTTCCTTGCAGGACGAAGTCTGCCTGTTCCGCTAGTATTTAATAAAGGTAATTTTAGTTAGTTACATATATTTTAAAATATTTACTTAACTAAAATATATACCATATTCACTTCCACCGACTGTTTCATCAAAAATTCATACTATAGGAAACACGAAAGAGTTCAGCCACGGTATACAGTACAGGATGTAAAAAATAGTACATGTTCTACTGATGATGCCAAACAACAAAAAATCTTTGCCTTTTCCCATCATGGTAACCACGAATCGATAGCACTCTGTGTAATAACCATTAATTTCGTTTAATCCCTGTTTCTGTCTCTATTTTATAAAAATCCCATGTGCAGATGCAGAAGGACGTCAATATAAGTAGGGAAAGGAACTTTTAGAGCGAAGAGATCGGAAAAGACAGAAGAATGATTATACAACGTGTAACAGAAAGGATATATGCACCCGAAAGGATATGGGCAAGCCCATGAAACTGAACAACTTTCCCTAAGGATCATAGGTCGAAAGACGAAAAAGAAAGTTTGACACCCCATACTACACACGCTATCTGTACGAGATAGTGTTCGGCGTAACCAAACGTGCCTACCTCAATGTACACGAAATAAAACTATACTATAAATGGACTGTATATTTATTGACGAAAAACTACTATCAAATCTATATACGACATTACTGGCAGCACTATGGACGAACTGTCAAAAAGAACGAATGAAAAAGGAAGTTCTACAAAAAATTAAATGTTAAATCTATCAGGCAACACTATGAAACAGATTGGCACAAAATCTTAAATATTTATAAATTAAACTATGTACGGCACTTCACACTTCTGTTATCACTATTAATCACTGTTATTTCCACTGTTATTCTTATTCTTGCCGCTTTCGGAACTATTCGAAAACAGATACGAAACGGAAACTGTTTACGGAACTCGATGATGATAACTATAAACGGACTATCACGGAAACACTATACGAAACGATTACGGAACTGTTTATCGTTAACTATTTACGAACTGTCACGGAATCACTGTCACTGTTACTATATACTGTTCACTCCACTATTTTTCCACTATTCTGGAACTGTATCACTGAACTATACTGTATCTATCACGAAACTATATCTATTCTGTTCACTGTCCACTATTTTTCCACTATTCGGACTGATCTCCCGAAACTATATACTTGTACTATATGGCGAAACTATATCACGAAACTATATGCTTGGTGCGGTCTACGCAGCTGTTTATATACTCCAATCTCGATACTGTAGAATTCTCGGGAAACAGCTGGCAATTCCTTTCTCGAAATGTCAAGCGTCTTCTATAATGTTTGATCGAGATAGCTAAATACAAACTGTCACTAGTAAGACAGGGATGGCGTTATATCGATTCTCGAATATTCTTGATCATACGTCAAGCTCGTAAAAAGACAAGAATAGAATACTATAGCTATCTCGTTCTATCATACGCTCTGATTGGTTGATTTGAATTTGCCTCTTAATTTAGGGATGACAGCTCTCAAGTGTGGCCATCATAAAAAATACTCCTTATTTCTATGGGAATAAAAAATACAAAAATTAAATACGTTTGCGCCGTCGCGAACACTATCCGCTAATGCATTTTGTATGGAAGTTAAATTTTTTTTTTTATTATTTTGACCTATGTTCCATTGAGAAAGTTGTTCAGTTTCATGAGCTGGTTTATAGCCTTTCTGGTGCATATACCCTTTCTGTTACACGTTGTATAGACAGAAGATGAACAGTGGCCAAGGCGCATCCGAATAATGGCCGATTATGATGATGATAATTTGGGGATGGCGAGAAAGATAGCAAGCAGGCAAAGACAATAGTCCTGATAATAATTCCTAAAAGGAAATTTGTCTCCACCAACCACAGCCTCCTTAGCCAGCTGATAAGCTCATTGCCGGATATGCCGGAGTGACCCGGAATCTAAGCAAGGATCAATTTTTCGTTAATTAGGACTATACGAGTCGAAAGAAAACGGATTTGATAGCACTACGAAAGCCCTCTTTGAGGGCAATTCAGATGCGCAGAAAATCACTAAATTCTGACAGTGAAAATTGTTATCCCTCGCGTTTTTTATCATGATTTCATGAGAGTCAGAATGGGTCGGCAATAATTTCGTATTGACATACGCACGCCAAATTGTATGGACGCAAATGTTGTTTTTTCGTATACGCAATTTGATTCGAAATACTTCAAAGTAGTGCTCCTGGACGGTAGTAGGTATATTAATATAATAATAATAATATACGGGGTGTAAGGGACAGCGTCAATTATTATTTCAGGAAATGAAAAAAATACTTATCTCCCTAGCCTTATCCCGTATCTCACGGGGTCGGCTTCCTAATCTAGGGAGATTGAACGAGGGTACTGGTTTTTACACAGAGCGACTGCCATCTGACCTCCGCAAGCCAGAAGGGAAACCAGACCCAATCCTACAAAAAAGACTATTATGTACAAAATTACCACCTCGATAAGACAATTTATATGGAAGACCCATTTTTTTACTCCCTTAAAGAAATTCCTGGTAACAGTTATTCGGACCTGGAGCCATATTTTTGAATCATTCGAATCGAATTCGCATACGAAAGACTTACATTCGCATGGCAAATTATATGGAAATCATATGCGAATTTTACTCTTTCGTATGCGCATTAGCTTTCGAGCGGTTCATAAATATGGCCCCAGTGTCGTTAACTGAGCAGTGAGCAACCCCTATCTACCCAGTATATATATCCACACATACATACATATAATCACGCCTTTATTCCTAATGGTGTAGGCAGAGTACCGTTCCGTGACGTCTGACAAAGCTTTGAGGGTTATTTTAGATAGATTTGTAGGCATATTGCTGTAGTGACACGTTGTCAGCCCATCATCGCCTAAATTGCAATATACTGAAACCTTCGGATCCCTTAGCTGGTTTTTACAGCATGCCGGGGAGGAAATGCAACTGGCACATTGTACGTTTTTCTCTTGCTCCCAGGCCAGCATGGAAGGCTTTGCAAGGCCAAATAATCTCATTGGCGAAGAGTACTCAACTCATTACCAATACAATACAAACAAACGCGCATAAACAAGCAAATGCAAAAATAAACAAGTCTAGTGGTCGTAAAATTCCATAACAGGAGTTATTTGTGTGCATTTTTGAATAACAACGTAATAGTTATTTGTTCAACTAGAGAGCAAAGGTTCGTTTTTACTGCGAGTGCTGATTTTGTATCATATCATAGTCAAATGAAAAGAGTTCTAGGTTTAATTGACACTATCCAAAATGATAACTCTATACTCGAGTACAAATGAAAATACAATAGACAATGAGTTTTAAGGAATGCTAGGAGATTAAGTTTACAAAAAGCAATAAGTGAAATTAAAAATTTATCTAAAGGTATTTGGCAAGTAGTTAATAAACACACGAATAAAAAGAAAACTAATAAAGATGAAATGATATTTTGAAAAATAAATGATAAAATAGTCAGAGGAAATAGTAGAAGTATTTAGTAAACAATTTGATAACAACAACATTTCATCGCGGGTTGACAAGATAGAAGCAAAAAGTTTACTAGTTAGAACAATGCAAAAAGTGAAAATAAACAGCCGAAAAACCACTATTCAGGAAATTACTAAACTTGTAAAAAACATGCCAACAAAAAAATCCTGCGGCTACGATGATATCCCAATAACTGTTATTAAAGAAAATATTGTCATTCTGGCTAAACCTCTTTCTGGTTTTATCAATCAATGTATGTATACATAAAAGCATATTTCCTGATCAGTTAAAAATTGCCAAAGTATACCAATTTAAAAAAAAAGTATGACCCATATCGTTACTACCTATCGTTACTACGTACTCTGTAAAAAAAAATCGAAAAAATATTAAAAGATAGACTTCTCTCTCATCGTAATTGCATAGATGGTATAAGTAGTCGTTAATTTGGTTATCGCACAGGTATAGGAACACATAATGCAATAAATACCTTAACGGATGATATCATTACGAAACGAAATAATACAGTTTGTGGAACTCAAAAATACAGATGATAATCTAAATGAAAATATATGCAGATCTAAAATGAGAAGCATAAGCAAAGGAGTTCCGCAAACCCAGGCGTGTCTATTCTCGACAAAACGGAGTCCTTTTAACCTGGCTCCAACTTTCCGGGATGTATCCGTACCGATTTCTGACCATCTTGAGCTTCTTGGTATGAGCCTTACGTTCGACTTGAATTTTGGACGTTACATTGAGTCTCTGGCCACAACAGCTGCCAAAAAACTTGGTATCCTCTCGAAGGTGAGGCGATACTTCACACCGGGACAGCTATTGCAGTTGTACACAGCTCAAGTCCGATCGTGTATGGAGTACTGCTGCCACCTTTGGGACGGTTCAGCTAAATACCAGCTGGCTGCCTTAGACTCAATCGAGAAACGTGCTAAGAAGCTCATTGGAGACTCAGCACTGGTTGAGGCAAAACTACAGAACCTTGAGCACCGTCGCAGAGTGGCGTGCATGTCGGTATTTTACAGGATACATTTCGGGGAGTGCGCGTTAGCACTTCATGACCTTATACCCCCCTCCCCTTTCCATCTCCGGAGCACGAGGCGTGGACAGGGGTTCCACCCTTATGTCGTGGATATACCACAAATTCGCACGAAGCGGTTCGCTTCCACATTCTTAATGCGAACGGCTAAGGAGTGGAACTCCCTGCCGGCGGATCTGTTTCCGGAACAATATAACCTGGGCCTTTTCAAGGCGAGAGTGAATAGGCACTACATAGGTGAGTATGCTTCAACATAGTCCGCATCGTCACTTTCCACCAGGTGAGATGGCGGACAAATGCTCGCCTATATATATTTAAAAAAAAAAAAAAAAAAGGATCTATCTTAGGACCTATTTTCTTTGTAATTTATATTAATGATCTTATCAAGTATATGTACGACACTATACCCAATATTAATTTAGTGATGTTTGCAGATGACACGAATGCAATACTATAAGGGAAAAGAATTGATGATCTTAATACAAAAATTACCGAAACTTTGATAACTTTTGACTATTGGCTAGCAGTTAATGACTTTAAAATCAATACAAGTAATGAAGTATTATTTAAAAATACAACAAGAAATACTGAGTCATTAAGTATAAGTTTACATAATCATGCAATTTCTAGCGTAAGTGACACAAAATTTTTGGGTGTTTAATTGATGAAAGGTTTTCATCAAATTGGAAGCCAGAATTGAATGCTGTAGAAAACTCAATTAGCTCTTCTTGTAATGCTCTACGAAGCCTTAGGGATGAACTGTTAGTGCAACAGCTAAGATCAATATATTTTGCTCTTATTGAGTCCAGACTTCGCTATAGTATAAGGTGGTGGGGCAATAGTTATGCATACAATATAAATAAAGCCTTTGTATGTCAGAAGAGGGCTATTCGTACAATTGCGCGGATTCCACCTTGGGAATCGTGCGCAGATTATTTTAAACAGATGCGAATATTAACTGTACCTAGTTTATATATAATGATTTTACTAACAGACTTTTACAAACAGATGCATTTATATGAAAGAAAAATAAGAGAGGACTCTAGAAGAAAGGATTTAAATTATGTGGTACAACCTACGCTAGCAATAATGGTTCACCACAGCGTTCGATATCAAACCGTATTATTTTTTAACAGATTACCAGTTGAATTGAAATCGTAAAATATAAAATTCGAACTCAATATTTAATTGTATATGAATAAATATATGTATATAAATGAAAAATAATTCTTTGTATGAAAATGTACTCCCATGCTGGTGTGGGAGCGAGAGAAAAACATAGAATGTGCCAGCTGCATTTCCTCCCGGGCACGCTGTAAAATCCAGCTAAGGGATTCGAGGGTTTCAGTATATTGTAATTTGGGCGATGGGCTGACAACCTGTCACTACAGCAATATACCTAGAATTCTATCTTAAATAACCCTCAAAACTTTGTCAGACGTGGCGGGACGACCTTTGTTTGGGTCATTTGCGCTCTGCCTACCCCATTAGGGATAAAGGCGTGATTATATGTATGTATGTATGAAAATGTATGAGAGGTACCGCACTGAAGCAGTAGGTACTAGAGCGCTGCGCCACTTCGCTCCGCTGCAGATACGCCATAGTGCGGTCTAATTTTAAATGTCCCAGTTCCACCCGCAATCTTATGAGTTTTCAGGTGGAAATCAGATATTATGTAGCGACAAAATGCAGCCTATGTTACTCGTACACTGGGTGAAAGTAGCTTTCTAATGATAAAAGAATTTTTGAAATTGGTCCAGTTGTTTTTGAGTGTTTTTTTTTACTTAACTCTGTGTTTTGATCTAGAGGCCGTAGAATGATTTTTATTCTGCGTACACTAAGGCACTAAGACAATGTACATGTAGGTACATTTACTCGTACACACACAAGTATGGCAAAGCGGAAGTCGTGAGATAAAACTCTTATAATGTAGATATTATATATAGGTAGATACGTGACCAACGCGCGAAACACGTGCCGTCAAATGGTCCTAATTGTGATCATTTTAGGCAGTCGAGCTGCGAGCTGCGAAGTGAGAAAAAAAGATAAATTATATTCAAGGCTGCACTGATTACAAATACACTCTTACGCTTTGCCTATTTTGTGTCGCACTCAGCGTTTGTTTAGATATGCAATGTTATAAATATGTATGTATATGTGTCGCGGAACAATTTAAATGTGCGTGCAGTATGAACGTAACGTATCTTTCTTAAAATATTATTGATCTACACATAATTGACCATTCGTGACTATGACTATTTTCCGTCACTATCGGCGTTTTGCCTCTATTTTTATATCTGATTGGTGGCTGACAACACAAATTGATAAAAACATTATTTAGGACATTAAATACCAATCTTGATAAGAAAAGTCGCTGTTTGCCTATTTTGTATGACATATTTTTGGAAAATTTTACACTTAAAGTGTTACAGTTTATAACATACATCACGCATTTATCTCTTATGGGGTAGGCAGAGCGTAAACGACCAAAACAAGGGTTGTTTCGCCACGTCTCACAAAGTTTTAAGGCTTATTTAATATAGATGGTGGCCTGGGATCGAGAGAAAAACGTAGAATGTGTCAGCTGCATTTCCACCCGGGAATGCTGTAAAAATCAGCTAAGGGATCCGAGGGTTTCAGTATATTGTAATTTAGGAGATGGGATGACAACCTGTAAATAATACTATGACTAATAATAAATTCCTTCCATGCTGGACTGGGAGAGATAGAAAAACATAGAATGTTCCAGCTGCCCTTCCTCCCGGGCATGCTGTAGAAGTCAGCAAAAGGGACTCGAGGGTTACAGTGTATTGTAATTTAGGCGATGGGCTGACAACCTGTCACTATAGCAATACACATTACAATCTAAAATTGCCCTCAATTTTTGTCAGACGTGGCGAAAGCGCCTTTTACGAGGAGTTTGACACTCTGCCTACCCCGTAAGGGATAAAGGTGTGATTTATGTATGTGTATGTATGTATGTAATAATAAATAAACAGGCTAAAAGTTATACTTGAATGGGATTCGAACCCTTGATCTTCGGCGTGCCATGCCGACGCTCTAACCACTGAGATCAGTAACAAACAGGCTACAAGTTTCACTGAGTGGGTCGAATCACTTAGTGGCTCAGTGGTTAGAGCGTTGGCACGGTACATCGCAGACCGTGGGTTCGATTCCCACTCAAGTGTAACTTTTAACTTGTTTATTTTCATGATTACATTTATTGTCTTTTTTATATATTTTACTAGCGACCCGCCCTTCGCACGGAAATTATCAGTGTTTCTCTACTATATTATGCATGTATTATACATATAAACCTTCTTCTTGAATCACTATACTGCCCTCATAAGGAAAAAAAACCATAACTGCATCCTACCATGTTGCGCGTAAAATGCAAAAGACTTTGGACTATCATCTTTTGGTTAAATAAACTTAAAGGTACAGGGTTTTTTTTTAAAAGGAAGCATTTTATTTCTTTTATTTTTTGATTTACATAGATTTTGCATATTTTGAATAGTTTTTTTTATTTTTTATGGAAATGTTTTTTTCATAAAAACATTATTTAGGACATTAAATACCAATCTTGATAAGAAAAGTCGCTGTTTGCCTATTTTGTATGACATATTTTTGGAAAATTTTACACTTAAAGTGTTACAGTTTATAACATACATCACGCATTTATCTCTTATGGGGTAGGCAGAGCGTAAACGACCAAAACAAGGGTTGTTTCGCCACGTCTCACAAAGTTTTAAGGCTTATTTAATATAGATGGTGGCCTGGGATCGAGAGAAAAACGTAGAATGTGTCAGCTGCATTTCCACCCGGGAATGCTGTAAAAATCAGCTAAGGGATCCGAGGGTTTCAGTATATTGTAATTTAGGAGATGGGATGACAACCTGTAAATAATACTATGACTAATAATAAATTCCTTCCATGCTGGACTGGGAGAGATAGAAAAACATAGAATGTTCCAGCTGCCCTTCCTCCCGGGCATGCTGTAGAAGTCAGCAAAAGGGACTCGAGGGTTACAGTGTATTGTAATTTAGGCGATGGGCTGACAACCTGTCACTATAGCAATACACATTACAATCTAAAATTGCCCTCAATTTTTGTCAGACGTGGCGAAAGCGCCTTTTACGAGGAGTTTGACACTCTGCCTACCCCGTAAGGGATAAAGGTGTGATTTATGTATGTGTATGTATGTATGTAATAATAAATAAACAGGCTAAAAGTTATACTTGAATGGGATTCGAACCCTTGATCTTCGGCGTGCCATGCCGACGCTCTAACCACTGAGATCAGTAACAAACAGGCTACAAGTTTCACTGAGTGGGTCGAATCACTTAGTGGCTCAGTGGTTAGAGCGTTGGCACGGTACATCGCAGACCGTGGGTTCGATTCCCACTCAAGTGTAACTTTTAACTTGTTTATTTTCATGATTACATTTATTGTCTTTTTTATATATTTTACTAGCGACCCGCCCTTCGCACGGAAATTATCAGTGTTTCTCTACTATATTATGCATGTATTATACATATAAACCTTCTTCTTGAATCACTATACTGCCCTCATAAGGAAAAAAAACCATAACTGCATCCTACCATGTTGCGCGTAAAATGCAAAAGACTTTGGACTATCATCTTTTGGTTAAATAAACTTAAAGGTACAGGGTTTTTTTTAAAAGGAAGCATTTTAATTCTTTTATTTTTTGATTTACATAGATTTTGCATATTTTGAATAGATTTTTTATTTTTTATGGAAATGTTTTTTTCGCTAGTATTGATGAGTAATTTTGTATAGTAATACGAGGGACAAAAACCATAAGTGCAAATCAGTCCATACTAATATTATAAATGCGAATGTAACTCTATTTGTTCGTTGCTCTTGTTGATTTAGATGAAATTTGGCATAGTGATAGGAGTTAGCCTGGAATCAGACATTGGATACTTTTTACAGCGGAAACACTTCATTCCCATGGGAAAAATCATTTAATGCGAGTGAAACCAGCGGATAGAAAGCTAGTATTATAAATACCAAAAAAACTCTGTCTGTTTGTTGCTCTTTCACGCCTGAATGGCTGAACGAATTTAGATGTTACTTAGTATATAGATAAAATGAAAGTTTGGGGACGGACATATGTTACTTTTTTTTTGCGGGAAAAAACTTCGATTCCACGGGAAAAAATATGTAACTTGGATAAACCGCGGGCGGGAAGATAGTTCTATAACTAACGGGCGACGACGACGGAAAACGGGCGACAGGAGACGACGATGGACGACTGGCGACGACGACGGAAGACGGGCGACAAAGACGGAAAACGCGACGACGGCCGACGGAAAAAAGACAACGAGCGACGAAGATTGAAAATGGACGACGGGCGACGACAACGCCTACGGGCTACGGCAGACGGATGACGAACGACTGACGACGACGGATGACGGGCGAAAAGCGAAGGACAACCGAATGACGGATGATGGGCGATCGGCGACGGGCAACGGACGAAACGAAGAACGACGACGATGGACGACGGACGAGGGATGACGACGACAGGTTTGTTATAAAGGACGACGGGTTCTGTTATGTATTTGTCTCTTTAATGTAATGAAATATTTTTTATACTATATTTATTTTTGAATTCCATGAAATATTACTCGAATCTCTAGGTAGCCGATCCCGAGGGATACGGGATAAGGCTGGCTAGGGAGATGATGATAATTAATCGAACCCATAGAAAACGATTTATTATTGTTGTTACACAAAACTAATATAACTCAACTTACATAAATTATTCAAGATACATTAGTTCTGTATAACACGGCAGTGGGTTGTAAATTATCTATAATGAAACAGAATAATTGTTTAGTTTCAAATCAATACTTACTTATATTAATATTTAACAATCGTCATGACGCAACTACATTTTAAACAAAAGCCTTTCTTCTGGCAAAATTTTGACATAATACATTTACAAACAACATAATAAATCAGTCAATATTCTTCTTAAAACTATAAAGGTTCGACCGCACTAGGACATAGCTGCAGCGGAGAGGCGCGTCGCGGCGTGGCATTTCACGGCGCGACAAAAGCTTTTTGTATGGTCTAATTTTTTTTGAAATATCAAATACGATTTTTTAAAAGCACATGTTCACTTAATAGTCTTTAAGAGCATTTATAGCTTGTCTCGGTGTACTTATGGTAAAAGGGCAATTTTAGAAACGTACTCAAAAATATCATATAATCAAATTATGTATGGTAAAAACAAACTTACCTATGAAATATATTTTTTGCTCCTTTACGTATCTTTTAAGGATGGTGATGCTGATGACAACGTCTGGTATGCTTAGCGATATTTGCTTGAAAGAACGGGCAGGTAGGTAGCGGATAAGCCATACGCGAGCAAGGCGCGCAGGGTAGGGGCACGGGCGTCAAGTGTTAGAGCGAGATAGTTATGTTTAGCGATACATTTTGTTACATGTGGTTTTTTTCACTCTGATAAACTCGAAAAATAACAGCGTGTACGAAGGAAAAGAACCACAACTACAAGTTTTTGCACTTATGTTTTTTTTTTCTTAGTATAGTATAGTCATAAAAAGCATAAGTGTTGTAGTTGTGGTTTATTTGCTTCTGATGTGTAGTTATGGTTTTTTTTCTTCTGATGACAAGTGAAATAAAGGGCTAAATTGGACATTTATTGCTCGATTTTAACCATTCCTACACAGAAAAATAGGTCGGTTTTTCAATATCACGAAGCAATCAATAAGTCGATTTCGCTAAAATCTGTAGTTATGTTTTTTTTCTTCTGAGGGCAGTATAGCCATTAAAGGAAACCGCATCAAAATCCGTTGCATAGTTTTAAAGATTTATGCATACATAGGGATATAGAGACAGAGAAAGCGACTTTGTTTTACACTATGTAGTGATTTTCCCACAGTTAGATTGGAACACTATTAGTGGCTCAGTAGTTAGAGCGTCGTCGGCACGCAACGAGTAGGATGTACGTATATACTGTGGATTCGAATTCCAGCTGAGAGAACGTTTTAGCTTTTAATATTTTTATGTTTGTAAAAACAAGAACTTTAGTTGTTAAGTAAGTAGATTAAAAAGTCTAGGAAACTCAAAAAACTCAATTAAAACTAAAAAAGAAAAAAGTCTAATGAGGAAAACTATTTACATACATTTGTAAAAATATATACACACATGTAATCAAGCCTTTATTCCTAATAGGGTAGGCAGAGCGTTAACGACCTAAACAAAGGTCGTTCCGCCACGTCTGACTAAGTTTGGAGGGTTATTGAAAATAGATATGTAGGTATATTGCTGTAATGACATGCTGTCAGTCCATAAATTATAGCCCAATATTGCAATATACTGAAACCCTTCGGAACTCTTAAATGGTTTTTACAGCATGCCCGGGACGAAATGCATTCTATGTTTTTCTTTCGCTCCCAGTCCTGTATGGAAGATTAGAAAATAAATGGGAAAACATTCCACTGCTGTACAAGGGCAAGGGCAACAAGGGCCTTTGTCTATCGAGAGTAAAAAATAAATAAATAATGAAGTTTATTTGGACATAACAAACTTGTTTTAAACAGTATAGTGATAGGGTAGCCACACTGCACACATAGACACGTTATGACGTCGTGACTTACAACGTTACGTCATGTATTAGTTTATTTTACAATATCTATGTAGTAGCTAATACTTAGTTTATGTATTATATGTAATGTATTTAGGATACATATTTGACTAGGTTTGCACTATCCCGCTTACCGCTACGCATTTTTCTATCACCCAAAGGTTGCCTGGAAGTAATTGCTAGCAATAAGGCCGCCTCTGTTGTACTTGTCTTTTGTTATATCTGTTGTGTTGTATGATTTGTATTCTTACGTGCAATAAAGTATTTTTATGTTTATGTTACGTCATCGTGATGTACGCCATATCTACGCCACAAAACGTGAAACTTACGTTACGACCTTGTTGCCTGGATTATAGTTATTTTCGAAAACTTTGCAGAAACGTGCCCCCTTTACGATACAGTGACGTAAGTTTTTTTCGTTGATGCAACGTTGGACGTCACGACGTCGGCCTGTCTTTATGTGTGGCCACTCGTATTAGCCATACTTGCCACGCTTGGCAGGCGGATTGGCGAGTGAAGTGTATTTCATACCCGCAGGAAAAGATGCTGGTGCTATTTTAACTCGGCATCACGACATATTTTATTAACCAGGTACATGTTCCTCATCAGAAGAGCATAAACCGTATTTCAGGCTCTTAGAAGCTATTGGCCGGTTCCTAATGACATTATAACGAGGCTGGCAGAGCTGCATTGCTGCACGAATTTGGCCTTTTTTGAAAAAATAAATATATGAGGTTGGTACTTTTTTTTACTTGAAATGGGTTTGTTCTTGACTCAAGACGCAAGGCTAGGGATGACCGTGACAGAGTCGATGATGGAGCGAGCTCATCCAGAAGATGCCTGTTATGGCACTGGCAATCGCACGCACCGACGCGGTTTTTTTTCTAGATATATATGTTACAGCCAAAGTGATTAATCTAGATATTATATATAATATCTGGTCATTATTTATAATGTCTGCTCAATTTAGATAAAGTGATAAATGACACAGAATTAATCACTTTAACCAGCTATTATATATAATATCTTTGAAGACTTGGATAATGTAATAAAACAAGTGGGTATAGGTTAAAGTTTAATTAAGAATTAAAATGACATTGCCGTAGATAATATTACTACGTTAATTAACATTTTTTATAAAGTTATTAAACTTTTATAAAGTAAACTTAATGCTCACTAGTCATTAAAAAAAATAAAAAAACTGAGATCAATACATAAATAAATGCAGCCTTGCTGCGCCTTGATGTGGCGCTCGAACATCACTTCGTAACCCATGCTATGAAGCTCAGCTGCCATGTCCTCGGTTTTTCGGCGGACAGGCCGTGGCAAGGGTAAAAAATCAGCCGTTAAAACGACTATGACATCTATGCAATACAAAAGTGGTTTTAAATGGCATAGAGGGTCACAACCAGCATCCCGCAGGTCGCCCAAATTCCCCTTTTAGCTTTTTTGCTTCTTCGCACCAGGGTCCTCCCCTCCCGTTTCTACAGCCAAGGGTAAATATAAACCTATATTGCCGCTCCAGTTCCACGTATTTTATACGCTTCTGTCTCGCCGCGTGCTCTTCTGCGGAGCACGCTTGGCGCATTGTGTGCGGGATGTGAGACGCAGCGAACGAACTGACGCAAGTGGCGTCCCATATGAGGCAACGGCCTTTCTCCCACGGGACTAAAGTAAGGCCATCGGGGCGCTTCCCGTCAGTCCGACTCAGCCCTGGAGGCTTCAGAACGCAGGGTACGTTTGCCGACACTAACTGCGAATGATTTCGTTAAGAGCGTGGTGTCTGGGAAACCGTCCCGCACTCCTAGCGCAACTGAGCTCATGGCGTCCGCTCTCATCCACCAAAACTCCGGAAGGGCAGCAATGCGTCTCACACTTCTTACAACCTAACCTCAGCGCCACTGCTACCCGTAAAAGGTTATCCTCTAGGTAAGTGCCGAGCTGAGGCGAGGGCGAAGCGTGGAGCCAAGCGCCTGACTCCGTGCAAGTTCCAGCCATAATTCTTGCCATTGTTCACTCCTGTAACTGATGCTGTCAACTCCGACAGAAAAAACTTGGAACTAGGTCATCCCATGCTCTTTGAGACTCAAGTTTATCTGGTACTGGTCTTATTCGGACCTCAGGACAAATTACGGACCATGCTTCCAACGCGTCGCTCAGTCAGTTAAACCGTATTTATTACTTTGACTAACTTCGACCAGCTATTATGAATAATATCCGGATAAAGTGATTAATTTATCACATTGTCTGGTCAATTTGGTTATTATATATAATGACCAGTCATTATGTATAATAGCTAATTAATCACTATGGCTGTAACATATATACTATACGATACTTTCATATTACTTCCATGCTGGACTGGGAGAGATAGAAAAACATAGAATGTTCCAGCTGCCCTTCCTCCCGGGCATGCTGTTGAAGTCAGCAAAAGGGACTCGAGGGTTACAGTGTATTGTAATTTAGGCGATGGGCTGACAACCTGTCACTATAGCAATTCATATTACAATCTAAAATTGCCCTCAATTTTTGTCAGACGTGGCGAAAGTTTACGAGGCGTTAAACGCTCTGCCTACCCCGTAAAGGATAAAGGCGTGATTTATGTATGTATGTATGTACGATACTTTTTAACTCTAATTTGTAAAGAGAGCACGACACAGGCTTGGCCTACTGTAGTTTTATTGGTTGAAATCTGTTTTGTATATTGGACCAAGGTAATAAACATTTTTATTTATTAAAACGTACCTATTTATTTATTTTTGGTCATGTATATAAATGCAGGTATTTATTTATATCTTATTTATATTTATATAATACATTTACATATATAAGTTTTTTACAGTAGTATTATTTTATTAGTAGGTATAAAATTTTTGAGCACGTTTTATCTGCGTATCATTAAAAAAATCTCTTCTGTAGGTCTGCTGTAAGAAATTTATTTTTAGAAATAAGCAGTGCCCGTTGTGTCTTTGTTTTGTATGTCCTGTTTTAATAACGTTGTTGTGTACAACAAATTGTTAAATAAAAATAAATAAATACCATTTTTGTATTTTGTACTAAAAGTTACAAGTTAGAAAGAGCGTAAACGCCTCGTAAAAAGCGCCTTCGCCACGTCTGACAAAAATTAGGCAATTTTAATTTGTAATGTGTAGGTATTATCGTCTGAATTACAATACACCGTAACGTAAATAATTTAGCGGGTTTTCACAGCATGCCTCCGTGGTCTAAAAATCACGACTTAACTAATAAATGTCTATACTTGTCATTTTCTATCATGAGAGAACAGAAAAAGACGGCAATCAAAGTTGTGCGCTCTTCGAATCAATAGCAATGTCAGGTAACGATTTTAGTAAATTTTTTGGATTTTGTGCGCAGAATAAAAATATAGAACATTTAGAAGAAGCATATAGAATAGAAGCATATAGTTCTTCCATGCTGGACTGGGAGCGAGATTCTGCCTTGCTGGCCTGGAGCGAGAAGAAAACTTGGAATGTACATATACATACATACATAAATCACGTCTTTATCCCTTACGGGGTAGGCAGAGCGTTTAACGCCTCGTAAAAGGCGCTTTCGCCACGTCTGAAAAAAATTGAGGGCAATTTTAGATTGTAATATGTATTGCTATAGTGACAGGTTGTCAGCCCATCGCCTAAATTACAATACACTGTAACCCTCGAGTCCCTTTTGCTGACTTCTACAGCATGCCCGGGAGGTAGGGCAGCTGGAACATTCTATGTTTTTCTATCTCTCCCAGTCCAGCATGGAAGTACCAGCTGCATTTCCTCCCGGGCATGCTGTAAAAACCAGTTAAGGGATCCGAGGGTTTCTGTATATTGCAATTTAGGCAATGGGCTGACAAACTGTCACTACAGCAATGTAACTATAAATCTACCTTAAATAACCCTCTAAACTTTGTCAGACGTGGCGGAACAACGTTTGTTTATGTCGTTTACACTCTGCCTACCCCATTAGGGATTAAGGCGTGATTATATCCGTGCCTGGCGGGCAGAAGTTGACAAGTCTCAGATGGTAATTTTAGAGGAGAGCGGTTTAAAGTTTTGCAACTTTAACATTGTCAAAGTTTTACGTTAATTTGATATTTTTAAAAGCTTTTATACAGTATTTTATGCACTCTTTCTAATGGTAATAAGTAATTTGCTGTACTTTGCTTAGTTTTCGTTATAATAGACTTATCAAGTTTAGAGCAAACGACTTATCCAGTTATGCCCTAAAGCGTCATTTCTTTGTATCCACTCACAATGACCTCCGAATTTCTATGAAAAGTATAAAATGTATTCCATTTGCCAAACTATCATCGATTCGAAGAAAATAGAATAATTTATTTTTATAAATTTAAATATGAGGACGTACAAACTACGAGCAGACTACATATTGAAACACTTTTGATAGCAAATGTACATGTCAAAAAAACCTAAGCAAAATTCAATCAAGTTTATCAAAATCAGTACACTCGGGGAGTAACCCGATAAAATGCAAGCCAAAAAAACACTGCAAACTTGTAAAGTACTTTTTGCATGATATGGAACATAACTGTTTTTTGCTGTTCTGTTTAATTATCTTTCAAACAATTATTAATGCAAATAAAACCTCACGAATGCAAGAAGCGTCTCACCTCACAAGATGGAGAACAAGTAGTGACATACCTGTCGAACTAGTGACGTAATGTAAAATATTCCTGTTATTATTATCGGTAACTGTTATTTATTTTGTTACATTACAATTAATGAGTGGTATTTTTATTACTAATAAATAATAACATAACCTTAATAATAACATAATGTAGGTAGGTATATCAGTTTTCAATTTCAATGTTTATACAGACTGTTAGAGTTCATCCTACTCACAAACTTCTAAGGCGTATTATCTAATGTTTCATGGAAGAATCAGAAAAACTTAACTATTTTTGAAATGTAGCATAATTACTACGGTGGCTTTTTATTTTTTCCAATTTAGTGATGGCGTAATGTATAGACACAAGTGCTAAAAAATCTGACGACTGCATATATCAAAAATTAAATAGTGTTGATTACAGAAAACTTATCTTAGTAAGTTAAGTTATCATTTATAATGTTTAGGCGTTAAATAAAACTTAAATGGATAAACCGAGTTGTCATGAAAACCATTTATATATTAAACTTGATAAGTTTAATTATCAAAACTAGTCAAACCGAACATTCGAAAACTTAAGTATACACATCGAGTTATCAACTTATGCTCAATCTTGCGATCGTTGCCGCAAAGTTGATATAATAATCTGTTACATTTTTTCCAAAAAATATTGCAAAATTTGCTCTTGGTAAGTCTTGTTATCAGAAATTTCACGTAAAAAATAGAGTTATCAAGGTTAGAGCATGTCAATATCTCGAAAACTAATGGAGATATCGAGATGAAAAATTGTGACATATGAAATTCGACCCAGAGAAAGCGTTTGAGACAATAAAAACAAAAAACCTACAAGTCGAGTTGTCAATGTCTTCCCGCCAGCCACGGATATACCTATAATCACGCCTTTATCTCTAATGGGGTAGGCATAGGTATGTATGCATATAGAACATTTTATTAAACAAAATCGCAACTGAACAATTACCGTCCATTCCGTATTACTATGTCTATTAAGGCGTGATTATATACCTATAATCACGCCTTTATCCCTAATGGGGTAGGCATAGGTATGTATGCATATAGAACATTTTATTAAACAAAATCGCAACTGAACAATTACCGACCATTCCGTATTACTATGTCTATTAAGGCGTGATTATATACCTATAATCACGCCTTTATCCCTAATGGGGTAGGCATAGGTATGTATGCATATAGAACATTTTATTAAACAAAATCGCAACTGAACAATTACCGACCATTCCGTATTACTATGTCTATTAAGGCGTGATTATATACCTATAATCACGCCTTTATCCCTAATGGGGTAGGCATAGGTATGTATGCATATAGAACATTTTATTAAACAAAATCGCAACTGAACAATTACCGACCATTCCGTATTACTATGTCTTATGATAGAAAATAACAGGTCTATGGGCTTTTCATCATTATCATCATCATCATCTCCCTAGCCTTATCCCGTATCTCACGGGGTCGGCTTCCTAATCTAGGGGATTGAACGAGGGTACTGGTTTTTACACAGAGCGACTGCCATCTGACCTCCGCAACCCAGAAGGGAAACCAGACCCAATCCTAGATTAGGTCAGAGTTTTCAAGCCGCCAATGCTTAGCACTGGCCTCTGATATGGCTTAACGACTAATATCTACGGTATTAAACGATATTAACCGGGACCAACGGCTTAACGTGCCTTCCGAAGCACGGAAAAAGCACCGAATAAACGTACATATGAAATTCGAAAACCGAAAAACACATTGGTACGTGGTGACTGGTGGGGTTCGAACCACGACCTCCCGCTCAGGAGGCAGCGGCCCTATCCACTACACCATCGGGCTTCTTTTCATCATTATCATCATCTTTGGCTTAAATCCACTTTAGGCACCTACAAAGTTAAGAAATGATGTTTTGAATCGAATAAAAATACTGAGGCCCGTATTGATAAACAGCACTTGAGACTGACAGCTAGTTTGAGTTCGTATCAGTATTTGCTATCGATTCGTAGAGCGCACTAAAATTGTTGCCGTTCCTTTCTGTTCTCTCATAATAGAAAATGACAGGTATACCTGGAGGTTGCAAAAATCACGACTTAACTAATATATATTTAAGAGTATATTAGTTAAGTCGTGATTTTTGTAACTACGAATTGGTACCAATGTCATGTTAGTACAATATGGTCTGGTTAATCCATACTTAATATTGCTCTCAATCTTGAGATCAGTTTATAAATACGAGCCTTAGGTACTTATATTATATCCTACCTACGTTGTTAATTAGTCGGGTAATTAATTACGCATAAGGCCAAGATACAATTCGAGTTAGGTAGGTTTTTAGACGAAAAAGTGCTTTATATTTTTTTTATAAATTACCGCGTTGTTTAAAAAAAATGGTTTATTTTATCAAGTTGGCACGGAGCTGGCTAGTAAATATTTAGTTTCCATCTTCAAATTGAAAAGGGAAGATGGATAATAGTAAAAGAGCAAAAGAATAAAATGATTCGTAGATGCATGTTTAAAAAATATTGTTAAGGATTCCATACCGCGTGTAAGGGACAGCGTCCCGCAAACTAATAGGGGTTGCTCCTTAAACTGAACAACTATCATCAGGAATTTCTTTCAAGAGAAAAGAAAAATTTGTATGGAAAACCAAATTATTATTTTCACTTCCTGAATATTTTTTTGCTATTAGTTGTTCAGTTTCGTTGACTCACCAACCCCTATCTGTTTGCGGGGCGCTGTACTTTACACTCCATATAGGAGGTACCTGTGTGGAATCACCATGCATATTATATTATTTTAATTTATCTATCTACCTGCTTTATGTACTTTATTAACAAGGGTAGGCAGACTCCTTACCATATTCCTTAGCTAACAACATACATATATCACGCCTTTATTCCCAATGCGGTAGGCAGAGTGTAAACGATCTAAACAAAGGTCGTTCTTTTGAGGGTTATTTAAGATAGATTTGTAGGTATAATGCTGTACTGACGGGTTATCAGCCCTTCGCCTAAATTGCAATATACAGAAATCCTCGGATTGCTAAACTGGTTTATTCAGCATGCACAGCAGAAAATGCAGCTGGCACATTCTATGTTTTTCTCAAAAAAAAAAAATAACATACCATTCCCAGCCATGTTTTCTTTTTCTTTTTCACTTTTCACGTGTATCACAGGCACTTCGATTTTGGCAACGTTCACAACGGTATCGATATCGTAGTGATCTATATCGATTACGTGCACTTTTTCCGCGTTTGTGTCGACCAACGATGGCATCGCAACTAACTGGATTTATCGGCCAACTCGCAAGAACGCGTCGAAATTATGATAATTTTACTGTTTGTAAACACTGGCCGGTATTTATAAGTCAATCATTCTAAAACATTCGATTCTAAATTTGAAAATTGGAATGTCACTCATTACGAAACAAAAAAGATTCACGTTCTAAATTTAAATTTGGAGCGAAACGGCCAGCAGAAAAAATAAAGAAAATCCACGTTCAATATATCTCGAAGTGCGCGACACTTTTCGCGGTCTGAGGCGGAATAATATTGAATGTGCTATGCGATTGCGCGGTGTATGGCAGTGACCGTAGTCCAAAGCCAAACTATTATTTAATCTATGTAACAAGTACGTACAGGGACGGATCTAGTCGTGCTCTCAATGGGTTTGACAAGCTGCCAGTATCATTATTAGTTGATTTGGTGCACACGATCACTAATTCGATCGAATAGATGTAGTTTTCGAAAAAATACTAGAGTTATAGGATTACGTAAATAGTCATCATTAGTATTTGCTCAACTACGTTTATTGAGATGAGTAAGGTCGGGGTCAGTTACCTTCGCTGGTTAATTATCGACAATATGTTAAATAACCATATGGGCTAAGCATGAATTACCACTTATACCGCGTGTAAGGGACAGCGTCCCACAAACTGATAGGGGTTGCTCAGATAACGAAACTGAACAACATTCACCAGGAAATTCTTTCAGGAAAAGAAAAAAGTATCACTTTCCCATACAAAGGACAACCTCGATCAAAAAGGTATGAAAAAGCAAAAAACAATCACTACCAAAGAATTTCCTGGTAAAAGTTGTTTAGTATTGTTGACTAAGCAACCCCTATCAGTTTGTGGGACGCTGTCCTTTACACCCGGTATAATTGTTAATTCATGCAGTAATTTTTCTTAAATTTTATTTGTCTTTTTTTTATTACGCTCGGCAAAATTGAGCCTTGTCTAATACATGCATTAAATGAGTAAATATTTATTTAAGTACTAAACAGATATACTATGCAGGTCCGCCTTTACCTATTCATGCTACAAAAAGTGATTTAGGCTCGTATTTATAAAGCAATTTCAATATTGAGAGCAATATTAAGTATAGATGTGACAGGCTGTTTTTTTACTGAAATTACATTTCTAATACGTAGTCAAACAAGCTGTCAGTTTCAAGTGCTGTTTATCAATACGGGCCTTTGTTCCCAAGTATTTATTTATCCTTCCATGTTGGACTGGGAGCGGTAGAAAAAGGTTACAGTGTTTTGTAATTTGACATCCTGTTACTACAGCAATATATATGGGAATGGATATGGATACGATACGGATATGATATGGATACGAAACGGATACAGTATGGAGACGACATGGATACTATATGGAATCGATATGGATTTGATATGAATACGATACGGATACGAACCCGATACAAACGGACAAGATACGGATACGATACGGATGCGATACGGATGCGATACGGGTGCGATACGAATGCGATGCGGATACGATACGGACGCGATACGGATGCGATAAAAATGCGATACGGATACGATACAATACAGTACGGATACGATACGGATACGGTACGGACTCGACACGGACTCCGCACGGACACGATACGGACACGACACGGACACGACACGGACACGACACGGATACGATATGGATACGATACGGATACGATTACGATTAACGATATGATATAGGTACCAGGTGTAAGGGACAGCGTCCTGCAAACTAATAGGAGTTGCTCAGTCAACGACACTGAACAAATTCCACCAGGAAATTCTTTCAGGAAGAGAAAAAAAATGGCTTTTCCGTACAAAATGTTCACCTCGATCAGACAATTTGTATAGAAAAGCCTTGTTTTCCACTACCTGAAAAAAAACCTGCTGATTGTTGTTCAGTTTCGTTGACTGAGCAACCCCCATCAGTTTGCGGGTCGCTGTCCTTTACACCCCGTATCGCTCGTCTAGGATAGTTATATATATATTTTTGTTATTTAAATACTCGTAGGTATTATAATAAGCATTTACCTCAATACTTAGTTAATACATAGTTATTGCTTATTATCTATAGATAAAAAAATGTGATCATCTCAATCTTGATATTTTTATGATAATAATGTCATCAGTGATAATTAGTAGCAAAATCCTAAAATTGCCACCACTATCCTAAATTACATACATACATACATACATATAATCACGCCTTTATCCCTAATGGGGTAGGCAGAGCGCAAACGACCTAAACACAGGTCATTCCGCCACGTCTGACAAAGTTTTGAGGGTTATTTAAGATAGATTTGTAGGTATATTGCTGTAGTGACAGGTTGTCAGCCCATCGCCTAAATCACAATATACCAAAACCCTCGGATCCCTTAGCTGGTTTTTACAGCATGCTCGGGAGGAAATGCAGCAGGCACATTTTATGTTTTTCTCTTGCTCCCAGGCCGGCATGGAAGGCATCAATAATAATGTCATCAGTGATAATTAGTAGCAAAATCCTAAAATGGCCACCACTATCCTAAATTACGTTTTTTTTAATGATGTTATATCATTCTATTTATTATTAATTACTTTTCTCCCATGCTGGACTGGTTGCGAGAGATAAACATGGAATGTGCCAGCTGCTTTTCCCGTGCATGCTGTAAAAACCAGCTAAGGGATCCGAGGGTTTCTGTATGTTGCAATTTAGGCGATGGGCTGACAACCTGTCACTACAGCAATATACCTACAAAATCTTAAGTAACCCTCAAAACTTTGTCAGAGGTGGCGGAACGACCTTTGCTTAGTTCATTTATGCTCTTCCTACCCCATAAGGGATAAAGGCGTGATAATATGTATGTAAGTATTTAATACTTCAGTAACACATGTAGTAGACTTAATATTTAATTTGGGCACAACTTCTTATTTTAGATAATGACATATAAAAACTGGGTCTAGGTTCAAATAGGAATAAGGCGCATATTTAATTTATAAATGAGGTGGCACCTATTAATTTTACCTTGGTATCGATTAGGTTCGTACTTGAAGGCTAAAAAAAGTCTAGACTGAACCTAGCATCTTCTGTTATAAGAGTGCATGTTGTCCTGCAGATTAAACTATTCTCTCTCTTAGCGAGTGGATTCTTGAGTCGAACGATAAACCCTGGTGTCAGAGTTTTCAAACCGCTTAGCAGCACAGCTATTAGGCCTTTGACATGGTTAGAGTACTATCAAAGACAGTGATCGGGACCGACGGCTTAACGTGCACTCTGAAGCACGGAATAGTTTTTTTTTTCCGGAAAATCAGGTGACTCAGTCTGCAATGTCCTAACCAAACTAAGGTAACCTCACAAAGTGATAAATTGACAAATATCAACTTTGTGTTCGCCTCTGGCAATCGAACCCGGGTCCTCCGGATCGTAAGCCAATAGTTCTGACCACTAGACCACGGAGGCAGTTAAAATAAACTATTAAATACTGAGGGATACAGCCTTCTATGTTTGAATCTTACAATAAAAGACAGCGACTGGGAGCGTCGCCTTGATGTGCCCTCCGAAGCACGGAATGTTTTGTCTTGCGGACAATCTGGTGGATGCTGGGGAAAATCCCATAAAGTAATAAAATGGTGTTACCATTTGTAGTTGCAAAAATCACGACTCAACTAATATAAGTCATTTTCTGTCATGTTATGAAAGGACAGAAAGGGATGCCAATAATTTTAGCCAAGATAGCATTGAAAAATATACCATCAACCTGTGGGAATCCAGCCCACGACCTAGACTAGACCTGTGCTCAGACCACTAGACCACGGAGGCAGTAAGAGATCTAGATCAGACCTAGGTAGGTCAGGCTAGGCTAGGAAGCCGCATAACTAGTTTTTTCCTGTTATCCTCATCTTTTATACCGGGTGTAAGGGACATCTTCTGTGTATCTTCCAAGCTGGTTATTACAGGATGCCCAGGAGGAAATGCAGCTGGCATATTCTATGTATTTATCTCGCTCCTAGTTTAGCATGGAAGAAGCATGGAATGTTTTTTCTTGTAATCAGGTGATTCAGCCTACAATAAGGCCCGTAATTATAAAGCGATATCAAGATTAATAGTAATATTATGGATTTGACAAGTCTTTTTATATTGAAATGTCATTACTGTAACGAACTCAATCTCGCTCTTAAGAACTGATTATAAAAATTGCCCTAAGATCTAGATCAGACCTAGGTACGTCACGCTAGGCGTGCTAGGAAGCAACGTAACTGGTTATCCTATCCGTGTCCGAGTAACGTAACAGTTAACACGTTAACTGCCGTAACACTTTACCCGCCTCCAGTAACTAGCTGCCGTGACGTGACGTGACGTGACGACGACGTGAGGTAACTGTGTTGCCAGAGCCGAAATGCAACGTTACATATTCTTTATTGCATTAAAACTCTTTCATGCTGGACTGGGAGCCAGAGAAAAATATAGAATGTACCAGCTGCATTTCATCCCGGGCATGCTGTAAAAACCAGCTAAGGGATCCGAGGATTTCTGTATATTGTAATTTAGTCGACAGGCTGACAACCTGTCACTACAGTAATATACCTACTAATCTATCTTAAATAACCCTCAAAACTTTGTCAGACGTGGTGAAACGACCTTTGTTTAGATCGTTTACGCTCTGCCTACTCCATTAGGGACAAAGGCGTGATTCTATGTATGTATTATACATACATACATATTGCATTAAAACACAAGAAATTAAGTTTACAGAAAGGTATGCAAGGGCGAACTTATATCTATAAAGAGATCTCTTCCAGCTAACCCACTGGCAGTTGGGACGTTATCTAAGTTTAGCCCTGCCAGGCATTAAAAATACCTGTCATAGAGGTACCATAGAGAAGGGCTTATAGGAAGTGCATAAGTCTCTCTCTTATTCTGTCTCTGATTTCTCCATATGGAAGGTCTTTTAAATTCCTGGCAGGGCAATAATACATTCATATAATCACGCCTTTATCCCGAACGGGGAGCGAAAATGGCATAAGAAAAGGTCGTTCCGCCACGTCTGACAAGTTTTGAGGGCAATTTTAGACTGAAATGTGTTTCGCAATAGTGACAGGGTTGTCAGCCAATCGCCTAAAATGTAATACACTAAAACCATCGAATACCTTAACAGGTTTTTGCAGAATGCCCCGGAGGAAATGCAGCTGGCACATTCTATGTTTTTCTATAACTCTCAGTCCAGTATGGAAGCAAGTTATCTAAGTACTGGATGAAAAAAAATGCTTATTAAAGGGTGTAATCTTAAAAATATAAAAATTGTACTTACTTTACTTATTTGCGGGTATCATTCATTAAAAGTAACTAAAAAATATTACGGGTGTAAGGGACAGCGTCCCGCAATCTGATAATGGTTGCTCAGTAAACGATACTGAACAATTTCCACCAAAAATTTCTTTCAGGAAGTAAAAATAAAAATTGGCTTTTCCATACAAATTGTCCACTTCGATCAGACAATCGTATGAAAAAGCCATTTTTTTTAACTCTCTGGAAGAATTCCTGGTTTAAGTTGGCCAGTGTCGTGACAGTGACTGAGCAACCTCTATCAGTTTGCGGGACGCTGTCCCTTACACCCCGTATTCACTTCCTCACACGATACATTAGAAAATATATTCTTGTGAACTGGACAACAACCGCAGTATTTCTTTTTCTCATAACAAATTATAATTATTGACTCCATTTTCCTTGTGTATTTTCCTAACGTAGATGCATAATGAATTTTGTAATTAAAATTTAAAAAAATGTTAATAACTACTAATTGAATATTCAATTAAGGATGATGATGATGATTTAGAGAAATAGTGTTTAGCTCTAAAGATGGAGGAAAAGGTTCTTCCATGCTGGCCTGGGAGCGAAGGAAAACATAGAATGTGCCAGCTGCATTTCCTCCCGGGCATGCTGTAAAAACCAGCTAAGGGAACCGAGGGATTCAGTATATTGCAATTTAGGCGATGGGCTGACAACCTGTCATTACAGCAATATCTACAAATCTATCTTGAATGTCTCTCACAACTTTGTCAGACGTGGCGAAACGAACTTTGTGTAGGTCGTTTACGCTCAGCCTACCCCATTAGGGATTGTGATTATATGTATGTATATAGTATTTATATTGTTTAAGTATTAAGATGAAATTAGTATGCACTATCGCCGCCTATATTGTACTGTTTTGTTCCTTACTTTTCTGCTGTATGTATTTGTGTTTCTTGTGCAATAAAGTATCTTGTATTGTAACAGCACAGTGTATGTAATAGTGGTAACAGAGGTCAAACTTACACCAAAAAACGTTAAACTTAGAAGTAACATAATGCTACCGATTCGTAGAGAGCAAGATTTATGGTGACGATACTAGCTAAGTGGCGCCCCCATCATCATCTCCCTAGCCTTGTCCCGTATCTCACGGGGTCGGCTTCCTAATCTAGGGGATTGAACGAGGGTACTGGTTTTTACACAGAGCGACTGCCATCTGACCTCCGCAACCCAGAAGGGAAACCAGACCCAATCCTAGATTAGGTCAGAGTTTTCAAGCCGCCAATGCTTAGCACTGGCCTCTGATATGGCTTAACGACTACTATCTACGGTATTAAACGATATTAACCGGGACCAACGGCTTAACGTGCCTTCCGAAGCACGGAAAAAGCACCGAATAAACGTACATATGAAATTCGAAAACCGAAAAACACATTGATACGTGTTGGGGTTCGAACCACGACCTCCCGCTCAGGAGGCAGCGGCCCTATCCACTACACCATCGGGCTCTCTAAGTGGCGCCCCCATTAATAAAAAAAAAACATAATTCTCTAAAAAGGCAGTGAATCGAAAAACCGGTCTAACAGAATCAAGTTGCTACCAATGGCAATATACTCGTTAACTACTGGCTTAACGGATAATTAACTTAAATGATAATTAGTGACGATAATGATGGGTACAAGGTAGAAAGCTATACCGTGTGTAAGGGACAGCGTACCGAAAACTGAGAGGGGTTGCTCAGTCAACGAAACTGAACAACTTTTACCATACAGAAAAAACAAAACTGACTTTCATCAGGAAATTCTTTCAGGGGACAAAAAATTAAAAAAATGCTTTGCCATACAAAATGACCACCTTGATTCGACAATTGTATGGAAAAGCAAAAAATAAAACACTTCCTAAAAGACTTTCCAGACTGTGCAACCCCTATCAGTAGGAACCTATTCGGTACGCTGTCCCTTACATTTTCACCATCTTCTTCTGTCGTGTGGGTATCGAGTCTATGGACCCGATGAACCCTGGTGTCTGAGTTTTTAAACCTCCTAGTAGCACAACTATCCGGCCTCTGACATGGTTTTGTGTAACGACCACTATCAAAAACAGCGACCGGGACCGACGGCTTAACGTGCCCTCCGAAGCACGACATCTTTTTCTGGTTGGACAATCAGGTGATTCAGCCTGCAATGTCCTACCCAAACTGGGGAAAAATTCACAAAGTGATAAATTCTCAAATATCAACTTTGTGTTTTACCCCTTGGGAATCGAACCCAGGACCTCCGGATCGGGAATCCATGGCACTAGCCACTAGACCGCGGAGGCAGTTAATTATCACCATCATAGGCCTTTACGTCTATGTCAGTCGATTTAGACAGTAACTGGGATGCATCTTTTCTGATGCTAATACGAGAGCGGCAGATTTAACCACACACGGGACAGTGATACGTTGCACTTGCAGGGACAACAGTCCCTTACAGCCTGTATGTATTTCAGTGTAACTTGGAGCTAGAAGGACCTATCAAGTTCTACACATTTTTACCTTATACTAGGTGTAAGCGACAACTATCAGTTGTATCAACTTTTTCATATAAATTGTCTGATCGAGGTGAACATTTTGTATGGTAAAGAAATTTATTTTTCCTCACTTAAAGAATTTCCCGGTGGAAGTTGTTCAGTGTCGTTGACTGAGCAACTCCTGTCAGTTTGCGAAACGCTGTTCCTTACACCCTGTGTACTCTTAGGCTCGTATTTATGATGCCATATCAAACTTGAGAGCAATATTAAGTATGGATTTGGCAGGCCAGTTTGAATTGAAATGACTTTTCTAATACGAACTCAAACTCGCTCTCACTCATGAGAGCTGTATAAAAGTCGTGTTTACCTTTGAATTAGGATTATATTAGTTTCTATCACGAATGAGAAAACAGAAAGGGACTGCATAATTTTTAGTCAAGACTAGTTTTTAGTTACGATTTAGTTAAGTTGTGCCCTCAAGGAATCGGTACCATTGCCTCCACTCTACCACTCAAAGGTTTAAAAATACCTTCAAAAAAGTGCAGGACAGAATCCAAACCAGTTATTTTTAGCTTTATTACTTAACTAGCGACCCGCCCCGGCTTCGCACTGAAATCTTCAGTGTTTCTCTACTATATTATGCATGTATTATACATATGAACCTTCCTCTTGAATCACTCTATCCATTAAAAGAAACCGCATCAAAATCCGTTGCGTAGTTTTAAAGATCTAAGCATACATAGGGATATAGGGACAGAAAAAGCGACTTTGTTTTATACTATGTAGTGATACGGTGATATTTATAAATTTTGTATTTGAAGCCATGCAAGTTTGCTTTTATTAAAGGTTTTTGACGTTTACCTTTTGTAAAATGAGAAGAATGAGAAATAAAGGAACACTAAAAAGCAAAATGAGCCTGCCTTGAGTTTAAAATCGAGGCTAATGACATTTTGTGGTACCTTCCGAGAAATATTATGACAATAAGACTTAGGGCCGTATTTAAAATCAGCTCTCATGAGTGACAGCGAGTTTGAGTTCGTATCCGAAATGTAATTTCAGTACAAACTGGCCTGTCAAATCCATACTCACTATTGCTCTCAAGTTTGAGATCGCTTCATAAATACGAACCATAAATCCTCATGAGATGAAAAACATGCAGTGAACTGCATACCACTTCAAAAAGGCCATTTTACACAGATCACTACATAGTATAAAACAAAGTCGCTTTCTCTGTCCCTATATCCATATGTATGCTTAGATCTTTAAAACTACGCAACGGATTTTGATGCGGTTTCTTTTAATGGATAGAGTGATTCAAGAGAAAGGTTTATACACGTATGTGTAATAAATGCATAATATAGTAGAGAAACACTGATGATTTCTGTGCGAAGCCGGGCGGGTCGCTAGTGTGAAATAAACAAATCTAATTTAATCTATGATTCTAGGGTTGTAGATACGTATACTTAACCTAGACTAAAATGACAACTAGCACATGCATGTCATTTAGTCATTATCATTAAATGCCTATCCGTTTAGTTTTTTTTAGGATTCCGTACGTTCCGGGTAAAAACAGGACCTCATTACTAAGGCTCGTAATTATAAAGCGATCTCAAACTTGAGAGCAATATTAAGAATAGATTTGACAGGCCTGAAATTACATTTCTGATACGAACTCAAACTCGCTGTCACTCTTGAGCGCTGATTATAAATACGGCCCTAAGACTTGTCCGTCTGTCTGTCACAAGGTTGTATGTGATGGCTAGATATGCGAAATTTTCACAGATATTTAATTTTCTGTTGCCGCTATAACAAAAAATATTAAAAACAGAATAAAATTTATATTTGAGAGGAGATCTCCCATGCTGGACTGGAAGTGATAGAAAAACATAGAATTTGCCAGCTGCATCTCCATCTCCCGGACATGCTATAAAAACAAGCTAAGGGATTCAGTGTATTGCAATTTAGGCGATAGGCTGACAACACGTCACTATAGCAATATAATACTAACATCATCTGTAATAACCCTCACAACATGTCAGATGTAGGCGGAACGATCTTTGTTAAGGTAGTTTTTCCTCTGCCTACCCCATTAGGGATAAAGGCGTGATATCATGTATGTATGTATCTCCCATACAACAAACGTGATTATTTGCCTTTGTTTTATATATGAATACGGAACCCTTGGTGGGCGAGTCTGATTTGCTCTTTGTCGTTTTTTTCTTAATGACATGACATGACATGACACAATATAACAACAGCAATCACCTAATGGGTGGCAGGCGGAAGAACCTACGATGGTTACCAATTTTTTTATATAACCATCAGTTACCTAAATAGATAATAATTATACAGAGTGTAAAAAAAATACTGCGTTCCTTTAAACTACGTAATGTATTAGTGATATACAACAAAATACACACATTAAATAAAAAGAATGAAAAATACTTAACTTTTATTAATTTCGTAAAACAAAAACTATTTACGCAACGGGGTTGCTCAAATAGTTAGTATGGACGGAATAGTAACATTAGTATCAGTAATTATTATTTTTTATAAGTTCTCTCATTAGTCATTACCCTTAAAGTATCTATTTGAAAACATGGTATTAGAATTTAGAATCAGAAACTAATAATTATAACGCAGCTTAAAATACTAAACATGTCTTATCATATCAACTTAGATAAGGTCTATAGATAGATAAACTTTTGGTAGTTTTGGTAATTGGTATAAAATAGACAACAAATTATGTTAATGTTAATATTATGTTTTTCTTAAAGTGTTACTATTACTAATTGAGCAAATAGCAAAATCTTATAACTACTGTAGGCTAGGCTGTACTGTAACTGTAAAAAACCATACTTGTAATATAGTGTAACAAAGGCTCGTAATTATGTAGCAATCTCAAACTTGAGAGCAATATTAAGTATGGATTTGACAGGCCAGTTTGTACTGAAATTACATTGCTGAGTATTACGACTAGTGAGTGTTACTATTACAAATTGAGCAAATAGCAAAATCTTATAACTAATGTAGACTAGGCTTTACTGTAACTGTAAACAACCATACTTGTAATATAGTGACAACAAAGGCTCGTAATTATGAAGCAATCTCAAACTTGAGAGCAATATTAAGTATGGATTTGACAGGCCAGTTTGTACTGAAATTACATTGCTGAGTATTACGACTAGTGAGTGTTACTATTACAAATTGAGCAAATAGCAAAATCTTATAACTAATGTAGGCTAGGCTGTACTGTAACTGTAAACAACCATACTTGTAATATAGTGTTAGAAAAGCTCGTAATTATGAAGCGATCTTAAACTTGAGAGCAATATTAAGAATGGATTTGACTAAGTAGTCCGATGGTACAGTGGATAGGGCCGCTGCCTCCTAAGGTCGCAGTTCGAATCCCACCAATGTGTTTTTTGGGTTTAGGATTTCATATATACGTTTATTCGGCGCTATTTCCGTGCTTCGGAAGGCACGTTAAGCCGTTGGTCCCGGTTAATATCGTTTAATACCGTAGATAGTAGTCGTTAAGCCAAATCAGAGGCCAGTACTAGGCATTGGTGGCTTGAAAACTCTGACCTAATCTAGGATTGGGTCTGGTTTCCCTTCTGGGTTGCGGAGGTCAGATGGCAGTAGATCTGTGTAAAAACCAGTAACCTCGTTCAATCCCCTAGATTAGGTAGCCGACCCCAAGTAAGATACGGGATAAGGCTAGGGAGATGATGATGGATTAGACAGGCCAGTTTGTACTGAAAATGTCATTTTGCTGGTACGAACTCGCTGTCACTCATGAGCGCTAATTATAAATACGGCCCTAAGTAACAAAATAAATGTAATGTAAAAACAATTATTTTCCAGTCTGGAAGTACGATCTTTGAAAACAAATTCATAGTTTTATCACCTGGTTAGGTGAACCAGGTTTGGTTCGCAACTTCCTGCAGATATATCCCGCCGCCGAAAACACCCTCTCAGTTTCGACACTTGTTGGTTTTATGGACATCATGCAGTCTTGAATAAGAGTTAAGTAGTGACCTTTCTTGCCTTCTACTTCATACTGACTCAAACTCGTACTCATACTGGTACTTATACTCGCACTCATACTCGCACTCATACTCGCACTCATACTCGCACTCATACTCGCACTCATACTCGCAGTCATACTCGTACTCATTCTCTCAGTTAACCACCAAGGAGCCATGTTGTTTTGGTGGCATTTAGCGCGTAAGGTGCCGTCGGCGTAATGGTGGGTTGTATAGTTGTATAAATTGTATACGACGTAAGGTTAAGCGACTTAAGGTAACACAGCTTAACCTGACATCTGTGTGTTGCTGCTCATAGGGCCGTATTTGTAATTAGCTCTCAAGAGTGACATCGAGTTTGATTTCGTATCAAAAATTACATTTCAGTACAAACTGGTCTGTCAAATACATACTTAATATTGCTCTCAAGTTATAGATGGTTCATAATTACCAACCTTAGTTAGACTATATTACAAGTATGTTTGTTTACAGTTACAGTACAGCCTAGCCTACAATAGATATAAGATTTTGCTATTTGCTCAATTAGTAATAGTAACACTCACTAGTCGTAATATATATCAAGTTTGAGATCGCTTCAAAAATACGAGACTCAAACGCGGGTTCTAAAAACTAGTAAATAAATATCACAGATATTGCACCTGATTAACAAAACCTTACGGACGGACAACCGGGTTTTTATTAATAGAATGTTGCTACAATTGAGTTGCGTAGTTAAAGTCGTTTACATTCCATACCAGTATTTTTTTAGAGCACTTTTTGTGAACTGTTTCCTTATGTTCGTTGATGTTGTTTTTGTCCAAATACGACTTCTTTCGTGCTGGACTGAGAGCGAAAGAAAAACATAGAATGTTCCAGCTGCATGCTGTAAAAACCATCTAAGGGATCCGAGGGTTTCAGTATATTGTAATTTAGGCGATGGGCTGACAATCTGTCACTACAGCATTATACCTATAAATCTATGTTAATTAACCTTCGAAAATTTGTCAGACGTGGCGGAACGACCTTTGTTTAGGTCGTTTATGCTCTGCCTACCCAATTAGGGATAATGGCGTGATTCTATTTATGTATGTACGAGTACTTATACCTTTCGGAAGAAAGAGTTTAGGTAGAGTGTCTTTACATATAATCACGCCTTTATCCCTAATGGGGCTTATCTTTATTTGGGCTTTTATGTTATTAAAGGTGGAATCAAACTTGATGATTCGGTCAAAGGGACACGAAAAATATGTTGAAATTCTATTTTTTTCAATGTATTTCTTTCCTACTTGTTCCGATTTCAAGAAATTTACCTACAAATTAAATATTAACAAGTTCTGATCGGCGCCATAAAACCTAGGTCATGGCTGGTGACTGACGGCGCTAATATTATACTTAGTGCTATAAACCTACCTACCATAGTATATTTAACTGCGTCCGTGGTCTAGAGGTCTTCCATGCTGG
Organism: Scrobipalpa costella; assembly: GCA_949820665.1. NCBI lineage: Eukaryota > Metazoa > Arthropoda > Insecta > Lepidoptera > Gelechiidae > Scrobipalpa > Scrobipalpa costella. Next base: position 13,971,135 of record OX463312.1, read on the forward strand.
CCTGGGAGCGAGAGAAAATCATAGAATGGGCCAGCTGCATATCCTCCCGGGCATGCTGTAAAAACCAGCTAAGGGATCCGAGGGTTTCAGTATATTGTAATTTAGGCGATGGGCTGACAACCTGTCACTACAGCAATATACCTACAAATCTATCTTAAAATAACCCTCAAAACGTTGTCAGACGTGGCGGAACGACCTTTGTTTAGGTTGTTTACGCTCTGCCTACCCCATTAGGGATAAAGGCGTGATTATATGTACGTATGTATGTGGTCTAGAGGTGTGAACCATGGACTTACAACCTGAAGGTCCTGGGTTCGTTTCCCGGCGGGGCACAATGACTTTGTATTTTGTGTCTAGGGCAGGGCGTCAACAACCTCACAAAAAGGAAATTCGCCATAACGGGTAAGTTTGAGCGTCATCAGTAAGGAAGTGGTCTTTTGCTATAGTGATAGGTTGTCAACTTACCCATAGCCGAGTGTGGGACTCGAGGATTTCAGTGTATTGTAATACTACTAATTTGTACATTATGCCATTATGGAGAAGCAGCTGGGATTTCCTTGTTCACTACTATGGTTTACCACATGGAAGTGTAGAAATATACAAATACTAGCGGACCCGGCAGACCTCGTCCAGCCCCGAAAAACAACGTCACATTAAGTAAGACAGCCGTCCCAGAAAAGGGACCAGATCCTGATGAAGGCGATCAGAATCCTAACTGAAGTCATGGTAGCGCTCCGCACTGGAGCGGACGCTACCAGCACTATCGAGAGGGGCCTGGACGACCTGAGGTCCCGCGAGGCTAGAACGCCGGCTGCTCAGGGTGGCCTACCTCAGAAAAGAAGCGAGAGGCTTTCCTAGCCCGCTTCTAAGCTGCCCACATCCACTACTCCCCGTCGAGTAGTCAGGATCGTGGGCACCAAACCCCACTGACTGACCCCAGGACGGAGAAGCCGCCGCGAGCTTGAGGTCGCTAGCTGGGCCTCCCCCCAAGGGGAATCCCCCGGCTCTGGCTCGATCTCGCCGCGGCGTGAAATCCTCCTGACGACCCAGAGGCGGCGATTTGATACTACGCCCAGGAGGCCCTGCCTCGATGGCGTCTCCCCGCCGGCCGTTTCGCGGCCGACGAGAAGAAGTTACGAACGGCTTCTCTCCCAAATGTTCCCATAATGCCCGCCGCATTCCTCCCCTGTATGCCCAGTGACAAATAGATTTTAATTTAAGTTTTAACCGGCAAATCTACAATCAAGCTCAATGTATTATAGATTATGACGAAACTACATCCACGCCAACTCTACAATCTTGCCTAATAGATAGATACAGATTGATCAACACAAGTAAAGCAATAATTATAAAATGATTGGGTGTTTTTCCACTAGACGGCACGGCAACGACACGGCAACAACACGGCAACGCCTCGATAACGTCCACCTAGTTCCAATCTGAGCGCGCACACACGCGCGCATGCTTCGTACGAATACAAAACACGTATGCAGCTTGACAGGTCGGCGGTCGTACCGGTGGGAATAAATGCCGTGCCGGCAAGTGGAAAAGCCATATAATTTCATTGATTTTCATAGATTATTTCTTTCACGTTTCGTACAGTCGACATTGCCGTGCCGTCGCCGTTGCCGCCGCCGTGCCGCCGTCTAGTTGAAAAACGCCCATTTAATAACCCTGTCAAAGGCATTAGGCTTCGTAGACCTTGAGTTTGCTAGGGCCAAAGGTAAGCAACTCTTATGTAAGATAATCTAGGCTATTCGAATAAGCACTAACTATGGTAGGTTAAGTGGAACCGGTTTGTTATATAAGCCTGACGCGGATTCAAGATAGAAACCAATTTGTGCAGTAGATGAAATTAGTAATTTTGAAAAGGTTAAAAACCCCAACTGCGTAAAACGCGAATATTTAAACTTCAAATCGTTATAGTTTCTGAAAAAATTATAAAGTGAGCATAATGCTAATTTTAAAATACCTATTCAATGATACCCCACTCAACATTACGTCGACTTTCTTTTTTACAACATGGCGTTTGGTTGTCGCCATAATTAATTTCGATTAAAATCATGAGTCTTTAAGCTGGTATAGTTGTTTTATATCAAGACTGCCGCTTTGCCATACTTGTGTTTGTAAATATATCTATACGCACATTGCCTTAGTGTGCGTGAGTTCGCCATAGTACACCTGTAGTTACACACACATAGGCGCGTACGTACGCACAAACACAAGTTTTGCCGAACGGCAGTCGTGAGATACATACATATATATAATCGCGCCTTTATCCCTAATGGGGTAGGCCGAGCGTTAACGACCTAAACATAGGTCGTTCCGCCACGTCTGACAAAGTTTCAAGGGTTAATCAAAATAGATTTGTAGGTATATTGCTGTAGTGACAGGTTGTCAGGCCATCGCCTAAATTGCAATATACTGAAACCCTCGGATCCCTTAGCTAGTTTTTACAGCATGCTCGGGAGGAATTGCAGCTGGCACATTCTATGTTTTACTCTCGCACTCAGTCAAGCATGGAAGTAAGTCGTGAGTTAAAAATACTATAAACACATTACCAGTCTTTGCTTCGTGCAGTTGGGTAATAGTAATAAGACAGATTAGGTATTAACCTTTTATATATGTCTATAATTAAATAATAACATTTAATACCCTCAATCTGTGATGGACTGATAATCTCCAAGCGAAGTACTTACGTTTTTTTGCCGCCATAGATTTTTCCATGCTGGACTGGGAGTGAGAGAAAAACATAGAATGTGCCCGCTGCTTCTTCTTTCGCGCATGCTGTAAAAACAGGTAAAGGCATTCTATGGTTTCAGTGTATTGTATTTGTAATTTAGGCGATAGGCTGACAACCTGTTAGTATAGCGATACACATTTCCATCTAAAACTGATATCAGCAGAAAATTCTTCAGGAGATCAGAAAAAATTAACTTCCCATACAAAATGACCACATCGATCAGATAATTTGCATGGAAAAGCAAAATATTTTTACATTTCCTGATAAAAAAAATCATCTGCAGATAGTTGTGCAGTTTCATTGACTGAGCAACCCTTATCAGTTTGCGGGACGCTGTCCACGCCGTGTATCTTGATTTTGTTGCAAATTTTGTTTGCTGATTATGTTCAAAAGTTTCTATCTTATAAATATTTAAACCTTGACATAAATAAGATAAAAAACATATCTTGCTTGTTGTGAAAAAAATATTTGTACCTTCGAAATTAGAATAATCTAGAGTTATATATAGATGGTGTCGATTCGGCCGCAGACACAACTTAACTCACAGTGGTAGACACAGTGGAAGGTAGGCATATGATTACTTGTACAGTTTTGGTTCCTGGTTTCCTAACTAGGATTCCAATTCACACACAAAACACTTTCACTAGGATACATTATTTATTATAAAAGACTAAGGTTTCCACAAAGTAATTCAATGAATTAACAATAACTTAGACGTAAGTTTAGTCCTGTCCTTTCACATCCTAAATTTAATTTAAACTACCTCATTTTAATCAAAGTAAACCTATAATGCTCAAATTTGGACAACACCATCTAGCATAGGTTCATTATAAACTTGTACGTTAGTATATTATATCACTACATAGTATAAATACCTACAAATCTATCTTAAATAACCCTCAAAACTTTGTCAGACGTGGCGGAACGACCTTTCTTTAGGTAGTTTACGCTCTGCCTACCCCATAGGGATAAAGGCGTGATTATATGCATGTATGTACATAGTATAAAACAAAGTCGCTTTCTCTGTCCCTATATCCCTATGTATGCATAAATCTTTAAAACTACGTAACAGATTTTGATGCGGTTTCTTTTAATGGATAGAGTGCTTAAAGAGGAAGGTTTATATGTATAATACATGCATAATATAGTAGAGAGACACTGGTAATTTCCGTGCGAAGCAGGGGCGGCGGATCGCTAGTTATAACTATAACAGCAACCTCCATGGGCTTGCGATCCGGAGGTCCTGGGTTCCATTCCCAGGGGGAACACAAAGTTGATATTTGTCAATTTATCACTTTGTGAGGTTTTCCCCAGTTTGGATAGGACATTGCAGGCTGAATCACCTGATTGTCCGAAAAGTAAAATTATTCCGTGCTTCGGAGGACGCGTTAACCCGTCGGTCCCGGTCACTGTCTTTGATAGTGGTTGTTACTCAAACCATGTCAGAAGCCTAATAGCTGTGCTGCTAGGCGGTTTGATAACTCTGACACCAGGGTACATAGGGTCATTGTTCGAATCGAGAATCCACTCGCTAAGAAGAAGAAGTATATTATATTACTCCGTTTTTTAGACATCAAATTCTTAGTACCAATAAACCTTAAAAAGGTTTGTCTTGGCACTGCACATTCCTCCTTAACCTAAAAAAAAAAACAAAACAAAAAACTTAATTAACTTAAAAACAACATAAAATATTCATATTTTCTAAAAACAGAACACTTTTTTTTTTTAAATACGACACATACTTAAAATAATAAATAAAATTAAAATATTTTTGCGTAATAACAATAAAATATAATTTGAGTGGGAGAATGGTTCGCAAACGCAAGTCAATCTAATTGATGAACAACAACTTGTTTACTCCAAGTTCCTGCGCTGGTTAATCCCTTAAGAAAGGAAACCGTGCGTCTCTCTTGCACTTGCACCCCATGTGCCCAGCCCACGCCGATAGATAACACAGAAAGAATTGACAGAGTGCAACGTTCCTTTGACAGACGGTACTAATCAACTGTAGATTTTTTTGTTTCATTTTATTTAACGAAAGTGACAGGACAAAATAATTCTATTACTACCGAATCGGCGCCATTATAAAGGTGTAACCCAACAGCAGATGAGCAGGTAGATTTCAAGATATGCAACCATCGCCCCTAATGCCTTAGAATATTGTTCAAATCAGCGCGTGGCGGTTACATCCTTGGCCAAAAAATCACAAAAAGCTAGTTCCATAAAAACTACGAGTCGGATTAAAAAAAAGCGTTCCAATTTTAAATACTAATAATACTGATATTTTCCCGAAGGAATCGTTAAACCGCTCCTAATAGTTTAGAATAAATATCAAATTTACTGACAAAAACAGCTTTACTTTCAGTTTTTTTAGCATACTTATTTATGAACTAGATTATTTTCAAATGTTGCAATTGCAGGCAATAAACTTATTTCTGAGATATAAATATTTCTAAAATTTTCCAATGATCCGATTAGAAGAAATAAGCTCTTACAAACAACCATTTGCCATTAGGAATCACCTTAAAGGCAGTTCACTGAACTTACGTATATTATGCAGACTGTTTTTGACCATAAAAAATTTCGCGATGTTTCGTTCCAAAAATAAATTAATTTATGATGATGATCTAAGCCTACTGTCACAATATATATTATAGCGACCCGCCCCAGCTTCGCACGGAAATTATCAGTGTTTCTCTACTATATTATGCATGTATTATACATATAAACCTTCCTCTTGAATCACTCTACCCATTAAAAGAAACCTCATCAAAAGCCGTTGCGTAGTTTTAAAGATTTATGCATACATAGGGATATAGGGACAGAAAAAGCGACTTTGTTTTATACTATGTAGTGATATAATACTGTTCTAGTTTGGAGGTCAGTTACCTAAACTGCCACAGAGCAGCTATAAAGGGTGTAAGGGATAGTTTTCCTCAAGGGTTTTGATCCTGTCAACAAAACGTCTCCATGTTTCCCCGTAAAATAGTTTCCTCAATCAGAAAGTAATGAGTAAGTTAAAAATAATTATTAAGGAGATCCCCGGGGACGCCAAAACATTACTTACTGAAAACGCAATGAATCTAAAATCCGGTAGATCAGATTGAAGTATAAATACTGAAATTAATAATTCAGGATTCACGGTCGTTACAGATAGGAAAAGTGCTAAACATTCGCCAATTTTCTAGCTGTGACTACAACGAACTATAAGTTGCAACTTTATGAGGTTTTAAATGACCTTGATTGCTTTAACCTCAATCTGATCTACTGGATTTTCGATGATTGTGTTTTCAGTGAATTATGATTTTTTTACTGATGACGCCGCCACTTAGTTCAAGGGAGCCCCTTAATTATTTTGTGGTATAAGCCGTCCCATATATCCTGTATATGCAGTGGTTTTCAACCTTTTTGACTACGCAACCCCCTTATAATATATCTGGCGAACCCCTGTAGGTCAAAGCATTTTAGTATTTTTCTCCAGTAGATCGCAGTAGGCCTCTAGGTACAACGTGAGCGTAGAGAGCACGAAAATTTACGAAAATGGCAAATAATACTAAGGCTCGTATTTATGAAGCGATCTTAAACTTGAGACCAATATCAAGTATGGATTTGACAGGCCAGTTTGTACTGAAATGACATTTCTGATACGAACTCAAACTCGCTGTCACTCATGAGAGCTGATTACAAATACGTCCCTTAGACATATTCATGACGCGAGCGCCGAGCGTAGCGAGCAATCCAAGCCATTTTGGAAGTCCAAATATTGGTCTTTGTACCGGCGACAGTTCGCGACCCCCAAAGCAAGGCTCTGCATCTCCCCAGGGGGTCGCGACCCACAGGTTGAAAGACACTGCTGTATATTATACCAAACTAGGCATTGTAGGAGATAGGGTCCAGTGGATTTAGACGTAGACGTTTCTTTACGAATTCTTTACAGAAGTTTGTTGCCGCGAAATATGAAAAATAATTTTGTTAAATTCAGTAGTACAGTTACGCCAATAGCTGTACGTAAAAAATGGGTTACCGGTTTATTATGAAATCATAATAAACATAATCTTAGTTACGATTATGAACCAGTTTAGATTGGCAGCTAGCGTCATCTATTACAAAAGTAGAGTATTAACTTTACCGAGGAAATTCTCCTCACGCCTTTCAATGATTCTAGTTCTAAACAATATTGAAAGATGTCGCTAGTTACTCGGAAAACAGTGGAAAACAACACTGTGGTGATTGATAACAGTTTTCCGTGTTATAATTTAGAAGTAATGAAATAAATGATAATAAGTATCCTGCAAATACTAGTTATAATAAATGTTGATGAATTTACTGTTGCTAAATAACCAAGTATTGGTCTATTTCTAACCATTTTAATTTTAATGCAGTTGATATAATTCATTATCCATGCTGCAATCTGTGAAAGATGCATAGAATGTTCTGCTTTTTTTCCTGGGTATACTGTGTAAATCACTAGGGGAATGTAAGGGTCTTTGTAGGTAATATAGCGATTTGGACGATGGGCTGAAAACCTAGCCCTGAACCACAACTACATACGGGCTGTAAGGGACAGCGTCCCTCAATCTGATAGGGGTTGCCCAGTCAACGAAAATGAACAACTTTCACCAGGAATCTTTTTAGAAAGTGAAAAAATATATGGTTTTCCACACAAATTTTCCGATTGAAGTTGTCATTTTGTAAGGGAAGGTAATTTCTTTTTCATCTACTGAAAGAATTCCCTGGTGAAAGTTGTTCAGTTTCGTTGACTGAGTAACCCCTATCAGTTTGCGGGACGCTGTCCCTTACACCCGGTATACATTACCAATAACCATGGATATAAATAGCATAGCAATACACATATTTGTTCGTACTAAAGAACCCTGAAACTTGTCAGATATTATTATATTTTTGAGGTCGTTGATGCTCTACCCACCTTGTAAGAGTATTTTTTACAAGAACATCGATTCATCATGCAGTAAGAGAAAGCGGCACAGAAAGGCTATTTTCCGGTGCGTTTTCATTAGATTAGGTGGAAGTTAATTATTCGCCCACCAAACTATGTAAATGAGCTGTTGGTCTCAAAACTTGGCCGCTGCTCGTAATTTATGAGCTAAACAACTTGCTCGACAAGATTGTTCTTGTGTTGTTGTTTAGGAGGACAAAACTTTATTCAATTATACTATTTAGTTCTAACAAACAGATGTTACGACTGTTTCAAGGAAATCTTATGAGTCTTATGACATTGTATTACCATGTATCACATTATAAATGCGAAAATGTTGATGTTTTGCCATTTAGATGTTTTGCTATATTTGGATGATATACGGAGCGGGACAAAACTTAGGGTCGTATTTTAAAAAGCGATCTCAAGATTGAGAGCAATATTAAGTTTGGGTTTGACTGTCCGTTTTGTACTGCAATTACATTTCTGATACAAACTCAAACTCGCTGTCATTCTCAAGTGATGTTTATTAATACGGGCTGTAGTCCATATTATAGGTTACATACATACATATAATCATGCCTTTATCCCTAATGGGGTAGGCAGAGCGTAGGTAATTATAGGTTAAGTCCTAGTAATTATATAAATCATAGGATCGTTTTTACTTTGGGAAAATATATTTTTTTATACGTTTTTCATATTTACTACATTACATGTACATATTTTTTTAAGGATTATTAGCAGAAATTATAAAGTCGCATTTTTGGAAACGCCATACGATGATGATGATTAGCACTCACAAGGCTATTTTATTTCATTTTATTATGATATGAAAGAAAGAAAAGAATAAATTCGTCTCGGGCAGGACTCAAACCTGTGTCTCTGGAATTCCGGTCCATCTATCTATCTACCAACTGGGCTACCGAAACGGAAGTAGGAGTGACGAACTTATCATACATAGTCTTTCTTATGTACACGTCATTGCGACTTTAGCGATATCAATTGATGTTGTGTTGTGATAGACCGGAATTCCAGAGACGCGGGTGCGGTGCCTACCCGCTAGAGGAACACGGTCTTCCATCCGGAAGAAAGCACGTGTTGCTCTAAGCCTAACCGAGACGAATTTATTATTCTATTTATTTTCCAACTTGCGATTGTAGCAGCGGAGCGTAAGCTAGTTTATAAAAACATTTAATTTGAAATAATGATAGGTAATTTGTTGTAATATGAATATGTACGTAGAATTAATAGACCTTAACTATTATGAACAGGTTTTTAATTATAATTTGATATAGTTAAATTATATTATAATTCATCGCGTGCTTCTTCATAGCTGTTAACAATTTTAATGGGGCTAGTCTTTCGTGTATTAGACTTGTCAATATTTTCATTTGTTTGGTCGGTTTCTTGTGTCTGGGTACCGTCGTTTGCATCTTGATCTTGTTCAATCTCAGTTTTGCTCTCCTCTGATTTTGCATCTTCACCTCTTATGTCTTCAATTGGTATACTTTGATACCCTTCACCTTCTTTGTCAGTCACTATACCATCCACAGCCATTACTGAGTATTTAGATAGGAATTCATCCCAGAATTTAGCCCTGCGTCCTAAAGGTTCTTTCTTCATTTTGATCTTTTTAGAAATATGTAGAAATTTGGCTTCATTTTCTTCTTTATTTATAGGCAGCCACTTTAATTTCCCGATGATGTTGTCAGATTCTGCAGGGGTTGGGTTTCTGAAATATTTAAAATAATAATAATTATTAAATCTATAAATGTTTCTTTAGTAATAATGTTTTCATTACAAAACTTAAAAAGACAATCATACCTCGTTTTTGCAAAGTTGGTCCACAGTCGTACCATTTTCTTCAATATTTTGAATTCCGCTTGTTCAGATGGCAGATTGTTCAATTGGTCGTAGGTTTGTTTCATGCGAGTGCATAGATGTAAATAGCAAAGTTCATCAGTAGCTGTGGCTCCCCATGGTTGAATCCTAAATCTACCGTGTCTCGCTATGTACTCACTGTTCTCATTTATCAAACCTCTAAAGTCAAACAGGTAGTAGTAAACAGGAGATTCCAAGAGATCTGAAAGAGTTTTTGCAGTTTTGTCTACAGCATAACCTACTAGTACATCACCGAGATAAGCTGCGTATTCAAGAAGATTGTTGATGTGAACATATCCATCTTTGTAGTAGACTTCATTTATCTCTTTTACTGCGTCTCGGCCATATACTAAGCTATCACGGTCAAATCTAAAATTGACTCTAGATGGCAGAATAGTTGTAAGCCCACTCATAACACTCTCAAATAGCCTTGGTTCTAAAAGATAATGTGCAGCGTGATCTAGCCCTTCTCTAGAATTCAATCCTATTAAAACCGGTACGTCATTAACTATCTTTCCCGACTCTGGTAATGTCGTAATGATTGCGTTGTCATATTTTTTTTCGAGAGTGGGCACAAAAACTTGAGCAGCATAATGATTCTTCAACAACTGTTCATTATCATTAACCTCAATCTCATTCATAATTAGTTCCTTGGCATCAATCTTTTGTAGTTCTTCTAATAATATCTTGCTGTCATCAGTTTCGACATCGAAAACTTTTCCGAATTCAAACGCTTTAGCTCTTGGATTTTCATAGAAGTATGTAGTTTCTAAAGCAGATCCACTTTGCATTATTACTGCTGAGAATAAACCTTTGGCTGGTTCAGAATACATCAATATATTAACTAGGGTTGCACCTCCATTACTGCCCATAATAGTTACTCTAGTAGTGTCTCCTCCAAACTTTTCTATATTATTTTGAATCCAATTCAGGCCAAGAATAAAATCTCTTAATCCATTATTGCCAGGTATGACGTCATCTCCTGTAGTTAAATAACCGAGTGATCTAAGTCTGTGAGAGATAGTCACTACTATAACATCCTCTTCGATAAAAAAATCTGGAGAGTAAGTGTCAGTGCCATTAAAGCCCGTTTTAAAGTTGTCGTTGTAGTCGAATACAACTACCGGATAGTTTCCTTCAAGAGCTGGAGTTAACACGCTGAGGTAGAGACAATCCTCGGAACCTGATAATCCAAATGGTTCAGCATTTCTTTCTTTAGTGCTAAATTGTAGACATGTTGGTTTATTGCTGAAGGCTTCGTAAGTTCCATCCCAAGATTCAAATGGTTTAGGTGGCTGAAAGTTAAAAACATAAAATTTTGTTTAATGTAAAATAATTGTATTTTGGAAGCGAGTTGATATTACAATCTGATTAAAATTTAATTTATATTTTAATTTTATTATGAGACCGAATATTGCGAAAGAATTGTTTGAACCTCACCTGAAACCTCAAACTCCCAACCGGCGGCTCAGCAAAAGGTATGCCTCTAAAAGCATAATACTCTTTTTGTTTTAAAAATGATTCTTCTACTTTTCCCGACAGCACTCCTTGTTGCAACTCCACATCAATAGTTTTAAATTCATTTTCATCACATATTGTATTTCTTGATAGAACTAATATCACTGAGAGGTACAAAAATATAGGACCACGTATTCTCGACATTTCTTGTCTTGACTTATGTTTAAGATTAACTAGTTGCTTGTTAATTTACTGAAGTGAAGATAACACTACGTGGTCTTTACTTTATCTTTTATCGATAACAACGCTTAATTTATAATTGTTGTTTTATATTTTATTGTATTTTTAGTAATAGCAACCCTGATAACATATAACACTTACCTATAACTAAAAATACATACGTGTCTTTAATAAATCATTATCAGTCAGTGGGCTTTCTAATACGTTATCAATCGATATCATCAAATACTTTAATCTATTATATCATCAAATACTTTAATCTATTATCCCTACAAAGCGGTGGTAGGCACGCAACCACCCTCACCGGAGTCCGGCGCCAAACAGCTTGCTGTGTGCCGGCGATGTGTGAGATTGTCAGTGCCATAACAGGCATCTTCTGGGTAAACTCGCTACATCGTCGACACTGTCACGGCTATCCCCGTCCTAATGTCTAGAGTCAAGAGCAAACCCATTTCTAATATTAAAAAAACTATTTGGTTTGTCATTCATAACATAACTTTTTTACCAGACTATTATAATTATTTTTTTCCATGCTGGACTGGGAGAGAGAGAGAGAAAAACATAGAATGTGCCAGCTGCATTTCCTCCCGGGCATGCTGTAAAAACCAGCTAAGGAATCCGAGGATTTCTGTATATTGTAATTTAGGCGATGTGCTGACAACCTGTGACTACGGCAATATAACTACAAATCTATCATAAATAACCCTCAAAACTTGTCAGACGTTGTGAACGACCTTTTTTTGTTTAGATCGTTTTCGCTCTGCCTACCCCATTATAAATAAAGGCCTGATTATTCGTATGTATGTTTTATAATTATATTTGAGTTCCATGATCTTTGACTTATTATTATTATGTTAAATATGTTTGTCAAATTAAAAACTACTTACACAATATGTAGGCAAATATTGAAAACCAATTTAAATATGTATCGGGTTAGGGTCAGCGTCCCGCAAACTGATAGGGATTGTTCAACGATACTGAACAATATTCACCAGGAAATTCTTTCAGGGGATGAAAAAAATAAAAGTTTTTCCCATACAAAATGACCACCACGATCAGACAGTTTGTATGGAAAAGCATTTTGTTTTTCTGAAAACTAATAGTTGTTCAATTTCGTTGACTGAGTAACCCCTATCAGTTTACGGGACGCTGTCCCTTACACCTCGTATAGTGTTTGCTCAATTGCTCATGTATTATATTACGCTCACTTTTCAGCACAAAATATATCACTTACATAACATTTATAAATAATAAAAATTGTCATCTATGTAAAAAATATTTTATTTCTTCTATAATTGATGATTATTTACAACTTAAAGTTCATCTCTATCGTCTTTCACAATCCCGTCTTTTGCCATTTCCCTATACTTGGCAATGAAGTTGTCCCAGAAGGTGATAGTCTCATCGTGGAGTTTAGTCTTCATCTCTAAAGTATCGCTGATCACCAGGCAATCCTTGTTCTCATTTGATGCTGGCTTCCAAGTGAAGTCTTCCCCAGCAGGTGTAGGGTTTCTACAAAAAAAGAAGGGTTGGTCAGTCTCATATTAGGGGATAGCCTAATCCTTGTTTTGTGTGGTTTAGGTGTTAGTGGATAGTATGTAACTATCCGCAGGTTTACGAAACTCAATCAGATGCTTATTATAAAGTATGAAAAATATTCCAAACTGCTTGCCTGACATTGGCTTTGATCATTTGTAAAAGTAAAGAGATATTTTCTTACCCAGTCCTTGCGAAGTTAGCCCACATGCGGACCATATTCCTTAGCACTTTAATCTCTTCGTTGTCCTCCTCTTCTAAAGCCTTCAAGTAGGATTTTCTGATAGGTTTACAGACGAACATGTAGCAAAGTTCATCTCCGTGAGTTGCTCCCCATGTCCCTTCGATCGTTTTAGCATTTTTAAGACTGTTTTGTTTTCTCTCGTTCAGTTCTCCACTGTAGTCAAACATATAATAGAAAACGTCGGACTTTGATTCGTTAGTATACTTCCTTACAGTATAATCAACATGATATAATGTTGTTACGTCAGTCATGTAGGTAATGTACTCTCCAGGTTTACTGATTTTTATATAAGCTTCTTCAAAGTAGTGCTTTTTTATTTCATATTCAGCATGTCTGTATAAATTACAGTTTATCTGGAAGTGGTAATCAGTTCTGGTAGGAAACAAGAAGAGGAAGTCTCTGTCAGCGAATGTTAGGTATTGGGGTAAAGATAAATAACGGGAACACATTTCAAGAGCTTCTCTCGAATTGTATCCGATCATTACTGGTACGTCAATATCGATAGGACCATCTTCAGGAAGTCGAGTGATGATCGCCTCAGGATGATCATGTTCTATTACAGGTCCAAATGCCACTATACCTCGCTGAATAGCTCGAGCCTCATCAGCATGAACAGAATAATGTTCAGACTCAACAAGTTTTTGAGCATCAATTGATGAAAGGCGTTTCAGCAGATATGAACTTGTCCTAGCTTCTTCTTCGAGTTCAATTGAAAACTGTATTGCTCTTTCTCTTGCTGAAAGTCCAGAATAGTACATGGAACTCCATGAAGTACCACTTTGTAAAATGGCATTGCTGAATAGCCCTTTAGCTTTAGGCGATTGTAAAAGAATATCAACTAAACCAGCTCCATGACTGCTACCCATAAGTGTTACTTTGTTAGGATCGCCTCCAAAATTATTAATGTTTTCTTTTAGCCATTTCAGTGCCAGAATAATATCTCTCAGTCCGTTGTTGCCAGGGAGTAGATCGTCTTGGAAGGACAAAAATCCTAAAGATGCTAATCTGTGGTTGACAGTGACTATGATTACGTCTTCCTTCATGAAGAAATCTGGTCCATAGTCCTTCGATCCGTTATACGATGATTTGAAGTGTTCGTTATACAGAAACACGATAACAGGAAGGTTAGCGTTGGTTTCTGGTTTAGGAGTATGTACGCTGAGGTGTAAACAGTCTTCAGAACCGTCGAAGCCATAGTCGACGTTTACCCTGGTTGGTGTAAAGAATTGTGCACACGCATTCTTCTCATGTTTAGCTTTTAGAACATTCGACCAGCCGTGGTGCGGTTTTGGAGGCTGAAAACGAACATACAACAGTATTGAAATATTGGCATCATTTTATGAGAATACATAATTTAGTAATGAAGAAGTAATTAAGTAAAACTGAAACTAAGGCCCGTATTTATAAAGCGATATCAAGATTAAGAGCAGTATTAAGTATGGATTTCACAGGTCATAATATACTGAAATGACATTTCTAATACGAACTCAAACTCGCTGCCAGTCTCAAGGGCTGATTATAAATACGGGCCTAAGTGTACCCATGAATGACAACGACTTACCATAAATCGAAGGGGTCCTACGGGAGGCTCAGCGTAAGGTATACCCATAAACGAGAAGTACTTCTCATTTTGCAATATAGATGGCACTTCCACACCCTGCACTTGCCCTGAACCTGTTTTTACTATCACATTTCCTCTAGTATTTGCTACGTATGTTACTAAAAATAAATATACGAAAAGAGATCGTTCGACAGTCATTTTGTCCGAAGTTTTGACAGCAAATTGTTTATAAAAGCATGTCGTGATATAGAAACTTGGTACACTGACGTGTCTTAAAGATAAATTAGTATTTAATCATGTGGTAATCTTTCTCGGTATCGGTAATAGATATCGGACGAGGTATTTGTGAATGTGTGCGTGTGAAAGATAATTTATATCCGCGAGCTTTGAATGAAATGTATTTTTAGTATTATCATTATCAGGATCATTGGCTACTTTATTTATTGCAATGTAAATAAAATACACAAATTCACGATAGAAGGTAGCACGTCCAGTTCTTCCATGCTGGACTGGGAGCGAGAAAAAAAACATAGAATGTGCCAGCTGCATTTCTTCCCGGGCCTTCTGTAAAAACCAGCTAAGGGATCCGAGGGTTTCAGTATATTTCACTGCCTCCGTGGTCTAGTGGCTAGTACTATAGATTCCCGATCCGGAGGTCCTGGGTTCGATTCCCGGGGGGGAAACACAAAGTTGATATTTGTGAATTTATCACTTTGTGAATTTTTCCCAAGTTTGGTTAGGACATTGCAGGCTGAATCACCTGATTGTCCGAAAAAGAAAAAGATTTCTTGCTTCGGAGGGCACGTTAAGCCGTCGGTCCCGGTCGCTGTCTTTGATAGTGGTCGTTACTCAAACCATGTCAGAGGCCTGATAGTTGTGCTACTAGGCGGTTTAAAAACTCTGACACCAGGGTTCATCGGGTCGATAGACTCGGTAGCCACTCGACAGAAGAAGAAGTATATTTCAATTCAGGCGATGGGACCACCAGTCACTACAGCAATATACCTACAAATCTATCTTAAATAACCCTCAAAACTTTGTCAGACGTGGCGGAACGACTTTTGTTTAGGTCGTTTTCGTTCTGCCTACCCCATTAGGGATAAAGGCGTGACTATATGTTTGTATGTAGGTAGCACGTCAACTCTTTGCTACTTCTTATAAAAATCAAAAGAGGGGGAATTTATTTTATGAAATAGTATGTTTTCTGTAGTAATAATATTTAGGTGGCGATTTAAAAAAAAAAAGTGTATGGCCGGTGAAGTGTAGTTATATTTATAGGTTTTCGTTGGCAAAGTGTTTTTTTAAAGAAATTAAAGAAATGTGACATGTGTTGTGCAGCCGATTGTTTGCTACAAAACGACAAGGTTTTGGTGGCGCCATTATGGCCTAAGTGGCGCCCAAATCAGTAAAAAAAACATAACTCACTAAAAACGCTGTGAATCGAAAAACCAGTCCAACAGACTCAAGTTATAAATAGTAATTAAGATAGTTTAGAACCTTATAAATTTGCGATTCATAGTTCGTTGTTGTTGTAGTTACTACAATGTTGGTGGCCGTTATTCGCATTTTTTCTACCTTGTTGTTGTAGTAACTACATCATTATATATTCTTTATTGCATTAAAATACAAGAAATGAAGTTTACAGAAAGGTATGCAAGAAGTAATAGAAGTAAAAGTTATAAAGTATGCAAACATTGTATACGATATAACTATTACTTGAGTCTGTTCATTGAGCTTTTAGTGAGTTATATTTTTTTTACTGATGGGCGGCACTTAGCCTGTATAGTCACGTCTAATTGGCAAAAAAGTAAACTAACGCCGCCAAAGCCATTATTGACTGCTGCTGTAGAATCACACCGCACACACGCAATTTTTTTAACCCCTGTATAGGGATACATACATACATATAATCACGCCTTTATTCCTAATGGGGTAGGCAGAGCGTAAACGATCTAAACAAAGGTCGTTCCGCCACGTCTGACAAAGTTTTGAGGGTCATTTAAGATAGATGTGATGGTAGGTGGAAGAAATTGCTACCTTAGCAATAAGGCCGCCTATGTTGTACTTGTTTTTTGTTTTTATCTGTTGTGTTGTATGATTTGTATTCTTACGTGCAATAAAGTATTTTTATGTTATGTTATGTATATTGCTGTAGTAACAGGCTGTCAGCCTATCTGTGTACAATAAACTGTTAAATAAATAAATAAAGAAAAACCCTCGGATCCCTTAGCTGATTTTTACAGCATGCCCGGTAGGAAATGCAGCTGGCACATTCTATGTTTTTTTTCGCTCCCAGTCTAGCATGGAAGTAAGTTTTTATAGGGATATAAATATACTCAAATTCTACAACTCGTCATTTTTATTTCTGCTGGTTACAACGCCATCAACAGCCCTGTGGCGCCATCTCTTGACGAAATCCGTCCAGAACTGAAACCTCTCCTTGCACAGCTCCTGTTTTATCGATAAACCTCTTTCAATGTGAAGATAATTCCTATTCTCTGTTGTGTATGGAAGCCATTTTATTTCTTGAAGTAAGAAATCGTCTTTGGGTGTAGGGTTTCTGAAATGAAAATGGAACATTAAGTTATACAGTGGTACCAATATATTATTCGTAGTTGCAGATATCAGGACTTAAGGGGATCTCCGGTGCACGCCAGCGCCCTCATTAGTTAAAAAAACATCATTATTTACTGTAAACGCAATAGATCGAAAATCGGGTAGATCGGATTGAAGTTTAGGTACTGAAGTTTATTTTAAACATTAAAAAATAAATAATTCAGTGTTTTTTGCAGTTACATGCAGCAAAAGTGCTAAAAGTGGCCGTCTTTCGCCAATTTTCTATCTGTGACTACGATTAACTATACTCCCGTTCAATCCCCTAGATTAGGAAGCCGACCCCGTGAGATACGCGATAAGGCTAGGAAGATGATGACTACGATTAACTATAAGTTGCAACTTTATGAGGTTCTAAATAACATTCATTGCTTTAGCCTCAATCTAATCTACCAGATTTTCGATTGATTTTGTTTTTAGTGAATTATGTTTTTTTCACTAATGAGGGCGCCACTTAGCCCAGGGGACTTACCTCAACTAATATAAGTCTATACCTGTCGATTAGTGTCATGAGAGAACAGAAAGAGACGCCAATAATTTAGTCAAGATTTAGTTAAGTTGTGCGCTCTACGAATCTATAGCACCGTCCACAGTTTGGTTAGGACTACGCAGGCTGAATCACCTGATTCTTAGTAGGAATAAATATTCCGGAGTTAGTCGGTCCCGGTAGCTGTCTTTGTAAGTGGTAATTTTGGTACACAAAACTGCCTCCGTGGTCTAGTGGCTAGTGCCATGGACTCCCGATCCGGAGGTCCTGGGTTCGATTCCCAGGGGGGAAACACAAAGTTGATATTTGAAAATTTATCACTTTGTGAATTTTTCCCCAGTTTGATTAGGACATTTTAAGCCAAGGGCACGTAGAGGGCACGTTAAGCCATCATCGGTCCCGGTCGCTGTCTTTGATAGTGGTCGCTACTCAAACCATGTCAGAGGCCTGATAGTTGTGCTACTAGGCGGTTTAAAAACTCTGACACCAGGGTTAATCCGGTCGATAGACTCGATACCCACTCGACAGAAGAAGGTACATAAATTATGTCATAGAGGCCTATTAGCCAATCTATGAAACTAAACAACCTTTACCAGTAAATTCGTTGAGGAAATTGAATAGCAAGATCACTTGTCCATGGATATAAAATTCTACATTTCTTGAAATAAATATATATATATATATCTTGTTAAAGTTTTTTAATTTCGATGTCTGGGTTACCCCTATAAGTTTGCGGGAAGCCATTCCTTACACCCTGTACCAAATTTAGAATATTAGATTGACATACATACTCACGCCTTTATCCCTAATGGGTTAGGCAGAGCATACACGATCTAAACAAAGGTTGTTCCGCCACGTCTGACAAAGTTTTGAGGGTTATTTAAGATAGATTTGTAGGTATATTGTTGTAGTGACAGGTTGTCAGCCTTTTGTCAGCCCATCGCCTAAATCTCAATAAATTGAAACTCTCGGATCCCTTAACTGGTTTTTACAGCATGCCCGGGAGGAAATGCAGCTGGCACATTCTATGTTTTTGCCTCGCTAGTCCAGCATGGAATAATGAATGACCACTTACCTAAATTTAGCAAAATTACTCCACATTTTGACCATTTTCCTAACTACTGAAATTTCCTCGGAGTTCGTTTGGTCGTATTTCAGGTACTTGTTCTTAAGTCTGGGGCATTTAAATAAATAACACAGTTCGTCGCCCGCCGCCGCGCCCCAAGTCCCATCTTGCACAGACGATAGTTTCATTATGTCATTCTTATTCTCATTCAGACCACTAAAATAGTCAAAATAGTAGTAAAAAACATCACTGGAAGAAATATTCGAGTAATGTTTCACCATGTCATCTATAGCAACCGTATACAAGTCACTAATGTACGTAATGTACTCAGAAATACTTGTTATTGTTACTTTATTATTCTTAGGAAAATAAAACTTCTTCACGTCCATCACGGCTTCGTCGTAAATATTGTCTCTGGGATCGAATCGGAAATCCTCCCGCTTCGGCATTAACAAAACAAAGTCCTTTTCAACAAAACCCAGATATCTCGGCTCGATGAGATATCGCAAAGACGCCTCTAATCCGTTTCGGGAGTTGAATCCGATCATAACGGGGACATCCATTTGAGTGGAGCGTTCGGGAAAGTCGGACACAAGGCCATCGACGACCGGGCCGAAAGGAAGCAAACTCCTTTGATAATCTTTGTTGTAATCCGTCGGAACCGCTTCGAATTCTTTCCTTAACAAATCCCCCGCTGAAATCTTATTAAGCTCTTTCAAAAGTTGATTGCTGTCCCCAGTGATGCCAAATATCTTGGCGAGTTTGACTGCCCGCTCTCGAACGCTGTCTTGCAAGTACATGGATGACCATGACGTGCCACCCTGTAGGATCGCAGATTTAAATAAACTCGTATTTGAATGAATGAGAAGATCCACGGCGGCCGCCCCTCCTTGAGATCCCATCAGGGTGATTCTGTCACGGTCGCCGCCGAATCTCTCGGCGTTGTTCGCGATCCACTCTAGCCCCACAACGATATCTTGAAGGCCAGCGTTTCCCCTCAAAACATCGTCCTCGAACGACAGAAATCCGAACAGCCCGAGCCGATGACAAATTGTAGCTATTACGACGTCCTCCTCAATAAAAAAGTCCGGGGCGTAATCCTTTGTTTTATTGTAGGAGTATCTGAGATATTCGTTGTGGAGAAACACGATGATAGGGCGTTTGGCGTTGTCTGTATTGGGTGTGAATATATCGAGGTAAAGGCAGTCTTCTAGACCGTAATGGCCTAGAGATTGGCCTTTTTTCACGTTGTTGTTGTACTGTACACAAGGAGGCTTTTCCTTAGTCGCGTTTAAGACTTTGTTCCACTGCTTAACGGGTCGGGGTGGCTGTGAAAAGATTGGGTTAAGATAACTGAAGCATAAATACTAAAGACTAGGCTGCATGGGCTCTTTGCCTTCTCTAATGGAAGAATTATAAAAACAGCAAATAGAAATGAAAGGCTACAGGGATGAAGATAAAATTAATCCGTCGAGGAGAAAACTGCGATAACTTAGTCAAGAATCCCTTTGAAAGTTAAATAAGTAAATGAAGTATTTAAATTTATAAGACGTAAAGCGAGTCTTTCTTGAAGTTTTCTTTTAATTAAAGACGCAATGAATATAAAAAGAATTGTGAGAAGATCTGCGTTGTACAACAGTAAAATGCAGTGTACCAAGTTATTTATCGAGGTGGTAATTTTGAATAGGGAAGTATTTTTTTACTTTATTGCCTAAAATAATTTCGGTGTGAAAGTTGTTCATTACAAGTTATAAGTAGTTACATTACGTATAATAGGAACGATACTAGAAAATCCATACTGCTCCAACTTCCATGCTGGACTGAAAGCGTTAAACGCGTAAAAAAGAGAAAGACATAGAATGTGCCAGCTGCATTTCCTCAAGGGCATGCTGTAAAAACCAGCTAAGGGACCCGAGGGTTTCAGTATATTGCTATTTAGGCGATGGGCTGACAACCTGTCACTACAGCAATATACCTACAAATCTATCTTAAACAACCCTCAAAATGGAACGACCTTTTTAGTTTCGTTTTCGCTCTGCCTACCCCATTAGGGATAGAGACGTGTTTATATGTATGTATGTACTTGGAAAATGAAGTATAAATTACTTACCAAAAACCTCAAGTCTCCCACCGGTTGGACCGCGTAAGGTATTCCCATGAAACCATAAAATTCCACTTCCTGCAGCAAAGTTTTCATAACCAACCCTGAAACTTGTCCATGAGTAGTTTCTACCACATTATTAGCATATGTTTTTGCTGCAGTAACTAAAATAAATAATGTTAAAGTAATTTTAAAACACATTTTTAATATAATCGCGCTCACATGTTCAGTAGTATACAAGTTTCATGATAGTATTTGATTATCTTCAGTTTAATCTGGTGTCATAAATAATTAACTTCGATTTATAAGTGGCACATAGCGACATCTATCGACGGATAAAATAATTGATAACAGAATAATGGTGTCTAAATTCTATAATTCCTCCATTAATTAATTAATTCTTCCGTGCTGGACTGGGACCGAGAGAAAATCGTAGAATGTGCCAGCTGCATTTCCCGGGCATGCTGTAAAAACTAGCTAAGGGATCCGAGCGTTTTGGTATATTGCAATTTAGGCGATAGGCTGACAACCTGTCACTACAGCAATTTACCTACAAATCTATCTTAAATAACCCTCAAAACTTTGTCGGACGTGGCGGAACGACCTTTGTTTAGGTCCTTTACGCTCTGCCTACCCCATTAGGGATAGAGGCGTGATTATATGTATGTATGTATGTGATTCCTTGCTAAAACCACAATGTAACTAATAATGCTAAAACGGATATTTCAATAAGTTTTCTAGGATTACACTCATAATTAATTACCCCGTAAGAATTAAAGTCGTGACTATACCTATCTATGTATGTTTGAATTTAAGATTTTTCGTTTGACGATGATCATGATTTCAAACACACGTAAGAAATCGGCACACATCGCGGTCACCAACCCTTTTTGGAGCAAAAGGAAAGCCAAAAGTAAGAATAAGATAAAATTGGGAAGGGCACAAAGTGCGAGTTTCTCATGCTTCTTCTTCTTCATTGTGATATATTTTTATTTTATTTTGTGACATAGCTATAATTTTCTTTGTAATAGACTCGCTTGTGACTTTCTAAAAGTGTTCTTAGGGATCTATTAGGAAATAAATTATTTGACTTTGACTTTAATATCAATCTGGAATAACTCTACTCTACCACAGAATATATAATAGTACTACATAACTCTACCTTAATTATAAAAATGCGCACAACAGAATTCCGAATAGTATACAGTAGAATCAAGCTAGGTATATTAACATTAAGAACCTACGCACCACGTCAAACAAAGTCAGATTAACCTTTTAACTGCATCTCGATTCTACCTAAGAAGGATTATTATGAAAACATTTTCACGCATTTTAAATAGTTTATACTGACGTGTTCCTAAGAAAATTTATCTCTTATGTGGCTTAAATATCATTGCAGTGTTTAAAAAACATTCTAAGATCATGCTAGTGTATTATTTAAATTTATTTCTAGTTTTATTTGTCAGAATTGTAGCTAGTGATGATCCTAGCAGTTTGGTTATCCTGAAATCGAAGGATAGTTTTATAGTCGGCAAGAAATTGTCTACGGTAATTGAGAATAAGCCGTATGCAGCATTTTGGAAGATCCCTTATGCTGTACCACCGGTTAAGGAGATGAGGTTCAAGGTAGGTCTTGTAAAAGATTACATTTCACCTTTTTAAAAATTTTGCGATCTGATACCCACGTGGGACCACGTAGTTGTTGTTTGTCAATTTATTACCCCCAGTTTGGCTTAGACATAACAGGCTGAATAACCTGATTTTCTGTAAGAAATAGAACTGCTTCGGAGGGCACGTTAAGTCGTTTGTTGCGGTCATTTTTGTGGTCGTTACACAAATGATGACAGAGACTTATTAGTCAGCTTTGATACCATTGTAACACCTTAATTGGGAAACGAAATAAATGTGAATCTGAATAAAAATAAACAAAATTGTAGAATTCACACTTCCAAACGATGGATAAAATAATTGGGTTTGTTAATGGCCACAAAAATAAATACATTTGGATTTTGTTCTATCCAGTTAGCGCGAATCAACTGACATATTGTTATAACTATAAGACATTTTACGGGTTTCTTACCACGATTTAAATTATTTTACGAGTTCCCGACATTTCGGCGCTGTTCCAAACGCCCTGATCAGTTTACCCGTGATCAGGGCGTTTGGAACAGCGCCGAAATGTCGGGAACTCATAAAATAATTTAAATCGTGGTAAGAAACCCGTAAAATGTCTTATAGTTATAGTGAAAACAACCACGAAAGTTTAAAATTAAGTGTGACATATTGTTGTCCAAATGCCTGCCACGCATTATATTTCACAGCGATAATTATTTTTTTTTAAATCCTTCTAGCCACCACAGAAACATGAAGAATGGGTAGAAGATATCACGTACGACTACAGCAAACCGTACAACGACACCTGTTCCAGCGGCCTGACAGAAGATTGCCTCTATTTGTCCCTCTTCATGCCTCTACCAGACAAACTAGCAAATAACTTCACCGTCATTGTATGGATACATGAACATTCCAATCTGCACGAACCTGACTTCCTCATTGATGAAGATATTTTGGTTGTAGCTGTGTCTTATAGGACGTCTATTCTTGGCTTCTTGGATACTGGTGATAGTTTTGCTGAAGGCAATGCGGGAGCCAAAGATGTCCTTATGGCGTTGAAATGGGTGAAGGATAATATTGCAATCTTTAATGGAGACATCAATAAGGTTACTATAGTTGGTTCAGGATCAGCGGCTGCTGTGGTTGCGTCATGTTTAGTATCAAATGCTGCTAAAGATCTCTTCGATAGAGCAATAATACAAAGTGGTAGTGCTCTTTCTCCTGCAGATTACAGTGGCTATAATTTTGATAAGCTAACGAAACTGTATTGGAAAATAACAGGTAGTTTCGACTTTAACCGAACAGTGTTGTATGAAATGTTGCTCAATGCAACGTTAAAAGATTTGACTAAGTTATCGGAACATTTGTTTGATGGCTCCGAAGTAAGAGATCGGCAAAGATTAATCAATTCATTCGGCCCCTCTGTTGAGATTCACAACAAAAACGCTTTCATGAACAAGTCCCCAATAGACGTGTACAAAAGGAGGATGGCGAACAACGAAGTCGATGTAATGATTGGCTACACAAGCCTCGAATCCATTTACAAATTAAAAGGTTTCATCAAAAACACAAAGCTTTTGAAGTATCTCAATTATAATTTCCAATACATGCTGCCTTTTGAGGGACCGTCCGACGAGTACGGATCGGAGAGATACGACAAAATAGCGAGGCGAATAATGGAGTTTTATTTCGTTAATGGGACTATGTCGGAGCGAAGCCTCAGGAGATACGCGAAGTACATTTCCGATCTAGTGGTTTATCCATTGCTGCGTCAAGCTAAACTACACGCAATCGCAACCACCAACAATGTTTACTTGTATCGCTTCTCGTTTCAAGGGCTCCTGAATGTCGGATGGGAGTCCTTAGGCCTAAATTATCCCGGAGCGACGGCCGGCGACGAAATCTGCTACCTATTCAAATGTAAATCAGTAAACGATGTCTACAGGAGTGCCGAAGCGTCGAATGAAAGGCAGTTCATTAAGAAAATGGCGAAGTTATGGGCGAATTTCGCTAAATGCGGGTAAGACGTTCAAATATTTGGGGTCTCCAGTCAGTTTATTCTACGACAGTTTGCTTTCACTGTGCAAACATTTTGTGATTGGATCAATAAGTTGAATAAAAGCTGAGCAGGTTAACTATGACATCTTCTCTTTGTGTTTTTATGTTTTTTTTGGTAGAACTTGGTTTGAAAAAGACGCTCTCACTTGCTTCAAACTATTTAGACCAGAAAAAGGTTGTTTTTCACTGAATGTACCTCATCATCTCCCAAGCCTTATCCCGTATGTCACGGGGTCGGCTACGTAATTAGAATTGAACGAGGGTACTGATTTTTACACAGAGCGCCTACCATCTAACATCCCCAACCCAGAAGGGAAACCAGACCCAATCCTAGATTAGGTCAGAGTTTTCAAGCCGCCAATGCTAAGCACTGGCCTCTGACATATCTACGGTATTAAACGATATTAACCGGGACCAACGGCTTAACGTGTCTTCCGGAAAAAGCACCGAACAAACGTGCATATGAAATTCGAAAACCGAAAACACTTTGGTATGTAGTGGTATTCGAACCGCTAGGTAGCTCAGGAGGCAGCGGCTCTATCCACTGCACCATCGGGCTCATCATACATACACTGAATGTACCTATACCTATTATTTTAGTCATAGACATTAAAAACCAATCTACATATTTCAGCAACCCTACACCGGATACCTCTGACAGTATACTGGGCAACTTACAATGGATACCTCTACAAAGATATGGAAAACTACGGGCCCTCAAACTAGGAAAGAAGATCAAAATGGCGACGGTTCCAGAAGAAAAGAGGGTTAGATTCTGGGATGGGATCAGAGAAGAGTTCTTTGAAGAAAGAACAAGTCTTATGAAGATACATGATGAACTTTAGCTGTTGTGACAATAAACATTATTATTTTATCCACTTCATGGCATGGCATGTGTGATTTGAACCTTTTTGTATGAATTCTTTCATGCTGGCCTGGGAGCGAGAAAAAACATGGAATGTGCCAGCTGCATTTCCTCCCGGGCGTGCTGTAACACCAGGTAAGGGATCTGAGGGTTTCAGTGTATTGTAATTTAGGAGATGGGCTGACAATCTGTCACTGCAGCAATATACCTACAAATCTGTCTTAAATAACTCTCAAAATTTTATCAGACGTGGCGGAACGACCTTTGTTTGGTTCGCTTACGCTCTGCCTACCCCATTAGGGATAAAGGCGTGATAATGTCTGTCTGTGTGTGTGTGTGTGTTATATAAATCAAAGAAAAGTGTAGTTTAAAAAAAAATATTAGTTCCCATTCCATAAATGGCAATTTGAAGATTTATGGACATTTTCATTCTAAGAGCGGAAAAAGTTATTATTTAAAATTATAATTTATAAATATTACTCCCCCCCCTCAAGAAAATGATCATGGCCACCTCGATTCTTAGACAATTTGACATGATTTTTTTTTGGTTGAATTTATTCATGAATGTTGTTCAGTTTCATTGATAAAACTATAATTAGCAAGTTCATCAGTTTGCAAGAAGGTATCCAAACTTAACACTCTGTATTTGAATGGTTCTTCCATGTTGGTCTGGCAGCTAGTGAAAAACATAGAATGTGCCAGCTGCATTTCCTCCCGAGCATGCTGTAAAAATCAACTAAGGGATTCGAGAGTTTCAGTATATTGTAATTTAGTCGATGGGCTGACAACCTGTCACTACAGCAATATAACTACAAATCTATTTGAAATAACCCTCAAACCTTTATTAGACGTGGCGCATCGACCTTTGTTTAGGTAGTTTTAATGCTCTGCCTACCCCATTAGGGATAAAGGCGTGATTATAATTATGTATGTATTTGAATGGTTAATCTCAAACGTGCTCGTAGGAGAACAATCCAGATTTAATTCTCAGCTCTATCTTGAGGGAAATCTCTGTTTATTATGCTCACTAGGCGGGCGGGTGGTTCTTTATACTTTTGTAGTCGACAGATGGCGCCACATTAAGAAAAACAAGTTCTGAAACGCGGTATTGATATTTTCTCATTTATCAGCAGTTATACAAGTTCCAAATTTGTCCGGTTGGACTTCGGTCCCCTGGGCACAACACCCGATCAGGCGGGTAGCTATCCTTTTCCCATCCATCATCACTAAGTCAATTGGCTTCAACAATTTCCTCCTAAACTTTCTTACTATAAGTACCCTGAGAGTGGGCGTTGTGTATACTCCGTTTTTTAAACGTTATATGTTATTGATACCAACTTGTTTTACGGCTTATAGATTTAGATTAATTTATTTAACATTATCAAATTCATAATTACATTGCATCACTACATAGTATAAAACAAAGTCGCTTTCTCTGTCCATAAATATGCATACATAGGGATATAGGATCAAAATTTGATGCAGTTTCTTTTAATAGATAGAGTAATTTAAGAGGAAGGTTTATATGTATAATACATGCATAATATAGTAGAGAAACACTGATAATTTCTGTGCGAAACCGGGGTGGGTCGCTAGTTAATAATAAAAATATCATGTATTTTGCTTTACAAATTTAAAGAAAGTCAACCGCAAAACATATGTTTGTAACAAGGTTATCGTCTGCAGTTCCGAAACCAGTGCTAAGTTGTAAAGAAAAAGCAGTTTATGGGCCGCAAAACTCTTTGGTGTGATATTAAAATCATAGCTAAAATTAACCTTTTTCAAGCAAAAAATAATTGTGTGTTTGTGAGGCACTGGGCTCGATTCTTGATTCCACCGGCTAAAACTAAAATTAAAATCTATCTGTCACTTTCAAAATAATAAAATTGAAAAAGGACAGGTGATTTGTACTCTATAAATTCATCGTTAAAAATATGAACTATAGGTATAGGTATTTGGCTCGATTCTAGATTTGCCGGCTAAAACTAATATTAAATCTATTTGTCGCTTTCAGACTAAAAACATTGGAAAAGGAAAGAAGATGTCTTCTTTCCGGTTTTTATTTATAGTCGGTGGTTTTATGGGTTATCTGTCATTTTCATCCTCCGTCATATGATATGGCAAATAATGCAAAAGCGCGTCAAAATCTAGCGGACAAAGTGTAAAATCATAGAGTATAAATCGCCTTTTTCAATTTTATTATTTTGAAAGTGACAGATGGTTTTATTTTTTGTTTTAGCCTGTGGAATCTAGAATCAAGTCCAGTGCCTCACAAACACACAATTATTTTATACTTGAATAAGGTTAATTTTATTTTACTGTTGCTCCTCGAGTTTCATTCCAACTCAAGTGTCATAAAACTTTTCAACTTTCCAAGTAAACAAACAAATAAAACGGATGAAAATAAATAAATAGGAAGGAAGTAATATCACAGATTCGTGTCATATTCTTGTTTCGGCGTCAAGCAGTATGACATGGATGTAAAGGCACAGATTAGATAAAGATAAAGGTATATTTTTTACTAGCGACCCGCCCCGGCTTCGCACGGAAATTATCAGTGTTTCTTTACTATAATATGTCATCATCATCATCATTCGCTTGCCCTTATCCCATTTACTTGGGGTCGGCGCAGTACGTTTTCTTCTTCCATTCATCCCTGTCAGCCGTCAGTTCAACACTCACACCTGTTTTAGACATATCATCTTTCACGCAGTCCATCCATCTTTTCTTTGGTCGTCCTCTCCCAACATATCCATCCACATTCAAATTCATTACCCTTTTGCCTATATGACTTCCATCCCTCCGCATAACATGACCATACCACGCAAGACGATTTCCTCTTACTTTGTTGGTAATTGGCGCAACTTTCAGACTTCCTCTTATATACTCATTCCTTATCTTATCCATTCTTGTTACTCCTCTTGAATCACTCTATCCATTAAAAGAAACCGCATCAAAATCCGTTGCGTAGTTGTAAAGATTTATGCATACATAGGGATATAGGGACAGAGAAAGCGACTTTGTTTTATACTATGTAGTGATGCTGATTACCTATTTGACAAGTAGAGGTGCGACCACGTGTTCCACGAAAGTGTTCCGCACAAGTTGCAATGATTTTAATACTTCCACATACATACCTATAAAAACGCCTTTATCCCTAATGGGGTAGGCAGAGCGTAAACGACCCAACGGTCGATCCGCCACGTTTGACAAAGTTTTGAGGGTTTTTTAAGATAGATTTCTGTGTATATTGCTGTAGTAACAGGTTGTCAGCCCATCGCGTAAATTGAAATATACTGAAACCCTTGGATTCCTTAGCTGGTTTTTACAGCATGCCCGGAAGGAAATTCAGCTGGCATATTCTATGTTTTTCTCTCACTCACAGTCTAGCATGGAAGAATCATACATACATACATATAATCACGCCTTTATCCCTAACACGGTAGGCAGAGCGTTAACAAACAAAGGTCGTTTCGCCACGTCTGACAAAGTTTTGAGGGATTTTTAAGGTAGATTTGTAGGTATATTGCTGTAGTGACAGGTTGTCAGCCCATCGCGTAAAATACAATATACTGAAACCCTCTGGTCCCTTAGCTGGTTTTTACAGCATGTCCGGGAGGAAATGCACCTGGCACATTCTATGTTTTTCTCTCGCTCCCAGTCCAGCATGGAAGAATCATAAGTAGGTAAATTGCAGCATACACCAGTACTTTTTGAAAACGTTATGAGTATAGTTCGAGGCAATTAACTTGTTTTAGAATGACACAGTCAACACATTAAATATCCGATCTTAAATGCCTGTCACTACAGCAATATACCTACAAATCTATCTTAAATAACGACCCTTGTTTAGATCGTTTAAACTCTGCCTACCCCATTATATGTATGTATGTATATAAATGCAAGCGCTTGAGTGAGAATTTTAATAGGCGATATTTATTTATTTAAATACAATTGCATGCCCTTACAGCCTAGCGAATACAGTAAGCAAGTAAAATAAATATTACATATTCGTCAATATATTTAAAACTAAATTTGCGAATTTAGGCAAACAACAATTGGACTGGAATCTGAAATTGCCCTCAATTTTTGTCAGACGTGGCGAAAGCGCTATTTACGAGGCGTTAACCGCTCTGCGTACCCCGTAAGGGATAAAGGCGTGATTTGTGTATGTATGTATGTACAATCGGACAAGTCAGTCCGCTTTGCTACCTCATTGATAGTATTGACAGCCCTTGATAACGGTCAATTTTTAACCAGGTTGGTACGAGCAGCTGGTACCTCATACATATTGTCTTGGCCCTATCCTAAGCTACACAATATTTCTTAAACCACCTTCAAGAAACATTCACCCTTCCCTTCTTTAGTTTCCCTACATCTAGGATTCGGAGGTCAGACTTCTGGCATTAACCGTCAGCCATATTAAAGTTCCAGGCACGTCCGAGGGTTCACCACATCGTCAACAGACCATCACTTTACCCTGTACTAGTTACATTTTCAATATTCTTGAATATACCCCTGGATATTTCTATTTACTTTTGCCAATATTTTCCTTCTTCCATGCTGGCCTAGGAGTGAAAAAAAAAAAGAATGTGCCAGCTGCATTTCCTCCCGGGCATGCTGTAAAAACCAGCTAAGGGATCCGAGAGTTTCAGTATATTGCAATTTAGGCGATGGGCTGACAACCTGTCACTACAGCAATATACCTACAAATCTATCTTAAATAACCCTCAACATTTTGTCAGACGTGGCGGAACGACCTTTGTTTAGGTCGTTTACGCTCTGCACACCCTATTAGGGAGAAAGGCGTGATTATGATGTTGGTGTTCCTATTTGTAATAAAATAAAAATAAATATAAATTATATGTATGGTATGTCTGTAGTATTTTTTTTAACATTTTATGTATATGTTACACTAGTTCAAGTCTACCCCTTAAGTCAGGTGGCGTGATTATTTGTAACGTAATTTTAATTTTAGGTAATGCTTAATCGAATAAAAAAATCATCAAAGCTCATAGCGTCTTTAAGCGCTCAAGCGTATTTTCTGCCTACTCCCTGAGGGAGGTGGCGTGATTATTTGTATCCTAAATTGCAACCCGAGTAACACTTAGTCGAATGAAATAGTCCCATCAAAATGGGTCCAGTAGTTTCGGCGTGATGTGGTAACATACAGACAGACAGACAGACAAAAATTCATTCAATTGATGATTTAGTCTTGGTTTTGCTAATAATACCTATTGCAATTTTTTTTTCGTAAAAATGTTTAATGTACAGAGAGATTCTTGAGATTTTTATGTAAAGATGTAGGTAAACATTATATCACGTGAAATCCAATTTTTGGTCTTACGCTTTTCACCATATGTAGGATATTTAAAAGGAAAAGCTGTCTTATATCTTTTTATTTATGAAGAACGTTTAAAATACTCACCAAATATCTGATAAGCGCTTTAAAGTAAATAAAGCATACATGTAAAATTAACGACGTAAACAAAGGTCAATCCGCCGCGTCTGACAAAGTTTTGAGGGTTATTTAAGATGGATTTGTAGTTTTATTGCTGTAGTGACAAGTTGTCAGCCCATCGACTAAATTACAATTTACGGAAACCCTCGAATCCCTTTGCTGATTTTTACAGCATGGTCGGGAGGAAATGCAGCTGGCACATTCTACGTTTTGCTCTCGCTCCCAGGCCAGCATGCAAGAAAAAAATACATCGCTGTTTAAAATCATAACCACCACGAGTACGGAGTCGCGGGCACAGCTAGTGTAAAATAAATGTGATACGTACGTACGTATGTATTTTAAATCACCTCACGCATGCTAGCAAACAAACTCACTCACTGTGTTACCAAACTTTTGCAAATATGGATAATGGGCTCGATTCTTGGTTTACCGGTTAAAACTAAAATCTATAACATTAAAAAACTGTCCTTTTCCAATGTTTTTAGCCTGAAAGTGACAAATAAAGCATACATGTAAACTAAAATTGAAATATATTTGTCACTTTTAGACTAAAAACATCGGAAATCCTGTCCTTTTCTAATGTTTTTAGTCTGAAAGTGACAAATAGATTTCAGTTTTAGTTTTAGCCGGCAAATCTAGAATCGAGCCCAGTAAGTAGTAGTTCAGACTAAAAACTTTGGAAATCCTGTCCTTTTCCAATGTTTTTAGTCTGAAAGTGCAAATCTAAGCAGGCCCCAAACCTACTGAATTAAAGCTCTGTTCATGATCTATTCTCTCCGGTTTTTGATTTATAGTTGGTGGTTTTATGCGTTATCTGTCATTTTTATCCGCCGTCATATGATATGGCGGATAAAATTTACAGAAATACTGGGAAAACGTGAAAAAGCGCGTCAAAGCTAGCGGACAATGTGTTTACAACATAATCGCCTTTCCTTTTTTAATTTTGTTATTTTGAAAGTGACAGATAGATTTAATTTTAACCGGCGGAATCTAGAATCGAACCCACCGTGTTGCTAAACTTGTGCAAATATGGACACTACGCGTGCTGAATTAAAGCTCTGTTCATGTCGGGTTTTCGTGAAACCACAGATTGATAATATAAAATAGTATCACATTACATATTCTTTACTGTATTGTTCATTTTTTTAACGTTGCGTTAATGATACCAACGTGTTTTGCGGTCCGTAAACAGCCTCGCCTATTTGCTTTGCAACTAAGGAGAGGTTCAAATTTAATTTCAGACAATAGCCTTGTTACAAACATATGATTTGCGGGTTACTTTCTTTAATGTTTTAACGAAAAAGCTGTTTATGGGCTGCAAAACAACTTGGTATCCATAACTCTATGCTAAATAAACGAACTTTAGGCTAATGCTGTAGACTAAGAAAGAAAAGCACCATATTACCAGTACGTACATTCTTGATTTTTATCACCCCTAGCCTAATTAATGCAAGGAAAAAGAACTGTATGGAAAACTCATAAAAGGAAACCCAAATTATCAATAAATGCGAGCACCTGACATAAAATTATTATCAAAGGAATTTCCTTTATATTATATTCCTTCGCAATTTTTTAGCTCTTTTTTCCTTATTGAAAAGACGGAGCATTAGCGATGAAGATTACTACGGTAAAAGAGATTTCAGCTACAATCGGAAACACGCTGTAAAAAGAGATCTTTTGCAATTTCTGCTATAACAAATTGCTCTTTTCTTTATTCTTTAATATCATGTACATATTTATTTGTTTTTTTCTTAGAAAATGGGAGATTTTAGAGATAGAGGGAACCTACGAATGCCTACGTTTTATGGAACCAAGAAGAAACGGTGCAGGGAATTGTGCAGTCCAACACGCATTACTTTTGAAATCAAAATGACCAGTATATACTTTACCTTACTTTTGACAAAAATAAACACTGCTATCTTTAGTAAAACGGCACTTTGGCCTTTGTGATGACTGTGAGAGAA
This sequence comes from Scrobipalpa costella, assembly GCA_949820665.1. NCBI lineage: Eukaryota > Metazoa > Arthropoda > Insecta > Lepidoptera > Gelechiidae > Scrobipalpa > Scrobipalpa costella. The sequence goes on from OX463312.1 coordinate 14,003,963, forward strand.
AACGATACGCATCGGTTCGTCGTTTGTTGACCACTGTTTCGTCTTCATTTCGACTCATCAGATGCGGAAGTGTCCGCATTACAGTTGATTTGCAAGTCCTTCGCTCTTGTGAGCTTAGCTTGTTTGGATCGGATCGGAATCTAACTCTTTAGGATCAGCCGTTAAGCATGATCTCCGCAAAGTGGTCATCCCCGCAAGAGTGCCCTTTCCTACATGTAAAATCCCTGTCGAGATAATGCAATGTTTGGTGTAAAGGCACTTGCACAACACAGCTATCTATTCATGTAGGGCACGATTTAACTAAGTCCTGACTCAAATTGTTGCCGTCTCTTTCTGTTTACTTATGATGGAAAAAGAAAGGCATAGACTTATATTAGTTAAGTTACGAGTTTTGCAACTACGAATTGATACCAAGGTCAATGGAAAAATAGTTATAAATGATATCATCGAGACGCCCAGCTGTGTTAAGCAAGCAAGCTGTGTTGTGAGGCACTCTACCAGAAACTTAAGATCCGACTCACCTAAACCTAAAACAAGACAGCACCACTTAGCGCCTTAAGTGAGCTAATATTTATTTGACAAGGATTTTTCACTTTATCCAGGGTTATTTCGGAAACGGTGATCAAACTGTCTGCGGTTGTTCTGACTACGAAACTAAACAAAATATATGTGAGGATTGAAAAGTTTATTTTTCCGTTACTTGGTTCAGTTTATATGGGAATGCTGAAATGGAAACCTAGCTATATATTTTTTTATTTTTCGATGTTTAGTTCCGTTCCAATGTCAGTCTGAATCTGAATAGTAGATTCGTTAACAAAAATATAAATTTCAGAATTTATTAGTAAACCAGTAAAAAGTCAATCTTTAAGAACAAAATATTTATATTACTCAACACGTAGATATTAAAAAAGCAAACAAGAATTTTCATCATCGAACGTTAACACAAACAGACATCCAATCCCATTTCCGCCAATAACAATACCTACTTACAGAGTCTTTTCTCAAATCGCAAAAAATGTATTGTATTTTCCGATAATGCTGAAATCTTGCAGAAATAGTAAATTGCTCGGAGGACAAAAAAAAGCAATATATGGGCGAGTAAATTTGAAAGGCCGAGCCCCAAGATGCAGTCAAGACCTTCCAATGCAAACGATATTATATATTAAAAATATCTTCCATGCTGGACTGGGAGGGATAGAAAAACATAGAATGTTCCAGCTGCCCTTCCTCCCGGGCATGCTGTTGAAGTCAGCAAAAGGGACTCGAGGGTTACAGTGTATTGTAATTTAGGCGATGGGCTGACAACCTGTCACTATAGCAATACATATTACAATCTAAAATCGCCCTCAATTTTTGTCAGACGTGGCGAAAGCGCTTTTTACGAGGCGTTAAACGCTCTGCCTACCCCGTAAGGGATAAAGGCGTGATTTATGTATGTATGTATGTATCATATATTGCTATTTCGTCTGAGAGAAGTACAGTACTTTTCTCTCATTGTAAGAGGAAACAATAACAAGACACTTAAATCCAACATCAAATTTGTGATTCCTCCATAATATATTTTACATTTAAACCAGCAAAGGGATCCGAGGGTTTTCTTATATTGCAGTTTAGGCGATGAGCTGGCAACCTGTCACTACAGACGTATACCTGCGAGTCTATCTTGAATAACCCTCAAAACTTGTCAGACGTGGTGGAACGACCTTTGTTTAGGTCGTTTACGCTCTGCCTACCCTATTGGGGATGGAGGCGTGATCATATGTATTTAAAATTTGTTTGGTGCCTTTGACAGACGCACATTTCATTCATTGATTCATCCATTTTGTATATTTAAAAAGTTGTATGCGATTCAGCTTTAAATTAATCAATAATGTGAACTAAAAACACATTGACCATACTTGTGTGTCCTTAAAGATTTCGTGTAGCCGGCAATAATGGTCATAGTCGTCGTTTGGAAAAATTGCTGGCTTCTGCGATATTGAGGACCGAAAAGATATAGGCTTTTTAAAAAAATAATGAAGCTTTTTCCGAGCAAATGGGAGAAAATATTATTATCCTATTATAAGCAACCGTCGTCGTAAGACGAAAAAAATCGAGACTCAATAATAACAATAGCGGGGTGATTCGCCTCGTGGCGTAGTAAAGAGAGGATTCTAGTGCGTACTAAGCAACCTCCAGCAAACTGTCTTCTTCTTATCGTGTCGATCGTTTAGGCGTTTTTATATTAATTTTGATCAGTACTCTGCCAAACGAACCGCGACGTCAGTGGCGTTGTACAGGTCTTCTTGCGTGCAAGATGAAGGGCACGCGGGGCAAGACAATAGATGTGCCATTGTTTGAGGGGAGACACCACATTTGCACTGGTTGATCGTGCTGTATCCCCATCGGCACAAATTGTCCCTACAGCGACCGACTTGGGTCCGGAGTCTGTTCAGGGACTTCCAAGTCATCCACGGGAGCTTATGCCCTGGGGGAGGAACTTCTTTTACTGGGTTTAGAGAAGCGGTAGGGTATCTCTCCTGCCAAAGCTTACAACGGGCTTCTGGACCACTGCTACTAATTGGAGCAGCGTGCTTCACGAAGCTATGCCGGCTTTTGAGTCTCTGGGGTCCTTGGGTGTGATGGTAAAGTGGATGCCTGGCGTCGTTTTCTTTCTTGTAACACTCAACTGAATTTGCAATTTCTCTACGGACGTCGGGTGGAGCAATGCCTGCCAGCGGAAACAGCTTATCTACTGGAGTAGGTTTAAGACAGCCCGTAATTATTCGGCATGTGTCGACTTTGCATGTGCTGAATGGCTCCAAACCGGACTGGCGTACTCACCAGCCGAAAAACATAGAGCCATTCCCGTCGTCCGTAGAACTTCCGGCGAAGCTCCCCATGTAGTTGAGGTTAGTCGACGTAGTAGGTTATTTCGTGTATTAACCTTTTGCTGCGTGTTTTTGCAGTGCGCTCTGTATGTCAGTGATCTGTCCAAGGTAATGCCAAGATATTTAGGTAGCGCATTGTGAGCAATAGCCACGCCACGCCAAGTAATGTTTAGCTCACGGTTCGCCTCACGGTTTCTAAGATGGTACGCACAGGATTGGGTTTTCGAAGGGTTGGGTCTTAGTGCGTTACTGTCATAGTTGTAGCTTGCGGTGGATCACTGGTAAGCTTTCTGATGGTTGTCCACGCTTTCCTACTACTATGCGTCATATTAATGTTTGAAACCGTGTCTGTCCATTTTTTTTGCCGGTTTTCGCTAACTTGAAGCAGTAATTCTTCACCCTTCTGTGCTGTTTCTTCTGAGAAGGGATCTTCATCAAATAGACGCTCATACTGCTTCAGAGTTTCAGCGGATTCATGGGACAGTCCGGGTATGTATGCCGTACGGCATCCTCTTGGAATGTATTTCCGGGATTTTGTTGCTACCGTATTAACGAACAAATCGTAGTTTTCCGCTTTAGGAGCAACATTTAAGAGGATGTCGTCAATAGTAGTTGCATAACTTTCCCAGTCGGCTTTTAAGTAGTTAAATCGACGCCTAAAACCCACATTTATGGGTCGGATTACAGGTTCAACAGAACACAAAAACAAACTGTTATACTTAGGCTCGTAATTTTGAAACGATCTTAAACTTGAGAGCAATATAAAGTACGGGTTTGACAGGCCAGTTTGTACTGAAATGACGTTTCTGATAGGAACTCAAACTCGCTGTCACACTTGAGAGCTGATTACAAATACATACATATAGTCACGCCTTTATCCCTAATGGGGTAGACAGAGCGTAAACGATCTAAAGAAAGGTCGTCACGCCACGTCTGACAAAGTGTTGAGGGTTATTTATGATAGTTTTGTAGGTATATTGCTGTAGTGACAGGTTGTCAGCCCATCGCCTAAATTGCAATATACTGAAACCCTCGGATCCCTTAGCTGATTTTTACAGCATGCCCGGGAGGAAACGCAGCTAGCACATTCTATGTTTTTCTCTTGCTCCCAGAAATACTGATTACAAATACGGCCCTTCAAAGCCTTCGGGCGTCTACACCCAGAAGCTCGACAGTTTTAGTTTTAAGAAGTAGTTTCAATTCTTAACGCACATTCGCTCATTTTGAATTATACCTTCCATGCTGCACTACTGGAAGTGATAAAAAACATAGAATGTGCCAGCTGCATATCCTCCCGGGCATGCTGTAAAAGTCAGCTAAGGGATTGGAGGGTTTCAATATTCTAATTTAGGCGATGGGCTGACAACCTGTCACTTTAGCGATATTCATAGTCATCTGCAATAACCCTCAAAACTTGTTAGACGTGGCAGAACGACCATAGTTTAGGTCGTTTACGCTCTGCCTACCCCAATAGGGATACAGGCGTGATTATATGTATGTATGAATTATACCTAATGTATGATATGTAATTTTAACTTCTTTGTCAGTTGTTTCTGCTGTCTATTTAATCTTTATTATTTTCAATTTAAAATATCAGCCACAAACGATTTTCTACGTGTAAGAATTGTAAATGGTAAGGACGGTCAAATACAACTAATGTTTGCCATGTTGGATCTTATTTGTATAATGTTAAAGAATATTTTAATGTGATCATAACTTTTGACCGTTGTCCTGTTTGACATTGAAATATTTCTAAAGTCATCTGTCACACTTTGCTCTCTCTACTACTGACCGTACTTCCATGCTGGCCCGGAAGTGAGAGAAAAACATAGAATGTGCCAGCTGCTTTTCCTCCCGGGCATGCTGTAAAAACCAGCTAAGGGATCCGAGGGTTTCAGTATACTGTAATTTAGGCGATGGGCTGACAACCTGTAACTACAACAATATACCTAGAAATCTATCTTAAATAACCCTGAAAACTTTGTCAAAAGTGGCGGAACGACCTTTAGGTCGTTTACGCTCTGCCTACCCCATTAGGGATAAAGGCGTGATTATATGTATGTATGTATGTACTACTGACCGTTGTCCTTAGCACTTGTCCCAAAATTTAAACTGTACATTTTTGAGAAAATATAATTTTGATGTTTAAATAACATATTTTATTTATCTTGTTCCCGTCGTCGTGAACAATGTACACTCATCTATATTAGTTCCGAATCCAATTCGTATCCGACTTGGCCTTCCTAGTAAGTAATTGTTGTCATATGCTTGTGCACTCATCCATGTACCTACCGACGTAAACAAAGGTCAATCCGCCGCGTCTGACAAAGTTTTGAGGGTTATTTAAGATAGATTTGTAGTTTTATTGCTGTAGTGACAAGTTGTCAGCCCATCGACTAAATTAAAATTTACGGAAACCCTCGAATCCCTTTGCTGATTTTTACAGCATGGTCGGGAGGAAATGCAGCTGGCACATTCTACGTTTTGCTCTCGCTCCCAGGCCAGCATGCAAGAAAAAAATACATCGCTGTTTAAAATCATAACCACCACGAGTACGGAGTCGCGGGCACAGCTAGTGTAAAATAAATGTGATACATACGTACGTATGTATTTTAAATCACCTCACGCATGCTAGCAAACAAACTCACTCACTGTGTTACCAAACTTTTGCAAATATGGATAATGGGCTCGATTCTTGGTTTACCGGTTAAAACTAAAATCTATAACATTAAAAAACTGTCCTTTTCCAATGTTTTTAGCCTGAAAGTGACAAATAAAGCATACATGTAAACTAAAATTGAAATATATTTGTCAATTTTAGACTAAAAACATCGGAAATCCTGTCCTTTTCTAATGTTTTTAGTCTGAAAGTGACAAATAGATTTCAGTTTTAGTTTTAGCCGGCAAATCTAGAATCGATCCCAGTAAGTAGTAGTTCAGACTAAAAACTTTGGAAATCCTGTCCTTTTCCAATGTTTTTAGTCTGAAAGTGCAAATCTAAGCAGGCCCCAAGCCTACTGAATTAAAGCTCTGTTCATGATCTATTCTCTCCGGTTTTTGATTTATAGTTGGTGGTTTTATGCGTTATCTGTCATTTTTATCAGCCGTCATATGATATGGCGGATAAAATTTACAGAAATACTGGGAAAACGTGAAAAAGCGCGTCAAAGCTAGCGGACAATGTGTTTACAACATAATCGCCTTTCCTTTTTTAATTTTGTTATTTTGAAAGTGACAGATAGATTTAATTTTAGCCGGTGAATTCTAGAATCGAACCCACCGTGTTGCCAAACTTGTGCAAATATGGACACTACGCGTGCTGAATTAAAGCTCTGTTCATGTCGGGTTTTCGTGAAACCACAGATTGATAATATAAAATAGTATCACATTACATATTCTTTACTGTATTGTTAATTTTTTTAACGTTGCGTTAATGATACCAACGTGTTTTGCGGTCCGTAAACAGCCTCGCCTATTTGCTTTGCAACTAAGGAGAGGTTCAAATTTAATTTCAGACAATAACCTTGTTACAAACATATGATTTGCGGGTTACTTTCTTTAATGTTTTAACGAAAAAGCTGTTTATGGGCTGCAAAACAACTTGGTATCCATAACTCTATGCTAAATAAACGAACTTTAGGCTAATGCTGTAGACTAAGAAAGAAAAGCACCATATTACCAGTACGTACATTCTTGATTTTTATCACCCCTAGCCTAATTAATGCAAGGAAAAAGAACTGTATGGAAAACTCATAAAAGGGAACCCAAATTATCAATAAATGCGAGCACCTGACATAAAATTATTATCAAAGGAATTTCCTTTATATTATATTCCTTCGCAATTTTTTAGCTCTTTTTTCCTTATTGAAAAGACGGAGCATTAGCGATGAAGATTACTACGGTAAAAGAGATTTCAGCTACAATCGGAAACACGCTGTAAAAAGAGATCTTTTGCAATTTCTGCTATAACAAATTGCTCTTTTCTTTATTCTTTAATATCATGGACATGTTTATTTGTTTTTTTCTTAGAAAATGGGAGATTTTAGAGATAGAGGGAACCTACGAATGCCTACGTTTTATAGAACCAAGAAGAAACGGTGCAGGGAATTGTGCAGTCCGACACGCATTACATTTGAAATCAAAATGACCAGTATATACTTTACCTTATTTTTGACAAAAAAAAAACCACTGCTATCTTTAGTAAAACGGCACTTTGCCTTTGTGATGACTGTGAGAGAAAACTATACGCATCGGTTCGTCGTTTGTTGACCACTGTTTCGTCTTCATTTCGACTCATCAGATGCGGAAGTGTCCGCATTACAGTTGATTTGCAAGTGCTTCGCTCTTGTGAGCTTAGCTTGTTTGGATCGGATCGGAATCTAACTCTTTAGGATCAGCCGTTAAGCATGATCTCCGCAAAGTGGTCATCCCCGCAAGAGTGCCCTTTCCTACATGTAGAATCCCTGTCGAGATAATGCAATGTTTGGTGTAAATGCACTTGCACAACACAGCTATCTATTCGTGTAGGGCACGATTTAATTAAGTCCTGACTCAAATTGTTACCGTCTCTTTCTGTTTACTTATGATGGAAAAAGACAGGCATAGACTTATATTAGTTAAGTTACGAGTTTTGCAACTACGAATTGCTACCAAGGTCAATGGAAAAATAGTTATAAATGATATCATTGAGACGCCCAGCTGTGTTAACAGATATTATTTTGTGAGACACTCTACCAGAAACTTAAGATCCGACTCACCTAAACCTAAAACAAGACAGCACCACTTAGCGCCTTAAGTGAGCTAATATTTATTTGACAAGGATTTTTCACTTTATCCAGGGTTATTTCGGAAACGGTGCTCAAACTGTCTGCGGTTGTTCTGACTACGAAACTAAACAAAATATATGTGAGGATTGAAAAGTTTATTTTTCCGTTACTTGGTTCAGTTTATATGGGAATGCTGGAATGGAAACCTAACTATATATTTTTTTATTTTTCGTTGTTTAGTTCCGTTCCAATGTCAGTCTGAGTCTAAATAGTAGATTCGTTAAAAATATATTTTTGAGAATTTATTAGTAAACCAGTCAAAAGTGAATCTTGAAGAACAAAATATTTATATTACATAACACGTAGATATTAAAAAAGCAAACAAGAATTTTCATCATCGGACGTTAACACAAACAGACATCCAATCCCATTTCCGCCAATAACAATACCTACTTACAGAGTCTTTTCTCAAATCGCAAAAAATGTATTGTATTTTCCGATAATGCTGAAATCTTGCAGAAATTGTAAATTGCTCCGAGGCCAAAAAAAAAAGCAATATATGGGCGAGTAAATTTGAAAGGCCGAGCCCCAAGATGCAGTCAAGACCTTCCAATGCAAACGATATCATATATTAAAAATATGTTCCATGCTGGACTGGGAGAGATAGAAAAACATAGAATGTTCCAGCTGCCCTTCCTCCCGGGCATGCTGTTGAAGTCAGCAAAAGGGACTCGAGGGTTACAGTGTATTGTAATTTAGGCGATGGGCTGACAACCTGTCACTATAGCAATACATATTACAATCTAAAATCGCCCTCAATTTTTGACAGACGTGGCGAAAGCGCTTTTACGAGGCGTTAAACGCTCTGCCTACCCCGTAAGGGATAAAGGCGTGATTTATGTATGTATGTATGTATGTATCTATTTCGTCTGAGAGAAGTATAGAACTTTTCTCTCATTTTAAGAGGAAACAATAACAAGACACTTAAATCCAACATCAAATTTGTGATTCCTCCATAATATATTTTACATTTAAACCAGCAAAGGGATCCGAGGGTTTTCGTATATTGCAGTTTAGGCGATGAGCTGGCAACCTGTCACTACAGACGTATACCTGCGAGTCTATCTTGAATAACCCTCAAAACTTGTCAGACGTGGTGGAACGACCTTTGTTTAGGTCGTTTACGCTCTGCCTACCCTATTGGGGATGGAGGCGTGATCATATGTATTTAAAATTTATTTGGTGCCTTTGACAGACGCACATTTCATTCATTGATTCATCCATTTTGTATATTTAAAAAGTTGTATGCGATTCAGCCTTATATTAATCAATAATGTGAACTAAAAACACATTGACCATACTTGTGTGTCCTTAAAGATTTCGTGTAGTCGGCAATAATGGTCATAGTCGTCGTTTGGAAAAATTGCTGGCTTCTGCGATATTGAGGTACGAAAAAAAATAGGTTTTTAAAAAAAATAATGAAGCTTTTTCCGAGCAAATGGGAGAAAATATTATTATCCTATTATAAGCAACCGTCGTCGTAAGACGAAAAAAATCGAGACTCAATAATAACAATAGCGGGGTGATTCGCCACGTGGCGTAGTAAAGAGAGGATTCTAGTGCGTACTAAGCAACCTCCAGCAAACTGTTATACTTAGGCTCGTAATTTTGAAACGATCTTAAACTTGAGAGCAATATAAAGTACGGGTTTGACAGGCCAGTTTGCACTGAAATGACGTTTCTGATAGGAACTCAAACTCGCTGTCACACTTGAGAGCTGATTACAAATACATACATATAGTCACGCCTTTATCCCTAATGGGGTAGGCAGAGCGTAAACGATCTAAACAAAGGTCGTTACGCCACGTCTAACAAAGTGTTGAGGGTTATTTATGATAGTTTTGTAGGTATATTGCTGTAGTGACAGGTTGTCAGCCCATCGCCTAAATTGCAATATACTGAAACCCTCGGATCCCTTAGCTGATTTTTACAGCATGCCCGGGAGGAAACGCAGCTAGCACATTCTATGTTTTTCTCTTGCTCCCAGAAATACTGATTACAAATACGGCCCTTCAAAGCCTTCGGGCGTCTACACCCAGAAGCTCGACAGTTTTAGTTTTAAGTAGTAGTTTCAATTCTAAACGCATATTCGCTCATTTTGAATTATACCTTCCATGCTGCACTACTGGGAGTGATAAAAAAACATAGAATGTGCCAGCTGCATATCCTCCCGAGCATGCTGTAAAAGTCAGTTAAGGGATTGGAGGGTTTCAATATTCTAATTTAGGCGATGGGCTGACAAACTGTCACTTTAGCGATATTCATAGTCATCTGCAATAACCCTCAAAACTTGTTAGACGTGGCAGAATGACCATAGTTTAGGTCGTTTACGCTCTGCCTACCCCAATAGGGATACAGGCGTGATTATATGTATGCATGAATTATACCTAATGTATGATATGTAATTTTAACTTCTTTGTCAGTTGTTTCTGCTGTCTATTTAACATACATACATACATACTATCACGCCTGTATCCCTAATAGGGTAGGCAGAGCGTAAACAACCCAAACAAAGGTCGTTCCGCCACGTCTGACAAGTTTTGAGGGTTGTTTAAGATAGAACTGTATATTGCTGTAGTGACAGGTTGCCAACCCATCGCCTTAATTACAATATACCCTCGAATCCCTTAGCTGGTTTTTACAGCATGCCCGGGAGGAGATGCAGCTGGCACATTCTACGTTATTCTGTCGCTCCCAGTCCAGCATGTCTATTTAATATTTATTATTTTCAATTTAAAATATCAGCCACAAACGATTTTCTACGTGTAAGAATTGTAAATGGTAAGGACGGTCAAGTACAACTAATGTTTGCCATGTTGGATCTTATTTGTATAATGTTAAAGAATATTTTAATGTGATCATAACTTTTGACCGTTGTCCTGTTTGACATTGAAATATTTCTAAAGTGATCTGTCACACTTTGCTCTCTCTACCACTGACCGTTGTCCTTAGCACTTGTCCCAAAATTTAAACTGTACATTTTTGAGAAAATATAATTTTGATGTTTAAATAACATATTTTATTTATCTTGTTCCCGTCGTCGTGAACAATGTACACTCATCTATATTAGTTCCGAATCCAATTCGTATCCGAGTTGGCCTTCCTAGTAAGTAATTGTTGTCATACGCTTGTACCTACGCTACGTGTCATATCGACGGTTAAGAACCAAATCGGTCTAAGTCATTTTTGGGTCATTTTTGTTTCTTATGCGGTTCGATTTAAAATTCAATTTCGCGTACCTTGCAAAAACACTCTTAAGTCTAGCTGCCAAATTTTCAGAGATAACAGACTGTAGAAATTCGGTCTAAGTCAAGAACCGTAAATCTTTCTGGAAATATGGCCTAAGTTAAGCAAAAGACGTGTAGCCTCCGGCTCTACACGGGTTGGAATGAGCGAAGTGGCGCGACTGCGGCGTGTGCCGAACGTCTAAGCGAGGTATTCGGATACGCTCGTGGACAAGGATAGCTATATTTAAGTCTGTAGCAGATAATAAGGGATGGGGTTAGTTTTACTTCGGTGCATCGCGTCGTCAATTTTTCGTTTTTTGCGAGTTTATTGTTGATGTGATTGCTTCAATAACCATACCTACCGTTATAATAGTTACTTCTTGTTATTTAGAAAATTAATGTTTTCAGTGAAAAGTGTTGTGATATTTCTTATACAGGTAATGTTTACGTAAATATTTAGTATTCCGAAGTGGTATTTCATAAAAATATTGGTTACAAACTAGATAATTTAGTATGGTACCTTCATTTTGAGTAATTAAAAAGCTAGTTTACTTAAATGTTACTTTGGGACATGTTTTCCTAAGTACAAAATGCATAGTTTGATTTTATCTTTATTGTTTATCGGTAATTGTATTGAAATTAATGACTTCATAGTTATTTGTCAGTGAACTTAACACCTAATTTGTTTGATGCTCAGTGAGATAGACTTTATTTCCAGAAAGTTTGACTCAATGTTTTGTTTAATTTTGGTCTATTTTGTATTTTTTATTTTATTTCAGTACTGCATTTTATCATTTCTTAGTACATATTTGCTATAACTTAGCAAAATATGTCTCGTATGGCACGGCAGTATCAGGGAGTCAGAGCGGGAAAAATTCTCGCACAAATTGAACCTGACGACACAGGTAACATAATTGTGATTTTGAATTAACTTATACAAGTAATATACATTTTAGATCATTTAAAATTATAATAAGTGGCAGTGGACTGGACATATTTGTCGCAGAACCGATGATCGATAGAGTCAACAGGTTCACGAATGGAGGCCACAGCTCGGCAAACGTAGCGTAGGGTGCCCTCCAATACGATGGACCGACGACTTGAAGAAGGTGGCTCGTAGTGAGGAAAACGGCAGATCGGGCCCTGTCGAGCACCCTGGGGGAGGCTTACGTCCAGCAGTGGACTGCAATAGGCTGATGATGATGAAATTATAATAGAAAACATGAAAAAATTGAAATTAGTTTCAGATGTGCCAGCTAAAAAATATAAACCAGCACCAAGTCTCAAACATGTCAAAGTAACACGAAAGGTTAATAAGAAAAAAAAAAATTCAGGTGTCGACGATGCATGTGTAAACGGTCAGTCTTGTTTGTTTTTATATTTTAAATAGTAAACATTTTTCTTTAGATAGTTTTTTGTTCGTATCTAGCCTAGTCCTTTCACTTATGTTGTGCAATTTGTTTGTTTTTATTTTCAGAAATAGTTTCAACGACATCAGTAATAGAAGATTGTCATCAAAAAGTGTCTACAATAGAAGACGACATTAAAGTGCCTAAGGCTTCATCCACCACGATAATAGAAAGAAACACTTTTGATTACCAAGAGATATTGCAGCTTCAAAGGTTGAGTGAGTTCACAAAAAAAAGTAAACTTGGTGCAAAATCTCTCTCTTTATCTGATCTAACTATAGACACACAACAAATTATATCACAAAAGAGAAACGAATCTGTGTCTTCTTTCTTTAAAAACGAAGAATTAATTGAACCTGAAGTAGAGCTTTTTTATACAAATGTTAACAGAAAAACCTGTTGCAATGTATCAACCGAAAATATATATCAAATATGTAAAGGAGATGAATATGATGAACCTAATTTCACGAATGTTTTGAAACGCTTGACTGTTTCAACGAATGACCTGACTGAAGATCGACAGTTTTTTGCTAACATCAAAAGATCCACTTCCGCTCCTTTCTTAACCAGCCGAACTGATTTCTTTTCAAACATGACAAACTTTACCGACAAACCATTATCACCCGGAAATACACCTGATGACAATGCTGTCTATCAATCCAATCAAAATGATGCACCAAAAAATGATCCCAAAGAAGGTGAAAACGACCGTTCAATCAGTCCATCTTTATTAGCTAATTCTGGTCACCATAATGAAAAAGTTGATGGTGTCGATTATGATAGCGACGATAATTATCAAGAGCGCGACATAACAACTGATTGTGATTCTGAAAAAGAAGACTATTATGGCGATATGACTGCAGGTCGTAAACGGCGCCATGTAGCAAAAAAAGAGGAGTGGAAAAAGAACAAAGCTAAACTTCTCAGAATGCGAGGTGAAGAATATTTAGGGTATGCGAAACAAGAAACAAACAAGTATAGACAGATTAAAAATCGCTCTCCGAAGAGAATGAAGGAAGCTTGTGTTTCGGGATTTTGTAGGAAGAGCAAACTAAGAGGATGCAATTTATTTCATGAGAATACACGTCAAGATATACATACTTATTTTTGGAAATGTCTTAATTGGGACCAAAGAAAAGTGTACGTGAGAGGGTTAGTCAGTCGTACAAAAACTAGTATCACAAAAAAATCTGAAGGAATATCAAGGCGTCAGGATACACTGAAATACTCTTTACCTCAAAAAAACAACGCCGGCAACGTTCAGGTCTGTCAGTTAATGTTCCTGAATACACTATCATTAACATCTACAACTGTAAAGCGATGGACAAAAATCTCTGAGTTTGATAAACCATTGAGTCAAGAAAATGGACCTCTTGTTTCAAGCCAAGATGGACCAACTGCTGAAAATCCAGCACAACACAAAAAAAGAATTTTGGTTAATTACCTTAACCAGCTAGCTAAAATGCCATCACATTATGCGCGAAAGGAAACGAGAAAACTTTTCCTTGAACCAGTTTTTCACACTGTCACAGACGTGTACAAGGCCTATAAAGACTATTGCATTAACATTCAAGAGCCCGCAGTAAGTCGATACACATTTGATAACGAATTTAAAGAAATGAATCTATCTATATTTACTTTAAAAAAAGACATGTGTGACATTTGTGTCAAACATAAAGAAGGAAACTATGACGAGCATGAATACCAAATGCATATTATTAAAAAAAATAGAGCTAGACAAGAAAAGGAAAAAGATAAGAAAGATGCAGCCAAAGGAGATTTCATACTATTAACCATGGATTTAGAAGCTGTCAAAATGTGCCCGTACCTAAAAGCTAGCGCACTTTACTTCAAGACAAAGTTAACATGCCATAATTTCACGATGTTTGACTTAACAAGCCGTCATTGTAAATGTTATTGGTTTAACGAAACCACGGCTGATTTGACTGCCAGCACGTTTGCGTCATTAATAATTGACTATTTAGAACAGCACTGCTTACCCAAACAGAAGCCTATAGTGATTTTTTCTGATGGCTGTTCTTATCAAAACAGAAATGTTATCTTGGCGAATGCGTTGTTAAACTTTAGCATTAAACATAAAGTTACAATAACTCAAAAGTATTTAGAGCCGGGTCATACCCAAATGGAGTGTGATTCGGTTCACAGCGCAATTGAAAGGAAGCTAGCAGACCGTGAAATACACTTGCCTAGTGATTATGTGAGTGTAACAAAAGAGGCGAGATCTATTAATCCCTACGAAACCGTCGAAATTGATCACAAATTTGTGAAAAATTACGCAGATGGCAGCTCATGGATTTACAAGAGTATTAGACCAGGACGTAAAACCGGCGATCCAACGGTTACTGACATACGGGTGATCTTATATAACCAAGAGGAAACTCTGAAAGTCAAACTGAATTTTGACGACGACTGGTTAACTCTACCACAAAGACCAAATCGAGTCAATCAAAATACCAATGTCAATTACAGTATTCTGCATAATAACAGGATACCAATAGCTGCTTCAAAATTTAAGCACCTACAAGAGCTAAAAGATGTATTGCCGAGTGATTGTCATTTATTTTATGATAGCTTACCACATTTATAAAAACTTCTTAACATTTGATTGATTTTACTTTGATTGTTAATTTTTCACGTTTTATAATAATGATTAAAAACGTACGAAACTGAGTGTTAATTTCATTAATGACAAAATGGCCTTTGTCCCCATTCTTGATGCCTTTGTTCAAAAACTACTGGTAATATGGCCTAAGTCATATTATCTCAGAAACTAGTGCACTATTGTTGATAACTATATATACATGCAAAACTAATCATTTTATGCATAATTCTTCACAAAACAGGTTTTTATCATCTGTATTATTTTTTTCTTAAAAAGGTTTTTTTCACCTCCTGTAAAGTAAAGTATTTTGATTTAGACCAATTTGGTTCTTAACCGTCGATATGGAGTTTTCCTGATACGGATTGGATTTGAATCTAATATGGATGAGTGCATAGACGCACTTAGCGTCAGTTCACACCGCAAAGCGACTCGATGCTGCTTGAAGATGCATCTCGTTGTACTACGAAGTGACAGGCAACACCGCGCGGCGTAGCACTCTCTTTCGATTGATCTTTACAAGAGAAGCAGCTAGTACATTCTACTTTTTCCATGGATCCCAGTCGAGTATAAAATAAATACATATATTCACGCCTTATCACTAATGGGGTAGGCAGAGATAACCTAAACAAAGGTCGTTTCGTCACGTCTGACAAAGTTTTGAGGGTTATTTAAGATAAATTTGTAGGTATATTGCTGTAGTGACAGGTTGTCAGCCCATCGCCTAAATTGCAATATACTGAAACCCTCGAATCCCTTAGCTGATTTATACAGCATGCCCGGGAGGAAATGCAGATGGCACATTCTATGTTTTACTCTCGCTCCCAGTCCAGCATGGAAGAATGGGTAGTTAGTACATATTATTTCTCTTATCTGCGTCATTGACCCTCTCTAATCCCCTTGCCCCATATCTTTAGGGTATTTCTTAAAAGCAGTCCGAAGATTAGGCTTTCAATTGGCCCTCACTCACGGTTGGTCAAAGATGAATGGACCAGCTCTATAAGAGCTTTGTAAGACTTCAAAGGAAAAGGGAATTAAGGGCATAATTACTCCCACGGTATATTTTTTATGAGAAGAGCTTTAATGAAGCCTAGGAAACTTTTTTGAAATGGCAAAGCATGTTTACCATAATATTAAATTTTTATGACTCAATTTAAAGAATAGCAATTTAAAAGTAATATGGGAAAAAATCGTAGTAAGTATTATTTACGGAGAGTAAGGGACGGCGGCGTCCCGATAACTGATAGGGGTTGCTCAGTTAACGGGACTGAACGACTATCAGCAGGATTTTTTTCAGGAAGTGAAAAAAATATATATTTTTTCATAAAAATTGTCTGATCGAGTCGGACATTTTGTATGGGGAGGTCGATTTTATTTTCATCCTGAAAGAACTTTCTGGTGAACAATGTTCAGTTTCGTTGACTGAGCAACGCCTATCAGATTGCGACACGTTGTACTTACACACGGTATATATAGCACATTTATAAAATATTACACAAAAAGACGAATAAATTAGAAACAATTACAATTACTGACACTAAACGAAACGAACTTGTTTATCACAGTAACACAAAACATGCACTGTTGAGACGGTAAAATAGATTTCTGTATTTAATTTACACAAAATATATATATTTTTATTGATATTTATAGGAGTACGGCGGTTTTTGCTCCAAATCAGGAGCCCAGGATTTTTGAACCGCTCGAAAGCTGATGATCCTTCCGACCGATTTCGGCCATGGCGACTACTTCGACTCCTAGTCGGCGCGGCGCTCGTGCGCCCGAAAGTGACTCACGTAGCCGATTTTCGCTTTGAACTTCCGTGCGCACTTTGGGCACGTGAGTACACTCGAAAGCTAATGAGTATACGAAACAGCACCTTTCGCATGCGATTTTCATACAATTTACCATGCGAATGTTAGTTTTTCGTATGCGAATTCGTTTCAAACGGTTTAAAATACTGCCCCTGGACAAAGCTTGCAAACGGGCGGGATGGAATGAATGGGTCTCAGATTGGTTGTACACATCCTAAGGTAACTTTTTAACTGCCTCCGTGGTCTAGTGCAATGGATTCCTGATCCGGAGGTCCTGGGTTCGATTCCCAGGGGGGAAACGCAAAGTTGATATTTGATAACTTAACACTTTGTGAATTTTTCTCCAGTTTGGTTAGGACATTGCAGGCTGAATCACCTGATTGTCCGAAAAAGAAAAAGATTTCGTGCTTCGGAGGGCACGTTAAGCCGTCGGTCCCGGTCGCTGTCTTTGATAGTGGTCGTTACTCAAACCATGTCAGAGGCGTGATAGTTGTGCTACTAGGCGGTTTAAAAACTCTCACACCAGGGTTCATCGGGTCGATAGACTCGATACCCACTCGACAGAAGAACATACCAAAAGAGCAAGTTACCGCAATTATTCCTATTTCACTTTTTTTTATTTGTAAGATATGACTGGTGTAATGTAATGTAATGTAATGTAATAAATGGCAGGCTAGCTATAATAAATAAATAAAAAATGATCTATACTGTACTAATTCATTTAAAAAAAACATAGTAAACAGAAAACAAAACACAACAAAACGTCAGATTGGCAATCTCGACACTGCAACACAAATGCAATAAGCCTGCTGCATCCAGCTCACACGAAGAATTTCTATAAAAGTGTCGGCTCTAGTCGCGGTGAACTAGAAAACAATTGTATAGAACAACTGCCTTCGTGGTCTTGTAGTCAGAGCCATGTGTTCCTGATACAGAGTTCCTAGGTTCGATTCAATGGGAACACAAAGATGATATAACTCAATTTGACACTTTGAGGGTTTTTTCTAGTTTGGTTAGGACAATACAAACTGAATCACCTGACTGTCTCGAAGAAAAAAGATTCCATGTTCGGTAGGTGCGTTAAGCCATCGTTCCCGGTCGCTGTCTTTGATAGTGGTCGTTATGAATACCATGTCAGTGGCCAATAGCTGTGCTATTAACTGCTTTAAAAATTCTGACACTAGGGTTTATCAAGTCGATCGACTCGATGCCCATGCGACATAAAAATAATATAAAAACTTAACCTTTGCAATATAAAAAATATCACCCAATATTTCTCTTTGCTATTTTTTATTGTATTTTCAAGAACATCACAAAATTCAGGAAAATTTAATTTCATGCCGGCCTGGGAGCGAGAGAAAAACATAGAATGTGCCAGCTGCATTTCCTCCCGGGCATGATGTAAGAACCAGCTAAGGGATCCGAGGGTTTAAGTAAATTGCAATTTAGGCGATGGGCTGACAACCTACTACAGCAATATACCTACAAATCTATCTTAAATTACCCTCAAAACTTTGTCAGACGTGGCGGCACAACCTTTGTTTAGGTCGTTTACTCTCTGCCTACTCCATCAAGGATAAAGGCGTGATTATACGTATGATTGTAAAATTGCAAAAAAAAACGAGTGACCAATTTTTTTTTTCCTTGGTGAGGAGATAGCAATAGACCCCGTTCTATCGACTATTAATTTTTGACAAACGATGCACCAACGCCCTGTATATCCTTTTTACAGGTTTTTTAAACGTAGCTTCGTAACGGTACAAATTGCTACGATTTTGCTACGGCGTAGCGGAGGTCAAACTTTAGTAAACTCCTTGACGGACTTTCATACAAACTTCGCACCCCCTTTTTACCTCTTTAGGAAAGAAAATTCCAAAAATCCTTTCTTACTAAGTCACTACATAGTATAAAACAAAGTCGCTTTCTCTGTCCCTATATCCCTATGTATGCATAAATCTTTACAACTACGCAACGGATTTTGATGCGGTTAGTTTTAATGGATAGAGTGCTTCAAGAGGAAAGTTTATATGTATAATACATGCATAATACAGTAGAGAAACACTGATAATTACCGTGCGAAGCCGGGGCGGGTCGCTAGTTATGTTATAAAAGGAACCTGCTCTCCAAATTTTACGATTCTAGCTTTATTTTAGGCTCAGCGTTGATTAATCAGTCAGTCAGTAAGGACAAACGGTTTTAGAAGTGTAGATATGGGTACAAATGTTATAAATTCATCATGACAAGGATTCGAACTAGGAATTTCCTGATCAGCAGCAGACACTGCCAACAAGGCCATGAGGGTCATCGCCTAAAAGCCGCGCGAGTGAAATCTTGGCGTACGGTCAGCAGACAGATTTACGACTGTTCTGCTGACCCTACCGACCGAGGACATGGGTATGAAGAGATTTATATGTTTCGGATACCAGACTTAATGAACATACACATAATGACGCCTTTATCCCTAATGGGGTAGGCAGGGCGTAAACGACGGTCGTTCCGCCACGTCTGACAATGTTTTGAGGATAATTTAAGATAGATTTGTAGGTATATTGCTGTAGTGACTGCTTGTCAGCCCATCGCCTAAATAACAATATACAGATACCCTCGGATGCTTTAGCTGGTAATCTATCTTAAATAACCCTCAAAACTTTGTCAGCCGAAATGACCTTTGTTTACGCTCTGCCTACCTCATTAGGGATAAAGGCATGGTTATATGTATGTTTGTATGTTTTTCTCTAGCTTAGGCCCACTGGATTTTATTCGGTATAAGTCAAATGTAGCGCCAAATATACTCCACTTGTTCATAAAAGCATGCTAAACTAAACGACATACATAAAATCACGCCTTTATCCCTTACGGGGTAGGCAGAGCGTTAAACGCCTCGTAAAAGGCGCTTTCGCCGCGTCTGACAAAAATTGAGGGCAATTTTAGATTGTAATGTGTATTGCCATAGTGACAGGTTGTCAGCCCATCGCCTAAATTACAATACACTGTAACCCTCGAGTCCCTTTTGCTGTCTTCTACAGCATGCCCGGGAGGAAGGGCAGCTGGAACATTCTATGTTTTTCTACCTCTCCCAGTCCAGCACGGAAGTAAACTAAACGAGCTATTAGCTGATTGATGCAATCCGTTAAATTAACTGTGGTTTACGCGCGGTCAAATGATACTTGCGTTAGATATACGTGAGCTCATAAAATACCCACAATTCTAAAAGCCTCTGTCTAGTTAAAAGGTTCCATGCTAGCCTGGGAGCGAAAGAAAAACATAGAATGTGCCAGTTGCATCCCCTCCCGGGCATGCTGTAAAAACCAGCTAAGGGATCCGAGGGTTTCAGTATAATGTAATTTAGGCGATGGGCTGACAACCTGTCACTACAGCAATGTACCTACAAATATATCTTAAATAACCCTCAAAATTTGTCAGACGTGGCGGAACGACCTTTGTTAGGTCGTTTACGCTCTGCCTACCCCATTAGGGATAAAGGCGTGATTGTATGTATGTATGTATGTAGTTCAAAGGTGAATTATTTATTTATTTAACAGTAAATTAGTTACACAGAAACATACACAGAACAATTACATAGGGAATCAAGACACAATAAGCCGCTTATTTCTAAAATGAAATGTCTTACAGCAGACCTAAGAAGTGGGATTGCATAAAACGTAACGCGAATATGACGATTACATACATACATACATACATATATTCACGCCTGTATCCCTAATGGGGTAGGCAGAGCGTAAACGACCTAAACAAAGGTGTCCCGCCACGTCTGACAAAGTTTTGAGGGTAATTTAAGATAGAATTCTAGGTATATTGCTGTAGTGACAGGTTGTCAGCCCATCGCCTAAATTACAATATACTGAAACCCTCGGATCCCTTAGCTGGATTTTACAGCATGCCCGGGAGGAAATGCAGCTGGCACATTCTATGTTTTTCTCTCGCTCCCAGACCAGCATGGAAGTATGACGATTATTTACTTAAATTGATACATACGTGGTGTGAGGGCCTGCCTTTCTGAAAGAGTTTCTTGGTGAAAGTTGTTTAGTTTCTATTGAAAGTGTTCGTTACACAAACCATGTCAGAGGCCTGATAGTTGTGCTACTAGGCTGTTTAAAAACTCTGACACCAGGGTTCATCGGGTCGATAGACTCGATACCTACTCGAAAGAAGAAGAAGAATTGATATATATATATTTATATTGATCTTGGTGGTTCGAGAGGAATAAACAGCGACGGGAAGGGCGCCATCAGGCTTTCTACATAGACTTTATACATTATGCAAAGCTGGCATATTATTTTGTTGAATGAATATTGGTCTCTGTGCAGCACAATACAATACAATACAAATATTCTTTATTGCACATAAACAACACATTGTACAGGAACAAACATTACATAACAAACAGAGTACAATTAGGCGGCCTTATTTCTAGGGTAGCAATTTCTGCCAGGCAACCTTTGGGTAAAGGAGTAGTTTTCTAATATTATGCGGGATAGTGCAGTTACTAATGTTATAAATTTAAATAGAATGCATAGACAAAGTACTAACTAGTTACATAAATACGAATAGGTACAATAGACTAATACATAAGTACAATTATAATATAATATGCTAAAAGAGAGAATTCTAATATATATTTTTTATATTGGGACTGGGAGCGAGAGAAAAACAGAACGTGCCAGCTGCATTTCCTCCCGGGCATGCTGTAAAAACCAGCTAAGGGATCCGAGGGTCGCAGTAATATATTGTAATTTAGGCGATGAGCTGATAACCTGTCACTACATCAATATACCTCAGCCCTCATATTTATATTAAGATAAATACTGAATTATGCATATATGATAAACGTAGTTCTTCCATGCTGGACTGGGAGAGATAGAAATCCCGGGCATGCTGTAGAAGACAGCAAAAGGGACTCGAGGGTTACAGTGTATTGTAATTTAGGCGATGGGCTGACAACCTATCACTACACATTACAATCTAAAATTGCCCTCAATTTTTGTCAGACGCGGCGAAAGCGCCTTTTACGAGGCGTTTAACGCTCTGCCTACCCCGTAAGGGATAAAGGCGTAATTTTATGTATGTATGTGCGTAGTTCAGAATGTAAGAAAATTGCAATAAAATGGCTAAAAACTAAAGATTACGAAGAGACGGAAAACCTACTGACTGTAATTTCAGGCGCAATCAGATTTTGATGGCTATAATGTTAATATAGCTAATACTAAATTAGTCACCGTTTGTTATTTAATTAATTATCTTATTCCTTAGCATTAGAATATATTTTCCCAGCAATTTAAGTTCCTAAGATACAAGTACTTACTTTACATAAGTACTTGGTTTAGGCACTTTTATATAATTATTATTTAGATAATTAGCGATCATACAGATTTATAATCAAATGCGTTACGTGCTTACTATTGCATTTATTGTATCGTATTCTGTGATTCTACCTAACCTACATACCTACTAACTTATACTATGTATCTAACCTACAACTAAGAACATACTAACAATGAATCTGAATAATAATAAATGAATTTGAATTTTGAATACCTACAAATCTATCTTAAATAACCCTCAAAATTTTGCCAGACGTGGCCGAACGACCTTTTTATAGTTCGTTTACGCTCTGCCTACCCCATTAGGGATAAAGGCGTGATTGTATGTATGTATGTATTGTAACGATTCAGGGCCTCGTTCTATTGTTATTCCACAAATATGTTTGCATTATGAGAGTAATTAAATATATATTGTAAACAAAAAAGTTTTATTATTATAAAGGCATTTTCAGATAAAATCGGAAGAAGGAGAACTAAAGGTAGATGCTGATGTGAAATTTAATAGAGCAGAGTCATGTTGCAAGACACTAAACTAAAATTTAAGATTTGTAATGAAATGTAAAGACTACTTATCTTAGGGCATCTTGGGTATATTAGCAGGAGAAATACTTTAGTAAATACTGAAGCTAACATGAGGTGTTCATGAATAGCAGAAATTAGCGGTTAACTGTTGCTTTTGCAATTGTCAAAATAACAAGCAAAAGCTGATCATAAAATGTTCGATTACGAAGATAGTTATTGAAACTAAGCAAAACTGAGGATTATTTCTTGAGACATACGATTTATAATGAGTAGATGTTGTATTTGACATTACACAGGTCGAAAAGATTCATTTTATAAATCGGTTCGGGTGTTCCTTGAAAATGATCTTTATTTTCATAGTAGAAAGGTCTGACCCTTATCTCCATAAGAATAGGTTTCAGAAAATGAAAAGTTAGAGATTTTTCAAGAATTTTTCAAGAAATTTTCATGACAGCTGCCACTGATAATAGTAAATTTGACCGTGTCGTCATAGAAATAAGGTCTAAATTGAATTGAAGCTGTCGAATGTTGCTGAAAAATGAGAATGTTTTGAAATTTAAAACCGATTTGAAATAATGAGGTCAGATGGACATTATGGTTTAAAATTAAGACGTGTGTCTTTGTTATAAGGATCAAATTGGACTAAAGGTGGCAAATTTCAGAAATAAAAACGAGAATAGCGGACAAATTCTGTTGATAGTTTAAATCGAACTTTATTTCTATGGTGAAAAGGCTGTGAATGGTTTGATTAAGCGAATTTTAGTAAAATGAATTTTTGAAAAGTGGATTTCATTAGTTTTTCAAGGAAATATTTGTGACAGCTGCAAACTTGAATCTTATGGACTATTAATATGGATGAAATTGGATTGACTGTAGGCCACATGAACAAAATACGGATTTGAATCGTAAAATTTAGACAGTTTTAGTTTAGGAAGACTGGAAGTGAACTTTGTCTTGTTGGTTGGAAGGTTGAAAATAGAAATTGACTAGATTCTTGGAAAAAATAGTATTAAAGCGGAACGGACGAGTGCTCGGGATCTTTTTGATGTGTTAATCGTGCGTCAGTTCACACGTATTACTTCGTAAATTTTATTTCTTTTACGTGTTAATCGTTCATCAGTTCATACGTTTTACTTTGTTAATTTAGCTTTTTTTACGCGTTTATCGTTCGTCAGTTCACACGTTATACTCGGTAAATTTGGGGTCTTATTTGTTTTGAGTTTGAAAGATTAACTTTAAATTCAGTTACGTTTTGTATTGAAGATTCTTTATGGTCATAATTCCGGGGAGGTGCTTTCGGGCGCACACTTGCAGCTGTTGCATTTGCGTGTTTCGGAGTGCATGTCTGGAGCTAGGGTCATATTGAATGGGAGATTCTTTTGACAGTATTCGTGTGAACCATGCTTTGGTCATTATACCTGTTCTCCGTACCCACTTCTCAGACCAGGAATTTTGGCTAAAGAACCTAGGAGATTGTATTGGTGCGTACGATCGGCTTGCCCCAAACGCAAGTTTTATGCGCCCAGGTATGGGATACTTAGCAAAACGGTGTAAGGAGTACCTAGAACCACCTCTAGCGAACTGTTCCGTCTCCAGCCCCGATACGGACGACTTACGACTGTTTGTTAAGGATTTCCTATCTGTCCCCCACACAACACACGCGATTATCGGCTTATCTCTTATCTTCGTCAAGCTGGTAATCAACCACACGGGTATAGGATGTAATAGGCACTCTAAATCGTGACAACCTCATCACGTACAAATTAGCAGAAATAGGGTTCTAGAAGTTTGAACTCAGGCTTTCTAGAACATCCACATTACACTACACACCTCACAATTAAATAATAAATGTCGGGATCTCCCTAGCTTTGCATCTTCACAGTAGAAACAATTAGGATTAGACAAAGTTAGACTATAGGATTACTTAGTTCGATTTTATATCTACTAGCGAGGGACTTTAGGCATCAAGTAGGGATAGGTCTTATTAATAGATCCATTAGGATTGTAGGGATATATTTATTTATAGTCTTAAAGTAAAATTTGCTATTAAATTAACTTCAAAACTGTTCTATTAAGTTTATAATACCTACTTTGTTACCCTACCTGCTCCTGAAGCGTGTCAGACGTGATTCATAGTAGTGTACCTTGAGTAGGTACTGGTGAATTCAATTCTCAGGAATCCTATAGTAGATAGAGGCTAGATTTGGTTGAAGGGTCCTAAAGTTGATAATAATTAATAAAGAAACTATTATGTAAGAAAAGAATTACCTATTGAAAACAATTGGTTAAAGTTATCCTGTATTGAATATTAATCATAAATCTTTGATATATAGGAATACATCAACAATTACTTTGATCTGACATTGGTGTGCTGACTGATGATAAGATGTAACAGTTGTTTGGCCATTTATTGAATAAAATATAATATTCTTGTAGAACGCTCAAAACAAAAAGGGTAACTACATTAATGGTTCAAATGATTTCTAATAAAAATTATGTATCTGGCAGTATAATTGATTGTTCATGATTGGGAAATTGTTGATAATAAATAAATAGTATCAAATGTTGGGATAAAGGATATTCTTAACTGGTTGTTTGAAAGGAAACTGTACCTATGTTGATAATGATATTTGTTATTTCCTGATAAATTCAGTCAGAGAAAGAATAGTTTGGAAAGCAAGACAAACTGAATGTACATTAATTGTTCAAATGATATCTAATAAAATTATTTATCTGGCAGTATAATTGTCATGATTGGGAAATTGGTGATAATAAATAAATAGTATCAAATGTTGGGATAAAGGATATTCTTAACTGGTTGTTTGAAGGGAAACTATACCTACCTATGTTGATAATGAAATTTGTTATTTCCTGATAAATTCAGTCAGAGAAAGAATTGTTTGGAAAAGTAAGACAAACTGAGTGACAAGTTAATACAGAATGTTGCTTTGGATTAAGATTTTGTCCATGACTATAGACTGACAAGTTTTACCTATATTTTGGAAGTTCCAAATAAATTCACTATAAAGTTAAATTCAGAAAAAAAGAGATTTCCAATACAGTTGGCTATTCTTAGAATCATGTTTGCAACACCTTTATTGATAGAAACCTATATGAAACAATGCTGAGTATTAAGGAACAATACTCTATGTAGCTTTTGATATAAAATATATATTTATTTATACTATAAAGTCCTCTCAATTAGAATAGCAAAAAGAATGTAGAAATTTTGATTGCATTAAATAAAGGTGGTAATTTAAATTTAGTATAGGAGCAAAGTATTGGAAATATGTGGTGGGCTTCTATCCAAAGTCAATGGTTGAAAGGAGACAGGGTACCTGATCTGTTGTAGGGCTAGAGGTAATAATAAAAATACAAAACATCCTCATTATTGATTGGCAGATTAGGGCATAGTCAAACTAAATCAATACCTATGCAGCGTATGGCCGGAGCTGATCCTCTAAAAACCACAATAAAAATGTCTAAAGGTTTCTAAGCATTAGTATGTGACGCTATCTCAAAAATCTAGGACGGTATCTTAATTCAATAGCATATTCAATTACATTAGAACTGGTAGTATGTTCACAAACTCACTTCTGACTCCGAATGTAAATAAAGTAATATTTATAGAATAGCAACTCCTGGTACACATTTTTCTATTCAAACAAACCAGAAATAATAAACCAAAACCATGAAAGAATTTAATCCAAGCCGAATATTAAATTGAATGACATAGGAATAATTTTATCAAATAATTGGTTTCCATAGTAGGTGTTCTTCCGTTGTTGTGTTTAGGCTCATATCCTCTTTCTGTATTAATATGCAGGAACAACTGAAATTAAAACACATAGTTAGGTAAGGTACATACTTTAAATTCTAGTAGAATGAGCTTAGGGTGATACTTTAGAAAAGGAATTTATGTTATAAACATTCAAACTAACTAATTAACTATGAACTAAATTAAATCATGTTTTACCGTTGCAATCCTGTTGAGAACTTGTGATCAGACGTAGAAGCTTGTCCTTAAGCGCAGACCAGTCTGAGAGTTATTGCATTGACTGCATTATTTGTAGGTTTCATAACTGAAAGATCTTTCTCAGCAGCGACTGGGACTGTAAGGAAAGTCATTTGATTTTGTTATCTTTACTGTTGAATGTTATGGAGTGATTTAGGTATTTAAAACATTAGTGATAGCAATTTTGACTGGAACCTATTGTTCTATTACTAGCCAAACAAAACTTACCTAGGAATCCTAGTTGTAACCGCAATTCTTGTGTTGGTAACAATAGTTTTGTTGAGGAACTTATGTTGACAGAATCTTCTACAAATCTTCTAGTTTCAGGGTTTATCCTGGAATTGGTAATGATAGGTTAGATAAGAGACTTAAATTATGGTGGTAAGTATACATAATCTAACAAGTTTAGCAAAATAGTAGCAAGGAAAAGTTCATGTTTTGATCTGAAGTTATGATACTTGGAAAGTACTGCAGAAGTGTTCTTACCTGTTAAATTGGGAAGGGATTGAACTTGTGGAGTTGAGAACTTGTTGGTAGAACCTTGGCGCAGCTTTTAGCCGCGTGCTTTTCCTTTTTATAGTGGATTTTGTATTTTTCATTGTAAAACTATGCCGCCAATTCGAATTAAGAAAATTACTTTTTAAATTTGTCGATGACAGTTTTGAGTTTAGGATTGGAAGATAGAATATTAATCCCTACGGGTTACGAAGTAGTTTTTGATTGTCGCGAAAGAAATATCTTAGCCTTATGTAAATCAATTCATAAATTTGACGATTTTACCGCTATAATAATCTGAAACATTTTTTAGAGGAATTTATGATTAACAGGGTTGAAAAGTAAGTAAATATTTTTGATGTTTTATGTGAATCTGAAGGCTTAAAAATTAACGTTCCGTTTCAACTTTAGATTTATTCCAGAGAAATTAGTTAAGTAGTTTGAGAAAGGAAGGAACGTAATCAACCTTTACTTAGTAGAAATAGGAAGGCTTATTGCCATAATGTTTTAATCTGACGTTCGATGCATTGGATATTATCTTACCTTTTAAAGGACCAGGGTTACTTTCTTTCACTTCGTAGACGTAGACGTATCACTCAAGGCCAGAAACGTGAGTTTCTTCTTTAAGCTCTTCTTAAATATGAACAGAAAAATAAAAGGGGGGTTCGGTACAATTTGGTGCCGTGACCAGGATTATGGGATTAATGGGTTACTACGGCGTTTGATTTATTATGTAATGATTTCTATTTTATTAAGTACTTTATTTAATTTTAATAATGTGACTATTTTATTAGTCACAATTTGTTGTCCGTGTGTTGGATGAAGGTGAGATATGTCTAATGCATTGAACATTCATGATTGGGATTTTTCTGAATTAGTAAAGTATGTTTTCTAGTCTGGGAGTTGTTTAGAATAGAATAGAATAGAAGAATCCTTATTTGTCACCATGAACATAAATTTAGTTTAGGTTACATCTGATAATCCAATACTGTGTTCACATACTTACTGTACAATGAATGGGTTGGTATGAAGGTAAGCGGACAGACTATGTAAAGTTATTTTCATATTTAGGTAAGGTAAAAATTGGTATAATAGGTAAAAGGTAAAGGTATGCAAAGGTAATTTAAGTAAGTATGAACTTTTTCTAGGGTAAGCAATCAAACACATAAGGTAAGTTAAACAAATACAATATAATTGAGAATGTACAATAATAGAGAAAAGAAAGAAGTAATATAAATAAAAATTATAACTATTTAAAAATCGATTCATTTAATTGTTGGACCTTTTTAATTTTGTCTATGTCAGGAGGTGAGATGAAAGTTTGGAGAGAGCTTGATCAACGCAAAAAAGAAAAGGGATGTAGTCAATGGTAAATTGTGGATATGTGGGAGACAGAGGAAGATAATTAGACGATTCGGGAATATGGAAAGATGGGGAGTTGGTTTGGGTCGTTAAGGGGGTAGTCGTTATAACAGGAAGGTGCAAAGTCATAGACGGTAATGTTGAGAAAATAGATGTAATAATAGTAGGACATGTCGAATAGTAGGGTTGTCGGTCGTTGGTTGACGTAGGGAAGAAGTAGTAGTAGGAATGTCAATGATTGTAATTGGGGTGATATTTAAAATTTTGGAGTGTTTTGTTTTGGGGGTTGTAATGTTTAAGGGTAATATGGGGGTAAATCGAATAGGGAATCTAGGTTAAAATAGGATGTAGGGTTGTGATGTGGAAAGGAGTCGAAAGTAGGGTCTACGATTTTAATTATTGGGCAGAAGTCCTCAGCAAAATCATTTTTTATTGAAGGGTCACAAGTCTTTTTGTACTTCAGCTGCAGCTTCAGCTTGCCGAGTATTATGAGCTGTGAGCAAAGGAAAATAAAATTAGCGAAAAGATAATCTACTGGGAAAAGTTTCAATACTATTAGGGTTTTGTAAGAGTTATATTTATTTGTATAGTTATTTGGTATGATTTACGAAATTTTATTTAAACATTTCAGTCAAGACTTCAATTTAGGAAAGTTTGGATTAAAAGTTGTAGCAAAGTACTTACTATCAGTATTGAGTTTCGCGGATATATCTTTCCAGGCTGCACTTTTCATAGCCGTGTCCTTGTACGAGGGGTTTATTTTATTATAAAGGTAGTCCCGCGAGGACACGGCGTGTATTAATTTCGATTCGAAATTCATTTTCAAAACTTTTTCCGTCCGGTCGATGCAAAGTTTCAGGGGATTTAGAATGAAAATTTTATCAAGTGTTCGTAATTTAAAAGGTGACGCCGTGCCTAGATCAAGAAAATTTGAGCCATAAGTCCTTAGTATTAAATTCAATACAGTGCAATTAAAAAAAATATATACGTCAAGGTAAATCGTAAAGTCTAAAGACTAGGCTGTATGAGATTATGTTCTTTTGCTACCTATAGCATGGAAGATTGAAAAAAAAGTAAATCGGAAAGCGAAATGTATTTTGTGAAGTTATTTTATCTATTTTTATGTGTTTCAGGTAAATTTTAGGATTTAGCGACAAAACAACTACATCCTTAACAGCTGAACTACAGGGGACAGTACGAAGTACAGTGTTTTATAGGAGGAAAAGTCACCAAACATAATGAAAACATAGGTAGTCATACCTGTTCAAGAATTTGTTTAATGGAAAACTGCTGAAGATAATAGTTTTACTAGTAGTCTTCTTCTGTCGATTGGGTGTCGAGTCTATGGACCCGATGAACCCTGCTGTCATAGTTTTAAAACCGCCTAGTAGCACAACTATCAGGCCTCTGACATAGTTTGAGTAAAGACCACTATAAAAGACGGCGACCGGGACCGACCGTTTAACGTGCCCTCCAAAGCACGAAAATCTTTTTCTTTCGGACAATCGGGTGATTCAGCCTGGAATGTCCTAACAAAAAAATCACAAAGTGATAAATTCTCAATTTCCCCCTTATGAATCGGAACCAGGACCTCCGGATCGGGAGTCCATGGCACTGGCCACTGGACCAAGGAGGCAGTCAGTATCAATTCGTTAAAGCTAGCTGTGTCTAATACTTTCATTCTTGATTTGGAGCAATAGAAAACTAGACAACGGAGGCAGCAGCAGGCATTACTGGTGGTGGAGTTCTATTATCACGACTTACTTATAACATTACTAAAAGCAATTTACGTGGTGTTCATTATACCATGCTGGACAGACGGATGGATAGCTTATAGCCTATAGCTTATATATAGAAGTGCCAACTACATCACCCTCAGCTTGCTGTAAAGACTAGCTAAGGGATCCTAAGGGTTTTGTATTTGGGTGATGGTTTGACGGCAAGTAACTGCAGTTATTTGCCTGCAACTCTGTCTTGTGTAGCCCTAGACATTTTGTCAGACGAGATGAAGCCAAATTTGTTGGGTTATCTTCGCTCTGCCTACCTCGTTGGGGATGGGGGCGTGTATTTAATTGTATGTATGTATGTCAGTTCATCAAGTTTTACCGTGAATAGATGGTAAAGTTCTCCAAAATAAATGTAAAGTTTACTTTTACATTTAAACCAAAATAATCTAATACAGATGCTACTATTAGATATAAGTAACTATAGTGGAATATTTAAACGAGACCTTGATGGTAACTTAGGGCTATTATTTAGTTGTTATGTGTAAAGTAAAAATGTACCATAAAAATTTACACCACAAGTTTATTTGTTTTATTTCCCGTAGAGTAGGTACCTACTTGAGAAATTTATGACATAAATATTCAACTACTTTGAGAACTTTAGTGCGCATTCTTATAATAGGGCTTTGAGATTTTGTTGAGAGGAAAAATTCTGCGCAGAGGAATGATAAATGTTTTTAAAAGGTATTTAAATGGTCGAATGAAAGGCTCATTCAGAACTTCAAGGCTACTTACATTGAATGCAATTTATTGTGCGTCCTTTTATTAGACATTACACATGACACATGAATTTATATGAAACTTTGGATTTGAGGTTAGGACAGATGTCATAAATCTGTGATTTCACAGCAGTTTCATAAAGATTCGAAACTCTACATGCCGCTAACAGGCAAAGCCAATGTTCCCCACACAATCATATCATAATATGATTAACAGTCAGCTAAAGCGATAGCGAAATAGCTTGAAAGTGGAATTCAAATAGAAAACCTTGATCAATATACCCAGCAAGTTGATTTAGCTATAGGATATCTGCACCGTAGCTATACAGGGGTTCTTATCTAAAGATCACCATTCCAATTCAGAATAAATACGAGTCTTGATGTGGATCTTATAAGTTCAATTCTTCTAATTCGTTGAATTCACAACTCGGCGCCTTGTCTGCGGTGTGATCTAATCCTGCGACAATACCTTGTTGTATATTAACTTGAGGTTTTCGAAGATTTTGAATATCATGATTGAGTTATGGTTGTTAACGATTTAGTCATTTTACACAAACATAACAAATGAGCATCTATGAAAGGATGGGCAATATCTCATAACAAACATATATGTGAAAATAAGATATCTTCGTGGTAGATAGGTAAACATTCTTCATTATTATTATCATTTCGAATGTTTAGGGAGTTGAATGTAACGATTCAGGGCCTCGTTCTATTGTTATTCCACAAATATGTTTGCATTATGAGAGTAATTAAATATATATTGTAAACAAAAAAGTTTTATTATTATAAAGGCATTTTCAGATAAAATCGGAAGAAGGAGAACTAAAGGTAGATGCTGATGTGAAATTTAATAGAGCAGAGTCATGTTGCAAGACACTAAACTAAAATTTAAGATTTGTAATGAAATGTAAAGACTACTTATCTTAGGGCATCTTGGGTATATTAGCAGGAGAAATACTTTAGTAAATACTGAAGCTAACATGAGGTGTTCATGAATAGCAGAAATTAGCGGTTAACTGTTGCTTTTGCAATTGTCAAAATAACAAGCAAAAGCTGATCATAAAATGTTCGATTACGAAGATAGTTATTGAAACTAAGCAAAACTGAGGATTATTTCTTGAGACATACGATTTATAATGAGTAGATGTTGTATTTGACATTACACAGGTCGAAAAGATTCATTTTATAAATCGGTTCGGGTGTTCCTTGAAAATGATCTTTATTTTCATAGTAGAAAGGTCTGACCCTTATCTCCATAAGAATAGGTTTCAGAAAATGAAAAGTTAGAGATTTTTCAAGAATTTTTCAAGAAATTTTCATGACAGCTGCCACTGATAATAGTAAATTTGACCGTGTCGTCATAGAAATAAGGTCTAAATTGAATTGAAGCTGTCGAATGTTGCTGAAAAATGAGAATGTTTTGAAATTTAAAACCGATTTGAAATAATGAGGTCAGATGGACATTATGGTTTAAAATTAAGACGTGTGTCTTTGTTATAAGGATCAAATTGGACTAAAGGTGGCAAATTTCAGAAATAAAAACGAGAATAGCGGACAAATTCTGTTGATAGTTTAAATCGAACTTTATTTCTATGGTGAAAAGGCTGTGAATGGTTTGATTAAGCGAATTTTAGTAAAATGAATTTTTGAAAAGTGGATTTCATTAGTTTTTCAAGGAAATATTTGTGACAGCTGCAAACTTGAATCTTATGGACTATTAATATGGATGAAATTGGATTGACTGTAGGCCACATGAACAAAATACGGATTTGAATCGTAAAATTTAGACAGTTTTAGTTTAGGAAGACTGGAAGTGAACTTTGTCTTGTTGGTTGGAAGGTTGAAAATAGAAATTGACTAGATTCTTGGAAAAAATAGTATTAAAGCGGAACGGACGAGTGCTCGGGATCTTTTTGATGTGTTAATCGTGCGTCAGTTCACACGTATTACTTCGTAAATTTTATTTCTTTTACGTGTTAATCGTTCATCAGTTCATACGTTTTACTTTGTTAATTTAGCTTTTTTACGCGTTTATCGTTCGTCAGTTCACACGTTATACTCGGTAAATTTGGGGTCTTATTTGTTTTGAGTTTGAAAGATTAACTTTAAATTCAGTTACGTTTTGTATTGAAGATTCTTTATGGTCATAATTCCGGGGAGGTGCTTTCGGGCGCACACTTGCAGCTGTTGCATTTGCGTGTTTCGGAGTGCATGTCTGGAGCTAGGGTCATATTGAATGGGAGATTCTTTTGACAGTATTCGTGTGAACCATGCTTTGGTCATTATACCTGTTCTCCGTACCCACTTCTCAGACCAGGAATTTTGGCTAAAGAACCTAGGAGATTGTATTGGTGCGTACGATCGGCTTGCCCCAAACGCAAGTTTTATGCGCCCAGGTATGGGATACTTAGCAAAACGGTGTAAGGAGTACCTAGAACCACCTCTAGCGAACTGTTCCGTCTCCAGCCCCGATACGGACGACTTACGACTGTTTGTTAAGGATTTCCTATCTGTCCCCCACACAACACACGCGATTATCGGCTTATCTCTTATCTTCGTCAAGCTGGTAATCAACCACACGGGTATAGGATGTAATAGGCACTCTAAATCGTGACAACCTCATCACGTACAAATTAGCAGAAATAGGGTTCTAGAAGTTTGAACTCAGGCTTTCTAGAACATCCACATTACACTACACACCTCACAATTAAATAATAAATGTCGGGATCTCCCTAGCTTTGCATCTTCACAGTAGAAACAATTAGGATTAGACAAAGTTAGACTATAGGATTACTTAGTTCGATTTTATATCTACTAGCGAGGGACTTTAGGCATCAAGTAGGGATAGGTCTTATTAATAGATCCATTAGGATTGTAGGGATATATTTATTTATAGTCTTAAAGTAAAATTTGCTATTAAATTAACTTCAAAACTGTTCTATTAAGTTTATAATACCTACTTTGTTACCCTACCTGCTCCTGAAGCGTGTCAGACGTGATTCATAGTAGTGTACCTTGAGTAGGTACTGGTGAATTCAATTCTCAGGAATCCTATAGTAGATAGAGGCTAGATTTGGTTGAAGGGTCCTAAAGTTGATAATAATTAATAAAGAAACTATTATGTAAGAAAAGAATTACCTATTGAAAACAATTGGTTAAAGTTATCCTGTATTGAATATTAATCATAAATCTTTGATATATAGGAATACATCAACAATTACTTTGATCTGACATTGGTGTGCTGACTGATGATAAGATGTAACAGTTGTTTGGCCATTTATTGAATAAAATATAATATTCTTGTAGAACGCTCAAAACAAAAAGGGTAACTACATTAATGGTTCAAATGATTTCTAATAAAAATTATGTATCTGGCAGTATAATTGATTGTTCATGATTGGGAAATTGTTGATAATAAATAAATAGTATCAAATGTTGGGATAAAGGATATTCTTAACTGGTTGTTTGAAAGGAAACTGTACCTATGTTGATAATGATATTTGTTATTTCCTGATAAATTCAGTCAGAGAAAGAATAGTTTGGAAAGCAAGACAAACTGAATGTACATTAATTGTTCAAATGATATCTAATAAAATTATTTATCTGGCAGTATAATTGTCATGATTGGGAAATTGGTGATAATAAATAAATAGTATCAAATGTTGGGATAAAGGATATTCTTAACTGGTTGTTTGAAGGGAAACTATACCTACCTATGTTGATAATGAAATTTGTTATTTCCTGATAAATTCAGTCAGAGAAAGAATTGTTTGGAAAAGTAAGACAAACTGAGTGACAAGTTAATACAGAATGTTGCTTTGGATTAAGATTTTGTCCATGACTATAGACTGACAAGTTTTACCTATATTTTGGAAGTTCCAAATAAATTCACTATAAAGTTAAATTCAGAAAAAAAGAGATTTCCAATACAGTTGGCTATTCTTAGAATCATGTTTGCAACACCTTTATTGATAGAAACCTATATGAAACAATGCTGAGTATTAAGGAACAATACTCTATGTAGCTTTTGATATAAAATATATATTTATTTATACTATAAAGTCCTCTCAATTAGAATAGCAAAAAGAATGTAGAAATTTTGATTGCATTAAATAAAGGTGGTAATTTAAATTTAGTATAGGAGCAAAGTATTGGAAATATGTGGTGGGCTTCTATCCAAAGTCAATGGTTGAAAGGAGACAGGGTACCTGATCTGTTGTAGGGCTAGAGGTAATAATAAAAATACAAAACATCCTCATTATTGATTGGCAGATTAGGGCATAGTCAAACTAAATCAATACCTATGCAGCGTATGGCCGGAGCTGATCCTCTAAAAACCACAATAAAAATGTCTAAAGGTTTCTAAGCATTAGTATGTGACGCTATCTCAAAAATCTAGGACGGTATCTTAATTCAATAGCATATTCAATTACATTAGAACTGGTAGTATGTTCACAAACTCACTTCTGACTCCGAATGTAAATAAAGTAATATTTATAGAATAGCAACTCCTGGTACACATTTTTCTATTCAAACAAACCAGAAATAATAAACCAAAACCATGAAAGAATTTAATCCAAGCCGAATATTAAATTGAATGACATAGGAATAATTTTATCAAATAATTGGTTTCCATAGTAGGTGTTCTTCCGTTGTTGTGTTTAGGCTCATATCCTCTTTCTGTATTAATATGCAGGAACAACTGAAATTAAAACACATAGTTAGGTAAGGTACATACTTTAAATTCTAGTAGAATGAGCTTAGGGTGATACTTTAGAAAAGGAATTTATGTTATAAACATTCAAACTAACTAATTAACTATGAACTAAATTAAATCATGTTTTACCGTTGCAATCCTGTTGAGAACTTGTGATCAGACGTAGAAGCTTGTCCTTAAGCGCAGACCAGTCTGAGAGTTATTGCATTGACTGCATTATTTGTAGGTTTCATAACTGAAAGATCTTTCTCAGCAGCGACTGGGACTGTAAGGAAAGTCATTTGATTTTGTTATCTTTACTGTTGAATGTTATGGAGTGATTTAGGTATTTAAAACATTAGTGATAGCAATTTTGACTGGAACCTATTGTTCTATTACTAGCCAAACAAAACTTACCTAGGAATCCTAGTTGTAACCGCAATTCTTGTGTTGGTAACAATAGTTTTGTTGAGGAACTTATGTTGACAGAATCTTCTACAAATCTTCTAGTTTCAGGGTTTATCCTGGAATTGGTAATGATAGGTTAGATAAGAGACTTAAATTATGGTGGTAAGTATACATAATCTAACAAGTTTAGCAAAATAGTAGCAAGGAAAAGTTCATGTTTTGATCTGAAGTTATGATACTTGGAAAGTACTGCAGAAGTGTTCTTACCTGTTAAATTGGGAAGGGATTGAACTTGTGGAGTTGAGAACTTGTTGGTAGAACCTTGGCGCAGCTTTTAGCCGCGTGCTTTTCCTTTTTATAGTGGATTTTGTATTTTTCATTGTAAAACTATGCCGCCAATTCGAATTAAGAAAATTACTTTTTAAATTTGTCGATGACAGTTTTGAGTTTAGGATTGGAAGATAGAATATTAATCCCTACGGGTTACGAAGTAGTTTTTGATTGTCGCGAAAGAAATATCTTAGCCTTATGTAAATCAATTCATAAATTTGACGATTTTACCGCTATAATAATCTGAAACATTTTTTAGAGGAATTTATGATTAACAGGGTTGAAAAGTAAGTAAATATTTTTGATGTTTTATGTGAATCTGAAGGCTTAAAAATTAACGTTCCGTTTCAACTTTAGATTTATTCCAGAGAAATTAGTTAAGTAGTTTGAGAAAGGAAGGAACGTAATCAACCTTTACTTAGTAGAAATAGGAAGGCTTATTGCCATAATGTTTTAATCTGACGTTCGATGCATTGGATATTATCTTACCTTTTAAAGGACCAGGGTTACTTTCTTTCACTTCGTAGACGTAGACGTATCACTCAAGGCCAGAAACGTGAGTTTCTTCTTTAAGCTCTTCTTAAATATGAACAGAAAAATAAAAGGGGGGTTCGGTACAGTATGTAGTTCAAAGGTGAATTATTTATTTATTTAACAGTAAATTAGTTACACAGAAACATACACAGAACAATTACATAGGGAATCAAGACACAAGAAGCCGCTTATTTCTAAAATGAAATGTCTTACAGCAGACCTAAGAAGTGAGATTGCATAAAATGTAACGCGAATATGATGATTACATACATACATATATTCACGCATGTATCCTTAATGGGGTAAGCAGAGCGTAAACGACCTAAACAAAGGTGTCCCGCCACGTCTGACAAAGTTTTGAGGGTAATTTAAGATAGAATTCTAGGTATATTGCTGTAGTGACAGGTTGTCAGCCCATCGCCTAAATTACAATATACTGAAACCCTCGGATCCCTTAGCTGGATTTTACAGCACGCCCGGGAGGAAATGCAGCTGGCACATTCTATGTTTTTCTCTCGCTCCCAGACCAGCATGGAAGTATGACGATTATTTACTTAAATTGATACATACGTGGTGTGAGGGCCTGCCTATTTGAAAGAGTTTCTTGGTGAAAGTTGTTTAGTTTCTATTGAAAGTGTTCGTTACACAAACCATGTCAGAGGCCTGATAGTTGTGCTACTAGGCTGTTTAAAAACTCTGACACCAGGGTTCATCGGGTCGATAGACTCGATACCCACTCTAAAGAAGAAGAAAAATTTATATATAGATATTTATATTGATCTTGGTGGTTCGAGAGGAATATACAGCGACGGGAAGGGCGCCATCAGGCTTTCTACTGCACTTGGCGGCTGTTAGGCACGCAAAGCTGGCATCTTATTTTGTTGAATGAATATTGGTCTCTGTGCAGCACAATACAATTATTCTTTATTGCACATAAACAACACGTTGTACAGGAACAAACATTACATAACAAACAGAGTACAATTAGGCGGCCTTATTGCTAGGGTAGCAATTTCTGCAAGGCAACCATTGGGTAAAGGAGTAGTTTTCTAATATTATGCGGGATAGTGCAGTTACTATTGTTATAAATTTAAATAGAATATATAGACAAAGTACTAACTAGTTACATAAATACGAATAGGTACAATAGACTAATACATAAGTACAATTATAATATAATATGCTAAAAGAGAGAATTCTAATATATATTTTTTATATTGGGACTGGGAGCGAGAGAAAAACAGAACGTGCCAGCTGCATTTCCTCCCGGGCATGCTGTAAAAACCAGCTAAGGGATCCGAGGGTCGCAGTAATATATTGTAATTTAGGCGATGAGCTGATAACCTGTCACTACATCAATATACCTCGGCCCTCATATTTATATTAAGATAAATACTGAATTATGCATATATGATAAACGTAGTTCTTCCATGCTGGACAGGGAGAGATAGAAAAACATAGAATGTTCCAGCTGCCCTTCCTCCCGGGCATGCTGTAGAAGACAGCAAAAGGGACTCGAGGGTTACAGTGTATTGTAATTTAGGCGATGGACTGACAACCTATCACTACACGTTAGCAATACACATTACAATCTAAAATTGCCCTCAATTTTTGTCAGACGCGGCGAAAGCGCCTTTTACGAGGCGTTTAACGCTCTGCCTACCCCGTAAGGGATAAAGGCGTGATTTTATGTGTGTATGTGTGTAGTTCAGAATGTAAGAAAATTGCAATAAAATGGCTAAAAACTAAAGATTACGAAGAGACGGAAAACCTACTGACTGTAATTTCAGGCGCAATCAACTAATCAGGCGCAATCAGATTGTGATGACTATAATGTTAATATAGCTAATACTAAATTAGTCACCGTTTGTTATTTAATTAATTATCTTATTCCTTAGCATTAGAATATATTTTCCCAGCAATTTAAGTTCCTAAGATACAAGTACTTACTTTACATAAGTACTTGGTTTAGGCACTTTTATATAATTATTATTTAGATAATTAGCGATCATACAGATTTATAATCAAATGCGTTACGTGCTTACTATTGCATTTATTGTATCGTATTCTGTGATTCTACCTAACCTACATACCTACTAACTTATACTATGTATCTAACCTACAACTAAGAACATACTAACAATGAATCTGAATAATAATAAATGAATTTGAATTTTGAATACCTACAAATCTATCTTAAATAACCCTCAAAATTTTGCCAGACGTGGCCGAACGACCTTTTTATAGTTCGTTTACGCTCTGCCTACCCCATTAGGGATAAAGGCGTGATTGTATGTATGTATGTATGTAGTTCAAAGGTGAATTATTTATTTATTTAACAGTAAATTAGTTACACAGAAACATACACAGAACAATTACATAGGGAATCAAGACACAAGAAGCCGCTTATTTCTAAAATGAAATGTCTTACAGCAGACCTAAGAAGTGAGATTGCATAAAATGTAACGCGAATATGATGATTACATACATACATATATTCACGCATGTATCCTTAATGGGGTAAGCAGAGCGTAAACGACCTAAACAAAGGTGTCCCGCCACGTCTGACAAAGTTTTGAGGGTAATTTAAGATAGAATTCTAGGTATATTGCTGTAGTGACAGGTTGTCAGCCCATCGCCTAAATTACAATATACTGAAACCCTCGGATCCCTTAGCTGGATTTTACAGCACGCCCGGGAGGAAATGCAGCTGGCACATTCTATGTTTTTCTCTCGCTCCCAGACCAGCATGGAAGTATGACGATTATTTACTTAAATTGATACATACGTGGTGTGAGGGCCTGCCTATTTGAAAGAGTTTCTTGGTGAAAGTTGTTTAGTTTCTATTGAAAGTGTTCGTTACACAAACCATGTCAGAGGCCTGATAGTTGTGCTACTAGGCTGTTTAAAAACTCTGACACCAGGGTTCATCGGGTCGATAGACTCGATACCCACTCTAAAGAAGAAGAAAAATTTATATATAGATATTTATATTGATCTTGGTGGTTCGAGAGGAATATACAGCGACGGGAAGGGCGCCATCAGGCTTTCTACTGCACTTGGCGGCTGTTAGGCACGCAAAGCTGGCATCTTATTTTGTTGAATGAATATTGGTCACTGTGCAGCACAATACAATTATTCTTTATTGCACATAAACAACACGTTGTACAGGAACAAACATTACATAACAAACAGAGTACAATTAGGCGGCCTTATTGCTAGGGTAGCAATTTCTGCAAGGCAACCATTGGGTAAAGGAGTAGTTTTCTAATATTATGCGGGATAGTGCAGTTACTATTGTTATAAATTTAAATAGAATATATAGACAAAGTACTAACTAGTTACATAAATACGAATAGGTACAATAGACTAATACATAAGTACAATTATAATATAATATGCTAAAAGAGAGAATTCTAATATATATTTTTTATATTGGGACTGGGAGCGAGAGAAAAACAGAACGTGCCAGCTGCATTTCCTCCCGGGCATGCTGTAAAAACCAGCTAAGGGATCCGAGGGTCGCAGTAATATATTGTAATTTAGGCGATGAGCTGATAACCTGTCACTACATCAATATACCTCGGCCCTCATATTTATATTAAGATAAATACTGAATTATGCATATATGATAAACGTAGTTCTTCCATGCTGGACAGGGAGAGATAGAAAAACATAGAATGTTCCAGCTGCCCTTCCTCCCGGGCATGCTGTAGAAGACAGCAAAAGGGACTCGAGGGTTACAGTGTATTGTAATTTAGGCGATGGACTGACAACCTATCACTACACGTTAGCAATACACATTACAATCTAAAATTGCCCTCAATTTTTGTCAGACGCGGCGAAAGCGCCTTTTACGAGGCGTTTAACGCTCTGCCTACCCCGTAAGGGATAAAGGCGTGATTTTATGTGTGTATGTGTGTAGTTCAGAATGTAAGAAAATTGCAATAAAATGGCTAAAAACTAAAGATTACGAAGAGACGGAAAACCTACTGACTGTAATTTCAGGCGCAATCAACTAATCAGGCGCAATCAGATTGTGATGACTATAATGTTAATATAGCTAATACTAAATTAGTCACCGTTTGTTATTTAATTAATTATCTTATTCCTTAGCATTAGAATATATTTTCCCAGCAATTTAAGTTCCTAAGATACAAGTACTTACTTTACATAAGTACTTGGTTTAGGCACTTTTATATAATTATTATTTAGATAATTAGCGATCATACAGATTTATAATCAAATGCGTTACGTGCTTACTATTGCATTTATTGTATCGTATTCTGTGATTCTACCTAACCTACATACCTACTAACTTATACTATGTATCTAACCTACAACTAAGAACATACTAACAATGAATCTGAATAATAATAAATGAATTTGAATTTTGACTACCTACAAATCTATCTTAAATAACCCTCAAAATTTTGCCAGACGTGGCGGTACGACCTTTTTTTAGGTCGTTTACGCTCTGCCTACCCCATCATTAGGGGTAAAGGCGTGATTATATGTACTTAATCAACTTTTAGTCATTCACTGTCAACATTGTTTACATAGAGCCGGTCACAGCCTGGTATCCGTATCCGGTTCAATACTGCCGGATGTTGAGCGGATGTGACGTGAAATTACAGTTGCGTGACGTTTGACTGAATTGGTCAGTTTGATCCTAATAGGGCAGGCTCTCGGGGGCGTTTCGTTCAAACAATTTGTGTACTTCATTTTGACTAGTACGTACACATCGACCGCGATTTTTGTACAGTCGTCAGCGGCGCTGTAGTCAAATAAAGTGTCAAATAGCAACCATCATTTTGTAGTTCTTAATTTATCGGCCTGAACAAAAATCGCAGTCGATCTGTATAAGATCTTGATGTTGTCATAAAAGAGCCTTTTTCAGCTATGACGTTACAAAATTATTGTATTGAAAAACATATAATATATTTTTAACTAATCTAATGAAAAGCCTTTGTTCCCGTTGAGTCACACCATTTTGAGTTACACTGTTACCCATTGGTAAAAAAAAACCCGATTAGTAACACTGTTACTCAATGCCACACTTTTTGTTCCCTTTGAGTGACAGGGGTAACTCAACGAAACGCTGTGTTCCCGTTGAGTAACACCTACTTATCTAAAATCATTATTCAAATAGGTACATCTTGACTTATAAAACGAATATACCACAATAACGAGTATCTCTCAAATCAACTAAACGTTTGATCGTAAACGATCGTAAGTTGGTAGTGACCCTGCCTCCGACGCCGAAGGTCCCGGGTTCGAGTCCCGGTAGGGGCAAACATTTGTATGATGAATATGGATGTTTGTTCCCGAGTCATGGTTGTTTATATATTTATCTACATACATACATACATATAATCACGCCTTTATCCCTAATGGGGTAGGCAGAGCGTTAACGACCTAAACAAAGATTGTTCCGCCACGTCTGACAAAGTTTTGAGGGTTATTTAAGATAGATTTATAAGTATATTGCTGTAGTGACAAGTTGTCAGCCCATCGCCTAAATTACAATATACTGAAACCCTCGGATAACTTAGCTGGTTTCTACAGCATGCCCGGGAGGAAATGCAGATGGCACATTCTATGTTTTCTCTCGCTCCCAGGCCAGCATGGAAGTAATATAATATATTTATAATATATTATCAATATATTTATCTATGTATTTATATACCGTTCCTTAGTACCCACAACACAAGACCTTGGGGATCTTAGTATGGGAATAGGTGGAAATGTTGTAAGTGTCCAAATATTATATATTATATTGTATACTAGCGACCCACTCCGGCTTCGCACGGAAATTATCAGTGTTTCTCTAATATATTATGCATGTATTATACATATAAACCTTCCTCTTGAATCACTCTATCCATTAAAAGAAACCGCATCAAAATCTGTTGCGTAGTTTTAAAGATTTATGCATACATAGGGATATAGGGAAAGAGAAACCGACTTTGTTTTATACTATGTAGTGATCATATTTATTAGTGTAATTTAGATGCATTGCTATGATTTCAACGTAAACAAGTAACTACTTTAAGAATCTGAAACAACTGCGGAACCACAACCACCCAGGCTCAGTAGGGTTACCTACTTATCCTATCCTATTGTCTCCTTGAGCTGATTTTAAAAATATACCACATCATATATTTCAGTTTCTTCCATGCTGGACTGGGAACGAAAGAAAAACATTGAATATGCCAGCTGCATTTCCTCTCGGGCATGCTGTAAA
The DNA here is from genome assembly GCA_949820665.1 of Scrobipalpa costella. Classification (NCBI taxonomy): domain Eukaryota; kingdom Metazoa; phylum Arthropoda; class Insecta; order Lepidoptera; family Gelechiidae; genus Scrobipalpa; species Scrobipalpa costella. The sequence continues at coordinate 14,047,186 of OX463312.1, forward strand.
AACTAGCTAAGGAATTCGAGGGTTTCAGTATATTGCAATACAGGTGATGGGCTGTCAACCTGTCACTACAGCAATATACCTACAAAACTATCTTAAATAACCATCAAAACTTTGTCAAACGCGGCGGAACGACCTTTTGTTTAGGTCGTTTACGCTCTACCTACCCCATTGCGGATAAAGGCGTGATTGTATGTATGTTTGTGTTTTGCTTAAGGGGATACCCGGCGCTCGTCAGCGCCCTTATCAGTTAAAACCTCACTGAAAACGCAATTAATCGAAAATCCGATGGATCAGATTAAAGTAAAGGTACTCAAGTTTATTTTAAGAATTATAAATAAACTAGCGACCCGCCCTGGCTTCGCACGGAAATCATCAGTGTTTCTCTACTATATTATGCATATATTATACATATAAACCTTCCTCTTGAATCACTCTATCAATTTAAAGAAACCGCATCAAAATCCGTTGTGTAGTTTTAAAGATACATAGGGATAAGCATACATAGGGATAAAGGGACAGAGAAAACGAATTTGTTTTATGCTATGTAGTGATAGTTCAGTTCACTGCAGTTTCTGACACCAGGGTTCTTCGGGTCGATAGACTCGATACCCACTCGACAGAAGAAGAAGACTGCGGTTACAGATAGCAAAAGTGCCAATAGTGGCCGATTTTCCCAAATTTACTATCTGTAACTACAACGAACTATAAGTTGCAACTTTATAATAATATATCAACTTAATATTATTTATGTTCTGGCTTCACGGAAGACCAGCTTTACAAGCAGTTATCTGCTGCTTGTAACATAAGCCGAGTGAAGACCTTTTTAGACATAAGACTTTCTGTACTTTTATTTAATTTGATTAATTTGTGTTGTGTCTAAAATAAACGTATTTCTATTCTATAAGGTTCTAAATGACCTTCATTGCTATAACCTCAATCTGATCTACCGGATTTTCGATTGTTTGTGTTTTCAGTGAATTACGACTTTTTGACTGATGAGGGCGCCACTTAGCCCAAGGAAGCCTCTTAACGACACAATCGTCGGTAACCAAATAACTGTAGATACGAAGCAATAATCCACGTCTCGAGACACTTGATTATTTTTATGTGTATATTCGGAATATTTTTTTAATTATGTGCAGGTTAAAAAATGAATCATTGCAACATCCATTACTGGTACATACATACAATCAAGCGTTCATCCCTAATGGGTTAGGCAGAGTGTAAACGATCGATACAAAGGTCGTTTTGCCATGTCTGACAAAGTTTTGAAGGTAATTTAAAATAGATTTGTAGGTATGTTGCTGTAGCGACAGTTTGTCAGCCTATCGCCTAACTTGAAAAATACAGAAAACCTTGAGTCCCTTAGCTGGTTTTTACAGCATTCCCGGGAGGAAAAGCAGCTGGCACATTCTATGTTTTTCTCTCGCTCCCAGTCCAGACTGGTAGGTACAGTTTAAATATTAATAAACAACAAAAATCAACTGTGTTTATTTATATTGACTTATTTTTTCTCCGCCAAAAGTGACTGTAAACATTCGATTTATGTGACCCGATTCCTCGTCCTAAAATCTTCCATACTGGACTAGGAGCGAGAGAAAAACTTAGTATGTGCCAGCTGCAATTCCTCCCGAACATGCTGTAAAAACCAGCTAAGGGATCCGAGGGCTTTTGTATTTTGCACATTAGGCGATTGGCTGACAGCCTGTCACTACAGCAGAAGAGAGAAGAAGAGAAGAAGATTTAAGAGAAGAAGATTTATTCAGTTTTACAAAAGTCATAAAAATATACAGCATACTGATCCTCACACTAGGATACCCTGTGTTGTGAGTAATCAGCCTCTTCCTTCGGCACTCGCAATTTACAAAACTGGTTTTAAAAATTGAGGTAGGTTTTTACATTAAACTAGAAAAAAAAATAAAAAATTACCGGCAAGCAAGAGGTGATTAACTAAATGTAGATAAAATAAAAAGATATAAACAGAGTTTTTATATTATATGTATATATGTGTGTGTGTGTGTGTGTGTGTGTGTGTGTGCGTGCGTGTGTGTGTGTGTGTGTGTGTGTGTGTGTGTGTGTGTGTGTGTGTGTGCGTGTGTGTGTGTGTGTGTGTGTGTTATCGTTGTTTGCTAGAGATATCTGGTATGTTAAGTTAAGTTATGATTTCCAGTATTGATTCTGTTTCATCGTAATTCAATGTTAATACGTGGGACACTCAGAAAGTTTTGCGACACTAAAAAAAAATGTTCTACAGGTACATATATTTTTATTAAATCTTTTCAAAGTACTCTCCACCAGCCTCTATACAAAGATTCATGCGTCTGAACCAGTTTTCAAAACACTTTTTCCAGTCCGCCGTAGACACCTCGTTTACAGCCTGCTCGAACGCAGCCAGCGCATCTTCCGGCGACGAAAATTGTATCCCCTTGAGCTGATTTTTTATTTTTGGAAATAAAAAGAAGTCACACAGTGCTAGATCAGGGCTGTAAGGAGGGTGACCCAGGAGTTTGACTGGTGTGCTGTCCAGGAAGTCCCTCGTTTTGAGCGCGGTGTGTGCAGGCGCATTGTCGTGGTGGAGCAGTAGTCCACGGAGCCCTGTGTTTGGTCGCTTGTTGCTCACAACAGAAAAAACTTCTGGTAAACATTTGGTAGTATACCATTCGGCGTTAATGCTTCTTTGATCTCGTAAGGGAATTGAGGCCAAGTGGCCAGTCAAATTAAAAAAGCTGGCGATCAAAATCTTCCCCCCGCTTCGACATCGCTTCACTTTGGTAGGCGTTGGTTCATTTTGAAACACCCAAACTGTCGACTGTCGCTTGGTTTCTGGATCGTATTGATAAATCCAGGACTCATCACCTGTTACGATGTCGTAAACACGCCGAGACGAGCCTGCTTCAAATTTGTTCAGCATATCACGGCACCATTCCACCCGGGCCTGCTTCTGAGCGTCTGTGAGGTAGTGCGGCACCCAGCGCGATACTATCCTCCTCACGCGAAGATGCCCGTGTAGAATCTCGTGAACGCTTCCCGATCCAATCTTTAATATGTGCTGAATCTCCTGATATGTAATTCGCCTATTATCTTGGATTAAATTTTTCACTGCTAGCACGTTTTTTTCCGTAATAGCCGTCAAAGGGCGACCGCTTCTTTCTTCATCCCCCAAGGTTGGTCGACCGCGCCTAAATTCGTTATACCAACGATACACGGTTGCCTTTGATGGGCTTTCATCCATAAATGCCATTTGAAGTCTATCGAACGATTCATCCGGTTTCAGGCGACACTTGAAATCGTAAAAAATCATAGCTCTAAAATGTTCCCGGCGCAGATCCATTTTTCAGTAAGACACGATACTTTGAATTGGCTCGCAAAAAATGTGGAGGGAAATTTTGAAAATGGAACACACATATTTTTACTTACAAGTAACCATATTTTCAAAAAAGATTCTAACTGGCCAGTCTGCCATATATAAAAACTATTTATCGCAATACTTTCTGAGTGGCCTGGTAGGTATTGTTTTGTGCGTGTTTTACAGGGGTATTTTGTTATATGTGCTATTTGTAGTGTTTTGTTAATTTTGTTGTATATGTACGGTCCTGTGTATGCATATGATCTATTTGCAAAAAATGTTCTTGTTGATTCAGCTTTCCATTTTAAGGTTCGTAGAGATCTGGATGAGGTAACTGTTGATTGTAGCGATGATTTGTGGAATCTTAGTACTACGGCAAGAACAAAAAGTTGTCTTATTGTTAGTACTTGACAATCTGTGTATAGAAGTGTAGTAGGATATCTGTATGGCTTTTTGTAGGCAACTTTAAGCACTGCTCTTTGCCCACGTTCTATTTTGATAAGGTAGGTTTTACAAGCGGCTCCCCAACTAGTAATACAATAATTTAAGATAGATTCACACAAGGATGTATATATTAGTTTTATAAGGTAAGGTTCTGCAACACGTTTAAGCTTATGGAAAATGTGTAGAAGTTTCCTTGTACGTGCAGTTATTGTGTCTATATGTTTTGACCAGTTGAGTTTCGTGTCAATTGTGACACCGAGGTACTTTATGTTATCTACTTCCTCGAGTAAAGGGCATGTATGAGTATGAGAGCATTGTGCGATGTCGTTGCAATTGTGAATCTTAAGCATAACTGGAGATGTAGGAGCGGTTGCGTTGGTAATTCGGAAAGTTAAGTATTTTGTTTTTTTAATATTAAGTGTGAGTAAGTTGTGTTGAAGCCATTGTTGTATTTGCGCTAGACCTTTCTCTGCAGTACTTACAGCTTCTAACCAGCAGTCGCCGTGGAAAATAATCGCGGTATCGTCTGCGTATGTAAAGATACTTGCGTTCTCCAGACTCAAATTACATAGGTCATTTATGTAGGCCAAAAATAATGTCGGACCCAGCACACTACCCTGGGGCACACCATATTTAATTATGCTAGAATCACTAAGGTGGCTGTCAATATGCACTTTTTGTGTTCTATTTTCAAGGTATGATGCAAACCAGCAATATACCTAATACATAAAATCAGGCCTTTATCCCTTACGTGGTAGGAAGAGCGTAAAACGCCTCGTAACAGGCGCTTTCGCCACGTCTGACAAAATTGAGGGCAAATTTTAGATTGTAATGATTTGTATTGCTGTAGTGACAGGTTGTCAGCCCATCGCCTAAATTACAATACACTGTAGCCCTCGAATCCCTTTTGCAGACTTCTACAGCATGCGCGAGAGGAAGGGCAGCTGGAACATTCTATGTTTTTCTATCTCTCCCAGTCCAGCATGGAAGAAATAATTTACCTAATAGTATATCTTTAATAACCCTCAAAACTTTGTCAGACGTGGCGGATCGACCTGTGTTTTGGTCGTTTACACTCTGCCTACCTCATTATAGATAAAGGTGTGATTGTATATATGTATTTGTCTTCCTTCATTAATCAACTTCAACTTTGTCTGACCTCATTGATGATCTAATTGATCTACTACAAGCTTTTGTGCTTTCAATCTTACTCCGTAGAAATACATTTGATCAAGAAGGGCTGAGTTTCTTCTTCTGCTTCTGAATGGTCTTTGCAACCTAGCAATTCAGCCAGTGTTAAATGGTCTTCTTCCCAGAGATACGGATTTGAAGCTTTTTTCCTTGAAATGGGTTTGCTCTTGACTCTAGACACAAGCTCCTGTTATGGCACTGGCACTTCACGCACCGACGGAACACAGCAAGCTGTTTGGCATCGGACTTCGGTGAGAGCACAGGATTCACTACATACAAGCCGCTGATTTTCGTACTACATGCGCAAAAACGTGTTCGCACAGGTTTGAAGTGGGTTTGTGTGCGTGCTTCCGCCTAGTCAAACCGGCTTGCGTACCCGTTGGCGCGAGGGGGAAAGGTGAGGTAACATTTCAGATCGGGATGGGAGTGCCTCTTCTTTAGCGTTAGCTTCTTCTTCTTCTTTGCGTGTCGCGGCGAATCAAATTTTCTCAGCCCATAAAGTTGCCACATAATAACAATAATATTAGCGTTAGCTAATATTATATTTTCTTTGATGAGAGGGTGAGGAAAGCGTATACAAATGTCAACAAAATTTGGTATAGTCCGGATTCCACCATCTGCGAATGCCTGTATACACTGATTCAGTGGTAACTTTCTCTAAATCGTTCAATGCTTCGCAAAACTTGCAGATTCCGTCACCTTCATACTTTGTGGGGCTGAACATGCGTTGGTTCCCTGACTGGTCCTCGGGCATCGACGACACGAACTCGTAATGGTTTCTCCATCTAAAAATATATATATTAATAGTACATTATTTCGAGGCCGAAAAAAAGCAACATCATCATCATCTTCCTAGCCTTATCCCGTATATCACGGGGTCGGCTACCTAATCTAGGGGATTGAACGAGGGTACTGGTTTTTACACAGAGCGACTGCCATCTGACCTCCACAACCCAGAAGGGAAAACCAGACCCAATCCTAGATTAAGTCAGAGTTTTCAAGCCGCCAAAAGCTTTGCACTGGCCTCTGATATGGCTTAACGACTAATATCTACGGTATTAAACGATATTAACCAGGACCAACGGCTTAACGTGCCTTCCGAAGCACGGAAAAAGCGCCGAATAAACGTACATATGAAATTCGAAAATCGAAAAACACATTGGTACGTGGTGGGGTTCGAACCACGACCTCCCGCTCAGGAGGCAGCGGCCCTATCCACTACACCATCGGGCTCTATTAAAAACACTAGTATTCTATTAAAAACACTAGTAGTCTATTAAAAACACTAGAAAAAAAGCAACATATGGTCGATTAAATTTGGAATCCCAATGCAAACGAGACCTTAACTCAGCCAAAATCTAAGTATTGTACTTTTCTCTCATATTGCGAAAAATATATAAGAATACACTTAAAAACAAATATCAAACTTGCGATTCCTCCATAATATTTTGATATTTAAGATTTGCGTGGCGCCTTTGAAAGGCGCACATTCATTTTAAAAAGTTGTTTGCCTATTCAGCCTTTAAATAATCAATAATGTGAATTAAAAAACACCTAAACCATACTAGTGTGTACTTAAAGAACAACTAACAGACTTCGAGAAGCGGTCGTTAATTTCCTTGTTCTCGTTTGGAGAAATTGCTGGCATCTGCGAATATGAGTAAATGTAGTTTTTTTTTTAATAATGAAGCTTTTTCCGAGCAAATGGGAGATAAATATATTTTATTGGTAGTAGCAAACATGTAAAATTTATATGTAACGGCCGGTGCCTTCTATCTATAAAGAGCTTAAAATTAAGACTTCTTTTCGTGTGGGTTACGAGTCGATCGACTTGAATAAATTAAGACTAACAAATTTGAACTAAAGTTTTAATCTAAAATTGTGTTTGAGTATGTGTGTGTGTGATTGACTTTGTGTGTGTGTGTGTGTTAAGTTTTAAGGAGGGGAAAGTACCTGAAGTACTGGCGGTACAGAGTTGGAGATTGGATGAGAAGGTTCATTATGGCTGCCAGTTCCACCGGCGTGTGCTCTCTTCCGTTTAGATATGATCCTGGCGGGAGATACCTGAAACAATATGTATAGTCACGCCTGTATCCCTTATAAGATAGACAGAGCATCAACGTTTTAAAAAAGTGTGTTTTACCACTAGTAACGAGTTTGAGGGTATTTTTTAAAAGAAAGAGCAAATTTTTTAGGTATTGATGTTATGATAGGCTTTCGTTAGGCTAAATGATGGTTGGCTATCTCGGCTCAACTTGTGACAAGAATTCAAAATACTGGTATCACTGAACCTCTTTAGCCGCAACCTCTCTATATTTTTTATTCTGTGCTTAAGTTTGACAGCAGTTGTCAATCATGACAAGCACAAAGAGAAAAGTTTTAATTATCGCGGTTTCTGTTTTTTTTAATTCCTTAGATACTACGAGTGTTTGTGATGTCAGCTATCGATATTTTTAAAATAATCGGCACAGTCACATTTAATGTATCTTTATTAGAATAAAATATGATAATCGTATTTGTCGTTGTTAATGTTAAAATTCCTATTAAGTATTAAATAAAATGTGTGGTAATTCTATGGATTATATGTTTTTATAATACAGACCTAGTAAGAGGAATAACATCCTTCATGTTCATGGCTACATTTTAAATATTCGGATACTCCATTCACCGTCGTATATTCATTTAAACGACAATTTGTGCGTGTACTCGATTAAAAATGGTGGGACAAGTATATAATCAATGTTACCAGTTTTTATATAAGGAATGTGAGGGTTTTAGTGTATATAAATGACCAGTGGAAGTTTTCCTAGAAATGATGGCCTTTGCTGTGCATCAGCTAAAAAATGAAATTTATTGCTTAAAAAATAGTTTCGGCAAAGTGTTTCAAAACACTTTTACTCGTAAGACATTGCCGCCAAAAATCTATGTCTTTGCCATAATCCTTGTATTACTTTAAACAATTTTTTAAGCAATAAATTTCATTTTTTAGCTGATGCACAGCAAAGGCCATCATTTCTAGGAAAACTTCCACTGGTCATTTATATACACTAAAACCCTCACATTCCTCTACTCTGGTACTAGAGGCCCGGGACTCTTCAGAAGAGAAGCAGCTAAAACATTTTTTTTGTACTGCTCCATCAGTCAATAATTTCTTACCTGGTATAATTCGCTCCACCGAAAACAATTGGGATTGCGTTGTTCGACAACGCATGCAAAACTTTCTCTGACACATAATCCTCGTAAAAAGAGTTTTCTAAAGCCAAATAAAAGTAATAGTCTCTTTTAATCATATCGTTACACTCGGCTTGCTTTTCTCTTGGACAATCATATGGGCCACACTGTCCATACACATCTACGCTTAGGCCAAACTTTTTCAACGCTCCTTGCAATTCCTGTACAAAATCGTTTCTGAGTTTTGATATGCAGTTGTTCACATTCCAAGCTGCTGCTTTTGTTTTTGTTCTAAGTGATCTAGCAAATTTTTCATCTACATCTTGCATGTGTTCAACCCATTGTATATTATTGCTAGGACCAATCGACAGCCCAGTGTGTTTGTCTATAATAGTGTAATATGTAAACGCAATGTCTGAATTCAACTTGTACGTAGCAGTCCAGTTGAAATATCCGTCCAAAAACGTATGGCACACTGGATGTTTGTACGGTGGCTCTAGGTTTGCGTACACATATTTTTGATGTTTATACCTTTCTTCGGGATACTCATTTAAATTTTTGCTTAATTGTTGTCCATTAAACATAATAGCATCAAAATTGCCGAGATTCCCTCCAAAATATTTTCTGTTGCTTGTGACAAAACAGTTTTTTTCAGAACATTTGAATTTGTTAAAGGCTTCTTGTCCGTTAAGAAACCCGGATAGAGGTTCTATGTTGTTAGTCCACAGAAGTATATATTTGAGGCGACTTAATACATTTATTGTTTTAACATTTGGCACACTCGTTGTTTTATTATATAGCTTACTTATTTTGGTATAAAGTACAGTGTTTTCCGCTTTATCTTCAGGTAAGGTATTGTAGCTGCCGCTGTCAGCAATAGGTTCCACAAAAATATTTGTTATTATTTGCAACAGATATAAAACACATATCACTGGTATTATCAATAGTATAAAACATTTCACAGATGGTTGACTCTTTATTTTGCACATTACAATTTTTTATAGTTTACTACTTAACTACATCAACAGCTAAATAGCACTCGCGTAAAATCGCCCTTAATATCTATCACTGAGTTCCATGGTGAGTTATAGATAAAAAGCAATACGGTGTTATCATCAGTACGATCACAGAATATTATAATAATACTATTGTACAGAAGACGCACTCTAAAACCACATTGTAACAAAAATAAATCTTTCCACCCGAGAATAAAGTACAATTCCGTCTGCAAGCGCATCAATCCCTACTTTTATAATAATCTACAGATTGCGCATGCAAGCAAAAATTTGCCGTAAAGCTACGCGGGAGCAAACAGCTCGCTTACTCGCACGCTTTAGGGTTGCGACTAGCGGCTTTTGTGAATTTGTAACGGGAAATTGTCTGGTAGGTGAAATAGGTATCATATCACAGGCATACTTTACGTATTCTACCTAGGTATACTTTCGTTGTTAATTAAGATGGTAAATCTATACATATAATAAATCTCTAGAAGGGTCGTGTCTGTAAATTGAATATTTTTACAAAAAAACAATTGCAGCAGGCATTATTAACGATATAAAGATCGAAACGATTTTTGTTTAGAATTTTTGTCTGTCTGTATGTTACCACATCACGCCAAAACTACTAAACCGATTTCGATGGAACTTTTTTTATTCGACTAAGCATTATTTAAAATAAAAGGAACGATACAAATAATCACGCCTCATAACTTAGGAGGTAGGTAGGGAATTTAATGTCGATCTTTTTAACCGATTTTGATGGAACTTTTTTTGTTTGACTGAGCATTACTTAAACTCTAAGTTACGATACAAATAATCACGCCACCTGACTTAGAGGGTAGGCAGGGGATTGAACTCTGATCGTTTTTAACCGATCTTAAAGGGACTTTTTATTTGAGAGAGTTTTTATGCGAGAGAGTTTGTGAGTTGATGTCCTGCCTAGGTTAGAAATAATCACGCAAACCAGTCTAATATTGATTAAGTACCCCAGTTTGTATGGAAAACACGCAGTGTCGAACATACTGAAAACGTTTCTCCGTGCGTAGGAGCGGGATCTGCTCGCTCGCGCGCGGAATCGTGTTTTTCATACAAAAACAAAGATCAGACAATGCGAAACACGCTTCCGCGCGCGGGTTAGCAGATCTCGCTCCTATGCGCGGAGAAGCGTTTTCAGTATGTTCGACACTGCGTGTTTTCCATACAAACCGGGCGTACGAAGTCGCGGGCACAGCTAGTAGTACTTATATTTTATGTACTTATTTTTTATTTAAGCATCCAAATGTAATACAATATTTCTTGACTCTTCATGAGTTCCTTGAGTTTCCACACGCATATTCGCCCGCCGAGTAGCAAAGCGCCAAATCTCGCATTGAGCTCGCATTTGGTTCCACTGTTTTTCGTTTTGTTTACAAATGATCTGGTATTACGCTTGCAGTGTCAATATTTGCTATACGCAGATGAAGGTGTTTACTACTATTTCAAGTATAGCTGACTGCCAAACCAGTTGTCGGCAGAACCGTAGGTGAGGCACCCCATTTAGTTGTGGTCAGTTTTCGCAGAAGATTGTTACGAGCACATACCTTCTGCTTGTCATTTTCGCAGTTCTTCTTAAATGTGAGTGATCTGCCTAGGGTAACACCAAGATATCTCGGGTGGTCGCTGTGGGCAATCGGAACTCCTCGCCATGTGATATTCAGATGACGGCCCGCTTCCTGGTTGTGAAGATGGAAGGTGCAAGACCGGATTTTAAGGCAAACGTCTTAAAGCCAAACCCGCAGGAAGGAAACTCTTTGTACATACATACATACATAAAATCATGCCTTTATGGGGTAGGCAGAGCGTGAAACCCTTCGTAGTACACAGATAATGCTTCTAAGGCGACTGAAAGATTTTTATCGGCTTCCTCAAAGGTTGCAGTATACAAAGTAAGGGCCAGGTCATAAGTATATAGGAAACGTAACGTATCAGGGCTTACTGTCTGGTCGTTGGTGAAGATGTTAAAAAGTGTAGGCGCAAGGACATTACCTTGAGGTAGGCCATTTTTTTGGTTACGTCAACGACTCTAATCTGACCGAAAATGAACCTTAAGGGCCGAATGCGAAGCATCTCACCCAAGATTTTCACAAAACTACTGTCACTGTTTATTTTACCCACTTTCCATAGTAGTGTCTTTATGTCAACCGTATCATAGGCTGCAGAAAGGTCCACAAATACAGCTCCTATCACCTTACCAGTCTCGAACCCATCCTCAATATGCTGGATAAACTTGAGGGTCTGATTACAGCACGACTTTCCAGGCCGAAACCCAGCCTGCTCAGGAATCAGTGTTAATGCTAAGCATGTACAATTGGCATTCAGCATTCTAAATAATTTTGCTAAACTCTTTGAAATTGTTATTTATGGATACATTAATGGTCATGTCAAACCACTAATTTCGGACTTTCAGCATGGTTTCGTGAAAAAAAGATCCACATTATTTGTGCTCTGATTTCGCTAAGTGTGATCAAGTAGATTCAATCTATACAGACTTTCAGAAAGCAATTGACAAAGTCAACCACGATATTCTATGCTGTAAACTTGCTGATTATGAGATTCACGGTAATCTTCTCAGATGGGTTCATTCTTACCTTTGCAATCATATCCAACTTGTTTCTGATAAGGGACACCTTTCAGCTCCCATTACTATAAAATCAGGCGAACCGCAGGGCTCGCATTTGGTTCCACTGTTTTTCGTTTTGTTTACAAATGATCTGCTATTACGCTTGTAGTGTCAATATTTGCTATACGCAGATGAAGGTGTTTACTACTATTTCAAGTATAGCTGACTGCACTATCCTTCACAATGATATTGACAGAATCTCCAGCTGGTGTAAAAACAATAAAATGTTTTTAAACATTAAAAATGTCATGCCATCTCGTTCACCAACAAAATCAATAATATTGTTTACACTAACAAGATTTATGGACACGTGCTGGATCGCAGGCGAGTTATCAGAGACTTAGGCATACTCCGACGAAAACCTAACTTTCAAAGACCACTATGACCATATAATTAACAAAGCCTACCAAGTTTTGGGTTTTATCACTCGCGCCACTAAACATTTTAAAAAGCTCAGTTCTTTCATCTCCTTATACAACAGCCTAGTAGTATATACTATAGCTTAGTAGTAGTAGTGTTTGGTCTCCTACTTATGAGGTTCACTCTAATAGAATTGAAAGTGTTCAGAAAAAAGCTTTCCGAATTCTTTACTTCAGACTGGGTTACAACCGTAGGAATATGCCTTCTTACGAAGACAGACTGAAAAACTTCAAAATGTTGTCCCTTAGTACTCGCAGAATGCAACATGACTTGATCTATTTACATAAAATATTACATTCGTATATTGACACCCCGCACATTAGAAGGTGTGATAGATCACATATTAGCGTCTACATCAAACCTAATCCTCGACATATTAAAACGTTTTTACTTGAAGTGTTTAAAAACAATACTTCATATTACAATCCCCTTATAATAATGTGCAGGTTATATAATGAGCCGATATAGATGTTTTCAATTCTCACCTAGTCCGGTTTAAGCGCTCTGTTGTTCAAATTCAACACAGTTCAAATTTATAACCATGGTTATGAAAAATACTCACTTTAATATCAAGAATTACTAACATAACTACATACATATATAATGATTGTTTAAGCTGTACGACACTTTGTTGGTTTCACTATTTGGAACAATACATATTGTATTTTTTAGCTAAGCATTTTTTTATTGTGTTCGTCTCAATAAATAAATAAATCAGTTCGGGCTCAGTAAGACGAGTAAGGCGGTTTAGCAGCATCCTCTCCAACAGTTTATGTGCATGGCACAAGAGTGAAATTAGTTTATAGTACTTTGGATCATCTGTGGAATTACCTGGTTATTGCTATTACTTTAGACTTCCTCCAGAGGCGTGAAATGCTTACTGTTTTTTTCTCTGCAGATCCTGTATTACTTGCTTGAATGCTTCAATGCTAAGCATTACTTGCTCCATGTTATCACTTTGGAACTGCAGTGCTTCGCTCATCTCTTTCACTTCCCTGAGTACTGCCTTTTCAACTTCTTTTCGATTGTTTTCATCAACTTCTTACAATATAATACAAGATACTTTATTGCACATAGAAACACAAATACATACAGCAGAAAAGAAAGAAACAAAACAGGACAATATAGGTGGCCTTATTCCTAAAGCAGCAATTTCTACCAGGCAAACTTTGGGTATTAGGATAGTACATAGCAGAATGCGGGATGGTGCATACTAAGTTTATCTTAATACTTATAAAAAATAAATCATCATCATAGGCCCTGTTCCATCTTTACAGATGATACAATCAGCGTCTGTTGCAGTGTCGTTCATGACTGTAAAGCCCTATGCGCGAACGACAAATACGGTCACACACTCGGCATTTAAACTGAGTATTAGCCGGGGCCGCAGCACCACTTTTTACTCTATGCCGTCTCAATCGCTTGTCGGCGAGAGACTAAAACCATGCATTGTCGTGTGATATGCAGCCCTCAGCAAGTTTCTTTCTCCATTCGTCACGGTCGTCGGCAAAGCTTTCCCACTTATCACTATCGATGTTAAACGTGATCATGTCTCGCTTTGCACAGTCTTTAAATCTTAACATGGGTCTTCCCACTTTACGCTTTGCAAATGCAACTTCTCCCAGAAGGATCTGCCTGGGTAACCGACAAGCTTCCATGCGGTGCACGTGTCCAAGCCATCTCAGTCGTCTTTGCTTTAGTAACGCGGTTATACTAGGAAGCTGTGCCGTACCCAACACCTTCTCGTTGGTGATTTTATCTTTCCAGGTGATGTCGAGAATGTTACGAAGACAGCGCATATGAAAATTGTTTAGACGTCGTTCCTGCTTGGCATACGAAGTCCAGGTCTCAGCTCCGTACAAGAGGACACTCAAGATGCATGTTTGATACACAATCATCTTGGTTTTTATTGTAAGGTGTTTATTGCTCCTCACTATTGTACTAAGCTTCCCAAACGTCGTAGCTGCTTTGCCGATGCGAGTGCTGATCTCATCATCGAGTGAGAGATTGCTCGATACTGTCAACCCAAGATAGCAAAATTTATCGACTACTTCTAAAGGCGCGCTATCCAACAATACTGTCGGTTTGTGGCGAAAACCTTGCGCTAATATCATGGTCTTCTTCGCATTGATAGACATAGAAAATAAGCTGCATGCACGGGAAAATTTGTCCATATTTTTTTGTAGTTCCTGAGGAGTTTTGGCAACAAAGGCTGCGTCATCGGCAAAGAGCAGGCTGTCAATGTATAAGTCCTCGCGTTTGCTTCGGTACCTAAGTAAAGAGGCGTTGTATAGTTTACCATCCGCTCGTGTGTGTAAATGAACCCCCTGCTGAGTGTCACCAAAGGCAACTTATAGAAGCAGAGAGAAAAATATGCCAAATAACGTGGGTGCTAGGACGCATCCTTGTCTCATGTCAAAAGAGGCAGATGTTTTGCCATCAAAAACAACGGATCCTTCATATCATCATGAAATGATTGAATTAAGTTTAACAGTTTAGGGGGGCAGCCAATGATCCTAAGTGCGGTATACAGACTGTTCGCGACGGCGCAAATGTATTTAATTTTTGTATTTTTTATTCCCATAGAAATAAGGAGTATTTTTTAGGATGGCCACAATTGAGAGCTGTCATCCCTAAAATAAGAGGCAAATTCAAATTAGCCAATCAGAGCGAGTGATAGAACGAGATAGCAATAGTGTTCTATTCTTGTCTTTTTACGAACTTGACGTATGATCAAGAATATTCGAGATTCGATATAACGCCATCCCTTTCTTACCAGTGACAGTTTGTATTTAGCTATCTCGATCGATCATTACAGAAGACACTTGACATTTCGAGAAAGGAATTGCCAGCTGTTTCCCGAGAATTCTACAGTATCGAGATTGGAGTATATAAACGGCTGCGTAGACCGCACCAAGCATATAGTTTCGTGGTATAGTTTCGCCATATAGTACAGTGATATAGATTCGTCATATAGTTTCGGGAGATCAGTCCGAATAGTGGAAAAATATAGTTTTCGTGATAGATACAGTATAGTTCAGTGATATAGTTCCGTGATACAGTTTTCAGATTCAGTTTCGAATCAGTAATCGAATAGTGGGAAGAAATAGTGAAGTGAAGTGAACAGTATATAGTAACAGTGACAGTGATTCCGCGATAGTTCGTTAATAGTTATCGACAAACAGTTCCGTAATAGTTTCGTATAGTGTTTCCGTGATAGTTCGTTTATAGTTATCGACAGAGAGTTCCGTAAACAGTTTCCGTTTCGTATCCGTTTATGAATAGTTCCGAAAGCAGCAAGTATTAGAATAACAGTGGAAATATTAAGATTAATAGTGATAATAGAAGTGTGAAGTGCCGTTTATAGTTTAATTTATAAATATTTAAGATTTTGTGCCAATCTGTTTCATAGTGTTGCCTGATAGATTTAACATTTCATATTTTGTAGAACTTCCGTTTTCATTCGTTCTTTTTGACAGTTCGTCCATAGTGTTGCCAGTATTTTCGTATATAGTTTTGTTAGTAGTTTTTCGTCAATAAATATACAGTCCATTTATAGTATAGTTTTATTTCGTGTACATTGAGGTAGGCACGTTTGGTTACGCCGAACACTATCTCGTACACAGACCTTCCCTACTCACGGTATCAAATGCTTTATTTAAATCTACAAAAGCTATTACCAAGGGAGTATTTTGCTCACGGCACTTTTCTTGCAGACTGCGAAGGGTAAAAATCATGTTTGTGGTGGAGCGTTGAGATCGGAAACCACATTGGGCCTCAGGATAAACACGGTCAGCAAGCTTCTGCAATTTGGCTAGGATGACTCTAGCATAGAGTTTGCCAACAATGCTAAGGAGAGAAATACCGCGGTAGCAGTTGCAGTCGCCGCGGTCGCCCTTGCCTTGTATAGGGTGACAATGTTTGCGTCGCGCATATCCTGAGGAAAACGTTGCTGTTCCCAGCATTTAGCTAGAAAATTGTGCAGTGTCGGAAGTACGCATTTAATTTTTAATATTTCCGAAGAAATTCCGCCGTTTCCGGGACTTTTTCCGCTTTTAAGCTGATTAACAGCAAGCTTTAGCTCACTGACAGTGGGTAAGTTCTCGAGCTCAGTCCAAACTGCGAATTTCGGAATATTTTCCACTGCTACTGAACTGATATCGACCGGACGCGAATATAATTCGGTATAGTGCTCTACCCAGCGAGTCATTTGACGATCAGTGTCCGTTATTACAGAACCGTCGATTTCTTTCAGTGGAGCTGTTTTTTTTTCGGTACTGGCCCAATTGGTTTTTTGATCCCTGAATAAACGCCTGCAAAGTTTCCTATGGTTGCACAGTGCTGTATACTCGCACACAGTTCTATCCAATACGCGTTGGCGAACTGGCGACACGTTCGCTGTAGATTAGCCTTAACTGTGCTGAGTCTGGTTTTAGTTCTTTCACAGGGATCAAGGCGGTGGTTAGCAGCGGCCTGACGCTTTTCTTCCATTAGGGGAACTACTACGTCTCTATTTTCCGAGAACCAGTCTGGTGCCTTTGCTTTTTGGTATCCGAAAGCCTCTCCGGCAGTCTCAGTGAATAGAGACCTAATAGCTACCCATTCTTCATCCAGAGTGGCATCTGCATCCCATTTTGCTGTTTCCCGTTTCACTAATAATGTGAAAGATTCCACTGACTCAGGATTTCTGATGTTAGGTATATCTAACTTTTTCCTTCCAGGGGGTTTAGCCGAGTGGATCTTTTTTGGGGTCAGCCGGACCTTAGAAGCCACAAGCGAGTGATCTGTATCGCAGTCTGTACATGACGTACTGCGTCGTTTAATTCATCGTAGAAAGCATCTTTGGACTCCACAGAAGAGTTGAGAGTAGGAGCGTAAGCGGAAAACAAAGTCACATGGCCGCTAGTAGTCGATAGTCGCAGAATCATAAGACGTTCAGAAATACCCCGTGGGGTTTCGATCATATTTAGTAGATCATTGTGAACTGCAAATCCTACTCCATACTCACGGTATTCATTAGCTCCTTTCCCTTTCCAAAAGAAAGTGAAGTTTTTTTCCCGTAATGAACCTTCGTCCGGGAGTCTAGTTTCTTGAAGTGCCGCTACGGATATGTTTAGCCTCGTTAACTCAAGGTCTATAATGGCCGGTTTGCGCAGGTCTTCGGCGCAGTTTGATCTTCCACTGGTGTCCGGGAAGCCAGTCCTCATGGTGCAGACATTCCAAGTTCCTAAGCGCAAGGAACACAAAAACCCACAGCAAACCAGCTGTGGGTTTTTTCTTCGTATTTTCTTTAGTTGCAGGTGTAGGACGGCACAGCATCGATTTCTAGGGTTGCCTCTAGTGTTCCCTACACCTCACAGAAACAGTCGATGCCGAGGCGGACCAGTACCTAATTGACTGGGGGCTGCCCAGTTTACAGCGGGCGGTAACTGGTCAGTAAATCTACGATGGATCATCCCACTGTCGAGAGTGACCCCTGGCGTCCGCACTTACGCCTATACGTGCAGACTTATAACCGGTAGACTGCCACTCCCCGTGTTGTTTCCCACGCCGGTCAAGGCGCAGACGAAGTGTCCTCTCCGCAGACGCTGCATCTCCTGGGACGCAGTTTGATAGTGTAGCCCAGCACCTGCACCACCCTCTCGACCTTACTAGCTTGATCCACAGGAACGGCGAGCCGATACGTGCGGAGCCAGTTCGGTTGCAGACAACTGCCGCTGTTCGGATAAGATCCTACTTGCGCCTAACGGAGTCGTCAGTTCCGGGTTTCATTTCGGAGTTTTCCTTCTCCTAGACAGGTTGCAGACCAATGCTAAGGACGCCCATCTCGCCCAAAAAAAATATATATAAATACTACAAAACTAATGACATGTCATATTTATTTTCAGTCATCACAAACTTAAACTAAAATTAAAAAAATACATAATTAATTGGTGCTATCTTAAACACTCATCAAAAAGATCTCCCCTAATTGTACCGGGCGCAACAGTCCCCATTACACTTGCCACGTTTCCTCGTTGTATGGCAACGGACAACTGTTGCGCCAGGAACAACCCGGCACGAGGGTCACTTCCATTCTCTCTTAACCGGCGTCCGATTTTCGCTACAAACTTTCTGGCATCGCTAACCCAACAACCCATCGTCTCCACAGCAAGCGGAACAAAAACGTACCGGCTCTCTAGCTCCGAATTCTTGTTTCGCTTTCCACGAGCAGCAGTTTCAGCCGCTGCACCAGCCGAATTCACTGTGTGACAGAGATGCGAAGCCGCAAAGGTGCTCACGCATGTCGCGTCCCACAGGAGGCACCTACCTTTCTTCCACGGCACCAGAGTAATTCCGTCGGGCCTTTTCCCATCTGAGCGGCACAGACCCGCAAGGAATATTAGCTGAAAATAAAGCCCAGCGGATGATATCATTCAATGCATGATGCCGTGGAAATCTTCCCGCACATCGTCGGCAACTCAGAGCATGGTGGCCATTGGCCCCCACCGTAGAAACGCAGATGCATTGATGTTGCTCACTCACATCGCAGCTCAGACGCAGGGCAACCGCCACAGGAACCGAGTCACCGTCGAGTAGCGTTCCTGAGTGCGGAGACAGTAGGGCATGAAGCCAAGCTCCGGATTCAGGCTGTGAGACGGTTTTTAACCTGGCCAAATCTTCCCCGGTATGCCCAGAAATCAACTCCTGTAAAATACGTCGGGCTCCTACATCATCGTCCAAGCTCTTTGCCGTTCCTGATGAGCTGGAAGAGACTCAGATTGATTGCAAGCAGTCCAAGTCGACAAAGCGTCTTCCGCAAAGGGAATGCTCACCCTGCTACCATAAAAAGATTAAATATCAGTAACAAGGTTCGCAACCCCATACACCGACGCAAGGTAGACCGATAAACCCAGGTCATGCACGCAGCGTACTCCTGTCCCTCCGTGTCGAATTGGCAGTGCTGCTTATAGCCATTCATTTAAAGAGATATTTAAAATTGTCTCGACTGTGTCCTTCAAGGTGTCATCAAACGCTGAGACGTCTTCAGGACACATCCACGTCAGCGATGTCCGCAAGAGATAAACTATCCTGGGAGTGGCAAAACACATTCGCAGTAAAACCAAGGCCACATGAGCCGAGATGTTCCTGAGGCGGTCGCGAGCGAGCAAGAGGAGTTTTCTCCTGGTCTCGATTGCATCAGGGATACATACATACATACATAAATCACGCCTTTATCCCTTACAGGGTAGGCAGAGCGTTTAACGCCTCGTAATAGGCGCTTTCGGGGATAGCATTTAGAAAGATGGGAGATCCTAACAAATAGTCTCTGGGAGACTATTCCTTGACATCAGGGAGTAAAGAAGAGAAAATAGGAAGAAAAGAGCTAGAAGCATAACTTGCTCCACAGAGGAATATCTCGCACTTTATCGCTCCTTCAATCGCGGTAACAGGGTTTTAAGATCCCGCTCGACTATTTTAGGTTTTCCTCCTATGGTACCATCATCCAGGTTCCATATATTTTCATAAGGGTGACTCTAACTCTAATACGATCTTGTGGATAGCAAGACTGAATGTGAGCGGTCCAAGCGGGTCCCCCTGCTGAGCACCTACATGGGAAAGTATACGTACCCATCGTAAAACAGATTAGAAGGTGATTCGTACACTTGGAAAAGGAAAGGATACAAGGAAGGAGTCCGCTCGCGTATCTCGCTCAGAAGTATATCCCTCTCCACGGAGTTAAATGCATTTCGCACATCAAGCTTTACTATGATACAACCCTCATTGGCAGGGTCCATTGCGAAACTGCGTGAATGGCCGCCTCACACCCCAACTAAGTGCCAAAGCCAAGCTTATGTGGCTGGAGGTAAGATGCCATATCCTCCTTGATTACAAAATGAATACATAACTAAAATAAACTAATATTTATTTATAATAAAATAATACATATTATGCTAATAAGAGACAGGATAAATAACTGATTATTCTCTAAGAAGATTTTTCTTGTTTGCTCTTTAAATGTCTCAATTAAATGTATCATGTTATGTCTTCTTCATATAAACCATGCCAGTAGAAGACTTGGCTGCTTTTTCATCATCATTATCATCCTCTGGGATGACCTTTAAACCACGCCTAGACGATTCTACACGACATTCAGAGCAAGTAAACCCAGGTATTCCAAAGCAATATCTGTCTTAAATAACCCTCAAAACGTTGTCAGACGTGATGGTACGACCTTTGTTTAGGTCGTTTACGCTCTGCCTTCCCCACTAGGGATGAAGTCGTGATTGTATGTATGTAAATATTTATAAATATTAGACTCAATAATTGAAGAGCCCGATGGTGTAGTGGATAGGGCCGCTGCCTCGTGAGCGGGAGGTCGTGGTTTGAATCCCACCACGTACCAATGTGTTTTTCAGTTTCCGAATTTTATAAGTACGTTTATTTGGAGCTTTTTCCGTGCTTCGGAAGGCACGTTAAGCCGTTGGTACACCTGTTGGTGCCGGTTAATATCGTTTAATACCGTAGATATTAGTCGTTAAGCCATATCAGAGGCCAGTACTAAGCATTGGCGGATTGAAAACTCTGACCTAATCTAGGATTGGGTCTGGTTTCCCTTCTGGGTTGCTGAGGTCAGATGGTAAAAACCAGTACCCTCGTTCAATACCCTAGATTAGGTAGCCGACCCCGTAAGATACGGGATAAGGCTAGGGAGATGATGAGACTAATAATTGTGTTTGTCGTTTAGAATTTATAGCGAACAAATTTTTTATAGTACATATAAAAAAAAAAAATTACTCTTTTAATAAAAAACATGGTTTAAACTCTTGAAAACGGTCGACCGCCTCACACATAAATTTATCAATTTAGTTCGAGTAAATAAAGGTCATACTACGAAGAATTGTTAATTGATTGGATAAATCGATAAGATAAGACAAGTCAACTTGACAAACGCATTATATCGACCGAGTTTCAAGTGGGAAAGGGCCCTATTGTGGGGAGAACCACTCTATACGGATATCATGCCTGAAGCATACTAAAGAGTTGGATTCCGTTCCGCTCCAAACATGCTAAGGGCAGCAACATACAGGCGTCACTTACTGAACGCAAGGTTGCGCTCAACACGCTGTCAATGCTTTTTGCTTTGCCTACCACACACATTCGTCACCTTATGCTTTAGCCGCGCGTACTGGCAGAGTGGGATGTGCCTACGTAGAGTTCATCGCTATGCGCGCGTAAAGCGTAATGTGACACATGTGTGTTGTAGGCAATGCAAAAAGCATTGACAGCGTGTTGAGCGCAACCTTGCGCGCATTAAGTGTCGCCTGTGTGTTGCGGCTAGTTGGAATCGATTGGATCGATTCTATTGTATTTATGGCTTCATTTATTGCCCAATATGACTCTCTTAGTTTCCCCGCCCTGACGGAGTTGTGCATAAGCTTCCTTTTATTTTGTAAGGAATATATTATTATATTTGGTCTGATTCCTATCGTATGTGGTACCAAAAAAAGGGCATTTAGAGCGAACTCTAAAAATATATAAATAACATACATACATACATGCATATAATCACGCCTTTATCTCTAATGGGGTAGGCAGAGCATAAACGACCTAAACAAAGGTCGTTCCGCCACGTCTGACAAGGTTTGATGGTTATTCAAGATGGATTTGTACGTATATTGCTGTAGTGACAGGTTGTCAGCCCATCGCCTACATTGCAATATACTGAAACCCTCGGATCCCTTAGCTGACTTTTACAACATGCCCGGGAGGAAATGCAGCTGGCACATTCTAAGTTTTTCTCTCGGTCCCAGGCCAGCATGGAAGTGTCTCGCTCCCAGGCCAGCATGGAAGTGAGTATATAAATAAAAAACATGTTAAACAGTTTCGTATCTGGAGCAGTTCAAACTTTTCCTTTTCTCAATTTTAATTCAATATTGGTGACATTAATATAATAATTTGTGCCTTTTGCAGTACCATGGGTCCATTTTATTTATCCAGACGTCTCATCGATGCATCCGGTGACCCAAGGGTTGTCAGTTACTGTGCCCAAAGAATAAGCCTAGCCATTCAAAAGGCAATGCTGCCAGCTTTATTTATTGGATGGAATTTTCTGTTTGTAAAACCATCTGTTATAATAGTTGTCGATAGTAAAGAAATACTACTACGGGATACGGATACGAGATACGGGATAAGGCTAGGCAGATAATGAGTAAAGAAATAGTACTTGTTTTCAATATAATGATGTTATATATTTTTAGAATCAGCTCAAAATGCCCTTTCATTGGGTACTACACACGATAGGAATCAGATATTTTTTTATACCATACGAGTACAAAAATAAAAGAAAACCCTCCACTTATGCACAACTCCGTCAGGGTGGGGAAACTAAGAGAGTCATATTGGGCAATAAACGAAGCCATTATTACATTAGCAATTTTCCGGGATTTACTAAGGGGTCTGAGCGATTTCAAATAACCTATAAGCTCCTAACAGCAAAGTACTTGCAAACTAACTATTTTGCGGACATTTACGCATTTGAAGACGAAACAGGACAGGGAACCGATGCGTTTCGTGTTCTTCGACATTCATCCGAAAGGTCATAGAGCCTTTCACTCCTCACTTATAGGTAAATATAAAAAATAAACCTGGCGAAACAACCTTTGTTTAGGTCGTTGACGCTCTGCCTACCCCATTAAAGATAAATATGTAAAAAATATATGTATATAAAAAAAGGTATACTTAATTTATTATGGGCAATATTCTGATGAAAGACCTCTCTTAATCCTCGCCGGTATGTCTGTTTACACAACAGATAACAACAAAACAACATATGCAGCCTTATTGCTGAGGTAGCAATTTCTTTCAGACAACCTTTGGGTGAAATAAAAATGCATAGCGGTAAGCAATACGGGCTTCCGTTCCGTCCGGAACGCCGTGTTGCTCTAAGCTTCCATACTAATCTTAGATAGATAGATAGAGATAGATAAAACGTTTATTTGGTACTACAGACACACAAATTTTACACAAACAAAAAGTTCTGAAATTAAAACACAATAAACAAAAATAAATAACAGATAACATGTACATGTAAACTTAAGACAATGTGTGCTGTAGCAGTGCAAATAGGCAATAGCTCAGCGTCATAATTTGCTCAGGAGCAAAGCGCTGGTCTTTGTAATGGACTTAGCTTCTGCTATTCAAAACTAAATAATTGTTTTAAAATACCTACAAGTAACGCCATCTATCGGATTGGTAGGAAAATCGCTATAAACTAGAAACTAATGCCAATCTAGTGTTGATTGAGTGGATAACTAATATTGTAGCCAGATCAAACTGAAATTACTTCAATTTGAAGTAAATTGTAGGTGTTATGCCAGATTGAAAAATATAAAGATTATATTTTATGAGGTAAGTTAATTGTTTTATTGTGTGGTATTGGGTTATCTACACATATTATATACGATAAGCATTTTATAATTACTTAATAGAAATAAAATGTCGAGTATTTGGATTGTGTGCAGATATTGTGAAGAAAGGTTTCGACAACACAGAGAACCAGAAGGACACGCGGTGCCATCTGGAGGAGAAGGGGAGAACTATCAAGAGAAGGACGAATGAAGGAAGATAAAACAGTCGGGGGCTCGAGAAGGGGGGATTCTGGTGGAACTGGAGGAAGAGGAGGGCGACGAGGGATCGAGAGGGACGCCGGGGGGAAGAAAAATAGCGGCTGGGACCGAGCAGGGAGAAGTTTAGTTGGCCTGGAGGTTTAGTTTGAGTGGAAGTTTAGTTTTAGTTGACTTTTACCAGTGAAAGTGTACACATCAAAGAGGAGAGGAGAGTATGCAGCCGGGAGGCAACCAAGAGACCTACTTTGGTGGGATGTTGGTGCCATCAGTTGTTCCTGTTGTGGATGACCTGACGATCAGCTGTTCTTTTACATGGTGGAGTGGAGGATGCTGACAGTGGAGTCTTGCAGAGCTGTTGGAGTGCCAACTACAAGGATTCTAAAGGATGGGTAAACCCACACACAAGGTATTCCTGCATCAAATCATGATGCGTTCATTTATTTACTTATTCTTGAATAAATTTACATCGTGTTTTATTTACTTAACCATTTCTACATTTATTTCATTATCTTGTCCACTTAAGACTTTGTTTATTGACAAGGTTTTTCCCTGTTCAATTAACAATCCTTTTTCATGATATTTCATACTTGCCAAAGGCCGTTCTATTCATTTTATATATATAATTTCCAATATTTCTTATATGATAGGTACGGTTAATGAGATATATGTAGGATTGTAGGTCGGCTTAGCATGCAACTACATAATTTATACACAGCTAAGCGGTTAGGTAAATAGGCAGTTTAGGTACATTGTAGGAGTAGGTTAGGTAGGGGTAGGTTTAGATGGATAGGTTAAGCTAGGTAATAATAAATAAGAATTAGGACAATATATAGGAAAGTAGGTGGGGGTAGTTATTTGGGATCCTGGTTTGTGTTTAGGTAGGTAGTTCTCTCCCTTCCCTTTACCAAAATTCTTGCCTTACCTTTCCTTTAAGCAGAGAAGCATCATCCTAATGTTTCATAAAATGCCCAGCAGTGGAATGTATAAATTATTTTAATACATTCTATGTTTTTTATAACTATATCTATGTATGAATTGTTCATACCTACCTATCCTGGCAGAGGAGACAAAATACTTACCTATTCTTCTCAAACAGACTACTGAACTGATTTATATTCACTTAACTGAGGATTTAATACCTATGTATGAGTCATTCATACTTATATTATATGCTTATCTTGGCAGTGGATACTGAATTGAATTTATATTCACTTTATTGTGAAATATGTCCATCGGACAATGTTTTGAAACATTTATTGGATTCATGATCCTATATGTATGTATGTTCTAGACTCTAGAACACCAGCTACAAACTTGGTGGGAACGTTCACCTCTGATACCTACTATGTAGGTTTTATACAATTGATGATCCTGTTCTACAGACTGACAAAGTTTATCTTTGATAATATACCTACTGATGTGTGGGTTTTATACTTACAACTGATGGGGACTATGGTCCAACTACCTAATGGGAATATTCACCATTCATTATACTTACCAAACCAATACAGCATGGAATGTGGGATTATGTTATCTGTATCCTACCTACAACCTCAAATTACCCTGGAACGGGTCTGGAATTAAAATTATATATTTTTTCACTTTATGTGAATTTTATATGACTGATTTATGGTCAGTTGGCTTTGACAAGCCATTATACTACTGAAAT
Source organism: Scrobipalpa costella (assembly GCA_949820665.1). Taxonomy (NCBI): domain Eukaryota; kingdom Metazoa; phylum Arthropoda; class Insecta; order Lepidoptera; family Gelechiidae; genus Scrobipalpa; species Scrobipalpa costella. Next base: position 14,072,693 of record OX463312.1, read on the forward strand.
ACTACTTGACTTGATGTCAATTGAGCGACATGGTATCAGCCATGGTCAAACCTCCATCACATACTACATCTTAGCATTCGATATGATTGTAACAGCATTTAGATCACAGAAGCTTATTTTGCACTAAAGAAGTCTGACAATCAGTCACTACTTGCTCTTGCCTATCTCTCCTATATCTACAACGAACCTGTGGCTTGCGGTGTGAATGATTGTTATATTATCTGGGACTAGCTTCGGCATCCCTATCTATTCTACTGACTCCTGGATGAGCATATCATAAGTGGAGATCGATGACTGGTGCAGTTTCATAGTCGGTGCTTCCAGCATAGCTGGACAACAATTTATAAAACCTTTGTTGGGACAATGTTTCTCAATTGGACATCACAACTTACTACAAATTACATCAGACATGACTTGCTCTGTCTTGGTTGGCTGACCAATAAATCAGCTGAAATTAATTATATTTTATATGATGTTGTTCATCAATCTGGACTCGTTCCAAAATTCCTAAGTGCGCTGTCACTTATCTCTGGCCTGAGGCTTGGCCAAAACAAAAACTAATTGGAGGGCACAGTAGTGCCTCCTCTTTCCTTTTCTGGGGCTCGCATGATGGGTTTTGCATCAAGGACAAGTTCCTAGGCTATTTACTGTCTTTATTGGTGTCTGGGAATTGGTAATTGAAGTAAATCTCATTCGTTGATGGTTGGCGAGCACATAAATCCTCTACCAGCGAATGGTTGGAGCTGGAATCGGAGGTTCCGTTATCCCGCTGCGCACTGTCCCCATGTTGTCCCAAGAACCTAAAGAGAGCTAAGTTATGACATCCCACTACCACTTTAAAGGATTTGGGTTACTTTTATAAGTTTTATTACACAGCGTACGGTCCTAACTGTAATACTAGACAATCACAATCACGAGCCATCATTCAATCTCACTCTATACATCCACTCTTCCCATTCTTTTCCCTTCCTCTTCCACATTCCTTCCTCTCCTCCACACCTTCCTCTCACACTCCCTTTCCCATCCTCATTTATATTAGAGTTGATAGGGTAATTATTAGGGGGGAGGGGGGGGGGTTGTTACATCTGCTTCTTCTGTCGAGTGGGTATCGAGTCTATCGACCCGATGAACCCTGGTGTCAGAGTTTTTAAACTGCCTAGTAGCACAACTATCAGGCCTCTGACATGGTTTGAGTAACGACCACTATCAAAGCAGCGACCGGGACCGACGGCTTAACGTGCCCTCCGAAGCACGAAATCTTTTTCTTTTCGGACAATCAGGTGATTTAGTCTGCAATGTCTTAACCAAACTGGGGAAAAATTCACAAAGTGGGAAAAAATTAAAAATACTCAAATATCAACTTTGTGTTTGCCCCCTGGGAATCGAACCCAGGACCTCCGGATCGGGAGTCCATGGCACTAGCCACTAGACCACGTGGGAAGTTACATACAATGATATTATATATAGGTAGATACGTTACCAACGCGCGAAACTCGTGCCGTCAAATGGTGCTAATTGTCGCCATTTTAGGCAGTCGAGCTGCACTGATTACAAATAGCTATCTGTTTCACTCTTACGCTTTGCCTATTTTCTGTCGCACTCAGCGTTTGTTTAGATATGCAATGTTATAAGTATATAATAATATGTATTTGTGTTGCGGAACAATTAAAATGTGCACGCAGTATGAACGTAACGTATCTTTCTTAAAATATCATTGGTTACATACTAATTATCACTACATAAGTATAAAACAAAGTCGCTTTCTTTGACCCTATACCCCTATGTATGCATAAATCTTTAAAACTACGCAACGGATTTTGATGCGATTTCTTTTAATAGATAGAGTGATTCAAAAGGAAGGTTTTTATGTACAATACATGCATGATATAGTAGAGAAACACTGATAATTTCAGTGCGAAGCCGGGGCGGGTCGCTAATTACAATAAATGCGAATCTGTTTGTTGCTCTTTCACGCCTAAACGGCTGTAAGGTAGAAATTGTGTTGTTTTGATGGGAACCGAAGGGCAGAAAGCTAGTTGTAATATAATACAGGGTTATACAAAACCAAACATTACCTCAAGGAACATAATAGTCCTTCCACCGATTGTTGGTAATGGCGGCCAATTTCACAGAAAAAGGCCAATTGCGCAGGACTAGTTTTCAGTGCCCAAGTGTTTGCGCTACGCACAGGTGAAATCTCTATTCCTTCAATTACTAATTCTGATGGGACCGATGGGACAGATTGACTGACACGACCAGAGAGAAATCAGTTGCAGGACCGACTATTTGCATGCCCATCCGACGGCATGGATCTATCGGGACCTTGGCGTTAGGCCTGATGTTATTATGATGTGCAGGGGTAGGATGTAGGCTCGTAGCAGGCGTAGAGTAATAGAAACATTCAGATAACTTGATTAATCTCTATTATAAGTCTTCAGTTCAATAAAGCGGCAAGTATCTCTTGCTTGACAGATTCAACGTGACGTCACACCTTAGGTGTGCGTTCATTAAGAATGACACGTTCGTAAATATAATACAGTGGGCCAATACGCCACACCACCCCCCTAGGAGAAAATTTACCCATACCAAAAAATAAATGTTTACACTAATAAAACTTAACATTATACAGTAACATTAACAAGTACAAAACAAACATGTACATACATACAACTATTTAATGAACACAATGGTTATTATAAATAGAAATAGCATAATAATTATAAAATAGTTAGGGTAAAAAAATATGACAATTTAACCTAAATCTAAGAGAACCAGAGGAAAAACAGTCATAAATCAAAACGAGGCTTAAAACGAACGGCTCGACCAGAGCGCGTTTTGTAAGGCTGCTGTCTCAGTGAGGTTGGATTGCCAGGAAACACAGGAGCTGGAACAGTTGACACAGGGTCAGGCGCAGCTGGAACCGCAGGAACAACAGCTGCATTAGGAAAAGCAGCAGGCAATTGTGGGGTAACAGCTGGAGCTCGAGATGCTGACGAAGTAGAGTCGTCGCAAATGAACGCCGGTTTGACGCGATCCAAACTCACCTGGATGTTTCTTTCACCCAAGTCGATGGTGATCGTCTTGTCATTTCGAGAGATGACCTTATGAGGTCCGGAGTACGGCGGTTTTAACGAGGGCCTGATAGTATCATCACGCAAAAATACGTGTGAGGCAGTGTCCGTGTCTTTAAATACAAAAGAGGATCGTTGACCATGGCGTGAAGCCGGAGTAGGTCGTAAACGAACCATATGATGTCGAAGCTGGGTAGCAAAATTGCTGATGTCCTCTACGCGATCTGTGGAAGAAGAAGAGTCTAGAAACTCGCCGGGCAAGCAAAGAGGTTCCCCATAAACAAGCTCTGCTGAGGAAACTTGAAGGTCTTCCTTCAAAGCAGAACGCATCCCGAGGAGGACAACAGGTAAGGATCTATGCCAGGACTCTGCGTGGCACATCAAGGCTGCCTTGAGGTGACGATGCATGCGCTCCACAAGGCCGTTCGCGCACGGGTGATAGCTCGTAGTGCGAACGCGTTTAGAACCGCAAAGCTGCATGAGAGTCTGGAACAAAGAAGATTCGAATTGACGGCCCTGATCTGTAGTAACAATGGCAGGAACGCCAAAACGAGCAATCCATTCGCGAAAGAAGGTTTCAGCACATTCTTCTGCTGTCATGTTGACCATAGGCCAAGCCTCTGGCCAGCGAGAAAATCTGTCCACAGCTGTTAAACAGTACTGGAAACCTCGGCTGTGCGGGAGAGGACCTATGATGTCAAGATGGACGTGTCGGAAACGCTTACTCGGGCTAGCGAAAGTCCCTAATGGTGTAACAGTATGCCTTGAAACTTTACTACGCTGACAGGCGGTACAAGATCGCGCCCAGTTACGGCAATCTTTGTTCATGTTAGGCCACACAAATCTCTCGCCTACCAGACGCGCGGATGTTCGTGCACCAGGATGACTGAGGTTATGCAGCTTATCGAAGAAAGGACGACGAAACGACGGTGTCAGGTAAGGACGGTTCTTTCCGGTAGAAGTGTCGCAGAAAATGGAAATGTCGGTACCTGGAACGTTAACTTTATCTAGTTTTAAAGATGAACTGGACTGCATTTCACGAAGCTCTTGATCAGTTGCCTGCTCCTCAGCAAGTGCAGAAAAGTTGTCTTGCAGGTGGATAGCTTCCACGCGAGACAAAGCATCCGCAACTAGGTTCTCCTTCCCTTGAATATGCACAATGTCTGTAGTAAACTGCGAAATAAACGAGAGTTGGTTTAATTGTATAGGCGGGAGTTTCTCACGCCGCTGAGAAAAGGCATAGATCAGAGGTTTGTGATCTGTATAGATCCTGACATGTTGGGCTTCTAAAATGTGTCTGAAATGTTGGACGGCCTCGTAAACTCCAAGCAGTTCTCTGTAATAAGCAGGCCAGGCAGATTGTTTGCTAGTTAGCTTTTTACTGAAAAAGGCTAGCGGTTGCCAGTCGCTATCAACGCGCTGTTGCAAGCTGGCACCTACATGTGTAGAGGAGGCATCTGTAAACAGTCCGAGTTCAGCATCTGGAATTGGATGAGCCAAATTGGTCGCCTCTGCAAGATGGTCTTTGCACTTCTGAAAAACAAGCTCGAGATCAGCAGTCCATGGAAAAGGTTTAGGACCTTTAAGTTGAGAACGGGACAAGGCATCGTTGAGTGGAGCTTGTAATGCGGCAGCACCAGGCAGAAATCGGCGGTAAAAATTTACCATCCCGAGAAACCTTCGAAGGCCTTCAACGGTCTTCGGAGGAGGATAGTCTCGCAGAGCTTGAATCCGCTCAGGAGGAGGGCAAGTACCTGAACTGGTAACTTTATAGCCGAGAAAAGTCACTTCATGAGCGCCGAGCACGCACTTCGAAGGGTTAACAACGACGCCGTACTGTGAAAGACGCTCAAATAAGGCACGAAGATGTCGCGCGTGGTCTTCGGAAGTCTTGGAAAAAACAAGAATGTCGTCCAGGTAAGGAAAAATAAAGTCTAGCCCCTTGGTAACCTCGTCAATAAAACGTTGGAAAGTTTGTCCCGCGTTGCGTAAACCAAAAGACATGAAACAGAACTCGTACAAGCCAAAGGGTGTTGTAATGGCTGTCTTGCTTATATCTTCTGGTGCAACGGGAATCTGTTGATAGGCTTTGACCAGGTCAATCTTGCTGAAGATGTTACAGCCGGCAAGGTTACTACCAAAATCTCCAATGTGTCGGACAGGGTAGCGGTCGGGAATCGTCCTGGCATTAAGGCCCCTATAATCACCACATGGTCGCCAACGGTCCTGCGAGGTAGATGGTATATCAAGGTGTTTATCCTTGAGGACCATTTGCAGTGGCGATGACCACGGGCTTTTAGAGGGACGGGCTGTGCCACAGGCAACCATGTCCTCAAAAACTGACTTTGCTACCTGTAACTTTTGAGGTGCGAGCCGGCGGGGACGACTGCAGACCGGTGGTCCTTCTGTAGTTAGAATGTGGTGGACGGTACTGTGCTTAACAAGACGAGGGAAACCAGGTGGCCTAGTAATGTCCGGAAATTCCTGTAATAGATTGGAAAAAACTGAATTATTGTTGGACATTATAGTTTTAATACTGGGTTGACTAGTGGATGCCATAGTGGCAGCTACGGACAATTTTGTAACTGCGTCAATTAACCTGCGTTTTGCGCAGTCCGGCAACAAGTTGAAATATGCCAAAAAATCGGCACCGATGATAGGAGTCGCCACATCTGCAATTACAAAATCCCATCGAAAGTCACGTCTAAGACCCAGATTTATATGCAGCGTGTGTATGCCGTATGTTTTGATTACGCTTCCGTTGGCCGCGCTAACATCGAAATCCGAGGCTCTATACGACCCACGGAGAAGGCGGCGGGGAAAGCAGCAAAGGTCCGATCCAGTATCGATTAAAAATCGATGACCCGACTTAATGTCAGCAACAAACAAACGGCGACTTGACGCACTTAGACAATTAGCCGCCGCAACTAATTGCCGGCAGCTTTTCCCGATTCGAGAGAAGGGTAAGGGTTTGTGCAAGGTGGTATGCACCTATCAGCCTTAGCAGCAAAACGTCTGTGATACCAGCACATTTTACTGCGGGTTTCAGAATGCGATCTAGACCGAGCACCAGACTTAGAATTGAACCTAGGGGACCGTGAACGGTTGCGGTCAGTCATCAGAGCATCAACCTTTTTAGTAAGCTCTTCCATCTTACTCATAAGCTTGTTAAGATCTACCGATGAAGTACTAACGGTGTTAATACTGGCTGACCTTCCTGGAGTAGTCTCTACAATGGCATCTGCCAGGTCAGCTACCTTCTCAAGTGGCAAATCCAATTGGGCCATCAAAATGCGCTGGACTTCATGAGGCAAACGACGCATCCAAAGCTCACGCACAATGCTATCATCTCCTTTGCCTGCCAAAGACTGGAGGTGACGCAGGAAAGATGATGGCTTGCGATCACCCATTTGTTCCTCTTTTAGAAGTTGCCGGATCCTTTGTTCCCTGGAAATCGAAAATCGTTTAATGAGCTCATGTTTCAAATTAATATATTTATCTTGCTCCGGAGGGTTTGCAATAATATCCTCCACCTCATCAGCAACCCCAGGCTCCAACATGGATAAAATATGTCCATACTTTGTGGCATCCCGGGTTATCCCTGCTATCTCAAACTGTGCCTCTGCCTGTGCAAACCATATCTGTGGTTTGTTGGGCCAGAACGGAGATAATTTTACTGAGACAGAGCTTACCTGTGGCCCAGCACTAGCCTCAGGCTTATTTTCTACCTGTAATAGTGCAAGTTGCCTTTGGATCTCTTTTAACTGGTTCTGTACTTCCTCTGATTCACCCATGGTTACAAAATTTCTGGATAAAAAACGGTAAGAAATATGTATTAGAATGTATTTCCTCAAATGTGCAAATGTTAGTGCAAAATAATAAGGTAAGTATTTTTTAAGTAAAGAAAAAGTTATTTTAAAATATACCCTGTACCATGTAAGGAACCACTAAAATTAAGACCTTATATTTAACTAAATTAAAACTTAGGGTTAAAAATGTCTATGTTAGTAGCTTTAGGTAGTAGTTTTGCATACTGAAGATCGAATAAGGTTCACACAGCACCAATGTTTTGTTGGCATTCTTCTCAGTAAAATAAATATAGGTTTAAAATGTTGCAGAATGTAAACTGAAGCACAGGAGGTTATGTTTATGTTTAGGAATAGTTCACAAGCATGCTACAGTTCGAGCATGACGTCACACACACACCGAAAGACATGTACACTGCTATGAAGTTCAAGGTTAGATGTATGTAAACACCGCAAATCACACCATGCTTTTGTTCAGGCTGGGTACCGCATGCTCACCAGAAGGCAGGATACATATTCCATCGAAAATGCACTTGTTTTTCTTCATAAGCGGGTGAAGTTGGATGCATGGGAAGCGCGCCAAATGGTTCCTGTATTTTCTCTTGAAGGGGTCACCATTATCGGGACCTTGGCGTTAGGCCTGATGTTATTATGATGTGCAGGGGTAGGATGTAGGCTCGTAGCAGGCGTAGAGTAATAGAAACACTCAGATAACTTGATTAATCTCTATTATAAGTCTTCAGTTCAATAAAGCGGCAAGTATCTCTTGCTTGACAGATTCAACGTGACGTCACACCTTAGGTGTGCGTTCATTAAGAATGACACGTTCGTAAATATAATACAGTGGGCCAATACGCCACAGATCATTTTTCTTTTCGGACAATCAGGTTATCACCCTGCAATGTCGTAACTGAACTAGAAACAACAACACAAAGTCATTGTCTCCCGCCGGAAATCGAACCCGGGACGTCCGGGTCGATAGCCTATGGCTGAGAACGCAAGACCACGGAGGCAGTGAAGGAACATAGGTTGAAAGCGTATCACAGTATTAACAGTCATCACATCACAACTTCAATTCTTCCATGCTGGACTGGAAGCGATAGAAAAACATAGAATGTGTCAGCTGCATCTACTCCCGGGCATGCTGAAAAAACCAGCTACGGGATTCGAGGATTTCTGTGTATTGTAATTTAGGCGATGGGCTGACAACCTATCACTACAGCAATTACAAATCTATCTTAAATCACCATCAAAACTTTGTCAGACGTGGCGGAACGACCTTTGTTTAGGTCGTTTACGCTCTGCCTACGCCATTAGGGATAAAGGCGTGATTATATGTATGTATGTACATCACAACTTGTGTTATGTTACTTACTTTTCGGCGATGGGCTGACAACCTGTCACTATAACAATACACATTACAAGCTAAAATTGCCCTCAATTTTTGTCAGACGTGGCGAATGCGACTTTTACTAGGCGTTTGACGCTCTGCCTACCCCGTAAGGGATAAAGACGTGATTTATGTATGTATGTATGTATGTACTTACTTAATACGCTGGTTCTGTGACCCGAAGTGGATTTTGGCCTCCGCCACGAAGATTCGCCATTAACCCCCATTCAGCTATTTTTGGACTTCATCAATCCAGCGAAACCTAGGACTCCTAACTGGTGTTTTTTCATTCGAAAGTCCAAGGTCTTTTGTCTTTTGGTCGCACGATCTTTCTCCGTTTTCCCGACATGTTCAAGCCAGTGGAGTTGGGCAGATTTAAGGTGATTCCGCCGGCAAATGGTTGTTTTTTCATACATACATACATAAATCACGCCTTTATCCCTTACGGGGTTGGTTGTTTTTAATAGCTTATTTCTCGTTTCTAGGGTTATTTAAGATAGATTTGTAGGTATATTGTACTGGTATGTTACATTAAAATAATTAGTTCGTGGATTGCGAGCTAAAACGGTTTCCGTGTCGGGTGCTGGCCCCTCGGGATTAAGTGTTTCCGAGAGCACAGGGACGGACTTGACTGTACATACGTATAATCGTACCCTAATGAGGTAGGCAGAGCGTCAACGACCAATCATCGTTCTGCCACATCTGACAAGATTTGGGGGTCATTTTATATATCTAGACGTGTATATTGCTGTAGTGACAGGTTGTTAGCTCATCGCCACAATTATAATATACTGAAACCTCCGGATCCCTTACCTGGTTTTTACAGTATGCCCGGGAGTAGATGGAGCTGGCATATTTTTTTTTTTCTATAGCTCTTAGTCCAGCATGAATTTCTTATTAGTTTGCGGGAAGCTGTTCTTCATGAAATTACCGATAATCAATACTGACAACTATGACAAAACGGCAATTTCATATGTCAGGGATCTAATATATTTTCATATTTTACAAATATCATCCCTGACCTTTGTGTCTAGAGTAAGACCAAACCTATTTCAAGTAGTAGTCTGCGACTAGATGTAAATACAGGTGTAAACTAATGGTGTAAATATTATTAGATTTCACTTTTAATAAATAATTAATTATTTTGTTCTCTGAAAAAAAAAATTACAATATTATTATAATATGGATTTCGACTTAGGAGAGTAATTTCGTGTCAATACTTCAAGTAACGTTCATTATTAAAGTTACAAACTCGCATAGGAAAAGTAAATCTGTATTTCCGGTAAATAAATACACAGGTAGGATTAACTTACTTCCATGCTGGACTGGGAGTGGGAGAAAAACATAGAATGTGCCAGCTGCATTTCCTCCCGAGCATGCTGTAAGAACCAGCTAAGGAATGCGAGGGTTTCAGTATGTTTCAATTTAGTCGATGGACTGATAACCTGTCCCTACTAATCTATCTTAAATAAATAAGCCTTAAAACTTTGTCGACCGACCTTTGTTAAGGTAGTTTACGCTCTGCCTACCCCATTAGGAATAGAGGCGTGATTATATGTATGTATGTAGTAAGATAAAAAGAACAAACAAGGGATCTCCCGCTGTCCCGTAATCTTCGTAAGCAAGATTGATGGGTTCTATCCTGTGGGATTCAACTTGATGACCAATTTAAACTTCTGTTGGTAATTATTTTACTACGATTTTCTTCCAAAACGCAAGATTAACGCGATTTTGAAGATATACGGGCCGTAAGGGACAGCGTCCCGCAAACTGATAGGGGTTGCTCAGTCAACGAAACTGAACAACTAGTAGCATGATTATTTTTCAGAAATGAAAAAAATGTTTGATTTTCCATACAAATTGTCCGGTCGAGGTGGTCATTTTGTATAGGAGGATTTCTTTTCGTCTCCTGAAAGAATTTCCTGGTGAAAGTTGTTCAGTTTCGTTGACTGAGCAACCCCTATCAGTTTGCGGGATGCTGTCCCTTACACTGGGTAAAAAAACCTGTAATTTCAAAATGTCCGTAACATATTTTTCGAACTATATGGAGTGTCTCTGCCTTCCAGGCAAAATTATATTTTTAATCAAAATATTTTCGTTTATATCCGAGCTTTTTTTCTTTTACTCTATGATACTACTATATTGTGATTTAGGCGATGGACTGACAACCTGTCACTACAGCAATATACCTCTATACAAATCTATCTTAAATAATCCTCAAAACTTTATCAGACGTGGCGGATCGACCTTTGTTTAGGTCGTAAACGCTCTGCCGACCCTATTAGGGTAAAGCTGTGATTATATGTATGTAAAAAAACTGTAGTTTCAAAATTTCCCAAACAAAGGTTTTGAACTATGTGGATTGTCTCTGCCTTCCAAGCAAAATTATATTTTGAATTCAAATATTTTCGTTTAATACCGAGATTTTAAATTAAATACTATTTTGTGTTTTACCACAGAGTAACTATAATACTACGTACAAGTTTCTCTATGACAATACGCATTCACAAGTGGGTTTTGTGTATTAAGTGACTGCCAGTCTTTTATTATGCCTATAATTTTGTTGGTTTTTTCTGGAGCATTGATACCGCGAGCGCAAAGAATCCACTAACCTGATGTCTCCTGTTGGATGGTTTCACGGGTTCGCGGGTGTTACATCAGCTGCAGCTGGATGGTGGCTGGTTTGACCCAGGGTCTGGGTGAAAACACGGAGCAAAAGGGGAAACTGGTGTCGCTTCGTTTGTCTAAATTTGATGTGTGTCGAACGAATATCTTCCATGCTGGACTAGGAGAGATAGAAAAACATAGCATGTTCCAGCTGCCTTTCCTCCCGGGCATGCTGTAGAAATCAGCAAGACGTGGCGAAAGCACCTTTTACGAGGCGTTTATCGCTCTGCCTACCCCGTAAGGGATAAAGGCGTGATTTTATGTATGTTTGTATGTATATCGAACGAATAAACGGTGGCTTCTAGTTAAACGCGACGTTGGCGAGTTTGGATCCACCAATCAGGAAGCAGAAATAGTGAGGACCTTTACGCTTTCGAAATGATAAATTAAACCGATCGTTTATAATTGAAAATATCGATTTTCATTTCAAAATGTGCTATAAATCTGTTCCGGTAAGGAACAAGCATTATTTTTCCTATGAACCTTTGTTTTGAAACTTCCTAACAAGGCGAGGCGATTCGGCGAAGTTTCCGAACAATTCGTTAATGAACTTAAGAATCAAACTCGATTAATGTTTGAGCCATTTACACAGACCTAGTTAGAATAAACTACGCAACCTGTTCAAAAAGTTGAAATCAAGGGTGGTGTTTTTTTTATAACTTACTAAACCCTCCACGGACAAGTGCCTAGCACTTAAAGTTAAGAAGAAAAACCCCTTTACTAACACTAACTAACTATACTTGGAAAACTAAGGCCCGTTTTAACAGCGAGTTTGAGTTCGTATCAGAAATATCAGTTCAGTTCAATATGGCAGTATCATATCTGGTAGTTACGCCATCTATACTTAATATTGCTCTCAATTATGAGATCGCTTCATAAATACGAGCCTGAAATGGTAGGCTGTGACAGATGCAATTTCTGTTAATTTTAGATACACTTTCTTTTGTTTTCCTTGGGAATAGTACCTGTCACAGTGTGGTCACATCACAGTAGCTTTGTCATCTTGTTACAGCATTTCGAGTATAAGCAATAATAGTTATATCGAATTTACGCCCACCGTTGCGTGATTACACCCATTGTTGTGATTCGGCACAAACATGGCCTAACTTAATTTCAACTAAAATTATTGCCATACCTTTCTGTTCTCTCATGATCTTCTTCTTCTCAGCGAGTGGATTCTCGAGTTGAATAACCTGATGAACCATGGTGTCAGAGTTTTCAAACCACCTAGTAGCACAGCTATCAGGTCTCTGACATGGTTTGAGTAACGAACACTATAAAAGACAGCGAGCGGGACCGACGGCTTAAAGTGGCCTCCGAAGCACGGAATCTTTTTTCTTTTCGGACAATCAGGTGATTCAGCTTGTCAGTTGCAATGTCCTAACCAAACTGGGGAAAACCCTACGAATGAGGAATAAGGAAAACCTCACAACGTGATAAATTAACAAATATCAACTTCGTGTTCCCCCTCTGGGAATCGAAACCAGGACCTCCGGATCGTAAGCCCATGGCTCTGACCATTGGACCACGGAGGCAGTCATGATAGAAAAGCACAGATATGGACGTTTTCAAAATTTTCACATAACCACAGTAAAAGGACCGAGAGGCTGGTTTTAGCTGGTCTTTGACATCCGATAAGCCTTCGTTTCGTACTCACCAGGATACTCAACTAGTACAATCTACTGTAATGTAATCTACATTAAGTTAAGTGAGGAGAGCGACGCTGCTTCGTAGGTAGGAATTTTGTTTCTGATGTAATTACAGAAGATCGATGCTTATGGAGTTAAAAACTTTGAGTTGCGTTATATTTAGGTACATATATTATAACTGTTTAACACGGGTATTTAAGCACGTATGGGTTTGATAGGCATATTATAAAACGATAAATACCTTTTGCCCGATTAAATAGCTGGACTGGGAACAAGAGAAAAACATATAATGTGGCAGCTGCATTCCCTCCGGGGTATGCTGTGAAAACCAGCTAAGGGATCCGGGGTTCCAGTATATTGTAATTTAGGCGATGGCACAGATTATATAATAGTACTACATACAGAATGCACATTCACCTCCCTTCCCCAGTCCGATATACGTCACACTCCGCGCCGGATTGTGAGCCACATTGAGCGTACGCTTAGCGGGTATGGCGCGCGCATGTTTCCCAGTGTAACTGAAATAATAACGTTTTGTGTTCCAAAGATGGTTAGGTACTGTTCCGTGTACGGATGTCTTTCTACCACAAGATATGACTCCAATAGGAACTTTTTTAGATTCCACAGTGATGAAAGACGGTAAGTAAATTCATACAAAATATGCAACCTAATCTATTCTAACTATTCAGTTACAGTGAACTACTTTTAAACGTTGGTTTAATCAAGAACCACATTAATCAAGTGATGATTATGACCGGTATAACAAATTTTGTGAACCCTTATAACACGCACACAAACACATGCCAAGTGCAACATGCCGTCTGTCGATGTGTGACCAAAATGACATGACAGTTAGGAGTGTCCGAGTTGTGGCGATGGGCTGACAACTTCAGCACAGCAGTATACCTACAAATACAATATCTAAATAACCCACAAAACTTTGTCAGATGTGGCAGAACGACCTTTTACAAATGATATTAGGTTCTTTACGCTCTGCTAACCCCATTAAAGACGTCATTATATGTATTCCATGTTGGTCTGGGAGCGAGAGAAAAACATAGAATGTGCCAGCTGCCTGTAAAAACCAGCTAAGGGATCCGAGGGTTTCAGTATATTGTAATTTAGGCTATGGGCTGACAACCTGTCACTACAGCAATATACCTACAATTCTTTCGTAAATAACCCTCAAAACATTGTCAGACGTGGCGGGATGATCTTTGTTTAGGTCGTTTACGCTCTGCCTACTCCATTAGGGAAAAAGGCGTGATTATATGTATGTATGGCCCGCTACTGCAGGTCGCGCTTGTGTGCGAAAGGTTTTAGTGCAGCAACACACAGGCACCACCTACTGCGCGCAAGGTTGCGCTCAACACGCTGTCAATGCTTTTTGCATTGTCTTGTATAAATCTTTTTTTTTCATCATATTCAGCCTGTCGCAATAAAAATAGTTTGGGAAGATATAAAACTGGCACACAAATATTTTTGTCCAGCCATAAAAATCTCGGTGTTCTATATTTATATTTTCAAATGACTTTCGTTCTATATTTTTGACGCAAAACCAGACAACTTTTTTTAACCTTTTATTAAAAACTTAAATCATATTTTTTGGGGCGTGAATTTTATCGAATGCGTATTTGTGTGGATTTCTTCTTCATTTAACATGGATTGTGTAACGATATCAAATATAGTGACCGGGACCGACGGCTTAACGTGCCTTCCGAAGCATATCCTTTTTTTTTTTCAGAAAAAATCGCGCCTGATTGAAAATTTCGCCTGATATATAAAGAACCAAATTAATTACCTTAATACCCCATACAGTAATACATATATACATTTATAATCGTGCCTTTATCCATAATGGGGTAGGCAGAGCGTAAACAACCTGAACAAAGGTCGTCCCGCCACGTTTGTCAAAGTTTTGAGGCTTATTTAAGATAGATTTGTAGGTATATTGTTGTAGTGCTAGGTTATCAGTACATCACCCTAATTACAATATTCTTCTTGTTCTTCTTAGCGAGTGGATTCTCGAGTCGAACAACAAAATAATATACTGAAACCCTCGGATCCCTTATCTGGTTTTTACAGCACGCTCAGGAGGAAATGCAGCTGGCACATTCTATGTTTTTCGCTCGCTCCAAGGTCAGCATGAAAGATAGAAGAAGAACCAAATTAATTACCTTAATTTGATTTTGTTCCCTATGGAAATCGAACCCGCGACCTCCGAACCATGACTCAGACTCGTACTATTATCTTTTTTTTATTAGACTTATATTACAATAAATGACCCTTAAACAATCTATAAGACATCGCCAAACCCGTAATAGGTTTGTCTCGATGACTATCCGCATAACAATATTACAAATTATAGTAGTTAGTATAAGTAATAACATAAGTAGTATCGTACATACATATAATCACGCCTTTATCCCTAATGGGGTAGGCAGAGCGCATACGACCTAAACAAAGATCAAACCGCCACGTCTGACAAAGTTTTGAGGGTTATTTAAGATAGATTTGTAGGTATATTGCTGTAGTGACAGGTTATCAGCCCATCGCCTAAATTACAATATACCGAAACCCTCTCATCCCTTAGCTGGTTTTTACAGCATGCTCGGGAGGAAATGCAGCTGGCACATTCTATGTTTTTCTCTTGCTCCCAGGCCGGCATGGAAGAAAAAGTAGTATCGTAATATTAATAAATCTAGACTTAATACTGTCAATTACTTAAATGATAATTGACAATATTAAGACGAACATGCCCTACCTTACGCTTTCGGTACAGGTGATCTACATTACGACAAGCTATAAAAAAACCACACTCACACTCATAGCCCCCACTAGGATTCCCTGTATCGGGGTGCCATGGACATTGGACATACACTGAAACAACCACAAAGAACACCCAGACCCAGAAACAGACATTTAAACGCATCATTCAAATGTCTGCCCTGGCCGAGAATCGAACCCGGGACCCTCTGCGTAGCAGGCAGGTACACTGCCAACTAGGCTACACGGGTCGTCAAAACCTATGTATGAGATCCCGCTCTAAATAATAATTTTATTCTGTTTTTTAGTATTTGTTGTCAAGTTTTGTTGTTTCTTCCATGCTGGTCTGGGAGCGAGAGAAAACATAGAATATGCCAGCTGCATTTCTTCCCGGGCATGCTGTAAAAACCAGCTAAGGGATCCGAGTGTTTTAGTATATTGTAATTGAGGCGATGGGCTGACAACCTGTCACTACAGCAATATATTCTACCTTAAATAACCCTCAAAACTTTGTCAGACGTGGCGGGACGACCTCTGTTTAGGTCGTTTACGCTCTGCCTACCCCATTAGGGACAAATGCGTGATTATATGTATGTTGTCAAAGCGGCAGGCAACTGAAATAAATCATTTGCGAAAATTACGGTTGGTGAGACAGACATTGAGACAGACAGACGGATGGACAGCGTAGTTTTAGGGTCGTATTTATGAAACGATATCAAATCAAATCATTTAGTAATGTGAGTCACAAGTAAATCAGTTGTTAATGTAATAAAATGTCCAATTGCGCTCGGCTATCGGCGTACATACAGTTATATTTTTTTTTAAATATTAATAAAATAATTTTAAATGTCAGTGAAATAAATGAAATTACAATCTTAATTCTAAACATATAATATAAATTAAAAGTATTGTCACATATTTCATTTTGACTTATTACTATTTAAATATTCATCAACCGAGTAAAATGATATCATAATCATATCTAATATCAAACTTGAGAGCAATTTAAGGTATGGTTTTGTCAGGCTAGTTTGTACTGAAATGACATTTCTGATACGAACTCAAACTCGCTGTCACTCATGAGAGCTAATTACCAATACGACCCTTAATAATAGGGTTCTGTTTTTACCCTTTGGGTACGGAACCCTAAAACTATCTCGTTTATGACCGCACTCAAAACTGAGCCCCTAGTTTCAACAGCTTGCTGTTTTGCAATGCAAATTAAACATGAAATTTTTATTCCGTTCTGAAGCTGAATTTCGCCCACAATTTCGCTATTTCAGGAACTATTTTTCATACAACGTTGGGTTTAAATATGTTTGCGAACTCTATTCAAGTTCTTTACAGAGGGACTTTGTTTTGAATTTTTAGTCCAGGAAATATGTTGTTCCACGTGATTCAATAATTCTTCCATGCGGACTGGGAGCGAGAGAAAAACATAGGATGTGCCAGCTACATCTCATCCCGAGCATGCTGTAGAAACCAGCTAAGGGATCCGAGGGTTTCAATATATTGTGATTTAGGCGATGATGGGCCGTCAACCTGTCACTACAGCAATATACCTACAAATCTATCTTAAATAACCCTCAAAAGTTTGGCAGCCGTGGCGGAACGACCTTTGTTTAGATCGTTTACGCTCTGCCTACCCCATTAGGAATAAAGGCGTGATTATATGTATGTATGTTTGTAATTCAATATTCATTTGTTTTTCACAATACTAGCTTTAATGTGCAAGAAATCTAGAAACTATAAAGTAGTTTTAGAAATGTGTTTATACAGAATCAACATTTATTAGCATCTTGACTATGTGAAATTCGCTGTGTCCGTTCCACTGTTGTTGCGTAATAGATGTAAATGTAAACCGATTTGCTAGAGAAACAACGCTGAAACCAACTCTGCTAAGACCATCGCTCTTACTAACAACTAGACTAAGAGGTCACGACAAAAATGGTAACGATCTCGGATGTAGACTGATAAATCGACTTTGATACGTCGTAAAAATTTAAGGGGCTCTCCTGGCCTAAATGGCGCCCTCATCAGTGAAAAAAATCATTATTCACTAAAAACACAATCAATCGAAAATCCGGTAGATCTGATTGAGGTTAAAGCAACGAAGTTCATTTAGAACCTCATAAAGTTGCAACTTTATAGTTCGTTGTAGTTACAGATAGAAAATTTGCGAAAAGCGGCCACTTTTAACACTTTTGCTATCTATAACTGCAGTGAACACTGTATTACTAATTTATAATGCTTAAAACAAACTTCAGTACCTACACTTCAATCTGATTATCGCAGGGCTCGATTCGCCCACATAGGCCGAGTAGGCGCTAAGCTTGCTTCCTATCCGGCTGGCAGTAAAGCATTCTGGTCGCTTGCGAAAGCAGTGGAAACAAATTTCTGCCAGCCATCTTTGCCGCCTCTGCAGAGACCTGATGGGTCGCTTGCTCATACTGCGGAAGAGAAAGCCAATCTTTTTGCCTCCTATTTTGCGGAAAGTTCGCGTCTTGATGCCGCAGGTAAAATACCACCCCCGTTACCTCGTGTCGACTGCTCTATGGCAGCCGTACGCATCCGGCAAAAAGAGGTCCTTAAAACCATGCGAAATCTAGACGTGAATAAAGCAAGTGGCCCTGACGGTATCCCTGCAATCGTCCTGCGTAACTGTGCGCCTGAGTTGTCTCCGGTGTTGACACGCCTGTACCGCCTCTCACTTGAGACTGGTGTTGTCCCCAAATCGTGGAAGCTTGCAAATGTGCAACCAGTACCCAAAAAAGGTAGTCGAGCAGACCCTGTCAACTATAGACCCATATCGGTAACCTCTATACTCTGCAAGATTATGGAGCGTGTACTGAATAATCGGCTCCTGGCATACCTTGAGGATAATGATCTCCTTAACGATCACCAATACGGCTTCCGCCGAGGGCGATCGACGGGGGACCTCCTCGTGCATGCCACTCACTTATGGAGCGAGGCTATCGAGAGACATGGTGAAGCACTTGCCGTGTCTCTGGATATCTCCAAGGCCTTTGACAGGGTCTGGCACGCTAGCCTTACTGGCAAGCTTCCCGCTGTACCGAAACCCCCTTTTATTTTTCTGTTCATATTTAAGAAGAGCTTAAAGAAGAAACTCACGTTTCTGGCCTTGAGTGATACGTCTACGTCTACGAAGTGAAAGAAAGTAACCCTGGTCCTTAAAAAGCTAAGATAATATCCAATGCATCGAACGTCAGAATAAAACATTTTGGCAATAAGCCTTCCTATTTCTACTAAGTAGAGGTTGATTACGTTCCTTCCTTTCTCAAACTACTTAACTAATTTCTCTGGAATAAATCTAAAGTTGAAACGGAACGTTAATTTTTAAGCCTTCAGATTCACATAAAACATCAAAAATATTTACTTACTTTTCAACCCTGTTAATCATAAATTCCTCTAAAAATGTTTCAGATTATTATAGCGGTAAAATCGTCAAATTTATGAATTGATTTACATAAGGCTAAGATATTTCTTTCGCGACAATCAAAAACTACTTCGTAACCCGTAGGGATTAATATTCTATCTTCCAATCCTAAACTCAAAACTGTCATCGACAAATTTAAAAAGTAATTTTCTTAATTCGAATTGGCGGCATAGTTTTACAATGAAAAATACAAAATCCACTATAAAAAGGAAAAGCACGCGGCTAAAAGCTGCGCCAAGGTTCTACCAACAAGTTCTCAACTCCACAAGTGCAATCCCTTCCCAATTTAACAGGTAAGAACACTTCTGCAGTACTTTCCAAGTATCATAACTTCAGATCAAAACATGAACTTTTCCTTGCTACTATTTTGCTAAACCTGTTAGATTATGTATACTTACCACCATAATTTAAGTCTCTTATCTAACCTATCATTACCAATTCCAGGATAAACCCTGAAACTAGAAGATTTGCAGAAGATTCTGTCAACATAAGTTCCTCAACAAAACTGTTGTTACCAACACAAGAATTGCGGTTACAACTAGGATTCCTAGGTAAGTTTTGTTTGGCTAGTAATAGAAACAATAGGTTCCAGTCAAAATTGCTATCACTAATGTTTTAAATACCTAAATCACTCCATAACATTCAACAGTAAAGATAACAAAATCAAATGACTTTCCTTACAGTCCCAGCCGCTGCTGAGAAAGATCTTTCAGTTATGAAACCTACAAATAATGCAGTCAACGCAATAACTCTCAGACTGGTCTGCACTTAAGGACAAGCTTCTACGTCTGATCACAAGTTCACATCAGGATTCCAACGGTAAAACATGATTTAATTTAGCTCATAGTTACTGAGTTAGTTTGAATGTTTATAACATAAATTCCTTTTCTAAAGTATCACCCTAAGCTCATTCTACTAGAATTTAAAGTATGTGCCTTACCTATGTGTTTTAATTTCAGTTGTTCCTGCATATTAATACAGAAAGAGGATATGAGCCTAAACACAACAACGGAAGAACACCTACTATGGAAACCAATTATTTGATAAAATTATTCCTATGTATTCAATTTAATATTCGGCTTGGATTAAATTCTTTCATGGTTTTGGTTTATTATTTCTGGTTTGTTTGAATAGAAAAAAGTGTACCAGGAGTTGCTATTCTATAAATATTACTTAATTTACATTCGGAGTCAGAAGTGAGTTTGTGAACATACTACCAGTTCTAATGTAATTGAATATGCTATTGAATTAAGATACTGTCCTAGATTTTTGAGATAGCGTCACATACTAATGCTTAGAAACCTTTAGACATTTTTATTGTGGTTTTTAGAGGATCAGCTCCGGCCATACGCTGCATAGGTATTGATTTAGTTTGACTATGCCCTAATCTGCCAATCAATAATGAGGATGTTTTGTATTTTATTATAACCTCTAACCCTACAACAGATCAGGTACCCTGTCTCCTTTCAACCATTGACTTTGGATAGAAGCCCACCACATATTTCCAATACTTTGCTCCTATACTAAATTTAAATTACACCCTTTATTTTATGTAATCAAAATTTCAACATTCTTTTTGCTATTCTAATTGAGAGGATTTTATAGTATAAATAAATATATATTTTATATCAAAAGCTACATAGAGTATTGTTCCTTAATACTCAGCATTGTTTCATATAGGTTTCTATCAATAAAGGTGTTGCAAACATTATTCTAAGAATAGCCAACTGTATTGGAAATCTCTTTTTTCTGAATTTAACTTAATAGTGAATTTATTTGGAACTTCCAAAATATAGGTAAAACTTGTCAGTCTATAGTCATGGACAAAATCTTAATCCAAAGCAACATTCTGTATTAACTTGTCACTCAGTTTGTCTTACTTTTCCAAACAATTCTTTCTCTGACTGAATTTATCAGGAAATAACAAATATCATTATCAACATAGGTACAGTTTCCTTTCAAACAACCAGTTAAGAATATCCTTTATCCCAACATTTGATACTATTTATTTATTATCACCAATTTCCCAATCATGACAATTATACTGCCAGATAAATAATTTTATTAGATATCATTTGAACAATTAATGTAGATTCGGTTTGTCTTACTTTTCCAAACTATTCTTTCTCTGACTGAATTTATCAGGAAATAACAAATATCATTATCAACATAGGTACAGTTTCCTTTCAAACAACCAGTTAAGAATATCCTTTATCCCAACTATTGATACTATTTATTTGTTATCAACAATTTCCCAATCATGACAATAAATTATACTGCCAGATACATCATTTTTATTAGAAATCATTTGAACCATTAATGTAGTTACCCTTGTTTTGAGCGTTCTACTAGAATATTATATTTTATTCAATAAATGGCCAAACAACTGTTACATCTTATCATCAGTCAGCACACCAATGTCAGATCAAAGTAATTGTTGATGTATTCCTATATATCAAAGATTTATGATTAATATTCAATACAGGATAACTTTAACCAATTGTTTTCAATAGGTAATTCTTTTCTTACATAAATTTAGTTTCTTTAATCATTATCAACTTTAGGACCCTTCAACCAAATCTAGCCTCTATCTACTATAGGGTTCCTGAGAATTGAATTCACCAGTATCTACTCAAGGTACACTACTATGAATCACGTCTGACACGCTTCGGGAGCAGGTAGGGTAACAAAGTAGGTATTATAAACTTAATAGAACAGTTATGAAGTTAATTTAATATCAAATTTTACTTTAAGACTATAAATAAATATATCCCTACAATCCTAATGAATCTATTAATAAGACCTACACCTACTTGATGCCTAAGGTCCCTCCCTAGTAGATATAAAATCGAACTAAGTAATCCTATAGTCTAACTTTGTCTAATCCTAATTGTTTCTACTGTGAAGATGCAAAGCTAGGGAGATCCCGACATTTATTATTTAATTGTGAGGTGTGTAGTGTAATGTGGATGTTCTAGAAAGCCTGAGTTCAAACTTCTAGAACCCTATTTCTGCTAAATTGTACGTGATGAGGTTGTCACGATTTAGAGTGCCTATTACATCCTATACCCGTGTGGATGATTACCAGCTTGACGAAGATAAGAGATAAGCCGATAATCGCGTGTGTTGTGTGGGGGACAGATAGGAAATCCTTAACAAACAGTCGTAAGTCGTCCGTATCGGGGCTGGAGACGGAACAGTTCGCTAGAGGTGGTTCTAGGTACTCCTTACACCGTTTTGCTAAGTATCCCATACCTGGGCGCATAAAACTTGCGTTTGGGGCAAGCCGATCGTACGCACCAATACAATCTCCTAGGTTCTTTAGCCAAAATTCCTGGTCTGAGAAGTGGGTACGGAGAACAGGTATAATGACCAAAGCATGGTTCACACGAATACTGTCAAAAGAATCTCCCATTCAATATGACCCTAGCTCCAGACATGCACTCCGAAACACGCAAATGCAAGTGCGCGCCCGATAGCACCTCCCCGGAATTATGACCATAGAGAATCTTCAATACAAAACGTAACTGAATTTAAAGTTAATCTTTCAAACTCAAAACAAACAAGACCCCAAATTTACCAAGTATAACGTGTGAACTGACGAACGATAAACGCGTAAAAAAGCTAAATTTACGAAGTAAAACGTATGAACTGATGAACGATTAAGGCTTCGTTCACACGGCATTGTCCTGCACGTTTTTTTGTAATCGTTTTCTTAACGTATAGTCAACCGGGTGTTCATATGGTACACGGCATTGTCCTGCACGTTTTTTTGTAATTGTTTTTTTAACGAATAGCCGCAGTTTCCACACAGTTGTCACAGTGAGTAGACGTACTGATGGATCCACGCTTGGTTGTACTTTTATATTGGTATCGAAGGCGCCAACGGTCTCGCCGGCGACAAAACAGAAGATTTTGGGTACATCCTATTAATCAAGAATCTGTGCGAACGATCACATTTGAAAAATTATTCGAAAATCTTAGAAACGATGAAAAAATGTTTTTTAATTACTTTCGAATGTCTATTGAAAGTTTTGAAAAGTTATTGACTCGACTGGAAAATTCAAGCCTACCAAAATCAAATACGAATATGCGGAAATGCATTAGTACTAAAATGAAATTAGCCATCTGTTTAAGGTGAGTACACAAATAAAAATACACAGGTTGTGATTATTTAAGTTTTATTAATGTTAATGAAATCAATATTATAATTTTAAAAATATTAAAATTGGACCAATTTTACTATAGTGTATTCGTGTTTCGTATTAAAAGTCATTGTAATCAATATCCGAGTAGTTAGAATAGTAGGATTCGACAGAGGACGGATTTTGAAGAGAAGCTGCTGTAGTTAATTGTACAGAGGCTGGACTTTGAAGAGAAGTCGTTGCAGTCATGTTTGTACTGGTAGAATTAGTAGCTTCTTGTATATTACTGTTTTGGAATTGTTGTGTAAAATATCCTCTGTGAACTGATGAGAGATTGAAAGACGACGATTCACGAGTTTGGCGACTGTTTTTAATTTTTTTCATTAATTGTAGCACACCCATTTGGAATTCGAGGACTTCATCATCGTCATACTTATCTAATGATGGTAATATCCCATTAAAAAATGAAAGGTGCCGATTCATTGGTTTAGATTCGTTATTTGAATAAGAATCCATAAATTTCATCATCTTCGCATCTACAGGACTAATCATATTTTTTACAGATCTTTTAGGTACACGATTAGGTATTGGGCTCTTTGCCGCCATTGTGTCTATAGAGTTTTCCAATGTTTCATTTCTTCCCTCAGAATTATTTTTCTGGTTTTCGGATTCTGTGTTATTGTCGGATTCCGTGTTGTTATTTTCGGTAGTTACGTTGTTTATTGTCTCTTTTGGTTGTATTACTTTCTGCAGAAAAGATAACTGTTTACTATAAACATAGGGCTTTGCTGTTTTGGCACCACTTCCTGAGCTTTTCTGACCTTTTATCTTTTTATATGATCGATTATAATTATCTCTTATATGAGTCCACCGTTGAATAATCATTTTAGCTGTAAAAGACAAATATGATAAGTAATACAGTACATATTATACATTTCTTTTTTCAGGTATTTAGCATCGGGGTGTTCCATGAAAGATTTACACTATTCATACAAAGTTGGAGTATCGACTATAAGTGGTATCATCTGGGATGTTTGCTGGACTCTGTGGCATGTCCTTCAGGGAGAATATCTTCAAACGCCTTCTACAGAAAGTGAATGGATGAAAATAGTGAAAGGTTTTGAAAGAAAGACTAATTTCCCTCATTGTTTAGGTGCAATTGACGGGAAACATATAAAAATCTTAAAGCCTCCTCATAGTGGATCCATGTACTTCAATTATAAAGATTTTTTTTCAATTGTGCTACTTGCGGTGGTTGATTCGGAATACAGATTTATATACGTAGACATAGGATCATACGGAAAAGATTGTGACTCATCCATTTTGAAAAATTCCATCTTATGGAAAAAAGTTAATGATGGTTCGCTGAATATACCCAAACCAATGCCATTATTAGAAGGTGGAGAAAGTACACCTTACGTATTTATTGGTGATGAGGGTTTTGCTCTACATAATAATTTACTTCGCCCTTTTGGAGGAACACATTTAAATTTACGTAAAAAAATCTTTAATTACCGCCTGAGCAGAGCAAGGAGGTACGTGGAGTGTGCTTTCGGTATCTTAGCGGGAAAATGGAGAATTCTACATAAGGCTATTGATGTTTCACCAAATTTATTGACAGAAATCATAAAAGCATGCATTGTATTACACAATTACGTTCGTGAACATGATGGACACAATTTTGAAGATGTGGCAAATCCTCCATTATTTGAAAATATTCAAAGTACGTCAGTTCGAAATGTTCAAGCAAACAGCGTAAGGTCCACTTTTAGTGACTATTTTTTATCAAACGAAGGATCAGTCCCATGGCAAAACGAATATATTTAGAACTAAGCAGAGTAAATTAAAATATGTTGTAACGCAATTTTTATTATTAATAATAAAATGTACATACCTAAGGCTTGTCTTGTTTTTTCTTCCAATGTCTCAAAATTAGGATCCATTATTAACATGATTCCCTTCCAAGCCGCTTGAGTTGCGACGCGATTTTTATAAAGTTCCAAAGTTTTATCCCATAAAACGGGATTTTGCTCCACTAAAGAAATCAATAGTTCGTTATCTATAGAAGATTCCTCAACCATTTTGAATAATAAACACCCCAAATCAAACAATACGTGCCACCCGTACAAAAGACGCTCAGGTACTAAACGCTTCTTCGGTTGCTATTCGATAAAAAACGTATGACATCGTGTCGTGTGAAGGAGACAAAGCTATACCATATGCCACTGCGGACCGAATACGTCAAAGTTCATTCGATTTGCTTGACAAGTCCGTTGAGTATACGTTTAAACGTATAAGCGGTATACGTTTGCGTGCAGTACAATCGACGTGTGAATGGATCTATGTACGTTGTATAGTCACTATTTATACGTTAAGACGTATACTGCAAAAAAACGTGCAGGACAATGCCGTGTGAACGAAGCCTTACACGTAAAAGAAATAAAATTTACGAAGTAATACCGTGTGAACTGACGCACGATTCACAATCAAAAGATCCCGAGCACTCGTCCGTTCCGCTTTAATACTATTTTTTCCAAGAATCTAGTCAATTTCTATTTTCAACCTTCCAACCAACAAGACAAAGTTCACTTCCAGTTTTCCTAAACTAAAACTGTCTAAATTTTACGATTCAAATCCGTATTTTGTTCATGTGGCCTACAGTCAATCCAATTTCATCCATATTAATAGTCCATAAGATTCAAGTTTGCAGCTGTCACAAATATTTCCTTGAAAAACTAATGAAATCCACTTTTCAAAAATTCATTTTACTAAAATTCGCTTAATCAAACCATTCACAGCCTTTTCACCATAGAAATAAAGTTCGATTTAAACTATCAACAGAATTTGTCCGCTATTCTCGTTTTTATTTCTGAAATTTGCCACCTTTAGTCCAATTTGATCCTTATAACAAAGACACACGTCTTAATTTTAAACCATAATGTCCATCTGTCCTCATTATTTCAAATCGGTTTTAAATTTCAAAACATTCTCATTTTTCAGCAGCATTCGACAGCTTCAATTCAATTTAGACCTTATTTCTATGACGACACGGTCAAATTTACTATTATCAGTGGCAGCTGTCATGAAAATTTCTTGAAAAATTCTTGAAAAATCTCTAACTTTTCATTTTCTGAAACCTATTCTTATGGAGATAAGGGTCAGACCTTTCTACTATGAAAATAAAGATCATTTTCAAGGAACACCCGAACCGATTTATAAAATGAATCTTTTCGACCTGTATAATGTCAAATACAACGTCTACTCATTATGAATCATATGTCTCAAAAAATAATCCTCAGTTTTGCTTAGTTTCAATAACTATCTTCGTAATCGAACATTTTATGATCAGCTTTTGCTTGTTATTTTGACAATTGCAAAAGCAACAGTTAACCGCTAATTTCTGCTATTCATGAACACCTCCGCACAAATAAACGTCCACGCTGGCTACAAATTCAAACCACATCAAGTGCGGCTACAACCCAAATTCGCGCATTTCCAATGAAGTTTGTATTCTACCTATAAGTTCGTGTGTAAAATATCTTCTCGTTTACCATTCTTACCACCAACATAACTTTCTTTTCCTTACAGCTTTTTCCTATGAAGGTCGAATGATATCTGAATAATGAATCCGATTTTATCTGAAAATGCCTTTATAATAATAAAACTTGTTTGTTTACAATATGTATTTAATTACTCTCATAATGCAAACATATTTGTGGAATTTCAATAGAACGAGGCCCTGAATCGTTACACCGCCTACGGGTTACCTGCTGGCCTTTGCAACTGGATTTCGGACTTCTTGAGCGAACGATCCATTCAAGTGGTCTTAGAAGGCTGCTCCTCCGGACAACAGGCTATTGATGCCGGAGTTCCTCAGGGTTCTGTCCTGTCTGCAACCTTATTCCTGCTGCATATCAACGACATGTTTACACCCGATACCTTTGGGTACGCTGATGACAGCACGGTTGTTGACAGATATCTGTCCAGTGCAAGGGCCAACAGTGAAACAATCCAGTCTTGTCGGGAGTCCATGGTGGATCGTCTGAACTCATCGCTAAGGGTGATATCCGAGTGGGGCGATGCCAATCTCGTCAAGTTCAACGCATCCAAAACCCAGGCGTGTCTATTCTCGACAAAACGGAGTCCTTTTAACCTGGCTCCAACTTTCCGGGATGTATCCGTACCGATTTCTGACCATCTTGAGCTTCTTGGTATGAGCCTTACGTCCGACTTGAACTTTGGACGTTACATTGAGTCTCTGGCCACAACAGCTGCCAAAAAACTTGGTATCCTCTCGAAGGTGAGGCGATACTTCACACCGGGACAGCTATTGCAGTTGTACACAGCTCAAGTCCGATCGTGTATGGAGTACTGCTGCCACCTTTGGGACGGTTCAGCTAAATACCAGCTGGCTGCCTTAGACTCAATCGAGAAACGCGCTAAGAAGCTCATTGGAGACTCAGCACTGGTTGAGGCAAAACTACAGAACCTTGAGCACCGTCGCAGAGTGGCGTGCATGTCGGTATTTTACAAGATACATTTCGGGGAGTGCGCGTTAGCACTTCATGACCTTATACCCCCCTCCCCTTTCCATCTCCGGAGCACGAGGCGTGGACAGGAGTTCCACCCTTATGTCGTGGATATACCACAAATTCGCACGAAGCGGTTCGCTTCCACATTCTTAATGCGAACGGCTAAGGAGTGGAACTCCCTGCCGGCGGATCTGTTTCCGGAACAATATAACCTGGGCCTTTTCAAGGCGAGAGTGAATAGGCACTACATAGGTGAGTATGTTTCAACAAATGCTCGCCTATATATATATAAAAAAAAAAAAAAAAAAAAAAAATATCGATTCGATTCGATTAATTGCGTTTTCAGTGAGTAATGATTTTTTAACCGATGAGGGCACAAGCGTGCACCGGAGTCACCTTAAGGGGATCCCCGGTGCACGCCAGCGCCCTCATCAGTTAAAAAATCATTACTTAGTAAAAACGCTATCAATCAAAAATCCGGTAGATCAGATTGAAGTACAGGTACTGAAATTTATTTTAAGCATCGTAAATTGCTAATTCAATGTTCACTGCAGTTACAGATAGCAAAAGTGCCTAAAGTGGCCGTTTTTCGCAAATTTTCTATCTGTAATTACAACGAACTATACGTTGCAACTTTATGAGGCTTTTAACTACCTTCATTGCTTTAACCTCAATCTGATCTACCGGATTTTCGATTGATTGTGTTTTCAGTGAGTAATGATTTTTTGACCGATGGGGGCGCCACTTAGCCCAGGGAAGCCCCTTAACGCAACCGCTTTGCGCAGGCAGACCGAGACTGTTGGCTTCAGGGAGTTGTTCTTTTAGTCCTAGTTCAGTCAACATCGGAGATCGTTACCATTTTGTAGTGACCTCTTAGTCTAAACATGATACACCGACGTAGACGCTAGTCTGATTTTTCAGCTAGATTTGAATAAAAAAAAGAACATACAGGGTACAAGGCATTTAGTCGTTTTACGAAAAATTGTAAGATGGTAGCTGCGAGAGATGGAGATGCCATTCCAAAGGAAAACAAAAGAAAATGTATCTAAATCTATAAGAATTGCATCTGTCTGTTTTTGGGGTGGGATGGGATCTACCACCTAGTGGTCCTTACGAAGCGGTGGTAGGCTCCGTAAGAAGACGCCGGTCTCGCAACCACCCTCTCACCGGAGTCCGGCGCCAAACACCTTGCTATGTTCTGTCGATGCGTGAGATTGCCAGTGCCATAACAGGCATATTCTGGGTGAACTCGCTACATCTTCGACTCTGTCACGGTCATCCCTGACCTAGTGTCTAGAGTCAAGAGCCAACCCATTTCTAATATAAAAAAACAGCTATCATCTTATAGTATTTCAACTAAGAACAGTTCAGTTAAAGAAAGTTTTCTTTTTTTGTTTCTTTTATTCAAACTGAATCTTTCAAAAGGAAACTATTTTAAGAAATACATACATATAATCACGCCTTTATCCCTAATGGGGTACGCAGACCGTAAACGACCTAGACAAAGATCAAGACAAAGTTTTGAGGGCTATTCCAGATAGATCTGTATATTGCTATAGTGAAAGGTTGTCAGCCCATCGCCTAAATTACAATATACTGAAACTCTCGGATCCCTTAGCTCGTTTTTACAGCATGCCCGGGAGGAAATGCAGCTTGCACATTCTATGTTTTTCTCTCACTCCCAGGCCAACATGGAAGTATTTTAAGAAACGAAATAACAATATGCCCTAATATTATTTATCTAGCTATTATCAAATCAGTTATAAATTTACCGGGTTTTTTTTATACGTGGTAATTACTGTGGATTAATACTGTCGCTCTTAAATTAAATTCTAAGAGATAAGAAATGATTAGTCATGATATTTAATACTTGTGGGCACTTGGTGAAACTCCATCGTAATCTTTCCCTGTTTGTTGGTTCTATTATCCCACAATAAACTGTGAAAAATGTAAATAAAGGTCGTTCCGCCATGTCTGACAAAGTTTTGAGGGTTAGTACGTATATTGCTGTAGTGACAGCTTGTCAGCCTATCGCCTAAATTGTAATATACTGAAGCCCTCGGATCCCTCAGCTGGTTTTTACAGCATGCCCGGGAGGAAATGCAGCTGGCATATTCTATGTTTTTCTCCCGCTCCCAAGCCAGCATGGAAGTAGGGCATTTTATTTTCCTTATATAATTGCAATGGAAATTTATACTTTACTAGCGACCCGCCCCGGCTTCGCACGGAAATTGTCAGTGTTTCTCTACTATATTATGCATGCATGTATTATACATATAAACCTTTCTCTTGAATCACTCTATCCATAAAAAGAAACCGCATCAAAATCCGTTGCGTAGTTTTAAAGATTTATGCATACATAGGGATATAGGGAAAGAGAAAGCGACTTTGTTTTATACTTTGTAGTGAAGATAAGACTAGCATGAATTTATACTTGGGCTAGAACCAAAACTACAAATATAACAACATATTTCCTCTAGTTTTTCTCTTGATCAAGATCTGCGAAATGAGTATATGTGGCCATAACCATAAAAGTTTCCCCATGTTCGTATTAATAATAAGATCAACTTATATTGCTAAAGTAAGTTTGGTCAAGGGTTTACACATGGGAGAAAAGTTATGCGACCCTCAAGTTGTTTTGTTGGCTTCCCGTATCTACATACACACATATAATCACGCCTTTATCCCTAATGGGGTAGGTAGAGCGTAAACGACCTAGACAAAGGTCGTTTCGCCACGTCTGATAAAGTTTTGAGGGCTATTCCAGGTAGATCTGTATATTGCTATAGTGAAAGGTTGTCAGCCCATCGCCTAAATTACAATATACTGAAACCCTCGGATCCCTTATCTGATTTTTACAGCATGCCCGGGAGGAAATGCAGCTGGCAAATTCTATGTTTTTCTCTTACTCTCTCATAAGGCCAGCATGGAGGTATTTTAAGAAATGAAATAACAATATGCCCTAATTTTATTTATCTAGCTATTATCAAATCAACATATAACTTTACCGGATTATTTTTATACGTGGTTTTTACCGTGGATTAATACCGTTGCTAACATCCGCTGGTAAATAAAATTCTAAGAGATAAGAAATTATTAGTTATGATATTTAATACTTGTTGGCACTTGGAGAAACTCCATCGTAATCTTTCCCTGTTCGTTGGTGAAACTAGTACAAGTGTATTTATTACCAAAAAAAGATTAATCATTAATTTATCCTTTTTCTCTAATGGGGTAGGCAGAGCGTAATTGACCTAAGTTAAGGTCGTTCCTCCACGTTTGACAAAGTTTTGAGGGTTAGAACGTATATTGCTCTAGTGACAGGTTGTCAGCCCATCGCCTAAATTACAATATACCAAAACCCTGTAATCCCTTAGCTGGTTTTTACAGCATGCTCGGGAGGAAATGCAGCTGGCTCATTCCATGTCTTTCTCTCGCTCCCAGGCCAGCATGGCAGCTTTCCCTGTTGGTTGGTTTTATTATCCCACAATAAACTGTAAAATGAGTACAAATGTATTTATTACCAAAGAAAGATTAGTCATTAATTTATCCTTTATCTCTAATGGGGTAGGCAGAGCGTAAATGACCTAAAAAAGGTCGTTCCGCCACGTCTGCAAAGTTTTGAGGGTTAGTACGTATATCGCTGTAGTGACAGGTTGTACTTTACTTGCATTTTATTTATGCTAGTGTGAAGCCTTTGCCCAGCAGTGGAACATATAACGGCTAAATAAGATAAGATAAGATTAGCATGAATTTATACTTGGGCTAGAACCAAAACTACAAATATAACAACATATTTCCTCTAGTTTTTCTCTTGATCAAGATCTGCGAAATGAGTATACGAGTATGTGGCCATAACCATAAAAGTTTCCCCATGTTCGTATTAATAATAAGATCAACTTATATTGCTAAAGTAAGTTAGGTCAAGGGTTTACACATGGGAGAAAAGTTATGCGACCCTCAAGTTGTTTTATTGGCTTCCTGTATCTACATACATACGTATAATCATGCCTTTTAACTAATAGTGTAGGCAGAGCGTGAATGACCTAAACAAAGGTCGTTCCGCCTCGTCTGACAAAGTTTTAAGTTATTTAAGATAGTTTTGTATGTATATTGCTATAGTGACAGGTTTTGCTTTTGTTTTTGCTGTAGTGATAGATTTGTACGTATATTGCTGTAGTTACATTGCAATATACAAAAACCCTCGGATCCCTTAGCTGGTTTTTAGAGCATGTTAGGGTAGAAACGCAGCTGGCACATTCTTTGTTTTTCACTCGCTCCCAGTCCAGCATGGAAGTTTCTACTTACTTATTTTCCCGAGAGCGTCGAAGCGTTGAATCAAATACAGAATTCTCTATACGGGGTAAGGGACAGCGTCCCGCAAACTAATAGGGATTGCTCAGTTAACGAAACTGAACAACTTTCAGCAGGATTTTATTCAGGGCGTGAAAAAAAATTTGCTATTCCATATAAATTGTCTGATCGAGGTGGTCATTTTGTATGGGAAGGCATGTTTTTTTCATCTCCTGAAAGAATTTTCTGGTGATGTGTTGATATGTTGACAAAAATTAAAAGCTCTCTTGCTGGAAAGGTGCTTGTATTCCATTGACGATTTGATAACAATTGCTGCCTTCGATGTTATTCTCATTTGTTTACTTTAATAATATTTTAATTTGACATGTAAATTGACATAATCTTATTTAGTTTCATTATAATCATTACTTACTAAGAGGAAAGATTTGTACCTATTTTTGTATGTTTGTATGTTTGTAATGAATAGGCTCAAAAAGTACTGGGCCGATTTAAAAAATTCTTTCACCAATAGAATGCTACATTCTTCCAATTTGACATAGACTACATTTCATTTTGAAAAAAATTAGGGATCCTTGGTAAAATTTGAACAATGTAACCGAAGGTGTAGAAAAATGAGTATTAAAATGTCTTTCATCGAATGCGCTGCCGAAACTAGATACAACAAATTAATGTACAACAATATTAAGAACTTAAAAAAATAAATAATTGTCTACCCCGTGCGAAGCCGGGATGGGCTGCTAGTTTATTATAATTAGACATTTTAATGTAACTGTGATCTTATGTTTGTAATTTAATTTTAGTGTACACGTATTTCAAACACAATATTATTGTTATTGAATAAATTGAATTGAATTGAATTGTTATTCAGTATCGTTGACTGAGGAACCCCTATCAGTTTACAGTGTGCCTTACACCCGGTATATTCTATACAACACAAAATTATAAAGAGGGATCATTTCCCTTTAGGCACGGAAGGTCCAATTGCCAGAATGTCCACTAGTAGCATTAAGCCCATTTCCCGGAATGTCCATTTCCTCAAACGCCCATTTCCTTGATAGTCCATTTCACGGGAAGTCCAATTCCCGGAATGTCCAGTTCGTGGAATATGCCTTTACTTTAATTACAAAAACAAGCTGTAGTTAGTCGTAGCACAGACCCTGGTCTATTTGGACTACTATGTCGTGTCAGTTTGGTCTCAGCTTATCCCGTTTCTAAACCTAATGAAACCGATGTTAGGAATAGTCATCCTTCGTCTTCTTAGCGAGTGGTTTTTCGAGTCTAACGACCCGATGAACCCTGGTGTCAGAGTTTTCAAAACCCTGATAATATACAACTAGCGACCCGCCCCGGCTTTGCACGGAAATTATCAGTGTTTCTCTACTATATTATGCATGTATTATACATAAAAACCTTCCTCTTGAATCACTGTATCCATTAGAAGAAACCGCATTAAAATCCGTTGCGTAGTTTTAAAGAGTTATGCGTACATAGGGATATAGGGACAGAGAAAGCGACTTTGTTTTATACTATTGTAGTGATAAATAAATATGAAATATGAAACTTGGCATTTTTCTTTGATATTCCGATACGTACTCAAATTATACTTGCCTCCGAGGCCTAGTGGGCTTGGCCATGGGCTCCAGATCCGGAGGACCTGAGTTTAATTTCCAGCCGAGAAACACAAATTTAAAATTGTTAATTTATCACTTTGTGAGCCTTTCCCCAGTTAGGACATTGCAGGCTGAATGACCTGATTGTCCGAAAAGAAAAAGGATTCCGTGCTTCGGAAGGCACGTTAAGCTATCGAACCCGGTGTTCTTCTTCTTCTTCTTCTTATTCAGCCAATAGTGTCCCACTGCTGGGCAAAGGCCCGATCCCGGTCACCCTAGTTTATTTTTAAACATCATAACAACAGGACATCCAAAACAAAGGCACAACAGGCACTGCTTATTTATAAAAATAAATTTCTTACAGGAGACCTACAGAAGTGATTTTTTTAATGATACGCGGATAAAACTACTACTAGTTGGTAGTGACCGCTACACAAAACCATGTCAGAGGCCTATTAGGCCACCGTCGCCGTGGCGTCTACGTGGGACACTCAGAAAGATTTGCGACACTAAAAAAAATTGTTCTACAGGTACATATATTTTTATTAAATCTTTTCAAAGTACTCTCCACCAGCCTCTATACAAAGATTCATGCGTCTGAACCAGTTTTCAAAACACTTTTTCCAGTCCGCCGTAGACACCTCGTTTACAGCCTGCTCGAACGCAGCCAGCGCATCTTCCGGCGACGAAAATTGTATCCCCTTGAGCTGATTTTTTATTTTTGGAAATAAAAAGAAGCCACACGGTGCTAGATCAGGGCTGTAAGGAGGGTGACCCAGGAGTTTGACTGGTGTGCTGTCCAGGAAGTCCCTCGTTTTGAGCGCGGTGTGTGCAGGCGCATTGTCGTGGTGGAGCAGTAGACCGCGGAGCCCTGTGTTTGGTCGCTTGTTGCTCACAACAGAAAAAACTTCTGGTAAACATTTGGTAGTATACCATTCGGCGTTAATGCTTTTTTGATCTCGTAAGGGAATTGAGGCCAAGTGGCCAGTCAAATTAAAAAAGCTGGCGATCAAAATCTTCCCCCCGCTTCGAGATCGCTTCACTTTGGTAGGCGTTGGTTCATTTTGAAACACCCAAACTGTCGACTGGCGCTTGGTTTCTGGATCGTATTGATAAATCCAGGACTCATCACCTGTTACGATGTCGTAAACACGCCGAGACGAGCCTGCTTCAAATTTGTTCAGCATATCACGGCACCATTCCACCCGGGCCTGCTTCTGAGCGTCGGTGAGGTAGTGCGGCACCCAGCGCGATACTATCCTCCTCACGCAAAGATGCCCATGTAGAATCTCGTGAACGCTTCCCGATCCAATCTTTAATATGTGCTGAATCTCCTGATATGTAATTCGCCTATTATCTTGGATAAAAATTTTCACTGCTAGCACGTTTTCTTCCGTAATAGCCGTCAAAGGGCGACCGCTTCTTTCTTCATCCCCCAAGGTTGGTCGACCGCGCCTAAATTCGTTATACCAACGATACACGGTTGCCTTTGATGGGCTTTCATCCATAAATGCCACTTGAAGTCTATCAAACGATTCATCCGGTTTCAGGCGACACTTGAAATCGTAAAAAATCATAGCTCTAAAATGTTCCCGGCGCAGATCCATTTTTCAGTAAGACACGATACTTTGAATTGGCTCGCAAAAAATGTGGAGGGAAATTTTGAAAATGGAACACATATATTTTTACTTACAAGTAATCATATTTTCAAAAAAGATTCTAACCGGCCAGTCTGCCATATATAAAAACTATTTATCGCAATACTTTCTGAGTGGCCTGGTAGTGGAAAAACGCCCGATAGACAACAATAACGAACTCGCGCCATCAGTGGCCATTTTGAATATTCCATAGTGGTGTGATGTCACTTTCGTGAAGCTTGTTGATCATACGAGGTATGTGCAGTAGTGTTGCAACAATATATCGAACTATCGATAGTATCGTTACCTTGGAAAAAAGTAAGAATATCGATAGGCCTATCGATATTCTAACTGATCGATAGTCAAACAATCGATAGTTTTGCAACGCTAATGTGCAGCCAGCAGGGCCATGATGTGCACTGTAGATTTCGTTTTGACTACGCATTATCTCTTTCTCTTCCTTGCTGGCCTGGGAGCGAGAGAAAAACATAGAATGTGCCAGCTGCATTTCCTCCCGGGTATGCTGTAAAAACCAGCTAAGGGATCCGAGGGATTCAGTGTATTGCAATTTAGGCGATGGGTTGACAACCTATCACTACAGCAATATACCTACGAAGATATCTTAAATAACCCTCAAAACTTTGTCAGACGTGGCGGAACGACCTTTGTTTTGGTCGTTTACGCTCTGCCTACCCCATTAGGGATAAAGGCGTGATTATATGTATGTATGTATGTATTATCTCTTTCGTTGCTCACTTCACACTGCAAAAGGATAGGCATTAATTAGAGTGAATGTTGAAGCACATTCAAATTTCCCACTTATCCTACTTCTATTAACTATCTTCCCTTCTGTCTGCAAGAACGACATTCTCAAGAAAAGAATGACTCATCACTCATTCGTTCTATCAACATCGACGTTTGTCATTCACTCGAACGTTCGACCACCTTTTTCCTCTCCAAATTAAGTGAAAGTGGCCAAAATTAAGACTTGGCTTAAAGGACTAGTATCCAGGCCATAAAATACTAAAAAAAAACTTGAGTAACTGCACAACGCGGGCCGGCTATAAAAAAAATAAAAAATAACAAAGTCCTTTATGTGAGTGTTACTTGAAGTCATCATCAGTGCACGCAGTAATCACATCAGGAAATCCATCAGAAACACATCAGTAAGTCCTTTCACCCTTTCCTTTTTACCTATCTTGTTTGTGCTTTTACACTGTATCATCTGATTCGCCATCTTTTCTCAAAATCGGCTATTTGGTTACCAATACATACATACATACATAAATCACGCCTTTATCCCTTACGGGGTAGGCAGAGCGTTTAACGCCTCGTAAAAGGCGCTTTCGCCACGTCTGACAAAAATTGAGGGCAATTTTAGATAGTAATATGTATTGCTATAGTGACAGGTTGTCAGCCCATCGCCTAAATTACAATACACTGTAACCCTCGAGTCCCTTTTGCTGACTTCAACAGCATGCCCGGGAGGAAGGGCAGCTGGAACATTCTATGTTTTTCTATCTCTCCCAGTCCAGCATGGAAGCATTACCAATACAGTATACCGAAAGCTTCACTCTTAACTATATCAGTGAAGTATGCAACGCTTATAGACAAATCGAAGTCTACATTGCGCGTCATAGGCCTGCAGGTATGCGAAATCTGATGCACTTACATACATACACATAATCACGCCTTTATCCCTAATGGGGTAGGCAGAGCGTAAACGACCTAAACAAAGGTCGTTTCGCCACGTCTGACAAAGATTTGAGGGTTATTTAAGTTCAATTTGTAGGTATATTGCTGTAGTGACAGGTTGTCAGCCCATCGCCTAAATTGCAATATACTGATACCCTTGGATCCCTTAGCTGGTTTTTACAGCATGCCTGGGAGGAAATGCAGCTGGCACATTCTACGATTTTCTTTCGCTCCCAGTCCAGCATGGAAGAAAATGCTAATACACTTTCACGATGTATACGATGCCGGCTATATCACCAGTTACCTTAGGCTCGTATTTATAAAAGCCATCTCGAGATTGAGAGTAATATTAAGTATGGATTTGACAGGTCCTTTTGTTCTTAAATGACATTTCTGATACGGACTCAAACTAGCTGTCAGTCTCAAGTGCTTTTTATAATTACGGGCCTTAGAGCAACACGGCCTTCTGTTCCGGCAGTTAGTGCTATCGATTCGTAGAGCCCATACACATAAATACACACACAGACACACACACGATCACACTCATAATAAATAAATATTCGGTGGATTCTAAAATTGTGTTTATAGTTCTTGAAGGTATACATTTTTGTAAGTAAGAATATTTTGAAATATCGAAGCGGTTTAAGAGAAAGATCAATTTTAAGCCTAAAAACGTCATTTAACATTTTTTTTTCACTTACGTAAATATTAGTCCTATAGGAAATAAATGTTACAGGTGTCGTGCTCGAATCTATAATCAAAATATGTATTTTTTTACATTTTTCATCAGGGTGTTTAACTGCCTCCGTGGTCTAGTAGCTAATGCTATGGACTCCTGAGGTCCTGGGTTCGATTCCCAGGGGGAAACACAAAGTTGATATTTGAGATTTTATCACTTTGTGAAATTTTCCCCAGTTTGGTTAGGACATTGCAGGCTGAATCACCTGATTGTCCGAAAAGAAAAAAGATTCCGTGCTTCGGAGGGCACGTTACGCCGTCGGCCTCAGTCGCTGTCTTTGATAGTAGTCGTTACTCAAACCACGTCATAGGCCTGATAGTTGTGCTACTAGGCGGTTTAAAATCTTTGACACCAGGGTTCATCGGGTCGATAGACTCGGTACCCACTCGACAGAAGAAGAAGAGGAGAATGCTTCAAAAATAAGCGTTTTTCGGCGATTCCTGGTAGGGATCGCCAGTAACTAAATACTAACTAAAATCATTCGCGTCCCTTTCTGCTCTCTCATGACAGATTCTTCTTCTTCTGTAGAGTGGGTTTTTTTTTTTTTTTTTTTAAATATTTGATAGGCAATCATTTGTCCGCCATCTCACGTGATGGTAAGTGATGATGTAGACTATGATGGAGCATGATTGCCTAGAAAATGCCTGTTCACTCTCGCCTTGAAAAGGCCCAGGTTATAACGTTCCGGAAATAGATCCGCAGGCAGGGAGTTCCACACTTTGGCCGTTCGCATTAAAAATGTAGAAGCGTACCGCTTTGTGCGAAAACTTGGAATGTCGACAACATAAGGGTGGAATCCCAACCGGCGTCTCGTACCCCGGAGATGGAATGGGGAGGGGGGTATCAGGTCATGAAGCGATGCTGCACATTGTCCGAAATGCATCCTGTAGAATACAGACAAGCAAGCTACTTTGCGACGATGTTCGAGGTATCGAGTCTATGGACCCGATGAACCCTGGTGTCAGAGTTTTTAAACCGCCTAGTAGCACAACTATCAGGCCTCTGACATGGTTTGAGTAACGACCACTATCAAAGACATTGACCGGGACCGACGGCTTAACGTGCCCTCCGAAGCACGAAAATCTTTTTCTTTTCGGACAATCAGGTGTTCAGCCTGCAATGTCTTAACCAAACTGGGGAAAAATTCACAAAGTGATTTATTCTCAAATATCAACTTTGTGTTTCCCCCCTGGGAATCGAACCCAGGACCTCCGGATCGGGAGTCCATGGCACTAGCCACTAGACCACGGAGGCAGTTATGACCAGCATGACAGATAATGACAGGGTATAGACTTATCTTAGTTAAGTTGTGATTTTTGCATCTTCGAATTGGTACTACTGTCAAACATGATGGGCAGTGCCTAGGACTTTTGCTATCTCTTATTCGAGATACCTGTTTATACTGGGTTTTTTCTTAGCCAATACTTACGAGTACGAAAGAGAGCCCGATGGTGTAGTGGATAGGGCCGCTGCCTCCTGAGCAGGTAGGTCGTGGTTCGAATCCCACCACGTACCAATGTGTTTTTCGGTTTTTATATGTACGTTTATTCGGCGCTTTTTCCGTGCTTCGGAAGGCACGTTAAGCCGTTGGTCCTGGTTAATATCGTTTATTACCGTAGATATTCGTTGTTAAGCCATGTCAGAGGCCAGTGCTAAGCATTGGCGGTTTGAAAACTCTGACTAGGACTAGGATTGGGTCTGGTTTCCCTTCTGGGTTGCGGAGGTCAGATGGCAGTCGCTCTGTGTAAAAACCAGTATCCTCGTTCAATCCCCTAGATAAAGTAGCCGACCCCATGAGATACGGGATAAGGCTAGGGAGATGATGATGATGATGAAAACAGACAGTGAGACAACTTTAGAAATAATTTCTTCCGGTACCTAAATAAAAACAAAAAGTACATACATACATACATATAATCACGCCTTTATCCCTAATGGGGTAGGCAGAGCGTAAACGTCCTAAGCAAAGGTCGTTTCGCCACGTCTGACAATGTTTTGAGGGTTATTTAAGATAGATTTGTAGGTATATTGCTGTAGTGACAGGTTGTCAGCCCATCGTCAAACAAAAAGTATCTTTCGTTTACTTACTTGTAAACTATCAAGTGGAAGTAACTTTGTATTCAGTTTTCAGTTCATTGGCTGAGCCAGCTGAGCAACCGCTATTAAGAAATTGTACATATTTAAATGTTCACCTATTTATTCCCGTTTAGTTCACCTACAATACTAGATCGTTCACCTAACTTTGGTCATCTAAAAAAACAATTAAAAAACAACCTATTAAACTAGATTGTTCACCTGTTCAGGTGTTCACCAATGTATTCTCTTTTTGTTCGCCTAAAATACTTTTTTTTTTTTTGTTTATATTTGATAGGCAATCATTTGTCTGCCATCTCACGTGATGGTAAGTGATGATGTAGACTATGTAGTCCGATAGCGCTAGGTTTTGAACTTTCAAAACTCTTAAAGTTTTTTGTTTTTTGCATACAGTTTCCGGACCATTTGCCCAACCTAATACATTATTTTGTGTCATCCTAGGTACTTGCATAGGTAGAAATTTAGGTATTTGTCTTTTCGATCAGTATTGGACGAAAAGATAATTAGAGATGCAAATATTACTTTCATGGTAATAACGAGATAGTTATTGATGTACATAGGCATTTTGTGCTATATATGTCCACGAGAATTCTAATATTTAACCAGTACCTAATACGGCACCAACTAGCTCTAAAATAATATTACAATAGGTAAAATAGGTGTTACGCGTTTCAGAATACTGATATCTGTTGTTTAAAATATTTTGTGTCGAATTCATCCACGACGTTTATAGATTTTATTTTTTTTCATTACTACAGCCTGTAAAATCCACAAAAGAAATGGCAAGTTATTAGAGTTTACGTGTTCTTTGTTATTATGGTGTAACAAAATACTATTCATAATTTGTGTTGTTTTTATCCACGAACTTCTAATATTAGGTACGTACCTACCTATATAAGAATGGCGAGCGCAGGGACCATCGAGCGCGCGGAACATCACGCGCGGGTGCGGGTGGCGGGGGGCGCCGGCCAGCCAAAAGCGCGGACGCGTGCCATTTGTTTACATTCAGTCTTCTTGGTGCAAGTTGCGACAAGCAATTAGTAAAAGTTAGTTATGAAACTGTGACAGACTTAAATGGAAATCGAAACTGAGTTATTACTCGACCGGACCAAGGAAGAATAATGAGATTTTTGTTCGTTTTTTACTGTAGATCACGCCTGTTTTTACTAAATTGTTACTCCTGTGTTTGTTTTTTCGTAATTCCACACTGAGATCTCTTATAGGTACCTTATTGAATCAAATCCGAAAAAAATATATGTCACTCATCATTAAAAAATACATAAGGACTAAGTAGGTATGTACCAGTGTTGTTGCAATAACGATAGTTTCACAATGGATAGTTGACCTTGAAAAAAAGTATAAGTAGACTATCGCTATCGCAACAAAACTAGTATGTGCTAAGTGATATTAAGGTAAAGATAGGTAGGTATTTGTTTGATACACTTCTTCTTCTCACTTACTGTCGTATAATCTTTCGTTTGCAAAGTAAGGTAGGTATGTTTCATTCCACTGCATGACTCGGTGAGCCTGCGGGAGGGAGGGTATAGGTGAGGGGCGGGGCGGGAAGCACGCTTAGCGGCTTTGGCGCCATCGCGCGCACTCAGTTGCCACTTTGATCTCATACTTACATACATACACGTTCATCTCATACTTAGGTATTAAGTAATAGAAACTGTTTTTTTTTAATGTTAAAACTTATATTTAATGCAAAAACCATAAAATAATCTTAGTTTTTGGAATAAAGTATATACATATAGCTATTTATAAACAACCGTTTCTCCCCGGCTACATTCGCCCAAAATGGTTTTTAGCCGATTTCGACGTTTGAAACCGCTTGGTTGAACCGGCTTTACATCTATAGTAGTGGGTAAAAACCCATTCAATCCACCCGGATTTAAACCGGGTAATAACCCAAATCACCCGGTTTTAATACATTATCACCCAATTTTTGGGGTTACATACAAACATACATACTATCACGCCTGTATCCGTAATAAGGCAGGCAGAGCGTGAACAAACCAAACAAGGGTCGTTCCGCGACGTCTGACAAGTTTTGAGGGTTGTTTAAGATAGAACTGGATATTGCTGTATTTATTTATTTATTCACTGTTTATTGTACACAAGTAACATGAGAAAGACAATACACAAGGAATACCGACACAACAGGTACAGCTTATTTCTGCTAAGAAATTTCTTCCAGCTAACCTACGGAAGTGAGACTTAAAATGAGAGGCAAATTAGGCGTGCACAAATAAAGCATAATATAAAAATAATACCAGAATTATAAATTACATAAATAACTAATTATATAAATACTTAAAATCATAATAACTATATATACATGAATATATATAAATACATATATATAACTAATACTATACGGAAAGTGAAAGGTAATGCTCTTTTACTCTCTTCCTAAAGACAGCGACAGAAGAACTATCACGGACCATGTGCGGCAGTGAATTCCATAACCTGGCCGCATTGACAGTGAAAGAATAAGAGTAAAAATCTGTGTGGTGGTGAGGAATAGACAGTAGTGATTTAACAATAGGACGTCATGGTTTGTCCTGGAAACGCGAGAAATTGAAACGTTCACGAAGATAATTGGGAGAGCAAGGGTTTGAAAGAATGTTATAGAGTAAACAGAGAATGTGAGTGTTCCGGCGGAAGCGGATTGGGAGCCACTTGAGCTGTTTGCGAAACTGGGAAACATGATCGTACTTTCGTAGACCGTACACGAAACGTATGCAAAGATTTTGAAGGCGCTCAAGCTTGTTTAGTAGCTCCTCTGTGGCATCTAAGTAACAAGAATCGGCGTAATCCAGAATAGGAAAGAGGAGAGATTGTACCAAAGAGATTTTAGTTTTCAGGGGCAAGAAACTTTGAAGACGTTTAAGGGAGTGAAAGGAAAAATAGAGCTTTCTACTGATTGTGTTAACGTGAGTTACCCAAGACAAATTAGCATCGAAAATTACCCCCAGATTCTTATCCGTACTAGTATAAGCAATGGGAGTGCCGTTGTAGATAACAGCCGGGAGGCTGTTACTATCCAGTTTCTGACACATATATCTGCTACCCATGATCAAGACCTGTGATTTTTTAGGATTGACCAACAGACCAAAAGAGGTAGCCCAAGTATTAATTTTAACCAAATCTAAGTTTAAGTCAGCTACTGAATTATCAATGTCAGCAGCCTTGAAATGTCGATAAAGTTGTAAGTCGTCAGCGTAGAGATGGAAGCTAGAGGAAATAACCGAAGTGACGGTGTTAATAAATACTGAGAAAAGAAGAGGAGGAAGCACGCTACCCTGTGGAACTCGCGCAACGAGATCACACCAATCAGAGAAAGCCTCATCAGAGCGGTCCCGCTGCGAGCGACCACGAAGGTAAGATTCGAACCAAGCTATAACTGAAGAGGAGATGTTAAGAGAACGAAGAACGGAAAGAAGAATGTCAAAATCTACGGAATTAAAAGCGCTACTAAAATCAAGCAATGTAAGGATAGTCAAAAATTTATTTTCCATAGCAAACCGGATATCATCAGTGACTTTTATCAAAGCCGTTACAGTGCTATGACCAGGCCGAAAACCTGACTGAAAAGGTGATAGTAGATTATTTGACGAAATATAGTCAGCAAGCTGCTTGTGGACGATGTGTTCTAGGACTTTGGATAGAAAAGGGAGAATGGATATAGGTCTAAAATCGGAAAAGGATGAAGGATTGGAAGTTTTTGGAAGAGGAATAATGTTTGCACGTTTCCATGCAGAAGGGAAAGAACTCGACACCATGGAGAAATTGAAAATATGTGTAAGAATAGGCAAGAGTTCGGGAAGGATCAAGGATATCATACGGGAACATAGGTTGTCATCGCCCACAGCAGTTGAAGAGATGGCCAATATATGTTTCTTAACATCCCCTTCAGATACGGGACCAAAGTTAAAAGAACAGCATGAAGGTAATGTTTGGCAAGAAAGATTAAAAATAGTGTTAGATTTAATTCTGTCCTCAGTATTAACAGGTGGAAGAGAGAAGTGCTTATTCAAATCGTTTAAGTTAAGGCTAACTTCGGAAGAAGTTAAAGAATTGCCAATACCTAGTGTTTTTAGGAAACTCCAAACTTGTACAGGATCACAGGCCTCAATTGAGCTGTGTATGTGGCGTCTTCTGGCATCTCTACACATTCGACTACAACGATTTCTTAAATATTTATAACGAGATAAGTTTTGGTCTGTTGGACATCGCCTATACCGCTTTTTAGCACGATTACGTTTGCCCATCATGTTTTTGATGTCTTGAGTGAGCCAAGGAGTTGGAACGCTCTTAATTTTAACCTTCTTAACCGGAGCGTGAGAGTCAAATAACGTTAAAATGCTTAAGTTAAGAATACGAACTTTATCGTCAATCCGATCCGCAGCTATAAGAAAATTCCAGTCAATCTTGGAAGCATCTCGCCTCAACGACTCCAAGTTAATGCCCCTGAAGCTACGTAAAAAACGGAATTTGGGTTTACGCCGAGGGGGTCGAATTTTGTAAGAGACGTAGAGCAGATCATGATGTGAGAAGTTAGCCGGAAACTGACCGTGCGTAGCGACCAGGTCAGGTGAAGAAGAAATGATTAAATCAAGAAGAGATGGGGGGTAATTCGGGGAATGATGTGTGGTAGTGAGTGGAAGAATATGGAGATTGACCGAAGACAAGAGTGACTGCAATTTATGAGTACGGTAGTCATCTTTTACCAGGCAGGTATTGAAGTCACCCATTAACAGCTTGTGATCATATTGTACAGTAGATTTTCCAGTGAATCAAAGTAGTTAATATGGCAATTAGGACTATACAACACTGCAGTAGTGACAGGTTGTCAGCCCATCGCCTAAATTACAATATACCGTCAAATCCCTTAGCTGGTTTTTACAGCATGCCAGGGAGGAGATGCAGCTGGCACATTCTACGTTCTTCTGTCGCTCCCAGTCCAGCATGGAAGCTTTTTGGGGTTACAACCGGGTAATAACCCAAATCACCCGGTTTTAATCCCTTATCACCCAAT
Source organism: Scrobipalpa costella (assembly GCA_949820665.1). NCBI lineage: Eukaryota > Metazoa > Arthropoda > Insecta > Lepidoptera > Gelechiidae > Scrobipalpa > Scrobipalpa costella. The sequence goes on from OX463312.1 coordinate 14,117,309, forward strand.
ATGTCGGGTGAAAACAAGGGTCAATAAAAGCTATGGAAACTCCGCCAATTTTGAAGAAAGGATCTTCCAATTTTATGTTACTACTCTTACTCTACTCTTATTCTATTACTCTTCTTCTTCTCCTAAACCTTCTTCCTATTATCTGGTCCCGGTTGTCCTCGTCTGCCTCTTCCATTTTTGTCTATATTGTGCTGTTTCGGCGTCTATGTCGGATTCTTTCAGGTATTTTTGTACCGTCATCAGCCAAGTGGCGGGGTGTCTTCCGCGGCGTCGCGTCGTCGTGGGTAAGTTTAGGACTATTCGTACCATATGGTCCTTAGGGCGCCGAAGCACATGTCCATACCATCGTAGGCGTCGTTCTTCGACCTTGTCTATAGTTGGGTCAATTATTTATCTTCCTCTGATGTGGACATTGCGAACGTTGTCCAGCAGTGTGACACCCACTGACCAGCGTAATATGCGCATTTCTGTAGTGTGAAGCTTTGACAGGTGTTGTTTAGTAGATGCCCAACATTCTGTACCGTAGAGGTCTTATGGCCGTTTTGTACAGTTTGCCTTTAAGCACAGCTTGGACATTCCTAACTACCATGTCATTTCGACAGACGGCATGTTGCACTTGGCATGCGTTTGTGTGTGTGTTATAAGGGTTAACAAATTTTGTTATACCGGTCATAACCATCACTTGATAAACCAACGTTTTAAAGTTGTTCACTGTAACTGAATATTTAGAATAGATTAGGTTCCATATTTTGTATGTATTTACTTACCGTCTGTCATCACTGTGGAATCTAAAAAAGTTCCTAGCATCTTCTTGTCACACATTACACCTGTGAGTTGTCTCAACTTCATCCATCCCGTAGTTGTTCTATGGGTTACATCTCGCTCAATTTTTCCGTCATTCGTAATAATTGATCCAAATGTTTATGTATGGACGCCCCGTCTATGAAAAGTTTTATCTGGCTCATGTCCGTGTGACCATCAAATATACACGACATATGCTCTGTCTTTTTGCAACTAATCTTAAGACAATTATCTTCAAGTGACTTCAGCCAGAGATTGAAATCAGTCTGTAGGTCTTCCACTGAGTCTGATATCAGAGCAACGTCATTTGCATACAGTATTATTCCATGGTGTTCCATGGTACAGGTTTTTGGCAGCGGTTTGTGAGATAGTCCTTGGTTACATTGGTGACGTTAAATAACAAAGGGCTCAAAGCCGACCCTTGATCAACGCCAACTGTAATTGACAGTGATATAAAGATGCCTGGTGGACAAACGACTTGAGTTGTAACACCATTGCACATATCCTGTATGAAGGCGATGTATTGTTCTGGGACATTTTGGGCTCTAAGTGCATCCCAAATAAGTTCTCGGGGCACGTGATCGAAAGCCTTTTCTAGATCAATAAAGATCATGTGTAGGTTTGTATTATGTCCTCTGGCCTTTTCCTTTTTGTATCGAAAGGACGAGTTGAGTGCCTTTCGAAGCTAAGCCGTCCTGGTAAAAAAAAGGTTGGTTCTGTCCTGCTACTCTTCATCATAGCTAACCTTCAGTCGGTATACGCTTTTATATCCAGAAATTTCTGGACTTCATAGGGCCGACGATAGCTGCCAGGAGAGACATTGTAAACAAATTGTGTAAATACCACATGGACTTGTCCGGATGGGATATTGATGGGAAGGTGATGCCAACCTCAACAGACAACTGGTCGTGGGGTTGGACTTCAACTCACTAGCCGCACAACCAAACAAATCCCCCATAACTAATAGATCTTTCGGTGGTCAAGCCAGAGGTCGGTCTTATCATTTAAATCACATTTAAACCTTCGACAACCATGTATGCTCCGACCATCTCAGACCAGCCGGCAAATTCCAGGCTGCTGCCGTTGAGGCAGAAGATACTCACACGGCATACGGCACGAGGTACAGAATACTCCCGGGAACCAGTCTCAACACTAAATGATGTAGATGAGCTCACAAGCGAGTTCGCGACTGCAATTCAGCGAGCAAAGGAATATGCTGCCGTTCTCTGCTAGAAACTCCCGCATGCTTGCGCATGAGGATTGGCGTCCATAAGGCGTACGTGAGAACCCGTCTTGCGTATGTCGCTCTAGCATGGTATGCGTATGTCTCTGAGACTAATTGCCAGGGACTGCGGGCCCAGGAGTCGAAGGTGGAGCGTGCCATTACATTTCATACTTGGAGAGACCTATGAGACCTTGGGTGAGTTCGTGTCCAAGCTCTCAATCGAAATGTTTGTGCGCTGTGACTGGTCACATTTCAAATACTTTCAAAACGTGGCCCTGGTATCACGTTCATACCCTGATAAAAGAAACAGATTTATGGAGAGACAGAGGTAGGAACAAGAGCGGAGGGACGTTATGCTGGGATGGATGGGAGCAACGGGAGGGACGTGAGCGGAGGGAAAGAGGGATGCTTGGATGTTGAGGTAGGAGGGACAGATAGGATTGGTAGAATGGGTAAGCCGAAAGAAAGGGGATTATCGGAGAGACTGAGGGATGGATAAGCGGATGGACGGATGAAACGATTACGGTTGAACAGAGGGACAGAGTGACGAAGGGACTTTAGGGTAGAACGTTAATGGGCTGGGAACGTGAGAGACCAGAGAAGCGGGAGTAACTGAGAGGCGGAAAGGATCTCTAAATCATCTATGACTGAATATTCTACTACCTCCATGCTCGTCAATTTGTCTGCCAAATGTAGAGAGGGTTAAGCAATTTAAAAGAGGTCCCTGGACATTGCCGTCTTCTGCAACTGCACTGACAAGAGATAAGGTTCTGACATATAAGATTCTTGCTGGCAATGCACATCTCCTATAACTACTGTTACAAGCCAACGCATGACCACCACTGTATGGAGCAGTGGCTACGCCCAACTATTTATTTCATTTTATTTAAAAACTACTGTAGGATATTATAATATATTAAATATCGTTTTTCCTACATAGATTATGAACAGTTTTACAAAGAAAAAATATGTATAATGCCAGCAGGGCACACTCCTTGATCATTTTGTATTATTCCATACAACAAAAATTCAAAAGTTTTTTTCCAGACAAACTATCTGTTTTAGACAAAAACTTGTTATCACAATTATTCATCAGAATGAAAAACCGACTGATGGGTATCTTAATATTATGAAATTTAATAGTAAAAAACCCTATGTCCCTCATTTAGCAGTTTCGACCCACTGTGCGGCGGAACTCGAACCTGCAACCTCTAGCTTCGTAGGCAGGAAGGCAGGGTCACTACCAACTAGGCTATCCGGCCGTAAAAATCTAGTGGATTTTTAATCGGCATACCGCTTCTCGTTACATCACTTGTACACACACCTATGTACTCTGATGACTACATAGGTACCTATCAGAAACTACTCCGTCAGACTGTTCAAAGTTGTCACACCACACAAACAAAAATAATAACAAAAATATTGAGTAATTCTTTTTAATTCGTGTATATTTTGTTTCACTGACTGTACACTACGTACCTACTCGAATTGGGGCGCGGAACATCGAGAAGCGTTATTTATAACGAAAAAGCTGTAGGTAGGTATGCCGATAATTATTCAGGTTCTAATCGTCGCATCGTAAAATAATATTGACCATATTGACCGTCTAAGCATTGACCATTGACATACGTGGGTATTGAGATTGCAGGCGTGCGTTTTATAAAAATGCATTTAGAAAATTCGCACGTCCTTTCGTTATTTTATTTTTATATCTATGCTAGCTGTGCCCGCGACTCCGTACGCGTGGTGGTTATGATTTTAAACAGCAATGTATTTTTTTGTTTTAAATTTTCTTTACTCTTACTTATTTGTGTCATTTTGAATCGCATTATATAAGCCTAACACGTGTATAACATTATACTTGTGTGCGTAATACGACTTACCGTATTCTAATGAGATTATGAAATAAAACAAGATAAAATTTTCTGCCTACTCCCTAAGTCAGGTGGCGTGGTTTTATACGTATATTTATAAAGATTTACGTGAGTTAACATTGAGCCGAATAAAAAAAACATCAAATCGGAAAAGATACAATCAAAATTTAATTTCCTACCTACCCCTCAACTCAGGTGGCGTGATTATTTGTACCCTATGTTTTTTCCTAGATAACAATCAGTCGAATAAAAAAGTTTGATCGAAATCGGTTAAAAACAGCCAAATTCGAATTTCCTGCCTACCCTCTAAGTGAGGTGGCGTGATTTTAGGTATCCTAAGTTGCAACTCGGGTAACACTGAGTTGAATAAAAAAAGTCCCATTGAAATCGGTTAAGTAGTTTTGGCGTGATATGGTAACATACAGACATACAGACAGAAAAAAATCTAAAAAAAAACAATTTGGTCTTTATATCGTTAATAATGTCTGTTGCAGTTATTTTTTTGGAAAAATATTCAATGTACAGTACACCACCCTTCTAGAGATTTATTATATTTATAGATAGATATAACTGTATAAGGTCATTTTAAATCAAGTGTAAATATTAATCGTGTTAAACCCATGAAACTAAACAACTTTCCCTAAGGAACATAGGTCGAAAACCGAATAAAAAAATTGAACCTTCCATACAAAATGCTCCAGCTGATAGCGCACTTAGTATGGGAAGTAAATTTTTATTTTTCGTAATACGACCTATGTTTCTTAGGGAAAATTGTTCAGTGTCATGTGTAGATTCACACGTTTCAATATTTGCTCTTGATTTAAAATGACCTTATAGTACCTACGTAGCGGAGATAACCGTACCCTATGAATGTGTGCGTGCGTATGCCCTCCGCCCCCTGCCGCCGGCCCGCGTCCGCCTGTTTCGACCGCATCTATTGTTTTTTTGTTTTATTCATTTAAATATAGTGCATGAAAGTGACACAAATTAAGAATGATGATTATTTATGCATTTTTGATATTGAATAAGTAAACTCTAATAATTGTAATATTTTTCTGGAGCTACGGAAGCTTGGAAAAACAAAATAATTAATAATCTTAAAAGTGCATACCCTAATTTGGCACAAATTTATTTAATAGGCATATGAAAGTGATTTGAGTAAGGAAACAGTTATTTCATCAATTGTATTTTTCTTTGCACTGTTTTTACATAGTGACCCTAAGATGTCAGTTTGCACTGGACGAAGATGGCACAAACCGGGTTTGCACACTCCGCAGGCTATCCTAGATATGATATTATAGTTATTTTAAAGTTTAAATTAATTTTGCCAGTTTTAATTTAAATAAAAAAAAACAACTACAAATCATCGATTTACTGAAAATGCAAGTACCAGATGTGACACAAAATGCAAAAAATATGATTCATAAATACGACTGTATCCACAGGCAAGAAATAAGCAACTTTAGAGTTTTTGAAACTTATGGTGTCAAAATAGACCAGCGCTATCGGACTAATGATGGAGCATGATTGCCTAGAAAATACTTGATTGTTCATCTAAATATGCTCACCTATTTATTCCCTTTTGTTCACCTGAAATACTAGATTGTTCATATAAATTTGTTGCTTATGGATTTCGGGTTTGATGGGTCGACGTTGTAAGATGGGTTGACGTGGGATGATGGGTCGTCGTGGGTCGATGGGTCGACATACGTAAGATAAGGTAAGACGGGGTAAGATGGTGTAAGGTGTGGTAAGGTGGGGTAAGATGGGATAAGGTGGAGCAAGGTGGGGTAAGGTGGGGCAAGGTGGGGTTGAAACGATTAGAATTTTAGATGAACAATTAGTTTTTTAGGTAAACAATTAGTTTACTAGGTGAACGATTAGTTTACTAGGTGAACGATTAGATTTTTAGGTGAACGTTTAGTATTTTAGGTGAACATGTTTAGTGTGACGTTATAGAATTTTTAGTGCGACATGATTAGGTGAACATTTAGTTAGTAGATGTTCAGATTTAAAGGTAAATAATTAGTTAATTAGATGAACCTAAACAGTTAAAATAAGTTTAACAGTGCGACAATTTAAGATGTCTCTTAAAAATTTGCTCTGTATTTTCATGAAAGCTTCACGCGGTTATGACGGTGACGGCAATGACGTAGCAGAGCCATTTTGAATATTTTGCAACTAATGTAGTTCCGGCGTCATATTACAGTGACTGCATGCATTAGCAACTTCAGCTACGAGATACTTACTAAGCTAGGTAGGTATATTATCGTTGGGGACAGGAATTGTTTAGTTTTTTTTGTCGCCGTAGTAAGTGTGGGCTGACTACTGACACAGAAGTAGAAAAATATGAAACAATACTTTTTAGGGCATAGGTGGCATAGGATACCTATAGTATTTCTAACTCAGTTTTAGAATAAAGGTAAACAAAGTATCATGCCTTTTAATCGAAAATCTTGTTTCTAAAATAAGTTTTAGCTATAAGATATGACAATAATGAAATAGTAATTTTAGTAACTTAACTAATTTGCCAACACGTATAATTTATATTTGAAATGTGTTTTTGAATAAAAGACATTAAACTTTGTTTACCTTTATTCTAAAACTAAGGCCCGTATTTAAAGTCCGCACTTGAGATTGACAGCTAGTTTAAGTTCGTATCAGAAAATACATTCTAGTGAACCCCCAAATTCCCCTTATGTTTCTGTAGAAGGTATATTGGAACACCTTATTGAATGAAATACTCAAAGATTTCCGTAGAACACGTGTTCCTTTATGAAGCAGCTAATTACCAACAAGTAGGTATTTTGTGGGTCTTTATGAGGCTCCTTTGTTTTAATTAAAGAAAAAATAAGTATGCCTGTAAGTATATTATACTGCTGCGTGTTTTTGCAAGGAATAATAAATATACTTCCATGCTGGCCTGGGAGCGAGAGAAAAGCATAGAATGTGCCAGCTGCATTTCCTCCCGGGCATGCTGTACAACCAGCTAATGGATACGCGGGTTTCAGTATATTCTAATTTAGGTGATGAGCAAAATCTTAACGCTTAAATCTACCTTAACGCCCATTATAGATAAATGCGTGATTATATGTATGTACCTAATAATAACTTCCATGCTGGCCTGGGAGCGAGAGAAAAACAGAATGTGCCAGCTGCATTTCCTCCCGGGCATGCTGTAAAATCCAGCTAAGGGATCCGAGGGTTTCAGTAGGTATATTGTAATTTAGGCGATGGGTTGACAACCTGTCACTACAGCAATATACCTAGAATTCTATCTTAAATAACCCTCAAAACTTTGTCAGACGTGGCGGGACACCTTTGTTTAGGTCGTTTACGCTCTGCCTACCCCATTAGGGATACAGGTGTGAATATATGTATGTACCTAATAATAAATATTGAGCTACACGAGAACAACGACACGAGATCTTAACTAGAAAACACCTTTCGCATTTACCTATTAGGAGCAAATGTACATTTAATCCAACTAGGTAACAAAAGTATAAAATTTTCTAATAGTTTTCTGCACTCACTTTGCTATTTTATATCTGTAAATATTAAAAATAACAAATCAAAAGTTCAACCGCTGCTGACGGCATTTGAATCCGGCAATTTGAAAATGGCAAATTTTGATTTGTTATTTCAAATAACTTCCATGCTGGACTGGGAGCTAGAGCAAAACATAGAATAAGCCAGCTGCATTTCCTCCCGGGCATGTTGTAAAAGTCAGCTAAGGGATACAAGGGTTTCAGTATATATGGTCTGACATGGACAGTATGGATGGGCTGACAACCTGTCACTACAGCAATGTCCCTATAAATCTATCTTAAAGAACCATCAAAACTTTGTCAGATGTGGCGGAACGAGCTTTATTTAGGTCGTTTACGCTCTGCCTACCCCATTAGGGATAAAGGCGTGACTATATGTATGTATGTATGTTATTTCAAATATTTTCAGAAATGAAATAGCACTGTGAGCGCAAAAAATATTAGAAAATTATAAAAAGTGAAGCGGTATCTTTCATTGACATGAATTCCTTCGGCAAAGAGGATTAGTTATAATAGTATATAATATGAAAGAAAGAAAATAATTTCTTCCATGCTGGACTGGGAGAGATAGAAAAACATAGAATGTTCCAGCTGCCCTTCCTCCCGGGCATGCTGTTGAAGTCAGCAAAAGGGACTCGAGGGTTACAGTGTATTGTAATTTAGGCGATGGGCTGACAACCTGTCACTATAGCAATACATATTACAATCTAAAATTGCCCTCAATTTTTGTCAGACGTGGCGAAAGTGCCTTTTACGAGGCGTTAAACGCTCTGCCTACCCCGTAAGGGATAAAGGCGTGATTTTATGTATGTATGTATGTAAGAAAATAATATATTCGCTTCAGGCAGGCTCGAACCTGCGACTCTGGATTGCCGGTACCTCGCTCTACCACTGACCTATCAAGCATATTATACGAAATTGTGTAGGTCGCTAACGCTCTGCCTACCCCATTACGGAATAAAGCGTGATTCTTCTTCTGTCGAGTGGGTATCGAGTCTATCGACCCGATGAACCCTGGTGTCAGAGTTTTTAAACCGCCTAGTAGCACAACTATCAGGCCTCTGACATGGTTTGAGTAACGACCACTATCAAAGACAGCGACCGGGACCGACGGCTTAACGTGCCCTCCGAAGCACGATATCTTTTTCTTTTTTGGACAATCAGGTGATTCAGCCTGCAATGTCCTAACCAAACTGGGGAAAAATTCACAAAGTAATAAATTCTCAAATATCAACTTTGTGTTTCCCCCCTGGGAATCGGACCCAGGACCTCCGGATCAAGAGTCCATGGCACTAGACCACGGAGGCAGTTAAAAAAAGCGTGATTATATGTATGTATTAAAAACCGGGGGTCCGATTCCCGGGGGGAAAACACAAAGTTGATATATGAGAATTTATCACTTTGTGATTTTTTCCTCAGTTTGGTTAGGACTTTGCAGGTTGAATCACCAGATTGTCTGAAAAAGAAAAAGATTTCCTGCTTCGGAGGGCACGTTAAGCCGTCGGTCCCGGTTGCTGTCTTTGATAGTGGTCGTTACTCAAACCATGGCAGAGGCCTGATAGTTGTGCTACTAGGCGGATTAAAAATTCTGACACCAGGGTTCATCGGGTCGATAGACTTGATACCCACTCGACAGAAGAAGAAGAAAACCAAATAGTATTATATCTGACAAAATGTTTGGCATACCCAATATATAGAGGACGGCATAATTGGGGGACTGGATAAAAACGTTTTTCGTGTAGCGTCAGGAGATTTGTGCATCGTTACATAAAGCTGTCCGTTGAAATTAGCCGGCTGGACCGGTTAATGCAAGAGCTGTGATGAATTGTTGCAAAATATAAAGTGAAAACTGGCGTTACGATGGAAACATATTTTTTGTATATATTTTTTTAATAAATACTTTTACGGGACGGAAGCAGTAATTTGGGTGATAAAAATATCCAAGGCACGTAGCATAAATAGAACTGCACCAATCAAATAAAAAAAAACTGTATGCTACAGATTTTCTAAATATTAATTAATTAAAATTAATTTATAATTATTATTTAATGGTTCTTCCATGATGGACTTTGAGCATTATTCTATGCCTGACTAGAAGCAAGAAAAAAACATAGAATGTGCCGGCTGCATTTCCTTTTCTTTATTTGTACTAAAAAAATCTTTATTTGTACTAAAGAAAACATACAACTCCTTATAATACATAGGTAGGTTTACACTGATGTAAAAGCGAGGTATCGTAAATACTAAGAGGAGCACACAATAAAAAATACACTATCACCTAAACTAGGCCGAGCCTGTGTCTTAGATGTTAGTTCCTTCCTTTGAGGGTAGATAAGAACTAGTATTACCAGTATTATATTATCTGTGGTATTACGTACGCACGCTAGCAACAATACAATAATGACTACTAAAACTCTAAACTTAAAATCTTTAACATTATAATTTTAAAGCAGTAGCAAACAATACAAATTTATTTCAAATTTCCTCCCAGGCATGTTGTAAAAACCAGCTAAAGGATCCGAGGGTTTCTGTATATTGTAATTTAGTAGATAGCCTGACAACTTGTCACTGCAACAATATACCTACAAATCTATCTATAATAACCCTCAAAACTTTGTCAGACGTGGCGGAACGAAGTCAGTTAAGTAGGTATATTCTTATTTACTATTCATGTACCTAATTTGTTTTCTTATTGTACACGACTTATCCGCGTCACGTTTTATGTATCTCACTTCTTAGATCTGCTGTAAGACATTTCATTCTAGAAATAAGCAGTACCTGTTGTGTCTTGATTCCCTATGTTATTACTCTGTGTACAATAAACTGTTAAATAAATAAACGACGTTTGTTTAGCTCGTTTACGCTCTGCCTACCCTATTACGGATAAAGGCGTGATTTTATGTATGTATGAATGTTAAAAACTTTAGATGAGACTTAGAAAGATTGACTGATAAGGTAGGCATTATAGGTCAGCTTAGGCTCGTGTTTATGAAGCAGTCTCAAACTTGAGAGCAATATTAAGTATGGATTTGACAGGCCAGTTTGTACTGAAATGACATTTCTGATACAAACTCAGACTCGCTGTTAGTCATGAGAGTACGTAGTATTTAAATGCGGCCCTTACTTAGGATCGTATTTGTAAAGCTATCTCAAGATTGAGGGCAATACTAAGTATGGATTTGACAAGCCATTTTGTACTGAAATTACATTTCTGATACGAACTCAAACTGGCTGTCAATCTCAAGTGCGGATTATAATTACGGTCCTTACTGCTTAAAACCATCATTTATGATTCGCTCACCAGCCACTTTGCTTTACTTCACACAATGAAGTTGTCAGCGGATAAGATGAGACCTGAATTTTGATCCACGCTGGACTGGGAGCGAGAGAAAAACATAGAATGTGCCAGCTGCATTTCCTCCCGGGCATGCTGTAAAAACCAGTTAAGGGATCTGAGGGTTTCAGTATATTGCAATTTAGGCGATGGGCTGACAACCTGTCACTACAGCAATATACGTACAAAACCATCTTGAATAACCCTCAAAACTTTGTCAGACGTGGCGGAACGACCTTTGTTTAGGTCGTTTACGCTCTGCCTACCCCTTTAGGGATAAAGGCGTGATTATGTGTGTGTGTGTGTGTGTGTGTGTGTGTGTGTGTGTGTGAATTTTGATAGTTTTTTATCAATGGTGCGTCACGAATATTCTTCTTCTTCTCGAGTCAATGGCTAAATCTTTGACGCCCAGAACGTGGCCACAACACGAATATTTGTTAGCAAACATCAGATGTTAGAGAATTGATGGGTTTGCGGCAGACATAAAACGTGAAAAACATCTACTGTTTCGTATGTACCGATGTCAGTGGTAACCACCGGCTGCTGGGGCAAGTATGCTAAGAAGTTAATTGCTAAACTGGGCCACAGACTCAGGAAGAGCGGTCAAGACCCCCGCACCGGGTCACTCCTGGCCGAAAGGCTGTTCTGTTCATACATACATATAATCACGCCTGTATCCCGAACGGGGTAGGCAGAGCGGAAACGACCCAAACATTGGTCGCTCCGCCACGTCTGACAAAGTGATGAGGGTTTATTTAAGAAAGATTAGTAGGTATATTGCTGTAGTGATAGGTTGTCAGTCCATCGCCTAAATTGCAAAATACTGAAACCCTCGGATCCCTTAGCTGGTTTTTACAGCATGCCCGGGAGGAAATGCAACTGGCAATTTCTATGTTTTTCTCTCTCTCCCAGTCCAGCATGGAAGTGTTATGTTCTGTTCATAGCAAATCAAAACGCGGAAACGCGGCGAGTGTGATGGGCACTTTTGTGCCGGGGGCGACACGGGGCGAGTCATTTAATTGACTCTTTAGTTTAAAAAAAAAATATACTGTAAATACCGTATAGACCATGTCAGAGGCCTAATAGCAGTGCTGCTAGGCGGTATCAAAAATCTGCAGCAGGGTTCATCGAATCGTTGTTCAACTCGAGAATCCACTCGCTAAGAAGAAGAACTGGGCAGGCGCGGGCCTGTATTAGGCCCCTATTTATAAAGCTACCTGAAGACTGAGAGCAGTACCTATTAAGTATGCATTTGATAGGCTTGTATTTATGAAGCGATATCTAACAAGAGAGTAATATTAAGTATGGATTTGACAGGCCAGTTTTTACTGAAATGACATTTCTGATACGAACTCAAACTCGCTGTCAGTTTCAAGTGCTGGTTATAAATACGGGGCTTAGTGCGATATTTATTATTCTGTGCTGTGGGTAACTCTCAACATAGCATAAATAGGATAATAGCTAAGCTACTGCTGCACTTTTCGACAGTTAATGAGATTCTGCTAGCTCGAGCAAAGAGCAGAAAATGGTTTCAGTTATAAATTGCTTTTAAAATTCTAGCTACGAGTAATATGACCGCAAAAGAGCTTATTACTTTGTGTGATAAATTTGCAATAGAAAAATTGCAATGATTTTAGTAAAATAAAATGCAATACTTACATGCTGGCCTGGGAGCGAGAAAAACATACATACATAAATCACGCCTTTATCCCTTACGGGGTAGGCAGAGCGTTGAACGTCTCTTAAAAGGCGCTCACGTCTGACAAAAATAGAGGGCAATTTTAGATTGTAATATGTATTGCTTTAGTGACAGGTTGTCAGCCCATCGCCTAAATTACAATACACTGTAACCCTCGAGTCCCTTTTGCTGACTTCAACAGCATGCCCGGGAGGAAGGGCAGCTGGAACATTCTATGTTTTTCTATCTCTCCCAGTCTAGCATGGAACAGAAACAGCATCCTTTTCGGGCATGCTGTAAAAACCAGCTAAGTGATCCGAGGGTTTTAGTAAATTTAGGCGATGGGCTGACAACCTGTCACTACTGCAATATACCTACAAATCAATCTTAAATAACCATCAAAAATTTTACTTCCGTGTTGGACTGGGAGAGATAGAAAAACATAGAATGTTCCAGCTGCCCTTCCTCCCGGGCATGCTGTTGAAGTCAGCAAAAGGGACTCGATGGTTACAGTGTATTGTAATTTAGGCGATGGGCTGACGTCACTATCGCAATACATATTACAATCTGAAATTGCCCTCAATTTTTGTCAGACGTGGCGAAAGCGCCTTTTACGAGGCGTTAAACGCTCTGCCTACCCCGTAACGGATAAAGGCGTGATTTATGTATGTATGTCAAAAAATTTTCAGATGTGGCGGAACGACCTTCGTTTAGGTCGTTTACGCTCTGCCTACCCCATTAGGGGTAAAGGTGTGATTATCTGTATCTATGTAAATAAAATGCATGGTTTTATACAACAAATAAATATATTTTCCATTAAGTTCCATGTATAAATTTTAAAATTACTTTTTAAATAACATTCATGACAACAATATCTCAATAAGTTATTTTACAATACTTTGGAAGTTGAAAACTTGAAATCACAATGTTTCTATATAATTTATATACATAATAGTAAGTTATATATCTTTTTATATAATCAAGTTTATTAATATGTATAATATGGTATACAATAATTTCATAATTTATTATAGGTTTAATTTAATGTAGGTACAGTAAGCTACATTATTATTTACATAAAGATGGTCGGTGCGGCGAGATTGTATTTATTAATATTTTAAATCGTTTTTTTATAGTACCTACATGGTTATATAATGGGCTCTATTCTAGATTTGCCGGCTAAAACTAAAATTAAAATCTACATGTCACTTTCAGACTTAAAACATTGGAAGAGATTGGAGATCTATTCTCTCCGGTTTTTGATTTATAGTCGGTGGTTTTATGCGTTGTCTGTCATTATTATCCGCTGTCATATGATATAGCGGATAAAATTGATAGAAATACTGGGGAAACGTGCAAAAGCGCGTCAAAATCTAGCCGACAAAGTGTAAAACCATAGAGTATAAATCGCCTGTCCTTTTTCAATTTTATTATTTTGAAAGTGACGGGTAGATTTTTATTTTAGTTTTAGCCGGTGGAATCTAGAATTGAGCTCAATAATTTAATAATTACGGAGCGTACAAAATGTGCCTGTGTCTTTTACTGTCAGTTTTACTAAACATCTTTTATTTAGTTAGGGTGCAGTTGCGTGTATTGGACCGGAACTCAGCAAATCTACCAAAAACTGTCTCTTAATAAAAAATATTTATATATTTCAATGTTTTGGACAGGTTAAGACATTTTAAACAAATGTATGTCCTAAATCAAAGTGCGATTTAAGAAATCATATTCTATGGTTAAATTTGGCAACCGGTTTCTAAAATTTGGACCGATGGAAGAGTTAAAAAAAATGCACTTAATGGTGAACGGTTATGGTTTCTAAAGTAAAAACATATAAAAAACTTCTTTTACATTTATAGTAGGCAAGATGACATCAATATTGTAAGTATGATGTTTTATAAAGGTTTTGGCCACTTTTTGGTCAAATGGTCTGGACTTATTGGCACGCTTTCATTGAAAGATCTCGTTAATTATTAAATTACTAACCGTTTTTAGGCTACATTTATATTAATATATTTTCACGTGTATCTTTTAAATATTCTATCACTAAAAACATCGAATAAATGGTCCACATGAAATTTCAACTTACAATAAAGCATTTACAACATGTAACTAGTAGGTACATTTAAAAGGAAAATTATTAATTATACTAAATTACATATAACTATGTACTTTACTATTACGTAACAAATAAGTACATCTTAAAATATAACATATTATAAAGCTCAACAAACTATTGGAACTTTTATTAGGATTGAATTAAAGATTAATAGACATAATTGGTGTCAAAAATATATGACCTATAATATGAAACAGAAATAACCCTATAAATTAAGGATAGGAATTTTATAATTCCACCTTAAATAAAAAACAAACAATTGCAAAGAAATAATAATAAGATAGTCAAGATTTAATTAGAGCTATCTATATAATTTAATTATCATAGCTTAGTGAACAAGTCTAGCCTAACTAGGAGCTATTTCTATTAATAGAATTTCTGTTACAATAGTTCCTATTCTAGATTTGAATAGGAAAACACTCAACTGTCTTTTAAATCATTTGTGCAGTCCATAGGTATAAAAATGGCTCCAATAATTATTTTTGGACAAGCTTTTAAATATAAACCATTTTTCATATCTTAATTACACAGCTAAGAACGATTAACTTATACAAAATATTTTGCAATACAAACAAAACAGCTGACTGTACTCTTCTCGGATTGTATTTTTTATAATGACATATATGTTTATAGGCTTGGTAAATAAATAAAAGTACTATATTATAACTTATTTAGTGAACAAGTCATTGAAATACGTCATCACATGTTTTTATACTCTCAGATTGTGGAAATATGTGTACCTATAGTATATATTTTATCTTATTTTGATACTGAGTGTATATTATAATATTAATAGTGTACACTTTATAAATACGTGTTAGGTTTGGTTGTAGGTTGTGCGTTATTAATAGTTTTCAAATATATATATTTTTTGTCAATTATTGTATTACATACAAAATAATAAAACTTAAAAGTACCAACTTAATGATAATTAAAAGATCATTAAACATGGTATCCTTGTACAGATATATTTACTAAAAATCTTTATTTAATATAACAATAACTTTTTATATAAAACAATCAATATTTAACAAATAAAATACAAACCACTTAAAACGTTGATAAAAACAAATGCAATGGCTTTTAAGAAAACATTATGTTTTCACCCATCGTGGTTTTCGCAAAATATTTTTTTATAATTTTAATAAATAATTTTAGTTTATAAGTATTCTTTCTTTGGATAAAACATTAAAATCTTAACTATGTTTATAGGTAACTTTTCATATGTAATAATTATAATATTTTTATAAATATAGATAATAATGGAAGGACAACAATATTATCAATAGACATAGTGTGAGCTATATTATTTATTTGATTTTAAAATAAACACCTATTGGAAGTTATACTTAAACGCTAAATGAGGACTGAGTCCATACTTAAACATTGCTAAGCTAAACTTTTAGGAAAATATTTTGATTTTTAAAGAAACGCTTTTCACATTACTTGTAGCAAAAAAACAATTATAATTATAAAGGTACGTATTATTATGGTACCGTTGTTATACAAGATGTAACAGAAAGGGCTGAAATATTTTGAATTAGTTGAATATGGTCCTCATAAATCATTTTCTATCTTCGCTACATAGTATAAAACAAAGTCGCTTTCTCTGTCCCTATATCCCTATGTATGCTTAGATCTTTAAAACTAAGCAACGGATTTTGATGCGGTTTCTTTTAAAGGATAGAGTGATTCAAGAGGTAGGTTTATATGTATAATACATAATCCGTGTACGGCGAAATTATTTAATTAATTTCGGTGCGAAGCCGGGGCGGGTCGCTAGTAGATATATATAAAAAAAATACTTTCCCTAAGAAGTAAGGGCAGACAAAGGCTGTATTTATTTAGTTTCTTATAAGTTGCTCAGTTGCACGAGTCCAAGTCAAAATATTATTACAGCTCGGATATATTATACGCCCTTTCCATTAGGCCTTGCATGAAAAATATTGGATATTGACTAGAATAGGTAACATTCATAGGAATCATCTACAATCATACAAATATGTATGAATTAAACACATTATTTTAAATATACGTGTAAATAATATGAATATTAAAAGTGACAATACGACATATAAATACATATTAATTAATATAATTTTAAAAGGCGTTTATTTCACTAATTTGGCGGTTCATGGCACAACGAAAATTTATTGGCATTGTATTTCTGTATTAAGAAAGCAATATTCTTGAAAAACTTGGTACTTACAATATAATAAATATACTTCTGAGAATAATTATATTTATAATATAATCCTAGCTACAAGTTATTTCGCACACAAAATAATGCGACGACTAAGATAAAGGACTTCGCACACTGGTTCCAGCAAGCTACACGCATCAGTGTGAGATGCCCTTAAGGAAAGTAGGCGCCATAAAAGGTATTAAAACAGCATTAAATTAAGTTTACAAACAGTTACATAAATTTTAACAAATGACGTAAAAAGGTTACTTGTCAGTGTTTTGTTTTAGACAAGAATATTAATGTTGATGGAGGCAAAAAGGGTCCTTATTTGGCGCCCGCTCTCCCTCAAAATGTAATTAGCTAAGGGTGACCCTGTGTCAGTCGTGGACTGCGACCGGGACCGGTGACCGACACGCGGTGAGGCCCCGGGATCAACGCTATCTAAGAGATTTAGAATCTACGCTCTACGCACGTAGTCGCTCAGGCACTGCCTACCTAAACATACCGACAACGAGACGCCGCTAACACCTTAAAAAAAGTCGAAATAGTAATTATAGACGATTCTTTTAGAAATTTGGCAGTTACGGTTAGGCGAAGACTAAGGTTTCGCTAAGTCGACTTACAGTGAAAGTAAATTCGCCATCACTAGAATACAGACGGGTCCGCTATACTATATATACCTACATCGGACCCTCTAAAGGTACTTATTCTAATTGTAAAACGAGAGTCTAGTCCATCGAATAGAAGATGAAGTTTGAGCGCATCGGCAGGGGAGAGGGCAGCGCGCGGGGGCGTGTGAGACCTGCGAGCGCGGGCGCGGCGCACGCGACGCCGCGGGGAAGGCACGAGGGGAGGTGCGCGGCGGCGGCTGCGGCGCGGGGCAGGGGCCGGCGCCGCCGCGCGCCATCAGAGCGGGAAGCAGCGAGACGCGCGCCGCGGTTCGCTTGCGCCGCGTCTTCTCCTCGCCACGCTCGACCGAGACCGGACGCTGCTCGCATCTCCCTCGCTGCCGTGACCTCCGACCAGCCGTTCCGGGGATAAAGGCTCCAACTTGTGCATCGACGGTCGGCTCGATAATTTCGAGCTGTCGGCTGCTGGCGTCGACGCCAGCCGCTCTGACGTAGAATCATCATCGAGATCGATTCGTCCCAGTTTTAACGCCAGAGCGTATTCGGCTCTTTCAATAACGCTGTTGGGCTCGTCGTCGGCCACCGTCGTGTCTGCTACTGTCGAGTCAGCGGCGGCTGAGTCTGCCCGCAAAGAGTCGCTCTGTGCCGTCAAGTAACGCCGCGTACCCGCCGAAGAAGGCGACGTGTCTGGTGCACGTTTTTCCGGTGTCGCGAACACGGAGTCGGATGCCCAACTTCGTGACTCTGAATTCTGCCGGAGAGTGTCATCCATACTACGTTGCGATGCGCGGCGACTCGCGCGTGGACTCTCGTCATCAATCGCGCGAAAGTCGAGGTTGCTTAGATCAACATGGCCATCGCGTTTTTTAGAGCTGTTGCGATGGAATGACGGTCGATGCGAAGTGAAAGCAGCGTCGTATAACTCGCAAATACTGGTACGGTCCGAGTGTGGTTCTTCGTATAGGGTCAGATTCCGCGTCTCTGTAGCGTCTGAGGGCGTTTCATCCCTGTTCGAGGTAACCTCGCTGCGCTCTGAGATATCAAATGTGAACCGATCTTCGAAGCGGTCAGGACTAAGCAATGGCGCAGATCGCGAGCAGTCATCGAGTTGGTGTCCTTCATCGTGGTCATCGATTAGTATTGCTCGAGGCATAGACTTACGCGGCGATGTATCTTCGGAGTCAGTGGAACGATCTGAACGAGGCATATGGCACGCGTGACGGCGAGTGAGCGCGGGTTGAGACCCGCAAGGAGCGCGTCGGCAACATGGACGCTCATGCCGCACGTCTGATCCACTGCTTCCAGTAGACTTCGAATGGGGTGGTCTTTGGCGACGGCTATCCTCGCGTCCATACAGTGATGTAAAGTCCTCTGAACAAAACTTTTCAAACAGCTCTTGTGAGCTGAGACGTGTCGAACCCGTCGTATTGTAGAAAGCTTCTGTTGGAGATCGTTCTCGTTCGGCCCGATCATAGAGCGCACTCGAGCTGGCTCGTTTAGATTTATCCATTAGGCCGATTTTGTATATTCTTGGCAAACGTCGTTCGAACACTCCTTGCGATTGGGCTCGTGGAGGGCCCCGGTGGACGAGTGCTTCTCGACGTTCAGCGAGCATGCGTTCCGAAGAAACTCCACGAGACGGAGGGCGAGGGTCTGGCGGCATCGGTTCTGGGGGCGGGGAGGCGACGAACTCCGGTTCGTAATCGAACTCGTCCTCGTCAGGCGTGTCCACAGACGGTCCTGAGCGCTCGAGAGACGTGCGCGCGCACGAACATTCGTGTTCATCGTGCTCGTCGCTGACGTCACCTTCATCGAAGGAAGGAGCGCGAGGGCCGTGGCTGAAGACTCGGCGGCGCTCCTCGACGGCGGTCTCGTCGTCTTCGAGACGGATAGAGCGTCGTAGAGGAGGCCGGTCGCGTCGCGGACGTCGCGGCGGGGCTTCCAGGGTGATTGCGTGTGGAAGAGAGGGCCGCGACGATGAAGGCAGTAGCCTGTCCAGCGACAAGCCTCGACGAGGGCGTGGCGGTCGCTGCGCCTGGCGCTTGTCTTTTGGCGACGGGCTGGTCTCCTCCGGCGTAGTCGGCAGCGCCGCACCGCGCCCAAATTCGATGAACCAGAGCTCGTCCTTGAGTTCGCACTCTCACTTCTTTTCATTCATGTCCTTGTTTAAATAGTGCAGCACGTAATGAAGCACGAGATCGTAGCAGTACTTGTATTCCGTCTGTGAAAGAACAATAATGCATTACTTCTTGATAAAATAATAACAATAATATTTGTAAGTGTTTTGTACTGACCATGTTCTCAACAAGCTGGGGTCGGTGCCTGCGGACGGTTTTCACAGCCTGGAAGACGTCAACTTCTCCATGTTGGATGACTTGCTCGATGCAGGCGTTTGCTGCGCAGTAGACCCCAGCGCGGCTGCGGCCGTCTCTGAAAAAAGACCAATATTGAGCATGTGACAAACAAATGTTCCTCATCTTCTTCTGTTGTGTGGGTATCGATTCGATCGACCCGATGAACCCTATTGTCAGAGTTTTTAAGCCGGCTTATTAATAGCACAGCTAAAAGGATTCTGACATGGTTTGCGTAACGACCACCATCAAAGACTCATTTTTCTCCCAGACAACCAGGTGATTCAGCCTGCCTTGTTTTAACCAAACTGAGAAAAATCTCACAAAGTGATAAACTGACTAATATCAACTTTGTGTTCCCGCCCTGGGAATCGATCCTTGGACCTCCGGATCGTAAGCCCATGGCTCTGACCACTACACTACGGAGGTAGTTACAAACAAATGTTATAATGAAGAGGATAGGGGTTGCTCTGACAGAATGGATGAACTTTCACGAAAAAAAAAATTTAGGATAATCTTCTTCTTCTGTCGAGTGGGTATCGAGTCTATCGACCCGATGAACCCTGGTGTCAGAGTTTTTAAACCGCCTAGTAGCAGAACTATCAGGCCTCTGACATGGTTTGAGTAACGACAACTATCAAGGACAGCGACCGGGACCGACGGCTTAACGTGCCCTCCGAAGCACGAAATCTTTTTCTTTTTCGGACAATCAGGTGGTTCAGCCTGCAATGTCCTAACCAAACTGGGAAAATTCACTAAGTGATAAATTCTCAAATATCAACTTTGTGTTTCCCCCCTGGGAATCGAACCCAGGACCTCCGGATTTAGGATAATAAGAAATTGGATTCCTCATATTAATTTTCTGATCGAGGCCGTAACTCTCTATGAGGAAGTCAAACATTTTGGCGTTTTATGAAAGTTGTTCAGTTTAGTTGACTGTGAAATCCTTACCAGTATATCCAGTAACCGCTATCAAAGCGTGACCGGGTTCGACGATTCATCGTGCCCTCCGAAGATTTTAATAACTTACGGTGAGACGACGCAGACAGGGCCGTAGTCAGTCCTCTGCCGCCAGCGCTCCACCATGTTCATGAGCTCGACCAGCGAGTTGGTGGAAGACGGCACCTTGTGGCCCATCGGCCAGCAGGTCAACTGGAACAGCTGGACTGTCTTCGGGGGGGCTTTCACGCCCGCCATCAATTCCGTTAGCGATACAATCTGTTGATAACAGAAGTGTAAATTTTAATAATTCGTTTTGCGAGTACGAAATATCACGATACTAAAGAAGATATAATCTAAGCGTAGCGAGAACGACATTTTACAGTAGGTACTAATCGAAGTGTATCAACTAATATCGCGAACGCAGCAAGCTTGAAGTCTCGAAGTACCAATGAATACGTCGCGAGTGAAGCGAGCGCGGGTCATTATTGATAGAGGTATTTTATCTCATATCGCGAGTGAATCGAGCGCGCATTAAGGTTCGTATTTATAAAGGGATCTCAAAATTGAGAGCAGTATTAAGATTTAACAAGCCGTTTTAAACTAAAATTACATTTTTGATAAGACATCAAACTAGCGAGTTTAACGCCCGTATTTATAATCAGCTCTTGAGACTGTTAGCGAACAGTCTCAAGAGCTGATTATAAATACGGGCCTTAACCTTACTTACACAGATACAGAGTTCACTACCATGTGAATAAATTAGTAATTACCTGGATGTACCGCTTATCGAACAACGAAAACTACTAAAAGATGTTCAGTTCATAAATATATTAGCTTTAGGCCTGTGGGTGGAGGGTGGTGGGCAAGCGGCCCATCTTGCCACATAAAAACCGGCTAACTTTGGCGAAATAAATTAACTAGAAATTATTTTGAATTCCCATTCAAATAAGGGATTATTAGGGAGGATAAGTAAGGGATTACCGTGCTTATATTTTTTGTTTCCTCGATAGTACAGAACGGGGTTGCAAGTTCTATGGTCACGTGTGGACTGGTAAGGCGCAAAACTTTAGTTCCCTAGAATGTATTCCACTAACAGGGGTATGTTCAGAGCCACTTAGCCCTTCGAGTTTTAGCCAGGTTAAAAATTAAACTGTACGTTGAGAGGCGCCTGTCAGACGAAATGTCGACTAGGTGCATTTTTATCCGGCCCGTTCAGAGACACACCGGAAATGAAGTTTCATCTGACAGCGGCGAAGGTATACGTTCAGTGCGTCCCTGTAGCACAGCTCGGACACTCCTAACGACAATGTCATTTTGGTCATACATGGGAAACATGCGCGCGCCATGCCCGCCAAGTGTGCCCACAATGTGACCCACAATCCAGCGCAGAGTGTGACGTATGTCGGACTGGGGAGGAGAGGTGAGTGGCCATTCTGTATGTAGTACTATTATATATTCTGTGCCTGTAGTCTTAAATTCATATGGTATAAATTGTATACTGTCTGAACGCACCGCAAAGGAGCAAACTAAGGGCAAGTAGAAATATGAAGAATATGATGTTACCTTCTTGTTGATTCTGAATATCCAAGTCTTGATGTTGGTGTAGTGATTGTGGGAGACGTGGTCGATGGTGAAAACTGGACCGTATTTCTTCGAATGCCGTCCTTCAGGCCAGAATAGAGGAAATTGTTGCTGCAAGTTGAATATTAAATAAGTAACGTGAGACTTCCATGCTGGACTAGGAGCGATGCAATATCATAGTGTTCGCGAGGAACATAAATGAAACTTCAGATTTTATGGAATACAAACTGTAGCGGTTTATTTAAATAACTTTACCAAATATTGGGGCATCTGATCACCGCCATGTCTAAAAATCAAGCGGGATGAAGCTATACAATGCTAAAACGTATAAGAGAACGCCTAAAAAATATAGAACAGCAAATTTACTTTATGAACGATTTGATATGAAAACTGTATCAGGCGTTTAACGATTAAAATATTAATTAAAACAATAAAAAGCTACAATAGGCCCGCAACACATAGAATTTTGGAGCTATTTCTCTTTTTGGAAATACTGTAAGACATTTGAAAACCGTGGGCGTGGCCTATGTAAAGACTTGTGGGAGACAAATCAAATTTAAGTAGAGAAAAATGCAGATTGTATTTTGGCTGCAAACTTCTCGTAGGTTGGCTCAGCTCATGTTTTTGAAAAGCCTTAGTTTTGTTTCGCACATTATTTTTTTTATGCGCTTTGACCAGATCAGATCACGTTATATGAAAAGCAGATCATATAAATCAAGATTACATAAATTACAAAAATTCTTCACAAGGTTGGAGTCTCTCTGAAAGAACCTGTGCTGGGAAGCTCCACTCTTCCGTAGTTAGTTTCCTTTTACTTAAAAATATAATCAATTAATGGCTACGTAGATTTAGCAACAATAATAAAAATATTAATTATATTCAAACAACCAATATAATTATTTTTTTATTTATTTAAGAGCCTGTGGTGGACACCACAGGCTCACTGCAGGGCAAACGCCTCTCTCCCTTCCTTCCGATATAATAAGGAATTAAATAAGTAGAAGAAACCGCATTTATAGATTTGATTTGAAATGGACTGAGCTACCCCACGAGACGTTTGAAAGCATCTTTTCATCTAATATGAAAGTTCAGCAGCGGATTCGAGGGGCTTCACCAGCTAACACCGGAGGCAAAGCAATGGATTGCTAACTGCGACATCAAATTTTAAAGTCGCATTTTTGTAAACGCCATACGATGATGATGATATAATATGAAAGAAAGAAATAATAAATTCGCCTCGGGCAAGACTCGAACTTGCGACTCTGGAATGCCGGTAGGTGCTTCGCTCTACCACTATCTTTTCAACCATGCATACTCTAGATAAAACTACCCACTTACCGAGTTTTTAGGAGGAACACATAAAACGACAACAGCAGCGCACTCATAGTCGTAAACTAGGGACCAGAATTCGCCCTGAGTCCTCACTAGAGGCCATTCCGTTACTATGTATTCCCGAGGTTTAGTGTATCCCTGAAACAGTAAAGTCTGTTTGTTACAAAGCTCAGTTTTATAGTCAAGATATAAGGAAATGCGGAAGTAGTTTCCTACAACAACATTATAATTATTTCCAACACGAAATTAAGTGTTTGCAATGCGAACAGGCGCGACTGTGGCGCCATAAATTACAAATTAATTGTGCCACAAATACAAACAATTTCATGAATATTTTACGTTTCGCGAGAATTGCAACTAAAGATTAGACTAGTAGTAGTAGTAGACTGTTGTTGCAGCGAAGCGTGGCGCCTCACGACGCGGCAATGTCAGTTCATACATTTTGACAGATTTTGTCGCACAGTGTCGCGCTGCGCCGCGCCGCTCCGCTGCAGCTACGTCATAGTGCGTTTTAACCTTAATTCTTAATTTTATAATCCAGAATACAATTATTCACTATAAACATCTTTGTTTTGTTTTATTTAGGGTGATACAACAAGATGTATCTTTGCCTTTGTGAACTGGTCTTAAGGGCGCTTTTGCACCAAGATCCAAATATTTTCTGATCCGTATTGGCCTTCCTAGTAAATGTATAACTTCGATATTATTCCATCCATATTCGTTTTGTATGAAAAGTTCACGGACACGATTCGGATATGAACCGAACGGTGCAGTGCAAAACCGCTCTTACTCAACTATTAGTTAAAGTACACTTACATCTACAAAGACTGCGTTGATATAGTCCGTGAAACTGTTCCCTTGGAAGGACGTCAAATATGGACGAAAGTTATCAGCTGCAAAAGAAAACAAATACTTGATTTACAAATAGTGCTCATCCATGCTGGACTGGGAGCGAGAGAAAAACATAGAATACATAGATTAGAAGGAGCGAGAGAATACACAGAATGTGCCAGTTGTATTTCCTCCCAGACATGCTGTAAAAGCCAGATAAGGGGTAGTAACTATTATCTAATCTGTGCTAAAGGATCCGAAGGTTTTTGTATATTACAATTTAGGCGATAGGCTGAAAACCTGTAATTTCAGCAATATACCTACAAATCTAACTGAAATAACCCTCAATATTTTGTCAGAAAAGTAAAATTCATGTCTAATGGGGTAGGCAGGGCGTAAACTACCTAACTAATGGTCGTTCCGCCACGTCTGACGAAGTTTTGAGGGTTATTTTAGATAGATTTAAAGGTATATTACTGTAGTGACAGGTTGTCAGCCCATCGCCTACATTGCAATATACTGAAACCCTCGGATCCTTTAGCTGACTTTTACAGCATGCTCGGGAGGAAATGCAGCTGGCACATTCCAAGTTTTTCTCTCGCTCCCAGGCCAGCATGGAAGTTAAGGAAAATCTGCTGTGAAAATCGAAACCAGGACTTCCTAATCGGGAGTCCATAGCTAAGACCTCGGTGGCAGTCTCAGCTTCAGTATTTGCAATAGTTTTAAATTGAATATTCATATACTCTCTAGGAACGACAAGGACATTTCTATTCTTCTCCCTTATCCTTTATTTTACTGACAAACTCATAATTCAGCCTGCATTGTCCTATTCAAAGTGGGGATAATATAACAAATTGATGAATTTGACTAATGTCAGCTTTGTATTCCTCCACTGGGAATAGAACTTAGGACCTCCGGATCGGGAGCCTATCTATTCTTCTCCCTTATGCTTTATTTTACTGACAAACTCATAATTCAGCCTGCATTGTCCTATTCAAAGTGGGGATAATATAACAAATTGATGAATTTGACTAATGTCAACTTTGTATTCCTCCCCTGGGAATAGAACTTAGGACCTCCGGATCGGGAGCCTATAGCTAAGACCACGGAAGCAGTCTCTGCTTAAGAAAATTGAATATTCAGATATTTACAAGGAACATCAAGGACATCTCTCTTCTTCTCCCTATAATCCCCTCTGTGCCCTCAGGTGATTCTTTTGTGTTGTATGTTGTATTATTACGTGCAATAAAGTATTTTTATGTTATGTTATGTGATTCAGCTTGCATTGTCCGATCCAAACTAACTAAAATCTGATGTGAAAATCGAACCCAGGACCTCGGGATCGGGAGCCAATAGCTGAGACCACGGAGGCAGTCTCTGCTTCAGTATTTTCAATAGTTATAAATTAAATATTAAGATACTCACGAGGAACAACAAGAACATCTCTATTCTTCTCCCTATTATCCCCTCTGTGCCCTCCAGCGCAGTCCCCTATGGTGAACCTCGGAGTCTGCTTGCAGATCTGCTGGTATTCCTTCTGGTACTCATTGAGCTTCGTCACCGGATCCCGCTGGGACTTCTGCTTCAGTTTTCTTTCTTATCAAGTGGGTTTCAAGTAAATGACCCGACAAACCCTGGTATCAGAGTTATTGAACCACCTAATAGCACATACCGCCTAATAGCCTCTGACGTGGTATGTGTAACGACTATTATCAAAGACAGCCTAATAACACAGTTACTAGATCTCTGACATGGTTTGTGTAACGACCGCTTTCAAATATCGTGACCGGGACCGACGGCCTAAAGTGCACTCCGAAGCAAGTAATCCTTTTTCTTACAGACAATCTGGTGATTTAGCCTGCATTGTCCTAATCAAACTGGGGATAATCTCACAAATTGATGAATTTGACTAATGTCAACTTTGTATTCCTCCCTTGGGAATCGAGCTTAGGACCTCCGGATCGGGAGCCTATAGCTAAGACGACGGAGGCAGTCTTTGCTTCAGAAAATTGAATATTCAGATACTCACGAGGAACAACAAGAACATCTCTATTCTTCTCCCTATTATCCCCTCTGTGCCCTCCAGCGCAGTCCCCTATGGTGAACCTCGGGGTCTGCTTGCAGATCTGCTGGTACTCCTTCTGATACTCATTGAGCTTCGTCACCGGATCCCGCTGGGACTTCTGCTTCAGTCTTGGCGATAGTTCGGACACTGGGAACCATGACACTCCACACACGACATGCTCTTCTAGCGTGTCGTATACGAATTTGTATTGTTCCTGGTGAAAGTGAAAAGATAGGTTTTAGTACATAGATACATATAATTACGCTTATCCCTAATTTTGTTCAATGCTGGACGGGGAGCGAGAGAAAAACATAGAATGTGCCAGCTGAATTTCTTCCCGGGCATGATGTAAAAATCAGATAAGGGATCCAAGGATTTCATTATATTGCAATTTAGGCGATGGGCTGACAACTTGTCACTACAGCAATATACATACAATTCTATCTTAAATAACCCTCAAAACTTTGTCAGACGTGGCGGAACGACCTTTGTTTAGGTCGTTTACGCTCTGCCTACCCCATTAGGGATAAAGGCGTGACTATATGTATGTGTGTATGTTATCCCTAATGGGATAGGCAGTGCGTAAACGACCTATACAAATGTCGTTTCGCCACGTCTGACAAAGTTTTGAGGGTAAGATAGATTTGTAGGTATATTGCTCTAAAGCAACTAATGACAGGTTGTCAGCCTGAGGCTAAATTGCAATATACAGAAACCCTCGAATTCCTTAGCTGGTTTTTACAGCATGCCCGGTAGGAAATGCAAGCTGGCACATTCTATGTTTTTCTTTCGCTCCCAGGCCAGCATGGAAGACTTTTTAGTATCCAGAATTAAAATATGCTTATTTTTACTGCGGGGAAGTGGATATCTATGGAAAATTTATTTAAAATAATTGTGTGCCAAACCTGATATAATAATATTTCTTGTATCCCATACCAGGTTTGGCAGTAATTGTTATGTTATGAAGTTTTAATGCGTAAGTCCTAATTATTTAAATTAGGAATACTCGTATTACTATTTATACCTGGTCCGGGAAAGGAAGGGACAGTGTCCCGCAAACTGATAGGGGTTACTCAGTCACCGAAACTGAACAACTTTCGCCAGGAAATTCATTCAGGAGACGATTTTTTTTTACTTTCCTGTAAACAAATTACTACCTCGATCAGACAATTTGTAATTAAAAGCAAACATTTTTTTCGTTTCCTGAAAAAAAATATTGGTGATAGTTGTTCAGTTTCGTTGACTGAGCAACTCTTATCAGTTTGCGGGACGCTGTCCCTTACACCCGTATAAAATATACATAGCATTGCCACGGATCATCTAACCATCACAGGTCATCATCTCCCTAGCCTTATCCCGTATCTCACGGGGTCGGCTACCTAATCTAGGGGATTGAAACGAGGATACTGGTTTTTACACAGAGCGACTGCCATCTGACCTCCGCAACCCAGAAGGGAAACCAGACCCAATCCTAGATTAGGTCAGAGTTTTCAAGCCGCCAATGCTTAGCACTGGCCTCTATCATGGCTTAACGACTAATATCTACGGTGTTAAACGATATTAACCAGGACCAACGGCTTAACGTGCCTTCCGAAGCACGGAAAAGCGCCAAATAAACGTACATATGAAATTCGAAAACCGAAAAACACATTGGTACGTGGTGGGATTCGAACCACGACCTCCCTGCTCAGGAGGCAGTGGCCCTAACCACTACACCATCGGGCTCCTCTAACCATAACATATAAAAAATACTTACTTCGTTCTCTATAAGGCCTTTCCTGGATTCTCTGAGTTTCTTCAAGTATCCGAACACGTCGAAACCGTCTTCTTCTTCAGCCAGTTCCAGATTTGCGTCAATTGCCAAGTACACTCCAGATCGACCACCACCGTCACTGGGAAATGAGGTAAATATATAAGTCATCATCATCAGCTCATATACCAGGCGTAAGGGACAGCGTCAGTATCGTTGACTGAGCAACCCCTATCAGTTTGGAGGACGCTATCCCTTACACCCGGTATATAGCGTCTCCATCGACGAGCACTAGCCAATCCTGAATTACCGCGAAGTCGATCAAGTAGGCCCAGTATAGTGCCAGAACGAATTTGCGGACTTCACTCACAACCTTCGAATTTCTCAGTAAGTAGGTGTCTGCAGATTTCCGTACGGTATTTTTCGCCAAACTGATAAATGGTCAAATATTAACTTAATGTTTCCCCGTGGGAATTGAACCCAAGACCTCCGAATCTCAGGGAGCGCATGGCTCAGCCCATCAGAGCACTATCTAGCACTTCATGGAGAACTGTCCTACCACAAGATTCAGCGGCTGATTCAAGGGGTTACACCAGCTGACACACACCGGAGCCAATGGTTTTTAACTTCGTCACTTTTAGGCCCATATTTATAATCAGCTTTCAAGATTGACAGCAAGGTTAAGTTAGTATCAGAACTGTCATTTCAATACAAAACCATACTTACGGTGGCGTTACTAGCCAAGTGGCGCCCTCATAAGTAAAAAAATAATAATTCCTTAAAACCGCAGGTAATCGAAAACCGGTCCTACAGAATCAAGCTAAAGTAATTAACATTATTTAGAACGTTATAAATTAGCGATGCATAGTTCGTTGTAGTAACAGGAAGAAAAATTGTCGTTGGTGGCCGTTATTCGCAATTGTTTTACAACGAACTATGAATCGCTAATTTATAAGGTTCCACTTGGCTAGTATCGTCACCTTAATATTGCTCTCAATCTTGAGATCGATTTGTAAATACGGGCCTAAGAGTCGCATTTACAGAATCGTCTCATGATGATGACAGACTTACTTGCAATGCACGATCATAGGCCCCGCTGCGGGGTTGGCAGCTAACCGTCTCCCGACCACAGCCCTGACTCTTCGCCTGAACTCCAACAGGGCGTTGCTGAACGGACATGTATGTGAGTGCCATTGCGTGTAGTGGAACTGAAGGATGAAGCGTTCTTCTACCACCACCTGAATACAAGAATAATAAAGGTTATGTGATATATACATATTATCACGCCTTTATCCCTAATGGGATAAGCAAAGCGTAAACAACCTAAACAAAGATCGTTCGCCACGTCTGACAAAGTTTTGAAGGGTATTTAAGATAGATTTGTAGGTATATTGCTGCAGTGACAGGATGTCAGCCCATCGCCTAAATTGCAATACACAGAAACCCTCGGATCCCTTAGCAGGTTTCTACAGCATGCGCAGGAAGAAATGCAGCTGGCACATTCTATGTTTATATCTCGCTCCCAGTCCAGCATGGAAAAACATGATGAATTGAACCGGTCACAAAATACGTAATACTCAGAATTGTTCTGTAAGGGACACATCTTTCCACGAACTGATAGGAACTGATCTGATAACTTTCACAAGATAATCCTGTCACGAAATTAAATACCAACAGAACTGGCTTCTTCGTACAAATTCTCTGATCAGGGTAGATAATTTGTATGGGGAAACCAGAATTCTTTTATTTCCTGAAAGAAATTATTTTTGAGAATAAGTAATAAGTTTCAGTGACTCAGCCAGCAACCCCAGTTTATGGGAAGCCATCATTAGTATTTCCAATTAACATACATACATACGGGGTGTAAGGGACAGCGTCCCGCACACTGATAGGGGTTGCTCAGTGAACGAACCTAAACAAGTTTCACTGGGAAATTTATTCAGGAGATGAAAAAAACTTTCCCATACAAAATGACCACCTCGATCAGACAATTTGTATGGAAAAGCAAATATTATTTTTCATTTCTTGAATATATATCCTGGAAATTGTTGTTCAGTTCGTTGACTGAGCAACCCCTATCAGTTTGCAGGATCTTTGTCACCTACACCCGGTATAATCACGCTTTTATTGCTAATGGGGCAGGCAGAGCGTAAACAACCTAAATAAAAGGTCTTTTCGCCACGTCTGATAAGTTTTGAGGGTTATTTTATTACAAATAGATCTGTATATTGCTATAGTGACAGGTTGTCGGCCCATCGCCTAAATTACAATACTAAAACCCTCGAACCCCTTAGCGGATTTTTACCGGCAGGCTCATCATCCCGGGCACGGGAGGAGATGCATCTAACACATTCTATGTTTCCCTATCACTCCCAGTCCAGCATGAAAGGAATTCCAATTGACCTAGATAAAAAAAAAACTTACATCTTTCTCTTTCTTGTAGAGGCGGAAGGTGCGTATGTGGAAGTTGGCAAGCTCTTCTTCTTGCACGATCCCGACACTGATGTCTCCATATGTCTCGTCTTTTTCTTTATTGGGTGGCCAGTATTGCACGCACATCACCTGAGGACAAACAAAAGAATAAGGCCCGTATTTATAATCAGCGATCAAGAATGACAGCGAGGTTAAGATCGTATCAGAAATATAATTTACAAAACGGCCTGTCAAATCTTTATTGCTCTCAATCTTGAGATCGTTTCATAAATACAGGCCTAAGTCTTCTTCTTCTTCTTCTATCGAGTGGTTTTCGAGTCTATAGACCCGATGAGCCCAGTAGGGCTAACATGTGCGCCACGAAATATTTTTGTCACCACTAATGATATTATATATAGGTAGATACGTGACCAACGCGCGAAACTCGTGCCGTCAAATGATCCTAATTGTGACCATTTTAGCCAGTGGAGCTGCGAGGTGCGAAGTGAGAAAAAAAGTTAAATTATATTCAAGGCTGCACTGATTAGAAATAGCTATCTGTTTTACTCTTACGCTTTGCCTATTTTGTGTCGCACTCAGCGTTTGTTTAGATATGCAATGTTATAAATATGTATGTATATGTGTCGCGGAACAATTAAAATGGGTGCGCAGTATGCACGTAACGTATCTTTCTTAAAATATCATTGGTCACCACGCGTTGCTTACTTCACACTGAATAACGCCTTGCTTTTGGCGTAGTGAAGTTTTGCGCGCACGAGAAAATGCGGTGACAAAATTATAGCGCGCATGTTAGCCCTACTGGTGCCATTAGGCCTCTGATATGGTTTGAGAACCGACCTCTATCAAAGACACTGACCTGGAGCCGTATTTTTGAATCGCTCGAATCGAATTCGCATATGAAAGAGTAACATTCGCATGTTAAACAGTATGGAAATCGCATGCGAAAGTTACTCTTTTGTATGCGCATTGGATTTCGAATGATTCAAAAATACGGTCCCAGAGCTGACGGAATAACCTGCCCTCCGAAGCACAGCATCTTTTTTTCTTTTAAAATAGTCTAAATACCTACATTTAAGAGCAGTTGTTTAAGTCATACGATCTCTGGATATTTTAATATGTCGTCATCAAATTTTTGTATGGAGTTTATAAAATACATTTTTGTTTTTATTCTTCTTCTTAGCGAGTGGATTCTCGAGTCGAACAACGACCCGAAGAAACTTGGTGTCTGAGTTTTCAAACCGCCTAGTATTACAGCTATTAGGCCTCTGATGTGGTTTGAGTAACGACCACTATCATAGACAGCGACCGGGACCGACGGCTTAACGTGCCCTCCGAAGCACGGAATCCTTTTTTTTTCGGACAATCAGGTGAATCAGCCTGCAATGTCCTTACCAAACTGAGGAAATCCTCACAGAGTGAAAAATAACAAATATCAACTTTGTCCCCCCCCCCTGGGAATCGAACCCTGGACCTCCGGAT
The DNA here is from genome assembly GCA_949820665.1 of Scrobipalpa costella. NCBI lineage: Eukaryota > Metazoa > Arthropoda > Insecta > Lepidoptera > Gelechiidae > Scrobipalpa > Scrobipalpa costella. The sequence goes on from OX463312.1 coordinate 14,149,466, forward strand.
CGTAAGCCCATGGCTCTGACAACTAGACCACGGAGGCAGTTAATATTATTTATTGAGTGGGTTATCAAATGAAAAATATCTTTGTGAGCAAATTCTAAAAATATGTCATCTTTTCGTTTTTTAAATCAGTTGAACCTGCAGGTTCAAAGTGGACGTATTTCAGACGTGTTTCACGTGTTTATTAGACTACACGACCGTAACATAGGTATGTATTTATTTTTAGAATCTACTTATGATGAGCTTTCATTTGATACCCCACACAACAAATCACTTGTCTTGTCTTGTCTAGCCGTTAATGTCCCACTGCTGGGCAAACAAATCACTACATAGTATAAAACAAAGTCGCTTTCTCTGTCCCTATATCCCTATGTATGCATAAATCTTTAAAACTAGGCAACGGATTTTGATGCGGTTACTTTTAATGAATAGAGTGATTCAAGAGGTTTATATGTATAATACATGCATAATATAGTAAAGAAACACTGATAATTTCCGTGCGAAGCCAGGGCGGGTAGCTAGTAATAAATTAATTTTAAAAAAGACATACTAAATGCCATACTATACTAATGACGTCATATAAAACAAAATTAGGGTCTTGACAGCTAGGCGTTTTTTGTAAGAAAATAACATGTTTAATAACATACTAAAAGAAGGTACTAGTTTCCAAAACGTAAATGTAAAAATGCTAACTCGAGTCACTAGTATTCCTTAAAGGGCAGGCAGAGCGTCAACGACCTCATAAAAGGAATAACAAACTGTGTAAGTACTGCTACTCTTATCACATCACCTAAATTGCAGTACCTACACCGAAAGGCAATCCCTCATGCCTAGAAATAAAGGCAGCTGGAGAATTCTATGTTTTTCTATCACTCCTAGTTCAACATTGAAGCTACTACCGACCAGTGGCGAAGGGTCTATACAAGTCGATTCCCGTCGGCTTTCCTTTCAAGAATTCCACCTCCACCAAATCCGGAATTACGTCGAAACTATAAATTACTTGAATGTACTTTGTCTTGCTTTGGCTTACCCTCGATAAAATTGTATTTGTAAAAAGTATAAAATTGTATTGTGTGTCTCGAGAGTTCCACAACCACACTTAAACATTCTAGTATCTTTTGCATAGCACCAAAAATTTTAAATAAACTGCCTGATATTGTAAATTATATGAAGTTAGATATATAACTTCCATGCTGGGCTGGGAGAGATAGAAAAACATAGAATGTTCCAGCTGCCCTTCCTCCCGGGCATGCTGTTGAAGTCAGCAAAAGGGACTCGAGGGTTACAGTGTATTGTAATTTAGGCGATGGGCTGACAACCTGTCACTATAGCAATACGTATTACAATCTAAAACTGCCCTCAATTTTTGTCAGACGTGGCGAAAGCGCCTTTTACGAGGCGTTAAACGCTCTGCCTACCCCGTAAGGGATAAAGGCGTGATTTATGTATGTGAAGTTAGATGAATTTAAATTGAAACTAAAGAGGTTCCTCATTGACAAATGTTACTATACTATAGATGATTTTCTTTATGATAATAATAAATTTACACTTTAATTCTATACTAATTTGTGCATGTCTAGTTTACATTAAATCTATTAGTTAAGTTATTATTGTAAATGTATACGTATTTCTTCCATGCTGGCCTGGGAGCGAGAGAAAAACATAGAATGTGCCAGCTGCATTTCCTCCCGGGCATGCTGTAAAAACCAGCTAAGGGATCCGAGGGTTTCAGTATATTGTAATTTAGGCGATGGGCTGACAACCTGTCACTATAGCAATATACGTACATCATAATCTTTTGTAATAAAATAACCCTCATAACTTGTCAAACGTGGCGGAACGACCTTTGTTTAGGTTGTTTCGCTCTGCCTACCCCATTAGGGATAAAGGCGTGCTTTTATGTTTTTTTATGTAGTTTACATTAAATCTATTAGTTAAGTTATTATTGTAAATGTATACGTCTGGAAAGACAAGATCCAGTGATCCTACCTATGTAAAAAGTTCTATCCATTGTTAATGTAACATAACATAACATAAAAATACTTTATTGCACTTAATAATACAACATACAACACAAAAGATAACAAAAAACAAGTACAACATAGGCGGCCTTATTGCTAAGGTAGCAATTTCTTCCAGGCAACCTTTGGGTGAAAGAAAAAAAGTGTAGCGGTAAGCGGGATAGTGCAAACCTAGTCAAATAGGTATCCTAAATACATTACATAACATATAATACATAAATTAAGTACAAGCTACTACATAGAGTAAGATCAGTCCGCAACCAGAACATCTGGCCCCAGGGAGTTTCCATCAGGCCCTTCAATGATGTCACTAAGAAGCTGTCGAAAACGGAATCAAAAAACTCGCGCACGCGGCGGTCCACACCGGACCGATAACCTCAAAGCCTTTGAACACGAACACTAATAACCTACTCAAAGTACTACACCATAACGTTTGTTCGATTACGGGAAAGACCGGATTACTGGATATTTTGTTAAACAAACATGATCCAGATGTTGTTGTGTGTTCTGAAATATGGTGCAGGGCGAATGAAATTCGACGCGTCAGGCTCTGTGGCTATCAATTAGCTAACTACTTTTCTCGCACCGCGATCGCCCACGGCGGCGTTGCACTATATACACGAACCAACCTTATGTACATACAGCGCACAGACTTGCAGGCTCTGGCTGTCGAATTTCACTGTGACCTAAGCGCCATAGAATTATCTGATAAAAATATTATTGTTATAGGTATTTATAGGAGCGGATTAGGGGATTATAATATTTTTCTCCATACAATTGAAATGTTATTGTCTAAATTGAACGACGAAGGTAAAAGATTCATTTTGGTTGGCGATATAAATGTGGATTATCTCAATGACATTTATAAAAATAAGAACCCGTTTAACGACCTTATACATTGCTATAACTCTAAAAACATAGTGGACTTTCCTACACGTATATGTGATACCTGCGCAACATGCATAGACTGCGGAATAGTTTCTTGTAGTGATAGTGGGGTGACTGCCACTTCTATTCATACACCAATAGGTGACCATGAGGCTCAGATGTTTATAATAACACTACAATCACAAACAGCCAGCTTATGTAAATTCATAGAACGTAGAATATTTAATGACAATTCTATTTATAATTTTTATCTGGACATAATTAATTACGAATGGGATTTTATTTACTTATTTGACATTAATATAAATGAAAAATTTATAAAGTTATTTTCTGTATTGACATTCTATATTAATATTCATTTCCCAATTAAAAAAATATTCTTAAAAAAGAAATCCAACACACCGTGGATGAGTGACGAGTTAGCTTCGTATGTACAAAAGTTTGACGACTTTTGCGCAGTGAAGCATCATCCCAGTGATAAGACAATAAATGACTGTGTACTTTACTACTCTGAACTCATTAAGTCAACAAGCCTGCGCGATCGTCGCGCTTATAATGAACATAGGCTCGCAGGTGCGAAAAACCCGTCTAGAGAGGTATGGCGAATTGTCAATGATGAAATATCTGTCAAAAGTAGACAACATAATACAGAACTCATCAGTGAAGGGTCACCCGTCCCCGCAAGTAAAATACCTGACCAATTCAACCAATTCTTTCTGACGACAACGACTAATTTACCAATAAATAGCAATAAGTGTCAGGCAGTAAACTACTTAAATCAATACCTACACGAAATAAACCCACCGCAGTTCTTCTTACCTATTGTCACCCTAGATAATCTTAACAAAGTGTTGAAAAAGATGCTTTGTAAATCGGGCACACTCGACATATACGACATGTCAGTTAATATTTTATTGTCAATTTGGCCAGTTTTATCAGACATGCTAGTGATCCTTATCAATCAAATGTTTATTGATGGGATATATCCTGATGCGTTAAAAACTACTAGGGTTTGTCCGGTTTACAAAGGCAAGGGAGATAGAACTAAAGTGGACAGTCATAGACCCATAACTATTGTTCCTAACATCTCAAAAATCATTGAATCGATTTTATCCTCTAGCATTATGGAACATCTTGAGACCAACGACTTACTGACAGACAGACAATACGCGTATAGGAAGGGAAAATCAACAACTGCCGCAGCACATCAAGTGATTGATTCGATTTTGACCAGCATCGACGATAGGTATAAGACGGCTGGAGTATTTTGTGACCTATCAAAAGCTTTTGATGTTATTCAAAACGATTTACTATTAGAGAAACTACGATGTTACGGTATCAAAGACAACGCCTACGGGCTGCTCAAATCGTTTTTGGAAGGTCGCAAACAACGTGTTGAAGTTACCACAAACGGGCGCAAGTACAGGTCCGAGGCAGGTGACGTCACTATAGGTATACCGCAGGGGTCAGCACTCGGAAATACTCTGTTTTTGGCGTTCATCAATGATCTGGCCCATTACATAACGGATGGCCTAGTCGTTTTGTTTGCTGACGATACGACAGTCATAGTGTGTGCAAAAGACTACGAGCAACTAAATATAAAAATTAATTATACTTACGAGCGACTGCAACAGTGGTTTTCTTCAAATGGGCTCATTTCAAACACGTCAAAATCAAACTTTATACTATTTGCCGCAAAACACATCGACAAACCACCGAGTATTACTAGTCCAGTCCCCCTTTGCTATTCATGCAAGTTCCTTGGGTTCAGTCTCGATGCCAACGTTAACTGGAAATCTCACATACAGTCCCTATGTGACAAACTTAGTAGTGCAACATTTGCGTTAAGAAAACTTCGACCAGTAGTTTCCAGTTCTGTACTTAGACAGACATACTTCGCACATTTTCAGTCGCTTATGACGTATGGCATCCTATTATGGGGAGATTCAACAGATTCGAATCGAGTATTTATTTTGCAAAAGCGGGCACTTTGCATAATAGAAAGAATTAAGCCTCGTGAAACGTGTAGGACTCGTTTTGCGAAAAATCGTATTATGACTATGTATAGTCTGTACCTGTTTGAAATGATTTCATATGTCCGAAGGAACATCACGCAGTTTAATCGCCGTTTAGGTGGAGGTCATTCATTACGAAACGTGGGAAGACTGGCCAGTGTGCACCATCGTTTGGAAATGTCCACTAAAAACCCACGAGTAATAGGTCCAACCTATTACGAGCGACTCCCTGAACATCTGAGGAATGTATCCAATGACGAAGCATTTTACCGCCAGTTAAAAAGTCTTTTACTGGATCGTGAATTTTATTCCATAAATGAATTTATGTTGTATGATTTTAAATTACTACAATGAGGATTGTAGTGACATATTTATATTTGCATTGACATTGTTATTTAATTGGTTAAATTGTATTGACATTTTCAGCTATTGCTTCATTTTATCATTTTACATTAGTTTTGACATTGTAAATTATTGTGTATTATTTTGACATTAGCTATTGCTACATTTTGGTTTATTTTATTACTTTGTTTGACATGTTTTAATTACTTTCTTTTTTAATTTACTTTATATTTTTGACAATCATATTATCCCTGGACATTTTTATTATTTTTACAATGTAATTATGAAATTGATAATATGAAATAAATAAATCTAATCTAATCTAATCTAGATATTTGTAAAATAAACTAATACATAATATATAATAAACGAATACATAAACGAATGGAAGATAGGATAATGCAAACTGCAATCAGAACTAGTCGAAGGAAATGTACCTGGTTTGTATACAATAAATTCTCATTCTCATTCTAATTGTACCCTGCTACCTACTTATCAATATTAAGATATTTTGTATTTCGGATTTTCTCTTGGAGTTAAACTTGTTCCATTCCATATTCTGTCTTTTTAAAACTTCAACCAATTTTTCACAAAATCACGTTATAAAACCATTCTCGTATCTAAAAGACTTATATAGCCCTCCGCGTCGTCACATCATATAAACTTAGAGAGATAGAAGGAATCATAGACCTAGAATGAGTAGATACCACAATTTGCTCTAGTTTACGTTTAATAAAACTCTGACTATCTGAATTTGAGTTCGGCTGAAGCCAGTCTGTTTTCGAACTGTGTTCGGTCGATCGTTGCTGCAGTTAAAACGGGATATTTATAGAAAATAACAGTAAGTTTAACATAGTGTAATAATTAATTTGTAATCATATTGCTAATAACAACTGATGACCCGATGGTGTAGTGGATGGGGGAGAGCCCGATAGTATAGTGGATCTCTGCTTCTTGAGCGGGGAGGTCGTGGTTCGAATCCCACCATGTACCAATGTGTTTTCCGGTTTTCGAATTTCATATGTTCGTTTATTCGGCGGTTTTTCCGTGCTTCGGAAGGCACGTTATGTCGTTGGTCCCGGTTAATATAATTTTATACCGTAGATATTAGTCGTTAAGCCATGTCAGAGATCAGTGCTAAGCATTGGCGGCTTGAAAACTCTTACTTAATCTAGGACTGGGTCTGGTTTCCCTTCTGAGTTGCGGAGGGCAAATGTCGGCCACCCCGAGAGATACAAGATAAGGCCGATGATTGCAAATTACTTGAAAAATGACAATTAACGATAAAATGCAGATATAGCTATATTTCAATTCACAATGATGTTCTATCGAGAAGATTCGTTCGATTTGCCACGTATGTCCCTGATTTTTTTTCTGGCAATTCCAGAATCAACGACAGCAATCAGGAATAAAGCTTTCGTACAGTTTGAAAAGGTCGCGTGATCTACCTTATCTGGTTTGACTAAAAATATAACCTGCTCCGTTGGAAATATGACGAGAAAACTCCGGCGCGAGGTTAACAGCGCGGCGGTAACAGGCTAGAGCATGCATCTAGTTTTATTATACATACATACATACATATAGTCACGCCCTTATCCCTAATGGGGTAGGCAGAGCGTAAACGACCTAAACCATGGTCGTTCCGCCACGTCTGACAAATTTTTGAGGGTTATTTAAGATAGAATTCTAGGTAAATTGCTGTAGTGACAGGTTGTCAGCCCATCGCCTAAATTACAATATACTGAAACCCTCGGATCCCTTAGCTGGATCTTACAGCATGCCCGGGATTAAATGCAGCTGGCACATTCAATGTTTTTCTCTCGCTCCCAGACCAGCATGGAAGTTTTATTATCTCACACTATATTGAGGCACTAAAGAAATAAGTGGAATATGGCGGCTGTGACATTTTCCGTCTAAACAGAGAACAAACTAAGTGATCCGAGGGTTTCTGTTTATTGCAATTTAGGCGATAGGCTCACAACCTGTCAGTACAGCAATTGAACCTGGCGACTGACAACGCAATAGCCGTTGCTAAATACTGGCAAAGGATGATTTAAGTTATTTATTATAATTATATTATATCATACATTTGGATTTATTGACTCGAAGAAGACGAAGAAGAAGAAGTACAGCAATATACCTACAAGTCTATTTTAAGGTGCTTCCTGTAGACAGATGAGCAGATTTCAAGATATGCAACTATCGTCCGTAACGTTAAATAACCCTCAAAACTTTGTCAGACGTGGCGGAAAGACCATTGTTTAGGTCGTTTATGCTCTGGCTACCCCATAGGGATAAAGGCGTGATTATATGTATGTATGTATGTATGTCCGTAACGCCTTAGAATATCGTTCAAATCATCGCGCGCTACGGCGTGGCGGTTTCGTCCGTGGCCGCGTCAAAAGAGTGCGAAATACGCACAAAAAAGCTAATTCCATAAAAACAACGCGTCGGAATGAAAAAAAAGCTGTGTTGTAATTTAAGATAATCATAATACGGATATTTTCCGGTAGTAACCTTGGAAGCGTTCCTAATAGTTTAGAAGGAATATCCAATTTACGGATAAAAACAGCTTTGCTTCCAGATTTTTAGCATACTTATTTATGAACTAGATTTTTTTTTATTATTGCAGTTGCAGGCGATGAACTAATTTCTTAAAATGCATATTTTTTTAGAATTTTCCAATCACTTTTTTAGGAGAAATAAGCTCTTAAAAACAACCATTCGCCGCTAGGAGTCACCTTAAACATCTGTCAAAACTTTGTCAGACGTGGCGGAACGACCTTTGTATAGGTTGTTTACGCTCGGTCTGCCCCATTAGATATATGACTTGATTATATTATGTATGTGAAGAGAACAAAATATTTTCAAGCTGACCACCCGCATAGTCTAGTTCAGGGGTGGTCATTTTTTGTATGGTCTACATTTCACCATCACCACCTACTTGGGGTCTACCCACTGTCATGTTTTTTTCTAATTAGAATTCTAATTAGGATATTGACTATTTAATTATATGTTTTTGGCTTGTGGATGCTTGACATCAGTACATAATTTTCGATAAAGTCGTGTTGCACAATCTATCTGCTCATTTGTCAAACAGAAACGAGTGAAGTACTTCTCCTAGACATGCATTGGAAACTTGCCTTTGTTCATCAGTAAAATAACGTACTTTTGAATGTTTGGAAAAATTGTCGCTATGAACTAATTCCCTATAAGAGGAATATGTCTGCGGGCTACCGAATTCGTTGCGGCGGTCGACGCCTTGGCCACCCCTGAACTATACCGAGTGTAAGAGACAGCGTCTCGCAAACTGCTAGGGGTTGCCCAGTCAACGGACCAAAAAAAAAAGTAGTTTTCCATACAAAATTACCACCTCGATCAGACAATTTGTATGGAAAACTAAAATATTTTTTTCACTTCCGGAAAAAAACCTGCTGATAGTTGTTCACTTCCGTTGACTGAGCAACCCCCCAGTTTGCGGGACGCTTTCCCTCACACCCCGTATTAAGGTCGGGCACTAAAGCAATAAGTTAGATATGTCGGGTATGGCTTTTTCCGTCTAAAAAGAGAAGAAAATATTTTCAAACTGACGACCCGCATAGCCTAGTTGGTAGTGTATCTCGTTACGCAGAGGTTCCCAGTTTCGATTCCCGGTCGGGCAGATACTTAAATGATGAATTGAAATGTCAGTTTTTGAATGTTCTTTGTGGTTGTTTCTGTCTATGTCTATGACACCTCTAGATATGGGGAATCCCAGTGGAGGCGGAGGAGTTCATTTCCATAGATTTATTAATTCGATTTGATCTAATTAGTCATTTTTTCAGTGAATAGAAAATCCAATTGTATTTCACTACAACAAAACTTCAGCCATAGCTGCTGCAAGGAAAAGTTATATTCGCTTTGAAGAACTAAACTTTGCTGTGGGCTAAGTCTCAGTGAATGAACACCCCCCAGCATAATATATATTCTTTATTGCATTAAAACACAAGAAATAAAGTTTACAGAAAGGTATACAAGGGCGAACTTATCTCTATGAAGAAATCTCTTCCAGCTAACCCACTGGCAGTTGAGAGAATGAGAATCATTTTAAGGGCCAACAATTGGAATGAGATAACAAACTGTTACTAAAAAATAAATACATTTCTTTTCCACTGGAGAATATTATTTTCTGAATGTAGAGTAACTCTACAGTGGTTATTGTTCAGTGGGTAGCGTTAGTTCCCTCAGCCCATTTCATAGATATATTTTATCATAACTTATGACTAAAACGAGACATCGCTGTTACATACATACATATAATAACGCCTTTATCCCTAATGGGGTAGGCAGTGCGTAAACGACCTAAACAAAGGTCGTTTCGCCACGTTTGACAAAGTTTTGAGGGTTATTAAAGATAGATTATAATAGATTATATTGCTGTAGTTACAGGTTGTTAGCCCATCGGCTAATGTGCAAAATACAGAAACCCTCGGATCCCTTTGCTGGTTTATACAGCATGCCCGGGAGAAAATGCAGCTGGCACATTCTATGTTTTTCTAATGCTCCCAGGCCAGCATGGAATATTTTTTATTTTATTTTATATGGAATCTCTATATCCAGGAATAAAAATAAAATAATAGATTTTTAATTATTAACTGAGCTTGCAAATAAACACAACATTAATCTGGATAAAGCATCAAAACCTATAAAAGATTATATATAATTCCTATTATATTTTATTATTTTTCTTAAAGTGTTCATTCACTGGTCGGTTGACCCTACCAAAGCGTTGACTGTTGCTAGTCTATGGAAAATGGAAACCGTTGTAAATTCTGTCTGTTCCAGTTTCAAACTCATTACAGTTATCACTGTGTTTGCAAAGCAAGCTTTAATTAAATCTGGACTCTAGCATTACGGCCAGTGACAATAATTTCATTTGTCGTGTAGTGAAAAACGCGACTTTGTTGTAGATATATAAATACTTACATTTAATCACACCTTTATCCCTAATGGGCAAAGCGTAAAACCTAAGCAAAGGTCGTTTGGCCACGTCTGTCAAAGTTTTGAGGGTTAATTAAGATAAATTTGTAGATATATTGCTGTAGTTAAAGGTTGTCAGCCCATCGCCTAAATTGCAACATACAGACACCCTCGGACCTCTTAGCTGCTTTTTACAGCATGCCCAGGAGGAAATGCAGCTGCCACATTCTAAGTTTTTCTCTCGCTCCCAGGCCAGAAGAATGTTGTATTGTTGAAGATTCAAATTAAATTTGGCAGCGCTGTCTTAAATTTTGCTAAATATTTTCAGTTTAAGTTGTTCAGTGTCGTTGATTGAGCAACCCCTATCAGTTTGCGGGACGCTGTCCCTTACACCAGGTATTGTTTCCGTTCTTACCTTGATGAAGTCGAAAGTCTTTGTCAGCATGACGATGGCGGCCGCCCGTTCCTGCCACACCATTCGCCAAAAATTGACCACCGTGTCCTCCGTTGGGCCCTGCGTCACTATGTACGCTTTTGGTTTTAATATACTCTGTGGACAAATAAAGTCATTGAATAAAACGAATAATTTTAAAAGTTCAACATAATCCAAATGCGTAGAATACAATGTGAGCTTTATAACTTTACATATATACTTATCACGCCTATATCCCTAATGGGGTAGGCAGAGCGTAAACGATCTAAACAAAGGTCGTTCCGCCAGGTCTGACAAAGTTTTGAGGTTTATTTAAGATAGATTTGAATGCATATTGCTATAGTGACAGGTTGTCAGCCCATCGCCTAAATTGCAATATATAGAAACCGTCGGATCCCTTAGCTGGTTTTTACAGCATGCTCGGGAGGAAAAGCAGGCACATTCTATCTTTTTCTCTCGCTCTAAGTCCAGATTGGAAGTAACTTTTTTTTTTAGTTATAACTTTAAATTGTTAAATATTTTAAACGGTTGTTCTAAACGAAAAATGATGTAATAAAAAAATCAACATTATTTTCAAATACCTATCCAATGATACCACACATGGCATAGTTCATCGACTTTATTTTTTTTACTTTCTCAAAATGGCGTCTCATTGTCGCCATATTGTTTTTTTTTGTCAAAAACATGTCTATAGTGACCCTCGTATGGTTGAGACGAATCGATTGACGTACGAACCATTAAAATCGGCCTAGGGCGATTGGTCTTTAGAACGCGCCAGAGGATCAAACATACATACATACATAGATAGGCTGATAAACACATTATCCTCCTTTGCGTTGCGCAGTCGATAAAAAGAGAAATTTTATCAAATCGAAACATGTAAATAGAGAAACCAAATCATTCACTAGGATTTGAAAACACGAACTTCCGCTATAGCGCGCAATCCCTCCTGGCAGACAACGGACTAAAACATTTTAAATTACGAAAATATAATCTCGCCTTTATCCCTAGTGGGGTAAGCAGAGCGTAAACGACCTAAAAAAAGACTGGTCCATGTCTCACAAAGTTTTAAAAGTTATTTTAGACAGATTTGTAGGTAAATTGGTGTAGAGACAGGTTGTTAGCCCTTAGCCGAAATTACAATAAACTGAGACTCAGATCCCTTACCTGGTTTTTACAGCATGGCCGAAAGGAAAAGCAGCTGGCACATAATTTGTTTTTCTCTCGCTCCCAGGCCAGCATGGGATGTCTTTTAAATAAGTTGTTTATTTATTTACATGTGTTATTTGTGTCTGGATATTCGAGGTAGCAGATGGTCAAAACTAAAAGACAAAAAAGTTGCCTTTGCATTTATAGGAAATATAGGTAAATATTTCAGTACACCGTCTGCCATCTGACCTCCGCAACCCAGAAAGGAAACCAGACCCAATCGTAGATTACGTCAGAGTTAATATCTACGGTATTAAACGGCTTAAAGTGCCTTTCGAAGCACGGAAATGAGCGCCGAATAAACGTACATATGAAAAAAAAACGAATAACACATTAGTACGTGGTGGGATTCGAACCACGACCGCCCGCTCAGAAGGCAGCGGCCCTATTCACTACACAATCGGCCTCTGAGGAATTGAGTGCGGTAGTTGGTTTATTAGCACATTCGTTGGTTAGAGTAGTGGCACTCTGAAATGACGGTAACTCGATCGTCAAATCAGACTCAAAATCTATTTATAAAATAATAGTTTAAAATATGATATACATACACACGTTAGTCTTCATTTTTATGCATAGGTTAATAGGTTAAAATATGACATACATACACACATTAATCCTAATTTTTATCCCACTAAGGCGCTCCCACCAGTAAAAATATCATAACTCGCTAAAAACGCAATGAATCAAAAAACCGGTCCAACATACTCGAGGAATAGTAATTTAGATAATTTAAAACCTTATAAATTATCGAGTTATAGTTCGTTGTTGTAACAGGAAGAAAAATAGCGAATAACGGCCACCAACGGCAATTTTTATTCCTGTTACTACAACGAACTAATTTGTAAGGTTCTAAATTATCTTTATCACTATTACTTGAATCTGTTGGACAGGATTTTCGGTTCAATGTGTTTTTAGTGAGTAATATTTTTTTTACTTATGGGGTCGCCACATGCCACATAGCTTCTATGTGCATAGGTATAAATTAACAAACAATGTTTACCACTTTAACAATTGATTTAAACCACTGTTATTGGTACAGCTTCCATGCTGGCCTGGGAGTGAGAGAAAAACATAGAATGTGCCAGCTGCATTTCCTCCCGAGCATGCTGTAAAAACCAGCTACGGGATCTGAGGGTTTTAGTATATTGTAATTTAGGCGATGGGTTGACAACCTATCACTACAGCAATATACGTACAAATCTATCTCAAAAACCCTTAAAACTTTGTCAGACGTGGCGAAACGACCTTTGTTTGGGTCGTTTACGCTCTGTCTACCCCATACGGGATGAAAGCGTGATTATATGTATGTTATTGGTACATTTCGAAGAATTTAACAAAACCTCAATAAGAATTCAGAAATATCTCAATGGCATCGGAGCAAAATCCAGAAATGCATTGCATCGGGCTGAAGGGATTTAAAACACATCTCTGTTGGCTTAAAGTTCAAATTTGCTTGCAGCTGGTAATCCTCTTGTGGAAAGCCGATTCCGTGGTTCCTAACAAGGATTGAAGGAAGGTGTAGTGGAACTTTTAAGTGCATTTGGATTGTACACCTCGAATTTGAAGTTAGGGAATATTTTTTTACCATTATTCTTCTTCAAATTAACTGCCTCCTTGGTCTAGTGGTTAGAGACATGGTATTACGATCCGGAGGTCCTGGGTTCGATTCCCAGGGGGCAAAGTTGATATTTGTCAATTTATCACTTTACAAGGTTTTCCTCAGTTTGTTTAGAACATTGAAGGCTGAATCACCTGATTGTCCGAAAAAAAGAGTTCTGTGCTTCGGAGGGCACGTTAAGCCATTGGCCCCGGTTTCTGATTTATAGTGATAGTGGTCCTTACTCAAATTATGTCAGAGGCTTAATCACAGATTACTATATATGTAGAGATTTAATAGCTGTGCTACTAGGCGATTTAAAAACTCCGACACGAGAGTTCATCGGGTCGTTCGACTAAAGAATCCACTCGCTAAGAAGATTCTTCTTCAAACAAATATTAATCAATAAAATGTTTTCTTTTATAAAAAATAGGTCATGTCTAAAAATACTTTTCTTCTACGGCGTAGTATCTGCTACGACGTAGTATCATCTACGGCTTCGCTACGAGAGGCAAGTTTGTAGCATAAAAACCTATTTTTATGGATATTGAACACGCTCCTACATAATTGAAGCCAAAAAGGGGATTAGTTTCATGGAAGAAAAATTCCTCCTTGGGTAGTGAAAGTTAATTTGAGACGTCATCATCATCTCCCTAGCTTTATTCCGTATCTCACGGGGTCGGCTACCTAATCTAGGCGATTGAACGAGGATGCTGGTTTTTACACAGAGCGACTGCCATCTGACCTCCGCAACCCAGAAGGGAAACCAGACCCAACCCTAGATTAGCTCAGAGATTTCAAGCCGCCAATGCTTAGCACTGGCCTCTGACCCATGTCAGAGGTTAAGCCATCTTAACGAATAATATCTACGATATCAACCGGGACCAACGGATTAACGGCCTTCCAGAGCACGGAAAAAGCACTGAATAAACGAACATACGAAACACTTTTCTAATTCACGCCCAAACAGCTTAACCGATTTTGATGAAATTTCACATAACTATAGAAATAATCTGGAGACATACTCAATCCCACGGGAATCTTTTAAACGCGCGCAGCGATGAACTCAACATCGGCGCATCTCTCTACCAGTACGCGCGCGTTGAGCGTAAGGTGACGCGTGTGTGTTGTAGGCAATGCAAAAAGCATTGACAGCGTGTTGAGCGCAACCTTGCGCGCAGTAAGTGACGCCTGTGTGTTGCTGCACTTAAATAAACACATTGAATGCATAATCTACATACATACATACATATAATCACAAATCGGGTAGGCAGAGCGTAAACGACCTAAACAAAGGTCGTTCCGCCACATCTGACAAAGTTTTGAGGATTATTTAGGATAGATTTGTAGGTATATTGCTGTAGTGGCAGGTTGTCAGCCCATCGCCTAAATTACAATATACTGAAACCCTCGGATCCCTTAGCTGGATCTTACAGCATGCCCGGGAGGAAATGCAGCTGGCACATTCTATGTTTTTCTCTCGCTCCCAGACCAGCATGGAAGTTTTATTATCTCACACTATATTCAGGTCGGGCACTAAAGCAATAAGTGGGATATGTGGGCTATGGCATTTTCCGTCTACGTGGCGGAAACACCTTTGTTTAGGTCATTTACGGTCTGCCTACCCCATTAGGGGTAAAGGCGTGACTATATGTTTGTATGTTATCCTTAATGGGGTAGGCAGAGCGTAAACGACCTAAACAAAGCTCGTTCCGCCACGTCTGACAAAGTTTTGAGGGTTATTTAAGATATAATTGTAGACTGGGAGAGATAGAAAAACATAGAATGTTCCAGCTGCCCTTCCTCCCGGGCATGCTGTAGAAGACAGCAAAAGGGACTCGAGGGTTACAGTGTATTGTAATTTAGGCGACGGGCTGACAACCTGTCACTACACATTAGCAATACACATTACAATCTAAAATTGCCCTCAATTTTTGTCAGACGCGGCGAAAGCGCCTTTTACGAGGCGTTTAACGCTCTGCCTACCCCGTAAGGGATAAAGGCGTGATTTTATGTATGTATGTATGTTGTAGGTATATTGCTTTAGGGACAGGTTGTCAGCCTGTCGCCTAAATTGCAATATACAGAAACCCTGGAATTCCTTAGCTAGTTTTTACAGCATGCCCGGGAGAAAATGCATCTAGCACATTTGGCATATAGAGTTTATCATGATGTCACGTAGGAATCTTGTGGAAGTTTGTTTGTTCATGTTAGTACGTCACTGAAGTTTGTTGACTCCATTGGATGAAGCAAAAATGAATATATCAAACAGGGACGAAGTGTGAATGGAAATAAATTGTTTGAATACCTACTTTTTATGTACTAGATCAGCTAAAATACTAAAACTCTAGTGAAAAATTTAGTCCAACTTTGATTATAAATGCGAAAGTTTGAATGTTTTCAACTACTGGATGGATCAGGGTGAAACTTGGTACACACATATAGGTTAGGTTGTAGAATAGCACATAGGCCTCAGTTCTACGGGAAAACTCATTTAATGCGGATGAAACAGTGGGGAAAAGCTAGTAACTATGCTAGTAGGAAGTAGAATAAATAAAAAGAAACTGATTGATTTATACTCAATCTAAGAAAACTTTAGTTTTACCGAATTTCTTAAGCAGAACTCACACTCAAAAGGCAGAACGCGTCCAATCACAGCGAAAAGACTTTTGCCCAAAACGCTTAAGGAAAGGATCCAATAAGGCCCACCCATTACGCTATAATCCACTGAGAGAATTGACCCCGTTCTCGATACTGCCAGGTATAATGTCAATAGACCCGGGGGTCCAAAATATTGGGATCGAGTTTTGAAAGCAACCGACTTAGGGCTGAATTACATACATATACATACATAAAATCACGCCTTTATCCCTTACTGGGTAGGCACAGTATAAAACGCCTCGTAAATGGCGCTTTCGCCACGTCTTACAAAAAATTAGGGTAAATTTAGATTATAAAGTGTATTGCTGTAGTGACAGGTTGTCAGACCATCGCCTACATTACAGTACACTGTAACCCTCGAATCCCTTTTGCTGACTTGTACAGTATGCCCGGGAAGAAGGGCAGCTGGAACATTCTAGGTTTTTCTATCTCTCCCAGTCCAGCATGGAAGATAGGGCTGAATTAGTTTGAAAAATTATTCTAAGTAGCATAACATACATACATACATATAATGTCCCGGTTGCTGTCTTTGATAACGGTCGTTACTTAAACAATGTCAGAGGCCTGATAGTTGTGCTACTAGGCGGTTTAAAAACTCTGACACCAGGGTTCATCGGGTCCATAGACTCGATACCCAATCGACAGAAGAAGATACATATAACCACGCCTTTATCCCTGATAGGGTAGGCGGCCTAAATAAAGATCGTTCCGCCACGTCTGACAAAGTGTAAAGGGTTATTTAAGATAGATGTTTAGGTATGTTGCTGTAGTGACAGGTTGTCAGCCCATCGCCTAAATTGCAATATACTGAAACCATTCGGATCCCCTAGCTGAATTTTACAGCATGCCCGGGAGGAAATGCATCTGGCACATTCTATGTTTTTCTTTCGCTCCCAAGCTAGCATGGAAGTAGCATAAACACGTCTTAAATAAACATAGCAATACATCGTTGGCAACATCGTGGAAGTTTCTACACCAGTGTCAACCAGTGCAACTCAGCGGCTCAAACGGCTTAAAAGACGAGTTTCCAAACCGAAAAACAACCCCCCACCTCAACGGTTTCAACAGAAAACTTAAACTGTTTAACTGCCTCCGTGGTCTAGTGGCTATTGCCATGGACTCCTGATCCGGAGATCCTGGGTTCGATTCCCAGGGGAGAAACACAAAGTTGATATTTGAGAATTTATCACTTTGTGATTTTTTCCCCAGTTTGGTTAGGGCATTGCAGGCTGAATCACCTGATTGTCCGAAAAAGAAAAAGATTTCGTGCTTTGGAGGGCACATTAAGCCGTCGGTTCCGGTCGCTGTCTTTGATAGTGGTCGTTACTCAAACCATGTCAGAGGCCTGATAGTTGTGCTACTAGGCGGTTTAAAAACTCTGACACCAGGGTTCATCGGGTCGATAGACTCGATCGATACCCACTCGACAGAAGAAGAAGTTGTATACTAAAGTCAATTATTTGACGTTTCTAGTTGTATACTAAAGTTTGATATTTTTGGTAAAACAGTAAAGTCTCGTGTGATTTATTTCAAAATAATTCAGTGTTATTTGTGAAGTGCAATTAAAATCCTGTAACCAATATATGTTATATTATTTCAGATTCTCGTTAAAATTAACCTTTTGCTGACAACATACACAATTAAAATACTCTACAACAAATAATATGACTGCACAACATTAAAGACAAGTTTACGCTGTTTTGTATTTTTGTCTGTGTATGCGAATAAACTAAAAAACAACATGGGTAGTAAGTTTCTAAATATGAAATATACGGTTTGAATTACTAACTTGTTGACCACATTTGTGCAAATAAAATATAAAGTAACGACTGACTGAAATACTAAACGCTGCGTATAAATAATACGTAACTTCCTGTCGGAAATACTTTTCTTTAAGCTTAATTTCAATTTCAGCAAAAATTATGATACATCATTTTCTTCATTTTTGATATGGTCATAAAACTAAAAATTGCAAACAAATTTCTTCCATGCTGGACTGGGAGAGGTAGAAAAACATAGAATGTTCCAGCTGCCCTTCCTCCCGGGCATGCTGTTGAAGTCAGCAAAAGGGACTCGAGGGTTACAGTGTATTGTAATTTAGGCGATGGGCTGACAACCTGTCACTAAAGCAATACATATTACAATCTAAAATTGCCCTCAATTTTTGTCAGACGTGGCGAAAGCGCCTTTTACGAGGAGTTAAACGCTCTGCCTACCCCGTAAGGGATAAAGGCGTGATTTATGTATGTGTATGTATGTATGTATGCAAACAAATTAATTCATAACGTACTGACGGAAATACTATTCTTCCAGCTTGATTTCTATTTTACCAAAATTTATGATGCACCAATCATTAATCGCAATCATTATTTACATGATAAAAAAACTGAAAGTTGGGAACAATTACTTCGTTATTTACTGATGAAAATACTTTTCTTCTATAGTTTAGTTTCCAATTTACCCCTTACACCTTCCGCGGCTCGGTCGCTCACTTCATTCGCTCCAAAGGGTTACCTTTCTAACCTAATCTCTATGCTGGGATGCTATTTTCCCCCCGAGTCGAGTTTTGGACATTTTAGCATAATTGGTTGTCCGACTATAATTTTTCTAATCATTTATCGGATTTTCATTAAAATTTAGAGTATAAATATATATTTTATAACCAGAAATAGAAATGAAGTGGGTAAGAAAACGATTATTGTAGCAGTACGTGTGCAGCTGGCAGTTTAGTATTTCGTTTACAAGTTTAGTTTTTTCATTTTCAACTTTCGATTTTTGTTTATAAAATTACAATTTGAGAAAGGTTGTGTTTGTTACCTTATAATGTGTAATTACTTATCTGTACGTTATGTATTTATTTTCTAGTAATTCATTTGAACGCAGCTTAGTTAGAATTACAATCAGACACATTTCGCTAGAGATTCATTTGCTGTTCGGAACCTTTATTATTATCAAAACAACATGGGCGATTTCAGATATTCTTTCACCAAGGTTTTGGTGATAAAATGGCTAAGTAGTCTTAACTACACTCAAACAGAGGAAGTTCTACCACAGGTTGAATCGGAAACCTAATTGACTTAGTGAGTGCTCACACACACACATACACACTCACTCACACACACATAAGTCCGGCTGAACGATCCCAACAAAGCGGTGTTATATAGGCTTCGCAAGGGTCCTCCTGGCACGCAACCGCCCTCTCACTGGAGTCCGGAGCCCAACAGCTTGCTGTGTTCCGTCGGTGCGTGTTGGCCAGTGCCATAACAGGCATCTTCTGGGTGAGCTCACTCCATCGTCGACTCTGTCACGGTCATTTCTGACTTAGTGTCTAGAGTCAAGAGCAAACTCATTTCTAATAATAATAAAAAAGTGCCTTTATCATTTTCACACACAAATCTATCTTAAATAACCCTCAAAACTTTGTCAGACGTGGCGGAACGACCTTTGTTTATGTCGTTTTCGTACCCCATTAGGGATAAAAGCGTGATTATATGTATATTAGTATGTATAACTTTTACGGGAAAACTTTTCTAACAGCGGGTGACACCGCTGTTCTTCCATGCTGGACTGGGAGCGAGAGAAAAACATAGAATGTGCCAGCTGCATTTTTGCTTCCCGGGCATGCTGTAAAAATCAGCTAAGGGATCAGAGGGTTTCTGTACATTGCAATTTAGGCGATGAGCTGACAACCTGTCACTACAGCAATATACCTACAAATCAATCTTAAATTACCCACAATACTTTTGCAGACATGGCGAAACGAAATTAGTTTAGATCGTTTACGCTCTGCCTACCGCATTGGGGATAAAGGCGTGATTATATGTATGTATGACACCGCTGATAGAAAGCTAGTCATATTTTTAATACGGGTTCGCCAGAATCGAGTCTCTATTATTTAAGGGTAAACCCGATTTTCAATTTCTACGGAAGTTAGTAAGATGTTTTTGTCAGATAATGGAAGGTTGTATTGTGACTGACAGCCTATTTAAGTTTAGGACCTTACCTTTCTGTTCCAGAGATTCAATATAAGGTTTTTATGAATTTAATATTAAACAATGGAGTCTTTTACTTTCTTGCTATATTAAAAAAATGTTTTCTTCTTATGTTTCCTTTTTCGAATATAGAATGTGCCAGCTGCATTTCCTCCCGGGCATGCTGTAAAAACCAGCTAAGCGATCGGAGAGTTTCAGTATATTGCAATTTAGGCGATGGGCTAACAACCTGTTACTACAGCAATATTACCTACAAATCTGTCTTAAATAACCCTCAAAATTTTGTCAGACGTGGCGGAACGACCTTTGTTTACGTCGTTTAAGCTCTGCCTAACCCATTAGAGACATAGTATCATATGAGTATTTCTTTATTGTGAACTCGCCGATTCTTGCGGTAAAATTTGGAGCATCCTGTGCCGTGTTTACGGAAACCAGTTAGCTATTGTTCATCTAAGCGCCGAGCAGTAATAAGGTGTGGGTCGGCAGCATACCACGCTCGCCTGTCCCGAAAGGGTAAGGTAGGGCATGTTCGATTTAATATTGTCATTTATAATTTAAATTATTGACAGTATTAAGTCTAGTTTTATTAATAACTAGCTGTGCCCGCGTCTCCGTACGCGAGGTGGTTATGATTTTAAACAGCGATGTTTTTTTGTTTTTAATTTTACATAACTGGGATAGAATACAGTCTTACATTACACCTATGCGAGTATAGTACATTATAGTAGGTATACATTTTAATGTATGCAAATGTATATTTGGATATACTTATATCGTTATGTATGTTATCAGTATTGCACAATACCCGTTTCATAATACTTGATATCTTAATTCCTTTAGTTATCCATTTTGGAATTCCTAAAGTCTTCGTCTTTATTTTCTTCTTTCTTTTTGTAAAACTATTTCTAAACATAGATGTAAAGCTCTTTAAAAATCCATTAATCCCCATGTTCAAATTTCTATTTAAAATCAGTTGCCTAAAATGTTCATTGTTTGCTTTGTTAAATATTCTGCGTTCAATAAATATTACATTTTCTATCCATTTTTCTTGTCTAATTCCTTCTATCATAAAACTAGCCGTTAGTGCTGCATGACCATCCGCAAGCCCGTTGTGATCAATTTTCGTCAATACGCTCTGCCTACCCCATTAGGGATAAAGGCGTGATTATATGTATGTATGTATGTAACCCGCGCATGATTGGACCGACCTTCTACGAACTTCTACCTACCGACCTAAAAGCCGAACTATCTGACGAAACGTTTCGGTCTCGATAGAAAAATCTTTTGTTGGATAATGTATTTTACTCTGTTAAAGAGTATATTGAATGTAAATTTACAAAATGGCATTGTACCTATTTATACCTAGTTTTTTTTTTATTTCTTTTGATTTGAAAATTATTTATGACATTTTGTAGTCACTTTATAACATTTTATACCAATTTTATTAATTTTATTTTGTTCAACTGACGAACACTTTGTGAATGCTTTTAATATGACATGTAATTTTGAACTTTTAAAATGTAATTTTTACTGTGTGATAAATAAAACTAAACTATTATTTCATAAAAATGATGTAATACGTCTGGTATAGGAGGTATACCTAAAGCTCTTTGCTTACGAGCCAGCCCTACTAATATGACACCTTTGCTAAACTTGGACCAGGTGACAGCCCTACTAGAAAGCATCTGGATGCCACGCGTGAGTCTCGTGATACTCACACAATATAAGCTTTTACGTACTAGAAAAATTTTCCTCGTATTCGTAGCATATTTTTCCTGTTCCTTGCACATACAATTTACATAAAATCACTTTTCGAGACTTTTTTTGTATGCTATATTATGTTATCCTATGTTAGTAATTGTATTTTTAAAACTCTCATACATACATACATAAAATCACGCCTTTATCCCTTACGGGGTAGGCAGAGCGTAAAACGCCTCCTAAAAGGCGCTTTCGCCACGTCTGACATAAATTGGGGGCAATTTTAGATTGTAATGTGTATTGCTGTAGTGACAGGTTGTCAGCCCATGTTTTTCCTCCCGGACATACTGTAAAAACCAACTAAGGGATCCGAGGATTCTGTATATTGCAATTTAGGCGATGGGTTGACAACCTGTCACTATACCTAAAAATCTATCTTAAATAACCCTCAAAATTTTGTCAGACGTGGCGGAACAACCTTTGTTTAGGTCATTTATGCTCTGCCTACCCCATTAAGGATAAAGGCGTGATTATATGTATGTAACGGGTTCGTCAGTCGCTCGTGCGAAAAAATGCGTTGAAATATCGGACACTCATACAAAAATAAAAAAAAAACTGTAAATTTCCCGTTCTTAATTATTATTTTCTTCTTAGCGAGTGGATTCTCGAGTCGAACGATCCGATGAACTCTGGTGTCAGAGTTTTCAAACCGCCTAGTAGCACAGCTATTAGGCCTCTAATATTAATAACTGGCTATTTGTGTATATTGATATTTGTCAATTTATCACTTTGTGAGGATTTCCCCAGTTTAGTTAGGACATTGCAGGCTGAATCACCTGATTGTCCGAAAAGAAAAAGGATTCCTTGCTTCGGAGGGCACGTTAAGCCGTCAGTCCCGATCGCTGTCTTTGAAAGTGTTCGTTACTCAAACCACGTCAGAGGCATAATAGCTGTACTACTAGGCGGTTTGAAAACTCTGACACCGGGGTTCTTCGCGTCGTTGTTCGACTCGAGAATCCACTCACTATGAAGAAGATGGGTATGTTCATGTCCTAGAAATTGGTCAACTAGTTTCAGAATACATTATATGGTTTTATGTCTATGTACTTACATCTATATAGGAAGCATTAATGTAATCGGAGTCGGGCTCCCGTTCTACAGTTTCTAGCACCACTCTGTTGTAGTCATCTGCGAACAAAAACAATATTGTGTTACAAATTGTATCCAACATTAAATAAATAAAGACACGGAAATGCTTGACCAAATAGGGCCATATAGAGAGGTTCGCAATACACGATACTCATGCCGAGAGCCGATAAGCGGCTAGTTAGATTCTAGTTAGCAAAAAGGCGGGCCTCCCCCCACTCACCGCGCACCTTACCGCGGTCGCCTGCGCACGCTAAGCTCATTCTTGCTTGCATTTTTATGCCTTGCTGGATAGAGAGCGATAGAAAAACATAGAATGTCCCAGCTGCTTCTATCCCCCGAGAAGAGAGTTTTGGTGTATTGCAATTTAGGGCTGACAACATATCACAAACTATGTAAAATAATCCTTAAAACTTGTCAAATGTCGCAAAACGATGAATAGTTTAGTCCTATAAAAACACTTTTATTTAAAAAAAATACTTTTCATTTTATCTAGACACGCGGTAGCGTTTCCAAGCCAAGCTCAAGCCAAACAAAGAGAACTGGCCGGCAGCACCGTGTGTATATTTACAGGAACCATTTGGAGCCACTTTTGACCCCTTCATAACTCGAAAAACACTAAACATAAATACACCGAATTTGGTCTATATATTTAGATCCTCTAGATACTTCAAATTTTATAAATATAGATCAAACGGTTATTTAAATAATAATTCTGAAAAATCGTAATTTTTATGACTGACTGACTGACATACATATCAAAAATCAATTAATCAAAAACCTAACCCACTTCCAAATAACTTAGGAAGCTGATATTTAGTATAAAGATTTATTATAATGACGTAAAGTTATAAATGTAAAAATTAAAACGAAAAATTAAAATCTTGTACCCTCTCCCATACAAGTGAAAGGGGGGCATTTTTTTATTTGTTTATACTACAATATTGAGTGGGGTATCGTTAGACAGGTCTTATAAAATTAGGTGGAGATTTCTTTGAAAAAAGATGCCTTAAATGGGTCCTTCTTAAAAACAAAATAAATAACCTAACCTACTTTCAAATGACCCAGGGAGCTGATATTTGCAAAGAAGATTGGTTATTATGACGCAAGGTTAAAAATGTGAAAAAATAAATAAAAAAAAGGACCTCCTACCATATGAGTGAAAGGGGGGCATTTTTTTTAACTACTTTATACATACATACATACATACATAAAATCACGCCTTTATCCCTTACGGGGTAGGCAGAGCATAAAACGCCTCGTGAAAGGCGCTTTCGCCACGTCTGACAAAAATTGAGGAAAATTTTAGATTTAATGTGTATTGCTGTAGTGACAGGTTGTCAGCCCATCGCCTAAATTACAATATACTATAACCCTCAAATCCCTTTTGCTGACTTCTACAGCATGTCCGGGAGGAAGGGCAGCTGGAACATTCTATGTTTTTCTATCTCTCCCAGTCCAGCATGGAAGAATCTATCTCTCCCAGTCCAGCATGGAAGAAAACTACTTTATTGAGTGGGGTATCGTTAGACAGATCTCATAAATTTAAGTAGAGGTTTCTTTGAAAGAAAGTTCCAATGGGCCATTCTCGAGATATTTGCATTTAAAGTCGCGCTTCTTAAAAACCAAATAAATAATCAAAAACCTAACCTACTATCAGAAGTCCTAGAAAATAAAATTTGGTGTGAAGATAGCTTATGATGATACCATAATGAAAAAATAAAAAACTTATTTTTTGGACACCTTCCCATACAAGTTCTTTTTTATCCTACAAAATTAAAGTGGGGTCTCATCATGGGTGTAATAGGGCCGCAATTATAAAAGTCACTCAGATCCGCTCTCGAGGGTCGATCAAGCAGGTCGACATCAAACTTTTACTCAGTACTCGAGTAGACTGTTAATTTATAAACGCAAACACACTCAGATTAGGTTTTAACTCATGAACTCGTATCAGGATTTACTGATACGAGTTCACATGTTTGCAGTTTGATACTCTCCCGCTTTTTTGCGGTGTTGCGTTCCGTTACAGGAATTATTTCTGGTAGGTACGTATTAAAAATAAAATATGTTTTCAATGTCAAAAATTCATAAGGCCATTTTATTTTATTGCACACATCATATAATAAGGATTATTTAAAAAAAATGTAAATAAAAAATAATATTGTGCATTTTAATGAAAATTACTATATGTATACAGAACTTGAAATGGAACGTATCTCAAAAAAAAAACATATCAACGATGGCGCGGCGCGATATTAGTGAGTGACTGTGCTGTGCAGCTTCTAAAGGTAAAGATTTAACATAAGGTTTATGAACTTGTGGTGGAAGTTTCGACTTCACTTCTCTCATCCACGTCTAAAATATTTTTCTTGCTAAATTGATTAAATAAATTCCTATTTAAAGTCTTATTCCAGGTCTTGCCTTCTATGTGTTTTATTCTGCCCAGTGTGTGTGTAAATATATTAATAATAATAATAATTTCTGTTATTTTTAGGTGGAAAATCTACAATTGCTGTCTCAAAAACTCATTGCATCTTTCAATGAAACAAACTTCATCTTTGAATGGAACAAACAAGCTTTATTAGAAATACAGAAACACAGAACATCAAAATGATTTGAGCTTGAGATTTGAGGTAAGTAGCAAGTTATTATGTACCTATTCTCTCAAAAATCTTAAACATCCATAATAAACTGATAAAAAACATACATTTAGGGCACATTAATCCTCAAAAATCCAAAAAAAATACATGGCTCCTGGTGGTGCTAAGAGTGCAACACAACCATCTGTCACACTATCCTTTCCCATACTCATAGAATATAATAATTTGTTTTTGCTTCAGATTATATTTGAAGAACTAGGACTCCTGCTCATACCTTGTTTTGCTGCAATAGGTACCTGACGGGCTTACTGAAACTTACACAATAAATGTGAAATTTGTTTATCTTTTATATTTTATTTAAAAATATAAAAGTACATTTTTAAATAAAATAAGTTTATGTGTTTTGTAATATAAGTTTAGAATCAATTAACCATTAATTGTTGCTGTGCTATATGTTTCTGAATCAATAAACCTTGAATTGTTATGTTTAATTTAAAGTATTTATTACAAAAAATATATGTAGGTATGTACGTTTTTGATTTTTTTTAGTGCAATAAATTGGGTTGCTATTTGTGAGTTTTATTTTCCCTAAACAAAATCACTGAAACAATTAATTATTAATATTATTATTCTGGCAGTAGGGAAATTACTAACTTATTGACTGCTTCCATGCTCTAGTGGTTTGAGCCATGGGTTCCCGATTCGGAGGTCCTAGATTCGATACCCAGGAGGGGAAAACAAAGTTGTTATTTTTAAATACCGGGTGTAAAGGACAGCGTCCCGCAAACTGATAGGGGTTCCTCAGTCAGTGTAAGATTTTTCTCAGTCTGGCTAGGACAATGCAGGCTGAAACCTGCTGTCTTGTAGATAAAGGATTTCGTGCTTTGGAGGGCACGTTTAGCCGTCGGTGACGGTCGCTGATAGTGTTCGTTACACTAGACCTATAGGTGGTGCTATTAGGTGGTTTGAAAGCTGATATCAGGGTTCATCAGGTCGATAGACACGATACCCACTCGACAGAAGAAAGTGTACTGTACGGGATTTATTTGTTAACCCTGTAAGCAAAACTATTGTGACGACTGAATAAACCAAAATGGCGTAAAACACATACAAAATCCATACTTAATTCACCTCCAGACCACAATTAACTGATACGTCCTCAGGAACGCATATCGAGTGCGCGCCCGCGTTCTTAGTTTGAAATATAACGTTTATAAATAATCAGTCACTCAGCTGAAGTCTGAATCGTGATGGCGTACCTAAGTTGGAACTAAAAATAAGACTGAGTACGACAGGCAACTTAAAACTCTACATAAAACTTGTATCAAATTTGAGTGACCTTTATAAATACAAGCAATAGAAAGGTCAAAGTCAATATGAATATAGATTATAATTTATAAGAGAATTTTTATTTTTAAACATGCAGCATATGTAAGAATCAAATTATTTACTTACCTACAAAAAGTAATAATATCCCACCAAAAACATAAATGTAAAAGTGAAAGCCAAACTTATGATGGTCTTGGTGTGTGAATCGCACAAAAAAATGTGAGATCTCACAATTATGATAAGTCATAAGTCTAGGGTTTATTATAGTAATTCTTAGCTCTTCAATAAGATTAATTTCATGTAACTTGTAGAGAATAATTCGACCTGTCACCGACAACGCCACTCTACAACGGCCAAGTTACTCGTACATGAAATGAAACTTATTGAAGAGCTAAGAATTACTTACTATAATAAACCCTAGACTTGGCTCCCTTTTTAGATCTCACAACTTTTTGTGCGATTCACACACCAAGACCACAATGGCTTTCACTTTTACATTTATGTTTTTAGTGGGATTAAATTTACTAGGAAACGTGATTTTCCGCAAAAAGACAATGAGAAATACGCTTTCGCGCGCAAGCAAATCCCACTCCTACGCGCGGAGAAGCGTACTTAGTATGTTCGATACTGCGTGTACAGTTAGTTCAAAATAATATTTGTGATTCACTTCAGTTCACCATAAATTAATCCCAATTGAAATCATAATTGGATAGTAAAATAGTTGAGCGCTGTTACCACTAGTTCATTTGGGGCTATAATATAATTAATCTGTGTGTAAATTACATCGCATAATACTAGAGATGTTCTTCATATATTTGAATTGGACTAATATTAATTATTTCATTACGATGATAGTACTTCCATGCTGGACTTTGCTAGGCGATGGTCTGTGAAGAAATAATTACCTACAATACCCAGTATCATACCGGGTGTAAGGGACAGCGTCCCATAAACCTGATAGCCCAATTGCTATGACTGTAACAAACTAAGTCAACGAAACTGAACAACAATCATCAGGAAATTCTTTCAGGGGATGAAAAGAAACAATTGAACTTCCCATACGAAATAACCTCCTCGATCAGACAATTTGTATGGAAAAAAAATCGTGCTAATAGTTGTTCAGTTCCGTTGTTTGGGCAAACCCTTTTAGTTTGCGGGACGCTGTCCGATACCTAGGTAAAATTTTATGCCAAAAAATAAGTTATAATAAAGTAGTGTCTACGCCGCGTCAACGCATCTTCAACTTTATACATACATACTATCACGTCTGTATCCCTAATGGGGTTCAACTTTATAGCATTAAGATTAGGGTCAATTTGCACTGTGTCGAGTCATACACTGAACCTAGCAAGAAAACATCCAATCACCGTTCAGAACGCTCACACGTCATACATAATTTTAACCAATAACAAAGCGCCAAATGGCCAATCACTTCATACACATTCTCGCACGACACCAAACGAACCTAACCTAAGAAATATTTGTAAAACTATCTAATTGCTTATTAAAGCATTTCAATAGCAAAAAAATCATCTTTCCTTTTGTTCCTGTAATGAACAAAAACATCTCTAGTAAGTACCATTACGCGCGAACACTAGTAGGTACTTCATGATAATAGCTTTTGAATGAATTGAAATACCATGTCGCTGTGAAAATTAACTTAATTTCAACACATTTTTGTTATCATTAGGTATTGGGAGAGATACGTTGTTGGAAGTCAATTTATAGATATTGGTTAATGATTTTATGACGCACATGCATGCACTCATACGGGATGTAAGGGACAGCGTCCCGCAAACTGATAGGGGTTGCTCAGTCAACGAAATTGAACAACTATTACCAGAAAATTCCTTAGAAAATTATTAAAATGCTTTTCCATACAAACTGTCTTCGAATCGAAGTAGTCATTTTGTATGAGAAAGTATTGCCTTTCATCTCCTGAAAGAAATTCCTGGTGAATGTTTTTCAGTTTCGTTGCAGGTGGCTGTCCCTTACACCCGGTATATCGGTTAGAGCATACTTAGGTACAGCTTCCCGCAAACTGATAGGACTTGCTCAGTCAATAACTAAAACTGAACTACTTTAACAATAAAACACATTTCAGAAGGTTAAAAAAATATTGAAGGTTATTCGCCATACAAATGACCATATCGATTAGACAATTTGAATGGAGAAATGATTTTTTATTTTCACCTCCTGAAAGGAGAAGAGGGAGGCCTTTGCCCAGCAGTGGGATGATGTGGGTAAATAAGATAAGATAAGAAGATAAGACCTCCTGAAAGTGTTTCTTCAGTTTCATTGACTGAACAATCCCTATCAGTTTACGGGAATCTGTTCTTTGCACCCTGTATATGATTATTATCCTCTGTAACTGCCTCCGAGGTCTAGTGGTCTGAGCCATAGGCTCTCGACCCGGAGGTCCCGGGTTCGATGACTTTGACTTTGTGTTGTTGTTTCTAGTTTGGTTAAGACATTGAAGGCTGATCACTTGATTGTCCGAAAAGTAAGATGATCCATGCTATCGGATGGGCATGTAAATAGTCGGTCCTGCGCCTAATTTCTCTCTGGTCGTGTCAGTCAATCTGTCCCATCAGAATAAGAGATTGAAGGAATGGAGAGTGTACCTGTGTGTAGCGCAAACACTTGGGCACTTAAAACTAGTCCTGCGCAGTTGGCCTATCTCTGGGAAATTGGCCGCCATCACCGAACATCGGTGGGAGGACTATTATTATGATTATTATATGAATTTCTATATTATCTGACAACCATACAAATATTCTTCCATGCTGGACTGGGAGTGAGAGAAAAACAGAATGAAAATATTAGAAATCACTAATAAAAAAATCGATCGCTGACGGGATTTGAACCCGCGTGTTTGGAAAACCGGTTCAACGCTCCAAACCCAACGCTAAAAACCCAACGCTCCAAACCGGTTTTCCAAAAACGCGGGTTCAAATCCCATCAGCGGTTGAATTTTTGATTTGTCATTTCTAATATTTTCAGAATTATAATTTCACTGTGAGTGCGAAAAATAAACATAGAACGTTCAAGTTGCATTTCCTCCCAAGCTGTAAAAACTAAGGAATTCGAAGGTTTCAGTATATTGTTATTTAGGTGATGGGTTGACAATCGGTTACTACAGCAATATACATACAAATCTATCTTAAATAACCCTCAAAACTTTGTCAGACATTTGTTTAGCTCGCTTACGTTCTGCCTACCCCATTAGGGATGAATGCGTGATTATATTTATGTATGTATACAAATATAATAACTTCTCCATGGAATATCGATAAAAACATTGTTTCAAATAAAACCAATGACAAAAATCAATTATTTGCTGTAACACTAAATCGCGTTTTTATTTAAGGGGAAAATTCAGCGTGGACGTGACCGGATTACATGACAAGAATCGTGACAAAAACCCCGGAGGAAAACCGTGGAACATTCTGGAACATTTGAGAAAATCCACGACAAGTCTAACTGTTCCTTCGCTTACTGCTAATACGTGTTCCTGGCGACAACGAGAAATTTCTCGAATGTATTATGCTGAGTAAGATATTCAAAAATGCAGGGTCTAAAGCCCGTATATTTAGACAGCAAGTTTGAGTTCGTATCAGAAATGTCATTTTAGTTTAAAACAAACTGTCAAATCCACACTGAAGATTGCTCTCAATCTAGTGATCAATTTACAAATACGAGCGTTAAAAAAGTTTTGTGAGTGACGCAGATTTTCGGGACTGAGGGATGAATTCAGGGAATCTGCTATTTTCCGTGAATATTTTGTGGTTTCGCGGCTATAATGCGCCTCCTTAATGGCCCGCCTAAGCGGCAGGCCCAATACCATCTTAGGCGTGTTCGCGGCGCAGTGGAACTCCCCCATGTTCCAAAGATGGATACAGCTTCATAGTGCTAAGGTGTAAGGTTTCATCTACCTGTTGAACATACGTAATTCTATAGTATTAGGTACTTGTTTGTTTTTATGTCACTAACATAGTTAGTGTGTGGCGTCTTCGTTCCAATTGACAAATGATTTCGTTCGTGACTATTAGCGAATAATATTTCCATCTCATAATGTTCATTAGGTAAGTACTTACCAATCAATTACGTAGCTAAGGTACCAGATCAATCATGTGATGATTATGACTGGTATAACAAAATTTGTCAAACCTTATAACACGCACACATACGCAGGCCAAGTGCAGCATTCCGTCTGTCAATGTATGACCAAAATGGCATGGTAGTTAGGAGTGTCCGAGTTGTGGCGATGGTCTGACAACCTGTCACAATAGCAATATACCCACAAAAGTATCTTAAATAACTCTCAAAACTTTGTCAGGCGTAGCGGAACGACTTTTGTTTAGGTCGCTTACACTCTGCTCTGCCTACCACATTAGGGATCTTTATCCTGTGATTATATGATTATGTGTATAAAGTTTATGCAAATCCAAGACAAACTGGGTAGCTTATAGGAATTTTCTTTACAGACTTTTCCTTTTCATAGTGTTCTAACAAAAGCGCTAGCAATGTTTGTCCTGCTTTGACACACGCTATGTTTGTATTACCTACAAAGCAGCTGTTTCATACAAAGTAGAATACAAAGGAATAGTGCTTGTGAACTAAGAATGTTTATTAAAGTAATATTTTCTTCGGTAACTTGATAGAAAGTATATTCAAGTCTTTTTCAAGCGTCTCTGTTATTATTATAGTATTTACTTTGTTTTTAACTGCCTCCGCGGTCTAGCGGTGTGAGCCATACGCTCTCGACCTGGAGGTCCTGGGTTCGATTCCCGGCGATCAATTTCGATTCAATGGCTTTGTGTTGTTGTTTCTGTTTTAGTTAGGACATTGCAGGCTGATCACCAGATTTCCCGAAAAGTAAAACAATCCATGCTGTCGGATGGGTATGTAAATAGTCGGTCCTGCGCCTTATTTCTCTTTGGTCGTGTCAGTTAATCTGTCAAATCAGAATGAGAGATTCTTCTTCCATGCTGGCCTGGGAGCGAGAGAAGAACATAGAATCTGCCAGCTGCATTTCCTCCCGCGTATGCTGTAAAAACCAGCTAAGGGATCCGAGGGTTTCAGTATATTGTAATTTAGGCGATGGGCTGACAACCTGTCACTACAGCAATATACTTACAAATCTATCTTAAATAACCCTCAAAACTTTGTCAGACGTGGCGGAACGACCTTTGTTTGGGTCGTTTACGCTCTGCCTACCCCATTAGGGATAAAGGCGTGATTATATGTATGTATATGTATGTAGAGATTAAAAGAATAGAGAGTGCTCTTGTGTCTTGCGCAAACACTTGGGCACTAAAAACTAGTCCTGCGCAGTTGGCTTATCTCTGCGAGATTGGCCGCCATCTCTCACAAACAAGTGTGGCTTATCTGTAGTCGTGAGATAAAACAACTGTAGCTTATTTTCTTCATTTAAAAGATTTCTCTTCTTTCATGCTGGCCAGGGAGCGAGAGAAAAACATAGAATGTGCCAGCTGCATTTTCTCCCAGGCATGCTGTAAAAACCAGCTAAAGAATCCGAGCGTTTGAGTATATTGCAATTTAGGCGATGGGCTGACAATCTGTTACTACAGCAATAAACCTATAAAACTGCCTCCGTGGTCTAGTGGCTAGAGCTATGGACTCCTGATCCGGAGGTCCTGGGTTCGATTCCAAAGGGAGAAACACAAAGGTGCTATTTGACAATTTATCACTTTGTGATTTTTTGCCCAGTTTGGTTAGGACATTGCAGGCTGAATCACCTGATTGTCCGAAAAAGAAAAAGATTTCGAGCTTCGCAGGGCACGTTAAGCCGTCGGTCCCGGTCGCTGTCTTTGATAGTGGTCGTTACTCAAACCATGTCAGAGGCCTGATAGTTGTGCTACTAGGCGGTTTAAAAACTCTGTTACGAGGTTCATCGGGTCGATAGACTCGATACCCACTCGACAGAAGAAGCAATAAACCTACAAATCTATCTTAAATAAAATAACCCACAAAACTTTGTCAGGCGTGGCGGAACGCCATTTGTTTAGGTCTTTTACGCTCTAACTACCACGTTAAGGATAAAGGCGTGATTATATGAATGTAAGTATGGTTCACCTGCAGCCGTGAGATAAAACAGCTGTAGCTGATTTTCTTCATTTAAAAGTTAACGTCTAAGAAACAAGATTTCATTCAGAAATGAACGCGAAGTCTTAATTAAAACAAACTTGATGAACTTTCTGTAAAGCGGCTTGCATTTCATAGCCTGCGCTACGAAGCTGTAGCAGTTTCGTAGACACGTAGCACTTACTACGCCGTAGCTATGATTCGGAAATATTCTTTAACTAGCGACCCGCCCCGGCTTCGCACGTAAATTATCATTGTTTCTCTACAATATTATGCATGTTTTATGTATATAAACCTTCCACTTGAATCAGTCTATCCATTAAAAGAAACTGCATCAAAATCCGTTGCGTAATTTTAAATAGTTATGCATACATAGGGATATAGGGACAGAGAAAGCGACTTTGTTTTATATTATGTAGTGATTTTCAGTAAGTTATTTTTTATTTTATACAGGGTGTAAGGGACAACTTGCAACAAAATTAAAGGGAGTGCTAAATCAAAGAAACTGAACATACATAATAAAAAAATATTTGAGGAAATAAAATAATAATGCTTCCATACAAATTTTCAGATCGAGGCGATCGATTTGTACGGTTAAGTTATTTTTTTGCAGAACGCCTGTCAGTATGCGGAAAGGTTTATTACACCCTTTATACAAAAAGAGACTAACAGAATTTATAACCAAAAAAGCAGAATTAAGTAGATTATTTACTTACCTATACAATATATTGCCTGTTAACGTTACTTGGAACAAATAATTACTGTCTGATCTTTAGTTTCCTTCACTTTTATCCTGTGCTGTAGATACTGTTGCCGGTATTTCCTTCGACTAGTTCTGATTGTAGTTTGCATTATCCTATCTTCCATTAGTTTATGTATTAGTTTATATTACAAATATCTATGTAGAAGCTTGTACTTAGTATTATATGTAATGTTATGTATTTATTATACCTATTTGACTAGGTTTGCACAATCCCGCTTACCGCTAAACATTTTTCTTTCACCCAAAGGTTGCCTGGAAGAAATTGCTGCTTAGCAATGAGGCCGCTTATTTGTACTACTGTTTTTTTTATTTTATTTTATTTTCTCTTGTGTCTTTTCTGTGCAATAAAGTATATTCTTATCTTATCTTAATTCTCATACTCACAAGGTATAACTTTCTGGTTCTGGTTTTTGTGTGCGTTGCTCTTCCTGGTCGCGTGTCGACATGTGTTTGTCTCCACCTTTACCGCCGTCTGTCAACAAAATTAATACACATTATGCCGTCTATCAACAAAATTAATACACATTATGCCGTATGTTAACAAAATTAATGCACATTATGCTGTTTGTCCACAAAATTAATGCACATTATGCCATCTGTCAATAAAATTTATGCACACTATAATATTCTACTCCCATGCTGGACTGGGAGCGAGAGAAAAACATAGAATGTGCCAGTTGCATTTCCTCCCGGGCATGCTGTAAAAACCTGCTAAGGTAGCCGAGGGTTTCTGTATATTGCAATTTAGGCGATAGGCTGACAACCTGTTACTACAGCAATATACCTTGAAATTTGTCTTAAATAACCCTCAAAACTTTGTCAGACGTGGCGGAACAACCTCTGTTTAGGTTTTTACGCTCTGCCTACCCCATTAGGGATAAAGGCGTGACTATATGTATGTATGTATAATATTGTAATCTCCTCCGACCGTTTTCAGTCATGGCGACCGCTGTCAACCTGTATTAGTTTCGGCGTTCATGCGCCTATTCTTTACGTTTTATGTGTCTATTCTTTACAAATTATGCTCAACAAAAGCCACTGATCGTAATTGTCGTTATTTTCCGAACGAGCAAAACGTCTTTCGAATGTTCCGACGGTTCCGACATTGCTTACGGCATAGCCACGCCGCCGCGCCGACCACAGACAAATGACAGACAACTTCAGACAACTGCGATTATTTAATTGAAATTATTTTATTTGCTGCAGCATCCCGAGAGATGGGCCAAACTAGCCACAAATTTTGTCCCACAAGAACGTCGGCGCAGAGGTAGACCGAGGATGCGATGGCGGGATGACTTGGTCAACTTTGAACCCAACTGGTCGGAAACAGCCATGGATCGTGTTGCCTGGAAAGAGAGAGGGGAGGCCTTCGCCCAGCAGTGGGCTAATATAATAATATTTTATTTACTACCTACACTAATTCTTCCTATTCTTTGACATTTACTGATATTATTATTGTTATTTTTTTATTTTACTATTGTTATTATTATTTTAAATATAGGTTTATCTATATTTTATAAATTGAGATTTACTTTATTTATATAATAATATAGCGTCTTTTCTCCTTGAAAGGGCTCACAGAATATCAGCGTCGCGGTCTTACAAAATCGCGGCATAAGCTGAGTGGGTCCTTTTATTGTGACGTTGCGACACACAATCCGGTAGCATTAACTGTTTATTTTTGGGTATATCATTATTTTGTTTCACTTTCGTTTCTTCTGTTTTTGTTTAAAAATGTATTTACTGTGTTGTGTTTGTGACGTCATGAATAATAAATGTATCTATTTCTATTCGTAGCCAATATTTGCGGTGAATTAAAAGGTGTGGGCATGTAAGAACACCGTTCAAATAATTAAAAGTTATGGCCGCTGGTGGTCGGGCTTTGAGCTCGCCACGCTAAGCGTCTTGCTCCAGATTGTAGCCGACAGATGGAAACACAAGCTTGAAGAGTCCGATGGTGTAGTGGATAGGGCCGCTGCCTCCTGAGTTCGAATCCCACCACGTACTATTGTGTTTTTCGGTTATCGAATTTTCGTATGTACGTTTATTCAGCGCTTTTTCCGTGCTTCGGAAGGCCGTTAATCCGTTGGTTCCGGTTGATATCGTAGATATTATTCGTTAAGCCATGTCAGAGGCCAGTGCTAAGCATTGGCGGCTTGAAATCTCTGACCCTTTGGATTGCGGAGCTCAGATGGCAGTGTGTAAAAACCAGTAAAAAAAAACACTACCCTCGTTCAATACCCTAGATTAGGTAACCGATCCGTGAGATACGGGATAAGGTTAGGAAGATGATAATGATTAAATATTGTAGCTGACAGATTAAAACACGATTTCTGAAACGAAGTTTTCTCAGCGATCTGCTGATACCGGGTGTAAGGGACAGCGTCCCGCAAACTGATAGGTGTTACAGTCAACGACACTGAACAAGTACCAGTAGGTTATTTTAGGAAGTGTAATAGTAAAATTACCTTCCCGTACAAAATTACCACCACAATCAGACAATTTGTATGGAAAAGCAAATTTGTTTATTCACTTCCTGAAATACAGTACAGATCGAAATCGTTCGAGAAAGGTGGTTTTTAGAAAAAATATCGCGAGAATTTGCCATTTTCATTAAAACCTTACATGATTTGCATTTCGTACTAGTGAAACCTAATTTTTAGCTTAAAAATAAGTATGCTGTTGGTTTCTTTATTCCGTGAGAGACTTCGATCTGTCTTAAATGGATTGCATTTTGCATGCATACATACATACAATCACGCCTTTGTCCCTAATGGGGTAGGCAGAGCGCTATCGACCTAAACAAAGGTCGTTCCGCCACGTCTGACAAAGTTTTGAGGGTTATCTAAGATAGATTTGTAAGTATATTGCTGTAGTGACAGGTTGTCAGCCTGTCGCCTAAATTGCAATATACAGAAACCGTCGGATCCCTTGGCTGGGTTTTACAGCATGCCCGGGAGGAAATGCAGCTGGCACATTCTATGTTTTTCTCTTGCTCCCAGTCCAGCATTTTGCATGATTTGGTGTTCAAATTGAGCCACATGTTCCGGTGTTGCTACTGACGTTGAGAGACCCGAAGGACTTCGGTTTACCACTGTCTCTTCATTACTCCCACAATCAGATAAGTTACGTGCTCGAGCCATCATTAAGCTTGCAGATATTGATGTGCGAACAAAACGCGCTTCAACCGATGATTTACTCGTTTCAGAATTTCGAATCGACCACAAACGCGCGATGTCCTTCTGATCAGTAACTCATCTCAAGTAATAAATCCAAAACATGAATGCTCAATTTGAAAAAAATAAAACTTAGGCTTTATTGTTAAGTTATTAATCTATAATATTTTGTTTTTCCGATGGACATCCTTTATTATAAAGGTATATTTTCATTAATTAATTAACCTGTTCAAGAAACTGAACTAATTTGGCCGGATGCAAATTTTTTGGGCCTCTATTTAGTCGGAACCTTTGAAGCGATTTACTTTTTAGCTGCTTCGTCCAATATTGACCTCCAAGCGACCTCATCAAGGAACGTCGCCGACCCTTTAAGGGATCAAAGAAGCCTCCGAAATTAATAAAAACAGTGAAACTTTTACCTTTACATTAAAGACAATTTTATATTTTGAAAGGATGGCGAAGCGCTTGTGTTTTCGCTTGGATTTATTTTCCATTTTCTAAAGATGGTCTTTCAGGGGTCTAATTTTATCAAGGTGCCTATTTTGGGGTGGGATGGGAGCAAGCTTTTAGTGGTCCACCTCGGGCAACGGCAACACAGGCTTGCCTGTGAATATGTCCGGCTGAACGATCCCTACAAAGCGGTTAGGCTCCGCAAGGGACCGACTGGTTCGTAACCACCATCTTACCGTTAAGACATTACAGACTGAATTACCTGATTGACCAAAAAGAAAAAGGATTCCGTGCTGTGGAGGGCACGTTAAGTCGCCGGTCCCGGTCGCTGTCTTTGATAGTGGTCGTTCCTCAAACCATGTCAGAGGCATAATAGCTGTGCTACTGGGTGGTTTCAAAACTCTGACACTAGGGTTTATTGGTTCGTTGACCGACTCGGAAACCAACTCGCTGAGAAGAAGAAGTACAAATACAAAATAATTTACAAAATAATTTATTTGTTTTAGATATGTTTAAACATAGATTTACAGTGGCCGGAGCCTCCTTTTAAGTTTAATAAAAACCTGTGCTAGGAGGCACCGCTCTTCCAGTATATAATAAAACGTAGAAACTAAACTAGAATTTACAAACTAAGCTTACATTTGCGTACGGGTGTGTTTGTGTATGAATGTTGTGTTGTGCGTGTACGTGTTGTGAATGTACTTGCGGCGTGTGTTTGTGTTGTGCATGTATGTGTTGTGCCTGTATTTGTTGTGTGTATGATATGTTAGTTAGTGATAATATTATTAAACACAAAGTTGTATATATATATATATATACATATATATAATAATAATAAACATGTATATACGTTAATTATATTTCTATAGTACCTATATTTAAATTATTGATTATTAACTATTCCTGTATGTATAGTAACTTCTCCGTCTCGTCGTAATTTTTAGTTTCTAACCATTTTGTTACAGTTTTCTTACATTCGTAGTATGTATTTTTATAGATTCCCAATTCTTTATTTAGTAGATTATACAGATAGGCTGAACGATTGTCGTATTGCCGGCCGGCAAATGCGGTTCTGATCCTGGGTGCAAGTGCTACAGTGTAATTTCTTCTTCGGTTTAGAATACTGGGATCATAAGGTAAGGTCTTATGTTTTTTCAAAATTATATTAGAAATATAAAGCTTCCTGACTGATAAAAGTTTGGATAATTTATATAGACTATCAGTAGAATATCTTAGCTTTTTAAAATACATGACTTTAATCAAGTTACGCTGTGCTCGTTCTAGTTGCAAGAATCTCGATTTTGCAGCGCCACCCCAAATAGAAATGCAATAAGTTAAAATTGATTGCACAAGTGAGGTATATATCTCATTTAGAAGATTTCTATTCGACTGCCGTGAGTGGTTACTTTCGTCATGCGGGTCCGCAGCCAACCTTGGCACCACATGTCTTAAGTTTTTAAATATCCAGGTAAGTTTTCTGATCCTGGAAATTACATTTTCAAGATGTGGATACCAAGAAAGCCGCTGATCCACAATGACTCCCAAATATCTCACTTGCGCAACCTTTTGGATATTAGTGCAGCTACAGTTTTGTATATTTGCAACGTCATTATAGCAGGTATGTATTTTTAAATTAAAATGATGATCAGGCTGCCCATCATTGTAAATGCTATAGCAGATGTAGTTGGTCTTTGCAGTGTTTAGTGTAAGAACATTATTTCGTAGCCATTCACTTATTTGCTTTAGCCCCTGTTCAGCAGATGTGTACACAGACTTCCAGGATTTGCCAGAGAAGATAACGGCGGTATCATCAGCATACGAGATAATTTTAGCGTTTTTTATGCCCATGCTACAAAGATCGTTGATGTATATGAGAAACAGCGTTGGGCCAAGAACGCTTCCTTGAGGCACGCCAAATTCTACCTCCGCATCGTCACTGGTGCGGTCCCCAATTTTAACTCTCTGCCTTCTGCCCGATAGGTAATCCCTGAAGAGCCTAAGAGGAGTTCCACGTATCCCTAATTTTTCCAGTTTATGTATAAGGATAGGGAGGGAGACGGTATCAAACGCTTTTTTTAGGTCTAGGAATAGCGACATACATTTTTGGCGTTTTTCAAGCTGACCTGCTACCAGCGAAGTAAGTGTTAGAATTGCATCCTCGGTCGATTTTGCACGTCTGAAACCAAACTGGGTTGGAGATAATATATCGTATTTTTCTAAGTAATTTAGCAGTCTAACATTAAGCAGTTTTTCTAATATTTTGGAGATCGCCGGCAGCACAGAAATAGGTCTATAATTGCTAATATCGTCTCGCTCCCCAGTCTTATAGACAGGCGTAATTAAAGAGCGCTTAAGGGCATCTGGAAAAATACCCCTCTCAAAACAGAGATTACTGAAATGAGTTATAATGGGTACAATATCAGACTTTGCCAGTTTTAAGAATTTTGTATGTATGTCGTCCCAACCCGGTGCACTGTCCGATTTAAGACCCATTACAATCCGTTCTACCTCTTCATTGTCAGTATGTGACAGAACAAAGGAGTTAATTTGGTTAG
Source organism: Scrobipalpa costella (assembly GCA_949820665.1). Lineage (NCBI taxonomy): Eukaryota > Metazoa > Arthropoda > Insecta > Lepidoptera > Gelechiidae > Scrobipalpa > Scrobipalpa costella. The sequence goes on from OX463312.1 coordinate 14,189,408, forward strand.
GTATATTTTTTAAATAACTATCAACTTCACTTTTTGTAGGCTGTACACTCTGGGCAAGCTGTTTGCCGATGTTGACAAAATATGTATTAGCAAACACCACAGATTCGGATGGAGTTGATTTCATATTAAGTAGTTCCATATTAGTACTATTTGTTTTAGTTGTGTAAGTGATACTCTTAATATTTTTCCATAGTGCTTTATTGTTTCTTGTCGACCTAGCTATTAGTTCTCTTTCATAATTTCTCTTAAGTTTTTTTATTAATTTGTTACAAAAGTTCCTGTATCTCGTGTATATTGTTTTGTTTATTTCGTTAAATGGGTCATTGCGAGCCTTTTTTTGAAGTTTATTTCGGTTGTTTATACAGCGTAGAATTCCTGGGGAAATCCATGGTTTAATAATACGGTATTTTTTGGGTATAGCTGTCACTAGTGTGTTTTCTTTCAGTGTTTCTCTTAACTTGCATATCAGACCTTCTATTACAGTAGCCGGGTTATCACAAAACAGCAGTTCGGCAAGGTTTTTATCTTTTAATTTAGTAAGAGCTTCTTCAAAATTAATTGTCTTTTTAGTTTTATTCACAGCTTGTTTTTTTTTATGTTTTGACAATACTAGTAATGTAGTGGAATGGTCAGTAATAGTAGTTTGAAGAACAGCTATAGAAGCCTGTTGTTTGGTTCTGTTTATTTTTAACATGAAGTGGTCCAGGCAGTTTTCCTCCCTAGTAGGTATAGTGTGTCCAGCTAGTAACCCGTAGACCGATAAGGAGTTTAGATAGTTCACTCTATTTATTCGTTCATAGTGATGCTCTTTCGATTTAAGCGTAATGTTAATATTTATGTCACCTGTGATTATAATGTTTTTACTTTTTGAATGTAGCGTATCTAAGTGGTTGTTCAAAGAGGTTATAAAATTTTCCGCATTTGGATAAGATGGTGATCTATAAATGCATAAAACGGTGTTATTTAGTATGTCAAGCTGTAGACATGACGCTTGTGATAAACTTATTTCTTTAATTTTGTGATTTAATGTATTTTTTACGTATACTATCACGCCATCATTCTGGTTGTGCTGACATACCGTTAAATACGAGTGATAATTTGGCAATAGGGGTATGGGTTTATCAAAGTTTAATCTGCATTCTGTTAGAACAATGACGTCGGTTTCGAAAGTTAATTTAGATATATTAATTATAAAGTTATCAAAATTTCGATATACACTTCTTATATTTTGGCAAATTAGAGTGAAATCGTTTTTCCTAATCTGTGTATATTTTCCTAAATCATTTATACTACATTCAAAGGAACGTGCTATATCGAATTTATCTATGTCATTTATCGTTTGCATTGTGTCATTCATTTACATCGTATCGATAAGTAAACGCGAATATCAAGACCGTGGGAAATGCTGTGATATAAATGGGTAAATATAAAAGGATAAAATGAAAAATGTAAATGAAAAATATAATTTTGACTAGAAGATGGCGAGGGATAGTAATATATGTGATTTAGACAAGATGACGGGTGAATAAGGCTTTTTGTACTATATATGTGTACAAGATATAGGTTAGATTTTGAGTGTGTAATAAAGAATGTAAAAGTATGCGTGTAATCTGTGTGTTTTAGTATGTGGAAGGGTGAGTATACAGAGGTTTTGTTATGGTTGTATGTGTAGATTATGTTTATATTGTGTGACAGTAACAGTAGACTTGCAGCAATAATTAAGTTCAAGATACAAAATGAGCAAACTATGAGAAATATGTTACGTAAAAATAGTCAAACTTCCATCATCAAGTGCTGCACCTGTTCTTCGCTTCTAATCAGTATAATCGGCGATTGATCAGATTTGCGGACGTAGACCTTGCCATATGAAGTCCAACAATATTTGTATGCTTTAGATTTCTTCAAATCCCGGGCCAAAAAGTGTAAGCGAGATCCTTTTGCCGTCAAGTGCTCTGCGAGAAAAACAGGTGTATCTTCTTGTAATTTAAATCCCAGGTGTTTCGCACATAAATGAGACTTATTTTTTATGTTATACGATTTGGCCATCTTCAAGAAATCAGTTTTTAGCATGGTTGAGTTAGTTACAACGATTATTGGTGTATTTTTTTGCTCAGATTTCTTTCCTCTTACTCTGTAAATATCATTAATATCTGATTTATTAATCTTACAATTAATCGTTTCAGATAAGTATGTTACCATGTTTATTAGATCTTGTTTGCTTTCGTTTTCTTGCTTAGGCACATTTTTTAGCTCGAAACTGGATTTCCGACTAGTACATTGCACGTCCTCCAATTTATTTTCTATAGAGTTAATATATTCTCTATCCTCCTTGATGATGGTCTCTAAGTGGGTTATTTTTTTCTTATATTCTTCATTCTGAGCAGTTAGGAAGGTAATTGAGGTCTCTATATTTTGGTTTGACTTCTGAATGTCCTTTAGTGTCGATTTGACTGCAGTAAGTTCATCTTTTTGAGAAGCCATAAAAGAAGTCAAAAGCTTCCGCATCTCGTCCTTAAAATCATTGAAATTATCATCCAATGAAGTATTCGCTTCGTATTTATTATTTTTGGATTGAGTTACCCCTTTATGCGCCCGTTGGAAGACAAAGTTCGGGGGGGTTGTCTCATTCGTAGTATCATGGGTAGTCTTGTCTCCCCCGTCTTCCTCCGAAAAGCTAATTGACATATTTGGGTTTGTTTCATCTTGATTACCCGACATCATGTTGCAAGTATTCAAATTATTTTAGACCGCCTTGCAATTTTATGATCTTATGGTACTCACTCCAGTTTATGCCGCCGTCAATACTGACTTTAGTTTATGCCGCCGTCAATACTATGTCGCAATTACGGCAACGTAGAACAGGTACCGCTATTTCGCGCGGAGGCGGCCAGAGGAATTGGCTCAGTGGTTTAGAGCGCGCGGTCGAAAACGGGTGAAGCTCGGGTTCGAAACCAGGCGGAGCCAGTGTCTTTGTAAGTATATTTAATTTCTTGATAATTTCTTAGAAATTGTTCTTTGACTTACAAAGTGTGAAGTAACTGACAGTCGACGTCAAAATCACCAGCCCAGGATGACAGCAGAAACGAGAGGTCCGATCAATCCGCAATATGGCCGCGGCGTCCAATGGAGAACTCCCTTTGATAGAGCAGGAGCCACCGATTTTCGAATAGTTCACCGAATTCGCAAATTGGTAAGATTTGGAATAAAATATATTTGATAAATAATTCAACAACACACACGTCCACTCAGTAAGCGAGTTGAGAAGGAAGAGGCTGAGTTGAGAAGGTTATTGTTAACATGAGTTGAGTATACTCACTACTTTATATTGTGCAGTATAATAGCACATCGCAATTTCAGTTTGAAAATATATATCCCTATGCTGACATGTTGACAGTACATCATCCATAGGTACGATCAAGACCAACCGGCTTGTTGCGGTCTATTGTAGCTTTTTATTGTTTTAATTAATATTCTAATAGTTAAGCACCTGATATAGTTTTCATATCAAATCGTTCATAAAGTAACTTTTGCTATTCTATAATTTTCAGGCGTTCTTTTATACGTCTTAGCTATACAATAGCTTCATCTCTCTTGCTTTTTATAATATTTTAAAAAATAATAATTCTTTTCAAATAAACCGCTCCAGTTTGTATTTTATAAAAACTGAAGTTTTTATTTATGTTCCTCGCGAACACGGCTCGTATCGAAGGAACGGAGCGAATGCCGCGGCAGCCGACAGCATTCGCTGGAATTCGTACACACTCACAATCCGTTCCATAACGCACGGCCGATCGCCTCCAAACGGACCCGACGGCAGCCGATCGGAGCCGGTCCGGGCCGTTCGGCCATCGCGACAGCCCAATGCATTCTGCGACACGTCGCGACGCGTCGCGGGATGCCGACGGAGGTAACTATGCGTAAGTTGCATGCAAATATGAACTGTAATTACTGTTGGTACATTTCAATGTTCTTTACCGCATTGTAAAATACCGCCCGGCCCAGCCCGATGCGAATCGTACCTTAGTTAGAGCAACACGGCCTTCTGTTCCGTCCTGGAATGGAAGGCCTTGATCATCGCCTTAATTACGACACACTTACCTGACACTCTTAGGGCCGTATTTGTAATCAGCTCTCATGAGTGACAACGAGTTTGAGTTCGTATCAGAAATGTGATTTCAGTACAAACTGGCCTGTCAAATCCATACTCAATATTGCCCTCAAGTTTGATATAATTAATGCGAGCCTTAACATAAATATTATGTAGGCACTTACTGCAATCAGAAAATGTATGTAGGTACTAAATAAAAAAGAAGACATAATAGGTACTTAGTTCAACTCTTTTCTCGTAGCATTAAAATAGAAATGGAAAATCATTCGCTGTATAACAATCTCGGTATCGGAAAACGGTTTTCTGTGAAATCGTAACAATTATAACGTTTTAACGATATTGCTTGTCGGACTGTTTGTGGTTTATTTTGTTCTAGATAGAAAATAAGTTGCATTGGAATCAGATTGTAATATTGTAGACGGGTTGCTTTTTCAAGTGCTTTGATTTCCATGCTGGACTGAGAGCGATAAAATTTCCTTGCTGGACTGAGATCGATAAAATTTCCATACAAGACTGAGATCGATAAAATTTCCATGCTCGACTGAGAGCGATAAAATTTCTTTGCTGGACTAAGATCGATAAAATTGAACTGGACTGTGATGAGGTTGTTGCGTCCAAGACTGAGATCAATAGACAGAGCTAGTCTGCAAATCAACGCTAGGAATGTAATGCCTAGATTTATTTTGAGATAAGAACCTAGTGCCAAACAGTTTTTCCAAAATTGTTATTAACTTAATATTTGTTTATTTTATTTGAATTTTTTATTTTCTTTTATAGAAAAACATAGAATGTTCCAGCTGATTATCTTCCCGGGCATACTCTAAAAATCAGAAGGTTTACAGTGTATTGCGAATTAGTTCCGTTTCTTTTAAAATAACCCAAAAACTAGTCACACGTTGCGAATACGCTCCTTTTATAAGGTCTCCGATGCTCTACCTATCTATATTGTTATTTTCATTATGTTTAATGAAAAAAAAATTCCTATACACCAAATTTAACGAAAACCAATGTGCAGGTACTGGATAAATTTGAAATTTTGGCTAATATTAATTATGTCAGATGATTTGTAGAATTTCATACCAGCACCCCATTTTCCGTTTCACTGAATACAAAATTGAATGCCTATTTAGGATAATCACAATATTTGGTGATTAGATTTCGTATAATAATTGAGTTTTGCATGAACAAAGCAAATGTACCTATTAAATTAATCATTGATGAAATACCAAGTTTTGCGCCCGGCTGTTTTACCCACGGTTAAATGATTTTTCCTGTCATCATTATCATCATTTCAGCCCCTGTTACCTACTGCTGCTGGTATGCTGGCGGCTGAATCGACGCAGATATTAACAGTGGGTAGAAATAATTTTAAATTAAATAATTTCTTCCATGTAGGACTGGGAGAGAGAGAAAAACATAGAATGTGCCAGCTGCATTTCACCCCGAGCATGCTGTAAAAACCAGATAAGGGATCTGAGGGTTTTAGTATATTGTATTTTAGGCGATGGGCTGACAACCTGTCACTTCAGCAATATACGTACAAATATATCTTTAAAACCCTCAAAACTTTCTTTGTCAGACGTGGCGGAACGACCTTTGTTTAGGTCGTTTACGCTCTGCCCTTGCATGGGCTCACGATCCGGAGTTCCTGTCAATTTATCAGTTTGTGAGGTTTTCCCCAGTTTGGCTAGAACATTGCAGGCTTAATCACCTGATTGTCCGAAAATAAAATGGATTTCATGCTTCGGAGGGCACGTTAAGCCGTCAGTCCCGGTCTCTGTTTTTGGTAATGGTCGTTACTCAAACCATGTCAGAGGCCCAATAGCTGTACTACTAGGCGGTTTGAAATATCTGACACAAGGGTTCGTCGAGTCGTTCGACTCGAGAATCCACTCGCTAAGAAGAAGACCTCTTAAGAAGAAGACTTCTCATTCTCACAACTGCCCATCTTAGGCTAGCCTTGTCTAAGTTTTTCCGGCAGCCATTTTCCCCGTAGGAATGAAGTATATTCCTTCTGAAATTGCAGGGTGCAAAACAAATTTTAATTAAAGGCTTTTCAAATAATGCTGCAAAATAATCAAATAACTACGAGTATCTCAATGCGTATGTGTTTGACAGGTCTGATTTTACGGTTTGTGGATATTATTATTAGTTACTAGCTTTCCGCCCCGCGGTTTCACTAGAAACTAAATGAATTTTCCCGTGAGTATTAGGTATTTTTCAGCAAAAAAGTAGCCTATGTCCGTGACCAGGCTTCAATCTATATCCATGCCGAATTTCATTAAAAACCGTTTAGCCGTTTAGGTGTGAAAGAGCAACAAATAGACAGAGTTACTTTCGTATTTTATAATATTAGTTTGGATTATTATTATCTACTGTTTTGTTAAAAGGTTGAAACTGCCTGGCTGCGTGGCTTGGTGGTCTGAGCCATGGGCTGTCGATCTCCCTCCGGTCAAGGGTTCCATTATCACGAGGGAAAATAAAGATGTTATTTGACAATTTATCACTTTATTACGTTATCCCCAGTTTGGTTATGAGTAGCTAGAACTTTGCACGCCGAATCACCTGATCATCGTGTTCGAAAAATAGTTCCCTGTTGCAAAGGACACGTAAAGGTATCGGTCTTTGAAAGTCCCTAAAATTCAATGACGTTAACTAAACTGTTTTAGGTCTAGCTACCCTGTTAAAGATATAAACATAATTTGATATTGTAAATATGTACATTGTGTAAAGAACTATTGTCAACTATTGGAGTGTCAAGTATAAACTTTTAATATTGAATGAATATAAATATTAAACCTTAAATAATAGGCTATTGGCCTACTAGTCAAATTAGCAACTTTTTTTATAAAATGTCAAAAACGCTTTTTTGTATGAAAATAGTGAGTTATGACGTCACTTTCCAGTAAATATTGACTACTCAGATCAATAACTTCTATATTTTTAACTCGATTATTAAATCTTAATGTGCATTTGTTTTTAAATGATTAATGAGATCTACAGTAAGCCATCCGTTTAAATATAAACTTATTGATTTTTTAGCCACTCAGTCAACATGCCTATTAAAGTACCATTGAAATTCCTGAAAATCATTCAGCTTTGATCTCATTATGAATTCGATTTAGTCATTTCAAAATATTTGTATAAGTGCATTTTGTGTCAAGTTGTTGAATTGTGTTTAGGACTGCCTCAGTAGTCTTAGCTATATGCTTTTCATCTGGAGAAGGGTTCGAATCCCACAGAGGGACGCCAAGTTGATGCTTGTCAATTTATCAGATTGTAAGATTTTCCCCAGTATAATAAAATTTTGAATTTTTATTCTCTTATTTTTTATTGCAGTTTAAATCGCCTGATTGTCTATAAGAAGAAAGATTTCACGCTTCGTAGGGCACGTTAACTGGTCGATCACGGTTGCTGTCTCTGATTGTGGTTTTGATGCATTTTTTTTCTTTCATTTGTTCGACACATTTTCTTTGTGAACAACATTATTTCTTTATGTTATACCTGTGGCTATACAGTGGCAACTAAGCTTACGGCCCATCTGATGGTAAGCAGCACCGTAGCCTATAACACCTACGACTATACCACTTCTTCTGTCAAGTCAGTATCAAGTCTATCGACCCGATGAACCCTGTGAGTTTTTAAACCGCCTAGTAGCCCAACTATCAGGCCTCTGACACGGTTTGAGTAACGACCACTATCAAAGACAGCGACCGGGTCGCATGTGGTCGACAGAGCGTAAACGACCTACACAAAGGTCGTTCCGCCAGGACTGATAAAATGATGAGTGTTATTTAAGATAGATTTGTAGGTATATTGCTGTAGTGACTGGTTGTCAGTTCATCGCCTAATTTGCAATATACTGACTCCCTCGGATCCCTTAGCTGTTTTTAAAGCATGCCCGGGAGGAAATTGAGCTGCCACATTCTATGTTTATCTCTTGCTCCCAGTCTAGCATGAAAGAACTACACAGACTAGAAAAGGCAGAGTGGCTGTATCTGGACAGGCAATATCACTTTAGTCCATTGAAATTTTTGGTCTTTAGCCAACTACTGGGCATGAGCCAATGACTCACAGTAATGGTAGATAATAAAATGTACAACGGGCTCTATTCTTAAGGGGATCCCCGGTGCACGCCAGCGCCCTCATCAGTCAAAAAATCATTGCTCACCGAAAACGCAATTAATCGAAAATCCGGTAGATCAGATTGAAGTATGGGTACTGAAGTTTTTTTAAGCATTATAAATTAATAATTCAATGTTCACTTCAGTTACAGATAGTAAAAGTGCTAAAAGTGGCCGTTTTTCGCAAATTTCCTATCTGTAACTGCAACGATCTATAAGTTGCAACTTTATGAAGTTCCAAATGACCTTTATTGCTTTAACCTCAATCTGATCTACCGGATTTTCGATTGATTTTGTTTTTAGTTAATTATGATTTTTTGACTGATGAGGGCGCCACTTAGCCCAGGAAAGCCCCTTAAAGGGGATTGGGAGCTGCGACAGTGGCGCCATCAGTTTTAAATTAATTGTGCCTGAATTACAAACAGTTTCAGGAACATTTTACGATTGGCGATAATGGCCACTAATTCTCAATTGTTTAATTCATTATATCATATAAAAGCTATGTATTGTACATACGCTTAAAGTGGCCACATTAAGCACAATTTCAAGAAATACTCGTATGTTGTATTTTAGACACAATTAATTTATTACTATTGACATTATTTTATTATCACAATTAAATTATTACACCTTAACGCCTTTTCTTTCCTATTTAAAAACAACTTCAATGTTGAACTGGGAGCGATAGAATAACATAGAACATTTCAGTTGCTTGTTTTCCCTAGCAATTGTAGGAATTAGTAGAAGTAGATGAAGGTTCAATGTATTGCATTGCATAACATAACTTCCATTTTTTTATAATTTTGAGCCTTGTTTTAGGTTGTATGGTTGGATTGAAAAAAAAAATCTACTGGTAATCTTCATTATTTGTTTTAAAGACTGTTTTTTTAATACCAGTGTTTTCTCTGTACCGTGACTTTGGCAGAATCATTGTATAAAAACGATGGAAACCATTCTATGAAAAAAAAAATGCATTGCAATTTAGGCAAAAGGATGACAACATATCATTTAGCAATACGAGTACTCTTTTGTACTTTTTAAAATTACCTTAATTTATAAGATCGTTGACGCTCTGCCTACTCCGAAAGCACAGCCGTGAATCTAATATGTACAAAGCACGAAAGTCTTAAATAAAGGTAAGTCTATTGCAGTACGTGACCCAAAATTGGAAGCGATATAACTAACAGAGTGGGCGCAGAGATTTATTCATTTCGTCGAGAGGTAACTGCCTCCGTGGTCTAGTGGTCTGAGCCATGGGCTCCTGATCCGGAGGTCCAGGGTTCAATTCCCGGGGCGGGGACACACAAAGTTGATATTTGTCAATTTTTAACTTTTTGAGATTTTCTCCAGTTTGGTTACGACAGGCAGGCTGCAGGCTGAAACACCTGATTGTCCGAAAAGAAAAAGGATTCTATGTTTCGGAGAGTCACGGTCGCTTTCTTTGATAGTGGTCGTTAATCAAATCGTGTTATGTCAGAGGCCTTAATAGCTGTACGGTTTCACAACTCTGACACCAGGATTCATCGGTTTGTCGACAACCCACTCGCTAAGAAGAAGATCGAAAGGTTAACAATCTATCACACGGTTCGTTTTTTGAATCCCTGTTGGACATGGTGGAAACGTTCTATTATGAGGTTATTGTCACTCTGTCTATCCCGCAAGTATCGTGGTACGTGGCCCAATATTAGAAGCGATGAAACTTAAGAGAGCTTTTTATTCACTATGGAAAATTTAATAAAAGCGATATAATTTCTGGTAAGGATGCTTATTTTTAGTAAGAGGGTATTCGAGTTGACATACGATCCGGTAAACCGTGGTTTTTAAACCGCCTAGTAGCACAGCTAATAGGCAGGCAATCAGTCCTTAGTGATAAGATCAAGTGATTTATCCTGTATTGTTTTAACCAAACTGACTCCTTGGTCTAGTGGTTAGTGCCATGGACTCCCGATCCGGAGAACCGGGGTTCGATTCCCAGGGGAGAAACCCAAAGTTGATATTTGAGAATTTATCACTTTGTGATTTTTTCCCCAGTTTGGTTAGGACATTGCAGGCTGAATCACCTGATTGTCCGAAAAGAAAAAGATTTCGTGCTTTGGAGGGCACGTTAAGCCGTTGGTCCCGGTCACTGTCTTTGATAGTGGTCGTTACTCAAAAACCATGTCAGAGGCCTGATAGTTGTGCTACTACGCGGTATAAAAACTCTGACACCAGGGTTCATCGGGTCCATAGACTCGATACCCACTCGGCAGAAGAAGAAGACCAAACTGGGGAAAATCTCACTAAGTGATAAAGTTTTCTACTATGGTGTTATATCAACATGGTGTTTTCCTCGACGGAATCGAACCTACGTCCTACAGATCACGAATTCACGGGTCACACCGCTAGACCATGGAGGCTAAGAAAAGTTTAATAAAAGCAATATTTTATCGTTAGGTTTGGTATCTTCGTGCTTGAGTTGAAAATTAATAACTTCCTTTTTAATATACCTACGGTGGTGTTTGTCTAAAGGAAGCATTCCAAATTAAATAAAAACTGAACTTAAGGGCTCCCTTGGGCATTATTCACTGAAAACACAATCAATCGAAAATCCAGTACATCAGATTGAGGTTAAAGCAATGAAGATAATTAAGAACCTCATAAAGTTGCAACTTATAGTTCGTTGTAGTTACAGATAGAAAATTTGCGAAAAACGGCCACTTTTAGCACTTTTGTTATCTGTAATTGCAGCGAACACTAAATTATTAATTGATAATGCTTACTACAAACTTCAGTACCTTAACTTCAATCTGATCTACCGGAATCCGATAATCGGATTTTCGATTCATTGCGTTTCCTACATACATAAAGTCACGCCTTTATCCCTAATGGGGTAGGCAGAGCATAAACGACCCAAAAAAAGGTCGTTCGCTCCACGTATGACAAAGTTTTGATGGTTATTTAAGATAGATTTGTAGGTATATTGCTGTAGTGAAAGGTTGTCAGCCCATCGCCTAAAATGCAATATATTGAAACGCTCGGATCCCTTAGCTGATTTTTACAGCACGCTCGGGATAAAATACAGCTGGAAGATTCTATGTTTTTCTCTAGCTACTAGTCCAGCACGAAACAACTTAAATCCGTTATTTAAATATTTAGACACACGGTAGCGTGTCCAAGCCGAGCTCAAGCGAAACGAAGAGAACTGACCGGCAGCACCGTGTGTATATTTACAGGAACCATTTGGAGCCACTTTTGACCCTTTCATAACTCAAAAACTACTAAAATTATATACACCAAATTTGGATTATATATTAAGATCTTCTAGATAAACAAGTGCTCCAAATTTCATAAACGTAGATGAAACGGTTATTTAAATATTAATTTTGAAAAATCGTATTTTTATGACTGATTGACATACATATAAAAAAACAATTAATCAAAAACCCAATGATCTAGGAAGCTGATATTTGGAATGCAGATTGATTATTATGATAGAAAGTTATAAATGTAAAACTTAAATAAATAAAAAAAAAATATTGCACCCACCCATACAAGTGAAAGGTGCCTTGGGATTCTTTGAGGAATTGTTTTTATTTTTAACTAATATATTAAGTGAGGTATCGTTAGACAGGTCTTATAAAATTAGGTAGAGGTTTCTTTGAAACTGTTGAAAGAAAGTGCCTTAAATAGGTCCTTCTCGAGATATTTGCATTTAAAGTCGGCGTTCTTAAAAACAAAATAAATAATCAGGCTTTTGATCAACCCACTATCAGAAGTCCTAGAAAATAAAAATTTGGTGCGAAGAAAGCTTATAATGATACCATAATTGAAAAATAAAAAATAATTTGTTCTATGGACACCTTCCCATACAAGTGCTTTTTATTCACCCTACAAAATTAAAGTGGGGTGTCATCATGGGTGTCATAGAAAGTTCAAATTCAATAAGAATATAGATTACTAGCTATGAGCTTGGCTTTCACTTTTACATTTATGTTTTTGGTGGGATTATAATTACTACCTCCAACACGACGCTACAAATTGTAAAGCGTTTTTTTACAATGTCGAAAACTCTTTCACATTATTTATTTATTGTTTATTCCACACAAGTGACATGAGAAGACAACGAATAATGACCTTATAATGACACAACAGGTACAGCTTATTTCTAATAATAAATTTCTTCCAGCTGATCCATGGAAGTGAGAATTAGCATAGTTGTACTTTTTGTTTATTTAACTCAGAACCACAAACTGCTTTTTCTTTACATACATACATACATACATATAATCACGCCTTTGTCCCTAATGGGGTACGCAGAGCGAAAATGACCTAAAGAAAGGTCGTTCCGCCACGTCTGACAAAGTTTTGAGGGTTATTCAAGATGGATATGTAGGTATATTGCTGTAGTGACAGGTTGTCAGCCCATCGCTGGTCAAAATTAATATAAAAACGCCTAAACGATCGACACGATAAGAAGAAGAAGAAGCCCATCGCCTAAATCGCAATATACTGAAACCCTCAGATTCAATAGCTGGTTTTTACAGCATGCCCGGGAGGAAATGCAGCTGGCACATTCTATGTTTTTATTTCGCTCCCAGTCCAGAATGGAAGAACAACTTTAACGAAAGTCTACCGCAAAACATATGTGTAACAAAGTTATTATCCGCTGTATTAATTTTTTTTTAAAATGCTCTTCATGGGCCGCAAAACTTGTTAGTATCGATAACGCATCGTTAAAATAACGAAGTATAGCATAGTTTGACTATTAGTATAAGAATTGATAAATCACAAAATACCTTCCGTATTAATCACCGTATTAAGATTTAGTTTGTCTCATCTTTGGCTTTAATCACAGTAGTGTGATGTGATGTGATAACTAGATCTCAAAGCACAACGGATAACCTCAAAGTTTTCAACTAAAAGCACTTGGGAATTCCTATCGATATAATCTAATTTCAAGTTACCTAGAAGTTACCTAGACAATGTGGCCTCCAAAGATCGCCAAGTTTGTCTATGGAACACAAGTTCCGTCAAAGCAGTGCTTACCTAAACATAGTAGAAATTAGGTACAGTAAAACAAAGGACCGTATAATAGTAGGAAACTTAAAAGTTGCGCCTATTAGGGACAATTCTTCTATGCTGGCCTGGGAGCGAAAGAAAAACATAGAATGTGCCCGCTGCATTTCCTCCCGGGCATGCTGTAAAAGCCAGCTAAGGAATCCGAGGGTTTCAGTATATTGTAATTTAGGCGATGGGCTGACAACCTGTCACTACAGAAATATACCTACATTTTTTTCTTAAATAACCCTCAAAACTGTCAGATGTGGCGGAATGACCTTTGTTTAGGTCATTTACGCTCTGCCTACCTTATTAGGGATAAAGGCGTGATTATATGTATCTATGTATTAGGGATAAATAAGAGGAAATCTATTATAACATGAAAGTTAACTAAATAATATATAGAATGCGCGAAGCGGTAGGTGAGTCATTTCTTCAAAAACTTGTTTAGAGTTAGATAGATAGATAGAAAGTTCTAATATGTAGGTGGCTTGCCGGACGGGTGGGGTGGCTCACATTAGGTCCCAGTTTTAGGTTTTCCGCTTAAATATCAAAACCTTGCGTTTAAGGAGAAAACTTGCAATGGCCAAACAAATGCTCATAAAATTCTGTACAAAATCATCGTATCACTTTGCCAGACGCTGTACCTGGTATAACTACACCAGGTATAACTTTTACAGACTTTCATGATGTTGATCTATTTTGATGGATAAGTAAGGTGAGAGAGGACGCCAAATAAAATATGGATGGACTCAAGGGATGGACTGCATGAAGAAAACAGTAAATAAGGATGTCAAGAACAGGAGTGAGTTGAGATCTCACGGCTGACAGGGATGAATGCTACTTCACTGACCTCACATAAATGGAATTATAGGCATGCTGTAAAAATCAGCTAAGGGATTCGAGAGTTTCAGTATATTGCAATTTAGGCGATTAGCTGACAACCTCAAAATCTATCTTAAATAACCCTCAAAACTTTGTCAGACGTGGCGGAACGACCTTTGTTTAGGGATAAAGGCGTGATTATAAAATGTAAAAACATGATTATCGTGTTCTGCGCATTATCCCGTAGGAAACCAACAAAGAGAACTTCACATGAATTTTGAAAAACAAGTCATAACACGTTTGGAGCAAACAGAAATAAGTCCAAGCCTTTTACCTTTAATATCCGCTTATAATCACTAGCCAGGGAGATAATTTAAACTGGGATTGGCTCTAAAAACTTGTGCTCCAAGAACGGAATGCTCTCAACTCCAGGATGTGGAGCTCTGAGGCTCCGTCTGACCTTTGTTTAGGTCGTTAACGCTCTGCCTACCCCATTATAGATAAAGGCGAGACTATATGTATGTATTAAGCCAGTTTCAGTTACTTGCTACTAAGATTATTTACTGTTTCGTATATTTTGCTATGACGTCGGGTTATCTTGTGGCAGACGAGAATCATCTTCATTAGGGAGACTAATGAGGCAGAAGTTATAGGAGTGAATCACTATCTACACGAGCATGAACTACGTATAAAGTTTCTGGAGTATTGTTGTAACAAAGTATTTATAATTGTGCACGTCGTATCTGCCTCTCAGATTGCTATTTCACTAGCCTAGGTCTGCTGGAAGAGATTTATTTTTAGAAATAAGCTGTGTCAATTGTGTCTTTGTTTTATATGTATATGTCCTATGTATTTTATTGTGTACAATAAATTGTTAAATAAATAAATTAAAGTTGAAGGATTCGTTCAAAATCGAAAAGCGACGCGAAGCTGCTTGAAAGTCAGAGTAGCTTCTCACTGCCTGAAACTATCGTGGTTAATTGTCAGTACAATTAGGTTCTTCCATGTCGGACTGGAAGCGAAAGAAAAACATAGAATGTGCCAGCTGTATTTCCTTCCGGGCTTTTTGTAAAATCCAGCTAAAGGGATCCGAGGGTTTTAGTATATTGCAATTTAGGCGATGGGCTGACAATCTGTCACTACAGCAATATACCTAATCTATCTTAAATAACCCTCAAAACTTTGTCAGACGTGGCGGAAAGTTTGTTTAGGTCGTTTACGCTCAGCCTACCCTATTAGGGTTAAGGCGTGAATATACTATGTATGTACAATTAGGTACTGTCATCACCTTCAACCCGCATCCACTCACTGCAAATATAGGCCACCTCTCTACTGCGCCAATCCGCACGCTCCTGCGCTATTCTCATCCAGTTTGCTCATATAAACCTGAGGATGTCTTCGGACCGTACGTCGGGTGGTCTGACCACTGGCCTTGTCGTTTCTTTTGGCCAACACTTCTTCAGATACGAGACAATTTTTCTTAGACGCTGGGTTTACTTAAGGACCACATTATTTATCACTAGATGGCACTTGTGAGTTCTTAGTAATGCTAATTGATGGCGCTGTAGCATAAATTACCTGGAACTCTAGCTAGTACGTACAAAACTGGGAACTTGCGTCACTGCTCGCACAACTTCGGGAAGTTCTTCAGCTCCACAGGCCGGTCCGGGATCTTCTCCGATATCGACCCGTTCTCGTCACTAGATGACACTGATTAGTTCTCAGTATTGCTAATAGATGGCGCTGTTAGAAGAAGAACTTAATTACTTGGAACTCTAGCTTGTACAGCACCGGGAACTTGCGTCGCTGCTAACACAGTTTCGGGAAGTTCTTCAGCTCCACAGGCTGGTCCGGGATCGTCTCCGATATCGACCCGTTCTCGTCACTAGGTGACACTGATTAGTTCTCAGTATTGCTAATAGATGGCGCTGTTAGAAGAAGACCTTAATTACCTGGAACTCTAGCTTGCACAGCACCGGGAACTTGCGTCGCTGCTCACACAACTTCGGAAGTTGTTCAGCTTCACAGCCCGGTCCGGGGTTGTCCCCGATATCGACTCGTTTTCGTCGCTAGATGGCATTGGTTAGTTCTTAGTATTGCTAATAGATGGCGCTGTTAGAAGAAGAATTAAATTACCTGGAACTCTAGATTGTACAGCACCGGGAACTTGCGTCGCTGCTCACACAGCTTCGGGAAGTTCTTCAGCTCCACAGGCCGGTCCGGGATCGTCTCCGATATCGACCCGTTCTCGTCAGCTGTGAAAGAAATAGAGATAGTTAATACCACCATAAAGTAGAGATAGTAAAAAAACTCAGTACAACACGGTTTTAAATGAACGTGGCAACAATAAAAAGACTTTTTACAATGGTAACACGAAACCTACTTAAGCGCCCAAGCTCATGTTAACTTAAAGTCTTGTAATCTCCTTATTTTAATTTTTATTGGCGTTCATTTAAATGTTTGTCGTACTGTAGGCTTTTAGCACACATGCTGTTAGCATTTATCATTTATTTATGTTTTCCGGTAATAGATCACGCTTTACGCTCCACTCTTAATAAAACGTTAGCAGAAATTTAGAAACATACAATATGTGGAATAATCTAGCTTTGGTTAAATTATTGACTTCGATCATAATGGTAACGTAGCTATTTGAGTAGTAATATAATAGTAATCGCCTGTAAGCAATGCCAGAGAAAAAAAAGGGTGTGAAGGGCAAAATACTAATACTTGATAATGAAAAATGACAAATTGAAGAAGAATAGATTGTTTTATCTTAATCTCTAAGATAAAACAAAGTCGTATTGTAAAAATATACATAAGTTATAGCGTAATAGGTATGCGTGCGTACATAGTAAAACGTCGTAAAAATAACATACATACGTACATAACGCCTTTATCACCAATGGGGTAGGAAGAGTGTCAACGACCTCATCAAAGGTCTTTTCGCCACGTCTGACAAGTTTTGAGAGTAGTTTTAGATAGATCTGTACATTGTTGTAGTGACAAGATGTCAGCTCATTGTCGAAATTACAATATACTGAAACTCTCGAATCGCTTAGCTGATTTTTACAGCATGCCCGAGAGGAAATGCAGCTAGAACATTATATATTTTTCATTCGCTCCGAGTACAGCATGGAAAGAAACGTAAAAAAATAAAATTAACAGGCAAACATACTTGTAATCAAACCAATATCGATTTATAACATGAAAACTTTGCCAGATTAATTAATCATGGAACTACAAACATTAAGAAAAGTTCTGCCATAAACAGATCACAAATCCCGAAATTATAAACAGTACTTGAGACTGAATGCTAGTTTGAGTTCGTATCAGAAATGTCATTTCAGGACAATATGATCTGTCAATTCCATACTTAATACTGCTTTCAATCTTGAGATCGCTTTATAAATATGAGCCCAAGAGTGCTCTTACAGTCATCGACCTACACCATTCAAATCAACTTCAGAAAGTTTCTCTAGCTATAATATAAACTGAAATGAACTTGGAGGAAAGAGAGCTTTTTTCTTTATTTTTTGAATAAATGATTGGTATTTTCCGTACTAAAAGATTGTTGAAAAGTGAGACATAACATTCATAAGTGGTTAGGAGGTGTTGCTAGCATTCTTGGGTACTTTGCCTCGGTGGATGAAATATTTTATTTATAATAATTTCTTGTTCATTAAGTAAATAAATAATATTGACATACACACACATAATTATACAAAGGACTAAAGTCCTTAAAGGGACAGCCGGTACCACCTACATTCTTCTTCTGTCGAGTGGGTATCGAGTCTATCGACCCGATGAACCCTGGTGTCAGAGTTTTTAAACCGCCTAGTAGCACAACTATCAGGCCTCTGACATGGTTTGAGTAACGACCACTATCAAAGACAGCGACCGGGACCGACGGCTTAACGTGCCCTCCGAAGCACGAAATCTTTTTCTTGTTCGGACAATCAGGTGATTCAGCCTGCAATGTCCTAACCAAACTGGGGAAAAATTCACAAAGTGATAAATTCTCAAATATCAACTTTGTGTTCCCCCCCTGGGAATCGAACCCAGGACCTCCGGATCGGGAGTCCATGGCACTAGCCACAAGACCACGGAGGCAGTTCAGTCCAGACTAGGTTAGAAATAATCACGCAAACCATTCTAATATTGAGTAAGTACCCTAGTATGTATGGAAAACACGCAGTGTCGAACATACTGAAAACGCTTCTCCGTGCGTAGGAGCGGGATCTGCTAGCTTGCGCGCGGAATTGTGTTTTCCATACAAATACAAAGATCAGACAATGCGAAAAATGCTTCCGCGCGCGGGTTAGCAGATCCCGCTCCTACGCGCGGAAAAGCGTTTTCAGTATATTCGACACTGCGTGTTTTCTATACAAACCAGAAGTACGAAATCGCGGGCACAGCTAGTTAATATAATATTATGAATGTATGTTTATAATAAATAAATACATATACCTTACAATAGGGCACTTAGAAAATTCAAACCAATGATGGAAACTTAAAGATGTAAATAGGTAGATACATTAGTAAGATAATGCGGGCTTTTCCAAATGGTGTTCACACAACCCAGCCTTGAACGAGACCCGACTCGGCGCTTTCATCAGCTCCAGAGGCAGCTCATTCCAGAGAAGCCCAGCCTGGACCACAAATGAATCACCGATAAAGTTGGTGCGTCGTGATTGCTCACCAACAGGAGGTTGTCTGCTGACCGAAGTTGCATTGTCCTCGCTAAATTGAAATCATTCTCTCATATTACATTATTTTTCGAACAAAGAAAATATTAATGCTTAAACACATTATTCCATAGGTTAATGCGTATCTTGCCGGTAGTTAAGCAAGTCGATCTCAAGATATACAACTATCGCCCGTAATGCCTTAGAATATCGTTCAAATCAGCGCGCGATACGGCGTGGCGGTTACGTCTGTAGCCTCGTCAAAAACGTGCGAAAAATGCTCAAAAACCTAATTCCATAAAAACTACGAGTCAGATTAAAAAGGGCTAAATAATCATATTACGGATAATTTCCCAAAGGAACCGTGAAAACGCTGTTAATAGTTTAGAAGGAATAACAAATTTACTGATAAAAACAGCTTAACTTCCAGATTTACTACTTCCATGCTTGCCTGGGAGCGAGAGAAAAACATAAAATATAGAGCATGCTGTAAAAACCAGCTAAGGAATCCGAGGGTTTCAGTGTATTGTCATTTAGGCGATGAGCTGACAACCTGTCACTACATCAATATACCTGCAAATCTATTTTAAATGACCCTTAAAACTTTATAAAATGCGCCGGAACGACCTTTGTTTAGGTCTTTTTTCAATGATTCATTTCAAAGAAAAAAGCTCTTAAAAACAACCATTTGCCGGGAGGAATCACCTTAACTCCTCCCTACATACATACATATAATCACGCCTTTATACCAAAGTGGTAGGCAGAACGTAAACAACCTAAACAAAGGTCGTACCGTCACGTGATAGTCACGTCTGACAAAGTTATAATATAGTGACAGATTGTCAGCCCATCGCCTAAATTACAATATTCTGAAACCCTTGGATCCCTTAAGTCCTCCTTGCAGTCTCATAATAAGTTTATTCCTGCATTAGTAGCACTGGTATATCACGGATTTCCTTGGATTGTGCAATTTGTACTGCTTATCCAGAACAGTTGGAACTTTATCTTCATTTCACAGACTTGTCGGCTAAGCCTTATGGACTGATTTCATAATGGCACCAAACTGATAAACTGATCAATTCCCACCAATAAAGTATTTCCGAAAATGAAATAATTTGTCTTTCCTATACAAAGTGTCTGATAGAGGATGTCATTCAATAAAATAATTTCTTCGTGTTGTTCAGTTTCGTTGGCTGAACATTTAAGTACCACTTTGCGGGAGGTCGTGTGTTAAGGTAAGACCGCATTATTGCGTACTGCAGATACGCCATAATGCGGTCTTACCTTAACACGGAGCGGAGCGGCGCAGCGCGGCACGGCACTGCAGCAGCGCGACACTGCGCGATAAAATCTGGTCAAAATTATGAACCTGACAATGTCGCGCCGCGCCGCGCCGCTCCGCTGCAGCTCGAGCGGTGTTTTAGTGCGGTACCTCTCATACATTTTCATACAAAGAATCATTTGTCGCGCAGTGTCGCGCTGCTCCGCTGCAACGACCTCCTAGTGCAGTCTAACCTTTAATCTCTGTATTTTTTATCCCACTGTCTCCGTGGTCTAATGGAAAGGGCCATGGCTTCACGATCCGGAGGTCCTAGGTTCGATTCCAGGGGGAAACACAGTTGATATTATGTAAATTTATCACTTTGTGACATTTTCCCCAGTTTGGTTAGCACAATGCAGGCTGATCACCTGATGGTCTGAAAAGTAAGATGATCCATCGATCCATGCTATCAGATGGGAATGCTAATAGTCAGTCCTACGCCTGATTTCTCTCTGGTCGTGTCAGTATATCTGTCCCATGAGAATAAGAGATTTGAAGGAATAGAGAGTGCACTTGTGTGTTGCGCAAACACTTGGGCAATAAAAACTAGTCCCACGCAGTTGGCTGATCTCTGGGAGATAGGCCGCCATCACGGAAAATCGGTTAGGAGGACTATTTTTTATACTTCGACAATCCCAACCAGTTATTTCTAAAAAATAAAAAATAACGAGCCTACAACTTCAGCAACAGCAGTTGGTAAGCTCTTGACATAAGACACGACTTGAGCTCAAGGTCAAGTTCAAGAGAGCTATTCAAACAGCCCTCAAACATAGGAACGACACGTGGAGATCTCGTATTTGATACATACATAAAATCACGCCTTTATCCCTTACGGGGTAGGCAGAGCGTTAAACGCCTCGTAAAAGGCGCTTTCGCCGCGTCTGACAAAAATTGAGGGCAATTTTAGATTGTAATGTGTATTGCTAATGTGTAGTGACAGGTTGTCAGCCCATCGCCTAAATTACAATACACTGTAACCCTCGAGTCCCTTTTTCTGTCTTCTACAGCATGCCCGGGAGGAAGGGCAGCTGGAACATTCTATGTTTTTCTATCTCTCCCAGTCCAGCATGGAGAAATATCTCTTATTTGATATAGGATGGAAATTAAAAACGTAGCAAAATATTGATACTTATTATATCAGAATGAAAAGCCAGTTAAGGGATCCGAGGGTTTCAGTATATTGTAATTTAGGCGATAGGCTGAAAACCTACAAATAAAATACCTACAAATCTATCTTAAGTAACCCTCAAAACTTTGTCAGTCGGGGCGGATCGACCTTTGATTGGTAGTTTACGCTCTGCCTACCCCATTAGGGATACAGGCGCGCTCCGCTGCTGCTCCAGTGCTGCTTCAGTGCGGTACGTCTCATACATTTTCATACCAAGAATAATTTGTCACGCAGTGTTGCGCCGCGCCGCGCCGCGCTTATCGCTGCAGCTACGCTTTAGTGCAGTCTAACCTTTACTCTCTGTATTTTTTTATATTTCGACAATCTCAACCACTCATTACCAAAAAATAAAAAATAACGAGCCTACAACTTCAGCTAGCAACTGCAGTTAGAAAGCTCTTGACTTCAGACACGACTTGAGCTCAAGGTCAAGTTCAAGAGAGCTTTTCAAACAGCTCTCAAACATGGAAACGACACGTGGAGACCACTCACTTTATATCGGATGGAAATAAAAAACGTAGCAAAATATTTTAACACTAAATGAAAAACAAGTGTTATTCGTAATGACACCTGATCGGGTTACTTGTTTGTATTGAAAGAAGGGTTAGCCCTACCCTTCTTTCAATACAAACAAGCAAGCCGATCAGTTTTCATTCCGTAGCAAAATATTGATAATTATTATATCTGAATGAAAAGGTATTTTATTAGCTAAATGGCAAAAAAAAAACATATTCTATTTTCTTCTCTTCGGTTTGGACTTTTTGACCAATACTCTATTGGTAATTTATATTTAAATATTCACTGCACTACTAAAATAACAAAAACAAGAACAGGAAGTAAAGTTTCCGTTGGTGGCCGTTATTAGCATTTTTTTTCCTGTTACTACAACGAACTATGAATCGCTAATTTATAAGGTTCTAAATTATCTTAATTACTGTAACTTGATTCTGTTGGACCGATTTTTCGATTCACTGCGTTTTTAGTAAATTATGTTTTTTTTTACTAATGGGGCTCCACTTGGCTAGTATTGTCACCTTAAGTTATATATATATATATGTGTGTGAAGTATCTTAATATCGTCGCCCGTATCCAATAGCTGTCTGTCCGAGCTTTAGAAACCAAAGCTTATTATTCCAGCGGAAAAAAAGTTACTTATATTTTAAACACAACCCAACCATTTTCTTCCATGCTGGACTGGGAGCTAGAGAAAAAACAAAGAATGTGCCAGCTGCATCTCCTTCCGAGAATGCTGTAAAAACCAGCTAAGTGATCCGAGGGTTTCTGTGTTTTGCTATTTAGAATAGAATATAAAACATTAAATTTATTATTCATGACGTCACAAACACAACACAGTACAACACATTTTTAACAAAAACAGAAGAAATGAAACTGAAATATAATAATGATATAAAGAGTAACTATTATCTAATCTGTGATAAAAGTTCTTAAAAATAAACAGTTAATGCTACCGGATTGTGCGTGTCGCGACGTCACTATAAAAGGACCCACTCAGCTCATGCCGCGATCTTGTAAGATCGCGACGATGGTATTCTTTGAGCCCTTTTAAAGAGAAAATACGCTATTTTAATACATAAATAAAGTCAGTCTCAATTTTAAAATAATAAAAAAATAGTAAAAAAAGCTATAATAATATCAGTAAATGTCAAAAAATAGGAAAAATTAGTGTAGTAAATCAAATAATTTCAATAATTTATTCAAATATTTATATTAAAATTTAGCCGATAGACTGACTATCTGTCACAGCTCTTGTGTTTTGGGTTGAGGGTCGAGGTCACCCGAGAGTATTTCACCGGAAAACTTCTTTGGAAACGACTTATTCACTGATTTTTAATTAGTTTCCTTTTTTGTTTGATAGATTGTTTATGTAATTAAGATCTTCTTAGCGAATGGATTCTCGAGTCAAACGACCCGATGAACCCTGGTGTCAGTTTTTAAACCGCCTAATAGCACAGCTAATAGGCCTCTGACATGGTTTGTGTAACGACCACTATCAAAGACAGCGACCGGGACCGACGTCTTAACGTGCCCTCCAAAAACGGAATCCATTTTCTTCCAGAGAATCAGGTGGATTCAGCATGCATTGTTCGAACCAAACTGGGAAAAATCTCACAAAGTGATAAATAGACAAATATCAACTTTGTGTTCCCCCTGGCAATCGAACCCAGGACCTCCGGATCATGAGCCCATGGGTCTGACCACTAGACTACGGAGGCAGTTAGAAAAGAAGAAGGCAGTTAGTTTGTAATTTAGATGAAATGTTTAGAATATTTCAGACGTTCAAATTACGTGGCAAATTAAGTCATGGCCCTAAAAGCATAAGGTACACCACAGTAAAAAAACAGTCAGAGGCCTATTAGCTCTACTATTAGGTGGTTTAAAAACTCTGACACCTAGGTTTTTCGGGTCGATCGACTCGAAACCCACATGACAGAAAAAGTGAAAATTCAGAAACTATTTATAAAGTAGTACAATAAATTCAATAATATTATCTGACAAAAATATTTTTTGCGTTTATATTATTACACCAGCATCGACGTTGACACATGATTATGCTATTTCCCCGTAATATCAGCCTATATCGAAGCCATCAAAGATATCTTATACCGGTGATGGTTGCTCACCTTATCGGGTCGGATACCTAATGACCTTACTACGTTTGAGCTCATCATAAGGGTCCGTCCTTGAACTGTCTCTGTGGTGAATTGGTCTGGCCATAAAGTTTTCGATTCGTAAGTCGCCCGTTCGAGTCCCACAAAGAATACGAACAACAGCAACTTATTAATTTGTAATATTCAATCTAGTTTGATTACGTCAAAAAATACAAATCACTTTATTTCCAGAAAACACATTAGAAAAAATAAAAACACACAATCAAGACTAACATAACAAACAGGATAGGTACGCATAAAGATATTTATTACAAAAGTGGAAAAATGTGTGGACACAGCTTGGCTGTTTTTAAGTCCACCCTCAGAATTGCTTGATTGTCTATGAACAAGTAAAGATTCCGGACTTCTAAGGACACGTTAGTTACGTGTTAATTACTATCAGTATACCTAAAAATAACAACTCTTTTTGTGGAACTAGCTAGTTAGACGTCAGACTTAAAAAATATTCTAGTGACAATCAATAACAGAACTGACGTCACATTACCATATTATATAATTTTATAGATGATCACGATGAGCATTTCACTATATAACATTTAATAAAATACATTTTGAACTGGAATCATGCTGACAGGAAACTTGCGTGTGGCGTGCCAGACATCAACGTCAGGGGGAAAGGGCAACCGTGGCAAATGCATCGACCGCTGCAAACGGATATGTGCAGCAGGCATACCAACAGCACAACCAGAATTGGACCTCCCGTCCAGCTGCCTACATTACATGCTCACAGATCATGCAGATGCCCTTATAAGTGATGCTATCATACCACCCCCTTCCCCTCGACCGCTCTTTCCACTCTGTAAACCAATTCAACAAGACCAACGACACTGCGGACTCAATAGTGAACTCGCCGAGCTAGTCAACCCTCCCGAAGTGACAAAATTTCAAACAATGGTTAACGACATCATAGAAACTCCTTACAGATCTTACTGGAAGAAACGGCTGGGCCAAGTACCCGATCCAACACCAATGTTTCCAAAAGGATTCGACATCGAAAACACCACTTACGGAAAGAAGAAGCCAAATGAGGGGACTCTTTATGATTTAATCATGCCTAAGGATCCTCTCCCTGATAAGGTGCCCAAGTCGAAAGAAGCCGCAGCTCAAACAAACCGGAATTATCTCCAACCTGCTTTTAACTCAGATTTGACCTACGGATACAGAACTAATGTAGATAAACGGGGGGTTTATGTGAAATGCTGTATGACTGACCTCAGAGTAGTAAACGGTACTGCGGGGTGTAAGCCTTTAAATGCTATACAAGCTGATATGCAGAACTTGAAAAATCCTGTTATAGGGACAGGTTTAGCTCCAAATAATAATATTACTTGTGTACCTGCAGGTTACACATTTGGAATCCTGAAACCACCTGACAATCTGATAGAATGTTTATCTACTTGTACAATCAATCCACAGCTGTGCTTCTTTAGAAAATGCTTGGCGCATGCCAATACGCTGCGAAAAGTCATGTCTAAGAAATTCTTACCATCGTTTTTCGATAAACTGTACATGAACCTAAAATATCAAGATAATAAGAAAACGGGCTGGCTTCCAAAAGAAATCGTGTACGGCAACTGCGATCCACTTGTGATCAGATTTGAAGCAAGGCTGATCGAGCCTTTGTTATGTCTATGGGATGCTTTTGATGGCTCCTGTGTTCGATACAAAGTGTTTACAAATCTATTAAATTACACACAACCCATACCAAAGTTACCTAAAGTACCAGACATTCATCCGGACTGTTTAGATTTCCGTACGAGTTATAGCGCGATGGTAAAACCAGGACAGCCTGCAGATACGAGGCTGAGGGCTGGTACACCTTCAGGCAGGTACTTAGATATGGATTTTCCTATAACACCTGACCGTTACTGTAAAGCTGATCGAATACTCCTACCTCAAGAATCAGATATGAATTCTTGTATAAGGCCTAGTATATTTACTCAGATGCAAGTGAGTCATCGAGACATGTATGCCAAAAGAGACTCTGCCCTTGTGAGGAAGGTATTCGAGGCTGCTGGCGAGGAGTTCACTGATGAGAAGTTCAATCAAGTTTGGGAAGAAGCCAAGAAGCAGCACTCCCAGGGTCTAGTCTGCTATGAAACTTTCCGTAGAGCCTTAGATAAGCTATATCCATTTGACCCTCTATCGCATAAAATAGCCAAGACAGATAAGACTGTTAAAAAATGAGGTTTGGAAAGCCAAGAAGTACCACTCCCAGGGTCTAGTCTGCTATGAAACTTTACGCAGAGCCATAGATAAGCATATCCCTTTGACCCTCTAGCGGATCAAATAGAAAAGACAGATAAGTCTCTTAAAAATTAGGTTCGGGAAGCCAAGAAATACCATTCCCAGGGTTTGGTCTACTGTGAAACTTTCCGTAGAGCTTTAAACAACTTATATCCTTTTTCTCTGAAATTCTGAAAACCACATTGTCAGATAACCATTTGGAACAGTTTGTGATATTCCTTTACCATAAGTTTAGATTCTAATTTAATAGACAATTTATTTTATTAATTATTTATAGCTTTTAAATAAGGTTTTGCCATGATAAGTTTTTATTTATTGTTATTTTTATGATATTTTAAGATTCGATACTAATTTAATTTATAAATAGTATTATTTTGTTTAATAATTTTAGTAAGTTTGTTTTTAAAAATAAAGTTTAATTTCATAAAACTCTGGTTTTGAATATTGCTTTTCATACACGCATTACCTCCTATCGATAGGGCTTGCCTATCCCGTATCTCTTGGGGTCGGCTACCTAAACTCGGTGATTGAACGAGAGTACTGCTTTTAACACAGAACGATTGCCATCTGACCTCCGCATCCCAGAAGGGAAACCAGACTCAATCCTAGATTAGATCAGAGTTTTCAAGCCGCCAATGCTAGACACTGGCCTCAGACATGGCTTAACGAATAATATCTATGGTATTAAACGATATAAACCGGGACAAGCGGCTTAACGTGCCTTTCGAAGCACGGAAAAAGCGCCGAATAAACATTACATATTATGAAATTCGAAAACCGAATAACACATTAGTACCCGGTGGGATTCAAATCACGAACACCCGCTCAGGAGGCAGCGACCCTATCCACTACACCATCGGGCTCTCATTATTTTTCATACACTACACTGCGCATAATTGTTAATTAAAGCTTCGAACTAAAGTTGTAATAACCTCTCCGTTGAAGTTGGAATTTCAATAGCATTGTTTGATCACTCCGGTGTGGTCTCTTCATTAAAGCTCATTCTCAGGAAACTTCATACTGCTAAACTAGTTTTGGGAAATAATGGAAGATTAAATTGATGCCTTTCATGCAGGACTGGGAGCGAGAGAAATCATAGAATGTGCCAGCTGCATTTCCTCAAGGTAAAGCTGTAAAAACCAGCTAAAGGATTCAAGAGTATTATGCAATTTAGGCGATGGGCTGACATACCAAGACATTAACATATATAAAAACTAGCGAGCCGCCCCGGCTTCGCACGGAAATTATCAGTGTTTCTCTACTATATTATGCATGTATTATACATATAAACCTTCCCTCTTGAATCACTTTATCCATTAAAAGAAATATCATCAAAGTCCGATGCGTAGTTTTAAAGATTTATGCATACATAGGGATATAGGGACAGAAAAAGCGACATTGTTTTATACTATGTATTGATTTGATAATGAGAAACTTGGTATAAGTTTCGTTTGTTACAACTTGAACAAAAAAGTTATGAAATGTACAGTAAGCCAAATTCTAAATTTTTTTACTTTAGATTTCACAACTTTTTTGTTTAAGTTCTAACAGATAACAGTAATTTCGGCGCGCTAGTATACAACACTTCACAAATGCGCCAAAATGGTTCCGGAAAAGGGTAGTACGGCTGTTCCCGCGTTTGCTTCGTTCTCAATTTAGCTCGCAGATGAAGATAATTTAGAACCTTATAAATAGCCATTCACGGTTCGCTGTAGCAGCAGGTAGAAAATTTGCTATTAACGGCCACAAACACCATTTTTTCTACCTATTACAACGAACTAAGAATCGAAAATTTATAGGGTTCTTGAATTATCTTTATAACTATTACTTGAGTCTGTTGGACCGGATTTTCGATTCATTGTGGTTTTAGTAAATTATGTATTTTTTACTGGTTGCCACTCACGCTCTATCGGCACCATAAAATCTCAAACTCGAATGCATTCTGGATTCCGAAATAACGTGAATCGGCAAAATGCCTCGGGACATCGATATCGACATCGAAAATGTCTTACAATTTCTATCATCCCAAGATATTGTGTAGAATCTAGATTTCCAATTTACTTGAGCTATTTATTACTTGAAGAGAAAATACTTGACAAGTTTATTGGTTTATAAGATCGTTTATTTGTTTATAAGATCTTTATTATTAGTTAACTAAAATAAATATTAAGACGAATAAAATTAAAATAAAATCTAAAGTTAGTCACCACAAAACAAATTAACCTAAACAAAAATCTTACAAGTTCAATAAAACTAAAAATTATTATTTTAATAAATAATCTAAGTATCCAATCTTAAAAAAAATAAAAGAAATATTTTCCCAACATATCAATACCTTATTTTTCATCCCATCTGTACCCAACCACGGTTTTACCTTTATCACCTCATTTTTTATCAGTCTTATCTGTCTTTACTATTTGGTGCGCTAGCGGGTCAAAGGGATATAGCTTATCTAAGGCTCTACGGAAAGTTTCATAGCAGACTAGACCCTGGGAGTGGTGCTTTTTGGCTTCTTCCCAAACTTGATTGAACTTCTCATCAGTGAACTCCTCGCCAGCAGCCTCGAACACCTTCCTAACAAGGTCATGGTCTCTTTCCGCATACATGTCACGATGACTCACATGCATCAGAGTAAAAATACTCGGCTTCAAACAAGAATTCATATCTGATTCCTGAGGTAGGACTATTTGGTCAGCTTTACAGTAATCATCAGGTACTATAGGGTAATTCATATCTAAGTACCTGCCTGAAGGTGTACCAGCCCTCAGCCTCGTATCTGCAGGCTGTCCTGGTTTTACCATCTCGCGATAAGTCGTACGGAAATCTAAACAGTCCGGATGAATGTCTGGTACTTTAGGTAACTTTGGTACGGGTTGGGTGTAATTTAATAGATTTGTAAACACTTTGTATCGAACACAGGAGCCATCATAAGCATCCCATAGACATAACAAAGGCTCGATCAGCCTTGCTTCAAATCTGATCACAAGTGGATCGCAGTTGCCGTACACGATTTCTTTTGGAAGCCAGCCCGTTTTGTTTTCATCTTGATATTTTAGGTTCATGTACAGTTTATCGAAAAACGACGGTAAAAATTTCTTAGACATGACTTTTCGCACATAATTGGCGTGCGACAAGCATTTTCTAAAGAAGTGCAGTCGTGGATTGATTGTACAAGTAGATAAACATTCTATCAGGTGGTCAGATGGATGTATTATTCCAAATCTGTACCCTTCAGGTACACGGCTTATATTATTATTGGGAGATAAAGAATTGCTTAGAGTTGGTGCAGTTGCTGCTTGCCTTTCGGATTGAATGGCATTCATAGCAGTTCGTTCACAAGTACCTTCTTCTACTCTGAGATCAGTCATACAGCATTTCATATAAACACCTCGTTTATCTACATTAGTTCTGTGTCCGTAGGTCAAATCAGGATCGTAAGCAGGTCGACAATAATTCCTGTCTAGTTGAGCTGATACCTCATGCGATTTAGGTATATCAAGAACATGAGTTTTTGGCATTATCAAATCATAAACCGTATCTTTACGGTCGTATTTCTTACCATACGTAGTATTTTTAATATCAAAACCTTCGGGGAACATGGGTACTGGATCAGGCACTGCACCCAGGGGTGTCTTCCAATATGTATAATAGGGAGTGTTTTTAAGTCCGGAGACAAAGTCTTGAAGTTTAGTGGGTGGTTTAGGGTTTACAAGTTTACCGAGTTCACTGGTAGTGAGACTGGCGTGTCGCTGGTCAGGTTCTATAGGGAGACGGACTGGTGCTAAGTTTCTTGGTGGTGGAGGTGGTATAATAGCATCGCCCTTGAGGGCGTCTGCATGATCTTCTAGCGTGTATCTTTGTATAATAGATTCAACGTAGTAGTCTCCTTGTGCTGTTGGTATTCCTGCTGCACAGATCCGCTTGGATCGGTCCACGTACTTGCCACGGTTGCCCTTTCCCCCCGTTGTTGACCTTTGGCACTCTTTAGGTAGATTTCCAGTCAACATATTGCCAGTTTTTAGTAATATGGCAATTTTAACTTTAAATGGAACAAAATTTCCATTAGAATTAAATTACGCAGAAAATTACGATCACAGAATACTAATACTCATTCCATTACGCCAGTATTTTATATAGTAAGATCAATGACTAATGAAAAATATAGTCATTGAGTGAGATACATGTGAGACCGTTTTGGTTATGTCATATTCTTCTTCTTAGCGAGATGACAGATTGACAGTGTTAGACATGGGTGTTGGATTAGAAAAACCTTATAGCAAAAACCTTAGGAAAAACCAATAAATTAAAAAAAAGAATAACAGAAAATATCCGGAACAAACCTATCAGGAACAAATTGGAAACAAATAATAACTTTATTAATAAAGGAACAAATCAAGAATCAAGAACAATCAAAAGGATTCCGTGCTTTCGAGGGTACGTTAAACCGTCGGTCCCGTCCGCTGTCTTTGATAGTGGTCGTTACTTAAACTACGTCGGAGGCCTACTTACTAGCTGTGCTACTAGGTGGTTTGAAAACTCTGACACCAGATTCATCTGGTCGTTCTACTCGAGAATCCACTCGCTCATAAGAAGACCTGCTGAAAATCAAACCTACGACTTCCAGATCGAGTACTCAAGGCTCTCTGACCACTAGACCCTGAAGCACTTTATTAGCACTATCGATAGAGAGAATAACAAAGTCACTTCCCAACAAGCTCTAAACAGAAGTGGTTTCCGTAAACAAGGGTTCAGGCTTCTTGCATTGTACAGCACTTTGCTTCGTTCCTGTCGAGGCTTCATTAATTGATCAAAGATCTAAATTGTGAACTTTAGTTTGAACTAGGCCTTTATTGCTTGTTCGACTAGACTTCCATGCTGGACTGGGAGCGAGAGAAAAACATAGAATGTGCCATCTGCAGTTCTTCCCGGGCAGGCTGTAAAAAACAGCTAAGGGATATAATCACGCCTTTATCCCTAATGGGGTAGGCAGAGCGTAAACAACCTAGACAAAGGTCGTTTCGCCACGTCTGACAAAGTTTTGAGGGTTATTTAAGAGAGATTTGTAGGTACATTGCTATAGTGTTAGGTTGTGACGAGTACTTACCTGCTAAAAATTAAACCTTCGACTTTCAGATCGAGTTCTGAAGGCTCTAACCACTAGACCAGTGATGCAGTTTATTCGTCTTCGTAGCGAGTGGATTCTTGAGTCGAACGACCCGATGAACCGTGGTGTCAGAGTATTCAAACCTCCTAGTAGCACAGCTATTAGGCCTCTTACGTGGCTTGAGTAATGACCGCTATCAAAGACAGCAACCGTGACCAACACCAACCAATTAAACCAATTAAAGTGCCCTCCGAAGCACGGAATCTTTTTCTTTTCGACATTCGACAAATTTTTGACAACCAGGTGATTCGGCCTGCAATGTCCTAACCAAACTGGAGAAAACCTCACAAAGTGATAAATTGACAACTATGTGTTCCCCCCCGGAGAATCGATCCTCCGGATCGTAAGCCCATGCCTCTGACCACTAGACTATGGGGGCAGTCAATTAATTGTCATATTGATAGAGAAAATAACAAAGTCCGACGAATACCGACGAAGTAGTTTCCGTAAACAAGGGTTCGAGCATTTTGCATTGTTCAGCACTTTGCTTTGACCCTGTCGAGGCTTCACTAATTGGATGGTGTTGTATCGAAGATCTCGATTGTAAACTTCCGTTTAGAGCTCAGGTTAAGAGTGAACCCAAAGTGGTCCTTTATTGCAAGTTCATCAGATAGTCGAAAAGGTATGTTTTTTTCTTCCATGCTGGCCTGGCAGTGAGAGAAAAACATAGAATGTGCCAGCTGCATTTCCTCCCGAGTATGCTGTAAAAATCAGCTAAGGAATTCGAGGGTTTAATTATTTAGTAATTTAGTCGATGGCCTGACAACCTGTCACTACAGCAATATACCTACTAATCTATCTTAAATAACCCTCAAAACTTTGTCAGACGTGGTGGCCTTTGTTTAGGGATAAAGGCGTGATTATATGTATGTATGTTTTTTTTTTTTTGCACTAGAAGACTTTGTGCCAGTGTCAAGTGTTTTTTTTTTATGATGTTCATAAAAGGTAGGGTAACGAAACGCGTTTAAAGTTATACAAAATGTTAAGAAACTAACGATTAAAATAGTCAGGCAGGATAAAAATAATAAACAATAACGCGACAAAAGTACGAATAATTAAGTACATACAATACTTAAAACAAATCATAACAAATACATGGAAACATAAAATATACTATATTATAGAAGATAGGAAAAACGGGTAGGAAAGGTAAACTCTAAGAGACTAAATTGTGGAGAAAGAAAAGAAGAATGGTCATAAATGGGGCAAACACAAATTATAAGAACAAAATCACGGACATCGATCCCACATTCACATAAAACATTATTTACAATATTGAGTTTCACCAAGTGGAAAGAAGTACAAACATCGACGTACATTCGAGTCGCATTTGGGCAGCTTCTCCCTACAGATCTAATGTAACATTTTGAAGACAAGGTATTAACCAAATCTAAATTAAAGAAATTAAAATACGATTATATTTACAAATTAAAATTATAAAACAAATATCACTTTTTATCGGAATTATGCTTCGGCAATTCCGTTGAATTATTTTGGAAACCTTTGATGGAACTACTTAAAATGTTAAAAATTTCACTTATAGGGGCAACGTGGGACGGTTGTAAAAAATTGGACTGTAAAAGAGTACTTATTATCGCAAGAATTATATTTAAGGTAGATTCTTCAGGCCTTGATTCATTTGATAGTAATGCGCAACCATTCTGAGATTGAGAAGGTTTATACTCATTAATAATTGCATTATGTATGTATGTTTCCGTTTATTATCGAAGGTTCATATTGTACCTTTTTAACGAAGATTTTCATAAACAAAAAATAACAGACGGCACAGACACTTTTGACGCAACAATGACACGACATTACCATTCACTCAAAATAATTCATACATAAATAAACATTTTATATTACATATTATTTTTGATAAATATAATAACACAGAACTATGCTTACAGGAAATGTACAGTTGTCATGCCAAAGATCAACAACGGGGGGGAAAGGCAATCGCGGGAAATACATTGACCGGAGCAAGCGGATATGTGCAGCAGGCATACCAACGGCCCAAGGAGACGATGATATCAAGTCCTGCTTCCAGCATTACCTGCTCAAAGAAGAAGTGGACGCACTCATAAGCGATGCTATCATACCGCTTGCTTCTCCAAGACCCCTCGCGCCATGCCGCCACCCTCCGGAACCTGACATGCGCCACACTCGCGTCAACAGTGAACTCGCCACTCTCATCAGACCTCCCGAACTGAGCAAATTTCAAATCCTGGTCAACGACATGAAAGACACTACTTACAAGTCTTACTGGAAGAAACAACTTGCTACAGTATCTGATCCGTTACCAATGTTTCCGAAAGGTTACGACATTAAAAACGCAACTTTTGGGACAAAACGTCCTGATGAAGGGACTCTTTATGATTTGATCATGCCGAAGGAACCTCTGCCTGACATGACGCCTAAGTCAAAAGAACCAGGAGTTCAAACAGATCGAAAATATTGCCGACCTGCTTTTAACCCAGATTTTACCTACGGATATAGAAGTAATATAGACAAACGAGGTATTTATATGAAATGTAATTTGACCGACGCCAAGGTTGTTGAAGGTACTGCGGAACATGTACCAATAAATTCTCTTCAAATCGAATTGCAAAAGAAAAGAAAACCAACAATTGGAAAAGTATTAGCTCCCAATAATAATATAAGTGACCTTCCTAAAGGTTACACATTTGGAATAATGACCCGGCCTGAAAATCTTCCGGAATGTTTAACCAATTTGACAATCAATCCGAATCAACCCTTTTTCAGAAAATGTTTGTCGCATTTGAATACTCTGAGAAAAGTCATGAGCACAAGGTTTTTACCGACGTTCTTCAATAAATTTTACCTGTTACTGAAGTATGAAGATAAAGATAAAATAGGCTGGATACCGAAAGAAACTATATACAATAATTGTGCTACACATCTGATAAGATTTGACCCGTCGCTGATAGAGCCTTTGTTGTCTATGTGGGAGGCCTTTGATGGCTCTTGTATCGAATACAAAACATTCACTCTTATTTTGAATTTTAAGCAACCTTTGCCAGATCTGCCCAATGTACCTGACTTCCACCCAGATTGGTTAGATTTCCGTACGACTTACGGCGAAATGGTGAAACCACAGCCTCCTGATGAAAGTCTAAGGGCTGGTACGGCATCGGGTAGATATTTTGACTTAGATTATCCTAGAACACCTGACAATTGCTGTTCAGCACAAAGAACTTGCCTGCCAGAAGAATCAGATGTGAATTCCTGTTTGAATCCAAGTATTTATACTTTGATGCATGTATCACATCGGGATATGTATGCTAAACGAGAACCAGAGACGTTGAGGCGAGTATTCGAGGCTGCTGGCGAGGTATTTACTGATGAGCGTTTCAATCAAGTTTGGAAAGAAGCTAAGAAGTACCATTCCGAAGGTTGGGTCTGCTATGAAACATTCAAAAGAGCCTTAGAACTATTTCCACCAATGACAGAGGCAGGTAACACTGCAGGAAAATAAGAACTTCGTTTTTTTAAAATATTTATTTATAATAATTTACATTGGATACCGCTATAATTTGTAAAAGTTATTTTTGTTAATATTTTTCCTATAATTTATTTTTAATTTTGTCTTTATTTTGTATTTTAATTATTTTGGTATTATTATTTTTGTTAACTTCTTTGATTAATTTAATTTATGAAAAAAATAAAATCCACGACCGAAATACTTTTATTTTTAGTACTTGTTAGTTTCTATGCAATTTACGAAAATAATGTAAACGCCGTTGCGTTAGTAAAAGCTTTAGATTCTAAAAACTTATGTCTAGTAATAGTAAACTGTTGGATAGATTTTACTTCAATTTCTGATCAAAAATCTTGGCACGTAAGTCGCCAAGCAGCAAGTTTAATTTCCTCTCTAAACATAACAACAATGTTCAGAAGGAAGTCAGCCTTCTATTTCCGGGAAAACCTCATTACTTGTCGTTCTACATTATTTCCTCCAGCGACTGCTTTACGACCACGCTTTCAATGAATACATACATATAATCACGCCTTTATACCTAACGGGGTTGGCACAGCATAAACGACCTAAACAAAGATCGTTCCGCCACGTCTGACTAAGTTTTGAGGGTTATTTAAGATAGATTTGTAGGTATATTGCTGTTGTGACAGGTAGTCAGCCCGTCGCCTAAATTGCAATATACAGAAACCCTCGGATCACTTAGCTGGTAGGAAGAAAAATTGCGAATAACGGCCACCAACGCCAACTTTTCTTCCTGTTACTACAACGAACTATGAATTGCTAATTTAAAAGGTTCTAAATTATTTTAATTACTATAACTTGATTCTGTTGGACCGGTTTTTCGATTCACTGCGTTCTTGGTGAATTATGTTATTTACTAATGGGGGCGCCACTTGGCTAGTATCGTCACCTTACGGTGTTTTAAAAAGCTTATTTCTCCTAAACGCATCATTGGAAAATTCTAAAAAAAATACATCTCTGTAATTGTTCATGAAAAATGTTTTAGTTCATAAATAAGTGGCTATGCTAAATAAAATCTGGAAGTTAAGCTGTTTTTATCAGTAGACATTTTTACGATCCTTATGTTTATCTAAAATCGCCTTTTTACCCGACTCGTAGTTTTTATAGAATAAGCATTTTTAGCGTTTTTCGCAAATTTTTGACGCGGCTACTACGGATGTAACCGCCACGCCGTAGCGCGCTCTGTTTTGAACAGTATTCTAAGGCATTACGGGTGATGGTTGCATATCCTGAAATCGACCTGCTCTTCTGCCAGCAGGATACACCTTAAACTGCAGCGCTACCTCCCGAGTTCATTGAGAACCGAGTCATAGTGTTCTAGTTTAAGGCAAAAAGTCTTTTTGAGCGTTGGACGAATACTTCGCCAAGTAGCTTGATGAGTTACATCGTAGCTATATACGTACTAGTGCTTTTGACTGCCTCTGCTGTCTATTGGTTTGAGCTAACGGCTCCCGAATCGGCGATCGTGGGTTCGATTCCACCGGAGTGATTTTTTTAATGGCTTCACATCTCGTGATTTGAGAAGTAATTTGTCAATTACGACGTCTACTCGATCTCGACACAAAAGGCATAATTACACAATGTGTAATTACGCCCAGTATTGTTGAATAGTCGGTTCCAGTTTCCATATTTGTGATATGTTCATATATAAGGTAGTTACATAAAGTCACGGCTTTATCCCTATCGGGGTACGCAAGGCAGAGTGAAAAACGCCTAGTAGTAAAAAGCGTTTCCGCCTCAACTATTGAGGGCCACGTCAATTTTAGATTGAAATACAGAGTGTAAGGGACAGCGTCCCGCAAACTGATAGAGGTTTTTCAGTCAACGGAACTGAACAACTATCAAAATGAGATTTTTTCAGGAAATGAAAAATATGATGATTTTCCATACAAATTGTCTGATCTAGATGGCCATTTTGTATGGAAAGTTATATATTTTTTCATCTCCAGAAAGAAATTCCTGGTGATAGTTGTTCACAATCGTCGGCCGAGCAATTCCTATCAGTTTGCGGGAAGCTGTCCCTTACACCCGGTATGCTTTCAACCAATCAGCTAAATTATAATGGTACACAGTAATTCTCAAATCCCTTTGCTGGTCTTTACAGCATACTTGGGAGAAGAAGAAGCTTAAGAATAAAAACTGCTTGTATAACATTAGCTGGAACATTCTGTGTTTTTCTTACGTTTCTATTTCAGCATGGAAGAATACACTCAGAGATACGGTTAAAACTGATAGGGGTTGCTCAGTCAAAGACACTAAACAACTTACACAAGAAAATTCCTCCAAGAAGTGCAATAAATGGCTTTTTCATATTGTCTGATCAACGTGGACATTTTGTATGGAAAAGCCTTTTTTTTTTCATTTCCTGAACGTATTTTCTGGTGAAAATTGTTCAGTTTCGTTGACCGATCCCTATCAGTTTGCAGGACGGTTTGCTGGTTTACTCCAAGGACGCAATTTACAACCGGTATATTTTCTTCGATCCAGAGATAGGCCTTTGAACTTGGACCGGTTCTGAAACAGATCCGCATAGTTGTAGATATGGCGGGATTGAGTTTGGAAGTATTTGTAATTAAGATATCTTGGTCAGTGGCCAAGCTTTCTTATAACAATAACTTGGAGAGGCTGCCAGAAAGAAATTGGTGCTGTTGTTCTTCTTCTTAGCGAGTGGATTCTCGAGTCGAACAACGACCCGAAGAACCTTAGTGTGAGAGTTTTCAAACCGCCTAGTAGCACAGCTATCAGGCCTCTGACATGGTTTTAAGTGACGACCACTATGAAAGACAGCGTCCGGGACCGACGGCTTAACGTGCTCTCCGAAGGACGGAATCCTTTTTTACTTTTCAGACAATCAGGTGATTCACCCTGCAATGTCCTAATCAAACTGGGAAAAATCTCACAAAGTGGTAAATTGACAAATATCAGCTTTGTGTACCTCCCTGGGAAGCGAACCCTCCGAATCGTAAGCCGATGGCTCTGACCGATAGACCACGAAGGCAATAAAATTTGCTGTTATTTGGTTGTGTTTACGTCTAGGCTTAGTCAGTAGTTTGGGGTCTCAATCCAAAAGTAGTGACTTCGATTGTCGCGGATGAAACGAATAATTTTAGCTGTAGAAATGCATTAATTTAATTAGTGCAAGTTAATGAACTTATTGCCTGTCACTGAAAATTATTCATTGTTTTAGAAGGCATGGTAAAGCGAAAAACCATACTTCCCAAACGATATAGGAAAAGCGACAACAGATTGAAAAAACTCTATCTTACGGGGTAGGCAGACCGCAAAACGCCTGGTAAAAGGCGTTCTTGCCATATCAGACAAATCATCAGACTGGGAGCGAAAGAAAAAATTGAATGTGCCAGCTGCATTTCCTCCCGGGCATGCTGTAAAAAACAGCTAAGGGATCCGAGGGTTCAGTATATTGCAATTTAGGCGATGGGCTGACAACCTTTCACTACAACAATATACCTACTAATCTATCTTAAGTAACCCTCAAAACTTTGTCAGACGTGGCGAAACGACCTATGTTGTACATATGAAATTCGAAAACCGAAAAACACATTGGTACGTGGTGGGATTCGAACCACGACCTTCCGCACAGGAGGCAGCCGGCCTATCCACTACACCATCGGGCTCTCTACTGTGTTTGAGCAAATACGTATAAATAAATGATCTTATCTTAAAAATATAAGTTACCGTTTGGTCAGAAAAATACAAATATAACTACGAATGGTAGGTATAAATGGAATATTTCGGTGGCCGAGGGCAAAATTGCATGTTTCGTGCCGAGGACACGCAGTAAATGTAGGCCAGTGCAAATTGGGTGGCGCCAGACTGACGGTTCTCAACCACACATGTAACTACCTCCGTGGTCTAGTGGTCACAGCTATGGGCTTATGATTCGGAGGTCCTATGTTCGATTCCTAAGGGGGAACACAAAGTTGATATTTGACAATTTAACACTTTGTGACGTATTCCCCAGTTTGGTTAGGACATTGCAGGATGAATCACCTGAAAAGTAAGAGGATTCCGTGGGGCACGTCAAGTTGTCGGTCCCGGTCGCTGTCTTTAATAGTGGTCGTTACTCAAACCATGTCAGAGGCCTAATAGCTATGCTTCAAGGCGGTTTGAAAACTCTGACACCAGTGTTCTTCGGGTCGTTGTTCGACTCGAAAAAAAAAAGAAGAAGAAGGACAATAGATGGCGCTTACACGTACGTTGGTCTAGTAGTTTGATCCTTGTTCTCTCATTTCGGAGGATGAGTGTTCGATTCTCATAGGCTTTATCAAGTTGAATACTTGTCATTGCATTTAAAACAAAGCAGAATATCATTGAAACACAGCGAGAGGGTCCAATAGAACGTGTCCTAGAAGCATGGAATTAATTTTGTGCTGGTCTGGGAGTCTTCCATGCTGGCCTGGGAGCGACAGAAAAACATAGAACGAAGCTACATTTCTTCCCGGGCATGCTGTAAAATCCAGGTAAGGGATCCGAGTTTTCAGTATAGTATAATTTAGGCGATAGGCTGACAACCTGTCACTACAGCAATATACCTACAAATTTATCTTAAATAACCCTCAAAACTTTGTCAGACGTGGTGAATCGACCTTTGTTTACGTCATTTACGCTCTGCCTACTCCATTAGGGATAGAGGCGTGATTATATGTATGTATTATTTTTGTGTACACGTTTCGGGGGCTCAAGAGTCAGACTACTATCACTACTTCCCAAAGCGGTAAAATAAAAGCAAATCGGAACAAAAAATAAAAAGAATTGACTAGTTTAATAATTCAATATAACGCAGATAAAATTGTGAAGCAGTAAGGCAGTTAAACTTAAATAGAAGAAAATTCAAAGGATATTTCGTACTCTTTCCACGACCATTCTTCTAATGACAACTGAAAAGGGCCGATATAAAAAAAATTGAAATGTAATCGAGTGGATTAAGTGACTTAATGGTCGGCACAGAGTGGCCTAAACGTTTTGAGGCAGTGAAATGCCATACATACATATAATCACGCCTTTATCCTTATTGGGGTTGGCAGAGCGTAAACGACCTAAACAAAGGTCGATCCGCCACGTTTGACAATGTTTTAAGGGTTATTTAAGATAGATTTGTAGGTATATTGCTGTAGTGACAGGTTGTCAACCCATCGCCTAAATTGCAATATACTGAAACTCTGGGATCTCTTAGCTGGTTTTTACAGCATGCCCGGGAGGAGATGCAGCTGGTACAGTCTATGTTTTTCTCTCGCTCCCAGGCCAGCATGGAAGAATATATCGCCACATGCGTATATCTATCTCCACGTCTTTGTGTGAGATGGTTGAATTCTACAGTTTCCGGGACACCATCTCTTCTCGTCGTGTGGGTTTCGATTCGATCGACCCAATGAACCCTAGTGTCAGAGTTTTTGAACTGCCTAATAGCATAGCTAATAAGTCTCTGACATGGTTTGTGTGAAGACAGCAAACACGACAGGAACCGACAGTTTAACGTAGCATCTGAATACATGGAATCTTTTTTTCTTCCAGATAATAATGTTTCAGATGATTCAGCCTGCCTTTTCCTAACCAAATTGGGGAAAATCTCATAAAGTGGTACACACTCTATGGCCCGTAATTATAAACAGTACTTGAGCCTGACAGCTAGTTTGAGTTCGTATCAGAAACGTCATTTCAGTACAATCTGGCTTGTCAAATCCATATTTAATATTGCTCCCAATCTTGAGATTGCTTTATACATACGAGCCTATAATATCAAATTTGGTGATGGCCGGGCAATAATTGACCGACTTTACATAGGTCAATAAGGTTCACCATCTTTGACCGAGTTAAATACAAACCAAGTTCGAACATCGACGGTCGAAGTTCGAAACTTTCGAAACTGATGCTAGATTTAATTTCCGCTGCCAAGACAGGAATCTTGGCAAGATAAATTAATAATAGTAGCATTATAAGCCATATCTCTGCTGCCTCTGTAGTTTAAGACTCAGGTCTTTGACCCGGAGGTAGTAGGTTCGACTCACAAAATTGATTGTACATACATATAATCACGCCTTTATCCCTAATGGGGTAGGCAAAGCAACATTTTAAGCGAGAGTTGATTTTAAATATCATTATTATGACAATACATTACAAAATATACTTTATTGCAATACAAAACACTGAAATTGCAGCAGACTTAGTGCCTATAAGATTGTTATCAGTAT
Source organism: Scrobipalpa costella (assembly GCA_949820665.1). NCBI lineage: Eukaryota > Metazoa > Arthropoda > Insecta > Lepidoptera > Gelechiidae > Scrobipalpa > Scrobipalpa costella. The sequence goes on from OX463312.1 coordinate 14,230,509, forward strand.
GGGCAGGATAATGCAGGTGAAGTTGTCTTATCTTATAGGAAAGATTTCATTAAGATCCGTCAAGCAGGCGTGTACAGTAATATATTTACAAATCTATCTTAAATAACCCTCATAACTTTGTCAGACGTGGCGGAACTACCTTTGTTTAGGTCGTTTACGCTCTGCCTACCCCATTAGGGATAAAGGCGTAATTATATGTATGTATGTATGCAAGCAGGCGGTCTTAATATGTCTTTGATAGTGGTCGTTATATAAAGATACGAGTATTATTAATTAGCACTTCAAATCTTCCGAAAACCTTCACTAAAGCATCAGGAGAGATTTTGTAAACCTACATACATATAATCACGCCTTTATAGGGATATTAGGGAGTGGGGTAGACAGAGCGTAAACGATCTAAAAAAGATCGTTCCGCCACGTCTGACAAAGTTTTAAGGTTTATTTATGATAGATTTGTATATTGCTGTAGTGACAGGTTGTCAACCCATCGCCTAAATTGCAATGTACTGAAACCCTCGGATCCCTTGGGTGGCTTTTATAGCATGTCCGGGAGAAAATGCAGCTGGCAAATTCTATGTTTTTCTTTCGCTCCCAGTTCAGCATGGAAGAAAAATCTGTAAACTTCTTTAGCAGTTTTCAAAACTCTTGGTCCTAGCAAATGCTTGATTGCTGTGGTAATTGGATTTGTAATGGACAAGCAACTAAAAATTAAAGAACGATAAAAAGCTGAGAGTATACCAGCTGCTCTGCTTCTCTTAACTGCCTCTGTGGTGAAGAGTGGTTTAGTGGTCTGAGCCATGGGCTTCCAGCCCAGAGGTTGTGGATTCGATTCGGGGGAAAAAGATAATAATTGCCAATTTAACGCTTTGCGAGATTTTCCCCAGTTTTTGACTGCTGGTACGGTTTAAAAACTCGGACATCAGGATTCATCGGATCGTAAGTCTTCTCAAAAAACCCTTTTGACAAGAACATAAGCTACTCTTTCGGGGTATACTTACAGTCGTCATGGTTATTTTTTAAAATTATAAATAGGTGCTCTTGACTCTAGACACTAGGTCAGGGACGACCGTGACAGAGTCGACGATGGATCGAGCTCACCCAGAAGATGCCTGTTATGGCACTGGCAGTCGTACGTACCGATGGAACACTGCATGCTGTTCTCAAGCGGGTCCAGTGGTATGAGCGATGGGTTCTTGATTTGTAGGTTCCGGTTTAGATTCCCAGCTTTGCCTAGTCCAAAGGAATAGTTGTCTTTAGATACCCGTACGAGGATTTGGGGTTATGGTATCCTGACCCAGCACCAGACTACAGTAAATGTGTCTACAGTAAATTGCATGCTTTACTTCCATGCTGGTCTGGGAGCGAGAGAAAAACATAGAATGTGCCAGCTGCATTTCCTCCCGGGCATGCTGTAAAATCCAGCTAAGGGATCCAAGGGTTTCAGTATATTGTAATTTAGGCGATGGGCTGACAACCTGTCACTACAGCAATATACCTAGAATTCTATCTTAAATAACCCTCAAAACTTTGTCAGACGTGGCGGGACACCTTTTTTTTAGGTCGTTTACGCTCTGCCTACCCCATTAGGGATACAGGCGTGAATATATGTATGTATGTATGTAAATTGCTGGCGATTACAATTGCAATACTGAGGGACACTTTAATTATGCTGTAGAGACTGTCTGAAGGCAAAAACTGACAGTGGCGTGGAGTGTGGATCTAGAATTTGTTTCTAACTGTATTTCTTTTGTAATGAAAAGCTAGATTTTGCCTCACTGCCACGGGAAATTTGCTGCAGAGAAAAATCGCGTGATGTGATCATATAGCTTTTTTACCCGTTTGTTTGCAAGGCGCAAAAATTTACACGAGATTTTAAATTCAGTACATACTGGGTGGTTTTCCCAATATGAAGGTTGTTTTGAAATATGCTCAGTAATATAGGTAACACTACTACCATAGTTATTAGTCTAGAAAGACTACCATAGTTATTAGTCTAGGAAGACTTAATAAATAAGAATAAAGACTTATTAGTCTTTCTAGACTAATAACTATGGTAGTCTTTCTAGACTAATAACTATGGTAGTAGTGTTACCTATATTACCAATATGAAGGCAGTTTTGAAATTTGCTCAGTAATATAGGTAACACTACTACCATAGTTATTAGTCTAGAAAAACTACCATAGTTATTAGTCTAGAAAGACTTAATAAATAAGAATAAAGACTTATTAGTCTTTCTAGACCAATAACTATGGTAGTATTTCTAGACTTATAACTATGGTAGTAGTGTTACCTATATTACTGAGCAAATTTCAAAACTGCCTTCATATTGGGAAAGTCTTCTGACTAACAGTACCACTGGTCTATAATCTAGAGAAGCAAGTTGTTATTTATTACCTATTGGGGCTAGGTCTCTAGTGGCTGCAACTGGATCCGACAGGTGAGTGTGTTGTGCTCGCACCAGGTTTAATAGCGATTCTCTATAAAATAGTAGCCTTGTTTCAGGTTGTCATGTGGGCTTATTATTATGAAAAAGGAGGGATAATCATGTACTTCCATGCTGGACTGGGAGAGATAGAAAAACATAGAATGTTCCAGCTACCCTTCCTCCCGGGCATGCTGTTGAAGTCAGCAAAAGGGACTCGAGGGTTACAGTGTATTGTAATTTAGGCGATGGGCTGACAACCTGTCTCTATAGCAATACATATTACAATCTAAAATTGCCCTCAATTTTTGTCAGACGTGGCGAAAGCGCTTTTTACGAGGCGTTAAACGCTCAGCCTACCCCGTAAGGGATAAAGGCGTGATTTATGTATGTATGTATGTAATCATGTCTTACCTAGAAATAACTGAAACAGAGTCAACGATGGAACAAGCTCACGTAATCCAGGCTCACAGGCTATGCTCTGTGATTTTCACACACCGTTGGAAGCAAATCTACCAGCCTGATTAATCCACAGAAAAACGTTATTTTTGACGCCGTTAATGTATTTTTTTTGTTATAAGTACATGGCAAAGGAGACGAGAAATATACTAACGACAATTAGAGAACCGAAATGGAAGAATGATAGGCCACGTAATACGACATAACAAATCCTTAAAAAAATATCATAGAAAGGAAATTAGAAGGCAAGAGAGGAAGGGGAAGACCGAGACGCAATTACTTTGACCAAATTAAAGAGAAGGTGAATATCAAGTCGTATTAGGAAGTGAAATCGTTGGCAGAAGACCTTGGACGAAACAGAGGATTATTCGTCCAAGCAGAAGACAAACAAAATTGGCGATTACTCCACCGACAAGTGCCGAAACTTCAATTTTAGAAGAAGAAGAAGTACATCCAAAACTTTAGGACAGATTTCAAAAACTCTTATCGCTGATTAAAGGGCCAATGCCAGAGTTGACCTCGATAAAATTTTATTTTCAGAGAACAACTCACTACCGCGTATAAAGTACTATACTATTACCCTAACTGCTTCCGTGGTCTGGTGGCTAGTGACATAGACTCCCGATCCGGAGGTCCTGGGTTCGATTCCCAGGGGGAAAACACAAAGTTGATATTTGAGAATTTATCACTTTGTGAATTTTTCCCCAGTTTGGGTAGGACATTGCAGGCTGAATCACCTGATTGTCCGAAAATGAAAAATATTTTTGTGCTTCGGAGGGCACGTTAAGCCGTCGGTCCCGGTCGCTGTCTTTGATAGTGGTCGTTACTCAAACCATGCCAGAGGCCTGATAGTTGTGCTACTAGGCGGTTTATAAACTCTGATACCAGGGTTCATCGGGTCGATAGACTCGATACCCACTCGACAGAAGAAGAGACCCTAACAGGGCGAAAAGTCACTTTACAAATAAAGCATGACATAAAATAGGTTTACCAAAAAAAGTTTCTCTTACGAGACCATTTTCTCGTTCCACAACTCACGGTGAGAGGTGTATTAAAGTCGTAAATAGTTGAAGTTTATCTTGTTGTACACTGTTCCCGTACCACGTGACAAGTATAAGACTCAGTAAAAGCATAGAAGAAGTTAGGAAGAGTAAAATGTCTTCGTGAAAGCTACTTTCTGCCTAGCCTTATCTCGTATATCACGGGGTCGGTTACCTAATCTAGGGGATTGAACGAGGGTACTGGTTTTTACACAGAGCGACTGCCATCGGACTTCCGCAACCCAGAAGGAAAACCATAGCCAATCCTAGATTAGGTCAGAGTTTTCAAACCGCCAATGCTTAGCACTGGCCTCAGACATGGCTGAACAACTAATATCATATCTACGGTATTAAACGATATTAACTAGGATCAACGAAGCACGGAAAAAGCGCCAAATAAACGTACATATGAATTTCGAAAACCGAAAATCACATTGGTACGTAGTGGGATTTGAACCACGACCTCCCAGCTCAGGAGGCAGCGGCTCTATCCACTACACCATCGATCTCTCACCTCATCTGAATAATAATACGGTTTGGATATTTTATTGTGTACAAAAAGTTTACTTTGTTTATTACAAACTTAAATTTACTTAGTTCATAAAGGTGAGATTATCTAGATAAAGAGATCTCTTCCAGCCAACCAAATATTTTGCAGTATATAAGGCGATGTAATACTGCTTTTAAAAGGTTAAATCGCACTAGGACGTTGCAGCAGCGGGCACTGCTCAACAAATGATTCTTTATATGAAAATGTATAGATGTACCGCACTGAAAATTAACCACCTTAATATTAAATGAGAACCTTTAATTAAGTAACACAAAATACCATTTTACGTAAAATAGAGCAACGATTAATGGATTTTCCTTCTATAGATACAGTCTGAAAGGCTGAAAGTGACGTTGACCACATTTTATGATAAAAAATATTACTGCGAAAGGACACCGGAAGTCCGGGTACGTTTCAGGCTGCTTCAGGCAGACATCCGGCGTGAAATAAGCGAGCAGAGATAACCGGTTCTGATATCGTTTTGTATTTTTTTTTCTTTAAGTTGTGGAGTTTTCTTCTATGCTGGACTGGGAGCGACAGAAAAACATAGATTATGCCAGCTGCATTTTCGGGCATGCTGTAAAAACCAGCTTAGGGATCCGAGGGTTTCAGAATATTGTAATTTAGGCGATGGGCTGACAACCTGTCACTACAGCAATATACCTACAATTCCATCTTAAATAACCCTCAAAACTTTGTCAGAACGTGGTGGAACGACCTGTGTTTAGGTCGTTTACGCTCTGCCTACCCCATTAGGGATAAAGGCGTGATTATATGTATGTATGTAAGTAGTGGAAACGAACGACCCAAGGTACCTTGGTATCGCAAACTACAAGATGTATTTTTATACATCTTTGAACATATTTTTGATCGTGAAACTGAACAACTAGGTCGAAATATGAACAAAATAATCTGGACGTCTCATGGTGTGATCAATTTGTATTCCAGGATATTTTATTTCTTATATTTCGACTTATACGTACCTCGAAAAATTTGTTCAGTTACATTAGTAGGTAGGAATGATCTTTAATTTTTTCGCATTTCATTGTGGTTCTTATTTATTCTATTGACAAGTAAATAACAGGACGTTGGTAGAAATTGCACGTATAAAGTTAATTTCTTTGAAATTTTCTTCTATTTAAGTTTAACTGCCTTACTGCTTCACAATTTTATTCGCGTTATATTGAGTTATTAAACGAGTCAATTCGTTTTATTTTTTGGTTCGATTTGCCTTTATTTTACCGCCTCGGGAAGTGGAGGTAGACATATGTATGTATGTAAAAATAATTCCTATGGATATTCTGTGGATATTCCGCACATGCACATGCTTAACTGTCTCGCAAGTAGAGCACGCAGTCGGCTGGCAGACATTGTTCATCGATACGTCTAGATTACACTCATTCACCATTGAATCCAGGCTTTATGGTGCGCATTATGTGATAGGTATGAACAGTAGAGCTTGCAGCGCGTCTGATGGGATGAAACCTGATGTCAGAGCTTTTAAACCGCATAGCTTATTAGCTAATAGGACTCTGACTACAGCCTCCGTCATAGTTTTTTTAAAGACAGTCAGGTGATTCAGCCTGAATTTTCCTCACTAAAATGGGGAATATCTCACATAGTGATAACTTGACTAATATCAACTTTGTGATCGTCCCGTGGAAATCAAACCAACGACCTTCAAATCGGGAACTCATGCTCAAGTTCCAAGTGAATTTAAGTCCTATGGATATTCTCAATATGCACATGCTTTAACTGTCTCACAAGTAGAGCAAGCAGTCGGCTGGCAGACATTGTTCATCGATACGTCTAGATTACACCCATTCACCATTGAATCCAGGCTTTATGGTGCGCATTATGTGATAGGTATGAACAGTAGAGCTTGCAGCGCGTCTGATGGGATGAAACCTGATGTCAGAGCTTTTAAACCGCATACCTAATAGGACTCTGACTACAGCCTCCGACATAGTTTTGTAAGGACTCCTTTTTCTTAAAGACAATCAGGTGATTCAGCCTGCTATTTTGAAATTTTACGACCGGTTCCGAACGGACCCGATGGCAGCCGATCGGATGCCGACGGCGCCGTTCGGAGCCGGTCGGGGCCGGTAGGCCGGCGTGACAGCTAAATGCATTCTGAGACACGTCGCGACGCGGTAGGTAACTGCGTAAGTTGCATGCAAATATGAATTGTAATTACTGTTGACACATTTCAATGTTCTTTACCGCATTGTAGAATACCGCCCAGCCCGGCTCGATGCGAGTCGGTTGTTCTGAATTGTACCTATTGCAGTCTGAATCACTAAATTGCAAATGGCTGCAATCCGACCCTCGGTTACCTGTCAGCTTTGTGACGCCAGTGACAGATTTTGCCTGGTTTTGGCACCCAGCCAGCACCAGCTTGCAAGTTCTCAGCCTGACGGAACTTATTGGACACCGAGGCACCATGAGTTTGCTTCCAGTTTCAAATATTGCTGATAGGTCTAGTGTCTTTGGTTTGATAATAGTTGAGCACATAGATATTAACAGCGGAAGTATGGGAGTGTTGCTATAATATTACGAATAAAATCAACTATCGCTAGTTGAACCGGTAAATAAGTAAACGGAGTGCAAATAATTGCGATTGCTTGAGAGTGTTTTAATGTTCAATTTTTCATGATTTACTGGAATTTTGAGACGAGACGAATAGCTTTTTACGAAGCGTATACTTTATCTAGTGGCATATAAAGACAAGACGGTATAGTTAGCAGTGTATATGTTAGTAAACAGTTTACTGCCTACATTTTATTATTATTTCATTGTTATTTATGAGCCTCGTCTCACCACCTCTTTCAGGGACGTCCACGTCTTTTCTTAGCATTATTGGGCTCCCATTCCGGAGTTCTTCTAGCCCATAGTTCGTTGGGCATACGAGTGACGTGGTCGGCCCGATCCTGCTTTAAGTAGGCGCCCTTCTGAGCTACATCCACAATTTTTATTTGGGAACGCAGCACTGGGTTCCGTACTCGATCGATCAGTTTGACTCTAAAGCTCGTAATTATGAGGCGATCTCAAACTTGAGAGCAATATTAAGTGTGGATATGACAGGCCAGTTTGTACTGAAATACATTTCTGATACGATAACTTAAACTCGCTGTCAATTATGAGCGCTGATCATAAATCAGGCCCTAAATATGCTGCGTTCCATATTCCGTTGACAAACCCTGAGTTTATACTTTTGAACGTCAGTCAAATACCAGGTCTGAGCTCCGTAGGTAAGAATGGGGAGAATGCACATCTCCATTAGCTTGCGTTTAAGGGTCAGAGGCAAGTCACCCTTCATCAGGTCTTTCATAGCCCAATAGCTTTTAGGAGCATTTCCTTGGCTGGCCAGTTAGCCGAGTGATGACGGATGGGAAAACGGTAATCAAATCACCCACCTGGTCAGGTGTTGTGACCAGGGGACCGGAGTGGATTAGTTCGGAAGTTTAGAATATATGCAGATCGCCGAGGAATCTTCGATACCGCGTTTCAGGACTGTTGTATCTTAATGTGACGCCATCTATGTGCGCTACTAGCTCTTCCAGACGTTTTCAGTCCGTCTTTTGACTTACTTGTCTTGTCTCGCTTGGAAAGAAACTATTTACCCTAAGCAAAAGTATTCTTGGACATATCCTATTTTCTTCTCATCCACTTCCACAATTTGCTGTCTTCTACATGTTCATTCTACATTATAACTACCTACATTTTACTGTGCGAAAATACTTCATACATACATACAATCACGCCTTTATCCCTAATGGGATAGGCAGAGCGTAAATGATCTAAACAAAGGTCATTACGCCACGTCTCACAAAGTTTTGACGGATAATTAAGATAGATTTGTAGGTATATTGCAATATACAGAATCCCTCGGATCTCTTAGCTGGTTTTTACAGCATGCCCGGGAGGAAATGCAGCTGGCATATTTTATGTTTTTCTCTCACTCCCAGTCCAGTATAGAAGTACTAAAATAAAAATAAAGAAAAATCATTAAGCTGCGTGTGAAAACACAGGATGGAGCTTGTATTAATTAAAGCACTACCAGACTTGTTTTCACTGAACTCAAGTTATAATAACCTCTGTCGAAGTTTGAACTACAGTGCCATTGTTCTAGTTATTGGATCTGACAACTCAATTATTGGTCATTTTTAAATTATTATTTTGTATTGTAGCCGGAAATTGATTTTGTTTCATTGTAGTGACCGGTAATCAGATATTCTCTTTTTTATATCGCTATCCTTAAAAGAGACGAATTTAATCTATGCGTTCATGCAGTTTTTTTAATTTTCACATACAATATATCAGAAAAAATCATCATCTCCCTAGCCTTATCCCGTATTTCACGGGGTCGGCTATCTATCTAGGGCATTGAACGAAAACTGGTTTTTACACAGAGCGACTGCCATCTGACCTCCGCAACCCAGAAGGGAAACCAGACCAAATCCTAGATTAGGTCAGAGTTTTAAGCCGCAAATGCTTAGCACTGGCCTCTGAAATGGCTTAACGACTAATATCTAGTGCCTTCCGAAGCACGGGAAAAGCGCCGAATAAACAAACATAAGAAATTCAAAAACCGAAATACATATTGGTACGTGGTGGGATTCGAACCACGACCTCGGTCAGGAGGCAGCGGCCCTATCCACTACACCATCGGGCTGTTCAATAAATATCAGGAAAAAAAACATGACTATGTCTCTATTTAAATATATCAGAAAAAACATCATGAGCCATGACTCTAATTCAAAACCTGATCCTGTTTCCTTTTTTACTGTTTTTGACTGTTAGCAATACCAGGCCTGGTTCACTCGCGAGTTTAGGTAGGTTCGGCCGAACTGCCGCTTGGAACGGCTAATGTCAGTGGGCTGCCGCGCGGCTCGCAGTTCGCACGCTAGTCGCGTTGCGTCAATTTCTTTTTCGTGATTTTGTTGCTAAAATCAACAAGCAATATGGCATCTAATAATAAAACCAAAATTTAGCTATATTAATTCGTATAGGTAATTTATAATTGGCACCTATTAGGTAGTAAACAATGAAATATCGAACGATTGGATACCTTTTTGTAGTGAACAACTGCGAAAATCTCAAATCACATACAATTAGGTAATATCGTTTTGTTTGAATAAAACTGTGAATAAAATGTCTGGTCGGTCACGTACAAAATTTACCTACCTAAACGTTAACCAGCTATTTTTGACCCACTCAACAGTCCGTTCCGTTGTCGGACGCGTGGGCTCAAGTTAGCTGGTTACCGTATATATTTTATATGTGACAATTGTAAAACTTAAACCCGTCTGCACCCATCGTCCGCTATCCGAAGGTGTAAATGCATAGAATATAAATAATAGTTGGTAAATGGCATGGTAGCTGGCTGTCACGCTATCTTGCTCACACATTTATCTCAGCAGAGCAGAGCGCCGTGGTCATAATAATGTCTTAGTTTAAAATCAAAATCGCATTTATGAATAAGATTCAAAAAGTTCGCAAGTGACAACCTTTGCGATCGCCGGCGGCAACGTCCTTGAACTGCGGCGCGCAAACAACGTTCACAGTTCGCGCGCTGACATAAGGTACAATTTAGCTTGCAGGCAAGCGGCGCTGGGAAGTGTAGGTATCTAATCATACCTAAACTTGCTGTTTCTTAGGGAGTGAGCCTTCTGTACGCTAGTACTATTATATATTCTGTGGCAATACGTCATATTGATTGAATGACTAGAAAGGGTTGACACAAGCCTAGAGGGATAAAAGTGGATTTGCGAAGCGCCAGCCACACAAGTGAGGTTCCAAATTGGTTTCTGGAAAATATTGGATACAAACAGGAATATCCTGCAAAATAAAGCCTTTAACAGAGAAAGCAGTTTGTTTCCTAGGCAATAATAGGTACGGGGTATAAGGGTCAAATTTGCGCATAATGATATGGGTTACTCAGTCATCCTCCACGCTGGCCTGGGAGCGAGAGAAAAACATAGAATGTGCCAGCTGCATTTCCTCCCAGGCATGCTGTAAAAATCAGCTAAGGGATCCGAGGGTTTCACTATATTGCAATTAAGGCGATGGGCTGACAACCTGTCACTACAGCATTATACCTACAAATCTATCTTAAATAACCCTCAAAACTTTGACAGACGTGGCGGAACGACCTTTATTTAGGTCGATTACGCTCTGCCTACCAAAGTTACGCTACGTTCTGCCTAGTAAGTTAGGGACAAAGGCGTGACTATATTGTTTAACAATTTATTGTACACAAAAAATAATCATAAACACAGGACATAAAAAACAAAGACACAACAGGCACTGCTTATATGTATGATATAGGAAAATCCTGCAAAATATAGCCTTTTAAAAGAGAATGCTGCCTGTTTCCTAGGCAATAATAGGTACCTGGTAAGGTACAGATTTGCGCATACTGAGAAGAGTCACTTAGATAATGAAACTGAACATTTTTTTTTTAAAGAAATCCTTTCAGGAAAAATATCCCCTTACAAATTATTCAATCGAGGTGGTAATTTTGCATGGGGAAGTATTTATTTCATCATATCCTGAAAAAAAATATCGGCAAAAGGTGATCAGTCCACTTTATTCGGTTTTGAACATTACTGTGCAGAATATTGTATCACAAAGGCAACACAGATTTGAAACCACAACAAATAATTCGCATAAATACATATAAAATGGAACACTCCCTGAAGAACTGGGTCGCTCGTCGTATGCAACAGTGGCCTTAATACGAGACAGTTTACCCTAGAAATACTCGAATGGCCTTATGATAAAATAAATACATACATATAATCATGTATTTATTCCTAATGGGGTAGGCAGGTAAACGATCTGAACAAAGGTCGTTTGCCACGTCTAACAATTTTTTTAATAAAATACATACATACATACATATAATCACGCCTTTATCCCTAATGGGGTAGGCAGAACGTAAACAACCTAAACAAAGGTCGTTCCGTAACGTCTGACAAAGTTATGAGGGCCGTTTAAGATAGATTTGTAGGTACATTCCTGTAGTGACAGGTTGTCAGCCCATCGCCTAAATTCTAATATACTGAAACCCTCGGATCCCTTAGCTGGTTTTTACAGCATGCCCGGGCGGAAATGCAGCTGGCGAATTCTGTTTTTCTTTCGCTCCCAGTCCAGCATGGAAGAAAAATGTAAGATAAAATAACGTTATTTAATGCTATTTATTAGATAAAGGAATCTGATATTTTTATATCTAAAAGTCGTAAGTGAGCATACCACCTTCACAATTAGATGATAGGGTATTTATTTCATTCTCGACTGAGAGCGAGAGAAATACATAGAATGTCAACTGCATTTCCTTCCGGGCACGCTGTGAAAATCAGCTAAGGGATCCGAGGGTTCAGTACATTGTAATTTAAACGATGGGTGGCAACCTGTCAGTGCAGTAATACACCTACAAATCTATCTTAAATAGCCCTCAAAACTTTGTCAGACGACGTGGCGGAACGACATTTGTTTAGGTCGTTTACGCTCTGCCTACCCCATTAGGGATAAAGGCGTGACTGTATATTTGTATGTATGTACTTTTATCTCTAACATAATTTACTCCAAATGAGTCCTTCATTCATCTAATGAATGTTCATTCACAAGGGAAAGGTGGCTCTTTTAAATAAATAGGTTGTAATTGGAGTGCGTTTGTGAATGTAATTAATTGGACATTAATTAATTACATCATAATTATATTTGCATAATATTGTAGCGACGCTTGACAGTTTTAATCTTTATCTCAGTCGCCTTTAATTATCCTGTTTTCTGTTGTTATTTTCATATGACAAAGGTATTAATTAACACGTTTCAGTAAAAAAATATTTTATTATAAAATGTAATATAATATTTTTACAAAAACGTTTTTATTTTGTAGGAAATCACACAGATAACAAATTGTTCCTTAGTCAGGAAAATATTTATCTGGTTGAAGTAAGTATTCATATAATTGAAAATGTCAGTTTCACGATTTATATTACTATTTATTATTTTATTATTTTTTTACTTGAAATACACACTTTGTGGCATTGCTTACTCGGAGAAGTATTTTGATTATTGAAATTTCAATTATTTGATTTAATCTTCATTGCGATTATGATGAAAATCCAATTTGGTACCTGTATTGAAATAATTTTAACTTGTATCAAATTATGGACTCGATTCTAAATGCCACGGGCTAAAGCTATAATTAAATTGTATCTGTCATTGGTAGCAGTTCATAGTTGTAAAAATCTCGACTTACCTACTTTAAGTTTATACCTGTCACTTTTGATCGAGAGAACAGAAAGGGACGGCAATGATTTTAGTCAAGATTTAGGTAAGGTGTGCCACGAATCGATAGCACTATCGGAATAATAACATTTAAAAAGTACAGGAGACTTATACTCTATCGTTTTACTACAACGCTCTGTCTGTAAGGTTTTGGCGCGCATTTGAAGTAGTCCCATAGTTTTATCCGCCGTCATATGTCATGGCGGATAAAAATGACAGATATATAACGCATAAAATCACAGACTACAAATCGGAAACCGGAGACAATGGCGGCAATTCTGCACGCACTATTCCTTAACTAATTCTTAGCTAGCGCTGTCACTGTCATAACTTTGACTTAAGAACAGGATAGCAAATACACACATGGCTTTGACATTCCTAATCTGACGTAAGACGCTTAAAATAGGAACTGAGCATAGAGGATGCTTCCTTATTTTACCTCAAATCAGCAGTCTTATGTCAGATTAGGAATTTTAAACTCATGTGTTCGTTTGCTCTCCTATTCTTATGTCAAAGTTAAGAAAGTGACAGCAATAGCTAAGAATTAGAATTAGGATTATGTCGTCGTTTATTCTTTTTTTGTCATAAAATGCCAGATAGAATAATTTTAGTTTTAGTCATAGAAACAAGACTCGAGCCTAATACTTACCTTATAACTATAAAATATGCAATATCTAGTAACATTGACAAACATTTCTAAACACATGAAGCTAAGGTGATCGCTGTCGCTGGCGAGCTGTTACGCAGTTTAAACAATACATACTAGCATTTTATAATACGCGGTGTAAGGGACAGCTTTCCGCTAACTGGTAGGGGTTACTCAGTCAACGAAACTAAAAATAAAAAGCCTTATACAAAATGACTTCCTCGAACAATTTGTATGGAAAGAATTTCCTGCTGAAAGTTGTTCAGTTTCGTTGACTGAGCAATCCGTTTTAGTTTGCGGGAAGCTGTCCCTTACTTGGTGTAATACTACTAATCAACTACCTAGATAACACAAATATACCGGTAATGTTTAGTGGTTAACCATTCTAAATCAATATTGTTGAAAATTATTATGAGATTAATGAAGTACACACTAACTAAACATCGAAGAAAAATATGAAACGATTTCTTCTTTACATAAGAGCGTTAAGATCACTTAGGCCCGTATTGATAAACAGCACTTTCCTTTGTCTTCTTTTATTATTATTAGATTTGTTAGTTTTAGCCATTTTTTTATTTATATTACTCTAACCTTATCTTTGGATAACTCACCTTTATATACCTACTATTTTGTATTTGCATTGTAAGTTTTAAAAGAACAACGGCTTAGTGTCATGGAGTAAATCTATAACTGTTAATCAATATCAGGTCCTTGCAATACAAGCTTTGCTTAGTACAGGGTCCGCTGTTTCTCATACAATTATAATGCTAAACGATTTTATTGTAATCAAACTGATATTTTTAAGTGTTTTTGGTAATTTTATATTCTTATTCTTACTTGAGACTGACAGCTACTTTAAGTTCGTATCAGAACTGTCATTTCAGTACAAAATGGCCTGTCAAATCTAAACTTAATATCGATCTCAAACTTGAGATCGTTTTATAAATACGAGCCTTAAATTCAGATTTGTAAAAGCTGATACAAAAACCTCTGCATCACCAAGTTGCACACAAGTAAAGAAAGTGTATTTTCTATGATGATGTTTCTTGTCTAAATTCTATAGTAAAACTCATTTCGTTACAAAATATAAACGATGGACATTATTGTCATGTACACTTTAAACGCCGATGTAAATACATTATGGGCTCTATTCTAGATACCACCAGCTAAAACTTAAATTACAATTTATCTGTCACTTTCAAAATAATAAAATTGAAATTGGACAGGCAATTCATACTCTATGGTTTTACACTTTGTCCGCGAGATTTTGACGCGGTTTTGCACGTTTCCCCATTATTTCTGTCAATTTTATCCGCCATATCATATGACGGCGGATAAAAATGACAGATAACGCATAAAACCACCGACTATAAATCAAAAACCGGAGAGAATAGATCTCCTGTCGTTTTCCAATTTCTTTGTCTGAAATTGACAAATAGATTTTAATTTTAGTTTTAGTCAGGAAATCTAGAATTTAGCCTAACCTAATAATCTACACGCAGTAAGCCGTAGTTAATTAGCCAATTCTCTAATTTGTTATAAATAGTTTAGCTTTTAAGCGTTGTTAGATCTAAATCACTTTCTAAGGAGCGTTATGAAGCTGAGCGTACTACTTTGCCAATTTGTCATTAGATTTAACCCATTAATTGCAGAGTTTTTGTCATGTTTTGTATTTTCGTTTGTCATAAATATTTCAAAAAACACCCTCAATATAAAATCAAGAATATCAAAAATGTGCATATCATATTTTTGGAAAAATCAGTTGATGCCAAAGTGCACCGCTAGCCTAATACGGGGTTTAAATTACATACTAATTTTTATTATAACATTCTCTTATTCATTTACATTGACTTAGATAGTTTTAAAAAGTAGTGAAAACATTGTATTCATTGAATTTATAATTCGTGTTACTAATATTCTATAGTTGAGATATTTCATACAAATTTTCTGTATGACTGGGAAGTGGTTTCACCAGACGCAATCAAAAATGCCCACCACTTTTCTACTCTTTATTGAATATTCAAAAACAGAACAGTATTTTTTTTAAAGACAAATGAAGCATTAGTCTAATCTAGCGTCAGCTGCTCTAACACAAATGTACAAACGACTTACTCTCCGGCTTAAACGTGACCTTATCTGAAATCATAAAATACGCCGTTAATGGGTGCTCATGACCCGTAAACTGCCATAAACTAGGGACTGCCATAAATTTATGTGCCGTGCCTTGGCCGCTGAAGATTCGTAGAAGCAGTAAAGTGAAGGCAGGGCTGTATCCAGATTATTATAAACTACCAGTAGTCTACCTAGCCTATTTTTTGAGTTGTCACAGCTTACTATCTCTTCTATATTACTTGTCTTATAATATTAGTAAGTTCGGTGGATTAAATGCACCTTTTATAGAGTTATCATTTATTTTATAATACCTATTTAAATAAAATTAAATAATTATCTTTGAACACAGTTGAAAATTTTACAAAATATTAAGACCATTAAAAATATATAGTTTTGGGACTCGAACCCGCAATCTATGCTATTTCAAGGTTTTGAACACTAGCTCCCTTTCATAAATAAGGAAGTAAATGAAAATACTTATTGTTTTAAAACGATGTCATTTTACGATTTTTATTTTATTTTTTGTTTTATTGATCTGGATACGGCCCTGCTCTTATGGCACTTACTTCATGTGAAAGTGGGCACTCTAGATATTAGCCAAGCAATATTTCCTACATCTAGAACGTACATCTTACATTACTAAGCCGTAAACTTATAAATAATGTGTGTTTGTTTGTATACTTATACACCTACAGTATTAAGTTATATACTTACTTACCTATTTGCTACATACCAACAAAATTATATATATATACATAAAAGAAACATGCTTATAGGAGTGGACTAAAAAATCTACAGAAGGAAAATGGTAAAGCAAAAAGGCACGACCTTTTACAATCTGTCAGAACTTCGGAAGAAACTGCAGAAGCGAAAAGTGGAAAAGTTCCTTCAGTTATTAGACTTCAAGTTCTGCATTTTACTTTGTAACTCAGTATTTGCATTTTTCTTTATTGTAAACCTTATACAGAGACAAAGCTTCATACAGCCTTAAATGTGCACTTGGGTAATACAAAACTTAAATACTCAAAATGGATTATAAAATGAAGAATTAGTTGCGATTATCGCAAAACGTGAATCATTTATGAAAATGTTTGTATTTCAGGCACATTTAATTTATAACTGATGGCACTATCAAAGCTCTCGATCCACATTTACGTGACAAAAAAGGAACTATCCTCACAAACGTAATTTTTGACAGATTTCCCTTATGCTTCACAATCGCTAATTTTCATTTAAATAGGGGATCCCCGGTGCACGCCAGCGCCCTCATGAGTTAAAAAAAATACTCGCTATCGTAAACGCACGTAATAGAAAATCCGTTAGATCACATTGAAGTATAGGTTCTAAAGATTATTTTAAGCATTATAAATCAATAATTCAGCGTTCACTCTAGTTACAGATAGCAAAAGTGCTAAAAGTGGACGTTTTTAGCAATTTTTCTATCTGTAACTACAACGAACTATAAGTAGCAACTTTATGAGTTTAGACCTTCATTGCTTTAATCTCAATCTGATCTACCGGATTTTCGATTGATTGTGTTTTCAGTGCATTATATTTTTTTGACTAATGAGGTCGCCACTAGCCCAGGAGAGCCCCTTCAACGTGTCATTTAAAGCCTTATCGTAAAATACCTTCTGAAATGTGTTAATTTAACTCACACTCTCAATCATTTATTGTTGACACGTAAGATATACGGCAAGTGTAAGCAGAACGACATACGCACATATACCGCATACGTGTTGTAGTGAAGGTATTTATTTATTCATAGCACGGTTGTATGAAGCTTTGTATCTGTACAGCTTTACACTTGTGTTGTGCTCATCGTAGACTTCAGGCTTCCCCGGAGCAACGAATTTCCATACAAACGTAGTTTCCTTTTTATTCTCAAACTGGAATACCAATCTGAACCAAACTTTTCACATATAAGCAAATGCAACATATCTTTGTTTCTAATTAGTTTGGGATTGAAAATATTAATCGTACAATATTTTAGGAGGAGAGCAAATTTTATTTTAGGCGATTCTCACCCTAAAACGGTTTTTTGGTCTCAATTTGTTTGTGTTTAAATTTTTTACACTAAAACTAGCTAGAATCATAAATATGTTGCAATTGATTATGTGTACAAAGTTTGTTTATGTTTGATTGTACCGTTTTATAATGAAAACTTAACTAAGCTAGTATAGAATTTCGCCGCAGACCCAGGATGCAAAGTCAACCTTTAAACACTCAATTTGGAAACAACCATTCATTTGTACTTACCTATAATGTAGAACAGCAGCAAGAAAATTACATGAAACAAAAAATAAATGATTAGTAAAATGTCGAAAATTCAGTGTAATAAAATGACCAACCAAATACCTGAAGTTTTTATATTTCAAATACAATGAAATTCAATAGTCCCTAAAATTAAATACAACACAGAAAAATAAAATCAAATCAAAGGACAATTTAATTTACGAATTTGCAAATCATTTCGCGTTATTAGAAACTAGCTATTTGCCTCCGTGGTCTAGTGGTCAGAGCCATCAGCTCACGATCTGAGTTCGATTCCCAAAAGGGGAACACAAAATTGATATCTGTTAATTTATAACTTTGTGAGATTTTCCTCAGTTTGGTAAGGACAATGTAGGCTGGATCCACCTGATTTTCTGAAGAAAAAAAAAACGGAATTCGTGCTTCGGAGGGCACGTTAAGCCGTCTCGGTCCCGGTCAATTTTTCTAATAATGGTCGTTACAGATCGATGTAGCTCCACGTCCGTAGGAACTACCTTAAAAACCTTACACGTGACTCCGAGTGGTGCTAAGAGTGCAACAATACCGGCTGCTGTACCTCAGCTGGACTTCACAGCAAATAATACGATAAACAAAAGAAACTAGCTTTTCTCAGGCGTTCAATGAGTTATCCTGTGGAAATAAAGGATTTTTCGAAGTAGAAAGTAGCCTATTCCAGGGAGTAACCTATATATTATAAGTTCTATACCAGGTGTAAGGGACAGCGTCCCGCAAACTAATAAGGGTTGCTCAGACAACGACACTGAACAACTATCAGCAGGTTTATTTTCCAGGCAATGAAAACAAAAAGGGCTTCCATACAAATTATCTGATCGAGATAAACATTTTGTATGGAAAAGTCTTTTTTTTTTTACTTCCTGAAAAAAGAATCCTGCTGATAGTTGTTCAGTGTCGTTGTCTGAGCAACCCCTATTAGTTTGCGAGACGCTGTCCCTTACACCTAGCATATGCCAAGTTTCATCCTGATCCGTCCTATGGTTGAAACTTGATTGAGTAACAAACACCCAAACATTCTCATTTATAATATTATATTTATAAACACCATATTATATTTATAATATTATTAACTATTTTACAGGAATTTTGCTGTAGTGACAGGTTGTCAGCTGACTGTACACTGAATCCCTTGGATCCCTTAGTTGGTTTTTACAGCATGCCCAGGAAATGCAGCCGGCACATTTTATGTTTTTCTCTCGCTCCCAGGCCAGCATGGAAGGTATAATATTAGTAAGATAAAAATATTTTTTTCCATGCTGGACTGGGAGAGATAGAAAAACATAGAATGTTCCAGCTGCCCTTCCTCCCGGGCATGCTGTAGAAGACAGCAAAAGGGACTCGAGGGTTACAGTGTATTGTAATTTAGGCAATGGGCTGACAACCTATCACTACACATTAGCAATACACATTACAATCTAAAATTGCCCTCAATTTTTGTCAGACGCGGCGAAAGCGCCTTTTACGAGGCGTTTAACGCTCTGCCTACCCCGTAAGGGATAAAGGCGTGATTTTATGTATGTATGTATGTATAAAAATAATAAAACATCTCAACATCTCTCTTAATAAAAAAAGGTCAGGAAGATGAATTGCCAGATACAAAGACTTGCCTAATGAATTCTATTTAAATGAATGAGGGGTCAATGTCCCTCAGGCATTGAAAAAATAGGTCAATCTGTCTCTCTCTCCGAAGACATACATACATATAATCACGCCTTTTTATACATATATTCACGCTTATGGAGTAGGCAGAGCGTAAACGACCTAAACAAAGGTCATTCCGCCACGTCTGACAAAGTTTTGAGGGTTATTTAAGAGAGATTTGTAGGTATATTGCTATAGTGACAGGTTGTCAGTATATAGCGTAAATTGCAATATACTGAAGCTCTCGGATCCCTTACCTGGTTATTACAGCATGCCCGGGAGGAAATGCAACTGGCACATTCTACGTTTTTCTCTCGCTCCCAGGTCAGCATGAAGGTTTCCTCTCAATACATCTTATAGCATAAATCTAAATAGCACTTTAGTAACTTTAACTTTAATACTGAAAGCAGTAGAAAAACATAGAATGTTTCAGTTGTTTCTCTTCCCAGAAATACTGTAGAAACATACATACATAAATCACGCCTTTATCCCTTACGGGGTAGGCAGAGCGTTTAACACCTCGTAAAAGGCGCTTTCGCCACGTCTGACAAAAATTGAGAGCAATTTTAGATTGTAATATGTATTGCTTTAGTGACAGGTTGTCAGCCCATCGCCTAAATTACAATACACTGTAACCCTCGAGTCCCTTTTGCTGACTTCAACAGCATGCCCGGGAGGAAGGGCAGCTGGAACATTCTATGTTTTTCTATCTCTCCCAGTCCAGCATGGAAGAAACAGTACTGTAGAAAGGGTTTAAGTAATCGCTACGTTTGTACTACGTTGTAGTAGAACGATACGATTGGTTGACTTTCTTTCTGTACGAGGTTCCAGAACTATTCAGCACATTACGCTATTTTCCTACTAGTCAAATCAGAAACTTTTTTTTATGTAGTGGCACTAGAAGACTTTTTGCCAGTGTCGAGTTTTTTTATTATGTTTATAAAAGGTAGGGAAACGAAACGCGCTTATAGTCATAGTAACTTTTTATAAAATGTCAAAAGCGCTGCTTTGTATGAAAATAGTGAGTTATGACGTCACTCCTCCTGTAAATATAGACTACTCAAATCAATAATTTCTATATTTTCAACTCGATTAGTAAATCTACATGTTCATTTTTTTAATGGTGAATGAGATCCACAGTATTTTATTCGACAATTTTAAGTATAAAAGTTTTGATTTTTGAGCCACCTAGTCAACATGCCTCTAATGAATTCCATTATTATGGGGGTCAATGTCCCTTTTCTTCCATGCTGGACTAGGAGCGAGAGAAAAACATAGAATGTGCCAGCTGCATTTCCTCCCGGGAATGCTGTAAAAACCAGCTGAGGGATCCAAGTGTTTCAGTATATTGCAATTTAGGCGATGGGCTGACAACCTGTCTCTACAACAGTATACCTATCAATCTATCTTAAATAACCCTCAAAACTTTGTCAGACGTGGCGGAACGACTTTTGATTAGGTCGTATGCGCTCTGCCTACCCCATTAGAGAAAAAGGCGTGATTATATGTATGTATGTCAATGTCCCTCAGGCATTAAAAAAATAGGTCAGTCTGTCTCGTGTCTGGATCGAGATATCTTGCAGTATAAATACGTAGTCCCAATAAGACTAAACATAACATCCAGGTTGGATTTAGGGGGATAGAAAAACAATGAATGTACCAGGCCACTCAGAAAGTATTGCGATAAATAGTTTTTATATATGGCAGACTGGCCGGTTAGAATCTTTTTTGAAAATATGATTACTTGTAAGTATAAATATGTGTGTTCCATTTTCAAAATTTCCCTCCACATTTTTTGCGAGCCAATTCAAAGTATCGTGTCTTACTGAAAAATGGATCTGCGCCGGGAACATTTTAGAGCTATGATTTTTTACGATTTCAAGTGTCGCCTGAAACCGGATGAATAGTTCGATAGACTTCAAATGGCATTTATGGATGAAAGCCCCTCCAAGGCAACCGTGTATCGTTGGTATAACGAATTTAGGCGCGGTCGACCAACCTTGGGGGATGAAGAAAGAAGCGGTCGCCCTTTGACGGCTATTACGGAAGAAAACGTGCTAGCAGTGAAAGATTTAATCCAAGATAATAGGCGAATTACATATCAGGAGATTCAGCACATATTAAAGATTGGATCAGGAAGCGTTCACGAGATTCTCACTGGCATCTTCGCGTGAGGAGGATAGTATCGGGCTGGGTGCCGCACTACCTCACCGACGCTCAGAAGCAGGCCCGGGTGGAATGGTGCCGTGATATGCTGAACAAATTTGAAGCAGGCTCGTCTCGGCGTGTTTACGACATCGTAACAGGTGATGAGTCCTGGATTTATCAATACGATCCAGAAACCAAGCGCCAGTCGACAGTTTGGGTGTTTCAAAATGAACCAACGCCTACCAAAGTGAAGCGATCTCGAAGCGGGGGGAAGATTTTGATCGCCAGCTTTTTTAATTTGACTGGCCACTTGGCCTCAATTCCCTTACGAGATCAAAGAAGCATTAACGCCGAATGGTATACTACCAAATGTTTACCAGAAGTTTTTTCTGTTGTGAGCAACAAGCGACCAAACACACGGCTCCGCGGACTACTGCTCCACCACGACAATGCGCCTGCACACACCGCGCTCACAACGAGGGACTTCCTGGACAGCACACCAGTCAAACTCCTGGGTCACCCTCCTTACAGCCCTGATCTAGCACCGTGTGACTACTTTTTATTTCCAAAAATAAAAAATCAGTTCAAGGGGATACAATTTTCGTCGCCGGAAGATGCACTGGCTGCGTTCGAGCAGGCTGTAAACGAGGTGTCTACGGCGGACTGGAAAAAGTGTTTTGAAAACTGGTTCAGACGCATGAATCTTTGTATAGAGGCTGGTGAAGAGTACTTTGAAAAGATTTAATAAAAATATATGTACCTGTGGTACAATTTTTTTTAGTGTCGCAAATCTTTCTGAGTGTCCCACGTACCAGCTGTTTTACGAGGGATTTGGTGTACATTTTGCAATTTGAGCGATTAACTGACAACCTATCACCAAAGAAAATACAGCACCGGAGGGTTATTTTTAAAAATATAATCCTCAAATCTAGTCAGGTTTGTTTAGGTCATTGTCGCTCTGCCTACCCCAATAGGGACAAAGACGTGATTGTATGTATGTTAGAAGTAAGATTTTCCAGAAATGGTTTCTCGTTATTCGTTATAGGAGATTGTTACGTTTGCTCCGACCCATTTATTCCGAACTAGGTACTACCTTTATAATTATTTAGCACATTCTATTATGTTCTTTCACTGTAATAAATAAAACACAAAAAAAAACCTGGTCACACTAATAGCCCCCACTAGGATTCCCTGTAGCGGGGTGCTATGGACATACACAGAAACAACTATAAATAAGCTCGCGTATTGTCTTAATTTTTAAGTTGAACTGTGTATTTCATTTATAATGCAATGAAGAATATAATTTAAAAAAGTAGAACTCAGGACACCAGAAATTAAATAATACAAGACATACTAAAATAATTTGTATAATAAGTCCCTCAAATCGAATCGAATTGAACCGGCCCTAGAGGCTCTGACCCATACTTGGTTTAATGGTGCAAAGCTGTATAAGTTTATGTTTGTCTGTATGTTATGAACAGAGGTCGGAAATTCGGGTGCAAAAAAAGTAAAAACCCACTGTTGGAGCTACTGAAAGTTGCTACAACCACCTTTTTCAAGATGTTTAGGGCCCCAGTTTATTTTTCTTTATTAAATTGTTTTAGTAATGCCAATGTGTTCTTTGCGTCAATATAAGTCGAAAGTGTTTGCAATTTTTTTTCATATTTGTTTTAATTTGAAATATATAAGTAGAAATGTGTTTTCAATGTACTGAAAAATATTAAAAATATAAAAATATCATTTGATTGTTTGATATTTTTATTGAATACCATTTAGAAATGATTTCTACGATGCTTTTATTATTTTTACACAAAAATTTGAATGGGGCCCTCGGGGGCCCAAAAGCGTTATATTTCTTAAAAAAAAAATGCGGAGTAAATAAAAATAAAAATTCGTAATTGGCAAGGTTAAGACAAGATAAACGCTTTTTACTCTTGTAATTTTTTCTCTACGATTGATAGTTTCAGGGTAAATTGATGTTGAAGTTAGTAGGACACAATTGTTCAAGACCAAGCCAAGTAGTTGTTTTTATGGTGAAATCAGCTAGGTTAAGAAGAGATAGGCACTTCTCTTTCAAGAAAGATTTTTTTCTCTACGGTTGACAGTTTCACAGTGAATTGATGTTAAAATTCCCTGGACACAATTTTTGGGCCTGAAGGCCCCAAAGCGTTTTACTGCTTAAACATTACTATACTTTTTTCTTTCGTTGTGAAACCATTAAGGTTCATTGTAAGCACCTAAATCCTTAAAATAAGACCAGTCAAGCACTCGCATATATATATAAAAAGAATTTTACCGGATTCGTCTTTATTTTATATTTTACAAATAAGTACATACATATAATCACGCCTTTATCTCTAATGGGGTAGGCAGAGCGTAAACGACCTAAACAAAGGTCGTTCCGCCACGTCTGACAAATTTTGAGGGTCATTCCAGGTGGATCTGTATATTGCTATAGTGACAGGTTGTCAGCCCATCGTTTAAAATACAATACTGAAACCCTTCCTGGGTTAGCCGGTTTCCAATAAGTATATCAGAGAAAATACTTGATACTAGGCTACATGTAATACACTTTTGATTTTGTGTACTTGCCATATTTTACAAACCAAAAATTAAGACAATACATCCTAAACGCACTTAGACAGATACAGTCAATATGCTGACCTTGTCGCACATACTCAAAGAGAGAGGCCCAAAAATTGTCCTAACAAGTTTAACATCAATTCACTGTGAAACTGTCAACCGTAGAGAAAAAATAACAAGAAAGAGAAGTGCCTTGCCTATCTCTTCTTAACCTAGACGATTTCACCATAAAAACCACTACTTTGCTTGGTTTTGAACGATTGTGTCCTGATAACTTCAACATCAATTTATCCTGAAACTATCAACCGTATAGAAAAAATTACAAGAGTAAAAAGCGTTTATCTTGTCTTAACCTTGCCAAATACGAATTTTAATTTTCTCCGCAATTTTTTTTAAAGAAATAAAACGCTTTTGGGCCCCCGAGGGCCCCATTCAAATTTTTGTGTAATAATAATAAAAGCATTGTAGAAATCATTTATAAAGGGTATTCAATAAAAATATCAAACAATCAAACGATATTTTTATATTTTTAATATTTTTCAGTACATTGAAAACTCATTTCTACTTTTATCTTTCAAATTATAACAAATATTAAAAAAAAATGCAAACAGTTTCGACTTATATTGACGCAAAGAACACATTGGCGTTACTAAAACAATTTAATAAAGAAAAATAAACTGGGGCCCTAAAAATCTTGAAAAAGGTGGTTGTAGCAACTTTTAGTAGCTCCAACAGTGGGTTTTTACTTTTTTTGCACCCGAATTTCCGACCTCTGGTTATGAATAATAAATAAATAAATAAATAATCACCCCCTTAATAAGCAAAACACACGAGTGTCGAAAGGTACGCTTAAACGGCTCAATAGTGACTTGTCAAGCTTGTCACCGGCTGTGTGTAAAGTCACAATTTACATGGAAACCGGCTGTTTATTCAGAGACAGTCCTTCACTAAGATTGTGTGGTACAAGATATTGGAGGTTGGAGTTCGAATGGGCGTTCAGCACGGCAACGACACGGTAACGATACCATGGCTCTCTTTTTCCACTAGATAATAATACCGTCAACGGCAATGACCGACTGACCGTGCTAGCTTCGTACGTATACAAAACGATACGTATTTGAACACTAAACAATAAGCAAGTGTTATTCATAATGAAAACTGATCGGCTTACTTGTTTGTACTGAAAGGAGGTAACCCTCCTTTCAGTACAAACAAGTAAGCCCTCGACGTTTCGATCCTATACGAGAATCTTCATCAGGAGAGAAGGAAAACACACTCCACCGCCCGCCAAGTGCAACCTTTGACTGACTGAATGTGCTATTCCTTTCAATACAAACAAGTGAGCCGATCAGTTTTCATTATAAAACGATAAGTATACAAAGTTTGGCAGGCCGACGACGATACCGTTGGGAATCAATGGCGTACCAATGGATGGTCTAGGTTGAACGAGAATTTGATGACTGACACACACTTAAAATAGACTGTTTTACGATGTCTTAAGTACTTTCTTTAAGCCCACCAACCTGCCTACCCTTTTTAAAGAAGAAAAGAAATTCCAGCAAAACTGGACATACAATTTCATCTATATAGGAGGTGTGTAAGCATGTCAAAGTTATGTTTTTGTTTGCTATGCTGTTCTTATGTCAAAGTTGAGAAAGTGACAATAATATCCTATCTTAAAATTAGTTAAGGAACGATGCGGCTGATTGCAACCAGAATTGGGAATATGCATGTTTTTTTAAATTAATAATAATTATTATTATCACCATAAATAGTCAATTTCTTCCATGCTGGCCTCTGCCTACCCCATTAGGGATAAAGGCGTGAATATATGTATCAATGTTCAAATACCGAAAATATTTTATATGCATGTACTCTATTGCAAGCAATATCGTACTTTTTTTGGTTCCGCTTTTCTCTTTTGTTTATTTTCTGTGCACTATTTTCGCTTCTACTTTACACCACACACCAGGGAGGCAGAAGGGGGTCGCGCCAGGCGCCGCCGTGCCGCGTCGGCTGTCGGCAAAAAACACGGATCAAATTGCGAGTATCCAAATAATGAAAATATTTCCTCTCGACGCGAGTGGATCAGCCAATATCGCCTCCTTGATCACGTGATCATGGCTTTGAAGGTTTAAGATGTTTAATAATGCCTTATTGAATTAGGGGAATTAGATATTTTCGTAGGAATTGGACATGTTTTTCTTTCCTTGTTTTTATGAGAAATTCTTTTAAGAAAGATAATGTAATTTAAAATTATTCTATCGACTGCTGCCTCGCAGAACAGTATGGCGCATGATATTGTTTATTAAGTTATAATAATGATGTTAAGAGATTTTTGAGTATGTGAACTGCCTCCGTGGTCTAGTGGCTAGTGCCATGGGCTCCCGATCCGGAGGTCCTGGGTTCGATTCCCAGAGGGTAAAACACAAAGTTGATATTTGAGAATTTATTATTTTGTGAATTTTTCCCCAGTTTGGGTAGGACATTGCAGGCTGAATCACCTGATTGTCCGAAAAGAAAAAGATTTCGTGCTTCGGAGGGCACGTTAAGCCGTCGGTCCCGGTCGCTGTCTTTGATAGTGGTCGTTACACAAAACCATGTCAGAGGCCTGATAGTTGTGCTACTAGGCTGTTTAAAAACTCTGACACCAGGGTTAATCGGGTCTATAGACTCGATACCCACTCGACAGAAGAAGAAGTATGTGAAGCTTATTTCAGACAATCAGTAGCCATCTTAGTGATCACACAACTTTTCGAATGACATACATACATATAATCACGCCTTTATCCCTTACGGGGTAGGCAGAGCGTAAAACGCCTCCTAAAAGGCGCTTTCGCCACGTCTAACATAAATTGAGGGCAATTTTAGATTGTAATGTGTATTGCTGTAGTGACAGGTTGTCAGCCCATCGCCTAAATTACAATACACTGAAACCCTCGAATCCCTTTTGCCGACTTTTACAGCATGCCCGGGAGGAAGGGCAACTGGAACATTCTATGTTTTTCTTTCTCTCCCAGTCCAGTATGAAAGTAATTCAAATGACAGACAAAGAAAGCTTACTTCTTGCTCCTTCATTGGCCAATGTGCACTTATCTTTATTACCATGATATTTCGGTAAACGCGAATGGCTGTCGATGTGACCGTGCGTAAGTATTTGTACTACTATTTGATTTTTCCTTGTGTCTTTTCTATGTAAAAGTATATTCTTATCTTATCTTAAGTATAGGTTCTGTTCTTAGGCGGATTGTAAACGCTTATAAAAAAGACAGGGGTGTTTTGAAATACGTATTTCGATATTTAGATTATATGGGATTCATCACCATAAATCCTATCTGATGCGATTCAATTATGTCAGAGGTAAGTTTGACGCTCTGTCTAATCCATAAGTGAAAAAAGCTACATTTATTTATACTAAATGCCAGTTGAACCACAGAAACCGTATATTAGATAGTGCCTTTGCCGACCTCACCGTACGAATCCCTGCTATTGGAAATTCAATTTTGGGAAACCACAATTGATTGTATCCCTTTGTCTTTGGTCAGGCTACTTCTATGTACATAGCATACATTCATACATATAATCACGCCTTTATCCCTAATGGGGTAGGCAGAGCGTAAACAACCTAAACAAAGGTCGTTCCGCCACGTCTGACAAAGTTTTGAGGGTTATTTAAGATATATTTGTAGGTATATTGCTGTAGTGACAGGTTGTCAGCCCATCGCCTAAATTACAATATACTGAAACCCTCGGATCCCTTAGCTGACTTTTACAGCATGCCCGGGAGGAAATGCAGCTGGCACGTTCTACGTTTTTCTCTCGCTCCCAGTCCAGCATGGAAGAAATAACATACATTCATACATATAATCACGCCTTTATTCCTAATGGGATAGACAGACCGTTAAAGACCTTAACAATGGTAGATCTGCCACGTCCGACAAATTTTGAGGGTTATTTAAGATAGATTTGTAGGTATATTGCTGTAGGGACAGGCTATCAGTCCATCGCCTAAATTACAATATACTGAAACCCTCGGATCCCTTAGCTGTTTTTTTCAGAATGCCCGGGAGGAAATCAGTTGTCATATTTTATATTTTTCTTTCGCTCCCAGTCCAGCATGGTAGAAAAGAACATAACCTTTGGAGATATATGGAAAAGGCAGCTAATTTCCTCAAACTGATAGGAGATGCTCAGTCGACAAACTGACTATCACTACAACAATCTTTTGCATTTTTTTACTGCATTTTGCCCGGTCTCAGGCATCCGCTGTTGAGAGATCATTATCTTCCATGGCCGCTTTTACGACATCTAGCCAGCACTTCTTTACTGTGCCGCGTGATCTTGAGCCTTGTACAATAATATTTTAGAAAAAAAAAAACTTAAATCAAAACAAAGTGACTGATTGAAGTGGTCGATAGTAGAAGACAGTTTTTTTATTCCCTGCTAGAATTCTTACGTAAAATTTGTTCCGTTTTGTTGGCAAGTAATTCCTATCAGCTTGCGTTTCCTAACTGTTCCTTACACCCTTTATAAACCTGTAAAAACACGTAACTCATATCTATACACAGAAGTAGGTTAAAAAGGGATTCATCGATTGAACCGTCCCTAGAGGCTCCGATTTCTTAGAATTGCAAATACCTTTTGATAAAAGATCTTCTTATGCCGGCATTTAAAAAAGTAATGCCAATTTCTCGGTCCCTATACTTATTTTTATTAACATTATTGTAAGGATAAGGGATCCGAGGGTTTTGGTATATTGCAATTTAGACGATGGGCTACAAATCTATCCATAATAACCCTCAAAACTTTGTCAGACATGGCGGAACGACCTTTGTTTTGTTCGTTTACGCTCTGCCTACCCCATTAGGAAAGGCGTGGTTATATATATATGTATGTATATTAGTCGTTAAGCCATGTCAGAGGTCAGTGCATTGGCGGCTTAGTAACTCTGACAGCTGGGTTTGTAACTAACCTGGCAGAAGCCTAATCTAAAATCCATCACTAAAATAAATAAATTTAATTGAATTAAAATCTAGCTAGAATCAAGAATTATAATAAAAATAACAACTATAAAATTATTCCGGCTTAATTCACTGTGGGGTCTATGACTCTATGAGTGTGATCGTGTTTATTTTTTTAAACATGAACAGCGTGAAGCTTCTAACTTTCTGCTATTTGATACGAATATCAAAACAAACTGTCCACTATACCCTGACCTCTATTAGTTATATCTTCGTAGAACCGCCCAAATAACAAAGACCACCTTTAAGACAAACAGGGGTCTACATAAACAAGCCGCCCCGCGCATGCGTTGCTTGACCGTAGCAACAAGTGGTTTAGTTCTCACACGTAATCGCCGTACAGTATAATACAATACAAAATTATTGCACAAAGAAACACATACAACAGAAATAAAAAGGACAGTAAAATATAGGCGGCCTTATTGCTAAAGTACGTCCAAGTCACAGTACATCACAGTGGCAAAAAAAGTTACAAACGCCACAATCTTTATTTCGTGTTATAATCACACTATTTAATATTATTTGACCGTGTTTAGATCACACTCTTAGCCCCCACTTGGATTCCCTTTATCGGGGTGCCATGGACATAGTATACACAGAAACAACCACAAAGGACACCCAGACCGAGAAACAGACATTTAAATTCATCATGCAATTTAGGCAATGGGCTGACAACCTGTCACTACAGCAAAATACTTAAACAAATCTATCTTAAATAACCCTAACAAATAATTGTTTGATGTTTATTTTTTACTAGCGACCCGCCTCCGCTGCGCACGGAATTTATCAGTGTTTCTCTTCTATATTCTGCATGTATTGTACATATAAACCTTCCTCTTGAATCACTCTATCCATTAAAAGAAACCGCATCAAAATCCGTTACGAAGTTTTTAAAATTTATGCATACATAGGGATATAGGGACAGAGAAAGCGACTTTGTTTTATACTATGTAGTGAAGTGTATTGTTGTTATTTCCTCATAAATCAAAGATAAGTACAATACTAGTCTCAGACGAGAACTTAATATTATCATCAAATTTACTCGACCATATGTTGCTTTTTTCCGACTTTTAAAGTAATGTACTTGACTATTGACGCCATCAATGGTATACGAGTTGTGGGATGTTTTCGGTAGTGGGTTGGTAATGACTGTTTTGCTCGTTCTCAACTTTGGTCACGTTTTTACATACATACATAAAATCACGCCTTTATCCCTTACGGGGTAGGCAGAGCGTCAAACTCCTCGTAAAAGGCGCTTTCGCCACGTCTGACAAAAATTGAGGGCAATTTTAAATTGTAATGTGTATTGCTATAGTGACAGGTTGTCAGCCCATCGCCTAAATTACAATACACTGTAACCCTCGAGTCCCTTTTGCTGACTTCTACAGCATGCCCGGGAGGAAGGGCAGCTGGAACATTCTATGTTTTTCTATCTCTCCCAGTCCAGCATGGAAGATTTTTTTTCTAACATTAAATACTTTATTCGAACAATTTAGTTCAGTGTTGTTGTATTGGAGTTATTATCGGGAACCTTTTTATCTTTGCGTCTTCCATGCTGGACTGGGAGCGAGAGAAAAACATAGAGTGTGCCAGTTGCATTTATCCGAGGGTTTCTGTGTATTGCAATTCTAGGTGAAGGGCTGACAACCTGTCACTACAGCAATGTACCTACAAATCTATCTTAAATAACCCTCAAAACTTTGTCAGACGTGGCGGAACGACCTTTGATTAGGTCGTGTACGCTGTCTACCCCACTAGGGATAAAGGCGTGATTATATGCTTTTTTCTTTGGAGGAGGATATTTTTAGAACCTTAATTATAACGACAATTTTTGGATTTTATATCATCTCTGTTTTTTTAACAGCGATAAATGTGTTCTTGATCCTAATTCCAATATTTACAAAGTATAGAGCAAGCCCATTAGAAGACTACAGGTAAATAGCACAATTATTTCGACAGCAACAGATAAAGGTACTATTAGGTATTTCAACAGCCATTTTCTGGCAGACTCTGACAGGATAGCGTGTTCACAAACTAAGAGATCCTTTACAAAGACCACCATCAGGCATTTTCTAGGCAATCATGCTCCATCATAGTCTACATTATCACTTACCATCACGTGAGATGGCGGACAAATGATTGCCTATTAAATAAAAAAAAAAAAAAAAAAAACATCAAATTAGAGGTATTTTGCACTAGGATCAATAGCAACCTATAAAGGTTCTAGTTTTAGAATAAAGGTAAACAAAGTTTCATGTCTTTTTATTCAAAACACATTTCAAAGATAAATGTTACGTGTTGGCAAATTAGTTCAATTACTAAAACTGCTATTTTATTATGTTGTTACATCTAGCGGAAACTTATTTTAGAAACAAAATCTTCGATTAAACGACATGTAACTTTGTGTACCTTTACTCTGAAATTGATTATGACTTGTAATTGTGTGCGTAATCTTGAGTGATTAGGGGATTTTGACTTTCCGCGTTACGCGTAAGGTATAATTTAAGGTACTATTTATTATTCTGTCACAAGAGCAACCTCACGATGCCAGATCAGAGAGGGATCACGATTTCCGGGAGGTGAATTCTTTACTTTACAAAGGTTTATCAAACTTATAATCATGATACATAAAAATTCATATTGCTATTCCTAAGAAAAGAAAATATTCAACGGACTACTGAATAAGTAATCATAAGGTATTATTTCCTTGTAAATCCCTGTCAAAAGAGCTAAATTGAAATATCTTTTTCATGTTTTAACATCGATAAAGAGGTCGGAAAATGTAGACTGTAATAATTTGAATGGGATAAATTTTCAGTGGGTCTAACGAGCAGTTTACTGCGATATACTTTTATACCGAGTCTTTTAAAAAAAAAACATTAATATATATTTGGTTATCTTTTTTGGCAAATAATGGGAAAAATTGAAGAATTACAAAGTAGAAATGTATTAAAATTATAGTCATTACGCATTCCAGTCTTCCATGCTGGGAGCGGGAGAAGAACATAGATTGTGCCAGCTGCATTTCCTCCCAGGCTTGCTGTAAAAAACAGCAAAGGGATCCGAGGGTTTCTGTATTTTGCACAGGCAATGGGCTAACAACCTGTTACTACAGCAATATAGTCTATCTTTACTAACCCTCAAAACTTTGTCAGACGTGGCGAAACGACCTTTGTTTAGGTCCTTTACGCACTGCGTACCCTATTAGGGATAAAGGCGTGATCATATGTATGTATGTAATAGCGATGTCTCGTTTTAGTCATAAAAAATGATAAAATATATGAAGTGGGGATCCGAGGATTTTCTGTATATTGTAATGTAGGCGATGGGCTGACCACTTGTCACTACAGCAATATACCTACAAATCTATCTTATATAACCCTCCAATTTGTCAGAAGTGGCGGAACGACTTTTGTTTAGGTCGTTTACGCTCTGCCTACCTTATTAGGGATAAATGCGTGATTATCTATGTAGGTATTCAAATACTATATACAACCGGGACCTTCTACGCAAGCAGAGGACAACTATGCGGGACGTTCGGATGTTTTTATCCAAACGCATATATCTTCCATGCTGGACTGGGAGAGATAGAAAAATAGATAGAATGATCCAGCTGCCCTTCCTCCCGGGCATGCTGTATAAGTCAGCAAAAGGGACTCGAGGGTTACAGTGTATTGTAATTTAGGCGATGGGCTGACAACCTGTCACTATAGCAATACATATTACAATCTAAAATTGCCCTCAATTTTTGTCAGACGTGGCGAAAGCGCCTTTTACGAGGCGTTAAACGCTCTGCCTACCCCGTAAGGGATAGAGGCGTGATTATATATCAAAGATCCTATATTGTTCATCAGCGCGCTACATCGATATAAAATACATAAGTCGTGTTTGCCAAATTGATTAGAGGACGACGTGTACGTTTATAACCCCGTTTATATAATTTACGAGGCTAATAAAATGTCGACCTCTCCTTCCATGCTGGACTGGGAGAGATAGAAAAACATAGAATGTGCCAGCTGCATTTCCTCTCGGGCATGCTGTAAAAACCAGCTAAGGGATCTGAGGGTTTCAGTATATTGTAATTTAGGCGATGGGCTGACAACCTGTCACTATAGCAATATACTTACAAATCTATCGTAAATAACCCTCAAAACTTTGTCAGACGTGGCGGAACGACCTTTGTTTGGGTCGTTTACGCTCTGTCTACCCCATTAGGGATAAAGGCGTGATTATATGTATGTATGTGTATGTATCGTAGGGACATTACCTTATTGAGGCGTTTTTCGATCCAGCAAAATGAGTTTATTCATTCCGATACTAAAAGTTACTTATCCTATTCAGTGTAAATATTTGGCGATGAAATTGGAATACTCTTTCTAATAAATGTTACTTTTTTTTGAAAATTGTCGATTTAACAATTCTCAAATTGTAATTGTTGGAACAACAGATACTACTTTTGCATTTGGTTAGTATTTTATATTATTTGTTCCATGCTGGACTGGAAACGACAGAAAGACATAGAAAGTGCCAGCTGCATTTCCTCCCGGGCATGCTGTAAAAACCAGCTCAGGAATCCAAGAGTTTCAAGAGTCACTACAGCAATACACCTACAAAACTATCTTAAATAACCCTTAAAACTTTGTAAGACGTGGCGGAACGACCTTTGTTTAGGACATTTGGGATAAAGGCATGATTATATGTATGTATATGTAGTATTACAAGAAAAGATTTTGTGGAAAGAAGGCTGACTTTATAATTTCTACCTAGAGAAATACCGACAAGCTCAATATATTACTTTAAAGGCGCGTGCGCAGCGAGCAGCGAACCACAGTCAAAGATCCATGAAGAAGAATCTCGTAAAGAGTCGAAACGTTGAGGTCGAACACCTCCGTTAAACAGATAAGTGAGTGGTTGTTGATTTATCAATATTTTATAGGTAGTGCAGGTTACTAGAAAATTTATCAAAAACTATTTACGTAGTAGCATTTCCTTCAAAGAACCGCTATAAATTTTCCCGAAGTTCTAGAAACCCTTAAAGACATTTTTTTCTAAGAACGTTGATAATGAAAGTTCATAGTGAGGCTTCCAGGGGCTTCCTGCGGATTTTATTGACTCGATGGACTTTAAAGTGCTTCTCGAGATCGCTGTAAGTTTGCCAGGTCAAGAGGACTGCGCAAATTCTTCTTATCGAGTGGATTTTTCTATGTTGATGAATATATCAAAGACAGCGACTGGGACACTGCCTACGTGGTCTAGTGGTTAGAGCCATGGGCTTACGATCCGGAGGTCCAGGGTTCGAATCCCAGGGGGGAAACAAAAATTTGATATTTATCACTTTGTGAGGTTTTTCCCAGTTTGGTTAGGACATTGCAGGCTTAATCACCTGATGAGGGCACGTTGAGCCGCCGGTCCCGGTCGCTGTATTTGATAGTGGTCATTACTCAAACCTTGTCAGAGGCCTATTAGCTGTGCTACTAGGCGGTTTGTAAACTCTGACACCAGGGTTCATCGGGTCATTCGACTCGAAAATCCATTCGCTAAGAAGAAGAAGCGACTGGGACCAACGGTAAACGTGCCTTCCGAAGTCATTCATATAGCGATGGCTTAACGTACTCTTATTGAACTTCAGGAACTGATGTCTTCACGTGCCCAAAACACGGAAAACAAAACACGGAATACAAAACACGGAATCTTTTTCTTTGGCTCGTATTTATGAAGCGATATCAAATTTGAGAGCAATATTAAGTATATATTTGACAGGCAAGTTTGTACTGAAATGACATTTCACACACACATCATTTTCCACTTCTGTAATAAATATCTATATGCCTGTCCTGTTTGTTGTTATTATTTGGTGTTTTTATTTTTTGTAATGTGTTTTGTGGAAATAAAGTGATTTGTATCATGAGAGCTGATTATACATACGGCCATTTAAAGACAATCGGGTAATGCATCCCGCATCGTCCTAACCAAGATAGGGTAAATGTCCCCAAGTGATAAATTGACAAATATCAACTTTGTGTTCTACCCACTGGAATCGAACCTGAAGTTATCGGATTGTGACCCCATATAATCACAGAGGCAGTTGATAATGAACGTTCAAGTGTGCCTTACTGCGGATTCTATCGACTCGATGTAGTTTGAAGTGCTTCTTGACATCGCTCTAAGTTTGCAGGGTCAAGAGGATTGCTTCTAGAATAGTAATACACATTAGTAATAATTAATAAGCTTCTGACATGCTTCGTATAATGTCCATTATTGATAATGGACAGAGACCGAGACCACCGCTTAACGTGCCCTTCGAGCATGAAATATGTTTTCATCAGACTTCCGATTCAGCTTGCACTGTCCTAACCAAACTGAAGAAAAACTTACAATTCACAAATGGGGAATCCAAAGAATCTCGTAGAATATTGTGGAAAGTTTAAATATAAATTATCTTACTTGAACGCGTATAAAACAAACATGATTTGATGCCCCTTGCTATTCAATAGTTCTGTTCCAGTAGTTAGAATAAAAGCATAATTTTAATGGCTTTCTAGGAACAGGAGCTAAGTATTAATTTAAATAACGTAAGATTCCTTCTTTGAATCTTTGCTTGCATAAGAACGACTCTGTACGTCTAGTCACAGTAAACTAAATAACAGTAAAACAATGGACTTAATTGCTACCCGCCTTAAACACTGCTTAGTTCTTTTGCGAGCTCGTATTTATAAAGCGATTTCAAGATTAAGAACAGTTAAGTATGGATTTGACAGGTCATAATGTACTGAAATGACATTTATGATACGAACTAAAACTTGCTGTCAGTCTCAAGTGCTGGTTATAAATACGGGCCTTAGTCCAAAACAAGATCCATGACGTAGCTGTGTACTTCTGTAAAATCAGTTTTTTTCGTTACATGTTACTCTCTAACGAAATATGACCTTTACTGCCTCCGTGGTCAAATGGTAAAAAAAGCCATGGGTCCGGAGGTCCTGGGTTCGATTTCCAGGGGGGGAACACAATGTGGATATTTTTATATTTATCGCTTTGTGAGATTTATCTCCAGTTTGGTTTGGACAAGGCAGGCTGAATCACCTGATTGTCTGGAAGAAAAAAGATTCCGAGCTTTGGAGGGCACGTTAAGCCGACGGTCCCGGTTGCTGCCTTTGATAGTGGTCGTTACACAAACCATGTCAGAGGTATATAGCTGTGCTATTAGGCGGTTTAGAATTTTTGACACCAGGGTTCATCGGCTCGATCGATTCGATGCCCAAACGACACAAAAAGAAGACGATAATGGCTTCTGGTAGTTGCAGTAGTTGACTGCTTGTCGGTTACTATGTTAGTGGCATCATCGTATCACCATTAATAAAACATTACTCCGAGGCCGAAAAAGAAAGCAATTTATGGTCGAGTCAATTTGGAATGCAAACGAGACCATAAATTGCTATTTCGGCTGAGAGAAGTATAGTACTATTCTATCATTTTGCTATAACAATACACTTAAAACAAACATTAAACTTGCGATTCTTCCATAATATTTTGACATTTAAGATTTGCATGGCGCCATTGACAAGCGCACATTCCATTCATTCATTCCTTTTTGTAAATTTAAAAAGTTGTATGCGCATTTAGCCTTAAAATAATCAATAATGTGAACTAAAAAACACCTAAACTATACTAGTGTGTCCTTAAAGACTTCGTGTAGCTGTCGTTAATGGTCATTGTTATCGTTTAGAGAAATTGCTGGTGTCTGCGAATATGAGGACCGAAAAGAGTCAATGTAGGTGTTTTTTTTTAAAAAAATAAGCTTTTTCCGAGCAACTGGAAAAAAATATCTTGCACTTGACATTTGACACATTTGTCATTTCTTCGATTATTTTTACTATGTGTTGAGAACTGTATAATAATGTGATCTTAGCTTTAATAGTTTTACCGTTCCTTTCTACTGCGCTTTGGCAAAGTGAAATTACTTACTGGGGAAACTTAATTGAATTGCAATTTCCATTCGTGCTATTTTATACTGGGTGTCAACTGCATTAAGAAAATTAATAACTACAGTCAAGTTTATCATTAAGAAAAATCTATTTAAGTATTTTCAACATCAATATGAGTGTTTTTATGTTTTTCGTATCTTGTATGTATGTAATATATGTATGTAATAATATTTCTTTATTACCTCGCATCTTTGATTTCTTCCATGCTGGACTGAGAGCGAGAGAAAAAACATAGAATGTGCCAGCTGCATTTCCTCCCGGTCATGCTGTTAAAACCAGCTGAGGGATCCGAGGGTTTCAATATATTGCAAGTTAGGCGATGGGACCTATCACTAAACAGCAATATATATACAAATCTATCTTAAATAACTGTCAAAACTTTGTCAAACGTGGCGGAACGACCTATATTTAGGTCGTCTAAGCTCTGCCTACCCCATAAGGCATGAAGGCGTGATTATATGTATGAGTAGTATGTATGTATTCCCGAAACGGCTCGATGGAATAAGACAATTAGGGTATCGTTTGATTGGTCTCAAGCACCCGAGTGTTTTTTAGGTAAGTGTATTTTTTCAATATTCAAAATGGCGGATTTTACACGTAACTATTTTGTAAGTCTTCAAAATACTTTCGACTGAACCTATCGAGTGCGGTATCAAAATAAAGGTAATTAAAATGAGATTACAATAATATTCATGATTTATATGTTAACGGTAAATTTTAGAAAAAAAAATGCATTTAAACATGTTTTTATAGGTACTTCAGTCAGGTTGTTTGAATTATTTTTTAAAATACTTGTTACCTGATCATGACATTTAAATTTATGTTGCGTGCCAGTTCTCTATGTGCTTAACTTAAGAATTTTTTCTGAATTTTTTTTCTGAAAATTCTTTCAATTTTCTTTTTTGATCGTGATTTTGCAGTAGTCGGGTTTAAGGCCTTGGTCTCGTTTCTAATTTTCACCTGTCACTACAGCAATACACAAATCTACCTTAAATAACCCTCAAAACTTTGTGACACGTGGCGGAACGATCTTTGTTTAAGTCGTTTAAGCTCTGCCTACCCCATTAGGGATATAGGCGTGATTGTATGTATGTATATTATATGTCTCGTTTCTAATTTTCAATCAGGACATTGAAAAGAGGTTATATATTTTGTTGTGTTGGACCCTGTATAGGTGAAGCGGTTTGGATTGCGAGCGAAATGTGAAATTTTAACTGAAATGTCAGCCGCACCACCAGCTCCCCGTGACCACTGTGGCTTTGTTTACCCTATAGCGTCACTCGTATTTCTTCCATGCTGGAGCGAGAGAAAAACATAGAATGTGCCATCTGCATTTTATATTTTTATGACCCTACCCATCCCATTTGCTGTAAAAATCAGCTAAGGGATCCGAAGATTTCAGTATATTGCTTATATTGCTATTAAGGCGATGTGCTATCAACCTGTCACTACAGCAATGTACCTACAAATCTATAATAAATTAGCCTCATAACTTTGAACATGACGTGGCGGGACGACCTTTTAGGCTCTGCCTACCCCATTAGGAATAAATGCGTGTTTATATGTATGTATGTTTTAAACAACAAGACTATGAGGTATGTTACGATATGATATATTTATGTACCTAACATCCCTAATACCTAACAGAAACCCTCGGATTCCTTAGCTGTTTTTTATAGCATGCCGGGAAGAAATGCAACTGGCACATTCTATGTTTTTCTCTCGCTCGCTAAACGTCTTGTTTGTGGTTCTATTATACATTCTGTGGCATTACGTGCATATTATCCGCTTTTAATAGGGACGTGAAAATGTATGCATGGTAAACAAACATGCCGGGGGATCATTATTAGCAAATTGTTGACATTATTGAAAACTGGTAACTAAAATTAATTATTAATTAGTATTGGTGGAATGTCAACATTACCTTGGCCCGATGGCTCAAATGGTAGTGACCTGCCTGCTGTGCTGAAAGTCATGGATTCCATTCAGTTAGTTTTTGCTCAAGTAAAGTGAAACCAGTTGGATTCGGTTAGGTTAGGGCTAAGTGCAGCAACACACAGGGGTCACTTACTGCGCGCAAGATTGCGCTCAACGCGCTGTCAATGATTTTTGCATTGCCTACAACACACATGCGTCACCTTACGCGCTACGCGCGCGTACTGGCAGAGGGATGCGCCAACGTAGGGTTCCTCGCCTCGCCCGCTTGGTGCGTTTGTTGATGCATGTTTGTTGTAGGCAATGCAAAAAGCATTGACAGCGTGTTGAGCGCAACCTTGCGCGCAGTAAGTGACGCCTGCGGGTTGCTGCACTAAAATAAAATAAGAAATGGCAGAAAAAACGTTTTTAGTATTACAGTTTTTAATAATGCGGTTTTCATAACTAAAACGAACTAAAGAATAATCCAGTGAAAATAGAGAAAATATTTCTTGCAACATAGAAACACTTTGTTCACAAAACATCACAAACCCAGTTTTCCGAGCAGAGAAACAATTTGACATAAATAAATCTTATTCTCACTACGCTGGTGGCGGACAAAGAATGTTTTTTTCTGGATGCATGCACAGTGACATACGTTTCAGAGAGTTTGTCCTGCGATACTAGCGCTTCGATACATACATACATAAAATCATGCCTTTATCCCTTACGGGGTAGGCAGAGCGTCAAACGCCTCGTAACAGGCGCTTTCGCCACGTCTGACAAAAATTGAGGGCAAATTTTAGATTGTAATGATTTGTATTGCTGTAGTGTCAGGTTGTCAGCCCATCGCCTAAATTACAAGTCACTGTAACCCTCGAATCCCTTTTGCTGACTTCTACAGCATGCCTGGGAGGAAGGGCAGCTGGAACATTCTATGTTTTTCTATATCTCCCAGTCCAGCATGGAAGCGCTTCGATAGCCGTAAAAAATTAAATAGTACGTACACAATGGCTCGATTCTAGATTCCACCGGCTAAAACTAAAATTAAAGTCTATCTGTCACTTTCAAAATAATAAAATTGCAAAAGGACAGGAAATCTATTCTCTCTGGTTTTTGATTTATAGTCGGTGGTTTTATGCGTTATCTGTCATTTAAAAAAGAAATACAGATATACTGGAGAATCGTGCAAAAGCGCATCGAATATAGCAAACAAAGTGTAAAACATACATACATATAATCACGTCTTTATCCCTAATGGGGAAGGCAGAGCGTAAACGACCTAAACAAGGGTTGTTCCGCTACGTCTAACAAAGTTTCGAGGGTTATTTAAGTTAGGGTTGTAGGTATATTGCTGTAGTGACAGGTTGTTAGCCCATCGCCTAAATTACAATATACTGGAACCCTCGAATCCCTTAGCTGGTTTTTACAGCATGCCCGGGGGGGGAAAGCAGCTGGCACATTCTATGTTTTCCTCTCGCTCCCACGCCAGCATGAAGATGTGTAAAACAATGGAGTATAAATCGCCTGTCCTGTTTCATTGTTTTTTATTTTGAAAGTGACAAATGGATTTTAATTTTAGCCGGTGGTATCTTGAATCTAGCCCAATGAAAAACCTAGTCCAGTTGATATTTTACCACGTGCCTAGGAATGTAGATCATTAGCGTATGAGTATGATGCCAGATCAAAATATGACGTCCAAGAAATTTCCTTTACATCCATCGCTTCCGAGTGTCGTAAAGGGAGACTAACATAAAATGGCATATCTCAGGTACTTTTTACTTTTATGAAAAAACAAAGTAAGTACGTAGGTACATTGTTACAATAAAGTGCAGGCATTTTTTTGAAAGGAGGGTAATGTATTTATCAGCCTTTATAATAAAATATAGCTTCCATGCTGGACTGGGAGCGACAAAAGAACCTAGAATGTGCCAGCTGCATCTCCTCCCGGGCATGCTGTAAAAACCAGCTAAGGGATTCGAGGGTATATTGTAATTTAGGCGATGGGCTGACAACCTGTCACTACAGCAATATCCAGTTCTATCTTAAACAACCCTCAAAACTTGTCAGACGTGGCGGAACGACCTTTGTTTGGGTTGTTCACGCTCTGCCTAACCCATTAGGGATACAGGCGTGATAGTATGTATGTATGTATGTATAATAAAATATACTAGTTTGTATGTATTTTTTATCCTCTGTGGCGCTCTAGAGACCAAACGTTTGGGCCGATTTTAGTTATTCTAACGTCAATCGATTCGTCTTTACCACGCGAGTGTCACTGAAGACATGATTTTATCGGAAAATCAATATGGGGACAATTAAAGGCCATTTTGTGAATATGGAAAAAATAAAATCAACGAAATATGACGAGTGGGGTATCATTGAATAGGTATTTAAAAATAATTTCGAGTTTTGCAGCATCATTTTTCTCGTTTAAGATCTATAATGATTTAAAGTTTTAAAACTCACTTAGTCTTCTCGGCAGTTGGGTTTTCAATTGTTTCCTAATGATTTTATGAATAAACGTCCTGTAGAGTGTAATGAAAGACAGCCAGCTGGTTGAACACTGATTTTATTTAGTACCCGCATAATCATAACAATATGTAAATAGATGACTACCTATAGTACAGACTATATACTACATCATCCTCCTTTTGAAAAAATAAATAAAAATAAAATAAAAGAAACAATAGTTACATTACCACACTTAATAATCTAATTTCGTGTATTATAACAAAAGCATTTTATTTTAACAAAAATAATACCAATTCGTAGTTACAAAAATCATGACTTAACTAACATAAGTCAATACTTGTCATTTTCCATCATGAGAGAACAAAAAGGAACGGCAATAATCCTAGTCAAGACTTAGTTTAGTTGTGCGCTCCACTAATCAATAGCAATATTTACCAAATAAAATTAACTTATAGGCAGTTCACATTGTAAAATATAATAACATAACAATCTCTTATTTACTAAACCTAAGTATAAAGTCTAAAATTTTTAATCAAATTCTGGTATAATCTGGCTAAGCAATTTTTGAGACACTTCTCATTTAGCTTTGAACATTGGCGTTAGGATCATGAAAAACCGACATCGGTCCACAAACACCTAGCTTCAAAGCGGAAGGTGACGTGTCTGGTTCCGTTCGCGCTCGGTGGGCAATTACCCCTGGTACTAAAAACGCTGCAAGTTTTACTAGAAAATGGACATAGAATGTTGCATTAATACATATAGTCACGCCTGTATCCTGAACGGGATATGCAGAACATCAAAGGGAATTTTCGCCAAGTCTGTCAAATATTATTGGTTATTTCAGAAAAATAAAACTGGCGGGTTTATTAGTGATAGGTTATATTATAAGCACATCACCTAAATAGCAAGGTAAATGGGAAAAGAAGCAGCTGGAATGTTCTATATTTTTCCATTGCTCCCAGTCTAGCATGAAAAAATCGGTCCACAAAGACCTGGGCCTCAAAGCGGAAGGTGGCGCGGCTGGTTCCGTTCTCACTCGCTCGGTGGGCAATTTCCACTGGTGCAAGTTATACTTGAAAACGGACATAGGATGTTGCAATTGCAAATATAATTCTGTACGTTACAAATACGGGGGGTGTATTTACTATTCTGTAGGTTTTTCTTTTCATAAGCTTTGTACTACCCGTATTACGTTAGGATTACACCCTCATAATTTTAAATGTACCAGGGTACCAAATCCAGTCCTGCGAAAGAAGATGTGAAAACTTCGGAAATAACTGTTTGTTTTGTTAATTGCTTTTTCACACTTAAACAGCTGAATGGATTTATGTAAAATTTTGCAGGATGCAAAAATGATAACTTACAGTTGGACGTAGTATACTTCATACTTACTGTGGAAATATGAGTATCTCATTCCCAGAGGAATAAAGTTTTATTTCACTCGGAAATTTAACTATTCAGTAGGAGACTGACATGTGATGATGTGAATACTCATTAGACCGGGGGCGAGAATAGTAATAAAAGTTAGCCTACCGAGGGTAAGGCTGCTTTTCCACCAGAGATGTGCGAGGATAGGTAGCGAGGAATGTGTTTTTAAACAACCAATAGAATCGCTTCATTTATCCTCGCGTCGCTCAGCACAGCTCTGGTGGAAATAGCTTTAGTGGAGCAGGTTTAGTCCGTACAAAACAAGCCGAGAGATGACGTCAGAGTTGAAAGCGGAATGTTTGCAAGGAAATGCGCATTCCTTGTTCGGCTAGCTCCGCTACGCATCCTCTTACGACACATTTTCCTCGAACGGCTTTGGTGCAAGTCCCCACACATTCTCCCAGCACAGTTAAACATCCTCGCACGACACACTTCCCTCGCATTTGCCTAAAGCAGAGGAACAGACGACCTAGTAGTATGGTAGCTAATATTGAGACAGAAAGCACTCGTCGGCATACAAAGTACTAAAGTACTAAATAAACAGTGACAGAACAATTAGAACAGATGACGTGTGCGAGGAATATCCTCCTGCGTATTTTGATAGCTCCGCTACCCATCCTCTTACGACACATTTTCCTCGCACAGATTTGG
Organism: Scrobipalpa costella; assembly: GCA_949820665.1. Taxonomy (NCBI): domain Eukaryota; kingdom Metazoa; phylum Arthropoda; class Insecta; order Lepidoptera; family Gelechiidae; genus Scrobipalpa; species Scrobipalpa costella. The sequence continues at coordinate 14,274,169 of OX463312.1, forward strand.
TTGAAACTCCCACACATTTTCACAGCACAGCTACACATCCTCGCAAATCTCTGGTGGAAAAGCGGCCTAAAGCAGAGGAACGGACGACCAAGTAGTATATATAGTAGCTAATATTGAGACAGAAAGCACTCGACAGCAGACAAAGTACTAACCTAAATAAACAGTGAGAGAACAAATAGAACTCCGTCAAACATAATAGCCCTTGAATGGCAAAGGAAAGGCTTAGGAAATTACTAACATTTCCTTAGCCTTTCTTTTTTAATCATTTTGCGCAAATTGATCATTAAGCACAAATTCAATAGTTATTGGTGGCGAAAGACAAAAAAACGGGAAAACTGGGTAAAATCACATATATGTTCGCCTTTTAAAAGATGTAAAAACTTGTGACCATGGAATATGCTCTCTCTTCTCTTCGTTGTCGTACTCTTCAATTTCTGAAGGTCGTGTCTGATCAGTCTCTGTTCTGATAGGCTTCTGAAGAGATTCGAACAAAGTTCCTCCATTCCTTTCTGTCTTTCACCGATCGAAGAGCTGTTAGTAGGCTTATCCAGAACTGTTTTTATCTTGTCACTCCAGCGTTGTGGAGCTCCATCACGGGATCTGTTACCCTCAACTTTTTCTACGAGGATCACCTTCTCCAGGTTATCCGGTTCTCTCCTGGCCACATCCGTTGCAAACTGATAGTGGACAATCTAGTAGTTATTTTTTAAGTTGATTGAGAATAGACTGGTTAGTTCTCTTTACAGTCCATGGTATTCGTAGCATGCGTCGCCAAAACCACATCTCAAATGCGTCAATCTTTACCCTTTTCAGGCACCAGACTCTTACACATAACGTAGTCATTAACATTAACCTAAACTGTGTGAGAGAAAATAAATGAGTTTATTTATTAATCTTCCTTCGCTCGGACTCACGGATGATCCAGGATTCGGCGCCGTAAAGAAAAATAGGAAATACGAGAGCCCCAACTAAAAAAAAAAAAAAAAATATATCTTATTTTTGTGTTGTTTGAGATGTTTCTAGCTTGCCAGATCTTTTTCAGCTCTCATTGCGTCTTTAACCATCTGTATTCCCCTTTTTATTTCTTTCTCTCTGCCTCCATCGTTGCAGATAAACTCGTTGGTAGATAAACTCGTTCACAATCTCTAGGTGTGCAAGTTCTCCAAATACGTTAAGTTGATCTGCTCAGTCTACAATCATAATTTTAGCTTTAGATTTTTTGATTTTAAGCCCTACCATCTCACTTTCTCGTTGGACGTTTTTCAGCGAGTTCTCTTTCTGAAGGCCCAAACAGTGCGGTATCATGGAATATGCAAGCTTTGCAAAATATCGAGATACATACATACAATAGTATAGTAAAATAAATGTTATGTCTCGAAATAACAACCAAAAACCTAACAAATCGTTTGCTTCTCTCATCATCTCCCTAGCCTTATCCCGTATCTCACGGGGTCGGCTACCTTGTCTAAAGGATTGAACGAGGGTACTGGTTTTCACACAGAGCGACTGCCATATGACCTAGGCAACCCAGAACGGAAACCATACCCAATCCTAGAATAAGTCAGAGTTTTCAAGCCGAAAGCCGAAAGCCGAAAGGCTTGAAAACTCTGACCTATTGCTTGCTTAGCGCTGGCCTCTGACAGGGCTTAACGTGCCTTCCAAAGCATGGAAAAAGCACCGAATAAACGTACATATGAAATTCGAAAACCGAAAAACACGTTGGCACGTGGTGGGATTCAAACCACGACTTCTCGCTCAGGAGGCAGCGGCCCTATCCGTAGTGGATAGGGCCGTACCATCAGGCTCAACTTCTCTAATATCCAGTATTATAATTGTTACCAGTACAAACGACTTGACGAATTAACATACTTACAGTACTAGGGTCTTCAACGCAATTTCCAGTTGTATACCCTTACAATAGAGTTGAAAGTTGAATGATACCATGAACCATGAAATTGGCATGAGAAGCCAATGTATTTATAGAGCATATTTTAATTTTGTTACAGCCAAATAGTCGGCATTCGGAGTGTGAACTGATTTTTTAACTAGACATACATACATATAATCACGCCTTTATCCCTAATGGGATAGACAGAGCGTAAAAAACCTAAACAAAGGTCGTTCCGCCACGTCTGACAAAGTTTTGAGGGTTATTTAAGATAGATTTGTATGTATATTGCTGTAGTGATTCCTTTGCTGGTTTTTAAAGTAGGCCCGGGAGGAAATGCAGCTGGTACATTCTTTGGTATTCTTTCGCTCCCAGGCCGGTATGAAAGAACGCTTTTTAACTAGATCGCTTAGATTATGGATTTAACTCATTCCGTTTCAACATAACAGGGTAGGCAGAACTTCGGCAGCCTAAGATAGAGAGAAACTCTACGAGTACATATTTTCACAACTCTTCTTCTTTTTTGATGAGTAATTTTCTGATAAGTTTTTTATTCATAGTACGTACTCTAACACCCTATAGAGTCTAGAGGGTTAAGTCTAGAGTCTAGACTCATTTTATTTTTTTACAGTATAGAATTAAAGCAGCAAATGCATTTTGTTCTTTCCTTTTTTTATTACTCTCAGTCCAGCCTGAAAGTTTTGTTTTCGTGGTATAGAAATATTAGTCTGTTAAAAATTTAAGCTTCAATAATAGTACGCGAGGTTTTTACAATAGGTACTTTGTATTAATAGAATGCTATAACGTAAACTCTTCGAACCTAACCGAACTTAAACTTAACAACTAACACACTTCTTCTTTAAGTGCCGTCTTCTATCGAAGGTTGGCAACCAACATGGCTATCTTCACTTTCGACGCGGCAGTCCGAAAAAGCGATCTGGTACTCTGACCGTACCACTGGCGTAGATTTTTCAGCCAGGATGTTCTTCGTCTACCAGGCCTTCTTTTGCCCTGTATTTTACCTTGCATAATTAATTGAAGGAGCTGGTATTTATCGTGGCGCATAATATGACCGAAGTACTGGAGCTTTCGAACCTTTATAGTTTTTAAAATTTCTGTGTCTTTGCTCATCCTTTGAAGTACAGTAGTGTTACGCACGCGTTGCATCCAAGAAATTCGCAACATTCTACGATACACCCACATCTCGAATGCTTCTAATCTTCTGCACATTGATTCAGTGAGTGTCCACGCTTCGGCGCCATACAGAAGCACAGAGAATATGTAGCATCGAGCCATACGCGCACGCAGTTGAATCTTTAGGTTGCGATCACAGAGAATCTTTTCCATTTTTCGGAAAGCATTCCTAGCTGCTTCTATTCTGCATCGAATTTCCAGACTATGATCACCCTTGTCGTCGACCATTGTTCCGAGAAATACTAACACACAGACTTGTATTATTATTTACTAGCGACCCACCCCGGCTTCGCACGGAAATTATCAGTATTTCTCTACTAAATTATGCATGTATTATACATATAAACCTTCCTCTTGAATCATTCTATACATTGAAACCGCATCAAAATCCGTTGCGTAGTTTTAAAGATTGATGCATACATAGGGATATACGGACAGAGAGATTTTGTTTTAACTGTTTATTTAACTGTTAATTGTACACAGAAACATTTACAGAACAAGTACATAGGGAATTAAGACACAACACGCACAGCTTATCCCTAAAAACAAATTTCTTACAGCAGACCTAGTAAGCGACATTGCACAAGAACGTGACGAGAAAAAAACGTGCACAATATAATTTATAGAACTTTGTATTAAAGGTCTTGGTCTTAAAGATAAAAGGCATAAATAATAAAGTTCTGACTTAATTTTCTTGTATCTCCTTTTAAAGTAATTTATTTACGGTAGCTCTTGGCCTGATAATTTGCAATTATGGCAAATTGTCCGAATCATTTAAAAAAAAACATTGAAAATGAGCTCGATTCTATATTTGATATGATTTGATCTTAAATAACCCTCACAAATTTGTCACAACTTTGTCTTTGGCTGAACGACCTTTGTTTAGGTCGTTTAGGCTGTGCCTACCTTATTAGTAATAAAAGCGTGAGTGTATGTTTATACACTCACGCTTATCTTCCATGCTGGCCTGGGAGCGAGAGAAAAACTTAGAATGTGCCAGCTGCATTTCCTCCCGGGCATGCTGTAAAAACCAGCTAAGGGATCTGAGGGTTACAGTGTATTGCAATTTAGGCGATGGGCTGACAACCTGTCACTACAGCAATATACCAACAAATCTATCTTGAATAACCCTCAAAACTTTGTCAGACGTGGCGGAGCGACCTTTGTTTGGGTCGTTTTCGCTCTGCCTACCCCATCAGGGATACAGGCGTGACTATATGTATGTATGTAGATAGATAGATAGATAAAACCTTTATTTCATTTCTAACACGACATACCATAACAGAAAAAAGGAAAATGTACATATTTAAATGACAAAAACAAAAATTAACATGTATGTATGTTTATTAACAATTTTAACCTTACTTTCTTCCTTAGCCACAGACGCGAGCTTCCTAACAAATATACCAGGTGTAAGAGACAGGAAGTGAAAAAAAAGAAGGCATTTCCATACAAAATGTTCACCTTGATCAGGCAATGTATGCATACATTGTCTAAAGAAAATTTCTTTTTCACTTCCTACAAAAAAACCTGCTGAAAGTTGTTCAGTGCCGTTGACACACCAACCCCCATCAGTTTGCGGGACGCTGTCCTTATGCAATTTTCCTTCAATCGCACATCTGCAAATAGCAATATTTGTCACGTGCTGTCGTGGCCTGAAGGGAAATTTCGCTACAGCTACGATGTGCACTACACACACAGTAGAAGTATGTAACAGCAAAACTAGCTTACTTAGTAAAGGGCGTTTAGATTTCACAGAGAGATGGCGAGCTGAAAGTTAGATCCAATAGCGTTTGTGATCTCGGCTTAAAGTGTTTTCTTTTCTTCTTCTCTTAGTGTGTCGATAGAACACGAGAAATTACATCGTAGCGGCCCAGAATTCAGCCATTTGTATTGCGGATCGACTGCCGTCCATTAAATCCGCTGGCGTGCAAGTGTTGGGGCATGTCAGGCACAATATTAAGTGTGCTATGGTTTCCACTACACCGCAAACACAATCCACATCGGAGCTAGCAGATAAACCCTTCCTGACCATGTTCTCCTTAACTTTGGACCGGGAAGATAGAGAATATACTTATTTGCCGGAATTGCCTAAAAAAGAACGCAAACGACGGCCTTCTAGCCTGCAGCTCCAGTAGTGCTTAAGTAGCTATTTAAGCCGTACTTGTAGTGGTGCGTTCCTCTATAGGAAACGTGTTTGCCTTGTTGTTGAAAGAATTTCGGGTGGAATTTGTTCAGTGTCGTTGACTGAGCAACCCCTATCAGTTTGCGGGACGCTGTCCCTTACACTTGGTATACACCCACCCTTGTGTGCGTAACTACAGGTTTACTATGACATGATTATGCATACTAAAGAAATGTGCGTGTAGGTATAAAACTAACACAAAATATGGTCTAACTGCATTCGTGAAAAAAACACGTTTACTGTGTGTTTCTTTTACTGTGGCACAGGTATGCAGCTTCTTTGTGTGGCGCATTGGTGATGTGATGTGAATTCCGTTCTTCCGTGGAATCTTTTTGATCAATTTTCCGGTTCTACGACGTTATTTGTGGATGAAGCTTTAGGAGTTTTACGATAGATCTTATTCTTATTTTTTTTATTAACTTCATTATTGAATACTGAATTTTAGGACAAGTGCACAAAACAAGTGTCTTTGTGTAGGTTTCAAGTCGATTGACCCGATGAATTTCAAATGATTGAATATCAAATGAATTTCCCGAAATGTACTCTTAAAGATATAAATATTTTGCAAATATAAGAGACAATTTGCTTACAAAATCAGTAACATCTTCGAGGAATCGGCACAAATTCTGTAAAATAGCACAACAATAGTGGACTCTGATATTGACGCTATATGTTTTAGTATGTACATACATATATTTTACATTCACGCCTTTATCCCTAATGGGGTACACAGAGCGTCAACGACCTAAACGAACGTCGTTCCGCCACGTCTGACAAAGTTTTAAGGGTCATTTAAGATAGATTAGTGAGTATTGCTGTAGTGACAGGTTGTCAACCCATCGCCTAAATCACAAAAGAACTGTACTCTTAAAGATAAAAATATTTAGCAAATAAAAGAGATTGTGAGCGAAATCAATAATAGCTAAGAGGAATTGGCACGAATTCGCTAAAATAGCACAAGTGGACTCGGATATTCACACTAAATAAACTATCTTACATACATATATACATACATATTATCACGCCTTTATCCCTAATGGGGTAGGCAGAGAAACGACCTAAACAAAGGTCATTCCGCCACGTCTGACAAAGTTTTGAGGGTTATTTAAGATAGATTTGTAGGTATATTGCTGTAGTGACAGGTTGTCAGCCCATCGCCTAAATCACAATATGCCGAAACCCTCGGATCCCTTAGCTGGCTTTTACAGCATGCTCGGGAGATAATGCAGCTGGCACATTCTATGTTTTTCACTTGCTCCCAGGCCGGCATGGAAGGTAAATATAAACTATCTTAGTGTGTACATAGTGTCAAATAAACTACTTTCAAGCAGGGAAAGTAAATATATCTACTGGAACGAAGACATTAGTAAATACATGAGTTTTATGTCATGACTGCCTTTAGGCCATACTTGTGGTTGTGCGTAGAGAGAGACACGTGGTCTTGTGTGCGTAACTATAGGTTTACTAAGCCTAATTCCAGGAGCCGTCTACCGGTGTAAGGGACAGCGTCCCGCAATCTGATAGGGGTTGCTCAGTCAACAAAACTGAACAACTTCCCTGAATTTTTTTTTACCACCTCGATCAGACAATTTGTAAGGAAATTTAATTTATTTTTTTCATTTCCTGAAAAATAAATCTGGTGACAGTTGTTCAGTTTCGTTAACTGGGCAACGCCTATCAGTTTGCGGGATGCTGTCCCTTACACCCCGTATATTTTTGAATTATACTCAGTTAAATACGCATACAGTACCAATATCTTCCATACTGGACTGGGAGAGAAAGAAAAACATAGAATGTTCCAGTTGCCCTTCCTCCCGGGCATGCTGTATAAGTCAGCAAAAGGGATTCGAGGGTTACAGTGTATTGTAATTTAGGCGATGGGCTGACAACCTGTCACTACAGCAATACACATTACAATCTAAAATTGCCCCCAATTTATGTCAGACGTGGCGAAAGCGCCTTTTAGGAGGCGTTTTACGCTCTGCCTACCCCGTAAGGGATAAAGGCGTGATTTTATGTATGTATGTATGTAAATACGCATACAGTACCGATTGCATGCGATTTCCTTACTATTTGGCTTGCGAATGTTAATGCTGCTCTTTCGTATGCCAATTCCGATTCGAGTGATTCAATAATATGGCTCTAGGGTATGTGCACCGTAGTTCCCTCCAAATACATAATGTAAAAGTGACTTTGTTTGTACCTGTCGTAGGATGATTTGAAAATACGAATATTCGCGAAAATCCTAGGGATTTTGCGAAAACACGGATAATTAGACAGTGGTGTAACCATTGTAAATTCTTACTGTAAAAAGTTAGGATTTTTGCGAAAAAAACTCGTCGTTCTAGTTACATTTTATATTCTTAACTGAAATAGTTAAACGCGCCGAAAACAAGATCTCCTCTGATTTGTTGACGTTTTAAATATCATATATAAACGCATGTTATTTAACCAATCGGAATTAAATTTTCGCGAAGATTCGAATTATCAAATAATCCTACGACACACTTAACTCTTCCACGTCTAAACTAAACTATTCTCCTCGGAGAAGTATGTCATTCCCACAGCAAACTTCATTAAACACATAACTAGATAAACGGGCCGGAAATCTAGCCTTATGAACTAGCATATATCAAACACCCTTGTCTTCTTCATGATAACCACATAGTTTATTTAGTTCTTTCTTAAACTATCCTCATAACAACACAGATGTCAAAGAAAAATCATTTATTTCTAAATAGATTCCTTAGAACACTTTTAGAAAGTCACAAGCGAGTCAGTGCCACAAAATAAAATAAAACTATATCACAATGAAGAAGAAGCATGAGAAACTCGCATTTTGCGCCCCTCCCCCAAAATAGGGTTTGTGACCAATTTTTTAGGCTTCGCCGAAATATCAGAGCTCCATACATCTTTGTCATTAGTATCGTCATTTAACTTATAATAGGCTTTCCGACATAATGTGTTTTTAATAGTATCTTTAAATTGATTTTCTGACAAATTTAATATATGGTCAGCGACAAAACCCTTTAATGAGATCGTTGATACTCTGTTCACCCCGTAAGTAAAGGATACAGGCATGACTTTAATTACGTATGTATGTTATTCGCTCCTCTTGACCTTGAGCCAGACCTTTGTACTATTTCCGTCTGTCCACACATCGCACCAGATGTTTCCCTAATGTTTATGTAGATGTTGACGCTCCGCCTGCTCCGTAAGATATACAGGCGTGACTGTAAGTGTCTTCCTAGTAACCAACACACGAATGTGATCCTCTTGAGCTAGAGCCGGGCAACAGCCTTTGTACTATTTCCGTCTGTCCGCACATCGCACCAGATGTTTCCCTAATGTAGATGTTGACGCTCTGCCTGCCCCGTAAGATATACAGGCGTGACTGTAAGTGTCTTCCTAGTAACCAACACACGAATGTGATCCTCTTGACCTAGAGCCGGGCAGCAGCCTTTGTACCATTTCCGTCTGTCCACACATCGCACCAGATGTTTCCCTAATGTTTATGAGGTTGTTGACGCTCTGTCTACCCCGTAAGATATACAGGCGTGACTGTAAAGTGTCTTCCTAGTAACCAACACACGAATGTGATCCTCTTGACCTAGAGCCGGGCACTAGCCTTTGTACTATTTCCGTCTGTCCACACATCGCACCAGATGTTTCCCTAATGTTTATGTAGATGTTGACGCTCTGCCTGCCCCGCAAGATATACAGGCGTGACTGTAAGTGTCTTCCTAGTAACCAACACACGAATGTGATCCTCTTGACCTAGAGCCGGGCAACTACCTTTGTACTATTTCCGTCTGTCCGCACATCGCACCAGATGTTTCCCTAACGTTTATGTGGCTGTGTACAGTTATGTCTATTTTCCTGTACAACAGAACATCGCCAAAACGTTTTAAGTTCCTTCTTAATATTACTGAGACCTTTTTAAATTTTATGTATTTTTATATGGTTTTTATTTCTTTCAGTTCTATTGTATTTTTTTATTATGCCTTTGAGATTACGAGAAGCATACAAACTCACCCAGACGCCCAGACTACACCTATTTTAAATGAAGGATAATATTACAGGACAAAAAATATACAGGTATGTATGTATACCTTCTATTATCTTCTATCTTACCTTCTATTGTTTTTAAAACTCCTTGATTTGATTTTTAATAGATATTCTCTGTCAACAATAGAAATTAAGATTTACAAAACATATAAAAACATTTTTACCGCGGCATACTATGTACTACTATTTTATTCTCTAGAAAAACTACAAACCACAGGCAAAAAGTAAATAAATTAAATAAAAGAGTTAATCATTATTGTATGTAGATCTTGGTTATATTATTAACATACCTTCTCCATTCATTGCAATTAATCTCTTGACACAAGTAACACATTTAATAAATAAACAGAATTTTCCAGCTCTTGCACGCTCAAAGAACTCTGGAATAGTCTCGAAGTAACACGTTCCTGTTTTCTGGCAGTATATTCCTCTAATTCCTTTGCCACTCCGACGAACACAGCGGAATATTCGCGCCGGATCTGGTACGCTTCTATTTTTAAATTTAAATGAACATACGTGTGAATTTGAATAAAATAGGAACATGGAAGTATGTTATTCCCTTTGTTTATATTATAGGACTGCCTCCTTGGTCTAGTGGCTAGTGCCATGGACTCCCGATCCGGAGGTCCTGGGTTCGATTCCCAGGGGGGAAACACAAAGTTGATATTTGAGAATTTATCACTTTGTGAATATTTCCCCAGTTTGGTTAGGACATTGCTGGCTGAATCACCTAATTGTCCGAAAAGAAAAAGAATTCGTGCTTCGGAGGGCACTTAAGCCGTCGGTCCCGGTCGCTGTCTTTGATAGTGGTCGTTCAAAACCATATCAGAGGCCTGAAAGTAGGCGGTTTTAAAAAACTCTGACACCAGGATTCATCGGGTCGATAGACTCAATACCCACTCGACAGAAGAAGAATAGGACTGTAATTTTGTACGACAAGATTTACATTTTAGAGTGTTTGAGGTGCCAAATTACTAATAAAAATAATTTGTTAAAACTTTCTAAATACTAAATGGAAGTATCATCATAATAGTGTGATGGAATTTTCAAGATGATTTACTGGTTGCAATGATAATAGATACACGAGAAGACCGTATATGTATAGGGTCTTTCATTAAGAGTGGGTAGATGTTGAAATGGAATTACAAGTCGTGTGTGAGATATTAACAAAATTATCTTTTTATATATATAATCACGCCTTTATCCCTAATGGGGTAGACAGAACGTAAACGACCTAAACAAAGGTCATTCCGCCACGTCTGACAGGGTTATTCAAGATGGATATGTACGTATATTGCTGTAGTGATAGGTTGTCAGCCCATCGCCTAAATTGCAATATACTGAAACCCTCAGATCCCTTAGGTGGTTTTTACAGCATGCCCGGGAGGACATGCAGCTGGCACATTCTATGTTTTTATTTCGCTCCCAGTCCAGAATGGAAGAATTTTTTATTTGAAAGGCTTAATTATGCCAATTTGTTTGGTATATGACATGGTTTAGCAATATGCAAAGATTTATCACAGTGGTATGGACACGAGAGAGCCGAAAACCCATTCTTTTACGATTTTGGCAAGTTTTTGTCGATACAACAAAGATATGAGTTTTTGGACTTTGAAAAGGTAATAGTTGATGTCGGCCTGACCTGTAGACTTAGGACTTTAGGAATTAGGACCAGACGAAGTCTAGCGGACTTAATTTAAAATTATTTTTTTTATCAGTTTTGCAAGAATTTTGCAGTGATTGAAACAGGGCCTCTGAAATTCATTCCTCTGTAAAAAAAACTGCGGCAAATTTTGAAACATTGTCATATACCGAACAAATTGGCATGATTAGACCTTTTATATTAAAAAAAAATAGTTAAAATCTCACACACAGCTTGTTTTATTCCATTTCAACTTCTACCCACCCTTAATGAAAGATCCGTTATAATATTTCTTGGGACTATGATCATTTTCTTGTAGCTATGATCATATTTCTTGAAACTTTGACTCATAGTATTGAGTAGTGGGAAATAATAATAGTCCTCCCACCGATTTTCGGTGATGGCGGCCAATCTCGCGGAGATCAGCCAACTGCGCAGGACTTGTTTTTAGTGCCCAAGTGTTTGCGCTACACACAGGAGCACTCTCTATTCCTTCAATCTCTTATTCTGATGGGACAGATTGACTGACACGACCAGAGAGAAATCAGGCGCAGGACCGACTATTTACATGTCCATCCGACAGCATTGATCATCTTACTTTTCGGACAATCAGTAGATCAGCCTGCAATGTCCTAACCAAACTAGAAACAACAACACAAAGGTATTGTCCCCCGCCGGGAATCGAACCCAGGACCTCCGGGTCGAGAGCCCATGGCTCAGACCGCTAGACCACGTAGGCAGTTTGTGGGAAATAAAACTACAGCAAAGCAGCTGGCTCAAATAAGATTGCACTAATTACAAATATTATAATTACCTGTAGTCTTTAACGCATGATCCGGCATAAAAGTGAAGTGAAGAACTTCCAAGCTGGACTGGGAGTGATAGAAAACATAGAATGTGCCAGCTTCATCTCCTCCCGGGCATGCTGTAAAAATCAGCTAAGGGATTCGAGAGTTTCAGTATTGAAATTTAGGCGATGGGCTGACAACCTGTCACTATAGCAAATACAGATCTATCATAGGCTTTTGTTTAGGTCGTTTTCGCTCTACCTACCCCTTATTAGGGATAAAGGCGTGATTATATGCATGAATATATGAAATACTGATGTTCTGAGAAATGGATAATTTGGTGTACTGGTCTATTGAAATACGGATATTTCAGGAAACGTATTTAACGGAAAATGTGTTAAATGAGAAAATATATTTTGGGAATTTGTGTTATGGGAAAGGGATGTCCTTTGCCGAAAAGTTTAAATTCTAATTGTAAAACTCTTTGAGCATTGGAATGAGTGTAATTAATTCCAGGAGAGAAATTGAGCTTTCTGTTTTTTTACACCAGCCAACACAACATCTATCCTAGGTATACGGGGTGTAAGGGACAGCGTCCCGCAAACTGATAAAGGATGCTTAGTCAACAGAACTGAACAACTATCAGCAGGTTTTTTTTCAGGAAATGAAAAAAAAACAAAAAAAATCTATACAAATTGTCTGAGGTGGTAAGTCTCGAGGTGGTAATTTTGTATGGAAAGTTCACTTTTTTCATCTCCTGAAAGAATTTCCTAGTGATAGTTGTTCAGTTTTGTTGAGTGAGCAACCCTTATCAGTTTGAGAGGCGCTGTCCCTTACACTCGGTATTATAGCTATAGACAGGTACGTACGTTGTTTCACTGGTCTTGTTCAGTCATCCGTGGTGATTCAATTAATGCTCGACTGTCCGATGTTCCTCTGTCCAAGCTGAAGCGGCAGCCACTCTGATATCACATCACTACACTTACATCTGTATATAGCCTACTATAATGGGTACGTGCTGCTTAATAAAAGAATAAGTGCAGGAATACTTACTGCGTGTAAGGTTGCGCTCAACACGCTGTCAATGCTTTTTGCATTGCCTACAAACACATGCGTCAATTTACGCGCTACGTGGATGCACCGAAGAAGATGCGCGAAGCGCGTATGGTGACGCATGTATATTGTAGGCAATGCAAAAAGCATTGACAGCGTGTTGAGCGCAGATTTAGGCGCAGTAAGTATTGTATTGTATTTATTTATTATCATTTAACTGTGACACCTGTGTGTTGCTGCACTGAAAGCCACAACAGTCCACTGTTGGACTTAGGGCATTTTGCACTGCTCCGTATTCGGTTTGGATCGGTGAAAAAATATATGGAAGATGTCATACATTTTCGCGCCAATCCATATGATTTTTCACAGATACGAACTGAATACGGAGCAGTGCAAAAACGCTCTTATATAGGCTTCCTCCATCTGGAAAGAATTTGCCAAATACTGGACGACATTTGATATGATACGATAGGTTTTCCGCCCCTCGCCTAAATCGCAATTCACTAAAACCATTATCTCCCTCTACTGATTTCTGCAGAAAGGTCAGACCGCACTAGAATGTAGTTGAAGCGGTGCGGCTCAGCGCGGCACTGCTCGACACATGATTCTTTGTATGAAAATGTAAATAATTCTTTGTATGAGTTGTAACTCACTGCATTGCACTGGATCTGAAGAAACCAGTTGGAACACTCTGTCTTTCTATTGCTCCCAGTACAGCATGGAAGTTAATGGCCAAATGGTTATTGACTTTAACGGATATGACATATATGTGACTTCGAAAAGAAACAAAAAATATAATGGAAATAAAAAAAACTTCTCTATCGAATGGGATGTAGAACGACCCGATGAACCCTGTTATTGACTGTTAAATCGAGGCCTTTGCCCGGCTCTAGATCAAGACACAAGAGAAACAAATATGTATGTTGGTGCTAATAATATACCCCATCAGGGATAAAGGCGTGATTATAATAATATGTATGTATGTATGTACAAAAAGCAATTCTCATTTCACCTATAATACTTATAGGTTTTTTTTTCATATCACAAAATTCAACAAACACCCTTTGGTTGGCCGAATGAATTCCCGTCTCATATGTTGTGTGACTAATAAAGCCGTATGTAAAATTCTTTGTACATACAAAAATATTTAGACCCGAAAAAAAACCGCAATACCGCACGTGTTACGAAAATTCTGAAAGCTAATAAATTAAATGAAAAAAGGGCAAACAGTGCATAAATATTTTTTTCATTCAGTGGTTATGTAAAAAAAACACCATAAAGTTGTTCAATTTAGTTGACTGAGTAATCTTCACGGAACAACACACAAGTTCCACAGGGATCTGTTTTGGGACCGTTACTATTTTTACTCTATATTAATGACATAATGAATGTGACATCCAATCAATTAATTTTATTTGGAGATGACATTTCCATAATTATACCAGATATTGACAAAAATACAATCTATTCTAATAATGCAGCACTTCCATGCTGGACTGGGAGAGATAGAAAAACATAGAATGTTCCAGCTGCCCTTCCTCCCGGGCATGCTGTTGAAGTCAGCAAAAGGGACTCGAGGGTTACAGTGTATTGTAATTTAGGCGATGGGCTGACAACCTGTCACTATAGCAATACATATTACAAACTAAAATTGCCCTAAATTTTTTGTCGGACGTGGCGAAAGCGCCTGTTACGAGGCGTTAAACGCTCTGCCTACCCTGTAAGGGATAAAGGCGTGATTTATGTATGTATGTATGTATTCTAATAATATTAATTCCAAAATTAATTCAATTAATAATTGGCTAATTGACACTAATCTTAAAATTAATATTTCTAAAACGACATTTATTCAATTTCGAAACTATCAAACGGAAGTATTTCACATAAACGTAGAATGTCAAGCTCAAAAAATTCAAAAAGTATACGCAACTAAATTTCTGGGCATTATCTTGGATGAGTACTGTTCCTGGAAACTACAAGTACAAACAGTTTGTAAAAAATTAGACAGATTTGTGTTCGCGTTAAGAAACCTAAGGAAAGTGGCTGGGGAAGAATCTGCCCTATTAGCTTATCATGGTTATGTTGCGTCGGTATTAAGATACGGACTAATAGTTTGGGGGAACTCTACTGACGTGCTTCATGCCTTTATAGTGCAGAAGAAATGTGTCCGAGCTTTGTGCGGTGTTGGTCCGTTTGAACCCTGTCGGCCATTGTTTCACCGACCAAATCGTTTGACTCTAACGGGGCTCTACATATTAGAAATAGCCAAATTTGTTTGTAATAATCCTTTATTTTTCATAAAATTGAAACAGTATCCTACATTATGAGACCGAGTCCTTACAAGTTTAGTAAAGCCATTCTGTAGAACTGCTTTATTTGAAAAAAAAAAATGTTTTGTAATGGCTATAAAAGTGTTCAATAAATTACCCGTGAAATTAAGAGAGCTTCCTACTAGGTATTTTTTGTCAAGATTACAAAAATGGCTAGTTAAGAAATGTTATTATGATATCAATGATTTTTTTTAAATGATAATAACAACTGATGATAAATTGACACATTTCATCTTAATGTAATTTTGCATGCCAATAAGTGGCGCAACACGCTTGTGCGACTTAGTAATTACTGTAAGACCTTGTTACCGTGTCTGCTTGCTAATAAAGATATTTCTATTTCTATTGAACGTAACTTTATAAACGAAATATCACTGGACTTGAACTCTACAAACTAGTCCAAAACATATTTATTTTATCGACTCGTGTATTCCTTGATGACAGTTGTTCAATTTCACAGTGGTTAAGTTATCACATTTATTATTACAGACGACCTTTTTAAATCAGTACAAATCGCAAAACAAATTCCAGACAAACAGAATCTGCGCCACAGTATCCCTCAAATCTCCCACAATACAGGTAAAATAAAGCTTTTATTTTCATTATCATTACTACGTTACCTTCCCTGCTTATTATAAACCGCCGACAGCCGGTCCGTTTTACATATTTTATTTTAGCATCGTTTTACCGGGTATTTAGATTTTGTTCCCCCTCTGGACTTCAAACAAATACAAAAGTAAAGATATCGCTTTGCAAATAATACACTGAGTTACGCCTTGTGCCTTGTTCATAAATAACAGATGTAAGGGACAGCGTCCTGCAAACTGATGGGGGTTGCTCAGATATGACACTGAACAACTATCAGCAGGATTGTTTTTTAGGAAGTTTGCCTTTCCATACAAATTGTCTGATCGAGATGAACATTTTGTATGGAAAAAACATTTTTTATTCACTTCCTGAAGGAATTTAATGGTGGAAGTTGTTTAGTATCGTTGACTGAGCAACCTCTATCAGTTTGCTTTTACACCTGGTAAAGATTTACACATATAACCACGGCATGTAGACATTAATACATATAACCACGGCTTTATCCAGAGCGTAAATGACCTTACCAAAGGTCGTTTAGCCACGTCTGACAAATTTCTATTGATTATTTAAGATAGATTTGTAGGTATATTGCTGTAGATTTGTAGGTATATACATATAATCACGCCTTTATCCCTAATAAGGGGTAGGTAGAGCGAAAACGACCTAAACAAAAGCCTATGATACATCTGTATTTGCTATAGTGACAGGTTGTCAGTCCATCGCCTAAATTACAATATACTGCAACCCTTGGATCCCTTAGCTGTTTTTTACAGCATGCCCGGGAAGTTATGCAGCTGGCACATTCTATGCTTTTCTCTCGCTCCCAAGCCAGCATGGAAGTTCAGATACTAGAGTGACACCGATACAAGCCAAGATCCTCTTTGGGTCGCTGAGCCAGCGTAGTAAGTAAGTTAGTTAGAGTTACACACGTAAGTATATTTAAACGTATATGTATACGTGTGTAACTCTGTACATGGATTCGCAAGTGTATGTATACATATACACTTGCGAATTCTACACCTTACCCTTACTTCTCCCAAAACTTACCTATTTCCCCTATTCCAAGTATCCCTACAAGTCTAGTCCGACTTTTAAATTACCAAAAGAAGAACAAAACACTGTACGGAAAAATTGTATAGACCTCTTAATGAATTAACGTTTCATCTCCAACCTACAGACAAGTGTGTACGTGTAAGTCTAACCGGCCTCGCTTTGTTATTCATCGAGTCCTGTCTTTTTTATTGTGTCTGCACTCTGTACCTGGATATCCGGCTGTTACTGGAAAACAAATAAAGCCGGGAATACCGGCTTTTAGCCTCCGGCCAATGCAATTACGATCAAGTCAACCCGCTTTGTGATAATTGGAAGAGGAGTGAGTTATTAATGCGGCTTTCGGAGTGCGATTGGTTTGTGAATACATCATCACTACGTAGTATAGAACAAAGTCGCTTTCTCTGTCCCTATATCCCTATGTATGCATAAATCTTTAAAACTACGTAACGGATTTTAATGCGTTTTCTTTTAATGGATAGAGTGATTCAAGAGGAAGGTTTATATGTACAAAACATGCATAATATACAAGGTGGCGCAAAAGAAATCACCCTATTGGAAGATGCTCTCATTTTTGCAAATGGCCGCCAATGTCAAATCTGTTTTGACATTTGTGGACTAGACAGATGCAGAATACAAGTGAACAAGCCATGGAGCGATACACTCCCCAAGAACGCGGAAAAATCGTGTCTATTTTTTTGAGTAACAATTCGTCTGTGGTGTTGGCGCAGCGCGAATTCCGTCGCCGATTCCCCGGCCGTCCGACACCGACTGCGCAAACACTGCGACGTTTAGCCACCAACCTTGAAGAGTATGGGACCACACGAGACGTTGCTAAGAGTGGCCGGCCCCGGAGCGCCCGTTCTGCCGAGAATATCGCCGCTGTAGCCGAGGACGTTGAAGTGAGCCCCGAAACATCGACCAGACGACGTGCCACGCAATTGGGCCTCAGCCGGCGGTCCTTGCAGCGAATTTTGGTGCGAGACTTGAAGATGTTTCCTTACAAAGTCCAGACCGTGCATCAGCTGCTGCCTGCCGACCGCCAAACGCGCGTAACCTACGCCCAAGCCATCCTCAATCTCGAGGAAGAATTGGACAATTTTTCGACCAAAATCATCATGAGCGATGAGGCTCATTTCCACCTCAGCGGTTACGTGAATCGGCAAAATTATCGCTTCTGGGGCACCGAGAATCCACGAGTGATGCACGAGGAGCCGTTACACCCGCTCAAAGTGACTGCGTGGTGCGCTGTTCACGCTGGAGGAGTCATCGGGCCATTTTTTTTCGAGAACGCCGCGGGTCAAACGACAACAGTGGACGGTGCGCGCTATAGGGCCATGTTGACCGAATTTTTTCTGCCGCAATTGGACGAATTGGGACTGGAGGACATGTGGTTCCAACAGGACGGGGCAACGGCGCACACTGCACGAGCCACAACCGACATTCTGAAGGCGGCATTTCCGGGTCGCCTAATCTCTCGTTTTGGCGATTTGCACTGGCCGGCCAGATCGCCCGATTTAACGGTCCCGGACTTCTTTTTATGGGGTTTTTTGAAGTCTCGTGTTTACGTCAACAAGCCTGAGACCTTGGAAGCCCTCAAAGACAACATTCGACACGAGTGCGAGAATCTGTCGCCCGAAGTTCTCGCCGAAGTGATGAAAAATGCCATAAAACGAGCCCGTATGGCAATCAATTGTAACGGCGCCCATTTGGCCGATATCATCTTCTCGACTTGACCAGTAAAATTCTAAAGGTGCAAATAAATATAATCAAAAAACAGATTCGAAGTTTTTCATTTAGAAAAAAAATGAGAGCCAAACAACATCGGATGACTTCTTTTGCGCCACCTTGTAGTAGAGAAACACTGAAAATTTCCGTGCGAAGCCAGGGCGAGTCGCTAGTTTACAACAAAATGTGGAACATAACATGTTCGGTGCTGGACCGTGAGTTATACAAAAACATAGAATGTTCAGCTGTTTCTCTTCCAGTAGAAATTTAATGGAGGACGAGGGTTATGGTGTAATGTTTATAAAAACATACATATAGTCATGCTTTTATCCCTAATGGGGTAGGCGTGACTATAGACCTAAATTAATGTCGTTCTGCCGGGTTAAACAAAGTTTTGAGGGTTATTTAAGATAGATTAGTAGGTATATTGCTTTAGTGACAGCCCATCACCTAACTTGCAATATACTAAAACCCTCGGATCCCTTAGCTGGTTTTTACAGCATGCCCAGGAGGAAATGCAGCTGGCACATTCCATGTTTTTCAACTTGCAATATACTGAAACCCTCGGATCCCTTAGCTGGTTTTTACAGCATGCCCAGGAGGAAATGCAGCTGGCACATTCCATGTTTTTCTCTCGATCCCAGTCCAGCACGGAAGAAAATATTTGCCGTTAAGAAAAAAATAAGGAACACTTAGGTTTAAAATAGAAAATTATTCTTAGTATAATTTTATTTCGTTCTTTCTGTTTGAACGGGAAATTAACCGCCAATAAATTTAAAACAACACGCAATAATCGAATAAATTTGAAAAAATATTTACAATTCGAAAAAATTATGAATGTTTGGTTACGGATACAAGTGGGAAGTTATTTAAATAGTAATAAATATTACGGTTCTCAATTTATTTTTATTAAATACAAATAAAAATAAGTACTTATAGTGATAGATACTTCTTCTAAGCGAGTGGATTTCTCGCTTACTTCCATGCTGGCCTGGGAGCGAAAAAAAAATATAGAATGTGCCAGCTGCATTTCCTCCCGGGCATGCTGTAAAAACCAGCTAAGGGATCCGAGGGTTTCAGTATATTGCAATTTAGGCGATAGGCTGACAACCTGTCACTATGGCAATATACCTACAAATCTATCATAAATAACCCTCAAACCTTGTGTTTACGCTCTGCCTACCCCATTAGGGATAAAGGCGTGATTATATGCTATGCTTGCTAGGTACAACAGCGGCGTGACGGAGCAGCTACAAGCGTTTCAAGCCGACCTGGAAACCAAACTCACAGGTCAACATGAGGACTTCAAAGCTACCTTAAAAAGCGATCTTGAGTTCATCAAATTGGAGCTGAAACAACTAAATGATAGACAAGTCCAGCTAACCTCCGAACAGTTCAATCTGGCTCAACGTACTGACGTCATCGAAACTAACCTAGAATCCAACACTACTGATGTTTCTCATCTTAAAAATCAGGTGTCTAGTTTACATTCCGACCTTAACACAGTTTTGCAGCGCGATCGACTCCAGAACCTTGAAATATCTGGTATTCCTGATAAAACTAAGGAAAATCTGTCGACGTACGTGATAAACATCTGTAAATTTGTGGGTGTTACAATGACGTCACAGGATATTGAATTCATCACGCGAGCCCAACCTCGCACGAAGAACCCGAACCGGCCAAAAGCAATCATTGTGAAACTTAAAACACGTCTCTTAAGGGACTCGATTCTTTCTGCCGTTCGTTTGAAAAAACAAATTTTCACTTCGGACATCGGTATTTCGTCCCCCGGCGAGCCTACGCAGATTTTCATCAACGAACACCTTACGCCCTCAAATAAACTACTATACCTACAAGCGCGTAAACAGAAGAAGTTGGCCAATTTTGCATTCATCTGGATCCGTGATGGAAAAATCTTTGCAAGAAAAAGTGAAACCTCCCCGGTCATCGCAATCCGATCTACTAGCGACCTGGAGAAAATATCCTGACTCCCTTATTTGTGTACATCTTCTGCGTTAATTTCATGTGTCGTAATCGTAATATTGCACTATAAATATAAAGTTCTTACCTTAAGTTTATGCTACTATTTTATACTTGGTAAGTCGGAGCCTTATGTACTATACTCACTTTTATATTTTATATTTCTTTTCCCAAGAAAACATAATATAATATCTTTTATATATAATAGTGTCCAATATTATACTTTTATATTTATTATATGTACCTCCTTCATATGTCTCGTGTATGTATGTATTTATTACAGACGGATACCAAGCCATACCTGTGCACTTAATATTGTTATTATGCTAAACAATGGTGGGTGATGGGGATAGTGGATCAAAGTTGAATATTTTTTACCAAAATGTACAAGGTATTCGGACCAAACTAGTAAACATCTATAACAATATACTCTCTTGTGATTATGAATTAATATGCATTACCGAAACCTGGCTCCAATCAGATATATCGAACTCTGAAATCTGTGATCCAAGGTACGAAATATTTAGATGTGATCGTGATCTCACTACCACAGCGAAGTCAACAGGAGGCGGTGTCATGATGTGCGTGCTACGTAAACTATGTGCTACGGTAAGGTATGACTGGGCATGGGCGTGCGACGGTGTTGAATCGATTTGTGTAAGTATTCCTGGGGGGAGGGTGGGGTCAAGTGCAGTCCTAAATATTATTTTATTATACTTACCACCTGAGTACGGGTTAACTGCTGATCGTCTGGAGTATGTTGTAAATAATTTTAAGAGATTTTTTGACCTAAATCCAACTGAAAATTACCTACTTCTTGGGGATTTTAATTTACCCTGTATCCAATGGAGTGCTGATAATTATACTCTGAAGCATGTAGGTAGCTCCGAGTTCCAACATGCATCCTTAAACTTTATTGACGAACTGTATTTCCTGGGTTTCTCCCAATATAATTTATTTGTCAACTCATGTAATAATATTCTGGACTTGTGCTTTAGTAACTTAGCGTTAGATGTTTATAACCCAACACCGTTATCAAAATTGGACGTACTCCATCCCGCTCTGCGGATCAGTTTTACAGACTTGGACTTTAAACCTCTTAGAGAGAATAAACAGCCGCATTTCAATTTCTTCAAATGTGATTACAATAAAATAAATAAATACTTAAATGAAATAAACTGGGATCAGGTTTTAGATAAAATGACTCTTGATGAGGCTGTTGATTCTTTTTATAAAATTATTTATGCTTGTTTCTCACTCTTTGTTCCTATATCTACAACTAATAACTGTTATCCAGTTTGGTATAGTGCTGCATTAATTAAAATTATACATGAAAAATCAAAAATTCGTCGCAAGTGGAAGAAGTCTGGTAACCCCAGAGACAGGGACACTTTTTCATTACTTAGAGCGCGGCAGCATCGTGTCCAGGATCAATGTTTTGAGCGATTCACTGATAATACTGAGAAACTCATAAGATATACTCCCAAAATATTCTGGAAATATGCAAAATCAAAGAGAGGCGGCTCTTGCTACCCTCAACGGTTCACTTCTGAAAATAATAGTTTTACCAATCCACATGACATCTGTACTGCATTTAATGAGTTTTTCGAAAGCGTTTTTGTCAGGTCATCAACGAACACCGCTATTAACGTCGCCGATATTTCTCATCATTCTGGAAGTGATGTATTGTCAAGATTTAATGTAAGCATTGGGGATGTGACTAGGATGTTGCGCAATCTGGACAAATCTAAAGGTTCAGGGTGTGATCGAGTTCCTCCAGTTTTCCTTTATGAATGTGCTGACAGCTTGGCTTATCCTGTATCCTTGCTTTTTCGCCGGTCGCTTAATGAGTGTGTTTTCCCCACTATCTGGAAGCAAGCACATATAATCCCTATTCATAAAAAGGGTCCAAAATCGAATATTGAAAACTATCGTCTAATTTCGATACTTAATTCTCTTGCAAAACTTTTTGAAAAACTGGTATATAATTTTATATATCCACTAATAAAAAATGGAATTTCTGATATGCAACATGGATTTTTAAGAAACCGTTCCACTGTGTCCAATCTTGCTTGTTTTACAGATTATGTAATCAATAATATGGAGAATGGAGGACAAGTTGATGTGGTCTACACGGACTTCGAAAAAGCATTCGACCGTGTAGACCACAACATACTTTTAAACAAATTGAACTCACTAGGCATACATGGAGATTTGCTCCGATGGGTCACATCATATCTTTCCAATCGTTCGCAAGCTGTTGTCCTGGGAGGATACAGATCCGATTTCATCTCCATTCCTTCAGGGGTCCCACCTGGGCCCTCTTTTCTACAACGCTTATATTTACGATATTTATAAATGTTTTGAGAATGCTCGTCATCTGCTTTATGCTGATGATAAAAAGATATATTTGCCTATCAAATCTGTAAATGACTGTAACTTATTACAAAATGATCTCAATAATTTATACAACTACTATACTCAAAATAAAATAAGTTTAAGTATCGAAAAATGTCAATGTATTAGTTTTACACGTAAACCAAAACCTATTATATATCAATATAACTTCAATAGCGTTGTAGTTGAGAGGACCGTGGTGGTGCGCGATCTGGGAGTCTTGCTTGACTCTAAATTATCTATGATTAATCATATTTATAATATAACAAATCGATCATACAGAAATCTAGGATTTGTAATGAGAACGTGTCAACCTTTCAAGGATGTATTAAGTCTCAAAATCGTATATTACGCTTACGTTAGATGTATTTTAGAATACGCGAGTTCCATTTGGTCACCTTACTACACAATTCACATAAAGCGTATTGAACGAATCCAAAAGAAATTTATTTCACATCTTTATTATAAATCCAAGAAAAAGAGGGATGCCTCGTACGTCTTAAATTGTCACTCAATTAAACTCTTAACTTTGGAGGAACGGAGAATTTTATTGGACATGGGCCTTTTATTTGATATTTTACGCGGACGTCTAGATTGCCCCGACCTCCTCTCTGGCTTGTCACTGAGCGCGCCGACGCGTCGAACCAGACACACTCGTTTGTTTACACCTCCATCTCATAGCACTAATTATGGTCAGAATGCTGTTCTAACACGTATCGTTCGAACTTATAATGATAAATTTGATAGTATTGACCCTTTCTTAGAATCAAAGAACACTTTTAAAAACAAACTATCCGCACTTTTATTGACCAATCAGTAGATTATTCACGATATATTTCTATTAACCACTAAATTAATAGGTTCATTTACTTACACATATTCATGCCAGTTTCCCTTACAGAGTTGGCTAAGCGATAACAGGTTATTATACCGGGTATATCTACTGCCATGTAACTCCGTGATGTAAATAGATCGTCAACCTATTTTCGTTTTATTTACCGGTGGTTGACGGACTGCAGTTTGGGCCGATTTGACATACAGATAACCTGTACATTCACGCCTTTATCCCTAATGGGGAAGGCAGAGCGTAAACGAACTAAATAGGGGTCGTTCCGCCGCTTCTGACAGAGTTTTGAGGGTTGTTTGAGATGGATTTGTAGGTATATTTCTGCAGTAACAGTTTGACTGCCCATCGCCTAAATTGCAATATACTAAAACCCTCGGATCTCTTAGCTGGTTTTTACAGCATACCCGGGAGGAGGTGCAGCTGGCACATTCTATGTTTTTCTTTCGCTCCCAGTCCAGCATGGATGTTATATATAGATGACTTTAACAGCTTTGATCCACTCACTTATTTCTCTTTTGTTTTGCTTTATTAATGATGGGTACTCATGACATGAAGTAACTTTAATTTATTCATCAACAGTTTATAACTTTCTTTGTTAGTGCCTATCTGATCAAATACTCAACACAGTGTTACAGGCTTGGTATAATTTAGTTTATTTCCTTTTCTTCTAATAGTTTTCTATTTTTTATATTAGTATTTATGTATTATATAATGCTATTTCACTTAAATTATAATTTAATAGTACGATTTTATTTCTATATTTTATAAACATGTATAAATTAAATATATACTGTATTATAATGTTTACATAGATTATTTACTTTTTTAGTTTTAAACATATATTTGTCGTAGGCTCCGACATGTTATGTTAATAATATTTTAGTTTTTTTGATTAAATCTAGTTGTTCTTCTACCTACCATACTGCTCTCAACACTTATATGTAATCTTGAAGTGGATAGCTGTAATTGGCATTCAGTATAATCATATGTTGTAATATTATAATTTTGTAAGATGCTGTTGTTATCCTGAATAAATAAAAATAAAAATAAATAAAATAAATAAATATATATGTATGTATGAGTGGATTCTCGAGTCGAACGGCCCGATGAAACCTGGTGTCAGAGTTTTGAAACCGCCTAGTAGCACAGCTATTAGGCCTCTGACGTGGTATGAGTAACGACCACTATCAAAGACAGCGACCGGGACCGACGGCTTAACGTGCTCTCCCAAGCACGGAATCCTTTTTTTTCGGACGTTCTGGTTATTCAGCCTGCAATGTCCTAACCAAACTAGGGAAAACCTCAAAAAGTGATAAATTGACAAATATCAAGTTTGTCCCCCCCCAGGAATCGAACCCAGGACCTCCATATCGTAGGCCCATGGCTCTGACCACTAGACCACGGAGGCAGTTAATAGATACTAATATCATAAAAGCTAAAGTAACTCTGCTTCTTTATTAAGTGTTTTTAATGCCTAAATCATGGATACCATAACACGAGACTTCTCAATTATGGTTCTAATAACGTTATTCTTTATTTAATAATGATTCTAATCTTTTGACTGCTATACATACATACATATAGTCACGCGTCCATCCCTAATGGGATAGACAGAACGTAAACCACCTAAACAAAGGTCGCTCCACCACGTCTGACAAAGTTTTGAGGGTTATTCAAGATAGATTTGTGGGTGTATTGCTGTAGTGACAAGTTGTTAGCCCATCGCCTAAATTGCAATATACTGAAACTCTCGGATCCGTAAGCTGGTTTTTACAGCATGCTCGGGAGGAAATGCAGCTGGCACATTCTATGTTCTTCTGTCGTTCCCAATCCAGCATGGAAGAATAATATTATGGTTCTAATAACGTTATTTTTTATTTAATATTTGTTCTAATCTTGTGACTGCCAGACACATTTTAATAATATAATTGAAATTTCTTTGAAACCAATACGATTATTTCCGAACGTCAAAATTGTTTGACATTCATTTTGAAACCCTTCGTGCCTCATTCACTATTCCAAGAACGTTTCATATTGAACTTGTTTACAACTACCCGTGAGATCCATTTCTATAACTGATGGTATCTGCCTCCATGGTTAAGTGGTCAGGGCCATGGGCTTATGATCCGGAGATCCTGAGTTCGATTCCCAGGGGGAATACAAATTTGATATTTTTCAATTTATGGCTTTGTTAGGCTTTCCCCAGTTTGACCAGGTCATTGCAGGCTGAATCACCTGATTGTACGAAATCTAAAAGGATTACGTGCTTCGGAGGGCTTTTTAAGCCGTCGGTCCCGGTCGCTGTCTTTGATAGTGGTCGTTATTCAAAACCATGTCCGAGGCCTAATACCTGTGCTACTAGGCGGTTTGAAAAACTCGGACACCAGGGTACTTCGGGTCGTTGTTCGACTCGAGAATCCACTCTCTAAGAAGACTGATGGTTACCATTTCTGTTTATAATGTACGTATAGAGTTTAGGCTTATTTTAAACTGGGGTTATAAACAGTGGATTTTATTGTGTTTTTATTTATCTGCAAGAATTTTTCCTTGAACATATTTATTTACGAATTTTAATTTTACTAACTCTACATAAAAATATGGGTCTTATGCTGGGGTCCGCTTTCCGGATTTTTCTACTCCACTTTGCCCGGCCTTTGGCATCCGCTGGTGTGAGATCTTTCTCTTTCATATCCGCTTTTACGACGTCAAGCCACTTTGGATTCATAAGGATTATAACGGATAAAATTTATTTGACCATTCTTATATCTTTATTATATATATTATACTAGCGACCCGCCCCGGCTTCGCACGGAAATTATCAGTGATTCTCTACTATATACTTCTAATACAAATAAACCTTCCTCTTGAATCACTCTATCCATTAAAAGAAACCGCATCAAAATCCGTTGCATAATTTTAAAGATTTATGCATACATAGGGATATAGGGACAGAGAAAGCGACTTTGTTTTATACTATGTAGTGATTTAAAAAATATGATAATTTACTGGTATAGAAAATAGAAGTTCATGCATCGTAATCACGGAGCGACTGAGGAACTTGCGGTGGTGGTCTAGGGCAAAGATGTCTGTCTACCGCCTTTCTGTTGTGACACACACGCACAAATGGAAAACCATGGTAAATTTCCGGTTTTTATTAAATTTGTAGCCGACTGATGGCGCCACATCAAGAAACACAAGTTCTGAAACGCGGTTTCGAAGTTTTCTCAGCGATCTGCAGATATGCAAGTTCTAAAACCTGTCCGGTTGGACTTCGGTCCTATGGTCACAACACCCGACCAGGCGGGTAATTACCCTTTTCCCAATAACAATTAAATCCTAAAACTTTAAAACAATAAAATTGAATAAAAACTTACCAAAAGAAATGAGGCCACTGTTCAGCATGGTCAGCTTGATGCTGTTGGGTATGGAGACCAGGCTTGTGGTGCCAGTCGTCCGAAGGTCCTTCTTCTTCGGCTTCTTCTCCAGGTCATACCTGGTGGTAGACCTAGACCTGTGCTTCCTCTGGCTCGTGGCCACGGAGGACCCACGCTGTCCCGTTCGTGACGACATCTCACTTTTTTTTTTTACTTTTTTTTATGATTCTAAATTTAAAAACAACGGATGTGTGCTGTAAACTTTTAGCGGAACACCGTCATTTTAATTATTATATTTTACGATTACGACACTTTTATAGACACAAGTAAACACCAAAAAATTCCGATTGTTTTTTATATTTTCATAAATATTTGAAGTTTAAACAAAACTAATATTTATATGAAGCGTTATATATTTTTTATATCAAAAACTCTTATGTACACAATTTAACACTATTGATTTGCAAAATAAATTTTATATATTTATCATAATAACCCGCACATTATTTTTTGTATTTTTTAGAAAGCGCTCTTTGGACACCTGAAACAAAAAGAAAAAATACAAATTTAATATATAGTCACCTGTATCCCTAACGGGGTAGGCAAAGCTTCAAAGACCTCATAAAAAGGCGTTCCGCAACGTCTTACAAGTTTTGAAAGCCATTTTAGAAAGATATTAGTGTGTTTTGCTATGGTGATAGGTTGTCAGCTCTTCACATAAATTGCAATACACTTAAACCCTGGTTTGGCTTAACTGGCGTTTTCAGTGGAACATTCTACATAATATATCGTTAGTGGAAAGGCAAAATTACTTCAGCGCCAAATTAGCTATATTGAGTTAAACCATATTTTTCTATCGCATCCAGTTCAGTATAAGCTTATGGTTATGACATAATAATAGTAAAATATTTCGTTTCTATCACATTCAA
This sequence comes from Scrobipalpa costella, assembly GCA_949820665.1. Taxonomy (NCBI): domain Eukaryota; kingdom Metazoa; phylum Arthropoda; class Insecta; order Lepidoptera; family Gelechiidae; genus Scrobipalpa; species Scrobipalpa costella. Next base: position 14,302,210 of record OX463312.1, read on the forward strand.
TGTATGCTACATTTTGTGCTTCAAGATATTTTTAAAATCATATTGGGCCCGTATTTATAATCAGCACTTGAGACTGACATCTGTTGTTTGAGTTCGTATCAGAAATGTCATTTCAGTACAAAATTTCTTGTCAATTCCTTAATGTTGCTCTCAATCTTGAGAAAGCTTTATAACGGCCCCTAGTGCCTTAGGTAAATTTAAAATATTTCTTTCTTCTCTAGTTTAGCCGCGGGTACATTTTAATCGACTTATCGAGTACTAAAGCAACTCCTGAGATTACCGTAACCTTCCCTAGAACAACTTGTATTCACTTCACTACATAGTCCCTGTATCCCTATGTATGCTTACATCTTTAAAACTACGCAACGGATTTTGATGCGGTTTCTTCTAATGGATAGAGTGATTCCCCGTGTGGTGTCGGGTTAGAACAGCATCACCCAATAACTTTCCGCGGGTGTTGTAAAAGGCGACCAAGGGATAAATCCAGAGAACGGGCAGCAGCGTTCCCTGTGAATGGAAAACTTGTACTGCGCTCATCTAGAGTAATTCAAGAAAAAGGTTTATATGTATAATACAAGCATAATATAGAAGAGAAACACTGATGATTTCCGTGCGAAGCCAACTAACAACTTAGCTTCTAAAAAGTAACTAATAACTTAGCTTCTTCACCTTCTTAGCGAGTGGATTCTCAAGTCGAACAACGACCTAATGAAACCTGGTGTCAGAGTTTTCAAACCACCTAGTAGCACAGCCATTAGAACTCTAACATGGTTTTAAGTAACGACCACTATCAACAGGTGATTCTGCCTGCAATATCCTAACCAAACTGGGGAAAACCTCTCAAAGTGATAAATTGACAAATATCATTTTTGTGTTCCCCCCTAGGAATCGAACCCAGGACCTCTGGTTCGTAAGCCTATGGCTCTGAACACTAGACCCCGGAGTCAGTTAAATATAACTTAGCTACCCATACTTCAAGACGGAAACACAGACTATAGAAAATAGGTGCGAAAATTGTTTTTTCAAGCTTTATTTTTCTTGTTTTTTTTACTGATCGAATATACTTTGAATAGATTTATCTATATGTATTAAAAAAAACTGTAACAGAATTTCATGACTGTCTGTTTATATACATATATATCGATTGAGAGGAAAATACATTACAACAGATACAAGAAAATAATGAAATTATTTATTCTACAAAATGGCGACGTGACTTAACTAATATTGCCAATAATGCTTTCATTCGCTACGATATATGGCTGCGGTTGCAAACAGCCATTTCAAAGACAGGTATTGCGCCAAAAATACAATACGCTATGACGTCATTATGAATCATTCATTCATTCATTCACTGGCGAACGCGTTGTGTTCAATATTGCATTCCGTCATATACAAATAGATAGAACCATACAGTATGACAAGGCTTTAAATGAACACATGCATACATACATATAATCACGCCTTTATCCGTAATGGGGTAGGCAGAGCGTAAGCCACGTTTGATGGTTATTTAAGATCGATTTGTAGGTATATTGCTGTAGTGACAAGTTGTTAGCCCATCGCCTAATATGCAATATACTGAAACCCTCGGATCCCTTAGCTGGCTTTTACAGCATGAGCGGGAGGAAATGCAGCTGGCACAATCTATGTTTTTCTCTCGCTCCTAGTCCAGCATAGAAGTAAATCAATGAAAGCGGCCAAAAATAAGACACACAATTCATGGAATGTGTATATTGAATACTACTACAAGTACTAATACTAGGAATCATACATACATACATACATAATCACGCCTTTATTAGTTTATAATGTGTATATCCTTTGAATAATACAAGTACTAATACTAGGAATCATACATACATAGAGAGCCCGATGGTGTAGTGGATAGGGCCGCTGCCTCCTGAGCGGGAGGTCGTGGTTCGAACCCCACCAGTCACCACGTACCAATGTGTTTTTCGGTTTTCGAATTTCATATGTACGTTTATTCGGTGCTTTTTCCGTGCTTCGGAAGGCACGTTAAGCCGTTGGTCCCGGTTAATATCGTTTAATACCGTAGATATTAGTCGTTAAGCCATATCAGAGGCCAGTGCTAAGCATTGGCGGCTTGAAAACTCTGACCTAATCTAGGATTGGGTCTGGTTTCCCTTCTGGGTTGCGGATGTCAGATGGCAGTGGCTCTGTGTAAAAACCAGTACCCTCGTTCAATCCCCTAGATAAGGAAGCCGACCCCGTGAGATACGGGATAAGGCTAGGGAGATGATACATACATACATAATCACGCCTTTATTCGTTTATAATGTAGTAGGCAGATCGTATACAACCTAAAAAAAGGTCGTTCCGCCACGTCTGACAAAGTTTTGAGCGTTATTTAAGAGATATTTGTAGGTATATTGCTGTAGTGACAGGTTGTTAGCCCATCAAATATTTTACAATATACTGAAACCCTCGGATCCCTTAGCTGAGGTTTACAGCATGCCTGGGGAGAAAATGCAGCTGGCATATTCTATGTTTTTCTCTCGCTCCCAGTCCAGCATGGAAGTAAAAAAAGTGAAAAAAGTAGTTAATTGGGCGGAAAACTACAACAGTAAAAATGTTTATTGACATTGAAAATCGAAAATGGCGTTTATGAATGAAAACAGATGGTGGGCGTAAGGCCATGGTACAAAACTATGAACGATAAAGATAATTTTAGAATACAGAATTACTCAGCGTTGGGAATGCTACTGCTAATCCGTATTTTACTTACTCATGCTACTATCACTACATAGTATAAAACAAAGTCGCTTGCTCTGTCCCTATATCCTTATGTCTGCATAAATCTTTAAAACTACGCAACGGATTTTGATGCGGTTTCATCAAATGGATAGAGTGATTCAGGAGGAAGGTTTGTATGTATAATGCATGCATAATATAGTAGAGAAACACTGATTATTTCCGTGCGAAGCCGGGGCGGGTCGCTAGTCTGGTATAAAACCAACATTCATGGTCGATTTCTCGGAAAAGTCAATGATAAACATGTTATTGAGCGGATGAGGAAACGAACTCATTCAGAGAAAATGCTCGGAATTGGGACAGGAAATCCTTTGTAGATAAAGAGCTTTATTTAGGCTTGTATTTATAAAGTGAGCTCAAGATTAAGATTCATATTAAGTATGGATTTGACAGGTCTTTTTGTACTAAAATGACATTTCTGATGCGAATTCAAACAACCTGTCAGTCTCAAGTGCTGTGCTTATAATTAAGGACCTAAGTCAACCTGCGTGGCGTCGTTGGTAAATCACAGGTTCTGTCTGTTCCAGGTTAGACAGATATCAGGAAGATGCATTTATTTGATTCACTGCTAAAAAATACACAGATATACATACAGATGATCACGTCTTTATCCCTAATGGGGTAGGCAGAGCGTAAACGACCTAAACAAAGGTCGTTCCGCTACGTCTGATAAAGTTTTCAGGGTTATTTAAGGTATATTGCTGTAGTGACATGTTACCCATCGCCTAAATTGCAATATACGTAATCCCTCGGATCTCTTATCTGGTTTTCACAGCATGCCCGGGAGGAAATGCAGCTAGCACATTCTACGGTTTTCTCTTGCTCCCAGTCCAGCATGGAAGTAAAAAATATAATAATAGGCTTAACTATAAATGTAGTTTCGGAGTCTAGGTCACAGTATATTTTTGTGTCTGCAATGAGAATTTACAGCTTTGAAAAACCAAACAAAAACATAAGTTCATTTGATTGGCAAAGAAACAAAAATGTAATTTTGAAAATATTCAACTGAACTTCCCCGAAGTACAAACAAACAAATTATATTACGATTCATTTATTAAACTGTTGATCGTGTTTTATACATACATATATACATATATTCACGCCTTTATAAACGTAAACTACCTAAACAAAGGTCGTTCCGCCACGTCTGACAAAGTTTTTTATAGATTAGTATTTACATTGCTGTAGTGACAGGTTGTTAGCCCATTGCCTGAATTGCAATATACAGAAACCGGGAGGAAATGCAGAAGGCACATTCTATGTTTTTCTCTCGCTCCCAGTCCAGCATAGATGAATCGTTTCTTATAACACTGGTTTATGACAATCGTCTACTATGACAGATTATGAGAATCTTTGGTATATGACTTTGATAAAATATCTAGTCTTTGATTAAGATTAAATTATCCTTCCATGCTGGTCCGGGAGCTAGAGAAATACATAGAATGTGACAGCTGCATGTCCTCGTGGGAATGCTGTAAAATCCAGCTAAGGGATCCGAGGAATTCAGTATATTGTAATTTAGGCGATGGGCTGACAACATGTCACTACAGCAGTATTCATACAAATATATTTTGAGTAACCCTCAAAACTTTGTCAGACGTGGCGGAACGACCTTCGTTTAGGTTGTTTTGTTCTGCCTACCCCATTAGGGATAAAGGCGTGTTTATATGTATGCAATAAATTATCCCAAGAATCTAGTATCGTAGATAAGTTCTGTAATTTTTTTGGGTGAGTTCATTGTCACTTTTATCGCATTGTTGTCTTACGGTCGTATTTATAATCAGCTCTCATGAGTGACAGCCAGTTAGTTCGTATCAGAAATGTCATTTCAGAATATACTGGCCTGTCAAATAGAATAGAAAAGAAACCCTTTATTCGGTACCAGTATACAGACAAAGATCTTAAAATTACAACCTAAACGTTACACTCGATACCGAAAAGGTGTCCGGCTCAGCATATGCTCCATTCTAAGACTGAAGCGCTGATTTTCAGCCGGAACCTTACTACAAACTAACTTAACCTAAGTGGGAGGCGGTGTATAACCTTAAATCCATACTTAATATTGCTCTCAAGTTTGAGATCGCTTCATAAATACGAGCATTAGTTATCTCTGGCTCAGACAAGAGTCGAGAGCAAACCAATCGCAAATAAAGAAAGTATTGTCTCTGCCAGATAGCTCCACGGACTATTAGTTGCCAATATCCGTGCCAAATGCCAATACGTGAGATTTTAAATTATCATCAGCTACGTTTATGGTGCTGGCAGCTGTTGTTATTTCTTAGGTTGGGAATGCAAGATTCAATTGTTTTTCGAAGAGTCAGAAGCTATCCGATCTACTACTCATACAGGATTTTCTTACAGAAATATGATAATTATAGCCCCGTATTTATAAAGCGATCTCAAGATTGAGAGCAATATGGAGTATGAATTTGACGGGCAGTTTTGCACTGAAATGTCATTTTTGATACGAATTTGACGTCGCTGTCACTCTTGAGAGTGTGGATTATAAATACGGGCCTTAGGGCCGTATTTGTAATCAGCTCTCAAGAGTGACAGCGAGTTTGAGTTCGTATCAGAAATGACATTTCAGTACACACTGGCCTGTCAAATCCATACTTAATATTGCACTCAAGTTTGATATCGTTTCATAAATACGACCCTCAGAATGGAGCATCGCTCAGGCGCGTATGAGGCGTCAGGCTATCCATGCAATTTACAGACTATGCGTCTCAGTTTTTGGATACAATTAAAAAGAAGAACTGGGCACGAGTACAAAACAGGGAAATTTTATGGGAGTCCACTTCAATATTTAGGACTCAATATTTAATTAGAAAGGCAGCAGTAGATGCAATAGGCATAAAGTCTCAACCATGTCTCAACGTAATTAAAAACAAAACATCATAAAAAAATAAGATTGGTATAAAATGTGGAAATTTTATTAAATCTACTAAATAATAAACACTTATTACGTACCGCCACAAACATAATACTCCAAAGCTGCACAAACACTCAATGTAAAACATCACTAGAATAAAACAATTTAAACGTATATTTCACACCGAAATTTTCACTCCCGAATTTACGCGACGTCAACTCTTTCCGACGGTCAAAATACGACTGAACGGCCGAAAACTCCCGAGGAATATAGTACGAAAATATAATCAGCTGTGTTGTCAATCCGGGATGGACCTGCCAAAACTATACCGTTTACTTCTGGCCTTACTGCCTTTAGATTCCATTGCTGCTTCTCGACCAAGACTTTATAAAAATGCTGAATAATAGCAGCAATGTATACTGAGTTGCTTTGCTTCGCTGAGGCGATACTGGTGTATGGGATTAGTGGAGATTCAGACAAAACAATGTTGAATAATCGTTTTATGTGCGTCCCAATTTTTCCCATTGTCTTTAGATTGTCGCTGACAATGTATTTGATAAATAAAATCTTTTGTCCAATTTAATGCTTTTGCAACTTTATGTGTTTATCCTATCCTATCAGCTTTCTTCTGCCTCACGTTATCACTAACAGTTTTGCGAAAAAAAAAATGTTGATAACGAAACTTAGTTTATTATTCAGTAGGAATAGTAATAATATAAAACACTTAAATGTTTAAATAGCTTACTCAATCTTTATCTTTTCTCGAGCAAAATTGTATCAATGTATTGCAAAACGTGTTTGTTTAGCGCGCAAGAGACAAAGGCGTGATTTTGTATCAAAAGTAGAGAGCTGACCTAAACTACTTGGCACGAGACTGATATGTATAGATTAATTTCAACTGTAAAAGCTATTTATTCTACATACACACATACTTACAAATACCCAATGGGGTAGGCAGAGCGACCTAAACTCAGATCGTTATTTATTTATTTAACAATTTATTGTACACAAAAAACATCATAAGCACAGGACATAAAAAACAAAGACACAACAGGCACTGCTTATTTCTAAAAAGAAATTTCTTACAGCAGACCTACAGAAGTGATAATTTTAAAGATACGCGGATCGTTCCGTCACGTCTGACAATGTTTTGAGGGTTATTTAGATAGATTTGTAGGTATATTGCTGTAGTGACAGGTTGTGAGCCAATCGCTTAAATTGCAATATACAGAAACCCTCGCATCCTTTAGTTGATTTGTACAGCATGCCTGGGAGGAAATGCAGCTGGCACATTTTATGTTTTTCTCTCGCTCCCAGTCCAGCATGGAAGCCATTTATTCTTAAATTTAAATTTCGAGTTCTTTCGTCGATACAAATATTATTGGGCCGTAAAGATAATGGGATTGTATTTGGTACTCCGATAGTCAGCAGATAGATGCGTGTTCCAGAAAATTTATTGAGTTATTTTTATTTAAGTACTAGCTGTGCCCGCGACTCCGTACGCGTGGTGGTTATGATTTTAAACAGCGATGTATTTTTTTGTTTTAAATTTTAAATAATGTCATCTAGTGCTTAGTGCCGAACCTATCAAATTTATAAATGCTTTAACGTTTTGTAAACCATAAGTGCCAAAGTTTTAGATTAGGTTTTCATGGTTTTTACTGTAAATAGATAAAAAGATCTCTATACCGTGTATTTACAGATGTCGATGTACGATTTGGCGATATATTTAGATCGCGGTGGTAAGATTTTTCTTGGGAACACAAATACTTCTGATGAACTTTTTAGTTTTTACCGCGTTGGAAAGCCGTCGACTTCTCCGATCCCAGGGGGTCCCAGGTCACTCAGCCTCGGATTTACTATCGGCGGGTTGGCGATAGCCTCGCTCGATTTAACTTCATAATTTAGCCAATTCATAGAAGCAAAAAAGTCTATACGCGACTTTTTCTATCATGATGGAACAGAAAGGGACAAAAATTTAAGCAGCAATAGATCACTCCGTTCTTAACGTTTATGGCGCCAAAAGCGGTCGGGGTCGGGTTGTCCATCGTCTAGAAGAAGGTTTTTATCTCTTTACTCTTATTTATTTGTGTTATTACGAATCGCGTTAGCTAAGCCTAACACGTGTATAACACGATACTTGTGTGCGTAATGAGACTTACTGTATTCTAATGAGATTTAAGAAAAACAGGATTCAATTTTCTGTCTACTCCCTAATACTAAATAAAATGAAGTTTTAGGTGAGGTAACAATCAGCCGAATAAAACTTACATCAAATCGAGTAAGAAACAATCAAAATTTAATTTCCTACCTACCCCCCAACTCAGGTGGTGTGATTATTTGTATCCTTTGTTTTTTCCTAGATAACAATCAGTCGAATAAAAAAAGTTTGTTCGAAATTGGTTAAAAAACAGCCAAATTCGAATTTTCGGTAAATTCGACCACCTCTTGGTGGCGTGATTTTAGGTATCCTAAGTAAAAAAAAATGCCTAATAATGTTAATAATGTCTGCAGCAATTATTTTTATCGAAAATAATTCAATGTACAGACACGACCCTTCTAGAGATTTATTATATGTATAGATAGGTTTCATCACTTCACTAGAAACAGACTGAACTGATTTCATTTAGATAAGTAAATCCCACCAAAAACATAAATGTAAAAGTGAAAGCCAAGCTCCTGCTGGTCTTGGTGCGTGAATTACACAAAAAGTTGTGAGATCTATAAAGGGAGCCAAGTCTAGGGTTTATTATGGTAATTCTTAGCTCTCCAATAACGTTCATTTCATCTAACTTGTTTGATATGTTTCTAAAATTTGAAGTACTTGTTTATCTAGAGGATCTAAATATATAAACCAAATTTGGTATATTTAAGTTTAGTAGTTTTCGAGTTATGAAGATCAAAAGTGGCTTCAAAAGGTTCCTGTAAATATACACACAGTGCTGCTGGCCAGTTCTATTGGTTTTGCTTGAGCTTGGTTTGGACACGCTACCGCGTGTCTAGATATAGTTTACATAATATCTCTTGCTCTATAAGTGGCCTTTGCTTCCCTAAAAGCTGGGTTGTTATAGGCCATAATTTCCCTAGAGACGTAATGACATTTGGAAAAAGAACTGTCCTTTCGCTAGATATCTAAACCATATTTAAAAAAGTCAAAAGTCCTATTAAATTTTTCTTTTTTTCTCGGAATCGCATCGCAATCGCAAGGTCGTTCGGCCACGTCTGACAAGTTTTGAGGGTTGTTTAAGATAGAACTGGATATTACTGTAGTGACAGGTTGTCAGCCCATCGCCTAAATAATATATATATATATATAAATAATAAATACAATATACCCTCGAATCCCTTAGCAGGTTTTTACAGCATGCCCGGGATGAGATGCAGCTGGCACATTCTACGTTTTTCTGTCGCTCCCAGTCCAGCATGGATTTTTTACAAATAATGAAAAAGAAAAATACGCGAATACTTTCCACTCTTGTGTGAAAAAGGAATACTCCAATACACGTCAGCTGTCGGAACACGGACGGCATCGAATATGCAAGATATACCAAGGATATATCCTGATATATCACTAGAACTTTCTCTGATATTGAAAGTGTGAGAATATAAATAGGAAACTTAGATGAAAGAGAAGATCCTCTTTTATTAAGGTGCGAACTTTGTTTCACATTTTCAAAATACGAGTAAGTAAGTTATAATATAATTATCTGGTTAAAATATGTATATAACATACATACATATAATCACGCCTTTATCCCTAATGGGGTAGGCAGAGCGTAAACGGCCGAAACAAAGGTCGTACCGCCACGTCTGACAAAGTTTTGAGGGTCATTTAAGATAAATTTGTAGGTATATTGCTGTAGTGACATATTGCTGTATGTCCGTGCTTCGGAAGGCACGTCAAGCCGTTGGTCCCAGTTAATATTGTTTAATACCGTAGATATTAGTCGTTAAGCCATATCAGAGGCCAGTGCTAAGAATTGGCGGTTTGAAAACTCTGACCTAATCTAGGATTGGGTCTGGTTTCCCTTCTGAGTTGCGGAGGTCAGATGGCAGTCGCTCTGTGTTAAAACTAGTACCCTCGTTCAATCCCCTAGATTAGGAAGCCGACCCCGTGAGATACGGGATAAGGCTAGGGAGATGATGATTGCTGTAGTGACAAGTCGTCAGCTCATCGCTTAAAATGCAATATACTGAAACCCTCGGATCCCTTAGCTGGTTTTTACAGCATGCCCGGTACGAAATGCAGCTGGCACATTCTATGTTTTTCTCTCAGTCCCAGTCCAGCATGGAAGTAAAACAATAGTATAATATGTAAAAAAAAAAGAAAATTCCTTTCCGGTTCACAAAAAGTTCAGATTTGGGGTGTGTCAACGAGAGTTGGAGCGGACCATTCTCCGTGTCAAAAAGATTGATCGTATCAGAAACACAACCCTCCACTCCAAAACTCAAATCGCAGACGTAGGCAAAAAGGTTATTTATTTATTATTCATAACATACAGACAAACATAAACTTATACAGCTTAGCACCATTTAACCAAGTATCGGATATTAGCTAATATTTTAAAAACTTAAACAAACTAAATTATTTAAATTAGTTAAATGGGGGCAGGCCACGTTTCCCGAATGCACCCGGGCAATCCTTTTCTCTTCCTTTCTTCCTGCAATACAAATGACCAGTGGGCAAAATTATCGACCGACTGGAGCCCACAAGAGCGTCGGCTTAGAGGAAGGTTCAAAAAGAGATGGCGGGATGACTTAGCCGAATTCAATTCGACCTGGTCGGAACCAGCCAAACACCGAGAAGTCTGGAAGAAGAAAGGGGAGGCCTTTGCCCAGCAGTTTGACAGTGTAGGCTTGTGTAGTGTAGTCTCGTAGAAAAACTTAATTTGAACTGGTCAAGCCCTGCGTAGTTCTTAAACTAGACTGCTAGATGTCTCTAACGTCACTATGACGTGTACATAAGAAAGACTATGACATATTCGTCACCCCCACTACCGTTTCGGTAGCTCAGATGGTAAACTGATGGACCGGCATTCCAATGACGCAGGTTCGAGTCCTACCCGAGAATATTTTATTAATTTCTTTCTTTCATATTATAGGAACTAAAATAACTTTGTAAGTGCTAAAATTCTCAAAATACCTATAAGACAACATTTTCTCATATACCTTTATGTATTTCAAGACTTAAGATGATCAAAATTGAACAAGGAAATTGATCAAGTATCTTATTGTATAATAGATATATAATCCTATTTATTCAAAAATGAAGATAGGTAATGTTATGAATGAACAGATATATTTCAGAAACGTGCACAAACCCCTTTCGGTATTATAATAAACTAGCGACCCGCCTCGGCTTCACACGGAAATTATAGGTGTTGCACTTATTATACATATAAAGCTTCCTCTTAAATCACTCTATCTATTGAAAGAAACCGCATCAAAATCCGTTGCGTAGTTTTATTTTTAAAGTTATAAAGCTCACTTTGTATCCTACACAGTTAGTTTTTTTAAACTTTTTAAATTACTTGTTCATAAGGTTAATACCGTCTTTTAACCTACTTTTCTCCCGCTGAACCTTCTAAGAGAAAATGTAATTAAACTTTACTTTCAATATGTTCGTTCATGCGATCCTTCGACATCAAGCAATTAGCATAATGAATATCTCTTTCAAGCTAATTAGTGCTCTTCTGAAACGTAGGATAAATAAAGCGTGTTAGAGTCGGAGGATAGAGTCCTTTTCCCATACAAATTCTGTTCAATTAGTCCGCATCTCCCTAGCCTTATCCCGTATCTCACGTGGTCGGTTATCTTATCTACGTGATTGAACGAGGGTACTAGTTTTTACACAGAGCGACTGCCATCTGACCTCCGCAACTCAGAAGGGAAACCAGACCCAATCCAAGATCAGGTCAGAGTTTTCAAGCCGCCAATGCTTAGCACTGGCCTCTAACATGGCTTAACGACTTATATCTTAACCGGGGCCAACGGTTTAACGTGCCTTCCGAAGCACGGAAAAAGCACAGAATAAACGTACATATGAAATTCGAAAACCGAAATACACATTGGTACGTGGTGGGATTCGAACCACGACCTCCTGCTCAGGAGGCAGCGGCCCTATCCACTACACCATCGGGCACCTTGTCTGTTTATTTTGTATGGGCAAGTAATAAAAAACATTTCCTGAAAGAATTTCCTGGTGATAGTTGTTCAGTTTCGTTGAAAAACCAACACCTTTCACTTTTCGGTACGCTGTCCCATAAACCTGGTATAGCTCGACAAACATTATTATCTACCTATCTACATACATACATACATAAAATCACGCCTTTATCCCTTACGGGGTAGGCAGCGCGTAAAACGCCTCTTAAAAGGCGCTTTCGCCACGTCTGACATAAATTGAGGGCACTTTTAGATTGTAATGAATGTGTATTGCTATAGTGACAGGTTGTCAGCCCATCGCCTAAATTACAATACACTAACCCTCGAGTCCCTTTTGCTGACTTCTACAGCATACCTGGGAGGAAGGGCAGCTGGAAAATTCTATGTTTTTCTATCTCTCTCAGTCCAGCATGGAAGAAATATCTATCTTTCTTGATTAAATCTGTTATAATTAAGTAGGGATCGCGAACATTCTTTGTTTAAAACTAATTGAATTTCAGACAGAGATTGAAGGGTAATCGATCTATCTTCGTTTACCGTTGAACTTATTTCTCATGTTCTAGCAGAGTTTGTTTTCTTGGCACATTTTTTTCCGCCCTTTTTCCTTATTAGTTAGTAACTTCTGATCTAAAACTATATTTTCTTATTTAGAAAGGAAGATTGATTGCGGGTTACTTTGTGTAAAGAAAGTAAAAACAGGTGACGTACTTTTGCTCTTCACAGAACGAGATAAAGAGTGATAAGTACCTAGATATCATCATCTCCACAGCCTTATCCCATATCTCACGGGGTCGGCTACCTAATCCAGGGGATTGAACGAGGGTACTGGTTTTTACACAGAGCGACTGCCATCTGACCTCCGCAACCCAGAAGGGAAACCAGACCCAATCCTAGATTAGGTCAGAGTTTTCAAGCCGCCAATGCTTAGCACTGGCCTCTGATATGGCTAAACGACTAATATTTACGGTATTAAACTATATTAACCGGGACCAACGGCTTAACGTGCCTTCCGAAACACGGAAAAAACACCGAATAAACGTACATATGAAATTCGAAAACATAAAAACACATTGGTACGTGGTGGGATTCGAACCACGACCTCCCGCTCAGGAGGCAGCGGCCCTATCCACTACACCATCGGGCTCTTGATAAGTACCTAGATACAAGCTTTACAAAAGACCAATATTTAGGGTATGAACCGACCAAAGAACTTTCCTCAAGGAGTATCAAAATATGGCAAAAAAGAAATCGGCGCAGAATAACAAATTAAAGGAATAGAGAGTGCACTTGTAAATTGCGCAAACACTTGGGCACTAAAAACTAGTCCCGCGCAATTGGCTGATCTCTGGGAGATTGGCTGCCATCACAGGAAATTGGTTGGGAGGACTATATAATAAAAAACAAATAACAGCCAGTTCCGTTTATCCGTTTGTTTAGCATTCCCTGGTGATGACGTAGGCATTTGACCTTCGGCGAGCGTGGGCGCAGCTATTTTCAGCAGAGTCAAGTACCCGAGGGGGAAAGGGGGTAGGGGGCAGGTTACGTCACGGAAGTGCTCAGTGCAGACAAGTGAGGATCTGTTTTAATTGTATAAAAAAATTTAATCGAATATTGTCCTCAACATTATTTTTTTTGTGTACCAAAATTTGACTTATGTCAAAATCTATTTTAACACTTAACGATAAACAAGTGTTATTCATCATGAAAACTGATCGGCTTACTTGTTTGTATTCTTCTTCTTCTCAGGCTCGTATTTATAAAGCGATCTTATAATGGAGAATAATTTTAAATATGGATTTAACAGGTAAATTTGTACTAAAATGACATTTCTGATACAAATTAAAACTCGCTGTCCATCTCAAGTACTGTTTATCAATACGGGCCTTACCGTGTCGATGGAATACGAGAAACTACATCGTAGCGGCCCAGAATTCAGCCACGTGTATTGCGGATTGACTGCCGTCCATTAAATCCGCTGGCGTGCAAATGTTGGGACACGTCGGGCACAATTTCTCTGATATATTACATACAGTATCCTGTCTTATGTAGCATATATTATGTACTAGTTTATCATAAGATATGTATCAGTATATTTTATTGAAATATTTATTTAATTGTGTGTAAATATTGTCTAAGTATTATATGTAGTAATATGCACTATCCCGCTTTCTGCTTGTACAATTTAAATACCCAAAGGATGCATGGTAGAAATTGCTGCTTTAGCAATAAGGCCGCCTATATTGTACTGTCACGTTTGTTCCTTTTTGTTTCTGTTGTATGTGTTTCTTTGTGCAATAAAGAATTTTGTATTGTATTCTTTCTTCCATGCTACACTGGGAGCGAAAGAAAAACATAGAATGTGCCAGCTGCATTTCCTCCCGGGCATGCTGTAAAAACCAGCTAAGAGATTCGAGGGATTCAGTATATTATAATTTATGCGATGGGCTGACAACCTGTCACTACAGCAATATACCTACAGATCTATCTTGGATGACCCTCTAAACTTTGTCAGACGTGGCGGAACGACCTTTGTTTAGGTCGTTTACGCTCTGCCTACCCCATTAGGGATGAAGGCGTGATTATATGTATGTATGTATTGTATTGTATGTTAAATGTGCCATGGTTTGCACTGCACCGCAAACACAGTCTACATTGGAGATGTGCGAATTGAAAGAAGGATTAGCTTCGACGAGCAGCGAACCGCAGTCGAAGGTCGCACTTGGCGGGCGATGGAGTGTGACTTTCTTCTCTCCTGATTAAGATCGTCGTATAGGATCGAAACGTTGAGAGCTAACCCTACCTTCAATACAAACAAGCCGAACAGTTTTCATTGTCAACGATCTACTTTCGTAATGGACATAGACAGACAATCCCTGATCGATGGCTTGCTGCTTGCCCTTGGCAGACAGATTGACGAGCGTGCAAGATGTTAAATTTAATTATCACTAGCGACCCGCCCCGGCCTCGCACGGAAATCATTAGTGTTTCTCTACTATATTATGCATGTATTATACGTATAAACCTTCCTCTTGAATTACTCTATCCATTCAAAGAAACCGCATCAAAATCCGTTGCGTAGTTTTCAAGATCTAAGCATACAAAGGGATATATGGGACAGAGAAAGCGACTTTGTTTTATACTATGTAGTGATTTCTCATGCTCTTTCAAACAGCACGTTCAAGTGCTATCTTGTGCAGAGTGTAGGCTGCACAAAATTGAATGTTATGCACTTGGGCAAAAACGTATCTGCTCATAAATGCATTTCTTCTAAGGCAAATAAAATTAGGCCTTACAGCCAAATAATAAGAGTTTCATAGATAGATTGTTAATTTAAAATATTTACTTCAAATTATTTGACATTTGGTTTTTTATGACATAAATGGATATTCAAATTGGAATTCAAATAGATAGTGTATTTGATGTATTATTAGAAAAATAATTTAATAGTAGGCTGTATAGGTCTCCAGCCCAAGCCTAATATTTCATGTCGAAATGTTTAAAAAGTTAAATGGCGGGAATGAATTGTTAAGTTAACAATATTTTTGTACAATTTCCTCAGTTTTCCTCGCAATCGAAGTGAAAAGCAGAGTTTAATGATTGGCATCAATCCCTGCTAATGGCCCTGCGGGCTTGGGCAACTAAAAATCTCGGTCAAAAAAGACTTGTTTTGTACACTTGTCGTAAAATCTACTATTACAGGAAACACGGTTGGCGCTTTCCTAGAATTTAACCCAATGTCACCTTACACAACTATTACAAGAAGATGTGGGATGATGTGATGCTATTCTGTATTATCTAGTTTGTTATTTTGTTTTTCACAATCTTAGGGTCGTATTTATAAAGCGATCTCTAGATTGAGAGCAATCTTGAGTGTACATTTGACAGTTCGTTTTGTATTGAAATGACATTTTTGATACGAACTCTAACTAGCTGTCAGTCTCAAGAGCTGATTATAATTACGGACCTTACTTTCCCATCTGAATGAAATATTGCATTTTCCTCTCTCTTGTAGCATATTATATTAGTTTACTATATTATAATCGTACTTATATATTAGACTATTGTACCTATTCGTATTTATGTAACTAGTACGTACATAATCTATGTATTCTATTTAAATTTATAACAATAGTAACTTCACTATCCCGCATAATATTAGCAAACTACTCCTTTACCCAAAGGTTGCCTGGCAGAAATTGCTACCCTCGCAATAAGGCCGCCTAATTGTACTCTGTTTGTTCCTGTACAATGTGTTGTATATGTGCAATATAGAATATTTGTATTGTATTTGTATTGTACTTCCATGCTGTCGTGGGAGCGAGAGAAAAACATATAATGAGTCAGCTGCATTTCCTCCCGGGCATGCTGTAAAAACCAGCTGACAGAACCGAGGGTTTCAGTATATTGTAATTTATGCTATGGGCTGACAACCTGTCCCTATAGCGATATACCTACAAATCTATCTAAAATAACCCTCAAAACTGTGTCAGACGTGGCGGAACGACCTTTGTTTAGGGTCCTTTGCGCTCTGCCTACCCCATTAGGGATAAAGGCGTGATTATATGTATGTATGTATTCTAATCTGGCACAAAACAGTAATCAACGTGGTTCTATGTAGCTAAAATGTTTCCTTCTATTGTAGAGCGTGAGCGGCCATAACTCCTCAGTAATTTCTAATTTCCACCCAGATTAAGTTAGGAACACAATTTGCGTTAGATCGCGTCAAAATTGGGAGCCGTCGCTTGCTCCAGTGATTGAAAATTGAAATTATGAATAAATTTATTGTTTAATATCCTTTCTTCCATGCTGGCCTGGGAGCGAGAGAAAAATATACAATATCCAGCTGCATTTCCTCCCGGGCATGCTCTAGAAACCAGCTAAAGGATCCGAGGGTTTCCGTATATGGTAATTTAAGCGATGGGCTGACAAACTGTCACTACAGCAGTTTACCTACAAATCTATCTAAAATAACCCTTTAAACTTTGTCATTTGTGGCGGAACAACCTTTGTTTAGCTCGTTTACGCTATTAATAGATTTTTATTTTTTATTTTTAGCATAACAGCTGAATGGCAGATAATTCATCTAGCTAAAGTTCCGCTTAGAGCTTTCTATCGGTGTGCAATGACCCCTAATTGGCAAGCTAGTCCTAAGTATTCTAGAAGTAAGTAATTACAAGGCTTAATTCCCGGTCTCTTATTGCGCTATCTGATTAAAAACAAAAACAGGAGGATGGGCCTTAATGAGAGGGGGGAGTGGCTTCACAAAGAAACCCTCATTCTTAGAACTTCAAAGCAACAGCAAAAAACAACAGTTTTGTTTACTGCCATTTACAGGCGAGGAATTGTTTTAAGAAGGATTATCTTGATGTTGATTAAATGTGAAATCGTTAGCTTATCTATGCAAATGGTAAAACTTGACACAGAACTAAAAGTGATATGTAAGCTATGACACTAAGGGCCGTATTTGTAATCAGCTCTCAAGAGGGGCAGCGAGTTTGAGTTCGTATCAGAAAAGTCAATTCAGTACAAAATGAACTGTTAAAGCCATACTCAATATTGATCTCAATATTAAGATCGCTTTATAAATACCAAATACGTAATAACAAATCAATCTCAAGATAGAGAGCAATATTAAGTATGAATTTGACAGGCATCTTTATACTGGTATGACATCTAATACGAACTCAAACTAGTTGTCAATCTTGAGATCGTTTTATAAATACAAGACTAAAAATATGACAGGTGTGTGAATAATCACTTTTTTTTCTTTTTTTTTAAACGTCTCCGACGGCTGAAAATCAGTTTTGCCTTTTGGGAAAAACTCTTAGGATAAAATTCACTGAGCCTTGGCCCTTTCACATCACTACAGTACACATGTGCATATTGTGTAAACTACTTTGTTTTTTCTGTTTGTTTTATTGTATGTGTCTTTTTTATATTTGCGAAATGTACATGTGTTTTGTAGAAATATGAATAAAACACTTTATCTATCTATCTACTTAGTCATTGAATAAGATTAAAATGTATACCTTTAATTAATTAACTAATTAATTACCAAACTTCTTTGAAGTTCTTTTGATGGATAAGACAAGCCAAGAAACAAAAATACGCAATATATCACTGTCAGTTTTAAACATAAAACAAAAATATTTTAACTGTAATGATCCTATTGACCTCATTTAAATGGCTACCAGAATGAAGCCATTGATATTTTTGGTGCCCATTTTTTTAAATCCTTAGTACAAATGAGTATCAAACAAGCTGTGGTTCAACCTTATGGTAAGCGAAGAAACTTAGATCTTACAATCTTAAGATCTAAGTTTATTAGCCTCATGTTATTGACCAGACATTTCTGCTTGGCGACAGAAGTAAGAGATCGAGTCTAGATTTGCCGGCAAAAACTAAAATTTAAATCTATGTGTCACTTTTAGACTAAAATCATTGGAAAAGGACAGGGGATCGGTTCTTTCCGGTTTTTAATTTATAGTCGGTGGCTCTATGCGTTATTTGCATTTTTATCCGCCGGCCTTTTATGGCGGATAAAATTAACAGAAATACTGGGGAAACGTGCAAAAACGCGTCAAAATCTAGCGGACTAAGTGTAAAACTAAGAGTATAAATCGCCTGTCGATTTTCAATTTTATTATTTAAAAGTGACAGATAGATTTAAATTTTTGTTTTAGCCTGTGGTATCTAAAATTAAAAAAATTAATAAATTAAATATTGTTTATTTCAGGCACAAATTTTGTACAGTATACAAAAAGACCCATATAAAATTATAATTTTACATTGTAAAATAATAAATTATAATCTTATTGTATCTATACATTATGTAAATTTTTCATAGTCATAATAATATTACAGTTATTTTATAGAACAGAATTCTTTGTCTTTTAGGGATATTAACTCGTACACAACCTTCACAATATTATTGGCTGAGCACATTAATCTTTTATGGAATGAACAGTGATTTTTTCTCAGCAGTACATAGCCTTAATTGAGCCAAATATGTATGTGTAGTACATCCCTAAAACCCAACCACCTCCAAAATCACCCAGATACCTTTGTGCCACGCTAATTACCCCTGTGTTCTCAAAATAGAACCCCACACACTGTGATCGCTCATGCATGAATTCTGAGCGAACCTGAAGCCTGTATGTATAATAAATTCTGAGGGCAAAACCTGTCAAAGCTTTTAGGTAAACACGCCGAAAGTCTACCTAAAAGCGAAAGGTATTATCAAAGGAAGTAGGGTTTGTAGAGGTTTTGTATAAAGCCCTTCTGGGCAACTATTAACCCTTTAAGCAATTGTTTCTTTTAGGGCAGCAACACGCAGGCGTCACTTACTACGCGCAAGGTTGCGATCAACACGCTGACAATGCTTTTTGCATTGCCTTTGATGGCGCGTTGAGCGCAACCTTGCGCGTAGCAAGTGACACCTGTGTGTTCATCCTGCACTACTAAACTTGTTGCTATTTTTTTATTTATTTTATTTTTATTTATTCAGAACGCCTACAGCTAGATTACAATAACTAATACATAAAAATATATCAACAGAGCCATTTACAGGTGCCCGCAGATAGATACAAAATCTGGATGGAGACTTAACAGATAGAGAAAGAGACTCAACTATTGACAACTAATTTTAAAATATGTAGGTATACGTAACAACTACTTCCATGCTGGACTGGGAGAGATAGAAAAACATAGAATGTTCCAGCTGCCCTTCCTCCCGGGAATGCAGTGTATTGTAATTTAGGCGATGGGCTGACAACCTGTCACTATAGCAATACATATTACATCCATACATATAATCACGCCTTTATCCCTAATGGGGAAGGCAGAGCGTAAACGACCCAATACATATTACAATCAAAAATTGCCCTCATTTTTTGTCAGACGTGGCGAAAGCGCTTTTCACGAGGCTTTAAACGCTCTGCCTACCTCGTAAGGGATCAAGGCGTGATTTATGTATGTATGTATGTACGTAACAATAATCTGATTATAATGAGTGATGCTGCGCTCGCGACCGAGTGTATTCTATTAATTATGTGTTTGCTATTCTGTGCTATTTATTCATTTTTGTACTTTATTACAATAGGCTTATAGTATTCGTTTAGAAGTTTCAAATTCATAAAGTAGGAAATTCAGTACGTCAGTAACTGTCTCCGTGATCTAGTGGCTAGTGCCATGGACTCCTGATCCGGAGCTCCTGGATTCGATTCCCAGGGGGGAAACACATAGTTGATATTTGAGAATTTATCATTTTGACAATTTTTAGAACATTGCAGGCTGAATAAGCTGAATGTCCGAAAAGAAAAAGATTTCGTGCTTCAGAGGGCACGTTAAGCCGTCAGTCCCGGTCGCTGTCTTTGATAGTGGTCATTACTCAAACCATGTCAGAGGCCTGTTAGTTGTGCTACTAGGCGGTTTAAAAACTCTGACACTAGGGTTCATCGGGTCGATAGACTCAATACCCACTCGTCAGAAGAAGTACGTCGGCTGAGTTGTCATGGATAGTATTCGTATAGTGTTTTCTCTTATGTCGACCCATTTCTGGTGGGTCAAGTTTGTTATGTAAGATAATATGACGATGACATAGGTATATACCTCTACACTTCACACTACGTATCACTACATAGTATAAAACAAAGTCGCTTTCTCTGTCCCTATATCCCTATGTATGCTTAGATCTTTAAAACTACGCAACGGATTTTGATGCGGTTTTAATGGATAGAGTAATTCAAGAGGAAGGTTTATATGTATAATACATGCATAATAAATAATAAAGTAGACAAACACTGACAATTTCCGTGCGAAGCCGGGGCGGGTCGCTAGAAGTCACTATATTAGAACATTTTCCTGAATATATTTTTTCATTGATGGAACGTGATAGCAACGTGAAATTTAAATAAATACATATGTTTATATTTTCATCGTCATCTGCCTAGCCTTATCCCGAATCTCACGGGTCGGCTATCTAATCTAGGTGATTGAACGAGGATGCCGGTTTATTGTATGTTTACATATATATATATAATCTTCTTCAGTTGCCTCTTTTTGCCTTGTTGAACAAACTCGCATCATAAAGCTTCTTTATCAAGTTCGCTTCCCAGCTTTGAACAAAAACATACATACATACATACATAAAATCACGCCTTTATCCCTTACGGGGTAGGCAGAGCGTAAAACGCCTCCTAAAAGGCGCTTTCGCCACGTCTGACATAAATTGGGGGCAATTTTAGATTGTAATGTGTATTGCTGTAGTGACAGGTTGTCAGCCCATCGCCTAAATTACAATACACTGTAACCCTCGAATCCCTTTTGGTGACTTATACAGCATGCCCGGGAGGAAGGGCAACTGGAACATTCTATGTTTTTCTTTCGCTCCCAGTCCAGTATGAAAGTTTGAATAAAAAAAACTGCTTTATTCCAGCATTCTCATATCCACTATTTTTCTGTAGTTTCCTCTTCAGTGTAACTTTTTCACATTATTGCGTTCATTTTTGTTTGCTACAGTTTTTTTTTTGGTCGAGAGCAAAAAGCTGAAAAATGTTGGAGTGCTGAAACTTGTTTGTTGGTTTGTTTATCTCTGTTTTACGTATGGTGATATTTTATTGTTGAATATTTTCAACTTTACTGTGGAATGGAAATTAATTATGGTAACATTATAAGACACATCGAAACCTAGTTTGGGCTCCTGTCTTTCACTCTTATTTTTGTATCATTACTAATAATATATGCCTGTAATTTTGTGGAAGTCAATAAACAAATAATAAAATCTTTATACTATGAAGCGCCGGAATACAATTACATACATATATATAATCACGTCTTTATCCCTAATGGGGTAGGCAGAACTTAAACGACCTAAACAAAGGTCGTTCCGCCACGTCTGACAAAGTTTTGAGGACTTTTTAAGATGGATTTGCACGTATATTGTTGTAGTGACAGGTTGTCAGCCCATCGCCTAAATTACAATATACTGAAACCCTCTGATCCCTTAGCTGGCTTCTACAGCATGCTCGGGAGGAAATGCAGCCGGCACATTCCATGTTTTTCTCTCACTCCCAGTCCAGCATGGAAGTACAATTAATACAATTGCTAGACCAAAAGACGCAAAATACCAAAAAACTGAGCCAAATGGAAATAAAATTTCTCTCGCCAAGTCACCTGCCAAGCGTGGTGAGTTCGGCTTCACTACATAGTATAAAACAAAGTCGCTTTCTCTGTCCCTATATCCCTATGTATGCATAAAACTTTAAAACTGCGCAACGGATTTTGATGCGGTTTCTTTTAATGGATAGTGATTCAAGGGAAAGGTTTATATGTATAATAAATGCATAATATAGTAGATAAACACTGATGGTTTCCGTGCGAAGCCAGGGCGGGTCGCTAGTAAAAATATATAAGTAAGTACACTTAATTTACGGAAGCCCTCGTTTACTATGGCCGTTAATGCCGCCATTAAAGTACCTATACCCGTATATTTACCCAAATCCTAATGGAAATTACCTTTAATTATCTTTATTTACTACTTCAAAATCTTCCATGCTGGACTGGGAGCGAGAGAAAAACATAGAATGTTCCAGCTGCATTTCCTCCCGGGCATGCTATAAAAATTAGCTAAGGGATCCAAAGGATTCAGTATATTGCAATTTAGGCGATGCGCTGACACCCTGTCACTACGGCAATATACCTACAAATCTATCTTAAATGACCCTCAAGACTGTCATACGCGGCGGAGCGACCTTTGTTTAGGTCTGCCTGCCCCATTATTGTATAAAGGCGTGACTATATGTATGTAAAATAAATACATTTCAATTTCCAACCTCTTTATACCCATAAACAACATTTACCCTCATTTTCTGTCCAAAAATGGCCAGTATACGTGTTAAACATGTGTCGTAACCTCTGTGGGTACCAGACGGACAATTAAAATTTAACAACCCGGGACTAAATATTCCATTACACTCCAGCCCTATTTCAATTATCAAAGGAATTTTTGAAGTGCCGCTCAACTACATAGACTAGAAAACTTGTAGAAATTGCGATATGGTATAGCCCTGTCATAGAGAAGTGCATAAGTCCCTCTCTTATTCTTTCTCTGTTTTTCTCTATGACAGGTCTTTTAAATTCCTGGTAGGGCTATAGTTTATTTAATGAAATACGAGGTTTTGTTTCGGTACCACCATATCAACTATGCCTTGCCCCTTTAGGAATACATACATACATATAGTCACGCCTTTATCCCTAATGGGGTAGGCAGAGCGTAAACGACCTAAACAAAGGTCGTTTCGCCACGTCTGACAAAGCTTTGAGGGTTATTTAAGGTAGATTTGAAGGTATATTGCTTACTGACAGGTTGTCAGCCCATCGCCTAAATTACAATATAATGTAATCCTCGGATCCCTTAGCTGGTTTTTACAGCATGCCCAGGAGGAAATGCAGCTGGCACATTCTATGTTTTTCTCTCGCTCCCAGGCCAGCATGGAAGAATGGTACTTTTAGGAATAAAGGCGTGATTATATGTGTGTATATCAACTATGGCTTATAATTTACTAGCGACCCGCCCCTGCTAGGCACGGAAATTATCAGTGTTTCTCTACTATATTATGAATGTATTATACACATAAACCTTCTTCTTGAATCACTCCATTCATTAGAAGAAACCGAATCAAAATCTGTTGTGTAGTTTTAAAGTTTTATGCATACATAGGGATATAGGGACAGGGAAAGCGACTCTGTTTTATACTATGTAGTGATAATAATTCGATAGCGGAAAGCGAAAACTGCTAACACGCTACATGTCAAATAAGTCAAATTGAGCTTTGTATACTGTACATAAAGCTTCATTTCAAATACTGGCGATGTAACGCTTTAGCAGTATTCGGTTTCCACAGTTGTATATGTTTTAGAGTAAAGGTTATATTCCAAGTAGACTGCAAGCATCAGCTGCAGCATACTGCAGCAGATAAAATTGATTGGGTAAAAATTCTACGCACATCCTGAGCATCAGTCGCAATAGTTCACTGGTGGACAAAATAGTGTGCATGGGCCTCCCCAATTTGGAGAACTCCCCAGTTCAACTACATACATACATACATATAATCACGCCTTTATCCCTAATGGGGTAGGCAGAGCGTAAACGATCTAAATAAAGGTTGTTCCGCCACGTCTGACAAAGTTTAAGATAGATTTGTAGGTATATTGCTGTAGTGACAGGTTGTCAGCCTGTCGCCTAAATTGCAATATACATAAACCCTTGGATCCCTTAGCTGGTTTTTACAGCACGCCCGGGAGGAAATGCAGCTGGCACATTCTATGTTTTTCTCTCGCTCCCAGTCCAGCATGGAAGTATCCCAGTTCAACTAACCAGCGTCAATTTATTTTACTCCTCTGTTTGCTATTGCCTGGTTGCCTGGAATATATTGCTACATTAGCAATAAGGCCGCCAATTGTACTAATTTTCTTTTTATTGCTATTGCTAATTTGTAATTTCTGTGTTTTTGTGCAATAAAGTATATTGTATTGTATTGAAAGTATAGATTGGCGGAAATTCTATACGCACTATTCGTGAACTAATTTTTAGCTAGCGCTGTCACTTCCTCAACTTAGACATAAGAACAGGATAGCAAACAAACACGTCAAGTGTTTGAATCTTTGATATTCCTAATCTGACTAAATAAGAACTGAGCACAGAGAATGCTCTCTTGTTTTACGTCATTTAAGCAGTCTTATGTCAGATAAGGAATGTCAAAGTCATGTGTTTATTTGCTATCCTGTTCTTATGTCAAAGTTAAAAAAGTGCCATAATCCTAAATCTAAGAATTAGATTTAGGATTATGTTGCGATTGTATCTATTCTCCTATGCTGGACTGGGAGCGAAAGAAAACATTGAATGTGCCAGCTGCATTTCCTCCTGGGCACGCTGTAAAAACCAGTTAAGGGATCCGAGGGTTTCAGTATATTGCAATTTAGGCGATGGACTGACAACCTATCACTACAGTAATATACCTACAAATCTATTTATCGATTTTATTTTTTATCATCAGTTAATACATTACACATTGTAACAAACATATTAAATTAAGTTATTTAGTCTAATCTAAAAACCAATTACAGATATTCACATTTTTTTTTAATTATGGCAGAACTTAAAATTTAAATGTTAATATAAAATATATACTTACAAACAAAACTATAAATAATTTTAATATTATGAGATCAACTATTAGATAAATGTTTTCTTAATAAACCTCAAAACTTTGTCAGACGTGGCGGAGCGACCTTTGTTTAAGTCGTTTACGCTCTGCCTACCCCATTAGGGATAAAGACGTCATTATGTGTGTGTGTGTGTATCTATAAAATCTAAACTCACGTGACTCACATCACTCGGCAGGCGTGTTAAAGTGACCCAATTTCATGAATAAGCAATAAAAAATAAAATATTACAGAAAGGTAAGTCTTACCTCCGCAAAAAGAAATCTGAAACATCTCCCGAGACTATACGTCACAAATGATGTGCCTACACACACATAGACATACAGAATGTGCTATAAATTACACTAACTCGTTGAACCCCGGGAAAAAACACATTTTTTACCCGCTGACACGACAAGAGGGGGGAGGCCTAGCGACAAATTCAATAAATCTCTATGGAATCCTGTTTTCGAATAATATGATGTATTTTCTGAAATATAAGTATCTTATTCGGTAAGTTTTAGTTAAAATTTAAGTTAAACTTATGGGAATAAAAACCTACGGAGCGTTATCGCTAGTAATTTTAGATGAAATGTGCATTGTCATAGGTTTTGCCTGAATTGCAATACACTGACATCACCCTCGTCTCACTCGGATTCTCCTACAGCATGCCCGGGAAAAGAAGCAGCTGGAACATTCTATGTTTTTCTATCGCTTCCAGTCCAGCATGAGAACTAATCATTCAGTCAGACTTGTCCAGATAGTGTTACCATTGTAAACATATAAAATAACAAAAACCTACAGTATTTGAATTACACATCGTATCGTGCAGATAGCACAACTAGATATATTTTTTACTGCACATATAGTTTTTCAATTTTCAGACTCTCCGACTGAATAACATACCAAAAAATATGTAGGTGATGCAGATTTTACTGCTTTAATACTATCATTTACATACATACATATAATTACGCCTTTATCCTTAATGGGGTAGGCAGAGCGTAAACAATCTAAATAAAGGTCGTTCGCCGCGTCTAGCAAAGTTTTGACGGTTACTTAAGATAGATTTGTAGGTGTATTGCTGTAGTAACAAGTTGTCAGCCCATCGCCTAAATTGATGATGATGATGATGATGTCCTCTCAGACGAATCCGTCGACGGCGACATCTTTAGCTTATGCTAGCCTGGGACCTTGATAGGCGCGAGCGTGACTAGCGAATCCAAATTTGGTTTTGAAAGTTCTATTGCAGGAAGCACAGTGAAGAGTCCCATCGGAGTTGTGGGTTTGGGACGAGTTTTTCGGAGATGGCGTTTGGGATCCAGATCTTCATCTTGATGGCATCAAGACGGGAGCGTTCAAAATTTTTATTGCAGTTCGCCATTCCGTCCTCTGAGTAGCAAACTGGTCCCATGATTCACTTGAAGTGCCGACAGCAGTCAGGTTGCATTTCAGAACATCCATATGTCGCAGATACTGACCGCCAGGTTTGCGTTTACCTGAGCTAAGCTCAGAGTAAAATATATGTTTTGGCAGCCTGGTAGACTCCATGCGGACAAGGTGTCCACACCAGCGAAGTTGAACTTTCATTAAAGACATTCCGGTCTGTTTGGTTCGACGTAGAACCTCCGAGTTCGGTACACGATTCTTCCAGCTCAGCCAAAAAAAATACAATATACTGCAACCCTTCGGATTTCTTAGCTGGTTTTCACAGCATGCCTGGGAGTAAATGCAGTTGGCACTTTCTATGTTTTTCTCTCGCTCCCAGTCCAGCATAGAAGGATACCGAACTATGCCGAACTCACACACACTAAAGCAATGTGTGTAGATAAATTTACACACACAAACATGTAAAGTGGCAATCGTGAGATAAAACAACCATACCACCTTGAAAAGCTTGAACAAACACAGTCATAATCAACTCACTAACTGCCAACTGCAATAACTCATAATTGTCCTCAATTCACGGGAAATAAATCAACGGATTAAGTTACAATCTTTGCCAGTCTTTCCATCGGGAAAGTTCTACACGGTGAAGGTTGTCTGTACACAAATTCGGCTAAAAGCTTAGTGCAGTGGTTCCCAAACTGTAGGTAGTCTAGATTGGGAACTATTAAAAATGACAACTGCAGAATAAACAACCTTGAAGTGTGCTTCAAGACCTTAATGTTCTCCACGCTTTATAGTTTAGGTTAATAATAAAAGGAAGTAAAGTTCAGTAAAAAAAAAACACTACCTAACATGTCACTGAAAGTGGTTTTGTTATTGCGATGAGTTTGGCACTAGACTCTATCTACAGTGGAAACTTTGGTAACCCAGGACGCAATTTTTTTATATCTTGTAACTATGTATATAGTACAGCAACTGCCTCCGTGGTTTAGTGGTCAGAGCCATGAGCTTACGATCCAGAGGTTCTGGGTTCGTTTCCCAAGGAGGAACAGCAAAGTTGATATTTGTCAATTTATCACTTTGTGAGATTTTCCACAGTTTGGTTAGGACAATGCAGGCTCAATTCGTGCTTAACGGAGAGCACTTTAAGCCGTCGGTCCCACTGTTTTTAATAGTGGTCGTTACAGGTCGATGTTGCTCCACGTCCGTACAAACTATTCGTACCTCAAAAACCCTACAACTGACCCCGAGTGGTGCTAAGAATGCAACAAAACCGGCTGCTGCTCTGTCCTCTGGACCTCACAGCAAATAATGTCATACGTGATACGATAAATAAAAAATAAATAGTATACTACAGTGCAGTTACGTTATACGCTAGCTAATACCCTTTGCAAGACTTACACTTTGGGAAACACTGCCTTTCTGAATTATTTCTACCTACTATTAATATCTGCGTTGATTCAGCCGCCAACTTCAACGCTAGCTAATACCTTTGCAAGACTTACACTTTAGGAAACACTGCCTTTCTGAATTATTTCTACCTACTGTTAATATCTGCGTCGATTCAGCCGCCAACTTCAGCGATTTATCGCGAAATTATTCGAAGCGAAGTTTTGTGAAACATGGAACAAACAAATATGGACCTTATTTGTTATCTTCAAGTTACCCTTACACGGCAAAGTTGTGTGTTTTCAGACGAGGCTGCGGAAATGAGGTTGTATTACGTTGTTCATATACCTACGAGCATGTTTTTCATAATTATCAACGTCTTAAGCTGCCGCAGGGTACGATGGTGCGGTTTTTTTTTATATTCGCGGCGCTTGGCAGGTGAATGGGCGAAGACATTGATGTTTTCTTTATTCCAAGGGAATGTTTTGTACCTTATTTATTTATTTAACAGATTATTGTACACATCAACACACACAGAACAATTACATGAGGAATCAGACACAACAGGTTTATGATGTTTTTTGTGTACAATAAATTGTTAAATAAATAAATAAACAGGCACTGCTTATTTCTACAAAGAAATTTCTTAAAGCAGACCTAGGCCCGTATTTACTATCGATGCTTGAGATTGACAGCTCGTTTGTGTTCGTATCAGAAATTCAATTTCAGTACAACATGACCTATCAAATTCATACTTAATAGCGCTCTCAATCTTGAGATCACTTTATAAATATGAGCTCTAGTAAGAGTGTGATTTCATAAAACGTAATGCAGATAAGACGTGCACAACTCCTTAATACTAGACACCTCACTAAAAAGATGATAAATGAGCATACCGGAACTAGCGTATAGAGGGAAGAACCGAAGTAAAAGTACATACATACATACATATAATCACGCCTTCATCCCTAATGGGGTAGGCAGAGCGTAAACAACCTAAACAAAGGTCGTTTCGCCACTCACAATGTTTTGAGGGTTATTCAAGATAAATTTGTAGGTATATTGCTGTAGTGACAGGTTGTCAGCCCATCGCCTAAATTACAATATACTGAAACCCTCGGATCCCTTAGCTGGTTTTTACAGCATGCTCGGGAGGATATGCAGCCGGCACATTTTATGGTTTTCTCTCGCTCCCAGGCCAGCATGGAAGAAAAGTAGCTATCATTTTTTAAACTGAATTTTGATGCTCTATCCATACCGTTAAGGATGTAAACGTGAGCCCATAAAAAGATCAAAGAATTCGTAGTAAATAAATGTCGTTTACCCGTGCCGTGGAAGTGTTGCTCGTGCATGTTAAACTTTTTTTTTTATCAGTACACTTGGTGGAGGCGGACCACGGGCACATAAATCTTCCTACGGTAAACATAGATGAACCACGGGTAAAAAAAAACCTGTGGTACACCCAGGTAGACCACGGGGTAACGACGAATGTAGAATACTACATACATATAATTACGCCTTTAAGATAGATTTATAGGCATGTTTATTGTCAGCCGATCGCCTAAATTGCAATATAATAAAACCCTCGGATCCTTTAGCTGGTGTTTGCAGCATGCCCGGGAAGAAATGCAGCTGGCATATTCTATGTTTATCTTTCGCTCCCAGGTCAGCATGGAAGAATACTACCATCAAGTAATATAATAGACTAACGTATAATACAAATACTATTAATAATAATAATAAACTGATTTTCGGTGATGGCGGCCAATCTCCCTAATCAAACTAGAAACAACAACAAAAAGTCATTGTCCCTTGCCGGGAATCGAACCAGAGACCTCCGGGTCGAGAGCCCATGGCACTAACTGCTAGACCACGGAGGCAGTTACTACTAAGTACTTTACTTTGTACTACCGTTTGAATCTCTATACCATCGTGAGAATTCTCTAAGGCCCGTATTTATAATCGACACTTGAGATAACCACCTAGTTTGAGTTTGTATCAGAAATATCATTGTAGTACAACATGGCCTGTCAAATCCATGCTTGATATCGTTCTTAATCTTGAGATCGCTTGACTCAAACTAGCTGTCACTTGAGAATAACAGTTAGTTTGAGTTCGAATCAGAAATGTCATTTCAGTACTAAATGACCAGTCAATTCCATACTTAAAATTGCTCTCAATCTTGAGATAGCTTTATAAATACGGCCCTAAGAACGAGTTCTTCGAAACTCATTTCTGTGTGAAGTGGAGCGAGTACAAGCTGATAATCCATCAAAAGGCTTCTACATTTGACACGGTTCTTTATGAACGTGGGCGGAGGCACTGCTGTATTTATTTATCGGATGGCATTATTTTTCGTACTTCGGAAGGCATGTTAGGCCGTTGGTCCCGGATAATATCGTTAAATTCCGTGGACATTAGTCGTAAAGCCATGTCAGAGGTCGTTAAGCAATGGCGGCTTGAAAAGTCTGACCTAATCTAGGATTGGGTCTAGTTTTTCTTCTGGGTTGCGGAGGTCAGATGGCAGTCGCTCTGTGTAAAAACCAGTACCCTCGTTCGATCACTTCGATTAGGTAACTGACCCCTTGAGATATGGTTAGATAGGGCTAGGAAAATGGTGATGGCATTATTTTCTGTGAGGTCCAGAGGACAGTTGCTGCAGTCAGTTACGTTTCATTCTTGGCACCGCCCGGGGTCACAACCTTAGGTTTTTAAGATAGTTCCTACGATCGATCGGAGCAACATCGACCTGTAAAGATCACTATTAGACAGTGACCAGGACCGATGACTTAACGTACCCTCTGGAGCACAGAATCCATTTCTTTTCGGACAATCAGATGATTCAGCCTGCAATGGCGTAATCAAACTGGGGAAAATCTCACAAAGAGATAAATTAACAAATGTTAATTTAGCGTTCCCCACCTGGATATCGAACCCAGAACCTCCGGATCGAGAGCCCGTGGCTCAAACCACTAGACCACGGAGGCAGTTAAGGGTCGGATAGCTGCTGTACCTATAAGGAGAACTTTCAAATCAATTCTTCCATGCTGGACTGGGAGTGAATAACATAGAATGTGCTAGCTGCATTATCTCCGGGACATGCTGTAAAAACCAGCTAAGGGTTTCAGTATATTGCAATTCAGGCGATGAACGGCTGCCAACCTGTCAGTACAGCAATAAACCTACAAATCTGTCTGAAATACCTCAAAACTTTGTCAGACGTGGCCAAACGGTCGGTTACGCTCTGCCTACCCCTTTATGGATCAAGGCGTGATTATATGTATGTATGTCAAATCTCAAGATGTATTAGTTCCTTTTTTAACCACGTTCATTGAATGCGTGTTGGAAGTTGAGTTCCGCGCATGTGTATGGCGGAGGAATGATTTTGTTCGCAACATACATACAAGGGTGTCAGTATTTCGCAATTTGAGCGATAGGCTGACGACAACCTTTCAATGCTGTAATATATCATAAATAACCCTCAAAACTTTGTCAGACGTGGCGGAAAGACCTTTGTTTAGGTCGTTGACGCTCTGCCTAGGGGATAAATGTATTAATTTGGTTCTGATCTGATAATTTATAAATGTTATTTGAGTCAGTCAACAAGTCAGTATTTTTTACTACTTGGCACCAAACTCTATTTAGTAATTTGGTTATTCTATTGGTCAAAGAATTCGAAAAATTATCAGACATCAAGAGTCTAATGAAATATGATGGGCGGAAACCGAAATAAAAAAAAGGAAACATCAGACCAGTTTCATTGCAAAGAAATAGCCAATCCCGAGGTCACCAGACCTTTATGAATAAGTGAATAAAACATTGGTTCCTAGGTCAAATGTTTGTCCTCAGGATGTCACAAAAATCAGAACCAGCTCAGATCTTTATTTATTGAGAGTTTAGCGGAGTAAATTTTGGAAAATTACACCATTTCTATTCTGTTATTTCACTCGCTTTTTTTATATTTAGAGGAATCAGACATTTTCTTTCAAGCTGGACTGGGAGTGATAGAAAAACATAGATTGTGCCGGCTGCATCTCTTCCCGTGCATGCTGTAAAAGCCAGCTAAGGGATTCGAGGGTTACGGTGTATTGCAATTTTAGGCGATGGGCTCAAAACCTGTCAGTATAGCAATATACATCATAATCTACTGTAATTACCCTCAAAACTTGTCAGACGTGGCGGAACGGCCTTTGTTTAGGTCGTTTTCGCTCTGCCTATCCGTGGATTAAAGCGTGATTTAATGTATGTATCAGATATTTACTTATCTGCAAAAAAACAGCATAAATTATTATGTTACATTGCATGCAAAGTTCATCATCCCTCTCTTTCATGCTGATCTGGGGAGCGAGAGTAAAACATAGTATGTGCCAGCTGCATTTCCTCCTGGGCCTGCTATTAAAATCAGCTAAGGGATCCGATGTTTTCTGTATATTGCAATTTAGGCGATGGGCTGACAACCTGTCACTACTGCAATATACCTACAAATCTATTTTAAATAACCCTCAAAAACTTTGTCAGACGTGGCGGAACGACCTTTATTTATGTCGTTTGCGTGCTGCCTTCCCTGGAATAAGCGTGATTTTATGTATGCATATATGTATCAGACATTTACTTATCCGCGAAAAAACTGCACAAATTGTAACATTGCACGCAAAGTTTAACGTCACTTACTTTATATTTATGTGTTGTTTAGATTTAGCGGATATTACAAAAACAGAGGTAAGATGGCAGTCGTTCTGTGTAAAAACCAGTACCCTCGTTTAACCACCTAGTGACAAACGGGATAAAGCTATGGAGATAATGATGATTCGTATCTTCTTCTTCTTTCTAGCCTTATCCCGTATCTCAAGGGGTCGGCTAACTAATCTAGGGGATTGAACGAGGGTACTGGTTTTACACAGAGCGACTGTCATCTGACCTCCGCAACCCAGAAGGGAAACCAGACCCAATCCTAGATTAGGTCAGAGTTTACAAGCCGCCAATGCTTAGCACTGGCCTCTGATATGGCTTAACGACTAATATCTACGGTATTAAACGATATTAACCGGGACCAACGGCTTAACGTGCCTTCCGAAGCACGGAAAAAGCGCCGAATAAACGTACATATGAAATTCGAAAACCGAAAAACAAATTGGTACGTGGTGGGATTCGAACCACGACCTCCCGCTCAGAAAGCAGCAGCCCTATCCACTACACCATCGGGCTCTCTTCATAATGATGATTCGTATATGGAGTAGTAATGCATAGTAGTATGCACTAGATAGTTAATTATAGGTACTGAGATAATACCAAGATATGAAACAGGTAAGTAAAAGTTCTTTCCATGCTGGAGTGGGAAAGATAGAAAAACAAAGAATGTGCCAGCTCCATTTCCTCCCGGGCATGCTGTAAAAACGAGCTTAGAGATTCGAGGGTTTAAGAGTATTGCAATTCAGGTGATGGGATGACAACTTATCACTATAGCGATACACATTTCAGTCTTAAATTGCCCTCAATACTTGTCAGACGTGGCGTAACGACTTTTTTTTTTGGTAGTTGTCGCTCTGCCTACCCCATTCGGGATAAAAGCGTGATTATATGTATGTTTCTAAGTAAAATTTGTGCATTTAAACTTAGATACATCCCTACGGGGTCTTGCTCCAGAGATAATAAAAACATAAGACGGTGCTGTATTTTAGTTCAAAAGTCTTTTGTAAGTTAATGATTTTTTAGTTTACGGTACTTCTTGAAAGCCTGATGGTGTAGTGGATAGGGCCGCTGCCTCCTGAGCGGGAGGTCGTGGTTTGAATCCCACCACGTACCACTGTTTTTCGGATTTCGAATTTCATATGTACGTTTATTCGGCGCTTTTTCCGAGCTTCGGAAGGCACGTTGCTCCCGTTGGTCCCGGTTAATATCATTTAATACCGTAGATATTAGTCGTTAAGCCATATCAGAGGCTATTGGCGGCTTGAAAACTCTGACCTAATCTAGGATTGGGTCTGGTTTCCCTTCTGGGTTGCAGAGGTCAGATGGCAGTCGCTCTGTGTAAAAACCAGTACTCTCGTTTAATCCCCTAGATTAGGTAGCCGACCCCATAAGATACGGGATAAAGCTAGGTAGATGATGATGAGTTTACGGTACTTCTTGACACATACTAAGGTTCGTATTGATAAAGCGATCTCAAGATTCACAGCAATATCAAGTATGGATTCGACAGGCAATGTTGTACTGAAATGACATTTCTGGTACGAACTCAAACTAGCTGTCGATCTCAAGTGTCGATTATAAATATGGGCCTAAATATACTACTAAAGACGTATTCTAAACTAATAATAATAGACCTTCCACTGATTTTCGGTGACGGCGCAGGACTAGTTTTTAGTGCCAAATTGTTTGCGCTTCACACAAGTTAACTTTCTATTCCTTCAATCTCTTATTCTGATGGGACAGATTGACAGACACAACCATCGAGATATCAGGCGCAGGACCGACTATTTACATGCCCATCCGACAGTTTGGATGATCTAACTTTTCGCACAATCATTTGATCAGCCTGCAGTGTCCTAGCAAACTAGAAACCTAACCTAACCGAACCAAACAAAGTCATTGTCCCCCGCCGGGAATCGAACCCGGGGACCTCCTGGTCGAGAGCCCATGGCTCACACCGCTAGACCACGGAGGCAATTATTCAAAAGTGAAGACAGTGAATAAAAATTCCGGACCAACAGACTCAAGTTACAGTTAGTAAGATAATTTATCACTACATGTATAAAACAACCCCATGTATATGTACTTCCATTCTGGACTGGAAGAGATAGAAAAACATAGAATGTTCCAGCTGCCCTTCCTCCCGGGCATGCTGTTGAAGTCAGCAAAAGGGACTCGAGGTTTACAGTGTATTATAATTTAGGCGATGAGCTGACAACCTGTCACTATAGCAATACATATTACAATCTAAAATTGCCCTCAATTTTTGTCAGACGTGGCGAAAGCACCTTTTACGAGGCGCTAAACGCTCTGCCTACCTCGTAAGGGATAAAGGCGTGATTTATGTATGTATAAAAAAACAAAGTAGCTTTCACTGTCCCTTTATCCCTATGTATGCTTAGATATTTAAAACTACGCAACAGATTTTCATGCGGTTTCTTTTAATGGATAGAGTGATTCAAGAGGAAGGTTTATATCTATTAAACATTCATAAAATAGTAGAGAAACACTGATAATTTCCGTGCGAAGCCGGGGCGGGTCGCTATTAACCTTATACAGTAGCGATTCTTAGATCGCTGTTTTGGCACAAAGAAAAATAACCGTTGGTTACCATTTCAGTTTCTACAACGATCTATGAATCGCTATTTATAAGGTTCTAAATTATCTTATTTATTTATTTAACAATTTATTGTACACAATAAAAGATATGGAAAGTCACAAACACAAATAAATAAGACACAACAGGCACTGCTTAGTTCTATGAAGAAATTTCTTACAGCAGACCTACAGAAGTGAGATTTAATGTCAAGAAGCGGATACAACGTGTACCCGCTTAACCAGTGTAACCAGTTTTTCAATATATTGCGTGAGTTATGATTTTTTCACTGATAGAGGCGCCACTTAGGCCATATACCACCTTAAGGAGCTCCCCTGGGCTAAGTGGCGCCCTCATCAGTCAAAGAATCATAATTCACTGAAAACATTATCAATCGACAATCCGGAAGATCAGATTGAGGTTTAAGCAATGAAGGTCATTCAGAACCTCATTAAGTTGTAACTTATAGGAAGTTGTAGTCTTCTTCTACATACATACATACATATAATCACGCCTTTATCCCTAATGGGGTAGACAGAGCGTAAACGACCTAAACTAAGGCCGTTCCGCCGCGTCTGACAAAGTCTTGAGGGCCATTCAAGAAAGATTTGTACGTATATTGCTGTAGTGACAGGTTGTCAGCCTATCGCCTAAATTACAATATACTGAAACCCTCAGATCCCTTAGCTGGTTTTTACAGCATGCTCGAGAGGAAATGCAGCTGGCACATTCTATGTTTTTCTCTCACTCCCAGTCCAGCATGGTAGTCTTCTTCTTCTTATCTTATTAAGCCGTTAGTGTCCCACTGCTGGGCAAAGTTGTAGTCACAGACAAAAACAGCCACTTGTAGCACTTTTGTTATCTGTAACTGCCGTGAACACTGAATTATTATAATGCTTAAAATAAACTTCAGTACCTATAGGTACTTCAAACTGATGTACCGGATTTTCGATTACTTGCGTTTTCAGTGAGTAATGCTTTTTTTTAAATGATGACAGCGCTGGCGTACACCGGGGATTTTAACTGCCTCCGTGGTCTAGCGGTCTGAGCCATGGGCTCTCGACCCGGAGGCCCCGGGTTCGATTCCCGGCGGGGGACAATGACTTTGTGTTGTTGTTTCTAGTTTGGTTAGGACATTGCAGGCTGATCACCTGATTGTCCAAAAAGTAAGATGATCCATGCTGTCGGATGGGCATGTAAATAGTCGGTCCTGCGCCTCATTTCTCTCTGGTCGTGTCAGTCAATCTGTCCCAACAGAATAAGAAATTGAAGAAATAGAGAGTGCACCTGTGTGTAGCGCAAACACTTAGGCACTAAAAACAAGTCCTGCGCAGTTGGCTGATCTCCGGGAGATTGGCCGCCATCACCGAAAATTGGTGGGAGGACTATACACCGGGGATCCAAATACTTCTGTTTAATGGCATAAATAGCGAGAATTATAGTTCCCCAGGTGGTATTTCTACAGAGCTCTAAGCAGAGTCCTTATACAATGTTTAGTCTATGTTTTTTTAACGTTGAACGAAACTAAATCCTTGCTAGTCCAAGTTTTCTTGGCTCCAGCTGACTTTATATCTCTTAGAGGAAAACTTTCGGTAAACGTTCGAAAAACTACGTTAAATATGTTGGCAAAGCAGAATTACACATATCACGCCTTTATCCCTAAAATGGGGCAGGCAGAGCGTGAACGACCTGAACAAAGATCGTTCGCCACGTCTGGCAAAGTTTTGAGGTTATTTATGATGGATTTGTAGGTATGTTGCTATATTGCAATATATAAATCCCTCGGATCCCTTAGCTGGTTTTTACAGCATGCCCGGTTGGAAATGCAGCTGGCACATTCTTCGTTCTTCTTTCACTCCCCAGTCCAGCATGGAAGAAAATATCTGTAAAACATTCCATAACACGGGACAGCTTCAAATACAGAAAATCCAATTCAAGTAAGTGGAATAAAATGAATATAACATATGAATATAATGAAAAAAAATGATTGATGGCCGTCTACGCTGACAAGTATTTTCTGAGAGCGATTTCTCTCAGCTTGAGCCAAATTGATATCATTCTTACACGCTCTCGAGTTCGGGGGATAAGCTGCTGACTCAGTAGCGCTACATTTTTTATGACTGTACCGAAGACTGCGTAATATTTATTCAGGAACAGATGAATCACATACTTTTAAGCTTTAAACATCATCATCATCATCATTTCTTCCATGCTGGACTGGGAGAGATAGAAAAACATAGAATGTTCCAGCTGCCCTTCCTCCCGGGCATGCTGTTGAAGTCAGCAAAAGGGACTCGAGGGTTACAGTGTATTGTAATTTAGGCGATGGGCTGACAACCTGTCACTAAAGCAATACATATTACAATCTAAAATTGCTCTCAATTTTTGTCAGACGTGGCGAAAGCGCCTTTTACGAGGCGTTAAACGCTCTGCCTACCCCGTAAGGGATAAAAGCGTGATTTATGTATGTATGTATGTATGTATCATCATCATTTCAGCCTACATCTACCCACTGCTGAGTATAGGCCTCTTCTTTTGATCGCCATCTACACCGGTCCTGTGCCTCCTGCATCCACTGTTTCCCAGCGTTATACATACATACATATAATCACGTCTTTATCCCTAATGGGGTAGGCAGAGCGTAAATGACCTAAACAAAGGTCGATCCTCGATTTTGGGGGTTAATACTGTCCGCGTCCGTAGGCGAAGCCTATCATAGGCTTCATGACTCTAGATACCCTACACGTGACCCCTGGGTAGTGCTAAATGGATAGTACTTTCTCCGGTGGTAGGCTTCGGCCGTGGCTGGTTACCACCCTCTTAATTAAATCATGTCGCCAAGCGGTTTTCCGTGTTCCGGCATGCAGTTAGGAGTAGCCATAATGGGGGTTGGGTCTGTACAGTAGTACCGCGGCAGTAGCAGTGATCGGAATGATCGATTGCTTTGACAACGAGTAGCTGGTTCTGGAGGCTAGCGGGATCCGAAGCACGGTGCACCGCTGGCCGACCGTGGGAAGTTGGGGGCCCAAGTAGCGGGAAAGCCACCCGTGAAAGGCTGCCCCGCCACCCAACGAAAAATCCCGGGAGGCTCCACCTTGCCGGTTGGCGACCGGATGGGAGGACCAGGTGGCATTCCCCGGGGGGGTTCGGGCGTCCCCGCAGTCTCCAAGCCAGCTATAATCGCGTGTGATCGTAATCGATTCCATTTCCTGGCTTAATGCAGCGCGGTACCTCATACAACTGCCTTCCTCCTGCCTATTCACTTTTCCCCACACCACACAAATAGAAAAATGAAAGTAAGAAAACGGAAAAACGTTAAACAGCGGTTGCACGTCCTCCCTCTTAAGGTGCACCTCACAAATATTCGAGGTCTGCACTCAAATCTCGTCTCTGTCCATCACCATCTTGAGACCGAAAAGCCACACCTGCTGTTCCT
The DNA here is from genome assembly GCA_949820665.1 of Scrobipalpa costella. Classification (NCBI taxonomy): domain Eukaryota; kingdom Metazoa; phylum Arthropoda; class Insecta; order Lepidoptera; family Gelechiidae; genus Scrobipalpa; species Scrobipalpa costella. Next base: position 14,340,727 of record OX463312.1, read on the forward strand.
CACTGAGACGCAGATCAGATCTCCAGCTAACGCGGCGTACCTCAGCTATCCCGGCTATTCTTTGGAACATAGATTCTTATCTAATGCTGGAGTCTGTCTGTACGCTCGCGATGATATCTGCGTCAAGCGTCTCAAAAACCTTGAGGCTCCTAGTTTTTCCGTTTTATGGGTACTGGTCGATACTGGATTGGCTCAAATTGTATATGCTTGCGTATATCGATCACATAGTGGAGATTCGGAGACGACCAAGTTATTTAACCTTCTTAGTGAGGCTGCTGATGAAGCTCTGCAGAGATACCCGTCGGCACAGCTAGTCATTCTGGGGGATTTTAATGCCCACCATAAAGAGTGGTTATTCCCATACCAGAAGACCGATCATGCTGGGCAAGAGGCGCGAAAATTTGCGTTATCGCTGAATCTCTCCCAGCTTGTAAGCTGTGCAACTAGAGTTCCTGATATAGAGTCTCATACAGCGAACTGCTTAGACCTTCTGCTGACTACTGATCCGGACCGTTGCTCAGTGTCAGTCGTGGCTCCCTTGGGCTCTTCTGACCACTGTCTGGTAAAATCTGTATCTGTATACTCACCACCTAATCAGGGCCCTTGTGGTATGAGACGGGTGTGGCGATACAAGTCAGCAGATTGGGATGAAATGCGACACTTTTTTGCATCGTACCCTTGGAAAGTCTGTATTTCTTCAGGAGAATCGTCGAGCTCCGCAGATGCTATTACTGAAGTTTTGCGTCAGGGTATGGAGTATTTCATACCGTACTCGGACGTTCCCACGGGTAGCAAAGCTCGCCCCTGGTATAATGCCGACTGCCGCCGTGCAGAAGCGCTAAAGCAGACGGCTTATCAAGCTTGGGCTGATGCTCGACTGCGCAAAGCTTCGAATACTCGGGATCTGAAGGAAAGCTACAATAGGTCCTCCAAGTTTTGCAAAAGGGAATTACGTAGGGCACATTTTCACCACATCGGCAGAGTAGGCGCCAAACTTGCATCCTATCCATCTGGTAGTAAGGCATTTTGGTCCCTTGCCAAGGCAGTTGAAACAAATTTTTGTCAACCCACTTTACCGCCTTTGCAGAAAACTGACGGCTCACTTGCTCACACTGCAGAAGAAAAAGCAAACCTGTTTGCTTCCCTTTTTGCTGAAAATTCACGACTTGACACTGCAGCTAGAGTTCCACCCAGCTTACCTCATGTTGGTTGTACTATGCCAGCCATTCACATTTACCAAAAAGAGGTACTAAAAACCCTGCGAAACCTTGACGTGAATAAAGCAAGTGGACCAGATGGAATCCCTGCAATAGTCCTACGTAACTGTGCACCAGAGTTGTCTCCGATATTGACGCGTCTGTTCCGACTCTCACTGGAGACTGGTGTAGTCCCCCAGTCGTGGAAGCTTGCAAACGTGCAACCTGTGCCCAAAAAGGGCAGCCGTTCGGACCCTGCCAATTATAGACCTATATCGGTAACCTCTATACTCTGTAAGAGTATGGAGCGTGTGCTCAATAATCGGCTCCTGGCTTACCTGGAGGATAATGATCTCCTCAGCGACCAACAGTATGGCTTCCGCCGTGGGCGGTCGACGGGTGACCTCCTGGTGCATGCCACCCACTTGTGGAGCGAGGCTATCGAGAGACACGGTGAAGCTCTCGCTGTGTCTCTGGATATCTCTAAGGCATTTGACAGGGTCTGGCATGGCAGCCTTATTAACAAGCTTCCCGCTTATGGGCTCCCTGATGGACTTTGCAACTGGATCACAGATTTCTTGAGAGGACGATCGATACGGGTGGTCTTAGAAGGCCGCTCCTCTGTTCATCAGGCAATTGATGCCGGGGTCCCTCAAGGATCGGTACTTTCCGCAACTCTATTTCTGCTGCATATCAACGATATGCTGACACCCGACACCTTTGGGTATGCAGACGACAGTACGGTTGTCGGTAGATATTTGTCCCGTGCAAAGTCCAGCAAGGAAGCTATTCAGTCTTGTCGAGAGTCCGTAGTAGATCATTTAAATTTAACACTTAAGGCAATCTCCGAATGGGGTGATGCCAACCTGGTGAAGTTTAATGCATCTAAGACACAGGCCTGTCTATTCTCGACCAAATTGAGTCCCTTCAATCTTGCTCCCACTTTCCGAAATGTATCCGTTCCGATTTCCGATCACCTCGAGCTTCTTGGTATGAGCCTTACGTCGGACCTGAACTTTGGACGATATATAGAATCCTTGGCTTCGACTGCAGCCAAAAAACTTGGTATTCTCTCAAAAGTTAGGCGATACTTCACACCGGGACAGCTACTACAGCTCTACCAAGCTCAAGTCCGATCGTGTATGGAGTATTGCTGCCACCTTTGGGACGGATCTGCCAAATACCAACTGGCAACCTTGGATTCTATTGAAAAACGCGCCAAGAAGCTCATCGCCGACCCGTCACTGGTAGAGGAAAAGCTGCAGAGCCTCGAACATCGTCGCAAAGTAGCTTGCTTGTCTGTGTTCTACAGGATACATTTCGGAGAATGTGCAGCATCGCTTCATGACCTGATACCCCCCTCCCCATTCCATCTCCGGGGTACGAGACGCCGGTTGGGATTCCACCCTTATGTTGTCGACATTCCAAGTTTTCGCACAAAGCGGTACGCTTCTACATTTTTAATGCGAACGGCCAAAGTGTGGAACTCCCTGCCTGCGGATCTATTTCCGGAACGTTATAACCTGGGCCTTTTTAAGGCGAGAGTGAACAGGCATTTTCTAGGCAATCATGCTCCATCATAGTCTACATCATCACTTACCATCACGTGAGATGGCGGACAAATGATTGCCTATCAAATATAAAAAAAAAAAAAAAAAAAAAAAAACCGCCACGTCTGACACGGTTTTGAGGGTTATTTAAGATAGCTTTGTAGGTAAATTGCTGTAGTGACAGGTAATCACGTCTTTATCCCTAATGGGGTAGGCAGAGCGTAAACGACCTAAGCAAAGGTCGTTCCGCCACGTCTGACACAGTTCTGTGGGATATTTAAGATAGATTTGAAGGTATATTGCTGTAGTGACAGGTTTTCAGCCCATCGCCTAAATTACCATATAGTGAAACCCTCGGATCCCTTAGCTGTTTTTTACAGAATGCCCAGGAGGATATGCAGCTGGCACATTCTATGTTTTTCTCTCGCTCCCAGGCGAGCATGGAAGAATTTAAGCTTTTAAGGCTGAAACTAATAGCAATACAAATTTTAAACTATTTATTGCGATAATATAAGTAAAATATATAAAGGATATTAAAATAAAATTAATCAATTACTATAATACTTTTAGTAAGTCTGCTTTAAGAATTGTTTTTGTAGAAAAAGCTGTGCCTGTTATATCTTAATTCCTTATGTAATTGTTCTGTGTATGATAATGTGTACAATAAACTGTTAAATAAATACATAAATAATAAAAATACATAAAATAAAACAGTGTCAAATAGTTTAATATGAAAAAACGAAAATAATAAATTCGTTTCTGGCAGGACTCGACCTCGGTCTCTTGAATGCCGCTCCATAACTCTACCAACTGAGCTACAGAAACGGTAGAGGGAGTTACGAATTCATTCTTTTCTTTCTTTTATATTATTTGAAAAACTAAAGGTATTGTGAGTGCTAAAAGTCCTTAAAAATTGTGTCAAATTTATTTTTACATGGACTTAATCACGCCTTTATCCCTTAATATCTTCCATGCTGGACTGGGAGCGACAGAAAAACGTAGAATGTGCCAGCTGCATCTCCTCCCGGGCATGCTGTATAAACCAGCTAAGGGAATCGAGGGTATCAGTATATTGCAATTTATGCGATGGGCTGACAACCTGTCAGTACAGCAATATACCTACTAATCTATCTTAGATAAACCCTCATAACTTTGTCAGACGTGGCGGAGCGACCAATGTTTGGGTCGTTTCCGCTCTGCCTACCCCGTTCGGGATACAGGCGTGATTATATGTATGTATGTATGTATGTTTGTCCCTAATGAGGTAGGCAGAGCGTAAACGACCTAAACAAAGGTCGTTCTACCACGTCCGACAAAGTTTTGAGGGTTATTCAAGATAGATTTGTAGGTATATTGCTGTAGTGACAGGTTGTCAGCCCATCACCTAAATTACAATATACTGAAACCCTCGGATCTCATAGCTGGTTTTACAGCATTCCCGGGAGGAAATGCAGCTGGCACATTCTATGTTTTTCTTTCGCTCCCAGTCCAGCATGGAAGAATTTATTTTAAACTTACCAGGATCCAAATACATTGTACGTACTACTTATAGGACAGAAGATACGAGCATTATCTAAATATTTCACTTCAGGCTCGTATACAACAAGTACTTGAGCTCGTAAGTCGTAGCCTCTGCTACGGCGTAGCAATTGTCTACGAGGATAAACTCATACAGTCTTACCACAAAAAAGTTAAACACCTGTTGAACCCGTATTTTAAAAAATTGATACCACAAAACAGTGTTTTACGCTTGTCTTAAGATAGACAATGTTAAAACATAGTTTAAAGTTAAACACCCGAAACGCGTTGTTTAACAAGGGTCTAACCTATCAGTCAGTAGTAATTTTTACAGAAATTAGATTTGTGTCTTGATGCAATAATGGATACAGTAGGTTTTCTGGATTTTATCGATGAAGAATGATGAAGAGATCATTGAGTACATAGAAAACTTTCGATTTCGAGACAACACAACCACCCGTGTGAGAGTGAATCCATTTGAACATAATAACGATGCTAAATTTAAGAAGAAATATAGGTTTAACAAATGTTTTGCTAGTAAAATATTGGATACGGTAAAAGACGACCTGCCAAGTGATTCTCGTGGTTGTACAATAAACAGTAAGCAAGACAGCAAGAATGACACTTGATTAACAACTATTTGACGTATCAAGTTACGTTCCGTTCCTTATTTCCTTTACTGATATTGTTTGTATCAGTTTTTACCCTGTAAAGTCTACAAGGTCCCACTTTTTTGTGTTTTTCTAAAATCATAACTAATATTAATTCTGATCACAAGTGTTGACGTATTTTTTTAACAAAAAAATATGCTCATAATCATACGTTGTCCATAAAACGGAACGATAGAGAACGAATAATGAATGAATATTTTACAGTGTTGCCAAATTTAAAAAAGACTGATTCAGTAAAACGTTGTTTAACAAGACACGCACTAAACACGGTTTTTTGGTAGCAAAAATTAAACAGTTGTCCAACAAGTGTTTAAATGTTAAACAGTGTTTACCTAAACACGGGTTGAACTAAGGTTTAAATTAAGTTTCATGGTAAGACTGATAAAGTTTGGCCAACGCAAACATTTGATGAGAAAAAATAAATACATAGGAGTATATTTCGTTTTTTTAACGTTGATTTATCGATACTAACGTGTTTTTGGGCCCAAAACCTTGCAACTTAGTAAAGGTTATAATTTCAGAACCGCAGATTTTAACCTTGTTACAAACCTATATTTTGCGGTTGACTACCGTATTGAAGCTTTGAGTAAACCACTTTACGACCTTTTTGCACATAGTTGACGTGGTGGCCACGGTTTGAGTTTGAATCTGTATAGGAACGTGGATCTATAACTACGTATGTTTGATCTAAGTAAAACTCTATTACACTTATTTAGATTCCAACCGTATTGCGCTTGTAATATCGGAAACGGGTGGTCGCGTCCGGTTATTCAACCGGACGCAGAAGGCATAACCGGAAGAAACCGGATATAACCGGAACCTGGTGTTTCCTGTCCGGATGTCATGTAACTGCGTCATCTGTTTTGGTTAACTGGTGGAATTAGTAATTTAGTTTATCTACTGATCCGCAGAAAATTATTGAAATTGATACTTAAGATCGTATTTATAAAGCGATCTCAAGATTCAGAGCGATATCAAGTATGGATTTGACAGGCCATGTTGTACTGAAATTACATTTCTGATCTCTAACTAGCTGTCTATCTCAAGTTTCGATTGTAAATACGGGCCATCGTTACATATTAAAAAAAAACTTTTGGCATGGTAGTGTATAATTCATTGTCTATTGAAATAAATAAATATAAATTAAAATAATTCATGCATTGTTTAAGGCTATAAACTCCAGACATAAAAACTGGTTGATTAAAATCTTAGAGAGAGCTGCATTTCCATGCTATTACCCGGCTGAAAAAACCAGCTAAGGGATCCGAGGGTTCCAGTATACAGCAATGTAAAGATACGTTACGTCCTCCTTACACACACCTCATCTTTCACAATGGCCACCATTCCCAGAACACAAGTCAAATTCAGAATCATTCATGTCATTCCAGCCTTTTTCACCCATCACCCCAGTCAGTTGAATAACAAGTTCCAAAGAAGTACATCGTCAGTTTACTACCATATTTATTAATTATTATCATTGTCTCCTTTTTAAATAAGTGCAAGTATTTATTGTATATAAAAGCGTGTGTGCCATATAATTCTTCCATGCTGGACTGGGAGAGATAGAAAAACATAGAATGTTCCAGCTGCCCTTCCTCCCGGGCATGCTGTAGAAGTCAGCAAAAGGGATTAGTATATTGTAATTTAGGCGATGGGCTGACAACCTGTCACTACTGCAATACACATTACAATCTAAAATTTTCCTCAATTTTTGGCAGACGTGGCGAAAGCACCTTTCACGAGGCGTTTTACGCTCTGCCTACTCCGTAAGGGATAAAGGCGTGACTTTATGTATGTATGTATGTGCCATATAATCGAATCCCGCATAGGGAACGTCCCTGGGAATCAAATAAAGCGTTGTGTGTCCAAAACCCTTCTCTTTCTATTTTGTCCCCGCTACTTTCATTCTTATCGTCGCGTCGGGGCCAGACCTGGTGTCCGAACAGGGACGTTCCCTGCAAAAAAGACAGGCAATGAGGGGTTGGAAACGGACAATGGGACATTGGGACATCTACAAACCTATCTTCGAACCCTCAACACTTCGTCAGACGTGGCGGAACGACCTTTATTTAGATCGTTTACGATCTGCCTACCCTACTAATGATAAAGGCGTGATTACATTGTATACAATCCTTAATTATTAATTAGGTTTGTTTCCGTCTTCACCTGAACCAATCAGGAGGCTCATGAGGCTCGTGAGGTTTTGCGTGAGAAGTACTGAGCATTTCTTTTCATGCTGAACTGAGAGCGAAAAAAAAACATAGAATGTACCAGCTGCAGTTCCTCCCGGGTATGCTGTTAAAACCATGGATCCGAGGGTTCCAGCATACTGAAATTTAGCCGATGGCTGTGGCTACAGCAATATACAAATCAATTTTAAATAAAATTTTCAACCCTTGTTTAGATCGTTTACGCTGTGCCTTCCCTACTATGGAAAACAGGCGTAATTACTTACAATCCTTAATTATTAATTCGGTTTGCTTTCGTCTTCACCTGAACCAATCAGGAGGCCCGTGAGGATCGTGAGGTTTTCGCGTGAGAAGTACTGAGCACATATCATTAAACATCCAATTGTTCAACACGTCCTTTCCCCACGTCTGTATCTAACTGAAATTTCCACTGGTATACTTAGATTGGGACCACAGATCTGTTATCACTGGAGGCTGCTTTGGGTGCTTAGATTAAAAAAAAACATCTATACTATCTACGTATACTTACATACATACATTAAATCACGCCTTTATCCCTAATACCCCATTAGCAGAGCAAAAATGACCTAAACAAAGGTCGTTCCGCCACGTCTGACAAGTTTTGAGGGTTATCTCAGATGATTATGATGTATATTGCTATAGTGACAGGTTGTCAGCCAATGCACCAAACCTGCAGTACACTATAACCCTCAAATCCCTCAGCTGGCTCTTACAGCATGCCCGGTTCAGATGCAGCTGGCACATTCTATGTTTTTCTATCGCTCCCAGTCCAGCATGGAAGAACCTATACTAATATAATAGAGAGGAATGATTTGTATTTTTGTGTGTGTGTGTGTGTGTGTGTGTATGTTTGTACGAATAAACTCAAAAACTACTATACCGATTTCAAAAATTCTTACACCATTAGAAAGCTACATTCACTTTGAGTAATAAAAACTACTTTTTACCGCGGGAAAGTACATTTTTTAAACTTATTTAGCAGCGTGTGACACCACTGACATAAAGCTAGAGTTGTTATACCTTTATTATATTACATAGGTATTTCGTCTGAAACGCAGTCAGTCAGACAACAGATAGTAAATACACTAACAAAACACATTGCCTGTGTGTGTGTAAACTCGGCATAGTAATTCTGTAGTTACGCACACAACTACAAGGACAGTAACAGAACTCACTAGCTCAATGTTCGCAAACCAAAGCAAAGGTAATAATTACTCCTAGTGAATACTGTCGCTTGGCCGATCTTTATGATAATTGGTCTATGGCACAAGCCCATTGGGGCTGAGGAAACTTGATCAATTAAATCTGGGAGTACGGAGCGACAATTTGCGTATCGCGACAACTTGAGACTTGGGAATAATTTGGTATTTGGCGAATTTGTCTTTGATGAATGCTGATGGGGAGCTGTAATGTGCGCGTTGAAATAATTTGATTCTATGCAGAATAGGCTTGTACACGTTTGGAAATTGTGGTGTTTGTATGATTAAGTATTTTTTAAGTTTTTACGTTATGTTTCCTCAAAGGCTCGTATTTATAAAGCAATATAAAGATTGAGATCAATATTTAGTATGGTTTTGACAGGCCACATTGTACTGAAATGACATTTCTGATACGAACTCAAACTAGCTGTCAGTCTAAGTGATGTTTATTAATAAAATTGTTTAAATAATTGAATGGTATTTGTTTAAGTTGTTATATCATAAACCTCTGTATCAGTTGCAAGTGAGCAAACAACTCACTTGAAAATACAAATACATACATACACATAGCCACGCCTGTATCATTAATGGGGTAGGCAGAGTGTAAATGACCTAAACAAAGGTCATTCCGCCACATTTGACAAAGTTTTGAGAGCTATTTAAGATAGATTTGTAGGTATATTGCTGTAGAGACAGGTTGTCAGTCTATCGTCTAAATTGCAATATACTGAAACTCTCGGATCCCTTAGCTGGTTTTTACAGCATGCCCGGAAGGAAATGCACCTGGCACATTCCTTGTTTTTCTCGCGCTCCCAGGCCAGCATGGAAGTATACAAATACTTCCCCGTAAAAAAGCTTACTCCATCAGTTTCAAGCCTACAATTTCCACGAATTTCAGTCAAACGCGATGATATTCGACCAAACGCGTATTCGGTGAATCGCGTCGCCATGATCCGATTATTGTCAATCAGTCTCGTATCGATGCTGACACGATCACTGTCTCCACAATTTTGTGTAGTAATAAAAATATGAATCGAATAACGGATTTGGTTTTCAGCGAAACGATGATTTTGAAGATTTTCATACCAGTTTTGATACTTATTTTTTAACAACCAAGTAGTAGGGCTGGTGTCTCGGTTTTGGCTATCTTTAGACCAGTTTTGGCCACTTGATATTGTAGTTAATTTGTAAAAAGTTTGGTATACGAGTAGATTTTCATAGAATTTATGAATTAGTACAGTTGTGCGAATTTTATTTATAAAGTCCAGCGCTTATAGAAATATTTATACAATAATATGAAAATAAAGTGGCCAAAACGGTACACTGGCCAGAACCGGCCTGACACCGGACTGAACCGGACACCGGACTGAACCGGACACCGGACTGAACCGGACACCGGACTGAACCGGACACCTGACCTACTTATTTTTCGAAATATGTACTATGCATACATCACGCCACGTGTGCATACTGGTCCGATAAAATGTAAAGGCCAGTAAAGGATCTTAGGATTCCAGTGTCTTATTTTTTTCTAGGTATTATAACTAAATCCTACATTCATACATACATATAATCACGCCTTTATCCCTAACTAGCGACCCGCCCCGGCTTCGCACGGAAATCATCAGTGTTTCTCTACTGTATTATGCATGTTTTATACAAATATACCTTCCTCTTGAATCATTTTATCCATTAAAAGAAACCGCATCAAAATCCGTTGTGTAGTTTTAAAGATCTAAGCATACATAGGGATATAGGGACAGAGAAAGCGACTTTGTTTTATACTATGTAGTGATGAGGTAGGCAGAGCGTAAACGACCTAAACAAAAGTCGTTCCGCCATGTCTGACAAAATTTTGAGGGTTATTTAAGATAGATTCTTCCGTGCTGGACTGGGAGAGATAGAGAAACATAGAATGTTCCAGCTGCCCTTCCTCCCGGGCATGCTGTTGAAGTCAGCAAAAGGGACTCGAGGGTTACAGTGTATTGTAATTTAGGCGATGGGCTGACAACCTGTCTTACAATCTAAAATTGCCCTCATATTTTTGTCAGACGTGGCGAAAGCGCCTGTTACAAGGCGTTTTACGCTCTGCCTACCCCATAAGGGATAAAGGCGTGATTTTATGTATGTATGTATGTATTAGTTAAGATAGATTTGTAGGTATATTGCTGTAGTGACAGGTTGTCAGCCCATTACCTAAATCACAATAATTACTAAATACTGATCTCTCTAATTAAAGGTTGGTCCATGCCCCTCAGTGGACACGAATATATAAAGGTGTAAGGGCCAGCGCCCTGCAAACTTATAGGGGTTGCTCAGTCAACTGTACTGAACAACTTTCACCAAGAAATTCTTTCAGGAAGTGAAAATAATGTTGGCTTTTCGATACAAAATGTCCACCTCAATCAGACAATGGCGTCGATTCTCGCGACATAAACCTAATTCTAATTCTTTGCTAGCTTAGCTAGCACTGTCACTTTCTCGACTTTGACATAAGAATAGGATAGCACATAAACACATGACTTTGACATTCCTAATCTGACATAAGACTGCTTATTTGACGTTAAATAAAGAAACATGCTCTATGCTCAGTTCTTATTTAAAGCGTCTTACGTCAAATTAGGAATGTCAAAGTCATGTGTAAATTTGCTATCCTGTTCTTATGTCAAAGTTAAGAAAGTGACAGCACTAGCTAAGAATTAGTTAAGGAAAAGTGTATTCAGAATTGCCATCAATTTGTATGGAAAAGCCTTTTTTTTTCACTTCCTGAAACAGTTTCCTAGTGGAAGTTGTTCAGTTTCGTTGACTAAGCAACTCCTAGCAGTTTGTGGGGCACCCTGTAGAGCTGATGGCCATGACAAATTCGTCGCTGTACAGTAATAGTAGGTTTTCTTCTATTCTTAGGTAACCCTGGTGTCAGAGTTTTTAAACCGCCTAGTATCACAACTATCAGGCCTCTGACATAGTTTGAGTAACGACCACTATCAAAGACAGCGACTGGGACCGACGTCTTAACGTGCCTTCCGAAGCATGTAAAATCTTTTTCTTTTTCGAACTATCAGGTGATTCAGCCTGCAATGTCCTAACCAAACTGGGGAAAAATTCACAAAGTGATAAATTCTCAAATATCAACTTTGTGTTTCCCCCCTGGGAATCGAACCCAGGACCTCCGGATCGAAGTAATAGTAGGTATAGGAGTGCTATTGGAAACACCTTCCCCACAAATTGCCAGAGCAGCGTGAATTATGCCTAAACTAAATATTAAGCTATACATAGGTATACCGAATGGTGAGAGCCCGATGGCGTAGTGGATAGGGCCGCTGCCTCCTGAGCGGGAGGTCGTGGTTCGAATCCCACCACGTACCAATGTGTTTTTCGGTTTTCGAATTTCATATGTACGTTTATTCGGCGCTTTTTCCGTGCTTCGGAAGGCACGTTAAGCCGTTGGTCCAGGTTAATATCGTTTAATACCATAGATATTAGTCGTTAAGCCATGACAGAGGCCAATGCTAAGCATTGGCGGCTTGAAAACTCTGACCTAATCTAGGATTGAGTCTGGTTTCCCTTGTGGGTTGCGGAGGTCAGATGGCAGTCGCTCTGTGTAAAAACCAGTACTCTCGTTCAATCCCCTAGATTAGGTAGCCAACCCCGTGAGATACGGGATAAGGCTAGGGAGATGATGAGGTATACCGAATGGTATAACGGTGTGATACGTATATACCAGGAGTAAGGGACAGCGTCCCGTAAACTGATAGGAGTTGCCCAGTCAACGACACTAAAAAACTTCCATACGTAACATACATAAAACCACGCCTTTATCCCTTACGGGGTAGGCAGAGCGTTAAATGACTTGTAAAAGGCGCTTTCGCCACGTCTGACAAAAATTGAGGGCAATTTTAGATTGAAAAGTGTATTGCTATAGTGACAGGTTGTCAGCCCATCGCCTAAATTACAATACACTGTAACCCTCGAGTCCCTTTTGCTGACTTCTACAGCATGCCCGGGAGGAAGGGCAGCTGGAACATGCTATGTTTTTCTATCTCTCCCAGTCCAGCATGGAAGGTGAAAAACTTCCACAAGGTTTTTTTTTCAAGTAGAGAAAAAAAATGGCTTTTCTATACAAAATGTTCACTCTGATCAATTTTAGTTTATCATTCCCGAAAAAAAACCTGCTGAACCTGATAGTTTTGGGAATTTCTTGGTGGAAGTTGTTCAGTATCGTTGACTGAGCAACCCCTATCAGTTTGCGGGACTCTGTCTTTTACACCCGATATAGCTGTAATACTAATGGTTGGTGAAAACTTCCATGCTGGACTGGGAGAGATAGAAAAACATAGAATGTTCCAGCTGCCCTTCCTCCCGGGCATGCTGTAGAAGTCAGCAAAAGGGACTCGAGGGTTACAGTGTATTGTAATTTAGGCGATGGGCTGACAACCTGTCAGTATCGCAATACATATTACAATCTAAAATTGCTGTCAATTTTTATCAGACGTGGCGAAAGCGCTTTTTACGAGGCGTTAAACGCTCTGCCTACCCCGTAAGGGATAAAGGCGTGATTTATGTATGTATGTATGTATGTATGTGAAAACTTGTGAATATCTCGACACCCCATGCTAACCACAAATTGTTAAGACAATGTATATTTAGGCCGTAATTTTCTAGCAGAATTAAATAAAATAAACCCGGCTGGCGACAAATTAGTTTAATGAGTTCATTAAAGTTACGGCTGTGGCTGAATAATTGCTGTGGGGTGGAGGGAATACAGAACAAGGTGTTTTGTAGAGGTTTGTTTCGTTCTACATTATCTGCTTTGAGAACGGCTTCTGTGTTATACAGGTTCAAAATAACAGGTTTTTCTGTACATGACATATGAATATATCCTCTACAGCAGTGGTTTTTAACCTTATAGGCATGAGGGATTTGACAAAATGTCTGTCTTGCTATAGACTACTAATAGACTTGAAAATGAAATAAATAGGTAGATAAATACGCTGTTTAACCCTAGGGAAGCTCTTCACGAAAATATATACGCAACAGTATGGATACATGAAGCGAGATAAGCGAGCACGACTTTTCACGAAAATAAATACGGAAACGTATGAATTGTACCTAATGCTAGCTAAGCGAGCTCGATTAAACATGAAAATAAATAATGCGAAAACGTTTGAATACGACAAACGAATAAGGGACATGACAGATGAAATTTGGCTTTTCCATACATGTTCTCCTCGATCAGACAATTTGTATGGAAAACCAAATTTAGTTGTCTCTTGCTAAAAGTATTTCCTGGTGGAAGATGTTCTCCTAAGAAGTAGAAGAAGGTATTATGTTCGCGGATGACTAGGAATGCTGCCAGGGACCACCGGTTAAAAACCACTGCTCTACAGAAAATATAAAGCGTCAACAAAAAAATATGTGTTTGATTTACACCACGTACTTATTAGTTTTGAGGACCATTTTGGAATGAAATTACTGTGCAGTGATATTAAAGCTTAGGTACATTTTCATCACTTTAGTCTTCGAATCCCTGATTGACTTTTACTTATATTATTAACTTTTACTATTTTTATTGGCTTATTTTATTCCCGGGAAGAAAATTGCATACATACATATAATTACGCCTTTTTCCCTAATGGGGTAGGCAAAGCGTAAACGACCTAAACAAAGGTCGTTCCGCTACGTCTGACAAAGTTTGGAGGGTTATTTAAAATGGATTTGTATGGCTGTAATAATAGTTGTGTTGTATGAGCTCTACCATCGACTCCTGGTAACTTTTGCAGTTCTGCTTGTGACTATAGAACATAAGTGCAAATAATAAAACTCACTAAAAACACAATGAATCGAAAATCCGCTCTAACAGACTCAAGTAATAGTTATAAAGATAATTTAGAATCTTATAAATTAGCGATTCATAGTTCGTTGTAGTAACAGGAACAAAAAATTCCGTTGGTGACGGTTATTCGCAATTTTTCTACCTATTACTACAATGAACTATAAATCGCTTTTTTATAAGGTTCTAAACATTTGCATGCTGTTGTTGAAGGCTGTTTAGGAGATCTTTATAATATTGACCACCTTTGTACACCCTATTCAAGCAAATAAACCTAATTAAATTACTTCAGTCTGTTGGAACGGTTTTTTGATTCACTGCGTTTTTAGTGAGACAATATTTTTTACTGATGTGGCCGCCACTTAGGCCACCATTTAAAGTTAAAAACAAATCGCGAGCATATAAAAAAAATATTATAATAATTGTCCTCCCACCAATTTTCGGTGATGGCCAACTGCGCAGGCCTAGTGTTATGCTAAATACAGGTGCACTCTCATTTCCTTGATTGGACAGATTCACTGACATGACCGAAGAGAAATCAAGCGCAGGATCGACTATTTACATGCCCATCCGACAGCATGGAGGATGATCCATGATTCTGATGGCCTGATTGTCCGAAAAGTAAGATGTTACAGGTGATCAGCCTGCAAAATGCTAACCAATCTAGAAAAACAACACAACGTCATTGTACCCCGCTGGGTATTGAACCCGGGACCTCCAGGTCGAGAACCCATGGCTCAGACCGATAGACCACGTAGGCAGTTGAAAAAAACATAAACATTACGCGCAAGAAACATTAACATTCCATAAAACACAAAGCAACAAAACACCAGGAAAATCCCGTGCAATAAACTCCAATGTTGTTGTATATTAAATTCGTAATTCTTATAATATCGTGCCGCTTTCTCTGGCAATATTACTTGTGTACAGCGATAACATTTTTTATGGTAATTGGTACGTCGGGGATGCCAGTCAAAGCTGAATGATGAAAAATTGAGAAACGTTGAATCAGCATTCTGCCGGTCATTAAACTTGTACAACATACATACAAATAATCACGCTTTTATTCCTAATGGGATAGATTAACATAGAATGTGCCAAATGCAGTGACAGGTTGTCAGCCCATCGCCTATATTGAAATTGCAAATTGTTTTTACAGCATGCTCGGGAGGAAATGCAGCTGGCACATTCTATGTTTTCCTCTATCTCTTCCCCAGACCAGTATGGAAGAAACAACATACATGTAATAACGCCTTTATCCCTAATGGGAAAGATTAACATAGAATGTGCCAAATGCATTTCCTTCCGAGCATGCTGTATAAACCAGCTAAGGGATCCGAGGGTTTCTGTTTATTGCAATTTAGGCGATGGGCTGACAACCTGTCACTACTGCAATATACCTACAAATCTATCTTAAATAACTCTCAAAACTTTGTCAGACGTCTGCCTACCCCATTAAGGATACATACATATAATCACACCTTTATCCCGGTTTTTACAGTATGCTCGGGAGGAAATGCAGCGGGCATATTCTATGTTTTTCTCTCGCTCCCAGGCCAGCATGTAATAATGTCTCGCTCCCAGGCTAGCATGGAAAATACTTCTTACGGTCTCCAGCCCAAGCTTAGGTAAATAAGTTAACTTCATGTATAGTGTATTGTGATCTAAGCAACGGTCATATATCGGCCGTATTTAAAGTCAGCTCTTATGAGTGACAGCGAGTTTAAGTTCGTATCAGAAATGTCATTTCAGTGCAAACTGGCCTGTCAAATCCATACTTTATATTGGTCTCAAGCTTGAGATTGTTTCATAAATACGAGCCTTGTACTGTTATTATATAACAACCGATAAAATTTGCGGTGACAACTCTACATATCCCTTTGGAGACTTGCAAGTTCATACGGCATTAGATTATGAATCCTGTGAGCCATAATACTAGGTGTAAGGGACAACGTCCCGCAAGCTAATAGGGGTTGCGCAGTCAACGATACTGAACAACTTTCACCAAGAAATTCTTTCAGGAAGTGAAAATAAAAAGTTTCTTTTCCGAGCAAAATGTCCACCTCGATCAGACAGTTTGTATGCAAAAACCTTTTTTTTCTCTTCAGTGGAAGTTGTTCCACAGTCAGTTTTCGGGACGCTGTCCCTTGCACCCGATATAAACCGCACATCTGAAACTGAACCCTTGGGACTGACTGTAAACCTCCTTACGTGTTTTGATAGATTTGTTGAAGGCATCGTGAATAGGGTGTGGTAAAGGCGGCTTTATGTGGCGAACTACCTCCGTGGTCTAATTATCTGAGCAATGAGCTCTTGATCTTTAGGTTACAGGTTTGATTCCCGCTGGAGAAAAAGTACTTTATGTTGTTATTTCTATTTTGGAACACACAGGCGATCAACACGCCGTCAATACTTGTTGCAGTGCCTACAACACACATGCGTCACCTTACGCTATACGCGCACGTAGCGATGACCTCTACGACGGCGCATCCTACAGCCAGTACGCACGCGTAGAGCGTAAGGTGACGCATTCGTGTTGTAGGCAATGCAAAAAGCATTGACAGCGTGTTGAGTAACCTTGCACGCAGTAAGTGAGTCCATTACCTAAATAATTATAACAATAATTTATGAACCTTTAGTGAATTTTTCGGTAGGTGTACCAAGGATGAACTCATCATCTCCCTAGCCTTATCCCGTATCTCACGGGGTCGGCTTCCTAATCTAGGGGATTGAACGAGGGTACTGGTTTTTACACAGAGCGACTGCCATCTGACCTCCGCAACCCAGAAGGGAAACCAGACCCAATCCTAGATAAGGTCAGAGTTTTCAAGCCACCAATGCTTAGCACTGGCCTCTGATATGGCTTATTGACTAATATCTACGGTATTGAACGATATTAACCGGGACCAACGGCTTAACGTGCCTTCCGAAGCACGGAAAAAGCACCGAATAAACGTACATATGAAATTCGAAATCCGAAAAACACATTGGTAGTGGGATTCGAACCACGACCTCCCGCTAAGGAGGCAGCGGCCCTATCTACTATACTATCGGGCTCCTCGTACCAAAGATGAACTACAGCTAGTAAATTCCACGTTCTAACTCCCAAGGCGCGACTAAACTGAGTGCGATAAAACATACAATTTACCAATTGCCGTTTTTATCTTTTGCATCATCATCATTTCAGCCCTTTGTCTACCCACTGCAGGGCATAGGCCTTCTCTTTTTTGTGCCACGACTGCCTATCTTGGGCTAGCCTCGTCCAGATCTTACCAGCTGCCTTTAATATATCCTTTGCATAGTACCCAAAAATTCAGCAAAGGATCATAAGCGTGTTAGAATTTTGTATTAAGGTAATGTGGTTGTAGGAATGAAGTGATGAAAACTTCAGGCTCTACCCAACCCTTCTACGGATAGAGGCGCACCGTGACTCACAAAATACCTCCAATAGTTCAACTTACTGGGATATAGCAATAAATAAACCCCACACGTGGAAGTGACCCCTTGGGTCTCGCAGTAACCTTCCTTCAACGAGGTGATAGATGTTATAGAGTCCTTGAACATTTCTTACAACTTTCATGCTGGACTGAGAACTATAAAAAATTGATGTACCAGCTGCTTCTCTCTCTGAGTACCGAAACCGTAAAGTAAAGGAGCATGACATTTCAGTACTAAGTGCAGCAACACACAGCCGACACTTACTGCGCGCAAGGTTGCGCTCAACACGCTGTCAATGTTTTATTTTTTAAATATTATAAATGGGTTTGCTCTATACTCTAGATACTAGGTTACAGATGATAGTGACAGCTTCGACGATAGAGCGAGCTCACCCAGAAGATGCCTGCTTTGGCACAGGCAATCTCACACACCGACAGAACACAGCAAGCTGTTTAGCAGCGGACTCCGGTAAAAGGGTGGTCGCAAGCCAGGTGGCCCCTTGCGGAGCGTACCACCGCTTTGTTAGGGTCGCTTTTTCATTGCCTACAACACACAGACGTCACCTTACGCGCTAAGCGCGCGTAGCGAGGAGCTCAACGTCCTCGCATTCCTCTGCAAGTACGCGAGCGTAGCACGTAAGGTGACGCATGTGTGTGGTAGGCAATGCAAAAAACATTGACAGCGTGTTCAGTCCAATTTGGCGTCCTGTGTGTTGCTGCACTTAATCACTGTCATTAAGGTACAGCGGTAGTAAAACCTATCAGTTTGCTCTTCTGGTGAAATCTTTGGATCCCACTGTTGTTTTTTGGAGTATTCTTGGTACATAAAATATTTTCATTTTTAGTTCAGAATGCAGTGGGATGATTCAGGCTAAATAAGATAAGATAAGAATATAACTTCAGCATGCATAAGTTAGAAGCTTCTACTACCTTTTAGTTCTTCAAGTCTAGTCAAGGCACAGAGAACTATTTTATTCTCATCTCTCCCAATTTCTTGTAATAAATAAACCACGCACTTGATACTAAACCCTCGGGGGTCGTTGTAACCTTCCCTCACCTTATAGTGATGGATGTAACAGGGAAAATCGAGAATTTCTTATCCTGAAATGTTTGTGGCTCAAATCTCGCTTGTCATTCTTTTTAAAAACTTTCCTTCTAGTCAAGTCGCTGGGGGCATAAAACTTACTCTAGAAAAATCCTTTTTATTTTGCTGACAAATAGGATTTCATTAATGTTAAGGTTTCGCCAATCATAGTTATTACGACATACATACATATAATCACGCCTTTATCCCTAATGGGGTAGGCAGAGCGTAAACGACCTAAACAAAGGTCGTTCCGCCACGTCTGACAAAGTTTTTTGCAGGCAATGCAAAAAGCATTGACAGCGTGTTGAGCGTAACCTTACGCGCAGTAAGTGAGTCCATTACCTAAATAATTATAACAATACTGTATGAACCTTTAGTGAATTTTTCGGTAGGTGTACCAAGGATGAACTCATCATCTCCCTAGCCTTATCCCGTATCTCACGGGGTCGGCTTCCTAATCTAGGGGATTGAACGAGGGTACTGGTTTTTACACAGAGCGACTGCCATCTGACCTCCGCAACCCAGAAGGGAAACCAGACCCAATCCTAGATAAGGTCAGAGTTTTCAAGCCACCAATGCTTAGCACTGGCCTCTGATATGGCTTATTGACTAATATCTACGGTATTTAACGATATTAACCGGGACCAACGGTTTAACGTGCCTTCCGAAGCACGGAAAAAGCACCGAATAAACGTACATATGAAATTCGAAAACCGAAAAACACATTGGTAGTGGGATTCGAACCACGACCTCCCGCAAAGGAGGCAGCGGCCCTATCTACTACACCATCGGGCTCCTTGTACCAAGGATGAACTACAGCTAGTAAATTCCACGTTCTAACTCCCAAGGCGCGACTAGACTGAGTGCGATAAAACATACAATTTACCAACTGCCGTTTTTATCTTTTGCATCATCATCATCATCATTTCAGCCCTTTGTCTACCCACTGCAGGGCATAGGCCTCCTCTTTTTTGTGCCACGACTGCCTATCTTGGGCTAGCCTCGTCCAGGTCTTACCAGCTGCCTTTAATATATCCTTTGCATAGTACCCAAAAAATCAGCAAAGGATCATAAGCGTGTTAAAATTATGTATTAAGGTAATGTGATTGTAGGAATGAAGTGATGAAAACTTATTTTAATAGACCTATGAGGCTGTACCCAACCCTTTTACGGATAGAGGCGCACCGTGACTCACAAAATACCTCCAATAGTT
This sequence comes from Scrobipalpa costella, assembly GCA_949820665.1. Classification (NCBI taxonomy): domain Eukaryota; kingdom Metazoa; phylum Arthropoda; class Insecta; order Lepidoptera; family Gelechiidae; genus Scrobipalpa; species Scrobipalpa costella. The sequence goes on from OX463312.1 coordinate 14,360,638, forward strand.
CAATCCAATAGTTCAACTTACTGGGATATAGCAATAAATAAACCCCACACGTGGAAGTGACCCCTTGGGTCTCGCAGTAACCTTCCTTCAACGAGGTGATAGATGTTATAGAGTCCTTGAACATTTCTTACAACTTTCATGCTGGACTGAGAACTATAAAAAATTGATGTACCAGCTGCTTCTCTCTCTGAGTACCGAAACCGTAAAGTAAAGGAGCATGACATTTCAGTACTAAGTGCAGCAACACACAGCCGACACTTACTGCGCGCAAGGTTGCGCTCAACACGCTGTCAATGTTTTATTTTTTAAATATTATAAATGGGTTTGCTCTATACTCTAGATACTAGGTTACAGATGATAGTGACAGCGTCGACGATAGAGCGAGCTCACCCAGAAGATGCCTGTTTTGGCACAGGCAATCTCACACACCGACAGAACACAGCAAGCTGTTTGGCGGCGGGCTCCGGTGGCCCCTTGCGGAGCGTACCACCGCTTTGTTAGGATCGCTTTTTCATTTCCTACAACACACATGCGTCACCTTACCTAAGCGCGCGTAGCGAGGAACTCAACGTCGGCGCATACCTCTGCCAGTACGCGCACGTAGCACGTAAGGTGACGCATGTTTTTTGTAGGCAATGCAAAAAGCATTGACAGCGTGTTCAGTCCAATTTGGCGTCCTGTAAGTGACGCCTGTGTGTTGCAGCACTTAGTCACTGTCATTAAGGTACAGCGGTAGTACCTATCAGTTTGCTCTTCTGGTGAAATCTTTGGATCCCACTGTTGTTTTTTGGAGTATTCCTGGTACACTAAATATTTTCATTTTAAGTTCAGCATGCATAAGTTAGAAGCTTCTACTACCTTTTAGTTCTTCAAGTCTAGTCAAGGCACAGATAACTATTTTATTCTCATCTCTCCCAATTTCTTGTAATAAATAAACCACGCACTTGATACTAAGCCCTCGGGGGTCGTTGTAACCTTCCCTCACCTTATAGTGATGGATGTAACAGGGAAAATCGAGAATTTCTTATCCTGAAATGTTTGTGGCTCAAATCTCGCTTCATTCTTTTTAAAAACTTTCCTTCTAGTCAGGTCGCTGGGGGCATAAACTTACTCTAGAAAAATCCTTTTTATTTTACTGACAAATAGGATTTCATTAATGTTAAGGTGGAAGGATTCGCCAATCATAGTTATTACGACGTACATACATATAATCACGCCTTTATCCCTAATGGGGTAGGCAGAGCGTAAACGACCTAAACAAAGGTCGTTCCGCCACGTCTGACAAAGTTTTGAGGGTTATTAAGGATAGATTTCGAGGTATATTGCTATAGTGACAGGTTGTCAGCCCATCGCCTAAGTTACAATATACTGAAACCCTGAATAGTTATTACGAACTTGTTTTTATTCGACCTAAGATGGAAATAAAGAAATACAATGAGAATTTATATTTTAAGGGTTTCTGTAGATCTTGGAAATGTACACCTTATTCCATAGGGAAAAAAATGCTTCCATACGAAATGGCTCGAACAGCAGACATCTTTTGTATGGGAAGAGGAAAGTGATGTTTTTTTTCAGAAAAGAGAAAGTTGTCATGGCTTAAATAAGCTCTTAAACTTTGGTCAATGAATATTATAATTTTAAAAGAGCGTCAATCTTAAAATCATTGTTCCGGAAAAATTAACACGCTTTTGAGCTACATCAGCGAACTTTTCTCTCAAAAACCTTCACAAGGAAATTAATTCTAGAAAATTAAAAGCTTTGAAATCCAATAAAAGAACGTCTAATGAATCTCATCAAAACTGACGTCAAAACGAACGGTCAAGCGGAAATAATAATAGCTATCAGAGTTCCGTATACATTAAAATTAAAGGAAACCTACTCATGTATTTCTTATGTAGACATATTATGTATTAGGGTAGGGTAGTGCGGTAGTAGCTATAAGATTGTTACGCTACTTTTGATCAGACAAACTACTATATATTTGCTAGTAGCGTAGATGACGACGCGTCGTTTATTTATTAAAATACAAACATCAAACCTCCTCTAGACCCTTTTTTGACTTATTGCGACTGGAAATCACCCATTTTTTTATAAGTATCTTTGGGTTGATTTTGGTATGTAGACGACCTTGTCTACGGTTCGTATTTATTAAGTGATATCAAACTTGTAAGCAATATTAAGTATGGTTTTGATAAGCAAGTTTGTACTGAAATGACATTTCTGATACGAACTCAAACTTGCTGTCACTCATGAGAGCTGATTACAAATGGCCCTAACGACCCTACGTCTATCATAAACAAAGATTTCTTCTTTGGGTTTGCCTATTTATCTGAATAACCCTAAAATAAAAGGAAATTACAGCAACGAGAAAGATCTCGTCATGTCGAAAAGTTGCAAAGTTTCACAAAAAGAACAACCTAGTAATCTTTTTGGTCGGCGCTTTTTATTTTAGCCCCTCATTTCTATTCCAAAAATTCATCAATTTGAATTTCAAACAGCAACTTGACCTAAAATTAACCCTCCTCCAGCCACCCATAAACGTCAAATCTGTCAGCACATTTCAATATCGCAATCATCCGAATATCCATTCGGGTATACAGTACGACATAGGTTTATATGAACGTGGGTGCTGCGCTGGCATATAAGGAGAAGTGTTATGTCAAAAATGGCATTGATGCTATGGCGGCGGGGAACTGCTTCCGTGGCCTAGTAGACTAAGCCATGGGCTCGTGATCTGGAGGTAGTGGGTTCAATTCCCACGGGGGGAACACACAGTTGATATGTTATTTTTTTGGACAATGCAGGCTGAATCACCTGACTATCTGTAATAATTTTCCGTGCCTCGGAGCGCACGTTACGCCATCGGACCAGGGCACTGTATTTGATAGTGGTCGTTATACAAACCATGTTAGAGGCCTATTAGCTGTGCTATCAAGCGATTTAAAACCTCCGACACCAGGTTTCATCGGATTGATCGACTCATAGCCTAGTTAGTAGTGTAGTAGCTACGCAGAGACAGGACCCTCTGCGTAGCAAAAAGCTACACTGGGGTTCGATTTCCGGCTGTGGCAGACATTCGAACGATGAATTTAAATGTCTCTTCCTGGGTCTGCTGTTGTTGTTTCTGTGTATGTCCATGGTACCCCAATACAGGGAATCCTAGTGGGGGCTATGAGTGTGTGTGATCGTGCGTGTGTGTGTGTTATGAAGAAAGCGAAATTAAAATGAAAACTGATCGGCTTTACTTGATTGTTTTGAAAGGAGGGTTCGCCCTCGACGTTTCGATCCTATACGAGCATCTTCACCAGGAGAGAAGAAAGTCACACACCACCGCCCGCCAGTGCAACCATCGACTTACTTCACCTGGCGGTCGGTGGAGGGTGAGTTTCTTCTCTTCTGATGAAGATCCTCGTATAGGATCAAACCGTCGATAGTTTAGTGTTAAAATAAGGCGAAATTAGTTCCTTTTTCCGCCGCATTCATTTAAAGGTTTGACGTTTATAAGGTATCAAGGCAGTGAGGTGTGCACGTATTGTCCGCTTACCCTGCCGGCCTAATACCCAGCGCGCTCGCCTGGAAACAACGATGGGCAATTGGGACATTACTGGTACGGCTACCCGACGCTGCTTGTATTTTAAGAGAAGAATATGCTTACTGATTGCTTATTTGGTGTAATTTCCACGAAAGCTAAATAAGGGAAATTGATTTCGCATAAGTTAATAAGACTCGTATTTATGAAGCGATCTCAAACTTGAGAGCAATATTAAGTATGGATTTGACAGGCCGTTTTGTACTGAAATGACATTTCTGATACGAACTTAACGCGCTGTCACTCATGAGAGCTGAATATAAATACGGGCTCTAGTTTCCATATTATTTGCTAAATTTGAGGCTAGATGGTTGATGGTCTATAAAAATAAAGTTTTTCAAAGAATTCTTTTGGACATGTACATAATAATACTAAGATAACTTCCGTATAAACATACTTAATTCTATTCTATGGACATATTGAACATAGACAGGAGACAGACAGAATTGGTGAAATGATAAAGTTATTATTTTTTTATTAGAAATGGATTTGCTCATGACTCTAGACACTAGGTCAGGGATGCCCGTGACACAGTCGACGATGGAGCGAGCTCACCCAGCAGATGCCTGTTATGGCACTGGCAATCTCACGCGCCGACGGAACACAGCAACCTATTTGGCGCTGGACTACGGCCCCTTGCGGAGCCTACCACCGCTTTGTTGGGATCGTTCAGCCGGACTTATTCACAGGCAAGCAAGAGACCACTAGGAGGTAGATCCCATCCCACCCCAAATGTTTCTAGTACGCTACCTACGGATCCCCAATGTATTAAAATTTATAATTATTAGTTCCTAATTAACTGAAATCTATCTGTTTTACTTAAAAATTAAGTCAGTTTACCATAAGTTTGTACGATATTTAGCCCCGTATTTATAATCAGCACTTGAGACTGACTGATAGTTTAAGTTCGTATCAGAAATGTCATTTCAGTACTAAATAACCTGTCAAATCCATACTTAATATTTCCCACAACCTTGAGATCGCTTTATAAATACGAGCCTTACATACTCATATTTCTCTTCTACATAACCACTTTATTTGCAATCATGAACCGTATATTAATTAAAACATATAAACTTTCGCTTGGTACTTATACCAATTAGAGTTAATTTGATTATTATCTAATAGATTGTTTATCCAATCAGACCCTTGATATACACGTGCCTCTTAACATTTATAAAAGGTATACCGTATCGAGGTTCGTCTATGCTGGCCTGGGAGCGAAAGAAAAACATAGAATGTGCCAGCTGCATTTCCTCCCGGGCATGCTGTAAAAACCAGCTAAGGGATTTAGTATATTGCAATTTAGGCGATGGGATATAAACCTGTCTTACAGCAGTAAGTATATATATATATATATATATATACCTACAAATTTATTTTAAATAACTCTCAGAACCTCTTCAGACGTGGCGGAACAACCTTTGTTTAGGTCGTTTACGCTCTGCCTACCCCATTAGAGATAAAGGCGTGATTATATGTAAGTAGGTTTCAAGGTAAAACGATAATTTAAAAGTGCTTATAAGAATTACGTAAAATAACACAATGAATGTACTCTCACAAAAAGGACACAGGTTAATTAGTTCTACTCAAGTAATAATTGTTTTTTTCTTACAATAATATGAGGTATAAATAATTGTGTTAAAAAAAAGGATCATGCACACTATACAAATCATTAGAATTTTTCCATGCTGGACTGGGAGTGAGAGAAAAACATAGAATGTGCCAGCTGCATTTCCTCCCGGGCATGCTGTAAAAACCAGTCTATACATATATCGCAATTTAGGCGATGGGCTGACAACCTATCACTACAGTCATATACCTACAAATCTATCTTAAATAACCCTCAAAACTTTGTCAGACGTGGTGATCTACCTTTGTTTAGGTAGTTTACGCTCTGCCTACCTCATTCGGGATAAAGGCGTGATTATATATATGTATATTGACCTGATATAAATAAGGCTGGATCACACACAGCCAACCTATTTTATCCTAATTCCATGACAGGAACCAAAAAGCCATATATTTTCATTCAAATCAAGTTTAAAAGTGGACTTTGTCAACTACCCTTTTCCTTAAGGCTCTCGCACCCTTTCTTAAGGCCACAACTCCCCATTAACACGATTACTTTGAAGACCAACGACCAAAGTTGGGCACTCAACTCCTATTGGCTGAAATAAACGTTTGCACCAAAATTCACACCCAACCCAAGAAAATTATAATTATTTTACGAAGATTGTGGAACTTGAAATTGCTTTGTGAACAGTTGTAAAGTGGTCAATTTCTTTTTAAAAAGGGAGAAAATGGCAATAAGCTATTGATGATGTTAAGTCCTTATATTTGTAATATGTTGAAGCGGAGTGAACACGTAGTTCATACAGATTAGCCACGCACATGCAACGCACACGCCATCCGCACGCCCCACGCACGCCCCATGCATGCCCACACATGACCCACGCACGCCCCAAACACGCCCCATGCACGCCATGTGCAAGCCATGCGCGTTCGGCAATAGTACATTATTGCAAAGGCAGCGAAATAGGCAATTGCAGGTCGAGTATAAGTTTGAAGGCCGAGCCGGAGGCGAGGACTTCAATGATACGAGACAGGCAATTGCCATTTCGGCCGAGGCATATATAGTGCTTTTCTTAAAAAAATGCAAGGAAATAAAAAAGGGCCTTTTACATAATAAATTTAATTTTCTTTTGATTTCGCTGGAAGCAGGTTTTCCATCGCTAATTTAGCTTCTGATCTTAAATCTGGTGGAGTGCAGTCAATGTCCATTTCATTTTCACTTTCAGAATCATCGGAACTCATTTTAATTTATGTTTATTAACAAAATAATTAGCAACGAACTCCGCTTTACCGCCAATTATTTTTTTTATTTTACAGTTTGGTCCGAAAGGTAAACGCATCTGTGGCTATACAGCCACGAGAACGCAATGTGTACGATAGATGAAAGAGTTCTAAATTCAAACAGCACGCCGTTTCATACAACATTGCAGGCGCGCTTTTCGTTCCAAATTCAAAAAACGCGCCGGGAAGTGATTTTGATTTTTCAGTCTACGTAAATATGATACTTCGCGTGTTCTTTATTCAAAAATAAAGACAATATTTTCGCGCATGTTTAAGAAAAATGTATAGTCCGCGTACATCATCATCAAGTATATCCTAATTACTGACTGGGAAGCCCCGTAAACATTGTGCATTTGTACTTTTTTGAAATAAAGATATTTTTATTTTTATTATTTTTTTTATCATAAATGTAAGGAACACCGAAAGAGTTAGCTAAGTAATTTACTGTAACTCAAAACTTTAAGTAACTTAGCGCTGGTATAAGGTTTCCCAGCTCGGGTTGAGGGCGTATCTTCGTAATGGTTATTTCATAAGACTAGAGAAAGGCTGTACCATCCTTAGTTTCGTTTTCCGCTCTAACGTAAATACGCTGTATAGTGATTCGGTCTACAGTACTGTTGGCTTACTATCATGTAGTAGATCTCGGGTTTGTCATTTTAATAGTCAAGCTTAGGACAAGAGCGACCGTACAAGTTGGATTTTGGTATAGACAGATAATTCCATTATTAGAATGTTTATCTGCAATATAAAAATATGTATGTACCAATAATGGGATTTGGCTACAGTGGAGGTGAAATGAGACAATTGCAGATATTATATTCCAAATTGTATTCGAAAGTTCTTCAAAAATTTCCTTATGTCTAGAACGTAGGTTCGAATCCTAACGTCTGCGCCAATAATAGGATTTGGCTACAGTGGAGATGAAATGAGACAACTCCAAATATTATATTCCAAGTAGTATTCGAAAGTTCTTCAAAATATCCTTATGTCTAGATGTCTACAGCTAGCGGAAATTTAGTACACGTCCGATGCTAGGTACGCCGGTCCGAAAAGTGCTAATTATAATGTAATAAAATTATGTACTAATTCCGAGTGGCGTTGTATGCAATGTTCGACACATGCATAGCGTCGCACAGCCTTGCCGGTGGGTTGACTTGATGGTTTAGGAGTAAGGGTGGCGATCCACGTAACATATCATAACGAAACTGGACTTACACAAAAATAAAAATCTTTTAGGTAATCATTTGGTACGGGAAAAACAATTTATTTTTATTCTAAAAGAATTTCCTAAAGAATGTTGTTCAGTTTCGTTGACTGAGCAACTCCTATTGGCGAAATCCTTCCTTTACTCCCGGTAAGTATAAAGACAAGAAAATTAAATTGTACTATTTTACAAATAATATAATAATAAAGATGAAAGATTTATGTTTGGGTGGGTGTGTGTGTGTGTGTATTTTTGTAACGAATAAACTCAAAAACTACATGACTGATTTCAAAAAGTCTGTAATCATTCGAGAAAGTTTACCCTTAGAAAAATAGGCATTTTTTACCGCAGGAAAGTACATCATTGCCCGATTGTTCATCAGAGCCCGATGGTGTAGTTGATAGGGCCGCTACGTCCTGAGCAGAAGGTCGTGGTTCGAATCCTACCACGTACCAATGTGTTTTGCGGTTTTCGAATTTAATATGTACGTTTATTCGACGTATTTTCCGTGCTTTCCAAGTCACGCCGTTGGTTTCGGTTAATATCGTTTAATACCTTAGATATTAGTCGTTAAAATATGTCAGAGGCGAGTGCTAAGCATTGGCGGCTTGAAAACTCTGACCTGATCTAGGATTTGGTCTGGTTTCCCTTCTGGGTTGTGGAGGTCAGATGGCAGTCGGCGTATAAAACCAGTACCCTCGATCAATTCGCTACATTATGTAGCCAAACTCTTGAGATACGGGATACGGCTAGGGAGATGATGGGAATGTCCGTCATACCCACGAGAAAACTTATTAAGCAGCAGGTGACACCGCTGACGGGTAGCTAATCTCATACATACATACTATCACGCCTGTATCCCTAATGGGTTAGGCAGAGCGTGAATAACCCAAACAAAGGTCGCTCCGCCACGTCTGACAAGTTTTGAGGGTTGTTTAAGATAGAACTGGATATTGCTGTAGTGACAGGTTGTCAGCCTATCGCCAAATTTACAATATACCCTCGAATCCCTTAGCTGTTTTTTACAGCATGCCCGGGAGGAGATGCAGCTGGCTCATTCTAGGTTCTTCTGTCGCTCCCAGTCCAGCAGCTAATCTCTGATATGATAAAGTAGACTCATTCCTTAATCAGTATAATAATATCACAGATGAAACATTATTCCCTTTGCTCTCAGGCATTTGTGTTTCTAAAATACGGATTCCATTAAATTGTTTACGCTTAGGGATCAAATTCAACGAAAATATTTACTTACATAAAAACGACAGTGTGAAGAGAAGCAGATGTTTCACGTCTTTGCATATTTCTGAAACAAAAGACGAGATATGTTAAAAAAAAACAAATCTTACGCTTAGATCAAAATACAGGGAGGGGTTGGAAGCTTTTGGGATGTGGTGCTGGAGAAGAATGGAGAGTATCGAAGGAGAAGAAAACAAACGAAAAGGTCTTGAGGATAGTTGGAGAAAAGAGAAGTTTATTGAATGTTGTCGAGAACCGAAGAGGAAATATGATTGGACACCTGATACGGCATGACACCTTTTTTAAAACCATTGTAGAAGGAAAAATTGAAGTGAAGCGAGGAAGAGGTAGACCGAGACGTAGTTATGTCGATCAAGTAAAGGAAAAAGTAAATGCCAAGTCGTATCAGGATATCAAAGAACTGGCCAATGATAAACAAAAATGGAAGTTCCTCCATCGACAAGAGCCCAGCTCATAAGTGAAAGAAGAAGAGATCAAAATATAGAAATAGATACACAAACGCCGCTTGAAAAATGGCACCGAAAAATCATGGCATATGCTTGTTTTTATGTCATTCACTATTTGACAAATCAAACTGTATTTTATAAGCAGTAAGGTCCATATTGAAGCTTTAAGTAAACCACTTTACGGCTTTTTTGCACATAGCTATCGTCTTCTTTTTTGTCATTCGCTATTTGACAAATCAAACTGTATTTTACAAGCAGTAAGGTCCATATTGAAACTTTAAGTAAACCACTTACGGCCTTTTTGCACATAGTTCTCGCCTTATTTTATGACAACTCCTCTTCAATAGCTATACTATGACGTCTATAACTTGAGTTCACTAATGTTAAATTATTTTTTCTTCGATGCTAGACTGGGAGCGAGAGAAATACAAAGAATGTGCCAGCTGCATGCAGTAAAAATCAGCTAAAGGATCCGATAGTTTCAGTATATTTCAATTAAGGCGATGGGCTGACAACCTGTCACTACAGCAATGTGCCTACAAATCTATATTAAGTAACCCTCAAAACTTTATCAGACGTGGCGGAGCGATCTTTTTTTAGGTCGTTTATACTCTGCCTACCCCATTAGGGATAAAGGCGTGACTATATGTATGTATGTTTGTATGTACTAACTTTAAATCAAACACATGTTGCCCGTGCGAGAGTACCTATAATATAAACTGCTCAAAACAAAATAAAAAATGAACATCAAGAAAACAAATATTTAAATAATCACTACATAGTATAAAACAAAGTCGCTTTTCTGTCCTTATATCCCTATGTATGCTTAGATCTTTAAAACTGCGCAACGGATTTTGATGCGGTTGCTTTTAATGGATAGAGTGGTTTAAGAGGAAGGTTTATATGTATAATAAATGCATAATATAGTAGAGAAACTGATGATATCCGTGCGAAGCCGGGGCGGGTCGCTAGTTAAAAATAAACGAAAAGTAATAAATTTCTTTACAAAGAGGTGCAGTTCTACACACCAATATTTTTGCTCTAAGTCAATGCGTACTTATTTATAGTATTCCCAACTTGGTTTTAGAATAAAGGTAACGAAAGTTTCATGTCTTTCTATTCAAAAACACATTTGAAAAATAAATTATACATGTTGGCAAATTAGTGAAATTACTTAAACTACTATTTCATCATGTTGTCATATCTTATAGCTAAAACTTATTTTAGAAACAAGATCTTCGATTGAAAGACATATAAATTATGTTTACCTTTATTTTAAAACTGAGTTGGAAAAACTATACGTATCCAAACAATTTCAAATGTTTATCGCCATCATGTAATAAGCTGTACCTGTTGTGTCATTATCATTATCCTTTATCCTTGTGTATTGTCTTTCTCCTGTTACTTGTGTACAATAAACAAATGAATAAATAAATGAATGTTAGTATACGTATATATAGGGTGTTATTTGTGGTTGTTTCTGTGTAAGTCCATGGCACCCCGATACAGGGAATCCTAGTGTATCGTGTTTTTTTTTTATTTCCTCCTGGACGTGAAATTCTTTCATGCTGGCCTGGGAGCGAGAGAAAAGCATAGAATGCCCGCTGCATTTCGTCCCGGGCATGCTGTAAAAAACAGCTAAGGGATCAGAGGGTTTTAATATATTGTAATTTAGTCGATCGGCTGACAACCTGTCACTACAGGAATATATCTACAAATCTATCTCAAATAACGCTCAAAAGTTTGTCAGATGTGGAGGAACGACCTTTGTTTAGGTCGTTTACGACCTGCCTACCCCATTAGGAATTAAGACGTGATTATATGTATATATGTATTTTGTTCCCTTTTGAACATGAACTACCGTGGCTGATCTGGAAGTCCTTGAACAGGTTTCGGACTCAGGTTGGCAGAAGTTAGAAGAACATGGTCGGGTGAGGATTTTAAGCTAGCTCTGATATGAACTGTGTTTGCGGGGCAGTGCAAACCATGGCACATATAACATCATGTCCGGCGTTCCCTAACTTTTGCACGCCAGTGTATTTGATAGAAGGCAGACAATCCGTAATACAAGTAGCTGAACTCTGGGCCGCTACGATGTAATTCCTCGTGTTCCATAGAGACGCTAAGAAGAAGAAGTATTTCGTTTCGAATGGTTTATACCAACATTAAATTTCTTTTCATCTCTCTAGCCTTTATCCCGTATCACATGGGGTCGGCTACCTAATCTAGGTGATTGAACGAGGGTACTGGTTTTTACACAGAGCGACTGCCATCTGACCTCCGCAACCCAGAAGGGAACCCCGACCCAATCCTAGATTAGGTCAGAGTTTTCAAGCCGCCAAAGTTTAGCACTGGCCTCTGATATAGCTTAACGACTAATATCTACGGTATTAAACGATATTAACCGGGACCAACGGCTTAACGTGCCTTCCGAAGCACGGAAAAAGCGCCAAATAAACGTACATATGAAATTCGAAAATCGAAAAACACATTGGTACGTGGTGGGGTTCGAACCACGACCTCCCGCTCAGGAGGCAGCGGCCCTATCCACTACACCATCGGGCTCCTCACTCGCTTAGCACTGGCTTCTGATATAAACGATATTAACCGGAACCAACGGCTTAACGTGCTTTCCGAAGCACGGAAAAAGCACCGAATAAACGTAAATATGAAATTCGAAAACCGAAAATACATTGGTACATGGTGGGGTTTGAACCACGACTGGGCCCGCTCAGGAGGCAGCGGCCCTATCTACTACACCATCGGGCTTCTCTTTCAATTTCTCACATTAAATTAATTTTATCATCACTACATAGTATAAAACAAAGTAGCTTTCTCTGTCCCTGTATAACCATGTATGCATAAATCACTACGCAACGGATTTTGATGATGTTTCTTTTAATAGATAGTTAATTCAAGAGGAAGGTTTATATGTATAATACTACATGCATAATATAGTAGAGAAACACTGATAATTTCCGCGCGAAGCCGGGGCGGGTCGCTAGTAATAATATAAATGTTACCCGTGTGAAGTCGGGATAAGTCGCTTCGCCGGCTAGTTGAGATAAAAATAAAATATCTAGAAATGTGACCAACATTTTTATCTCGATATAGAATTAAAACACTTCACTCTAGTCTATGTCAAAAGGTGACAGAGACAAAACCGTCTGTAGAAAAAGCTCAACCAGACTAGTTATACGGGGTGTAAGGGACAGCGTTCCGCAAACTGATAGGGGTTGCTCAGTCAACGAAACTGAACAACTATCAGCAGGATAATTTTTCAGGAAGTGAAAAAAAAAATGTTTTTTCATACAAATTGTCTGATCGAGGAGGTAATTTTGTATGAGAAGGTAATTTTTCTTTCTCGTCTCACGAAAGAATTTCCTGGTGATAGTTGTTCAGATTCGTTGATTGAGGAACCCCTATCAGATTGCGGGACGGTATCCCTTACACCTGCCATTACATTACCTGTATAACAAAGATCAATAAAAATATCTAGCACGAATTCCCATTTACTTAGACGTTTGTCTTATTTACCTCAAATAACTTTATATCAAAGAAGAAAAAAATACAAGTAAATTCTTGTAAAACTAATTTTATTAATTCTTCAAAACGCATGCATATTTTGTATTTGATACCAATAAATGAAGATCTGAAGTCCGAAGTCCGTGCTTCGGAAGGCACGCTAAGCCGTTGGTCCCAGTTAATATAGTTTAATACCGTAGATATTAGTCGTTAAGTTATGATTATGACAGAGGCTAGTGCTAAGCATTGGCGGCTTGAAAACTCTGACCGAATCTAGGATTGGGTCTGGTTTCCCTTCTGGGTTGCGGAGGTCAGACGGCAGTCGCTCTGTATAAAAACCAGTACCCTTGTTCAATCCCCCTAGATTAGGTAGCCAAGTCCGTGAGATACGAGATAAGGCTAGGGAGATTACTGACCAGTAAATGAAGAAATTATATTACATACATACATACATACATAAAATCACGCCTTTATCCCTTATGGGGTAGGCAGAGCGTTAAACGCCTCGTAAAAGGCGCTTTCGCCGCGTCTGACAAAAATTGAGGGCAATTTTAGATTGTAATATGTATTGCTAATGTGTAGTGATAGGTTGTCAGCCCATCGCCTCAATTACAATACACTGTAACCCTCGAGTCCCTTTTGCTGTCTTCTACAGCATGCCCGGGAGGAAGGGCAGCTGGAACATTCTATGTTTTTCTATCTCTCCCAGTCCAGCATGGAAGAAAATATATTAATTTTCCCAATTCGTCCCTCATAGTAATTTGAACCCTCTTTGGGCTCCCGGGTTAACCGCGCTAGAGTAAGACCGTTGTCTCACATTGTATAATTCTCGCATCCCATTTCTTCTGTTGTATCCCAAAGAGAGGGCTCGATTCTAGATAACACCGGCTAAAACTAAAATTAAAGTCCATCTGTCACTTCCAAAATAATAAAATTGAAAACGACAGGCGATTTACACTATATGGTTTTACACTTTACTTCATGTTGGACTGGAAGTGATAGAAAAACATAGAATGTGCCAGCTGCATCACTTCCAGAGCATGCTGTAAAAACCAGCTAATGGATTCAAAGGTTATAGTATATTACAATTTTAGGCGATGGGCTGACAACCCGTTACTATAGCAATATACGTCATGGTCATCTGTAATAACCCTCAAAACTTGTCAGACGTGGCGGAACGACCTTTGCTTAGGTCGTTTACGCTCTGCCTACCCCATTAGGGATAAAGGCGTGATTATATGTATGTATGGTTTTACACTTTGTAGGCTAGATTTTGACGCGCATTTGCACGATTCCCTAGTATTTCTGTCAATTTTATCCGCTATACTCGACATAAATGACAGATAACGCATAAAACCACCGACTTAAAATCAAAACCGGAGAGAATTGATCTCCTCTCCTTTTTTAATGTTTTTTGTCTGAAAGTAACAAATATATTTTAATTTTAGTTTAAGCCGGCAAATCGAGAATCGAGCCTTTTACCTACTTCACAAACTTTGGTTTATCGGGGCAAAATTCCAAGTAATCACTGTGTGATGTCTTAATTTTGGTTAATATTAAGGACATAGCAGGATGAATTCTTTGAATTCTCTTATTTGAGATGGAAAAAAGAACCTGTCTCTAAATATATTTTTTTTCTAACACATGACATAACCATAACCACTTCCGAATGGAATTTCAAGAACATATTGCTTTTTTTTGTAAAACAAAGACACATTTTTAACTACTCAATCCCAATGCGTTAAACAAGTAAATGAGAAAATTATATTCATTTTCCCAATCGTCCACTCATCGTTTGAACCCTCTTAAGGACCCCGGGTTAACCGCGTTACATTGTATAATTCTAGCATCTCATTCTGTTCCACTGTATCCCGCAGAGCTTACTTTACGAACTGTGACATAACGAGTATCTCTAAATTGGTACTACGTAATTAATACGTGAGATGTCTTCATTTTGGACATTGCAAGATAATTCTCCTAGTTTGAACCTGAAAAAAATCTGTCCGTTTATTATTTTCAGGCTCAAACTAGGAGAATTATTTGATTTTGAGGTAGATCACTCCATCTTCGTCTATGAGTAAAACCACAAAACCCCGATATAGTTTTCTCGTATCGTACCAGTAAACGAAAAAATTATGTTAATTTAACCTACAAATATATCTTTAATAACCCTCAGAACTTTGTCAGACGTGGCGGAACGATCTTTGTTTTTGTCGTTTGCGCTCTGCCTACCACATTAGGGACAAAGGCGTGATTACATGTATGTATGCAGTTTACATTTGAAACTTTCTGGTTAAAATTACACTTTTGGAAGAACTGCTAAATACCAGTCCCTAAATAACAAAATAATAATATTCTTTTTCCCAATTGTCCACTAATCGTTTGAACCCTGTTAAGGAACATCGTACCAGTAAACGAAAAAATTATGTTAATTTAACCTACAAATATATCTTTAATAACCCTCAGAACTTTGTCAGACGTGGCGGAACGACCTTTTTTTGTCGTTTGCGCTCTGCCTACCACATTAGGGACAAAGGCGTGATTACATGTATATATGCAGTTTACATTTGAAACTTTCTGGTTAAAATTACACTTTTGGAAGAACTGCTAAATACCAGTCCCTAAATAACAAAATGATAATCATTTTTCCAATCGCCCACTCATCGTTTGAACCTCTTAAGGAACCCGGTTCAACCGCGTCACATTGTATAATTCTCGCATCCCATTTCTTCCACTGTATCCCAGAGAGCTTACTTTGCATAAACTGCTAGTTAGTTTACATTTGAAACTTTCTGGTGAAAATTGCACTTTTGGTGGAGCTGCTAATGTAGTTTTTGTGAAGTCGTTGAATCTGCAGTTTTGGAATTGTATTTCTTTAACAATTTATTGTACACAAAAACATCAATAGGACATACAAAACAAAGACACAACAGGGACTGCTTATTTTTAAAAAGAAATTTCTTACAGCAGACCTACAGAAGTGATTTTTTTAATGATACGCGGATAAAACGTGCATAAAATTGTATTTGTATTCGTGTATTTGATTTACCATCATGATAATTCCTTCCTAGTCTGTCATTTTAAGGGAACTATAATAATTTTAAATATTGCAATTGCAGGTCATGAACTAATTTATAAGATTTTTTTTCATATGATTTGTTTAGGAGAAACAAGCTCTCCTTAAGATGAGGATAGTAACTGTCCGCTTCTCCATTGGGTCTACTTCTGCATACATAAATCACGCCTTTATCCCTTACGGGGTAGGCAGATCGTTTACCGCCTCTTAAAAGGCGCTTTCGCCACGTCTGACAAAAATTGAGGGCAATTTTAGATTGTAATATGTATTGCTTTAGTGACAGGTTGTCAGCCCATTGCCTAAATTACAATACACTGTAACCCTCGAGTCCCTTTTGCTGACTTCAACAGCATGCCCGGGAGGAAGGGCAGTTGGAACATTCTATGTTTTTCTATCTCTCCCAGTCCAGCATGGAAGAATCTACTTCTTTGGGTCTACTTCTGTACCACAATAATTATACTGATTCCTAAATTTGATTTCCAGTCGCCTCCTTGGCTTGGTCCACCCATCTTGCCGGCATCCAGTTGGCGAATGCAGTAATTATGAGAACTAGTTACTTGAAATAGCCAAATTGTCCCTTTTTAACAAACAAAATAATGCCTGCGTTCAAACCAAACAATACTAATATTTGATTAGGTTAGTACCTAATCAAATGGGATAGTCCCACAATGATCACATTTTCTATGTAATTCATATAAAACGTTCTATATAAGTAGCTAGTCTAGTAAAAATACTCCAGCGGAATAAGATCTCATCATTATACAGCATATTACTTGCAAAGTGTGGGAACTCCCCTTCTATTGTCACCCCTCCCCCCCACTCCGGTAAACGAAGACCATCTTCCTGGAAAATCCATTAGCCTTCTTTTGTTTTTACTTCTACTACTGAGGGAACGGTCGTAGAGTTTTAAAATAATGATATCGAGAGAAAAATGTAAAGCAGTCTGTCTAGGTTATGGTCCCAGTGGTTTTATTAGATAGTGAAGTATATGGGAATGTAGGTGGCAGGTTATAGCTTCTATTTTTATGAAAACATGCAAATATTGTAGCGAAGCATGTGAAAATATATATTTATATATGGTCATAGTGAATACTGACTTCCAAAGTGATAGCCTTCCATGCTGGCCTGGGAGCCAGAGAAAAACATACAATGTGCCATCCGCATTTCCCTTCAGGACATGGTGTAAAAACCAGCTAAGGGATCCGAGGGTTTCAGTATATTTCAATTTAGGCGATAGGCTGACAACCTGTTTCTACAGCAATATACCTACAAATCTATCTTAAATAACGCTCAAAAAATTATGAGACGTGGCGGAACGACCTGTGCTTTGATAGTTTACGCTCTGCCTACCCCATTAGGAATGAAGGCGTGATTATATTTATGTGTGTATGTTTGTACAATATATGAATGTTGAAAAGGCGCTTACATTCACAAGCACAAAAGATTTTGAGGTAGATCCATCTGTAATTTTAGTCTATATTCGCATTTTACATGCATTTTACGGATTTCTTACCGCGACTTGAATATTTTATGTGTTCCCGAGTTTATTCGCTTTGTTTTAATTTCAAATGGTGAAATAGAAAGATTGCTTTCTTCCATGCTGGACTGGGCGTGAGAGAAAAACATAGAACGTGCCAGCTGCATTTCCTCCCGAGCATGCTGTAAAAAACAGCTAAGGGATCTGAGGGTTTCAGTATATTGTAATTTAAGCGATAGGATAACCTGTAACTACAGCAATATACGTACAAACATATCTTAAATAACCCTCAAATCTTTGTCAGACGTGGCGGATCGACCGTTGTTTAGGTTGTTTACGCTCTGCGTACCCCATAAGGGGTGAAGGCATCATTATAAAATATGTATGTATGTATGTACAATATATCAATGTTTAAAAGGCGCTTACATTCACAGGCACAACAGATTTTGAGGTTAATCACTCCATCTGTAATTTTAGTCTATATTCGTATTTTACATTCAATTTACGGATTTCTTACCGCGACTTGAATATTTTATGTGTTCCCGAGGATATTCGTTTTGTTTTTATTTCATATGGTGAAATAGACAGCATTTCGAAATGTATTTAACTTTGCACTGTTCCTGTGTAACAGTTCTACGTATGCCACTAAAGCGAACTGTACTCCACAGCGTACATTCATAGTTTGACAGTAGAATTTGCTCGGGACTTAATTATAAAGCACAACGGACACAAAGCTACGTACGAAGCTCTTTCGGCAACTAAAATTTGCATGACAAACAGAGGTATTGGCCCGATAATGTCCGTGTGAACACTTTAGCAGGGACACAGTGAATAAAATCATGCTTTGTGTCCTTGTTAAGGTGACTATAAAGCTAAGTAGCGCCCCCATCAGTAAAAAAATCATATTTCACTAAGTTGTAAACATAATGTAGAACCTTATAAATTAGCGATTCTTAGTTCGTTGTATAACAGGTAGATAAGTTGTCGTTATAATAACGGTCACCGTTATTCGCATTTATTTTTCCTGTTACTATAACGAACTATAAATCGCTAATTTATTAAAGTCTATGAGCTATGAGTTTTTTTTTTTTTTGGGGACGCCACATAGAAAATATCGCCACCTTATGCAGGGATATCAAAAAGGTTTATTCATCAACTTCCTCTCACACAGGTTTATTTTTCACTGGTTTATGAGATACAACCTGTACCAGTAGACCAACAGACATCTAACGAAGGCGTATTAATAGGGACTCGTTTCATTCACCCATTGAAAATAAGGTCGTTACATAAACTATATCAGTGGCCTTAAAAGCCCTTACACTTGTCGGGTCGTTAGTTGATCCTAGATCAGAGTAGCGATCAATTTTGTTTCTCTATGGTTGCTTAAATACCAAAAAATAAAGTGAAATTTCTTAAAAAAAAAAAAAGCGGAGCCTACCACCGCTTTGTTAAGATCGTTCAGCCGGACTTATTCACAGGAGAGTCTGTGTTGCCGTTGCCTATGGTAGACCACTAGGAGGTAGATCCCATCCCACCCAAATTTGTATCGAAAAGCGGTATGATAAAACTCAAGATGGTGACTGAAATAAGAGTGCCCCTCTTCAAAGCCATTAGGGTCGCTCTGCTGATTTCATAAGAGCCCTTTTTAATCCGAAGGGTTAGACGTCGGGATCGAAATTATCCCACACCCCGCCACGAGAGTGATAGGGGTTTGAAAGATTATATATTGTGAACGTTTTAATAGTTCTACTGAGGTAACCATTTTCGTGGACGATTTGTTTTTTAATGCGGCCTTGGAATGCCTCAATGGCTTAACGTTGAGGGCAGCTGTTGGATGTCAAAATTTATGGTCTATCAAGTTTCAAGACTATTTTGAGTTGTCGTTTTGCTATATCACATCATGTATAGTTGAGTGGGGTATGAGGTGAAAGAGCCAATGAGCCGATTATTAAAATATACCACACTATACATTTCAGCAAGTTGTTAAGTAAAAAAAGGCAAAATTAACTTTTCGGAAAATACCTTTGGAAGGTTGTATCTCCTAAACAGAGACCCTAATCTGTGATCAGCCGTTGCAGTGCGTATAGTGAGTGTACAAAGTATCTTAAAACCTTTCATCAGTCAATTTGAAGATGGTTTAGTACTGGATCTACGTGGTTTAAAGACTGTAGCAATCAGACAAACCTACAATATGGCGGCAGAACACCATCTAGTGTTGGAGAAAACTCGAGTCCACGAGTTGATTTTTACATACTCGACTCAATTTCACGGGGTTTGTTATGTTCATTACTCAAGAGCCCCAAGTGCAGTCGAGCGCGAATCTTAACTTGATACACGACTTTTAAAAACAGCTCCAGTAACAAATCAAACTCGAGTTTTTTCACGAAAGTCGAGTTCAAAGACTGACTCGATGTAACTTCGACTCAAAAAAATGTCGACCAGAACAAGCCGAATAAAAAATATTATTCAATCGATGAGACAACGAAACTCATTTACATTATTAACATTATTAAAATCAATTATAAATAACACAAGGCATATCAGTTATACTATAAACAATAATAGTGATTTAGCTAGTTAGGTGATGGGCGCTTAGTTCAAAACGAGTCGAGCTCGACTCATTCATTACGTGAGTAAGCTCGAGCTCACAAGAAAACTCGAGCACGAATGCTAAACTCATGTTCAAAGGGATGCTTTCTAAACTCGCAACACATTGAGCAGGAGTATGTGTCTTAAAGAGTCGAGTATTGTGATTAAGAACTGAGCACTGAAATGTCGACTCGCGGACTCGAATTTTCTCCAACACTACCGCCATCTGATGCGCATAATTGGTCTACATGCTCCTTACACGGAATCAGTCATTTTCACGATGGTTCAGTCGACCCGTGTTCACCTCTTCTACATTTATTTTTCAATATTTTGTCATTTTAAAACAAAAGACACTCACTCAGCACTCACAGAGAGCCAATTAGATCTACTACTAAAAAATATCGAAAACCAACTGCATTATGCTCTAAACAAAAAAATATGAAGCCCAATAATAATAATAATAATAAGAAAAACAACAGAAGAATAATACATGATGGATTTCTTCCATGCTTGGAGCGAGAGAAACACATGGTATGCGCCTGCTGCATTTCCTTACCGGGAATTCTGTAAAAACCAACTAAGCATTCGAGAGTTTCAGTATAGTGCAATTTAGGCGATGGGCTGACAACCTGTCACGTTAGCAATATGCCGACAAATTTATCTTAAATAACCCTTAAAACTTTGTCAGTCGTGGCGGAACGACCTTTGTTTTGGTAGTTTAAGCTCTGCCTACCCCATTAGGGATAAAGGCGTGACTATATGTATGTATGTATGTATGTACGTGTCCATGCAAGTCACATTTGCTGTTTAAATATTTTAGAATAGATGGGCAAGTAAAATTTATCGAACATAACTGAAAATACATGCAATCTTGCTGAGGTGTAAGGGACAGCGTCCCGCAAACTGATAGGTAGGGGTAGCTCAGTCAACGGAACTGAATATCTATCAGCAGGATTTCTTTTTTCAGGAAGGGAAAAAATAATCTAATGTTAATACAAATAGTCTGAATGAGTTAATAATTTTGTATGGAAAGATATTTTTTTATTTCTTCTAAAAGTTTCCTTATGATAGTTGTTCAGTTTTGACTGAACAACTCCTATTAGTTTGGAGGTTGCTGTTCCTTACACCCGGTATGTTGTTGCACCTGTCTCTTTCCCTCGCTGTCCAATATTCGTTTTGTTCGCTTGTTATGCAAATTTTTCTCGGTCAGTGAACGCTGCGTCCGTTTCGGAAAATGATGCCGTTCCGTATAACGCTGTCAAAATATGGAAATGTCCGGCTCCCATTTAATTTTTTTGCACTACAGGGTGTAACTAAAAAAAAAACACGATCACACTCATAGCCCCCACTAGGATTCCCTGTATCGGGGTGCCATGGATATACACAGAAACAACCACAAAGAACACCCAGACCCAGATGTCTGTACATTTAAACTCATCATTCAAATGTCTGCCCTGGCCGAGAATCGAACCCTGGACCTTCTGCGTAGCAGGCAGGTACTCTGCCAACTAGGCTGCGCGGGTCGTCGTAGTAAGAAACTTTTAAGTGCACACAAAAACACAAACATACAAATAGGAACAATTTCAACATTAATGTGCGCAAAGGCGGTCTTATCGCTTAGAGCGATTTCTACCAGACAACCTTTGGGTAGAAGAGATTATAGGTTGGGGTGTATTGTACCCTCTTATATTATACCCGATGAACCCGGGTGTCAGAGTTTTCAAACGGCTTAGTAACACACACAAATTTGGCCACATAGTTATGTAACGAACACCGCTGCCGATTTTGTTGCGCAACTTAACTTATTTTAGTTCGCTCCCGTCACTTTCCGTCTTGAGCGAACAGAAAAAGATGGCAATATAGATCTTATTATAATCCTGTCACATAGCACTCGTATAAAATCTTCAAAGGATTTTGGTCTGGACCTGTTCACATCACGACTTAAATTGACGTAACTATCATCACTGCATCGTCCTAGCCAAACTGGGGAAAATCTCAATAAGTGATCAATTAGCAAACAAATAAACAATGGGAACTTTTCTTCATCACAAAACAGGGTGGGATGGGATCTTCCTCCTAGTGGTCCACCCTGGGCAACGGCAACACAGGCTTGCCTGTGTTTAAGCCCGGCTGAACGATCCCTACAAAGCGGTGGTATGCTCCGCAAGGGGCCGACTGGCTCGCGACCCTCTCACCTGAGTCCGGCGCCAAACAGCATGCTGTGTTCCGTGAGATTACATACATACATACATATTATCCCTAATGGGGTAGGCAGATCGTAAACGACCGAAACAAAGGTCGTTCCGCCTCGTCTGACAAAATTTTGTGGGTTATTTAAGATAAGATTTTTAGGTATATTGCTGTAGTGACAGGTTGTCAGCCCATCGCCTAAATTGCAATATACTGAAACCCTCGGATCCCTTAGCTGGTTTTTACAGCATGCCTGGGAGTAAATTCAGCTGGCACATTCTATGATTTTCTTTCGCTTCTAGTCCAGCATGGAAGAAATGTGAGATTGCCAGTGCCATAACAGGCATTTTCTGGGTGAATCCTTAAATAAATCTTTAAAACTACGCAACGGATTTTGATGCGGTTTCTTTTAACGGGTAGAGTGATTCAAGAGGAAGGTTCATATGTATAATACATGCATAATATAGAAGAGAAACACTGTTAATTTCCGTGCGAAGCCGGGGCGGGTCGCTAGTTTTAAATTAAAATAAAACACTCTGTAGATCACTTTATTCAATTTAATGAAAAGCACGTTTCAGTAAAAAAATATATTATCCTGCTTTTTAATTTGCATACCTTTGCGTCTGTCCGTGTCTATGTGTTCAAGCGTTTACTTTGTATCTCTTGTGGTTTTCAGTACTTTACGACCACTTTTTAAATGAATTTGGCGAAAATTTAACTAACTCTGCCAGCTTGAAATTTGACGGAATTGTCAGTTCTCCTTATACTACATACAGTCTTCTTCTTCTGTCGATTGGGTATCGAGTCTATGGACTCGATGAACCCTGGTGTTACCTGGACCACTATCAAAGACAGCGACCGGGACCGACGGCTTAACGTGCCCTCCGAAGCACGAAATCTTTTTCTATTCGGACAATCAGGTGATTCAGCCTGCAATGTCCTACCCAAACTGGGGAAAAATTCACAAAGTGATAAATTCTCAAATATCAACTTTGTGTTTTCCCTTCTTTGAATTGAACCCAGGACGTCCGGAACGGGAGTCCATGACACTAGACCACGGAGGCAGTTATACTGCAGTGTATTCTGAGGATTTCTTGGGCTTTTCTTTACCTCACAAACAATCTATATAAATAAATCTATTCTTCTTCCGTCGAGTGGGTATCACGTCTATCGACCCGGGGTATCAATGCTATTAATAAAAATATACTTTGCCTATTTACAGAACATTTTTAACATGCAATGTTTTTTCTTAAGGAGCACAGCATTGGCGCCCTACATACATACATACATACATATAATCACGCCTTTATCCCTAATGGGGTAGGCAGAGCGTAAACGACCTAAACAAAGGTCGTTCCGCCACGTCTGACAAAGTTTTGAGGGTTATTTAAGATAGATTTGTAGGTATATTGCTGTAGTGACAGGTTGTCAGCCCATCGCCTACATTGCAATATACTGAAACCCTCGGATGCCTTAGCTGACTTTTAGAACATGCCCGGGAGGAAATGCAGCTGGCACATTCTAAGTTTTTCTCTCGCTCTCAGGCCAGCATGGAAGTAATTGGCGCCCTCAATAGTAATAATTTAATTATGTCATAAATACAAACATTTTTATGAATATTTTATATTTATTTGGCGACAATCGCAACTAATCCTTCATTTTATAATCCATTATATAATAATTCACACTAAGCATAAAATATATGTATTGCAAGTGTACAAAAAGTTGCCACTTTTAGCGTAGTGGAGAATAAATTGCGATTGTCACCAATCGTAAAATATTCATTAAAATGTTAAAATATTCATTAAACTTCCATGCTGGCCTGGGAACTTCCGTGCTGGCCTGGGAGCGAGAGAAAAACATAGAATGTGCCAGCTGCTTTTCCTCCCGGGCATGCTGTAAAAAACAGCTAAGGGATCCGAGGGTTTCAGTATATTGCAGTTTCGGCGATGGGCTGACAACCTGTCACTAGAGCAATATGCCTACAAATTTAAATATCCCTCAAAAATTTGTCAGATGTGGCGGAACGACCTTTGTTTAGGTCGTTTACGCTCTGCCTACCCCATTAGGGATAAAGGCGTGATTATGTGTGTGTGAGTGTGTGTGCAAGTGTACAAAAAGTTGCCACTTTTAGCGTAGTGGAGAATAAATTACGATTGTCGCCAATCGTAAAATATTCATTAAAATTTTTGTATTTCAGGCACAATTATTTTAAACTTATGGCGCCACTGTCGCAATTCTCGAACTCTCTTAGTAAGTAGGTAGTTATCTAAATAATTGCATAACATTATGCAAAGTCATCAAATAATAATATCAACCCTTACTGTTCCAATTAAGTACGCACCTCTGTCAAGTGGAAGAACCCTTATCAGGGTGACAAAAACTTCATATTGTTAGTGAAACCCATTGTTTCTTGTTACTGTTACTAAGGCTATGAGCTCTTTGTCTTTGGCTTTTGATTGGGAGGTAGCAGGTTTGAATTCCAGAGACAACAATTATATTTGGATATGACACTAACATTTAGGCGATAGGCTGACAACCTGTCACTACAGCAATAAACCTACCTACAAATCTATCTTAAACAACCCTCAAAACTTTGTCAGACGTGGTGGAACGACCTTTGTTTAGGTCGTTTATGCTCTGCATACCCCATTAGGGATAAAGGCGTGATTATATGTATGTATGTATGTATATGACACTAAGCTTCCTTCCATGCTGGACTGGGGGCCAAAGAAAAACATAGAATGTGCCAGTTGCATTTCCTCCCGGGCATGCTGTAAAAACCAGCTACGGGATCCGAGGGTTTCAGTATGTTGCAGTTTAGGCGATGGGCTGACAACCTGTCACTACAGCAATATACATACAAATCTATCATAAATAACCTTAAATACTTTTTCAGACGTGGCGGAACGACCTTTTTTTAGATCGTTTACGCTCTGCCTACCCCAATAGGGATAAAGGCGTGATTATATGTATGTATGTATGTATGTATGACACTAAGGTTAGGGCTAGAACTGATATTTTTTTGAGAAAAGATAGTTAGCTTTAAAAATTTAGGGCACTTATAGAATTTTGGTGGCTGAATTTCGCTCCACATTAAACTTGCTGATCTACTAGCAAAATGACAAGAGAATTTCTAGAGAGAGAAGGCTAAATTATCAACATCATCATCGCCATAGGCTGTTTCCGTATTTCAAGGGTCGGCTACCTAATCGAGGGGATTGAACGAGGATACTGGTTTATAGTTTTTATACAGAACCACTGACATCTGATCTCCGCAACCTATAAGGGAGCCCAGACACCGGTCAAATGCTACTACATACATATCCCTAAAAGAGTAGGCAGAGCGTAAACGACCTAAACAAAGGTCATTCCACCACGTCTGACCAACTTTTGAGGGTTATTTAAGATAGAATTGTAGTTATATCACTGTAAAGACAGGTTGTCAGCACATCGCCTTAATAGCAATATACTGAAACCTTCGGATTCCTTACCTGGTTTATACATCATACCCGGAATGAAATGCATTTCTTCCATGCTGGACTGGGAGCGAGAGAAAAACATAGAATGTGCCAGCTGCATTTCATCCCGGGCATGCTGTATAAACCAGCTAAGGGAATCGAGGGTTTCAGTATATTGCAATTTAGGCGACGGGCTGACGACCTGTCACTATAGCAATATACCTATAAATCTAAATAAATCTATCTTAAATAACCCTCAAAGCTATGTCAGACGTGGCGGAACGACCTTTGTTTAGGTCGTTTACGCTCTGCCTACCCCAATAGGGATAAAGGCGTGATTATATGTATGTATGGAATGAAATTTACTTCCATGCTGGTCTGGGAGCGAGAGAAAAACATAGAATGTGCCAGCTGCATTTCATCCCGGGCATGCTGTATAAACCAGCTAAGGGAATCGAGGGTTTCAGTATATTGCAATTTAGGCGACGGGCTGACGACCTGTCACTATAGCAATATACCTATAAATCTAAATAAATCTATCTTAAATAACCCTCAAAGCTATGTCAGACGTGGCGGAACGACCTTTGTTTAGGTTGTTTACGCTCTGCCTACCCCAATAGGGATAAAGGCGTGATTGTATGTATGTATGGAATGAAATGCAGCTGGCGCGTTCTGTTTTTGTTTTGCTCTCAGTCCAGCATGGAAGAATGAAAAGCTAATCCATCGCAAATAAAAAATAAAAACATACAACAAATTAAATTCTACTAATCTTCTAAGGCGAGTGGATTCTCGAGTCGAACAACAACCCGAAGAACCATTGTGTCAGAGTTTTCAAACCGCCTAGTAGTACAACTATTAGACCTCTGATATGGTTTGAGTAACGACAAACCACGGCTTAACGTGCCCTCCGAAGCACGGAATTCTTTTACTTTTCGGACAATCAGGTGATCCAGTCTACAATGTCCTCCAAACTGGGGAAAATCCCACAAAATGATAAATTGACAAATATCAACTTTGCGTTAAAATTTCAATCGTTTATTGCAAGTCACAACACAAATGATCTTAAAAATATATCTTAAATATACAAAAACAAAACAGTTTCAGTTTGACTGGGAATTAAACCCGGGTACTAATGAATGTGACACAGATGATATTCACTATAGCGGTCAGCTCCGAAGCATAAATAATAGAACAAACATCAAGATGTATTAACTCTCGAGACTTATTAAACTACCGCAATATCTACTATACTGGAATATCAAAAGTTTACCGTTCCTGGTAGGGTGACCATTATTTTGAGGTTAGACCGTAATATGGCGTAGCTGCAGCGGAGCGGAACGGCGCGGCGCGGCATGACACTGCAGCAACGCGATACTGAGAGACAAAATCTGTTAAAATGTATGAACCTGATATTGCCGCGCTGTCAAGCGTCGTGAAGCGCCGCGCCGCTGCTCCGCAGCAGTTTCAGTGCTGCTGAGTGCGGTATCTCTCGTACATTTTCATACAAAGAAACATTTGTCGCGCAGTGCCGCGCCGCGCCGCTTTGCTACAGATGCGGTCTAACCTTTACTATACCTATAGCTACATTATGAGTCTTCTTCTTCTGTCGAGTGGGTATCGAGTCTATGGACCCGATGAACCCTGGTGTCAGAGTTTTTAAACTGCCTAGTAGCAAAACTATCAGGCCTTTGACATGGTTTTGTGTATCGACCACTATCAAAGACAGCGACCGGGACCGACGGCTTAACGTGCCCTCCGAAGCACGAAATCTTTTTTCTTTTTGGACAATCAGGTGATTCAGCCTGCAATGTCCTACCCAAACTGGGGAAAAATTCACAAAGTGATAAATTCTCAAATATCAACTTTGTGTTTTACCCCCTGGGAATCGAACCCAGGACCTCCGGATCGGGAGTCCATGGCACTAGCCACTAGACCACGGAGGCAGTTAACATTATGAGTATGCGTAGTTTAGTATATAACTTTTGTCGATGACCCCTTTATTTCTATAGTATATTTTTCTGTAATTGAATTGTTAACTAAACTCTTTCTGTATTTACAGCTATATTCGGTAGTCGACCCGTGAAATTGGCAAAAAGTCTAGGCAGATAATAATGAATTACAATACAACTGAAGACAATTCCTCAAGATATACATCAACTCCCAACATTGTGTTCATCCTACAACAATGGGAATATTGACTTTAGCTAAAAAAACAAAACTTTTATACTTAAAACTGATGACTAAAGCTAATTTTGATTTAATAATCGAGTTAGAAATATAGGAGTTATTGATTTGAATATATTTACAGGAGGAGTGACGTCATAACTCACTATTTTCATCCAAAAACCGTTTCTAATATTTCATAAAAAGTTGATGATTTGACTAGTAGGAGAATAGCGTGTTGAACTAACAGTCACTTAATTAAAAACCCAAATAACCAGGTTAAATAGCAAACTATCTTGAATACAGAAAGCTTAAAAATTCCCCTATTTTTTAAATTAACCTTTAAATTATGGTCACCCTACCAGAGGATAACAATGAATACCACAAAGTTGACCTCCATCTTGCTAGATATTAACGTTATTATGTATTAACTACATTGTTCGACTAAAAAGTTGAAGCCTTCTTTAGGAAGAACTTTTATTAAAAGTAAGACTTCCATGCTGGACTAGGAGCGAAAGAAAAATTTAGAATATGCCAGCTGCATTTCGTCCCGGGCATGCTGTAAAAGCCAGCTGAGGGATTCGTAGGTTTATGTATATTGTAATTTAGGCGATGGGGTAACAACCTGTCACTTTAGCAATATACCTACAAATTTATCTTAAATAATCCTCAAAACTTTGTCAGACGTGGCGGAACGACTTTTAGTTAGGTCGTTTACGCTCTGCCTACCCCATTCAGGATAAAGGCGTGATTACATGTATGTATGTATATACTAGTAGTTAGGAATGAGAGAAAAACATACAATGTGCTAGCTGCATTTCCTCCCAGGCATGCTATAAAAACCAGTAAAGGCATTCCGAGGGTTTCAGTATATTGTAATTTAGACGATAAAGGCGTGATTATATGTATGTATGTAGTTAGGAACACTTATGGGGTGGCGCGACAGTGGCGCCATCAGTTTTAAGTTAAGTGTGCCTGAAATACAAACAATTTCATGAAAATTTACGTTTCGCAAGATATGCAACTAATTCTCTATTTTTTCATCCATAATTCAATTATTCATTTTGAGTATTTAAGGTTTGCATTACAACTGTGCAAAAATTGGCTACTTTAGCACATTTGTAACACAAAACCAACATGCTTAATTTAAAGTTTGACATTCATTATTGGCTTCATATGTATTTGACAGACGATTCAATTTTCGTGGCTATATAAACCGATACGGGTTTCATATTAAGGGTTATAAAATGGAGAGTTACTTGCAATTTCCGCTAAACGTAAAATCTTCATGAAAATAATTGTATTTTGGACACAAATAATTTATTACTATTGAGGGCGCCACCTACGCTCTGTTCCAACCTTAAGAACACTTAAAATAGGAGCTATGACTTAAGATCCCGATATAAAGTAAGTGGCGCCCCCATCAGTAAAAAAAATCATAATTTACTAAAATCACAATTAAATCGGAAATCCGGTCGAACACACTCAAGTAATAATTACAAAGATAATATTGTAACCTAAAAATTTGCGATACTTAGTTCGTTGTAGTAAAGTAACAGGTAAAAAAATTGCGATAACCGGCCACCAACGGTTTTTTTCTACCTGTTACTACAACGAACTGAGAATCGCAAATTTATAAGGTTCTAAAAATGTAGAAAGATTATACCAAAAGAATCTAATAATTAAGGTAGATCAACGATAGAGCAATTCACTGCTGACAGACAAAACTGTAGGACGAATCCATAGTAGAATTACTGCATATCAAACTCAGGCTAGAGCGAACGTAAGATCGACATCATTACTATTCTATTCGACACACTTTAGGCTCGTATTTATAAAGCAATATCAAGATTCAGATCAATATTAAGTATTCATTTGACAGGTCACATTGTACTGAAACTGACGTTTCTGATACAAAATTACACTATCTGTCAGTCTCAAGTGCTATTTATAATGATGGCCCTTAGATCATGTAAAAAAACGCATGAAACTGATCAACTTCCAATAATGAACATGCCTGAGTCGAAGGGGCTTATTACAGATTCAGATTCAGATTCTTTATTTGCAATAAACATGGTACATTTCCAGATCTTAGAATTAAAATAATAGACACACATATTTAGTCAATTAACATGCAAATATTTGTTACTAGATTTCTTTTATTAATGAAAAACCAGCTAATGTTGTGGATTTGTTTCTCTGAAATCGGTTTTGTTCATCTTTGATAATGTTGTGAAGACAGATACTCAGTAATTCTCTTATACATGGCTTTTTCGAAAATTTTGGATATTACTGATATAAGTGCTATAGGTCGGTAATTATTAAAATCTTCCTTACTATCTTTTTTATGTATTGGTTTTACTACAGATGTTTTAAGAAGGCTTGGAAATTTCCCATTAGAAAAAGATAAATTAACTAGATGACACAAGGTTGGAGAAATATAATTTATACATAATTTTAGTATTTTAGTTGAAATATCATCAAAGCCTACAGAATTTGTTGTCTTTAAACTATTAGTTATATTCGTAATCTCTTCTACACTACATGGTTTTAAAAACATAGTACCGTTAATATTTACTGCTGGTATAGATGTATTTCTTGTTATGCGGATCTGCGACTTAGCTTCTACATCAATAAACTTATTATTAAATTTCTCCGCCATTTGTTTTGCATCAGTAATTGTTTTACCACTTATATGAATCCCGTGTATTTCATTTAATTTCGAAGTATTGTTCATATCGTCGTCTTTTATAATTTCCCAGGCTGTTTCGCATTTATTTTTGGATGTACTGATTCTTCTGCTATTAATAATATTTTGTGCATTTCTGATACATGATTTCAGTATTTTAGAATAGTTTTGAAATATATTTTGAGAAATTTTATCATTATACTTGTAATATGTAAATCTAAGATGTCTACTTCTACGACAAGACAATTTGATGCCACGTGTAGCCCACTTGATTGCACCTCCCTGTTTACCTACTTTCGATCGAAATTTAGGAAAGCATAATTCGTAAAATAATTTCCATAGACCGTAAAATTCTTTGTAAGCCTCATCAATCTCATCGCAAGAAAATATTGAGTTCCATGTTAGTGCAGAAATGCATTGAACAAATTTGGAAATATTTTCCTGAGTAAAGTTACGTTTCTTAATTAGATATTTCTGGACAGATTTTATTTTACATTCTACAGGAAAAATAATTGTTTGGCAAGTGTTATGATCTGACAGACCCATTTCATGCACGTCGGATTTTACCTGTTTGTCTGGAAAACTGCTCGCTATATAATCAATGCAGTTGCTTTTGCGCGTTGGTTTTTTAATATGGAGCGATAGATAATAATCCAAGAACAAATCAATCAGCTCTTTGGAATCCCATGAAGCTTTCAATGTATTGATATTTAAGTCCTCACATATAATAACATTCTTTGAATTTCTTTTCCTGACAATTATTTTCAGTAGTTCTGCTAATTTTTTTAAAAATATTTTTAATTCCGCGTCAGGTATTCTGTATAAACAAACTATTATGCATTTATAGTCCTGAATCTCTACTGCACAACATTCAAAAGTTTTTTCTACACTTAGATCGATTAAAGCCTGAATACTCTCATAAGGAATCCCCAACTTAGTAAATATACACACTCCACCTCTGTTTTTTTTTCCTACAAAATGCGGAAGCTAATTTGAATCCTCTAAGTTGAGCGTTGGCTTCAGAGCCTGCTCTAATAAATGTTTCACTAACACAGATGAAATCTGGTGTAATATCGTGTTGCGAACTTAAATCCTAGAGGATTTGTAGTGTTAGTTCTAGCCTTTCACGTTTGTTAAATAAGCCAGCTATATTTTGATGAAACACCGAGGATGTATTCAGATATGAAGTTTCGCCTGAGATACCTGACGCTGGGGTGTTCTGTATGGTCGATGCGGTTCTCTGTATAGTGCTATTCCTGTGAGACTCGAAAAAACTCGTTTTCCGTCTGAGTGCAAACTGTTGAACGCTCAGTATGAATAGGAGAATAATTCGTACATTTATCTGGTAGATTAACACAGCATTTATTTTTATAATCATGGCACATTAAGCTATATGCTATGGATCGACAGGTATCCTCAAGGTTCATTCTCTTATTTAACATACTTATGGGAATCATATTAACATTATCATAACTAGAACAAACAAATTTTATCAAATTATTTAATTTATATTCGTTAAGGTATTTATTATAGGGTATATTTCCAATAAGTATATTAGTATTAGATGAGCGATTCAAAAATGAATTCAAACATTCCTGCAGGTTGACAGGATTATTGTCATTTCTGCCCGCAACAATAACAACACAGTCAGATTTATCAAAATGTTTGCACATTGCGTCATCCTCTAACACTTGTTCCATTTGAGCATTTGATTTAATTATGGGAAGTATTGAATATTCTCCACCACAAAATCTATTAAGTTGCTTTCTTACGTGTTTACCCGTTTCATCAGCAAGAATTAGGATGTTTTTTTTGTCCTTTGAAGAACATTTTTTACAGGGCGTATTGCTCGGGCAAAAGCTATTGTTAAAGCCATTCAAAGAATCAATTCTATTTAAGATGATATTTTTCGCTGGTATGGACTTATCAATCGACGTTGACTTTGTGAATATGTTAGCTTTAGAGGTATCTGATTGGTCTCTTATTTCTCTCTTATTTCACATTACAAAAATATCTATAAGTGTTTTTATTACTTAGTCCCGATGGTGTAGTGGATAGGGCAGCTGCCTCCTGAGCGGGAGGTCGTGGTTCGAATCTCACCACGTACCAATGTGTTTTTCGGTTTTCGAATTTCATATGTAAGTTTATTCGGCGCTTTTTTCGTGCTTCGGAAGGCACGTTAAGCCGTTGGTCCCGGTTAATATCGTTTAATACCGTAGATATTAGTCGTTAAGCCATATCAGAGGCCAGTGCTAAGCATTGGCGGCTTGAAAACTCTGACCTAATCTAGGATTGGGTCTAGTTTCCCTTCTTGGTTGCGGAGGTCAGATGACAGTCGCTCTATGTAAAAACCAGTCCCCTTGTTCAATCCCCTAGATTAGGTAACCGACCCCGGCATACGGGATAAGGCTAGGAAGAAGAGTTTTTATTACTTAGTTCTGCCCTGACATACTCGACTCGACAGCCCTAGCCGAAAGTTAAAAATAAATAAACAATTAACTCACTTATTAAGTAATTTATCAACCGGCTCATCATAATATCATAGCCAGAATATTTTGTAACATTTAATCAAGATTAATGGCCTTTGTTACATCGGGCCGTTAAAATTAATTTTCAACTTCCATATATCTTTTTCACGCGAGTTAATCCAGCGGCCCTACTTTTATATTCCCTACTCTGTTAATTAAAATATTTGTGTGAGCTCTTAGGCACATAAATGGTTAATATAACAATCATAAACAAAAAAAAACATATAGATTTTTGCTTCCATGCTGGACTGGGAGCGATAGAATAACGTAGAATGTGCCAGCTGCATCTCCTCTCGGGCATACTGTTAAAACCAGCTAAGGGATTCGAGGGTATATTGTAATTTAGGCGATGGGCTGACAACCTGGCACTACAGCGATATAGATTTCTTTCTAAACAACCCTCAAAACTTGTCAGACGTGGCGGAACGACCTTTGTTTGGTTTGTTGACGCTCTGCCTACCCCATTAGGGATAAAGGCGTGATTATATGTATGTATCAAATAAAAACAAGTTCGTAATAACTAGTGATACAGGCGTGATAGTATGTATGTATGTAGATTTTTGCACTTACAGTTCTATTTTATTTCTAAAAAATTTAGAATATAACAAATCAAAAATTCAACCTAACGTCCACTTATGACTAGCAATAAATAGCAGATCACTAATTCGTCACTCGGGATTAAGCCGTTGTGGCTTAGTCGGTTAAAGCATTGGGCCGGTTTCCCAAAGACGAGGGTTCAAATCCCGTCATCATCGGTTGAATTTTTGATTTGTTATTTTCTAATATTAAAAAAAAATATATTTACTAGCGACCAACTCCGGCTTCGCACGGAAATTATCAGTGTTTCTCTAGTATATTATGCATGTATTTTACACATAAACCATCCTCTTGAATCACTCTATCCATTAAAAGAAACCGCATCAAAATCCGATGCGTAGTTTCAAAGATTTATGCATACATAGGGATATATGGACAGAGAAAGCAACTTTATTTTATACTATGTAGTGATGGACCTATCCCTTTCTTGCTAGATCTAACCATAAATATCATTCATCATTCAGGAAGGGTAGGCAGAGTATCAAATCATCCAATTTCGCCACGTCTGTCAAATTTTAAGGGGCATTCCGGATGAGTGAATGTATTGCGTTCTACATAAGTAATGCTCTAATGATTGCTTACAATCATCGCCTATGTTACAATGTACAGATACCCTCAGATCGCTAGCTTTACAGTTTCCATACAATTTTTATATAAATATATAATCAAGCCTTTATCCCGAATGGGGTAAGCAGAGCGTAAACGACCCAAATAAAGGACATTCCGCTACGTCTGACAATTTTTTTAAGATATATTTGTAGGTTTATTGCTGTAGTGACAGGTTGTCAGCCTATCGCTTAAATTGCAATATACAGAAACCCTCGAATCATTTAAGTTTTTACAGCATGCCATGTTTTTCTCTCGCTCCCAGTCCAGCATGGAAGAAAACGTAGAATGTAGAGCGTAAACGACCTAAACAAAGGTCGTTCCGCCGCGTCTGGTAAAGTTTTGAGGGTTATTTAAGTTAAATTTGTAGGTTTACAGCTGTTGTGACAGGTTGACAGCCCATCACCTAAATTTCAATATACTGGAACCGTCGGATCCCGTAGCTGGTTTTTACACGTTTCCTGTGAAGGCAAACAGCCGGCACATTTTCCAGTTCCTTTTACCACTCCTAGTCTTACATAAACCAACGTTGATGAAGTCTTACTTTCACTGGCACATAACACGCGTATGGACCAGTTCATACCGGGAAGCGATGCGATGCGACGTGACATGATGCGGCGTGAAGCTGTTGAACCATGAAGTGACCGACTACACCGCGCGGCGGAGTGCGACTATGCGTTATATTTTTCAAGTTATGTCAATGAAATGTTTATATTTTTGTATTGTAAATAATGTTCTATATCGGGTGTAAGGGACAGCGGGGACAAACTGATAGGGGTTGCTCAGTCAACGAAACTGAATAACTATCACCAGGATTTTTTTAGGTAGTGAAAAATAAATACCTTCCTATTCAAAATGACCCCGTGGATCCTACGAATAAGCCTTATTCATAGCGTAGATCAGACAATTTGTATATAGGCAATCAAATATAATTTTGACTTTATGTGTTTTTTTTTTTAACTTCCTGAAAACTATTTTCACTTCTTTCGCTGTCCCTTTGTATTGTATCACGCTCTCACTGTACCTAATTTGACGTAAGACGCTTTAAATAAGAACTGAGCATAGAGCATACTCTCTTACTTTACATACATACATACATACATATAATCACGCCTTTATCCCTAATGGGGTAGGCAGAGCGTAAACGACCCAAACAAAGGTCGTTTCGCCACGTCTGACAAAGTTTTGAGGGTTATTTAAGATAGATTTGTAAGTATACTGCTGTAGTGACAGGTTGTCAGCCCATCGCCTAAATTACAATATACTGAAACCCTCGGATCCCTTAGCTGGTTTTTACAGCATGCCCGGGTGGAAATGCAGCTGGCACATTCTATGTTTTTCTCTTGCTCCCAGTCCAGCATGGAAGACGTTTACGTCAAAGAAATAAAGATGAATCAGTTTTACGTCAGGTTAGGAATGTCAAAGCCATGTGTTTATGTGCTATCCTGCCCTTATACCAAAGGTAAGAATTAGAATTAGGATAATGTCGAGAGAACCGACGCTACTGTATCACGCTCTGAAAAACATGCGTCGCGTCGCTTCAAAGTCTGAACTGACCCTATAAGGAAAACCCGAAAGTGGAATTGTCGAAGCTCCGGCGGCGTGTCGACGAGACATTTCGTTGGTTATTACACGACTTAATTGCAAGTGCGGACGTGCCGTACGTGACTGCGGGAGAGAGAGCAAAGAGCATTCTTTACTGTCTTCGTAATCTATACTGATGATGAGACACTGGGCTCGATTCTAGATCCACTTAAGCTTTGCGGCCTTTGAAGAAGACCAAAGAAGCGGGATGGGATGCGGGATGACCTCACTACGTTTAATACTGACTGGTCGGAAACAGCCAAGGATCGGTAAGAAAGGGGAGGCCTTGCCCAGCAGTGGGACAGTTTAAGCTAGTATAATAACGGGCTTGATTTTAGATACCACTGGCTAAAACTAATATTAAAATCTATCTGTCACTTTCAAAATAATAAAATTGAAAAAGGACTGGCAATTTATACTCTTAGTTTTACACCTGGTTTGCTAGGTTTTGACGAGCTTTTGCACGTTTCCCCAGTATTTCTGTATATCATATGACAGCGGATAAAAATGACAGATAACGCACAAAACCACCGACTATTAATCAAAAACCGGAGAGAATAGATCTCCTGTCCTTTTCAATGTTTTTAGTCTGTACCAAACATAAGAGGTTATTGGGTCACTAGTTTCTTTTTTTAACTCCCACAATGTTTATATTTAGGTGGCTTAAGTCGCCCCCATCAGTTAAAAAAAACATTATACACTAAAAACGCAGTGAATCGAAAAAATGGTCCAACAGAATCAAACTATATGAATTAAAATAAATCTGAACATTATACATTAGTAATTTATAGTTCATTGTAGTAACAGGAAGCAAAATTGCGAATAACTGCCACCATCGGCATTTTTTCTACCTGTTACTACAACGAGCTAGGAATCGCTAATTTATAACTTGATTCTATTGGACCAGTTTTTCGATTCACTGCGTTTATAGCGAATAATGTTTCTTTTACTAATGGGGGCGCCACTTGCCTAGTATCGCCACCTTAAGTGCCAAACTATAAAATATACTGATGTATATTGCCCTTTTGATAAAGATCCAAGTTACATAGGTAGGATACCACAGAGGTTATGAAAAGCAAGGTGACCTTTCGCATCTACGCGGTACAAATTAATTGTAGCTCCAAGCTACGGCGCGTAGCAACATGATACGACTTTTATTAGCAAATACATACATATAATCACGTCTTTCTCCCTAATGGGATAGGCAGAGCGTAAACGACCTAAACGAAGGTCGTCTCGTCACGTCTGATAACATTTTGAGGGTTACATATTTTAGATAAATTTGTAGGTATTGCTATAGTGACAGGTTCTCCGCCCATCGCCTAAATTGCAATATACAGATTGCAATGTATAGCACGCCCGGGTGGAAATGCAGCTGGGACATTCTATGTTTTTCGCTCGCTCCCAGTCCAGCATGGAAGGTTTTTAGCGAATAAGTTATTCTTTATTAAAGTAACTCCTTGTCAGTCTTCTTCTCAGAACAACTGCTTGTTTTCTTGTCTAGACAAACAAATTCAGAGCTATAATCAGACATAAAAGTTAGAAATTCTGTATATTTTTTGCATATTGAAACCCAAACTTGCCAAGCTGCTTTTTCATCTTGTAAGGCCAGATGATTATAGTAGGTAAAATACATACATATAATCACGCTTTTATCGCTAATGGGGTAAGCAGAGCCTAAACGACCTCAACATTGTATGTTCCGCCACGTCTAACAAAGTTTTGAGGGTAACACTTGTAATAAAAAAGCAGAATTAAAAAAGCAAAGGCCAGTTGGAAATACCTGAACTTATTAGTATGCAACGCGATGGATCAAGTACCACTGGACGTACGTTTATTTTTTCGCAATAACCAGCTTACATGGACCTGCTACGTGCTCCTCGACAGTTATTACGGGTCTTAATTGTAACTGAGACTGGCCAGACGTGAGCTACGTGACTTGGGAAACGTTGGATAGGGGAGAATTCTGTCACTCTGATTTGTCGACTTTTTACTTATGCTTATGTCTTAGTAGGTAAAATCTTTTCTAAAACATTATTTTTCTATTTATAATAGAGAGAAAAAAAGCGTTACTTTTATAGGGGGTGTGTAAGGGACAGCGTCCCGCAAACTGATAGGGGTTGCTCAGACAACGAAACTGAACATCTAGCACCAAATTTTTTTTTTTCAGTATATGAAAATAAAAATTGAACTTCCCATACAAAATTACCACCCAGAACAGACAATTTGTATAGAAAAATTTTTTTTTTCACTTCCTTTAAAGTTAGAAAGAAAATAGTTGTTCAGTTCAAGGGTTCAATGAACGCCGTCTCTTATAACCCGTATAGATACTGATTTCATGGAAGTGCTTTCTTTGTAGGCAGAAATAGATTTTACTAGGTCGCCTACTAGGTCTGCTGTAAGAAATTTCTTTTTAGGAATAAGCATTGCCTGTTGTGTCTTAATTCCCTATGTACATGTTCTGTAAATGTTTCTATGTAGTACAATAAACAGTTAACACTTACGCTGCCAACCTACGAGTTTACTCATAGGCGTCAAATTAAATTTAAAGGGGGCATTTTTCTAGGCAATGAACGTGTTAAATAAAAATATTGTAGTAAATAAATTTACTTTTGGTTACTCGATATTATTAGGTAGGTACTTGCCTGAAAAGTTTCTTAAGAAATATTGCAGACGGGAAGTAGGTACCTGTAAAGATTGTTACCTCATTTTATAACATTCCACCTTATTATACCATTTATCATTATACCATTTATGTTGCTCTAATTTCTTATTTTATTTGTGTTGGATTATTGTTACCTTGTTGTTATCTTAAATACCTTGTTGTTATTTTAATTACCTTGTTGTTATTTTAATTACCTTGTTGTTATTTTAATTACCTTGTTGTTATTTTAATTACCTTGTTGTTATTTTAATCACCTTGTTGTTATTTGAATTACCTTGTTGTCATTTTAATTACTTTGTTTATAAAGTCTTATTAAGATGGAAACGTCTATTAGCGCTCTAAAGCGCTTTGAACCGGTGCCCACGGAAGACCAGCGTCTTGGGCCTAAAAACCAAAAACAATATGCTAAGTGGCAGACATTTTGGTTTAAATTATGTTTAACTTTAAGTTAAGTATAAGTTTATTTTTAGTAAAATTTTATACCAAATAAAATTTCTCCTATTCTTTTCTATAAGAATTTCAGTCTTTCCTCGAAAACTTTAACCGTAATATCACAGAACATCACAGTACTAGCAGTATTGTCATTTAGGCGACGGGCTGACCACCTGTCACTAAGCAATATACCTACAAATCTACCATAAATAACCCTCAAACTTTATCAGACGTGGCGGAACGACCTTTGTTATCTGCTTATCCCATTAGGGACAAAGGCCTGATTATACGTATGTATGTATGTACTAGAGAGATAGTAATATAATACCCTACACTTAATTTTATATGTACTAATCCCATGTTTGGTTGACACGTGTAAAAGATAAAACGTATAAAACGACGCAACTTGGCAACGTTTTTCATGCTGAGTTCGTTGCCAGCACCAATGTATTACCCATGAAAAACACACAATGGAAAACACACAATGGAAAATAATAAATGCTTTACTGTCGAGAAGCTCAAAAAGTTAATCCATTGCTGTTATTTTTCGCGCGTGTAAGTTATCTTACACGAGCTCTTTACATACATATATATATAATCACGCCTTTATCCCTAATGGGGAAGGCAGAACGAAAACGACATAAACAAAGGTCGTTCCGCCACATCTGACAAAGTCATGAGGGTTATTTAAGATAGATTTGTAGGTATATTGCTGTAGTGACAGGTTGTCAGCCTATCGCCTAAATTGCAATGCACTGAAACCCTCGGGTCCCTTAGCTGGTTTTTACAGCATGCCCGGGAGGAAATGCAGCTGGCAAATTCTATGTTTTTTTCTCCCTCCTAGGCCAGCATGGAAGTACACTATACCTACATAGACA
Source organism: Scrobipalpa costella (assembly GCA_949820665.1). Lineage (NCBI taxonomy): Eukaryota > Metazoa > Arthropoda > Insecta > Lepidoptera > Gelechiidae > Scrobipalpa > Scrobipalpa costella. The sequence continues at coordinate 14,400,450 of OX463312.1, forward strand.
GTAGCTAAGGGACCCGAGGGTTTCAGTGCATTGCAATTTAGGCGATAGCCTGTCACTACAGCAATATACCTACAAATCTATCTTAAATAACCCTCATGACTTTGTCAGACGTGGCGGAACGACCTTTGTTTAGGTCGTTCACGCTCTGCCTACCCCATTAGGGATAAAGGCGTGATTATATCGTATAGTAGTATAGTATAGGTATAGTGTAAAAAAAATACAACACGTATGTTGTGTACATCTATCCTATCTACGCACACGAAAAAGCTCAAGGAGAACCGAAGTCCCTAAGGCTGGGGCTATTACACGACTTAATTTGGTCGGGTTTCCTCCTTCGGACAGGGGACGTGAGTAGCACCGTCACGGGCTTACTTTATTTATACAATTAATTCCCTTAGTGTGCGTATTGCTTTATATGTGTGGAGGTTTGAGGATATATGTTTATACATACAAACATCGATGTTATAGGAGCGTATTTATAAAGCGATCTCAAGATTGAGAGCAATATTAAGTACGGATTTGACAGGTCATAGGTATTGTACTGAAATGACATTTCTGATACGAAATCTAACTAGCTGTCAGTCTTAAGTTGTTTTTATCAACGCGGGCCTAAGATAATGTCTCTGATGGGTCTAATAAACGCTGTTATACGTCTACTGAGGATAATTTCAATATTTCATAAAAACAATACATCAAATTCGTCTTCTCTCAACTGACTTTTGCCTGCCAAGGAAGAGATTCAGATTTCTAGTTCTTGAAGGAAAAACGTAGAAATGTAGAAGTCTTACCTGCAGTAACATAGACGGGAAATCTTACAATAACTTTACTTTAAAGGAAAAGTGTACTTAAAGTCATATACAGACGAACATTTCCGTTCCACTACATCACAGAATATATAATAGTACTACATACAGAATGGACATTCACCTCCCCCTGTCTGACATATAGATGTAAAGCCGGTTGAAAACGTTTTCAACCAAGCGGATAAAAACGTCGAAAATGGATAAAAACCATTTTTGGCGAATGTAGCCGGCGAGAAACGGTTGTTTATAAATAGCTATATGTATATGCTTTATTCTGAAAACTTAGATGTTTTTTATGGTTTTTCGCATTAAATTTAAGTTCTAACATCAAAACAAACCAGCTTTTATGACTTAATACCTAAGTATGAGATGAACGTGTATCTATTCATTTGTTTTTGGGGGGGCTGCTGTTCCCGTCGGTTATCTAAACTATTTTTTAGTTTTATGAGTACAATTAAGTAGGTATTGTGAAGTGAATTTATTATTTAATAGCTAAGTAGGCAAGTAGGTATGCGTATGCATCATGCGACGTTGCCAGCTTGCCTACTGTCTGTACTGAGGCGACGCGTCCATCTCGCTCACTCACGCACGCGGCGTTGCCGGTAGCTGTATGCAACTATGCACGGTGATTTCTTTTTCGGATTTTATTCAATGAGATAGTACCTTTAAGAGATTTCAGTGTTCAATTTCGAAAGAAGATAAGCACAGGAGTAACTATTTAGTAAAAACAGGCGTGATCTACAATAAAAAACTAATAAAAAACTCGTCATTCTTCGTTAGTCAGGTCGGGTAATTATCCGGTTTTTATCCGGCTGTTTATCGTTTTCAACCGCTGCTTTGGATAAATATCGGATAACAACCGCTGTTTTACAACTATAGTCTGACATACGTCGCACTTCGCGCCGGATTGTGGGAAACATTGAGCGTACGCTTAGCGGGTATGTCGCGCGCATGTTTCCCAGTGTAACGGAAATAATAAAGTTATGTGTTCCAAAGATGGTTAGGTACTGTTCCGTGTACGGATGTCTATCCACCACAAGATATGACTCCAATTGGAACTTTTTTAGATTCCACAGTGATGAGAGACGGTAAGTAAATTCATACAAAATATGAAACCTTATCTATTCTAACTATTCAGTTACAGTGAACAACTTTAAAACGTTGGTTTAATTAAGCATCACAAAATTAGTCAACCCTTATAACACGCACACAAACGCATGCCAAGTGGAACATGCCGTTTGGCGATGTGTGACCAAAATGACATTGTAGTTAGGAGTGTCCGAGCTGTGACTAGATACTAGAAGTTAAGAAATTACTTGCTAAGGAGTATTAACCTACAGTTTATTAACTACCAGATTAACATAATTTTATACCAGATAATTCTTATATGCTGGACTGGGAGCGAAAGAAAAACATAGCATATGCCAGCTGCATTTCCTCCCGAGCATGCTGTATAAACTAGCTAAGGTATCCGGAGGTTTCTGTATATTGCATTTTAGGCGATGTGCTGACAACCTGTCACTATAGCAATATACCTATAAATCTATCTTAAATAACCCTCAAAACTTTATCAGAAATGGCGGAACGACTTTTGTTTAGGTTGTTTACGTTTTGCCTACCCCATCAGGGATAAAGACGTGATTATATGTATGTATCTCAACCAGATAATAGCCCTGATTAACAAAATAACTTTTTGCACTAAGCTTCATCTTCTTCTGTCGAGTGGGTATCAAGTCTATCGACCCAAAGAACCCTATACACAGATATTATTTTATCCGATATTTGATATTATTACTGATATTTGCTATTTATACACAGATACTTCAAAATCATATTCCACATCTGAACAGAACTATTCATCTGAGTTATTCTAACATACAAACTAAAAGCAAATTCATGTACGTATACAGAGGATATGTCCATTCCACTATGCCACCCCCTAACAAAGTTCGCAGAATATTTACGTTAATTTTATTTTTATTTTATTAAAGTAATCTACAGCTCATTTTAAACTATAAGTACATAACGCTTAGAGCTGGAATTACGGAGCAAATAAACAGATTACCCCAGATTACCTAAGGGCAAAGTAATTAAAGTTAACTAATTCACAACAAGAATAGGTAACATATCTTAAACTTAAGTAATAAGTGGTTATAAAACGAACTATTAGCAGTGTATTAAACACTACATCTGTGTGGTCTAAATACCGAATAATGTAATAATACAATAAAGTATTAAGAGAGAAGAGTGATTATTGTAATTGTTTATTAACATAATGCACTTTAGTTCACCTAAAGAAAAATCAAGACCTAATTAATTTATAAAAAATCCAAATTTTGCGTAATTTGTAATTTTGCGTATTCTCAATATCTCAAAATCATAAACTTTCCCATGTGGTTGCCTTTTGCTTAACGCGGTCAAATTAAGGAGCAGTGGAAATATTTACCTGCATTCTTTTACATACATATAATCACGCCTTTATCTCTCATGGGGTTGGAGGAGCGTAAACGACCTAAACAAAGGTCGTTCCGCCACGCCTGACAAAGTTCTAAGGGGTAATTTAAGATAGATTTGTAGGCATATTGCTGAAGTGACAGGTAGTCAGCCCATCGTCTAAACTGCAATTTACAGAAATCCTCGGATCCCTTAGTAGGTTTTTACAGCATGTCCTGGAGGAAATGCAGCTGGCACATTTTATGTTTTTCTTTCGCTCAAAGTCCAGAATGAAAGAACATTCATTCTTACTTTAACGGCTAGATATATTTTACTTACACCTTCCAAACCAAACATTTGAGATCTCATTTTACAGGCTATTCTTCTGAGACATGAAGGAAGACCTGTCATTCACAATTCTCATTCACAAATTCAGTTCTTACTCCAAGAGCTCCACATTTCAGTGTTAAATAATGCAAGCAGTTTTCAAAGTAATTCTCCGCCACAAATCACGTCTTTGTGGGGGGGATTATTTACCCCTCCCCCCCATAAGTAAAACGCCCAGGTCTATGCAAATAGGCCCTTAGGGAGCGAACAAGCGGGTCCCTTCAGATCCTACATCCTGTGATCCTACCGTGATAGTAGCGCCAGTCCAATAAAAATAATGTTTGTAACTCGTCAAATATACATTTATATTTACATATATATATATATATTACTTACATACATATAATCACGACTTTATCCCTGAAGGGGTAGGCAGAGCGGAAATGACCTGAACAAAATTTTGAGGTTATATATGATAGATTTGCAGGTACATTGCTGTAGCGACAGGTTGTCAGCTCATCGCCTAAATCGCAATATACTGAATCCCTCGAATTCTTACGCTGGTATTTACAACATGCCTGGGAGGAAATGCAGCTGGCACATTTAATGTTTTTCTCTCGCTCCCAGTCAAGCATGGAAGACGAATGGAGAAGGTTATTTTATTGTGAAAATTAAAATTTTCAGGACAGTGTAGGCAGTAACTCACCTATGGTACGTTCCACGCTGTCAATACTATTTTCGTAACATGGAACCTTCCACAGGTGTGTCTAAACATTCTGTCAATGCAATAAACATTGACATCATGTTTAACTAAACGTTCTCAACTTTCCGTCCGAACAGAACGTTCTGCAGGTGTGTTGCTGCCCTAAGTTTTTATTCCATACATACATAGATATAATCACGCCTTTATCAAAAATGGGGTAGGTAGAGTGTAAACGACTTAAATACTGGTCGTTCCGCCACGTCTGACAAAGTATTGAGGGCTATTTTTTAAGATAACTTTGTACGTATATTGCTGTAGTGACAGGTTGTCAGCCCATCGCCTAAATTGCAATATACTAAAACCCCCGGATCCCTTAGCTGATTTTTACAGCATGCTCAGGACGAAATGCAGCTGGCATATTTTATGTTTTTCTTACTCCCAGTCCAGCATGGAAGTGTAGTTTTTTTTTACAAAGTGGCGTTACTAGTGCAGATAAAGGCCCTTCAATAATTAGTTCCCTTTGCTTGTCTGTGCGTCCTTCCATGAAGTTTAGCCGCCACGCTCCGTGACCTACTGAATATGGACATAGACATATAATCACGCCTTTATCCCTAATGGGGTAGGCAGAGCGTAAACGACCTAAACAGAGGTCGTTCCGCCACGTCTGACAAAGTTTTGAGGGTTATTTAAGATAGAATTCTAGGTATATTGCTGTAGTGACAGGTTGTCAGCCCATCGCCTAAATTACAATATACTGAAACCCTCGGATCCCTTAGCTGGATCTTACAGCATGCCCGGGAGGAAATGCAGCTGGCACATTCTATGTTTTTCGTTCGCTCCCAGACCAGCATGGAAGTAACTGAATATGGAACTGGCTGTAAATCTGTAAACTCAGCTCAAACTAATTACTGATGTATTCAATCAGTATGACAAAATGCTTGTGAGCACATTGCTGCTAATTTTTGAAGAACGAAGCCTTCCCTTTTTTATTCTGAATTTAAAAAACGCAGAATTGTGCTTCCAAATTTACTAACTACAGGAAGTGGAACTTCGCCTGTTGCGGATATTTTCCACACTCTTATGATCGGTTTTTACTTTTGATGTTAGATTTGTAGGTAGTGACAACCTGTCACTACAGCAATATACCTACAAATCTACCTTAAATAACCCTCAATACTTTGTCAGACGTGGCGGAACAACCTTTGTTTAGGTCGTTTTCGCTCTGCCTACCCCATTAAGGAAAAAAAATGATTATATGTATGTATGAAAGATTTGCTAAAAAGCTGTTTTGTACAAATACATCTGGTCCAGGCATTATCAGCAATCGATTTTTATTCCTGACCTATATTCTTTTAAAACGAAACTAGTGGACAAAAACGCCCCTAAAAATACTAACATGTTCCAATCCACTGAACTACCTACCCTGCTCATCGGTTGTTTTTTCAATAGACGCACGTCCATGGCAACGGCAACGGCACGATATCGTCGACGAAGTGATAACGTTTGAAAATGAATGGAATTATATGTTACGCTTTTCCAATACGCTAGTTTCTTTCAGCAACTTTTTATGAAATGTCAATAACGCTTTTTTGTATGAAAATAGCGAGTTATTTATGACGTCACTACTAAGTAAATATTTTACTACTCAAAACAATAACTTCTTTTTTTCAACTCGATTCTTAAATCTAATTGTCCATGTTTTTGAAAATGATGATTGAGATCTACAATATTTTAGCCATATTTTTTTAAATATTTTTTTGTTTCTTTTTGCCACTCAATTTATTGCGCCTATAGCTGGCACGGCATTCATTCTCACCAGTAACGTCTTTGCCCTGGCAAACTGCGATGACAAAATTAACATCAACAGAAACCGCATTTTACATTCACTCGAATTAAAATGCGCATGCAATACAGCAACATTTGCATACGATTTCCATACTAATTTTCTTGCAAATGTTAGTCTTTCGTATGTGGATTCGATTCGAGTGATTCAAAAATACGATTCCCAATGGAAGAACAGAGCCACGGTATTTTCAATATTCTGTTGCCGTGCCGTGAACGTGTCGTCTAGTGAAAAAACGCCTATCGGGTCTAAATATAGGTTGGTTCAAGCGAGTTATTTCACTGTTGAACAAACTCTGCCCTCAGATCGTGAGAATTCGCCGAGCCTTCCGATACTATTGGGACAGGACTTGGAGAGAATAACAAATAGAAGTTGCTTTGGAAGGAAGCAGGATTTCACTAAGGTGTATTTAAAAAAACTAGACGTTTTAAATATGTACATTTTCTTAAAATATTGTAAAATGTAGTGTAGGTACATACTTAATTACTCTTTGTATATATGGGCGAGAATCCTAACTGTTTATATTCGTAATTTTTTTACTGACTGTTTGTTTTTGTCTACTGCTAAAAGTGAATGTAAATTGTTTTCGAAGAGTTTAGATTTATAAACGCCTCTGATCTTTTACAGGGTGTTATAAACACGTTTTCGCCGCCATGTCTGCAATAACTACATATTTTGATGTAATTATTTATGTATAATTGAGAAATATCAGACAGTAGAATATACTCTACCCACGCATTCTTTTACTTGGTTTGGTTTTACATACAAATACATACCTACATATAATCACGCCATTATCCCTAATGGGGTTCTGCCACGTATGACAAAGTTATCAGGTTTATTTAAGATAGATTTGTAGATATATTGTTGCAGTGACAGATTATCAGCCCATCGCCTAAATTACAATATACTGAAACCCTCGGATCCCTTACCTGTTTTTTACAGCATGCCCGGGAGGAAATACAGCTGGCACATTCTATGTTTTTCTCTAGCTCCCAGGCCAGCATGGAAAACATGGTTTGGTTTTACAGGAAGATAACCAGCTAATACAGTTTTATTTTCGTCTACAGACATGCCATATCTAATCTCATCAGTCTTCCGGTTTCTGGGGACCAGACCAAATGAAGAGGGATCTCATTAGGTTTTGTTTACCCAAACGAAGGTCGGGACGAGACAAGAGCAAGACACACATAAAGAAAAGAGAGAAAGCTCCTTTGAAGGAAAGACAGAGCTCCATTGAAATTAGACGGTATTTTGAAAGTAAGTACATTAGCCTGTTCACTGGGCAAAGAGGAATTGAATTCTAAGAGGCTTGCTAAGTGTACCTATAGTGTACAGATTTGAATTGAATGCCTTTTAGATGTTCCGTACGTACCACACATAGGCACAGAATAATAAATAGTACTTTAGCACTTAGGTAACAACTAGCGATGCAAAATTACGTAATTTTACCGAATACGTAGGTAAAATCTACCGCTTTCTGCTTGTACAATTTCTATACCCAAAGGTTGCTTGGTAGAAATTGCTGCTTTAGCAATAAGGCCGCCTATATTGTAATGTCATATTTGTTCCTTTTTATTTCTGTTGTATGTGATTCTTTGTGCAATAAAGATTTTTGTATTGTATTGTAAAATACGGGAAATTTACGGTCATTTATGACGATTACGGTAAAATATCTGGCGACTTATGACGTTTTAAGAGGAACTTTCATAAAGTGAGAACTCGATAGTTAAGAGAAAAATTGTTCAGTGTTTAGAAAAGTTGTTCAGTTTTAAGATGAGGTGTTAAGATTTGATGAAAGTTGCTCGGTTTTTTTGGTCAATTATTGGAAAAGTTGTTGAGTTTGAGAAAATTTGTTCAGTTTTATTTAAATTAAGTTGTACAATTTTTAGAAAATTTGATCAGTTTGTGAAAAGTTGTTCAGTGTGAGAAAAGTTGTTCAGTTTGACGTAGTCACTAGGTATCATACCCAGGGTATGTATATACGTCTGTAAACACAATGCTGTTGCCACATTTTTAAGTAGTCCTGTAATACGTTTTTACTGAATCGTACCGAATTATACGGTAAAATTAATATTTAACGTTAATTTACGTTAGTGAAAAAAATGCTTTTACCGGATTTAATAACTTGAAATATAATAATCAACATACCGCAAAAGGAAAAATTAATTTGAATAAGATAAATAAAGCCTGTTCAAATTCTGGCCTCAAAAATTACTTCAAAATTTATCTGGACGCACAAATTTCCATTTTATTCGAGTTTACATCTACAATGGTACTTTACGCCGAACTTTTGCAATTAACACCCACATTTATGCCTATAAATGGAATAAGCCTTTATTCCATGTCCCGCATTAAAAAAAAACAGCCGGTCACCATTCTGTTTTATTCTTTAACTAGCGACCCGCCCCGGCTTCGCACGGAAATTATCAGTGTTTCTCTACTATATTATGCATGTATTATACATATAAACCTTCACCTTGAATAACTATATCCATTAAAAGTAAACGCATCAAAATCCGTTACGTAGTTTTAAAGATTTATGCATACATAGGGATGTAGGGACAGAGAAAGCGACTCTGTTTTATACTATGCAGTGATTTGACATAGCAAAACATACGAAACCAAATATTAAAATTTAAAATGAAATATTACATTTTCATAGGTAATCAAGTATAGATTATTCTAGAAACATATTGAATGGAGAATTCAAGTAGGTAAACTGCACTCAGAAAGTAAAAACCTACTCGTACCCAGATCGTATTTAAAACCTTTACATACATAAAATCACACCTTTATCCTTAATTGGGTAGGCAGAGTTTTACGTCACGTCTGATAAAGCTTTGAGGGTTATTTAAGATACATTTACATATATACATATATGTAATCACGCCTTTATCCCTAATCGGGTAAGCAGAGCGTAAACGACCTAAACAAAGGTCGTCCGGCCACGTCTGACAAAGTTTTGAGAGTTATACAAGACAGATTTTCAGGTATATTGTTGTAGTAACAAGTTGTCAGCACATCGCCTAAATTGCAATATGCAGAAATCCCTATCCCTTAGCTGGTTTTTACAGCATGCCCAGGAGGAAATGCAGCTGGCGCATTCTATGTTTTTCTATCACTCCCAGTCCAGCATGAGAGTAAAATATTTACACTGCATATTATGTAAGCTTTAATTTTCAGTGGAACGTAACGAAAACAGTTCACCACGAATAAATTCCTCTGGCTATTTATAGCATATTAATACCATCACTGTCAGGATTTTCCAACCATGCATACGATAGGTTGAAACAGATACCTAACTGATAATCATGTTAATGAAATTGAACGAACGAACGATAAAAGTTAAAGCTTGCCTGGTGCTTGTGCATGACTGATAACCAGCACTTGAGACTGACAGTTTGAGTTCGTATCAGAAATGTCATTTAGTGCAATGTACTCTGTCACAACCATACTTAATATCACGACTCCTGACTGAGATGTTCTAAAATTAACTAAGACAGATCTAAATATCACTACATAGTATAAAAGAAAGTCGCTTTCTCTGTCCCTTTATCCCTATGTATGCATAAATCTTTTTTTTTTTTTTTCTCTTTATTAAGGAGCTTTTTCAGTAACGAAGATGTCGCTCCATACGTCTTCGAACATATTACAGACTTATAAATACAATTATTTTAAGTTCTATTACATAAGGCGTCATCGTAAAGTTTGTATAACAACCTAGCTAAATCTGAGAATGGACAAGACAAAACACTATTACATTCTCCAATGGAATGATTTCTGTATAGTAACCGTCTTCTCAGCGCGTCATTCCGAGCACACTCCATTAAAACATGATAAACATCCTCCACTACCCCACATTTATCGCAATTCGGAGATTGTACCTTGCGCATCATGTAAGCGAACTTGTTAAATGGAATGTGACCGGAACGAAGTCTGAGAGCGGTAACGCATTCTTTCCTACTAAATGAACAGTTGTCAATCCAAGAGTACAATGGAGGTTCCGATTGTATCGTTCTATACCAAATCCCCTTTTCTCGGCTCCTCAGATCAAAATATTCGCTCCACTTCTCGTGACATATTTTTTTAACAACAGAAAAACAATCTGTATAGAATGGGGTAACTTTTAAAGGAGTACCACTACTAGCAGCTTGTCGAGCTAATTCGTCTACTTTTTCGTTATGTCTCAGACCAATATGTGAAGGGATCCACTGCAGAACAATAACTTTATTATTGAGTTGCAACTCTCGTATTAATTTAATTATCTCATAAGCTATCGGGAGGCATCGAAAACTCGATGAACACCGAGCTATGTGTTGCAAAGAACTTTTGGAATCTGATAAAACTACAAATTTATTCCAATTGATAGATTTTACATATGAAATAGCCTCAATAACAGCTAAAAGTTCTAGGTACATAATAGAAATATTCTCTTCTACATAAAATTTAACTCCACAATTAGACTGAGGATCATAAAAAGCAGCCCCTGATCCATTCTTATCTTTAGACCCGTCTGTGTAGATCGAATAAAATCCTTCAAACTGTTCCCGTAAATAAGTATTGCATATGTTTTTCAAATCGGAAACCTTATAACTATGTTTTGGTTGTTCTACTCCCTTAATGTCGAATTCTAGAAAATTATTTAAGTTTAATTTACTGACCCATGTGTCGGAACTATACATTTCCAATTGCTGACTAGTACTAACTTCAACGTCCTTTAATAAAATATGAATTTGTGGCAGTAGTGGACTACGCTTCCTGGACCAACAATTAATTTTAAGGGAAAAACATTGTAATAAATCAATTAAAACATGCTGATCTGCTAAAGATTTAGACTTGAGCCAAAATTTACCTGCCAAATAACTCCGCCTAACACTAAGAGGTTGCAATCCTAACTCACTCTCCATCACATGGATAGGAGTAGATTTAATAAAGCCTCCTATAATTCGCATACACAAGTTCTGAATAATATTTAATTGGTTAAGGCGAGAATTACAACAGTCATCAAATAAGAAGCAAGCATAGTCCAATCGACTACGTATAAGAGATATGTAAAGACGACGAAGGTGTTTTGGATGTACACCCCATCCAGGACCCACCAGAACTTTAAATATATTCAAGAAATTACGAGTCTTATGACGAATCTCATTTACGTGTTTGGTCCACCTTAAGGAACTGTCCAACCATAATCCCAGATATCTGACATTCCTCACAACCTCTAAAAGTAATTCGTTAACTGCTAGATTAACTTGAGTCGAAGATCTACGGAAACCTTTACTAAAAACGCACACCTTGCTCTTGTGCGGAGAAATCTCTAAACCTAATTGACTTAATAGAGCAGACATAATACTTAGTCTATCCTGCAAAGTATTTGTTATTACATCGATTTTGTCGCCAGTAGAGTACAAAACGAAATCATCCGCATACTGCGAAATAATTACCTCTTCAGCACCAACATTTTGACAAATGTGAAGCGTAGCTAAATTAAATAACAACGGAGATAGAGGATCCCCTTGAGCAAGACCTCGACCTGTACTTCTAGTAATATGCCCATCATTGACATCAATCCTAAGGTGTCTTTCCCTCAAAAATTCCCATAGATATGAACAAAATTTTGCACCCACGCCAACAAAATCCAAAATTTTTAAAACAGCTAAAACATCTAGATTATTGTATGCACTGTCAATGTCCAAGAAGCATCCAATAGTAATCTTTTTTTCACAAAAACCAACTTGTATTCTGGACACAAGTCTACTCAAGCTATCTAGACACGATCGACATTTCCTAAACCCTACAGTATCTTTGGATAGAATATTGTTCCTCTCTGTATACCATTCTAATCTCTTATTGATAATGGAATGAAAAATCTTACACAAACATGAAATTAACGAAATTGGTCGAATTGAAGACAATAAAGAAGGGTCACGCCCAGGTTTTGGAATGGGCACTATACGAATTAATCGCCACTGTTTAGGGACGAAACCGCAAGAAAGAAAGATATTATATAATTGCGTCAAAACAAATTTAGCTCTTTTAGGTAAATTTTTAACCATTGAAAAAGAAATTCCGTCGCAACCTGGAGCAGTATCCGAAGATTTAATATTTTTTTCTAATTCCTCGACTGTAATAGAAGACTCTAAAATGGAATTGTGTGACCCAAATTGAGGTACACAAGGACTTACAAAGTCTGGCGTTAAACTTTTCAGGAGGCCTGTAGCTTTAACTTTATCAACATGTGTCCTTGGAGATCTATATCCCTTCAACCATCGCATACGACGCCACATATCACTATCAGACAAAACATTGTCAAAAGACGAGCAAAAGTTTTGCCACGATTCATTTCCAACTCGCCTAATCAATCTTTGGGCGTTGTGAATTTCGTCTTTGAAAGTGTCTAGATTTCTTGGTGTAGGGTTACGCCTCAAATTTGCTAGAGCTCTCCTACGTTTTGCCACCGCTTTAGAAACCTCAGGATTCCAACCGGGTCTAGGACGAAATGTTTCTTCTGGATTTTGACAAATTCTTATCATAGGAATAAACTGATCAGCTGCATAATTCAAGTGGTCTAAAAATAAATCATAAGACAATTGAAGATCTACCGGAGAAATGTAATTTATAAAAGCTTCATCTAAATAAGATGTATATTTTTCCCAGTCAGCAAGTTTGAAATTTCTTTTTATTACGGGAGTAATATTAGAAAATATACATGTAGAAATTTTAATTATACGATGATCGCTTCCCAAACACTCGTTTGTAACGGACCAGTTAAAATTTATAGCAATATCAGCCGAAACGAAGGATAAATCTGGAGAAGTTTCACGAAGAACACCCTCAACCATCTGCAATCTAGTAGGTTGGCCCGTGTTTAACAAAAGCAAATTATCGTTATCGTCTAAATAATTGACTATTTGCCGACCCCTAGTATCAATTTTAGTAGACCATGTCCAATGATGGGCATTGCAATCGCCCAAAACCAAAGTTCTATGACTAGAGAGAGAAAAAATCAAGTCCCAATCAGCGTCACAAGTAGAAACACTAGACGGACAATATATACCAATAATAGATTGAATATCATTACAATTAAAAACTCTAACTTTGATTATTTCTATACCTGTGTTTGAAATACTGATTTGGCCCAATTGAGCTTGAATAGATTTATGACAAAAAATGGCAAGACCCCCAAATGGGACATCACGGTCAGATCGGAATATAGTATATCCATTTGACTTAAGGATGGTATCAGGTTCTAACCAGGTCTCACTTATAACCGCTATGTGAACCTTTTCTTGGACCAACAAATGTTCAAAAGACTTTAATTTTGGTCTTAAACTGCGAGCATTCCATTGGAAAATGTTGAGTTTAACAGTTTTACCTCTAAACGAACTATCCATCAAATAAAAACATTGCGAATAACTTTTTAAAAATGGAAAATTGTGAGAGATAATTTACTAACTGCAATACAGACCAATTAATTGTAGTACGAACCAAAAGTTTTAGTTTTTCATAAAAACTCAATTTTCGATTAAAGATAATGTCCCTTAACTTATCCAAGAGTTCTTGAAATGTAGGTACTTCATTATTCTTTTCATCTTCCTGATTCGTTGTTTCATCATCTACATCAGTTTCATCTCGTCCTTGTTTAATGTTAGATTCCACAATATCTTCTTTCCTAACTTCTTTCTTAGAGTGTTTCGAATCTGTAGCCATCGGAACTTCCGCAAACACATTTTCATCTATATAAAATCTTTCTGTGCGCTGTTTTTTACTTTTAGGTTTCTCATCTGATTTAACGAAATTCTTTTCTAATCCCTGATCTTTATGAACTGTAGGCACCACGATTTCTTCCTTGAGTGGTTGTGGACTCTTACGATCTTGAATAACGTCTGCATAAGAAGTAGAAGGAAAGGGTGCATAAACGCCCGTATAGACATTACGTACGTTCTCCTCCTTAACTTTGCTTTTAGACGGCAAAGGAAAATCTTCAATCTTGGCTTCAAAGTTAGGAGACGGTGGAACAAATAATGTTAACGCTTTATGATAAGAGCAGTTAAATTCTGCCATCAACTCCCTGAGACGTTTTTCTTTTAGATATATAGGACAGGTTTTAGAAAGAGCAATGTGATCTCCCGAACAATTTACACATTTAAATGACGTAGTTTCACAATTTTCGTGATGTTTACCGCATTTAGGACAAATTACCTTGTTAGACGGACATAATTTCAATAAATGGCCAAATCTCCAACATTTGGAGCACTGCGTAACCGGGAACATGTATCTATCTACATGAATACCAAGCTCAAATAAGTACACTCGAGTAGGTATATGCGCTCCACAAAAACCAACTCTCACAGTTTCACTCGGTACCCAGCCGTTGTTATCATCTCTTCGCATCAACCGCTTTATTGAAACTATATTAGTTGTAGGGGAAAATAAAGAGGTCAATAACTCTTTCTCTGAAAGCTCTAAATCAATGTTTCTAATAATTCCATATGATGTGCCAACTTCCCATGTCTTTTGCCTCTTCCATTCCAGTTTAATAAATTCTTCACATGAAATAAATTTATCAGCGCTAGACTCGTTCTCAAACGTAAACATTAGCTTAAACGGGTTTAAATACTTCACCTTCGAAATGTCAGATATTCCATGTGAATTTAACAATTTAGCGAGTGCAAACTGTTTCGGGAATTTATCTTTACAAGTTACACAGACCTGACAAGAATTCTGCTGAGTAGTGCCAAACTCGTAAACTTTTGTATTTATAGCTTTCTTCTTGGAATTCCTCTTCACTTGGTGCCAAACTTCCTCACTATCAACTTCCCTCCCCCGTTTTGAAGGTAAATCAGCGGCTACATCCATCTCTCCAGACTTTAAAAATTGTGTATGGTCATCTATAGTCTTAACGTCTCCTTCTTCCGTAGTTAACAAAATACATGGATCTACTACTTTGCTAAACTCATTTTGATCATTATCCATTCTCAATAAAGATCATAATCGTTGAGCCTCACGTATAAAGAGCTCAAAGAAACTCGGATCGAACGAACAATAGGATCGGAATGCGTAGGTAAGTCTACGCGGCACTCGACTCGTAGACACGGCGCGAACTAGTTATGATGCGGGAATCGCAACGCGTCCTAATCAATCGACGTGTAGATCGACACTGTGTATGCATAAATCTTTAAAACACAGCAACAGATTTTGATGCGGTTTCTTTAAATGAATAGAGTGATTCAAGAGGAAAGTTTATATGTATAATACATGCATAATATTGTAGAGAAACACTGATAATTTCCGTGCGAAGCCGGGGCGGGTCGCTAGTAGATTAGTAAATGTATGCAACTCTCTGAGTAATTAATGAAGCTTAAATTCCTATTCAACATCCAAGTTCCAACTAAAATACATACTGGATGCAAGGGAAAGCTTCCCGCAAACTGATAGGGGTTGCTCAGTGAACGATACTGAACACCTTCCACCAGGAAATTCTTTCAGGAAGTGAATAAAAAATTGGCTTTTCTGTACAAATTGTCTGATCGAGGTGGACATTTTGTATGGAAAAGCCATATTTTTTTTTACTTCCTGAAAAAAAATCTCGGTGTAACTTGTTCAGTGTCGTTGACTGAGCAACCCCTATCAGTTTGCGGGACGCTGTCTCTTACACCCGGTATAAACTTAACACAGCTGACCCCGAAGTCAGAGGTAGAACCAAACAGCTTACACTGCACCGAGCTCTGCTGAGTACATTTGCCATATTAGCATAGACTGTGCAAACTGCTTTCAGAGTCCAGTGTTCTGTGCCTAAAGGTCGTGATTTCGACTCCTTGTAAATTTGCTAGTGATAGTGTTGTGGAAATAGTTAATAAACAAACAAGTGTAATCCTTCACTGATGGTGATTTAAATTATCGTCACTGGCTTCGATTATAGACGCACTATTCTTTAGCTAATTCTTAGCTAGCGCTGTCACTTTCTTAACTTTGACATAAGAACAGGGTAGCAAATAAACACATGTCTTTGACATTCCTAATCTGACGTAAGACAGCTTATTTGACGTAAAATAAAACAGCATGCTCTATGCTCAGTTTTTATTTAATGCGTCTACTTCTTCTTTTAAAAAATTTATTGGCTTTTGCGGACCAGCAAATAAGCCAGTGTTAAGTGCAATTGGCTAATAATATTAAAGAGAAAAACAACAAAACGTTTTGCCAAAAGCAAAAAACAAGTCCTCCTTGAATTAATTAAAGTGACTTACGTCAAAAATTAAGAATGTCAAAGTCATGCGTTTATTTGCTATCATGTTCTTATGATTCTCCGAGGGTTTTTCTTTATTGCAATTTAGGCGATAGGCTGACAACCCGTCACTATAGCAATATACCTACAAATTTATCTGAAATAACCCTCATAACTTTGTCGGACGTGGCGGAGTGACCTTTGTTTAGGTCGTTTACGCTCTGCCTACCCCATTAGGGATAAAGGCGTGATTATGTATATGTATATATGTATATGTTCTTATGTCAAAGTTAAAAAAGTGATAGCGGTAGCTAAGAATTAGTTAAGGAATAGTGCGTTCAGAGTCGCCGCCACTGTGAATGTAAGTAATATTTAACCACAAAATAAACTTTAAAATTCTTACCCTGGGACGACCGTTCTTCTTCTTCTGTCGAGTGGGTATCGAGTCTGTCGACTCGATGAACCCTGGTGTCAGAGTTTTGAAACCGCCTAGTACCACAACTATCAGGCCTCTGACATGGTTTGAGTAACGACCACTATCAAAGACAGCGACCGGGACCGACGGCTGAACGTGCCCTCCGAAGCACGAAATCTTTTTCTTTTTCGGACAATCAGGTGATTCAGCCTGCAATGTCTACCCAAACTGGGGAAAAATTCACAAAGTGATAAATTCTTAAATATTAACTTTGTGTTTCCGCCCCTGGGAATCGAACCCAGGACCTCCGGATCGGGAGTCCATGGCTTTAGCCACTAGACCACGGAGGCAGTAAAAAAATAGATCACTACCCTGAAATCTACAGCCAAGCCAATATTGCTATCTCTTAATTCAGGGGACCCAATTACAGTTAGTTAGCGTGAAAAACGGTATCTCGTACTGTCCCACTCGCTCGGACCAATTCCCAATGAATTATGACGACTATTCTTGTCGCTCGGAATTTACTGAGCAGTGCGGTCGGCGATATGTCGGTACTGGTTCAGTGGGCCAGAAATGTGGTGCTACTAGTAAATAAATACGATAAAATCACGACTCTATTAATGCAAGGGGAAACAGAGTAACAGTGGCACTAAATTTACCGTCTTTTTAGCAAAAAAACTAATTAATTTCTAAAGAATTATGATGACTATTCTTGTCGCTCGGAATTTACTGAGCAGTGCGGTCGACGATATGTCGGTACTGGTTCAGTGGGCCAGAAATGTGGTGCTACTAGTAAATTAATACGATAAAATCACGCCTCTATGCATACAAAGGGAAACAGAGTAACAGTGGCACTAAATTGACCGTCTTTTTAGCAAAAAATGTAATGAATTTCCAATGAATTATGATGACTATTCTTGTCGCTCGGAATTTACTGAGCAGTGCGGTCGGCGATATGTCGCTCCTGGTTCAGTGGGACAGAAATGTATTGCTACTAGTAAATAAATACGACAAAATCACACCTCTATTAATGCAAGGGGAAACAGAGTAACAGTGGCACTAAATTACGGCCATTTAAGCAAAAAACAAATAAATTTCCATAGAATTATGATGACTAAACTTGTCGTTCGGAATTTACTGAGCAGTGCGGTTGTGATTATGTCGCTGGTTTAGTGAGACAGAAATGTATTGTAAATGGTGACAGTAAAATGTTATTGTTTTCTTTTCATTCATTTTGAGATCAACTTAAATTATACGGAGTGTAAAGGACAGCGTTCCGTAAACTGATGGGGGTTGCTCAGTCAACGATACTGAACAACGATCTGTAGGAATTATTTTCGGGCAATTGAAAAGAAAATGCTTTTCCTTACAAATTGTCTGATCGAGGTGGTCATTTTGTATGGGAAAAGATTTTTTTTTCATCTCCTGAAAGAATTTAATGCTGATAGTTGTTCAGTTTCGTTGACTAAACAACTCATATTAGTTTGCGGGGCGCTTTCCCTTACACCCGGTACAAATGAATGTAAGAGACGTTTGCGAGCTATGTTTAACTAAAATAGCATTTTATGACCTCTCTATGATAAATATAATTGTATTTTATTTTATCATTCGTGCATCATTTAAATATATTTATATGTGTTAGTTTATTATAGTATGTTAATATGTGTATTAGTATTACTATAATCCCATAAATTTGAAAATAAATTATACTGACTGTATCTGTACCCGTGAATTTCCCATATTTTATCCCCATTAGGTTGGCTGATAGAGATCTCCTATAGAGATAAGCTCGAATGTTGTCCTAATTTTTAGGTTAAACTGTATGTTTAGTTTTTAAAGTAATAAAGAATGTAATTTGTTTACTTGTATCTTATATATTATTTATCCCTAATGGGGTAGGCAGAGCGTAAACGGCCCAAACAAAGGTCGTTCCGCCACGTCTGACAAAGTTTTGAGGGTTATTTAAGATAGATTTGTAAGTATATTGCTGTAGTGACAGGTTGTCAGCCCATCGCCTAAATTACAATATACTGAAACCCTCGGATCCTTTAGCTGGTTTTTACAGCATACCCGGAAGGAAATGCATCTGGCACATTCTATGTTTTTCTCTCGCTCCCAGGCCAGCATGGAAGAAATATACATGGTGAATATCATCATGATTATCAGGCATGAGGTATCCACTACTTAACCTATCCACTAAGGTACCGTAAGTAAATGGAAGCGTTTATATGCGGTTGCTCAGCGTCTAACTAAATCGAAGACAAAGAAAGTCTTCAGACCGACCATTACAGCTATGTTAACATGACAGCAGAGTGAAAATCGTAAATTGAAAGTGCACCAGTGTGGATAGAGCTATAAAGCGTCTGCACTGAAGTCTAAAAGACTCCACTGAAGTCTAAAAGACTCGAAACTCGAGTTCCGATAAGACGTAGCGACGTGAAAATAGTCGAGTGGACATTAACGCGGCCATTTTACGGAAAGTCCCGACCCACTAGCTTTTAACGTTAAAACTTCAAATTCAATTGAAATTGCATTAGCTGGAAGGTTGGAAGAAATTGCGAAGAACGAGTATGCATGGGAAACTCTACATGTTATTAATAGTTTTAATAATTTAATAGGAAATTAAATAAGTAGTTCGGAGGGTAAGTATATTAAATTGCATCCTGCCGGCAGATGAGCAGGTAGATTTCAAGATATGCAACCATCGCGGCATCGCCTGCTTTCGAAAATTGTTCAATTCCTTAAAAACTACGAGACAGATTTAAAATATCTATGTTGCGATTTTAGATAATCATAATATGGATAATTTTGAAAAGGAACCGTGAAATCGCTCCTAATAGTTTACGAAAATATTTACTGATAAGAACAGCTCTACTTCTAGATTTTTTCAGCATACTTATTTTATGAGCTAGATTTTTTTTAAATGTTGCAATTACAGGCTATGAACTACTAACTTAGATGTACATTTGTGTACAATTCTCCACTGATTCGTTTAAAAGAAATAAGCTCTTAAAACAACCATTTGCTAGGAGAAATCATTACACTTCCCGGACGATCCGGCCCGATTTAGTTTACATTGCTATATGCTTATTTGTGCACTAGCTATGTATATTAAATCGGTCCTGATCGGCAGGGAAGTGTAATCGCTACTTAAGCTGTCGGTCCTGGTCACTGTTCCATGTTCCATGCTGGCTTGGGAGCGAGAGAAAAACATGGAATGCGCCAGCTGCATTTCTTCCCGGGCATGCTGTAAAAACCAGCTTAGGGATCCTAGGTTTTCAGTATATTTTAATTTAGGCGATGGGCTGACAACCTAAATAACCCTCAAAGCAAGCATTTCTTAAAAGTAAACTAGTTCATCTCTCAGACAAACTGTTCATACAGTTTTGAGGGAATATGTATTAGGATTTAGATTTATTTGAATGTATATATTAAATAAACAATAATAAAAAATAAATAATAAACGAAAGCTTCATTTTATTTGACAGTTAGTCGTAGTTCTCGATGTTAAAAGGCAAGTTGAAATTGATCGTTATCGACGAACAAATAGTTTTCAGCATAGACGATCTTTCTCCTCCTTGCCCGACATGATGACGTTTTAACGTGCCTTCCAAAAGAACGAATCATCTTTCGTATCAGAAAAACCAAATTGATTAACTTGCAAGTTAAACACAATCTAATAAGATTAATAATTAATTTATTAAGCTTAATAAAGCGATAATACGTTTTGTGGTTATACATAACCACGACTTCTGGATCGAGAGGTCAAAAGTTCTGACAACTATAGAATAGTGGCAGTGGGCTCGATTCTAGAAAACTAAACTTAAAATCAATTTTTCACTTCAAGACTAAAAACATTGGAAAATTACAGGAGATCTATTCTCTCCGGTTTTTGATTTATAGTCGGCGGTTTTATGCTTTATCTGTAATTTTATCCGCCGTAATATGATATGGCGGATAAAATTGACAGAAATACTAGGCAAACGTGCAAAAGCGCGTCAAAATCTAGCGGACAAAGTGTAAAACCATAGAGTATAAAACCCCTGTCCTTTTTCAATTTTATTATTTTTTAACGTGATTTTAATTTTAGTGTATCTTGAATCGAGCCCACTAGATCAGTAAAATGAACAATCCACAATCGTATGGCAACATTTATTCCCTATTCGTAGGGCAACACTGACTGGAGTGTTTTCTCTAGATAACTGAACAATGGTTTCTTTGAGACAGACTTTTCTCATTATTGAAGTTATTACTTGATGACTGCCACTTCTACAGTCAACGTCAATTCCAGTTAACTTTGTTCATAAAGATTAATATGTAATATTTTTTAAATTTAAAAGGGTGCCTTTTTAATTATATTACATTTCTTCCATGCTGGCCTGGGATCGAGAGAAAAACATAGAATGTGCCAAAAACTACCTTAGGTATCCGAGGGTTTCAGTATATTGTAATTTAGGCGATAGGCTGACTATCTGTCACTACAGCAATATACCTACAAATCTATCTTAAATAACCCTCAAAACTTTGTCAGACGTGGCAAAACGATCTTCCTACCTAATTAGGAATCATCATCTCCCTAGCGTTTTCCCGTATCTTACGGGGTCGGCTACCTAATATAGGGGAATTACACAGAACGACTGCCATCTGACCTCTGCAACTAAGAAGGGAAACCAGACCCAATCCTAGATTAGGTCAGAGTTTTCAAGCCGCCAATGCTTAGCACTGGCCTCTAACATGGCTTGAAGACTAATATCAACGGTATTAAACGATAGTAACTGGGACCAGTGGCTTAACGTGCCTTCCGAAGCACGGTAAAAGCGCCGAATAAACGTACAAATGAAATTCAAAAACTGAAAAACACATTGGTACGTGGTGGGATTTGAACCACGACCTCCCGCTCAGCGGCCCTATCCACTACACCATCGGGGTCCACAATGATGATGGAATGATTATAATTATGAATGTAAAAAAGAAAGTATGTCGCAATTTCCATGCTAACATTGTAAGTCACGTCAAACACGCTTTATATAACGAACATCACTCGAACGAGCTCTATACTGCTGCTACTCGAGTTCGACAGTTATTTTTGTTTTATAACGGCATAAAAGGAGCTAGCTCGTTTTCTTTTAGAACCCACAATATAACTCATAAATCCGACCTAAAACTGTGATTTTGTATTGAGAATTAAAACTCTTTGCAGCTGACGGTTGTTCAGCAAAATTACAGCTTATGCTGTTAATACGGGGTGTAAGGGACAGCGTCCCGCAGACTACTAGGGGTTGCTTAGTCAACGACACTAAACATCTAGGTATCTATTAGCAGGATTTATTAATATCAAAGTATTTGCTTTTCCATACAAATTGACTGATCGAGGTGGTTAGGTCATTTTGTATGGTAAGGTCAAATTTTATTTTCATCTCCTGATAGAATTTTTGGTGTAAGTTGTTCAGTTTTGTCGCTGTCCCGTTCATCCGGTATAAGTTTTTTAACTGCCATTACGAGTAAGTGTTGCTATACGTGATATGTGTACCTATAATTTTGTTATTCTTTTGTATCCTCGTCCCTAATGATTTAGTTACGCTCCGATATTAAATAAAAAGTATTTAATAATTACCAATGCTGTAATCAGGGACGATAAAAATGTTTCCATAATCTCGAATCTATTTCGATACATACATATAATCACGCCTCTATCCCTAATGGGGTAGGCAGAACGTGAACGACTTAAACAAAGGTCGTTTCGCCACGTCTGACAAAATTTTGAGAGTTATTTAATATAGATTTGTAATTACAGGTATATTGCTGTAGTTACAGGTTGTCAGTCCATCGCCTAAATTGCAATATACTGAAACCCTCGGATCTGTACTGTTTTTTACATGGAGCGACTGCCATCAGACTTCCGCAACCCAGAAGGAAAACCAGACCCAATCCTAGATTAGGTCAGAGTTTTTAAGCCGCCAATGCTTAGCACTGGCCTCTGACATGGATTAACAACTAATATCTACGGTATTAAACGATATTAACGGGGACCAATGGCTAAACGTGCCTACCAAAGCATGGAAAAAGCGCCGAATAAACGTGCATATGAAATTCGAAAACCGAGAAACACATTGGTACGTGGTAGGATTCGAACCACGACCTCCCCGCTCAGGAGGCCCTATCCACTACACCACCGGGCTCTACTGCCAAAGTGCCTTTACACTATAAAATAAATATCAGCCAAAGCAGAACCGGAGGCCATTATGACTCTATCAGCGGCAATATATAATGGCGTATGTACTGAAGCTGCATATCAGATATCAAAGCGGTTCCCAACATCCATTAGCTGTACTGTAGCTACTTTGCTGCTATGCAAACTATTAAGCTGTGCATGAAAACACTGATAGGTAATGTATTTGAAATTGTAGTCTTATTTGAGCTTGGTGCTAAGGTGTTAAGGTGCTAATTTTTCCTCACTATACAATAGAGCCACAGTGCAATCCGTAGCGCACTTAACATCGTACCCAGCGTGCCCCAACACTTGCACGCCAGCGGATTTAAGATGAAGAACACAATCAATCAATACAAATTCACATGTGTAATCAATGTAAGGCTTCTTCTTTTCGTCTTTGGCTTTGGGTTTCGAATCGATTGAATGTTAGAATTCTAATAGCACAGCCAACACAGGTCTCTGACGTGGTTTGTGTAATGACAACTATCAAAAACAGCCACCGGAGTGAATTTTAATTTATAACTCTGTAGAAGGGATAAATTCAGCGACGAAGGATTTATTTCAGGGTCAACTTCCTCGTTGATTGGACTACATTCGAGCGACGGTTTGACCTGCGCAGACGCGGGATCCCCGTGCTATTTTCGGCGCAGAACTGGCACACTCGCCCAGTCGACATGACTCGCATTGTTTGGGTCGAGCTGTTGTGAACGATAGATTTATTTACTAGCTAAACAGATCTACCCCATTAGGGATAAAGGCATTATTATATGGATGTATGTAAAAATATCTCTCTTTACAAGAACTACAATAGTCCTGTCAATCGACTTTCAGTTAATCTTCCTAGAGATCTACCATCAGCGTGGGACTGGGATGGGACTGCTGTTGTGAAAATTATACATATATACATACATATAATCACGCCTTTATCCCAAATGGGGTAGACGGAGCGTAAGCAATCTAAACAAAAGGTCATTCCGCCACGTCTGACAAAGTTTTGAGGGTTATTTAAGATAGATTTGTAAGTATATCGCCGACCCCAAGTAAATGGGATAAGGGCAAGCGAATGATGAGATTTGTAAGTATATTGCTGTAGTGACATGTTTTACGCCCATCGCCTAAATTACAATATACTAAAACCCTCGGTTCCCTTAGCTGGTTTTTACAGCATGCCTGGCGCATTCTACGTTTTCTCTCGTTCCCAGTCCAGCATGGAAGAAAATTATACAGGTGTAAAAACATTAATAACAATCATATATTACGAACTCAGTGTTCACATTTTACCCGAAGCGCCGAACGGGCATATTGAAAGATGGATGGCCGCTGCGTGAAAGGTTTTGTGCTAATATTGGACTTATATAGTGCTCTAGAGTCCGCAGCTGTGACATAATAAAGTAATCATGATGTAGAGACTCTTCGATCTCGCAAACTACGAAGGCAGTTTTATTCAGGGTTTTGTATTCTACAATGCTGGACTGGGAGCGAGAGAAAAACATAGAATGTACCAGCTGCATTTCCTCCCAGTCATGCTGTAAAAACCAGCTAAGGGATCCGGGCGTTTCCGTTTATTGTAATTTAGGTGATGGGCTGCCAACCTGTCACTACAGCAATATACCTACAAATCTATCTTAAATAACCCTCAAAACTTTGTCAGACGACCTTTATTTAGGTTGTTTACGCTCTGCCTACGGGCGTCATTATATGTATGTAAGGAAAATTATTTGGAATCAGATTATTCTTCTGTCTTATGAGTTCGACGATGAAATCGGTTAAAAAAGTAATTTCAATTCAATTCAGGCCCAAAAACACGTCTCAGCTGCAAATTTCAGATTACTAGGTGTATTAAGCCCCAAATCGTTCACGGAACATCCATCCATCTTCCGATGTGCCAGGGAAGCCCCTCTCGCGATATATTGGGAGGTTGGACAGTGGACACTATTATGTATTGTGTATAGAAGAAGGGGTATTATGGATGGACACTCTGCTTCGCGTTATTTAATAGGGTAGGTTTGCAAGTGCTTCGTTCTTGTGAGCTTAGCTTGTTTGGACCGGAACGGAATCCAACTCTTTAGGAGCAGCCGTTAAGCATGATCTCTAAAGAATGGTCCTCCCCGCAAAGGGCCCTTTCCTACGTGTATCCCTGTCGAGATAATGCAACGTTTAGTGTAAAGACACTTTGGCCTTTGTGATGACTATGAGAGATAACGAAACTCATCGGTTCGTCGTTTGAGCTTATTATTTAATAAGCTCACAAAAGCGAAGCATTTGCAAACTAACTGTACTGCGGACATTTCCGCATCTGATGCGTCGAAATGAAGACGAAACAGTAGTTAACAAACGACGAACTGTTACGTGTCGTTTTCTCTCACAGTCATCACAAAAGCCCTTGCCTTGACACTAATAGGCTATGGTTTTGGTACGCGATTTTACGCCTAGGTTATTGCATGTACTTACATTTCTATTCCACAGCAATATGGGATAAGAATAATCAAAAGAGTAAAGGACAGCTTACCGGAAAACTGATAGAGGTTGCTCAGTTGTCAAAACTAAACAACTACTTAATTCATCGGTGAATTTTTAATGGGGAAGCCTAAATTTGTTATACCTATTCTAATCTTCTACATACCGCGTTGGACGTACAACGAACGACTCCTGCTTGGCATATTTACTGCAGAATCATTATACAGCGATGTGGGATTCTTGGTCGACTGCCCTTTAATAGCTTTAGGCGGTTAATGCCTTACCTTAACCCTCTATTGAAAATGCGTGTGCAGTTTATCTGACACAGGCTGGCTATTGGGATATTGCTGGTCACGGTTAGCTGGAAGCGCTGGAACACACCGTCAAATAACATTCTTAAACCTTTATAGGCCTTAAGGGCTATTAAGATAGCATACTGTGAGTAAATAAACATATTTATGAAAAAAATAAAATTATGCAAAACTATGCTGCCTGCAGTTTCCGTGAAGACCCTTTAGATAAACAAGTAACCCAATTTGTAGAAACACAGCCCAAAAGGTTATATAGATGAAATTGATGGTCAAGAATCTTAACTATTACGAATGATATTCTCCAATTACGTATTTGGAATATTCCAACGCTATATTCTGATTAGAACTTCTAAATCTAGAAATTTAGTTGAACTACAAAACTAGTACAATAACAGTTATATTTGATTTGTTCCCAATTAGTTTTGACCCACTCCCTACATCCCTCCATGGACCAATCAGCTGGCGCAATCTATTTTCAAATTACAACTCGGGTTATGTCCGTCCATACAATTGAAACTTCTGGTATAGGTTTGATTGAATCACAATCCACAGGCTGCCTGTGAAAAACTGTGGTTATATAAAGTAAGTGTTGAAAGAAATAAAAAAAAACAGAAGACCAGAAATAGAAAACAAGAAGACAGATCCCACAACATTAGATGGGAATAATCATTGCAAAGGAGCTTACTCCCGATGTTACACAGAAAACTTTTGGAACATAACCCCAAGCTTACCGATTTTTCTTCGAGTCGTGTGGTTTTCGTGTCGATTGACCCTGGCGACAGAGTTGGTGATGGAAATGAGTGGAGAAGAAAGTAATTTATTTTTCTCCCATTTTCTCGATAAAAGCTGTATTAAAAAAAAAAGAAAAACCTACATTCACTTTTTTCGGTTCTCATATTCGCACTACGCCAGCATTTTTTCCAAACGACAACAATGAAATTAACGACCGCTTCACGAAGTCTTTAAGGACACATTAGTATGGTTTAGGTGTTTTCTAGTTTATATTATTGATTATTTCAATTCCGTTATACAACTTTTAAGTTTACAAATTTAAATTAATGGAATGTGCGGCTGTCGTTAAAGGCGCTATGCAAATCGTAAATAATAAAAAAATATGGAGGAATCGCTAGTTTGATGTTTGTTTTTAAGAGAATTGTTATTTTTTTCTCGCAAAATGAGAGATAAGTATTATACTTCTCTTAGCCGAAAAAGCAATTTAAGGTCGCGTTTGCATTGGAATGCCTCGACTGCATCTCAGCCTTCAAAATTTACTCGACCTTAAATTGCTTTTTTTTTACTTCGGAGCAATGTACTATTAATGATAATAAATATCGAACGTCCAACCACCTGTTTCCATTTTAGCCTCTTCTTCAGAGTTTCCGTAAAATTCCAATACAAAAAAGCTGTATCCATCTTTGTCTTTTTATTTAGAATCAAAAACGATACAAAGAGAAATAATCTGTATCAACACACGCTCCCGTTCCATCTCGATGTATGTTACGAATCCACTGTAGTACTCTTCAGGGCAAGAAAGCCATATACTAAACCAACACAGTTATCTTCTCGCCCCTTCAAGACCCATACATATGCGTATATTGTAGTACGACAACACTTTAAATGAATGTGGTGAAAAAAGGAACTAACGCCGCCTAGAAATTTGACAGTTTTCAGTCACTTAAACCGTAGTATTGCCATAGACAAAAGAGGGGGAAGAAGGTTATCTCCGACATATATCAACTTTGTATTCCCC
This sequence comes from Scrobipalpa costella, assembly GCA_949820665.1. Lineage (NCBI taxonomy): Eukaryota > Metazoa > Arthropoda > Insecta > Lepidoptera > Gelechiidae > Scrobipalpa > Scrobipalpa costella. The sequence continues at coordinate 14,427,928 of OX463312.1, forward strand.
CCCTGGGAATCGAACCCAGGACCTCCGGATCGTGAGCCCATGGCTCTGACCACAACACCACGAAGGCAGTTATTCTCATTACCTCTAATGGCGCAAAGGACCGGTATCCCACATGACCCAGATCCGGGTATCGACAACTACTAATCCCAACTTGCGTCTAATTTACACGATGTCCTGAACCTAATTCCACCCAATTTGTAGCTTGGAATTAGGAGCTCGATCCAGTTTTCCAATTGGGATTTTAGTTTACCGAAGCCTTTGCTCAGCAATGGGACAAATCACGCTAGCAAAAAAAGGGGAAAGGATTCAAAATATTTTATATGGTTTTACCTACCTATTAACATAAATGTTAGTTCATTCATATGTTGATTGAAATAAGATTACGTAGATTGTATGATAAATAAAATACTTTATTTTAAATACACTTTTTAGTTATTGGTAATCTTGAAATAAGTTTTTTCCTCAAAAATGGGGAATAATAGTAATGCTCGCTTTCTACGATAATAACGATAACGTTGGGTATAAAAAAATGTTATTGGCGATAAACAACATGTGTTATAAAGACAAAACTTATATAAAAAACGTAACAAATATGATGTGTTAGATGAAACGCATGAATGTTGAAAATATTGCCAGATTTTGATGGATTCCCCGGATAAAGCTACACGAACTTTACTTTTGATAAAAGAGAACATTGACAACTGAAACCTTCCATGCTGGACTGGGAGAGATAGAAAACACATAGCATGTTCCAGCTGCCCTTCCTCCCGGGCATGCTGTAGAAGTCAGCAAAAGGGGCTCGAGGGTTACAGTGTATTGTAATTTAGGCGATGGGCTGATAATATAGCAATACACTTTTCAATCTAAAATTGCCCTCAATTTTTGTCAGACATGGCGAAAGCGCCTTTTACGAGTCGTTTAACGCTCTGCCTACCCCGTAAGGGATAAAGGCGTAATTTTATGTATGTATGTATGACAACTGAAAAGTACAGAAGAGATAGATGACTGACGAAATGTTCACTCCCTTTCAAGGTTTTCAGGAAGTTAAGGCCCGTAATTATAATTACCTCTCAAGAGTGACAGCGGGTTGGAGTTGGTATCAGAAATTTAATTTCAGTACAAAACAGCCTGTCAAATCCAAACTTAATATTGTTCTCAATCTTGAGATCGCTTTATAAATACGAACCTTAGTTACAATATGAGTGTTGCAAAGGACTTTAAAACACAATATTGCTCTGTTTATATAGTTGCAACTCGTAAAACCACCATTAAATAAATGTTTTTTTTTTACAAATATGAAATTCATGTAAAATAGATCTAAATTGACAGCTGTCAGTTAACCCATACTGACAATATATTAAATACTAGCTGTCCCCGCGACTTCGTACCCCCGCTTTTTATGGAAAACACGCAGTGTCGGTCGTTTTTAACCGATTTTGATGGAACTTTTTTTGTTTTATTAAGCATTACGTAAACTCAAAGTTACGATACAAAGAATCACGCCACCTGACTTAGGGGGAAATAAAAAGTCTCTTTAAGATCAATTAAAAACGACCAGAGCTCAATTTCCTGCATTCCCCCTAAGTCAGGTGGTGTGATGCTTTGTATCGTAACTTTGAGTTTATGTGATGCTCAGTAAAACAAAAAATAGTTTCATCAAAATCGGTCAAAAACGACCGAAATTCAATTTCTTACCTTGCTCCTAAGTCATGAGGCGTTATTATTTGTATCGTAACTTTGATTGTAAATAATGCTCAGCCAAATTAAAAAAGTTCCATAAAATCGGTTAAGAAACAGCCAAATTTCAATTTTCTGCCGACCCCTTAAGTCAGGTAGCGTGATTTTAGGTATACTAAGTTGTAACCCGGGTAACACAAAGTTGAATAAAAAAAGTTCCATCGAAATCGGTTCAGTAGTTTTGGCGTGACGAGGTAACATACAGACAGACAGACAGACTATATGTATAGATATCAGCATAAAAATGTTAATCCTATTTTAAGCGTTAAAGTTATATTATCTCACGTCAAATACCTATGATAAGTTTGTTATTTTTTCTAGGCTGTAAATCTTATAAAGAGATGATTATAATTTTTTTATACCTTTCACTTCTCTAGTGACAACAGCAAATGCAAATAAAATACCTAAAACGCGACGAAATTCATGTATTATGTAAACTTTTCAGTAATAATCTTCTTCTTCTGTCGTGTGGGTATTTATCGACGGGATGAACCCTGGTGTCAGAGTTTTAAAACCGCTTAATAGTTGATAGACCTCTGACAAGATTTTGTGTTACCACCATTATCAAAGACCGGCGACTGACTGCGACCGGAACCGACGGCTTAACGTGCCATCCGAAGCACGGAATCTCTTTTTCTTCTCAGCCTGCATTGTCCTAGCCAAACTGGGGAAAATCTTATTAAGTAATAAATTTACAAATATAAACTTTGTGGGAATTGAACTCAGGACCTCCGGATCGTGAGCCCATGGCTATAACCACTAGAACACGGAGGCAGTTTTTAGTAATAATGCAATATAGACCTACTACCTCACATAACATTTTACTTTCTGGAAGGTTGGTAGTTGACTATTCACATACAGGGAACATAAAATAATTCCTTTTGATGCTGCTGCCCTGTTTCCGAGGGTATACTTTACACCCTTCATACTTTGAATACGTAATAGAGACACGAATATAACCATAATATGGTGTAAATACCGGGTGTAAGGGACAGCATCCAACGAACTGATAGGGTTTGCTCAGTCAACGACACTGAACAACTTTCACCAGGATATACTTTCAGAAAGTTAAAATAATAATAAGTCCTTCCATGCTGGACTGGGAGCAAGAGAAAAACATAGAATGTGCCAGCTGAATTTCTTCCCGGGCAAGCTGTAAAAACCAGTTAAGGGATCCGAGGGTTTCTGTATATTGCAATTTAGGCGATGCGCTGATAATCTGTCACTACAGCAATATACCTACAAATCCATCTTAAATAACCCTTAAAACTTTGTCAGACGTGGCGGAACAACCTATCTTTAGGTCCTTTACGCTCTGCCTACCCCGTTAGGGATAAAGGCGTGACTATATGTATGTATAATAATAATTAGTTTTTCCAAACACAGAGAATTTGTCCACACAAAAACATATTTTATTTTTGGTTTTCCATAAAAACCAAAAAAGTATTTTAATTTCTGAAAGAATTTCCTACGGGGCTATGATGTGCACTGTAGACTTCGTTTTGTCTACATAATTATCTCTTTCGTTGCTCACTTCACAACGGAAAATGAGAAGCATTAATCATACCTTCCATGCTGGACTGGGAGAGATAGAAAAACATAGCATGTTCCAGCTGCCCTTCCTCCCGGGCATGCTGTAGAAGTCAGCAAAAGGGACTCGAGGGTTACAGTGTATTGTAATTTAGGCGATGGGCTGACAACCTGTCACTATAGCAATACACTTTTCAATCTAAAATTGCCCTCAATTTTTGTCAGACGTGGCGAAAGCGCCTTTTACGAGGCGTTTATCGCTCTGCCTACCCCGTAAGGGATAAAGGCGTGATTTTATGTATGTATGTATTAATCATAGTGAAGTATGCAACACGTGAAGACCAATTGAAGTTTACAGTAAGCATCATAGCCCTGCTGGTGGAAGTTCTTCAGTGTCGTTGATTGAGCAACCCCTATCAAATACTGTCAAGAATGCTGTCCCTTACACCCGGTACAACCATAATACCAGGTGTAAAGGACATTGTCCCGCAAACTAATAGAGGTGGCTCAGTGAATGATACTGAACAACTTCCAAAATGTTCACCTCGATCGGACAATTTGTATGAAAAGGCCAATTTATTTTTTTCACTTCCGGAAAAAAGTTCCTGGTGGAAGTTGTTCAGTGTCATTGACTGAGCAACCCCTATCAGTTTGCGGGACGCTGTCCCTTACACCTGGTATGACTAGTATAAATATGTAACAAATAACAATTTGCAATAAGCTACAACATGTTGTGAACGTTTTATGTCAGCATAACTTTTTTGTATTCCATGCTGGACTGGGACCGAAAGAAAAACATAGAATGTGCCAGCTGCTCCCGGGCATGCTGTAAAAGACAGCAAAAGGATCCGAGGATTTCAGTGTACTGCAATTTAGACGATGGTCTGACAACTTGTCACCACAGCAATATACGTACAAATCTTTATTAAATAAACTTAGTCCATTATTAGGTCGTTTGCCCTCTGCCTACCCCATTAGGGATAAAGGCGTGATTGTGTGTATGTATGTAGAAATCGAATTTTGAGTAGTTATTTAACGCGCCTTTGTTTCTAGGATACGATAAGTTGTTTCCCCTTCGGCCGCGTACGTAACCGGAGATTCGTAACCAGTTGCGATAGAAGAAAAAATACTCTTTGTACGATACCAGTTACTAACCAAAAGATTTTTTTATTTACTAGATACTGGTTTTTCATTATCATTTGTTTTAAGTAACTAGATATCTGTCAAAATAAAAGCTCATCCTAGATGTAACAATAGGTATCGTAAAAACAAAAATCTATACATCAAGTTGTAAACGTTTCACACAGAGACGACGTGACTTCTTAGAAAGTCAAATATACAAAGTGTTACAAAAGCCCTGGCAAATAAACGTTCCTATAGTATTTCTAACTTAATTTTACATACATACATAAATCACGCCTTTATCCCTTACGGGGTAGGCAGAGCGTTTAACGCCTCGTAAAAGGCGCTTTCGCCACGTCTTACAAAAATTGAGGGCAATTTTAGATTGTAATATGTATTGCTTTAGTGACAGGTTGTCACCCCATCGCCTAAATTACAATACACTGTAACCCTCGAGTCCCTTTTGCTGACTTCAACAGCATGCCCGGGAGGAAGGGCAGCTGGAACATTCTATGTTTTTCTATCACTCCCAGTCCAGCATGGCAGAACTTAATTTTAGAATAAATATAACAAAGTTGCATGTTTTTTTATTCAAAAACTCATTTCAAAAATAAAGGATACTTGTTGGAAAATTAGTTAGATGACTTAAACTACTAGTTCATTATGTTATCATATCTAATAGCTGAATATTATTTTTGATTTTGAAACAAGATCATCGATTAAAATACATGAAACTTTGTTAACCTTTATTCTAAATCTGATTTGGAAATAGTATAGGTGTTTTAATATGTAAAAAAATAAACACGTTCTTTTGCTTTAAAAACAGCACACTATTTAGCTGTACCGTAAGCTCAGTCTTTGAAAAATCTGCATTCATTTGATTTATTTATGATATTTTGATTTATTTTTCCTTCCATGCTGGACTGGGAGAGATAGAAAAACATAGCATGTTCCAGCTGCCCTTCCTCCCGGGCATGCTGTAGAAGTCAGCAAAAGGGACTCGAGGGTTACAGTGTATTGTAATTTAGGCTATGGGCTGACAACCTGTCACTATAGCAATACACTTTTCAATCTAAAATTGCCGTAAATTTTTGTCAGACGTGGCGAAAGCGCCTTTTACGAGTCGTTTAACGCTCTGCCTACCCCGTAAGGACAGGGATAAAGGCGTGATTTTATGTATGTATGTATGTATTTATGAAAAAGGTTCGTTTTGCTTTTATTTTTTTCGATCAAGGTTTGTAAATCTTATACATAAAACTACGCGTCCTTTCTCAAATACGTACTCTGAAAAAAGACCGAAACCTTTAGGCCCCTGACTCCACTTCCAAATCAGATTTAGAATAAAGGTTAACAAAGTTTCATGTATTTTAATCGATGATCTTGTTTCAAAATCAAAAATAATATTCAGCTATTAGATCATCATCTGCCTAGCCTTATCCCGTATCTCTCGGAGTCGGCTACCTAATCTAGGGGATTGAACGAGGGTACTGGTTTTTACACAGAGCGACTGCCATCTGACCTCCGCAACCCAGAAGGGAAACCAGACCCAATCCTAGATTAGGCCAGAGTTTTAAAGCCGCCAATGCTTAGCACTGGTCTCTGACATGGCTTAACGACTAATATCTACGATATTAAACGATATTAACCGGGACCAACGTCTTAACGTGCCTTCCGAAGCACGGAAAAAGCACCGAATAAACGTACATATGAAATTCGAAAACCGAAAAACACATTGGTACGTGGTGGGATTCGAACCACGACCTACCTGCTCAGGAGGCAGCGGCCCTATCCACTACACCATCGGGCTCATATTCAATATTCAGCTATTAGATATGATAACATAATGAACTAGTAGTTTAAGTCATCTAACTAATTTTCCAACAAGTATCCTTTATTTTTGAAATGAGTTTTTGAATAAAAAAACATGCAACTTTGTTATATTTATTCTAAAATTAAGTTCTGCCATGCTGGACTGGGAGTGATAGAAAAACATAGAATGTTCCAGCTGCCCTTCCTCCCGGGCATGCTGTTGAAGTCAGCAAAAGGGACTCGAGGGTTACAGTGTATTGTAATTTAGGCGATGGGGTGACAACCTGTCACTAAAGCAATACATATTACAATCTAAAATTGCCCTCAATTTTTGTAAGACGTGGCGAAAGCGCCTTTTACGAGTCGTTTAACGCTCTGCCTACCCCGTAAGGACAGGGATAAAGGCGTGATTTTATGTATGTATGTATGTATTTATGAAAAAGGTTCGTTTTGCTTTTATTTTTTTCGATCAAGGTTTGTAAATCTTATACATAAAACTACGCGTCCTTTCTCAAATACGTACTCTGAAAAAAGACCGAAACCTTTAGGCCCCTGACTTTTACTGTAAGTCTGGGAAAAGAAGCAGCTGGTACATTTTTTCTATCGTCCCTAACCCTAACCCATAAGTTTATGGCAGTATAACTAACTACATTATCACTCTGTGTAAAAACCAGTACCCTCGTTCAATCCCCTAGATTAGGTAGCCGACCCCGTGATATACGGGATAAGGCTAGGGAGATGATGATGATGATGAGTATAAAACAAAGTCGCTTTCTCTGTCCCTATATCCCTATGTATGCATAAATCTTTAAAACTACGCAACGGATTTTGATGCGGTTTCTTTCATTAGATAGAGTAATTCAAGAGAAAGGTTTATATGTATTATACATGCACAATATAGTAGAAAAACACTGATAATTTCCGTGCGAAGCCGGGGCGGGTCGCCAGTTAATTATATTTTTCTTCTTCTTCTATCGAGTCGGACTAAACGCTTCCAAAACTCATTTATAATGCGCACGGCAAAAGAGTGGAACTCACTACTTGCGTCAGAGTTTCCGAATGCATTCAACCCCTAACACTTCAAAATTAGAGTAAACAGGCATCTTCTGGGTGAGCTTGCTCCATAGATGACTCCGTCTTCGTCGCTGCCGACCTAGACTGGAGTCAAGAGCAAAACCATATCAAATTTAAAAGGAAGAGTCGACAGCAAGACAATCCCCTTCTTGAATTTCTCTAGCCCAGTAGTCGGCTACTCTCACCGAATCTTCTATGGTTTGCATTAATTGCTCTCCCATGCAGGTGGTAGGGCACATAGAACATGATATTAGGTGGACCATGGTTTATATTCCATGCTGGACTGGGAGCAAGAGAATAACTTAGAATGTGCCAGCTGCATTTCCTACCAGGCATGCTGTAAAAAACAACTAAGGGATCTGAGGGATTCTGTATATTGCAATTTAGGCGATGGGCTGATAATCTGTCACTACAGCAATATACCTACAAATCCATCTTAAATAACCCTTAAAACTTTGTCAGACGTGGCGGAACAACCTATCTTTAGGTCTTTTACGCTCTGCCTACCCCATTAGGGATAAAGGCGTGACTATATGTATGTATAATAATAATTAGTTTTTCCAAACACAGAGAATTTGTCCACACAAAAACATATTTTATTTTTGGTTTTCCATAAAAACCAAAAAAGTATTTTAATTTCTGATGTGCACTGTAGACTTCGTTTTGTCTACATAATTATCTCTTTCGTTGCTCACTTCACAACGGAAAATGACAAGCATTAATCATAGTGAAGTATGCAACACGTGAAGACAAATTGAAGTCTACAGTGAGCATCATAGCCCTGCTGGTGGAAGTTCTTCAGTGTCGTTGATTGGGCAACCCCTATCAAATACTGTCAAGAATGCTGTCCCTTACACCCGGTACAACCATAATACCAGGTGTAAAGGACATTGTCCCGCAAACTAATAGAGGTGGCTCAGTGAATGATACTGAACAACTTCCAACAGGATGTTTTTTTTTCAGGAAGTGAAAAAAATATGGCTTTTCCCTGCTACAAAATGTTCACCTCGATCGGACAATTTGTATGAAAAGACCAATTCATTTTTTTCACTTCCGGAAAAAAGTTCCTGGTGGAAGTTGTTCATTGACTGAGCAACCCCTATCAGTTTGCGGGACGCTGTCCCTTACACCTGGTATGACTAGTATAAATATGTAACAAATAACAATTTGCAATAAGCTACAACATGTTGTGAACGTTTTATGTCAGCATAACTTTTTTGTCTTCCATGCTGGACTGGGACCGAAAGAAAAACATAGAATGTGCCAGCTGCTCCCGGGCATGCTGTAAAAGACAGCAAAAGGATTCGAGGGTTTCAGTGTACTGCAATTTAGACGATGGTCTGACAACTTGTCACCACAGCAATATACGTACAAATCTTTATTAAATAAACTTAGTCCATTATTAGGTTGTTTGCCCTCTGCCTACCCCATTAGGGATAAAGGCGTGATTGTGTGTATGTATGTAGAAATCGAATTTTGAGTAGTTATTTAACGCGCCTTTGTTTCTAGGATACGATAAGTTGTTTCATTATCATTTGTTTTAAGTAACTAGATATCTGTCAAAATAAAAGCTCATCGTAGATGTAACAATAGGTATCGTAAAAACAAAAATCTATACATCAAGTTGTAAACGTTTCACACAGAGACGACGTGACTACTTAGAAAGTCAAATATACAAAGTGTTATACTTCCATGCTGGACTGGGAGCGAAAGAAAAACTTAGAATGTTTCAGCTGCATTTCCTCCCGGGCATTCTGTAAAAATCAGCTAAGGGATCCGAGGGTTTCTGTATATTGTAATTTAGGCGATGGGCTGACAACCTGTCACTACAGCAATATACTTACAAGTCTATCTTAAATAACCCTCAAAACTTTGTCAGACGTGGCGGAATGACTTTTCATTTAGGTCGTATACGCTCTGCCTACCCCATCAGGGATAAAGGCGTGATTATATGTATGTATGTATGTATAAGCCCTGGCAAATAAACGTTCCTATAGTATTTCTAACTTAATTTTAGAATAAATATAACAAAGTTGCATGTCTTTTTATTCAAAAGCACATTTCAAAAATAAAAGATACTTGTTGGAAAATTAGTTAGATGACTTAAACTACTAGTTCATTATGTTATCATATCTAATAGCTGAAAATTATTTCTGATTTCGAAACAAGATCATCGATTAAAATACATGAACCTTATTAAACTTTATTCTAAATCTGATTTGGAAATAGTATAGGTGTTATAATATGTAAAAAAATAAACACTTTCTTTTACTTTAAAAACAGCACACTATTTAGCTGTACCGTAAGCTCAGTCTTTGAAAAATCTGCAGTCATTTGATTTATTTATGATAATTTGATTTATTTTTCCTTCCATGCTGGACTGGGAGAGATAGAAAAACATAGCATGTTCCAGCTGCCCTTCCTCCCGGGCATGCTGTAGAAGTCAGCAAAAGTGACTCGAGGGTTACAGTGTATTGTAATTTAGGCGATGGGCTAACAACCTGTCACTATAGCAATACACTTTTCAATCTAAAATTGCCCTAAATTTTTGTCAGACGTGGCGAAAGCGCCTTTTACGAGTCGTTTAACGCTCTGCCTACCCCGTAAGGTAAGGGATAAAGGCGTGATTTTATGTATGTATGTATGTATTTATGAAAAAGGTTCGTTTTGCTTTTATTTTTTTCGATCAAAGTTTGTAAATCTTATACGTAAAAGTACGCGTCCTTTCTCAAATACGTACTCTGAAAAAAGACCGAAACCTTTGGGCCCCTGACTTTTACTGTAAGTCTGGGAAAAGAAGCAGCTGGTACATTTTTTCTATCGTCCCTAACCCTAACCCATAAGTTCATGGCAGTATACGTACACTAACTACATTATCACTACATAGTATTAAACAAAGTCGCTTTCTCTGTCCCTATATCCCTATGTATGCATAAATCTTTAAAACTACCCAACGGATTTTGATACGGTTTCTTTCATTAGATAGAGTGATTCAAGAGAAAGGTTTATATGTATTATATATGCACAATATAGTAGAAAAACACTGATAATTTCCGTGCGAAGCCGGGGCGGGTCGCCAGTTAATTATATTTTTCTTCTTCTCCTATCGATTCGGACTAAGCGCTTCCAAAACTCATTCATAATGCGCTTGGCAAAAGAGTGGAACTCACTACCTGCGTCAGAGTTTCCGAATGCATTCAACCCCCAACACTTCAAAATTAGAGTAAACAGGCATCTTCTGGGTGAGCTTGCTCCATAGATGACTCTGTCTTCGTCGCTGCCGACCTAGACTGGAATCAAGAGCAAAACCATATCAAATTTAAAAGGAAGAGTCGACAGCAAGACAAACCCCTTCTTGAATTTCTCTAGCCCAGTAGTCGGCTACTCTCACCGAATCTTCTATGGTTTGCATTAATTGCTCTCCCATGAAGGTGGTAGGGCACATAGAACACGATATTAGGTGGGCCATGGTTTATATTCCATGCTGGACTGGGAGCAAGAGAAAAACTTAGAATGTGCCAGCTGCATTTCCTACCGGGCATGCTGTAAAAAGCAACTAAGGGATCTGAGGGATTCAGTATTTTTCACATTAAGCGATGGACTGACAACCTGTCACTTTAGCGATATACTTATTAGTCTATCTTTGATAACCTTCAAAACTTTGTCAGACGTGGCGGATCGACCTGTGTTTAGGTCGTTTACAATCTGCCTACTCCATTTAGGATAAAGGCGTGATTATATGTATGTATGTATGGTTTATAAATCCTTTGCAATGTAACATAAACTTTCTTGCCCTTACCCTTTAGAATGACAGTTTTTTTAACCCCTTGTATTTCCCCAGAATGCTTTGTCAGCCTTTCTTTTACCTCCATTTTACTCGCGCACTTTCAGATGGCTTTGCGTTTACGACAGCGCTCAGGGTTGCCAGAGGTAAATCTTATTTCTACAGCCTAGAGGCAAAAGGTCGGTTGGCAACATCCGACATTTTTAATTTATTCGATAGGTTGACTATAATTAGGTATTAATAAATCGCTTTGATAATTTAATTAAAGTAATGCTTTTTCTTTAACTTTTATAATTAGACAATTTCGAAAATGTAGAAAGTATACCTACTTACTTACAAGGCAAACGAGTGGATTTTATTATCCGCAAAATGATGCAAAGGACATGGAATAATTCTATCAAAACTAGGATTGGTGATCACGTCCCTTCAGAGGATTAAAATGAATGTCAAATGTTGTCCAAGTATTACAAACACTAATAAAAGTTATGTATTGGTTAAGGTAACCAATACGGGGTGTTAGGGACAGCAGCCCGCAAACTGATAGGAGTTGCTCAGACAACGACATTAAATAACTATCAGCAGGTTCTTTTTTAGGAAATGAAAAAAGAAAAACTTTTCCATACAAATTGTCTGATCGATGTGGTCACGTTGAACGTTGTTCGTTCAGTTTCGTTGACTGGGCAACCCCTATCAGTTTGCGGGACGCTGTCCCTTACACCCGGTATACTATTTTGATATTGGTTAAACTTCTTCTATTTCAGTTTTGTTCCTTTATTTTTTACCTTAAATGTCGTGTACTGAAAAATTACAAATTTAGACATCCGACCTTTTGCTACAAGGCTGTAGAATCTTAATTTTATTTTCCCCCTGTGTTGCCAGTCGCCCCGGGGACATTTCAGCTTGTAAAAACTTTCTTTGCGAGTCGTTTGCGGCTGTGTTTATGTTTTATAATGTGGCAATGGTGTAATAACTACGTAAGAATAATTTTCACGTGGTTTTTGAGGACTTGAGATACTTTTGTTTTTATTACTTTAGTTACTTTGTGGCTGCTTGATTAATTATTTGTATAGCCCTGCCAGGAATTTAAAAAAAAAACCGCCATAGAGGTACCATAGTGAGGTTTATAGAAAGCTAAGAATAGGAAGAGCATAAGTCCATCGTCCCTATCTTGTTCTTTCTCTGTTTTTTTTTCTATGACAGGTCTTTTTAATACCTGGCAGTACTATAATGTATTTTTTATGTAAACCTCGTTTAAATGCTACATTTTTTATACATTCATACACATAATTACGCCTTTATCCCTAATGGGGTAGGTAGAGCGTAAAAGACCTAAACAAAGTTCATTCCGCCACGTCTGACAAAGTTTTAAGGGTTATTTATAATACAGCTGACAAATTCTATGCTTTTCTCTCGCTCCCATGGAAGTTCTTAGTAAGTTTCACAAATAATACAGTAAAAAAAAGAAACATAGACATAATTAATTATATAGATAGGCTTAAGCGTTGGCTTGTCGAACAGGCATTCTATAGTTATAATGATGTTATTAATTTTAATGATAATAAAAGCAATACAATTTAAATGATTATTAATGTGATATACGTAAGTGCTTATAATTTCTTGACTTGTAATTTACAATTATTAATAAATTTATCTCTATCTCTCTATCTCTATCTCTAGACTAATTAACCAAATTTGCTTTGATACAAGTTTTTTGTTGTGATTCATTGAAAAATATTTATAAGTTTTCTTCTTGTTGTCATGTCGATCGTTTAGGCGTTTTTATATTAATTTTGACCAGTACTCTGCCAAACGTACTGCGACGTCAGTGGCGTTGTAGATGTCTTCTTGCGTGTAAGTTTTAAAAAGACTCCATACTAAGAGAGCCCGATGGTGTAGTGGATAGGGCCGCTGCCTCCTGAGCGGGGGGCTGTGGTTCGAATCCCACCATGTACCAATGTGTTTTTCGGTTTTCTAATTTCATATGTACGTTTATTCGGTGCTTTTTCCGTGCTTCGGAAGGCACGTTAAGCCGTTGGTCCCGGTTAATATCGTTTAATACCGTAGATATTAGTCGTTAAGCCATGACAGAGGCCAGTGCTAAGCATTGGCGACTTGAAAACTCTGAACTGATCTAGGATAGGGTCTGGTTTCCCTAATGGGTTGCGGAGGTCAGATGGCAGTCGCTCTGTGTAAAAACCAGTACCCTCGTTCAATCACCTAGATTAGGTAGCCGACCCCGTGAGATACGGGATAAGGCTAGGGAGATGATGACTATGACTAGTAGATGTCTGCAATTTTTTTTACTAGAATAATAGGTAATTAAGGCTCGTATTCATAAAGCGATCTCAAGACTGATAGAATTTCGTATCAGAAATGTCATTTCAGTACAAAATGACCTGTCAAGTCCATAGTTAATATTGCTCTCTATCTTGAGATTGATTTATTATTACGAGCCTTAGTTGTTACTAAATCAGTTGGTTACCTTCTTATCTGTTTGAAAATAAATGAAAATGAAAAATAATTTATTAACAAACAGAAATTTGAAATTATACAGAATACGCAAAAAGAATGTATGTAGATAGAAATAGAACACAGCCTACTAGTTATTAGTTATACTAGCAGAAAGTTATAATATAACCAATAGGTAACTTTTTCTAGCAAAAAGGTGAAGAAATATCTCGTTTCATCTACATCCAGCAACTATCGCGCCAAGCTTGCAATTTGGTTGCATTGTGAATACCAACTTCAAAAGACTAGACGAGTCGCCGCCGGCAAATCTTCTAGTTACCAATTGTAGAGGAAAAGACTGGGACAAAGTACCTACCTAGGTGGATTTGTGTGAATGAATGTACGGGTATAATTTATAAGGGTTTATGTGAAGCTTTCAGATAAGAAACGACATATTTTTCCGTATCTTTGTCCTACTTCCATGCTGGCCTGGGAAAGAGAGAAAAACATAGAATGTGCCAGCTGCATTTCCTTCCGAGCATGCTGTAAAAACCAGATAAAAGATCCGAGGGTTTCAGTATATTGTAATTTACACGATGGGCTGACAACCTGTTACTACAATAATATACCTAATCAAATTTATCTTAAATAACCCTCAAAACTTTGCCAGACGTAGTGGAACGCCCTTTGTTTAGGTCATTTACGCTAGCATGGAAGTATTAGGGATAAAGGCGTGATTATATGTATGAATGTATCTTTCTCCTAAATTTGTTATACGAGTAAGTCTTCGTAACGAACACCTTTTCGGGGCTCTCGCGTGTGTCCCGATTTAAAAATATCTACATAAAAAGTGACACAAATAATTATCCCGGTGAAAAGCTATTGCTGTTTCCATTTGTAATAAAATAAATGCTTCAGCCGTGCGTTGCAAGAACTTTTCATGTTTTTCAAAATCCACTTTTTTTTTGCGAAAGACACAAAATTGTTATAACTACTCGTATGTCTAAGAAAAGAACTTTGGTATCCGAGTTTTGAAACAACCTAGGCTTCAGTTTGGTCTGACATAACCTTTTCAAAATAAACGTTTTTTATTTTAAGGCAATTACAAGCGGCAAGCTGCCTGTGGGACTGAAAATGCCAGTTTCCCATGAAACGCCCAAAAATACCTTCTTGATAACCAGCCTAGCCGTTTTGTAAAAAACTCTTCACTTTGAAGTCAGTGAAGTCCTTTCGTGCTTACGATTGCTGATTTCAAACGCAGTAAGGTAAATTAAAGAGGTCTACATACATATAATCACGCCCTTATCTTTAAAGGGGTAGCTAGAGCGTAAACGACCTAAACAAAGGTCGTTCCGCTACGTCTGACACAGTTTTGAGGGTTATTTTAGATAGATTTGTAGGTATATTGATGTAGTGACAAGTTGTCCCATGGCCTAAATTACAAGATACAAGAACCCTTTAAGAGGTCTATCTGTTTAAATTTAGTTCAGCCTGATATAAAATAGACCGCAAAGTTAATATCTAAATATGTAATTGCTTAAGTTTACGGTCAAAACATTCTAGAATCTAGACAACTTTTCCAATTAATTCTCCTTTTTTCTTGCTCAATCTTTCTCACATATCATCATCTCCTTAGCCTTATCCCGTCTCTAACGGGGTCGGCTTCCTAATCTAGGGGATTAAAGGAGGGTACTGGTTTTTAGACAGAGCGACTACCATCTGACCTCCGCAACCTAGAAGGGAAACCAGACCCAATCCTAGATAAGGTCAGAGTTTTCAAGCCGCCAATGCTTAGCACTGGCCTCTGATATGGCTTAACGACTAATATCTACGGTGTTAAAAGATATAAACCGGGACCAATGGCTTAACGTGCCTTCCGAAGCACGGAAAAAGCCCCGAACAAACGTTCATATGAAATTCGAAAACCGAAAAACACATTGGTACGTGGTGGGATTCGAACCACGACAGAGGCAGCGGCCCTATCCACTACACCATCGGGCTCTCTCAATCTTTCTTACAGATCTATTAATATAAAAGGCTTAAATATTTTAAAAGCCTTTCTATTAGATTTCCTTTTATCATACATCCAAATGCGGATTCAGAAACCGGCGAACGCGCGGCGGAAACCGGCGGCCGGCACCAATTTCCGTCTCGGCCTACTGCTGCCGTGCGAGCTTCAATAATATACATACATACATTTAATCACGCCTTTATCCCTAATGGGGTAGGCAGAGCTCTGCGTATCTCTGGTGTATCTAGGTATAAAGTAAAAGCTCTAGATTTTCTGAATGATTCAGTATAGCAACATACTTACATACATACAATCACGCATTTATCCCTTATGTTACGCTCTGCCATAAACGACCAAAAGAAAGGTTCCGCCACGTCTTGAAACTTGAAAAACGTGAAAGTTTTGAGGGTTATTTACGATAGATTTGTACGTATATTGCTTTAGTGACAGGTTGTAATATGAAATTGCAATATACTGAAACCCTCGGATGCCATAGCTGGTTTTTACAGAATGCCCGGGAGGAAATGCAGCTGGTATATTCTATGTTTTTCTCTCGGTTCAAGTCCAGCATGGAAGTATTGTTTATCCACTATAGACACAAATAATTCAAATATCATCTATATTGCACTTTCTTTTTTGCCTAATATTCAAATGCGTATTTAGAACTGAAACTACTGAAACCGTTAGAGCTACAATACTACTATTGAAACTTTTTGTGTGATTCTGAATTCTCAAACATATAAAAAAAATGTGGGAAAGGGTTAGCTTTCAACTCTAGTCTAAACCACTACCGTTTGAGATAAATTGGCGATGGAGCAAGCTCAAAGCGAATGTCCACACATATACGAAAAGCAGCGAGTAATTTGGCACTACACTTTTGGAGGGAGCCGGGAGGGTATTTGTGCGAAAACTATCACACTTTTATATTAACAATAAGCGTACAACCGCTGTTTGTATAAAGATTTTTCCTTATGATCGTTGTTATAAAATATCCAAATGCGGATTCTCAACCCGATCATTACGTCCGGCGGAACTCAGCCGGCTATTTCCACCCAAGCCTATTGGCATTAAATTGCGAGCTTCGTTTTACAGTTTATACTTATGCCGTTTCAACGAGAAAATGTGTATTTTTCCTTTGCATCTCGACTTAAATAAATTTAAAGTTCTTTCCATTTGACCTCTGATTCTTAAACCGATGCGGAATCCGGTTGCGGCCGCCGCCGGCGCCAATTTCCGTCGAAGCCCACTGCCATTGGTTTTGATGCTGGTTGTTATTTAGCTTCATAAAAAAAACTGTTTTACGCAAACTCACTTCTTCCATGCTAGCCTAGGTGCGAGTGAAAAACATAGAATGTGCCAGCTGCATTTCCTCCCGGGCATGCTTTAAAAACCAGCTAAGGGATCCGAGGGTTTCAGTATATTGTAATTTAGGCGATGGGCTGACAACCTTTCACTGAGCAATATACCTTCAAATCTATCTTAAATAACCCTCAAAGCTTTGTCAGACGTGGCAAAAGACCATTGTTTAGGGCGTGTACGCTCTGCCTACCCTATTAGGGATAAAGGCGTGACTATATGTATGTGTATGTATGCAAACTCACTCTTTCCTCACTCTGCTCAGATAACGAAACTGAACAAATTCACAAACAGTTTGTAAGGGGATTTTTTTTTAGGGTTCTGTACCCAAAAGGTAAAAAACGGGACCCTAATACTGAGACTTTGCTGTCTGTCCGTCCGTATGTCCGTCTGTTTTCAGGCTGTATCTCATGAACCGTGATAGCTACTAAGAGAGTTGAAATTTACAGAAACCATGTATTTCTGTTACCGCTATAACAGCAAATACTAAAAACAGAATTAAATAAATATTTAAGAGGGGCTCCTCCGATACAACAAACGTGATGATATGTCTGTCACCACTTCACCAGGCTGTATCTCATGAACCGTAACAGCTAGATAGTTGTAATTTTCAACGATAATATATCAATTATCGTTGAAAATATAAAAATACGTAGAATTAACTTAATATTTGAGGGGGGCTTCCATACAATAAACGTGTTTTTTTTTTGTCGTTTCTTGCTCGTTAATAAAAATGGCAACAGGTGAACGCTTGAAATACTCACAGAACATTTGAATTGTATGACAACTTTGAAAATAAATCATTAAAATAAAATAAATATTTCAGGTGGGCTCCCACATAAAAACGTGACTTCTTTCTTGATATTAATAACGGTAATTGTAAACAAATGGTTAAATAGTGTCTAATATTGTTTAGATAGATAATTGTACGGAACCCTTCGTGCGCGAGTCCGACTCGCACTTGGCCTGTTTTTTTCACATCCCTGTCTGTTCTTTGCCTGTAAATTG
This sequence comes from Scrobipalpa costella, assembly GCA_949820665.1. Lineage (NCBI taxonomy): Eukaryota > Metazoa > Arthropoda > Insecta > Lepidoptera > Gelechiidae > Scrobipalpa > Scrobipalpa costella. The sequence goes on from OX463312.1 coordinate 14,445,807, forward strand.
ATAGTGTTATTGTACGTTAGTATAATTATATTACCCCATGGTGTTACGGACTTTAACACTGTCTTCTTCTTCTTCTGTCGAGTGGGTATCGAGTCTATGAACCCGATGAACCCTGGTGTCAGAGTTTTTAAACCGCCTAGTAGCACAACTATCAGGCCTCTAACATGGTTTGAGTAACAACCACTATCAAAGACAGCGACCGGGACCGACGGCTTAACGTACCCTCCGAAGCACGAAATCTTTTTCTTTTTCGGACAATCAGGTGATTCAGCCTGCAATGTCCTAACCAAACTGGGGAAAAATTCACAAAGTGATAAATTCTCAAATATCATTTTTGTGTTTCCCCCATGGGAATGGATCCCAGGACCTCCGGATCAGGCACTAGCCACTAGACCACGGAGGCAGTTAACATTGTTAATTTGATTGATGGTAAAAAAAGGATATTTTTTGAAATTGTAATTCGTGAAATTAAAGCCTTATGATCGTATTTAAGTATCTCTCAATATTGAGAACACTATTAAGTATGGTTTAGACAGACCATTTTGTACTGATAGACATTCCTGATACAAACTTAAACTAGCTGTCATTCTCAAGTGCTGATTATAAATACGGGCTTTAAACAATTGATTTTTTTTTACCTGAACATAACATACCTACAGATAGACAATAGTCAACTACGGAACCCTAAAATATAGTAAACAAAAACATACATACTTGTCCTATGAGTAAGGTAAATTGTCTCAAGTTACAATAAATTCTTTGTTCTTTTCTCCCTCCGCTATCTGAAACCAAATCTCGGCAAGGAAATAAATTCCATTATTGGACAGATTTCGCTTAGTGACTGCAGAATAATAGATCGTGTTTGTTCAACTTTCAAGTTAGCAAAGGTCGGCCCTTAGAGGGCACGGTCGAAAAGAACAGTGGTAGGTATATAATTAGTAATTACTTTAATAGATATCACGCCTGAATTGCTAACGGTGAAGGAAGAGCATCAACGGCGTATTAAAAATCATCTCGGTAATTCACTATGCAAATGCACTAGACAACAAGACTTTTACAAACAAGTTCATCAGAAAATGTAAAAAAAAAACATTTCCCATATAAACTGTTTAAAAAAGAAGTAATTATGACCCACAGACAAAAAAAAATTATATCTAATATAAATATTTCTGTATATTGCAATTTAGGCGATGGGCTAACAACCTGTCACTAAAGCAATTTACTTACTAATTTATCTTACCCTTAAAACTTTGTCAGACGTGGCGGAAGGATCTTTGCTTAGGTCGTTTACGCTCTGCCTACCCCATTAGGGATAAAGGCGTGATAATATGTGTAAATGTATGTGTCATAATCATAACACAATATTTTCCAAAAAAAATATATTTCAAAAATCAGTTTCGTTGTTCAGGATTTGTCACTATGCTCTGCCATACCATTCCTTCTACCAAGCATCGCGAATAAGTTCATATCCTGTTTTTAGCAGAATCACTACATAGTATAAAACAAAGTCGCTTTCTCTGTCCCTATATCCCTATGCTTAGATCTTTAAAACTACGCAACGGATTTTGATGCGGTTCCTTTTTAATGGATAGAGTGATTTAAGAGGAAGGTTTAAATGTAAAATACATGCATAATATAGTATAGAAACACCGATGATATCCGTGCGAAGCCGGGGCGGGTCGCTAGTTTTCTATAAACTATTATTTAATTTAGCGAAGGTTAAGCCCTGAGCTGAGAGCAAGGTTAAAAAGAACAGACGTACCTACATTAGCACAGTAATTATTAATGCATTGTGTGTCTAGAACTGCTCAGGTGATGTCTACTTAAAAGCTTTGTGTATATTTAAAAAAAAAAACAGATAAGTACTAGACAAAATTCATTGAATCAAATATTTTTGGCTTATTTCTATCTGATTATAGAGTTGTGAAGATTTGGATATTAATATAAATCTTGCTATCTCTATCAACAGACAAAAAAGTTACAGAAGTACTTCCAAAATTTTTGTAGGCACTAGAAGTAAACTTCGAAAGTAGATAAATTACAAATACAAAAGTTTCAATGTCCAGAATTACACGTAGAGCGGAATGTTAAAAGTAGGTTTGTACCATTAACCATTTAAGTCGCAGACCGCCAGATTACGTCAAAAAAAGATGCCTCGACCTCACTGTCTAAAGCCCAAGATCACGCAGCAGACCAAAGAAACGGCAAGACGTCGTAAAAGCGGATATGGAAGAGAACGATCTTACACCAGCGGATGCCGAAGACCGTACGATCTTACACCAGCATGAATTGATAAAAAGCCGGAAAGCAGACCCTAGCATCAGGCCGGGAGAAATTACCTATTTGGTACATTGCGCCCGAGCAAAAAAATATAATAAAATTGATTTCATAAAGCATAAGAAATATAGTAACAGGTAGCTCCTACTGAGTGGGAGGAAGTTAATTAAAACTGCATCTTGTCCGCCGAGACTGCAGTAAACTATACTCGTTCCAACTAACGAAATGAACCTTGACACCGTTCCACCGGTTCCATACATAAATATCTGATAACTGCCGTGGATTCCCAGGTTGAGGGTTCGATTCCCACGGGCCCACCTGGCACAATGTTAGTATTTGTGAATTTATTACTATGTGAGATTTTCCCCAGTTTATTTAGGACAATGCAAGCTGAATTACCCGATTATCTGTAAAGAAGAAAAAAAGATGTTGTTTCTAATGGCACATTTAGGCCCGAATTGATAAACACTGCTTGAGATTGACAGCTAGTTTGAGTTCGTATCAGAAATGACATTTTAGTACAATGTCCATACTTAATATTGCTCTAAATCTTGAGATCGCTTTATAAATACGAGCCTAAGTGGTCGATCCCGGTTGCTCTCTTAGATAATAGACATACATCACACAAACCATGTCGAAAGCCTTCTCGCTGTGCTATTAGGCGGTTTAAAAACGGATGCCAGAGTTTTTCGGGTCATTCTTCGAAAACACACTTGAAAACAAGACAGCTAACGAAATGAACCTTGACACCGTTCCACTCGTTCGATACATAAACTGTTATTAATGGCGCCCTTCGTAATGAAAATACCCAAAGCGTGAAAAGATGATCTCAGGCCTGCATTGATAAAAAGTATTTGAGACTGACAGCTAGTTTGATAAAAAGTACTTGAAACTGACAGCTAGTTTGATAAAAAGTACTTGAAACTGACAGCTAGTTTGATAAAAAGTACTTGAGACCGACAGCTAGTTTGATAAAAAGTACTTGAGACTGACAGCTAGTTTGATAAATAGTACTTAAGACTGACAGCTAGTTTGATAAAAAGTACTCGAGACTGACATCTAGTTTGATAAAAATACTTAAGACTGACAGCTAGTTTGAGTTCGTATCAGAAATGTCATTTCAGTACAATATGACGTGTCAAATCCGTACTTAATGTTGCTCTCAATCTTGAGATCACTTTATAAATACGAGCCTATATACACGTAAGTATCGACCGTTCTTCGTTCGTTCCGTTCTCACGAGAAGGTAGGTCACTTAATTTCATCATGAAATAAACAGACATGTTGGACTGTGAGCGAAAATCTTCCAAGCTGGACTGGGAGCGAAAGAAAAACATATAAAGTGCCAGCTGCATTTCCTCCCGCAATGCTAAAAAATAACCAAGGCATCCAAGGTTTTCAGTATATTGCAATAGGCGATGGGCTGACGACCTGTTACTACAGCAATATACCTACAAATATATCTTAAATATCTATTAAAACTTTGTCAGTCGTGGCGATACGAACTCTGTTTAGGTTGTTTACGCTCTGTCTACCCCGTTAAGGATAAAGGCGTTATTATATGGTATGTATACTTAAATTTTGACAGCGGAATAGAAAACGTTTGATCAGTTTGGGCTTTATCGTGATCACTATTATATTATTTATTTTAATTTTTCTGACAATTCAAAATGAGTAAACTACACTACACAAAAAAAAAACACAAAATTAAGCCTCGTATTTATAAAGAAAACTCTAACTTGAGACCAATATTAAGTATGGTTTGACAGGCCAGTTTGTACTGAAATGACATTTCTGATACGAACTCAAACTCGCTGTCACTCATAAGAGCTGATTATAAATACGGCCCTATATCTTGGGACGGGAAGCTAGGATACACTATACCCTATCTTTATATTTCTAAAATAAGAACAAAACGCCACGGGAAGTATATTTTTTGTATAATATTCCAAACATTACTTTTCTATGAAGTCCTTTAAAACCTTTTTTTATTTATTTAGTAGTTTCTCTTCCTTTTCCTTTAAGGAAAATGGTACAAAATTACCTTAACCAATTATATTACAATGTTCTTAGAATTCTCACTCTATATTCCTGTTTATATCGTAAATATTTACAATAAATACTAGTGGCTGTCACCGTGGTCTAGTGGTCAGAGCCATGGGCTCACGACTCGGAGGTCTTGGTTCGATTCCCAGGGGGAGAACACAAAATTGATATTTGTCAATTTATCACTTTGCGACATTTTCCCCAGTTTGGTTAGGGCAATGCAGGCCGAATCACCTAATTATCGGGAAGAATAAATATTCCGTGCTTCGGATGGCATGTTAAGAAGTCGATCCCGGTCGCTGTCTTTGATAGGGGTCGTCAGACAAACCATTTCAGAGGCGTATTAGGCGGTTTAAAAACTCTGACACCAGGGTTCATATGGTCGATTCGATTGACTCGAGACCCACACGACAGAAGAAGAATAAAAATATAAGTAAATTATACATTATGTGATCGAAATTATAATATTGTCGCATTTTGTCGCGTATGCATTTTATTTTCACCTAAATTATATCAATTATTCATCACTTCAAGTATTTCCGTTCAGTTTGCATTTAGCCGTCAAGAGAGCTAGCGTGCTCAATCATCAGTCTCATACTAAGTAGTTTAAGTTTTGAATACTTAAATATAGTTTACATCAGTTTATCAGGGCCTTTTAATTATCAGTCAATTTTAGTTCGTATACTACCGAACATAAATTGACCTATTTATTTGATCCTTTTTATTTGAACACCACATGTAAGCAAGCATAAAGAGAGAGCCCGATGGTGTAGTGGATAGGGCCGCTGCCTCCTGAGCGGGAGGTCGTGGTTCGAATCCCACTACGTACCAATGTGTTGTTCGGTTTTCGAATTTCATATGTACGTTTATTCGGTGCTTTTTCCGTGCTTCGGAAGGAACGTTAAGCCGTTGGTCCCGACTAATATCTACGGTATCGTTTAATACCGTAGATATTAGTCGCTAAGCCATATCAGAGGCCAGTGCTAAGCATTGGCGGCTTGAAGACTCTGACCTAATCTAGGATTGGGTCTGGTTTCCCTTCTGGGTTGCGGAGGTCAGATGGCAGTCGCTCTGTGTAAAAACCAGTACCCTCGATCAATCCCCTTGATTAGGAAGCCGACCCCGTGAGATACGGGATAAGGCTAGGGAGATGATGTACATGTAAGAAAGCATAAAGTTGTCATGACGTTGCAATATTTATTACTCTACAGGAATCTCTATGTAGACTCCTGAAAATGTATCCATTGGTTAATGCTTCCATGCTGGACTGGTAGCGAAAGAAAAACATAGAATGTGCCAGCTGCATTTCCTCCCAGGCATGCTGTAAAAACCAGCTAAGGGATCTGAGGGTTTCAGTATATTGCAATTTAGGCGATGGGCTGACAACCTGTCAGTACAGTAATATACCTACACATCTAACTTAAATAACACTCAAAACTTTGTCAGACGTGGCGGAACGACCTTTGTTTAGGTCGTTTACGCTCTGCCTACCCCATTAGGGATAAAGGCGTGATTATATGTATGTATGTATGATTGCTATGCGTGACGAGCAGTTTTACAAATGGATAGGATTCAGCGAATTGCACTTAACGTAATTGAATGTCAACTTTTATTTAACCTAGTAAATGTCTTATCATACAAATTTATCGTATATTCTTCCATGCTGGCCTGAGAGCAAGAGAAAAACATAGAATTCGCTAACAGCATCTCCCGGGTATGCTGTAAAAACCAGCTAAGGGATCCGAGGGTTTCAGTATAATATTTATGACTTTTGCCATTGATACAAAAAGAAGAAGTATAATATTGTAAATTAGGCGATGGGATGACAACCTGTCACTACAGCCATATGCCTACAAATCTAACCTATGTTTAGGTCGTTACGCTCTGCCTGCCCCATTAGGGATAAAGGCGTGATTATATGATTATATTATTTATCTTATATAACTTTCTTAGACGTGGCGCAACGACCTTTGTTAAGGTCGTTTACGCTCTGCCTACCCTATTGGAAATAAAGGCGTGATCATATATTTGTGTAGAATTAGCGGATATATAGGTACGTACAATGCGTTTTATCGTTCCCAGTCCAGCATGGAAGTAACACAAACGCTTCCACAGATAGAAGTAGAACTTATCAACGCCGAGAGACAAATAAAAAGCGCGCTACCCTCTTATCTGGCTGACGGGGAATTTCCACGAACGTGCAAATCCCATAGTCACGTCCTTACCCCTTACAGGAAGGCAGAGTATTAACGACCTGATGTCGTTTTCGCGAAAGACTGATAAGGTTCATTTCGTAAGCTACAATGTTTGTATAGAGAATTTTAAGCAACGATGTTCGTATAGAGATTTCTTTAAGAAGTAGAGAAATTGAAGAATATGTTCGGTAAAGTTGTTCAGTTTCGTAAACTAAGCTTAGCTAGTTTGGTCGTTAGCTTTCGTTATCTGCGCCCCTTACACCCCAAGAGCATTCTACCGAGGTTTTCATGATAAGATTTATATGAAAATGATAAATGTAAAGCCCTCAAATTTTTATTAGGAAATTTATGCGACAACTGGTTTTACTACACCATTGATGCTCTCCCTATTCCACAAAGCATATATACGTGATTTTGGCTATCCAAAGTGTTCTACCCTCTTATCTGGCTGATAGGAAATGCCTAACAGCCAGATAAGATAATGAACTGCCTCCGTGGTCTAGTGGCTAGTGCCATGGGCTCCCGATCCGGAGGTCCTGGGTTCGATTCCCAGGGGGTAAAACACAAAGTTGATATTTGAGAATTTATCACTTTGTGAATTTTTCCCCAGTTTTGGTAGGACATTGCAGGCTGAATCACCTGATTGTCCGAAAAGAAAAAGATTTCGTGCTTCGGAGGGCACGTTAAGCCGTCGGTCCCGGTCGCTGTCTTTGATAGTGGTCATTACACAAAACCATGTCAGAGGCCTGATAGTTGTGCTACTAGGCGGTTTAAAAACTCTGACACCAGGGTTCATCGGTTCCATAGACTCGATACCCACTCGACAGAAGAAGAAGAAGATAGGAAATTTCCACGAGCGCGTAAATCCTTACTATTTGATAGCTCCAGTGTGTAGCCCTATACAAAGTGTCATAAAAAAGGTTATAAATACATGCTGTACTGGGAGAGATAGAAAAACATAGAATGTGCCAGCTGCATTTCCTCCTGGGCATGATGTAAAAAACAGCTAACGGATTTGAGAGTTTCAGTGTATTGCAATTTAGGAGATGGGCTGACAACCTGTCACTACAGCAATATACCTACAAATCTATCTTAAATAACCCTCAAAACTTTGTCAGACGTGGCGGAACGACCTTTGTTTAGGTCGTTTGCGCTCTGCTTACTTCATTATTACTATAAAGGCGTGATTATATGTATGAATAATTTACCTTGAGGGTTGTGAATCTGAACAACTTTTCCCCAGAAACATGTAATAAGGAAAATATACTTGTTATACAAAATTCGTTATCAGTTAATGCATTTTGTATGGATATCTGGTAAAACAGTTTTCGTGTTTCGACCTACATCTCTTTGGAAAAGTTTATTCATCCAAATAAACGACCAATCCAGAGTTTTATTAGTCTATGCTTGCTGCTCAAACTAATAGGGGTCGCTCAGTCAACGATACTGAACAACTTTCACCAAGAAATTATTTCAGAAAGTAAAAGTAAAAATTGGCTTTTTCATACAAAATGTCCACCTCAATCAGAGAATTTGTTTGGAAAAGCCATTTCTGTTTCACTTGTTGAAAGAATTTCCTTGTGGAAGTTGTTCAGTGTTGTTGACTGAGCAACCCCTATCAGTTTGTAGGACGGTGTCCCTTACGGGGTGTAAGTATAGGCGTATTTTAGACTATTAAAAGCGCTCTTCCATCTTATCTGGTTGAAGGGAAATTTCCACAAGCGTATAGAGATAAATAAGTTAGTACATGATACATAATTTAGCATTCTACTGAGCTTTTTATGATAACATTGCAAATGATTTGCTTACATGTTAGACGGAGGGTGAAAAATATACATAGAATCTGCCAGTCGATGCTCCTCTTAGGCAGACTTTAAATTAAAAAAAATGATACCTATAAAAAATGTAAAGGAGATGCTAGGTTTAGTAATTTTCACCATGGTCTGACAATCCGTCAGTAATTATACGGTGTTATCTGAATTAGTTATTCCCATGTTTATTCCTCTTGATGGTTGCGAAAATCACGTATTTAATTAGGCCGCTGAAATTCACCTACCCCACAAGGCACAAAAGCTTGATTGTACCTTTATCTATATTAAAAAGATAAGAAAAGTCACATACAAATGTAGCTTTCTACCAACTCTCCACTTTAAGATAACAAATGTTATAAAATGATAAAACGCCACGATACGAGAGAAAATATTTGTGAAACGTTTCGCGCATTTATCACACTGTATTCTACAACGACGATGGACGTGGAACGTCTATCATGTATGGACCAAAATATAAACCATTCAAGGTTGGAACGCGTTCTGAAATCTTAACAAACTAATTATCCCTCAAGAAAAACTACGATCTCACTGGCTGGAAAGAAAAATCGAATAGAAAAGAAAAGACTTACGTGTAGTCTGCAAAATTTGAAAACAGAACGGTATCTTTTTTTCCAGGGTGTCAACGGTTAGCACTGTCACTACACTGCACGGTGTTATGCGGGCGTGGCGCTACGCGTGCGGCTGGGTACGCGGCGTGGGGCGACTGAGGCGTCTCGCCGGCGCCCGCCTTGCCGCCGCCCGCCCGCCCTGGGTGATCCGCTGAACTCATCCCGGCGGTTTCTGATGGAATTTCGATTACGGAATGATAAGTGAACGAGAATCGCTTGAATTTGTTTTTACATCAACGTAGGTACTCATAAACGGAGAATATTTTGGGTAGATTGTTTAATTTCTACATAAGTCACCTAAGTACGTCACGCCGTATCTTGCAGAGTTTGACAGAAGGTTTCCGTGCTTCGGAAGGCACGTTAAGCTGTTGGTCCGGTTAATATCGATTAATACCGTAGATATTAGTCGTTAAGCCATATCGGAGACCAGTGCTAAGCATTGGCGGCTTGAAAACTCTGACCTAATCTAGGATTGGGTCTGGTTTCCCTTCTAGGTTGCGGAGGTCAGATGGCAGTCGCTCTGTGTAAAAACCAGTACCCTCGTTCAATCCCCTGGATTAGGTAGCCGACCCCGTAAGATACGGGATAAGGCTAGGGAGATGATGAATGATAAGTGAACGAGAATCGCTTGAATTTGTTTTTACATTAACGTAGGTACTCATAAACTGAGAATATTTTGGGTAGATTGTTTAATTGCTACATTAGTCACCTAAGTACGTCCCGCCGTATCTTGCAGAGTTTGACAGAAGGTTACCTATTTAAGCAAGAGCTGTGTTATGATAGTGACAAATGGCTTAATTAGTGCCTGTTATTATAATCAGCTCTCAAGAGTGACAGCGAGTTTGAGTTTGTATCCAAAAGTTCATTTCAGTATATACTTACTTATAGTATCATACTTAATATTGCTCTCAATCTTGAGAGCCTATATTACCTAAACTACATTTAAAAAAAAAAATCTTTCTATATTAACTATTTCTTCCATGTTGGACTGGGAGCGAGAGAAACACATAGAATGTGCCAGCTGCATTTCCTCCCGGGCATGCTGTAAAAACCAGCTAAGTGATTCGAGGGTTTCTGTATAATGCATTTTAGGCGATAGGCTGACAACCTGCCACTACAGTAATATACTTATAAAGCTATCTTAAATAACCCTCAAAACTTTGTCAGACGTGGCGGAACGACGTTTAGGTCGTTTACGCACTGCCTACCCCATTAGGGATAAAGGCGTGATTATATGTATGTATGTATGCAATAAAAAACTTGAAACCCGAGTTAACTTTTGATGTTAAGACCATCCTACAATCCAAACCAAATTGGTTGGAACATGAACATACCTATCCGCTCTACAGACGCAAAAACTTTGATATCAGAGCTTTTCTAATAACACCGGATTCTGATATGGTTTGTGTAACGGCCACTATCAAAGACAGATCATCATGATCTCCGTAGCCTTATCCCGTATCTCTTGGGGTTGACTATCTAGGGGATTGAACGAGAGTACTGGTTTTTACACAGAGCGACTGCCATCCAGAAGGGAAACGAGACCCAACCCTAGATTAGATCGAAATATTATATCTACATACATACATACATACATAAAATCACGCCTTTATCCCTTACGGGGTAGGCAGAGCGTTAAACGCCTCGTAAAAGGCGCTTTCGCCGCGTCTGACAATAATTGAGGGTAATTTTAGATTGTAATGTGTATTGCCATAGTGACAGGTTGTCAGCCCATCGCCTAAATTACAATACACTGTAACCCTCGAGTTCCTTTTGCTGTCTTCTACAGCATGCCCGGGAGGAAGGGCAGCTGGAACATTCTATGATTTCTATCTCTCCCAGTCCAGCATGGAATATTATATCTATTAGCAGATTTTCTTCAACTAGATGCTGGCACACTGTCTCCGCCCTTATTGCTCGAATAAAATTTATTTAATGGCTAAACGCCTGACGCCCATTGAAACCGAGACGCGTATATTATATATCACAATGCATTAAGTGCCATTCCACATTTCCATGATTTGCCTTTTATGACGCCATGGATCTATAACATAACATAACATAAAAATACTATATTGCACTTAATAACACAACATACAACACAAAAGATAACAAAAAACAAGTACAACATAGGCAGCCTTATTGCTAAGGTAGCAATTTCTTCCAGGCAACCTTTGGGTGAAAGAAAAAAGTGTAGCGGTAAGCGGGATAGTGCAAACCTAGTCAAATAGGTATCCTTAATACATTACATAACATATAATACATAAATTAAGTACAAGCTACTACATAGATATTACTATGTGATATGCTATAGGACACTTTTAGTCATAGCTTTCCGTCGAGCCAATTTTTTCCTGTGGGAATTAGGCATTTTCTTGCGGTATGATGTAGCCTATGCGTTTTTAAGGATACCATCTATCGTCCTGTCAAATTTTATTTAAATCTGTTTAGCCATTTACGAGTTGTATTGAAAAAGTTCCCATGCTGGACTGGGAGCGAGAGAAAAACATAGAATGTGCCAGATGCATTTCTTCCCGGGCATGCTGTAAAAACCAGCTAAGAGATCCGAGGGCAGTATATTGCAATTTAGGCGATAGGCTGACAACCTGTCACTATAGCAGTACCTATAATATCTTAAATAGCTTTGTCAGACGTGGCGAAATGACCTTTATTTAGGTCGTTTACGCTCTGCCTACCCCATTAGGGATAAAGGCGTAATTATATGTATGTATGTATTGAAATAGCAACAAAATAAATAAGAGTTAGTTTACTTTGTTACATACATATAATCACGCCTTTATCCCAAATGGGGTAGGCAGAGCGTAAATGACCTAAACAAAGGCCGTTGCGCCGCGTCTGTCAAAGTCTTGAGGGCCATTCAAGAAAGATTTGTACGTATATTGCTGTAGTGACAGGTAATCAGCCCATCACATAAATTACAATATACTGAAACCCTCAAATCCTCGGGCTGGTTTTTACAGCATGCTCGGGAGGAAATGCAGCTGGCGCATTCTATGTTTTTCTCTCACTCCCAGTCTAGCATGGAAGATTCACTCCCAGTCCAGCATGGAAGATCCCAGTCCAGCATGGAAGATTACTTTGTTATCATAATATTAGTACAAATATGTAGTATAGATGCTGTACTGGAAAAGATAAAATTATTTACGCCCATTGAAACTTAGGGCCATATTGATAAACAGTAGGTTCTTGAGACTGACAGCTGGTTTGAGTTCGTCTCAGAAATGTCATTTCAGTACATTATGGACTGTCAAATCCTTACCAATTTTATTCTATGTGCACTTATTTATTTATGAACTAATAATTATTTTTAAAATTTCTATTAATTAGCATGCCTCGCTCTTAGCTCTTTTTGCTAAAGGTGCTGGCAGAATAATCAGTGTTGTGAGTGAATGCTTACAACAATATGCTGAGTCAGCCCCTTTTCTTTGACAATACAAATTACAACAGTTATCTAGTTTCTAAGTATGCTATAGATAAGTGTTTTATTTGTGGATTGTTGTTTTTGTATTACATTACAATCTAAAATTGCCCTCAATTTTTGTCAGACGCGGCGAAAGCGCCTTTAACGAGGCGTTTAACGCTCTGCCTACCCCGTAAGGGATAAAGGCGTGATTTTATGTATGTATGTTTTTGTATTGTTATTGAATAAACTACTATCTTATCTTATCTTATCTTATCTTATCTTATCTTATCTTATCTTATCTTATCTTACCAAATATTGCTAGCAATCTAGATATGGCTTTATTCATACGGGTCCGAGACTCGTATATTTTATATTGTTAAAAGCATTAAGTGTGTATGTGGTATGGATCACATTTGAATTTTATAACGTCATTGATCTTAATTGATAAATTCTTTACATACATACATACAATCACGCCTATATATCTAATGGGGTAGGCAGAGCTTAAACTACCTAAACAAAGGTCGTTCCGCCACGTGTGACAAAGTTTTGAGGGTTATTTAAAGTAGATTTGTACATTGCTGTAGTGACAGGTTGTCAGCAGTACTGAAACCCTCGGTTCCCTTAGCTGGCTATTATAGCATGGCCGGGAGGAAATGCAGCTGGCACATTATATGTTTTTCTCTCGCTCCCAGTCCAGCATGGAAGAATAAATTATTTCATTATATAATTTTCCCTCTGGCAAAATAAGTTTCACTAATAAGAGTCACGACATTTAAGCGCGTATGATTGATAGGCATTTCTAAAATAAATTATTATAATGTGTACAAAGCGTAAAAGTCTTAAACAATTAAAATTAAAAGTAACCTTTGTTAATTATCAGGATTACATCCTGTCTTCCCACGGTTAGAAATGCGAGGATTTCAGTATATTGCAATTTAGGCGATGAGCTGACAACCTGTCACTACAGCAATATACCTACAAATCTATCTTAAATCACCATCAAAACTTTGTCGGACGTGGCGAAACGACCTTTGTTAAGGTCGTTTACGCTCTGCCTACCCCGTTAGGGATTAACGCGTAATTTTATGTATGTATTCCCTCGGTAAAAAGTAGTCGTTGTCCATTTCAAAGATTTTACTTATAGTCCTGCCAAATGTATTTGAAATCCGTTACTTTGATTAGGCGTAAAAGAGCAACAAACGTTGAGTTATTTTCGCATTTATAATTTTAGTATGGAATAAACAAAAAGACAGAAGAAGAATTTAATAATGTGGATGCTGAACTGGAAATGATGAAATAAGTAGCATTGTAGATTTTGTTGTCCATTGTACAGTCAACAACCCCTTTAGGGTAAAAACCCAAACCGATGAAGTATTCTCGAATTATTGTTAATGCTTTTTTATATAATTTCGTATAGTTGTGTGAGGGTTAATAAACCGAACAAGCATATAAAATTTTATCTAAATACGTAATTTGTATTTGTATTTTGTAAACGTGTATAAATAACATACATACATATAATCACGCCTTTATCCCTAATGAGGTAGGCAGAGCGTAAACGACCTTAACAAAAAGGATCGGATCCCTTAGCTCATTTTTACAGTATGCCCGGGAGGAAATGCAGCTCTCGCTCCCAATCCAGCATGAAAGAAGTTTTATCAAAGTTTTACCGTAGGTAAATATTTGATTCGCACGGGCAATCTCACTAAGCCGCGGGTAAAACCGCGGGGCGGAAAGCTAGTACGTATATAAATAAACAGCTGTGAAAACTAAATTAGTTTGGAGCAACCCTGTTACCCTAAAGACGTTGTTGACTGTACGTTAACGTCATAGAACGTTGAAATACCTATCTGAGAGGCTTGCGAAGCCTTTGAATATGAGTCATCCAGTCTTCCATCAGAACCAGTCGCCAAGCAGCTTTCTGAATTCTTAATGGATTGTGTAAGAATTATTATAAACTAGCGACCCACCCCGGCTTCGCAAGGAAATCATAAGTGTTTCTCTACTATATTATGCATGTATTATACATATAAACCTTTTTCTGGAATCACTCAATCCATTAAAAGAAACCGCATCAAAATCCGGTGCGTCGTTTCAAAGATCTAAGCATACATAGGGATATAGGGACAGAGAAAGCGACTTTGTTTTATACTATGTTGTAGTGATAAAATCTCGTGACTCTTTTCAACTCTTCTCCGGCCTCTTTCTTCCAGTCAAAGTCCATCGTCAATAAAATGTCGTGACTTTTTTCGACTTTTCTCTAGCCTCGTTCTTCTAGCCTAAGAAGTCCATCGTAAATAAAATCTTGTGACTTTTTTCGACTCTTCTCTAGCCTCTTTCTTTTATCCTAAGAAGTCCATCGTCAATAAAATCTTGTGATTTGTTTCGACTTTTCTCTAGCCTCTTTCTTCCAGCCAAAGTCCATCGTCAATAAAATCTCGTGACATTTTTCGACTCTTCTCCGGCCTCTTTCTTTTATCCTAAGAAGTTCATCGTCAATAAAATCTCGTGAATTTTTTCGACTCTTCTCTAGCCTCTTTCTTTTATCCTAAGAAGTTCATCGACAATAAAATCTCGTGACTTTTTTTTGACTCTTCTCTAGCCTCTTTCTTTTATCCTAAGAAGTCCATCGTCAAAAAAACCTCGTGACATTTTACGACTCTTCTCCGGCCTCTTTGTTCCAGCCTAAGAAGTCCATCGTCAATAAAATCTTGTGACTTTTTTCGACTCTTCTCTTGCTTCTTTCTTTTATCCTACAAAGTTCATCGTCAATTAAATCTTGTGACTTTTTTCGACTCTCCTCTAGCCTCTTTCTTTTATCCTAAGAAGTCTATCGTCAATAAAATCTCGTGACATTTTTCGACTCTTCTCCGGCCTTTTTTTTATCCTAAAAATTTCATCGTCAATAAAATTTGTTTTGTAATGTTTGTTCCTGTACAATGTGTTGTTTATGTGCAATAAAGAATATTTGTATTGTATTGTAAGTAAGTAAAAACACTTTATTGTAGACAAAATACAAGATACACAAAAATAAACTAAAATGAATGTGCACAAAGGTGTTGATATCGCTGGAAGCGATCTCTTCCAGACAACCTTCAAGCAAGCAAGCATAATATTATAAACAGAATATCTCGTTTTTTATTTTGCATTTAAATAATCTTATTTTTGCCAGCAGGATACATACAACGTTAATTTTCCGTGGAAAAAAATGCTGTCCCTTGTGTTTTAGTTCATTTTAAATACACATTTAGAAGTAAGAAAGGAAGTTCTTGCATGCTGGCCTGGGAGCGAGAGAAAAACATAGAATGTGCCAGCTGCATTTCCTTCCGGGCATGCTGTAAAAACCAGCTATAGGATCTGAGGGTTTTAGTATATTGCAATTTAGGCAATGAGCTGACAACCTGTCACTACAGCAATGTACCTACAAATCTATCTTAAATACCTAACCCTCAAAACTTGGTCGTATGTGGCGGAACGACCGTTGTTTTGAGTCATTTACGCTTTGCCTACCCCATTACGGATAAAGGCGTGATTATATATATGTATGTATTTAGAAATAAGTAATTTGTGTCCATCCTGTATTCAATAGCAATATTTACAAATATTTTAGCTTGATACTTCAAGCCATCGTCTTCTTAGCGAGTGGATTCTCGAGTCGAATAACGACCCGAAAAACCTTGGTGTCAGAGTTTTCAAACCGCCTAGCACAGCTATTAGGCCTCTGAATGCAGCATGGTATCCATTAACTTTTCGGACAATCGGGTGACTCAGCCTGCAATGTCCTTACCAAACTGGGGCCAACCTCACAAAGTGATAAATTCACAAAAATCAACTCTTGTGTGGGAAATCGAACAAAGGACCTCCAGATCGTAAGCCCATGGCTCTGACCACTAAACCACGGACGCAGTTATCGAGCCATAACGACACATTAATTATAACGACACTATTAACAACTGAAGGTACCTACTAAAACTAAATGTGCCTGTCGTTTACGTTTAGCAATAAAATCAAATACATGGATAATGGGGCTTGTACACGGAAAATTACTGGTAGGAGGTTTACATTTCCTATAGATACGGGGTATAAGTCGTTCACGCACTGCCTGCCCCATCACTACATAATATAAAACAAAGTCGCTTTCTCTGTCCCTATATCCCTATGTATGCTTTGATCTTTAAAACTACGCAACGGATTTTGATGCGGTTTCTTTAATTGGATAGAGTGATTCAAGAGAAAGGTTTATATGTATAATACATGCATAATATAGTAGAGAAACACTCATGATTTCCGTGCGAAGCCGGGGCGGGTCGTTAGTTAGAGATAAGTGCGTGATTATATGTATGTATGTATTAGGGACGTTCTGATAGGAGTTGATCTGCTCAGTCAATTAAATTTAATAACTTTCACAAGACAATTATTTCAGGATTAGCGAGAAAATTGGTTCTCTATATACAAAATCGTAATAGATTTTCCTTGTATAATGTTTTTTTTTTCAGTTTGACTGAGCAACCCCTGAAATTGCTATGGTATGTTGAAAGCACCTAAAACGCACTCTGCAATCTCTAAAGCACGTAACCACATTTCTTGATAGAGAATCAGATGACTCAAGTCAGACTAAAATACATACTATGTATTGGGTATTTAATATAGCCATCATCTTCCTAGCCTTATCCCGTATATCACGGGGACGGCTACCTAATCTAGGGGATTGAACGAGGGTACTGGTTTTTACACAGAGCGACTGCCATCTGACCTCCGCAACCCAGAAGGGAAACCAGACCCAATCCTAGATTAGGTCAGAGTTTTCAAGCCGCCAATGCTTAGCACTGGCCTCTGACATGGCTTAACGACTAATATCTACGGTAGTAAACGATACTTACCGGGACCAACGGCTTCACGTGCCTTCTGAAGCACGGAAAAAGCGCCGAATAAACGTACATATGAAATTCGAAAACCGAAAAACACATTGGTACGTGGTGGGATTCGAACCACGACGTCCCCTTTCAGGAGACAGCGGCCCTATCCACTACACCATCGGGCTCCTCAGGTATTTTATATAGCCAAACTGGGTTAAATCAACAATATCAACTCAGCGACTCACAATAAAAATTGCATTTTCACATTTTGAAGAAGAAAATCAAATTGAAAATAGTTCGCCGAATAAATAGGTACTTTACCGAAAAGTTAGTAGGTCAATAGGTAGCTATCAAGAAAATGTAGTTCGTTGGGAGCAAAACTAGAACGAGACTAGACGGGAACTTCCTGTTACGTACAACCTATCTACTTGTAGAAGATGTGTAATGTAACTGCCTCCGTGGTCTAGTTGTCTGTGCTGAGCTGAGGCTGTCAGTGCGGAGATCGTGGGTTCAATTTCCCGACTGGAGACATTTTTTTTGAGTTGTTGTTTCTACTTTGGAAACCCGGCTGAAGACTCTGTAAGCTGATTAAAGCTAGTATTTATAAGGCAATCTTAAGATTTAGAGCAATATTAAGTATGGATTTGACAGACCATTTTGTACTAAAATGGCATGTCTTATACGAACTCAAGCTCGCTGTCAGTCTCGCGTGCTGATTATTAATATGCCCCTTTATGATTCTTATGTTCAGAGGATAATATTGTTATTTAGGTGATGGGCTAACAGATCATCTGCTGAAATATCTTTACTAGTTTTTACATAGACTTATATCAGCAAAGAATAGCAGATAAAAAAAACAGTTAAATTAAAATGCACAGAAGCAAGGAAATTGCCTTGCTTCCATGGTGGACTGGGAGGGAGAGAAAAACATAGAATGTGCCAGCTGCATTTCCTCCTGGGAATGCTGTAGAAACCAGCTTAGGGATCCGAGGGTTTCTGTGTATTACAATTAGGGCGATGGGCTGACAACCTGTCTACAGCAATATACCTACAAATTACAAATCTATCTTAAATAACCCTCAAAACTTTATCAGACGTGGCGGAACTACCTTTGTTTAGGTCTTTTACGCTGTGCCTAACTGCCTCCGTGGTCTTGTGGCTAGTGCCATGGACTCCCGATCCTGGGTTCGATTCCCAGGGAGGAAACACAAAGTTAATATTTGAGAATTTATCACTTTGTGAATTTTTCCCCAGTTTGGTTAGGCATTGCAGGCTGAATCACATAACATAACATACATACATACATACATACATATAATCACGCCTTTATCCCTAATGGGGTAGGCAGAGCGTGAACGACCTAAACAAAGGTCGTTCCGCCACGTCTGACAAAGTTTTGAGGGTTATTTAAGATATTTTTGTAGGTATATTGCTGTAGTGACAGGTTGTCAGCCCATCGCCTAAATCACAATATACTGAAACCCTCGGATCCCTTAGCTGGTTTTTACAGCATGCCCGGGTGGAAAAGCAGCTGGCACATTCTATGTTTTTCTCTTGCTCCCAGTCCAGCATGGAAGTAACATAACATAACATAAAAATACTTTATTGCACTTAATAATACAACATACAACACAAAAGATAACAAAAAACAAGTACAACATAGGCGGCCTTATTGCTAAGGTAGCAATTTCTTCCAGGCAACCTTTGGGTGAAAGAAAAAAGTGTAGCGGTAAGCGGGATAGTGCAAATCACCTGATTGCCCAAAACGAAAAAAAAATCGTGCTTCGGAGGGCACTTTAAGCCGTCGGTCCCGGTTGCTGTCTTTGATAGTGGTCGTTACTCAAACCATGTCAGAGGCCTGATAGTTGTGCTACTAGGCGGTTTAAAAACTCTGAGACCAGGGTTCATCGGGTCGATAGACTCGATACCCACTCGAAAGAAGAAGACGCTGTGCCTACCCGATTAGGGATAAAGGCGTGATTATATGAATGTATGTGCATCCATGTTCAGACGTATCGCAAAAAAGTTTTTAATAAAGCTCTACCAACCCCTTTCTATGTATGTTTATTTAGAAATTTCTCTTCATCTTTATTATCTAGGACCAATGATTAATCGTCTCTACCCCTATTCTTATAATGACCTACGACTTGGATTACCGATAACCTTATAACCCCAATAATAACCCCCTATATTTGATTAAAAGCCGATCCGGTCACCCAATTAAATGCGACAGCACATTTCCTGCCTCGCTCCTTGGTAGCTCAACAAAATTAGCGGCCATAAAAGGTGAAAATTTGCCGCGCTCGCCAATAACTACTGTTTGGTACCGATGTCAGTGGAATCCACCGGCTACTGTGGCAAGGATGGTAAGAAGTTCATTCCTAAACTGGGCCATAGACTCAGGAAGAGCGGTCACGACCCCCCCTCCGGGTCACTTCTGGCCCAAAGGCTGTCCATCGCAATTCAACGCGGAAACGCGGCGAGTGTCATGGGCACCTTTATGCCGGGGGCGACACGAGGCGGTTATTTGAGTGACCTATCCCTTTAGTTATTTTTTTAATTTTATTAAGTTATTGTAAATACCGTATTGAGTGCCCGATGGTGTAGTGGATAGGGCCGCTGCCTCCTGAGTGGGAGGTCGTGGTGCGAATCCCACCTCGTACCAATGTGATTTTTTGGTTTTTGAATTTCATATGTACGTTTATTCGGCGATTTTTCCGTGCTTCGGAAGGCACGTTAAGCCGTTGGTCTCGGTTAATATCGTTTAATACCGTAGGTATTAGTCGTAAGCCATATCAGAGGCCAGTTCTAAGCATTGGCGACTTGAAAACTCTGACCTAATCTAGGATTGGGTCTGGTTCCCTTCTGGGTTGCGGAGGTCAGATGGCAGTCGCTCTGTGTAAAAACCAGTACCCTCGTTCAATCCCCAAGATCAGGTAGCCGACCCCGTAAGATACGGAATAAGGCTAGGGAGATCCTATGTTGCGTGTATCCTATATTGTATATCTTCTATGCTGGACTGTGAACCGGAGAAAAACAAAGAATGTCCTAGCTGCATTTTCTCCCGGGTATGCCGTAAAAAATAGCTAAGGGATCCCAGAGTTTCAGTATATTGCAATTTAGGCTATGGGCTGACAACCTGCCACTACAGCAATATACCTACAAATCCATCTTAACTAACCCTCAAAATTTTGTCAGACGTGGTGGAACGACTTTTGTTTAGGTCGTTTACGCTCTGCCTACCCTATTAGGGATAAATACGTGATTATATGTATGTATGTATACTCATACCAATAAAATTTTAATAAGTGATCATATCATATTATACAATTTATTAGTATTAAACCATTTAAACATCTCATCTGTTTGTCGCGTACAATCTCATTCTTGTCTATAAGTAACGCTGCGGAAATGGAAGAGCAAACTGAAACTTTTAAATTGGTAGTCAGAGCGCGACTGCCGAACTCCTTTGACAGCTATAAGCCTTATTCTGGATTTGCTACTGTTTAAATACATACATATAGTAGGGTAGGCAGAGCGTAAACGACCTAAACAAAGGTCGTTCCGCCCTGCTTTAGTCAGCGAATCGCATTAATTTCAATATACAGACACAGGAAGTAAAATAAATAACTGGTCAAATTTTTGGGTGTGATTTAACATACATACATACATATAATCACGAATTTATCCCTAATGGGGTGGGCAGAGCGTAAATGACCTAAATAAACCGTACCGCGACCTCTGACATATTTTTGAGGGGTATTTAAAACAGATTTGTAGGTATATTGCTGGGATCCCTTAGCTGGTTTTTACGGCATGCCCGGAAGGAAATTCAGCTGGCACATTCTATGTTTGACTCTCGCTCCCAGAAGTTGAAACATAGGACAAAATATAAAAAACATAATGACCCTCCCATACAAATTGACTCGAGACGTAAACACTTGTATGCGAGGGTAATTTTTTTTTCGTATTCCAACCTATGTTCCACGGAGAGTTGTTCAGTTACATCTGTAAAATCACACCATAAAATATGGCCGGCTATTTTTTTTACTCCCGGTAGAACCTCTATCGAGATATTTTTTGAGGGAAATCGGTTGTAAAAATTGAAAGGGGTTGCTCAGTCAACGAAATTAAACAACATTTACAAACAAATTCTTCCCAAAAAAACTATTATATATTTTTAGAATCAGCGCATTAAGTGCTTTCATTTGATATCTTACTCGGTAGGTTCCTGGACAAAAGGTATTCTTTTTTCATTAAAAAAATATATTCTTGGCGACCAAGCGACCACGATCTAGACCACGTGTCCATTTTTGACTGCCTTCGTGGTCTAGCGGTCTGAGCAATGGGTTCTCGACCCGGAGGTCCCGGGTTCGATTCCCGGCGGGGGACAATGACTTTGTGTTGTTGTGTCTAGTTTGGTTAGAACATTGCAGGCTAATGCACCCGATTGTTCGAAAAGTAAGATAAACCATGCTGTCGGATTGGCATATAAATAGACAGTTCTGCGACTGATTTCTCTGTGGTCGTGTCTGTCAATCAGTCCAATCAGAATAAGATTGAAGGAATATAGAGTACACCTGTGTGTAGCGCAAACACTTGGGCACTTAAAACTAGTCCTGCGCAGTTGGCCGATCTTTGGGAGATAGGCCGTCATCGCCAAAAAACGGTAGACATGAACTCGCGCTTATACCGCGACAGATTGGAAGGACATCCAATTTTCAGGGCATCCAAAACCTGTCCAATACATTTTCAGGGTCGGTAATCGTGTTTCCCAGAATACCTCCCATTTTCACGGGTCGTTGCCGATAAACTTGTGACGTCACAGTGTCGTCAATTATTGTCGACATCCGACGCCCGGCATCGCTTCACCAGTTCCTTTGAGAGAGGCCTTTTGGACTGACGATTAATCATCAATCTGTGATGGAGTGATGGTTGGTTTATTAAAGCACTTATTTGTTAAGTTTTGACCTCATCGTTACTATGATAGGGTTAGTTGAATCTTTGGGTTAGTATTCTTGAGTAGCATGAAGGTAGGAAGGCAGCTTGTAAAATTTCTATACCCAAATGTTGCCTGGTAAAAATTGATGCTTTAGCATTAAGGCCGCCTATATTGTACTGTCACGTTTGTTCCTTTTTATTTCTGTTGTATGTGTTTCTTGGTGAAATAAAGAATTTAGTATTGTATTAAATAAAAATAAATAAATTTTAAGTGCTTTATTTCCATTTTTTTATGTCTAGGTAATTAACAAAGGTTCAGACACTTCGGACACTTCTTTTGAGTAAAAAATACCTGTGGCCTTCTTCCATGCTGGACTGGGAGAGATAGAAAAAACATTGAATGTTCAAGCTGCCCTTCCTCCCGGGCATGCTGTAGAAGTCAGCAAAAGGGATTCGAGGGTTACAGTGTATTGTAATTTAGGCGATGGGCTGACAACCTGTCACTACAGCAATACAAATCATTACAATCTAAAATTTGCGCTCAATTTTTGTCAGACGTGGCGAAAGCGCCTGTTATGAGGCGTTTTACGCTCTGCCTACCACGTAAGGGATAAAGGCGTGATTTTATGTATGTATGTATTATGTTAGAAGGCCCCGCTCCTCCCACGGGTTATTGTAAAGACGTGTTACAATTAACGTATTAAACATTAACCAACGGCAGATTATAAAATTGTGATCACCAACTAACCGCTTTCGTGGTCTAGCGGTCTGAGCCATGGGCTTAGGATCCGGAGGTGGTGGTGCTATTCTCATCATACACCATATTATGTGAAAAATCCACAATGCCCTTATTAAATATGACAAAAGCAGGCTAGGTCATAAACCTCCTAGCACAAAACAACACTTCCGGAAGCCCATAAAGTTTGATGGGTCGTTATCAAAAATACGTGCTCCCTCCCCCCCCACCAAGTAGAAGAATGTGGGCTGAGATTGCTTTCTGGGGGGTGGTCATAAAAGTTATGTGTTTAGGTGGTTCTGGAAGCCTACTAAATCAGTGTAGTATTTGTTTCACTGGCAGGACTTTACCAAATTAACATCATTTTTACTTTGTTCTCACTTTACCGAAATCGTTTTCGACCCGCGAGCACGACTAGTGTAACTGAGTCGAAACGTCGGGATGAAAATGTAAATTTTCTATGTTTTTACCACTAAAACATGGGAATAGACCCGGTACACAAGTTAATCGGTATAGGAAAACTCGTTTTCTGCCAAAAACAGTAACCAACGACCCGCAATATTTCGTTACCTACCCAAATAGTTTACTTTTCAAATGAACAATTTTACAATTCGGCATAGTTATTTTGCTTCCTCAAGCTATTTACTTGTCAAATTATAATTTTGCTATAGGCTTAACAACAATTTCATAATTTGCCAGCAGTATTTACTTTTATAACTCCTATAGGTATTTCTTTTTATTAACCAATAAAGAAGTAGATTATTATCTTCGTCTTTATAAAAAAAAAAAAAAAAGATTTGTACGTGGGACACTCAGAAAGTTTTGCGACTCTAAAAAAAAATGTTCTACAGGTACATATATTTTTATTAAATCTTTTCAAAGCACTCTCCACCAGCCTCTATACAAAGATTCATGCGTCTGAACCAGTTTTCAAAACACTTTTTCCAGTCCGCCGTAGACACCTCGTTTACAGCCTGCTCGAACGCAGCCAGCGCATTTTCCGGCGACGAAAATTGTATCCCCTTGAGCTGTTTTTTTATTTTTGGAAATAAAAAGAGGTCACACGGTGCTAGATCAGGGCTGTAAGGAGGGTGACCCAGGAGTTTGACTGGTGTGCTGTCCAGGAAGTCCCTCGTTTTGAGCGCGGTGTGTGCAGGCGCATTGTCGTGGTGGAGCAGTAGTCCGCGGAGCCCTGTGTTTGGTCGCTTGTTGCTCACAACAGAAAAAACTTCTGGTAAACATTTGGTAGTATACCATTCGGCGTTAATGCTTCTTTGATCTCGTAAGGGAATTGAGGCCAAGTGGCCAGTCAAATTAAGAAAGCTGGCGATCAAAATCGTCCCCCCGCTTCGAGATCGCTTCACTTTGGTAGGCGTTGGTTCATTTTGAAACACCCAAACTGTCGACTGGCGCTTGATTTCTGGATCGTATTGATAAATCCAGGATTCATCACCTATAACGATCTCGTAAACACGCCGAGACGAGCCTGCTTCAAATTTGTTCAGCATATCAAGGCACCATTCCACCCGGGCCTGCTTCTGAGCGTCGGTGAGGTAGTGCGGCATCCAGCGCGATACTATCGTCCTCACGCGAAGATGCCCTTGTAGAATCTCGTGAACGCTTCCCGATCCAATCTTTAATATGTGCTGAATCTCCTGATATATAATTCGTCTATTATCTTGGATTAAATTTTTCACTGCTAGCACGTTTTCTTCCGTAATAGCCGTCAAAGGGCGACCGCTTCTTTCTTCATCCCCCAAGGTTGCTCGACCGCGCCTAAATTCGTTATACCAACGATACACCGTTGCCTTGGAGGGGCTTTCATCCATAAATGCCATTTGAAGTCTATCGAACGATTCATCCGGTTTCAAGCGACACTTGAAATCGTAAAAAATCATAGCTCTAAAATGTTCCCGGCGGAGATCCATTTTTCAGTAAGACACGATACTTTGAATTGGCTCGCAAAAAATGTGGAGGGAAATTTTGAAAATGGAACACACATATTTTTACTTACAAGTAATCATATTTTCAAAAAAGTCTCTAACCGGCCAGTCTGCCATATATAAAAACTATTTATCGCAATACTTTCTGAGTGGCCTGGTATTATTGATATTTGTGTGTGTATGTATGTAGCGAGTATATTCAAAAACTACTACAGATTTCAAAAATTCTTTCATTACTAGAAAGCTACGTTTACCCTGGGTAATAAATACTTCTTTTACCGCGGGGAAATTCATCGTTCCTACGGGAAAACTTATTTAGCAGCGGGTGAAACAGCTAACACATTCATAAAGAAAACAAAAAGAACGGTTTTGAACACTTTACTCCTGCGCATACAAATAACCGCCCCTATCAATATTTTCAAACCCTAATTTAGTAAACAAACCATCAGGTTTATCATTACCATCACAAACGTAAGCATACACATCATTCCCTTCCTCCAGTTGTTCATTTACAACATGTTTCATAAGAATTTCAGCAAATCCTCTTCTTCTGTGTTCTTCTTCACAGAACAAATGAAGAATAAAATTGTATTCATTGAGAAAAACCCACGCTGCAAGTTTGTCGTTGCAATATAGACCGTAAGACAAGCCGTTAGAGACGAAAACTGAGAAGTATTGAATGGAGCCTGGAAATCTATAAGGCCATGCGTTGTCTATGTGTTCGAGATGTTCAGTTTTGACAGGCGCTATATAGATGTACCGAGGAAATCTGAAAAATAAAGAATGTTGGAGCCCTAAGATGGAAAATTGCATAGATGGAGCCCTCAATAGTAATAAATTATTTTTATCCAAAATACAAACACTTTCATGAATATTTTACGTTTAGATGAAATGACAAGTAATTTTCCTTTTTACAAATAGCCCATAATGTAAATTTTCGACGTTTGCAAGCTTTGTGTTACAAATGTGCTAAGAGTGACCACTTTTACAACGCTTAGATACTAATGATGAATTATAATATTGCTAAACGTAAAATATGAAAATGTTTGTATTTTACAATTAATTTAATAATTGATGTCGCCACCGTCGCGACACAGTACGCCCACATAGAGAAAATAAAAAAGATTTCTGTGAATTATTAACGACATTAGTATAGTATATTTAATAAATCTTAAGATAATCTGAAAACAATATACAAAATAAAAAAAACGATTAAATTAAAAAAAAAATATTAAATTAAATTAGAACATTAAAGCCTAAGTCTAATTAACATTAACGAACATAACTTAAAAACCATGTCAGAGGCCTGATAGTTGTGCTACTAGGCGGTTTAAAAACTCTGACACCACGGTTTATCGGGTCGAAGGATTCGATACCCACTCGACAGACTCGAAGAAGAAGAAGAACATAAACGAAAACCAAATTATGAAAACGTCTAATAAAATAACTAAAATCAAAATTATAGAGCGTTTTTATTAGCGGTCCGAAATTTTCTCACCTAATATTTTCAAACGGTTTAGTCTCCCGTCCAAGAAAGAATGTCTTCACGATCCCAACATCATAAGTCGTGAAGTTTTTAACAGCTCTGACATTGTCCATGGTCTTCAGAATGATAGAGTTGATGCAGTCGACGCATACCTAAAATAGTATTTATGTAATCATTCAACAACAACATCAGCCAAAACAGTCCACTGCTGGACATGGGCCTCCCCAATATTGGAAGTATATGCCATACTCGCCACGCTTGGCAGGCGGGTTGGTGAGCGCAGTAGAAGTTTTCCATTCACAGGGAACGCTGCTGCCCATTCCCTGGATTTATCCCTTAGTCGCCTTTTACGACACCCACGGGAAATTATGGGGAAACCGGCACCACACATATGTAATATATATATAATCATTATACTTATATTTTACTTTAATTATGTTTCCATTGGGCTCGACTCTAGATTTGCCGGGTAAAACTAAAATTAAAATCGATTTGTCACTTTCAGACTAAAAACATTGAAAAAGGTTAGGAGATCTATTCTCCGGATATAGATTTATACTCCGGTGTTTAATTTATAGTCGGTGGTTTTATACGTTATCTGTCATTTTTATCCTTTGTTATATGATATGGTGGATAAAATTGACAGAAATATTGGGGAAACGTGCAAATGCGCGTCATAATCTAGCGTAGAGTAGCGATTTATACCATAGAGTAAAAATCGCCTGTCCTTTTTTAATTTTATTATTTTGTAAGAATTCATTTTCTGAGTTTGTAATGTACCTATTAGTATTCGTATTAATTTTACTTTTCCTCTTTAAGCAATTAAAGATAATATAATTTCACTAAGTATTTATTTATCTTTCTTCTTGTACTATAGTCTGTTTCCACCATTAGGTTGGCTGGAGGAGATCTCTAATAGAGATAAACATGCCTTTAAATTTACTCTGTACATTAAGTTTATTCAAAAAAGAGTATATAGTTACCTTCTGAGACCAGTCTATCAATTTAGTGTCAGCTAAAGCACAATCTAACTTGCTGGTGTCTGTAGTTATTGGGAACAGAATGCAGTCTTGGGTGCCGCCAGGCTGAAATTGATGTTAATGCATTAATATTATGCCTCTGCAGAGGAATGCCTCGAAATAGGAGGCGTGATGAGATGGATGCCTTCGAGAAGGACTGGATGTAAATTTCACAATACCGTAAAAAGTGGAAACAATAACAGGAGTCTTTTGCCCAGCAGTGGGACTAATCAAGCTAACAAAAAATTATAGGTAAAGAGCTGAATTTTGGATAATTGCTAAAATTTAAGTCATTCACTATGAAAAGCATTGAGATAAACATTAATTTATTCATATTTGAAACTTAGGGTACGTTTAAATACATTACAGAAAGGCATTTGGATTGGCTCTGCTAAAGCCAAAAACATTAATTCTAATTTAGAATAAGATTAATTCTCTTCGGTTTTACGCTTTGTCTGCAAGTTTCTGTAATATAAAATTTGTTTTGTCTAATAGAAATATGACAATGATAGCTAGTATTCTCAAATACAAAATGTATGATTAAACTATGATTATGTATGTATCTTGTGATACGACTAAAACACCTGTGTTTCTTCGAAATATCTATCTACTCTACAATTTTCTTTTACAGTTAAAATCTCTTCATCAAAGTCTGCTATGCGAGTATTATCAGAAATAAAATACTTTTTATCAGCACAATACATACCTTGACGTTGATAGATACAAAACCATTTCCAATGTCTCCATACGGACAATACACTTTGAACTGAAACGCTTTTCTTACCCCAGGACATTTCAAGTTTATGTGTAAAGAATAAAACCCTGCAACATTTAAAGGCCATAGATTCCTCAGTTTCTTTTGTAAATCTGGCCATTTTTCTATCTGTAACTCTACCAATGGTTCTTCCATTGATTAAATATTGATAAAATGTCTGTATTTGAAACTAAAGAGGAGTATTAACTTGCAGCTCTCCATATAAAAGGAGATAACGGTTTCCACCCCGTAAATATAGTCCAATTCTTATTTTTTTTAGAAATTATGTAGATATACCTAAAAGCTAGGTTAGCACGTTTTTATTTTTTAGAAATATTACACTTCTAAAAATATATTACTTCTTTTTTTCCATACAAATATTGCGGAGGTTATATCTTTTTATAACCGGAATATTTCTAAAAATAAAAACGTACATACCTATTTTTTAGTATATCTACATCATTGCCAAATAAAGGAATAGGAATATGTTTACGGGTTAGGAACCGTTATATCGCCTTTTGTATGGAGATCTACAGGTTTACACTTCTCTTCCTAAAATCACTACTAAATAAAAAAAACGCAATAGCGCTTAAAGTAATTCTAAAAACAGACTGTCAAACTATTCTTAGAATCACAAAATTATTGGTTCACACATAATAGAGCACGCAATGACTGCTGTTAACTGTGCTTATCTCGGCATGCGGCATGATCTTTACGATAATGTAATAAAAACTTTTAAGAAATCAGTAAACAAAGCTAAGCACTTAAATTAGACTTAAATACACACAAAACATTGAAAATCAACCTGTCAAAGAATGTCGAAATGACATTTGACGTTGACGTAAGGAACTCAGTTTAGTTTGTTGAATACTAACGCCATCTATCGTAAACATCCAGAAATACGCGAGCGAAGAGGGATTGAGACTTGGTTGTGGTTGGTTCCAATCAGAATCAGTCAGTACAGTAGGAGGATGCATTTCAGCGTTTCAATATCTTTACCTAAATTAAAGCAAAATATTATAGCTCACCTGTATCCATTAGCGAAGACTGTCCGGACCAACAATACTAAAGTCTGTATCGTACATTGAGTGTTTATTAAATAAACTCCCCCTGGAGCTGGGTTAACCTTCAGCGGAAAAAAAACAGTTCAGATGAGTTTTCTGCGGATATCTATCATGTGAATAATTGAATAAATGTAATAATTATTATGTTATTATACATACATACATATAATCACACCTTTATCCCTAATAGGTAAGGCAGAGCATATATATTAGCTTATAATGGTTATGTTGCGTCGGTATTGAGATACGGACTAATAGTTTGGAGGAACTCTACCGACGTACTTCATGCCTTATAGTCATCGAGACAAACGTATTACGGGTTTAGCGATGTCTTATAGATTGTATAAGGGTCATTTATTGTAATAAAATTCTAATAAGAAAAAAGTTATAAAATGTCTTCGAGCTTTGTGTGGTGTTGGTCCGTTTGAACCCTGTTGGCCATTGTTTCGGCGACTTAATCTTTTGACTTTAATGGGGCTGTACATATTAGAAATAGCCAAATTTGTCCGTAATAATCCTTTATTTTTCACAAAATTGGAACAGAATCCTAGATTACGAGACCGAGACCTTACAAGTTTAGTAAAACCATTCTGTAGGACTGCTTTATATAAAAAAAATGTTTTATAATTACTATAAAAGTGTACAATAGATTACCTGTGCAATTAAGAGAGCTACTAGGTATTTTTTGTCAAGATTACGAAAATGGCTAGTTAATAAATGTTATTATGATAACAATGATCCCTGAAACCCTTGGATCCTGTAACGATCGTTTCTCATTACATATGGAATAATTAGTTTATAAAATCGACCCAACACTTAAACAAATAGAATTTAGATTTATCGTTCAAAAATTTAGACATCTTTACCTGACATGACCCAGCATTTCAACAAGAGTATCAAATGCATAAATACCCATACTTGTTTCTTGGAAATAGAGTTAAATTTTGAATGTTACAAAAGATATTTTACTTTGTCTTAATATAGCATAGAACTTGGAAGATTAAAAAAGACAGAGGAACAGCGGGCATGCAGTGGGGGTTGGCAGTTGCTGACGGGCCGGGGCGATGTCCTAACGCGGAATTGGCAATTCCGAGCATCGTGTGTTGTTTATTTTCGGCGTTGTGTTTTATTCGAAGTCCATCGTTGTGATTAATACTGTAAGTGTTTCTTTACCTTACAGATAGAAGATTTCGTAATAAAGTGATAGTTTCAACTTTCTGTACCTGCAGCGTTGCGAGTTTTTAAAACATCATTCAATGATAATCGTAGGGAAATGTGTTATTAGAATAGGAAATAGCAGGTGTGTGTTATGTGTAAAATATCAGTGTGCGTGAGTGTGAAGATGAACAAATGCAATAGAAACTAATAGGAATATTTTGATATGTATTTAAGATACAGTGTTACACGTTAAAACAAAACACGGTGTTTTAAAGATATTAGTAGTTAAAATCAATTACTTGTATTTTTATTTTATATTCAGGATAACACTTTACATACATTAAATACACATCGACAAGGCTTATGGGCACCGAGAGTAGCTGGCCCATAATCCCTCTCGAGAATTCATTCGAAAGGTGATAATTTCTTGACACAGTCTCTATCATTTGAACTGACTTCTTAGCGCATATCATGTGATTTTGGTACAGCAGTCCTTGAAAATTATACCATATTGCAAACTGAACAGAGAAATTGATTATTAAAAGGTTTGAACATTAGTACACCGTCACAGGTGACTTGTATGACTTTGATGAATGATTGGTAGTATGAAAGAAGTTTGTGAATGAATTAAGATGATCGGAATATTTGATGGAAGGTTTGCAAGTTAGATAAGACTAGGGTTTAGTGTTAGTCTGTGCAATGTTTTCGCGCGTTGGCATGGTCTGTAGGTTGGAAGGGAGGGTCATTTCATTTGCCTAGGTATCCTAATTCTAAGATCTTAAAGATCTTTATTCAAATTCCCTTACCTGGTTATTGAGTCTTTGTACCTTTCAGCACGCTACATTAGCCGGGAGATTTAATATTAAGTATATCTGGTTTTATTTTATTTTGGTTAGTTATGCGCAAGAAGAAAGAAGATCGAGATTCCTGATTCCTGAATTTCAGCTGAAAATATTTTATGTGAGTCGCATGTTTTATATTACTCATTTATATTTTATTTTTTGTCATTTTGTGTTATTTTTCAGCTGAATTTGATTCTGAACTTTTTTACTAATAATTTATTTACTTACGTCATAATTTCAATTACGATTACCCTATTCAAACTTAACTCAGATTTGTTTCAATTTTCTTTTAATTGCTTCCATGCTGAACTGGGAGCGACAGAAGAACGTAGAATGTGCCAGCTGCATCTCCTCCCGGGCATGCTGTAAAAACCAGCTAAGGGATTCGAGGGTATATTGTAATTTAGGCGATGGGCTGACAACCTGTCACTACAGCAATATCCAGTTCTATCTTAAACAACCCTCAAAACTTGTCAGACGTGGCGGAACGACCTTTGTTTGGGTTGTTCACGCTCTGCCTACCCCATTAGGGATACAGGCGTGATAGTATGTATGTATGTATGTTCTTTTAATTTGACATAAAATCAGTTTTTAGACGATCACATATTTTTCTTTGGCCATATTAATTTTATCAGATTATTATTTAATTAGGGATAGGGTGTTACAATCCCTTTGCTGGTTTTTACAGCATGCCCGGGAGGAAATGCAGATAGCACATGTCATGTGATTATAGTTATTAATATATTCATTTTATTTATGATTACCTAATATCTGTGCAGGAAATAGAACTAAATATAAATGTTAAGGTAGGTATGTATCAAACAAATCTAATCAACAATTATGAAATATGATATTTTTAACTATATCGGTTGCTGACTGTGCTAAGATAAGATAAGACGATCCCTAATATCAAATTATTCAACTATCTCTATGTGTTGGCATACCGGACCAACTTTAACACCAGTAAATAAAGGTCTCTCTTCTCATACAACAATATCAGTAACAGAGTCTCAATTCGCTCTGGGTATTCACACTAGAACATTAACCACGAACAACCTAGATAGATATTGAATTGGCTCATGCATGCAATTATTATACCTACTATATTGAAATTTATCACTATATGAATAGAAAATACATGTACATTTAACTCTCATAACTTGTCGGACGCGTAAAAGTATGTTTTCTCCCATTTGCTCGAAATGCTTGATTATTTTTAAAAAAACCTACATTCACTCCTTTCGGTCCCCAAATTCGCAAACGCCAACAATTTCTCCAAACGACAGCAACATTCGTTAACGACCGCTACACGAAGTCTTTAAAGTATATACTAAGATTAGGTGTTTTTAAGTGCACAATATTATATTTTTAAAGGCAGAATGCGCCTGTCAAAGGCGCAATGCAAAATTAAAATGTCAAAATATTATGGAGGAATCGCAAGTTTGATCTTTATTTTTAAATGTATTGTTGTTTATTTCCTCGCAATGAAAAGTACTATACTAGGCTCAGCCGAAAACACAATATATGATCTCGTTGACATTGGAAGGCCTTCTGCTCTAGGCAATTTACTCGACCATACATTGCTTTTTTTCGACTTCTGGTAATGTTCTTTGTTGACGCTTTACCTAACCATTAAAAGTTATATACCTTATCATTCCATTGGATTTTAATATGAATGTTGACAGGTTAGAAGTATGGATAGGGACCTAAATATAAATCTTTTGTGCTGGATGGGGCTAATTTATAAATGCCTTAAATATTTTTATCAGAATTAAATAAATCATTTTGATCTTGCTCGTTTTTGGACCCGTTCACCCATATGAAGTTAACCTACCAGATGCTTTATTGGGCTCGATTCTAGATACCACCGGCTAAAACTAAAGTTAAAATCGATCTGTCACTTTCAATATAATAAAATTGAAAAAGGATAGCCGATTTATACTATATGGTTTTACACTTTGTACGCTAGAGTTTGACACGCTTTTGCACGTTTCCCCAGTATTTCTGTAAATTTTATCCGCCATACCATACGACGGCTGATTAAAAATGACAGATAACGCAAAAAACCACTGTCTATAAATCAAAAAGCGGAGAGAATAGATCTCCTGTCCTTTTCCAATGTTTTTAGTCTGAAAGTGACAAATAGATTTTAATTTTAGCTTTAGCCGGCAAATCTAGAATCGAGCCCATTATTTGTTTATTTTCGTTTTGTGTGAATTCGTTTGTTTTGTTTGTTATTTTTAGGTTTCCTGCCATGTCTGCATCAATTTCAAGGCTGTTTTTTGAACCGTAAAAGGTAACCTGAAACCCAAAAAGTTTAACCATGTTCGCTATCTATACGTAAATAGTAGAGTGGATTTCGATGTTATATGCTTAATTTAATTTAATTCATTATGCAAGGGGCCGCCTGGCTCGCGACCACCCTCTCACCGGAGTCCGGCGCCAAACAGCTTGCTGTGTTCCGTCGGTACGTGGGATTGCCAGTATCATAACAGGCATTATCTTGTTTGCTCGCTCCATCGTCGACTTTGTCTCGGTCATCCCTGACCTTTGTGTCTAGAATCAAGAGCAAACCCATTTCTAGTAAAAATTAAAAGAAATATTCATAACTTCAAAAAAACAAATATTAGGATGATACCTTATTTATCTCTATTAACATCACAAATACCTAAACTTTTGTTCTTATCTTTTGTTACAACTTAGCTAAAATCTAAAATAAGTCCATAGGTCCCTGCCATTTTCTATCATGAATTATAGGAGAACAGAAAGGGATGACAGCAAGTACAGAGGGACTTGTTTTCACCCTGTCATTCTACATACATACATACATAAAATCACGCCTTTATCCCTTACGGGGTAGGCAGAGCGTAAAACGCCTCCTAAAAGGCGCTTTCGCCACGTCTGACATAAATTGGGGGCAATTTTAGATTGTAATGTGTATTGCTGTAGTGACAGGTTGTCAGCCCATCGCCTAAATTACAATACACTGTAACCCTCAAATCCCTTTTGCTGACTTATACAGCATGCCCGGGAGGAAGGGCAACTGGAACATTCTATGTTTTTCTTTCTCTCCCAGTCCAGTATGGAAGTTATTCTAAGATTGGTTAAAATTACAAGTAATGAAATAAAAAATCCTAGGATTGAAATAAGTCCGCCTACGTTCCTATTCTCCCATTTCCTAATGCTTTACTTCTTTTTCTGTCGTTCGGGTTTCGAGTCGATCGCCCATATGAACCCAGGTGTCAGAGATTTTTAAACCACCTTATAGTCCAGCTAATACAGCTAATAGTCCTCTGACATGGTGGGTATAACGACCACTATCAAAAGCAGCGACCAAACCAAGGTAGTTCTTATTATTATTCTGTGCCGGGACCGACGGCTCAACGTGCCCTCCGAAGCACGGAATATTTTTTTATTATCGGAAAATCACATGATTCAGCCTGTAATGTCCTAATCAAACTGGGAAAAACCTCACAAAGTAATAAATTAACAAATATCAACTTGGTTCCATTCTTGGGAACTCAGGACCTCCGAAACGTAAGTCCATGGCTCAGATTACTAGACCACGAGGCAGCCAAACTACCAGCGCTATCACGATAAAAGTTACAAATATACGAGTAACTTCTATCGTGATAGCGCTGGTAGTTTGAGAGGTGAACATTGTTTGACTAACCCATCGTGAAAATGGCTGAGTCCGTGTTTGGAGCATGTAGACCACTCATGCTCATCGCATGATGTTGGTCTGCCACCATGAAGCCGGTTCGTCCGGTGGTAGCTACGACGTCATAAATTT
Source organism: Scrobipalpa costella (assembly GCA_949820665.1). NCBI lineage: Eukaryota > Metazoa > Arthropoda > Insecta > Lepidoptera > Gelechiidae > Scrobipalpa > Scrobipalpa costella. Next base: position 14,480,784 of record OX463312.1, read on the forward strand.
TTTGTACGAAATAAAACTGCTTCCATTCCCTTGCTGGACTGGGAGTGACAGAAGAACGTAGAATGTGCCAGCTGCATCTCCTCCCGGGCATGCTGTAAAAACCAGCTAAGGGATTCGAGGGTATATTGTTATTTAGGCGATGGGCTGACAACCTGTCACTACAGCAATATCCAGTTCTATCTTAAACAACCCTCAAAACTTGTCAGACGTGGCGGAACGACCTTTGTTTGGGTTGTTCACGCTCTGCCTAACCCATTAGGGATACAGGCGTGATAGTATGTATGTATGTATGAAATAAAACTGTTTTTTTTTATTTGAGTGAGGTATAAAATAAAGAGCTCAATGAGCCGATTCCACCCTGTACATTTTAACACATGGTTAAAAAATGGCAAAATTAACTCTTTGGAAAGTCGTTCTTCCATGCTGGACTGGGAGCGAGAGAAAAACGTAGAATGTGCCAGCTGCATTTCCTCCCGTGCATGCTGTAAAAACCAGCTAAGGGATCCGAGGGTTTCAGTATATTGCAATTTAGGCGATGGGTTGACATAATAATAATAATCTTTATTTGTACTAAAAAAATATACAACTCCTTATAATACATAGGTAGGTTTACACTGATGTAAAAGCGAGGTATCGTAAATACTAAGAGGAGCACACAATAAAAAATACACTATCACCTAAACTAGGCCGAGCCTGTGTCTTAGATGTTAATTCCTTCCTTTGAGGGTAGATAAGAACTAGTATTACCAGTATTATATTATCTGTGGTATTACGTAGAATGTGCCAGCTGCATCTCCTCCCGGGCATGCTGTAAAAACCAGCTAAGGGATTCGAGGGTATATTGTTATTTAGGCGATGGGCTGACAACCTGTCACTACAGCAATATCCAGTTCTATCTTAAACAACCCTCAAATTTGACTTACTCTTTGGCCATTTACGGTACAACACCTGTTTAATCTTTGTTCCCACAAGGAATTCTAAATTTATTAGTAAATGTGATCATTTCAACTAAATATGTACATCAATTAATATAATAACCTACAAGTGCGTTTGTGTTAAATTTGTGTCCAGTTATCTACCAAGATCAGTGAAATATTGATCAAAATCCGATAGAAAATAATCGTGGCTATTGGTATCACAGCTGCCATCCGTGACTGGGCGCTACAAGGGTACAGGCGAATCTGACGGTTCCGTAAAGCGCTCAACCGTGCGAGTTGCGTGCCGGCGCTTAGGACCTTCTGCCCGCGGCACGCGAGACCGGTTCTAAGACCATTTTGCTGTGGAATAAACAACGCAGACGGGACGCGTAGGTAATCCACTAAGCCCTTAATACATTTTAAGAAATCTTCAACTACAAACGATATGAAGTGTGTTGAATGTCAGGAAACCTGTGGCAAAGCAAAAGACATTTTAACATGCACCAATGCCGTATGCAAGAAAAAACTATGTAATCTTTGCGTTGCATCATATGATTTAACCCCAGAACAAAAAGAAGCTTGGAAGTGTTCAGACTGTAAGGGGTTCGTAAGAAAGGGGGGAAATGATAGTAATACCCCCATTCGACAAAACATAGACCCTCCCAACTTCACTCGTAAAAAGACTGAGCCAAAACTGCTTGTGAGTAAGACAAATGCAAAGACCTCCAAATCTTCTCCAATAGACGTTAAAGGGAATAAAATTGCCGAGTCAGAGACCAGTAATGGTCTCGGTCAACACACAAAATCATGCAACTGCGAGACTATATCCCGCTCATTTGATTCATTTAAGGAAGAGCTTCGAAACATGTTTGAAGAATGGCGACAAGACCAGGCTAACTGTCTTCAAGAACTAAAGGCCTCGATTTCCAATATGAAATCTCAAATTCTCCATATTCAGGGAACAACTGACGAGGCTATAAAGTCTGTCACCTACCTGTCAGCCGAGTACGATGACATGAAAAAAGCTATGAGTTCTCTTCAAGACAAAACTACATCCCAGGAGTCGAGAATAAAGATCTTGGAAGACTCAATCGAGGAACACTCCAGGCAAGCAAATCTTAACCTCTTGGAAATTCGCAACGTTCCCTACCAGCTAAGCGAGAGTCCAGATCAACTGCTGAAAACAACGCTAAATATTTTCAGTACAATATCGGCCAACATAAATCAGTCCGATATTCAAAACATTCAAAGGCTTCATTCTAAAACAGATAATAGAACAATCATGGTTACCTTAAAAACTGTAAACTCGAAAAAATGTGTCCTCCAAGCCATGAAAACTTACAATTCAAACAACAGAGCAAACCGACTAAACACCTCCCTGATAACACCGAATGCTACGCCACAACCCATCTACATTGAAGAGCGCCTCACTCCTAAAGGAAGACGTCTCTTCTACTTGGCGCGACAGCTGAAGAAGTCGAAGCAGTTCCAGTTTTGTTGGACCTCAAATTGCAGAGTGCTTTTAAAAGAAAAAGAGGGCTCCAAAAGCATTGTCATCACCGAAGAATCACAAATAAATGAATTAAACACAAATAGATCTGTCTGACTAGTCCCAGGAAGGCTAGTGGTAAATCATAAATGCCCTATTTCTAGAAAGATAATACTATTTTCTATTGTTCCTAGTTTTTACTATATACATCACGCTTTCCGACTTACACAATACACAAACATCGCATATTTACACTTTACACTCAATTTCTCACATAATGCATTACCTCGTATTATTATTATTATTATTACAAATGTTCGCTCTCTCACACTAGCATCAATGTACTGGACACAAATTGTGAAGTTTATTCGGAAAAAAAATTCTACCCAAGGGTCTAAAGTGCCACCCAAAAACTTTATTATTTTTCTGTCTGATCCGAGCATGCTCAGAAGCATGTATTATGTAATGTCTACAAATCATGCACGTATACTTAAAATTAACCATTCCCTATGTTGAATGATATATGTGATAACATAGACACTGTTTCTGTTTCATCTTCCACATCTTGTAACCCTGAACAATGTGAAGATCTCATTCCGCAGCACTCTAAAAATCTAAATTTAATTGCGCAAAATATTTGTAGCGTTTCTGCCAACATAGCTGGTTTCCAAATTTTGCTCCGTAGAATTAAGATTCACTGTGATATTATTATTTTAACAGAATGCCGGCTAATTCATAACCCTATAATTCCGCCTTTACAAAATTACGACCACTTCGTTTCAACTAATCCACATAACCAAAATGATGGGGTCGTTGTGTACGTTGATTCCATGCTTCAAAATGTATCTGTTACTGAACCTCTCATTGCTGAGGCTAGCAGTCTGTTAATAAAGATCGGACATGAAACAGCCATCATAGCTGTATATCGCCCTCCAGCATTCCGAAATGTGGACATTTTCTTGCAATCCTTGAGTGTCGTAATTTCGAATCTTTCTAATTTTAAAACTATCGTTTTGACTGGTGATATAAATATTAACATACACCCAAACAATGTTGACGATCACTCTGAAGAATATCTCAATATGCTAGCTTTTCACGGACTTTTACCAGCACACAACATTGTCACTCGTGATAAAACCTGTTTAGACCATGTCATTATGAAATCGCCTCACCAAGCTAGCACCCTTGTACTCGAAACTAAAGTAACTGACCACAGTGCTATAGTTTTATCTTTGGCAATTAAGAAATCAGTCAATCCTAGAAGAACTCTAACTAAAGTAAACGCACTATCACTTCATGAAGACATAATGAACTTAGATTTCTCACCAATTTATGCAAAATCAGACCCAAATTTAGCTGCAACATTCCTCGTTGAGACCCTCCGAAACTGCATCAATAAGAACTCCACTACAAAAACTGTGCCCCGTCGACGGAGAACTATTAAACCGTGGATCACTGCTGGACTCCTGCGCTGTATAAGGCAAAGGGACAAACTCCATAAGCAATTAAAAAAGAACCTAAATAATGATATCCTACGCACAACCTACAAGCGCTACAGAAACTTTTGTAACTCACTTATAAAAAAAGCGAAGAGAGAATATGATAGGAATAGGCTAAAGGAAGCTGGCACTAATAAAAAAGAGCTATGGGATGTGATTAAGGACATTGCATACTTAAACAAAGAAAAAACAAACTCGCGGGATTTACTCTTAAATAAAAATACCCCTCAAAAATCGGTTGATGCGGCTAATCATTTCTTTGCAAATGTTGGTAGATCTTTGGCAGAAAATATTTTAAAATCAAACCCGAACTTACCGGATCATAATCTCAATGCGCCTTCATTTGCTCAATCGGTTGTGTTTCTTCCAACCGACAATAGAGAAGTAGAACGACTTGTTGTATCATTGAAAAACGACTGCGCAGTAGGTTGGGACGGTATTTCAGCTACGTTTGTCAAAAAATATAAAAACATTTTAATTCCACCGCTAACTCACATCTGCAATCTAACTATTAACACTGGCGTATTTCCAACTATTTTTAAAAAGAGTCTTATTCATCCTGTCTTTAAAAGTGGAGATCGTAAACAGATCAATAATTATCGTCCAATTTCTGTATTACCCACTTTTTCGAAAATACTTGAACGCATTATTAATTCGCGGTTGATTAATTTCTTAGAAAGTAACAAATTACTAAGCAACAGACAATATGGTTTCCGTCAAAACAAGTCCACTTCCGATGCGGTGCACGAGCTTACAGATTATGTAGTCCGAAGCCTTGATGCTAGTAAAAAATGTGTCGCAATTTTTCTCGACCTTGCCAAGGCATTCGACACTGTTTCTTTCCCTATTCTGTTGGCTAAACTTGAATCCCTTGGTGTTCGAAGTGCTCAGCTGAAACTGATCGAGAACTACTTACATGGTCGAATACAACGTGTCACTCTTGATGGTAATACTAGCAATGACCTTGAAATCACACACGGTGTTCCTCAAGGTAGTATACTTGGTCCCACCTTATTCCTGGCGTATATTAATGAGCTGTGTAACTTGGAATTGCCAAACGGGAACCTTTTATCTTTTGCTGACGATACAGTTTTACTATTCTACGGAGGGACATGGGATGAAGTATACAACTCCGCCCAGCAAGGTTTTACTCTGGTTTATAATTGGCTGACAAGAAATCTTTTAACATTGAATGTTGATAAAACCAGACACATGCTTTTTTATACTCGTAATTTTAATCTTCCGGATCCAAATATACGTACCATTGCTGCACATTCTCTCCACCATCATAATACACCCTGTAACTGTCCGTCAATACAGAGAATCACTCAAATTAAATATCTAGGTCTAATAATTGACGAAAATATGTCATTTGCCCCGTACATCGTAGTTTTATCAAATCGAATCCGAAAACTAATCTTTGTTTTTAAACATCTAAGGCACGTTGCAGATCCACAAATTTTAAAGACAATATACAAAGCATTGGCTCAGTCCCTTATCATTTACTGCATCACGTCATGGGGGGGTGCATCTATTACCAACCATATTAAAATTGAACGAGCCCAGAGAGCGTTACTCAAGGTTGCAACATTTAAACCCATTCTGTATCGTACCCAGACGCTGTATGAGTTCTGCCAAGTACTTACCATTCGCCAACTCTTTATATTGTTCACAGTTCTGCTACAGCACTCTCTTACACCTTGTATTACTTCCCAGCGAAATCACCTGGTAGCCAAGTCAACGATATTTCGTACAACTTTTAGTCATCGATTCTTTTGTTTCCTAGGTCCCTTTCTGTATAACGAACTGCATCAAAAATTAAAAATAAACTTGCTCCCAAAACACTCTCTTAAGATAAAAGTCTCTGAATGGCTACAGTGTCTATCCTATAAGGACACTGAAAACCTGCTTAAGCCTCTAGCCTAACCTTTATCTACATTCACAACACACACACACACACACACACACACACTTTTAATTTTTATTCCATTATCTTTATTGTTTTTTTTTTTATTTTAATTTTGTTTTCCATTTTACCTAATCTTTAAGTTACCTAAATAAGTCCCATAAACAGGATAATACTTGTGAATGGCTGTGTACTGCAACAATTGATATGGAAGTCGATGTCTATAGTACGGGCTATTGTGCCTATTTTAGACATCGTCTGCAATTATGTTTTAATGTTCTCATTAGCCTAAGCGTTTTTTTTTGTACCCAACTTTAGAAAAAGAACAGAACACTGTAAAATGGCTTTCAGTTAATAAACTTTATCTTTATCTCTTATCTTACGTACGCACGCTAGCAACAGTACAATAATGACTACTAAAACTCTATACTTAAAAATCTTTAACATTATAATTTTAAAGCAGTAGCAAACAATACAAATTTATTTCTTTATATTAGTATGTATACTAACTTTATATTAAATAATTTAGTAATTTTATTAACAAACAATACAAAATATATATATAGTTATATATATACACATTTTCTCTCATTATTATTTTATTTTATTTTATTACTTCAAACAACTTTTCAATATCATCGTAAGTTTGGGATTTAAGTCATTTTATCAGAGCAATTGTACATTCATTAAAGTTAAGGGGATAAATATTTATTAGGTTATTGATTTTATTGTACAGGAAAGGTTTAAGAAAAAATTGAAATCTGTTCCAGAAAAGGATTCTTGTGGACACTGTTTGGCACACTTTATCGTTCCTTCTAGATAGAGGCTTTGGTTCATATGGAAGGTGTTTATGGTGGTGAAGGACAGTTTCAGCTACAAAAAGTTGCCTTTCCGTTAGCACATCCATGTGAACATAAAGATCATTAGTGGGAAATTTATATGGCTTGAAAGACATTACTTTTAGTAGCGCTCGTTGGGCAATTTCAGCACTAATAATATGGGATTTTCGAGCTCCACCCCATGCCCTCACGCAGTAGGATATTAATGACTGAGCCAAAGCGAAATAAATAAGTTTTATAAGTTTGGTATCGGCCACATGACGTAGTGTTTTGAAGATAAATATAAGCTTTCGAAGCCTTTTAGAAAGAGTATCAATTTGAGGATTCCAGGTGAGAGTTTGGTCCAGTTCAATACCGAGGTATTTGATGGTATTCTTTCCAGGGCTGCACACTCACAACCTGTTACTATAGCAATATACTAACAAATCTATCTTAAATTACTCTCAAAACATTGTCAGACGTAGCGGAACGACGTTGAGGTCGTTTACGCTCTGCCTACCCCATTAGGGATAAAGGTGTGATTATATGTATGGAAAGTACCTTCGGAAGGCTGGATCTCCTAAACAGAGCACCTAATCATTCAGCCCTTTTGCAGTGCGTATAGTGAGTGTACAAAGTATCTAAGGGCCGTATTTGTAATCAGCTCTCATAGTCCGATAGCGCTAGGTTTTGAAGTTTCAAAACTCTTAAAGTTTTTTGTTTTTTGCATACAGTTTCCGGACCATTTGCCCAACCTAATACATTATTTTGTGTCATCCTAGGTACTTGCATAGGTAGAAATTTAGGTATTTGTCTTTTCGATCAGTATTGGACGAAAAGATAATTAGAGATGCAAATATTACTTTCATGGTAATAACGAGATAGTAATTGATGTACATAGGCATTTTGTGCCATATAAGTCCACGAAAATCCTAATATTTAACCAGTACCTAATACGTCACCAACTAGCTCTAAAATAATATTACAATAAGTAAAATAGGTGTTACGCGTTTCAGAATACTGATATCTGTTGTTTAAAATATTTTGTGTCGAATTCATCCACGACGTTTATAGATATTTTTTTTTTTTCATTACTACAGCCTGTAAAATCCACAAAAGAAATGGCAAGTTATTAGAGTTTACGTGTTCTTTGTTATTATGGTGTAACAAAACACTATTCATAATTTGTGTTGTTTTTATCCACAAAGTTCTAATATTAGGTACTTACGTACCTATATAAGAATGGCGAGCGCAGGAACCATCGAGCTCGCGGAACATCGTGCGCGGGCGCGGGCGGCGGGGGGCGCCGGCCAGCCAAAACCGCAGACGCGTGCATTTTGTTTACATTCAGTCTTCTTGGTGCAAGTTGCGACAAGCAATTAGTAAAAGTTAGTTATGAAACTGTGTCAGACTAAAATGGAAATCGAAACTGAGTTATTACCCGACCGGACCAACGAAGAATAATGAGATTTTTGTTCGTTTTTTACTGTAGAGCCTTTAGACCTGTTTTTACTAAATTGTTACTCCTGTGTTTGTTTTAGGGATAAAGGCGTGATTTTATGTATGTATGTATGTATGTGTTTGTTTTTTCGTAATTCAACACTGAGATCTCTTATAGGTACCTACATACATACATAAATATAATCACGCCTTTATCCCTAATGGGGTAGGCAGAGCATAAACGACCTAAACAAAGGTCGTTCCGCCACGTCTGACAAGGTTTGAGGGTTATTCAAGATGGATTTGTACGTATATTGCTATATTGTAGGTATATTGTATACTTATAGGTACCTTATTGAATCAAAACCGAAAAAAATATATGTCACTCATCATTAAAAATATACATCAGGACTATGTAGGTATGTACCAGTGTTGTTGTAATAGCGATAGTTTCACAGTGGATAGTTGACCTTGAAAAAAAGTATAAATAGACTATCGCTATCGCAACAAAACTAGTATGTGCTAAGTGATAGGTATGTTTACGTACCTATTTACTGCCTACCTACAATATATTATGTGTTAGATACTTAATTATACTCATAAAACAAAAAAAACTGTTTATTAGATAATCGACGGGAACAGTAGCCCCCAAAAACAAACGAATAGATAAACGTTCATTTCATACTTAGGTATTAATTAATAGAAACTGGTTTGTTTTGATGTTAAAACTTATATTTAATGCAAAAACCATAAAATAATCTTAGTTTTTGGAATAAAGTATATACATATAGCTATTTATAAACAACCGCTTCTCCCCGGCTACATTCGCCCAAAATGGTTTTTAGCCGATTTCGACGTTTTAAACCGCTTGGTTGAACCGGGTTTACATCTAGAGTAGTGGGTAAAAACCCATTCAATTCACCCGGGTTTAAACCGGGTAATAACCCAAATCACCCGGTTTTAATCAATTATCACCAAATTTTTTGAGTTACAAACATACATACTATCACGCCTGTATCCCTAATGGGGTAGGCAGAGCGTGAACAACCCAAACAAAGGTCGTTCTACCACGTCTGACAAGTTTTGAGGGTTGTTTAAGATAGAACTGGATATTGCTGTAGTGACAGGTTGTCAGCCCATCGCCTAAATTACAATATACCCTCGAATCCCTTAGCTGGTTTTTACAGCATGCCCGGGAGGAGATGCAGCTGGCACATTCTACGTTCTTCTGTCGCTTCCAGTCCAGAATGGAAGCTTTTTGGGGTTACAACCGGGTAATAACCCAAATCACCTGGTTTTAATCCCCTATCACTCAATAGGTCGGGTGAAAACAAGGGTCAATAGTCGATAAAAGCTATGGAAACTCCGCCAATTTTGAAGATAGGATCTTCCAATTTTGTGTTACTACTCTTACTCTACTCTTATTCTATTATTCTTCTTCTTCTCCTAAGCCTTCTTCCCATTATCTGCGGTCGGTTTTCCTTGTCTGCCTCTTCAATTTATGTCTATTTTGTGCTGTTTCGGCGTCTATGTCGGATTTTTTCAGGTATTTTTGTACCGTCATTAGCCAAGTGGCGGGGTGTCTTCCGCGGCGTCGCGTCGTCGTGGGTAAGTTTAGGACTATTCGTACCATATGGTCCTCAGGGCGCCGAAGCACATGTCGATACCATCGTAGGCATCGTTCTTCGACCTTGTCTATAATTGGGTCAATTATTTATCTTCCTCTGATGTGGACATTGCGAATTTTGTCCAGCAGTGTGACACCCACTGACCAGCGTAACATGCGCATTTCTGTAGTGTGAAGCTTTGACAGGTGTTATTTAGTAGATGCCCAACAGTCTGTACCGTAGAGGTGGCAGATCTTTTGGCCGTTTTGTACAGTTTGCCTTTAAGCACAGCTCGGAGATTCCTAACTACCATGTCATTTCGTTCATACATCGACAGACGGCATGTTGCACTTGGCATGCGTTTGTGTGTGTGTTATAAGGGCTGACAAATTTTGTTATACCGGTCATAATCATCACTTGATTAATCTGGTTCTTGATTAAGCCAACGTTTTAAAGTAGGTCACTGTAACTGAATATTTAGAATAGATTAAGTTCCATATTTTGTATGTATTTACTTACCGTCTGTCATCACTGTGGAATCTAAAAAAGTTCCTGTTGGAGTCATATCTTGTAGTAGAAAGACATCCGACCTAACTAACCTAACCATCTTTGGAACACAAAACTTGATTATTTCCGTTACACTGGGAAACATGCGTGTGCCATACCCGCTAAGCGTACGCTCAAAGTGGCCCACAATCCGGCGCGGAGTGTGACGTATGTCGGACAGGGGAAAGAAGGTGAATGTCCATTCTGTATGTAGTACTATTATAATATATTCTGTGCTTTAAGTTTAATGTGCATCTTCCTGTCACACATTACACCTGTGAGTTGTCTCAACTTCATCCATCCCGTTGTTGTTCTAAGGGGGACATCTCGCTCAATTTTTCCGTCATTGCTAATGATTGATCCCAAATATTTATGTAGGGACCGTCTATGAAAAGTTTTATCTGGCTCATGTCCGTGTGACCATCAAATATACACGACATATGCTCTGTCTTTTTGCGACTAATCTTAAGACAATTATCTTCAAGTGACTTCAGCCAGACATTGAAATCAGTCTGTAGGTCTTCCACTGAGTCTGATATCAGAGCAACGTCATTTGCATACAGTATTATTCCATGGTCTTCCATGGTACTGGTTTTTGGCAGCGGTTTGTGAGATAGTCCTTGGTTACATTGGTGACGTTAAATAACAAAGGGCTCAAAGCCGACCCTTGATCAACGCCAACTGTAATTTCAAATTTGTTACAGATGCCTGGTGGACAAACGACTTGAGTTGTAACACCATTGTACATATCCTGTATGAAGGCGATGTATTGTTCTGGGACATTTTGGGCTCTAAGTGCATCCCAAATAAGTTCTCGGGGCACGTGATCGAAAGCCTTTTCTAGATCAATAAAGATCATGTGTAGGTTTGTGTTATGTCCTCTAGCCTTTTATTTTTGGGTCGGAAGGACGAGTTGAGTGCCTTTCGAAGCTAAGCCGTCCTGGTAAAAAAAGGTTGGTTCTGTCCTGCTACTCTTCATCATAGCTAACCTTCAGTCGGTATACGCTTTTATATCCAGAAATTTCTGGACTTCACAGGGCCGACGATAGCTGCCAGGAGAGATATTGTAAACAAATTGTGTAAATACCACATGGACTTGTCCGGACGGGATATTGATGGGAAGGTGATGCCAACCTCAACAGACAACTGGTCTTGGGGTCGGTGACTTCAACTCACTAGCCGCATAACCAAACAAATCCCCCATAACTAATAGATCTTGCGATGGTCAAGCCAGAGGTCGGTCTTATCATTTAAATCACATTTAAACCTTTGACAACCATGTATGCTCCGACCATCTCAGACCAGCCGGCAAATTCCAGGCTGCTGCCGTCGAGGCAGAAGATACTCACACGGCATACGGCACGAGGTACAGAATACTCCCGGGAACCAGTTTCAACACTAAAGGATGTAGATGAGCTCACAAGCGAGTTCGCGACTGCAATTCAGCGAGCAACGGAATATGCTGCCGTTCTCTACTAGAAACTCCCGCATGCTTGCGCATGAGGATTGGCGTCCATTAGGCGTACGTGAGAACCCGTCTTGCGTATCTGAAATTAATTGCCAGGGACTGCGGGCCCAGGAGTCGAAGGTGGAGCGTGCCATTACATTACATACTTTGAGAGACCTATGAGACCTTGGATGAGTTCGTGTCTAAGCTCTCAATCGAAATATTTGTGCGCTGTGACTGGTCACATTTCAAATACTTTCAAAACGTGGCCCTGGTATCATGTTCATACCTTGATAAAAGAAACAGAGTTATGGAGAGACAGAGGTAGGGACAAGAGCGGAGGGACGTTATGCTGGGATGGGTGGGAGCAACGGGAGGGACGTGAGCGGAGGGAAAGGGGGATGCTTGGACGTTGAGGTAGGAGGGACAGATAGGATTGGTAGAATGGGTAAGCTGAAAGAAAGGGGATTATCGGAGGGACTGAGGGATGGATAAGCGGATGGACGGATGAAACGATTACGGTTGAACAGAGGGACAGAGTGACGAAGGGACTTTAGGGTAGAACGTTAATGGGCTGGGAACGTGAGAGACCAGAGAAGCGGCAGTAACTGAGAGACGGAAAGGATCTCTAAATCATCTATGACTGAATATTCTACTACCTCCATGCTCGTCAATTTGTCTGCCAATTGTAGAGAGGGTTAAGCAATTTAAAAGAGGTCCCTGGACATTGCCGTCTTCTGCAACTGCACTGACAAGGGATAAGGTTCTGACATATAAGATTGTTGCTGGCAATGCACATCTCCTGTAACTACTGTTACAAGCCAACGCATGACCACCACTGTATGGAACAGTGGCTACGCCCAACTATTTATTTCGTGTTATTTAAAAACTACCGTAGGATATTATAATATATTAAATATCGTTTTTTCCTACATAGATTATGAACAGTTTTACAACGAAAAAATATTGTATAATGCCAGCAGGGCACACTCCTTGATCATTTTGTCTTATTCCATACAACAAAAATGCAAAAGTTTTTTTCCAGACAAACTATCTGTTTTAGACAAAAACTTTTTATCACAATTATTCATCAGAATGAAAAACCGACTGATGGGTATCTTAAAATTATGAAATTTAATAGTAAAAAACCCTATGTCCCTCATTTAGCAGTTTCGACCCACTGTGCGGCGGAACTCGAACCTACAACCTCTAGCTTCGTAGGCAGGAAGGCAGGGTCACTACCAACTAGGCTATCGGGCCGTAAAAATCTAGTGGATTTTTAATCGGCATACCGCTTCTCGTTACATCACTTGTACACACACCTATGTACTCTGATGACTATATAGGTACCTATCAGAAACTACTCCGTCAGACTGTTCAAAGTGGTCACACCACACATAACAAAAATATTAAGTAATTCTTTTTAATTCGTGTATATTTTGTTTCACTGATTGTACACTACGTACCTACTCGAAGTGGGGCGCGGGACATCGAGAAGCGGTATATATAGCGAAAAAGCTGTAGGTAGGTATGCCGATAATTATTCAGGTTCTAATCGTCGCGTCGTAAAATAATATTGACCATATTGACCGTCTAAGCATTGACCATTGACATACGTGGGTATTGAGATTGCAGGCGTGCGTTATAAAAATGCATTTAGAAAATTCGCACGTCTTTTCGTTATTTTATTTTTATATCTATGCTAGCTGTGCCCGCGACTCCGTACGCGTGGTGGTTATGATTTTAAACAGCAATGTATTTTTTTGTTTACATTTTCTTTACTCTTACTTATTTGTGTCATTTTGAATCGCATTAGATAAGCCTAACACGTGTATAACACTATACTTGTGTGCGTAATACGACTTACCGTATTCTGATGAGATATTGAAAAAAAAAAGATATAATTTTCTGCCTACTCCCTAAGTCAGGTGGCGTGGTTTTATACGTATATCTATAAAGTTTTCCGTGAGTTAACATTGAGCCGAATAAAAAAAACATCAAATCGGATAAGATACAATCAAAATTTAATTTCCTACCTACCCCTCAACTCAGGTGGCTTGATTATTTGTAACCTATGTTTTTTCCTAGATAACAATCAGTCGAATAAAAAAAGTTTGATCGAAATCGGGTAAAAAACAGCCAAATTCGAATTTCCTGCCTACCCTCTAAGTGAGGTGGCGTGATTTTAGGTATCCTAAGTTGCAACCCGGATAACACTGAGTTGAATAAAAAAAGTCCCATTGAAATCGGTTAAGTAGTTTTGGCGTGATGTGGTAACATACAGACATACAGACAGACAAAAATTCTAAAAACAAACGATTTGGTCTTTATATCGTTAATAATGTCTGCTGCAGTTATTTTTTTGGAAAAATATTCAATGTACAGACACCACCCTTCTAGAGATTCATTATATGTATAGATAGATATAACTGTATAAGGTCATTTTAAATCAAGTGCAAATATTAATCGTGTTAAACCCATGGAACTAAGCAACTTTCCCTAAGGAACAAGGTCGAAAAACGAATAAAAAAAATTAACCTTCCATACAAAATGCTCCAGCTGATAGCGCACTTAGTATGGGAAGTAAGTTTTTATTTTTCGTAATACGACCTATGTTTCTTAGGGAAAATTGTTCAGTGTCATGTGTAGATTCACACGTTTCAATATTTGCACTTGATTTAAAATGACCTTATAGTACCTACGTAGCGGAGATAACCGTACCCTATGAATGTGTGCGTGCGTATGCCCTCCGCCCCCTGCCGCCGGCCCGCGTCCGCCTGTTTCGACCGCATCTATTGTTTTCGTGTTTTATTCATTTAAATATAGTGCATGAAAGTGACACAAATTTTGAATGATGATTATTCATGCATTTTTGATATTGAATAAGTAAACTCTAATAATTGTAATATTTTTCTGGAGCTACGGAAGCTTGGAAAAACAAAATAATTAATAATCTTAAAAGTGCATGCCCTAATTTGGCATAAATTTATTTAATAGGCATATGAAAGTGATTTGAGTAAGGAAACAGTTATTTCATCAATTGTATTTTTTTTGCACTGTTTTTACATAGTGACCCTAAGATGTCAGTTTGCACTGGACGAACATGGCACAAACCGGGTTTGCACACTCCGCAGGCTATCCTAGATATGATATTATAGTTATTTTAAAGATTAAATTAATTTTGCCAGTTTTAGTTTGAATGAAAAAAAACAACTACAAATCATCGATTTACTGAAAATGCAAGTACCAGATGTGACACAAAATGCCAAAAATATGATTGATAAATACGACTGTATCCACAGGCAAGAAATAAGCAACTTTAGAGTTTTTGAAACTTATGGTGTCAAAATAGACCAGCGCTATCGGACTATCAAGAGTGACAGCGAGTTTGAGTTCGTAACAGAAATGTCATTTCAGTACAAACTGGCCTGACAAATCCGTACTTAATATTGCTCTCATGTTTCAGATCGCTTCAAAAATACGAGCCTTAAAACCATGTTTCAGCCTTATCTAAGATACTGGACTGGGACCGAGAGAAAAACATAAAATGTGCCGGCTGCATTTCCTCCCGGGCATGCTGTAAAAACCAGCTAAGGGATCCGAGGGTTTCAGTATATTGCAATTTAGGCGATGGGCTGACAGCCTGTCACTACAGCAATATACCTACAAATCTATCTTAAATAACCCTCAAAACTTTTTCAGACGTGGCGGAATGGCCTTTGCTTGCATTAGGGATAAAGGCGTGATTATAAGTATGTATGTATTCTAAGATGAATCATTCATGCTATTTGTAATGGCTAAACAGAAGGACTTATACTTTAATAGATAACTGGCTATCTTTTCATGTACCTTGTTTAGCGGCGAATAAACGATTATCTTATCATGATCACGATGGTTTAGTCAACGCGTGTCACCTCTTAATGTTAAGCAGGTGGTCTGTGTGATGCAATGAAGATGTTGATTTCATAATGGTGCTGATTCTGTTAAGATAAGACACAACTCAACTTATCTGTCACTCCTAAAATATTAATAGAATAGGCAGTGGGCTCGATTATAAAAAAAAAACAAATTTTAACAATTAATCTTCTTCTTCTTCTTATGTCGAGTGGGTATCGAGTCTATATATGCATAGCACAACTATCAGGCCTCTGACATGGTTTTAAGTAACGACCACTATCAAAGACAGCGACCGGGACCGAGGGCTTAACGTGCCTTCCGAAGCACGAAATCTTTTTCTTTTCGGATAATCAGGTAATTCAGCCTGCAATGTCCTAACCAAACTGGGGAAATTTCACAAAGTGATATATACTCAAATATCAGGAACCCAGGACCTCCATATCGGGAGTCCATGGCACTAGCCACTAAACCACGGAGGCAGTTTAACAATTACTAATTATATTATTAACAATTAATTATATTGCAATTTAGGCGATAGGCTGACCACCTGTCACTACAGCAATATAATTACAAATCTATATTAAATAACCTTCAAAACTTTGTCAGACGTGGCGGGACGGCCTTTGTTTAGGTCGTTTACGCTCTGCCTACCCAATAAGATAGGATCCTACATGGTGTCAGCGCTACACTTTGACAGAATTATAATCATCACATCAGCTTTTGTATTTCGGTGTCTATCTTATTGAAATTCTAAAAAAAATACGGGGCGAAACTATATTTAGTATAGCCCTGCTCAGTATTAACAATACCTGTCATAGAGGTAGAGAAATGCTTATAGGAAACTAGTGACCCGCCCCGGCTTCGTACGGAAATTATCAGTATTTCTCTACTATATTATGCATGTATTATACATATAAACCTTCCTCTTGAATCACTCTATCCATTAAAAGAAATCGCATCAAAATGGGTAGTTTTAAAGATTTATGCATGCATAGGGATATAGGGACAGAGAAAGCACTTTGTTTTATACTATGTAGTGATGCATAAGTTCCTCTCTTATTTTGTCTCTATTTTTCTTTATGACAGGTATTTTTAATTCCCGGAAGGGGTAGAAGTTGTGTGTGCCTCTTCTTCTTAGCATGTCGATGGAGAATATTATAAAAATTGCATTGGAGTTCCAGTGATTCAAAAATACGGCTCGTGGAGTTGTGGAGGACAGTCGCTCTGTGTAAAAACCAGTACCCTCGTTCAATCCCCTAAATTAGGTAGCCGACCCCGTGAGACACAGGATAAGGCTGAGGAGATGATGATACGAAAAAGTAACTTTCGCATGCAATATTTCGGCTCCATGAGTCCTATATTTGATCACTTGAATCGTAATTCGCTTAAAGAGTGATCGTATGCGATTTCCATACAATTTGGCATGCGAATGTTAGCTTTTCTATGAGAATTTCAATCCGAGTGATTCAAAAATACGGCTCTAGAACAGAAACCAAACTTTCACACGAGTGAGATTTGAATCAAATTGTTTGTTTTTTTGTGCACTGCTGCTTTGATTGCCGGAGCATTGTGATTCCATTATTATTGTTTCACAAACCAGTTCATGACAAAGTATCCCCTAGATATCCGTAGAAGTAGTTCGTATTTTTAAGGTTGAGTTATCGAGAACAAAGTGTTTTGCGGCCCATTCTAGCTTTTTTGGGGATCAAATTTCTGAACCGCAGATAATAATCTTGTTACAAACATAATATGTTTCGCGGTTGTCTTTCCTTAACGTTGATAAGCAAAACAAGTAAGTATCAATAACGCAACGTTAAAAAAACGGAGTATACATATCTCTAAACGGTGTATATATAAATCTGACACCATGAATCATTGGAGCTCGGCCCTGACTTCGAATCTTGTTCAATAAACCAGTCAGTGTGTTACATTGAGGTGAGTAAGACGCTTTCCCCTCGCTCTGACCAGTTGAAATTAAAAACAAACATTCTTGAATTATAATTTAAATTGTTATGTGAGTACTGTGAACTTGTATATATATCACTACATAGTATAAAACAAAGTCGCTTTCTCTGTCCCTATATCCCTATGTATGCATAAATCTTTAAAACTACGCAACGGATTTTGATGCGGTTTCTTTTAATGGATAGAGTGATTCAGGAGGAAGGTTTATATGTATAAGACATGTATAATATAGTAGAGAAACACTGATAATTTCCGTGCCAAGCCGGGGTGGGTCGCTAGTGTTCAATAAACCAGTCAGTGTGTTACATTCAGGTGAGTAAGACGTGTAGCCCTTCGCTCTGACCAGTTGCAATTAAAAACAAATACTCAAAAATTATAATTTAAATTGTTATGTGAGTACTGTATATAAATATTAATTTAAAACACTTAGGCTTGTATTTGTAAAGCCGTCTCAAGATTGGGAGCAGTATTAAGTATGTACTGAAATAACATTTCTGATACGAACTCAAACAAGCTGTCAGACTTGAGATCTAATTATAAATACGGGACTAAATTTAATTATTGAAGACGGTAAATTTTTTTTTTAATATAAACAAAAAGATATTCAATTTCTACTTTTAGCAATGAGTCAATCAGTCCAATAAAATAAAACATAAATCAAAGTTTTCGATTCGTAGTGAGCACAACTTAAAAAAAAAGAAAAAAAGCATCGCTTTCTGTCCTTCCAGGATATAGAAAATGACAGGTAACCATTTTAATTAAGATTTTGTGCTTTTAAACAAAAACGAATAGCCCCTAAAATGTAAGTTCCTGTAGATAGTGAACCCTACGGTTTTTTGTATAGAGTTAATGACAATACAATATAGTGAGGAATGTATTTATAATCAGCTCTTGAAATTGACAGCGAGTTTAAGTTTGTATCTGAAATGTTATATTAGTACAAAACGGCTTATCAAATCCATACTTAATATAGCTCTCAATCTTGAGATTGCTTTATTAATAGGATCCGTACTCTGTTATATCGCACACAAGAAAGACATATCAATAAAAAAAAACCGACAATCCAATTTAGGCTAATACCTACTTATTTTAGTTCTCTCATGTATCAAATATTATAGATATAAACGAAAACAGATACTCCGCTAAAGACAAGATTGTGTAATGGCAAATATACTTACATACATACATATATTCACGCCTTTATCCCTAATGAGGTAGACTGAGCAGTAAACGACCTAAATAAAGGTCGTGCCGCCACATCTGACAAAGTTTTAATGGTTATTTAAGATAGATTTGTTATTATTATTTGTATTAGTTACAGCTTGTCAGCCCATCGCCTAAATTTCAAAATACAGAAACCGTCAGATGCCCGGGAGAAAATGCAGCTGGCACATTCTATGTTTTTCTCTGGCTCGCAGTTCAGCATGGAAGAAATGACAAATACGAATACCAAAAATAGAATAGGTGAGAGAAGAAGAGACCTTTGTTTAGGTAGTTTACGCTCTGCCTACCCCATTAGTGATAAAGGCGTTATTATATGTATATATGTAAGAATAAAAAATACTATACAATAAAGATCGTTCTCAAAATAAATACTTTAAACCTGATAGCAGCAACACACAGGCGTCACTTAGTGCTCGCAAGATTCTGCTCAACACGCTGTCAACGCTATTTGCAATGCCTACAACACATGCGTCACCATACGCGCTACGCTCGCGTCGCGATGAACTCTACGTCGGCGCATCCCTCTGCCAGTACTCGCGCGTACAGCGTAAGGTGACGCATGTGTGTTGTAGGCAATGCAAAAAGCATTGATAGCGCAACCTTTACGAGTAAGTGGCGCCTGTGTGTTGGTGCCCTAAGCTTGTGAGGACCGTGCCTTTATATACGCATGTAGAGTTTTGTCTTGTTTCCATGCTGGACTGGGAGCGAGAGAAAAACATAGAATGTGCCAGCTGTATTTCCTTCCGAGCATGCTGTAAAACCAGCTAAGGGATCAGAGGGTTTTGGCATATTGTAATTTAGGCGATGGGCTGACAACCTGTCACTACAGCAATATACTTCAAATCTAACTTAAATAACCCTTTAAAGTTTGTCAGACGTCGCGGAACGACCTATTTTTATGTTATATTATGTTGACGCTCTGTTTACCCCGTTAGGGATAAAGGCGTGATTATATGTATGTATGTATGATTTTTTAAACTTAAGTAATTTTTCTTTATATGATTTTCCAGCACCATGGAGCCCCTGATCGAGATCCCCCGTGACAAGTGGCCAGAACTCCGTGACCTGTACCTGTCCAACTGGCCTGATGGGGCGGAGGCCTATATCCTTCTGAACATCCAGATAGCACATCCCAATCTTGGGAAAGAGTTTAATGTCCATGTTTACTGCCCAGAAGGGAATCTGGCCAATGGGATGGTCGCTACTTTTGACAAGGTACATACATACATATAATCACGGCTTCATCCCTAATGGGGTAGGCAGAGCGTAAACGACCTAAACAAAGGTCGTTCCACCACGTCTGACAAACTTGAGGGTTATTTAAGATAGATTTGTAAGTAAACTGCTGTAGTGACAGGTTGTCAGCCCATCGCCTAAATTACAATATACTAAAACCCTTTGATCCCTTAGCTGGTTTTTACAGCATGCGCGAGAGGAAATGCAGCTGGCACATTCTATGTTTTTCTCTTGCTGCCAGGCCAGCATGGAATAATTGACAAGGTACTTAAAATAAAACAAATTTATTTTCTGACAGGTGTCTGTGTAGAGATAAGCTGTACCTGTTGTGCTAGTGTTGTGTAGTTTTTTTTATGTTTGTGTCCTCTGTGTGATAATGTGTGCAATAAACTGTTCAATAAATAAATAAAATATCGAGTCGATTGACCCGATGAACCGTGGTGTCAGAGTTTAAAACCGCCTAATAGGCCTCGGACATGGTTTAACGACCACAATCAAAGGCAGCGACTGGTACCGACGGCTTTACGTGCCCTCTGAAGCACGGAATCTTTTTTTCTTCCAGACAATCAGGTGATTCGGCCTGCAATGTCCTAACCAACTTGAGGAAAATCCCACAAATTGATAAATTTACAAAATATGAACTGAGTTCACGACTAAATCTTGTAAAAATAAATGCCGTCCTTTTCTGTTCTCTTTTTTTAGAGAATGACAGGTAACGCAAACGAATTGCCCCTATTAACAGCTATTAATAAAATATGCATACGGAGCAATAAAAAAATTGTCTCTGAATAAATTATCCTTTTCTTCGACTAAGCTTTTTTATGGGATTGAAAAATGATTAAAGGTATCTGTAATCTTACGATTGACACTAAAACCAGATTTACATACATACGTATAATCACACCTTTATCCTTAATGGGGTAGGCGGAGCGTAAACGATCTGAACAAAGATCGTTCCGCCACGTCTGTCAAAGTTTTGAGGGTTATTTAAGACAGATTTGTAGGTATATTGCTGTAGTGACAGGTTGTCAGCCCATCGCCTAAATTACAATGTACTTCCTCCCTTAGAATAAATCCTCGGATCCCTTAGCTGGTTTTCACAGCATGCCCGGGAAGAAATGCAGCTGGCACATGCTATGTTTTTCGAACGCTCCCAACCCAGCATAGAAGGCGTTATTTTAGGCTGTAAAAATATAAAAAAAAAATACTCCACATAATTTAAAACAACTAATTCTGTTTTTCCAGGACTCGTACTACCAAGTTGTGATACAACCAATCGGCAAAAACACAGCAAAAATAGAAGAATCACTACTCACAACTAACATCATAAACTGGAATAGGTTCATTGCAGTTCCTTATGCCAATAACATCACGATCCAATGTCTGGAGAGGGTTAAAGAACGACTGGGTATTAATCTTTGGTATGGTGGTAAATCGAAAGCATATAAACACTTTCTGGACAAAGGATCCAAGAAGCTTGAATTTGAGTAAGTATTTGTACGCCATTTTCTTCCGTGCTGTTTATTTTCCCTTCGGCCGCCTACGAAACCGGAGCTACGTAACTAGTTACTAACTAATTATAATTCGTCCTTGTACGATACCAGTTATGTAGAAATAGGTTTTTTTCCTTAAACGATACTTGGTTACGTAGTTACTAACTAAACAAAATTCGTCCATGTTTTAGTACTATTTCCTGCATAGATAATAGGCTATCATCAAAAATATATTAATAATTATAATAACATACCATGTGCCAGCTGCATTCCCTCCCGGGCATGCTGTAAAAACCAGCTCCGAGGGTTTCAGGGTTTCAGTACATTATAATTTAGGCGATGGTCTGACAACCTGTCACTACAGCAATGTACCTACAAATCTACCTTAAATAACCCTCAACACTTTTGTACGACGTGGCGGAATGACATTAGGGATAAAGGCGTGATTATATGTATGTATTTATGTAATGTATACGTAACGCAAAATCCTCAAATTTGCTTTCGCGGATCGCCAAATGAAAAAGGCACAATCCAGGAAATATCCTTTTATTTCGGCCAATGAGCGTTGTAAAATTCCGCGGACTGGCAAACACCAACGGTCAATTGCCGATGTCGTTATAATCACAGGTGTAAGAGATATTTGAACACCAGGTGTATGAGACAGCTTAACTCAAAGTGAAAGTTGAATGCCCAGTCAGCAAAAAAATTTTAACAGAAAATTCTTTCAGGAAAAGAAAATATTTTTAACTTTTCCATTCAAAATTATCACTTTGATGATCATTTCCTGGTCAAAGTTGTTCAGTTTCAAAAACGAAGCAATCCCTATCAGTTTCCGTTAAGCTGTCCCTTATACCTGATATTTTAATTTTCCTTAAGCAAGGTAATTTAACAAATTCGACAATTGGCCGTTTGGTGTTTGCCAGTCCGCAGAATGATTGTTTTACAACATTCATTGGCAAAACAGGACACTGCTAGGTTTGTGCAAATATGCCAATCCGCGAAATGTCCCTTTATTTCGGGCATTGAGTTAATTCTGGGATTATGCGTAACATATATAAAATGAGTCTTATATAGTTTAATAGATAAGCAGCGCGTCAACGGTCCTATAGAACTGTTATCGTTACATCAGATATTTTGTGTAGAATATTTCAGATTATATTGTATGTTGTTTGCTCAGCAGTTGGTTATAGAGACAGTACCATTTTTATGGGTTTGCTCTTGACCTTAAACATAAGGTCAGGGATGACAGTGACAGAGTCGACGATGGAGCGAGCAAACCCAGAAGATGCCTGTTATGGCTCTGCATAATATTTTTCTATCGTGATGGGTTTTTAATCAATCGCCTAAATTGCAATGTACTAAGCCTTTCAGATTTCTGAACTAGCTTTTCAATATGCCCGGAAATAAAATCCGCTGGTATATTTTATGGTTTTTCATTGCTTTCAGTGTAGCATGAAAGAAACGTGTTATAAAGGAAATTTTTATCGTTCTGAAGTAACAAGAGTTTTTGAATTACTTCTTATGATTACGAACATCCGTCCATGAGTAATAAACTTATAGAAATACCTATGCGTTATTTTTCTTCACGTTAAACACGCATAGTAAAAAAAATATTATATACCGGGTGTAAGGGATAGCGTCCGTCCAAACTGAAAGGGGTTGCTCATTCAAAGAAACAGAACAACATTCACCAGGAAATTATTTCAGTATTTGAAAAAGAATTGGCTTTCTCATACAAAACGGCCACCTCAATCAGATAGTATAGGAAAGCAATATTTTTTAACTTCTTGTAAGAATTTCTTAGTGATAGTTGTACAGTTTCGTTGACTGAGCAAACCCTATCAATTTTGCTTGACGCTATCCCTTATACCCCGTATTTTCAAGTCTATTTTGATTTTAGGTTATTTATTAACACCTTTTTTTCTCCATCAGATTACCTCCAAATACTTACATTGGACCTTTGCGGTCGGAACACATCTCACTTGTGAATGATTCTTGGACGTTTAAAAGCGATCATAGTTACAAAACCTTCGAATCTTTAATGAACAATGGTCTCTCGTATGTTCTATATTTAAAAAGTGACGCAGCTGCTTCAGGAATTAAAGAAGAAGAATTAGTTAAAGGTGAAAATAATGATGAAGACGGTAAGAAGAATTCAGCTCAAGAAAGCAAAGATTCTGCAAAAGCAAATCAACAATCAAATGAAAAAGAGAGTGGCACCATGAAAGCACCTAAAGGAAATTCAGATGAACCTCTAGCCTGGATTTCAGTTAGCGAAAGCGGAGCCTTATCGCATTTGTATTGCCCGGAAAAACACAGAAGAAAAGGATACTCAGAAATGTTAACGAAATATGTTACAAATGAATTATTATCGAAAGGACATGATTCCATTGCCTATACTTTAGAAGATAATAGTAATCCGAAGAGTTTGTTCCGAAAATTGGGATTTAAAGATATAGGCTATGATCACTGGGTGATGATTAAAAAGATTGACAAAAAGTAGTTACTTAACTTTAATTACTTATTAATATCATCATTAAAGAATAGAAATAAAATGCAATTATGAATTTATTTTATCGTTAACCTTTTACCATAACTATAAGACATTTTACGGGTTTCTTACAGCGATTTAAATTATTTGATGAGTTCCCGATATTTCGGCGCTGTTCCAAACGCCCTGATCACGGGTAAACCGTCAAATGTCTTATAGTTATAGTGAAAACAACCGCAAAAGTTTAAAATTAACCTTTTACCACTTACCAACAAATTCAAATGATCACTCATGAGTCATCTTATTTTGACTCGTATTCTAATATAAGCATCTAAACTTATACAACCATATACTTCCATGCTGGTCTGGGAGCGAGAGAAAAACATAGAATGTGCCAGCTGCATTTCCTCCCGGGCATGCTGTAAAATCCAGCTAAGGGATCCGAGGGTTTCAGTATATTGTAATTTAGGCGATGGGCTGACAACCTGTCACTACAGCAATATACCTAGAATTCTATCTTAAATAACCCTCAAAACTTTGTCAGACGTGGCGGGACACCTTTGTTTAGGTCGTTTACGCTCTGCCTACCCCATTAGGGATACAGGCGTGAATATATGTATGTATGTATGTAAACTTATACAAAATAAAACTTAACAACATATATATAAAACAAATTATACAAAATAAAACTTAATAAAAATAAAGCTACATACAATTGTATGGGCCGGATGCAAATGGGCCCATGATACTGGCTGCGTTTCCGCGCTGTATGGCGAGTGTTGGTGTTCCTACTTATAATAAAATAAAAGGCACTGCACCAGGTACCGTTCGGCGCAAGGTTCCGCGTTATGGTCCCTCTAGCACCGCTCCAACTGTTTCACAAAGGCCCCCGCCTCCTTACACACTCACCTCGACTACGACGGACACAATAGACAAGTACCTTCTCAGTGGAGAGAACTTTATCTGTTTTTGAAAGACGATGCGAGCTAAGCCTCAAAGCGACAGCTTGCCCTGAATCAGGGGTTTGGCTCCATGCTCTACCCCATCTGGGCATCATCATCACGATATTGGGTCTTTGAGAGTAGCGGTTGTACTAAGACTAGAGTACAAAGTTTGTGAGCACCACGATTTCATATGTGGCAATAAAGTAGACACCACGATCCACCACGGATTGAGCTGTAGTAAATCCGCTGGACGATTCCCAGTCCATTTGCTTGTTGTTGCACGGAGCGGCAACGTCACGCGGTTGGGGAATTTGTTTGTGTTTTGGCGGCAAAAGTGTTTTTCGCTTATAGCGTGAAATCTGTAGAACCTAGAATTTTCTTCTATTTGGAGCTTCGTACTCTAATAATAAGATTTAATTTGAGCTATTTCCGAAGACACTACGTTGGGTAGTTATTGCACATCAGATGTGCTCGCAGGAGTGACGTCTTCCCAGCAAGCCCACAGATAATCGCGTATAACTCCTTTCATATTACAGTTTCGACAGCTATAACACATTGCCCTACTCTCAACAATACCTGAGATCTAGCATGGGCTCGGTGACGATAATCTCCCCAGCCGGCCCACGGTTTTAAGGTCGCTTCGTGTTTCCTATTGAAGCTCCAATTATGCTCTAAATCTTAATATATGATAAAAAACCTATCTCGTTTGGGCTGGCTGGAGAGACGAACTAGGACTATGATAAACCCATTCGGCCTTTTCCCGCCGACGCGACTCAAACTCGGCGGCTTTAAGGTACAGGGTACGCTGACAGACACCAGGGCAAGACGAAAAATTTCATTAAGCATAGTGCCGTGGGAATCGTCCAGCTGATTTACTACAGCTCAATCCGTGGTGACCCGTGGTGTCTACTTTAGTGCCGCATATGAAATCGTGGTGCTCACAAACTTTGTACTCTAGTATTAGTGCAACCGCTACTCTCAAAGACCCAATATCGTGATGATGATGCCCAGATGGGGTAGAGCATGGAGCCAAATCCGTGATTCAGGGCAAGCTGTCGCTTTGAGGCGTGCCTAACAGCACCTGACCAAGCTCCAAGCAGTTTCTCGGCTTCAGAATTACAGAGTTGTTCGTCTCATTGCCGCTGCACATTAGGCCTTTGAGGGCGATCAACATCTGAGCATACCGGAGTCTAGGCACTCAATGCCTTCTTCATGAAAGGGATTTCGAGACCGTCACCTTAAACTTCAAGTATATTAGCGACTAGTTCGGACTAGTACCCAATTTGAGGATTCCAAGAAGGCCGAAAGTATGGAATCCCGCGCACACCTCACGCCTCACGAAATTATATGGAACGCTTTTCCACATGCCGGCACGGCAACGACAGGGCATTGACTCCCACCGGTACCGTCGCAAGCCTGCCAAACTGCATGTTTTGTATTCGTACGAAGCATGCACGTTTGTGTGTGCGCTCAGATTGGAACTAAGTAGACGTTATCGGGACGTTGCCGTGTCTTTGCCGTGCCATCTAGTGGAAAAATGCTCATTGGCTCACGTTGACTGTGTGGAAGCGTCAAAGTGTGAGTAAGTGCGTGTTCGTATTGTAGTGCACATGTATTTGTAAGTTCCAAATGAGACAGCCGGTCTCAAACAACTAGGCATCGAGACCATCTCCATATTATTCTTATATACATGGTAGTGACAAAAGTGGCAGCCGCGTGGAGTTGTGAGACCGTGAGACCCGACCGTTCTACAGGCTGAACCATTTAGTTACAGCGACATCTATCGGTTTTGATGAAGATTGACGTCGAAATGTCATCTTATATACAATAGTGGAACTATCCGTAGCGGTCTTGCGCCAGAGATGGTGTTATGTGTCCCAAAATGCTGTCTACAGAACTAACTTTTATACAATTTACAGACTCACCATCATCACATTATAATACGTGATAGATAAAAACACTTAGTCCAAATCTATGTCAATTGGCACTCTAAACACAACACTACACTGCCATGTGTGTTAAATTTCACGCCCGCCTGCCCGCCAAACAACTATTCCACTTGTAATCTGTTTTACACTTATTTCTATTTTTTTTTTGGCAGATTTCAATTTTAAAGTATTCACAAGTAAGTTAGTAGCTGCTGTTTACAAAAAATGCACTTAAAATACGTAATAAGGTTGTTTACTTTTATCCAGTAAATGGTTTCGATTCTAAATTTTCGGGCTAAAATTAAAATCAATTTGTCACTTTCAGACTTAAAAGATTGGAAAAGGACAGGAGATCTATTCTCTTCGGTTTTTGATTTATAATAGGTGGTTTTCTGCGTTATCCGTCATTTTTATCCGCCCTCATATGATATGGCGGATAAAATTGACAGAAATACTGGGGAAACATGCAAAAGCGCTTCAAAATCTAGCGGACAAACTGTAAAACCGTGGAGTATAAATCGCCTGTCCTTTACCAATTTTAATATTTTGAAAAGACAGATAGATTTTAATTTTACTTTTAGCCGGCGGTATCTAGAATCGAGCCCAATATCGGGGTTATCACTGTAACGTTTTTGAAGATAACGTTTGTGTTATTGTTCGTTGTAGATACAATTATTTGGATCAATATAATTTATAGAATCAGCTGGCGCTTTCCTCGCCCAGCGAATCAGCTTGGCCATTCAAAGAGGAAATACTGCCAGTATGCTGGGGACCATGTTTCGTGAAGACGCGCTGGATGATCTCCTTGTTTTATGATTTTATGTAATAATGACTGTATGACTTATTAAACAATAAAAATAAAATAAAAAAAACAACGGTATATTGTTGTGGTGACAGGTTGTCAGCCCATCGCAATGTAAGCTTTTTACAGCATGTCCGGGAGGAAGTGCAACCAAAGACTAAAATCACTAAAACTATCCAAAAATCTACAGAGTTATTTAAAAGTACCTAATTCAAGAATAACATTACTTGAGTCAGGTACTCAGTCATTGTTATATTTTAAGCTATACTTATTTGAAAATTTACTTTTAAAAGTACCTAATTCAAGAATAACATTACTTGAGTCAGGTACTCAGTCATTGTTATATTTTAAGCTATACTTATTTGAAAATTTACTTTTAAAAGTACCTAATTCAAGAATAACATTACTTGAGTCAGGTACTCAGTCATTGTTATATTTTAAGCTATACTTATTTGAAAATTTACTTTTAAAAGTACCTAATTCAAGAATAACATTACTTGAGTCAGGTACTCAGTCATTGTTATATTTTAAGCTATACTTATTTGAAAATTTACTTCACTGTGTTTGTCTAGTAAATAAGAATTTTTGGAGTGAAATTTGTTGAATTTTTCCTTTTATCATTAGTCATATGATATAAGCAAACAACCAGATTAATCAAGTGATGATTATGACCGGTATAACAACATTTGTCAACCCTTATAACACGCACAAACAAACGCATGCCAAGTGCAACATGCTGTCTGACGACGTGTGACCAAAATGACATTGTAGTTAGGAGTGTCCGAGCTGTGACAGGACCTTCCAAGATAGTTTTATTAGTTTCTTAGCAAATGAATGTCGATTTACCTGCTGGGTAATTAATTACTTAGCATTGTGAGCTATTACAATTATTATGTTATTTGATTATAATTAGGCAGTGCAGTAAAATATTTCAGATAGAGTAGATTTGTGCTGTTAGCTTAGTTAGTAAGATTTTATTGTAGCAATAAGAGACTTCAAGCACATCTTTCCTATTATTATCATTGGCAATAAGATAAAGTTACCAATTAAAACAAAATACGGTGCATATTTACATATAAGGTATGTCACGTTCAATTTCATTTTTATCACATGTATGTACAACGCAAACGCATGCGCACCGGTAGGTACATTAGCACGGACCAAAAACATACTGGGTGTAAGGGACAGCGTCCCGGGGTTGCTCAGTCAACGAAACAGAACAACTATCAGTAGGATTTCATTCAGGACGTAAAATTTTTTTTTTGCTTTTTCATACAAATAGTCTGATCGAGGTGGTCATTTTGTAAAGGAAGGTTATTTTTTGTTTTTCGCCCATGAAAGAATTTCCTGGTGATAGTTGTTCAGTTTCGTTGACTGAGCAACCACCATCAGTTTGCGTGACGCTGTCCCTTACACCCAGTATAACTAGGGTCCTATTTATATCACAGCATTCACAGCTCGACTACTTAAAGTTGCCACACCACATTCACAAGAAACTATGTCTCCAGACGCACTGGTTCAATTGCCGGTAGACCGATGGTACGAATTGCAAAAAGAATTCCTAAAGTATTGGCCAAGAAGCATTTCTGGATACACAATACTTGAGACTCAGAGGAAATGGAAGGAAGAAGGTTTTGATTACGGGTTTAAAGTGTTCTGTCCTTTCGGTGAAGTGAAAAATGGCATGGTGGCTATCAATGAAAAGGTACGTAGAACTTTTGAGTTTATTGCTTTAAATTATGATTCAATTGTTTTTTTTTTATATATAGTAGATATTGGGCTCGATTCTAGAATTGCCTAGAATTATCACTTTCAGACTAAAAACACTGGAAAAGGAGAGGAGATATATTCTGTCCAATTTTTAATTTATAGTCGGTGGTTTAAGCATTATTTGTCATATTTATCTGCCGTCAAAAAATTACAGAAATACTGGGAAAGCGTGAAAAGCGCGTCATAATCTGGCGGAAAAAATTTAATACCATAGAGTATAAATCGCCTGTCTTTTTAATTTTATTATTTTGAAAGTGACAGATAGATTTTAATTTTAGTTTAGCCGGTGGTATCTAGAATTGAGCCCAATAACAAGAAGGTAACACTAGCTTCTCCTAGTGGATATTGCAAATTACTTATTATCTTGCAAACTATATTATCAATGTAATTTTGCCCTTGCAAAAATGAACATACATACATTTAATCACGCCTATATCCCTAATGGGGTAGGCAGACCGTAAACGACCTAAACAAAGGTCGTTGCGCCACGTCTGACAAAAATTTGAAGGTTATTTAAGATAGATTTGTAGGTAGGTATATTGCTGTAGTGACAGGTTGTCAGCCCATCGCCTAAATTATAATACACTGTAACCCTCAGATCCCTTAGCTGGTTTTTACTGCATGTTCGGGAGGAAATACAGCTGGCACATTCTATTTTTTCTCTCACTCCCAGTCCAGCATAGAAATATTACAAATTACTATTTTTTCCCTTGCAAATGTGTGTAAAGTATAATTATTTATATGATTATTATAATTACTTATTATTATATTACTTCCATGCTGGCCTGGGAGCGAGATAAAAACATAGAATGTGCCAGCTGCATTTCCTCCCGGACATGCTGTAAAAACCAGCTAAGGGATCTGAGGGTTTCAGTATATTTCAATTTAGGCGCTAGGCTGACAACCTATCACTACAGCAATATACGTCCAAATCTATCTTAAAAAACCCTTAAAACTTTGTCAGACGTGGCAAAACGACCTTTGTTTACGTCTTTTACGCTCTGCCTACCCCATTAGGGATAAAGGCGTGATTATATGTATGTATGTATGTATTATTATAATTAATTACAAGTATTGATTACAGGATGTATTTTACGAGGTCGTCATACAATGTCCAAGCGATGACACGACAAAACTAGAAGAAGCTCTAAAGACAACTGAAATTGTGAACTGGAAACGAAATATTATATTAGCTTTTGTTCCAAACCATGTCACAGAATGCATCAAGAGAGTGATAAAAGAATTAAATGTGATAAACAAACTGATATTACAGAGCGAATGTTTTATTTTGGATAAACAGAGAGATATATTTGATATAAGGTAAGTGTCTAAATATAAGGCTTACTTATTAGGATAACTATATACTCTATCACTTCATTACATAGTATAAAACAAAGTCGCTTTCTCTGTCCCTATATCCCTATGTATGCTTAGATCTTAAAAACTACGCAACGGATTTTGATGCGGTTTCTATAAATGGATAGAGTGATTCAAGAGGAAGGTTAATATGTATAATATATGCATAATATAGTAGAGAAACACTGATAATTTTCGTGCGAAGCCGGGGCGGGTACTACCGTATGAAATAAAGCTTTTTTTTTCAAGCATGAATATCGTTTCCTGAACTGACTGATACAATAAAAGCTCCTGAATTGAATCAAATCAAACTAAACCTGTTTATACAGGGTATAAAAAAAGTACTGCGCTCCTTTAAACTACGTAATGTATTAGTGATCAGTGATCACCAGAGGTCGGAAATTCGGGTGCAAAAAAAGTAAAAACCCACTGTTGGAGCTACTGAGAGTTGCTACAACCACCTTTTTCAAGATGTTTAGGGCCCCAGTTTATTTTTCTTTATTAAATTGTTTTAGTAATGCCAATGTGTTCTTTGCGTCAATATAAGTCGAAAGTGTTTGCAATTCTTTTTTATATTTGTTTTAATTTGAAAGATTTATGTAGAAATGTGATTTCAATGTACTGAAAAATATTAAAAATATAAAAATATCATTTGATTGTTTGATATTTTTATTGAATACCATTTAGAAATGATTTCTACGATGCTTTTATTATTTTTACACAAAAATTTGAATGGGGCCCTCGGGGGCCCAAAAGCGTTTTATTTCTTAAAAAAAAATTGCGGAGTAAATTAAAATTAAAATTCGTAATTGGCAAGGTTAAGACAAGATAAACGCTTTTTACTCTTGTCATTTTTTCTCTACAATTGATAGTTTCAGGGTAAATTGATGTTGAAGTTAGTAGGACACAATTGTTCAAGACCAAGCCAAGTAGTTGTTTTTATGGTGAAATCAGCTAGGTTAAGAAGAGATAGGCACTTCTCTTTCAAGAAAGAATTTTTTCTCTACGGTTGACAGTTTCACAGTGAATTGATGTTAAAATTCCCTGGACACAATTTTTGGGCCTGAAGGCCCCAAAGCGTTTTCCTGCTTAAACATTACTATACTTTTTTCTTTCGTTGTGAAACTATTAAGGTTTATTGTAAGCACCTAAATCCTTAAAATAAGACCAGTCAAGCACTCGCATATATTTATAAAAAGAATTTTACCGGATTCGTCTTTATTTTATATTTTACAAATAAGTACATAAATACATATAATCACGCCTTTATCTCTAATGGGGTAGGCAGAGCGTAAACGACCTAAACAAAGGTCGTTCCGCCACGTCTGACAAATTTTGAGGGTCATTCCAGGTGGATCTGTATATTGCTATAGTGACAGGTTGTCAGCCCATCGTTTAAAATACAATACTGAAACCCTCCCTGGGTTAGCCGGTTTCCAATAAGTATATCAGAGAAAATACTTGATACTAGGTTACATGTAATACACTTTTGATTTTGTGTACTTGCCATATTTTACAAACCAAAAATTAAGACAATACATCCTAAACGCAC
Organism: Scrobipalpa costella; assembly: GCA_949820665.1. Taxonomy (NCBI): domain Eukaryota; kingdom Metazoa; phylum Arthropoda; class Insecta; order Lepidoptera; family Gelechiidae; genus Scrobipalpa; species Scrobipalpa costella. Next base: position 14,513,111 of record OX463312.1, read on the forward strand.
TTAGACAGATACAGTCAATATGCTGACCTTTTCGCACATACTCAAAGAGAGAGGCCCAAAAATTGTCCTAACAACTTTAACATCAATTCACTGTGAAACTGTCAACCGTAGAGAAAAAATAACAAGAAAGAGAAGTGCCTTGCCTATCTCTTCTTAACCTAGACGATTTCACCATAAAAACCACTACTTTGCTTGTTTTTGAACGATTGTGTCCTGCTAAATTCAACATCAATTTATCCTGAAACTATCAACCGTATAGAAAAAATTACAAGAGTAAAAAGCGTTTATCTTGTCTTAACCTTGCCAAATACGAATTTTAATTTTAATTTTCTCCGCAATTTTTTTTAAAGAAATAAAACGCTTTTGGGCCCCCGAGGGCCCCATTCAAATTTTTGTGTAATAATAATAAAAGCATTGTAGAAATCATTTATAAAGGGTATTCAATAAAAATATCAAACAATCAAATGATATTTTTATATTTTTAATATTTTTCAGTACATTGAAAACTCATTTTTACTTTTATCTTTCAAATTAAAACAAATATTAAAAAAAATTGCAATCAGTTTCGACTTATATTGACGCAAAGAACACATTGGCATTACTAAAACAATTTAATAAAGAAAAATAAACTGGGGCCCTAAAAATCTTGAAAAAGGTGGTTGTAGCAACTCTTAGTAGCTCCAACAGTGGGTTTTTACTTTTTTTGCACCCGAATTTCCGACCTCTGGTGATCACACACATATAAAAAATAAAAAAAATCACGCACGCACAATACCACGTTCGTCACAGGTACACTGCCGCCGCCCCGCCGCCGCCGCCTCGTGCTACGTCTTGTAGCGTAGATATTGTCTATGTTCCATTGTTTGAACCACATAGCAGTTGGTTTGAACAATGAATATTTAATAATTGTTTAATTCATCACACAGAAACAAGTAACCCTTTGGCGGAGCTCAATGTGTGCAACATTGAGTAGTGATATACAACACAATACAAAAAATATTTAATAATTGTTTAATTCATACATTACGTGGTTTAAAGGAACGCAGTATTTTTTTACACCCTGTATAAACAAGTTCAGTTTGATTTGATTCAGTTCCACCCTGTAAATGCTGTCGTTTTCCAGGCTACCTGACTCTATATCCTTTGGCCTTCTAACTGAAGACCACATCGACCTGGTAGACTCCACATGGCCTCACCGCTACCCTGGCTCCACCTGGTACTTTAAACTCCTCATGAGAACCAAGTCTGGCTTCGGACTCTTCAAGGACGGGAACCCCATTTCCTGGGTCTTCATCAACGAAGCTGGGACTTTAGGTGATTCTTTTAGGTTTATTTGATTTTAAAGGTATTTTAAAAAATCGTCTCGAGCAGGACTAGAATTTGCGACCTGAATGCTGTTCCATCGTTTTGCCAGCTAAGCGTTAGTCCGGTGACGCATTCATTATATTATACTTTGTAGTTTGTTTGTATGGTGCAAATAGGTCCATTAAAAAAATAACCAGCTGAGCTACCAAGATCGTGTCTGCATTTGCCAATTTATCAAGTCTGGTCGTTAGCGTATCATTACGATAGGAATTCATGCTGGACTGGGAGTAATAGAAAAACATAGAATGTGCAAGCTGCATCTCCTTCCGGGCATGCTGTAAAAAACAGCTAAGGGATTCAAGATTTATTGCAATTTTAGGCGATGGGCTGACAACCTGTCGCTATAGCAATATACATCATAATCATCTATAGGTTAGGTTACGGGACTCCTGTTTCCGCAATTAAACTCTTAATTTGGTCGGATTCATTTCCAGGAAGGGAAAAAAAAATATGGCTTTTCCATGTAAAATGTTCACCTCGATCAGACAATTTGTATGGAAAAGCCCTTTTTTTCACTTCCTGAAAAGAAACCTGCTTATAGTTGTTTAGTGTCGTTGACTGAGCAACCCGTATCAGTTTGCAGGACGCTGTCCCTTACACCTGGTATGGAATTCAAGTCAATAATGATCTCTCTTATTCCAGGTCACATGTACACTCAAGAGGAATATAGAAGGCAAGGGTATGCACAGTTGCTGCTGAAGATAGTTAGCAATAAGCTTCTTGGTGAAGGCAAAGATGTGTCTGCGTATGCTTTGAAGACAAACACAGGCGCTTGTAAGATGTACCAGCAAGTAGGGTTCAGGATTCTTGATGGTGGTTTCGTGTGGTGTTATTTAAATGATGTAATATAATTTAATTCAAGATCAGATTTAAGGCCTTGAAAAATCATGGAATCATTTTGTTTTATAGGTACCCTATAAAACTAAACAATTTTTTAATTATTTATATTTTTTATTAAGATCGTACATTCAGTTTTATAATTAAATGCGTATCATGCTTATTATTGCTTAATATGTATTGTATTCTGTGATTCTACCTAACCTAAAAACCTATATACTTACACTATGTATCTAACCTACAACGTAACTACTATACGTGGGACACTCAGAAAGTTTTGCGACACTAAAAAAAATTGTTCTACAGGTACATATATTTTTATTAAATCTTTTCAAAGTACTCTCCACCAGCCTCTATACAAAGATTCATGCGTCTGAACTAGTTTTCAAAACACTTTTTCCAGTCCACCGTAGACACCTCGTTTACAGCCTGCTCGAACGCAGCCAGCGCATCTTCCGGCGACGAAAATTGTATCCCCTTGAGCTGATTTTTTATTTTTGGAAATAAAAAGAAGTCACACGGTGCTAGATCAGGGCTGTAAGGAGGGTGACCCAGGAGTTTGACTGGTGTGCTGTCCAGGAAGTCCCTCGTTTTGAGCGCGGTGTGTGCAGGCGCATTGTCGTGGTGGAGCAGTAGTCCGCGGAGCCCTGTGTTTGGTCGCTTGTTGCTCACAACAGAAAAAACTTCTGGTAAACATTTGGTAGTATACCATTCGGCGTTAATGCTTCTTTGATCTCGTAAGGGAATTGAGGCCAAGTGGCCAGTCAAATTATGGAAGCTGGCTATCAAAATCTTCCCCCCGCTTCGAGATCGCTTCACTTTGGTAGGCGTTGGTTCATTTTGAAACACCCAAACTGTCGACTGGCGCTTGGTTTCTGGATCGTATTGATAAATCCAGGACTCATCACCTGTTACGATGTCGTAAACACGCCGAGACGAGCCTGCTTCAAATTTGTTCAGCATATCACGGCACCATTCCACCCGGGCCTGCTTCTGAGCGTCGGTGAGGTAGTGCGGCACCCAGCGCGATACTATCCTCCTCACGCGAAGATGCCCATGTAGAATCTCGTGAACGCTTCCCGATCCAATCTTTAATATGTGCTGAATCTCCTGATATGTAATTCGCCTATTATCTTGGATAAAATTTTTCACTGCTAGCACGTTTTCTTCCGTAATAGCCGTCAAAGGGCGACCGCTTCTTTCTTCATCCCCCAAGGTTGGTCGACCGCGCCTAAATTCGTTATACCAACGATACACGGTTGCCTTGGAGGGGCTTTCATCCATAAATGCCATTTGAAGTCTATCGAACGATTCCTCCGGTTTCAGGCGACACTTGAAATCGTAAAAAATCATAGCTCTAAAATGTTCCCGGCGCAGATCCATTTTTCAGTAAGACACGATACTTTAAATTGGCTCGCAAAAAATGTGGAGGGAAATTTTGAAAATGGAACACACATATTTATACTTACAAGTAATCATATTTTCAAAAAAGATTCTAACCGGCCAGTCTGCCATATATAAAAACTATTTATCGCAATACTTTCTGAGTGGCCTGGTACTAATATTTTTTTTTTAAATATAGGTCAAATTTAAGGTTCGAAAGATCATGGAATCATTTAGTTTCATAGGTAGTTCCTATAAAACTTAACAACTTTCCCCAAGGAACATAGGTCGAAAATGACGAATTATTATGAAAAAAGTATTAATGTTATCAGCGTAATAGTGAATAGATATTCTTATTTTATTTAGCATACATCATACCACTGCTGGGCAAAGGCCTCCCACTTCTCCTTTCACTTACTCCTATTTTGAGCTCCAGCCGCCAGTCCTTCGAAAATGTGTCCAGCTCCAGTTGTGAATATACCTTTTCTTAAATAACGAGTCCTCTGAATGTCGGAGTTCTAGGAGAATATAGAAGGCAAGGCTATGCGCAGTTGCTGCTGAAGATAGTTAGCAATAAGCTTCTTGGTGAAGGCAAAGATGTGTCTGCGTTTGCTGTGAAGACAAACACAGGTGCTTGTAAGATGTACCAGCAAGTAGGGTTCAGGATTATTGATGGTGGTTTCGTGTGGTGTTATTTAAATGATAATTACGGGCCATGTTAGACATTTTTTATTGTTAATTATGAAATAAGATCAAAAGCAAACATTAATTAAATTGTAAAGATTTTTAAAGGCATTACAAAATTTTGATTTATTGTATTTTTTTATATAAAATTTTTCTTCTGTTATGTTTAATTATGTGTATAATTAAAGACAAATATTTTTAAGATTTTACAAGTACTAAGTTTGTAAGTTTTTAATTCCTGCAAAAACATGAATATGGATACAAAGTAGAAAAATAAAATTAACTATATTGAGTTAGTAAGGCGTTTAGTTAGTAGTCAAACTAAACCATTGACAGTGTTGCACACGACAAAAAAACTCCACGATCTGCAAAAAACTCTTCGATTTGCAAACACCTTAGTATTGCAAATTTTAGCACATCTACATAAATTAATGCTAAGTTTATAAAAACATATTTTGATATATTTTTGACCTTTGGGTCGTCAATAGTCACCTATTATTATTTGTGGGTAGGCAAAGACTTCCTAACTACCTACTACGAGAACAAGATGTTAATTTTAGCTATGAAATAAAAATATATTCAATTCTAGACCCGTCACATTCTTAAAAAAAATAAGATCATCATAGAACTGGGATGAGTACCTAACCATAACTACTGAGTTTACTTAAACCTCTACCAGGTGTAAGGGACAGCGTCCCGCAAACTGATAGTGGTTGTTTAGTAAACGACACTGAACAACTTCCACCAGGAAATTCTTTCAGGAAAAAAAATAATTGGCTTTTCCATACAAAATGTTCACCTCGCTCAGACAATTTGTATGGAAAAGCCTTCTTTTTAAGTTCTTAAAAAATAATACTGCTGACAGTTTTGTTGTGTCGTTGTCTGAGCAACCCCTATCAGTTTGCGTGACGCTGTCTATTACATACATACATACATATAATCACGCCTTTATCCCTAATAGGGTAGGCGGAGCGTAAACGACGTAAACAACCTCGTATACATTAGAAAACATGCAATTGGCGTAGGTAGATACTTAAAATACTTACATAGGTATAATAATGAAAGATAAAGTTAAACGATCGTAATTACGAAAAATTAATAGACAACTATTTTAATTTAAAAAAAAACGTTAATTTGCCATAAAGATTTACAAAAACATAATGATTCCTTAGAACTCCGCACTAGGTCAAGCCTGTATCGCGGCAGTCCACACGACCATTATAAGTTTCACAAGGTTACATACTATTTTGGTAAAATAGTAAAAATTAGAACGTATTAAATGCAAGACATGTGCTTGGACATGACATTAGTAAAATTGAATATAGGTATTATAATGTTTATATGATAATGCTTACCTTTTTATGAAAAATAAATAGACAAACATAATAATATACATTATGCAAACATAATAATATATTGGTGTGTATAACAAATAGAAATAAATAAAAATATAATCATAATATGTGTAAATGTCAGGACTATTAAAGAATCAACTAAACTAGATTAAACTAAAATTGATAGCATAAGAGATGCAATCTGATTAAAAAAACAGCTGCCAATAGCAACACTGACAGCAACAATTTTTAGGTTATCTGTAGATATATGATACAAACTCTTAAAAATGTAAATATAGAAGTATTTTATCTATGTTTTAAGTAGTTTTAAAGATAAAATATTTCTGAAATCTGGGTCTATTATATGCAAGTGTTTATGAAATTCTAGAAGTGTCAGAGAAATACAAAGTTATGGATGAAGATAGTTTTCGTGTGTTGAGCGTAAACAAGTGGGCGGAACTTAAGAATGAGTTCAGAATAAATTGGCCTAAAGGCATAACCGGATTTTATGCATTAGATACTTTAGAAAAGTGGTTAAAACTAGATTTGAGTTATGGGTTCAAAGTGTTGAACCCGTTTGGAGAACCGAAAAGTGGTATGATTGTTGTATTAAAAGATGAGGTAGGTACAGTATATCTTTTTAGTTTAATTAGCTTTTTAGTAAGCAAAGGGTGGCTTAAGAAGAATACAATTAATTTTTACTATATCTATTTTTACTTCCATGCTGGCCTGGGAGCGAGATAAAAACATAGAATTTGCCAGCTGCTTTTCGTCCCGGGCATGCCGTAAAAACCAGCTAAGGGATCCAATGGTTTCAGTATATTGCAATTTAGGCGATGGGCTGACAACCTGTCACTACAGCAATATGCCTACAAATTTAAATATCACTCAAAACTTTGTCAGATGTGGCGGAAAGACCTTTGTTTAGGTCGTTGACGCTCTGCCTACCCTATTAGGGATAAAGGCGTCATTATATGTATGTGTGTACTGTCTTTTTTTCAGCGATGAATTTTGTAGTTATTTCGTGTTAGTTTTCTTGTGAAGAAACGGCAAATTTGTTATGGATGGTTTTTGGTTAAATAAACATGTTTAAATGATTAAAAAAAACATAAAAAATCGGCTATTAGTCGGTAGAGGTCACTTAACTTCTGACTCTCTCAGTTACCTTAAGCACCTTGTCTAACTTAGGTTAATTTAACGAAACTTATGTTAATTAAGTCTAATTTAGGTAAAATTAGGCTAGGTAAGTAAGAAAGTCAAAAGATTATCTTTTTCTTTTTCAAACGATTTTCACAATATTTTTACAACACGTTTGGTTTGAGTGCTTTTTTTACAAATTAGATAATGGATAATATTTATGATATAAAAATTATCCATAACAAATATCGTGTCTTTACAAGATTACTGATACCAAATAACTGCGAAATTCATCGCCGAAAAAAGATACGGTGCTAGTTCTGAAAATAAATCGTCGCAAATTTCAAGATTTTCCGTATATTTTAAGGTTAGTTTGAGTGAATGGTAAAAAAACTATTTATAACAAATTTGCCGTTTCTACAGAATTGACACCAAACAAAAGCAAAATTCTGCACAAAAAATATACACAAAAACATATTGTATACTTCTCAAGTAGCCACCCTATAATAATTATTAAGAGAGTTATCCACCGTAATAAAAACAGAAAACAATAACAACAAACAACAGAAAGAAACAAATACGAGTTCGTGTAAAAATTCTTCAAAGGCTTACTACTACTTTGACATGAATTTCTTTTAATATTTTGACGTCAATTTATTTTGAAAGAAATTTGACATAGGTATAATTATGTCACACGAACTCGAAAATAAAATACAATAAAATAATCGTTTTTCCCATTTTGCTTCACGCAATTGTCAAGTAAAAAGTTCGAAGTTTCGACAGGTCGACAATTAATAAACCATCGATTTCAGGAAGATTTCACCGAATGCCTGATCGAATGCCCTCAAGATGACACCAGCCTTCTTGCAGAGGCACTTAGAACCACCAAACAGATAGACTGGAGTAAAGATACCATCGTCCTTTTCCCTCAAAAGCACGTAGTTGATTGTATAAAAGAGACAGTAGGAGTGGAGTGGGAACATGTCCTCAAAATGTACATTCTGCCCAAGGAAACTCCTTTGTATGAAGCCAGGTAATTGTAATTTTTTATTACCAACCTGAACCAAGGAGTCTTGAACCGAAATCCACTATTCACCCTCTTAAGGTCCCGATATAGGCTCATCAGTTTAAAAATCATAAATCAATAAAAACACCATTGTGTTTCATCAATCGAAAATTCGGTTGAACTGACTCAAGAAGTAGCTATAAAGATAATTTAGAACCTTATAAATTATCGATTCTCAGTTCGTTGTAGTAACAGCTAGAAAAATGGCCGTTGGTGCCCGTTTACCGCAGTTTTTCTATCTGTTACCACAACGAACTAAATATCGCTAATTTATAAGATTCTAAATTATCTTTTTAACTATTACTTGAGTCTGTTACACCGGATTTTCTATTCACTGTGTTTTTAGTGAATTATGATTTTTTTTACTGATGGGGGACGCTACTTATGCCCTATCGTCATCTTAAGGTGAATTGATCCTGTCTTAATTAGGTCCAATAGTCATCACGGTTTAATCCTATTAATTTGACAATAGTACCGATTCCTTGAGGGCAAAACATAACTAAATCTTGACTCAAATTGTGGCCGTCCTTTTCTATACTCTCATTAATCATTATAGAAAATAACTGGTAACGATTTTAGTCAAGTTTTAGTAATTTTGTGTTATACCGTCTATACTATAGTATAAATAACTTATGGATAAATATAAAAAGAACTGCTATCTCATGATTTGGTTTATCGTACTTGCTATATTTTTAATTTGCCAATTTGATTCAGCTTTTACAATTCAGTACTATACTAAATATTTGAAACTTTTCTTTTTTATTATCAAAAAATCCAAAATTCCAGTTTACCATCGGGCTTCACCTTCAAACATTTGACGGAAGCTTACATAGATATCTGTGATTCGACCTGGCCCCATCGCTACCCTGGCTCCATCAAATACTTCCAACTCCTCATCAAAAGCAAGTCAGGATACGGACTCTTCAAAGAAGACCAGCTAGTAGCTTTCGGGTTTGTCAAAGAAATGGGAGCTTTAGGCCATCTTTACACCCTAGAAGAACATAGAAGAAAAGGATACGGAGAAATGGTTACTAAGTTGATTTGCAACGAGCTTCTTAAGAAGGGTAAAGATGTGTTTTCGTTTTGCGTTGACGGAAATATAAGTTCTTGTAAAATGCATGGAAAAATTGGATTTACTCATCCGTTTGACGTCTTTACGGTGAAATTACATAAAACAGTATGACGTACTGATGATATCATTGCTGAATAGTAATTTTTTGACGATGTGTTATGTTAAAAAGCTATTTAAAAAAATATTTATTGTGAAATTTTATAATCTACCATTGTAAATTTACATGTATTTATTTATTTATTTATTTATTTTTGTCACAAAATACAGTGTGAGTGTACGGAATAAATACTATATTTTTAATATACTTACATCAAACATTATATTTGTTTTATATATTTTTGATATACTACATAATTGTTTACATAGTTACGTTCTTCTTCTGTCGAGTGGGTATCGAGTCTATCGACCCGATGATCCCTGGTGTCAGAGTTTTTAAACCGCCTAGTAGCACAACTATCAGGCCTCTGACATGGTTTGAGTAATTACGTTAATAGTTTACATTTTGAACATTTCCATAACTACCAGTTTGGTAAATAATTGGGTTATATTCTGTTATTTATAAACATACAGTGCTATAGTTTCATAATCAATGAACCAGATTAAGTTAACAACTAGAGCTGTGACATTCACATCACATTATTGATGACGACCAACTGCAAACTTATGCATATTGATTGAAATTGGACCGGCAAGTCGAGTGGCAAGTTTCTCGTCTTCGTCATAAATTTCATCAAATGTGGCAGGTGGCATAGATTTTTAAACAACGCTAATCTAGAAGGCGGCATAGGTTTATGTCATGAAGGTTCCGTCATATAAGATTGTTTGGATTTTTAATAGATATTTATTATGCCTATATTGCTATATCTAACGCACCATCAACAGGATGATATAGAAAATAATCTATACATACATATAATCACGCTTTTATCCCTAGTGGGGTAGGCAGAGCGATAACGACCTAAACAAAGGTCGTTCCGTCACGTCTGATAAAGATTTGAGGGTTATTCAAAAGATTATTTTGGTTTTGCATTCAATTACATTGGATTCTATTTCTAGTTTAAAAGTTAAGAAACGAATAAAGTGGTTCACTTATTTTTCTCTTACAAATTATTAAAAAAGCGAAATAGTTTAGACAATCTTATAACAGAGTAGAATTAACTAAAAGAGTCATATTAATTTAGTGTAAATCTCATGTGTAAGGCCAAAGTGTGGCCTTTGTGCTGACTGTGAGAGAATACGAAACGCATTGATTCGTTGTTTGTTGACTACTGTTTCGTCTTTATATCGAATCATCAGATGCGGAAGCGTCTGCTTTACAGTTGGTTTGCAAGTGCTTTGCTCTTGTAAGCTTAGCTTATCTCGACAGGGGTACACATGGGACAGGGTCCCCTTGCAGGGAGGACCACTCTGCGGAGATCATGCTTAACAGCTGCTCTCCTAAAGAGTTGGATTCCGTTCCGATCTAAACAAGCTAAGCTCACAAGAACGAAGCACTTGCAAACGTGTTAATTTACCTTATCAATCTTAACATATTTAAAACGATATAAGATAAAACCTTTACCCACGCAATTCTAATAACATTTTGATGTTAAAACACAGCCTATTCAAAAGTTTTCGGTCAGAGATCTCATAAAATTATATAACAATTAACCTTAGGCTTTTTACACAAATAAAACCAAAATTTGAAATTCCTCTTCAACATCCCAGTTAGATATTTTTTTTTTATGTTAACATTCAAATATTGATGGTAATAAATGCGTAATCTTATGTAGTATTGGTTGTCAGACCCTGATTTAGTTTTTCAATCGTCTTTATCAGTCAGTGATGTTAATAGCTTATGGGATTTAAGAAAATGGCACCATCTATTTAGCATAGGTCCCGGGTTTGATTCCCGGCAGGGGACAATGACTTTGCATTGTTATTTCTAATTTGGTTATATTGGACATTGCAGGCTGAACACCTGATTGTCCGAAAGTAAGATGATCCATGCTGTCGGATAGGCATGTAAATAGTCGGTCCTGCGTCTGATGCCTCTGATCGTGTCAGTCAATCTGTCCCATCATAATAAGATATTGAAGGAATAGGGAGTGCACCAGTGTGTAGCGCAAACACTTGATCACTAAAAACCAGTCCTGCGCAGTTCGCTGATCTCTGGGAGGTTGGCTATCATCATGATATAAATTATTCGTCCTATTTTGATAAGGTTTAGTTATAAGATCTTTATAATCCCCTGGAGCCAGCGTCGAGAGGTCACTTCCGAGTTTACTATTTAACCTAACGATAGTAAAAATTCGTGTACAAAAAAAACCAAGACATACATACATATATAATAATAATCACGCCTTTATCCCTTATGGCGTAGGCAGAGCGTAAACGACCTAAACAAAGGTCGTTCCGCCACGTCTGACAAAGTTTTGAGGGTTATTTAAGAAAGATTTGTAGGTATATTGCTGTAGTGACAGGTTGTCAGCCTATCGCCTAAATTGCAATATCCCGAAACCCTCGGATCCCTTAGCTGTTTTTACAGTATTCCCGGGAGGAAATGCAGCTGGCACATTCTACGTTTTAGTTGCCTACATCATTAGGGATAGAGGCGTGATTATATTTATGTATGTACGTAAGTATTAGTAGATATTATTTTGTTGTAAGCATTAGGCGTATTTTAATATTATTATTACGACTTCTGGCTGGATTAGGAGCCCAGAACTTGGAACTTTTTACCACAAAGGCCCTACTGGCCCTAGACTGCGGTATGTGTGTGTCACCACACCACACCACAACAACACAAATGTTCCTAGAAACATTTCTACCTAAATACCGTCCAAGTTTGTTTGTACATCGTTTGACAATTAGCGTAACTACGACTAGCAGACATTTGAATCTCTGGAAAATGTTGCTCCTAGAATTGTGTAAGTCTAAACTTAGTTGCTTCCATGCTGGCCTATGAGCGAGAGAAAAACATAGAATATGCCAGCTCTTTTCCTCCCGGGCATGCTGTTAAAACCAGCTAAGGGATTCAAGGGTTTCAGTATACTGTAATTTAGGCAATGGGCTGACAACCTGTCACTACAGCAATATACCTGTAAATCTATCTTAAATAACTCTCAAAACTTTGTCAGACGTGGCGGAACGACCTTTGGTTAGGTTGTTTATGCTCTGCCTACCCCATAAAGGATAAAGGCGTGATTATATACACATATATTTATAAATTTAATTGAAGCCCTTGTAATAAAAATACCACGACGCAAAGGACAAACATAATAAGCATCATAAAGCAAATACCTACTGTTGCAATCTTTCCTAGAAGAAAAAACTAAATATTTTATAGCAGCTAATGTAACTATTAGTTTTCTACCCGGAGATATAATCAGCACTTGAAACTGATAGCGAGTTTGAGTTCGTATCAGAAATGTCATTTCAGTACATAATGACCTGTCAAATCCATACTTAATACTGCTCTCAAACTTGAGATCGCTTTATAAATGGGCCGTATTTAAGATACTCGGAGATACCATGCTGGACTGGGAGATACCATGCTAGACTGGGAGAGGAGAAAAACTAAAATGTGCCAGCTGCATTTCCTCCCGGGCATGCTGTATAAACCCCGGCTAAATAATCTTTAAAACTTTTTCAGACGTGGCGGAACGACCTTTTTTTAGGTCGTTTACGTTCTGCTTATTAGGGGTAAAGGCGTGATTACATGTATACTCTAATCTAGTGGTAACCTATGTTACTAAATAGATTAGATGTAGCGTAGAGAAGTCGAAAATGTCAAGGGCTTATTTCGGAAATGGACTCGCAAACTCACAGCCCGTCATAAGCCACTGGGCTTAATTATAGATTCACCGGCTAAACCTAAAATTAAAATCTACCTGTCACTTTCAGACTGAAAACATTGGAAAAGGACAGGAGATCTATTTTCTCTGGTTTTTGATTTATAGTCGGTGGTTTTATGCGTTATCTGTCCATATCCGCCATATCATATGACGGCGGATGAAAATGACAGAAATACTGGGGAAGCTAACTAAAAGCGCGTCAAAATCTAGCGGACAAAGTGTAAAGTGCCTGTCCTTTTTCAATTTTATTATTTTGGAAATGACAGATAGATTTTAATTTTAGTTTTAGCCGTTGGTATCTAGAATTGCGCAAATTTTTTTTTGGTCTGTATTCAAATCCGCTTTTTCCGCAGCACATTTTCTATTCGCAATCCTAACTCGATACAGTTCCCAGCCTGTCCGAATATTGCACGCAATATGGTAATTAAGATATGCAATAGATATGATCTCAGCACAATCGATATGTGAAACAAATCAGCTTCGGTATCGATTTTGGAGTACTGGGATATTCTGGAGAAAAAAATGTTGATCTTCTTCTGTCGACCGCGACCCCATGAACCCTGGTGTCAGAGTTTTTAAACCCCCTAATAGCACCGCCAATAGGCCTGTGACATGGATCTTGTATCGACTACTATCATATCAGCGACCGGGACCGACGGCTTAACGTGCCCTCCGAAGCACGGAATCTTTTTTCTTCCAGACTATTAGTTGATTCAGCCTGCATTGTCTCAACCAATTTTGTTGATTCTGGCTATACTCAAAAACTGTAAGATGGTTGTTGCGTTGTGACAGATAACATTTTCTAGGGAAAACAAAAGAAAATGTCTCTCAAATACATACTGATTGCTTCTGTCACAGCTACCATCTTTTAATTTTTCGAGTATAATTAATTACCTGCAAAATAAACAAATTTTGATCCGATAAAATTATATACCAGGTGTGTGAGGGACAATATATTGCAATTTAGGCGATGGGCTGACAACCTGTCACTACAGCAATATACCTAAAAACCTGTCTTAAATAACCCTCAAAGCTTTGTCAGACGTGGCGGAACGACCTTTGTTTAGGTAGTTTGCACTCTGCCTACCCCATAAGGGATAGAGGCGTGATTATATGTATGTATGTATGTAAGGGACAGCTTCCCGCAAACTGATAGGGGTTGCTCAGTCAACGACACTAACCAACTATCAGCAGGATTTTTTTACAACAATTGAAAAAATAATTGCTTTTCCATACAAATTGTCTGATCGAGGTGAACATTTTGTATAGATATGCCATTTTTGTTTTCACATACATACATATAATCACGCCTTTATCCCTAATGGGGTAGGCAGAGCGCAAACGACCCAAACAAAGGTCGTCCCGCCACGTCTGACAAAGTTTTGAGGGTTATTTAAGATAGAATTCTAGGTATATTGCTGTAGTGACAGGTTGTCAGCCCATCGCCTAAATTACAACATACTGAAACCCTCGGATCCCTTAGCTGGATTTTACAGCATGCCCGGGAGGAAATGCAGCTGGCACATTCTATGTTTTTCTCTCGCTCCCAGACCAGCATGGAAGTATAAATACAAACGATGACGAAAATGCTTGCAATCAAATGTTCAGCTCTCACATTATAATAGGTGTCTCTACCTCTGTTAGAAAATATTATAATGTCTGTATTATCTATGTCTGTATTAGAAAATAATATAAACCTTAACATGTACCTATTTTTTTATCTTCCATGCTGGACTGGGAGTGAGAATCTTTCATGCTGGACTGGGAGTGAGAAAAAAACATAGAATGTGCCAGCTGCATTTCCTCCCGAGCATGCTGTAAAAACTAGCTAAGGATCTGAGGGTTTCAGTATATTGTAATTTAGGCGATGGGCTGACAACCTGTCACTACAGCAATATACGTACAAATCTTTCTTGAATGGCCCTCAAGACTTTGTCAGACGTGGCGGAACGGCCTTTGTTTAGTTTGTTTACGCTCTGCCTACCCTATTAGGGATAAAGGCGTGATTATATGTATGTTTGTATGTATTTTTTTTTTCATTTGCTATTCTGTATTCTAGAGCAATCGCTATCCAACAAAAAATTTAGAGCCTATTTTGATATTTCTCAAACATTATAATTTCCGATACTTACTATTGAATAAACTGAAAAAAAAAATGTCCTAGATTAAATTCCGATATACAACAAAGGACACATACGTTGAATGCCAATCTTCGATAGGGTTGCGCAAGCGCCGATTACGTGTAATATTTAATGCGCTGTCTCAATAGCCGGGTGTTGGTACAACGGTGTTTTTCCCTCCATTCTCATGACAATCAAAACTTTTCTGTCTCACCACGCACACGCTATTAATGAAATAATTAGCTGAGGGTTGGCAGTGTAGAGTTTTACTTACATACCGTGGGTCAGGGACCCAAAGAGAATCTTGTCCTCCGACGATACAAAATTGCGTCACTTGTTCCGGTCCTGTGCCGTCTCTAGAGTTATCATACAGTTTTTTTTTTTAAGACTTCCTCCGTGGTCTAGTGGTCACAGCCATGGGGTTACGATGCGGAGGTCCAGGTATTGATTCCCAAGGCGGAACATATTGTTTAAATTCGTCACTTTATGACTTTGTGAGATTTTCCCCAGTTTGGTTAGAAGAATTCAGGCTAAATACACCTGATTGTCTAAAAGAAAATGGCTTCGGAGGGCACGTTAAGCCGTCGATCCCGGTCACTGTTTCTAATAGAGGTAGTTACAGGTCGATATTGCTCCACGTACGTAGGAACTACCTTAAATCCCTACACGTGAACCCGGGTAGTGTTCAAGGTGCAACAAAAACCGGCTGCTTCACTGTCCTCTGAACCTCGCAGCAAATAATGCCATATGATAAATAAATACAAAAATAATTTTCCTACTTGGCTGAGATGTAGAGTAATCTAGATAAATCAGGATTCCTATAACAGCTGACTATTTAGTTCCCTATCCAGTTGCTGAACAGAATATTTGGTTTTTAATCAATGTGTCGGAGAAACTTCGATAACACGTCTGTCATCATAATTAAAATCAGCTAATTAAGGGATTTCAGGGTGTCAGTATTTTAAATTTAGGCTGCCAACCTGCCACTATAGCAAGATACAGATCTATATGGATTAACCTTCAAAACTTGTCTAACGTGGCGAAACGTCGTTTACACTCTGCCTACCCCTTTAGAGGTAAAGGCATGATTATATGTATGTATAATCTGTCCGTGACAACCTTAATCATGGTGTTAGCTGGGTGTTAGTTTTAGTGTTTTTATGATCATCAGACAATTAGGTCTCGTCTGTCGGCCATATTGTAATAAGCACTTAACATTGAGCAACCAAACTTACACTCCGAACAGCTTTTCTTGTATAGATTGTAAAATGAGGAAACTACTGGGAAATGTATACTTTCCATGAGGTTGAGTTACTAATAAATATATGTTTTGTTTTTACGTAATAAATGCTGGCCTGGGAGCGAAAAAAAAACTTAGAACGTGCCAGCTGCATTTCCTCCCGGGCATGCTGTAAAAACCAGCTAAGGCATCCGAGGGTTTCAGTATATTGTAATTTAGTCGATGGGCTGACAACCTGTTTCTACATCAATACATACATATAATCACGTCTGTATCCTTAATGGGGTAGGCAAAGCGTAAACGACCTAAACAACGGTCGTTCCGCCACGTCTGACAAAGATTTGAGGGTTATTTAAGTTCAATTTGTAGGTATATTGCTATAGTGACAGGTTGTCAGCCCATCGCCTTAAATGAAATATTCTGAAACCCTTGGATCCCTTAGGTGGCTTTTACAGCATACCCGGGAGGAAATGCAGCTAGCATTCTATGTTTTTCTCTCGCTCCCAGTCCAGCATGGAAGACAACTATACTACAATATACCTACCAATATCTTTTAAATAACCCTCAAAACTTTGTCAGACGTGGCGGAACGACCTTTGTTGAGGTCGTTTACGCTCTGCCTACCCTACCCCATTAGGGATAAAGGTGTGATTATATGTATGTATGTAATAAAGAGCCCGATGGTGTAGTGGATAGGACTGCTGCCTCCTGAGTGGGAGGTCGTGGTTCGAATCCCACCACGTACCAATGTGTTTTTCGGTTTTCGAATTTCATATGTACATTTATTCGGCGCTTTTTCCGTGCTTCGGAAGGCACGTTAAGCCGTTGGTCTCGGTTAATATCGTTTAATACCGTAGATATTAGTCGTTAAGCCATATCAGAGGCCAGTGCTAAGCATTGGCGGCTTGAAAACTCTGACCTAATCTAGGATTGGGTCTGGTTTCCCTTCAGGGTTGCGGAGGTCAGATGGCAGTCGCTCTGTGTAAAAACCAGTACCCTCGTTCAATTCAATCCCCTAGATTAGGTAGCCGACCCCGTAAGATACGGGATAAGGCTAAGGAGATGATGATGTATGTTATAAAAAGTACCAGCCATGTAATCTGGATTTTGTTATATAATTTTGTATATTTTTGTGTATTCTTTTCCTCCATGGTCTAGTGGTCTAAGCCGTGTGGGCTCCCGATCCGGAGGTTCTGAGTTCGATTTGATATTTATCAATTTATCTCTTTTTTTTATTTTCCCCAGTTTGGTTGAGACAATGCAGGCTGACTGAATGACATGTTTGTCTGGAACAAAAAAGATCCCGTGCTTCGAGGGGAACGTTAATCGATTGACTCAAAAAGCCACACGACAAGAAAAAGAAGAAACCGCTTTTATGACTCTACACAAGAGAAAATGCTGGCCTGGGAGATCTTCCATGCTGGCCTGGGAGCGAGAGAAAAAAATATAATGTGCCAGCTGCATTTCCTCCAGGGCATGGTGTTAAAACCAGCTATGGGATCAGAGGGTTTCAGTATATTGTAATTTAGGCGATGGGCTGATGTTGTCAGCCTACAAAAATATCCCTACAAATCTATCTAAAATAACCCTCAAAACTTTGTCAGAAGTGGCGAAACGACTTTTTTAGGTCGTTTACGCTCTGCCTACCCCATTAGGGGTAGACGCGTGATTATATATATGTATGTGTGTACAAAAGAAAAGTACACATAACTACGCCTTATATGTTGCATAATCATACCGTCCAAAAAAGCACGAATACCGTTTTCCAACTTCATCCATTAATCACTGACTTTGATTTAACATAAAGAACTGTGTAATTATATACAAAAATAGGCATAAAACAAAGTAAACTATAAATGTACTGGGTGTAAGGGACAGCGTCCCGCAAACTGATAGGGGTTTGCTCATTCAAAGAAAATGAACAACCTGCACTAGGAAATTCTTTCAGAAGACGAAGATAAAACTTGACCTTTCCTACAAAATGACCACCTCAATCAGGCAATTTGTATGGAAAAGGATTTTATTTCCACCTTCTGAAAAAACCTGCTGATAGTTGTTCAGTTTTGTTGACTGAGCAACCCCTATCAATTTGCGGGACGCTGTCCCTTACACCCCGTTTACAAAAACAGACATAACATGGTAAAACTATAAATATATACCTTATGCGACCTTATCAGCACTTTATCATAACCATTTTTCCACCATAACCGTATTGTTCCATTATCTGCACCTTCAAACTTTAATCAGTTGTCATAAACTCACAAACGGACAGACAATGAGCAGTTTGTTTTATCAATGGAATTGGGCCTGCCCTGTGAACCTCTATTGATGCAGGGCCGGTTGCACTAAATGTAGAAAAGTAATGGTAAATTTGATATTACCATTTTGCCATTGCCTAGTTTTGAGGCATCCAACCAAAACTCTGTGGATATAAAGGTAATTTTTACTATATATTATTATGGTTTTTTTTGTACTTGTTATCAAAATATTTGTTTTAAAGATTTTCGCGCAATTAGCTTACTGCGCCGACCCCAAATGATGGGATAAGCACTTAAATTGGCGAAGTTTGAAGGGCATTCCAAAATGTGCTTAATTGTTTGTAGTTCTTCTTCTGTCGTGTGGGTATCAAGTCAATTGTGGTGAAGAGTTTTCAGTCTATCGCCTAAGTATATATTGAATTTACTGAACTGAAATTTACATACATACATTCTATATTGTTTAAAGCTACAGTTTCAGCTAAGGAAGTTACGTTGGTAGTAGCTTTAATAAATATTTTAACTGTTAGTTAACTAAATTATGGTGTAATAACTGCCATGTAAGACTCAGTAGCAACAGTATGGGGCGCCGTGGTTATAGGCGATTCTTTGAAAAAGTGTAAGTGACTCAGAGAAGTATTAAGATATGACATGAATACTTTTGCCTCTTTATTACAGTCTTTAAGATCACTATTAAGCTCTCTTCGACTCATTTAATTACTAAACCAACTGCTAATCACCTACATCGTATTTTAATCAATTATCCGTCATTTCTAAATCAAAACTTTGTACTTAGCTCAGATATTTTTTTAAGCATTTTTAGACAGACTTTAAAACCTTTTAATACCTCTTAAAATCATTTAATATCATTACAAATACTGACAAAATACTAAGAAAACTATATAGACACTCCATTTAATAAGAAAAATAAACTAGTAATCTGAAGGTCCCTAGTTCGTTCCCGGGTTTCGGCACCAATTTGTGAAAGTATGGTGCAAAGAAAAAGTAACTTTGGTTTAAAATTAATTATTTAGTATTGCTAAGCTTGCCTGTAACAAAGATGGGAAAAGAAGGGCTGATGTTGCCACCTAACAAAAAAAAACTGTGTTAATTACAGTGACTTGTAAATCTTGTAATCCCTTGTTAGGCTTGGTTTGTGCTCTGGGACTACATCTTATTTGTAAAAGTAACATGTTATCTTGACACCACGCATCTAGCCAACTCTCTGCCTTACCTAGCTACCTCCCTGCACCACTCTCATGGTAGGGCGACACCACATCAGCAGAACCATATTGTCTACCTCTCATTCAACTCTGAACTCCCGCTATGCCGGTCGCCAGCTAGCTTAACCTACCGTGCCATTGGTGTGACTAGTGGGTTAAAGAGTGGTGGTGTGAGTGACTTTTCGGTGCCTTTATAGTGTGGATGGACTGAGATGTGGACTTTTGTGGTATTTGGTGAGTGAAGTGTTTTTTATTCATTTGTGTAGCTTTTACTTCCATGCTGGACCAGGAGCGAAAGAAAAACATAGAATGTTCCAGCTGCATTACCTTCCGTTCATGCTGTAAAAACCAGTTAAGGGATCCAAGGGTTTCAGTATATTTTGTAATTTAGGCGATGGCTGACAATCTGTTACTACAGCAATATACCTATAAATCTATCTTAAATAAACTTTTTCTTTGACCGTTGTTTAGGTCGTTTACGCTCTGCCTACCCCATCAGGAATAAAGTCGCGATTATATATATGTGTGTTCTTTAACTTCAAGTAGAACAATTATTTTTAACATTGGCCTAACACAACTTGAAATATTATTAACTTCATTCATAATGCACACAACAATAGATAAGACGCAAGTTCCTACAGCCATTTTTCCGAATGCAATTAGGTAACCTTAAATCCTTCAAATATAAAATAAATGGCCGTCATCGAAGTGAATTCGCCTCATAGTTGACTGCACGCAGGAGGACCTGTTAGACGCCATCCAAACGGCTGTTGATGTGGCCACGTTCTGGGCGTCAAGGATTTAAAGCCATTGACTTGAGAAGAAGAAGAAGAAGTTGACTTTTTCACTAATCCATAAAAAAGTTAATTTTAAAAACTAATTTCAACCGCGATTTCACACGCGTCTCAACTGAGTCAGCTTTTCAATGCAAACTCACTTAAAACTTATCAAAACCTGTATTCTACATAACTATTTCAACCTGTCTGAGCTTATGACTGAAAGTTTGTATAATGGGCTCGATTCTAAATACCACCGGCAAAAATTAAAATCTATCTGTCCCTTTTAAAATGATAAAATTGAAAAAGGACTGGTGATTTCTACTCTATGGTTTTACACTTTGCCCGCTAGATTTTGACGCGGTTTTGCATGATTCTCAAGTATTTCTGTCAATTTATCCGTTATATCATATGACATACATACATATAATGACGCCTTTATCCCAAATAGGGTAGGGATAGGTAGAGCGTTAACGACCTAAACAAAGGTCAATCCGCCACGTCTGACAAAAATTTGAGGGTTATTTAAGATAGATTTGTAGGTATATTGCTGTAATGACAGGTTATCAGCCCATCGACTAAATTACAATTTACTGAAACCCTCGAATCCCTTAGTTGATTTTTACAGCATGCTCGGGATTAAATGCAGCTAGCACATTCTATGTTTTTCTCTCACTCCCAGGCCAGTATGGAAGAATATCATATGACGGTGGATAAAAATAACAGATAACGCATAAAACCACCGACTATAAATCAAAAACGGGAGAAAATAGACCTCCTGTCCTTTTCCAATGATTTTAGTCTGAAAGTTACATTTTAGTTTTAGCCGGAAAATCTAGAATCAAGACCATATAACGATTGCACGAGGCTGCAAACTGCAGTATGCGCTCTGTAAATAAATTAAAGAACTTGCTTGCTCGGGCTTCCGACAAATGTGCACGGCTAGGGCGGGTCCATGCATTACGAATATAAATGGGCCCAGTGTGTTGCCTAGTGCGAATTCATGTATTAGAAAACTGTAGGACACTGGGAATAGAATTGCAGGCTTGCCTGTGGAAATTCTAACTAATATACATTTAAGAGCATTTTCTTGATGCCAGTTGGTCGAGTGATGACGGATGGGTAAAGGGTAATTACCCGCCTGGTCGGGTGTTGTGCCCACATGACGAGGGAACCGGAGTCCGAGTGGACTAGTTTGGAAGTTGTATATATGCAGATTGCGGAGAAAACTTCGATACCGCGTTTCAGGACTGTTGTTTCTTGGTGTGGCGCCATCTATGTACGCTGCATACATACATACATATAATCACGCCTTTATCCCTAATGGGGTAGGCAGAGCGTTAACGACCTACGTCTGACAAAGTTTTGAGGTTATTTAAGACAGATTTATAGGTTTATTGCTGTAGTGACAGGTTGTCAGCCCATCGCCTAAATTACAACACACTGGAACCCTCGGATCCTTTAGCTGGTTTTTACAGCATGCCCAGGAGGATTCTATATTTTTCTATCGCTCCCAGTCCTGCATGGAGAAGATAAACAATATAGGCTACATTATAGACTTCCAATCACCACCTCAATTGAGTATAGGTGATGTACATTTCAGGCTTCTCATTCCATCATCATCTCAATTTAAAAGTTTTTATTAATTTATTCAATTAGTTATACGGGGTGAAAGGGACAGCGTCCCGCAAACTGATAGGGGTTGCTCAGTCAACGACACTGAACCACTTCCACCAGGAAATTCTTTCAGTAAGTCAAAAATAAAAGGCTTTTCCATACAAAATTGTCTGATCGAGGTGGACATTAGGTTGGCTGAAAGAGATCTCTTATAGAGCTCGCCTATTGTTTTAATTTTTAAGTTTTCTTTTATGTTTAATTTTTAAAACAATAAAGAATTTAATAATAATAATGACATTATGTGTGGAACAGCCATTTTTTATTTTCACTTCCAGAAAGAATTTCTGGGTGGAATTTGTTCAGTACCGTCGACTGAGCAACCCCTATCAGTTTGCGGGACGCTGTTCCTTACACCCAGTATGACAGGTAAATATAAACATATGATTTGCGATTCATAAGTTTTTATAGTACTTGTAGCTTGGTAAATTGCCTGACTCTGTAACTGAGTAGAGAGTAACTCCATACATTAGGAATGTGGATGGTCCCAGTGTGCTCCCTTGTGTGATGTCATGTCCAATGTCCAGGTTAGTAACCTAGGGAAATAACTAGGACAAACTACTTTATTGTAAAGATAATTGGTTTTAGTTGGATTATTTTACCAATTCGTAGTTGCAAAAATCACGACTTAACTAAAACCGGTGTAAGAGACAGTGTTCCGCAAACTGAAATGGGTTCCTCAGTCAACGATACTGAACAACTTTCACCAGTAATTTCGTTAGGAATTGAAAATAAATGTTGACTTTTTCATACACATTGTTAGATCGAGGTGGACATTTTGTAGGGAAATGCAATTTTTTTATCAGTTTTGAAAGACTTTCCTGGTGGAAGTTGTTTAGTATCGTTAACTGAGCAACCCTTATCAGTTTGCGGAACGCTGACCCTTACACCCCGTATAATTCTATACCTGTCATTTTCTGTCATAATAGAACAGAAATAATTTTAGTCAACGCGGTCTACGAACCGATAGCAAAATCACATGATTGACTGCAGTGGCTGTCACGTGTAAAATAAAGTCACTCCTATTTGCTTTATGTAGTATGCAGAGCATTCACGGTTTTGTACCTTTAATAGGTTGACAACCTGTCTCAGCAAATTAAGCAGTACATACATATATACATACATATAATCACGCCTATATATATTGGGGTAGGCAGAGCGTAAACGACCTTAAAAAACGTCTTTCCGCCACGTCAGACAAAGTTTTGAGGGTTATTTAAGATGGATTTGTAGGTATATTGCTGTAGTGACAGGTTGTCAGCCTATAGCCTAAATTGCAAAACCTCGGATCCCTTAGCTGATTTTTACAGCATGCTCGGGAGAAAATGCAGCTTCTATGTTTTACTCTCGCTCCAGTCCAGCATGGAAGTAATTAAGCAGTACCAACAATTTACCACAACTTAAAACTTTATTTAAATAAAGGCGTGATTATATGTATGTATGTATGATTAAGATTTAGACACACTGTACGGAATTTTAGAGACTTGCTGAAGCTTCTGGAAGCATTATAATATTCTGTGTATAAGTCTAGAAGCACTTAGAAAGTTCGGCAACAACTAATAAGTTTGATGTTTATATTATATCACCAGTTTTAGCGCAAGTAAATATTTAAACCACTGTATGGTATGAGAGTTCTTCCTTACTGGACTGTGAGCGAGAGAAAAAAGAAATTGTTTCTGAAAGTAAATATCAAAATCGGCTGTTCCATACAAAATGTCCACGTCGATCAGACAATTTGTATGGAAAAGCCTTTTTTTTCAATAATTCTCTGGTGGAAGTTGTTCAGTATTGTTGATTGAGCATCCCCTATCAGTTTGCGGGACGCTGTCCCTTACACCTCGTATAGCTAAATGAATAAATTAAATAAAAAACCTCTTTCTTTTTCTTCTTTTTCTTCCATATTGGACTGGGAGCGAAATAAAAACATAGAATGTGCCAGCTGCATTTCCTCCTGGGCATGCTGTAAAAACCAGCTATGGGATCTGAGGGTTTCAGTATATTGCAATTTAGGCGATGGGCTGACAACCTGTCACTACAGCAATATACGTACAAATCCATCTTGAATAACCCTCTAAACTTTGTCAGACGTGGCGGAACGACCTTTGTTTAGGTCGTTTACGCTCTGCCTACCCCATTAGGGATAAAGGCGTGATTATATGTATGTATGTAAATAAAAAACTTCTAAATAGAGATAATAATGGAATGAGAGGCCTAAAATGTACATCAGATGGTGATTGGAAGTCTATAAAGGAGCCTATATTAGTTATCTTCATCAAGCTCTTTATTACATACATACATATAATCACGCCTTTATCCCTAATGGGGTAAGGTAGGCAGAGCGTAAACGACCTCAACAAAGGTCGTTCCGCCACGTCTGACAAAGTTTTGAGGGTTATTTAAGAGATATTGGTAGGTATATTGTAGTATAGTTGTCTTCCATGCTGGACTGGGAGCGGGAGAAAAACATAGAATGTTCCAGCTGTATTTCCTCGCGGGCATACTGTTAAAACCAGCTAAGGGATCCGGGGGTTTCAGTAAATTGTAATTTAGGCGATGGGCTGACAACCTGTCACAACAGCAATATACCTACAAATCTATCTTAAATAACGCTCAAAACTTTGTCACACGTGCTGTATGGTATGAAAATGTACGCATGCATATTAATGTTTATTTATTTATTGGATCATCAACATTTATACAATAATAATTTGTTCTTATACTCGTTCACTAAACAATTAGAGATGAACACGTCATTCTTAATAATAATTAAACAACAGTAAACATCTGTTAAAATTCAAAATTAGTAACTATATCTAACCTATATAAGTAACTTAAATATTATTAACTTAAAGGAGGAATTTATTTAACAAAGAAGATTATGGGGCGATGATATTCTATTCTCGTACCAAATAACCATAACTGCCTCCGTGGTCTAGTTGCAGGGTCATGGTTCACAATCTCCAGATCGTGGGTTCGATTCCCATGGGGGAACACAAAGTTCATATTTGTCAAATTATTACTTTGTGAATTTTTCCTCAGTTTGGTTAGGACAGTGCAGACCGAATCACGTGATTGTCTGGAAGAAAAAAGATTCCGTTCTTCGAAGCCGTCAGTCCCGGTCGCTGTCTTTGATAGTAGTCGTTATACAAACCATGTCATAGGCCTATTAGCTGAGCTTTTAGGCGGACATATTACTTTGTGAGATTTTCCTCAGCTTGGTTAGGACAATGCAGGCCGAATCACCGCATTTTCTATAAGAAAAAAGATTCCGTTTTTCGAAAGGGCACGTGAAGCCGTCTGTCCCCGTCGCTGCCTTTGATAGCAGTCGTTACACAAACCATGTCAAAAAGATTTAAAATCTCTGACACCAGGGATCATAGGGTCGATTAATTCGATACCCACACGACAAGAAGAAGACCAAAAATAACCGTTATAGTGGGCTCGATTCTAGATACCACCAGCTAAAACTAAAATTAAAATCTACCAGCCACTTTCAAAATAAAATAAAATTGAAAAAGGACAGGCGATTTATACTCTATGGTTTTACATTTTAGCCGCTAGATTTTGACGCGCTTTTTCACGTTTTTTTTTATTTTATCCGATGATAGCGCACTGACAGATAACGCATAAAACCACCGACTATAAATCAAAATATAGTCTGAAAGTGATAAAGCGATTTTAATTTTAGTTTTATCCAGCAAATGTAGGGCCGTATTTACAATCAGCGCTCATGAGTGACAGCGAGTTTGAGTTTGTATCAGAAATGTCAATTCAGTACAAACTGGCCTGTCAAATCCATACTCAACATTGGTCTTAAGTTTGAGATCGCTTTATAAATATGACCCACTTCTATGTCTACTACGCCGTAGCTATAAATGCTACGACAGTAGGTACATGTTGTACTGAATACTACTCGTACTTATAACTGCCTCCATGGTCTAGCGGTCTAAGCCATGGGCTCTCGACCCGGAAGTCCCAGGTTCGAATCCCGGAGGGGGACATTGACTTCGTGTTGTTATTTCTAGTTTGGTTAGGACATTGCAGGCTGATCACCTGATTGTCCGAAAAGTAAGATGATAAATGCTGTCGGATAGTCATGTAAATAGTTGGTCCTGCGCCTGATTTCTCTCTGGTCGTGTACTGACACTGATTGAATGCAATCAGTCCCATCAGAATAAGAGATTGAAGGAATAGAGATTGCACCTGTGTACACCGCAAACATTTGGGCACTAAAAACAAGTCCTGCGCAGTTGGCTGATCTCCGGGAGATTGGCCGCCATCACCGAAAATCGGTGGGACTATTATTATATATTCAGGTGCATGCAGGAACTGCAAACAGTTTTACAAAATTGATATAAATTATTCGTCCTACTTTGATAATGTACTTATTTCATGAAAATAATTACATATACATACATACATACATATAATCACGCCTTTATCCCTAATGGGGTAGGCAGAGCGTACACGACCTAAACAAAGGTAGTTCCGCCACGTCTGACAAAGTTTTGAGGGTTGTTTAAGATATATTTGTAGGTCTATTGCTGTAGTGACAGGTTGTCAGCCTGTCGCCTAAATTGCAATATACAGATACCCTCGGATCCCTTAGCTGGTTTTTACAGCATGCCTGGGAGGAAATGCAGCTGGCACATTCTATGTTTTTCTCTCGCTCCCAGTCCAGCATGGAAGTAGAATAATTACATATACATACATATAATCACGCCATGTGTGATTCATAACCACACACGCAGTTGGTACATCCAATCCTATCACATATCCTATTGTATCTCATATTGTGATAGATGAATGAGTCAAAACAATTGTGAAAGACCAATAAGGATCCATCATATTGACAGTAACATGGTTATCTTCTTAATGGTGGAACTTTTGTTGAATAATCAAAATACCAGAGCTGATAAATTTGAGGGTGTTATCTAAGTACTACTTCCATGCTGACCTGGAAGCGAGAGAAAAACATAGAACATGCCAGCTGTATTTCCTCCCGGGCATGCTGTAAATACCAGCTACCTTTCCTTACAAAATGACCACCTTGATTAGACAATTTGTATGATAAAGGATCAAAAAAGCTATGTTTTATTTTTTTGTATTCCATGCTGGCCTGGGAGCGAGAGAAA
The DNA here is from genome assembly GCA_949820665.1 of Scrobipalpa costella. NCBI lineage: Eukaryota > Metazoa > Arthropoda > Insecta > Lepidoptera > Gelechiidae > Scrobipalpa > Scrobipalpa costella. The sequence goes on from OX463312.1 coordinate 14,540,248, forward strand.
AACATAGAATGTGCCAGCTGCATTTCCTCCCGGGCATGCTCTAAAAACGAGCTATGGTATTCAAGGGTTTCAGTATATTGCAATTTAGGCGATGGGCTGACAACCTGTCACTACAGCAATATACCAATAATTCTATCTTAAATAACCCTCAAAACTTGAGGAGTGATTATATGTATGTATAATATTAATTCTGTCAGGTACTTTTACATTTGTATGCCGTTCATCATCATCTCCTTAGCCTTATCCCGTATCTCACGGGGACGGCTTCCTAATCTAGGGGATTGAACGAGGGTACTGATTTTTACACAGAGCGACTGCCATCTGACCTCCGCAACCCAGAAGGGAAACCAGACCCAATCCTAGATTAGGTCAGAGTTTTCAAGCCGCCAATGCTTAGCACTGGCCTCTGATATGGCTTAACGACTAATATCTACGGTATTAAACGATATTAACCGGGACCAACGGCTTAACGTGCCTTCCGAAGCACGGAAAAAGCGCCGAATAAACGTACATATGAAATTCGAAAACCGAAAAACACATTGGTACGTGGTGGGATTCGAACCACGACCTCCCGCTCAGGAGGCAGCGGCCCTATCCACTACACCATCGGGCTCTCCTTGTATTTGTATGCCGTTGTAGCCTATAATTAGAGTAGCATTAGGCTAATTTTAAGGAGATTCTGAAATGCATTGTAACAATATATACTCTGTTGGTTACCTTATAAATAAATAAATATGTACATACATACATACATACATATAATCACGCCTTTATCCCTAATGGGGTAGGCAGAGCGTAAACGACCTAAACAAAGGTCGTCCCGCCACGTCTGACAAAGTTTTGAGGGTTATTTAAGATAGAATTGTAGGTATATTGCTGTAGTGACAGGTTGTCAGCCCATCGCCTAAATTGCAATATACTGAAACCCTTGAATACCATAGCTCGTTTTTAGAGCATGCCCGGGAGGAAATGCAGCTGGCACATTCTATGTTTTTCTCTCGCTCCCAGGCCAGCATGGAATACAAAAAAATAAAACATAGCTTTTTTGATCCTTTATCATACAAATTGTCTAATCAAGGTGGTCATTTTGTAAGGAAAGGTAGCTGGTATTTACAGCATGCCCGGGAGGAAATACAGCTGGCATGTTCTATGTTTTTCTCTCGCTCCCAGTCAAGCATGGAAGATTAAGATAAATATGTATGTATCTTATATTGTTGTGATAAATGAGTGAGTGAAAACAATTGGAAAACACCAATAAGGATCCATCATCTTGACAGTAACATGGTTATCTTTCTAATGGTGGAACTCTTGTTGGATAATCCGTCACCAAATACATACATATAATCACGCCTTTATCCCGAATGGGGTGGGTAGAGCGTAAACGACCTGAACAAAGGTCGTTCCACCACGTTTGATAAAGTTTTTAGGTTTAATAAAATAGATTTGAAGGTACATTGCTGTAGTGACAGGTTGTCAGGCTATCGTCTAAATTGCAATATACAGAAATCCCCGGATTTCTTAGCTGGTTACAGCATGCCCGGGAGGAAATGCCACCATGTCTGACAATGATTTGATGGTTATTTTAGATAGATTTGTAGGTATATTGCTGTAGTGACATGTTGTCAGCTCATCGATTAAATTGCAATATACTGAAACCTTTAGATCCCTTACCTGGATTTTACAGCATGCCCGGGAGGAAATGCAGCTGGCACATTCTATGTTTTTCGTTTGCTCCCAGTCCAGCATGGAAGACCCAAATACCAGAGCTGATTAAGTTGAGGGTGTTATCTAACAAACAATCATAATTTATTACCTTCGGGAAATCAATCTTTCTTTCCATTGTGTAATTTAATTATTGGCCAGCACACCCACACAGTTAAATAATATAATAGTAAATGTATCCGGTTGGTCTTTTTGATGAAGTCAAGAATAAAGATTATCTGAGTTTGTTGTCACATTAGGAGCCGATTTAAAAACAGCTCCCATGAGTGACAGCTAGTTTGAGTCCGTATCAGAAATGTCATTTCAATACAAAAGGACCTGTCAAGTCTGTACTTAATATTACTCTCAATCTTGAGATCGCTTCATAAATACGAGCTTAAGTATCATCTTTAACTTAAACTAGAGTTATCGTCTATTAAGCTGTACCATTAGACCATCTCTTCCATGTTGGACTGGGAGCAAGAGAAAACAAAAACATAGAATGTGCCAGCTGCATTTCCTCCCGGGCATGCTGTAAAAGCCAGCTAAGGGATCCGAGCGTTTCTGTATATTGCAATTGAGGCGATGGGCTGACAACCTGCCGCTACAGCAACATTAACCTACACATCTATCTTAAATATCCCTCAAAACTTTGTCAGACGTGGCAGAACGACTTTTGTTTAGGTCGTTTACGCTCTGCCTACTCCATTAGGGATAAATGCGTGATTATATGTATGTATGTATTAGACCATTACACATATCATTAACCTATATTCAATGTACTTCTTTTTATTTATTTAGCTTAATGTTATATGGGCCCATACTTAACGCACTACATTGCCACTCGGTGGAAATTCATCATCTCCCTAGCCTTATCCCGTATCTCACGGGGTCGGCTTACTAATCTAGAGGATTGAAAGAGGGTACTGGTTTTTACACAGAGCGACTGCCATCTGACCTCCGCAACCCAGAAAGGAAACCAGACCCAATCCTAGATTAGGTCAGAGTTTTCAAGCCGCCAATGCCTAGCACTGGCCTCTGATATAGCTTAACGACTAATATCTACGGTATTAAACGATATTAACCGAGACCAACGGATTAACGTGCCTTCCGAAGCACGGAAAAAGCACCGAATAAACGTACATAAGAAATTCGAAAACCAAAAAACACATTGTTACGTGGTGGGATTCAAACCACGACGTCCCGCTCAGGAGGCAGCGGCCCTATCCACTACACCATCGGGCTCTGATTGTGATCGGTGGAAATTTAACTATCTATTTTATTTTATTTTTCAAAAGAATACTCGTAAGAAGAAAAGAAACTCGGTAGAGATAAATCAATATTAATAAATTCTTCCAACACATTGTCACGTCATGTAACATTGATCACAAACTCCTCAATCCACTGATATAATCCCACAAAAAATAGACACGTAACGATAAACAGTAAAATCTAACGCCAACTTGGTTTTATTGTCGATTGTAGTGTTGAAGAATGCTCTGTGTCTATAAGCCCTAGCACTATGCCTCTGACATGGTTTATACGATCACTACCAGGGGACTGCAAACGACGGCTATTTTCTCCAAAGTATGGAAGTATTTTTCTTCTCAATGAGGTGATAAGCTTGCAAAATATAACAATCTGAAATATCGTTACTAAACTGAGAATGATTTTATTACACACCAACTAAAAGCAAAAACTACATTTCTTTTTTTATTTTATTAAGTAATTTTAAATACCGAATTGTAGACTCATACCAATAAAAGTACTTCAGACTCAAAACTAAAACCACGACTTCCAAATCAACACCCCAAGACACCCACCACTAGACCACGGAGCCATTTCACCTGTCGCCATGTTTCGTAAACAAAGCATGGGCGCATACGCAGGTATAAGTACGTATATAACTAGAAAGATTGATCGATTGTTGCGCACGTGGTTAAACCAATGATTAAAAGTTACATTCTTTCGTTACCTGTAACCATTAGTTACTGTATATAAGCCGTAGGCAAACTGTAGGTTACAATTTGTTACTACGTGTTTTGTCAACGATTTTTTGTTATGTCTGTTGTCATCACTTCAGAATGTAGAATAATTTTGAAATCTTTATTATGTAATTTTATTTTATCTTTTATCTTCCTCAACCTTAAAACATAACATGTTTAGGTAAAAATAAGCTTCTACTAAACTTTCTTTTTATTTACTTTACAACAAACGCTGAATGGATTTACACTATTCTTTAGAAATACGATACTTTCATGAAATAGTGTTTTACACGTTTCGTACATAAAAGTCCCAACTCCATATAGCCCCCTCTCAGCCCACAGAGAAACAAACTTTTGGTTTGGAACCCTGTCCAAACAAATGCAAATATGTCGGTGCCAGTAGAAAGATAAAAAAAACTCCACGACTCTATTTCATTCCACCTACTTTATGAGAGCATCAAGACCTAAACCTAATTCCAACACATCCCCTGTCATTTAATAGCCGCCTCCCATTACTAAAGCTGCCTCAAAACCAATCACCCATAGCACTAACGAATCCAATTAACTAATTAGTGGCCAACGAATTAAATCCGTTTTATGGGTGGGTTAAGGTAAGTGCACACACAGCGGGGTCCATGGTGTTTTTAAATCGTGCAAATGGTTTGTTAATAAAGATATTTGTATTTGTACTTTACCAGCGGTGCCCCGTGGTGGTATGAGTAAAAATATGCAGCGTAAGTACATCAAATATGCAAGTATAGAAAATAACCTAGACTCGTAGGCTAGACCCCAGAAATCGATACGAACAAACTGCATGTTTATAGATTTTTAGAATACGCCTGTCGCGTTTCAGAACTTGCTATTGAGCTATCAGTCAGCTACAGATTATTTAGATTTACGAAATCAGCCTTTTTTTTTCAATAAAAAACAATCAATGACTACGATTGCCAATTAACTTAATTTTAGTGAAAATGACTTTAATAACGCAAACGCTCTACCTACCACGTACCATTAAAGTTACAAATATTGCTCTATTTTACCAAAATATCATTTTCACTCCTGCAATAAGATTTCAACTTTTAGGTAAATAAGTATGTCTTGTGTTGTGTAGGGACATCGAACCGTGCAGCGCTGCCAGTGCGCGACTATCTTTAAACCAATCACTCGTTCACTCTTATGACCCAGATCAGATGACCCCATGGCGACACAGTATCATTAAAACTAGTCCACCCACGTTATCTAAGATGACAATTCTATAAATCATCCAACTTTCCACTTTGTTACCAAAGACGACAAGGCTTTAAATGATCGCAGTCCAGGATCGCCCTACTTATACTAATGTTATTGCAATATCATAATTAATAAGGTACATTCTTAACGAGTTACAATGTTCTTATTATACATTAATTATGACATACTTCCATGCTGGACTGGGAGCGAGAGAAAATCATAAAATGGGCCAGCTGCATATCCCCCCGGGCATGCTGTAAAAACCAGCTAAGGGATCCGAGGGTTTCAGCAAGTATATTGTAATTTAGGCGATTGGCTGACAACCTGTTACTACAGCAATATACCTACAAATCTATCTTAAAATAACCCTCAAAACGTTGTTAGACGTGGCGGAACAACCTTTATTTAGGCCGTTTACGCTCTGCCTACCCCATTAGAGATAAAGGCGTAATGATATGTATGTGTGTATGTATTATGACATACCGTGCAACCGACATAATCTGTTCAGGCTGAGTTGTTAGAAACTAAAATTTGACTAGGTTACACTAAGAGCAAATGAAGGAATGACAGCTGTAGTGGCGACGTGACAGGTGGTCAGAAAAACATCTGTGATGAAAACATCTGAAAAACAACCTAAACAAATTTTAGTTCCTAATATCGCCACCTGAATAGTTCTGACTGACATTATACAAGGAGAATTAAATTATCAAAAATAGTTTGATCGGCGTTCTTTTTTTGCCATGTTCATTAAAAGCGTGGTCGTACTGTATAATTTAATGAAAATTTATTCGAATATCTCGATTGACCTAGAGCAGTGCGTTTTAGTGACATTATGACATAATGTTATCGATAGAAATTCCTTTTGATATCGCACCGCTGCGCTGTTGACGAAACACGATGAAAGTTTTTTTAAATATTGATAGTGTTGTTCGACATGACAGGTGATTTATAACAGGAAATGTCGTGACATCTGCGGTGAAGATCAATAACAAACAATATTTATTCAATTTATATTTTGCCATCAACATCAAGTTAAATAATCTCTATAATAATTAACTATAGATTAGTAAATATCTTTATGGAGATATGTTTTTGCTAACGTAAGTTAGTCCGACTCTTCGATCTAAATAAATATAGACTTCGGATTTAAATACTCCATATTTTCTCACCACGTACCAATGTGTTTTTCCATTTTCGATTTTCATATGTTCGTTTATTCGGCGCTTTTTCCTTGCTACGGAAGGCACGTTAAGCCGTTGGTCCCGGTTAATATTGTTTAATACTGTAGATATTAGTTGTTAAGCCATATCAGAGGCCAGTGCTAAGCATTGGCGGCTTGAAAACTCTGCCCTAATCTAGGATTGAGTCTGGTTTCCCTTCTGGGTTGCGGAGGTCAGATGGCAGTCGCTCTGTGTAAAAACCAATACCCTCGTTCAATCCCCTAGATTAGGTAGCCGACCCCGTGAGATACGGGATAAGGCAAGGGAGGTGATGATTTTCTCACCAATTGGTTTTAAGACTCTAGGCGCATGGGGGCCCGAAACTAAAATGTTTATGAGGGAAGTTTCAGTGCGTCTCCACAAGACATCAGGTGACCGCAGAGGCAGGGAAATGCTGGCAGCATGTTGGAAACCATGTCTGGTGGAGACGCAATGGGAGGCCTATATATATATATATATATATATATACATACATACATACATAAAATCACGCCAAGCGATAAACGCCTCGTAAAAGGCGCTTTCGCCACGTCTGACAAAAATTGAGGGCAATTTTAGATTGAAAAGTGTATTGCTATAGAGACAGGTTGTCAGCCCATCGCCTAAATTACAATACACTGTAACCCTCGAGTCCCTTTTGCTGACTTCTACAGCATGCCCGGGAGGAAGGGCAGCTGGAACATGCTATGTTTTTCTATCTCTCCCAGTCCAGCATGGTATATATATATATATTGAGATAGATTGCTTTAGTTCCAATTGGTTCAGATAATTCCCGGTAGTCACCCTTCTGCAATGATTGTGGATATTTTTAGCACTTTTACAGCGTTAGTTCCATGAAACTAGACTGGATATGTAATTGCAACTGTTTCATTTTAAAAAAATGTGCTTCGGAAGACACGTTAAGCCGTTGGTCCCGGTTAATATCGTTTAATACCATAGATATTCTCCGTTAAGATATATATGGGAGGCCTATTTAGTTTTTAATTTATCTTTAACATACATACATATAATCACGCCATTATCCCTAATGGGGTAGGCAGAGCGTAAACGACCTAAATTAAGGTCCTTCCGCCACGTCTGACAAAGTTTTGAGGGTTATTTAAGATAGCATATCACATCATTTTTATTGGTAAATATTATTTACACGTCATTTTACAATATTATCATTTAAAATAATATTAAATAATCTCATTTAAGTAATTTCTACTTACAATTCATTTTTAAAATTAATACATTTTTAAAAATAATTCGTAATAGCTGTGTAGGTATATTGCTGTAGTGATAGGTTGTCAGCTCATCGCCTAAATTACAATATATTGATAACCTCGAATCCCTTAGCTTGTTTTTACAGCTTGCCCGGGAGAAAATATAGTTGACATATTTTATGTTTTTCCCTTGCTACCAGGCCAGCATGGGATGGACATGGACTTATCTTTAAATGTAGGTTAAGTTTTGTATTTTGTATATGACTGTTTTGTATTTCTTTTTATATAAAAATATTTATTTGGTAACAAAGTATAACCGAAACAGAAGTAAAATAATTACTTAATTTGATTTTTTATCTCCCATATGAAACGATCTCAAGATTGAGAGCAATGTACATACATACATACATAAATCACGCCTTTATCCCTTACGGGGTAGGCAGAGCGTTTAACGCCTCGTAGAAGGCGCTTTCGCCACGTCTGACAAAAATTGAGGGCAATTTTAGATTGTAATATGTATTGCTATAGTGACAGGTTGTCAGCCCATCGCCTAAATTACAATACACTGTAACCCTCGAGTCCCTTTTGCTGACTTCAACAGCATGCCCGGGAGGAAGGGCAGCTGAAACATTCTATGTTTTTCTATCTCTCCCAGTCCAGCATGGAAGTAGAGGAGAGCAATGTCAAGTATGGATTTAACCATTTAACAAGCTGTTTTGTACAGATCAACCTCGATTTGTACAACCTCCTCGTTCAGGCGGACAAATTGAGAACTACAAAATGACGGTTGCCATTTGACACTTTATATGACTACAGCGTCTCTGACAACTGTGACATAATCGCGGTCGAGCTGTACTGAAATGACATTTCTGATACGAAATGAACTCACCGTCAGTATCAAAATTCTTCTTATTCTTAGCGAGTGGATTCTCGACTCGAAAGACCCGATGAACCCTGGTGTAAGAGTTGTCAAACCGCCTTGTAACACAGCTATTTGGGCCTCTGGCATGGTTCTAGTACCGACCACTTTCAAAGACCGGAATCATCTTTCTTTTCGGACAATCGGGTGATTCAACCCGCAAAGTCCTAACCAAACTGGGGAAAACCTCACAAAGTGATAAATAGACAAATAGCAACTTTGTGTTCCGCTCCTGGGAATCGAACTAACCTTTGTATTGTAAGTCCATGGTTTTGATCACAAGACGACGGAGGCAGTCTCAAGATTAATATTCTTTATGAACAAGTTTACCCTAGCGCCAACGGCCATAACTTTACTTACTTTGTGGTAAAGTTGTACCTTATCACTAGTTGGCAATACAACTTTTTTATTCATATGGGTGAATGGGAATGTAATAATAAACTTCTGATGAGATAGATTGCTTTAGTTCCAATTGGTTCAGATAATTCCCGGTAGTCACCATTCTGCAATGATTGTGGATATTTTTAGCACTTTTACAGCGTTAGTTCCATGAAACTAGACTGGATTTTATATGCAACTGTTTCATACAAAAAAAATGTGCTTCGGAAGGCACGTCAAGCCATTGGTCCTAGTTAGTATCGTTTGATACCGTAGATATTATCCGTTAAGACATGTCAGACGCCACAGAAAAAAACTCTGTCCTAATCTAGAATTGGGCCAGGTTTCCCTTCTAAGTTGCAAAGGTCAGATGGAAGTCGCTCTGCGTAAAAACCAGTATCCTCGTTCAATACCCTAGATTAGGTAGCCGCCCCTGTTAGATATGGGATAAGGCTAGGGAGATGATGATATTTAATACAAAAATGCATACAAATATTACGAGATTTTTCAAATCGACATACTGAATGTTGAGGTGAACAGGGGGCAACAGAAAATCAAAGAATTCCAGAATGTTCCAGCTGCTTTAGAAAAAGAAAAGAAAGACATGGATTTTAGAGACGGGCTGATAACCTATCACTATAGCAATACACAGTTCGTTCTTTCTTGACTTGACCCTCACCAGATCAACTTGCTTGATATGACAAAAAAGCCGTATTATGAGAGCGTTGACGCTCACACTACTTATTTACTTCTTCGATCAAGGGTATATAAGCATGTATGTATGAGGTAGCATGCTGGACTGGGAGCGAAAGAAAAACATATAATGTCATAGCTGCATTTCGTCCCGGGCATGCTATAAATACCAGCTCAGGGATCCGAGGGTTTCAGTATATTGCGATGCACTGACAACCTGTCACTACAGCAATAGATTTAGATTAATTTACTTTACAATATCAATTTCGTAATTACATTGCAATAATAATAAAAATGACAGAGAATAATATGAACGTCAAAAATAAATTACCTACAAATCTATCTTAAAATTAAATACTCCCAACCCTGTTAAGTTTAGCGGATTATTTATATGTAAACCTGTTAAAATTCTTGTAAGAAATATTTATAAATAAAAAAAATAAAAAACGAACTTCGTGAGATGTGGCGGAACAACCTTTGTTTTGGTCATTTACGCTCTGCGTACCTCATTAGGGATTAAGGCGTTATTAAATAAAAAACTAAAAAAAAAAAAACACGATCACACTCACAGCCCCCACTAGGATTTTCCCTGTATCGGGGTGCCATGGACATACACAGAAACAACCACAAATAACACCCAGACCCAAAAACAGACATTTAAACTCATCATTCAAATGTCTGCCCCGGCCGAGAATCGAACCCGGGACCCTCTGCGTAGCAGGCAGGTACACTGCCAACTAGGCTGCGCGGGTCGACAAAATGTATGTATGTATGAGGCATGTAAGTAGGTACATATCTACATCAAAGGGCGATTTGCGCAGAATGGATAATCAACCGCATACAATCTAGTTTCTGATTGCTATGTGGTTAGGTACATTGAATATCATGTGTGTTGAGATGTATAGAAGGACATTGCTAATTACCGATCCAAGTTTACGCTATTCTACATAAGCTACTAAAGGACTCGATTCTAGATACATCCGACTAAAACTAAAATTAAAATCTATCTGTCACTTTTAAAATCATACAGTTCATAAAGGACAGACGACTTATACTCTATGGTTTTACACTTATTCGCCTTGATTTTGACGCGCATTTGCACGTTTCCCCAGTATTTCCGTGAATTTTATCCGGCATATCATATGACGGCGGATAAAAATGACAGATAACGCATAAAACCACCGACTATTAATCAAAAACCGGAGAGAATAGATTTCAATGTTTTTAATCAGAAAGTGACAGAAAGGTTTTAAGTTTAGGTTTAGCCGGTGAATCTAGAATATGTGTGAAGCCCGATATGTGTGTTGCGATGTATGGAAGGACATTGCTAATTACCTATCAGCTATTGCTAGTGCCATGGACTCCTGATCCGGAGGTCCTAGGTTCGATTCCAAGGACACACAAAGTTAATATTTGAGAATTTATCACTTTGTGAATTTTTCCCCAGTTTGGTTAGGACATTGCAGGCTGAATCACCTGATTGTCCGAAAAAGAAAAAGATTTCGTGCTTCGGAGGGCACGTTAAGCCGTCGGTCCCGGTCGCTGTCCCGGCGCGGCCCGGAGCTGTCTTTGATAGTGGTCGTTACTAAAACCATGTCAGAGGCCTGATAGTTAGCATGCTACTAGGCGGTTTAAAAACTCTGACACCATGGTTCATCAGGTCGATAGACTCGATACCCATTTGACAGAAGAAGATTACCTATCCAAGGTTACGCTATTCTACGTGGGCTACTAATCTTCTTCTTAGCGAGTGGGTTTTTAGAGTCGAGCAACGAACCGATGAACCCTGGTGTCAGAGATTTTAAAACCGCCTTACTAGGCACAGCACAGCTGATAGGCCTCTGACATGGTTTGAGTAACGACTACTATCAAGGACAGTGGCTGGGACCGACGGCTTGACGTGCCCTCCGAAGCACGGAATTTTTCTATTCGAATAATCAGGTGATTTAGCCTGCAATGTCCTTACCAAACTATTGCAAACATTACAAAGTGTTCCCCCTGGGATTCGAACCCAGGACCTCCGATCAGAAGTCCATGGCTCAGACCACTAGACCACGGAGCAGATACCAATTTAGAGCCAGCATTCGTGATATGAAAAAATAGTACATACAAATAATCACGTCTTTATCCCAAATGGGGTAGGCAGAGGGTCGTTCCGCCACTTCTGACAAGTATTAGATTAACAGTCCGTTTTGTACTGAAATTACATTTCAGATACGATCTCAAACTCGCTGTCACTGTCAAGAGTGGATTATAAATACGAGCCTTGGTTTTTTTCGAAGCTGGTCATAAAGCCATGTTTAACAGCTTTCAGTTAAAAAATATTATAGAGCTGAACAATTATTAATTAAACATTTTCATGTGATATCATGTAACTTGTTATTGAGCCTCGTCATTCATTATTACATGAAAATATGTTTTTTCCTAATGGTACTATAATTAAGTAGGAATTAAATATTTTAATAGGTTATTATTAATTAACTGCCTCCGTGGTCTAGCGGTCTGAGCCATGGGCTCTCGACCCGGAGGTCCCGTGATAGATTCCCGGCGGAGGACAATGACTTCGTGTTGTTGTTTTTAGTTTGGTTAGGACATTGCAGGCTGATCACCGGATTGTCCAAAAAGTAAGTTAATTCATGCTGTCGGATGGGCATGTAAATAGTCGGTCCTGCGCCTGATTTCTCTCTGGTCGTATCAATCAGAATAAGAGGTTAAAGGAATAGGAGAGTGAATCTGTGTGTTCAAAAAACACTTGGGCACTAAATTCTAGTCCTGCGCAGTTGGCCGATTTCTGGGAGATTGGCCGCCATCACCGAAAATCGGTGGGAGGATTATTATTAATTGAAATTCATTACTCTATAAAATATTTTCGAAAATATAAACCAAATAATAGTAAGCAACAAGCTCTTGTATTTTTAAAATATTTGCTGACCAAAGAAATATAGGTAGGTACAGGAATTTATCAAAGTATAAACTTTCTTCATTAAATGCGTAGTCGACGAAAATTTACAACGCGGCCAATTTAAAAATAACTTGCAGAACTCGCTAAAAACTCCATTGATTTAGCTTTCCGCCCGCGGTTTCTCCCGCATCAAATGAGTTTTTCGTGGCAGCAAAGTGTTTTCCTTTTATTTTAATGTGTAAATTGTCTTAATTTCGGAACCCTACGGAGGTATAAGTGTGCTAAGTTTCGTCCCAGTTGGTCCAGTAGTTGACATAAAAAGAAACAAACGTAATCATGGGCCACTTGTTATAGCTAAGTTACCAATAGATGACGCTAGTGGTACCTTATGAGCATTCAAAAATAAAAAAACTATTTTCTTATGTTTAGGTGAAACTATTTAAAAACTATTTTCTTAAACTATTTTGTTATGTTTAGTATTATTGTAATATTTACATGTACTATAATTTTAATTATAATTTATAACTTCCATGCTGGACTGGGAGCGAGAGAAAAACATAGAATATGCCAGCTGCATTTCCTCCCGGGCATGCTGTAAAAACCAGCTAAGGGATACGAGGGTTTCAATATATTGCATTTTAGGCGATGGGCTGACAACCTGTCACTACAGCAATATACATACAAATTGATCTTAAATAACCTTCAAAACGTTGTCTGACGTGGCCAAACGACCTTTGTTTGGGTCGTTTACGCTCTGCCTACCCCAATAGGGATAAAGGCGTGATTATATGTATGTATGTATGTACTATAATTTTCAACTCAAGATTCCTCCTCTTTCCTACTCGTACATCCAAAGTATACCTACATCAAACAAAACAGCAATATACAGATCTATCTTAAATTACCCTATGAACTTGTCATACGTGGCGGAACGAACTTTGTTTTTGTCGTTGACGCTCTGCCTACCCCATTAGGGATACATGCGTGATAGTATGTATGTATGTTCGATAAGAAGTTGCACAATACCACATGAAAGTGGTTAATTAATAATTGTTCAGTTCTACAATAAGAAACTTTTAGAATTAACAATACAGCTGAAAGTTGTTAAACTTGGCTTGTAGTCATCATCTCCCTAGCCTTATCTCGTTTCTCACGGGGTTGGCTACCTAATCTAGGGGATTGAACGAGGGTACTGGTTTTTGCACAGACCGTCTGCCATCTGACCTCCGCAACCCAGAAGGGAAACCAGACCCAATCCTAGATTAGGTCAGAGTTTTCAAGCCTCCAATGCTTAGCACTGGTCTCTGACATGGCTTAACGACTAATATCTACGGTGTGAAACGATATTAACCGAGACCAATGGCTTAACGTGCCTTCCAAAGCACGAAAAAAAAAGCCGTATAAACATAGATATGAAACTCGAAAACCGAAAAACAAATTGGTACGTGGTGGGTTTGAACCACGACCTCCCGCACAGAAGGCAGCGGCCCTATCCACTACACAATCGGGCTCTCTCATGTTAAACATGGCTTGTATTGTAGTACCTAACATTAATTATGAGCTCCTCTTTTGAGGGTTTTTGCTACTCTATTGTCCTAAATTAGTTGAATAATTAAAAAGTAATTGATAATATAGGGTCGTAGCACTCTTTTGTATCAATTTTCACATTTGCAAAAACAGTTAGTGTTTGCTGAGCTCATTCAACGAAAAACGGGCATACATATAATCACGCCTTTATCCCTAATGGTGTACGCAGAGCGTAAAAGACCTAAATAATGGTCGTTCCGCTCACGTCTGACAAAGTTTTGAGGGTTATTTAAGATAGATTTGTAGGTATATTGCTATAGTGACAGATTGTCAGCCCATCGCCTAATTTGCAATATACTGAAACCTTCAAAGAAATGCAGCAGGTACATTATATGTTTTTTCTCGCTCTCAGTTCAGCATGGAAGATACAAAAATGATCAACTTTCACGAAGATTTTATTTTGGGAATGAAAAATCTATTGTCTTGGGATGGGCTTTCTATTCTTATCATTCCCTTAACGATTGACTGAATAACCGTGTTTGCTGGAACCCGTCCATACACCCTAATAGTACTTACGTAAACTTTTCTATGAAAAGTTCAATTTCAATTCTCCTTTTATAAACAAGTCAAGGTTCCAACAAAGCACATACTCATTACATTCGTCCAGTTTTTACTTCGTAAGACCTCCATCATCTAACAATAATAGCCAATAAGTCGCACTCCCTTATTAAGACGACCTGTATCCAATATATTCCCACGAAGTCCCTCGCTAGCCATATCAAACGTACGCAAATCACGAGACTTGACATCTCAAAGACTAAGAAAAATTTCCAAGCGTGAGACTGTGTGTATCAGAGTGTTCCATTGATCTGCTTTTTGCTGGCAGATTGCTGTATTGACAAAAAGGGTGAGAACTTGTGTTTGTTTGCAACATGGTTGTGGCAATGTGCTGATAGGGGTGAATAGCTGTGGTGTGGTTAGGCAAGGTGTGAAGCATGGAGCCGACTGGAGGTAGAGTTGCTTTGAGTTTTATGCAGACGACGTGTTAGTTGTAGGCGATAAAATAAAAAGCAAAAAATTTAAAACTTTGCCTGAAAAGCTGCGGTTAAAGACCGAAAATACAGATTTCCAAGGTTATAAAAGATTTGCGCTTGTGCTTTCTTATTCATTTCTCAAAAATACAAAATAATGTAAGTGAAAAAAAAGATAGCACTGTGGATACAAAATATAATCAAAAACATTTGACAAATTGTCATTTAACCGCATTCTACGTACCGCACTATTTACCGGGTTCATCGGGTCGATAGACTCGATACCCACTCGACAGAAGAAGAATATTTACCAATTTCATCTAAATATAAAAGGTTGTATTGTTGACAAGACAGACATCGATATTGGAGTACTAACCATTTTCTATTCTACTGGAGAGGAGACGATAGTTTCGGCTAGTTCCTATCAAGTTGAAACTCTAACTCGGTGTTATCGAGTTTCTTGTTGGTTGAGAATTTCTAGACTGCAAAACTGAACTATAGTTTCCAAATTGAATACATCACTACTTTGGTGACAGTGTGAATTCAATAGAATGGCCTTAGGAGTAACGTATCTCGTTTAAACTAGGCATAACGTGAGATAAGGCTCACTGAGAATTAGGCATACACATATAAAAGGGTGCTAAGGAGGTGATTATGTTTACATATGGGGTGGGATAGGATCTACCCCCTAGTGGTCCATCCTGGGCAACGGCAACACAGGCTTGTCTATGAATGAGTCCGGCTGAACGATCCTTACAAAGCAGTGGTAGGCTCCGCAAGGGGCCGCCTGGATCGCAACCACCTTCTCACCGGACTCCGGCGCCATACAGCTTGCTGTGTTCCGTCGGTGCGTGAGATTGCCAGTGCCATAACAGGCATCTTTTGGGTCAGCTCGCTCCATCGTATACACTGTCACGGTTATAACTGACCTAGTGTCTAGAGTCAAGAGCAAACCCATTTCTTATATTAATAAAAAAACGTATTATGTGCACAGAAAAATATTTAATCGCATTAACTGATACATTTGTGCCAGGACCACAAGCATAACGTGCCTTTCAAAGCACGAAAAAAGTTCTAATCTAATACAATTTTGACAATTGGTTATAACATTAAAATCGACGATTTAAGTACCTACTACGCTTTACTTTAAACCAAAGCATAAGTACTTTTATCTGCCTCCGTGGTCTAGTGGCTAGTGCCATGGACTCCTGATCCGGAGGTCCCGGGTTCGATTCCCAGGGGGGAAACACAAAGTTGATATTTGAGAATTTATCACTTTGTGAATTTTTCCCCAGTTTGGTTAGGACATTACAGGCTGAATCACCTGATTGTCCGTAAAATATTTCGTGCTTCGGAGGGCACGTTAAGCCCTCGGTCCCGGTCGCTGTCTTTGATAGTGGTAGTTACTCAAAACCATGTCAGAGGCCTGATAGTTGTGCTACTAGGTGGTTTAAAAACTCTGACACCAGGGTTCATCGGGTCGATAGACTCGATACCCACTCGACAGAAGAAGAAGTACCTACTACGCTTTACTTTAAACCGAAGCATACTTTTAATTACAATCTTTTTAATCACTTTTACTAGGTAGGTAAGTAAGTACCTACCTCCTACTGAGAATGTAGTTTTAACTGTCTATTGTTATATCTTATTATAGTGTTATGAATGATACAATAGGCTTTAAGAATAGGCACTGGACTTGATAAATACGATGCGAAAACGTAACTAACAATCTTACCTAGTTACCAAGTAACAGTTATGTTCTATTATTGTTATGACTACAGTTTTTAATCTATACTTAAGTGAAAAAGTACATTTGATTTAATTAGTAACGTAATGTAAGAAAACTGCGTTTATACATACATACATACATAAAATCACGCCTTTATCCCTTACGGGGTAGGCAGAGCGTAAAACGCCTCCTAAAAGGCGCTTTCGCCACGTCTGACAAAAATTGAGGGCAATTTTAGATTGTAATGTGTATTGCTATAGTCACAGGTTGTTAGCCCATCGCCTAAATTACAATACACTGTAACCCTCGAGTCCCTTTTGCTGACTTCTACAGCATGCCCGGGAGGAAGGGCAGCTGGGACATTCTATGTTTTTCTATCTCTCCCAGTCCAGCATGGAAGAAAACTGCGTTTATAAGTGTTTAATAATCATAAGACCCTCTCTTTACATTTAATTTGACTGCCAAATTGTCTTGTCATAATAGCACTATTATATATTATAAGTACTATTATACCGGGCGTAAGGGGTTGCTCAGTTGAAACTGAACAAACTTTTTTTCAGGAGATGAAAACAAAATTAACTTACCATACAAAATGACCACCTTGATCAGACAATTTGTATGGAAAACCATTTTTTTTTTACTTCCTGATAAAAAATCCTGTTTATTCCGTTGACTGAGCAACCCCTATCAGTTTGCGGTTGATTACTTATAGTTTAACTGGCTGCTTGCTTAGTTCTTATAAGAAGTACCTACCAATTATGTATATTGATTCGAAGAAGAAGAAGTGAGTTATATGTAGGCGATGTAGGTACTCACTTCTTCTTCTTCGAATCAATATACATAATGACCCTCTAAATTTTTTTATGAGCCAAATCTAGTATTTTTGGCTCTTGTATCATTTTATATAAGCTTATAAAATATTATATAAGATATAAACTTCCATGCTGGCCTGGAAGCGAGGGAAAAACAAAGAATGTGCCAGCTGAATTTCCTCCCGGGCATGCTGTAAAAACCAGCTAAGGGATTCCAGGGTTTCAGTATATTGCAATTTAGGCGCTGGGCTGACAACGTGTCACTACAGCAATACACCTACAAATCTATCTTAAATAACTCTCAAAACTTTGACAGACGTAGCGGAACGACCTTTCTTTAGGTCATTTAAACTCTGCCTACCCTGTTAGGGACAAAGGCGTGATTATATGTATATTTTATCAGAAAACTTATATAGATAAGCTGTTTACATCATGTACACACGCATATATTAAGCGTGGGTCCATCTATATATTTATGTACAAAAAACAATGAAGAAAAATACTTAAGCGTCCACTCTCAATGTATTTTATAAGCTACTAGCGACCCGTCCCGGCTTCGCACGGAATTTATCAGTGTTTCTCTACTATATTATGCATGTATTATACATATAACCCTTCCTCTTGAATCACTCTATTTATTAAAAGAAACCGCATCAAAATCCGTTGCGTTGTTTTAAAGATTTATGCATACATAGGGATAAAGGGACAGAGAAAGCGACTTTGTTTTATACTATGTAGTGATCATATATCATTTCGCACACAGACTGTCTGTTATTGAATAAATAAATTGAATTCCAGTTGCCCTGATCTCGTGGTGTGGGGGTCACGAGAGGAACGCACGGCAGCAACAGCCCCCCGGGTGGGACATCCGGCTGGCAGTCCCGGGTGACCCTGGGAACGATTACCCGACCCTCGGCAACATACCCAGGACCTCCTTCTCTTGCTCAGGGAAAGCACCAGGTGAGGAGACTTGGAGTTTTTTGATGCAGTAGAAAATCATACATACATAAAACAAATCACGCCCTTATCCCTTACGGGGTAGGCAGAGCGTTAAACGCCTCGTAAAAGGCGCTTTCGCCGCGTCTGACAAAAATTGAGGGCAATTTTAGATTGTAATGTGTATTTCTAAATTATAATCTACTGTAACCCTCGAATCCCTATTGCTGTCTTCTACAGTATACCCGGGAGGAAGGGCAGCTGGAACATTCTATGTTTTTCTATCTCTCCCAGTCCAGCATGGAAGAAAATATATATAGAAAATCTAGTTTGGTTAATTAAGATAAGATAGCATAGGTAGAAATGTCATCTAAGTTCTTAGAAAATTAGTTTTCTTAACATCTCCCTAGATTTACAAAATTGCATCTAGGTGCGAATATACGAGTATCTAACTATTAAAAACTACTGAACCGATCTTCAAATCTGTCACTATGGTACGCTAGTACTATTATATATTCTGTGACTATGGCTCGTATTTAGAGCAATATTATATTGTGCTACAATGAAATGAAAGACCTTGCCTAAAAAGCAATTATTGACTGTAATAGCAATCTTACTTACTTCCATGCTGGACTGTGAGAAAAAATTAAGAGCCAGCCGCATTTCCTCCCGGGCATTCTGTAAAAACCAGCTAAGGGATCCGGGGGTCTCTGTATATTGAAATTTACGCAGTAGGCTGACAACCTGTCACTACAGCAATATACCTACAAATCTATCTTAAATAACCCCCAAAACTGTGTGTCCGAAGTGGCGGAACGATCTTTGTTTAGGTCGTTTACGCCCTGCCTACCCCATTAAGGATAAAAGCGTAATCATAAGTAAGTATGTAATAAGCAATCTCTAACTCATCGAGAAACTTAAACAAGCTAGTCAAGTAATCTACTCCCACAACTTACAAGGTTACCAAAATTGGGCTTATTCAACCTATTCAACGTGCACAATTATATCACGAAAATAACGAGAAAGTGATTTTCGCTGGCAAAAGTGATTAAGTCGAGCCCTTATCAAAGAGCAAAATATAGACATTTTCAAAAGTTTTCTCTGTCACTTCCTTAGATTAACACCTAAGGAATTTTTTGAATTAATGAATTGAGGAGCAAATAGCACCCTGGAGTTTCTATCGAAATTTTCGCCAATAGTGGCAGTTTTTAGTAATAATTTAGATAGTAACTGCCCGGTACTATTTGCTCCTCAATTCATTCAGTCCTAGGTCTAAATCTAAGGAAGTGACAGAAAAAAGTTTTGAAAATGTCTATATTTTAACGAGTGAGGGCGCCACCGCTCACGGTGAAGAGACTTGATAAGCTTATAGACTTCTGAGAATCTTCACATTGTTGAGATTAGATTATTAATTAAAAACTTTATTAGACATCGAAGCGTTTCGCGAAAATCTCTCATAATTAGGATACCTCAAATTACATACCAACTAACTTTATTACCTAACGAGTCTATACTCTTCAGAAAACAAACAACACATCTTAATATTTACATTACTCATTACAGGTTACTATGCGGATTTGGAAACGAACTGCCAAGCGTTCAGAGTATGCACATCGGGCTCCACGTACGGCTTCCAGTCCTTCCTGTGCCCCAACGGAACCCTCTTCAACCAGGCAGTCGTCGTCTGCGACTGGTGGATGAACGTGGACTGTCAGAAATCCGGTGACTTCGTAAGCAGTAACAACGACAAGTTCGGCAACCTCAGACTTGGACCGCAACTCATGAAAGATGTGAAGAAGATGATAACCCATCCCATGAGGAACCCTTACGATAAGACAATCATGAAAAGCAATCTTATCGTGATGCAAGACTACAAGCCTCCTGCCAATCAAATGTTTGGCGCTCTTCTGTCTGGGAATTTGAGATCTCCGAACAGTGTCTACGTTCCAGCTAAACAAGTACAACAGCCGTACTACAGTAACAACGTGTTTGCAGCATCAACGCCGAGCCCTTCATATGTGCCACCAGCTTTTAATTCAATACCATCACGGGATACAGAAGTTTTTCAAAGACAAAGACAAAACGGGCAATATCAACAAAGTGGAAAACTCCAACTACACCCGTCTTCTCAAATCTCAAATGGGCAGTATCAGCAAAGCGGTAGACTTCAACAATCTCAGATTTCAAATGGACAATACCAACAAAGCGGTAAACTACAACAATCTCAGATTTCAAATGGTCAATACCAACAAAACGATAAACTCCAACAATCTCAGATTTCAAATGGACAATATCAACAAAACGGTAAACTGCAACAATCTCAGATTTCAAATGGACAATATCAACAAAGTGGAAAACTCCAACAATCTCAAATTTCAAATGGACAATACCAACAAAGCGGTAAACTTCAACAATCACAGATTTCAAATGGACAATACCAACAAAGTGGAAAACTCCAACAATCTCAAATTTCGAATGGACATGCTGCACAATTCTCACAAAATCAAAACTCAGGATATTCGTACAACAATGTTAATTCTTTGTTAAGACCAACACAAACATACAACAGCCAAGCTCAATACAGACAACAACAAAACACTGCAAATGCTCAACCATTTAATCAGAGAGGACAGTATCGCCAAAGTGGACAATACACAGATGGTAGATCTCAAGCACAATCAAGCGGAAAAACAACCGAATATGGTATTTCATACCAAAAACAACAATTTAATAATGCTCTTCTAAACAACGTAAACACAGGTCATATTAGCCACGAAGCTAAAGAAAACTTGGTAAGTGATGAAACTCCCGCTACAATCGTAACCAAAACGCTTACATTTAACAGAATTGTAGATCCTGAACCAGGTAAACCTAAATCCCGAATAACTATTAAAACTTGGTTTGTGAAACCAACCAAAGCTGCTAAACTAATTGCGGAACCTACAGCTTATAACTACGCAAGACCTACTAACCCTCCATCTGAAAGACAAGTGGTTGCAGTTACTCCCTACACTTATAACCCTCCAACTACTATCCAATCAGCAAGAATAATACAAACTGAAGGACCGTACTCTTATAACAAACCAACTCAAGCAGCTAAGCAAGTTGAGGGACCTTACAATTATAATAAACCAACAGTGGCAGCAAAACAAGTCGAAGGACCGTATGTTTATAATAGACCCACTGTAGCAGCAAAACAAGTAGCCACGCCTCCTAGACCACCACCACGTGAATATTTACCCCCTACTTCACCACCGCCCACTTTATCACGTTTATATCTAAATCCAACTACTGCTCCACCTACATTACCGTCCCGATTGTACATACCACCGACCACTTACAAACCAGCTGCAAAACTTTACATACCTCCTTCTCAAACCTCTAATCTGATAGTTTCTAGACAATACTTAGCTCCGAGTGCAATACAACAACCCGCTTATTACCAAAGTGAAAAGCTACAGGCGTCTCCTACTTCGCCCACACCTGTTTATGCATTACCTAACGAAAATCCATCATATTCAGTAACAAAACATTCTCACATCAAATCTAACCATAACAACTTAACATTTTCTGATATACTTACTAAAGAAAAGCTTGATATAACTGTAAACGATATTGTTTCTGAAACTGGTAGTATTTTGAAAACTGCTTCACCTATTCAACAACTCGATCAATATCGTCAGGAAAAAGATTATTCTGACGAAAGCTATATACAATCTGAAAATGAAAGCGATGAAAGATTAACATCTCAGACTCCCACTGTTGTGGCTACCAGTGCTCGCCTTGTGCAAGGTCCTGCCACTGATCTAGAACCTCCTGTAGAAACATACGACAGTAATCAAAATGTAGTAAACACTAACAGACTTGCTACTTTACCATTTTATAAAGAACCTGGCACGGGTACCAATACTATTGAAAGAACTGTTTCATTAAAAATATCTATTCCTGAAAAAGTAGCCTCATATCTATTTAAAAGTCACAATGAAAGCGAATATGATAAACTTGAAATCCTGAATACTGGTAGTAGCAACTATTTAGTTCTTACTAATAACATAACTCCCAAAGAACAAGCTCCTGGTGCAAATTTCATTCCAATAGGTAGATTAATTGCTGATAAAACCACAAACATTTCTGATTCGCAGGCACTGGTGTTCAATTTCTTAGCGGACTCACTCAACGCAGCTAAGGAGTACAGTAACATTGCTAAACAAAACATCGTCACACCCACACCTGCACAATTCCAGGCAGTGAACAACCAGGAACTTGCACGCATCACTAATCAAATATCACAGCTCACGGCGTCACAGTATAGCAACCAAAACAATTACAATCACGGCAATATAGTTTCATCTGCACAGATAGGAGGCGGCAATCAATACCAATCTGCTAAATACACAAATGGGTACACACAAAATCAACAACAGATTAATTCGGCACCCGCTCGGCTGACTAGTCAACAGGGATACGCGTATCAAAACCCGAACACGGGATTTAGCGGCAATCTGCAGATTAATCCGAACCAAAACCAAATATACAGCGGGCAACTATACAAGCTCCCAGTCCCTGATGTGACTAATCATATATACAATGCTGGCTCAGCGAATCTAGTTCAAGGCCATCAATATTCATCAAATCAAAACGGCAATGGAAGAAATCAGCAGTCAAGTTCTGAAGTCGAAATAGTCCAATCGCATACTTTGCCAATATCTGCTCCAGCTAAATTGCAGCAATTTACCCCTAATGAGCCAGAAACGTTTAGTAGCCATGAACATAATGGTGCTTTTAATAGTTTTCTTAGCAACACAAACGGGATTTCTGCTCAGTTACAAGACAAAATCGTCGGGACGATCCCTCATCCAATAGAAGACAACAAATATGTTACCTACAAGAAAGATCAATCTTACTTTATTCATACTAAATTAAACAATAACGCCATTGAGAATACACAATCGAATAACATCCAATCTGGACAAAGTGCAAAGCTGATCCAAGGAAACTCTCCAAACCTGGTCTTCCAGTTCGTTCCTTCAGTCAGCTACCAGTTGGAAGACGAAAAAGAACAGCAGAAAATTCTAAACGCTTTTCAGATAGACGAGTATGGGTCACCTAAGAACATCAATCAACAAGGTAATCGTAGACAAGATCTGATCTCTGAAGTAGACTATGCGGTGGAACATCCTCAGTCTGCTAAGCAGGTTGATGGTCAGTTCAATGAAGTGAACACTCTGTATCAAGGGCCTTCTTCTTATTCTGCTCCTCAAGCTTCAGTCGGTAGTCTAGAAGCCAATGAGGTTCAAAACAACCCAAATGCTAGGTTAGAACAATTAGAAGAAAGTGGATATGGAAGGGTGACGCCTGCCAACCAATTTAGTTTTTAAAATTAAACAGTATAGAGGTTTTTGTAATTTCAAAATTTGTGTTTTCGGAGGCCATTTTGTTAAAAGTCTTTTCGATACTTATGCTTTCAGTATTCTGTGAAAAATATACTGAATATCTAAGACTACTAGTTTAGTTAGTGTAAATTATATTTAATTTTAATTGTAAGTACTTGTAAATAAATTAAACTTACGAGAAGTACCTGTACATAGATGTAAGTTTTACCAAAATGTAGTTACCGAAATAAATACTCTTAATTTTTAATCGTCGTTTGTTTTGTTATGGTCTCTCTATCAAAATAGCTGATAAAATGTAGTGTTTAGATGTCCCTGACCCTACTAGTCATGGATATTCGGATATTTATTTATTGTTATCAATATAAATACTTAGATGAAAAAAATAACCTAACCTTGCCTACATGCTGGACTGAGAATGATAGAAAAACATAGAAAGTGCTAGATGCATTTCCTCCCGTGCATGCTGTAAAAAACAGGTAAGGGATTAGAAACAGAAGTAGAAAAAGTAGTCACTATAACGATACACATTTTAGTCTAAAATTGTCCTCAAAACTTGTCAGGCGTTTTTTATTTGTCGTTTACGCTCTGCGCTCTGCCTACCCCATTTTGGACATAATTCATGATAACTTGTATGTTGTGTATGTAATATAAAATTTAATTCAAATTGTCTAGGATCTTTATTTATTTATTCGGCCTAAATATGATCCTATAATTTTGATCTCTGAACTCAATTGTAGAGTAGATAATTTAGATAAAAGCCAAACATTTTCTATTTTCTTTTTAAATGTCGCTAGGTTCGCGGCATAACTAAACACTAGAAACAAAACGATCTAAAAAGACGAAAGACGGTTGAAATTAAACGATCTCCATCGCAGGCAATTTTTAAGGAGCGAGTTAAGAAACACTTTACTGAACTCCCATAGAATACATGTTTACTATTCCTTTCTATATTATTTGTGTATCTGTCATTCCTTTTCATATCAATCTGAATTATTTATTTCCTTTCCTCCATAATGTATGTATTAGTATATTATATATGGTATTGTAGTAGTTTATTATCTATTATAATTTACGTAATTTATGTAAATCATATATGTATTTTATGTAGATTTGTCTATATTAATTAGTTTTTAGTAAGATGCACTATCCCGCATTATCTACATTTGATTTCCTCTACCCAAGGTTGCCTGGTAGAAATTGCTACCATAGCAATAAGGCCGCCTTCATTGTCCTTCAATTTTTATTTAATTTGTTCTAATTCCTGTTGTTTTTGTTTTATGTGCAATAAAGAATATATCTATCTATCTATCTAGAAACAAGAATAAACAAACCATGTTGTTTAAGTAATATTCCAAGAAATAACACGTTCCCATTTTAATTAGCAAAGTTTTACCTGTTTTTGCGGTCTCGCGATATTTTATAATAAAATTAATATCTAAACCAGAAATGTACAAATTTTAAACATAACATGGCAAAACAATATAATTATTAATTTAATTACCAACTTTGTTTGTATATAATGTTATATGCCTATTATTTACCTTACAAGCATCATAATTCTGATAGAGTAGAAAGCTAGCTTTCGATGTCGAAGTAGACCCCAATCAAGCGATCTTAAAACGGCTAATGTGACATCGTGTTGACGTCATACATAAACCGGCCGAGAGAAACGGTCAACGTCGATGTCTGGAACAGGTACTTGACAACAAGTAGTAGTTAACATCAGGTAGTGAATAGGAGAAGTAAATAGCTATTAAGTTTTAAGGCCCGTATTTATAATCTACCTTAAATAACCCTCAAAACTTTGTTAGACGTGGCAGAACGACCTTTGTTTATGTCGTTTACGCTCTGCCTGCCCCATTACGGATAAAGGCGTGATTATATGTATGTATTTATAATCAGCTCTCGAGATTGGCAGAGAGTTTGAATTCTTATCATAAATGTCATTTCAGTACAAAACGGTCTGTCAAATCCATACTTAGTATTGCTCTCAGTCTTTAGATCGCTTTATGAATACGAGTCTATATCACACTTAAGATAATATTAAAGTATAAAATCAACAAGCTAAAGGCTAGCATCTAACAAAAAATAGTAATTGTTATAATAGGTTTTGACTGAATTAATTTATATTCAAGAGGATATAAGTTCAGGAGGGTTTCAATATATTGCAATTTAGGCGATGGGATGACAACCTGTCGCTACAGCAATATACCTACAAATCTATCCTTCAAAACTTAGTCAGACGTGGCGGAACAACCTTTTTTTAAGTCGTTTACACTCTGTCTAACCCATTAAAGATAAACGCGTGATTATATGTAAAACAGATTGAACTGGATAGTTAAAGAATCCTGTATGCAGTTTGTAGACCTCTGTCTCCAATTTAAGTAAAATTAAACCTGTTTTGAATTAATGTTATCAATTAATCACAACGGGACCAAACATGTGATAGAAACCAGTAAAAAATACTCAAATAAATCTTTAGAGCAAGAGCTGCGATCGTTTAGTAAAGTATTTGTTTATTCTTGACGAAGAGAAAATACACGTAAACCGACGGATCCCTATTTACTGGATTCTTTCCGATAAGGAATTCCCAAGGCAACGCCGGCAATAAGCCGAGGTTCAAGCCCTAGGCACAACTCGGACACTCCTAACTAACATGTCAATTTGGTCACACATCAACAGACGCCATGTTGCACTTGGCATGTGTTTGTGTGCGTGTTATAAGGGTTGACAAAATTTGTTATACCGGTCATAATCATCACTTGATTTATCTGGTTCTTGATTAAACCATTGTTTTAAAGTAGTTCACTGTAACTGAATAGTTAGAATAGATTAGGTTGCATATTTTGTATGAATTTACTTACCGTCTCTCATCACTGTGAAATCTAAAAAAGCTCCCATTGGAGTTATATCTTGTGGAAGAAAGACATCCTTTGGAACACAAAACTTTATTATTTACACTGGGAAACATGCGCGCTCTATGCCCGCTAAGCGTACGCTCAATGTGGCCCACAATCCGGCGCAGAGTGTGACGTATGTCGGACTGGGGAAGGAAGGTGAATGTCCATTCTGTATGTAGTACTATTATATATTTTGTGCCCTAGGTGTAGATTGCGTGAAGCAACTCCCCGCCTTTAGTTTGGTGACGCATTATATACACTGCAGTATGGTGCATATAGGTTAATTAAAAACAAACTGGGTTCTACGAACTGTAATCCAAGCATGATAAGCATTTAGCACATTATATATTTTTTTGCTCCTAGACTCCATTACCTATGCTTTAGTACTATTATATATTCTGTGGCTGTGCTTGAGGCAAATGAAGCCTGACTTACATCAAATTACATCTATACGTCTAATAGGGAATACTCATGATTTTTTTAAAACTATTAGTAAGAATTATTGTCACCATAGATGAACGGATGTGAACGAATTTTCGCAAAATATTCATTAGTTTAAGAGTTATAATGCCTTGAAGTGGTTAGTTAAAAAGAGAGGTCCGAACTGTCATGTGACGTCATAAGACAGGAGCGCCATACTAATTCCATATAAATTGTCGTTTCGAAGAGAGAGATAGATAGTCTATCTTTATAATGGTATATCTCGGTGATTTTTTGATCAATTTTATTTCTGTTTTCACTGTTCTTTTCATAATTTAAGATGTTTTTAGAAAATAGGTTCAGGATCTGAAAATATGTTATATGCACTCTATTTCATCTATACTTCTAGCTATGTCATCCTCCGTGCTTCGGAAGGCACGTTAAGCCGTTGGTCCCGGTTAATATCGTTTAATAACGTACTTAGGTATTAGTCGCTAAGCCATGTCAGAGGCCAGTACCAGTGCTAAGCATTGGCGGCTTGAATACTTCGACCAAATCTAGGATTGGGTCTGGTTTTCCTTCTGGGTTGCGGAGATCAGATGGCAGTCGCTCTGTATAAAAACCAGTACCCTAGTTCAATCCGTTAGATTAGGTAACCGACCCCGTGAGATACGGGATAAGGCTAGAGATATGATGTCTAGCTAGGTCATCAATATTTTCCTATTAAATCCCACTATGATTCTAAGAAATATCATTCATACAAATTATACACATAATATAAATATTTATTATATCCCTATCGTAAGGGGGGGGTCAAAACCTATTAGATACGGCAAAATGTAGATAAATATTCACGTGCCACATAATAACTGTTTATTGTTTTTTTCCATTCTGGACTGGGAGCATTAAAAAAAACAAAGAATGTGCCAGCTGCATTTCCTCTCGGGCATGCTGTAAAAACCAGCTAAGGGAGTCAAGGGTTTCAGTATAGTAATTTAGGCGATGCGATGGGCTGAGAACCTGTCACAACAGCAGTCATTAATATACAAATATATCTTAAATAACCCTCAAAACTTTGTCAGACGTGGTGGAAGACCTTTGTTTCGGTTGTTAACGCTTTGCCTACCCCATTAGAGATAAAGGCGTGGTTACATGTATGTATGTATGTGGCATTGGATCTCTATGGTGATGATCTATTTCCGAACGATGAAGTATAACAGTTTTTAGATGAAGATGTGTAAAAGAGATTATGATAGAGTTACGTTGTATGGGTGCGAAAGAGTGAGCGCATCAGTATGGCGGTTCAGTCTAGATAGAGCTGGCAAAGGCGACGGATGAAATGTTTTGTGAAGATTATAAAGAAGCCCAATAAAGAAGAGAATTTCAGTTCAAGAGATGTTTCCTTGCATCCGAGCCGGCCCCCATCCTACACATACATATAACCACATACATGTACATACACGTTCCACCACATGTGACTAAGTTTTGAGGGTTATTTAAGATAGATTTGTAGGTGTATGGCTGTAGTGACAGGTTGTCAGCCCATGGCCTAAATTGCAATATACAGAAACCCTCGGATCCCTTAGCATGCCCGGGAGGAAATGCAACTGGAACATACTATGTTTTTCTCTCGCTCCCAGTCCAGCATGAAAGAGAATATCAATATCAAATTGGCTCTACGTTTTACCGTAAACATATGAATTCGAATATTTCTGGGAATTAAAGGAACAAAACAAAATATATATGGATCATTACCGTAAGTACGTACTTATTTATCTTATTTTGCCTACTTTACAATAATAAGGTTGTTATTTCCTTGAACACAGTTTTGTTTGTTCGTGCTTAAAATTAACTAATCTAATTTAGTATTGATTGTACTAATTAATAAAGAAAAAAAACAAACCATTTTTAGCTTCTAATATATATACTTTATTGCATAAACACAAAAGAAATGTAATTTACAAATATAGTGTGCAAGGGCGAACTTATCTCTATGAAGAGATCTCTTCCGGCCAACCCAATGGTAGTAAGAGAAAGTGAATAATTTTGAGGGGACAAGAAAATGCAACATTAACAGAGACTAGTAAAACAAAAAATTAAAAATACTTACATACCTATACATAGAATAAATACCTACCGTATATTACTATCTTAAATAAACATACATATATACTAAACAATATATTGATACATACATATACGAATAAACTACATAAATACATACATCAAAATTGTTCAGATAAGAAGTGCTCTTTTAATCTTTTCTTAAAGACATTCACTGAGGGACTTTCTTGAATTGTCTTAGGCAGTTTATTCCACAGTTGTGCAGCTTTTACAGAAAAGGAGTTGAAGAAGAACTTAGTATTCGCACTAGGCAACTCCAGCACCTTAGTGATGCAGGCGCGCCTAGGGCGGGGATCTGGAGGAAGGTGTTGGAAACGGGAGCGGAGATAGTCAGGAGTGGCAGGATTGTGAAGGATGTTGTAAAGAGTGGTCAGGATGTGCACATCACGCCGAAGTCGAATTGGAAGCCATTTAAGCTCTAATACGGGTTGTAAGGGACAGCGTCCCACACACTGATAGGGTTGCTCAATTTCTTGGTGGAAGTTGTTCAGTATTGCTGACTGAGTAACCCCTATCAGTTTGCGGGCCGCTGTCCATTACACCCGGTATACAAATAAAATAAATAATATATAATCACTACATAGTATAAAACACAGTCGCTTTCTCTGTCCCTATATCCCTACGTTCGCATAAATCTTTATAACTACGCAACGGATTTTGATGCGGTTTTTTTTATGAATAGAGTGATTCAAGAGGAAGGTTTATATGTATAATACATGCATAATATAGTAGAGAAATACTGATAATTTCCGTGCGAAGCCGGAGCGGGTCGCTTCTTCTTCTGTCGAGTGGGTATTGAGAGTCTATGGACCCGATGAACCCTGGTGTCAGAGTTTTTAAACCGCCTAGTAGCACAACTATCAGGCCTCTGACATGGTTTGATTAACGACCATTATCAAAGACAACGACCGAGACCGACGGCTTAATGTGCCCTCCGAAGCACGAAATCTTTTTCTATTCGGAAAATCAAGTGATTTAGACTGCAATGTCCTAACCAAACTGAGGAAAAATTCTCAAAGTGATAAATTCTCAAATATCAACTTTTGTGTTTTCCCCCCTGGGAATCGAACCAAGGACCTCCGGATCGGGAGTCCATGGCACTAGCCACTAGACTACGGGGGCAGTTCGCTTCACCTATTAAGGCTCGTAATCGTCTTCAAGATTGAGAGCAATACATGGATTTGATAGTCTATTTTGTACTGAAATGACATTTCTGAAACATACATACATATTATCACGCCTTTATCCCTAATGACCTAAGCAAAGGTCGTTCCGCCACTACTGACAAAGTTTTGCGGGTTGTTTAACATAGTTTCGTAGATATATTGTTGTAGTGACAGGTTGTCAGCCCATCGCCTAAATTACAATCTACTGAAACCCTCGGATCCTTTAGCTGGTTTTACAGCATGCCCGGGAGGAAATGCAGCTGGCACATTCGATGTTTTTTGTCACTCCCAGTCCAGCATGGAAGCAATAGTCACGCCTTTATCCCTAATGGGGTAGGCAAAGCGTAAACGACCTAAACGAAGATCGTTCCGCCACGCCTGACAAAGTTTTGAGGGTTATTTAAGATCGATTTGTAGGTATACTGCTGTAGTGACAAGTTGTCAGGCCATCGCCTAGATTGCAATAAACAGAAACCCTAGGATCCCTCAGCTGGTTTTTACAGGGAGAAAATGCAGCTGGTATATTGTATGCTTTTCTCTCGCTCCCAGTCCAGCATGGTAGAAAAACGAAAGAAAATAATTAACTGAGTAAGTCCATCGTGATAAAAAGAATGAGTCCAGCCAACATATTCTTGGAAAAGTACTATAACCATTTACAAGGATATCTGTATTCAAACTGTCGTATGATATCATAGCAGGTTACGTTGGGTCAAGCTATTTCAGAACATTATCCAATGATTCACATGTGACTGATAAGGACCTGTTTGTACATCTCATCTAGAGGTCTTACACTGTGTCCAGCATGGACATAGAATGAAGAAAAACATAGAATGTGCCAGCTGCATGCTGTAAAAACAGCTAAGGGATTGTGCTTTAGGCGATGAGCTGACTACCTGTGTTACAGCAATATACCTACAAATCAATCTTAAATAACCCTCAAAAGTTTGTCAGACGTGGCGGAACGTCCTTTGTTTAGGTCGTTTCCGCTCTGCCTACCCCGTTATGGATAAAGGCGTGACTATATGTATGTATGTATCTAAAGGTCTTCTTCTTAGCGAGTGGATTCTCGAGTCGAACAACGACCCGATGAAACCTGGTGTCAGAGTTTCTAAACCGCCCAGTAGCACAGCTAATAGGCCTCTGACATGGTTTTGAGTAGCGACTACTTTCAAAGACGGTAACAGGGACCGACGGTTTAACGTGCCCTCCGAAGCGCGAAATCCTTTTGCTCGTCGGACAATCAGGTGATTCAGCCTGCAATATCCTAACCAAACTGGGGAAAACGTCACAAAATAATAAAATGTCGCGCCTTAGTGCCAAATAATATAAGTAAATATTTTATACACGGTTGTTATTTGATTTTATCTAAAATAACTTAAATTATTCTTTTTAGAATATTAAGCACTCTACGGGCTCGATTCTAGATTTGCCGGCTAAAACTAAAATCTATTTGTCACTTTCAGACTTAAAACATTGGAAGAGGACAGCAGATCTATTCTCTCCGGTTTTTGATTTATTATCGGTGGTGGTCGTTACCTGTCATTTTTATCCGCTGTCGTATGGTATGGTCTGGTATGGTGGATAAAATTGACAGAAATACTGGAGAAACGTGCAAAAGCGCGTCAAAATGTAGCGGACAAAGTGTAAAACCATAGAGTATAAATCGCCTGTCCTTTTTCAATTTTATTATTTTGAAAGTGACAGATAGATTTTAATTTTGGTTTTAGCCGGTGGAATCTAGAAGCGAGCCCAATGTGACATCATGTTGACGTCACACATAAACCGGCCGAAAGGAATGGTCAACGTCAACGTCTTGAACAGATACTTAACAAGTAGTAATTAACATCAAGTAGTGAATACGAAAAGTAAATAGGCATTAAGTATTAAATCAAATAGATACATATATAAAATCACGCCTTCATCCCTTACGGGGT
Source organism: Scrobipalpa costella (assembly GCA_949820665.1). Lineage (NCBI taxonomy): Eukaryota > Metazoa > Arthropoda > Insecta > Lepidoptera > Gelechiidae > Scrobipalpa > Scrobipalpa costella. The sequence goes on from OX463312.1 coordinate 14,572,453, forward strand.
AGGCAGACCATAAAACGCTTCGTGAAAGGCGCTTTCGCCACGTCTGACAAAAATTGAGGAAAATTTTAGATTGTAATGTGTATTGCGTAGTGACAGGTTGTCAGCCCATCGCCTAAATTACAATATACTGTAACCCTTGAATCCCTTTTGCTGACTTCTACAGCATTCCCGGGAGGAAGGGCAGCTGGAACATTCTATGTTTTCCTATCTCTCCCAGTCCAGCATGGAAGAAAGATTTATTAAATCACACTAAGATAATATTAATGTATAAAAAAAGAAGTAATAGAATCGAGCCTAATACCTCACTATCTAAGACCCAAGGTCACGCGGCAGTCCAAGCGCTGGCTAGACGTCGTAGAAGCGGATATGGAAGAGAAGAGAATGATTTAATATTCCAAAGACCGGGCAAAGTGGAGTAGAAAAAGCCGGAAAGCCGACCCTAGCATTAGACCGGGAAAACTCTAGGCAGAGGAAGAAGTAACATATAATCACGCCTTTATCCCCAATGGGGTAGGCAGAGCGTAAACGATCTAAACAAAGGTCGGTCGTTTTGAGGGTTATTAAAGACAGATTTGTAGGTGTATTGCTGTAGTGACCGGTTGTCAACCCATCGCCTAAATTACAATATACTGAAACTCTCGGATTAGCTAGTTTTTACAGCATGCCTGGGACAAAATGCAGCTGGAACATTCTATGTTTTTTTCTCGCTCCCAGGCCAGCATGGAAGTAATAATTGTACTAATATCAAACTTCCCGTCTCTCTTCCTTTTCATGAATGGACAACTCTTTCCTGATAAATTTTAAAACCAGTTATACTGTGACTATACAAAAATCCATAAAATTAAGAAGGTAAAGCAAAGAAAGTCAAGTTTAAATCAAGTTTCATCCTGGATCGTTCACAACGTGTCACCCAAAAGTACAGTCAACATAAAAATCTCGTCCACTAGCTTAAAGTTTAAATATAGATTAGAATTTTTAGTTCTTAGATGAATTTTTGGCAGTGTATCTAGTGATAAAATGAACGTAATTAGAAATATATTTCTTAATTAAAATGGAGAATAATAAGATATAATCGACTAGATAGATACTGTAGGAGGAAATCTCGAGGGTATCTACATTAAAAAAAAAATACCGTCACACAAGAAATATTTTGCCCAATTTGAAAGCGCTCAAAATCACTTAAATGCTCTCGACTAAAATGGTCACCTGTTCTATTCAATCCTGATAGAACAAAAAGGGACGGTAATCGTTTTTATTTAAGATTTATTTAGGTCGGGCTCACACTAAATCGATCAATCAATCAATCATTACCAGCACCTTTTACAAATACTCATTTGTCGCTATAAGAATACAAAAAAAATGTCTAACAATATTGAGCGAAAAATTTTGCGAACGTTATTTTTCGCAAAAACCGGTACCGAACTATCATGGTCGACTGTATTCGTTCGAAAACAGACATTAGCAGAAACGAGTATTTTGTAACAACAACAAATAACAAAACAAATATGGCGGACGCCATTCCGTTAATCGAATGATAAGGAACTGTATATAAGGAAGAGACTGGACGCCAAAGCACAGTCTACCAAAGTTTGCCTTTTGAATAGTATCAAAATTTAATTATGGCGTTCAGAGTAAGTAATTATTTAAAATTTTGATAAAGAAAACCGGTCAAATATCACGTGGTAGCTAAAGTAGTTTAGAAAGTGTTGAAAGCGCGTTTTAAGGATATATTTTAAATGTTTTTCTATAGCCCAATTGTGTAGTGGATAGTGCCGCTGCCTCCTAAACGTACCAATGTGTTTTTCAGTTTTCGAATTTCATATGTACGTTTATTCGACACTTTTTCCATGCTTCGGAAGGCATATTAAGCCGTTGATCACCGAATATATTATCTTTGGTCTCGGTTAATATCGTTTTCGTTAAGTCCTGTCAGAGGCTAGTGTTAAGTATTGGTGGCTTGAAAACACCAGGCAAAAAGCCTCATCTAGGATTGGGTCTTGTTTCCCTTCTGGGATGCGGAGGTCAGACGGCAGTCGCTCTGTGTAAAAACCAGTACCCTCGTTCAATCACCTAGATTAGGTAGCCCACTTCGAGAGATACGGGATACGGCTAGGGAGTTATGATGATGTTAGAGTTTTGCGATTGAGTTGTTTTCGATCAGGAAGTTCTTGATTCTTAGGCCAGTGTTGGTGTTCGAAATAGAGTCGAAGATGAAGTGAGCTAAAAAGTTTCTAGAAAAAAGTCCCTATTAAAAAAAATTAAGTTCAATTAAAAATAAAAACGTGATTATAATCTGTAATAAGCTCCCTTTGCTTCCATGGTGACCAGGGAGCGAGAGAAAAACATGGAATGTGCCAGCTGCATTTCCTACCGGGCATGCTGTAGAAACCAGCTAAGGGATCCGAGGGTTTCAGAATATTGTAATTTAAGCGATGGGCTGACAACCTGTCACTACAGCAATAGACCTAGATATCTATCTTAAATAACCCTCAAAACTTTCTCAGACGTCGCGGAATGAACTTTGTTTAGGTCGTTTACGCTCTGCCTACCCCATTAGGGTTAAAGGCGTGATTATATGTATGTATGTAATAATCTCCCTGTCATGTGACAGTTATGATCACAAGTTATGTTATCTGTCCCAGATGATCATCATAATATCATAGGTGCATACATATAATCACGCCTTTAAACCTAATGGGGTAGGCAGAGCGTACACGACCTAAACAAAGGCCGGTCCGCCACGTCTGACAAAGTTTAGAGGGTTATTTAAAATAACTTGTAGGTACATTGCTGTAGTGACAGGTTTTCAGTCCATCGCTTAAATTACAATATACTGAAACCCTTGGATCTCTTAGCTGGTTTTTACAGCATGCCCGAGAGGAAAGGCAGCTGGAGAATTCTATGTTTTTCTCTCGCTCCCAGTCCAGCATAGAAGTAATCTACAATACACAGCGTTTAAATTTAGTTAAGTATAATTATATTAATATAGTATAATTATACTAATATAGTATAATTACTACTTAATACTAATATAGTATAATTATATTAATTAATAATGTTTTATTTTCAGATTGCTTGTGTCGTGCTTGCTCTAGCAGTAGCAGCTTCTGGTAAGTTTTAATTAATATATTTATTAAATATATTTAGAAAAAAATAAATATACTTCGTATTTTATACTTTAATTTTATCTTAAGTATGATTTAAAACTTAATATCTATTTACTTTTTCTATTCACTACTTGATGTTAATTACTACTTGATGTTCAATACGTCGATGTTGACCGTTTCTTTCGGCCGGTTTATGTATGACGTCAACACGATGTGACATTGGACTCGCTTCTATATACCACCAGCTAAAACTAAAATTACAATCCATCTGTCACTTTCAGAATAATAAAATTGAAAAAGGACAGGCGATTTATACTATGGTTTTACACTTTGTCCGTTAGATTTTGACGCGCATTTGCACGTTTCCCCAGTATTTCTGTCAATTTTATCCGCCATATTATATATTTAACCACCGACTATAAATCAAAAACCGGAAATAATAGATTTCCTGTCTTTTACCAATGTTTTTAGTCTGAAAGTGACAAATAGATTTTAATTATAAGTTTAGCCGGTTGAATCTAGAACTAAGCCTATTATTCTTAATCTATGAAAAGTAACTTTAAAATATGTTTTCCAACATTTTATTATTATTACAATACCCGGAACAGATAACGCCGGAAAGTTATATCGTTTGAAACGATTTTTAATTGGCCCCGAGGATAAAATATAAACTTGATGTATTTTCCCTGTAAAAACTCATCAATTTAGGTGAAAAAAATATGAATGTAACAAAATAGGTTACGATAGATATTGAAGTAAAGATTATTGTATGGTAATATTTTGTAGGTACATTTTTATTATACAACTACATAAGTACCTAATCACTACGGCTATTCAAGTCTTCTATGAAGTAACTTGAATTGTATTTACAAAGCGATCTCAATCTTATGGGTGGATCTAACAGTTCGTTTTGTACTGAAATGACATTTCTGATAGGCACGAACTGCTGTGAGTCTCAAGCGCTGATTATAAATACGGGCCTTACTGACATGATCTATCTGGGCAGGTCACGTATGTCGAATGCCAGACGAATTATGGGCTAAAATTATCACCGAGTGGAAGCCCAGAAAAGACAAGCGACCCAGACGGAGGTGGCGAGACGAACTCGATGCCTTCCTGGAGAACTGGCCGGAACAGGCGCAGGACAGAGAGTCGTGGAGAGACCGGAGAAAGGCCTTTGCCCAGCAGTGGGACACTAATGGCTAGATAATATAAGATAAGACTGACATCAAACCTTTTTACAGCTTTTCCCGGAGGTTACGGCGGTGGGGGCTACGGAGGAGGTAGCCAAGGTGGCCACGGACATGAATCTGGTGGCTTCGGGAGCCAAGGAGGCCATGGTTCTCATGGTTCCCTCCATGACTCTGGCTTCGGCCAGAGCGGTCATGGACAGCAAGGATTTGGTCACGGCGGCGGTGGCCAGCACTTGCTAGGAGAAGGTAATGTAAAACATAGTTAACCACAACAATAACTTCATAAAATACTCAAGGGATAGGTCTCGCCGCGTTTCCGCTTTGAATTGCGATGGACAGCCTTTGGGCCAGAAGGGACTCGGAGCGGGGGTCTTGACCGCTCTTTCTGAGTCGGTGGCTCAGTTCAGCAATCAACTTCCTAGCATCACCCCTTAACTACATAGAATGTAGGTCTTACCTATAAGCTATAAGCACATAGATTAAGGAATCTACTTGTCTTATAGTAAACCGCTTCGTAGTGTTAAGGCATTGGAGAAGATACAGCTCAAGAAAAACGTACACTTAGTTTTTAAGATTAACAAAGTTCCATACTACTTACATACATACATATAATCCCGCCTTATCCCTAATGGGGTAGGCAGAGCGTAAACGACCTATACAAAGGTCGTTTCGCCAGGTCTGACAAGGTTTTGAGGGTTATTTATGATAGATTTGTAGTCATATTGCCATAGTGACAGGTTTTCAGCCTATCGCCTAAATTGCAATATGCTGAAACCCTCTGATCCCTCAGCTGGTTTTTACAGCATGCCCGGGAGGAAATGCAGCTGGCACATTCTATGTTTTTCTATCGCTCCCAGGCCAGCATGGAAGTGCTACTTCTATTATATGTATGTACGTACTACTTACATACATACATATAATCACGCCTTTATCCCTAATGGGGTAGGCAGAGCGTAAACGACCTAAAAAAACAAAGGTCGTTCCGCCACGTCTGACATAGTTTTGAGAATTATTCAAGATAGAATTGTAAGTATATTGCTGTAGTGACAGGCTGTCTGCCCATCGCCTAAATTTCAATATACTGAAACCCTCGGATCCCTTAGCTGGTTTTTACAGCATGCACGGGAGGAAATACAGCTGGCACATTCTATAGTTTTCTCTCGCTCCCAGTCCAGCATGGAAGAACTACTTTTTTATTCATCTAGTTTACATTAAAATTTACAACATCTTTCGTTTTGAATAGGTGGACATGGGCAACAAGGTTTCGGCTCTCATGGCGCGCACGGTTTGGGCGAGGGTTCTCACCACGGACAGCAGGGTTTCGGCCAGGGCGGACATGGACAGCAGGGTTTCGGTCAAGAAGGCCATGGACAGCAAGGTGACATATACATACATACATACTATCACGCCTGTATCCCTAATGGAGTAGGCAGAGCGTGAACAACCCAAACAAAGGTCATTCCGCCACGTCTGACAAGACTTGAGGGTTGTTTAAGATAGAACTGGATATTGCTGTAGTGACAGGTTGTCAGCCCACCGCCTAAATTACAATATACCCTCGAATCCCTTAGCTGGTTTTTACAGCATGCCCAGGAGGAGATGCAGCTGGCACATTCTACGTTATTCTGTCGCTCCCAGTCCAGCATGGAAGGAAAGTGACATATGATATGATTTAACTAATGAGCTGCCTACGTGGTCTAGTTGCTAGTGCCATGGACTCTCGATTCGGAGGTCCTGGGTTCGATTCCCCGGGGGGGAAACACAGATTTGATATTTGAGAATTTATCACAATATCTTCTTCTTGTTCTTCTTCTTGTCGTGTCGATCGTTTAGGCGTTTTTATATTAATTTCAGCCAGTACTCTGCCAAACATCGCATCAAAATCCGTTGCGTAGTTTTAAAGATTTATGCATACATAGGGATATAGGGACAGAGAAAGCGACTTTGTTTTATACTATGTATTGATTTGCATCTCTAGGATTCGGCCACGGTGGATCCCAGGGCTTCGGTCACGACAGTGGATTCGGCAGCCACGGTGGCCAGGGCGGCTACGGAGGTTCCCACGGACAGCACCATGGAGGCTACCAACAACACGGCTACTAAAAGGACACTGTGATATTTTAGCAAATTTAAGTTAAATTAAACAAATTTTAAGCTATGACTTGTATTCTTTTTATCCTAAAAATATTTATAAAAGTACAACCTACCTACCTTATTTCTGATGAAAATAGAGAACAAGACACCTTTGGGAATAGGTATGATTTTATGCAAAAATAAATTGGCATACATACATTGATTCACGCTTTTATTCCTAGTGAGGTAGGCAGAGCTTAAACGAGCTAAACAAAAGAAGTTCCGCCACGTCTGACAAAGTTTTGAGGGTTATTTAAGATAGATTTGTAGGTATTTTGCTGTAGTAACAGGTTGTCAGTCCATCGCCTATATTACAATATACTGAAACCCTCGGATCCCTATTATTAGGAAATAGTACATAAATTTAAATTTAACAAAATAAAAAAAGAACATACATACATAAATACATAACATCACGCCTCTTTCCCGAAAGGTAGGATAGATAGATAGATAGATAAAACATTTATCGAGATCACATCCTTTCACTTGCTATGATTCTTGGAAACTTCTTTGGCTTCATCTACATTAATCAATCTTTCCATACACGCTCATCGGTTTAGGGTACTCTTGACCTGACCTTTCTCCAAAACGTCCTCGATTTGATTGCGGCAAGTTTCTCAATAATAATCACGTGAAAAAAAATCACATGAAGTAAAAGATCTTTGATTCAAATACCAACTTTTTCAGGTTCTTCGGGTCGATAGACTCGATACCCACTCGACAGAAGATGTGCTAAATTGTAACATCTTTGACAAATAATAAAACTTTCTATTCGTTTTTTGCACCCACATTACAATACAATACAATACAAAATTCTTTATTGCACAAAGAAACACATACAACAGAAATAAAAAGGAACAAACGTGACAGTACAATCTAGGCGGCCTTATTGCTAAAGCAGCAATTTCTACCAGGCAACCTTTGGGTATAGAAATTGTATACACATTGGTATTATATATCTGAAAATATTGGACGTAACAAATCAAAAATTCGACCACTGCCGGGATTTGAACCCGCGTCTTTTTGAATCACTAATTCGTCGCTCGGAACATGTAGGAAGCGGGTGTGGCAGTCGATTTTCGAAAATCTTTGAATGCAGTTTTGATTCTTTTTGAAAGGAATGTTACCTTAGAGTAAATTTGCTATCTCCAGTATTAAGAGCACTTTTATAACACAAATACGTTCAGCTGTTTAGGCATGAAAGAGAACAGACAGACATACAGGCAGACAGACAGACAGAGTTACTTTCACATCTATACATATAATAAATCTCTAGAAGGGTCGTGTCTGTACATTGAAAATTTTACAAAAAAATAATTGCAGCAGGCATTATTAATGATATAAAGATCAAAACGATATTTTTAGATTTTTTGTCTGTCTGTCTGTCTGTCTGTCTGTATGTTACCACATCACGCAAAAACTACAGAACCGATTTCGATGGCAAGTTTTTTATTCAACTGTGTGTTTTCCGGGTTGCAACTTAGGATACCTAAAATCACGCTACCTGATTTAGGGGGTAGGCAGGAAAATAAAATTTGGCTGTTTCTTAACCAACTTTTATGGAACTTTTTATATTCGACTGAACATTACTTAAAATCAAAGTAACGATACAATTAATCACGCCTCATGACTTAGGAGGTAGGTAAGAAATTGAATTTCAGTTGTTTTTTACCGATTTTGATGGAACTTTTTTGTTTGACTGAGCATTACTGAAACTCAAAGTTACTTTACAAATAATCACGCTACCAGACTTAGGGGGTAGGCAGGATATTGATCTCTGATCGTTTTTAACCGATCTTAAAGGGATCTTTTTATTTGACTGAGTTTTTTTAATTACCTGGTGTCCAGAATAGGTTACAAATAATCACGCAAACCATTCTAATATTGAGTAAGTACCCCAGTTTGTATGGAAAACACGCAGTGTGGAACATACTGAAAACGCTTCTCCTCGCGTAGGAGCGGGATCTGCTAGCTCGCGCGCGGAAGCGTGTTTTCCATACAAAAACAAAGTTCAGACATTGCGAAACACGCAGATCTTATTATAATTAGCAGATCCCGCTCCTACGCGCGGAGAAGCATTTTCAGTATGTTCGACACTGCGTGTTTTTCATACAAACCGGGCGTACGGGCGTACGAAGTCGCGGGCACAGCTAGTTAATAATATTAGTATGGATAACAAATAAATAATTCAACCGCTGACGGGATTTGAGACGACGAAAAAGATCATTCGCAATTAAAGTTCCTTACATTACACATACATACATACATAAAATCACGCCTTTATCCCTTACGGGGTAGGCAGAGCGTAAAACGCCTCGTAAAAGACGCTTTCGCCACGTCTGACAAAAATTGAGGGCAATTTTAGTTTGCATTGTGTATTGCTGTAGTGACAGGTTGTCAGCCCATCGCCTAAATTACAATACACTGTAACCCTCGAATCCCTTTTGCTGACTTCTACAGCATGCCCGGGAGGAAGGGCAGCTGGTACATTCTATATTTTTCTATCTCTCCCAGTCCAACATGGAAGAAACATTACTTACATTACACGTATAATGTAATACTTTTGTAGCCGACTGATGGCGCCACATCCAGAAACACAAGTTCTCACACGCAGTATCAATGTTTACTCCGCTTCTTCTTCTGTCGAGTGGGTATCGAGTCTATGGACCCGATAAACCCTGGTGTCAGAGTTTTTAAACTGCCTAGTACCACAACTATCAGCCCTCTGATATGGTTTTGTGTAACGACCACTATCAAAGACAGCGACCGGGACCGACGGCTTAACGTGCCCTCCACAAAGCACGAATTCTTTTTCTTTTCGGACAATCCTGATTCAGCCTGAAATGTCCTACCCAAACTGGGGAAAAAATCACAAAGTGATAAATTCTCAAATATCAACTTTGTGTTTTACCCCCTGGGAATCGAACCCAGGACCTCCGGATCGGGAGCGCATGGCACTAGCCACTAGACCACGGAGGCAGTTTACTCCACGATCTGCAGATATACAAGTTACAAACTTGTCTGGTTGGACTTTGGTCTCCTGGTCACAACACCCGATCAGGCGGGTAGCTACCCTTTTCACATCCATTTTCTCTAAGCCAATTTGCTTCAACAATTTACTCTTGAACTTTAAAGACCGGTACCTACTAAGTTTATCATCCACGTGTCTACAAAATATTTTATACGTCTAATACAGGCCGATAACCCCCCCCTGTAGATAACTCTAGATTGTTATTATAAAACGTGCACGAACACCACTCATGTTATAAAATTACATACATACATATAATCACGCCTTTATCCCTAATGGGGTAGGCAGAGCGCAAACGACCTAAACAAAGGTCGTTCTGCCTCGTCTGACAAAGTTTTGAGGGGTTTTTAAGATAGATTTGTAAGTATATTGCTGTAGTGACAGGTTGTCAGCCCATCGCCTAAATTGCAATATACAGAAACCCTCGGATCCCTAAGCTGGTTTTTACAGCATGCCCGGGAGGAAATGCAGCTGGCACATTCTATGTTTTTCTCTCGCTCCCAGTCCAGCATGGAAGAGATTATTTGATTATTTGAATAGTTATGTATTAATGTTATAAAATTAATACATAAATATTCAAAGTACATATACACAGTGGAATTTTGAGACCACTCCTCCAAGAAAAGTGCTCTAAATACTGGAGATAGCAAATTTTACATAAAAAGTAAGGGAAATAAACATTCCCATTGATATTTAAAAAATCTGTGAATGCAGTTTTGCTTCTTTTAAAAATAAGCGAATGTTTCCTTTGAGTAAAATTTGCTACCTTGAGTATTTGGAGCACTTCCCCTGGAGGAGAGGTCTGAAAGTTCTACTCTGATATACTTACAATGGTACATGTATTAGATTCTCTAACATAAAATCTTCCATGCTGGCCTGGAAGCGAGAGAAAAACATAGAATGTGCCAGCTGCATTTCATCCCGGGCATGCTGTAAAAACCAGCTAAGGAGTCCGAGGATTTCAGTATATTGCTATTTAGGCGATGGGCTTACAACCTGTCCCTGCAGCAATATATCTACAAACCTATTTTAAATAACCCTCAAAACTTTGTAGACGTGGCGGAACGACATTTCTGTAGTTCGTTTACGCTCTGCCTACCCCATCACGGATAAAGGCGTGATATTATGTAAGTATGTAACAAAAAATTTCCTTTCTTGGAAACATTTTCTTATGACTGGTTGTAAAGAATTCAAAAACTACGAATGTGATTTCGATTCTATTTTGTTTTCGTAGACTTCTAATTCTTCTTGAACAAGAATACACGCTAATATTGTTGTGAAATACGCATATTATTTACTACACTTAAAATAATCAAAAAAACTACAGTCCACTGTTAAATTATTCAACATGACACCAGGACTTTCATTACACACATACATATAATCACGCCTTTATCCCGAATGGGGTAGGCAGACCGTAAACGACCTAAACAAAGGTCGTTCCGCCATTTCTGACAAAGTTTTGAGGGTTATTTAAGGTACGTATATTGCTGTAGTGACAGGTTGTCAGCCCATCGAATAAATTACAATAGACTGAAACCCTCAGATCCCTTAACTGGTTTTTACAGCATGCCCGGGAGGAAATGCAGCTGGCACACTCTATGTTTTTCTCTCACTTTCAGTCCAGCATGGAAGAACTTTCATTGACTCATTTATTTTAACGATAGGAAGTCACAAAACAAAGTGGTTTATGACAATGCAAGGTTTGTTTATATTTTTAAGAAAATGTTGCTCAATACCACGTTTTAACATGCATTTTCCTAACCAAGCTGGGGAAAATAACACAAAGTAATAAACTTCTTCTTCTGTCGAGTGGGTATCGAGTCTATCGACCCGATTAACCCTGGTGTCAGAGTTTTTAAAACACCTAGTAACACAACTATCACGCCTCTGACATGGTTTAAGTAACGATCACTATCAAAGACAGCGACCGGGACCGACGGCTTAACGTGCCCTCCGAAGCACGAAATCTTTTTCTTTTCGGACAATCAGGTGATTTAGCTCGCAATGTCCTAACCAAACTTGGGGAAAATTCACAAAGTGACAAATTCTCAAATATCAACTTTGTGTTTCCCCAGGGAATCGGATCGGGTGTCCATGGCACTAGCCACTAGACCACGGAGGCAGTAATAAACTGACAAATATTAACTTTGAGCTTACTGTGTAAATCAAACTCACGAGCTCCGGATCTGGAACCCATGGTTCCAATTACTTAAACACAGAGGCAGTTTGGTTAGAAGTGTTTTTAGTATCTGGGAGCGAAAATCTTCCATGCTGGACTGGGAGCGAGAGTAACACATAGAATGTGCTAGATGCGTTTCCTCGCGGGCGTGCTGTAAAAACCAGCTAAGGGATCGAGGGTTTCTGTATATTGCGATTTAGGCGATGGGCTGTCAACCTGTCACTACAGCAATATACCTACAAAAATATGTTAAGGTGTATCCTGCCGGCAGATGAGCAGGTAGATTTCAAGATATGCCACCATCGCCCGTAATGCTAAATGATAATAATGTAATGTTATAAATAAATTAGTTTGTTAGATGTATATTTTTTAGAATTTTCCAATGATTCGTTTAGGAGAAATAAGCTCTTAAAAAAACCATTTTCCGGGAGGAATCACCTTGAATAACCCGCAAAACTTTGTAAGAGTGTCGCGGAACGGCCTTTGTTTAGGTCGTTTACGCTCTGCCTACCCCATTAGGGATAAAGGCGTGATTATATGTATGTATTTATGTACCTTAGGTACAAAAATGTATCATGTCTTGGTAACGTCCTCATAAATAATGCAAATGATCCAATTTCCATTAATTGCCAGGTACAATTAATTACAAAGATCTAGCTAGAACAATAACCATAAATTAATACACTCTAGCACTTGAGTATACCAGGACCTACACAAATTATTAACATTGTCTTGGTTTATCATATAACGAACTACTAACCAACGACTGACGTCAATGCTCTCTTGAAAAAAAGGATTCCATGCATCTTGCATACATACATACATATAATCACGCCTTTATCCCTAATGGGGTAGGCAGAGCGTAAACGACCTAAACAAAGGTCGTTCCGCCACGTCTGACAAAGTTTTGAGGGTTATTCAAGATGGATTTGTACGTATATTGCTGTAGTGACAGGTTGTCAGCCCGTCGCCTAAATTACAATACACTGTAACCCTCGAGTCCCTTTTGCTGACTTCAACAGCATGCCCGGGAGGAAGGGCAGCTGGAACATTCTATGTTTTTCTATCTCTCCCAGTCCAGCATGGAAGAATGCATCTTGTTATTCATTTTATATGTTATTGCTGACATGGACCTCCCCTTCTTCTTCTTCGTCTTCTGTCGTGTGGGTATCTATTGAGTGGGTATCGGGCGATCGACCCGATGAACCTTCGTGTCAGTGTTTTTAAACCGCCTCATCATCATAGGCCTTTACGTCTATGTCAGACGATTTAAACAGTGACTGGGATACATCTTACATCTTTTCTGATGGCTGTATAAGCCAATACGAGAACGGCACAGCTAATAGGCCTCTGGACTTGTGTAACAACCGCTAACAAAGACAGCGACCGGGACCGACGGCTTAAGGTGCCCTCCGAAGCACGGAATCTTTTTTCTTCCAGACAATCTGGTGCTTGAACCTGCATTGTCCTAACCAAACTGGGGGTTACAATGAGATAAATTGTCAAAAATCAATCGAACACAGGACCTGCGGATCGGGACCCCATGGCTCTGATCACTAGACCACAGACTTGCCCTATTTAAAAGGTACTTTTGTTGTTTAGTATGTCCGCGGTCAATCACTCCTGGACCCGTATTTTTGAATCACTCTAACTTTAATGCGCGTGCGAAATGGTAACTTTCGCGTACGGTTTTCATACAATTTGCCATGTGAATGCTGCTTTTTCGTATGCGAATTCGATTAGAGTGATTCAAAAATACGCTTTCTGGCAGACAGCGTAGTGAAACATTTAAATATGTTGCCTATAAATGCGAAAGTAACTTTTTATTCTGTTATTTTTGTCCATCTACTACCTCTCATAAGCAGATAAATTATGTAAATAGAGAAACAACTAATAAATAAAAAATGTAAATAGAGAAACAACTGGTTAAAAGATGTAAGCAAATGTTTCAGTACGCCGTCTGTCAGGAGGGATTGAGCGTGATACATACATACATATAATCACGCCTTTATCTCTAATGAAGTAGGCAGAGCGTACACGACCTAGACAGAGGTCGTTCCGCCACGTCAGGCAAAGTTTTGAGGGTTATTTAAGATAGATTTGTAGGCATTTTGCTGTAGTGACAGATTGTCAGCCCATCGCCTAAAATTGCAATACACAATAACCCTCGAACCCCTTAGCTGGCTTTTACAGCCTGCCCGGGAGATGCAACTAGCACATTTTATGTTTTTCTATCATCCCCAGTCCAGCATGGAAGAAACACTTTTGTTATATCTACCTATAAATACCACCATGATATTGACGATGACTGTTTGTCTTGCTGTTTGTTATCACACTGAGTATTGTTGTTTTAGCTAACTTGCAAAACAGGAACTATAGATTAACTTGCTTAATCAGCATTCTTATTGTTTGAAGTGACACAGTAAATTACTCTAAGGATGCTCATTTGTTTATTATGAGCTCGATTCTAGATTTGCCGGCTAAACCTCAGACTACTCACTTTCAGACTAAAACATTGGAAAAGGACAGGAGATCTATTCTCTCCGGTTTTTTTTATTTTATGCCGATGGTTTTATGCGTTATCTGTCATTTTTATCCGCCGTCATATGATACATCGGATAAAATCTAATATAAATACTAGGGAAACGTGCAAAGTGTAATATAGTATTAATCCATAGAGCAATAATATAGTATTAAACCGTAGAGTATTAATCGCCTGTCCTTTTTTAATTTAATTATTTTGAAAGTGACAGACAGATTTTAATTTTAATTTTAGCCGGTGGTAACTAGAACCAAGCCCAATGTTTGTTATAACAAAATTATATTATACACACACAAACGACATAACGGAACGGAAGTCATTGCGGAAGTCGTAAACTAACTTGACAACGCTTCAAATATTACCTAGCGTTTCTGAAGCATTGTCAACTACTCGTAAATACAGCAAGATTTTTCATTCATCAATTAAATTTGAATGGCTTGTTTAGACCATGAAACTTAAGAAATTTCTCTATCGAACGTAGAATCACTACATAGTATAAAACAAAGTCGCTTTCTCTGTCCCTATATCCCTATGTATGCTTAGATCTTTAAAACTATGCAACGGATTTTGATGCGGTTTCTTTTAATGGTTAGAGTGATTCAAGAGGAAGGTTTATATGCATAATATAGTAGAGAAACACTGATGATTTCCGTGCGAAGCCGAGGCGGGTCGCTAGTTAATTATAAAAAGAATACTTCCCAATTAAAGGTGGAGCAGCGCTAATTCAGCCAGTAGAACATACTTGGGTAGATACTGAGGCAGGCTACGATCCTAAACAAAAAGTCGGCTGACAAGGTGTAGCCTAATTTCCTTCGTAATTTGTATGACGCATATCCTTTTTGCTTTTAGTAATTAATCAAAAGAAATTAATTGATGGAGCATTGAATACTCCATCGCATCCGTCACTCCAACGTGGGAGGATCCGATTCTACTGACAATTCAATCTGATAATTATAGGATACTGTCAGGGTTGCCGTTAAGCCGTTGGACCCGGTTTATATTGTTTAATACCGTAGATATTGGTCTTTAAGCCATGTCAGACGCCAGTGCTACGCAGTGCTACGCTCTGACCTAATCTGAATATCAGATGGCAGTAGCTCTGTGTAAAAAGGGGGGTAGGGTACTGGACCCTCTTTTAATCACCTAGGTTAGGTAGCAGACCCCGTGAGATACGGGATAAGGCTCTAGGGATATGATGATGTCAGGGCTGCCCGGGCTACTACGAGGGAGGACGAGGGGAGGAGATCTTGTTCTTTTTCAAGTCAACGTCCGATCCGAAGAACCCTTATGTCCTTGTCTTTTGAAACCACCTAATAGTATAGCCTATCCGCCTCGATTGATATCAATGACAGCTGGGTCCGACAACTTATACGAAATTTTAATTTTATTAAATTTTAAAATTAAATTTTAATCCACGCAGCGTTGATCAGTTTTCTTTCAATATACCATTTATAGTAAGAGTTGACTAAATCTTCGTGAAAATGAATCATCTTAGAATAAGCTGAAAATGGTTTTAAGATACTTTGTACGCTCACTATACGCACTGCAAAAGGGCTGGCTGATTAGGTGCTTTATATAGGAGTTACAGCCTTCCTAAGGTACTTCCCGAAAAGCAATTTTTTACGTACCCACGTGATGAAATGTATACTATGGTATATTTTTGGAATCGGCTCATTCAGCTCTTTTATCTGGTTCCAGAACTGATTTTTGTCATAAAAAAAACATTTGATACTAATAGATGAACCTGCATCATGGCGGCAGATCAACACCATCCGATGGGCATAAGTGGTCTACATACGTGATCCAGACACGGACGCAGCCATTTTCACGATGGTTTAGTCAACCAGTGCTCACCCCTTATACTATTTGATCAAGTTCGATGCAAAATACATACTTAAAGTCACACCTTTATCCCTAATGAGGTAGCCACAGCGTTAACGACCTAAACAAAGGTCGTTCCGCCACGTCTGACAAAGTTTTGAGGGTTATTTAAGATACATTTGTAGGTATATTGCTTAGTGACAGGTAGTCAGCCAATCGCCGAAATTATAATATACTGGAACCCTCGGATCCTTTAGCTGGTTTTTACAGCATACCCGGGAGGAAATGCAGCTGGCACATTCTATGTTTTTCTCGCGCTCCCAGGCCAGCACGGAAAAAAAGTTGTACCGAACCCCCCCTTTCTATTTTTGTGATATATATTAAGAAGAATTAAAGAAGATAAGAAACTTTGATTAATTAAGAAACTCACGTTTCTATGGCCTTTAGTGATACGTCTACATCTACGAAGTGAAAGAAAGTAACCCTGGTCCTTAAAAAGGTAAGACAATATCCAATGCATCGAACGTCAGATAAAACATTTTGGCAATAAGCCTTCCTATTTCTACTAAGTAGAGGTTGATTACGTTCCTTCCTCTCTCAAACTACTTAACTAATTTCTCTGGAATAAATCTAAAGTTGAAACGGAACGTTTATTTTTAAGCCTTCAGATTCACATAAAACATCAAAAATATTTACTTACTTTTCAACCCTGTTAATCATAAATTCCTCTAAAAAATGTTTCAGATTATTATAGCGGTAAAATCGTCAAATTTATGAATTGATTTACATAAGGCTAAGATATTTCTTTCGCGACAATCAAAAACTACTTCGTAACCCGTAGGGATTAATATTCTATCTTCCAATCCTAAACTCAAAACTGTCATCGACAAATTTAAAAAGTAATTTTCTTAATTCGAATTGGCGGCATAGTTTTACAATGAAAAATACAAAATCCACTATAAAAAGGAAAAGCACGCGGCTAAAAGCTGCGCCAAGGTTCTACCAACAAGTTCTCAACTCCACAAGTTCAATCCCTTCCCAATTTAACAGGTAAGAACACTTCTGCAGTACTTTCCAAGTATCATAACTTCAGATCAAAACATGAACTTTTCCTTGCTACTATTTTGCTAAACTTGTTAGATTATGTATACTTACCACCATAATTTAAGTCTCTTATCTAACCTATCATTACCAATTCCAGGATAAACCCTGAAACTAGAAGATTTGTAGAAGATTCTGTCAACATAAGTTCCTCAACAAAACTATTGTTACCAACACAAGAATTGCGGTTACAACTAGGATTCCTAGGTAAGTTTTGTTTGGCTAGTAATAGAACAATAGGTTCCAGTCAAAATTGCTATCACTAATGTTTTAAATACCTAAATCACTCCATAACATTCAACAGTAAAGATAACAAAATCAAATGACTTTCCTTACAGTCCCAGTCGCTGCTGAGAAAGATCTTTCAGTTATGAAACCTACAAATAATGCAGTCAATGCAATAACTCTCAGACTGGTCTGCGCTTAAGGACAAGCTTCTATGTCTGATCACAAGTTCTCATCAGGATTCCAACGGTAAAACATGATTTAATTTAGCTCATAGTTAATGAGTTAGTTTGAATGTTTATAACATAAATTCCTTTTCTAAAGTATCACCCTAAGCTCATTCTACTAGAATTTAAAGTATGTACCTTACCTAACTATGTGTTTTAATTTCAGTTGTTCCTGCATATTAATACAGAAAGAGGATATGAGCCTAAACACAACAACGGAAGAACACCTACTATGGAAACCAATTATTTGATAAAATTATTCCTATGTCATTCAATTTAATATTCGGCTTGGATTAAATTCTTTCATGGTTTTGGTTTATTATTTCTGGCTTGTTTGAATAGAAAAATGTGTACCAGGAGTTTCTATTCTATAAATATTACTTTATTTACATTCGGAGTCAGAAGTGAGTTTGTGAACATACTACCAGTTCCAATGTAATTGAATATGCTATTGAATCAAGATACTGTCCTAGATTTTTGAGATAGCGTCACATACCAATGCTTAGAAACCTTTAGACATTTTTATTGTGGTTTTTAGAGGATCAGCTCCGACCATACGCTGCATAGGTATTGATTTAGTTTGACTATGCCCTAATCTGCTAATCAATAATGAGGATGTTTTGTATTTTGTTATAACCTCTAGCCCTACAACAGATCAGGTACCCTGTCTCCTTTCAACCATTGACTTTGGATAGAAGCCCACCACATATTTCCAATACTTTGCTCCTATACTAAATTTAAATTACCACCTTTATTTAATGTAATCAATATTTCAACATTCTTTTTGCTATTTTAATTGAGAGGACTTTATAGTATAAATAAATATATATTTTTATATCAAAAGCTACATAGAGTATTGTTCCTTAATACTCAGCATTGTTTTATATAGGTTTCTAACAATAAAGGTGTTGCAAACATGATTCTAAGAAAAGCCAAATGTATTGGAAATCTCTTTTTTCTGAATTTAACTTAATAGTGAATTTATTTGGAACTTCCAAAATATAGGTAAAACTTGTCAGTCTATAGTCATGGACAAAATCTTAATCCAAAGCAACATTCTGTATTAATTTGTCACTCAGTTTGTCTTACTTTTCCAAACAATTCTTTCTCTGACTGAATTTATCAGGAAATAACAAATTTCATTATCAACATAGGTACAGTTTCCTTTCAAACAACCAGTTAAGAATATCCTTTATCCCAACATTTGATACTATTTATTTATTATCACCAATTTCCCAATAATGACAATTATACTGCCAGATAAATAATTTTATTAGATATCATTTGAACAATTATTGTAGATTCAGTTTGTCTTACTTTTCCAAACTATTCTTTCTCTGACTGAATTTATCAGGAAATAACAAATATCATCATCAACATAGGTACAGTTTCCTTTCAAACAACCAGTTAAGAATATCCTTTATCCCAACTATTTATACTATTTATTTGTTATCAACAATTTCCCAATCATGACAATCAATTATACTGCCAGATATCTACATAATTTTTATTAGAAATCATTTGAACCATTAATGTAGTTACCCTTGTTTTGAGCGTTCTACTAGAATATTATATTTTATTCAATAAATGGCCAAACAACTGTTACATCTTATCATCAGTCAGCACACCAATGTCAGATCAAAGTAATTGTTGATGTATTCCTATATATCAAAGATTTATGATTAATATTAAATACAGGATAACTTTAACCAATTGTTTTAATAGGTAATTCTTTTCTTACATAAATTTAGTTTCTTTAATCATTATCAACTTTAGGACCCTTCTAAACTAGTCTCTATCTACTATAGGGTTCCTGAGAATTGCATTCACCAGTACCTACTCTAGGTATACTACTATGAATCACGTCTATCACGCCTTGGGAGCAGGTATGGTAACAAAGTAGGTATTATAAACTTAATAGAGCAATTTTGAAGTTAATTTAATTGCAAATTTTACTTTAAGACTATAAATGAATATATCCCTACAATCCTAACGAATCTATTAATAAGACCTACCCCTACTTGATGCCTAAGGTCCCTGCCTAGTAGATATAAAATCGAACTAAGTAATCCTATAGTCTAACTTTGTCTAATCCTAATTGTTTCTACTGTGAAGATGCAAAGCTAGGGAGATCCCGACATTTATTATTTAATTGTGAGGTGTGTAGTGTAATGTGGATGTTCTAGAAAGCCTGAGTTCAAACTTCTAGAACACTATTTCTGCTAAATTGTACGTGATGAGGTTGTCACGATTTAGAGTGCCTATTACATCCTATACCCGTGTGGATGATTACCAGCTTGACGAAGATAAGAGATAAGCCGATAATCGCGTGTGTTGTGTGGGGGACAGATAGGAAATCCTTAACAAACAGTCGTAAGTCGTCCGTATCGGGGCTGGAGACGGAACAGTTCGCTAGAGGTGGTTCTAGGTACTCCTTACACCGTTTTGCTAAGTATCCCATACCTGGGCGCATAAAACTTGCGTTTGGGGCAAGCCGATCGTACGCACCAATACAATCTCCTAGGTTCTTTAGCCAAAATTCCTGGTCTGAGAAGTGGGTACGGAGAACAGGTATAATGACCAAAGCATGGTTCACACGAATACTGTCAAAAGAATCTCCCATTCAATATGACCCTAGCTCCAGACATGCACTCCGAAACACGCAAATGCAACAGCTGCAAGTGCGCGCCCGAAAGCACCTCCCCGGAATTATGACCATAGAGAATCTTCAATACAAAACGTAACTGAATTTAAAGTTAATCTTTCAAACTCAAAACAAATAAGCCCCCAAATTTACTAAGTATAACGTGTGAACTGACGAACGATAAACGCGTAAAAAAGCTAAATTAACAAAGTAAAACGTATGAACTGACGAACGATTAACACGTAAAAGAAATAAAATTTACGAAGTAATACGTGTGAACTGACGCGCGATTAACACATCAAAAGATCCCGAGCACTCGTCCGTTCCGCTTTAATACTATTTTTCCAAGAATCTAGTCAATTTCCATTTCCAACCTTCCAACCAACAAGACAAAGTTCACTTCCAGTCTTCCTAAACTAAAACTGTCTAAATTTTACGATTCAAATCCGTATTTTGTTCATGTGGCCTACAGTCAATCCAATTTCATCCATATTAATAGTCCATAAGATTCAAGTTTGCAGCTGTCACAAATATTTCCTTGAAAAACTAATGGAATCCACTTTTCTGAAATTCATTTTACTAAAATTCGCTTAATCAAACCATTCACAGCCTTTTCACCATAGAAATAAAGTTCGATTTAAACTATCAACAGAATTTGTCCGCTATTCTCGTTTTTATTTCTGAAATTTGCCACCTTTAGTCCAATTTGATCCTTATAACAAAGACACACGTCTTAATTTTAAACCATAATGTCCATCTGACCTCATTATTTCAAATCGGTTTTAAATTTCAAAACATTCTCATTTTTCAGCAGCATTCGACAGCTTCAATTCAATTTAGACCTTATTTCTATGACGACACGGTCAAATTTACTATTATCAGTGGCAGTTGTCATGAAAAATTCTTGAAAAATTCTTGAAAAATCTCTAACTTTTCATTTTCTGAAACCTATTCTTATGGAGATAAGGGTCAGACCTTTCTACTATGAAAATAAAGATCATTTTCAAGGAACACCCGAACCGATTTATAAAATGAATCTTTTCGACCTGTGTAATGTCAAATACAACGTCTACTCATTATGAATCGTATGTCTCAAGAAATAATCCTCAGTTTTGCTTAGTTTCAATAACTATCTTCGTAATCAAACATTTTAAGATCAGCTTTTGCTTGTTATTTTGACAATTGCAAAAGCAACAGTTAACCGCTAATTTCTGCTATTCATGAACACCTCCGCACAAATAAACGTCCACGCTGGCTACATTTTCAAACCACATCAAGTGCGGCTACAACCCAAATTCGCGCAATTCCAATGAAGTTTGTATTCCACCTTTAGTTCTCCTTCTTCCGATTTTATCTGAAAATGCCTTTATAATAATAAAACTTTTTTGTTTACAATATATATTTAATTACTCTCATAATGCAAACATATTTGTGGAATAACAATAGAACGAGGCCCTGAATCGTTACATTCAACTCCCTAAACATTCGAAATGATAATAATAATGAAGAATGTTGACCTATCTACCACAAAGATATCTTATTTTCACATATATGTTTGTTATGAGATATTGCCCATCCTTTCATAGATGCTCATTTGTTATGTTTGTGTAAAATGACTAAATCGTTAACAACCATAACTCAATCATGATGTTCAAAATCTTTGAAAACCTCAAATTAATAAACAACAAGGTATTGTCGCAGGATTAGATCACACCGCAGACAAGGCGCCGAGTTGTGAATTCAACGAATTAGAAGAATTGAACTTATAAGATCCACATCAAGACTCGTATTTATTCTGAATTGAAATGGTGATCTTTAGATAAGAACCCCTGTATAGCTACGGTGCAGATATCCTATAGCTAAATCATCTTGCTGGGTATATTGATCAAGGTTCTCTATTTGAATTCCACCCTTTAGCTATTTCGTTATCGCTTTAGCTGACTGTTAATCATATTATGATATGATTGTGTGGGGAAAATTGGCTTTGCCTGTTAGCGACATGTAGAGTTTCAAATCTTTATGAAACTGCTGTGAAATCACAGATTTATGACATCTGTCCTAACCTCAAATCCAAAGTTTCATATAAATTCATGTGTCATGTGTAATGTCTAATAAAAGGACGCACAATAAATTGCATTCAATGTAAGTAGCCTTGAAGTTCTGAATGAGCCTTTCATTCAGCCATTTAAATACCTTTTAAACACATTTATCATTCCTCTGCGCAGAATTTTTCCTCTCAACAAAATCTCAAAGCCCCATTACAAGAATGCGCACTAAAGTTCTCAAAGTAGTTGAATATTTATGTTATAAATTTCTCAAGTAGGTACCTACTCTATGGGAAATAAAACAAATAAACTTGTGGTGTAAATTTTTATGGTACATTTTTACTTTACACATAACAACTAAATAATAGCCCTAAGTTACCATCAAGGTCTCGTTTAAATATTCCACTATAGTTACTTATATCTAATATTAGCATCTGTATTAGATTATTTTGGTTTAAATGTAAAAGTAAACTTTACATTTATTTTTGAGAACTTTACCATCTATTCAAGGTAAAACTTGATGAACTGACATACATACATACCATTAAATACACGCCCCCATCCCCAATGAGGTAGGCAGAGCGAAGATAACCTAACAAATTTGGCTACATCTCGTCTGACAGGACAGTTTGGAAATCACTGTAATGACTTGCTGTCAAACCATCACCCAAACTGCAACACACAGAACCCCTCAGATTCCTTAGCTAGTCTTTACAGCATGCCGAGGGTGACGTAGTTGGCACTTCTCTATATAAGCTATCCATCCGTCTGTTCAGCATGGTATAATGAACACCTACAACGCTTTTAGTAATGTTTTACGTAAGTCATGATAATAGAACTCCACCACCAGTAATGCCTGCTGCTGCTTCCGTTGTCTAGTTTTCTATTGCTCCAAATCAAGAATGATAGAATTAGACACAGCTAGCTTTAACGAATTGATACTGACTGCCTCCTTGGTCCAGTGGCCAGTGCCATGGACCCCCGATCCGGAGGTCCTGGTTCCGATTCATAGTGGGGATATTTGAGAATTTATCACTTTGTGAATTCTTCCCCAGCTCGGCCAGGACATTCCAGGCTGAATCACCTGATTGTCCGAAAAGAAAAAGAATTTCGTGCTTCGGAGGGCACATTAAACGGTCGGTCCCGGTCATTGTCTTTGACAGTGTCAACTGTAACCTATAATTTAATTAAATAAATTGAAATAGTGGTCGTTACCCAAACCACGTCAGAGGCCCGACAGTTGCGCCACTAGGCGGTTTTAAAAACTCTCACACCAGGGCTCATGGGGTCCATAGACTCAAACTAGACTATAGAAGAAGACCACAGTAACACTATTATCTTCAGCAGTATTCCATCGAACAAATTCTTGAACAGGTAACCAATGTTTTGTCTTGTAACTTTTCCTCTTATAAAACACTGTACTTCGTACTGTCTCCTGTAGTTCAGTTGTTAAGGATGTAGTTGTTTTGTCGTTAAATCCTAAAATTTGCCTGAAACACATAAAAATAGTTAAAATAACTTCACAAAATACATTTCGATTTCCGATTTACTGTTTTTTTCAATCCTTCCATGCTATGGGAAGGCAAAGAACATAAGCTCATACAGCCTAGTCTTTAGACTTACGATTTACCTTGACGTATTTTTTTTATAGCTCTCTATTGAATTGAACACTAAGGACTTTGGCTCAGATTTTCTTGATCTAGGCGCGGCGTCCCCTTTTAAATTTCGAACACTTGATAAGATTTTCATTCTAAATCCCCTAAAATTTTGCATAGAACGGACAAAAAAATATATTTTGAAAATGGATTTCGAATCGAAATTAATTCACGCCGTCTCCTCGCGGGACTACCTTTTTAATAAAATAAACCCTGTGTACCAGGACACGGCTTCGAAAAGTGCAACCTGGAAAGATATATCCGCGAATCTCAATACTGATGGTAAGTACTTTGCTACAACTTTAATCCAAACTTTCCTAAATTGAAGTCTTGTCCGAAATTTTTAAATAAAATTTCGTAAATCATACCAAATCACTATACAAATAAAATTAACTCTTACAAAACCCTAATAGTATTGAAACTCTCTTCAATACATACTATTTTCCCTTTACTTTATCGCTAATTTTATTTTCGTTTGTTCACAGCTCATATTTGTAAGACTACATGGGACAAAATACTCGGCAAGCTGAAGCTGCAGCTGAAGTACAAAAATACCTGTGACCCTTCAATAAAAATTGATTTTGCTGAGGACTTCTGCCCAATAATTAAAATCGTAGACCCTACTTTCGACTCCTTTCCACATCACAACCCTACATCCTATTTTAACTTCTCTTTCTTGCGCTGATCAATATCTCTCCAGACTTTCACCTCACCTCCTGACACAGACAAAATTAAAAATCTTTGCTTTACTGACAGAGGCAGAGGTCCAACAATTAAATGAATCGAAGTGTAAATAGATATATTTTTTATTTTTATTATCTACTTCTTTTTTTCTTTATTACTATTGTACATACTAAAATATATTTTGTTTGTTTATCTTACCTTATTTGTTTGATTTCTTACCCTAGAAAAAGTTCATACTTACTTAAATTACCTTTGCACACCTTTACCTTTTACCTATTATACCAATTTTTATCATACCTAAATATGAAAATAACTTTAAATAGTCTGTCAGCTTACCTTCATACCAACCCATTCATTTTACAGTAAGTATGTGAAAACAGTATTGGATTATCAGATGTACCCTAAACTAAATTTATGTTCATGGTGATAAATAAGGATTTTTCTATTCTATTCTATTCTAGACAACTCCCAGACTAGAAAACATACATTGCTATTTCTGATGTTGATGGTGACAAATAAGGATTTTTCTATTTTATTCTATTCTAAACAACTCCCAGACTAGAAAACATACTTTACTATTTCTGAAAAATCCCAATCATGAATGTTCAATGCATTAGACATATCTCACCTTCATCCAACACACGGACAACAAATTGTGACTAATAAAATAGTCACATTATTAAAATTAAATAAAGTACTTAATAAAATGAAATCATTATATAATAAAACAAACGCCGTAGTAACCTATTAAACCCATAATCCTGGTCACGGTATAACAAATTGTACCGATCGCCCCCTTATTTTTGCTAGCTTTAAGAAGAATTAAAGAAGATAAGAAACTTTGATTAATTAAGAAACTCACGTTTCTATGGCCTTTAGTGATACGTCTACATCTACGAAGTGAAAGAAAGTAACCCTGGTCCTTAAAAAGGTAAGACAATATCCAATGCATCGAACGTCAGATAAAACATTTTGGCAATAAGCCTTCCTATTTCTACTAAGTAGAGGTTGATTACGTTCCTTCCTCTCTCAAACTACTTAACTAATTTCTCTGGAATAAATCTAAAGTTGAAACGGAACGTTTATTTTTAAGCCTTCAGATTCACATAAAACATCAAAAATATTTACTTACTTTTCAACCCTGTTAATCATAAATTCCTCTAAAAAATGTTTCAGATTATTATAGCGGTAAAATCGTCAAATTTATGAATTGATTTACATAAGGCTAAGATATTTCTTTCGCGACAATCAAAAACTACTTCGTAACCCGTAGGGATTAATATTCTATCTTCCAATCCTAAACTCAAAACTGTCATCGACAAATTTAAAAAGTAATTTTCTTAATTCGAATTGGCGGCATAGTTTTACAATGAAAAATACAAAATCCACTATAAAAAGGAAAAGCACGCGGCTAAAAGCTGCGCCAAGGTTCTACCAACAAGTTCTCAACTCCACAAGTTCAATCCCTTCCCAATTTAACAGGTAAGAACACTTCTGCAGTACTTTCCAAGTATCATAACTTCAGATCAAAACATGAACTTTTCCTTGCTACTATTTTGCTAAACTTGTTAGATTATGTATACTTACCACCATAATTTAAGTCTCTTATCTAACCTATCATTACCAATTCCAGGATAAACCCTGAAACTAGAAGATTTGTAGAAGATTCTGTCAACATAAGTTCCTCAACAAAACTATTGTTACCAACACAAGAATTGCGGTTACAACTAGGATTCCTAGGTAAGTTTTGTTTGGCTAGTAATAGAACAATAGGTTCCAGTCAAAATTGCTATCACTAATGTTTTAAATACCTAAATCACTCCATAACATTCAACAGTAAAGATAACAAAATCAAATGACTTTCCTTACAGTCCCAGTCGCTGCTGAGAAAGATCTTTCAGTTATGAAACCTACAAATAATGCAGTCAATGCAATAACTCTCAGACTGGTCTGCGCTTAAGGACAAGCTTCTATGTCTGATCACAAGTTCTCATCAGGATTCCAACGGTAAAACATGATTTAATTTAGCTCATAGTTAATGAGTTAGTTTGAATGTTTATAACATAAATTCCTTTTCTAAAGTATCACCCTAAGCTCATTCTACTAGAATTTAAAGTATGTACCTTACCTAACTATGTGTTTTAATTTCAGTTGTTCCTGCATATTAATACAGAAAGAGGATATGAGCCTAAACACAACAACGGAAGAACACCTACTATGGAAACCAATTATTTGATAAAATTATTCCTATGTCATTCAATTTAATATTCGGCTTGGATTAAATTCTTTCATGGTTTTGGTTTATTATTTCTGGCTTGTTTGAATAGAAAAATGTGTACCAGGAGTTTCTATTCTATAAATATTACTTTATTTACATTCGGAGTCAGAAGTGAGTTTGTGAACATACTACCAGTTCCAATGTAATTGAATATGCTATTGAATCAAGATACTGTCCTAGATTTTTGAGATAGCGTCACATACCAATGCTTAGAAACCTTTAGACATTTTTATTGTGGTTTTTAGAGGATCAGCTCCGACCATACGCTGCATAGGTATTGATTTAGTTTGACTATGCCCTAATCTGCTAATCAATAATGAGGATGTTTTGTATTTTGTTATAACCTCTAGCCCTACAACAGATCAGGTACCCTGTCTCCTTTCAACCATTGACTTTGGATAGAAGCCCACCACATATTTCCAATACTTTGCTCCTATACTAAATTTAAATTACCACCTTTATTTAATGTAATCAATATTTCAACATTCTTTTTGCTATTTTAATTGAGAGGACTTTATAGTATAAATAAATATATATTTTTATATCAAAAGCTACATAGAGTATTGTTCCTTAATACTCAGCATTGTTTTATATAGGTTTCTAACAATAAAGGTGTTGCAAACATGATTCTAAGAAAAGCCAAATGTATTGGAAATCTCTTTTTTCTGAATTTAACTTAATAGTGAATTTATTTGGAACTTCCAAAATATAGGTAAAACTTGTCAGTCTATAGTCATGGACAAAATCTTAATCCAAAGCAACATTCTGTATTAATTTGTCACTCAGTTTGTCTTACTTTTCCAAACAATTCTTTCTCTGACTGAATTTATCAGGAAATAACAAATTTCATTATCAACATAGGTACAGTTTCCTTTCAAACAACCAGTTAAGAATATCCTTTATCCCAACATTTGATACTATTTATTTATTATCACCAATTTCCCAATAATGACAATTATACTGCCAGATAAATAATTTTATTAGATATCATTTGAACAATTATTGTAGATTCAGTTTGTCTTACTTTTCCAAACTATTCTTTCTCTGACTGAATTTATCAGGAAATAACAAATATCATCATCAACATAGGTACAGTTTCCTTTCAAACAACCAGTTAAGAATATCCTTTATCCCAACTATTTATACTATTTATTTGTTATCAACAATTTCCCAATCATGACAATCAATTATACTGCCAGATATCTACATAATTTTTATTAGAAATCATTTGAACCATTAATGTAGTTACCCTTGTTTTGAGCGTTCTACTAGAATATTATATTTTATTCAATAAATGGCCAAACAACTGTTACATCTTATCATCAGTCAGCACACCAATGTCAGATCAAAGTAATTGTTGATGTATTCCTATATATCAAAGATTTATGATTAATATTAAATACAGGATAACTTTAACCAATTGTTTTAATAGGTAATTCTTTTCTTACATAAATTTAGTTTCTT
The DNA here is from genome assembly GCA_949820665.1 of Scrobipalpa costella. Classification (NCBI taxonomy): domain Eukaryota; kingdom Metazoa; phylum Arthropoda; class Insecta; order Lepidoptera; family Gelechiidae; genus Scrobipalpa; species Scrobipalpa costella. The sequence goes on from OX463312.1 coordinate 14,600,785, forward strand.
TAATCATTATCAACTTTAGGACCCTTCTAAACTAGTCTCTATCTACTATAGGGTTCCTGAGAATTGCATTCACCAGTACCTACTCTAGGTATACTACTATGAATCACGTCTATCACGCCTTGGGAGCAGGTATGGTAACAAAGTAGGTATTATAAACTTAATAGAGCAATTTTGAAGTTAATTTAATTGCAAATTTTACTTTAAGACTATAAATGAATATATCCCTACAATCCTAACGAATCTATTAATAAGACCTACCCCTACTTGATGCCTAAGGTCCCTGCCTAGTAGATATAAAATCGAACTAAGTAATCCTATAGTCTAACTTTGTCTAATCCTAATTGTTTCTACTGTGAAGATGCAAAGCTAGGGAGATCCCGACATTTATTATTTAATTGTGAGGTGTGTAGTGTAATGTGGATGTTCTAGAAAGCCTGAGTTCAAACTTCTAGAACACTATTTCTGCTAAATTGTACGTGATGAGGTTGTCACGATTTAGAGTGCCTATTACATCCTATACCCGTGTGGATGATTACCAGCTTGACGAAGATAAGAGATAAGCCGATAATCGCGTGTGTTGTGTGGGGGACAGATAGGAAATCCTTAACAAACAGTCGTAAGTCGTCCGTATCGGGGCTGGAGACGGAACAGTTCGCTAGAGGTGGTTCTAGGTACTCCTTACACCGTTTTGCTAAGTATCCCATACCTGGGCGCATAAAACTTGCGTTTGGGGCAAGCCGATCGTACGCACCAATACAATCTCCTAGGTTCTTTAGCCAAAATTCCTGGTCTGAGAAGTGGGTACGGAGAACAGGTATAATGACCAAAGCATGGTTCACACGAATACTGTCAAAAGAATCTCCCATTCAATATGACCCTAGCTCCAGACATGCACTCCGAAACACGCAAATGCAACAGCTGCAAGTGCGCGCCCGAAAGCACCTCCCCGGAATTATGACCATAGAGAATCTTCAATACAAAACGTAACTGAATTTAAAGTTAATCTTTCAAACTCAAAACAAATAAGCCCCCAAATTTACTAAGTATAACGTGTGAACTGACGAACGATAAACGCGTAAAAAAGCTAAATTAACAAAGTAAAACGTATGAACTGACGAACGATTAACACGTAAAAGAAATAAAATTTACGAAGTAATACGTGTGAACTGACGCGCGATTAACACATCAAAAGATCCCGAGCACTCGTCCGTTCCGCTTTAATACTATTTTTCCAAGAATCTAGTCAATTTCCATTTCCAACCTTCCAACCAACAAGACAAAGTTCACTTCCAGTCTTCCTAAACTAAAACTGTCTAAATTTTACGATTCAAATCCGTATTTTGTTCATGTGGCCTACAGTCAATCCAATTTCATCCATATTAATAGTCCATAAGATTCAAGTTTGCAGCTGTCACAAATATTTCCTTGAAAAACTAATGGAATCCACTTTTCTGAAATTCATTTTACTAAAATTCGCTTAATCAAACCATTCACAGCCTTTTCACCATAGAAATAAAGTTCGATTTAAACTATCAACAGAATTTGTCCGCTATTCTCGTTTTTATTTCTGAAATTTGCCACCTTTAGTCCAATTTGATCCTTATAACAAAGACACACGTCTTAATTTTAAACCATAATGTCCATCTGACCTCATTATTTCAAATCGGTTTTAAATTTCAAAACATTCTCATTTTTCAGCAGCATTCGACAGCTTCAATTCAATTTAGACCTTATTTCTATGACGACACGGTCAAATTTACTATTATCAGTGGCAGTTGTCATGAAAAATTCTTGAAAAATTCTTGAAAAATCTCTAACTTTTCATTTTCTGAAACCTATTCTTATGGAGATAAGGGTCAGACCTTTCTACTATGAAAATAAAGATCATTTTCAAGGAACACCCGAACCGATTTATAAAATGAATCTTTTCGACCTGTGTAATGTCAAATACAACGTCTACTCATTATGAATCGTATGTCTCAAGAAATAATCCTCAGTTTTGCTTAGTTTCAATAACTATCTTCGTAATCAAACATTTTAAGATCAGCTTTTGCTTGTTATTTTGACAATTGCAAAAGCAACAGTTAACCGCTAATTTCTGCTATTCATGAACACCTCCGCACAAATAAACGTCCACGCTGGCTACATTTTCAAACCACATCAAGTGCGGCTACAACCCAAATTCGCGCAATTCCAATGAAGTTTGTATTCCACCTTTAGTTCTCCTTCTTCCGATTTTATCTGAAAATGCCTTTATAATAATAAAACTTTTTTGTTTACAATATATATTTAATTACTCTCATAATGCAAACATATTTGTGGAATAACAATAGAACGAGGCCCTGAATCGTTACAAAGTTCGATCCAAGATTTTATCGATTTCTAATTGTCCCAATGGCCACCCCTGACTTTGACATACACGGTAGTGATTACAGGATAATGAGATAATGATTTTCCTCTTAATGATTTCCATGATTATCGGGTTTCGTCACGGCGTCCATGGCGTATAAGACATGGTAGGTATAAAGGTGGCAGCCATTGTGTTGATCTTAAGTCTATGTGAACAGTTCAGTCGCAATCTTAGTGAAAATGGCTAAATCTCTTTATGTAAGTAAACATTTTATTACTATGTTAATTTTTATAATTAAATAAATAGTATAAACTTTGTGTCATATCGTTTTGACAAATATGGATTTGTAGTTCCATTTAACCGCATATTTACATGTCAGAATTATATAAGATTTAGGTGTACTTATTTATGCCATGGAATATTATAACCATGTCAGAGGCCTGATAGTTGTGCTGGGCGTGATAGGCGGTTTAAAAACTCTGACACCAGAGTTTATCGGGCCATAGACTCGATACCCACTCGACAGAAGAAGAAGAAGTGAGGTGAGAAATACTCGTGCCTACCTCTATATTATACATTATTTTGTGGAAGTGATTAAACCTTACCACAGAGAGACTTTTGCTTGTCATCATTGTGTTTTTTAGACCTTTTCAATTTAGCTACGAGTTTGATTTATTAAAACGTGCGACTCAAGTCAGACATCTATTGCGGAAAGGACAGCAAAAATGAAAGGACGGTAGCTGACTATATTTTACGCAAGAACCTATCGAATGTGTCTATCTCCAGGTACTCCTGGCGCTCTGCCTGCTGGTGACCCTGGCATGCGCAGGCGACGACGCAAAGGACACCACAACCACCACAGCAGCTCCATCGACCAACGACACCACTACCACCACTTCCACTGACACCCCTGATGCAGCCACTGATGATAACTCTGCTTCTAAACCTGCTGCTGATCGGAGACGATGAAGAGGATAAATGTGTGATAAAAGGGTGCCGCCCTTAGTAATAATTTCTTTGTTAGAAACATGATTAAGTTTGAATATTACAAGTTACACCTACGAAAAAAATCAAAGGTTTCACCGTACAAAGTCCGTATTGAATCCAAGGGACGACTAAAGCCTGATCGCCCTAGTACAATACTTTGTACCTCTTGGATTCAGTACTCTGAACCCAAGAGGTCAAGATGTCAACCCTTATCCCTCTAAGGGTAGTTATAACTATATAATAAAAGAAATTAAAAAAACATGGGGACAAAGAATCTAAAAGCAAGCGTTTGGGGTTTGGACTCTTTGAATGATTTTTTAACTTAATCCTGAGTTTTCTAATGGAAGAAATTATTGTTAGGGTAGATGGGACGTGGAGATGGGACCGCTTCTTATCTTAATATATGCTTCAGGATTTATGTGCCATAGGATAACATTACATAATATGTAGTATATTATAGATAGAGTTAGATAGATCGATATTTCGATAAACGTGATAGTATATTTCACAAAGCAGCACTCATCAGTTTTTAATAATAATATGCAAATTATGTACCTATGTATTATATTGTATGTATAGTGTATATTTATGTTATGTTATTGTTAAATTATAATAAAATATTTATATCTCTTCTTTACTTATTTCTTGGTCATTCATATCATACGCTTGCTTCCATGCTGGACTGGGAGAGATAGAAAAACATAGAATGTTCCAGCTGCCCTTCTTCCCGGGCATGCTGTAGAAGTCAGCAAAGGGGACTCGAGGGTTACAGTGTATTGTAATTTAGGCGATGGGCTGACAACCTGTCACTATAGCAATACTAATTACAATCTTTAATTACCCTCAATTTTTATCAGACGTGGTTAAAGAGCCTTTTACGAGGCGTTTAACGCTCTGCCTACCCCGTAAGGGATAAAGGCGTGATTTTATGTATGTCATATCATACGTAATATTTTAAAAAATAGTCACATAAAGGAACTAATGCTTAACAATAAGTCAAGTAGCAAAAACTTGAGCAACAAATGCATCATCATCATTCATTAAGGGTCGTATTTATAATCAGCTCTCAAGAGTGACATCGAATTTAAGTACGTATCAGAAATGTCATTTCAGTATAAAACGACCTGTCAAATCCATACTTAAACTTTAACTAGAAGAAGTAGCTGTACTTTATTTAGTTAAATAACTTGATGAACAAAATGAAACCATAATAATTTATAAAAGAACAGATTCAAATATATATCTGTATTAGTTCTTGGTAACATAGATCTAAGGTCCATATTTACAAAGCGATCTTAATATTGAGAGCAGTATTATGTATGGATTTCATAGTTCATAATGTACTGAAATGACATTTCTGATCGAACTGGAACTCGCTGTCACTCTTGAGAGCTGATTACAAATACGGCTCTTAGACAATCATGTTGTTATTATAACCCTACGATCGTAGGTCCCTTCAAACCAAAAGTTTACCATCTCCAAATACTCTTTCATTAAGCACCTATAAACCAATATACAGTTAAGAGCCCGATGGTGTAGCGGATAGGGCCGCTGCCTCCTGAGCGGGAGGTCGTGGTTCGAATCCCACCACGTACCAATGTGTTTTTCGGTTTTCGAATTTCATATGTACGTTTATTCGGTGTTTTTTCTGTGCTTCGGAAGGCACGTTAAGCCGTTGGTCTCGGTTAATATCGTTTAATACCGTAGATATTAGTCGTTAAGCCATATCAGAGGCCAGTGCTAAGCATTGGCGGCTTGAAAACTCTGACCTAATCTAGGATTGGGTCTGGTTTCCCTTCTGGGTTGCGGAGGTCAGATGGCAGTCACTCTGTGTAAAAACCAGTACCCTCGTTCAATCCCCTAGATTAGGAAGCCGACCCCGTGAGATACGGGATAAGGCTAGGGAGATGATGAAACCAATATACAATTAGGGCAGGTTACACAACGATGCAAACAAACTACCTTAATTTAAATGTTAATTATAGTTTTGCGACAAATATTGGTCAACCACAAATACGGACAGCAGGAAGTGGGTTCAAGGCCCGATATCCTGTTTATGGGACATTTACGAGTATGTAAGGTAATTAACATAATGTTTGTAGGGTTATTTACATACATGCATATAATCACGCCTTTATCCCTAGTGGGGTAGGCAGAGCGTAAACTACCTAAACACCTAAACGAAGGTCGTTCCGCCACGTCTGACAAAGTTTTGAGGGTTATTTACGATAGATTTGTAGGTATATTGCTGTAGTGACAGATTGTCAGCCAATCGACTAAGTTACAATATACTGAAACCCTCGGATCCCTTAGTTGGTTTTTACAGCATTCCCGGGAGGAAATAAATATTTTTATTAAATCCTTAAAACAAAATACAAATTACGCACCCTCCAGTGGCGGCACGCACGCACACTACGACGTTCATCACAGGTACACTGCCGCCACCCGGCCCCGCGCCCCGCGCCCCTCACTCGCCTGGCTCTGTATTAGTTAATTATTTGTCAAGGTTTACCTTATTTAGTTAAATACAGCTCTGTTGTTGATTGTCCTCGAGACGATAAAAACATACATAATAATTATAAATATAAATATGACTACAGAAATATAAATAATACATTATAAAATATTTTAATATTTATATATTTGAATATTTGATTGCATAAAAAATATAAAATTAGAATTATAAATATAATTAATAATATAATATGCAAGCCTGAGAGAGAGAGAAAAACGTAGAATGTGCCAGTTGTATTTCCTCCCGGGCGGCATGCTGTAAAAGCTAGCTAAGAGAGGGTTTTAGTACATTTTAATTTAGGCGATGGCCCGACAACCTGTCACTACAGCATTATACTTTCAAATCTATCTTAAATAAACCCTCGTAACTTTGTCAGACGTGGCAGAACGACCTACGTTTAGGTCGTTTACGTTATGCCTACCCCATTAAAAGGTATAAAGGCGTGATTATATGTGTGAATGTAATCACTACATAGTAAAAAATTAAGTCGCTTTCTCTGTCCGTATATCCCTATGTATGCATAAATCTTTAAAAGTACGCAACGGATTTTGATGCGGTTTGTTTTAATAGATAGAGTGATTTAAGAGGAAATTTTATATGTATAATACATACGTATAATCACGCCTTTATCCCTAATGGGGTAGGCAGAGCGTAAACGACCTAAGGAAAGGTCGTTCCGCCACGTCTGACAAAGTTCTGAGGGTTATTCAAGATAAATTAATAGGTTTATGTATAATACATGCATAATATAGTAGAGAAACACTGATAATTTCCGTGCGAAGCCGGGGCGGGTCGCTAGTTATGTATAAATATGATATAAAAGCACATAAAGTCGTAATTAGCTTTTTACTGCATGGTTTCCACTGGAATCTACTACCCAATAAATGTTCTTGCAGGTTTTGCTATTGTAATAGCCTGGCCTACTGTAGATGAAAAGTATATTTGTTTCGGTAATTTTATCACTAAATGATTGTTCTCTATGAAGAAGACTCTCGTAAAGAGTCGAAACGTAGAGGTCTAACACCTCCGTTAAACAACCAAGTGAGTAGTCGTTATTTTTTTTTATTTTTTTTTTATATTTGATAGGCAATCATTTGTCCGCCATCTCACGTGATGGTAAGTGATGATGTAGACTATGATGGAGCATGATTGACCTCGCCTTGAAAAGGCCCAGGTTATAACGTTCCGGAAATAGATCCGCAGGCAGGGAGTTCCACACTTTGGCCGTTCGCATTAAAAATGTAGAAGCGTGCCGCTTTATCAGATAATGTTTCCAGAGGAATGCTTTTCATTATTATACCGGCTTAAAAATGCGTAGTTGTAGGTAGGTCTTACTTGTTAGTATATTATATTACTCCATGGTATTACGTAAAGGTTTAAAGATATCTAGGATATTTTTATACATACATACATACATATAATCACGCCTTTATCCCTAATGGCGTAGGCAGAGCGTAAACAATCTAATCGAAGGTCGTTCCGCCACGTCTGACAAAGTTTTGAAGGTTATTTATGATAGATTAGTATGTATTTTGCTGTAGTGACAGGTTGTCAGCCCATCGCCTAAAATGCAACATACTGAAACCCTCGGATCCCTTAGCTGTTTTTTACAATGAGAGGAGAGGAGGAAATGCAGCTGGGACATTCTATGTTTTTCTCTCGCTCCCAGTTTAGCATATTTTTATATCTACAGTATTTCCAACTAACTTTTAGAATAAAGGTAAAACAAAGTTTCATGTCTTTTAATCAAAGATTTTGTTTTTAAAATAAGTTTTAGCTATTAGATATGATAACATTATGAAATAGTAGTTTTAGTAATTTAACTAATTTGTCAACACGTACCATTTATTTTTGAAATGTATTTTTTGTATAAAATGACATGAAACCTTGTTTACTTTTATTCTAAAACTGAGTTGGAAATACTCTAGGATATTTCTTTATCTAGGATATTTTTATATTAATGACTTTCGTTGAAAATAAATACGATTTTAGCTGCAGCTATATTTCATTTTGCTTGTTTAACAATATCTTAAAACTACATTTTGTGATTGCTTTGGTCTGAGCTTAGGTCGTTTTTGTACACATTTTGTATAACAAAAGTCATCGCTTTTCTCGAATATTCCAACTATAGCATAAAGTTATACTTTTGTGGTATATTCCAAATAAGCGATACATTTTGATATACAGATTTTGTCATTATAGTTCACCCCTAATACATGAAGCGGTTTTAAAAGCAATTTTGTCCTTTACAGATCTTATCTTCTTATTTTCTAGTCCTCGATCAAACTTATTACTCTGCCCCACTCAGATGTTAACTATTTCCAACCTTCAAACATTTTATATAATCTCATTCTGGTATAGTTTATTATACAAAACACAGATATTAAGTATAATACTATAAATACAATATTAACCTATTTGAGCGTTTTATGCTTTTTAAAAATAAATATGTATAAATACGATACTTTCTTCTAATTATTACTCTCTTAACTACCCGTTTCATATCATTTATATTCTACATCCTCATGTTATCTAACGCCTAAAGTTTTCACAATAGCAATCCTACTATCCAAACGGCATCATCATAGGGGTAAAGTTGACATTTATCTTAATCTCCGTACGCTACTTCCTCCCAAGGTTAGGGAGGTCCTTGGTGGGAAGATCTTTTCCAGCGTCGGGGAGCTTGGGGGTGTCTGGAGCCTTCAGGTCGCCAGGGGGCTTGAGACCACCAGGGAGGTCCAGGCTGACCACTACTGAGGCCAGCATGAGCAGGCAGACGAGAAGCTGAGGATATAAGAAATAGAATCTAGATAAAATTTAAATGAAATAAAATACTTTCGATATTATTATTATTTTATATCTATCTGCGGGCACCTGTAAATGGCTCTGTTGATATATTTTTATGTATTAGTTATTGTAATCTAGCTGTAGGTGCACTGAATAAATAAAATAATAAATAAAAATAGTATTAGGTAATCTATTCTTTTTTTTTAACTTGACAATAGGTATATTTATAAATTTACGAATTATGACTATTGAGGGGCTTTTTCATATGATAATATTTCCTTCCACACTTAGAGACATCAAAACTTACGGTAATTTGCCTATCACACAGGATGTAAGGAATGGTGTGCTGAAACTGAAAGTGATTGATCATTTAACGAAACTCAACAACTTTTCTCATTCCCAGAATAATGTTATCAGTAAAATTTCTTCCGTTTCGTTGAATGAATAACTCCTTTCAGTTTTCAGTGCTCCGTTCCTTACACCCATTATAATGGCAAGTTTTTTATATAGGTGTCTCAGCAACTGCGTAGTCAAAGTCATTACAAAATGGTAGCAGTCAATCATAGGATTGGATAGTTTATCGATAGAGATATAAAACTGCAATAGATCAAACTAATTGTCGTGTAGGCTTCGAATTCGACCCGATGAACCCTGGTTATAGATTTTTTAAACCACCTAATAGCACAACTATTAAGCCTCTGACATGATTTGTTTGGTCTAACTTTAAACACACGAAAACATAAGCGGATACCCAATTCAGATCTTATGTGCTATACAAAGGTCAAAGGGCATAAAAAACTATGTGAAAGTCAGTATAAAAGACAAAAATTACAAAGCACTTACCACAACTCGAGACATGTTGAAATCGCCGAAGATTTTCTTTGATAAGCCATCTCCGTAAACGTTCACTTTATATAGGTTGTCCTGGACTCACTTTCGCGTAATTATGAGCAATTACATAAAAGACAATGACCAATTAGGAGAAGAACTATAATGGCCACGTGAGAAGGGAGTATAAGAATTAAACTGTTGTCAATCGATACATACTTACATACTTAGTAGCATGAGTTAGTAGCTGACACGTGGCAGAATCTTTGAGGCATATAAGACCCGCCGGTTTGCCGTTGGTGGCCGTTTATCGCAATTTTTCTACTTATTGCTACAACGAACTAAGAATCGCTAATTTATAAGGTTCTAAATTATTTTTATAACTATTACTACTTGAGTCTGTTCGACCGGATTTTCGATTGTGTATGTTTTTAGTGAATTATATTTTTTTAACTGATGGGGGCGCCACTCAGCCCCAATCATTAAAAATCATAATTCGCACAATATAGACTTTATCAAAACTTTGTTACATACATACATACATAAAATCACGCCTTTATCCCTTACGGGGTAGGCAGAGCGTAAAACGCCTCCTAAAAGGCGCTTTCGCCACGTCTGACATGAATTGAGGGCAATTTTAGATTGTAATGTGTATTGCTGTAGTGACAGGTTGTCAGCCCATCGCCTAAATTACAATACACTGTAACCCTCGAATCCCTTTTGCTGACTTCTACAGCATGCCCGGGAGGAAGGGCAACTGGAACATTCTATGTTTTTCTTTCTCTCCCAGTCCAATATGGAAAACTTTGTTCCGACACTTAATTCGATTTAGGCATGCTTTAGGGCACTATTTGCTCCTCAATTCATTACTTGTAAAAAATCATTGAAATCTTAGCTAGTGTCAGAATAAAGTTATGAAACAGTTTATATTTTGATAGAGTTATGTTTTTTTAACGATTAGGGGCGCCAACGCTAGAGATGGAGACATACATACATACATACATATAATCACGCCTTTATCCCTAATGGGGTAGGCAGAGCGTAAACGACCTAAACAAAGGTCGTTCCGCCACGTCTGACAAAGTTTTGAGGGTTGCTTAGGATATATTCGTAGGTATATTGCTGTAGTGACAGGTTGTCAGCCCATCGCCTAAATTGCAATATACTGAAACCCTCCGATCCCTTAGCTGGTTTTTACAGCTTGCCCGGGAGGAAATGCAGCTGGCACATTCTATGTTTTTCTTTCGCTCCCAGTCCAGCGTGGAAGAAAGATGAAGAAGAGAGATGAAGACTCTTAATCAATTTTCATAATTTGATGAAGGCTCTGCGTTGCTTCCACACCTTTGGAAAGTAGCTCAAGCTATTTAGAGCGGGTTCCCTACTTGATATCGAATGACGTATGCTCAAACATCATACATACATACATACATATAGTCACGCCTTTATCCCTAAAGGGGTAGGCAGAGCGCAAACGACCTATCAAAGGTCGTTCTGCCACGTCTGACACAGTTCTGAGGGTTATTCAAGATAGACTTGTATGTATATTGCTGTAGTGACAGGTTGTCAGCCCATCTCCTAAATTACAATATACTGAAACCCTCGGATCCCTTAGCTGATTTTTACAGCACGCCCGGGAGGAAATGCAGCTGGCACATTCTATGTTTTTCTCTCGCTCCCAGGCCAGCATGGAAGATAACATCAAATACGCGAAAACGTCAAATCGATTGTCCACGACTACGAGACTGCTGTTTTTCGTTATTTTCGTATTTGATTTGATGCATTTTCTATTACTCCCATGCTGGACTGGTAGTGAGAAAAAACATTAAATGTGCCAGCTGCCTTGCCTCCCGAGCATGCTGTAAAAACCAGCTAAGGGACCCGAGGGTTTCAGTATATTGTAATTTAGGCGATGGGCTGGCAATATACGTACAAATCCATTTTAAATAACCCTCAAAACTTTGTCAGACGTGGCGGAACGACCTTTGTTTAGGTTGTTTACGCTCTGCCTACCCTATTAGGGATAAAGGCGTGATTATATGTAAGTACGAATCTTATTGAAAACTCATTGGTGTTGCATCCCCTTTGTTCTCAAGTAGGTATGTTATCTTTTGTTTTTAACTTTCACTTGACCTAAGGCCCGTATCGGTGAATAGTGCTTGAGACTGACAGCTAGATTGAGTTCGTATCAGAAATGTCATTTCAGTACAAAATGGTTGTCAGATCCATACTTAATATTGCTCTCAATCTTGAGATTGCTTTATAAATACGAGCCTTAGTTTAATCTTTCAGCGTGGTTTAAACAAAATAAGCTGTTGTTTTTTATTTAAAACATACACGTATACATTCTCTTTCAGTCGTTTTTATGAAAAATTCAATAAAAAATCCTAGCATCCAAAAACTCGAAGTATTTCGTTGCAGAGAGCCTTGTATAAAGGGTATCGAAAGATATAAAATAAAAATAAAACTATGAAAAGAATTGTTTTAAAATGTTTTGGTTTTATTTAACATTTTTTAATATTTATTATTTAAAATATATTGTTTTGATTTGTATTTAGATCTGTTTGAATAACTTAACCGCTGCGTGCTCCGGGGTGTCCTGTAAAGAAAGAAAATAAGTATTGAAAAAGGATCAAAAAGGATCAACTAAAAAACATCTCGTTCGCTTCGCCGTAGCGGTTAACTACGAAATAGAAAGTGTTTCTGCTGTACAAATAATCCCCAAAGATCAGAATGGTGCCGATTCGAAAACAGACACACTTAGGCCCGTAATTATAATCAGCTCTCAAGAGTAATAGCGAGTTTGATTTTGTATCAGAAATGTCATTTCAGTACAAAACGGCCTGTCAAATCCATACTTAATATTGCTCTCAATCTTGATATCGCTTTATAAATACGAGCCTTAATTTAAACAAAACTATACCTACCTGTCATTTTTAGTCGGATGTATTACCTATAATCCTGTCAATTCAAATGGATAGTTAAGTCGTGATGTGAACGGGTCCCGACTAAAATCCTTTAAAAGAGTTCTATGCGATTGGATTATGATAAGTCTGACTATACTGCCATCCTTTTCTGTTGGCTCAAGACAGAAAATGACGGGTATGGTTTAAATTTTAATTAAATCTGGTTTACGCCAAATCATGGCCTCTGTTAACCCAGCCCAATGAGTTTTTTTTTCTTTATGAGTCATGTCATGATCGACCGTAATGTAGAGTTTATTTTAACTCCCTAAATCCAAGATGGCAGCCAAAGATGGCAAACAAAAATATGTATAGTATTTACTGGGTGTAAGAAACAGCGTCCCGCATACTGATAGGGATTGATTAGTCAACGATACAGAACAACATTCAGCAGGAAATTCTTTCAGGGGTGAAAAAAAATGGCTTTCTCATACAAAATGATCACCTTGCTCAGACAGTTTGTATGGAAAAGCATTTTTTTTATTTTCTTGGTAGAATTCTGGTGATAATTGTTCAGTTTCGTTGACTGAGTAACCTCAGATTGAGGGACGCTGTCTGCTAGCCTGTATTCCAATAGATAATGTATTGGTGCAGCTTTTGAATACGATCATAAGTTGTAGCTCTTTAAAGCGCTAGCACGAGGTCCAGCAATCATCTATGGTTTATTCTACGGAGTGTAAGGGACAGCGTCCCGCAAACTGATAGGAGTTGCTCAGTCAACGGAATTGAACAACTATCAGCAGAAATTATTTTTTCGGAAAGTAAAAGAATAAGTTTGGTTTTCCATACAAATTAAATGAACGAGGTGGTCATTTTGTATAGTAAGTTCTTTTTTTTTATCTTCTGAAAGAAATTCCTGGTGATACTTGTTCAGTTTCATTAACTGAGCAACCCCTATCTGTTTGCGGGACGCTGTCCCTTACACCCGGAATAGATTTTAAAGTTTAGAATACGGTTTAATCAACAGCGTAATGTATGGTTTAATTAATTTAATGTTCTAACTGCCTCCGTGGTCTAGTGACTAGTGCCATGGACTCCCAATCGTTCGATTCCCAGGGGGGAAACACAAAGTTGATATTTGAGAACTTATCACTTTGTGAATTTTTCCCCAGTTTTTTTAGGACATTGCAGGCTGAATCACCTGATTGTCCGAAAAGAAAAAGATTTTCGTGCTTCGGAGGGCACGTTAAGCCGTCGGTCCCGGTCGCTGTCTTCGATAGTGGTCGTTACTCAAACCATGTCAGAGGCCTGATAGTTGTGCTACTAGGCGGTTTACAAATTCCGACACCAGGGTTCATCGGGTCGATAAACTCGATACCCACTCGACAGAAGAAGAAGAAGAATTTAGTGTTTACCTTGACCGGGGCGGAGGTGTCCAGGGTAGTTGTTGGGGTACTGTACGTAAGCTGGGCTGATGTCTGCAAATAGAGAAATAAGGTAGGCATCACTACATAGTATAAAACAAAGTCGCTTTCTCTGTCCCTATATCCCTATGTACCTATGCATAAATCTTTAAAACTACGCAACGGATAATGGATAGAGTGATTCAAGAGGAAGGTTCATATGTATGCCAGCTTCCATGCTGGCCTGGGAGTGAGAGAAAAACATAGAATGTGCCAGCTGCATTTCCTCCCGAGCATGCTGTAAAAACCAGCTACGGGATCTGAGGGTTTTAGTATATTGTAATTTAGGCGATGGGCTGACAACCTATCACTACAGCAATATACGTATAAATCTATCTTAAAAACCCTTAAAACTTTGTCAGACGTGGCGAAACGACCTTTGTTTAGGTCGTTTACGCTCTGCCTACCCCATTAGGGATAAAGGCGTGATTATATGTATGTATGTATGTATGTGTTTATATGTATAATACATGCATAATATAGTAGAGAAACACTGATAATTTCCGTGCGAAGCCGGGGTGGGTCGCTAGTATCACAATAAAACTGATCGGCTTACCTGTTTGTATTGAAAGGAGGGTTAGCCCTTGACGTTTCGATCCTATTCGAGAATCTTCATCAGAAGAGAAGAAAGTCACACTCCACCGACCGCCAAATGCAACCTTCGACTCAAAGGCAAAAGCAAGGCGATTCAGTCGAAGGTTGCACGTGACAGGCGGTGGAGTGTGACTTTCTTCTCTCCTGATGAAGATCCTCGTATAGGATCGAAATGTTGAGGGCTAACCCTCCTTTCAATACAAACAAGTAAGCCAATCAGTTTTTATTATGAATAACACTTGTTTATCGTTTCGTGTTAAAATTGTAGGTATGTGTTTCCAAGTCACCATATTGGGGTACATGATCAATTGTTTTTTATTACTAGCTTTCTATTAGCGGTTTCTAATCCAATCGTTTTAAATTTATTCGGTACAAACATACGTACATTGGGCTTAATTCTACATTCAACCGGCTAAAATTAAGGTATATCTGTCACTTTCAGACTAAAAACCACAGAAAACATTGAAAAAGGACATGGTGGACACGGTGATCTATTCTCTTCGTTTTTTTGAATTTATAGTCTGTGGTTTTATGCGGATAAAATGGGCAGAAATACTGGGGAACTGTGCAAAAGCGCGTCAAAATCTAGCGGACAAAGTGTAAAACCATAGAGTATAAATCGCCTGTCATTTTTCAATTTTAATATTTTGAAAGTGACAGATAGATTTTAATTTTAGTTTAAGATCTAGCCCATTGTCTATCTAAATAGATTCCAATACTTATTTACCGATGTTAGGGTTGCTTGACTGTCCACCTTGGTAGTATCCTTGGTCAACTTGTCCTGCAAAAAATAGTTCTTGTAAAATTATGTTTTATTTTAAACCTATAAAAGCTTCTGCGGCATATTCATAAGTCATGTCATGCATAATGTTAGTTATAGGTTTTTGAGCCAGTTTAAAATTTTGTTAGATTAGGACAATACAAGGTTTCGAAATACACGTTAACCATCGATCCTAAAGTGGTTGTAATCCGTGGTGGTATCACAAACTTTCAAGCCAAACCTAGTATAATCGAAAACCTACAGTTTATTTCACACATGATCATACAGAGGACACAAATATAAAAAATAATTGCACAACAGGTACAGCTTATCTCTAAAAATAAATCTATTCCAGCTGTCCTATGGTAGTGAGTGTGTAAGGCGTGTACAATTTAAAATATAGGTAAAATTACATTAAATACCAAAAGTTTCATTAAACCCACTTAACAATGAACAAAATTAAATCATGCAAAAGTAGAATCAGGCAAAAATAGGCAATTTTTAAAAGCAGGCACAACAGAGTTTTAACGCTTTGAAGTAAACTGATCGCTAAGTCAACGACACTGGAGAGTTGTAAGTTGTTCATTCTACCCGGAAATTCTTTCAGAAAGTAAATGAGTAATCCTGGTGGAAGTTGTTCAGTATCGTTGACTGAGCACCCCCTATCAGTTTGCGGGACGCTGTCCCTTACACCCGGTATAATAATATTTATCTATCTATCCACCATGCATGTATTTAAATTGGCAGTTGCCATTACATACTGGCCGAACGCGCTCCAGGATGACCGTCTTGGTCTGGAAAAAAATATTCATATATTAACAACAACGAAATGAAAGAGCATTTTAACCGCTTTACGCCAATAACAAAAAAAAATGCATTTTATGTCCTTCCTTAATGTTTTTTATTATAATCGTATTTTGATATTGTTATGTATTAGTATATGGTATAAAGTATATATGTATTCGGATAAATTTTATTTATTATTTATTTTACTTATTGTACCTATATCCCGTGAAGTCCCATCTTTCATCCCCACTAGGTAGGCTGGAAGAGATCTCTTATAGAGATAAACACGCCTTTGCTTTAATTTTAAGATTTAACCTATGTATTGAAATTTATGCAATAAAGAATATATTTAACAAGAACTAGACCGGGAGCGAAAGAAAAACATAGAATGTTCTAGCTGCCGTTCCTCTCAGGCATGCTGTAGAAGTCAGCAATATGTATTTGAGGGTCGCAGTGTATTGTAATTTAGGCGATGGGCTGACAACCTGTCACTACAGCGATACACATTATCATCTAAAATTGCCCTCAATATTCATCAGACGTGCCGTAAAAGCTTTCACGAAGCGTTTTACGCTCTGCCTACCCCGTAAGGGAAAAAGGCGTGAATTTATGTATGTTATGTATGTAACAACAACAACATTATGTTATTAACATTTTGTTCCATCAGTGTTTGTACATACAAAACAAATTTTAAAAGACATGGATGCCCAAAACATTGGTCAGATTCTGATGCAATAATTTTTCGCTTATTGCAAACAAAAATTTACATCCCGAGCTCAAAAATGAGTAAACATGTGAAGTGAAACATTTACTCACATATTTTAATTGGTTGTTTATTTATTTCATTCATTCATGTCAGCCTACATCTACCCACTGCTGAGTATAGGCGTCTTCTTTTGGATGGACTGATGATATAGTGGCGATCGCGGGGAAACAGTGGGTGCAAGAGGCACAGGACCGGGGTAGATACATACATACATAAATCACGCCTTTATCCCTTACGGGGTAGGCAGAGCGTTTAACGCCTCGTAAAAGGCGCTTTCGCCACGTCTGACAAAAATTGAGGGCAATTTTAGATTGTAATATGTATTACTATAGTGACAGGTTGTCAGCCCATCGCCTAAATTACAATACACTGTAACCCTCGAGTCCCTTTTGCTGACTTCAACAGCATGCCCGGGAGGAAGGGCAGCTGGCACATTCTATGTTTTTCTATCTCTCCCAGTCCAGCATTTAAGACCGGGGTAGATGGCGATCAAAAGAAGAGGATTCAATTTAATTTAAGCGAGAGAAAAACATAGAATGTGCCAGCTGCATTTCCTCCCGGGCATGCTGTAAGAACCAGCTAAATCAAGACAACCTGTCACTACAGCAATATTCCTACAAATCTATCCTAAATAACCCTTTAACCTTTGCCAGACGTGGCGGAATGACCTTTGTTTTGGTCGTTTACGCTCTGCCTACCCCATTAGGGATAAAGGCGTGATTATATATATGTGATTAAAATATATAAGCAAATGTACCAGTACGCCGTCTGCCAGGAGGGGTTGAGCGGGGTGTCAATAACCCTGTCGTCATTGTTTCAAGTTGGTTTCAAGCCAGCAAAACACCATTTACATACATATAACCACGCCTTTATCCCTAATGGGGTAGGTACAACGTAAACGACCCCAAACAAAGGTCGCTCCTCCACGTCAGACAAAGTTTTGAGGGTTATATTGCTGTAGTGACAGGTTGTCACTCCATCGCCTAAATTACAATACACTGAAACCCTCGGATCCCTTAGTTGGCTTTTACAGCATGCCCGGGAAGAAAAGCAGCTGGCACTTTATATGTTTTTCTCTCGCTCCCAGTCCAGCATGGAAGCATGGATGAGAAAAACCATTTACTTAACAATCTCCGATCATCAAACTTGTTGGGACCGAAGCTCTAGTCTATAAATCTTTGTCGTACTAGCCACGGTTTTCCTTTTAATTAGAGACAGCCTGGACCGTTGTCTGATCGTGCCCTACGAATCACGGAAGCTATCTACAGAAGAAATAACGACAATACATGAAAACCATACACCAATCATAAAATAAAAACACATAACCATCATCTCTCTAGCCTTATCCCGTATCTTACAGGGTCGGCTGGGGGCAGGGGTTTTTACACAGAGCGACTGCCATCTGACCTCCGCAACCCAAAAGGAAAACCAGACCCAATCCTATATTAGGTCAGAGTTTTCAAGCCGCCAATGCTTAGCACTGGCCTCTGATATGGCTTAACGACTAATATCTACGGTAGTAAACGATATTAACCGGGACCAACGGCTTAACGTGCCTTCCGAAGTACGGAAAAAGCGCCGAATATAATTCAAAAACCAAAGAACACATTGGTACATGGTGGGATTCGAACCACAACCTCCCGCTCAGGAGGCAGCGGCCCTATCCACTGCACAATTGGGCTCTCAAAACACATAACCACCACCATATAAAAGCACACATGATTTGACAATAAGAAAACCACAACTACAACTGGACATCAAAACCAACCACCGTAAAATACTAAGTACCTCCAACTTGACCTCCTGGGTAATAAGGCCTTGGTGGCTGGTAGAAAGAGGGGTCTACAATCACACCACCAGCGGGATAACCTGAGAGGTAATTAAAAATATAAACTCTAATTTATCCAGGTCGTGGCCAGCCTTGTTTTTTGTAGTGTTGCCGATCGAAGGACAATCTACCGATTGTACAATCAATACTACCGATTGAACAATCAATACTACCGATTGAACAATCAATACTATCGATTGAACAATCAATACTATCGATTGAACAATCGATACTGTCGATAGGGCACAATCGATTGTTTTGCACAATCAATTGTTAGCTACCGTTTATAAAAAAATTAGATAGTATCGAATATCGAAGAGTATTACTATTTCTAAAGTTGTACTATACATAGTAGCGGTACTATCGATTGTATGAATGATTTCAGTATAAACTATCGATTGTTGTATTGTATTATCGATTGTTTAGCAACACTACATTAAGTAGACACAGCGTAGACCGAGGAACACAGGGTCTAACGAATACTAGAGGTTAAAGGGAATACCGCCTAGATAACGGAACTCTAACATAGTTTGAATAAGTCAACTTTAATAGTTGACACAGTGATCGGGATTACGACTAACATAAACTATTTAGGGTGGTATTTATAAAGCGATTTCTATATTGAGAGCAATCTTGAATGTAGATTTGACAGTTCGTTTTGTACCGAAATTACATTTCTGATACGAACTCAAACTTGCTGTCAGTCTCTAAAAGCTGATTATAATAGACAAAATGTGTATAAAATATTCTGCAAAACAAGAAAACCAGTCACCATTTGTAAAATAAAACAAAAATCCATTACCACTTATCTAGACTAAATTTAGGGTCAAGCAAACATTAACTTCAAATCATCTATCTAGCCTTATCCCGTATCTCACGGGGCTACACACACAGCTACCTAATCTAGGGGATTGAACAAGGGTACTGGTTTTTACACAGAGCGACTGGCATCTGACCTCCGCAACCCAGAAGGGAAACCAGGCTCAATCCTAGATTAGGCTTTATCCAGTTTAGGGGCCAACATTAACTTAAAAAATATATTACAATTTATTGAAATAAGTAAGAAGGTACCTCCAATTTGGTTTCCTTGGTTAATTGGCCCTGATGGATAGTAAAAGTCTGGGTCTGGGTTAACTACACCAGATAAACCTAAAATAAACATAGAAGTTGCTTAAATTTTGACCCTAAAGATCTAGGCTGTTTGTTGTCATATTTTTAGCCAGATTAAGCAAATTGAGTGATAGTAAGGTGATAGACGTAAAGCCTTCTTCTGTAAAGCCTCAATGACAGGCATAAGGAGTAAAAATCTTCAAAGGAATAAAAATACTCTCAATACCTCAACGATACTGAACAACTTCCATCAAGAAATTCTTTCAGAAAGTGAAAAAAAAATGCTTTTCCATACAAAATATCCACCTCGATCAGACAATTTGTATGGAGATACCAATATTTTTCTTCACTTTCTGAAAGAATTTCTTTGTGGAAGTTGTTCAGTATCGTTATATCACAGACACATACACACATTACTAACATTATGTAACACACACATGTGTAAAATAAGTAAATACCTCCGTTATTAGCCCCTGGGTAATTATTGTATGGCCTTGGTGGCTGGTAAAAGAACTGATCTGGAATGATAGCAGGCCTTCCTAGAAAAAATAGAACGAAGAAATAGATTTAATGGGAGAGTTGACTGATATGTTGGGAGAGGACGATCAAAGAAAAGATGGATGGACTGCGTGAAAGATGATATGTCTAAAACAGGTGTGAGTGTGACGGCTGACAGGGATGAATGGAAGAAGAAAACGTACCGCGCCGACCCCAAGTAAATGGGATAAGGGCAAGCGAATGATGATGATGAGGAGAGATGACTGATATGAGTTAAACAGCATATCCAAACGAAAAGCCCATCAGAATAACACATCTAGAAGAGTCAAATAGTTACAAAGAAGAAAGAAAGTGTGAACCCATGTCCTACCTACGTACTAAAACTATGTAGCCGACAGATGGCGCCACATCAAGAAACACAAGTTCTGAAACGCGGTATCGATGTTTTCTCCGCGATCTGCGAGTATACAAGTTACAAACTTGTCCGGTTGGACTTCGGTCCCCTGGTCACAACACCCGATCAGGCGGGTAGCTACCCTTTTCCCATCCATCATCACTAACTTTACCCTTTAACTCCTAAAACTATAATACAAGAGAAGTAAATCTTGCTATTATACACTTAAAGTGGAGATAGAACATGTATGACCAATCCACAATATTATCCGCACATATAAAGGTCTATCCACATACGACCGGACCGTTTCCGGGCCAAGGCAAACTGGTCAATATGAGTAAAAGAAGACCGGGCCTTCATTTCAGTTCCAGACTCGGCCTGAAAGTATGTGGATACTTTTACTGACGTCTTTTATAGCATTTTTTTTCTTTTGATGTTGTATTATTTGTAGACAAATAATTTAAGATGTTTACCTCCGTTGGCTGGGCCATTGACGACGTTAACTGAAACAATCATTACCATGCTTTATTAATATCAAAGTTTTAATATAATATGTAAGGTAATATAAACAATCATAGTTATACTTATCACAGAATAAGTAAATCAGTAAAGAAGTAAAATTTGATTCTTTGCTTGTAGTGTAAGGGGTAAACTACGTATTAACTACCAGCTCTTTTGACTTGACTATTAAAATTTCATTACTGTCTAGGGTTTAAGTAAATGAAGAAGATAGATGTCACAAGGATTGTAAATGCAAGTAAAAGCATTAAGATTTTTTTTTTACGCTGGCAGGATTCGAACCTGCGCCCTTAAAAGACCATTCCATTATCCTAATGAATATAAAAGTATAATTTGTGTAAATACTCACCATCGCTAACTGGTCCATCTACTACATGAACTGTAACAAACAACAATACATTTTATATTATTTATAACACTAAAAATGTGAGAGTGAACTGAGTGAGCTAGAATAGAGTCTGAAAAAATTGTGAATCCAACCAAGTGCATGAAAAATAGACCCTCCATTTTAAATTTAGATGTATCTTTGAATGTAAATAACCAAAATTAAAAACTTAAAAGGAAAGTGCACAAGAAGGTGATCGTTGGGGGCAATTTGGCCGGGGCCAAAATCGCTAAATCTTGACTAAACACCACATGTTATTTTCTATCCCAAGAGAACAGTAAGGGAAGGCAGTAATTTTAGTTAAGATTTTGTTTAGTCGTGCTCTCACCGAATACCATTATGTTCCGTAAGTATGTATAGTTCGTATTTATGAAACCAACTCAAGCTTGAGTGCAATATTAAGTATGGATTTGACAGGCCAGTTTGTACTGAAATTACATTTCTGATACGCACTCAAACTTGCTGTCACTCATGAGAGCTGATTACAAATACGGCTCTATGAATCTTTACTTTAATAATTATCATGAAACGATAATCAAACACAACTATTATGCCATCATTACCTGCACCATCACCAGCACCGACATCATACTGCGCCAACTCTGTAACAAAACCAAATTAACTTTAAAATAAGAACGTGTCGACAAATTATGTGCTATTTACAATTTTTCATGTTATAGGAATGTAAATAATTTAACACGTATATATTGATTTTTAAAAAAAACATTGTTTTATTGTACGTATAGTATGGACATTATATTGTTGTTTTACAAAATAAAGCCCTACTATCCACACACTTCCGGACCGTCTTAAGCCCTTGTCCGTGCCGCACCAACTGACCAATCGGAGTAAATGAAAAACAGGGAGATCATTACTATTGACCAGTTAGCCCCGGCCCGGATACGGTCTTGTCACGGGCCAACTACGGTCTTGATGCGGCCCGGACATGTGTGGATAGACCTTAATTCCGTCAAACAAAATGCATCGCAATATCATGGGTAGGATTGACGTGGGTGTCGCGATTGGGTACAACGTATAATAAAACATCGCTATGTTATTGACCATAAAATGCGTCTGACCGTGAAAAATATAATTTATAATGACATCCAACATTTATGGCGTGCGACTAGGTGTTACCATAATATTATATCACATAGGTTCATGCACGCATGGAGAAACAGACAAAATCTACTAGCTTGTACTACTAGCTATAAAGGAAAATAACTGACTTTTGACTTGCGCAGTGCAAGAAAGATATTGAAGGCATTTCGGCATTAAGTATTAAGTAATTTATTTCCATAAAAAGTTACAAACATTTGTTTATAATAATTTGTTTAGCACAGAAATAGGTCCAGAAAATTGCATGCAGACAAATAAGACAGCGTACCTTGCACTAAGCATAGCCTGTATCGCAGGGACCAGAAAACGATTATAAATAATTATGTTCGGACTTTTCCAAAGGTTATAAAATAATATAAAATAAAGATTACAAAATTTAAGAGCTCCACGACCTTATCCCGCAAGCTCCCTTCTACCGTCCCATCCATACCATCCATACCATCCATACCTGGTTGATATTCCACCAAATTTTTCCACATACCTACATTTTTTTTTGCATTGCAAGGGTTTTAC
Source organism: Scrobipalpa costella (assembly GCA_949820665.1). NCBI lineage: Eukaryota > Metazoa > Arthropoda > Insecta > Lepidoptera > Gelechiidae > Scrobipalpa > Scrobipalpa costella. Next base: position 14,623,887 of record OX463312.1, read on the forward strand.
GACTCAAATAATGTAAGTAATTATCTGTCATTTTCTATCATGAAAAAACAGAAAGGGACGGCAATAATTTAAGTTGGAATGTATCTAACTTTAGTTCTTATTATTTTTATTTTGTTGATGAAATAAAGCAGCCAATAGCCAGAAAAAATAATTGTTACGTTCTATTTATACCAAATTGCTCTCAAAATGTTCCTAGGGAATTCTGCTCCACATCCATAGCCGATTTTTACGGCACGCAGGAAGAGATGGGATAATGCTATTCTCTTCCGGCATCATACAATTTTAATTTAAAAATAAAATTGATTATTATTAGCTAGAATTCTAGAACATACCTTGAGGTCTCGCCATGGCAAGAGCAACTCCGCACAGAACCTGAAACAACAACATATATTTTTAATCTTATTTTATTTTTGTCACAAAATAATAGTTTCTATAGGGCGAGAAACAAGCGAGATATCTAAAGAATAAACCGGATATTGCAATTTATCTAAAAAGTAAGTCGACAGACTGAATTATCTTATTTCTTGATAAAGATGTATGATCAATACTTCTGAACTGTATCAAAGTAATCAACTAATAATCAACAAAATTGTGTCCGGTTAAAAAAAGAAGTTTCGTGTAGGTAATTATATAGTGGACCTATGAATCAAACATACACGTACGACATACAAACATATAATCACGCCTTTATCCCTAATGAGGCGGGCAGAGCGTAAATGACCTAACGAAGGTCGTTCCGTCACGTTTGATTAAGTTTTGAGCGTTATTTAAGATAGATTTGTAGGTACATTGCTGTAGTGACAGTTTGGCAGCCCATCGCCTAAATTGCAATAAACTGAAACCCTCGAATTCCTTAGTTGGTTTTTACAGCCTGCCCGGAAGGAAGTGCAGCTGGCACAATCTATGTTTTTCTTTCGCTCCATGTCCAGCATAGAAGTCATCACGTACTACAAAATACATTCTTAGTTACTTATTCTAAAGGTATTTGTTTTTTATTTGCCGAGTGCTAATCCTAGCCATATTGACTCCACTAACACACAGTACAAATATTAGTACGCAAACATTTAACTAGTTTTTGGTTGAAACCACTTTAAGGTAATTAAAATGTTTGTTTATAGTGTGGTTTTATACATTTATCAGTTACCTCGAAAAGTCTGAAAACTAGAACCAAGGTTAAAATTATTTAAATTAAATAAATTCAAGGTATTATTATATATTTAAGTAGATATACTAACTAGTTATGAGTACGAGTATGTTAAAAATATTTAAAGTGATCAACAGATAACAAAGTCAAAATATAACTAACTAGCGACCCGCTCCGGTTAAGCACGGACTTTATCAGTGTTTCTCTACTATATTATGCATGTATTATACATATAAACCTTCCTCTTGAATCACTCTATCCATTAAAAGAAACAGCATCAAAATCCGTTGCGTAGTTTTAAAGATTTATGCATACATAGGGATATAGGGACAGAGAAAGCGACTTTGTGTTATACATAGTAATGTAGTGATTATCTTAGCATCGACAATAATGTTTTATATTTCAACTTACCAGGAAAACAAAAAATCAATTAAATAAGAAAAAAACTGCAGTATTACGTGACTTAAACAAATTACAATACAAAAGGATAGTCGAATTAAATTGCAATTAATGTCTAACAAAGAAAAAGACGTTTCAAAGAAGTAGATAATCGATGTCCAGGCTTATCACAACACTTATCTATTGATAAGTAAATAAGGAAATATGTCAGGTACCAAGGGCTACTCTAGCTCTTATGTTGAATGTAGCAAGAACTGAAATGTCGAAATATTGTCTTAGATTTTTTGGCAACTAAATAAAGACTATAGTTTTTACTGTATTTACTACAACATGTCAACATACTAAACTCATTTGTTGCTGTTTAAAAAATAAGGATATATGTAAAATGCTAAGTCCACGTGCTATGTACCTCACTCACTGATAGATTAATTATTTTATTTTATTTGATATTTTCACATTTAAATTTTATTATTATTATATTATTATTTTATTTTATTTGTTATTCTAATATTACTTGGAGACTTTATAAAATTTAATTTTTATTTTATTTTATTTATTTTGTAACTGTTTGTATTGTAAAATATGGGACATGAAATAAAATAGATTTTAATTTGAATAAGGGCCATTACAATTATTTTCCTACTTTTAGAAATACTAAGCTGTCGGTCTCGATCGATTTCTTTGATAATGATCGTACAACTAGTATAGTACATATAGGTCATTTAAAACAAATACTCTACTATCTATACCTAAATTAAGAATTATGCATTCTATCTCTATAATCTAGATTTACTTAGTTTATATTGTTATTTTGACAATAATACTTTTAAAATCCTATATCTTTTTTACCCGACTGTCAAGGAGGGTTACGTTTTCCGCGCGTTAATCTTGTATGTTATGTAATGATATTTCTTTATTAACTCTTTAGCACCCGAGTGTTCTTAGGTAAGTGTTATTTTCTGAAAATTTAAAGTGGTGTATTTTCGGCGCTATATTGTAAGTCTTCAGTTTTTTTTTCGACTGAACGTCACAATAAAGGAAATTAAAAGGAGATTACAAAAATATATATGATTCACAATATGATGTTAAAGCTCAATTTTAGAACAATTAATGCATTAAAGCATGTTTTTATAGGTATGTAATTATGTAATACCTATGTGGGTTTGGGTTCGGGTTGTTGAAATTATTTTTTAATTTACTTAGTTCATTCTATTTATTTTAAAAACATGAATAGGTAGGTAATGAACAGTTGGTTGTGTTGTTTTTTGGCAGTAACGTTGATTGGGAAAATACCTATTCAGCTGTGTAAATATAGGTATCAAGTTAGCAGACGGACAAACACTGAAGTTCCGCAAAATTGATTGTTCTGTTTCTTTTTAATGTTTCGGTTTTTTGGATTTTCTCTTTACATATTTAAAATTAAAATTGAGCAGTACATTTAATATATTCTGTAAAAAAATATTTCCTTACACTTTCAGAAATGAATCGCAAATGCTTCGTACATTAAGTAATGCAAAGAAATCTATCCTTTTTTTTAAAAATCTTTGAGCTGTTCTTTTTAATACTTAACTTTAAAAACTTAACTTTTTTAAGACCTGTTTTCAAACTATATTTTTTGGAGTGTCTTGAAAGAACGTATAGGTGTAAGAAAATGAATGTCTTATTTTTTCGGTTAAACTATTAGTTAGATATTACTGTTATGCTGAAATACAAGGGCAGATTTAGAACGGTGTTTTTTGTAATGTAAAGGTTCTATTACAGTACATACTTAGAAGCACAGTAAAAACTTGTGCCCCCCCCCCAGAAAAAAATCTGGGTCCGCCCTTGCTGAACTAGGACCGATGCAGATATATAATTTACTAGCGACCCGCCCCGGCTTCGCACGGAAATCATCAGTGTTTCTCTACTATATTATGCATGTATTATACATGTAAACCTTCCTCTTGAATCACTCTATCCACTAAAAGAAACCGCATCAAAATCCCATGCGTAGTTTTAAAGATCTAAGCATACATAGGGATATAGGGACAGGGAAAGCGACTTTGTTTTATACTATGTAATGATTAGCTGTTTCTCATTCTTGAATATTGCAAATGTTCAGAGAGTTTTAATGTGCTGACTACTAATTATTCCGATATCAAACATTAATTTCTCCCGAAGGTCAATTTCCTACGAACGGCCACTTCCTTGAAAGTCCAATTCCTTGATCGGCCATGCCATTCACAGCAAAATACACTTTGGACAGTTAAGTTCAACTATTTTGTATATTCTTTCATGCTGGACTGGGAGCGAGAGAAAAACATAGAATGTGCCAGCTGCATTTCCACCCGGGCATGCTGTGAAAATCAGCTAAGGGATCCGAGGATTTCAGTATGCAATTTAGGCGATGGGCTGACAACGTGTCACAACAGCAATATACCTACAAATCTATCTTAAATGACCCTCATGACTTTGTCAGAGGTGACGGAACGACCTTTGTTTAGGTTGTTTACGTTCTGCCTACCCCATTAGGTATAAAGGCGTGACTATATGTATGTATGCATGTAAATAAAACTAACCAGAGACTTTTAGATAAAAATATATTGACCTTGATTATGACTGATTATGATGAGGTTATCACTGTTTCAAGGCTTCAAGTTATTTGATCACAGTAAGCTTTTTGCCGCATTCAAATATTTAATAGACATTATCTTTTTATGTGGTAAACAGAATAAGGCCTGCTTGCACACTAATTGACTAAATAGATAACTGCCTCCGTGGTCTAGTGGCTAGTGCCATGGACTCCCGATCCGGAGGTCCTGGGTTCGACTCCCGGGGCGGAATTTATCACTTTGTGAATTTTTCCCCAGTTTGGTTAGGACATTGCAGGCTGAATCACCTGATTGTCCGAAAAGAAAAAATATTTCGTGCTTCGGAGGGCACGTTAAGCCGTCGGTCCCGGTCGCTGTCTTTGATAGTGGTCGTTACTCAAACCATGTCAGAGGCCTGATAGTTGTGCTGCTAGGCTGTTTAAAAACTCTGACACCAGGGTTCAACGGGTCCATAGACTCAATATACCCAATCGACAGAAGAAGAAGACTAAATATATAACTCCAAAGCCATCATACATTATTAATTTAATAAACTGTGCTTATTGCTAACACTTCTTCTTATCTTGTGGGTTTCGAGTCGATCGATTGTCCTTCGCATATTGCAGCTCATCTTTTTACATACATACATATAATCACGCCTTTATCCCTAATGGGGTAGGCAGAGCGTAAACGACCTAAACAAAGGTCGTTCCGCCACGTCTGACAAAGTTTTGAGGGTTATTCCAGATGTATTTGTACGTATATTGCTGTAGTGACAGGTTGTCAGCCCATCGCCTAAATTGCAATATACTGAATCCTTCAGATCCCTTAGCTGGTCAAATCTTTTTCAAGTCCATTTAAGTCTTAAAACGAGAAGCAGTGGATCAATTCTGTTCTTTGTGAAGTAAATCTACTAAACTTAATTATGATGAGTTATTATGGGAGTAAGAGAAAAAAAATAGAATGTGCCAGCTGCATTTCCTCCCGGGCATGCTGTAAAAACCAGCCAAGGAATCCGAGGGTTTCAGTATATTGAAATTTTGGCGATGGGCTGACAACGTGTCACAATCGCAATATACCTACAAATCTATCTTAAATGACCCTCAAAACTTTATCAGACGTGGCGGAACGACCTTTGTTTAAGTCGTTTACGCTCTTCCTACCCCATTAGGGACAAAGGCGTGATTACATGTATTATTTAATTTCCAAGTAAACACTTACCAAAACCATAACAGCCTTCATTTTGAGATGAACAAAAAAACGTGTATTCAGTTCTGAAACTCTAACAACAATGAGTAAATCACTATGTGCCGTTAATTTTAGTGTGGACTCTTATATACTTGCTATGTGATAACCCCCCGACCCCTCGTGTAAACGGTGTAAAACACACATGTGTTGTCGTATGTAGGTATGTCGCAGGTTCAAGATCAAATCAGGTTTTTGATCACAAACCTAGGTGCTTCCATGCTGGCCTGGGAGCGAGAGAAAAACATAGTATGTGCCAGTTGCATTTCCTCCCGGGCATGCTACAAAAACTAGGGATCCGAGGGCTTTAGTATATTGTCACTACAGCAGTATACCTATAATTATATCTTAAATAATTCTCTAAACTTTGTCAGACGTTTCGGATCGACCTTTGTTTAGGTCTTTTACGCTCTGCCGACCCTATTAGAGATAAAGGCGTGATTATATGTATGTATATGTTAACAACCTGTCAAAACTGAAATATATTTACAAATCTATCTAAAATAACCCTCAAAACTTTGGACAAACAAGAAATTTATTCAGGAGACGTAAAAAAATACCTTTCCATACAAAATGACGACGTCGATCAGATTAGTTAGGAAAGCATTTTTTTTATTATTTCTTGAAAGTAGTTCCTGGTGACATTTGTTCAGTTTCGTTGACTGAGCTACCAATATCAGTTTGCAGGACGCTGTCCTTTACGTCCCGTATGTATGTATGTATGTAAACCTAAACAAGTTTATGTTTTTATCAAAAACCTGGATTTCCTTAGGTTTATGATAAACTTATTACAAATTTTGTCATCTTTCGTTTCTTGTTGTAAAATCTAGGTATTTTATGAACAATCAGATTTGATGATAAACCCGCGACATGTAAACGACATCTGTTTACACAAGATCAAAAATTAAACAAACGCAGAGCTATTTTCCTGCTCGTAGTTCTGCTAATCTGACGTTTTTGCCGGCTATCGGCCAGTTTGACAAAATAAACAATTTGGCGTTTTGCAATGCCGGGATTTTGTTGGTAAATAGATTAATGAGCATTGTTGATGAAGACTGAGGTCGTCGTCTAGTTGTTTAAAGGAATTCCCTGAGTGGTAATCTCATAGCATGGAGGTCAAGTTTTACTGTACGCAAGGTATTTCACTGAATTACCATCTTACATTGAACCCTAAAGCAGAACGCAGCAGATACCCTAATATTGAACCCCTAAGGAGCATAGTTGCTTTACGTAGCAGACACCCTGATATTGAACCCCTACAGAGCATAGTTACTTGACGTAGCAGACACTCTGATATTGAACCCCTACAGAGCATAGTTACTTGACGTAGCAGACACTCTGATATTGAACCCCTACAGAGCATAGTTACTTGACGTAGCAGACACTCTGATATTGAACCCCTACAGAGCATAGTTACTTGACGTAGCAGACACTCTGATATTGAACCCCTACAGAGCATAGTTACTTGACGTAGCAGACACTCTGATATTGAACCCCTACAGAGCATAGTTGCTTGACGTAGCAGACACTCTGATATTGAACCCCTACAGAGCATAGTTGCTTGACGTAGCAGACACCCTGATATTGAACCCCTACAGAGCATAGTTGCTTGACGTAGCAGACACCCTGATATTGAACCCCTACAGAGCATAGTTGCTTGACGTAGCAGACACTCTGATATTGAACCCCTACAGAGCATAGTTGCTTGACGTAGCAGACACTCTGATATTGAACCCCTACAGAGCATAGTTGCTTGACGTAGCAGACACCCTGATATTGAACCCCTACAGAGCATAGTTGCTTGACGTAGCAGACACCCTGATATTGAACCCCTACAGAGCATAGTTGCTTGACGTAGCAGACACTCTGATATTGAACCCCTACAGAGCATAGTTACTTGACGTAGCAGACACTCTGATATTGAACCCCTACAGAGCATAGTTGCTTGACGTAGCAGACACCCTGATATTGAACCCCTACAGAGCATAGTTGCTTGACGTAGCAGACACTCTGATATTGAACCCCTACAGAGCATAGTTACTTGACGTAGCAGACACTCTGATATTGAACCCCTACAGAGCATAGTTACTTGACGTAGCAGACACTCTGATATTGAACCCCTACAGAGCATAGTTGCTTGACGTAGCAGACACTCTGATATTGAACCCCTACAGAGCATAGTTGCTTGACGTAGCAGACACCCTGATATTGAACCCCTACAGAGCATAGTTGCTTGACGTAGCAGACACCCTGATATTGAACCCCTACAGAGCATAGTTGCTTGACGTAGCAGACACCCTGATATTGAACCCCTACAGAGCATAGTTGCTTGACGTAGCAGACACTCTGATTTTGAACCCCTACGTAGCATAGTTGCTTGACGTAGCAGACACTCTGATTATGAACCCCTACATAGCATAGTTGCTTGACGTAGCAGACACTCTGATTTTGAACCCCTACGTAGCATAGTTGCTTGACGTAGCAGACACTCTGATTTTGAACCCCTACGTAGCATAGTTGCTTGAGGTAGCAGGCACCGTAAAATTAAACCCCTATGTAGCATAGTTGCTTGACGTAGCAGACACCCTGATATTGAACTCCTACAGAGCATAGTTGCTTGACGTAGCAGACACCCTGATATTGAACCCCTACATAGCATAGTTGCTTTACGTAGCAGACACCCTGATATTGAACCCCTACATAGCATAGTTGCTTTACGTAGCAGACACCCTGATATTGAACCCCTACAGAGCATAGTTGCTTTACGTAGCAGACACCCTGATATTGAACCCCTACAGAGCATAGTTGCTTGACGTAGCAGACACCCTGATATTGAACCCCTACAGAGCATAGTTGCTTGACGTAGCAGACACCCTGATATTGAACCCCTACAGAGCATAGTTGCTTGACGTAGCAGACACCCTAAAATTAAACCAGTATGTAGCATAGTTGCTTTACGTAGCAGACACCCTGATATTGAACCCCTACAGAGCATAGTTGCTTGACGTAGCAGACACTCTGATATTGAACCCCTACAGAGCATAGTTGCTTGACGTAGCAGACACTCTGATTTTGAACCCCTACGTAGCATAGTTGCTTGACGTAGCAGACACTCTGATTATGAACCCCTACATAGCATAGTTGCTTGACGTAGCAGACACTCTGATTTTGAACCCCTACGTAGCATAGTTGCTTGACGTAGCAGACACTCTGATTTTGAACCCCTACGTAGCATAGTTGCTTGAGGTAGCAGGCACCGTAAAATTAAACCCCTATGTAGCATAGTTGCTTGACGTAGCAGACACCCTGATATTGAACTCCTACAGAGCATAGTTGCTTGACGTAGCAGACACCCTGATATTGAACCCCTACATAGCATAGTTGCTTTACGTAGCAGACACCCTGATATTGAACCCCTACATAGCATAGTTGCTTTACGTAGCAGACACCCTGATATTGAACCCCTACAGAGCATAGTTGCTTTACGTAGCAGACACCCTGATATTGAACCCCTACATAGCATAGTTGCTTTACGTAGCAGACACCCTGATATTGAACCCCTACAGAGCATAGTTGCTTGACGTAGCAGACACCCTGATATTGAACCCCTACAGAGCATAGTTGCTTGACGTAGCAGACACCCTGATATTGAACCCCTACAGAGCATAGTTGCTTGACGTAGCAGACACCCTGATATTGAACCCCTACAGAGCATAGTTACTTTACGTAGCAGACACCCTGATATTGAACCCCTACAGAGCATAGTTACTTTACGTAGCAGACACCCTGATATTGAACCCCTACAGAGCATAGTTACTTTACGTAGCAGACACCCTGATATTGAACCCCTACAGAGCATAGTTACTTTACGTAGCAGACACCCTGATATTGAACTCCTACAGAGCATAGTTGCTTTACGTAGCAGACACCCTGATATTGAACCCCTACAGAGCATAGTTACTTTACGTAGCAGACACCCTGATATTGAACTCCTACAGAGCATAGTTACTTTACGTAGCAGACACCCTGATATTAAACCCCTACAGAGCATAGTTACTTTACGTAGCAGACACCCTGATATTAAACCCCTACAGAGAATAGTTACTTTACGTAGCAGACACCCTGATATTAAACCCCTACAGAGAATAGTTACTTTACGTAGCAGACACCCTGATATTAAACCCCTACAGAGCATAGTTACTTTACGTAGCAGACACCCTGATATTAAACCCCTACAGAGAATAGTTACTTTACGTAGCAGACACCCTGATATTAAACCCCTACAGAGAATAGTTACTTTACGTAGCAGACACCCTGATATTAAACCCCTACAGAGAATAGTTACTTTACGTAGCAGACACCCTGATATTAAACCCCTACAGAGCATAGTTGCTTGACGTAGCAGACACCCTGATATTAAACCCCTACAGAGAATAGTTACTTTACGTAGCAGACACCCTGATATTAAACCCCTACAGAGAATAGTTACTTTACGTAGCAGACACCCTGATATTAAACCCCTACAGAGAATAGTTACTTTACGTAGCAGACACCCTGATATTAAACCCCTACAGAGCATAGTTGCTTGACGTAGCAGTCACCCTAAAATTTAACCCACCTACGTAGCATAGATGCTTGATATAGCAGACTCCCTTATGTGGAACCCCTATAGAGCATACTTGCTTGACGTAGCAGACACCCTAAATTAACCCACCTATGTAGCGTCTTCCTTGACTATATTTTGAACCTCATATCAGTCTTCGTTTTAATTTTAAGTGCTAGGCACTTGTCGGTAGACTAATCGCCAACTTTCTTTCTTTCGCCAATCGTCAACAACTTTATGTTTTTCATAACAATAGATGACAAATATTCGATCGTTCAACCTTCGGAATAGCAGGCAGGATCACTATAAGGTTGGTACTGGTAATGGTAATCAAATCAACCCATTTCTCAACCTAAAACAACGCTAAAATAATTTTGAAGTGATGACTGCTACGTATTTCTTGTGTTTTAATGCAATAAAGAATATACGAGTATATTCATAAATATATTCTTAAATAAATCGTTGGCAGAAGACAAAGAAAGTTGGCGATTAGTCTACCGACAAGTGCCTAGCACTTAAAATTAAAAAGAAGATTGATATGAGGTTCAAAATACAAATAGTTACCAACCGAGAAAATCTCAACTAAACATTAAATGTATGCACAAACAAGATTAAATTTTGAGCTGGAAAGGCAGGTACTTAACGTTGCTTAACGTAAAGTATTAAGAGATCAGTATTTTGCAGTTATTTATCAGGAGATAAAAAAACGCTGCGGGCCTTATATCTCTTTTAATTAAAACGCTGCAGGCCTTACATGTGTATTTTAATCGGATTTAAAAATGTTCCACTACACATTGTACTTAACTAAATCTTGCCTAAAATTATTGGCGTCCTTTTCTGTTCTCTCATGACAGAAAATAACAGGTTAAGATTGCCAATTGGTACCATTATTAGTCGTAATAATAACAATAGTAATAATAAGTCAATGCTCGTTGCTCGTCCCTGCCTAGTAACTATAGTGTGATAGCCTTAAATTGGTCTCTAGGTAAAGTTAAGTTTTGGGTCGGATATTTCATATCGACAGTTAGGTAGGTATTGGTTCAGCTTTGAAAGATAAGAATTAGTTATAGTTAAAAATAAAACTCAGGAACAAGTCTGGGTTACATGTTCTTATCTTAATGTTATTAGTTTGCAGTGCCATTTAAATCTTTTGAATACGTACATTCTAGATTATAATACAATGTGTCCATGGATACAGAACCAAAGTAAAGTACCACAATAGTTCCTACTGGTTCCTACTATCTATAAACAAACGAGATTAAAAGCTTGAAACGATCTAAAAAGCTTATAGTATAGACAAGACAAACAGAAGGTGTGAAGCATCTAAAAACAAGATGATACGGTGATACAAACTACATAAATTAGTTGGTAAATTAAAATGGCAAATATTATAATTATTTTCACTTGCAAAAAAGAATCTTTCCCTTAAGTTTATATGGAGGTAGAGTCACGACTCACGGTCGAGAAGTATGAGAACTCTAAAATAAAAGCCGCTATTACCTTAAGATTCTTTGAAAATAAACAGAAACGTTTTCGAATGAATAGCAGAAATATTAATTTTCACTATCATTGCATGACCACTGACCAGAAATCGAACCGAGAACCCTAGAAGCCAAATTACTTTCATCCTATTAGCATTTGACCTGTTTATTGTGTGGCACTTAAGGCAACACTACTTTTTTTTTCAAACAGCAATAATTTCCCCAAAATGTCATTGAATTTGTTGACTAATGTCCACGAATCAGCTGATATTCCAAATTCTCCAGATAAATACTATTTAGTGCGTGGAAATTATGAGTATTATCATTACTTATGCGATGGGTTTGATGATAGAGTGAGTATTACTTGGTAATTTTACCCACATACGGAATTATTCATATATCAAACTTTTAGGTTATGTTGATATCGGCAAGATTTTTAAACGTATTTTTTTGTGTTACAGGGCTGGGGTTGCGGCTACAGAACCTTACAAACAATATGCTCCTGGATGAGTCATAATTACATAACCAGTAATGTGCCCTCTATAAGAGAAATTCAAGAAATACTTGTCCAATTGGAAGATAAACCCATATCATTTTTCGGCTCTAAGCAATGGATTGGTAGCTTCGAGGTAAGAATTGAATAATCACGTGCTAAGATCTGTGCTCTATTTTCTACTAGTTAACCAGGCAGACGTCGTACTGCCTGGTCCCGCCCTACTCCCCTCCTCAGTTGGTAGGTTAACCCTCCCCTCTACATCCCGTTCCAACCTATAGTCCCTTCTGTCATGTCTGCCTTCTCTCCTCTTTCCTGTACTTCATTTCCTTCTCTTCCCTCCATAACTTCCCTTTCATCACTTACTTCCCTCTCGTCCCTATACTCACTTCAATCTCCTCCTAAATACTTTTTTTTCATTCTAGGTATGCCTTGTAATAGACAAACTATACAACATTCCATGCAAGATTCTCCATGTAAACAAAGGGAATGAGCTAAACAATATAGTAGAAGCCCTGAAGAAACATTTTGAACAGTTTGGCAGTCCTATAATGATGGGCGGAGATGTAGATTGCTCTTCAAAAGGAGTAATGGGCATCAGAATTGATGGAAATGATGCTAGTTTGTTGATTGCGGTAAGTATTCTTTCACATAATAATAACCTATAGGGTAAATAAAATTCGAATCCCTGGTGCCACCACCATTGAATTGAACATCACCATTGAAAAATCTGAATTTCTAATTTTCTCATTTTATTCAACTCCAAAAACAAAGGAGGAGGTTTTCAATTTGGCTGTATATTTTTTTTGAGATTATATGACATCCTTTATTCCGCGATGCCCCACTAAGCCCCAGTAGCCCCCATTATTCTCAGATGCCCCCTTTGTTCACAGTAGCCGCCTTTATTCTCAGATGCCCCCTTTATTCCCAGTAGTCCCCATTGTTTCCAGATGCCCCCTTTAATCCCAATAGCCCCCATTATTTCTAGATGCCCCTTTATCTCCAGTAGCTGCCATTATTCCCAGATGTTTCTTGTATTGCCAGGTGCCTCTTTTATTCCCAGATGCCTCTTTTATTCCCAGATGCCTCTTGTATTCCCATATGCCCCCTTTATTCTCAGATGCCCTCTTAACTCCCCAGTGCCACCATAATTACCAGATGCCCCTGTCACTTTTTTTCCTAGTATGTGTTTATAGTAATTTTTTATTTCTATTTCCAGGATCCACATTACGTTGGCATACAACAGACAAAAGAATTCCTGAACAACAAAGGATGGGTAAAGTGGCAGCCATTGAAAGATTTCCTAACATCTTCATTTTATAACTTGTGTTTACCTCAAGTAAAAGCTTCAAGTAATGTGGATGAATAAAATCAATTTTGTACTAATCTAATTTAAAATGAAACAACATGATAATAAATATCAGTCTATATTATTATTCTAAAATGAACATATAAATAACACAATAATTACATAATATATTGGATTTACAATGATAATGACTAGATTTACAATGTATAATATCAAATCACGAATTAAAACATCATCCCCATAGCTTGATATTCCAAGTAGAACTGCTTTGCTTGATAAACTGACAATATATACGTTCAATCAAGATTATGTTCATTGGAATTGTCTAATGTCCATCACCTTGATCAGATGTACCGTCAATCCTTACGTCGCAGAATGTCCTTTACGCAAAAAGTCTCTTTCGGAAAATTAATCTTTGTGCCTGTCCCGTTTTGCAAAATTACCATTTTGCTTAAAATATTTTGATCTGGTTCAAATAGTCTATGCTGAACTGGGAGAGAGAAAAACATAGTAAGTGCCAGCTGCATTTCCTCCCGGGCATGCTGTAGAAACCAGCTAAGGGATCTGAAGGTTTCTGTATATTGCAATTTAGGCGATGGGTTAAGAACCTGTCACTACAATATATTTATTTATTTAACAATTTATTGTACACAAAAAACATCGTAAACACAGGACATAGAAAACAAAGACACGACAGGCACTGCTTATTTCTAAAAATAAATTTCTTACAGCAGATCTACAGAAGTGATAATTTTAACGATATTTTAATATACCTACTAATCTATCTTAAATAACCCTCAAAACTTTGTTAGACGAGGCGAACGACCTTGGTTTAAATCGTTTACGCTCTGCCCTACCCCATTAGGGATAAGGCGTGATTACATATATGTAAAAAGACGAAAAAGTAATCTAAGGGTCATTTCGCGAAAAGAGACATTTTGCGACGATACCATTGTGAGCCTCCAGAGTTAGATGATGGACTAGAGACACTGGTCTCATCAGTCTGTATTCATGATGAGGCAGACGCCCTGCAGCACCCAGTGGCTGTAGTGCTCCGCGGTCCACAGGTTGGACTCGAACACGAGTCCCACGCCCATTGCGTTGCGTCGCATCGATGTCGTGTACACGGGCGTTTTCAACGTATTCTGAAACGAAATGTGCAAATGAAGAAAATCTGTGAAATAAAAAAAAAATAACGCGATCACACTCATAGCCCCCACTAGGATTCCCTGTATCGGCGTGCCATGGACATACACAGAAACAACCACAAAGAACACCCAGACCCAGAAACAGACATTTAAACTCATCATTCAAATGTATGCCCTGGCCGAGAATTGAACCCGGGACCCTCTGCGTAGCAGGCAGGTACACTGCCAACTAGGCTGCACGGGTCGTCATTGCTTTGCACACACCTGTGCCAAGAGCCCGATGGTGTAGTGGATAGGGCCGCTGCCTCCTGAGCGGGAGGTCGTGGTTCGAATCCCACCACGTAGCAATGTGTTTTTCGGTTTTCGAATTTCATATGTAGGTTTATTCGGCGCTTTTTCCGTGCTTCGGAAGGCACGTTAAGCCGTTGGTCCCGGTTAATATCGTTTAATACCGTAGATATTAGTCGTTAAGCCATATCAGAGGCCAGTGATAAGCATTGGCGGCTTGAAAACTCTGACCTAATCTAGGTCGGGCAGTCGCTCTGTGTAAAAACCAGTACCCTCGTTCAATCCCCTGGATTAGGTAGCCGACCCCGTAAGATACCGAATAAGGCTAGGGACATGATGCACACACCTGTGAAAAAATTTCAAAGGTTGTGAAGTCGATCAATTCGTACTGGGAGTACTGGATCGACTTAAGGCCCGATCGTCCTAATTCAGGGAGGGTTTAAGCCCCATAGTGAGGACGGATATGAGCTTTTTCTGATATTGATGTTACCCTCTGCAGGACATGGGCCTTTTTGAGTTTCCCAGGATTTAACATGTCACGATTTGTTAAGACGCAGTGATGCTATTTTGAACCGACTACCCATGTTGCTTTGTGATCCTCATAAGACTCTCACCTGCAGTTTCAGCTTGTGGAACTCGATAGGGATGATGTAAATGATGGGCATCTCTGTGACCAGTACTTTGGGATGTGATCGCGCCAGGCAGCCCTCCTCCAGGTCCCAGCGGCATCCCTCCAAATATAGACCGCGGACGTAGCAGCCCTTCAAATAGAAAGGATTCACATTACTTTTTTACATCCAATGTAAAATTTCGCGCTATACCCCTTTCGGTAATTTGCAAACATGCATACATATAGTCTCGCCATTATCCCTAATGGGGTAGGCAGAGCGTAAACCACCTAAACAAAGCTCGTTCCGCCACGTCTGACAAAGTTTTGAGGGCTATTTATGATAGATAAGCAGGTAATTCGGTAATTTAGGCTAGTACAACACTTCCCACTCGCTTCGCTAACTAAAACTTGAAGTTGAATATGAAATTTCGCGCTAGTGAATGAAGGATTGGTTGATTGGGTCGGTCGATCGATAGAGTCAATCGGGTCGGTCGGTCGGTCGGTCGGTCGGTCGGGTCGGGTCGGTCGGGTGACTCACGGGCTCGGGTCGCTCCTCGATCTCGTCCTCGGCGAGCCAGTTAGTGACGCGCGTGAACTGTGTGGAGCGGTCAAGAGGCCACGTGTACAGCCGACACGCGATCTGCACGTGCGCTATGAGGTACGACTCTGGGATGTGCAGCCCTGACAGCCAGATCACTATCGGCTCTTCTTTTGTTGCCTGAAAATAACGGCCATAAAAATTCACGCCAGAAAATCAACGTCCTCTTATTTTTAGCATCGGAAGTGATTGAAGCAAGCACGATTTATTTATAAATTAAGGAGATGCTATCTGGTTTTGGATGAGGCACAACGCCTATGTGTTTGTCGGACGCAATAAAGAAGGCAACAAATGGCTCCTTTCAAGACGCAATTCATTTTTCCGGCATGTCGATGGCAGACACACTGTTGCAGCCCCGAATTTGGCTACGTTGACAACATTATCAGCCGCTGTCGTTCATAAGACATCAGCTAAAATCTAATAACATTTTATTAGTGGAAAAAAGAAACGAACCCAGTCAGTATACTGCTTGGTGCGTCCCAAGAAGTGATCCATCCATCCGCCCAAAGATTTGCAGGTGGCAGGAGCCAAACCACGCCACACCTGAAACCATAACGACGATGAGATTGTTTTAGGACTAGGAAGTAATAACTGCCTTCGTGGTCTAGTGGCTAGTGCCATGAACTCCTGATCCGGAGGTCCTTGGTTCGATTCCCAGGGGGGAAAAACAAAGTTGTTATTTGAGAATTTATCACTTTGTGAATTTTTCCCCAGTATGGTTAGGACATTGCAGGCTGAATCACCTGATAGTCTGAAAAAGAAAAAGATTTCGTGCTTCGGAGGGCACATTAAGCCGTCGGTCCCGGTCGCTGTCTTTGATAGTGGTCGTTACTCAAAACCATGTCAGAGGCCTGATAGTTGTGCTACTAGGCGGTTTAAAAACTCTGGCACCAGGGTTCATCGGGTCGATAGACTCGATACCCACTCGACAGAAGAAGAAGGACATAAAGGGTCGTATAATCAGGGAAGACTCGACATCATTATGTTGTATGGCATATGCTGCATTAGATTTAATAGGCATTTTTAGATTTTTCAACCAATCTTCGGCCGTTGTGGTGAGGCGATGCAGTTCGGCGATTCCGTCGGGAAGCGATGGAGTGGGCATATATTCACAGTGTGGGCTTGAAGACTTGACAGCGGTGTACTTACATTCGGTATCTGTCCGTTGAACAAGCTATACGCAACGTTGTCTAGCGTAGGATCCATCCCGATTTCACCAGCCAACGCCTTGCGGAGCATAGATAAAGTCGCCTTCATCTTGGCAATTAGCTTATTGAACCTGAAAAAAATGCATATTTGAAGGCTTTGATGAATACATTGGATAGGATTTGGCATAGGATCCCTTCACTGATCGGTCACAATCACACACTGCTTGTGTTGTGATTGACCGATCATTGAAGGGATCCTTGTAGACTTATGCTCTTCTGTGGACGTATTTCAACGGAGATGTAACTATAGCTTCATTGTTGAAACCTACAAAGTCAAATTGATCCATTTACTTCTAGGCAAATGTCGCAATGCCTATCTTGGTCTTTTCCGTTGTCTTTTTTTCGTGGGGAAGTTGACAACGACTGGGAACATTATTTGTCAGTGGGTCTCAATCTCAACCAATCTCAAGGTCTTTTTTTTACATATGGACCCACCTCTACAGCTATTGTAAAAGCACCACCAGTGTTGGTGTCATGTTAATCTCGAAGGCTTTCCTTACTCGCCAGATCTTGTATTGTACCGGTAGCTTCAATAACAAGTCTAGGCTGCTTAAGACATTATATAAAGCAACTACTGTCTCAATGAGACTCACATCTCCAGCTCCTGTAGAAGCACCACTAGTGTTGATATGATGTTCATTTCGAAAGCTTCCCTCACTCGGCAGATCTTGTATTGTACCGGTAGCTTCAATAACAAGTCTAGGCTGCTTAAGACATTATATAAAGCAACTACTGTCTCAATGAGACTCACATCTCCAGCTCCTGTAGAAGCACCACTAGTGTTGATATGATGTTCATTTCGAAGGCTTCCCTCACTCGGCAGATCTTGTATTGTACCGGTAGCTTCAATAACAAGTCTAGGCTGCTTAAGACATTATATAAAGCAACTACTGTCTCAATGGGACCCACCTCTCCAGTTCCTGTAATAGCACCACTAGTGTTGGTGTGATGTTCATCTCGAAGGCTTTCCTCACTCGCCAGATCTCGTATTGTACCGGTAGCTTCGATAGCACGTCCGACGCGATCGAGTCGATAAAGTCTTCACGTGACATTCCGCCACCGGTCTCCGCTGTGCAACAACAAAAAATATTTGTATAATATGCTATCAAATAATGACCACACTGAGACCCAGGTCTATCTTATCAGTCCCTCAGTACTGAGGATCGTGACCATTATTGAGGGTCCTCCAACGCCAGCTGGAACAATGGATTGTGTCTTGAAAAGAGCCATTTGTTGCCTTCTTTATTGCGTCCGACCAACACATAGGCGTTCTGCCTCATCCAAAACCAGATAGGATCTCCTTAATTTGTAATGAACATTGCTTCAATCACTTATTTTATTATACTTACGGTGGTAAAAGTATGTTGTGTATGGAGCCAATTTATAGCTCTCTGGCAGCGTGAACAGAAAAAAAATGTATTATAAAATTTTGACTTTTGCTTTAAATATGCTCCAAAATATGGAGGAAATAACTTACCGCCCAAAACAGGAACTAGCAGCGTGAAATTTTGAAAACATTATTGAAAGAATTAAAAAAAAATTGCAATTCTTCGATGACTCCACAAAACACAAGCAAATGCAAAAAAAATATGCACTTTGCTCTAAATAAACTAAAATATCAAGAAGACCACTACAACACAGTAGCAATGCCATATCGTACGGAACTCAGGAAACGGCTTGTCTCTCGTTAAGTGCGACTGAACGACAAGTAAAGGGGCCAGGCTTGCAACCACCACGCAGTCCAGTAATGCGCAGCCTGCCTGATCCATTTTCACACAGCCCTTTAGATTAGAGACGTCTAGATGGGCTCTCTCCATCGTAATTTTCACACTGACGAACAGCAGGGTCTGCTATCTATATCACAAACGAATAAGTTAAAATGAGTCTTACCAGTTTGTGGCTGTAGTTCAATTAGGTGTCCCCATATCATGCGCACTGCCTGGCTGAAGTACCCGATCTCCGCGTTGGGGTGTAGACCAAATACTTCCGGAGTGTTCACCAGCGGTAAAGTGTCGATGTAATCTGTATAGCGAAGACAATGATAAAGAAACATATGCCATCGACAAAGAAGACGATGATATCGAAGACTGGAAGCGGACAAAAATAAAATGTTCCAGTGGCTTGTCAAGCATGCTACAAAACTCGGAGAATTTTGTGTCTCGCAATTTAGTTTAGGCGATTTATGCCCAAAACATTTTGCAGACGTGGCAAAAACTCTTGAGATGTCTTTTGGGGTGGATAAGATCTGTTGGGTACCTAAATATCATTTTCGATACTTGAAGTAACTTAGCTCATATCATCATGCACCACTCACCAATATACTCCTCGCGCTCTAAGTCGAGCGGGATGACGTAATCAAAGTTGTGGTCCTTGTAAAAGTGGAAAGGCTGGAACTTGTCGAACAGGAAGTCACCGAGATACTCCTCCATGTAGGTGTTTACGACGCGACGGTCAAAGTCGTCAATCACACGGCCGCCGTACATCACCTACAAAATATCGTCAATATACGGCACATTATAAGGGGTTTTCGCAAGCCCCTACTATAAAACTTCAGACATCGGCAATCGCAACTAGTTGGCTATGGAAGCGGCCAGCATTATTTTTGAGATCGTTTTTTAGGGGTCCACTTCCCATTGACCCATGGTGATGTCCCTAATTAAGCTACTAAATCGAGTGTGGTATCATTTTTGTATAAACAAAAGATGCTGAACTCAATTCTAAAATCAAACTTGCAATATTTTGAAGTAATAAAATAACCCACAAAATGTCATTTTAGTAACTTTTAACTTTTTTTACCTTAAATTGTTTCGATCCTAACTAAATGCAATGCATAGCCAGCAGCCGCATTCCCTAAATGTCTGATTTTCCTGAAAGTATAATCTACACAGCATACGCAGCTTGTAAAACAAAAATCATTTTTCCTAAATTTTCTCTTTCCCTCAATCTCGATGGGACCTGTTTTTTTAAAAGCTGACTCACCTCCCCGAAGAGATATTTGAGCGTTGCCCACGGAGTAGTCGCTTTGACCAGCAGACATCGGTTGAGATAAGTGCACAGAATCTGCATACAGACAGTGAAGTCAGACTCGCCGAAGTCGTATGATATGTTCCATCCGATCTTGTCGTATTTTCTTCGTTCCTGTGTGAAGTGACAATGATAAGTTAAAAATCCACTCTGCGAGAATCCATGAATCGAGCACAGTGCGAGGTATTATATAAACGTTGATGAAAATTCTCTGATTCTTTCTTGGTCGCCTTATACGATACCGTCGGTAAAATAGGATTTAATACTATTCTATCTTATCACTGAATACTCGTAAAGGTACCAGCAAACCAGTAGTCAGTCCATACGTCCTTCATACGTAGATGGCAGATTTTTTGTTTTCTAGCCCTAGCCGAAAACCAATGGTTCCATCCACATAACAGAGTTCCATCTAAAGATTCCGAAGTATAGAATACTTTTCGTGTATAAATATCGAAATAATGACGAGTTGTGGTTGATATGGTAATAAAGGATCCAAGTCACCTGCACGACGGCGTGGAAGAAAGCCAGAACATAGACCAACTTGCGGAACTGAGGGTGCTCGCTTTCTTCTAAAGCATGCGGCCTCATCTTGAAGTACGTGTTGCGGAGATTTAGACGCAAACCGTTCGGAGGTTCCGTTACGACTGCGGGATAGTGATGGATTTTATTGATTTATTTTTATAATACCTATGACATAATGTTCAATTATGTTAGTTGAGTTCTTGTGGAAACTGATTAAAAAAGAATAGATGGGACAGACAGGGTTACAATGCAGTCACTGCTCTACGCAATTAGAATATATGTCAGACATAGTTCTTACCTTTGAGAGATCTCTCCATAATGCTAATCGTTCGTGGTGAGGTTAGGCTTTACCATTAGCTCCAGATGCTTCTACAGCTCTCGAAGGCAAGACACGAACAGATGATAGTTTTATTTGATTAACCACTGCATAATCTAAATTGTTACCTTTGAGAGATCTTTGAAGGATGCCAATGGGGAAAGTAGGCGTGGGGTCAGTGGTGAGCCATAACCGGTACTCCGGATTAGGCTTCACCATTAATTCCAGCTGCTTCTCCAACTCTCGAAGGAAAGACACAAGCAAGTGACAGTTCTGCAGGATCAGCCACTGCCCGTGCGATATCGCACCCTCCAGTAGCGCTAATGCAGTCTGAGAAACAATAAGTTACATGTTGTAAAATTCATAAATGAGGCAGACAGGTGTCAACAACCTACTAAAAAACGATATGACTATGAGAAATTGATATGACTATGTAGTGAACCGATCTCTGTCTATCCCGAAAGCCATCTGAGGGCACGTTAAACCTTTAGAGTCCCAGACGCTGTCTTTGATAGTGGTCGATAGACAGACAACAAACTATTTTAGAGGTCTATTAGCTGTGTTGTTTGGCGGTTTGAAATCTGACACCAGGGTCCATAGGTTCAACAAGACTAACTTACCCCTTCCTGCCCCTGCCCGAGCGATAGATACTTGAACTTGCCGCCGCCGAAGCCGCATCGGTCAGCTAACTTCATCAGATCAGCAGTTGGATCCGAGCCAGGACTCAGAATGAACACCACAGGGGTAAAAGGTGTCGTTTGCTCGAAGATCATGTCGAAGCTAAAAATCAACATCACGGATAACAGTGCATTGTGAATTATTTTGTCCGCCGTTTTATATAACCATAAAATGGCGGACTGCTTACTACAAATTGCATTAAAGTGCAAGCAAAGGTTGCATGTTGAACTGCATTGGCATTTTCGTTGCGTGTAATAGCCATTTCTTCCATGCTGGAAGCGAGAGAAAAACAGAATATGCCCGCTGCATTTACTCCCGGGCATGCTGTGAAACCCAGCTATGGGATCCGAGGGTTACAGTATATTGCAATTCAAAACCTGTCACTACAGCAATACACTTACAAATCTATCATAAAAAATCCTCAAACCTTTGTTTTTTTTAGGCCCTTTACGCTCTGCCTACCCCGTTAGAGATAAAGGCGTGATTATATGAATGTATGTAATAACCATCGATCAGTTCAACCACTTTGGTTCTGGTAAAACCTGTGGCAACAACAATATCACGTCAGGTACGAATCAGTTATCTGGTACAAACCTGATGACGGGTGGAGTGATGTATTCCTCGCCCATGGTGATGGTGATGTAGTCAGTAATCGCGCGGTAGACGCGGTCCACTCTGAAGCAGCGCAGTAGCATCATCACTTCAAACGGCTTCATCACGTCGCGGTAGTGGTCTGGGATCTCGCCAGATTCTGGAGTGTCGCTATCAAACCACTGCACACCATAACCATGTTTTTATAACAACTTCAATGAAAACTGTATGTAGGGTTGGGTTTGTGTGTGTAGGGTTTTGTAAATGAAAACTGTACAAAACCCTCTGTCGTAAAGTCTTCTTTGGCATTTGGTGGCAAACCAGTTATAGGGATCCAAGTGTCAAGGCAGAATGAGAAAATATGATGGTTTTCAAAAAAAAGATGTGTGCCACAAAGACAATGTATATACTCTATGAAATGATTAGAAGAAACTGAAGAACTAACCTCCTGCCAAGCGTCAAGATTTCTGCTAATATGGTCGGGCAGCGCGATAAACGGATCAGGGAAGTCTTGGGATAGCTTCATTATGTCTTGCCAGCCCTGAAAAAATGGATTAATCGATGAAACTTAAATAGCTTCGACCACGGAGAAAAGGATAGGGATATGATAACAACGGAGGCACTTATAATTCTGGCACATACCGTTGCTGGTATCCAAGCAGCAGGGCAGGCTCTTGGAGACTTCTCCAACGAGATATTTCCCTTGATGAAGAAGTCCAGCTGAGCTTGTGAGATGGCGTCCTCGCACTGTTCTAGCTTTATGTTCATTTGGAGGGAGAACAGAAGCTTGTGGCGCTCGAATATTCCTGGAGAATATGTGTCGGATGAAATCAAGCATATTTTTTATAAGTATTTGGGAAAGCGAAGTAGCCCATGTGATATGAGGCATCCGCAAGCAAGCAAGATAAATTGGGAAATACTCTCTAAATGGGGTGGCTCATGACCAGCAGTGGAATGTTTGACAGAGAGTAGCCACATGGAACTAAGCAGAAAGCAATACTTACCAGTGCAGCCATAATCATAGACGTTTTTAGTGAGCATGTCTATGATATTCCTAAGACGTTTGTGGAGTATCACGTTCGGCATTGCTTTGCGTAGCGCGAAAGAGAACACCTGGGGAGCAAATGTGGCTATTCAGTTAAAAAAGGGTAGGATTATTTTACTGATGATGATGATACCTTCAGATTCTAGTGTCACTTACATCAAGATATGAAGTCAGAGAGTATTGATACATGGTGTTGACGCTGGCCATGTCAGACAACACGAAGAAGAGGATTGACCCGCGCTTAGCCACAGGTCTGTACCCGTCACGGAGCTTCTCGATGTCCTTCGTCGTTATTGCTGCTAGCTCCAGTTTTTCCATAACCTATAAAGATAAAGGCTGGGCTAATATTGTTTTGTCAGAAGAGCTTATGTATGAAATCCAATTGGAAGACGTTGGGCAGGACAGTTGTCGCTATGCCAGTGAAGAGAAAATAGTCGTCCATCAGAAATAATGGCACATAAATCAGAATACAGACAGTCAAAGCTTAAGATTAACTTTAAATCACTTACCTTACATCACAATCGCAGTAGGAAATCAATTAGTTTTGAACCTGACAATTATGATTTTATATGCGGGATTTAACTGGTCCTCTTAGACCTCGTAAAGTAAATTAACTACCAGGTCCCAGTTCTTACCTCAGCTGCTTAACTCTTAGTGTTCTCCAAAGTATCAACCAGCTCCACATTATCCAGCATGTTGCCGGTGGAAGTGGCCAGCTCTCGGAGCAACGAGTCCTCTAGACCTTGCAACAGACTCTTGTTGGCGCTGGTCTCCATAATGAGGTTCTCACGCTACTCTACCAAGCGGCTTACTTGATGGCAACGAGAAGTTCTTTTTGCCCTGGCTACTAACTAAGAAATACGATCCTGGTTCTTACCACAGCTGCTTTACTCTTAGTGTTCTCCAAGGTATCAACCAGCTCCACATTATCCAGCATATTTCCAGTGGGAGAGGCCAGCTCTCGGAGCAAGGAGTTTTCTAGACCTTGCAAAAAGCTCTTGTTGGCACTGGTCTCCATAATGAGGTTCTCACGCTACTCTTCCAAGGCGGCTTACTTGATGGCAACGATAAACAAGTCCTTTTTGCCCTGGCTACAAACTATGAAATACGATTCTGGTTCTTACCTCAGCTGCTTTACTCTTAGTATTCTCCAAAGTATCAACAAGCTCCACATTATTCAGCATGTTGCCGGTGGAAGTGGCCAGCTCTCGGAGCAACGAGTCTTCAAGACCTTGCAACAGACTCTTGTTGGCGCTGGTCTCCATAATGAGGTTTTCACGCTACTCCTCCAAGGCGGCTTACTTAATGGCAACGATAAGTTCTTTTTGGCCTGACTACTAAGAAATACGACCTGGTTCTTACCTCAGCTGCTTTACTCTTAGTGTTCTCCAAAGTATCAACCAGCTCCACATTATCCAGCATGTTGCCGGTGGAAGTGGCCAGCTCTCGGAGCAACGAGTCTTCTAGACCTTGCAACAGACTCTTGTTGGCGCTGGTCTCCATAATGAGGTTCTCACGCTGCTCTTCCAGGTCCGCTCGTTCAGCTCGGACTACTACACTGAGCAGTTGGTCTTCTAGACCCTGGTAAGATACGTAGGATAAAAAAGCGTTATTTTAACTAAGCACACAAAAAATGATATTGAGTTCTTGGCGCAAGCATACGCGGATATCCATATTGGAACTAGGCAGATCCCATTTGGAAATAGAAGCAATGCAATGAGCTTTTCCACTTAGTTCAGAGAATTTAGGAGAAGCAGCCATAGTAAAGGTTTACTAAAGGATAAATCTTTCGACAAGCCTTATTTAGTTTAGCCAAACATCGATGTATGGAAGCACCAGAAGAATAGAAGGCAAACAAATGGCTCTGCTGCTATGGCAACCAAAATTCTAGTAAGAAGACAATCTTACTTTCATGGTGACAGTATAATTGATGACAACAGCCTTGGCGTACGCTGCGGGGTTGAACTGAGGGTTTCCGAGCTTGGTGGTGAGGTACATGCGGAAGTTTGGGTCGTAGTCTACTTCCGTGCTCCCGAGGAATACAAACATGCGCCCACTCTCCACTGGGAAGAAAAACAAGAAGACAATTAAAGATTGTGTTGTGGACGGATTGCGTTAGTGATATAATGGTTTCCGACATTTAGTCCCTCCTTAGTATTTCAAGGTAAAAGAAAGATAATATTTCAAGGTAAGGTAAAGAGCCCGATGGTGTAGTGGATAGGGCCGCTGCCTCTTGAGGGAGGTTGTGGTTCGAATCCCACCACGTACCAATGTGTTTTTCGGTTTTCGAATTTCATATGTACGTTTATTCGGCGCTTTTTCCGTGCTTCGGAAGGCACGTTAAGCCGTTGGTCCCGGTTAATATCGTTTAATACCGTAGATATTAGTCGTTACGCCATACCAGAGGCCAGTGCTAAGCATTGGCGGCTTGAAAACTCTGACCTAATCTAGAATTGGGTCTGGTTTACCTTCTGGATTGCGGAGGTCAGATGGCAGTCGCTCTGTATAAAAACCAGTACCCTCGTTCAATCCCCCGGATTAGGTAGCCGACCCCGTAAGATACGGGATAAGGCTAGGGATGATGATGATGAGTATTTCAAGGTAAGGCAAGGCAAAACCATCCCTTATAGTGGTTTATCATTTACAGCAAGTAAGGAAGCGACGCTCCTCCTGCTAAAGACCGTCGTATTTTGTCGAAACATCGTGGTCTGACTCTCCGTCCAGCGTCCAACAAATAACTATTTTTCATACATACATATAATCAGGCCTTTATCTCTAATGGGGTATACAGAACTTAAAAGACCTAACATAGAAGGTCGTTCCGCCCCGACTGACATTGTAATTTAAGAGAAATTTGTAAGTATATTGCTGTAGTGACAGGTTGTCAGCCCATCAAATAAATCGCAATATAAAAAAAACCCTCGGATCCCTTAGCTGGTTTTTACAGCATGCCCGTGAGGAAATGCAGCTGGCACAGTCTTTGTTTTTCTCTCGCTCTCAGTCCAACATGGAAGAGTTATTTTTCAATAGGAATAATACTATACTAATATTTTTAAGCAAGTAGGGTATTTTTTACCTTTGATATTCTTCTCAAGCACATTGTCGACTACCGGGTCTATGTACTCGTTGACATCTTGGAACAGCACTGGCAAGCCGTATTTGATCGCCATTTCGAGCTGGCGAAGAAACTGCGTGTCGTTGAAAGACAACACCTGCAAAAACACACAAAGGTACGAAGATGTGGTTAGTTCTGGTCGCTGCGGTAATGACCATGTAGTTTTTAAGAGCTTTGTTAGTTTGTAAAGTCACTAGCGACCAATTATCAGTGTTTCTCTACTATATTATGCATGTATTATACATATAAATCTTCCTCTTGAATCACTCTATCCATTAACAGAAACCGCATCAAAATCCGTTGCGTAGTTTTAAAGATTTATGCATACATACTGAAATAGGGACAGAGAAAGCAACTTTGTTTTATACTATGTTGTGAAGCCAGACTGGTTTATCTGATGGTCTGCAATCACTGCCGTCCATGGACAACTCTAACATCCGGGGGTTTACAAAACAGCCAGTGTAAGGCTACATGGTGTAATCTCCTTAGTCTATGAAAAGAAACGCGACGTATGACGTCACGCTCGCGCTCTGACAGTCGGAAGGCCAGTGCGGGTCGGCCATTTAAATTGGTGTGTACGTTTTCTTAGTGAACCTACGAGAAATTATATAAAAGGATAACTGTTTGTTGGAATTTACATTAAAATGTTGTACAAACCCGTAACCCGTCGTCTTATTATACTAGTAAATACTAGACTCGTTTCTTGAACGCTGCTATATGATATCGGGGGACAATTTTTAGGATACTTTATTATGATAATACCTTGAGGTTGTTCTTCGCCTCTTTCTTCTTGATCCAATTAAGTGCCTGAGTCTGAGGGTCAATGCAAAGTGGGAAGCGAGAGGCGCGCGTCGTCAAAATGCCATTCTGGACAGAGAGCTCGTCTGGCGGCAAGCCTTGAGAATTCCACCTATGAAACATTTCATAAAGTAAAACATCCTATAACTTCTTTAAATGACTGGGGAAACGCCTCTAGTAACTTATTTTTTAGTCAAATTAGTGTTTAAATCCAAGCTCTGATAACAATATTTTTTTATCGCCACCGCTAAAATCTCTTCAAATGTGTTCTTAATTTATGTGGAATTAAGTTTAATGTACGTGCGTGATCTAATGATGCTTGCTGTGTAAGTACATACTTAATAAATACTTATATCATTATCATTGTTATACAAACACTTATCCATAACCATAGGATAATTAATACTTCCATGCTGGCCTGGGAGCGAGAGAAAAATATAGAATGTGCCAGCTGCATTTCCACCCGGGCATGCTGTAGAAACCAGCTAAGGGATCCGAGGGTTTCAGTATATTGTAATTTGGGCGATGGGCTGACAACCTGTCACTACAGCAATTTACCTACAAATCTATCTTGAATAACCCTCAAAACTTTGTCAGACGTGGCGGAACGACCTTTGTTTAGCCTGCCTACCTAATTAGGGATAAAGGCGTGACTATATGTAAGTATGTATAGGATAATACCAACCCGCTAACTTCCACTTCATTGGTCAAATTCTTCTCAATCGTGAACGGCATCGTTATCGGAATACCCCTGTTCAGAATATCACTCAACCAGTCGTCATAAATCATCGTGCGTCTAAAGTCGAACGAGAACGGACCCGTGTAACTAAGGAACGAAGCCGAGAGAAGGCAGTTGCCAACTAAGCGAGCTTTCTCAGCGTATAGTTCCTTCAGATCATTCGTCCAGCGGATCTGTTCACTCGACAAGCCAGACATGAGCTTATCAGCGGCGACTAGACGCCTCATCATGATATCCGTCTCCTCCTGCAGCTCTTGTCGTCTCAACATGGCGTTGTCGTACTTCTCGTTTAACTTATTCAAGGTCTTCTCCAGGCGACTGATCTCACGGTTCAGGGTATCCAAGTAGTTGATGGCTTCGGTGAATTCTCGTTCGAGAGCTTCCACTTTCTCCTTTTTGGGTTTTACTTCTTTGTAGACAGCGCAGTAGGCTAATACGGCTTGGACGAATTTCAGTAAACCGTATCTGCAAGAACAGAGATATAGCATATGGGTAAAATCCATGTTCTCAAATGATAGATAATATGTATTATGTAAGGAGGTGGACAACCAGAATCACAACACTACGGACATTAGTACTAGTGGCTGAATACAGATGGCGGTGTTAGTATTAGAAACGCGGTATCGTTGTGTTCACGACGACTGTATAAGGTGTAGACAAACCTTACCGGGATTGTTCTGCTCTTACTGTCTCAGTGCACGTAGCTTTACGCCTTGGTGGAAGTGTACGGGTCTAGTCAAGTATAGAATAATCTGTTTGACCAGCTAGTGTGCTTTGGGCTGCCCTGAACGCCTGGCTCGTGCCTATTTTGCTTAAGGGGCTTCCCTGGGCTAAGTGGCGCCCTCATCAGTCAAAAAATCATAATTCACTGAAAACACAATCAATCCAATATCCGGTAGATCAGATTGAGGTTAAAGCAATGAAGGTCAATTAGAACCTCATAGAGTTGCAACTTATAGTTCGTTATAGTTACAGATAGAAAATTTGCGAAAAACGGCCACTTTTAGCACTTTTGCTATCTGTAACTGCAATGAACACAATTTTTTAAATTTATAATGCTAAAAATAAATTCCGATACCTATACTTCAATCTGATCTACCGGATTTTCCATTAATTGCGTTTTCAGTGAGTAATGATTTTTTAACTGATGAGGGCGCTGGCGTGCACCAGGAAGCCCCTTAACGCGCCGCTGTTTGTTCCCTGGCGTTTCAACCCCTCCTGGCTTTGTACTTGCTTGCCGTTTGAATAAAGTATTGTTACCCAGCTACTGCGGACTTTGTTTTCTCAAACAACGACTACGGAGTCTCATCACCTACAATTAAATAATCTTCAAGTACCTATAGAACATTTTAAATCCTTAGCATTTTTTCCGTGTGACTTCTTGATACTAACCCCGCCTTACTGATGGTCTGCATAGCCTCAAGTTTCTTGCTCTTCTTCATGTGTGCCTTGACCGCTTTGACCTGCGTCTGCGTGATCAGGTCGCAGTTCATCTCCTGCAGGGTCTTTAAGAAGTTAGGGTCCGCCATCATGCCCTTGGCGCCCTTCCAGTTGATCTCCTTCACGTTGCGGATGATTGCTACACACTCGCAGACGACCTAGGGAATGTAAGGGAATGATGGAAAGACACTGTTAACCGGTAGCTTGTCGCCCTTTCACCTGCGGCTAAAATATTTTTCAGTGGAAATGATTTTTTATTCTACAGTAAAAACTAGCCTATCCTATAATGTGTGTCTTGAACTTTTTCAAGGAACGCTTCTGCTGCCCATTCCGTAGATATGAGCTATTTTTACTACACCCAAGGAAGTTAAAAGATATTGTGATATTATTCGAACTAGGCATCACACATCACACTATTTTTAATTTTTGTTCTTCTGGCCACATACAATACAATACAAATATTCTTTATTGCACATAAACAACACATTGTACAGGAACAAATATTACAAAACAAACAGAGTACAATTAGGCGGCCTTATTGCTAGGGTAGCAATTTCTACCAGGCAACCTTTGGGTAAAGGAGTAGTTTACACATACCTGCACAGCTTCTGGTGGCGTGGCGAAAGACCGGATCTCAGTGATATCAGCCTTTTCCAAGTCTTCCAGGGCCAATCTGGCTTGTTCTAGCGCGGGCAGTGCAGCCTCCAGCGCTATTTCTGCTTCGGCCTTTTCTTCTTCGATGATCACCTTCTTGTCCGAAATCTCCACTTGCTTTACAGCTGCTACTTCCTTCTTAGCCGTTGCTGTTGCCGTCGCTGTTGGTCACCCATCATTTATGAGACGCATGTTTTTTTAAGTATCATGAAATATATACTAGCAATATTTTCTATAATATCACAACGTAATCAGACTAACCGACCGGCTCCAGGATGGTTTGCTCAAGTAACCTCGCAGTAATGTTTATTCAGTGTGTGGTAATTCCATTACCCTTAAGGTTTATGGTTTATGTTAACTGCCTCCGCGTGTGTGGTCAAGCGGTCTGAGCCATGGGCTCCCGACCCGGAGGTCCGGGGTTCGATTCCCGGCGGGGGACAATGACTTTGTGTTGTTGTTTCTAGTTTGGTTAGGACATTGCAGGCTGATCACCTGATTGTCCAAAAAGTTAGATGATCCATGCCGTCGGATGGGCATGTAAATAGTCGGTCCTACGCCTGAATTCTCTCTGGTCGTGTCAGTCAGTCTGTCCCATCAGAATAACAGATTGAGGGAACAGAGAGTGCACCTGTGTGTAGCGCAAACACTTGGGCACTAAAAACAAGTCCTGCGCAGTTGGTCCATCTCTGGGAAATAGGCCGCCATCACCGAAAATCGGTGGGAGGACTATTTTTTTTTTTAAGCTTTATGGGTGAGCGATGAAAGGGTGCCCTTCATCCACTGTTACAATTTCCACTGGTCTAGAGTCAAGAACTAAGCCGTCGTAAATAACAACAAAATGAAACTGCTAAGTTACCGACAACATACTGCATTTGCTTTATTCCTTTTACCTTTAGTGATCTGCACGAGAAGTAGTTCGCACTCTTTGGTCTGCTCAGCCACTATGACCTTCTGTATGGCCAACTTCTCGTTCAATTCTGCCAACTGGACATTGGCCTCTTCAATCTTGTCCAGACCACTTTTTAGACGCTCGCACTGTTAAAATTATCAATGGCTCATAAGAAACTCAACGAAGCACGCTAGGGTACCACTTATTAAAACATCATCATCTCCCTAGCCTTATCCCGTATCTAACGGGGTTGGCTACCTAATCTAGGGGATCAAACGAGAGTACTGGTTTTTACACAGAGCGACTGCCATCTGACCTCCGCAACCCAGAAGGGAAACCAGACCCAATCCTAGATTAGATCAGAGTTTTCAAGCCGCCAATGCTTAGTACTGGCCTCTGATATGGCTTAACGACTAATATCTACGGTATTAAACGATATTAACCGGGACCAACGGCTTAACGTGCCTTCCGAAGCACGCAAAAAGCGCCGAATAATAAAATAAAGTTCGAATCCCACCACGTAGCACATTGTTACGTGGTGGGATTCGAACCACGACCCGCTCAGGAGGCAGCGGCCCTATCCACTACACCATCGGGCTCTTCACCACTTATTGAACCATATACCTATTTAGCAATGGCCATTTTCCGAAAGACAAAAGCCATTACCTGAGCGACTATGAAAGCGTCCTTTTCATTCAGCAGCTGGATATAGTTGGTGATATAGTCCATATAGTGTTTAGGCGTGACGTAGTTGTTCCGCCTCAGCCTCAACAGAAACTCCAAGGAGTATCGAGCCATCGACATGTGTACGTGGACGACATGCTCCACCACAAACGGACGAAATTCGTCAGGGATCTTCTCCACCTAAGTATGAGAAACAAACACAGGGCATGCATTACAGGCTTCGATTGAATGCTTAGTATGATCATTGGTTGTAATTATGAAAACAAATGTAGCGTTATATTTTAAGTTTGGTTCTAAATATTGCAACTAGATACATACATACATACATAAAATCACGCCTTTATCCCTTACGGAGTAGGCAGAGCGTAAAACGCCTCCTAAAAGGCGCTTTCGCCACGTCTGACATAAATTGAGGGCAATTTTAGATTGTAATGTGTATTGCTGTAGTGACAGGTTGTCAGCCCATCGCCTAAATTAAAATACACTGTAACCCTCGAATCCCTTTTGCTGTCTTTTACAGCATGCCCGGGAGGAAGGGCAACTAGAACATTCTATGTTTTTCTTTCTCTCCCAGTCCAGTATGGAAGAAACTAGAACAACTAAATAACAACGAAACAAGAACAACTAGATATGACTTGTAAATCATAATTTAGACCTAATAAATTATTCTATTCTTATTTATTCGATTCTATGCATGATACAGGGTGTAAATGACGGTGTCCGAAAATCTGAGAGGGGTTGCAATCAAAGTAATTTATAATTTTCTTTAAAAAAACTATTACGAAAAGAAAAAAATGCTTGGCTTCCCCTACAAATTATCTAATTGAGAATTTCCTGGTTAAAGATGTTGAGTAACCCCCAAAAGATGTCCCTTACACTCCATATAGTCACGTGTAGGATCTATCTATACCCAGAAAAAGCGTTTTCGCCACACGTGCGAAATATTAATGACGTACTTAATATAAAAAATAAATGTGTGTTCGTATTGTACGGAAATCAAACTGATATTAACACAGCTGAACTATCATACGCGAAAGTCGTTGACAATAACTAAATGATTCATTGTCTCCACTTCCAGTTTGAAAACAAAAAAAATATATACATACATACATATAATCACGCCTTTATCCCTAATGGGGTAGGCAGAGCGGAAACGACCCAAACAAAGGTCGTCCCGCCACGTCTGACAAAGTTTTGAGGGTTATTTAAGATAGAATTCTAGGTATATTGCTGTAGTGACAGGTTGTCAGCAATATACTGAAACCCTCGGATCCCTTAGCTGGATTTTACAGCATGCCCAGGACGAAATGCAGCTGGCACATTCTATGTTTTTCTCTCGCTCCCAGACCAGCATGGAAGTAAAAAAAAATACACGTGTAGAAATTTCAGAAAAATGAAATGATTCTCACGTTAGCCAGATATACGTTGGCCACAGCAAGCAGAGCCTGTTTAGGCCACGGGAATTGCCAGTCGATTGTACAGTTGTTCACCAAGCCAGGGAAACTTCGGCACCTGAAAATATTCTCGTTTCAATAAGACATACGTTACTGTAAAATAATGCACCACAATTTTATTTTAAAAGTTACTTAGTTATTACCTATTTCGTAGAATGTCCCCACTTGGTGACATAGACAGCACGACATGAAGATTGTTTGCACATTTGTTGCAGAAGAAATTCCACACTGCATCTCTGCAAGGATACGATAAGAATTACTTTATAGTACAGAATAGACATAAGAAAACAATAAATAAAACAATTAGTAGTACAAATGGGCGGCCTTATTGCTAAACACTAAAGCTCATTGGATACGAGTAAAGTATTACTTTTGCTACATGTTCAAGAGCCCGATGGTGTAGTGGATAGGGCCGCTGCCTCCTGAGCGGGAGGTCGTGGTTCGAATCCCACCACGTACCAATGTGTTTTTCGGTTTTCGAATTTCATATGTACGTTTATTCGGCGCTTTTCCCGTGCTTCGGAAGGCACGTTAAGCCGTTGGTCCCGGTTAATATCGTTTAATACCGTAGATATTAGTCGTTAAGCCATATCAGAGGCCAGTGCTAAGCATTGGCGGCTTGAAAACTCTGACCTAATCTAGGATTGGGTCTTGTTTCCCTTCTGGGTTGCGGAGGTCAGATGGCAGTCGCTTTGTGTAAACACCAGTACCCTCGTTCAATCCCCTGGATTAGGTAGCCGACCCCGTAAGATACGGGATAAGGCTAGGGAGATGATGAGGTACTTCATAAGAGTCATCATCAGCTTGTATCAGTCCACTTCTGGACATAGGCCTGTCCCATGGCACGCCACTCAGCTCGGTCATTAGCCGTTTTCATCCAATTTAGTAGGTCATTCAATTTACATAGGAGTACCATAGTGCTAAGGCAAGCTTCAGTGCTGATTTTACGATGCTTAAAATACAAATAACTTTATTTCAAAAAATAAAAACACAAAATCAAGAATAACATAACAAACAGGACAGGTAGGCATAAAGATATTTTCACAGAAGTGGAAAAAGGTGTGGACACAGCTTGGCTCTTTTTAAGTCCACCCTACGTCAGGTGTACAGAAGAGGATAGAAATGAAATAGCACAGAACAACTTGAACTACAATTTGACAAATCTTACTAATATATATTTTTAATAGTAACAATATTAGGCAAAAGCGTAATGAATTTGCATGTGGATGGATATGTTGGGAGAGGACGACCAAAGAAAAGATGTAAGGACTGCGTGAAAGATGATATGTCTAAAACAGGTGTGAGTGTTGAACTGACGGCTGACAGGGATGAATGGAAGAAGAAAACGTACTGCGGCGACCCCAAGTAAATGGGATAAGGGCAAGCGAATGATGATGAATAGTAACAATATTAGGCTCATCTAGCGATTATTTATGTTATGAGCAATACTAAATATTGAAGTAATTTGAACTGAACAATAAAAATAAATAAAACTTGTTCCTTACTTGCCCATCCCGTAGCCGGCTTCATTGGACTCGTTTCTCACGGCGTTGATGATGGCGTCTTTGTCATCATCACCGAACAGCGCCGGGATCATTCCAATCGCCAGGATATTGTTAATGTACTCCAGGAAACCTTCTTCGAGAATCTGGTACATAAAGGACATCATAAAATCACACAAGGGATTTGTGGGATTCATATATAGGTCATTGTTATGCGTCGCCCAAATTGAAACCTATGGAACTGAATTTTACAGTATTATGATTTGAACTGGTACCCGAATTTCGTATTTGGGAACATACGGGGTGTAAGGGACAGCGTCCCGCAAACTGATAGGGTGAGCCCCTATCAACGAATTGAACAACTTACACCGGGAAATTCTTTCAGGAAATGAAAAACAAAATGGCTTTTGCTTACAAATTGCCTGATCGAGGAAAATTTTGTATGGAAAAGCCAATTTTTGACATC
The DNA here is from genome assembly GCA_949820665.1 of Scrobipalpa costella. Classification (NCBI taxonomy): domain Eukaryota; kingdom Metazoa; phylum Arthropoda; class Insecta; order Lepidoptera; family Gelechiidae; genus Scrobipalpa; species Scrobipalpa costella. Next base: position 14,658,900 of record OX463312.1, read on the forward strand.
ACTTCCTGAAATAATGTCCTGGTGTAAGTTGTTTAGTGTCGTTGACTGAACAACCCCTATAAGTTTGCGGTTTTGACCCTTACATCCGGTATTGTATAACAAAACTGTTATAGTTTGAGGCAATTAACAAGTAAATTTAAGATAGTCATATTAAATAGCTTTAAGAAGATTGCCCTTTAGTGTATACCTGTGAAGCAGTGAAGAGGAACACAGAAGGTTTCCCGTCAACGCCCAGTTGATTGTACAACCGTTTCATATCATCCTTGAAAGTGTTTTCAGTGTAGTTACGTGTTATGGTGATCTCGAACATCTCACACCCTGCAAAGAAAGTGTATCATGGCAACTAATTGGAAAAAAAATGTTTCCTAATGATAGATAGACAATTAGTATTTATTCAGCTTTATATAGCTGCCATAATTTAAAGTCAAAAACAAGATGCAGTTAGTCCTAGCACAGACCCCCGGTCTATTTGGACTACTACTGTCGACGCATCGTGTCAGTTTGGTGTCAACTTAACCCGTTTTTGAGCCTCATAAAACCGATGTTAAGAAAAGTCATCCTAATTATATACAATAAATAAAATAACAAATAAATAATATTATGGCTTTCATTTCTCTCTTTCTTCCTTCCTTTCTTACTTACTACCTTCCTTGCATCTCCTTCCTTACGTCCCTCCTTTCTCCCTTCCTTCCGTCCCTCGATCTTCTTTCTTTCTTTCCTTCTTTCTTCTTTCATAAAGGTATGATAGTTACCAGCGGCGAATGCGCCCAGGCGACAGATGGACTTCTTCCCGGAGCCGCCGACGCCGATGATCATCACGTTGCCGCGGTCCATGCGCAGGATTCTGTGCGCCCGCGTCAGATGCTCCAGACAATCCTCGAACAGGACTATCGACATCTTGCCTATACGCTCGTTGTACTCGTCCAGGATCTATTGATTGATAGCAAGGCAGAAATAAGTTAAAGTGAAATTAAAGAAGTATGAGGTCCATCATCGGGCAATGGCATCACTTGATAAGTTTGGTGAGCTGTCCGATGTCTTTACTGAAAGTCTTTACTGAAATTTCTATATGTCTATACATATAGAATGTGCAGAAATTTCAGTAAAGACTTTGAAGGCTCCTTCAAAAGTCAGGCTCGCTTTTTGTTAACTTGGTCTTCCACACTTTTTACATATTCACATAGACTAATACAAATCCATGGTAAATTAAAGTACTGGTGATCAAAGCCCCACAGGTTCTCTGCCTCCGTGGTCTAGTGGTCAGATCCATGGGCTTACGATCCAGAGGTTGATATTTGTCAATTCATCACTTTGTGAGGTTTTCCCCAGTTTGGTTAGGACATTTGAATCACCTGATTGTCCGAAAAGAGAGATGTTTCCGTGCTTCAGAGGGCACGTTAAGCCGTCGGTCCTGGTCGTGGTCTTTGATAGTGGTCGTCACTCAAACAATGTCAAAGGCCTAATAGCTGTGCTACTAGGCGGTTTGAAAACTCGTGACACCAGGGTTCATCGGGTCGTTCGACTTCTTAGCGAGTGCTAAGAAGAAGAGAGATTCTACAGCCTTCGTTTAACTTCGACTAATGTAGTCATGTCTTCTACCAGTGGAGAAGGGTGTAATGATAAAGTACCTACTTTATAGTTGCGATGTAATTTCGGATTTGTGGAGGTGGAATTCTCGAAAGGGAAGCCGACGGGAATCAACTTGTATGGACCCTTCGTCACTGGTACCTACTTATATTACTTATGCAACCTGGAACCTTATGTTTCTTTCATGCTTGACTGGGAGCGTAAGAAAAACATAGAATGTGCTAGCTGCATTTCTTCCCGGGCATGCTGTAAAAACCAGCTAAGGGATATGAGGGTTTCAGTATATTGGAATTTAGGCAATAGGCTGACAACCTGTCACTACAGCAATATACCTACAAATCTATCTTAAATAACGCTCAAAACTTTGTCAGATGTGGCGGAATGACCTTTGATTAGGTCGTTTACGTTCTGCCTACCCCATTAGAGATAAGGGCGTGATTATATGTATGTATGTATGTATGCAACCTGGAAAAACGTTTCATGTATTGGGGATGATACTCACCTCTTGGAAGAGGAAGTAAACGGCTTCATAGTCGAGCAGATCCTCGTAGTAACGGATCTCCTCCTCATCGAGGGCATTGCGGTAGTCACCGAACAGCAACGGGTCCCGCATCACGTACTCTTCGGTCTGTTAACACAGAGGGATCTTTCAAAGTCAAAGATCCTAACGTATTTTGTAAAAATAGACTTGGTGTTTCGAAATTTGGACTTCTGCTAAGAACTGCTGTTTTGGGGTGGGATGGGATCTACCTCCTAGTGGTCCTTCCCGGGCAACGGCAACACAGGTTTCCCTGTGAAAAAGTCCGACTGAACGATCCCTACAAAGCGGTAGTAGGCTCTCAACATAGAATGTGCCAGCTGCATTTCCTCCCGGGCATGCTGTAAAAACCAGTTAAGGTATCCGAGGGTTTCACTATATTGTAATTTAGGCGATAGGCTGACAAACTATCTTAAATCCCTCAAAACTTTGACGTGGCGGACAAACCTTTATTTAGGTCGTTACCGCTCTGCCTATCCCTTTAGGGATGAAGGCGTGATTATAGTTCTATATGTATAGGTAAATCATCCCATCGTGTTTTCGTTCTAGCCGCCTACTCCCCTACTGCCGCAGTGTTACGCGACACTTCACAATCGTGGCACAATACTATGATTTTATCAGTAACTTACAGTCAATGCTTTCTCTTGTTCCTCCTCTTCCTCTTCTTCCTCCTCTTCCTCGACTTTCTGTTTCTTCTTCTTTTTTTTCTTTTTCTTCTTTTCCTCGTCTATGAAAATTAGATCACCGAAAAAAAACATGTCGTAATTATTGCTTTAAAATTTTAGAATGACGAAAGTGTACATCTGAAGTAAGGTTTTATATTTGAGGATTATGTGCACGTAGGTACCTATATAGTTACCAATTATTTTATTATCTAAATATTATGCATGGTATGAAAATAAAAATAATACCACAATGTTAAGGACAGATTAACTAATTAGCCAGATCTGCGGTAACCACGGTAACATAGTTGACAGAGCGATAGAACGGGGTATTTCAAAGATCGCTGCTAGGTACAGGCAAAAGGCACAGAATATCAGGTGTACTTAAGGGACAGCATACCAGAAACTGATGAATGTTGATCAGTCAACAAAACGAAAAAGCGGAGGAATTTCCTGGTAAAAGTTGTTCAGTTTCGTTGAATGAGCAACTGTTATCAGTTTCTGCTACGTTGTAGGTAACTTACTCCTATTTTTTTTTTTGGGTTTTCTTAGCCTCGGTGTGTGAAGTTGACTTTGGTAACATATTTGAGGTTCTAATACTTCTTCTGTCGAGTGGGTATCGAGTCTATCGACCCGATGAACCCTGGTGTCAGAGTTTTTAAATCGCCTAGTAGTACAACTATCAGGCCTCTGACATGATTTGAGTAACGACCACTATCAAAAACAGCGACCGGGACCGACGGCTTAACGTGCCCTCCGAAGTACGAAATCTTTTTTCTTTTTCGGACAGTCAGGTGATTCAGCCTGCAATGTCCTAACCAAACTGGGGAAAAATTCACAAACTGATAAATTGACAAATATCAACTTTGTGTTTCCCCCCTGGGAATCAGGAGTCCATGGCACTAGCCACTAGACCACGGAGGTAGTTTTAATACGGAGGTAGTTCTAATACTGACCAATAGCCGCTTCTTCAGTAAGCTCTTCCTCGACCGCCTCCTCTTCTTCATGGATGACGATCTCCTCGAGAACGACAGGTTCTTCCTCGGGGAAATACTGCACCACGTGGGTGTGGATGTGTTCGTACATCAGCTCGTTATCCTGTCGGAAAGTGATGACAATAAGAATACAAGTGCACAACAAAATAAAATGAAATGAAAAATACGATTATTTGATTTTAGAACCACATTGCCAAACTTATTTAAAGTTTGTCGGCAGCAATAAATTACTCCTATTTAATTAGGCTCTAAACAGGTACATATGTAATTAGTAGGTACTTACAAAATAAGCTAAAGTAAGATAAGTTATGTATGTAAATATTATGTAATAAGTAATTAATGTAAACGAAACAGACACAATTTCAAACAGTACTTGTATGTTAATCTTTGCATAATTTTAGGCGGTTTTTTTCTAGTAGGTACGTGTTTATTAATTTTATTTTTACATGAATCTTTTGTTTTACAATCCTTTATTTCTGTCGTACGTATTGTGTTCGTAAATCCTGTACAGCGGCAGCAACACAAGTTTAACGTGTATGTCCAGATGAACGATCTCACATAAGCAGCGACCAGGGTTTCCATTAGATAGAGTCAAGTTAGCTGTTCCGTTGGGAACCAAAATACCAGGTTACTGTCAAATCATTAAACACTCGTTCCTCCAACAGCGTACTACAGCACGCTTATCGCTGAAGAAGTTATCTGTAGAAGTTAGCTTATCGCTGTGGGTTCATTCTTCCATGCTGGACTGGGAGCGAGAGAAAAACATAGAATGTGCTAGCTGCATTTCCTCCCGGGCAAGCTGTAAAAACCAGCTAAGGGATCCGAGGGTCTCTGTAATTGCAATTTAAGTGATGCTTTGACAACCTGCCACTACAGCAATATACTTACAAATCTATCCTAACCCTCAAAATTTTGACAGGTGTGGCGGAATGACCTTTGGTTAGGTCGTTTACGTTCTGCCTACCCCATTAGGGACAAAGGCGTGATTATATGTATCGCTGGGGGTGTGTCATGTAAAACTAGCTAGAACCATCTCAACTGGACAGTTACATGCATCGTGCTGAACCAAGGCACTGTCTTTCTGTCTGATCTCTTACCGCGACGCTGATGAGTCTGTCGCAGATGACCCTGGTGAACTCGTTTCTCCAGCAGCGTACTACAGCGCGCTTGTCGCTGAAGAAGTTGGGGTGCGTCATGCAAAGCCCAGCCGCGATGCGAGACAGGTCGCGCAGGTTGAAAATGTAGTGGAACTTGGCCGGCGTTGGCGGTAGTTCTACTATTATTATCTGTTGCAAAAAGAAAACGTGATCACGTGGTCTCTATCTATTTAGCTTCATTTTCAATTTTCTCAAAAAGTTTGTTAATATCTCATCTATAAGCAGTAGGACTAACGACAAATTGGACAAAAGAATGTTATAATCAATACATCACTGACCGATTTATCGTACCTTATATAAGTCCAGAGTCATCTGGACAATCTTGTCGACGATGTTCTGTATGACCTCAGGGAACTCTGAGAAATGTCCGCTCATGATGGACAGGTAAATACGCCGCAGTGTGTTCTCTGAAGGGAACTGCAGGTTGTATGTCGAGAACATTGATATAAAACGTGGGTCCACCTGGAGATAACAAGGTGCAATTATTCACAACACAACCGAATGAATTTCATTCCTCCCCCAAAATTAGACCTCTCCATGCTGGACTGAGAGCGAGAGAAAAACATAGAATGTGCCAGCTGCATTTCCTCCCGGGCATGCTGTATAAACCAGCTAAGGGAATCGAGGGATTCATTATATTGCAATTTAGGCGATGGGCTGACAACCTGTCACTATAGCAATACATACATACATATAATCACGCCTTCATCCCTAATGGGGTAGGCAGAGCGTAAACGACCCAAACAAAGGTCGTTCCGCCACGCCTGACAAAGTTTTGAGGGTTATTTAAGATAGATTTGTAAGTATATTGCTGTAGTGACAGGTTGTCAGCCTATCGCCTAAATTACAATATACTGAAACCCTCGGATCCCTTAGCTGGTTTTTACAGCATGCCCGGGAGGAAATGCAGCTGGCCCATTCTATGTTTTTCTCTCACTCTCAGGCCAGCATGGAAGAATAGCAGTATAGCAATATACCTACAAATCTATCTTAAATAACCCTCAAAACTTTGTCAGACGTGGTGGAACGACCTTTGTTTAGGTCGTTTACGCTCTGCCTACCCCATTAGGGATAAAGGCGTGATTATATGTATGTATTTAATTAGACCTCTCCAAAGGATCGCCACGATGATCGCTCCTTCGCTTCTCGTATCCAACGGCTTCCTTAACTAAAACGTCAGGCCTAAAAACGCGGCTTAACCTGTTTTTTCCTTACCGTAGGAATAATTATTTCACAATCAAGCTCATGACCTGGATCTAGAGCACATTACTTACGTCATTTCTCCCTCCGCCAGCTTTGCCCATAGCCGCCAGGAAGCCAATGTCTTTCAGGTTCTTCCAGTTGAGGTCTTTGCCGCGGTCGTAGAAACCTTTCCTCTCGAACAGTAGCTTCAGCAGAGCGATAGGCTGCTGGGTACCGTATGTGTCTACCTGCATATTGACAAAGGGGATATTAGGTTATTTTTAAGTCACTACGTAAAGTGATAGGGGTTGCTCAGACAACGAAACTGAAAAACTATCGCAACGAATTCCCAATCAATTATTAATACAGAGAGATTCGCCGTACATTCATAATGTACATCAAAATCTAAGTTATCGTGGTCACGGCACCAACATTTTGTGTAAAAACATCAGCAATTTAAACGACACGACTTAATTAAGTAGGTTATATAAATTCATACCAGTAATTTTTTATCATGAGGGAACAGAAAGGGATGACAATAAGTTTTGTTAAGATTTAGTTATATCTTGTTTTTATTGAACTACTACCAATGACAGTATTTTTTTTCGTATAAATTATTAAAAGAGTAGGTAAGGTAAATTTGTTCCAGTTTCACTTAGACTTACAATAGGCATATTCATGTCATCCACGAAGACCAGTAGCTTCTTGCCCATGGGCGGGCCGAAGACATCTTTAGTCCGTTTCTCTACCACTGACTCCAAGTTTCTTTGGACGTCCATAGATGAGGTACGTGACGAGAAATTCATTGGCTGGACTAACTGTAAGAAAACAAGAAACTGGTTTTATGTTCCGCGGTTTCACCGGCGTCTAAATAAGTTTTCCTGTAGACATGAGATTTTTTCCGCTGTTAGAAATAATAATATTATGAACATATTAATACAGATGTAAAACAAAGCATCTAAACTCAACAAAAGCCTTTAGGTACTATTTTTTATTATGTGACAAAATAAAAGCTAGAAAATAAATTTAAAATATTTTTTGAGTTGTAAGAGAATCGAACCAAAGACCTACAACTCACAACTGGAAGGCCACTAACCACTATCGGGCCCATTAAAAAAAATATATTGCTTTTTAGTACCAACCATAATTTTATTAAGGTACATTTTTAAAATCTACAAAAAAATCAAATTCAATAAAAAAATAAGTAAAAAGGTTACACTTTGGAGGCGCCGGGTATCGATCCCGGTACCTCTCGCATGCTAAGCGAGCGCTCTACCATCTGAGCTACGCCCCCGATGTCTGAGGCGGCGAAATACACTATCTATTGCCAGCGCGCATTCTCTGACCTACTTCCCGCGTCTATTTCGATGTCAGCATGTTTGTTACGTGTCTAATCTGCTTTCTGTGTATTTATAGATAACCAGTTACACATGTTTGGCTAAACAATTATTATTATGTCATTGAAGATAGGCACATGAATTATTTATTGTATCAAACTTGTTACTGTTACGTTTTTTGCTGTAACTAGTCTGATAACTTGTAAACTAAATAGACGTTAGTTATCGATTATCGTTTTCCAAATAAATCACCTATTTTATTTTGTTGTTTTTTTTAATTTGTTTCATTTTGGTGATCAAGCTGTATCAATAGTATTTCCAATTCAGTTTTAGAATAAAGATAAACAAAGTTTCTAAAATAAGGTTTAGCTATTAGATATGACAAAATAAGCTAGTAGCTGTGACAGATGCAATTTGTATGGATTTCAGATTCATTTTCATTTGTTTTCCTTCTGTTTTTTTTTTGTTTTTGGCATCCTTCGCAGCTACCATCCCAAATTTTACAGAGTAGGTATAGTAGATTAGATAAGCAATTTGCCACCATATCACTTACGTATTTCTCAACAGGCAGTTCTCGTAAGAAGTTAGTGATGATAGCAGTTTTAGACGTGCCTGTATCACCCACAAGCAGTACAGGCCTTTCCACCTGTAACAATTAACCTGTTTATCTTCCTATTCTCTATAATAAAAAAAAAACAAAAAAACGAACATACATACATATAATCACGCCTTTATCCCTAATGGGGTAGGCAGAGCGTAAATGGCCTGAACAAAGGTCGTTCCGCCACGTTTGACAACGTTTTGAGGCTTATTTAAGATCAATTTGTAGATATATTGGTGTAGTAACAGGTTGTCAGCCCATCGCCCATTAAATGAAATATAATGAAGCCCTCGGATCCCTTAGCTGGTTTTTACAGTATGCCCGGAAGGAAATGCAGCTGGCACATTCTATGTTTTTCTCTCGCTCCCAGTCCAGCAAGTAAAGAAAAAAACGTATTGTTTTCAAAAGGTAAAACAACTGTCATTAAAAAATAACTGCCTCCGTGGTCTAGTGGCTAGTACCATAGACTCCCGATCCGGAGGTCCTGGGTTCGATTCCCAGGGGGGAAACACAAAGTTGATATTTGAGAATTTATCACTTTGTGAATTTTTCCAAGTTTGGTTAGGACATTGCAGGCTGAATCACCTGATTGTCCGAAATAAAAAGATTTCGTGCTTCGGAGGGCACGTTAAGTCGCTGTCTTTGATAGTGATCGTTACACAATCCATGTCAGAGGCCTGATAGTTGTGCTACTAGGCGGTTTAAAAACTCTAGACACCAGGGTTCATCGGGTCGATAGACTCGATACCCACTCGACAGAAGAAGATTAAAAAATAATACCGAACGAATCAAAATCATGGAACTTAGGAAAATTATCAGATAGTTGGACATGATTTCTGTCAGTAGGTACTCTTAGATATGGACCCGTTTGGACTTTCCCTCTAAATATATAATAGCCGGTGGTCTAGTGGTCTGAGCTATGCAATGGGCTCACGACCCGAAGGTCCCAGGTTTGAGTCCCGGAGGGGGACAACAACGTTTTGTTGTTGTTTCTAGTTTGGTTAAGAGATTGCAGGCTGATCGATCGCTCATCATTGTCCGAAAAGTAAGATGATCCATGCTTTTGGATAGGCATTACAGTTAGTTGGTCCTGCGCCTGATTTCTCTATGGTAGTGTCAGTCAATCTATCTCATCAGAATTAGGGATTATAGGAAAATATAGCGGTCTTATTGGTAGCAATTCGTAGTTGAAAAAGTCACGACTTAACTTATATAAGTCTATAGCTGTCATTTTCTATCATTAGAGAACAGAAAGAGACGGCAATTATTTTAGTCAAGATTTAGTAAAGTTGTGCGCTCTACGAATCAATAGCATTGTGTGTTGCGCAAACACTTGGCCACTAAAAATGGTGGTGGTAGTCCCGCGCAGATGGTCGATCTCTGGGAGATTGGCCCGCCCCGTCACCAGAGGATTATCCATATAGTAGTGTGCGTGAATAGGGTTGCGTACCGTGTTTCTGTTTTACGATTTTAATAATATTTTTATTTATTTTATTAGATGCGTGTATTGTGTTGTATATCACTAATACATGACTTGGTTTAAAGGAACGCAGTACTTTTTTTTACACCCTGTATTAGCGCTCTTTGTATTTACTATAATCTGAATTTTACTTGGACTCTTTATGAGATTACTTACACTCTTCATGATCTTGATAATCCAGGTCACAGCGTGTCCACTGAAGGCACGAAAATAGCATTGAACTTCATCTACCGGTTATGGACTTAATCTGAACCTTCCTTTTATATTGCCTGCTCCGTTTTTACTATAATCTGCATTTATTATTTGAAGCCTTTGTCTTTATGACATTACTTACACTCTCCATGATCTTGATAATCCAAGACTGAAGGCACCATGAAGGCGCTGAATTTCATCTCCCGGTTATGGACGTAATATGGACCTTCCTTCTAAATTAGATAGATAGATAAAACCTTTATTTAATTTCCAACACGACATACCATAAAATATATACAGTTACATGACAAAAACAAAAATTAACAAACGATAAATTTACAACAAACTATATACTAGAGCTTAACTAATTATCAACTAACATTTATAAGTGTTGTATCCGTGGGTGTACGTGCGTGGGTGTATGTATGTGGTTGTTGCGTTATGTCGTGTTAGTGAAAATGGCGCTGACTCAGCATGTGTCACAGAAAACCTGTGCAAATTAGCTCCCTTCGTATTTACTATAATCTGCATTTCACTTGGAGCCTTTATGAGATTAAGATTACTTACGCTCTCCATGACCTTGATGATCCAGGTCATCTTCAGCGTGTCCACTGTAGGCACGAGAATAGCATTGAACTTCGTCTCCGGGTTATGGACGTAGTCAGGCACCAGCCACTCCCACGCGTCCCATACTTTCTTCGTCAAGTCCAAACAGTATTCGTATAGAGTGGGAAAGCCCATGGGGAAATGTTCTGCAATAGCAAATAGATATCTGTCGATTATTCGAAAGAAGAAGTCTATAGTTGTTAGAACGGCTATAATTGCCATACATGTGTGTGGAAACGTACCTTAACGTACGCACATTGCCTTAGTGTGCGTGAGATCGCCATAGTAAACCTGTAGTTACGCTCACAAGGGCACACCTCCACGGACACAACTACAAGGTATGGCGGAGCGGTCGTGAGATATATACTATACAAATTGCCGCGAAATAGGTATATGCAAGTACTTACTGTTTTTTCAAGAGCACCGAAATAAAAACAAAGAAATCTGCACGAGTGTTATGGATGCTGATTTGCCTATGTTTGTGCATATTTTCATCTTATACCTTCAAGCAAATAGTTTGTCTCAGGTGGTATACCAGGTGCAAAGGACAGCGTAGGAACCAAAAACTGGTAGGGTTTGCTCAGTCAACGAAACTGAACAATTCCATTAAATTGAGGAACGCCTCAACTACAGCGACAATCGTCTTCTCTGTCTCGCATTTGGACTTGAGATTTGGCAGTGCTACTTCGGCCGTGTTCTTGTTGGAACTTGGAACACAGTCAGCAGAGTGACCTGTACTGCTGTTCCTCAACTTCAACATTGTCCAGGTGACAATCGGGATCTCTGCCTCGTTTTTGAACTTGAGGTTGGGTGACTTTGGCCACGATCTTAAACCCCTATCAGTTGCTGGTACGCTGTCCCTTACACCCCGTAAACCGACAATAATTGTTTAATCTATTTGATATTCTATAGATATACAAACTTGTGGTAGCCTTTTTCTCTGGAGTGTCGTCGACCAGCATCATCGGGCAAGCTTTCTTAACGTACACATCGAAATCGTTCCGGCCGTCGTCGATGATTGAAGCGCCCAGTGAGTTGTACATCGACTATAAACAATAACGAAGCAGCGATAAATATTAGGAATATCGTAAGGAAATAGTGTGAAGCCAACCAGCCAAACATCCAGACCTTCTGATTCTAAGTTCCGATCAATCCTAAATCGGACAATGTGTAGCGCAATCGTCTGACCGTTCCTACTAAATCGGATGTCTGATTACGCTACTCACTGTCCGATTTAGGATTGATCGGAAGGTAGGATCGGAAGGTCTGAATGGCCCATAAGATCATTGCTGAGCTTACATTACTTCTATTTTCTAAAAAATTACCAATTCTTTTTTTTAGTAAACGAGAAATTAAAAAAGTATCAGTTAAAATGTTAGAAGACAAATAATGTCGATTCTTAAAGATAGATAAGATCACAAAGATCTAAAACTATTCATAATACAATGCGTTCAACCGTTATATCGACATCTTACCACCATGAAGACACATTCGACAACAGTTTTGTCGATGACTTCGTTTTTGTCCTCCCTGTTCGGCATCAAACCGCTGATCATGTAGCATAGTTGCGTCACCTAAACAAAACAAGTAAAAAAAAGTTTAGAAAACATTCAGTCAATCATGTAAACATATCATCAAAGTACATCATAATCAGGCCGTATTAGTCCACTGATGAACATATCCCCTCCCTTGTCGTATCATATGTGTCCAGTTTTCAGCACTTGGTACTTCATGTGCATATTCTGCCAGCCAACAAACATAGGACATCTCGCCATGTAGCAAGAGGGTGTCCCAAGTAAAGTACAAATAAATTTTAGACTTTGTGGTATACAAACCAGGTTGAGGGGAGTTTGCGGTACAATAGTCTTCAGAGGAGTCTGTTGTTGCAGCCCGAACAGACCAAACACGATGTAGTTGATGCATCCCGCTACGTAGTGGTCAAACAGGTCGCCAAGTTGCTCCCGCTCTTCTGGGTGGTTACGACCATTTAGCCATCTGTGAATACATTCGATATTATTCAATTGTTATTCATCACCATCATCTTATTTCTCATGCACATTGGCGTCCAACTTGTACGGTTTAACAATGTCCAACGATTTTTACCAAGACATCTGTATCTTGTGGGAGGCTGTCCAAAACCCCGTATTCTGGCCCATAGTTGCCATTCGAGAATCTTTCTTCTCCAACTTGGCGTTGGATCTAAATTTAAAACTTCTTCTTCTATTCAGAACAGCACACTTACTTCTGCCAATAAGGTAGGAAGCCCAAGTTCTTAGGATCAACGTAGACCATGCCAGCTCGTGATACTGTGGCAGGTGACGCATAGTTCAAATCTCCCACTTCGAAGAGCAATGCACAGTATGGCGCCAGACGAATTCTTTCTCCGTTGGCTAGAGTAAGCAGTTTGTTGTCGTCCATGACTGAGTTCATGTTCTCTATCCAGAGAGCGTCCACGTCACCGTCAAAGAGAGAATAGCGACGCTCTTCGCGGTCCGATGGCCTGAGGCGATAAATATTATGAAATAAACGAAATCAGAATGCAACATTCGGGGGCTAAATAAATATTTGGTGAGGTACAAAAATATTAAGAGCCATTTATTTATTTACTAATTTAGCATAGATTCAAAAACAATGCAATAATGATAAAGTCAAAATAAAGTTTACTTCTAACAAAAACATAGTATGAAATCGAGATAATCAAGCCTCGCATTGATGTTTTTTATTAGCGCGGCGGCCACACAGTCAGTAGGCGTAGTTTACATTGTAACTGTCACGCCTTTATCTCTAACTGCATAGGCAGCGCGTCAACGACCTCGTAACAGGGCTTTTTCGCCACCATATGTGATAGCTAGTCATTCGATACGAAAAAGAACTTTAATTTATCCCGATTCTTTAGAAAAAGAAGAATGTCAGACAGACATGCACTTTGTAAAAGCTAGTCAGTACCTGTTCATCTCTCGGAATATCTTGGAATACAAGCCATCAGTCCAATCTCTGGTTACCGGGTCCAGGATTCCGTATAATTCTATCACAGAACATGCCTGAAAAGATCAAAAAATCTTTATTGGATCTTTCTAGCTATCGTCTGACGTAATTGTCAGGATCAAAATAATAAGAAAGACGGTGCCAAATATAAGCAGTCGATATGACACTGGGTCATGTATTTGTTTTTTTGCATCCAGTGCCTGCAGCAGTCGATATGACACTGGGTCATGTATTTGTTTTTTTGCATCCAGTGCCTGCAGCAGTCGATATGACGCTGGGTCATGTATTTGTTTTTTTGCATCCAGTGCCTGCAGCAGTCGATATGGCACTGGGTCATGTATTTGTTTTTTTGCATCCAGTGCCTGCAGCAGTCGATATGACACTGCGTCATGTATTTGTTTTTTTGCATCCAGTGCCTGCAGCAGTCGATATGGCACTGGGTCATGTATTTGTTTTTTTGCATCCAGTGCCTGCAGCAGTCGATATGGCACTGGGTCATGTATTTGTTTTTTTGCATCCAGTGCCTGCAGCAGTCGATATGGCACTGGGTCATGTATTTGTTTTTTTGCAACCAACATAGTGCTGTAACGAGTCATCATCGTTTCATACACTTGCACCAATGGCTTACCTTAAGGTTGAGGACGGTGAGTTTGGTGGGCAGTCCCATGTTGGTCTGCGCTTTGCACAGCGTGGTCAATATCACGGTCTTGCCCCCGCCGGTCGGGCCAACCAACATAGTGCTGTGACGAGTCATCATCGTTTCATACACTTGCACCAATGGCTTACCTTAAGGTTGAGGACGGTGAGTTTGGTGGGCAGTCCCATGTTGGTCTGCGCTTTGCACAGCGTGGTCAATATCACGGTCTTGCCCCCGCCAGTCGGGCCAACCAACATAGTGCTGTGACGAGTCATCATCGTTTCATACACTTGCACCAATGGCTTACCTTAGGGTTGAGGACGGTGAGTTTGGTGGGCAGTCCCATGTTGATCTGCGCTTTGCACAGCGTGGTCAATATGACGGTCTTGCCCCCGCCGGTCGGGCCAACCAACATAGTGCTGTAACGAGTCATCATCGTTTCATACACTTGCACCAATGGCTTACCTTAGGGTTGAGGACGGTGAGTTTGGTGGGCAGTCCCATGTTGGTCTGCGCTTTGCACAGCGTGGTCAATATCACGGTCTTGCCCCCGCCGGTCGGGCCAACCAACATAGTGCTGTGACGAGTCATCATCGTTTCATACACTTGCACCAATGGCTTACCTTAGGGTTGGGGACGGTGAGTTTGGTGGGCAGTCCCATGTTGGTCTGCGCTTTGCACAGCGTGGTCAATATCACGGTCTTGCCCCCGCCGGTCGGGCCAACCAACATAGTGCTGTGACGAGTCATCATCGTTTCATACACTTGCACCAATGGCTTACCTTAGGGTTGAGGACGGTGAGTTTGGTGGGCAGTCCCATGTTGGTCTGCGCTTTGCACAGCGTGGTCAATATGACGGTCTTGCCCCCGCCGGTCGGGCCAACCAACATAGTGCTGTAACGAGTCATCATCGTTTCATACACTTGCACCAATGGCTTACCTTAGGGTTGAGGACGGTGAGTTTGGTGGGCAGTCCCATGTTGGTCTGCGCTTTGCACAGCGTGGTCAATATCACGGTCTTGCCCCCGCCGGTCGGGCCAACCAACATAGTGCTGTGACGAGTCATCATCGTTTCATACACTTGCACCAATGGCTTACCTTAGGGTTGAGGACGGTGAGTTTGGTGGGCAGTCCCATGTTGGTCTGCGCTTTGCACAGCGTGGTCAATATCACGGTCTTGCCCCCGCCGGTCGGGCCAACCAACATAGTGCTGTGACGAGTCATCAAGTCATCATCGTTAGACACACTTGCACCAAAAGCTTACCTTAGGGTTGAGGACGGTGAGTTTGGTGGGCAGTCCCATGTTGGTCTGCGCTTTGCACAGCGTGGTCAATATCACGGTCTTGCCCCCGCCGGTCGGGCCAACCAACATAGTGCTGTGACGAGTCATCAAGTCATCATCGTTAGACACACTTGCACCAAAAGCTTACCTTAGGGTTGAGGACGGTGAGTTTGGTGGGCAGTCCCATGTTGGTCTGCGCTTTGCACAGCGTGGTCAATATCACGGTCTTGCCCCCGCCGGTCGGGCCAACCAACATAGTGCTGTGACGAGTCATCAAGTCATCATCGTTAGACACACTTGTACCAAAAGCTTACCTTAGGGTTGAGGACGGTGAGTTTGGTGGGCAGTCCCATGTTGGTCTGCGCTTTGCACAGCGTGGTCAATATCACGGTCTTGCCCCCGCCGGTCGGGCCAACCAACATAGTGCTGTGACGAGTCATCATCGTTTCGTACAATTGCACCACTTTGTCCACCTGCCAGTTAAAATAAAAAAGTGAACGAAATATCTCAAACTAAGCAGTAAAGCAACTGGTCTGTTACTGATTATCAGTCTTTTCATATAGGAACTTTTTCCTCCATTTCGGGTTTGCCTCCACCACTTTCTTTTGTACATAAATTCAATACTGTGTAGGTAACTTATCTAACCTCGCTATTGCTACGGTCGTAAATTTTTAAATGAATGTATCTCGATAGAACCTCGCTACGCTCGCAAATAAGTTAATTTGCCTCGATCGATAACACAACACCCCGTGTGGTGCCGGGTTAGAATAGCATCACCCCATAACTTTCCGCGGGTATCGTAAAAGGCGACCAAGGGATAAGTCCAGAGAATGGGCAGCAGCGTTCCCTGTGAATGGAAAACTTCTACTACGTTCGCCAACCCGCCTGCCAAGCGTGGTGAGTATGGCATATACCACAGATTTTGGGGAGGCCCATGTCCAGCAGTGGAAGCGTGGTGTTGTGGCTGATGTTGATGTTGAAAACACAATGTCTTGCACCCTCTACGCTCGCCATATAAGCTATATAAATAAGTTATTCTGACCTGATGATCGAGTTCAACATAACCGCCTTTGTTCAACACTTCTATGACGGCAGTGTTGAAGTCCGGGTAGCCCACGCGTGGGCAGTCCAGGCCCGGAAACAGGTCCTTGATCAGACCCAGGAACAAGGGGACGTCTTCAAACACGAACTTCGGGTAGTTCATGTCTCTGTATAGGAATAAACGCATTTCTGTGTAAACAAATTAATACCTTATACATACATACATATAATCACGCCTTTATCCCTAATGGGGTAGGCAGAGCTTAAACGACCTACACAAAAGGTCGTTCGTTCCGCCACGTCTGACAAAGTTTTGAGGGTTGTTTAAGATAGATTGGTAGGTATATTGCTGTAGTGACAGGTTGTCAGCCTGTCGCCTAAATTGAAATATACAGAAACCCTCGGATCCCTTAGCTGGTTTTTACAGCATGCCCGGGAGGAAATGCAGCAGGCACATTCTATGTTTTTCTCTCGCTCCCAGTCCAGCATGGAAGTAAATACCTTATGCTAGTAACCTTTAATTAAAAGCCTATTTTTCAGTACATTCTCACGCTCGCTACGCTCGCAATATAAGTTTATTAGCGCCCAGTCGTAGTGGGACTGCTTTGACAACTGCTCGCGGGCCACTTTGTACAGCACTGCCATGCTCAGGTCGGTGGAGTCGCGGCGCAGCTTGCCCGCCATGCGCAGCACGGCCGTAAGCGCGCGCAGCCCCCAGTCGTAGTGGGACTGCTTCGATAACTGCTCGCGGGCCACTTTGTACAGCACTGCCATCTCCTTGCTAGCACCTGTGCTGGTTGGTACCTGAGCGCGCGCATGAGCACCATGATCTCGCTCAGGTCGGTGGAGTCGCGGCGCAGCTTGCCCGCCATGCGCAGCACGGCCGTAAGCGCGCGCAGCCCCCAGTCGTAGTGGGACTGCTTCGACAACTGCTCGCGGGCCACTTTGTACAGCACTGCCATCTCCTTGCTAGCACCTGTGCTGGTTGGTACCTGAGCGCGCGCATGAGCACCATGATCTCGCTCAGGTCGGTGGAGTCGCGGCGCAGCTTGCCCGCCATGCGCAGCACGGCCGTAAGCGCGCGCAGCCCCCAGTCGTAGTGGGACTGCTTCGACAACTGCTCGCGGGCCACTTTGTACAGCACTGCCATCTCCTTGCTAGCACCTGTGCTGGTTGGTACCTGAGCGCGCGCATGAGCACCATGATCTCGCTCAGGTCGGTGGAGTCGCGGCGCAGCTTGCCCGCCATGCGCAGCACGGCCGTAAGCGCGCGCAGCCCCCAGTCGTAGTGGGACTGCTTCGACAACTGCTCGCGGGCCACTTTGTACAGCACTGTCATCTTCTTGGCCAGCACCTATTAACCACAAACAGAAGATGTAATTATTTTCTTTTTAACCGAACCACCTAGCTTCTTTATAGCATCAAATCAAGAAACAGCCAAACATTATAACTTACTTTGGCAGTGAGAAAACCATCAGAGAAGAGTGAGATCTGACAGATCATCTCAAGATCTGGCAGGATACACACGACCGGTCTGAACAGCGCCTTGACAGATTCCGGTAGTTCTGTACGTCCAGCGTAACCAGGGTTCATCGTGATGAAGATCCCCACTTTGCTGTCCATGTTTATCTCTTGACCTTCAAACTATGGAACAAGATATAAAATAAGGGTGTATTTAAAAGACTGCAGAATAAAGCAAATTTCAAAAGAAAAGATACTTGTAATCGCCACGAGTATCTGTACCCTAGGTATTTCATTACTATTTGATATGAAGCCCTTACCGTGAATCGCTTGAGGTTCATAAGCAGCGCGCTCCTGATGCACTGCAGTTGAGTAGAAATAACGGACAACACCGATATATCAATGCGGTTGAACTCATCAAAACAGCCCCAGGCTCCACATTGACACAGCCCGGCTAAGATCTGCCCGACAGCTCGGAAGTCCATGCCTTCTCCGCAGTTCGTCACCACGCACAACAAGCCCATTGCTTTGGCCAAATCTTTGGTGGTTTCGGTCTTTCCAGTACCAGCAGGGCCTGACATAGAAGTAATATACATGTAGATGAATATTTAGCAAGTTATTAAAGTCTGGTTTAAGAAAAAAACAATTAATTCTTACCAGCAGGTGCACACCCGAGTTGCATACTGAGCGACTGCGTGATAGTAAGGTAGATACGATCCGTGAGGGGAGTGATGACCAGCCGCCCGTTAAGACCCATATACTCGTAGCCGTACTCGAACATACCTGTCACAAGCCATTCCAAGGAATCAAAATCATACAATCAAGCTGAGACCATGAAGTAGGTAAGACAAACGGCCTGACCACGCTGAATAAAGAATCATTCGGAAACATCTGAAGTAAACATAGTAGGAAACACGTAAGTTGAGAAACTCTGGAACAACCCTCTAGCCGCGGTCTTGCTGTCGTCAACGAATCCCTTCGTTCAATCTTGGATTAGCTGATGGATGACATATGAATATGACGTACCAGTGTACTGTTTGACCCAAAGCGCGTCAAACTCCTTGAGCCAGAAAAATCTCAACTGACTTTCCCAATGAAACTCGCCGTCTGCTGTCAAGTAGTCCTTGACGAAGCCTTTTATCTAATTGCTGGATCAGCTGATGGATGACTAATGAAATACCAGTGCACTGTTTGACCCAGAGCGCGTCAAACTCCTTGAGCCAGTAGAATCGCAGTTGGCTTTCCCATTGGAACTCGCCGGCTGCTGTCAAGTTGTCCTTGACGAAGCCTTTTATCTAACTGCTGGATCAGCTGATCGATGACAAATGACATACCAGTGCACTGTTTGACCCAAAGCGCGTCAAACTCCTTGAGCCAGTAGAATCGCAGTTGACTTTCCCATTGGAACTCGCCGGCTGCTGTCACATTATCCCTGACGAAGCCTTCGATGATGTCACGCGCGTGGACGTCAATGGTCGTGATCGTTCGGAACTTGCTTCGGTCGTTTGACGATAAATCTGTATAAATGCAAATAGGAAAACAAAAGTAAGCACGTATTTTGGCATCATCAATATTTCCAGGACTAGTAATAATAAGAATAAGATATCTTTATCTTACATTACAAAAATAGTTTATTTTTGGAAACCATATTCTATTGATTGTTTTACCTAGCCTTTGGCAGCTTACCTAATCCACACTAACATATAATTGACTTTTCCATACAAAGTATCTGATCGCGGTGAACATTTTGTATGTGAAAGCCATTTTTATTTTCACTTCCTGAAAAAAATCCTGCTGATAGTTGTTCAGTATCGTTGTCTACTGACTGTGCAACCCCTATCAGTTTGAGGAACGCTGTCCATTACACCTGGTATTGTGGTTTCCTTAGTCTGTAGTTGATCGTTCTGGTCTGCAAGATGCTCTTTCATGGCTCGTTTGTTTCCTAAACGAATGCGGATATCAGCCGTGTACCACACTTGTTTCGTCGCTAAGCAAATCCTAAAAAATCCTTACCTTGCTTTGCTCATCATAAGACTACTCACCTTGCCTGACTTTCACAACCAGGGCATCAAGCTGCTCGTTTTGGTCTCCAAGATGTTCCTTCATGGCTCGTTTGTTTCCGAGACGAATGCGGCGAAAAGCTTCCTCAGTCTCCGCGGTCCACCACACTTGGTTGGCCGCTAAGCAAATCATGCCCTGATACTCCATTATCCAGTCCGTTCTATAAAGAGAGGAAGCAAGAAGTGGTAGCAGTACAATTAACTTTTCCTTTAATAATAAGACAAGTTATAAGATGGAGATCATTAGAAATTCCTTCTGCGAGACCTATGTTTCTGATGTGATAAAGCTTAATAGGACTTCATCACCATCATTTTCAAGAGAAGTAGTAAATAGCTCAGTTGCTACGAGCGACAACACGAATCGCTGAGGTTATGGATTCAATCCCACTCCAGTAAATTTAATACTCCGCAAGGTTGTCCTCCAGGTTACAAAAAATATTATCTACCAAAAAAGGCCACCTAATCTATGTCTAGTAGATCATAATGGATGCTAAAACGATCTTACCTTGGAACCCACCAATGTTTGCCGTAATAGAAGATGGACTTCTTTGTGATGTATTTATTGGTGGAACGCATCTCATTGAGGACAAGGTTCATCCAATCCTCAACGCGACCTTCAGTGTAGACCACGTATCGGAAATCCATAATCTGGATGCAGTGAGAAAAGAACAATAAAGAAGCTTTAGCTAATTTGCGACATAATATACTTAGAACGGTTACAAAAAGAGCAATATTTGGAATAGTATGAGATTTACCTCCTAGCAGTCCACTTCAGGCAACGTAACTCGTACATCATACATACATACATAAATTCACGCCTTTATCCCTTACAGGGTAGGCAGAGCGTCAAACGCCTCGTAAAAGGCGCTTTCGCCACGTCTGACAAAAATTGAGGGCAATTTTAGATTGTAATGTGTATTGCTATAGTGACAGGTTGTCAGCCCGTTGCCTAAATTACAATACACTGTAACCCTCGAGTCCTTTTTGCTGACTTCTACAGCATGCCCGGGAGGAAGGGCAGCTGGAACATTCTATGTTTTTCTATCTCTCCCAGTACAGCATAGAAGAACTCGTACATCACTTATTCAAATCAGTCCTGATGTAGACTAAACTCAAGATATATTTATAAAAGGGACATCCTTACCTCGCCTTCGGCTGAGATCATTTTCGAGGCAACAGGGCGATTTGTATGGTCCACGTATAACTCCAATGATCTGATGTTGTCGAACATCTGGAATATTATAGACAAAATTTTCACACATAAGTAAGTATGATATTTTTAGGTAGAAAACGGTCTCACTCGTATCCTCTACTGAATTTTACATATTGGAGACACTGAAAACCTTAGTGCAGAAGATCAAATACCTTACCATAATTCAGTTCATACCTTTGACGAAAGTCCAATACCTTAATCATGTGTTCTTGCACACAACTGCACTCACTGCTGCCGAGGATTGACAGCAACTCGTCGGTCGAGATAAAGAAGAATCGAGGGAATATGCGCCGTTTGGAATCCAAATAGTCGTTCAGGGACTTCTGACACCTACACACCATCGTGTTAATAAATAACATAAATATCAGAATATAGATCAGGATAATAAAAAGGAATAAATCAGTCCACCTCCTTTTGAAAGGAAACAAGCAAGGATTTCTTCCATGCTGGCCTGGGAGTGAGAGAAAAACATAGAATTTTGCCAGCTGCTTTTCCTCCCGGGCATGCTGTAAAAACCAGCTAAGGGATCCGAGGGTTTCGGTATATTGCAATTTAGGCTAACAACCTGTCACTACAGCAATATACCTACAAATCTATCTTACATAACCCTCAAAAAATTGACAAATGTGGCAAAACGATATTTGTTTAGGTCGTTTTCGCTCTGCCTACCCCATTAGGGATAAAGGCGTGATTATATGTATGTATGTACAAGCAAGGATACAGGTAAGGATTGTTAGTGACAACATACAGGATTTTTGAGTAAATTATTGAAGAAATTGGAAGAACTTTTTTCTTGAAGAATCCTTATTTGAAGTAGACGTATAGTGTATTTTTAAGCAAGTAACTTACTTCTGAAGCCCAATTCCTAAATTAATAAACTCTTCCAATCGTCCAGGAATTGTACAACAATCAACGACATTCAATCGCTTTGCAGTGTCCAGCATAATCTGTAATCGAGTAATAAATCTCTAATATAGTGTAAGGAATCAACATATTTTTTTTATTAAAAATTAATCGAGGGAAGCATATGGCCAATAGTGTCAGTACAATATTCACTTACCTTTCTAAATACTTTGTCTATATCGTCAAACTTCTTGGCTTCTTCAGGCAACTGCTGTCGAATATCGCCTCCAACGAAGATTCCCTCCAGATACAACCATTTCCTTTGCGTAGCGAACCACTCTTCTATAACCTCAGATATCAGAGAGAGCTTTCTCTCCCATGTGTGGACGACGTTCAGGAACGGGCCAATGAATCTAAAAAAGTTTCAAATAATTTTAACTAATGGGGACTATATGCCGACTATATGCGATAGGTAATTTGGGCATATTGCCCAAAAAAGAGGCAATACCTAATCTTGAAGCTTTTGCTGTCGAAAATACCAAGCCATTACCTCCAAGAGGTAGCTTTTGTTGATCTGAACAGATCATTCTAGGTCTCAGATCTGTCCTGTAATCCCATGACCTGTGTATGAGGGGGCCCAAGGTTCAGACTACTAAACCTTGAAAGCAGTTGAAGTACTCACTGTGAAGCGGCCATACTCTGCAGATTCATGGCGTCGTCATCCAGTTTGATCACCACCTCATCACACGGGTTGAGGGTGTACCCTCGATCCTCGCCACGGTTGAAATGTCGAGCCACCGTGAACTGGATCGCGGCCCACGAATCCTGGACCTCCTTCACGCCTCGCTCTATTGCTAACTCCTGTACAACAAAAGTAGTATTCCTACATACGGGGGTCTATATCAGCCGTAGTAGTGTAGTGCTGGACATAGGCTTAAACGATCAGCTTTTACGATAGCTGCTGGAAGATATGAGGTGATATTCTGACACGATATCACGCAAAATACGATGCCGATAAAATAATGAAAAAATATGACTGTACAACTTTTTACTAACCTTGATAGCATGATTTACTATTTGTTCAGCAGCTTCTTGGTATTTGTGCAGTTCCATAGCAAACATGTTATCCAAAGTAAACCTTTCTGGAGACATGTCAAACTCCTTGCCTATAGAAAAACACAAGTTGGATTTAGTTTTGCGACCACTATCCATCGATCAGATTTCCTTTACTCTACCATTAAAATAAAACTGAACTAACCCGTCTTCTTCATGAGTTCCTTCCAATGGCGCTCACGCATTGCCTCGTTCTTCAGCGACACCATGAGCGGTACCACATTTTTGAACTGCTTCAGTTTTAAGTCAAGTATCAACCCAGTGGGTGACTGGCGAATAACCTTCGGAAGTTTTCTGTTGAACAGAAGGAAAGCTTTGTGAACTGCACAAAAAATATTCGAATAAAGATCTATGAGTAATAGATTGGTCATCATTATCAATTCATATTGCTGCTGGACACTGGGATCTCGGACACATAGGTCAGCTTGGTGCCCATCGTAAGTAATTTCGCCGTCGGGCAGGAGGGCTTCCTATACCTATTTAATTTTCCAAGACGTGGACTTCATCCCTCTGCAACATTGGTCATCTACGATATGACATTTCAGTTTGTTTATTCTAAAATATCCATTTATAAGGAAAGAACCTTACCTGTATTCCTTGAAGAATTGTTCAATCCCATCAACCAAAGCTTGAGCATTTAGATTCACCCACAGCGTCCTAGCCCACACTTCTCTTGCGTACTTCTGTGCTTTGTATATCTTGTAGATCATCTCCATGGCTTGGAAGTCAGACTTGGCTCGGTTGAAGACGGAGAAATCGGCCAGTGGATTATCGAACAACTGTTCCGCGGCTTGAAGATTCCTCTTACGGGCGTCTAGCTCGTCGAATTGTTTCGTGTATTCCTGGTGAGTAGTCATATTGTAGATATAAAATTATCCAAAAATGTAGGTATCATAGCAACTAATATTGCATCACGTAAACGTTTTGGTTCGATTTCGACCCCCAAAGCTTACAAATGACCACGAAAGAATAACTGAATAATATACCTCCATCAGTAGCAATCCCCGATCCAAATCCTCTCCTACGGTTCCGGGTCCCTCCAAATCAAATTTCTCAACGAATTCATCCAGCTCTAAAAGGAACTTGGCGATCTCTATGATATTGAGTTTAGAGAACTTCTCTTTGGTCGCCTCAAGGGTCCCTGCGCGGAATAAGGCCATTTGGTACAGGCTCTCCCAGAGCTGTTGTAAATCTTCCGCGAACTTCATGTCGTCGTCTGACACCTGGTCATGAAAAGTAATAACAATGCATAGGGGGAAGAACAGGTATTGCAAACATGATTTTGTTTTTGACTTTCGCAACCTACAAGGCATGATCTAGTTCTTGATCCAATTCCTAGACCCGTCCCGCGTGCCCGACCACCTGATCGTGTCTGAGGACTTACTTGACAGTAACCAAAAAGCCACCACGACGGTAGCACGTTCTGCGCAAGTAAAATTTTGACCATGTGTTTGCTGACACAAAAGAACTGGATTAGATTCCAAGATTGCAGGTTATCAAAGAGATATGGAAAAACGCAAGCAAAAAGAAACAAGCAAAGGATATTTACCGGAATACCATGGGCTCGCAACATCTTGAATGTTTCCAACATGGTTTGATACCTGACTTCCGCAGTTATTGTCATGGACTGTATCGCTGCAATCGTCGCCATCACCAGCTTAAAGTCCTCCAGGCCTTTGATGTTCATGTTGATTATTATCCGCATACTCTGTAAGTCAAGATGTACCAGTATAATCACAAGTTCTAGCAAAATCAATAAAAGTAAGGTTATTACACGTTTTCTGAGGTTTGCACGAAAAAAGTAAAGGTTAATATTATACCGGGTGTAAAGGACAGCGTCCCGTACACTGATAGGGGCTGCTCAGTCAACGAAACTTAACAACTATCAGCAAGTTTTTTTTCAGGAAGTAAAAAAAAATACCTTCTCATACAAAATTACCACCCCGATGAGACAATTTGTATGGATAATATATTTTTTTTCACTTCCTGAAAAAACCCTGCTGAAAGTTGTTCAGTTTCATTGACTGAGCAACACCTATCAGTTTGCGGGATGCTGTCCCTTATACCCTGTATAACAGCGTATAGAATATTATAAAGAACTTACTTCGATTTGATTCTTCAGATCGTACATATTCATCCTTGTCTTTGTAGCAACGCATTCTCCCAACGTCATTTTCCACTCCAAAGCATGTTCCTGAAATATATCATGAATAATTATTTATATTTATACCTACACTTGACTTTCAAAATACATGTGTCGCTGAGCATTCTTATAAAGGACTTATCGCCTATTCGATTCTTGATGATTTCGAGCCACGATTGTTGGACCTGTGGTCTTTGTTACAGTCTAGCCAACCTTTCGTTTATGAAAGAATGAGGTGGTTCTTCCATGCTGGACTGGGAGCGAGAGAAAAACATACAATGTGCCAGCTTCATTCCCTCCATCACATGCTATAAAAACCAACTAAGGGAGAAGATACGAGGATTTCAATACATTGCAATTTAGGCGATGGGCTGACAACCTATAACCCTTAAAACTTTGTCATACGTGGCGGAACGAACTTTAATTAGGTCGTTTACGCTCTGCCTACCCCATTAGGGATAAATGCGTATGTATGTATGTAAGAATGAGGTGGTATTACCTGAACCTGTTTGATGATGACGCGCAGGTTGACCCGTATGGCGCCCATGTCGACATACTTCACGTGCTCGTCCAGATCAGCTATCACATCCTCGAAAAAGAACAGCCTCTCGTCAAACTTGTGGATCTGGTCGTTCTTGGCGACATATTTCTCGCAAGACAGTCTCTTGTCGAAGATCCACATGTGCTGGAACTTGTGCCATCTGAAGGGATAGTTGTCTATTGGACTATTGTATTCAGAAATCGATCGAAAAAGGGATCTTATGAATCTGCTTGAATACTATCTAAATAAGGATAACAATGAAGCTGCCATGTAATTCGATACAAGTAATCTCAGTAAGGCTTTTCTTAATTTGTGTGTAACTCTCTAGACAAAAACCAAGAACTATGAATTCGCAAAACACCATAACCCCCTGATAACGTGTGATGAAGAACAGGTTGGTTCATCATCATATTTTTTTTTTTTATTTCAGCCTACATCTACCCACTGCTGAGTATAGACCTCTTCTTTTGATCGCCATCTACACCGGTCCTGTGCCTCCTGCATCCACTGTTTCCCCGCGATCGCCACTATATCATCAGTCCATCTGGCTGGTGGTCTGCCTACTGGACGTTTTGATGATTGGTTGGTTGATTTTTTTGACGTGACAACGTCTTATAATTCGATGGAGCCGGCTGCACGCACGAAAAAACATGACTCGTGCGGCGTTACCTCGCTCTGAGGCGTCCCATTTAAGGCTTGAAGTGCAAGCAAGAGCGCGGAACGAGCGACAAAGAGGCACAATCGGCCTCCGCGTTCGGCAGCGTTCGACATCTGTCTCTCTCGTACTTTAGTGAGCGATGCGTCCGCGTGGACAGTTGCTATACAATAATACATTTACATGTTATTGTCAAATCAGTATATTCTTATGATGTTGTCACGTTGAACTATCGTCAGTAAACCGACTTTACAGACAACTGTTTTTTAATTAACATGAAGAACACTCACTTTTGTGTGTACGTGTAAATATCATTCGTAAGGCGATAGATGGTGTCCTGGATGAGGATCGTCATGTCGTTGATGGAGACGACCCTGAGGATATCCTCAAAGAAGGAGAACACGTAGAACTCGTTTCCGGTAGCTTCAGCTATGCGCTGCGGCGCACACGGCAGGCAAGTTTCTCTCATCCATCGGGAGAATGCTGTCAATCTGATAATCATAAAAATACTAAGATTAAAATGTTTCCTGAATGTCCTTTTAAAATATTTATTATATAAAATATTTATTAATTATTATATTTGGAAAGGTAACACTGATTATTTTAAAACTAAACCAACAAGTGTTATAATAATGAAAACTGATCGGCTTACTTGTTTGTATTGAAAGGAGGGTTAGCCCTCGACGTTTCGATCCTATACGAGGATCTTCAACAAGAGAGAAGAAAGTCAGTCGAAGGTTACACTTGGCGGGCGGTGGAGTGTGACTATCTTCTCTCCTGATGAAGATCCTCGTATAGGATCGAAACGTCGAGGGCTAACCCTCCTTTCAATACAAACAAGTAAGCCGATCAGTTTTCATTATTATAACACTTGTTGGTTTAGTTTTAAAATAATCAGTGTTACCTTTCCAAATAACCAAGCTTAGACGTCGCTTAGAGTCTAGAAACTTGGGCACATATGAATTATTTACTCCAGCCTCCACTAGCAAACAATAATTCACTAAAAAGTCAGATCAGAAACACTGGTTTACTTACCTATTTAGAAAATGTTTGATGTTGTATCCAATAATATTGCAGACCTCGCTCTGGGTAGGTCTCATGGTGATGTCCGGAGTCACAAGGACGCAATCCACTTGGAACATTGGGCTTTTACCGGCTAAATTTTCTTGGAAATCTTCCAGGTTTTCAAACGTGAAACTGAAACAAATATTTTAAATACAAACATCCTCAAATAACGTTTATTAAAATTTTGTGTGCGATTCGTCAACGTTAGTGAGTAGACTGGACTTTCCTTCTATTCCACGCAGGGGCGGAAACAAAAACTAAACTATTAGAAGAGTCACAACCAAACGGCCTCGCACAGGCAACAACAAGACCCGAGGAGGTAAAATACCTTCAGGCAAAAAGCCTTGTTGTTGTATTACACGTTCAGACTAGCGGATTTGATCCTCTTTTAGGATCAGTATATCTCAGTCACCGTACATGATGAGAGTAGTGAATATCCTCTTCTCCCAATATGCGTAGTAGGAGGTCATGACCCGGGAGCGGCCCGTGGCGGCGCCGAGGATCAGGAACTCCAGCTTCTGCAGGATGGGGCCGATGCGGTCGAACATCCGCCCCATCCACATCGCCACTCGCTGGAGACGCTCATACTCGATTTCCACGAAATATGTCTGCAAATAAGTTGTGCGTCAGATTTTTTATACAAAAACTGTAAGTGAAGTAAGATTTTGGGGAAAGTGTAGGGCTTTTAATCCCGCATGCCCGTATTGCAGGATCTCGGAATATCGAAATCTCGGATTTTGGAAATTAGAAACCCCAACAGAGCGTAATTAATTAATAATCCACATAATCTGCTAAATATACTAGTCCACTTCTATGTGGCTTCTGAGCATATGTGGTGCAAAAAAATATGATGAAGAGAGAGACAAGGCAAATGATAGTACTAACGCATTTTATAAAAACTCGCCATCTCCCATCAACATTTTCTTTTTATCGATGCTAAACATCCTAAAAAAATACCCTAGAAGTTTGTACAATTTTTAATCTTTACAAACCTTGCAAGGATGCAACCAGGTAGGGTCAGGCTC
This sequence comes from Scrobipalpa costella, assembly GCA_949820665.1. Lineage (NCBI taxonomy): Eukaryota > Metazoa > Arthropoda > Insecta > Lepidoptera > Gelechiidae > Scrobipalpa > Scrobipalpa costella. The sequence continues at coordinate 14,687,299 of OX463312.1, forward strand.
GCCAGTGTCAGGGTCTATCCAGTTCTTAGGTTTTATGTGGGGAAACAGGTCGAACAGTTCGATCTGATCGATCATGAAGTTGATCTCTCGCTCCACCATCTTCAGTTGCTCGTGAACAGCTTGGAGAGAATGCTGGCCTGTGAAAAAATTTACAGTAGTAGTGCAGTCAGCGTCTGTATGCGAATTCTTACAAAACCGACGGTTCCCCTTATATCGCTCATCTAGCTATCGCTGCGAGCGGTCCGCCATCTTCATATCTTCAATCAACCTTTGTCAGCCCACTGTTGGACATAGCTCCTATGGCATGCCATTGAGCTCGTTTTTCAGCGGTTCTCATCTTATCTTTGCCCGCTGCCGAACAAACACCATCGTACATATGCTTGTCTATTACTTATTTTATTATAGCATAAAATTAAAGTAAAATCAGGAATCGAAAGGTTGTTAACTGGCGGCCACGTCTTGAAAAGCGCAGGGTGCCATAAACTGGATAAAGGACATTTAAAAAGATGTTGGTAGTCGTTGAATGTAGGTACTCGTTGCACACTGAAGATTCTTCCTTACTTCTTAGCCGAAAAGAAACTAGACGAGCTATAGAATACATAATAGCGAAGTAAAATGGTACATACTCAGCTATTTTGTATTCTAACTCGTCTAGCTAAACATTAACTTCATAGATTCTTGATTTTCTCTTCTTAGTGACTTTGGATGTTTTCTTCTTCTTCAGTCCATCTTAGTTTTATCCGGTAAGAAACCAATATCGTAGAATCCATATAACATCATCTACCGTTGCAGACCCTGCAGAAACTATTCCACAACACAATTTTGAAGAGCTAAATTTTTTTTTATCTTTAGGAAAAGTTAGGAAGTAGTATTTCTTTCATACGAAGCACCTTAACAGAATGTACTTGGTTGCTAGATATTTCAATATCACTTACACTTGGTTATATCGGTAATATAGTCCCTGATACCCAGCGCTGCCCAGGAAATTCTAGTAAGACCGGGTAAAATATGCCGTTCCATGTCGAGAAGGAGTTTCTTCATGAGGACCACCTCAGCAGGAGTCAGGGACTTGGAGCCAGAATTGTATTTGGCTATTATGTATTCCAGAGCCTCTAGTTCGTAGTAGAGGCGGTCCTTCTGCATTGCCACGTCGCGGATGTTGGCTGGAAGATCGTAGCCTGAAAAAAGCGTGGTATTTTTTTTTTATACATTGGTATTTATAAAGGCGATAGTGTTCAGGGTGTTCAGTAATATAAAAGTGTATCACCACCAAAGTTCCGTGCTTCGGAGGGCACGCTAAGCCTTTGGTCCCGGTCGCTGTCTTTGATAGTGGTGGTTACTCAAACCATGTCACAGGCCTAATAGCTGTGCTACTAAGTGGTTTGAAAACTCTGACACCAGGGTTCTTCGGCTCGAGAATCCACTCGCTAAGAAGAAACAGATTCTATCTTTTCCCCAAGTGATGTAGTGTAAAAACTTACTAAGGAATAAAACCAGAGTCATCAGCGGTACTGTGTTCGCCAATCTGCCACCCAAACGCATGGTAAAAGGCAATTTTCCTTAATTTGGAGGAGGTGTTTGTCCAGTATCGCATTATTACAGAGAGTAATGCAAATAGTAAGTAACTTATTCACATATTTACCCAATCTTTCCATCACTTCAGCTTCTAATATGATTTGGAAGACTCCCTTTTCAAAGTTGGGTTGAAACTCCAGTCCGTACTCTGCCATCAGTTTGTGCACTGTCAAGTCTCGCCAAGACACGTCAGTCTACAAAATGTGTCATAATTAGAACATAGATACAAATTCTTCAAGGTTATAGTGAATAAGTGTTTCTAGCTTGCTCCATCGTCGACTCTGTTTTGTAGTCTCTATCGTAGACTTGTATAAAAAACTAATTATAAACTAGGCTATGCGGGTCGTCCATAAACAAACCTATTTTAAATGAAAAAATACTAGGCGTAAAACGTGGGTTAGCTAAGATATAAAAAAATAGTTACCAGTCCTTCTTTGGCTAACAAGGAGACTGAGCTTGGAGACCTGACGTTTTCATAATGCTGTCCAGGTATTCTCATCAGCATCACTGGAAAAAGACGTTTTAGAATTAATTGAGAGGTATACAGCCATTGCTAATTCACGAAGAACTTTAAGATATACCGGGTGAAAAGGGCAGCTTCCCGCTAACTGATAGGGGTTGCTTATTCAACGAATTTGATCAAATTTCACCAAGAAGTTCTACCAGGAAATGAAAAAAAACTTCCTGGTGAAAGTTGTTCAGTTTCGTTGGCTGAGCAACCCCTCCCTATCAGTTTCTGGTACACTGTCCCTTACGGGGTGTAAGGGTATAGATCAAAAATGTATAAAAGAGATACGTCATGGCCTAACATGCAAAACACAGTGGAGTGGCAATCAACACGTAGCTAGCAATTGATCTAAACATTAAACGGAACTTGGAAACGACCAAGCTTGCTTACCAATTACTGGAATGCTGAAATCGGACATTTTATTAGAAAAAATGCAAATATAACAAAATAAACATCATCATCATCATTTTACATACATGCTTTGTCTCTTCGGCGTTTATCAGCAATCTCTTTGTTTACAATGTCTATAGGGCGAAGGGAGATTTGGCTACCCTTCTTCTTTGAGACATAGGCTTTCCCTGCAGCCGTCAACGTCATACCAGAACGGCTTTGGCTTTGGCTTTGAGCTGGATCTGGAATTGCGATTATGTCAGTTTTAGGTTTTCATAAATCTATTTAACAATTTATTGCACACATGATCATACAGAGGACACAAACATAAAAAAAATAGCACAACAGGTACAGCTTATCGCTAAAAAGAAATCTCTTCCAGCTGACCTACGGTAGTGAGAGTGCATAAGTGAGGCAGATAAGGCAGATAAATCTAATTATATGAACGCTCAAAGTTTGACTTTCTTATCCCCTATTTTGGTTCAGAAACGATCGAAAGATGCAGCGCAGGTAGGCTTACCAAACGGTGAACTGCCTATCAGGTCTATCTGGTAAAGATCCCGGGAGGCCGATTGATAAAATTCGCAACAGACCAATCATCGTAGAGATTCTTAGGACAGCCCTAATGCTCTGTAGTAACATCTTTCTACTGAGATAACGATGATATCTCCTCAGTACGATCTGTATCTTACACTAGTCGGACGGTAACTGCCTCCGTGGTCTAGTGGTCAGACCCATAGGTTTGATCCGGAGGTTCTGGGTTCTATTGTATGATATTCATCCATTTATCACTTTGTGAGGTTTGAAGACATTGCAGGATGTATCACCTGGTTTTCCGAAAAGAAAAAGGATTCCGTACTTCGGACGGCACGTTAAGTCGGTCCCGGTTGCTGTCTTTGATAGTAGTCGTTACTCAAACCACGTCAGAGGCCTAATAGCTGTGCTACTAAGCGGTTTGAAAACTCTGACACCAGGATTCATCGGATCTTTGTTCGAAAACTAAAAGAAGAAAATCTAGAAAGAAGGGGCATCTGGAAATAAAAGTAATTGACAGCTGAAATCTAAGCCTGGACAGGACTGTACTGGTATACAGCTCATTTACCATTTTCCTTCATGAAGACGACATGAAGAATGTTCTTCTTCATCATGTTATCGACGAACTTGGAGGCATTGGTCACCCATTCACTATACTTCATATCCTCGTATTCCTTTATCGTTTTGGAAAACGCTTTGTATTGAAGGAATGCTTCCTTCTTCTGCTCGCAGTCGTTTAGTTCTGGCACCTGATAAGGATGAAATATAAAATGCATTGTTTCGGAGAATGTGATCAAAGCTCTCCTATATAACGTCTTTATTCTACCTACCATCGTAGATGACGCTAAAGATAGGCAGTATGGCAGAAGTAAGTACGTGGTGTTGGTACGTCAAGCTCAAGAACGCACAATGCTGCCAATAGTCCAGCCGATTGCTCGAACAAATAGTTTTTCTTGGAGGCAGCATTTTTATCCAGATACAATTCAGGTAAATAGCAAATCAGATGCAAAATTTCATCCCGATCCGATCAATTTTCATACATTTTCCTGGAACTGCTCTAATACAATTCGCAGTTGCACTAATATATGTCTATACCTGTCATTTTCTTTGTCAAGAAGAGAACAGAAAGGGACGCCAATAATTTGTTTAGTTGTGCGCTCTACAAATCGATAGTAAAATCAGTAGCATAATACTATAATACTTTACCCGCTGGAACCTCATGATAGGTATCTTCATCTTGTTGAAAATCATCCTCGACCAGTAGATGGCGCCAGCGACTGGCGGGTGGTAACGCAAGAGAGGCGGATTTTTGCGGAAACGCTACAAAATATACAGAAACTATAGGAATTTATAATAAATTTACTATTTGCAACTCAGAATAAGAAATATAGGTAAACAAAGTTTCATGTCTTTTCATTCAAAAACACATTTCAAAAATAAATGATAGTTGTTGACAAATTAGTTAAATCACTAAAACTACTATTTTATTACGTTATCATACCTAATAGCTAAAACTCATTTTAGAAACAACATTTTCGATTAAAAGATATGAAACTTTGTTTACCTTTATTCCAAATCTGAGTTGAAAATAGTATAGCTGTATTGCATTCTTCTTATTCTTCCATGCTGGACTGGGAGCGAGAGAAAAACATAGAATGTGCCAGCTGCATTTCCTCCCGAGCAAGCTGTAAAAACCAGCTAAGGGATCCGAGTGTTTCAGTATATTGCAATTTAGGCGATGAGCTGACACCTATCACTACGGCAATATACCTACAAATCTATCATAAATAACCCTCAAAACTTTGTCAGACCTGGCGGAACGGCCTTTGTTTAGGTCGTTTACGCTCTGCCTACCCCATTACGGACAAAGGCGTGATTATATGTATGTATGTATTGCTTGCTCCTTACCACGAATCTGTCTTCAATGGCAGTGATCTCCTTGGCAAACTGCCTCATGATGAAGTCAAACTTGTTGGCAAGTTCGTTGCGGATAGTTTCTCGAGTGTCAAACTCAAGGAACTTGAGCAGCACATTCAGAGCCTCTTCTGACGATCTGACAAGAATTTAAAAAAATTGGTATACATAATTTGTTCTTGGATAACGCAACACCCTTTTACAATTCGGGTCTTTCCTTTCTCTTTCTAAAGCTTCAAGCAAACAGAATTATACCTATCAACTGTTGTGAAGGCATGCAAAGTCTATTTCGAAACAAAAAGAGAGAGAGCAGAATCAGTTATTACCTTAAGTTACCAAAACTGGAACCGATGTGCATCTTAGCCTCCTCCTCAAGATATCGAACCTCGTTCCAGAAGTCCCCCATCATGGCGTCCCAATTCTCCTTGTTATTGAAGACGAAAACACTAAAGTCGACAGTGCGGATGGGATACACCAAGTTGGCGACGCGTTTGCGAACGTCGTCGATCGCTGTCGGGTCGCTGATGATAGATTTCAATTCCATGCCGAAAATTCTCTCGAAATCCATCAGCACCTTAGAAACACAAATCAAAAGCGAACATCAGAATAATCAGAACAAATAGCTAAATCTCTCCTCGGACGAATTAAGTACGCCATCCTTAAAGAGGGTTTCGTCTCGCCTTGGCAAGATCAAACTGTTGATATTGTCAGGGTAAGATGTAACCCCATTTGATCAATGTTATCATTTCTGGTAGAGAGCAAAGCTGGCCATTTAGCTGGATCTGCAACCGAGTGTTACGGTACAGGGAATACTACATCTCCTATTCTCCTGACAGTTTAATATAGACCAATCCGTCGGTCCCGGTCGCTGTCTTTGATAGTGGTCGTTACTCAAACCATGTGAGAGGCCTGTTAGTTGTGCTACTAGGCGGTTTATAAAACTCTGACACCAGGGTTCATCGGGTCGATAGACTCGATACCCACTCGACAGAAGAAGAAGAAGAATACAGACCAAATATCTCTTTTTACCTTGATTATATCAACCAAGTCCTTGGCAACTTGACCGATGTAGTCAGTCCTAGTGAACAGCAGAGGCTGGTCGAACTCCCACCGGGCCCCCTTCCCACTAAGCTCTATCTGTCGCCGAGTGTCGCGGTACAGGGAATGCCACATTTCCATGATCTTCTGACTGTTGCGACAGAGAGGCAGGATCTCTTCGTTTGGTTTGCTAAAAGAAACGTACTTCAAGTTGAAATCGACGGACTGAATGCTGGCACCGTGAACACAAATGGATATCTAGATTATTGTGAATCTAATCTACATACGGGGGTGTAAGGGACAGCATCCCACAGACTAATAGGGGCTCAATACTAAATAACTTTCACTAAGAAATTCTTTGAGGAAGTAGATTTCTTTTTGCTGCTCCATACAGAATATCTGACTCGATCAGTCAATTTTTATGTAACAGAAAAGCCAAAAAATATTTCACTTCCTGAAAAAAATTCCTGGTGAAAATCGTTTAGTATCCTTGACTGAGCTATTATATATATATATTATATCAGTTTGTAGGATCCTGTCCCTTACACCCGGTATAATGTAAAAGAGTAGGTGATTTAAATGGTCCTAATGAAGCAAGATAAAGTCCGCTATTGAAAATTAGTCAACAGTGTTGTGCGATCTCAAAATCCCCACAATAGAAAAAAAGATCATTAATTATTGATATCCCTAAATCATGAAATATTACTAATATCAAAAGTGGGATACTTACTCGAACAACTTATGCACGTTCAAAAATCTCTCCAGCTTGTCAGAAAGCGCCCAGGAGATTCTGGCTAGAAGAGGAATCATGGTTTCGTCTGTGCGATATCCTTTCGACAGAACCCACACCATGTAGATGCTTTCAACTAATTCTGGAAGTATTTCTATGACTTGGGGAAGCGGACAGTCACTTTCTATGACCTATAAAATGCAAACAAATGTTTCAAATTTTTACTTACTTTAAATCAAGTTTCGTGAAGCTAGGACTATAATTTTTTATTTGAAGTTCATTACCGTGAAGAATCGTGTTAAAGTTGATAAAAACTTCAAGTTGTCGCCTGCCAAGTTGTACTGTTCAATTAGAATCTCTTTGTAGTGCTGAAAACCCTGCAAAAATTGAGGACTCATTTATCGACAGTGGTTTGCGAAACAATATTAGCCTATTTAATTATGAAACCATTTATGAATATCTCGATGCCTTATCTTATCCATCACTGAACTGGTGGGCATTTGTATCCCGATACATCGTACTAAAAGTTAATTTCACCCAAATGAATCGTCTTTTATTTGAGTCACATGCCATGACTTGATGCTAACTTCAAAATAGGTGGACTCCGCTTTCTGCAGCAACGAGAGAATCTTCACAACCATTGGCTGTTTTAGCTGTTCCACCAATAGCGACAGTTCAGCGTCTCTTTCGCGCCAGTACTTGTATTCAGCCATTGGGCCTTGGCCTTGTCGAGTCTGAAAAAAAAAGAGACATTATTACCACCTCACTCTCTCTCATGAGACCTCCGCGTAGCTAAATCCTCTGATCCCATTCTGAAAGGAATCTTTAACAAAATGAGAAACACCAAATATTCGAAGCCTCTCCACCAGACAAAACTTCTGGTAATGATGTTCCTATGTGATGTGAAACCTTAAACCTCTCGGGCCAAATCACAAATCTGTGAATTTAGATCATGCGAATACTCTAACTGTGACAAGCGAATCCACAGTTTTATGCAGGAGCGGTTATAAAACAAACTGCCATACAAGCTGCCATACTTCCATGCTGGACTAGGAGAGCGAGAGAAAAACATAGAATGTGCCAGCTGCTTTTCCTCCCGGGCATACTGTAAAAACCACGTAGGGGATCCGAGGGTTTCAGTATAATGCAATTTAGACGATGGGTTGACATCCTGTCACTACAGCAATTCGCCGCGACACGCAAAGTAGAAGAAGAAGCAATATGCCTACAAATTTAAATAACCCTCAAAACTTTGTGAAATGTGACCTTTGTTTAGGTGGTTTACGATCTGCCTTCCCCATTAAAAAAAAAAGGCGTGATTATATGTATGTACGCGGTGATGGTGGCTATGTGAGCCTGTCACATACTAACCATCTTTTCTAGAATCTTCTTCTATGTGCTCTATAGAATTCGTAGAATTACTCACCCTTGCCATGCAAGCGGTGATGGTGGCATCTATGTGGGCCTGCCACATCATGACCGCTTCTTCCAGTTGCGCCTGAATCTCTGGAGGAACAGTCTCTGGCTCCGCGTCTCCAGACTCCAGCAGGGTCGGGATGTCTGGCATTGGGAGCTGAATCTCACCTTCAATGTGTTCTATTGTCCTGATATTAGGAATTAATGCAAGTTTTTTATCGTAAAGTTCACCTTTTTCAGAATGAAGTGCTGTTTCTTTTACGGAATTTAAAAACAAAACGGGTAATAAAGAGTACTTTTCGATACAAAATTGTAGTTCTTACCAATCCACCATTCCAACTAGGTTCTCGATGTCATTGACGACTTCATCAGCCGATGAAATCTTCGCGTCTGTGCCAAGTATCGGCTCTTCCGCTTTGCTTTCCCAATACGAACTCTAAAAGAAAACAAGAGGTTTGCTTGATTATAGGAATAGTAATGTTCCTAAAATCAACTGTCTTTCTGTCTTCCATGCTGGACTAGGAGCGAGAGAAAAACAGAGAATATACCAGCTGCATTTCCTCCCGGGCATGCTGTAAAAACCAGCTAAGGTATCCGAGAGTTTCAGTATAGTGCAATTTAGGCGATGAGCTGACAACCTGTCACTACAGCAATATACCTACAAATCTATCTTAAATAACCCTCAAAACTTTGTAAAACGTAGCGGAACGACCTTTGTTAAGGTCGTTTACGCTCTGCCTACCCCATTAGGGATAAATGATTATATGTATATATGTACTATACTGCCCACAAGTCGACTGATCATTCATACGCAACGCAACAGATTAATTTTACCCAATTAATATGTTAAAATTAGAATACCATACATACATACATATAATCACGCCTTTATCCCTAATGGGGTAGGCAGAGCGTAAACGATCTAAACATAGGTCAAAAGGTAATTAGAATACCATGACAGAAATATTGTGACAATTGATTAAAGATTTCCAGCTTGCCCCCCATGCTCACTCTGCATAGACTACACATGCATCCTATCATCTATATATATAAAAATGAATCCCTATTTCCCTTGGTCACGGCATCACGCCTGAACGGCTGGACCGATTTCGCAAATTCTTTTTTTGTTCTGTTCGTTATTATCAGGAAAAGGTTCTTATGAAAGAAAAAAATAAGGAAACTGCGCTGAAAATTAGAAAATTTGACCTTAAGACATTTGACATAGAATTGACTGAATGCGTGCTGCAAATATAGTCAAAGAGGATGAAAAAAAAAAGTCAGAGGATGAAAAAAAAATGACGTTTAAAACGGATTCTTCTATCTGCTCATTTATGGCGTCTAAGGCGGAACAAAGTTCGCCGGGTCAGCTAGTCCTATATAACTATCCAACAAATCGTGGAGGGCTGTCCTAAAATTTATCGATAACTTGTGGTAAATAAATATTTGCATCGTTTGATCGTTCTGTTCACCAAAAGCACCAACAATCTTACCATGTACAATTCAGTATCCCGATTCGCTATCTCGTTCATTCGAGATCCAGCTCTCATGCTCTTGATCCTGAAACATTTTTAAACTCTCATAATAATGTTATGGGACTTGAAACAAAATTGTTCAGCTGAAAAAAGTAAGGTATATATATGCCTATTGTAAGGTATATGTATTTATTTATTATAAACATACATTCATTATATTATATTAATTATATATATTTATATATACACTACATTAATTTATAGATAGATATTGGTATTTATTATGTTTTGATTTATATGAATACATATGCGCTGTAGGTTATAATTATATATATACTCTAAATTACTTTTTTTTGTTTATTGTTTTGTTCTAACTTTGTATAAAATTTTGCACCTGGCTTGTCATTTCCACATGCCCTAAGGTAGACCGGTAGACAATGCCTTTGGCGTTAAGTCCGCCCATGTAACATTTTTGTGCATAAAGTTAAATAAATAAATAAATAAAAGAAGGAAGAGTATTATTTTACCTCCTCTCTGCGTTTTCTCCTCTAGCAATGTTTGACATCCGGCGATAGTCAGAAGGGCGTAAGTAGTTGACCTGGGAAGCTGTCTCATCCATTTGCTGGTGATGATCACCGGCGTAAGACATCTGCCGAGCCAACATGGCGGAGCTGGTGGCACTGTTCATATTGTCCTCGCACATCTCCAACACTTCACGGAACTGTTTCTTGAACAGTGGGATGTAAGCCTGTTGCGAATTTTAAATAAGATTAGAGATTCACATTAATTTGATGGTTCCTTAAAAGTAACTCATGATAAATGTATTCCCTTGGTTTAGGTAAACAGTCATCAACCTCATCATCTCCCTAGCCTTATCCCATATCTCACGGGGTCGGCTACCTAATCTAGGGGATTGAACGAGGGTACTGGTTTTTACACAGAGCGACTGCCATCTGACCTCCGAAACCCTCATCGAAAGAGTCATCAACCTATCAAGCCCTTATTGTGACATTCAGCTTATCACCTAAACCATGGAACCCTAAACTGAAAGCCTTGTGACGTCATCAGTATATTGCTTTTTACCAAGAAGAGTTTTTTATCATCTGCCCAGCAGAGACAGAACCCTTCTCTATCTGTCACACATTAAAATCTACCAGACTTAACTCTAAGCAGCCGCACCGATTTTAAAACTTGCCTCTTTCAACTGAGTACTCAGACTCATGAGAACTCTCCCTGTGGTAGACCCGGTGAGGATGTATTTAGGCATCCGTGCCGTCGTCGCATATCTAATAAAGTATGGGACCTCCACCAGTGTTTGCCTCACAAAAAGATACTCTAGATTTTAAAACTTGCCTCTTTCAACTGAGTGCCCAGACTCATGAGAACTCTCCCAGTGGTAGACCCGGTGAGGATGTATTTAGGCATCCGTGCCGTCGTCGCATTTCTAATAAAGTATGGGACCTCCACCAGTGTTTGCCTCACAAAAAGATACTCTAGATTTTAAAACTTGCCTCTTTCAACTGAGTGCCCAGACTCATGAGAACTCTCCCAGTGGTAGACCCGGTGAGGATGTATTTAGGCATCCGTGCCGTCGTCGCATATCTAATAAAGTATGGGACCTCCACCAGTGTTTGCCTCACAAAAAGATACTCTAGATTTTAAAACTTGCCTCTTTCAACTGAGTACTCAGACTCATGAGAACTCTCCCAGTGGTAGACCCGGTGAGGATGTATTTAGGCATCCGTGCCGTCGTCGCATATCTAATAAAGTATGGGACCTCCACCAGTGTTTGCCTCACAAAAAGATACTCTAGATTTTAAAACTTGTCTCTTTCAACTGAGTGCCCAGACTCATGAGAACTCTCCCAGTGGTAGACCCGGTGAGGATGTATTTAGGCATCCGTGCCGTCGTCGCATATCTAATAAAGTATGGGACCTCCACCAGTGTTTGCCTCACAAAAAGATACTCTAGATTTTAAAACTTGCCTCTTTCAACTGAGTGCCCAGACTCATGAGAACTCTCCCAGTGGTAGACCCGGTGAGGATGTATTTAGGCATCCGTGCCGTCGTCGCATATCTAATAAAGTATGGGACCTCCACCAGTGTTTGCCTCACGAAAAAGATACTCTAGATTTTAAAACTTGCCTCTTTCAACTGAGTGCCCAGACTCATGAGAACTCTCCCTGTGGTAGACCCGGTGAGGATGTACTCAGGCATCCGTGCCGTCGTCTCATATCTACTGAAGTATGGGACCTCCTCCTGAGTTTGCCTCACGAAGTACAGGTAGCGACGGTTTCGGTGCGTGACTTGGGGAGTGAATGCGCCGAATAGTGGGATCAGTTTTGGGTACTTTATTATACGTGGAATCGATCGCTGCAAAAGAGTGGATCATTTGAATATAAAAATCATACATATAATCACGCCTTTATCCTTAATAGGGTAGGCGCAGCATCAACGAATCAGCCTAGAGAAAGGTCGCTCCACCACGTCTGACAAAGTTTTGAGGGTTATTTAAAATAGATTTGTAGATATATTGCTGTAGTGACAGTTGTCAGCCTATCGCCTAAATTGCAATATACCGAAACTCCTAACCTAACCTTACTGGTTTTTACAGCATGCCAGGGAGGAAATGTATCGCATTCTGTTTTTCTCTCGCTCCTAGTCCAGCATGGAAGTAAATGATATAAAAAACATCGTGTTTTAATGCAAAGTACATGGGTCTATATCCTTTTTCACATAGCATGAGCATCCTGGTACATGTCCAACAGATACATTTTATGACAATAAAGGAATCTCTGTCAGACCAATTAAGTTGTAATATCTCTTACCTGCTGTAAGGAGACTTATGCTATCTGAAACCAAGCTACTACAGTACTAAACTGCACCTAAAAAGATTATCAGACCACGATCGTGTTTATTCCACGATAATAATGGAGCAAAGCTAAATTTATATACATACATACATAACGTCACGTCTCTTTCCCGGAGGGGTAGGCAGAGATCACATCCTTCCATTTGCTACGATCCTTGCAAACTTCTTTCGCTTCATCTACATTCATCAATCTTTTCATGCACGCTCGTCGGTTTAGAGTACTCCTGACCTGACCTTTCTCTAGAACGTCCCTGATTTCATCGCGGTCTTACCCTTCCAACATTCCCACTCACACTCGCCATGTATATCTGTTCAGTTAAATAAATTTACTAAGTAATATTTGTCATTCTAGCCAAGCTGGTTTGTTTTCTAAACTAGTGTACCTATTCGTTAAGCGACTTACAACAACTGTAAATATGTCTAATGTTCCGTCAACTTCCGGATCCAGGTCTTCTGGTGCTGAAACAAAGACAAAATTCGTTATTAATAGTTTCTAGTGTTACTAAATATTTTGATTTTTAATACCATGTGTAATGCCTTGTCCCCAGCGTCCCGCAAACAGATAGGGGTTGCTCAGTCAACGATACTGAACAACTGTCACTAGGATATTTTTCAGGAAGTGACAAGAAAAATTGTCTTTTCCATACAAAATGTTCATATCACACGCTGTCCCTTACACCTGGTATAATGTGTGCTGTTTACTTACGTGGAGGAAAAGAGTAGAATTCATCCATGACTGGTGGACGACCGTCGTCTACTGGCACTGCTTCTTCGTCCCCCATGGGCACGTTCCCTGCTGCTGTCTCTACATCCTCATCCACTGTTACTGAAACACAAAAAAATATATAACATTAAGCCGTAGTTGATGATGACTATGACTAGTCTCGCAGGACCTATTTGTTTATTTATCGTATGGCATTTATTTATTATATATCATTTATACTTCCATGCTGGACTGGGAGCGAGAGAAAAACATAGAATGTGCCAGCTGCATTTCCTCCCGAGCATGCTGTAAAATCCAGCTTAGGGATCCGAGGGTTTCTGTATATTCCAATTTAGGCGACAGGCTGACAACCTGTCACTACAGCAATATACCTACAAATCTATCTTAAACAACCCTCAAAACTTTGTCAGACGTAGCGGAACGATCTTTGTTTAGGTCGTGTACGCTCTGCCTACCCCATTAGGGATAAAGGCGTGATTATATGTATGTATGTATGGCATTTATTTGCTGCGAGGTCCAAAAAACAGCCGGTTTTTTTGCACCTTTAGCACCAACCGGAATCACGTGTAGGGTTTTTAAGGTAGTTCCTACGGACGTGGAGCAACATCGACCTGTAACGACCACTATTAGAAACAGTGCCCTCCAAAGCACGGAATCCGTTTTCTTCCAGACAATCAGGTGGTTTCAGCCTGCATTATCCTAACCAAACTGAGGAAACCTCACAAAGTGAAAAAATTACAAATATCAACTTTGTGTTCCCCCCCTGGGAATTGAACCCAGGGCCTCCGGATCGTGAGCCCATGGCTCTAACCACTAGACCACGGTAGCAGGACCTGATTTATCATCATCTTCAGCTTACAAACCTACCCTGAGTTAGGACACTCAAGCCTTATTCAACCTTGTGGGCCCAGAATATACCCCATTCGTTTTTAAGAGATTATTCTCGCCGTACAAAATCGACGTTTTAGTATGGTGGGAATTATTTCTTCAAAACGAATAATGAATAGATTGGTCGACTTCACACTGACGTACATATAATCACGCCTTTATCCCTAATGGGGTAGCAGACCGCAAACAATCTAAACGAAGGTCGTTCCACCACGTCTGACAAAGTTTAAAGGGATATTTAAGATAGATTTGTAGGTATATTGCTGTAGTGACAGGTTGTCAGACCATCGCCTAAATTACAATATACTGAAACCCCGGATCCCTTAGCTGGTTTTTGTCTCGCTCCCAGGTCAGCATGGAAGTACACACAGTAGTGACACTGGGCGATAATGCCACAGCCACAGGTATGTCGTGTATACTACGCTACCAGTGTAGCTAGTTTTCTGTGTAGCTTCATACAAGACAAATACCAATCATGATTTTCCAAAAAAAAATAAGAGTATGAGTATTCTATTTGGTACAAACCTTCAACAACTGGAGGTGGCTCTTCTGTGAATATAAAAATAATAATTAATATTTATAAAAATAAATATTTATAATAGTCCTCTCAACCGATTTTCGGTGATAGTGGAGAATCCCAGAGATCGACCAACTGCGCAGGTTTAGTGTTTAGTACCCAAGTGTTTGCGCAACGCAAGTGCACTCTCTATGCCTTCAATCTCTTATGCTGATGGGACACGACCAGAGAGAAATCAGGCGCAGGACGTCGGTCCGACTATTTACATGCCCATTGCCCATCCAACAGCATGGGTGATCTTACTTTTTGGACAATCAGGTGATCAGTCTGCTAATGTCCTAAGCAAACTAGAAACAATAACGTCGAACCCGGGACCTTCGAGTCGTGAGCCCATAACTTACACCACTAGACCACGGAGGTATACAAAAATAAATATAGCAAGTATATTACTGGCATTAGAGCTTGATGGTGTAGTGGATAGGGCCGCTGACTCCTGAGCGAGGAGGTCGTGGTTCGAATCCCACCACGTACCAATGTGTTTTACGGTTTTAGAATTTCATATGTACGTTTATTCGGCACTTTTTCCGTGCTTCGGAAGGCACGTTAAGCCGTTGGTCCCGGTTAATATCGTTTAATACCGCAGATATTAGTCGCTAAGCCGTGTCAGAGGCCAGTGCTAAGCATTGGCGGCTTAAAAACTCTGCCCTAATCCTAGGATTGGGTCTGGTTTCCCTTCTAGATTGCGGAGGTCAGATGGCAGTCTTTATTTCATTTTAATAACAGATGTACGTACCACCTCCTTTATCTTTTTTTCCCTCTTTGCCCTCTTTGCCTTTTTTACCCTTTTTCCCTTTCTTAGGGGGAGGGGGCGGCGGCGGGGGTGGAGGGATGATTCCTACGAAAAAAATATTAAAAATTAATAATATACATAGGTACACACAAAATTATACAAATTGCTTACAGGGTAGGGAATCAAAAGCTTAATAAAGCAGATTCGCTAGATACTAAAATTAGATTGTTATTTTGAACGTGATTTTACCGCGATTTCATGCTCTATGAAACTGCTCTGAAATATCGAGGTTATTTTTTGTTACCTCTTGCTCCATTAAACTCTAAAATATCGAGGTAACAATTAATATAATCGCGGTAAAAATCCCGTTAAAAATAACAATGTAAATTGTAGTGAACAACCGCGAAAACCTCAAACTTTCTTATATCGCTACATTCTGTAGATTTTAAGGAACATTTAGAATGGACAAGTATATTTGATAATTAATGCACTTTTGTCGTTCTCAGACCAGCATGAAAGAAAAAAAAAAAGCCGAACACACGTTTCAGAAGCAAAATCGTCCCAGCCTCATCATGACGGTATGCATATGGAATAAGCAAAGGCGATTGCTGGACAGGGCCACTCGAAACAAGTGAGATTATTTTAGGAAATTATTCATGGGTTTTCATGAAATTTAGTATTTTTGTTGCAATCAATCAATTGTGCAAGTATACGAAATTTCATGACAATATATAAATAGTTTCCTTAATTAATCTCATCCGTTTCCAGCGGGCCTTGCCTGATGTCTCTTTTGCTGACTACCATGATACATAAAATATAGGTTCATATAAACTTACTCCACTCCGTAAACTCCTTATCCTCATGGATAAGCTTGTCCACGATGATCTTGGCGACATAGAAGGTTCGCTTATCCAAGGACAGATCATTGTCCTGTAGCGGTACTGTCAGGAACTTGGCGAATTTACTGCGAGTGTCACCTTCCGCGATCATGTTGTAGAAGAGCTCCTCGTCTTCAATACCTGGACAGTAAGTATAGTAGGTGTAAGGGACAGCGAACCAGAAACTGATAGGGTTTGCTCGGTCAACGGAACTGAACAACTTGCAGCAGGAAAATGTTATGTTTTTTCATACAAAATGACAATTTTTGTATGAAAGTCTTTTTTTCTGAAAGAATTTCTTGGTTAATAAAGTTTTTCAGTTTTGAAGCTTATATATGCCAAGTTATGAATCTAGTCTAGGGTACCTATATATATATATTGATTAGCACGAGATTTCACTTTAGTGATCTAGTATTCAGCGAGCGCGAGATTTCGCGATATTGTAAGAGATAGTTACTTAGATATGTAGTGACCGTAGTGAGCGCGAAATTTCGCCTTACTGAACGAGGCAAGTATTTTTAACTCAAACACCACCTAAGTTGTTGGTTTGTGTCGTTGACGCTCTGCCTACCCCATTAGGGTGACAGTGTATATGTATGAAGACCTAGGGTAATGTGAAACAACTTACCTATAAACGAAAGTATCCTCTCTTTGAACCATTGAGCTCGAGGGTCCACCCTCTCGTTGATATAAGCTTCTGAGTCCTGCTCCAAGAGGTGGATATCAGAGACTGACATGGACAGCTCCATTGAAGACTTCTGCCTACAAATAATAATATGTACATACATACATATACATAATCACGCCTTTATCCGTTATGGGGTAGGCAGAGCGTAAACGACCTAAACAAAGGTCGTTCCGCCACGTTTGACAAAGTTTTGAGGGTCATTTAAGATAGATTTGTAGGTACTTTATTGCTGTAGTGACAGGTTGTCAGCCCATCGCCTAAATTGCAATACACAGAAACCCTCGGATCCCTTAGCTGGTTTTTACAGCATGCCTGGGAGGAAATGCAGCTGGCACATTCTATGTTTTTCTCTCGCTCCCAGGCCAGCATGGAAGAAAATAATAATATGTCACAGTACTAATATTAAAGTTGTCTAAAAGGGCCTCTTCGTGTTGGTTTCGGCCCCACGCACGCCTTCCAAAAGTCCGGGCCCCTATAGTCCGAAGATAAGGTCAGAGTCAGACATACATAATAATAAATCAGTTTATTTTTTCTCTACAAAATTACAGTTACATTAAGCTAAGTACTAATAATTTTACATTTGCGGGAGACTGAAGGCTAGAGTAAGACATACATACATACATATAATCACGCCTTTATCCCTAATGGGGTAGGCAGAGCGTAAACAACCTAAATAAAGGTCGTTTCGCCACGTCTGACAAAGTTTTGAGGGTTATTTAAGAAAGATTTGTAGATAAATTGCTGCAGTGACAGGTTGTCAGCCCATCGCCTAAATTACAATATACTGAAACCCTCAGAACCCTTAGCTGGTTTTTACAGCATGCCCGGGAGGAAATGCAGCTGGCACATTCTATGTTCTTCTCTCGCTGCCAGGCCAGCATGGAAGAAATTAGATCATTAGAGTAAGAAGAGCTTGTATAATAGGTCTCCAGGCACCCTCCCGCCGTGTACAGTATAAGAGTCATATCAATCACTACATAGTATAAAACAAAGTCGCTTTCTCTGTCCCTATATCCCTATGTATGCTTAGATCTTTAAAACTTTTGGCAGCTGTTGTGGCCAGAGACTCAATGTAACGTCCAAAGTTCAAGTCGGACGTAAGGCTCATACCAAGAAGCTCAAGATGGTCAGAAATCGGTACGGATACATCCCGGAAAGTTGGAGCCAGGTTAAAAGGACTCCGTTTTGTCGAGAATAGACACGCCTGGGTTTTGGATTTAAACTACTGTTTGAAACTACGCAACGGATTTTGATGCGGTTTCTTTTAATGGATAGAGTGATTCAAGAGGAAGGTTTATATGTATAATACATGCAATATATAGTAGAGAAACACTGATAATTTCCCTGCGAAACCGGGGCGGGTCGCTACAAACCTTCACTATATTTTATAATATTTCTGTATTTAACTACCCACATGAATTTGTTATTTATCTACCTACATTGATCATGAACATGATTTTTCAAATAAATTATTCATTCTATTCTCAACAACCGATGGCTTCACTTCTGTATGAAGCCACCAGAACACCTCCTCACAGAAGTATGCGTGTGGTAAGTGTGTGAAATTATGTCTGGTCTGGAAGGAAGGAAATATCAAGAGCCATGGAATTATCCATACCATTCCGTACTAATATTATACATGCGAAATTTTATTATGTTTTTTGCTCTTTCACACCTAAAATTGGCAGGATAATTAGGTGGTAGACGGACTTGCCTACTTTTTACCGCGGAAAAGGAAAACAACTCGTATTCAAGGATGTTTCAGAGAGCGAAAAGCTAGTTGTTAGATAAAATGGAAAAACTTACGTCATGTTGAATTCTTAACACACTAGCTTACTTAACTAAAAAAACCTACACAAAACTATTTTAAATTCTAGTATTGATAAAATTATTTCCATTGTTGACGTATCCTAGAAATATACAAAACAAACATTTGAAATTAGTTTACAAGCGCGTCTGCCATCACCATGGCAACAGCGCGCGCGTTCGATGTTTGAAAATAATTTTCAATTCGCGGTTGTCTCTTAAATTCGGATACAGATATTAATTTAGGTTTAACAATAAAAACTTTTTGCTTGTGCTACGCTTTTTTTGAATGAGTTTATTATTTATTAGGTGTCTGTAGGTATCAGGTAGGTATATAGGAGTATTTATTTTTATTCTGAATTTATTTTTAACTATTTGTCTTTTTTCAGATTTTTGTAAAGCAACATACCCCAGAATAAAAACTCCTTACTGGTACTTAATACGCCTAAAAAAAATCTAAAAATGTTGATGAGGAAACCATTAAAATACAAGAAGAGTAAATTATAACTATATTTTATGGCTTACAAAACCATTTTTTCAGCCATATAAGCCAGTGGAAAAGATGAAAAAATGGAGATTTTAGTCGGCAAATGATTTTAGCAATTTTTTTTGTTAACTTAGAATAAAACCTCCTCCTCAAAATTTATTGGATGAAAATCTCGAAAAAAATTAAAAGGAAACCATGTAATAAAAGAGAGTTATAAATTAAAACGAATAATATATGGCTTTCAAAATATTTTTTTCAACCAAAGTTGCCAGTGAATGAAATAAAACAAAAGTTATTTTGCAAATGAGACTTTGTTTGGAATGTAAGGGTACCTATTGAGTAGTATGTATGTATTTTATTTTACTTTTGTTACTTAGTTAAATAGATTTAGTGGGGTGGAAGGCCTTGGCCAACGAAGAAAAGGAAATATTTACTAACTCAACATAAGAACTTGCTAACGTTTATTATATGATGAAAGTTTCTTGCGAATTTCAAGTATTTACATAACCAGTCAATAAATATCTGCCGCTAACCATTTCTATGGAAGGATGCGAAATGGATGTAGAAAATCTGGTTGCGATAACATATAAAGGAATCTCATCAATCACTGCTGTGCTGAGGTGGTGACGGTGATTTTAGTGGCCGTATTTGCCGCCTCCGTATCCCAATCCACCTCCGAGACCGTATCCGCCTCCGTAACCTCCTAAGCCACCGGCGTAGCCGACGGGGCCTACGGCGACCAGTCCACCGCCAACTCCTCCCAGAAGTAGAGCTCCCTCCTGGGCGTTTCTCGCGGCGGCGTCAGCGACGGCCTGAGCCTGAGCGGCGCTGCTGGCGACGGCGGCGGCCTGGGCGCGGGCAGCCTGCGCGATGCGGGCTGCTTCAGCAGCACGGGCGTTGGCAATAGCGATGGCCTGCACGCGGGCAGCATTTGCGACGCGTTCGTTCTCAACGGCGCGGGCTACTTCGTAAGCGCTGGCTTGGGCGGCACGTCTCGCAGCGTCGGCAGCGCGGGCGTTTTCGATGGCGGCGGCTTGCGCTCTCTGTACGTTAGCAATACGAGCAGCGTCAAGGGCCTGAGCGTTCTGGATGGCGTTGTAAGCGCTGCCGCGGGCTGCAGCCTCGGTCACACGGGCACCCTGGATGGCAGATTGAGCGGAGTTGGCGATGTTGGCTGCGTGGACGGCCTGAGCGTTCTGGATGGAGCTCAGCTGAGCGGCGCCGACGGCACCAGCGCTGTTGAGAGCTGCTCCGTTGCTGTTGACAATTCCGATGACTCCTCCGTTGCCGAGACCACCGCCGAGGCCGTAGCCGCCGACTCCGTGTCCGCCGAGTCCGTGTCCAACAATCACCGGCTCGATGATGCCGGATGCCGCTGGCTTCTGGTCTGAGTCCTTTGTTGCCTCTCCATGGGCTCCATACGCCAGAGCGACGACAAAGAGTAACTGTGAAAACACATTTCCCATTAGATCCTAAAACTTATCCAAAAAGAAACTCATATTCAAAACATGTCCTTTTTCAGATCGAGGAGATCTGATAATCCTTACCGTGAAAAGAGACATCGTTGTAGCTGAAATTGTTGGTTACACGACGACTCAAACGATTGCAAGCTGCAATTATGATGATTTGGTCAATTGCGTGCACTTATATACCGAACTGAAAATTATTAACATCGAATTAACAATTCTAACCAGCTGCCGTCGGCCCATTTGAATACGATTACTAGGTAAAAACTGATCGGTTGGTGTTGGTACAATACTTTGTACGACTTATACCAATTTCAGTCGCAAATTGACACCTTATATGGACGACCTTGTGTTGAAGACGCATAAACGCTTATTTCTTCAACCAAAAAAGCAAATTCAGCGAACCTCGCGCAATCCTCGTGGAATTCATGACTCTATGTATGTAGCCAATACCAGATGTAAGCGACAGAGTCCCGCAAACTGATAGGGGTTGCTCAGTCAACGATACTGAACAACTTCCACCGAGATGTTCTTTCAGGAAGTGACAATAGAAATTGGGTTTTCCATAGAAAATGTTTACCTCGATCAGAGAATTTGTATGGAAAAACCATATTTTTTCCCTTCCAAAAAAAAATCCTGTTGGAAGTTGTTCAGTGTCGTTGACTGAGCAACCTCTATCAGTTTGCGGGACGCTGTCCCTTACACTGTGTATAAGGCACAATAAACTGACAATCAGGTTAATCCGATGTTCATGAAAAGGTACATGTATCGAATTCACAAACAAATGATTTCTTATTGCATTCACAAAATCACGCTATTTCTTACCGGGTAGACAGAGCTTCAACGACATTTTGAAGATACTTTTGGAAAGGAAGGACTGTGGTTATTGCTACCCGTCATCATCTCATCCAAATTGCAATAGGTAGACTGAATTTCTATATATCTTCTATGCTGGACTGCAAGAGAAAAACTTAGAATGTGCCAGCTGCATTACTTCTCGGGCATGCTGTAAAAACCAGCTAAGGGATCCGAGGGCTTTAGTATATTGCACATTAGTCGATGGGCTGACAACCTGTCACTAAAACAATATACCTAAAAATCTATCTTTAATAATCCACTAAACTTTGACAGACGTGGCGGAACGACCTGTATTTACGCTCTGGCTACCCCATTAGGGATAAAGGCGTGATTGTATGTATGTGGACCGAATTCTCTTTACTGCATTTATGAACATCATGTAGGGCGCATCTTACTCAATACACAACAAAGGTAATCGCTTCATTTCATTCGATTAATTAAGCAATTGTAACCTAAGTTCAGGAATACAACAAAACATCCGTGTTTCGCAACGACCGACAGAAGATGTCTGACAAAGGGAAACTCAGCAATATGTTAATTAGTTAATACTAAATCGATGCTCAAACGACGATTTTCCTTGCAAAACACAAACAATGCTGCCGATTCGGTTTTGGCTCATATTTTTCCGGAAATAAGTCGCGTTAGGGCCATAATTGTTAGGTCGGGGACGTGTATGAACGAGGGATCGAAAATATACATTAGCGGATATACGTACATGATAATATCACATTAATATCAATGATATTATACTAGCTTCCATGCTTGCCTGGGAGCGAGAGAAAAACATAGAATGTGCCAGATGTATTTCTTCCCAGGCATGCTGTAAAAACCAGCTAAGGGATCCGAGGGTTTCAGTATATTGTAATTTAGAAGATGGGCTGACAACCGGTCACTACAGCAATATACCTACACATCTATCTTAAGCAACCCTCAAAACTTTGTCAGACGTGGCGGAACGACCTTTGTTTAGGTCGTTCACGCTCTGCCTACCCCAATGGCGATAAAGGCGTGATTATATGTATGTATGTATTATACTACAAAGCTTTTTTATTTTACTAAAGAATTGTAAATTTTATAGGTATTCACTAAATTGTGTGTTTTCCATATAAGACAATGATCACACAGTGAGAAATGCATAAAGTTCTTTGCGTCTGTATGCAAAACACGCTTACCAGCAGCTTAGGGATTCAAGGGTTTCAGTATATTGTAATTTAGGCGATGGGCTGACAACCTATCTCTACTATCTATCCTAAACTACCCTCAAAACTTGTCAGACAAGGCGAAACGACCTTTCTTAAGGTCATTGACGCTCTGCCTACCCCATTAGGGATAAAGGCGTGATGTGTGTATGTATGACCAAACCGCTTGTCGAACAAGTAAACGCATGTTACGTACAGTAACTTTACAAGTTAAAAACTAGCCAAAGTCACGTAATTTATAGATATACTGATAACAGACAGAATAAGAGCAATTACTTGACAACTACGAGTATAAAGCGTTTGCAAAGCGTAACGCAATGCGAGTAATTCTTGCAGCATGTTCTACAACGTATTTTGAAGGAAATCCACTATTAACCGAATTAAAATTTATTAGTACATACATACATAAAGCCACGCCCTTATCCCTAATGGGTTAGGCAAAGCGTAAACGACCTAAACAAAGGTCATTCCGCCACGTCTGACAAAATTTTGAGGGTTATTTAAGATAGATTTGTACTTATATTGTAGTGACAGGTTGTCAGCCCATCGCCTAAATTGCAATATACAAAATCCCTCGTATCCCTTAGCTGATTTTTACAGCATGCCCGGGAGGAAATGCAGCTACCCATTCTATGTTTTTCTCCCGCTCCCAGTCCAGCATGGAAGAAACCGGTAGGTAAATACTACTTTTTTTTCTGTGAGCTGTGGAGTGAAGTTGACTATGGATCATTTTTTAACGGCTTAATGTGCTTTCCGAAGCACGGAAAATGCTTCGAATAAACGTACATATGAAATTCGAAAACCGAAAAACACATTGGTACGTGGTGGGATTCGAACCACGACCACCCGCTCAGGAGGCAGCGGCCCTATCCACTACACCATCGGGCTCCTGTTGTCTGTCAATTTTAAAACAGTCACCCATTCGTATGCACGTACAAAAAAGTTTTGGGCAAAAAAACTATAATCAGCCGAGTCGTATTTCCTCGTAAATTTCCTATTACATACATACATATAATCACGCCATTGTCCCCAATGGGGTAGGCAAAACGTTAATACTTAAACAAAAATCCACCACGACTGACAAAGTTTTGAGGGTTATTTAAGATAGATTTGTAGGTATATTGCTGTAGTGACAGGTTGTCAACCCATCGCCTAAATTACCATATACTGAAACACTCGGATCCCTGAGCTGATTTTTACAGCATGCTCGGGAGGAAATGCAGCTGGCACATTCTATGTTTTTCTCTCGCTCCCAGGCCAGCATGAAAGGAAGTTCGTATTACCAAATGGTCAAATAGGAACCATTAAAAATAACAAATCAAAAATCCGACCTCTGACGGGATTTGAACCCGCGTCTTAGGAAAACCGGCCCAACTGGGTTTATCTACACTAATATTATAAAGAGGAAAGATTTGTACCTATTTTTGTATGTTTGTATGTTTGTAATGAATAGGCTCAAAAAGTACTGGGCCGATTTAAAAAATTCTTTCACCAATAGAATGCTACATTCTTCCAATTTGACATAGGCTACATTTCATTTTGAAAAAAATTAGGGATCCTTGGTAAAATTTGAACAATGTAACCGAAGGTATAGAAATTTTAGTTGAAAGTTGTCAACGTTTAATTTAGACTGTATATATTTTATTCGACTCTGCTTTTATTCTAAATACTTAAAAAAACAAAAATATTGTCTACCCCGTGCGAAGCCGGGACGGGCTGCTAGTTTCTAATATTTTCAGAAGAATAGCACTGTGAGTGCAAAAATCTATTAGAAAACATACATATAATCACGCCTTTATCCCTAATGGGATAGGCAGAGCGTAAACGACCTAAACAAAGGTTGTTACTCCACGTTTAACAAAGTGTTGAGGGTTATTTAAGATAGATTTGTAGGTGTATTACTGTAGTGACAGGTTGTCAGCCCATCGCGTAAATAGCAATATACTGAAACCCTCGGATCCTTCAGCTAGTTTTATAGCATACCCGGGAGGAGATGCAGCTGGCACATTCTATGTTTTCCTTGCTCCCAGTCCAGCATGGAAGATTAGAAAACAAACCATTAATTTCAAAATTAAGAGTTCAACAACGAATACAGGATCATGCTAATGTGACCTTGTTTCGCTATGAAAAGCTGCATATTCTTGGAATCCACACGCACATCGCCTTGTACGTACTACGATGCGTGTCATTGTTATTCCAAATCCTTGCATAATAGCATTAATAAATTATCCGGACGTTTGTGGCCCGACGCTGTTGGCCTGTTGCATTTCGGCACTTATAATTCGTTTTTTAAGCCTATTAAGTAAATTAAGTCGTAATGTAATGGCTTTGTTTGTGTTCGGTCGGTCGGTATATCTAGCAAGACATACCGGCTTGGCGAATTGTAAGTAGTCATCTAACTAAAGGCACCGTGTGGTGTTGATTAGGTAGGAATTCGGGATGGCACCACATTATTATTTTCCTCGAGTGTTAGATTTACTTCCATGCTGGACTGGGAGTAATAAAAAAATAACCATAAAATGTGCATACTAAAACTTACTTACTAAATGAAAAAACTTACTTACTACTTAAAACTGATGGCAAAATCTCTCTAAGATCTCACTCAAAAGTAAATAAAAATGCACATTTAGATTTAATAATCGAGTCAAAAACATAGAAGTTATTGATTTGAGTAGTCAAGTATTTAGCAAGGAGTGACGTCATACTTCGCAATTGTTACACTTTAAAGCGTTTTAGACATTTCATAAAAAGTTGCTGATTTGACTAGTAGGAAACTAGCGGATTAGGATGCTACATAAGTGATTGTCACCGGATGAT
Source organism: Scrobipalpa costella (assembly GCA_949820665.1). Lineage (NCBI taxonomy): Eukaryota > Metazoa > Arthropoda > Insecta > Lepidoptera > Gelechiidae > Scrobipalpa > Scrobipalpa costella. The sequence continues at coordinate 14,712,865 of OX463312.1, forward strand.
TACAATCAATAAAAAACATCAAAATTTGGTAGGTAATTTTTGGGCAAAATTGAGAGTCGAAAACACGGTAACCCTTACATTTATTTATTAAAATGAATTATTTACAATAAATATATCTATAATAAGTCTTTATTTTAATAATATACTACATTGTCCACCACTGGCGCGGAGTAGAATCTAGGCGTGTCAACCACTCTGTAAAAAAAGTCCAATGTTAATTTACTGATCCCAAACCAACACATCAAAAACAGTACACGATTGTATTTTAAATTGTGAAGCACAAAAAAGATCATAAACATATAAACAAAAAGCGAATAATCATAGTCGGCTGATACTCAGCACATCCTTGTAGTCTTGGTGGATTGCTAAATAGTTAGTTAAGGACAATACAAGGACATACAAGGACAAACAAAAAACAACAACTGGAAATTGAGCGCCAAAATTGTTAGTCACAAACATCTAGACACAGCGACAGACTGAATCGACATACACAAAGCAACTCGATCTAACTTACTAGCAGCAGTTCGCTTCGCTTCAATGCCGATATCAGATCCGCAGGTCCGAAAGAACACAAAATTGTTAGTCACAACAAAACACAGACAAACTTGAGACAAGATGTAAACCTTTTTGTCGCCATACTTTACTCCAAAAAGATGCAGTATAGTTAGTCACAATCACAACACAAAAAACACAAAGAAAATCCCTACAACGAGCCGAACCTACTCATAGACGATCGGCGAAGTACCAGTGGTAACCCTTCTCGTCAGGGCTGACACCAGGTCTGAAGCCACCTCGCTTTGTTCCACTAGGGCTCCACTGATAGCGCCTGCCCATTGGCCGATCCTGCTGGCAATACCTGATACTGGATCCACGGCCACCTGGATTATTGTAGAAGTATTAAGAAAAGTTGAGCACATGAATAAAGGAACTATTATAAAAAGTCGCAAGATTTTCTGACTGATATATCTCCTCAAAGATTTCTTTCAGAAGATTTTCTTTAAGTAAGTAACTTCATATTTTTATACTGATATCTCTGCTCATAGATTTCTTCCCGAAAATCTCAGTAATTTCAGATTATTTGGACTATTCTTTGAAATACCTGTTGGACTTCAACAACTCGCTGACTGCCGATTGAAGACAACGGTGCCAGGACTGGTGCGAAAGCTGCAATCTGTTAATTTAAAAACAGTAATAATTACTAAGAATCAATTAACAATTATTGTTCTCGTTTGCGTCGCGCATTCGGGTTAAAAGGAGAGGCCAAATGGATCATCATGAACATCTCCCTATCCTTTTCCTGGATTTCTCAGGGTCAGCTACCTATTCTAGGGGATTGAAAGAGTAGACCAAGTGGAGTACCGATAGCAAAATGGCCATAGAGTATGCTGGCTCTGCAACTTGCGGAAAAATTGGACTGGAGGTGATCATAAGGCGAGGCAAGATGCATAAACAAACAGAGCGGTGTAAGTTGCCGCTGCTGTCTTGAAAACTGCTACCTTTATAGTCATCTGTAAGGTTTTAGATAAGATGGAACTTACACCAAATGGGGCTGCTTTTAATGCTAATATAGGGTGTTTGATCAGAGCCCCATTCGCTGATGCTGCTTTGGCCGCTGCGAACCCTGCTACTCCTTTCACTGCTGCTACTTTAGCAATTACGTCGCCACTGTAGTACTGTAATAGGTATGGAACTTACACCAACTGGGGCTGATTTTAATGCTAATATAGGATGTTTGATCAGAGCCCCACTCGCTGATGCTGCTTTGGCCGCTGCGAACCCTGCTACTCCTTTCACTGCTGCTACTTTGGCGGCTACCACCTTCCCAGCTACTCCTTTGGCTAATAACGCTGCTCCTGTAGAAAAAATACACAACATTTCTTTATTATACATACATAAAGTCACACCTTAATCCCTCATGGGGTAGGCAGAGCGTAAAGCGCCTAGCAAAAACAATTAACATTAAAATTTATATCGCTATAGCTACATATAGTGACAAGAAGGCAGTGCATTGTAACCCTTGAATCCCTTTGCTGGCTTTTAGAAGAAGCAGCAGGCACATTCTATTTATTCCTATAGTTTCCAGTCCAGCATGGAAGTACTTGTCTTTCTAATTGCTTTTTATTATTTGGCAGGCGCTTAGCGCTTGAATACGATACGATTATTTTGATATTCTATGATTCATCGATTAACATTTAAATGTTCTTTCTATTAGCAAATGCTACCTATATTCTCGTGATTATCTCATAATTTATAAACTTCTCAATAATTACAGCGACAATTTTGCAACTAGAAAGACATCAAAAGCTCTAATTATTTGACTAACTTGGCGTTTCAGACCTCTTAGTTTTGATTTCCTCATGGAGCACACAAAGTTTATAATATTATTTTCTAAGATTGTTCACTGTCTGGTCAGGACAATGCAGCTTACCTTTAACAGCACCAATTTTAGCAGCAATGCCCTTCGCGACGGCAGCAGCAGCAACACCCTTAACGAGCATCAGGCCCTTTGCAGCAAACGCTTTCTTAGCAGCAAGCAGTCCTTTGGCGGCTAGTACCCCTTTTGCTAATAGGGCTCCCTGAAAGTTACAAAAGATACATGTCATCATCGTATACAATACTTTCCAGTATTCTTCTTCTTCTTCTTAGCGTGTCGATAGAACAGTAGAAATTACATCGTAGCGGCCCAGAATTCAGCCACTTGTATTGCGGATTTACTGCCGTCCATTAAATCCGCTGGCGTGCAAGAGTTGGGGTACGTCGGGCACAACGTTAGGTGTGCCATGGTTTGCACTACACCGCAAACACAGTCCACATCGGAGCTAGCCGAAAAACCCTACCTAACCATGTTCTCCTTTTTCTGCCAACCTGAGTACGAAACCTGTTTAAGGAGTTCCAGATCGGCCACCAGTATTGATAACAATAAGATGTAGACGTGAAAATATTTTAAGATCTACATATCTTTATTATACTATCAACATACCATAAATCTGTAATAGATTTCCCTAAAAAGTCAGACGCCTAAAACGTACTATTTTATCTAGTTCATTGACGCCGTTGTAACTAATTTATAACGCCTTAATTCAAATGATCAGATGTTGCATTAGCATAAAATAACATTGTAGTAAGAATATATTAAATTATACAAAACATTTCTTGGCAGAAATGCCATTTCTATAAACAGGTTTGCTAGTCTGTGGAAACCGATTAGTTTAGATCACTATTCAGAAACACTTAATAGTTTTATGATCATAAAAGATAGCAGAGACGGTATCTCCTTTCAGAGCAAGCGCCCCTTTGGCAAGGAATCCCCCCCCCCCTCCTCTTTTAGCAGAGCTCCTTTGGCGACTAATACCTAAGATAGGTACTTTACCTTAGCAGCCAGAGCTCCTTTTGCCAGCATGGCTCCCTTGGCCACTGCAATACCAACAGCCCCTTTGGCAAGCATCACTCCTTTGGCAACAGCAGCACCCTTCAGGGCAAGTGCCCCTTTGGCAAGGACTCCCGCTCCTTTTGCTACCAGCGCCCCTTTGGCGATTAATGCCTTCTTTGCCAGAGTCGCTGTTATGGGAAGACTTAACGCTGGAGGTGTTAGGCAAGAGAATACTGCCAACTGCAAAAAAAAGAGTAAAGTGTCAAATAAATACTTTATCCTATAAATGTTAATCAAATAATTTAAATATTTATTATGATAAATCACTAGCGCGTTATTATAATGATAGAATAAATAGGAAATTAAACATACATACATACATACAATCACGCCGTTATCCCTAATGGGGTAGGCAGAGCGTAAACGACCTAAACAAAGGTCGTCCCGCCACGTCTGACAAAGTTTTGAGGGTTATTTAAGATAGAATTCTAGGTATATTGCTGTAATAACAGGTTGTCAGCCCATCGCCTAAATTAAAATATACTGAAACCCTCGCATCCCTTAGCTGGATTTTACAGCATGCCTGGGAGGAAATGCAGCTTGCACATTCTATGTTTTTCTCTCGCTCCCAGACCAGTATGGAAGTAAATTAAACATGAATATTAATAATAAGTTAATATAATAATAACATACCCAGTTAAGTATGGCTACAACGCCTACGAAATACTACGCCATACAAAAGACATCAACGCATTGCAAAATAAAAATAGACCCGAAGTAAATTAAAAAAAAGTTTGGTTTAGACTTTCCTTTTTTGTACATATTATAACTGTTAATACAAAAATATTATAAAAAGCATACTTTTGATAATGTAATTAAGTTCTTTGATAATGTTAATTAATTTAATTCAAATAAAAGGTTTACATTATGAGGCATTACGTGAAATATTTACTGAATAATTAGCACTTGTAAGAGACTAAAAAAGTTAAGTAAATATGAAAAATAACCATAATAAATATGATAATTTTCCAACCAAGTCGAAAACACTGTAAATAATAACACACACTTCAAAACCACTAATTATAAAACTCTTCAAAATAAAATCACTGATATTGATAACCACTTACACTGAGAATAAAAACCCTGAGCTCCATCTTTGACCGTAGTTGACACTAAACTAAACTGACGAAAACTCAATTGACCTATACATAAATTAAAAATGTCGTTTTATATAAGAATGCATTGCAAAACTTACTCGTCTCGCTAATGTTGAGAAGTTGCACCAACCGGCCAGTTACCATCGTTAGATGGTAGGTTTTCCCGAATATTTCGCTACTGGTAATTTAATAGGTCACTATTTACCGTCAACGGGTTTAATAGTACCAATTCATAGTTGCAAATATCATGACTTAACTAATATAAGTCTATACCTGTCATTTTCTGTAATGAGAGAACAGAAAGGGAAGCCAATAATTTTAGTCAGGATTTAGTTAAGTTGTGCGCTCTACGGATCGATAGCAATGTCTAATTCAATGGTCATTGAATGAAGTGTTAGATTAACCGATTTATCGAATGACTTTCACTCCAAAAAATATTCAGTTCCCCTAAAATATAAACCTTTACAACATACTTCACTTATGCTATCAAAAGTTCTAGTTCTTAAGTCTAGCTGTTTTTAGTAGACCTTGAGCTTTTAAACCTGTCGTATTAGGCGTCATTATTACTGAATTCAGTCTGGTCTTCGTCTACCTCTACCCCAGAATCCACACGAAAAAAGCCTATTTTATAAACTCTCGTATTTTAATTCTAATAGGCAGTATAAGAAACACAAAAGATTTTTTTATTGATAGATTATTATGAGAACGCGAAAGTGAAGATAAAGGTGTCGTTGTCCGAGATTCGAACCTGACACTACCGTCTAAGAAGGTCAAGCCAACACAAGTGATGCGTAAGAGTGACGCATCAGTTTTGCCTGCATCACCATCCCACAACGAATAACGTGTTATGGAATCAAAAATTACGCAAATCCTCTCGTCGGATTAACTTAGCCGATAGCCCGACAGAGAAAGACAATACATACATAACATCAAGCCTCTTTCCCGGAGGGGTAGGCAGAGATTACATCCTTCCATTTGCTACAATGCTAACAAACTTCTTCCATTACATACATATTATCACGCCCTTAACCCTAATGGGGTAGGCAGAGCGTAAACGAACTGAACTGAGGTCGTTCCGCCACGTCTGACAAAGTTTTGAGGGTTATTTAAGATAGATATGTAGGTATATTGCTGTAGTAACAGGTTGTTAACCCATCCCCTAAATTATAATATACTGAACCCTCGGATCCCTTAGCTGGCTTTTACAGTATGCCTGGGAGGCGGCACATTCTGTATGTTTTTCTCTCGCTCCCAGGCCTGCATGAAAGAAGAAAACCTTCTTCCGTTCGTCTAGATTAATCAATGTTTTCATGCACGGTTGCCGTTTAGGGTACTGCTGACCTGACCTTTCTCTAGGACCTCCCCGTTTTGATTGTGATACGTTTATTTATTTACTGTTTATTGTACACAAGTAACATGAGAAAGACAATACACAAGGAATAACGACACAACAGGTACAGCTTATTTCTACTCAAGTAAGACCTAAATTGAGAGGCAAATATGGCGTGCTCAAATAAATCATAATATTAAAATAATACCAGCAAATTATAAGTTACATAAATATATAATTATATAATTCATAATACGTTCGTTGAGGTCTTCCTCTTTCTACGTTCCCAGTGTTCCCACTCATACTCGTCAATGCGCTCGGTTCTAGATTCCACCGGCTAAAACTAAAAATAAAATCTATCTGTCATTTTCTAAATAATATCATTAAAAAAGGACAGGCGATTTATACTCTATGCTTTTACACTCTGTCCGCTGGATTTTGCCGCGCTTTTGCACGTTTCCCCAGTATATCTGTAAATTTTATCCGCCATATCATAATGACAGATAACGCATAAAACCACCTACTATAAATAAAAAACCGGAGAGAATAGTCCTGTCCTTTTCTAATCCTTTTAGTCTGAAAGTGACAAATACTTTTTTTTTTAGTTTAGCCAGCAAATCTAGAATCGAGCCCATTGTGTGTCTGTTGTCGAAGAAGAGTTACTATATTTGCTCTTTCAATTTCTCTCGTAATCGTATAATGTCAAGCCTCTCCCTCTATTGACTTTTAAAGCACCGAATATAATCAAATTTTTGAGACAATCAGCCTGCGTTATCCTCATCAAACTGTGAACTACGTCCCAGCCTTAGGCTGTCGATTCAAAGGTACCTACTGGGTTTGATTCCCAAAGTTGTCATCCGTTGTCGCCGGATTATTAAACAAGTACGACGATTCTTCCATGCTGGACTAAGAGCGGAATAAAAATATAGAATGTGCCAGCTGCATTTTCTCCCAGGCATGCTTTAAAAACCAGCTAAGGGATCCGAGGGTTTGAGTATATTGTAATTTAGGCGATGGGCTGACAACCTGTCACTACAACAATATACCTACAAATCTACCTTAAATAACCCTCAAAACTTTGTCAGACGTGGCGGATCGACCTTACTTTAGGTCGTTTACTCTCTGCCTACCCCATTACGGATAAAGGCGTGATTATATGTATGTATGTCATATGATATGGCGGATAAAATTGACAGAAATACTGGAAAAACGTGCAAAAGCGCGTCAAAATATAGCGGACAAAGTGTAAACATTTCATCATCTCTTCCACTTGTACATAAATACTAATACTATTATTTATGCAAAAGTCTGTTAAATATTGCCTTTGAAATATTTTTAGGATTTAAAATACAAGGAGCCAATGTTTACGTGAGGAGAGCGCCCCCTACCAACCATAGAGTATAAATTGCCTGTCCTTTTTCAATTTATTATTTTGTAAGTGAGAGGTAGATTTTAATTTTAGTTTAAGCCGGTGGTATCTAGAATCGAGCCCAATGTGTATTTGTTGTCGAAGAAGAGTTAATATTTGCTCTTTCAATTTCTCTCGTAATTGTATACCGTCAAGTCTCTCCGTCTATTGACTTTAAAAGCATCGAATATAATCTTATTTGAGAGACAATCCTAATTAAGCTGTGAACTACTTACCAGCCTTAGGCTGTTGATTCAGAGGTCCTGGGCTTGATACAGCTATATTCCCACAAATCTATCTTAAATAACCCTTAAAACTTTGCCAGACGTGGCGGAACGACCTTTGTTTAGGTTGTTTACGCTGCCTACCCCATTATAGGGATAAATGCGTGATTAAATGTATGTAACATGATTCAGTGATCGGTCTCGGTCGGTATACCATACCTGCCTTGGATAGCAATACACACACATACCTAAGTCTAAATACCTAAACAGAAGAAAAAGTATGCAAACACGTGCAGGCTAAATATTTAGTCCCAGGTAGTCGCAGGCACCAAATTAGGTCTACCCAACGAACGGTCTGTTCATAAGTTTGCTAAAACACTGCCTCCGTGGGCTAGTGTAGGCGCGGAGATCCCGGGTTCGATTCCCAGGGAGGACAATAACTTTGCGTTGTTGTGTCTAGTTTGGTAAGGACGTTGCAGGCTGATCACCTTATTGTCCGAAAAGTAAGATGATAGCTGTCGGATGGGCATGTAAATAGTCGGTCCTGCGTCTGATTTCTTTCTGGTCGTGTCAGTCAATCTGTCTCATCAGAATAAGAGATTGAAGGAATAGAGAGTTCACTTGTGTGTTACGCAAACACTTGGTCACTAAAAACTAGTCCTGCGCATTTATTTACTCTACTGTGGCTAAAATATAGATTTTTTTTTTCACAAAAAGAATACGATTTTGCCTTGAAAATGAGTTTTCCCGAGTGCATAACATATTTTATTTGTCATAATGTTTTGAGATGATGATATCCATAGATGTTAGATAATATTATTTAATCTATTATTTTATCGTTTCTAAATCACCATTTAAATGAATTGCCTGTAAATACAGTATTAATGAAATGAAATAATTTATTCTTACCTTTTCAAGCAACAATATCATTTAAAACTGTAAACAAAACGGGAGCGGATCGCTATACCAGCTCTTTTCCTTAAATAAACAATCTCTTTGAACTGGGTTAGTATCACAAACGTCTACAGAAATAGCTGGAGGTAACTAACAAACAAACAAACGAACTAAGTGTTAATTTGCTTTCATTCACAGCCCTGTTAGAAAACTTTCGAGACGACAGCTTGCTTTAACTTTTCGAGAAATAAAGGAAATGGCACATACTCTACTTCCTTCTGATTGTCATTTATTCATTAAACCAAATTAAATAAAGGTCCAAAGGTATTCAGATTCGATCTCAAGCAGATTAAACAGACCTTGTCTTGTTTTTACCGATTGTTCAACCCATTTAAAATCTTCGGAGTAATTTATAATGAGCAATCAGCGTTCCACCCTAGGGAATCAAAACTTTTACGCTTATGAGAAAAAAGGCTTTGCAAATAATATAAGTACCCTCGAGCTACCTAACTTTATTCTTTAGCTCTTAAGGGGATTCCCGGATTCATTACTCACTGAAAACGCAATTAATCGAAAATCCGGTATATCAGATTGAAGTATAAATACATACATACATACATATTGTCATGCCTTTATCCCAAATGGGGTAGGCAGAGCGTAAATGACATAAACCAAAGGTCGTTCCACCACGTCTGATACAGTTTTGAGGGCTATATAAGATAGATTTGTAGGTATATTGCTGTAGTGACAGGTTGTCAGCCCATTGCCTAAATTGCAATATACGGAAACCCTCGGATCCCTTAGCTGATTTTTACAGCATGCTCGGGAGGATATGCAGTTGGCACATTCTATGTTTTTCTCTCGCTCCCAGTCCAGCATGGAAGATTGAAGTATAGGACTATTTTAAGCATTATAAATTAATAATTCAGTGTTCACTGCAGTTGCAGCTAGCAAAAGTGCTAAAGGTGGCCATTTTTCGCAAATTTTCTATCTGTAAATATAACTATATGTTACAACTTTATGAGGTTTTAAATTACCTTCATTGTTTTGACTTCAATCTTATCTACCGGATTTTTGATTGGTTGTGTTTTCAGTGAATTACTCGTATGTTTTTTTGACTCATTAGCATTTTCAAGACCTTAATTATGAATTTGGATTTTAGCTCTACAATGCTCGAGCCTTTATACTACCTACTCGTACAACTTTGATTTGTCAAACTTACAAACATACCAACCAACTTTGATTGCCAATGATATTTATTGTGTTATTCATGGTGCCATCTCATTATAAGTAAATGCCAAATCGACTCTCTCTTTTGCATCACTCTCTCATTATTACCTATTCTATCACATGTAATGGTTATGTAGTTAACCGTTAATCTAACATTATTGCAATAAAGCCTATTGAATTGAACCTTTGATGTTTTTTTCATCATGTTAGACCGTAATTTTTATAAGCCCATCTTCTGTACAAAAAAACATTCGATTTTTGCGCACTGACATACTTAGGCCCGTAAATATAATCAGCTCTCAAGATTGACAACGGGTTCAAGTTTGTATCAGAAATGTCATTTCAGTACAAAATGGCCTGTCAAATCCATACTTAATATCGCTCTTAATCTTCAGATCGCTTTATAAATACGAGCCTTAGAAGAGCTATACAGATACATAGGTGCCTTGTAGTAGACAATCTGATATTGTTTATGATGTCACTATAGGCAAAAACTACATAAGTTATGTTCAGACAAACACGTGACTAAGGACAACACAGTGTTGCGAAGGCAGTGAACCGCGCGTCGACCCCACATCTTTTTTGTTCCAAAATAAAATTCGAACCAATGTAGGTGACCTCAAAAATGCAGTATATATCGTAAAGTCAAGTTCAAGGCGGCCCCAGTAGATCGCGTATTGTACCGACTGATCGTCGCATGTTTGTGTGAAAATATACGTGAAGTGGAAACAAATGTGCATACAATGGAAAATATTAACTTATTTATCTTACGGGTGAGCAGAAATCTAGTCGTCAACATTGCGTTCTAGGTCACTTTCTGAACCTACAGCAACTTTCTGATAGGAATAGTGAAACATCCCCGTGGGGCATAGAGGGGAAGGGTTTCTCTAATTTCCCCTCTCTGCCCCGCCGGGGTATGTTTCGTGTTTTGTTTGAGAGCAGGAGTCACGGCTTTGTAGGTTGAAAAGTCGTGCCTTTTAGAAAATGCACACATTGAGCTCCGCTCTACGTCGCGTAGTGCAGATCTGTGGTTCAAACAATGGAACGTAGACAATATCTGCCCTCCGTCCCGTATCGCGGAGCTCAATGTGTACCGCCTTATATTCAACAAACTAAGACCTACTCAGGAATAAGTAAATGCTGTCTACTGTATCATGTACATCTAAACTCTTTCAGGCTAAACTACTGGACCGATTTAGGTGAAATTTTGTATTGGCGGAAAAATACCTCTGAAAAACTTTTTTAATCGTAGTAAAAGGTGGAAAATAAGTGTAACTTTCACTTATTCATCGGTGTTGTGTATTGTAATTTACGAGGTCATTGACGCTCTGCCTACCCTGTAAGGGATAAATTAGTGACTTAATATGCACAACTAATGTGTATTGTGTAGGTACTGCAATAAATAACATAAGTATTTATACATTTATTATTTTAAAATAATACAATGTAGAATTTTCTTTTGTTGCAGTTGATATTAACAGCAGTTTTACTGAGTGTTGTCGCAGGAAAGAAAACTAAAGAAACGAACATCACCTCCAATTTCGAAAACACATCACAAATAGCTCATCATAATCATAATCATAATCAAAAACATCACGATTTCATCTTGAAACCTAGACTCGACACTCCAAAACACTTGCCAAAGATAAAGAACAAACGAAGTAAAGGTGTTAAGAAATCAAAGAAAGCGAAGAGAGACGCGTATGGCAGATACGGCAAATGGTCGTCGAGATCGTCGGGCTACGACGAGAATGGCGAATTTGCCAATAACTTACCACTTTACCTAGTATACAACAGGAAAATGGGCGCGTACTATCCGTTTTACAAGTATCCTAAAGATAATCATGTGAGGAGGAGCAGTAACTACAGAAGAGTGCCGCTGGAGTGAACAGTGCCGCTGCTGCAGTGAAGTAATGCCAGTGCAACTTAGGGCTCACGGTGGGTGACCCACCCTAATCCACTAAGCTTAAATAATAGGCCCAAGACTTTTATTAGTGCCAAGCCAGAACTGGATTTCTTTAGTCTTTAAGTTCATGTTAAGTTTTAAGTTCTTTTGTAATGAAAAAATAAGTTCTTGGTAAATCCATGCTGGACTGGAAGCGAGAGAAAAACATAGAATGTGCCAGCTGCATTTCCTCCCGGCAAGCTGTAAAAACCAGTTAACCAATCCGTAGGCAACCTTTCACTACAGCAATATACCAACAAATCTATCTTAAACAACCCTCAAAACTTTATCAGACGTTAACGATATTTGTTTAGGTCGTTTACGCTCTGCCTACCTCATTAGGGATAAAGGCGTGATTATATGTATGTTTCAGTTCTTGTTAACCCTTTGTTATTTTAGTATAATTTATATGTTTTAGTAACTTGCAGTTAGTGTGTAGTATTAAAAAAAGAGTTTTACATTTAATATCGGTGTCCCTACAACGAAAGATTACAAAAAATCTAAAATGCCGGTTTTGATGTTCTTGCTGCATAAAATTATCGTTAGTTAATTTGCTTGTTCAGAACACCTTTGTGTAACCTTCAACACTTTAATAAAATTTGTGGCGTATGTTATGTCATGTTAGGAATAAATAACAAGTATGTTATTTAAACAATATTATTTATTTTTCAATTTAGTTACACTTTTTTATGTCTGTGAAATTATTTTAACTAAAGGCAACACAATTTGAAGCACGATTTTGGTGGTACGTACGAGGTTGAGAGAAGAGTTACTGAATACTGAAAAATACTGTACAGAGAACTTATACAGTATGTAAAAAAATAGCTGACCATATATTAGGGTGTGATTCTAGCCATAAAAGTGAACAACTTTCTCCAAGGAACATAGTTCGAAATACGAAAAAAAAAATTGCTCTCCCATACAAAGGATGTCACCGGCTCGAGACAATCTGTATGGGAGGTACAATTTTTTTTTTTACTTTTCGACCTATTTTCCCTGGGGAAAGTTGTTCAGTTTTATGGGTAAAATCACACCCTAAAATATGGCCACAATTTTTTTTAACTCTCTTTATAGAGTGGTAGAGATATAACGAAAAATCTTTCATGGGTAGCTCAGAATTGAGCTTTAGAAATTGTAAGAAATGGAGTAATTTCTAAATTTTAAAAATAAACTCTACATTAGTTACTTCACGAAAGGTATTTCAATTCAGAGCCGGAAAACTGATAAATAGAGACAAAATTTCATCCAATTAGGCCAACAGGCTGCAAACAACATTTTATCGGTATAAAACCAGTTACAAACAAATTAATCAGTGATAATTATTGACTTGCCTTTCGTAAATCGTAATATTTCGATTATTTTGTTGTATCTACTAAGTTATGTTTATGCGAAGTTTAAAACTGACGAATGAAATTGAACCCAGCCGAGGTCTCAGACTTTTGTCCACTATAGCAGAATATCTACAGTGCTAAAATGTCCACTGTGTCAAAATATCCGCTGTGCCTAATTTCAATTTTCAATGGGTAACTCAGCCATTGTCATGTAATGGATTTATTGAAGCAAACATTTGATTTCGTGGTCTTTCTTATAATTTAGAGGCCAAATACCTTTGCCAATGTCAATTTTACTCGTTTGTTTATAGTTTGGTAAGTTTTTGTAAGTTCAAAGTTTTAAGCTTAGCATAAACAGGACATGATAAATTCTACTCTTGTCTATAATAGAAAAATACACGTCCTCAGTGCTTTAAATGTCTAATCTATCTCTATTTATTTTTACTCTGTGCATATTTACCAAAGGGCCCAGACTCATCCATGCGCTTCTAAGCTTATATTTGTTATTTTCTTTAGACTAGTCTGTTACAGCTTTAGACGAAATTCTAGTGATGTAAAGATGCAAGAAAGCGCACGGGTGAAATAGGCCGGTCGCTATGTACGATAGAATTATAATATATCAACAATTTCACCCATGTGATGTTACATCAGAGTAACTAACCGTAGAGAGAAAGAAAAAGCTTTATACGAATAGTACTGTGCTAAGATTACTCTAGAAATATGACAGATGACTCACACATGACTTTAGTAGTAACTAGTAGTCACAGCGCGATTGTATGAAGCTTTCTATCTGTACGGTTTCTTACTCTGTGGTTATAATTTTAATGATTTCATCGATACAGTTATGATTTAAAATCGTTTTAATATGTCCAACATAAATACCAAAACTGTACTATTTTAAATAAATTATTTTAAATCTACTATTTACAAATCTAACAAGTATATACACAGATCAATAATTTATTTTGGTTTGTCTGTAATCTCTAACAAAAAATCATTCTGAGAGAACAACCTTCTATCTCTGCAATAGCTAGAAGTATTGAGTGATTTCCAGGTTGATGTCGTTAACATGAAATACATAGCTTTAAATTAGTAGTTTCACGGTATCATCATTTCAAGACTCTATTTGTATTAATTTTGACATGAGGTCAATAGTATTTTCTAACTCTTGTTAGAGATTAAGACAACCAATCAATAATTTGTATAATATTAATAAAAAAGAACGAAAATAAAGGCATTATCTTAAAATCTCAACTAACATTAAAGCATTTTAGAAGGCGTTCATACGAACACTACGATAATTTATTATAATTTCGAGACAAATATTTAACTGTAAAACTTTTCACATACTATCCAAACTTAGGTAAACATAATTTTGTTTTTATACGTAGATATATCCATCTTTACCCTGTAGCGAAGCGATAGGTTAGAAATAAAATTAATATCGATCCAATAGTCAGAACAGAATGAACAACGAAACTTTTATAATAGATATTATGTTCTTTGAAATATATCTCTACATACTAAGTATTAAATTTTGTACGTAAACCTCTCTATTTTCTTATTGACAAAGTAAACACAAGCGCAGATAAAATGAGATTGAAAAAGAAGGAACGAAAATTAAATAAATTTATAAAGAAATATATATATATATAGTTATATAAAAAGTTATATAGAAGAAACGAGTTTCAAATTGTTCATTTTTATCCTATTGGATCAAGTTAAACTAATAATAATTATGTAGGTATGTTGCGGATTCTAACGTTATCATATCAACCAATTAAAGAACAATTTCAATTATCAAAAACAATCAATTTAAACAACACAAAAATAAAATACTTGACAAGTTACCAGGGAATGTTATTTTCTATTTTCCTTAATGTCCCAAGTACTATAGGTATATTGACGGTAAATTGGATTTTCCCACGGGAAAGATATATTTCCAGAATTAACAACCCCCAACACTTCAAATTTAGAGTGAACAGGCATCTTATGAGTGAGCTCGCTCCATCGTCGACTCCGTCTCAGTCACTCCCGGCCAAGACTAAAGTCAAGAGCAAACCCATTTTTAATTATAAAAATAAATCAAAGCAACGCGATCGTCTTTTATACGTACGCCAGCTGTGTGCCAAGTATTATTGAGACTTTCTCCAAACAAGTAAACAGCGAAAAGACAACACTCTCTGTTAAATTGTCAAGTAAATGTAGAAAATTTTAAATGCTTGAAAAAGGCACATTAACAAATTGGAATAACAATTACTTTTATATAAAAATATACGACTTTGCGTCGCAGAAAGAAAAAGTTAGCTGCTAACAAAAACTTGTGCATTCTTTTATAGCAATGCCGGGAATTAAAAATACCTGTCATAGAGAAAAATAAACCAGAATAAGAGAGGGACTTATGCACTTCCTGTAATCCCTTCTCTATGGTACCTCTATGACAGGTAGTTTTAGCAGAGCTATAACAAAAAATACCTTATATCAATACCCACCAACTCAGACTAAAATACAAGTAAACAAATGATTAGAAGTACTTGGCAACCCGATTTTAAACCTTAGTGGTTGTGTAGGCTACTTTATAGCTATATTAGCACCGTGCTTTCGATTTATATCTAGAATTTATATTCCAGCGACATAAATATAAAAATATGTATTATTTGTAGGTAATTTCTACATTTACTAACTTCCTTATAAGTACGATCAAGATTGCGCACAAAAGAAGTAATTAAAATATAGCCTGACCGTACCATAGAGAAGGGCTTATAGGAACCTAAGTCCTTCTCTACTTTTTTCTCTTTCTTTCTATTTCCAGGTCGTTTTAGTTCGTGGTCAAGATACATTACGCGGTTCTCACACTAGAAGCAGATCTGCTCGTTCGAGCGTGATTGTCTATATATAGATTTATTATGTAGATCAATGAAGTATCGCTCTACGCCGCGTTGTACGAGGCACTGTGTGAAACCGCCTAAAAATACTGTAGAAAAATTAATACCTACTTTAGACACTGCCTTTTCCCGTTGGATTCTAAAAGAGCAAAAGTAGCAGTAAAAGTATCATAAACCCCAGATATAAACCGAGCAGCGTGCTTAAATATAAGTGGGGCAATGTTCCAAACTAGTGCCGCACGCGTCACACACTCGCGCCTCTCTCTTATTAACAAGTGTACAAGCCGGGCATTCCCTACCACCTGAAGTCAAAGGCTGTATTTCCGGACCTTTCTTGGACTTCCCGCACATCTCACAAGCTTGGATATTAATCTTATTTATAAAAGTGCAAGTGGAACATTCCCATTTGTCTTTGATATCAGGTGTTCTGCTGTGGGGCCGTTCTCCGTTAGTTTTGGGCGAGGATCGCTTGGAGTCGGTTTCGTCAAGTGAGACCACCAGCTGGGCTTTCAGGTCGTAAGGTTGTGGGCCTGGTGGGTAAGAAAAACATACATACATAAAATCACGCCTTTATCCCTTACGGGGTAGGCAGAGCGTAAAACGCCTCCTAAAAGGCGCTTTCGCCACGTCTGACATAAATTGAGGGCAATTTTAGATTGTAATGTAATGTGTATTGCTGTAGTGACAGGTTGTCAGCCTATCGCCTAAATTACAATACACTGTAACCCTCGAATCCCTTTTGCTGACTTCTACAGCATGCCCGGGAGGAAGGGCAACTGGAACATTCTATGTTTTTCTTTCTCTCCCAGTCCAGTATGGAAGATAACAATATAATATAATGGTTAGGTAACAATAGTCACCTTATAGGGGTAGCTAGAGCGTCAATATTAATAGTCTAATAAAGGTTATTTGGATTACTAAAACTTTCTTCCATGCTGGACTGGGAGCGAGAGGAAATCATAGAATGTGCCAGCTGCATTTATTCCCGGGCAAGCTGTAAAACTCAGCTAAGGCATCCGAGGGTTTCAGTGTATTGTAATTTAGGCGATGGGCTGACAACATGTCACTACAGCAGTATACCTACAAATCTATCTTACATAACCCTCAAAACTTTGTCAGACGTGGCGGAACGATCTTTGTTTAGGTCGTTTACGCACTGCCTACCCTATTAAGGATAAAGGCGTGATTATATGTATGTACGTATGTAACAATAGTCACCTTATAGGGGTAGCTAAAGCGTCAATATCAATAGTTTAATAAAGGTTATTTGGATTACTAAAACTTAAAACAACAAACCAGAAATTTGACAAGACTTATTTATTCAGTATGATAAATAATAATATTGATTATGCTAAGATTTCTAAAAAAAAATACAAGGACAAATTGGTGCCTTGACCAGGATTTTCTAAACTAATATTTATGAGGAGCCCAATGGTATATACAGATAGGGCCGCTGCCTCCTGAGCGGAAGGTCGTGGTTCGAATCCCACCACGTATCAATGTGTTTTTCGGTTTTCGAATTTCATATGTATGTTTATTCGGCGCTTTTTCCATGCTTCGGAAGGCACGTTAAGCCGTTGGATCCGGTTAATATCGTTTAATACCGTAGATATTAGTCGTCAAGCCATGTCAGAGACCAGTGCTAAGCATTGGCGGCTTGAAAACTCTGACCTAATCTAGGATTGGGTCTGGTTTCCCTTCTGGGTTGAGGAGGTAGTCGCTCTGTGGAAAAACCAGTACCCTCGTTCAATCCCCTAGATTAGGTAGCCCACCCCGTGATATACGGTTATGAGATGATGAATATTTATGAAAATATGAAACAATTATTACCTTTAGAAGTGTGTGCATGTCCATTCTCGGTAGGTCTACTCTTTTCTACTTCAGCTAATAATTTCGCCGGTTTCTTCAGTTTCCTCACTTCAGCAGCACTGGGCGGAACACCGTTCGTACTCTGCTGTCTTATAACATCCTTCCTATCTTTTATCTCTTTCTTACTCAGCAGTTTTACCTTATCAGACGCTACTTTTGGTGTAACTAAAGCGTCTGAATTTATAACGACCGGTTCGGGTTTTTCAATCTTCCGTTTCACATCGACTTTCTTAGCCTCTTTCATGCGTTTTTTTTCTTGTTCCAGTTTTAACTTCATTAAGTTTTCGTTGACTTTAGCGGTTCTATAGGCGTCTTCGTCCTGCGTTCGATCGAGATTCATCGCCCTTAGTCCGTCCTCTAGATCTAAAGTAGTCGGTTGGTATTTACTTCGTCTTTCCTCTCTGTCTAACCGGTCTAGAGTCCTAGAGTCGCGGTCGAGAGAGGGAGAGTACCTGAAATAATTAATAATTTATTTTTTAACATAGATGCCATAGAATACTTATTCTAATATTAACTTATTATTAACTTCCATACTGGACTGGGAGAGAAAGAAAACCATAGAATGTTCCAGTTGCCCTTCCTCCCGGGCATGCTGTATAAGTCAGCAAAAGGGATTCGAGGGTTACAGTGTATTATAATTTAGGCGATGGGCTGACAACCTGTCACTACAGCAATACACATTACAATCTAAAATTGCCCCCAATTTATGTCAGACGTGGCGAAAGCGCCTTTTAGGAGGCGTTTTACGCTCTGCCTACCCCGTAAGGGATAAAGGCGTGATTTTATGTATGTATGTATGAATACTTATTGGATGTCATATGAATCTACAGAATGCACATAATAAAAATATATCATAAGAATCTATTTTTCACGTCTTGCTATTCAAAAACACATTTCTAGATTAGTTATATTACCAAAACTAATATTTCATTGTGCTCTCATATCTAATAGGTAAAACTTATTTTAGAAACAAGATTATCAATTAAAAAACATGAAATATTATTTATCTTTATTCTAATGGCTATTGGAAATACTAAAGAAGAATTACTTTCTTCTTAATAGGCTTTGTGTTAGAACCGTTTCCTGTTTATTGAACTAAGACTTCTAAACCTCTTTGTCATTTAAATAATCGTCTATTTTATAATAAGTCCATCTTTTATCCCCATTAGGTTGGCTGGAAGCGATCTCTTATAGATGCTCGCCTGTTGTTTATTTTTTTATGTAGAACTGTATTTTTAAAGCAATAAAGAATATAATAATATGATATAAGCCTTGTTACATTATTATCTTTCATGCTGGACTGGGAGTGAGAGAAAAACATAGAATGTGCCAGCTGCATTTCCTCCCGAGCATGCTGTAAAAACCAGCTAAGGGATCTAAGGGTTTCAGTATATTGTAATTTAGGCGATGGGCTGACAACCTGTCACTACAGCAATATACGTACAAATCTTTCTTGAATGGCTCTCAAGACTTTGTCAGACGCGGCGGAACGGCCTTTGTTTAGGTCGTTTACGCTCTGCCTACCCCATTAGGGATATAGGCGTGATTATATGTATGTATGTATGTTACATTATTTTTATAAATATCGTTACCTAGTTCTGTCTCCTTCGTCGTTTTTGCTGGATAAGTTTCTGAAGACGTAATCCCAGCTCTCATATGTCCCCATGCCGTCTTCCCGCGCCTTACTCAGAGCTGGCTGAGTATCAGACCGCGGTATACTCGGCAAGGAAATATCACTGAAGTTAGACTTCGAAGTGCTATCCTTTCTAGAACTTTCCCCGTGCCTTCTCCTATGCCTGTCTTCTGTGTGATGTTTCCCGTTTTCGTAAACAGATGGCGGGTCTAATTCTATCAGTTGCGCGGTCGGTACTGAAGGGTATCTGTATTGCGGGATTTGGGGGTAGCCATTTATAGGCACGTTGTTGGCTTGTTTTATAGGCGCGTATACTGGAGTGGGGATCATATATGGGGCTTGGACAGGGTAGTAATATGGGACCCCATAGGGCGTCATTATGGGCACGCTGGGGATGGTAACTTCAGGCATGTGGGGGGGGAGGGGGTACATCATCTGGGGGGGCATCATCTGGGGGGGCATCATGTAGGGGTGCACCATGGGGGTGATGGCGTCTTCTATGGGGGCATCGTCGTACAAGGGGGTGTTGTTGTACCGGTTGTCCGGTCGGTCGTAGTTTTGAACCGGTACCGGTACGTTTGAGTATATTTCCGAACCTGAAAAAGTAAAAAAGAATATTGAATAGGAATTCGTTTATTGCCATAACATATAGTACAAAGAATATTAAAAAGAAAGTTGAAAAGCAATACACAAATTATGGCAAAAGGCAGGGACTCAGTTGTTTTCAACATGCTGCCGGGGACAGCACTGTTGACACTGATTTTCAGCCGTTACATTTTCCTTCATTACTGAAAACAATGTAGTTAAGCGAGGGCAAGAAAAAACTATTTGTCATCGCTTTAACTTGAAAAACTTTTGAGAAACAACATAAGATAAAGATACTGTATTGCACATAAGAAATATTCATACAACACAACAGATAACACAAAGACCGGTCAAACATAGGCGGCCTTATTGCTAAGATAGCAAATTTATTCAGACAACCTATGTATGAAAGGGGAAAAAAATGCGTAGGTTAAATATGCGCCCTCTGCCAGGATGTGCACATACCGTCGATGTATCCGATGTTGCTATCGCCGAGCCCGGCAGCCAGCCTGGCCGCTGCAGCGCCCGCGTCGCTGGCCCGGGACGCTCGCTCGCGCGCGATCTCCGCCCACGACACTCGCACGCCATTGCTCCACACAGACTCCCAGATCTGCGACATTATCTGGAGACAACATATTTTTTTATTTATTTAAAAAAGAAAATAGTATAAATACGCTACAGATAATAAATCTCGTTGAATATCATTAAATCACGTGCTCGCTTCGCTCGCAATTCGAGTTGGAAAGCCTCGTTCAATGTCATGTACGAGCTCGCTACGATCGCCATTCGATTATATAAACCCCGTTTAATGTCATGAAATCACGCACTCGCTCCGCTCGCTGTTCAAGTAAATACACCTAACTCCATGCCTCATTCCAAGTCATGAAATCACGCACTCGTTCCGCTCGCTGTTCAAGTAAATACACCTAACTCCATGCCTCATTCCAAGTCATGAAATCACGCACTCGTTCCGCTCGCTGTTCAAGTAAATACACCTAACTCCATGCCTCATTCCAAGTCATGAAATCACGCACTCGTTCCGCTCGCTGTTCAAGTAAATACACCTAACTCCATGCCTCATTCCAAGTCATGAAATCACGCGCTCGTTTCGCTCGCAATTCGAGTTAATAGACTTCGTTCAATGTCATGAAATCACGTGCTCGTTATGCTCGCGGTACAAAAGTTAGCAACTCTAGTTAAAACATACAGATAGTATAAAAATCAGGGGTACAGTAGAGACAGCCTTCCCGCACCCACGGATTTGTAACCCATCGGATGAAGTAGTGTTTCTGCGCCCACCATATACACACATGACGTATATCATACCTGGCACTCGGCGTGTGCAATGATGGCGTCTCGACTGACCGCGGCCACCATGTCGGGGCACACCGGCGCCAGTAGAGACAGCCTTCCCGCACCCACGGATTTGTAACCCATCGGATGAAGTAATGTTTCCGCGCCTACCATATAGACATGATATATATCATACCTGGCACTCGGCGTGTGCAATGATGGCGTCTCGACTGACCGCGGCCACCATGTCGGGGCACACCGGCGCCAGTAGAGACAGCCTTCCCGCACCCACGGATTTGTAACCCATCGGATGAAGTAATGTTTCCGCGCCTACCATATAGACATGATATATATCATACCTGGCACTCGGCGTGTGCAATGATGGCGTCTCGACTGACCGCGGCCACCATGTCGGGGCACACCGGCGCCAGTAGAGACAGCCTTCCCGCACCCACGGATTTGTAACCCATCGGATGAAGTAATGTTTCCGCGCCTACCATATAGACATGATATATATCATACCTGGCACTCGGCGTGTGCAATGATGGCGTCTCGACTGACCGCGGCCACCATGTCGGGGCACACCGGCGCCAGTAGAGACAGCCTTCCCGCACCCACGGATTTGTAACCCATCGGATGAAGTAATGTTTCCGCGCCTACCATATAGACATGATATATATCATACCTGGCACTCGGCGTGTGCAATGATGGCGTCTCGACTGACCGCGGCCACCATGTCGGGGCACACCGGCGCCAGTAGAGACAGCCTTCCCGCACCCACGGATTTGTAACCCATCGCGTGAAGTAATGTTTCTGCGCCCACCATGTTCGCTTCTATCTCGTGTTTGTAGTAGCCGCAGTATAACTGGAAGGAGAAATTACATTTAATTATCTTTCATCTATTTTATAACACATGTGCTCGTAAGAGTCTCTTATTTCACAAATATTTCCTCGCAAATATGTTATAAAAAGTCGTATAACATACAATACAATATTCTTTATTGCACAAAGAAACACATATAGCAATATCACCTCGGCCGTATGATTTTCAATGTACCGCACTTATATCATAATGTACTATTTTCACCTAGATTGGACGCGCTCGCTCCGCTAATAAACCTCGTACACAGTTTAACGTACTCGCGTTTTATGTAAATAAAACTCGTACAATTTCATGAAATCAGGTAAGTAAGTAAACTTCAACCAGTGACGTAAAACATCTTGCTCGCTACGCTTGCAATATAAGTTAACGTGATATCTCGCAATGTTCTACGAAATATTCTCAATTTCTCAAACAATGTTGTTCGAAATGTCGATATGGTCAGCCATTACCGAAAGCTACAAATAGCCGCATACTAATTTCAATTGACCTGAATCCCTAATAGCCGGCTGCCAACAACATCTCAACTCAATACTTTGAATCGTATAAATTAGTAATAACTACAGTATTTCGCGACCTTTTATATAACAGACTGCATTATCTATACTTCTATACTAATATTATAAAGAGGAAAGATTTATATTTTTGTGTTGCCGTTGCCTTGCCGTTGCCGTTGGTCCCGGTTAATATCGTTTACTACTGTAGATATTAGTCGTTAAGCCTTATCAGAGGCCAGTGCTAAGCATTGGTGGCTTGAAAACTCTGACCTAATCTAGGATTGGGTCTGGTTTCCCTTCTGGGTTGTGGAGGTCAGATGGCAGTCGCTCTGTGTAAAAACCAGTACCTTCGTTCAATCACCTAGATTAGGTAGCCAGCCCTGATAGGGCTTGGGAAATGATTTATGTTTGTAATGAATAAACTCAAGAACAACTGGACCGATTTCAGTTCAGATTTTATTCCACTGGAAAACTACGTTCACCTTGAATAACATAGGCTTCTTTTTACCGTGGGAAAACCTTTTTGCAGTGGGTGACACCGCTGATAGAGAGCTACTTTTAAAACCAGTTGAATTTCAATCGCCCTACCACGCTCCAGCACAGATGACGACTCTACAAATCTTGAAACTACTGAACCGATTTTGATGAAACTTGTATAGACGGTGAAGTCTATGAAAATACATTTATAAATACAGTCGAATATAGAAGATCCTCTCTTTTCAAAATTGCTGTATAAATGATTTAATAAATATATTTACTCACCCGAATATCCTTATACTCTTTCCGCCAGGGCTGTGCCAGTAGGTTGGCCGCATATCTAGCCAGCGCGGCCCAGCCCAACCCCGCTCTATAGGCACTGAAGTCTGGTAGCTCATTGATTGTCCGTTGAAACACCTTGCCTGTTTCTGACAGGCCAAACTTACACTCGTGAGGCACTAGGGACAGGTACTCTGTTATATATCCTGGAAATAAGGGTATAGGGTAAATAAAAGGTGATAGATATGAAGGAATTAATTAGGCACATTTTGCTCCAGAAAAAAAGAATAGAGTAGAATTGTCAAGAGACTACTGAAATGCGTATGGCGAGCGAAACGAGCAACAAATGTCACGAGGAAGCGAGTGCGAAATATTTCATAGTGCGCTAATTAAATTAGACCAAGTAGCTATTTACTAACAAATGGAGAGAATAAAAGATTCTAATTCCGTTGAGTCCCGCCACCCGGCAATCTTAGCTAAGACCTGCGCATGCCCCCTATCTGATCTACCGCCAGTCGCTCGCGCAGGCCTCCGGGGCTGGCAAATACGTGGGACACTCAGAAAGATTTGCACACTAAAAAAAAATGTTCTACAGGTACATATATTTTTATTAAATCTTTTCAAAGTACTCTCCACCAGCCTCTATACAAAGATTCATGCGTCTGAACCAGTTTTCAAAACACTTTTTCCAGTCCGCCGTAGACACCTCGTTTACAGCCTGCTCGAACGCAGCCAGCGCATCTTCTGGCGACGAAAATTGTATCCCCTTGAGCTGATTTTTTATTTTTGGAAATAAAAAGAAGTCACAAGGTGCTAGATCAGGGCTGTAAGGAGGGTGACCCAGGAGTTTGACTGGTGTGCTGTCCAGGAAGTCCCTCGTTTTGAGCGCGGTGTGTGCAGGCGCATTGTCGTGGTGGAGCAGTAGTCCGCGGAGCCCTGTGTTTGGTCGCTTGTTGCTCACAACAGAAAAAACTTCTGGTAAACATTTGGTAGTATACCATTCGGCGTTAATGCTTCTTTGATCTCGTAAGGGAATTGAGGCCAAGTGGCCAGTCAAATTTAAAAAAGCTGGCGATCAAAATCTTCCCCCCGCTTCGAGATCGCTTCACTTTGGTAGGCGTTGGTTCATTTTGAAACACCCAAACTGTCGACTGGCGCTTGGTTTCTGGATCGTATTGATAAATCCAGGACTCATCACCTGTTACGATGTCGTAAACACGCCGAGACGAGCCTGCTTCAAATTTGTTCAGCATATCACGGAACCATTCCACCCGGGCCTGCTTCTGAGCGTCGGTGAGGTAGTGCGGCACCCAGCGCGATACTATCCTCCTCACGCGAAGATGCCCTTGTAGAATCTCGTGAACGCTTCCCGATCCAATCTTTAATATGTGCTGAATCTCCTGATATGTAATTCGCCTATTATCTTGGATTAAATTTTTCACTGCTAGCACGTTTTCTTCCGTAATAGCCGTCAAAGGGCGACCGCTTCTTTCTTCATCCCCCAAGGTTGGTCAACTGCGCCTAAATTCGTTATACCAACGATACACGGTTGCCTTGGAGGGGCTTTCATCCATAAATGCCATTTGAAGTCTATCGAACGCTTCATCCGGTTTCAAGCGACACTTGAAATAGTAAAAAATCATAGCTCTAAAATGTTCCCGGCGCAGATCCATTTTTCAGTAAGACACGATACTTTGAATTGGCTCGCAAAAAATGTGGAGGGAAATTTTGAAAATGGAACACACATATTTTTACTTACAAGTAATCATATTTTCAAAAAAGATTCTAACCGGCCAGTCTGCCATATATAAAAACTATTTATCGCAATACTTTCTGAGTGGCCTGGTACTACGTGGGCTATGTGGCCATACAGACCTGGCCGTAACGTACCTTTAAGCTTGTTCCGTTGCTGCAGCTTTTCGGGGCTGTCATCTGTCTCTAGATGAGAGTAGTGGGCGTCTTCTATCCTCTTCCAGAGCGCGGGTAGACGCTCGTGTAGCGCGTCGCCCATGATCGGTAACTAACAGCGCCATCTGTGCTCGCCGCAACGTACCTTCAAGCTTGTTCCGTTGCTGCAGCTTCTCGGGGCTGTCATCTGTCTCTAGATAAGAGTGGTGGGCGTCTTCTATCCTTCTCCAGAGCGCGGGTAGACGCTCGTGTAGCGCGTCGCCCATGATCGGTAACTAACTGCGCCATCTGTGGTCGGCGCAACGTACCTTCAAGCTTGTTCCGTTGCTGCAGCTTCTCGGGGCTGTCATCTGTCTCTAGATAAGAGTAGTGGGCGTCTTCTATCCTTCTCCAGAGCGCGGGTAGACGCTCGTGTAGCGCGTCGCCCATGCCGGCCCGCGCCGCCGCGCACATCACCATCGGTGGGGGCACAGTCGACTCGCTAGCCGCGCGGGACGGGCTGTGGACATGATATAGTAAATAAGATTATAATAATTATCTTAGGAAACATCTATCAAACGCCCAAACTTAGAGCCAGAACTTAGCAAAACGCAGGGACCATATTCTTTTTTTTAAATACGCATACTGGTATAGTTCGTATTTTTAACATTGCATTATCGGTACCAACGTATTTTGCGGCTCGTAAACAGCATTTTCTTAGCAGAGGTTCAAATTTCGGAACCCGCTACAAACATATCATTTTGCGGTTTACTATAAAGTTGCAAGGAAAAAACAGTTCATGGACTCAAATAAGTTTGTATCGATAAATCAACGTTATATAAACGAACCTTATATGTTATTGATTCACAATCACAGACTTACAAATATTTTGTTTTATGCAAAGATGGAACCTACGATCTTCCACACAACGGGCAGAACCTTAACCACTACGTACCTACTAAAATACCGTCCCATAAATATATAAGTACATACGAGTAGTTCAACAATCATTCAGACCAAACAATTAATTAATTCTCATTAGCAAAATAAATGGCAAGTAGTTTAAAGATTTTGTAATTTTGAAATCTTTAAATTACTTGCCATTCATTTTGTTATGACTTTGAAAGGCCAAAGACCTGTAATTGATATGACTTACTGGCATTGAATAACAGTATGAGCATGACAAATTGTTGTGTGAGTCATTCATTAAAAATATAAAATCTAACAGCTGGTTCTTTAGCGTGTGTGTAACATAAACAAAAACATATGATATTTACACTGTGCTGCAAAGGACTCCCATTGGTCCAAAAACACACTAAAAATGAATAAGAATTTATTTCCCGTTTTGTCGAACTTATTAACCCAAAATAATATTTATAAAATAAAGAAACACCAGACATTCGTTATTTTTCATCTACTAACAAACACTAAACTGGTATCTTTAAATGTTACCAAATGACTACAAAGAAAGTTATTCCATACCACACCACACAAACTGCAAGAATGTCAAAACCAGCTAAAGGAAAATTGTTGTAAAATATCAAAATCTTTAATTTTCAAGGTTTTATGCATATTGCACTGCACCTTTGCACTGCAAACGGTTATTCACATTTGTATGACGAGTTTTGACCTTGTTTGAATCTTTTAATATTACTAAGGCATGAAAGGAATTTAAAAATGTTTAACCAGTAAATAATGTGCCTTTGTTTTGAGTAAGGTTGTTCTTTATAATGCAATAAACAGCACACTACTAAACCAGAATTTGTGGAATTTATTTCAGCCATTATTATCCTAATAATATTCTGTAAAAACATGCCAAGACTCTATTGGTATAAATAACTTGGACAGAAGAGTAGTAAGCTTTCAATAGAAACCTAAATCTAACTTCATAAATAGACCTATCTTAGATAATTACATAAACAAAAATTACGAAAAATACAAAACAAATGCAGTCAATAATGTGATTTGATCTCATCATGATCACACTTGAGATTACAAGTAATAGGAACAATAAAAATGTACACTCACTTAAGATAACAGAAGTGCCTAGCTATATTAAAAAAGAATTTATTTATTTAAAGTATCAACCAAAGCACAAACAGTTTTTACTCTGTACCATGCTATAGCACTTCTCAATATAGCTTGTATCCATGACAACATGAATCATTGTTATCAAACTAACCATTTGGTAGCAATCCACAATGCTGTGTTTACATGGTATAAAATCTAGGCAATATTTATTAGAAACAGTAATCCCCAACCCACAACTTGTTTGAAACAAAGACCTAGGCATGTCCTTACTGACAGCAAAGACCTAATTACTTGTGCAATTAATGCAAGTAGAGCCACACTCAACACAAGCTCTTCCTGGAACCGCGCAACCCGCCGGCGAGGTCTCGGAGGTCTCTCCTTTGCTCCCCACTGGAGTATACAGGCATGTACCGAGTAGATTCTCTCCGATAGGAATTCCCAAGTTCGAGCCCTAGTGGGCCCTTAGGCAGTTGTCATTTGCATTATATACACTTTGTAGTATGGTGCAAATAAGTACATACAAAAACATTTCTGAAGCAGGAAACTGCACCGAACAGGGAAAGTCAAACTTATTTTCAATAGGTATTGTCAAAACCAGGTGGGGCTTGTCAGCTAGTGAAGCGTAAAGCACAACAATCCTGATTCATGTATTGTTGTGCTAAACTAAAGTTGCTTACTATATTATTGTCAAGCCTTGTCAATCTTTTAATGAATAGAGTATTAGTCACACATAATCTCATTCAATACATGTGTTACGGATTCTGATAAATCATAACATAATTTAAAGACTATTGATAAATAGAAGTATGTTTCTGGAAAATAAGCAAGACTTGAGCATTAGTGGGTGTATGTTAAGAATATTTAAATCCAAATTGTCCAATATTTAGAAATCATTATAAAATCAATATAAGCTTCTGCTCCATAACAAAAAAAGTTGTTTAGTATTTTTTTTATATTTTCAGTAGTCCATTAAGGATAATATAATAGATAATGGGAAATCTAATACTTTATTTTGGTAGAGATAAATAATTCCCTTATCAAGGGTATTAGTAACATTAAATATTGATAAGATTACTACTTGATAAACCACTATATTGTACAGACAATTAAAAATTATGAGTCACACAACTACATTTGTAAATACCAATGATTAAACTATCCAGTAATTAAATTTAGATTAAAATTTCAAATCAAACAATGTTATAAATACTAACATTGATGCTACAGACTATTCTAATAAGCATAACAGGAAATAATTAAAACTTTCATTTGTACCAGAATGTCTTGGTAAATATTTTTAGTCAATTAATAGTGGCAGTCTGTGCATTAGAAATGTTCAATTGGGCGCAAAAGTATCCCCATTATCATGTTATTAGAGTAGAGAGAGTACAATTTACTAGCGGAGAGGTTCAAGAACAATCAGTATGGCAAGAACATGGACAAGAAGCACAAAAAACATGCTAATGATCATGCCTCCCACGCCAGTCACACCAGGCCTTATAGCGCTAAAACCTGAGCCAAATCCTGAACAACACAACCTAGCATCACGCACCAGGAAGAACACTCTTTTCCTGGATGTCAAAATTATTCCAATGCACTAAAACTAGAGCGGACAAAAATAGTACGACCCAAAATAACAAGGCGGTACTACAAATCAAAACAATATAAAGCTTATGTTATTTACCCACCTCGCACAATCATAACTTCACTTTAATGCAGGGAGAGGAGAGAGAGGAATTTGTTGGTTTTATCAATGAAATAAAAAAAGAGTGCAACTAAAATTACGAATTTTGTTTTGACGTTTGTCGGACGACGCAATGACGTTACTGACGTTTGCTGCCATTTGCAGTCACAGATTAAACATTTTTGTAGCTTGGAAACACGGAAAAAAGTTTATTTAATACCTGGATTGTCTATGGAAAAAAGTTGTACCATCCTGAGGTATCGTATCGGCTATCAAACGGGCTGGATTTTCGTTATAGGGTTCTCCGTCAACTATAACTGCGTGATTACTTCCTCAGTGGAAACTGCAATCATGGGGATCCCGCGGGATGAGTTGACGAATAATAAAATAAATACTATTTTGTATTCGTCAACTGAACCCACTTTTAGGTTTGCATAGAAAGAGCCCATAAGTAGGTATATTTAGCAACATAAATGTCTCATCCCGCAAAGCCGCAATAAACTGGATGATTCGTCAACTCATCCCGCTTCTTCTTCTTTTGTCGAGTGGGTATCGAGTCTATCGAACCGATGAACCCTGGTGTCAGAGATTTTAAACCGCCTAGTAGCACAACTATCAGGCCTCTGACATGGTTTGAGTAACGACCACTATCAAAGACAGCGACTGGGACCGACGCACGACCGACGGCTTAATGTGCCCTCCGAAGCACGAAATCTATTTTCTTTTTCGGAAAATCAGGTGATTTAGCCTGCAATGTCGTAACCAAACTGGGGAAAAAATCACAAAGTGATAAAGTCTTAAATATCAACTTTGTGTTTCCCCCCTGGGAATCGAACCCAGGACCTCCGGATCGGCAGTCCAAGGCAGTAGCCACTAGACCACGGAGGCAGTTTGTTCATCCCGCGGGATCAGTTTATTGCGGGTTCAGTTGACGAAGATCCCGAAGAATGGGTGAAGAATAAAAACTCCTTGCACTTTATGTGTTTTACACAAATATTTGATTGCATCTATGAGTATGAGTAAAATTGACAAAAGACAAAATCATCCGTCTGCTTCACATATGAATATTATTTCGGTTTAAAAATTTAAGATAATGGTTAATTTCATTTTATTCCTGGATACTTTACGTCAGGAAGAAATAAATATGTTTTATGATGTAAGTAGCCTTATCGGTGAACTACCCTAGGCTTTATCATTTTACCCAATGTATTATGATTATAATATATTCCATATAGGCCTCCTTTCTCTTCCTCAATATAATGCCGTACGCATTTATTCTTGTATTATTTTCGTTAGAATAAGAAAAGAATTGACCACGCTCGAGCATGTTTATTTATTTTAGTTTATGACCCCTTATGCCACACTCAAATCGTCTGATGTAATTATAATCTTCTATATATATAAACCTACCTTCCATGCTGGACTGGGTGGGAGAGATAGAAAAACATAGCGTGTTCGAACTGCCCTTCCTCCCGGGCATGCTGTAGAAGTCAGCAAAAGGGACTTGAGGGTTACAGTGTATTGTAGTTTAGGCGATGGGCTGACAACCTGTCACTATAGCAATACACATTTCAATCTAAAATTGCCCTCAATATTTGTCAGACGTGGCGAAAGCGCCTTTTACGAGGCGTTTAACGCTCTGCCTACCCCGTAAGGGATAAAGGCGTGATTTTATGTATGTATGTATATATATAAAAATGAATCCCTATTTCCCTTGGTCACGGCATCCCGCCTGAACGGCTGGACCGATTTCGCTAATTCTTTTTTTGTTCTGTTCGTTATTATCAGGAGAAGGTTCTTATGAAAGAAAAATTAAGGAAATTGCGCGGAAAATTAGAAAAATTAAAATTACTTAACCACCATATAAAATTATTAAACTTTTTTAATGTAACCTTAAGACATTTGACATAGAATTGACTGAATGCGTGCTGCAAATATAGTCAAAGAGGATGAAAAAAAAAAGTCAAATAGGATGAAAAAAAAAATTACGTTTAAAACGGGTTAGCTGGGTTAACTTAATAAAATCAAAAATCTGCTCATTTATGGCGTCTAAGGCGGAACAAAGTTCGCCGGGTCAGCTAGTATATAATAATTATAATCCCCCGAACAAATTTATTTTTTATTATTTGGTTTCGGATAATCTAGACACCCGGCCCTACACAGGGTGTTAAAAAAGTACTGCCCTCCTTTTAACCACGTAATGTATTAGTGATATTGATATGATATACAACACAAACCACACATTTAATAAAATAAATAAAAATATTCAGATTTTATTAAATTCGTAAAACAGAAACAAGTAAGTCAATCAAGCCAATGTAATAAATCAAACAAAATAAACCATAGTCACGCACACCACGAGTACTCTGCCGCCACCACCGCGCCCCGCACCCACCCGGCTGCACCTCCGCCGCCCCCAACGTATTGTGCATTACTACAGCTAACCTACTTTTTTTCTGTTTAACGTATTTTGTAACATTTTAATACAAATATATTTATTTATTTAATGTGTGGTTTGTGTATAATATTACTAATACATACATGCGAAAGAAGTATGTAAGGATTGTAGCAAGTGGAAAAATGTGGTATCTGCCTACCCCTCTGGGAAAGAGGCGTGATTATATGTATGTATCACTAATTCATTTCGTGGTTTAAAGGAACGCAATACTTTTTACAGCCTGTATTTTTTAAACTAGTAAACGTACTCATCAGGACACAAGGTATCCCCCATATCTTAATCTGACGCACTCGAGCAAAAACCGAAATCCCTATTGGGCTACCGTACTACATGCCATGACTGCCAAACTAAAATTTTATAAGTTTTGTTTTCACAGGCTTGTCAAATGGAAAGAGAATATTACAGAGGCTACCCCAAGAGCTTCCATCCTCTGACATACTTCCGCGCACGAGAATACGCGAACCAGAGTGCACCTGATATGTCAATGTTAGTACCCATCGCCTAGTCTTATTTTTTTGCTTGTTTATACATCCGATTCGTTGGTGAGACAGTGAGACAAGACAAGATAATAATGATAAGTAAAACTGTACTTCAACCTTCGTGACTTTAACTCCAATTTTTTTTTCCTTAGGATAGGAAAACTATATATGCAGTTCCCGAACTATATTGTATTACCACACACTTTATCTTCCAGGGTGTACTTAAGTTTCCCGCCATACCATACGAGGTACAAGCAGCCTACGGTACTTACTCCGACTGCGGAACGCACGTCTGGATTCCCTTCAATGCCAGAGCGTACTATAGCAGGCTGCTTCAACAAAGAATCGTGCAAAGCTTTCACCAGATAAATTATGATGCATTTATTTTATAATTTAATTTGTTTAAATGTTGTTGCATAATAAAATTTATATAAAAACTACTTGCTTTGCCTTATACTTTTGTCTTATAAATGCAATCATCAAAGTAAAAGACAAACCAAGGAGACCCAGTAAAAAAACTCGCCAACAAAGGAGTTTTTATTCTGAGAACACGCTGTATACCTTTTTGTTCGCGGTTCAAAAAACCAGATTCCAAACTGGTAAAATAACCAAAAACAATACCGGAAATGTCAGTCGCGCGAAATTCAAAATGACAGGAAACTGAAAATTTAATTTCATAGAAACCAAGGACATCGCGGAAACTAAATTTTAATTTATTATTATTAGATTCAATCAAAATTCCAGTAATATGTCTAGCAAATGTCCTTCTACACTTTTCATAGATTACCGTAGACAAGATGAAATAGAGACTTTTTACGAGGTAAGTATTTAAACACTTAATGTCTTCATTCGACGTCTTTTGCTAAAGTTTGCTGAACTGGGAGCGATAAAAACATAGAATATTCCAGCTGATTCTCCTGCCGGACATGCAATAAAAACCTGTGACGGTATTCGAAGGTTTCGTCTTGTCAGACGTGGCGAAAACGTTCGTTGACGCTCTGCCTACCCCATTAGGGATGTATATATTTTAATGGATGTTCTCAACAGGCAAGTCAGCGCCACAGAGACTATTACAGAGGGTACCCGAAGGCCTATCACCCACTGACCTTCTTCAGGGATCCTGAATATGTTTACCAATGCCCACCGGAAATGACTCAGTAAGTCACTCTTTTAAAAATCTTTTTAAATTAATTGATTGTAAAATTATAAAAATATTATTAGTAACATTATATCATAAGATCTTATATCACTAACTATTCTATGGACTTGGTCTGAAATAAATGATTTGAATTTGAATATCGGATGAAACTTAGGAGTTTATAACCGCCACATGAAACAAAACTTACTCTAAACTTACTTACGTAAGTTGTTAAAATATGAAAACGAAATTTGGGGCCCAAATACAAAATGACTAAAACATGGACCTATAGAAGCGGAATGTTGTGTCGTTGACAAACCCTATGGGGTTTAACGACACCGATTCGTTGCAACTAAATAAATAAATAAAAAAATGTAAACCATTATATTATTAGAATGAGTGGCCCAAAATATTATTATTGTTTACAAGCTTTGACCCGCGACTTGGTTCGCGCCTAGTTTAGGTCCTACATTGGTACTACTGTTTAAATCCTAGTTTCACTTCTATCTACAATGGCCCTTATCCCTCACTCTTCTCCCTTCCCTCTTGTCCATTGCGTTTCTCGCCTTCCTGTCGTCCATTTCGTCGTTTGCTCTCTGAAACATGAGCTCCTTTTAAGCCGTAACTCCTGCTCTGAAAGCTTCCACGAAACAGGGGTAGGGTACCCCGCGGGGCAGAGGGAGGAAGAGAAATGTATGAGAAACTCTTCCCCTCTACCCCGCGGAGTACTATATTAATTCTGTGCCAGCGGGGGTGTCTTTCGTGTTTTGTTTATGTGCTGGAGACTCGGCTTTAGTGGACGACCGCCCGCGGACGAGTGGCGCAAGGTTACACCTTACATCCGATCCGGCGCCCGTCGCCCGTAGTTCAATATTAGCCTAAACACAACATTTAATAATTATTTACTAATTTCGAAATTGAAAATCAACTCCAAAAATTGATTTTTTTCTGTCTACCCCACAAGAAATTCACGTTTTCTATAAGTATCTTGTTTATTCCAGGACCTACCTGAACTTCCCAATGTACCACGTGAAGTACAAGCAGCCAGTGGTGCTGAACCCCAGCTACGGGCGCACCAGCGGCATACCCTCGGCCCCCGACCGCACGCTGGCCGGGCGGTACAACAAGGACGCCTGCAAGGCTTTCATACGATAGATATATGGATATAAGGAATATAATTTACTGCGTACAAAATATGACTAGCGAAAGAAACCAGGAACGTTACTATAAACATGTCAAAAACACATTATAAAACTAGGACCACGTAAAACAAACTAGAAACTCGGAGAAACATACTAGGAACGCACGGAAACATACTAGGATCACCCTGAAACATACTAAGATCACACAGAAACATACTAAGACCACACAGAAACATACTAGGATCACACAGAAACATACTAAGACCACACAGAAACATACTAACATCACACAGAAACATACTAGGATCACACAGAAACATACTAGGATCACACAAACATACTAAGATCACACAGAAACATACTAAGACCACACAGAAACATACTAGGATCACACAGAAACATACTAAGATCACACAGAAACATACTAAGACCACACAGAAACATACTAACATCACACAGAAACATACTAGGATCACACAGAAACATACTAGGATCACACAGAAACATACTAAGATCACACAGAAACATACTAGGAACGAATAGTAACATACTAGGACCAGCCAGAAACATACTAGGAACGAATAGTGAAATATTTAATAACATACATTAGTAACAGGTATCAACATATTAGGTAATTTAGACATATAGAAATACCTTTTTTTTAAATATGCTACGTTTTATATCGTTATTTTTATTCTACATTGGCCTAGTGCATTACATTTATTGCTTTATTTGTGAGTTCTTGAACTCCCCAATGTACCACGTGAAGTACAAGCAGCCAGTGGTGCTGAACCCCAGCTACGGACGCACCAGCGGCATACCCTCGGCCCCCGACCGCACGCTGGCCGGACGGTACAACAATGACGCCTGCAAGGCTTTCATACGATAGATAATGACATGAATTTACTTAGAAACATGAAAACCAGGATCGCACAGAAGGAACAAATACTTACTAGAAACATACGATGCAATACACAATACAAAATTCTTTATTGCACAAAGAAATACATACAACAGAAATATAAAGGAAACAAACGTGACAGTACAATATAGGTGGCCTTATTGCTAAAGCAGCAATTTCTACTAGGTAACCTTTGGGTATAGAAATTGTAGAAACAGAAAGCATAAACATACTAGTAACACGAAACACTAGGAAACTGGAACACATAAAAACATACTTTAGGAACAGACAGGTAGCAACATACTAGGCACAAATTATTAATTTTTTTTAGTGCTACAGTTTGTATCAATATTTTTATTCTACATTGGCCTTGGACATAACATATATTACTTTATTTGGGATTTCTTGAAATGTTTTAATTGAATCAGAAAATATAACAAATTATCAACTATAGACATTTTTTTTTATTCAGTACATCCTTCATTTAGCCAAAGCCGCAACAAACAGCAATAGGCGGCCTTATCGACAAAAGACATTTCTTCACAATGGTTGGGTGAAATCTTTTATACCATAAAAATCCAATATTGGGAACTGGTTATCTAGTGGAATCCTGTCTAGACAAGAATTATAATCTGAAATAGAAGGACGATGGAAACTCAGGAGTTCCGCTCATCATCAACTTGAACTCGTTGAGACCGATGCTGCCAGTTCTATCGAGCCGCAGTTCGTTCAGAAGCTGCAAAAAAAGTGCTATTAGAAGTTTGAGTA
Organism: Scrobipalpa costella; assembly: GCA_949820665.1. Lineage (NCBI taxonomy): Eukaryota > Metazoa > Arthropoda > Insecta > Lepidoptera > Gelechiidae > Scrobipalpa > Scrobipalpa costella. Next base: position 14,748,640 of record OX463312.1, read on the forward strand.
AATTAAAAAGTTATGAAAATATTAGAAATAATAAATCAAAAATTCGACCGCTGACAGGATTTGAACCCGCGTCTTTGAAAAACCGGTCCAACTCGGGTTCGAATCCCGTCAGCGGTCGAATTTTTGATTAGTTATTTTTAATATTTTCGGAAATAAAATAGCGCTGAGTGCAAAAATCTATTAGAAAATTGAATACTTATAAGCAGCTACGAGACTTAAAAGACACAAAGATACTAAAATATTATTGCTTCTCTAGCCATAATGGTGACCCAAGAACCTGAAGTCCAATAAGGTACAGGCTGAAACCCGTCACTAATAAAAAATGCGATTTTATTAAACAACGGCCTTAGAGGCCGTTGACTCGCTACTCTACTACCTATACTATTTCCAAATCAGATTTAGAATGAAAGGTAAACAAAGTATCATGTCTTTTTATTCAGAAACACATTTCAAAAATAAATTACTTAAAATCACGCTTATACGTCTTACGTATACTATTTCCAAATCAGATTTAGAATGAAAGGTAAACAAAGTATCATGTCTTTTTATTCAGAAACACATTTCAAAAATAAATTACTTAAAATCACGCTTATACGTCTTACGTATACTATTTCCAAATCAGATTTAGAATGAAAGGTAAACAAAGTATCATGTCTTTTTATTCAGAAACACATTTCAAAAATAAATTACTTAAAATCACGCTTATACGTCTTACGTATACTATTTCCAAATCAGATTTAGAATGAAAGGTAAACAAAGTATCATGTCTTTTTATTCAGAAACACATTTCAAAAATAAATTACTTAAAATCACGCTTATACGTCTTACGTATACTATTTCCAAATCAGATTTAGAATGAAAGGTAAACAAAGTATCATGTCTTTTTATTCAGAAACACATTTCAAAAATAAATTACTTAAAATCACGCTTATACGTCTTACGTATACTATTTCCAAATCAGATTTAGAATGAAAGGTAAACAAAGTATCATGTCTTTTTATTCAGAAACACATTTCAAAAATAAATTACTTAAAATCACGCTTATACGTCTTACGTATACTATTTCCAAATCAGATTTAGAATGAAAGGTAAACAAAGTATCATGTCTTTTTATTCAGAAACACATTTCAAAAATAAATTACTTAAAATCACGCTTATACGTCTTACGTATACTATTTCCAAATCAGATTTAGAATAAAGGTAAACTTTGTTTGCAAATTAGTTAAATGACTAAAACTACTATTTCATTATGTGGTCATGTCTAATAGCTAAAACTTATTTTAAACAAGGTCTTCGATTAAAATAAATTAAACTTTGTTTACCTTTATTCTAAATCTGATTTGGAAATAGTATACGTAAGACGTATAAGCGTGATTTTAAGTATCTATTAGAAATAAGAAAGAAAAATAATAGAAGCAATTTAGGCGATGGGCTGACTACCTGTCACTACAGCAATATAGCTACAAATATATTTTAAATAACCCTCAAAACTTTGTCAGACGTGGCGCAACGACCTTTGTTTAGATCGTTTACGCTGTGCCTACCCCAGTAGGAATAAAGGCGTGATTATATGTATGTATGTACTATAAATACTTTCTACAGACCTACTAGACTATTTCTACATAGGTATATCATTCAGATTTAAAACCATACACAAATAGAAAATAAATAGAACTGACCACTTGAGCAATTTTCTTTTTGGACTCCTTGTCGATGTGGAGCTTCCTGTTCTTGGAGCTCCACGTCAGCCGGTCGATGGTCTCACAGACATCCCTCTCGGATATCTGATTGTCTTCGTCTATGTCTAACAGAAACAACATTAAAAAGTTATACAATTCCATAGTTGACGAGAAAATTCTGCCCGAGATATGTTTTCAGTGCCCGAAATGGATAATACTATCGATTCGTAGAGCACACAACTTAACTCAGACAGACACAACATAACATGACAGACTTATATTAGTTAAGTCGTGATTTTGGCAACTACGAATCGGTGCCATTGAGTGACTAATCAATAGGTATCCTCCGTGATTCGAAAGACACGTTTGAGCAGCCCATTACCCGCTTAAGAATAACTCTGTGAACACAACATAATTTTGTGTTCGCATTATTTCGTCCGTTCCGCACTTTACATGAATATTGGTTTCATAGTGGCGACAAAATTGTCTTGGTGATCATGCTATGTAGTTTCGAAAAACAAAAATGGCTTTTCCATACAAATTGTCTGATCGAGGTGAACATTTTGAATGAAAAAGCCATTTTTTACACTTCCTGAAAAGAAAAATCCTGCTGATAGTTGTTCAGTGTCGTTGACTCTTGACCTTGTCCCTTTCACCTGGTATATCGTCCATCCCGCACTTTACATGAATATTGGTTTCATAGCGCAATGACGACCAAATTGTCATGCCGAGTGGATTGCTCCTTACCGTATATCTGAAACGCCCAAGGAACTCTAAGGAACAGACGGCACTCATCGCAGAGTAGAGATCCAGCAGGTCTTCGAAGGAGAAACAATCGTCTTTTTGGGAAAGGAATACTCGAAAGAGTAATGGGTGACTCAATAGGTGTTCTCTGTGTTTTGGAAGGCACGTTTCGGCCGCTCATTACCAACTTAAGCTATCATATGCATCATATAGTTTTGTCGTCACCACGCAGGTCGTCACTATTAATCGTTCGTCACTATTATTCGTGACGGCAATATTGCTATGCTAATCATGCTAAGTAGTTTTGATGGTGGATTATATCTTACCGTATATCTGAAACGCCCAAGCAGCCTTGGTCTCCAAACAACAGTCAGCGCTCATCGCAGAGTAAAGGTCCAGCAGGTCTTCGAAAGAGAAGCAATCATCTTTCTGGGATGAGAATACTCGGAAGAGGCGGTCTTGGAACGGGTTGTTCTGCAATATAAGATCTTCCTATGAAAATAAAGCATTTATATAAAAAAACTACCTGTCTTGCCCCGCGTGCCCTTCATCTTGTACGCAAGAAGACCTTTACAACGCCACTGACGTCGCAGTACGTTTGGCAGAGTACTGGTCAAAATTAATATAAAAACGCCTAAATGATCAACACGACAAGAAGAAGACCTCCGGAACGAGAAACCGAGGGTCTAAATACAAGACTACAGAAGCAGGGGCATTCCACAAAAATGTCGGGCACGTTACGCCGTTTTTGGTTGTAGTTTTGAGAAATGGCATTTGTTTACGCATTTTTTTATCGCATGGTAGGTACCACTTTATAGTCTGCTAACTATACTGCGTAATACGAAAAAATATAATTTTGGTTTTATATAAAAAAAGGAGAGGGACACTATCGGCTAAATAAGAAGAAAAAAAACTACAATGCCCCAGCAGTCAATAAAAAAGTCACTGATATGGATCTTCCCGCGAGAGAAAAACACAGAATGTGCCAGCTGCATTTCCTCCCGAGTATGCTGTAAAAATCAGCTAAAGGATCCGAGGGTTTCAGTATATTGTAATTTAGGCGATGGGCTGACAGGTTGTACAGCAGTACAGCAATATACCTACAAATCTATCTTAAATAACCCTCAAAACTTTGTCAGTCGTGGCGAAACGACCTTTGTTTAGGTCGTTTACGCTCTGCCTACCCCATTAGGGATATAGGCGTGATTATATGTATGTATGGGGGGATGGGTTGCCTGGTAGAAATTGCTGCTTTAGCAATAAAGACGCCTATATTGTACTGTCACGTTTGTTCCTTTATTTCTGTTGTATGTGTTTCTTTGTGCAATAAAGAATTTTGTATGGGATGTCAATAGAGCATAATACACAAACGCTTCAATACACCAGACACTGATCCAAACATTGTTACCTATCGCTCTACACGTATTTATAAGCTTTGTCTGTTCATTGCCAAGTTAATGATAAGTACCAGAAGAGGGGAATACCGTTATGAAAGTACTCCAATATACTATTTCCAAATCAGATTTAGAATAAAGGTTAACAAAGTTTCATGTCTTTTTATTCAAAAACTCATTTCAAAAGTAAATCATACGTGGTGGCAAATTACTAAAACTACTATTTTATTATGTGGTCATATCTAATAGCTAAAACTCATTTTAGAAACAAGATCTTCGATTAAAAGACATGAATGTTTGTTTACCTTTATTCTAAATCTGATTTGGAATTGTATAGTTCCATGCTGGTCTGGGAGCGACAGAAAAACATAGAATGTGCCAACTGCGTTTCCTCCCGGGCATGCTGTAAAATCCAGCTAAGGGATCCGAGGGTTTCAGTATATTGTAATTTAGGCGATGGGCTGACAATCTGTCACTACAGCAATATACCTAGAATTCTATCTTAAATAACCCTCAAAACTTTGTCAGTGTCGTGGCGGGACGACCTTTGTTTGGGTCGTTTGCGCTCTGCCTACCCCATTAGGGATAAAGGCGTGATTATATGTATGTATGTATATAAGAAAGTTCCATAATTACGCGCAGAACTTCAAACTTGTGCAATATCTCTTGCCTGCTAAACCTGTGATTTGGATTCCTTCTTAGCTTCTCTGGATCTATGGAGTTAAACTTCTTCATCAAACTGTAACACAATTAGGAAATAAAAATCAATTCATACCGGAATTCGTAAGGGACGTCGTCGTCCCACAAACCGATAGAGATTGCTCAGAATAGAATAGAATTAATTTGCATTGCAAAAATATGGTACATTAAAGATAGTTAAATTTTACATTCCTCTCACATATTTCTACATTGGTAAGGCATGCAAATTTTTATAAATTTTGTATGTAGATACTTAATTCTAAATCTTATATTATGTAATAAAAGTAACAATGCTAACAACAACAGGAAAATTAAAATAAATAATAAAATTTCAAGTACTACAAAATAAATACAATATTAGTCATTATTATTAGTTATTACTACTATATATCAGTCAACGACACTGAACGGCTTCCACCAGGATTTTTTTCAGGAAGTAAAAAAAATCTTTCTCATACAAAATGTCCAACTAGATCAGACAATTTGTATGGAAAAGCCATTTTTTTTTCACTTCCTGAAAGAATTTCCTGGTGGCAGTTCTGAGTAACCCGAAATGAAATGACTGAGAATTATGTCAAGATCAATGGCTATTATTATTCAAATAAATATTTATGTACTTACTATAAAATTTCTCCTTTAGTTAAATACGTTAACGACACATATTCTTCCAACAAATCTTCTGTTAATCCAGGATAAGACTGGGTACCTCCCATTGTAGTATTATTTTTATTATAAAAAAAAAATGTGAAACTTGACACCACACGTAATTTACATTACAAAACACTTGTGTTTGTGCTAACACAAATTGTATTGATCGGATTATTATCTTATCGCAAAACAATGCGTATAATTTAATTGTTACTACTTTAGACGGAGTAGGGAGAGCCCGATGGTGTAGTGGATAGGGCCGCTGCCTCCTGAGCGGGAGGTCGTGGTTCGAATCCCACCACGTACCAATGTGTTTTTCGGTTTTCGAATTTTATATGTACGTTTATTCGGTGCTTTTTCCGTGCTTCGGAAGGCACGTTAAGCCGTTGGTCCCGGTTAGTATCGTTTAATACCGTAGATATTAGTCGGTAAGCCATATCAGAGGCCAGTGCTAAGCATTGGCGGCTTAAAAATTCTGACCTAATCTAGGATTGGGTCTGGTTTCCCTTCTGGGTTGCGGAGGTCAGATGGCAGTCGCTCTGTGTAAAAACCAGTACCCTCGTTCAATCCCCTAGATTAGGAAGCCGACCCCGTGAAATACGGGATAAGGCTAGGGAGATGATGACTTTAGACGGAGTAGGAAAAGGGCGTTTTTGCACCGATCCGAATCCGTATCCGAATATTTTCTGATCCAAATTGGCGATCCTAGCAAATGTATGACAGCTTGCGCACCCATAAATATCCGTTTTACCGAAATTTTACGAACACGATTCGGAAACGAACCGAATACGGAGCAATGCAAAACCGCCCTTACACTTTACTCGTCAGCAAAAGATTGATACCGAGTATAAAAGGACCAGAAACTAATTACGAAACTGAACAACTTCCACCTGGAAATTCATACAGAACATAAAAATAAAAATTCAAACAAAATAACCCCTTTTTTTCCTGAAAAAAAAAAATCCTGGTGAAAGTTGTTCACATTTCGTTGACTGAGCAACCTCTATCAGTTTTCGGTTCGCTGTCCCTTCCACCCTGTATGTAAGTATGTAGCTCTCTAAATGTGTGCAAAATAGTACATCTTCAAAATTACAAAGTGTCAATCATATTGTGATTGATATTTCTAAATCAATCACAATATGATTTTATGTTCATATTGCCTTCCATGCTGGCCTGGGAGCGAGAACAACATAGAATGTGCCAGCTGCTTTTCCTCCCGGGCATGCTGTAAAAACCAGCTAAGGGATCTGAGGGTTTTAGTATATTGCAATTTAGGCGATGGGCTAACAACCTGTCACTACAGCAATATACCTACAAATCTATCTTAAATAACCCTCAAAACTTTGTCAGACGTGGCGGAACGACCTTTGTTTAGGTCGTTTACGCTCTGCCTACCCCATTAGGGATAAAGGCGTGATTATATGTATGCATGTATGTATCATATTGTGGAGCGCTGTCCAAAGCGTCGATATAGGGAAAACCCGGATATCTTATCTATCATAATTTAACACCGAGAGGGCAAAACTGGAAACAGACCCACTTCATCCGATGCACAATTACAGTTTTGTGCCTCAAAAGCTCAAAAGCCGCAGGAGCTTTATGAAGTGTGTCAGTCCAATTTCTGAAGAGGCCCCGCAACAAGCTAGATGCCGGTTATGGAAGGATAAAGCTTATCTGCCTTTGCCCTTTGTGCCGCTGTCGGAAAATCTCCCGCCTGGACACAATCTTTCGAGGCCGACTTGGAAATCTTTAAATAGGCTCCGAACTCAAGTCGGCCGGAGCAAAGATAACCGCTTCGGGTGGGGATTTACACGTGACCCCGACCTTCGGTGCGAATGCGGAGTTGACCCACAAACCATGGCCCATCTAATATCGTGCTCTATGTGCCCTACCACCTGTACGAGAGAGCAATTGATGCAAGCCACAGCAGATGCGGTGAGAGTTGCCGACTACTGGGATAGACAAATTTGAGATGGGGTTTGACTTGCCGTCGACTCGATAGAAGAAGAAGACCGTAGGCTGTTGACTGGCTGCGTGGCCTTGATGTAAATCTTTAATTGCCTACAAAGTATAGTATACTATGCCATACGATTAAATATATATCAAAATTATAAATAGTAGGTGTGTATGTGTGGTGTGTTATTTTATTATATTTCGTCGATAATAAAATAAGGATAATACTTCTATGTTCTTTCATGCTGGACTGGGAGAGATAGAAAAACATAGAATGTTCCAGCTGCCCTACCTCCCGGGCATGCTGTTGAAGTCAGCAAAAGGGACTCGAGGGTTACAGTGTATTGTAATTTAGGCGATGGGCTATGGATGGACAACCTGTCACTATAGCAATACATATTACAATCTAAAATTGCCCTCAATTTTTGTCAGACGTGGCGAAAGCGCCTTTTACGAGGCGTTAAACGCTCTGCCTACCCCGTAAGGGATCAAGGCGTGATTTGTTTGTTTGTTTGTAATACTTCTATGCTGGACTGGGAGCGAGAGAAAAACATAGAATGTGCCAGCTGCATTTCCTCCCGGGCATGCTGTAAAAACCAGCTAAGGGATCTGAGGGTGTTGTGTATTGCAATTTAGGCGGCTGGCTGATAATCTATCTTAAATAACCCTCAAAACTTTGTCAGACACGGCGGAACGACCTTTGTTTAGGTCGTTTAATTCATAATTCATTTATTTGCTGTATTATTTGCTATATTAATTTGGTTACGCTCTGCCTACCCTATTAGGGATATAGGCGTGATTATATATATGTATGTATAAAATAAGGAAAACAATTTGGTAGTGAGGAAAATAATTTATTCCATACAACACTCGAAATATCTGAGATCAAACTCAGCAATAGTAACACACATTCAATTTACATTTCTACATCAGTCATAGTCATAAACCTATTCACAATATACACGGGGTTTGAACAACTTTTAAACCTAGTAAATTGAATTTGTCTGGGCGAGATCGCTTAAAGCGATGAGACCGCTTTAGTTTTTAAGTTTTATTATTTTAATGAAGGTACTTTTTAATGCGCAAGACAGAGTTCATCTATTCGGACTATAGAATTTCTTCCATGCTGGACTGGGAGTGATAGAAAAACATAGAATGTGCCAGCTGCATCTCCACCCGGGCATGCTGTAAAAACCAGCTAAGGGTTTCGACGGTTAGTGTATTGCAAGTTTAGACGATGGGCTGAAAACCTGTCACTATAGCAATCAATATACGTCATTATCATCTGTAACAAGTAATATCCTTCAAAACTTGTCAGACGTGACGCGACGCGCTTTTTTATTTTTGGTCGTTTTCGCTCTGCCTACCCCATTAGGGATAAAGACATGATTATAAGTATATATGTACAACGGTAGTACTAAGTGCGATAATTGACCTAATCAAGATCGGTTTGCGTCTTTTCCTATAAAAAACTACTCAATATTTATTTTTATCTAAAGAAGCGACACATCCAGTATTCAAATTACCTCACTTTAGATTGTACTATTGAACATTCGGTTAAAAGTAGCTATTTCAGTTGGATTCCCTCGCGCACTGTGAAAATCGGCAGTTACAATGTCCAAACATTCAGTGCAAAATATACTAAAGATTTACACTAAATAAACAATTTACAATCATATGCTACTAGTTGCTAAGAAAATACCCTCGTCATGCACAACAAAATAAATCTATGAGACAAAACAACAGACTTTGAAGGAAGCACTGACTTCCTTATTGAATTAAATTAGGATCATAAAATAAGCTAGGATTGCAAAAACTAAAATAACCTAAAAAAGTATTCCATATTTTTTACCGAAGTAAGATACATGAAACTCAAATAGGTATCCAGCAATTGGACGTGTAGAACATTTCTCACAAAATGTCCCTTCCGCAAAATATCTCTTTCGTAAAATGACACTTTTAGATAGATTTAGGACTCTACAAAACCTAAATATAAAAGAGACATTTTGCTACAGGGTCACTTTGTGACGTTAAGGGTCTAGAGTTCAACGTCATAAAATAGACATAACAGGTGCATTTTTTATATTTGAGACACCGAATATGCGATATATATTACTTAATACATACATTGCCTATGCTACATATCAATAACTTCCCTTGGAGCGTTTTGCATTGCTACGTATCCGAATCAGAATTGGCCTTCCTAGTAAATGTATGACGGTCTGTGCACCCATCTATATCCGTTTTATATGCAATTTTCTCGGATTCCAACCGAATACGGAGCAGTGCAAAACCGCCCTTACTGTGGGGACGAGATGTCAAAGTAAAGTTCTGCATACATACTCGACTCACAAGAAAACGAAATGTTTAACTTGCACTAAAGAAAATAAAAAAACAATGCGTCAAAATACAATAAGAATAGCAAATTAATAATCCTACGAAAAATTACGCTTATACAAAGCCTTCAAAATCGGGAAATAAATACTTATATTTACAATGCTTATTCTTAGTTTACATTAGGACAGTTGTAAGTGCAGTGCATAAGTTAGTAAGTTGGATTTCAAGTTGATGTTTACACGGTTCCAGTACCCGGTTCTATTTTGATTCAAGTTGAAAGGCAACTTGAACTTCAACTTGATAGCCAACTGGCAGACCATGTTTCAACTTACCAGCTATACTTACATGTACAACTGTCATGTATATATATAGTGCATAAGTAGATAAGTATGTAAGTTGGCTTTCAAGTTGATGTTTACACGGTTCCAGTACCCGGTTCTATTTTGATTCAAGTTGAAAGGCAACTTGAACTTCAACTTGATAGCCAACTGGCAGACTATGTTTCAACTTACCAGCTATACTTACATGTACAACTGTCATGTATATATATAGTGCATAAGTAGATAAGTATGTAAGTTGGCTTTCAAGTTGATGTTTACACGGTTCCAGTACCCGGTTCTATTTTGATTCAAGTTGAAAGGCAACTTGAACTTCAACTTGATAGCCAACTGGAAGACCATGTTTCAACTTACCAGCTATACTTACATGTACAACTGTCATGTATATATATAGTGCATAAGTAGATAAGTATGTAAGTTGGCTTTCAAGTTGATGTTTACACGGTTCCAGTACCCGGTTCTATTATGATTCAAGTTGAAAGGCAACTTGAACTTCAACTTGATAGCCAACTGGCAGACTATGTTTCAACTTACCAGCTATACTTACATGTACAACTGTCATGTATATATATAGTGCATAAGTAGATAAGTATGTAAGTTGGCTTTCAAGTTGATGTTTACACGGTTCCAGTACCCGGTTCTATTTTGATTCAAGTTGAAAGGCAACTTGAACTTCAACTTGATAGCCAACTGGAAGACCATGTTTCAACTTACCAGCTATACTTACATGTACAACTGTCATGTATATATATAGTGCATAAGTAGATAAGTATGTAAGTTGGCTTTCAAGTTGATGTTTACACGGTTCCAGTACCCGGTTCTATTATGATTCAAGTTGAAAGGCAACTTGAACTTCAACTTGATAGCCAACTGGCAGACTATGTTTCAACTTACCAGCTATACTTACATGTACAACTGTCATGTATATATATAGTGCATAAGTAGATAAGTATGTAAGTTGGCTTTCAAGTTGATGTTTACACGGTTCCAGTACCCGGTTCTATTTTGATTCAAGTTGAAAGGCAACTTGAACTTCAACTTGATAGCCAACTGGAAGACCATGTTTCAACTTACCAGCTATACTTACATGTACAACTGTCATGTATATATATAGTGCATAAGTAGATAAGTATGTAAGTTGGCTTTCAAGTTGATGTTTACACGGTTCCAGTACCCGGTTCTATTATGATTCAAGTTGAAAGGCAACTTGAACTTCAACTTGATAGCCAACTGGCAGACTATGTTTCAACTTACCAGCTATACTTACATGTACAACTGTCATGTATATCTATAGTGCATAAGTAGGTAAGTGTGTAAGTTGGCTTTCAAGTTGACGTTTACACTGTTCCAGTACCCGGTTCTATTTTGATTCAAGTTGAAAGGCAACTTGAACTTCAACTTGATAGCGAACTGGCAGACCATGTTTCAACTTACCAGCTATACTTTCATGTACAACTGTCATGTATATATATAGTGCATAAGTAGGTAAGTGTGTAAGTTGGCTTTCAAGTTGATGTTTACACGGTTCCAGTACCTAGTTCGATTTTGATTCAAGTTGAAAGCCAGTTTGAACTTCAACTTGAAAGCCCACTGGCAGAACCGTTTACACGTTTTAACTTACCAAGTGTACTTACCAATTATGGCCATGGGCGACTTAAACGGTTCAAGCTGTAAGTATAGTTGGTAAGTTATTATTGTAAATGTTAAGAACACCTTAACCATCTTCATAAACTTAAATCGTTTTGTCTCACTTAGCTTTCTTTATAAATACAAATAGACAGTTGTCAAAAAGGTCACCTTGAATTTAAAATTTAGACACATCGTGACATACAACTTTGCTTTGTGAACTAGAGCCTTTGTTCTTAAATATAATCAGCGATATTTTTACAGTTCATTGAAGTTTAATTCAGAAATCTAGTTATCCCTATACCTACCAAACATTAGGGCACTAGATTCTTTCCAGTACATGTATACGTCTGGAAAGACCAGATCCAGTGATCCTACCTATGTAAAAAGTTCTATCCATTGTTAATGTACCTGGTTTCTATACAATAAATTCTCATTCACATTCTAAGTACAGTTGGTTAGTTGAAATGTGTAAACGGTTCTGCCAGTGGGCGTTCAAGTTGAAGTTCAAGTTGCCTTCCAACTTGAATCAAAATAGAACTGGGCTCTGGAACCGTGTAAACGTTAACGTGAAAGCCAACTAACCAACTTGAAAGCCAACTTAGCAACTTGAAAGCCGTCTTACCAACTTATGCACTGTACTTACAACTGTCCTAATGTAAACCGCCCCTTATGCTAACAGTCAAGTCAATCGACGAAAGGTAGACAGTTATTCATTTAGCTTCTTATAAAGCTTATTATGCAACTATACATAAAACTGAACAATATTTACTGACTTCCACACAATGGTGGTAATTATAGGAATTATTTGAGTGTTTTGCTTACTCCAATAAATGTAAAGATTTTAGCTTACGAAAGGTAGCAATGTAAGGCAGCAATATTTTCTATTTGTATTGAAATAAACTATACTATTTGCAACTCAAATTTAGAATAAAGGTAAAAAAAGTTTCATGTCTTTTAACCGAAAATCTTGTTACTAAAATAAGTTTTTTAGCTATTAGGTATAACAACGTAATGAAATAGTAGTTTTAGTAATTTAACTAATTTGTCATCATTTATTTTTGAAACGTGTTTTTGAATAAAAAGACATGGAACTTTGTTTACCTTTATTCTAAATCTGAATTGGAAATAATATAAAGAACAATGGTCAATTTTGAGAGATAAAAAAGTCATAATAGTCACCTAAAAATATTTATTTTAACGTATATGATATTGATAAGAGTAAAAATATACCATAATAGTTCGCACGTTCTCCCATGCTGGCCTGGGAGTGAGAGAAAAACATAGAATGTGCCAGCTGTATTTCCTCCCGGGCATGCTGTAAAAACCAGCTAAGGGATCCGAGGGTTTCAGTTTATTGTAATTTAGACAACCTGTCACTACAGCAATATACCTACAAATCTTAAATCACCCTCAAAACTTCGTCATACGTGGCGGAACGACCATCATTTAGGTCGGTTTCGCTCTGCCAACCCCATTAGGGATAAAGGCGTGATTATATGTATGTATGTAGTTCGCGCGAAAGTCCGCAAACTACAGTTTAAAAAAAAATATATGATAGGCAAACCATCTGTCTGCCATCTCACCTGATGTAAAATAATAAAGAAGTTCAATAATCGTACAGAAACGTATCTACCCGAGATACCCAAAAATCTTTCCACTAAACACAGAAATAACGTCAATTTAAATTAGCTACTTAAAAGTAAAACTCTTCGCTCAACAAATCACCTCTTAGGGAAGTCCATATTGTCGAAGCTGATCTGCCGTCTCGCTCTCATCTTGGCGGCCTCTTCGAACGAAGGCATGGAGTTGGACTTGAAGAGCGGCACTTTGTCCAGCAGACTCACCCCGCTGCTGCTGCTGGAACTCGTGTCGATGTTCACCAGCTTGTCTTGGAGGATGTTCTTGGAACAACTTCTAGGTTCTTGTTTTATCGTAGCGTCTATGTTCTCTTTGACCTGTAAAGAAATAATATACATACATACATAAAATCACGCCTTTATCCCTTACGGGGTAGGCAGAGCGTAAAACGCCTCCTAAAAGGCGCTTTCGCCACGTCTGACATAAATTGAGGGCAATTTTAGATTGTAATGTGTATTGCTGTAGTGACAGGTTGTCAGCCCATCGCCTAAATTACAATACACTGTAACCCTCGAATCCCTTTTGCTGACTTCTACAGCATACCCGGGAGGAAGGGCAACTGGAACATTCTATGTTTTTCTTTCTCTCCCAGTCCAGTATGGAAGATAAAGAAATAACAATTAACAATTTGCATTTAAGTAGTTACAGGCATTGTTAACTGCCTTCGTGGTCTAGTGGTTAGAGCCATGGGCTCCCGACCCGAAGGTTCTGGGTTCGATTCCCAGAGGCAAATACAAAGATATTTGTCAAATTATTCATGTCTTTATTTACTTATTTTCATGTGTTCTTTCTTTGTGTTTACGTTTTGTTTTATGTGTGATGTTTTTTTTATGCAATATTCTTTTGATCTACCTATCTATCTAAATTATCAGTTTGTGAGATTTTCCCCAGTTAGATTCTGAATTACTTACATACATACAATCACGCCTTTATCCCTTATGGGGTAGGCAGTGCGTAAACGACCTAAACAAAGGTCGTTCCGCCACGTCTGACAAAGTTTTGAGGGTTATTGAAGATAGATTTGTAGGTATATTGCTGTAGTGACAGGTTGTCAGCCCATCGCCTAAATTACAATATACTGAAACCCTCGGATCCCTTAGCTGGTTCTTACAGCATGCCCGGGAGGATATGCAGCTGGCACATTCTATGTTTTTCTCTCGCTCCCAGACCAGCATGGAAGTAAGTATTATGAATTACTTGGTTGTCCAAAAAGAAAAAGGATTCCGTGCTTAGTGCACGTTAAGCCGGCGGTCCCGGTCAGTCTTTGATAGTAGTCGTTATCCAAACCATGTCAGAGGCCTAATAGCTGTGCTACTAGGCGGTTTGAAAACGCTGACTGCAGGATTCGTCGGGTTGTTATTCGACTCGAAAACCCACTTGCTAAGAAGAAGAAGCTATGTGAAAAAGGGTATTGAATATTTAGCATATTATTTAAGTAATTATGTTTGTTGTTTTGTTTATTGTTTCTAATATTTATAATAGTGCACGTCGTATCTGCCTCTCAGAATGCAATTTCACTAGCCTAGGTCTGCTGGAAGAGATTTCTTTTTAGAAATAAGCTGTGCCTGTTGTGTCTTTGTTTTATTTGTATATGTCCTTTGTATTTCAATATCACTACATAGTATAAAACAAAGTCGCTTTCTCTGTCCCTATATCCCTATGTATGCTTAGATCTTTTAAACTACGCAACGGATTGTGATGCGGTTTCTTTTAATGGATAGAGTGATTCAAGAGGAAGGTTTATATGTATAATACATGCATAATATATAGAGAAACACTGATGATTTCCGTGCGAAGCCGGGGCGGGTCGCTAGTGTACAATAAACTTGGTCCTGGTCTGCTGGTACTGCTGCGCGGAGATGTAGCCGGTGAGCTTGGCGCTGTCGCTGGCTATCTCTAACTAACCTGCGACTGCGACTGCGACTGCGACTGCGAGGCGAACGGTACAAATGTGCTGGTAGCGGGCTTGGTCCTGGTCTGCTGGTACTGCTGCGCGGAGATGTAGCCGGTGAGCTTGGCGCTGTCGCTGGCTATCTTCAAGGCCTCCTCGTGGTAGCAGTCCTCTACGGAGCGGCCTTGGATGATCGCGAACACGTACTGCCGCGCCAGTCTGAGGGGAACATGGCGGGAATCAGATTAGTACATACATACATACATATAGTCACGCCTTTATCCCTAATGGGGTAGGCAGAGCGTAAATGACCCAAACAAAGGTCTTTCGCCACGTCTGACAAAGCTTCGAGGATTATTTAAGATAGATTGTCAGCCCATCCATCAAATTACAATATACTGAAACCCACGGATCCCTTAGCTGGTTTTTACAGCATGCCCGGGAGGAAATGCAGCTGGCACATTCTACGTTTTTCTCTCGCTCCCAGGCCAGCATGGAAGAAAGATTATTTGCTATATTTTTATAGATATGGAAGCGACACAAGTTGACAGAGAATGTTTAATGTATATGTTGGTACACATCTCCGATGACATTCGACTGGGGATGGAAAGTCAGAAATTAACAGTGCTAACGCTGCTTGATATCAGTAATGCATTCAATACAGTAGATTTTGATATTCTACTCTCTATCTTGCGTTCTCATAACATATCTCCAACGGTGGTTGACTGGTTTCATAGTTACCTGTATGGGCGCCGACAGCGCATACGCATTGAAGATACCTTCTCTGCGTGGTGCGTTACTTCTGCTGGCGTTCCGCAGGGTAGCGTCCTATCACCTCTTCTGTTTTCTATTTTCATAAATTCTATCACTCTTCCTCTCACTTCTTCCTATCATTTGTATGCAGACAATCTCCAAATTTATACACAAGCTCCACTTTCTGATCTCTCAGTCGCTATTGAGACTACCAACAGAGACCTCGTCAGTATTGCTGAGTGGAGTCGTTCCTTTGGCTTAGAAGTAAATCCAGCCAAAATACAAACCATCATAATTGGTAGTCATTGGTACATTGCACGGATTAAGCATGACTTGTTACCCCAGATCATGTTTGATGGAACTCCAATTCCCTACAGCCGCAAAGTCAAAAACCTGGGCGTTATGTTTGATGACTGTCTCTTGTATAATCACCAAGTATCAGAGGTAAGCAGGAAGGTGTTTGCCGCGTACGGGTCTCTTAAGCGACTTAAAAACTGCCTCCGTGGTCTAGTGGCTAGTGCCATGGGCTCCCGATCCGGAGGTCCTGGGTTCGATTCCCAGGGTGTAAAACACAAAGTTAATATTTGATGATTTATCACTTTGTGAATTTTTCCCCAGTTTGGGTAGTACATTGCAGGCTGAATCACCTGATTGTCCGAAAAAGAAAAAGATTTCGTGCTTCGGAGAGCACGTTAAGCCGTCGGTCCCGGTCGTTGTCTTTGATAGTGGTCGTTACACAAAAGCATGTCAGAGGCCTGATAGTTGTGCTACTAGGCGGTTTAAAAACTGACACCAGGGTTCATCG
The DNA here is from genome assembly GCA_949820665.1 of Scrobipalpa costella. Classification (NCBI taxonomy): domain Eukaryota; kingdom Metazoa; phylum Arthropoda; class Insecta; order Lepidoptera; family Gelechiidae; genus Scrobipalpa; species Scrobipalpa costella. Next base: position 14,765,148 of record OX463312.1, read on the forward strand.
GGTCCATAGACTTGATACCCACTCGACAGAAGAAGAAGCGACTTAAAAATCTTTTGTCGACCAAAACCAAAATCAGCTTGGCACAATCGCTTCTCCTTCCTATACTGGATTATGCAGACGTTTGTTATCCAGATTTATCTGTTCAATTATTGAACAAGCTCGAACGTCCGCAGAATCTCTGTATAAGATTTATATTTGGCCTGCGTAAGTATGACCATGTCTCTTCTTATAGGTCCCAACTTCAATGGCTGCCTATTACCCGTAGAAGGGACTGCCACATCCTCTCCCTCCTTTACATGGAGTAAATCTTTCCCACCCTAACACCCCTCCATATCTTTAAGATTGCTTTATTTTTCACTCGGCAACCCTGGCTCGCAACGAAACTGACTGACTTCTACGCAAAGTCTTTCACAGTGTGAGCAATCAAGCTCTGGAATGGTGAGCGCGAAATTTTGTTTGTTACAGTTCCGGGATACTGAAATTACTGAACCTATATCGCGAACGTAGCGAACGAATTTTCACATTAGAGATTTCGTCTAAATGTAAGCAGGGCCAGCAGGCGCCCGGTGAGACGCGCCAGGCTCGACGCTTTCTCCCGGAAGCTGTGGGGGGCGGGGCCTCACTTGAGCATGGTCCCGGAGGCGGAGGCGCGCGGCGTGCGGCGGCAGGGCCAGCAGGCGCCCGGTGAGGCGCGCCAGGCTCGACGCCTTCTCCCGGAAGCTGTGGGGGGCGGGGCCTCACTTGAGCATGGTCCCGGAGGCGGAGGCCCGGGGCTCTGCGAGGCGCGCGGCGTGCGGCGGCAGGGCCAGCAGGCGCCCGGTGAGACGCGCCAGGCTCGACGCCTTCTCCCGGAAGCTGTGGGGGGCGGGGCCTCACTTGAGCATGGTCCCGGAGGCGGAGGCCCGGGGCTCGGCGAGGCGCGCGGCGTGCGGCGGCAGGGCCAGCAGGCGCCCGGTGAGGCGCGCCAGGCTCGACGCCTTCTCCCGGAAGCTGTGGGGGGCGGGGCCTCACTTGAGCATGGTCCCGGAGGCGGAGGCCCGGGGCTCGGCGAGGCGCGCGGCGTGCGGCGGCAGGGCCAGCAGGCGCCCGGTGAGGCGCGCCAGGCTCGACGCCTTCTCCCGGAAGCTGTGGGGGGCGGGGCCTCACTTGAGCATGGTCCCGGAGGCGGAGGCCCGGGGCTCGGCGAGGCGCGCGGCGTGCGGCGGCAGGGCCAGCAGGCGCCCGGTGAGGCGCGCCAGGCTCGACGCCTTCTCCCGGAAGCTGTGGGGGGCGGGGCCTCACTTGAGCATGGTCCCGGAGGCGGAGGCCCGGGGCTCGGCGAGGCGCGCGGCGTGCGGCGGCAGGGCCAGCAGGCGCCCGGTGAGGCGCGCCAGGCTCGACGCCTTCTCCCGGAAGCTGTGGGGGGCGGGGCCTCACTTGAGAATGGTCCCGGAGGCGGAGGCCCGGGGCTCGACGAGGCGCGCGGCGTGCGGCGGCAGGGCCAGCAGGCGCCCGGTGAGGCGCGCCAGGCTCGACGCCTTCTCCCGGAAGCTGTGGGGGGCGGGGCCTCACTTGAGCATGGTCCCGGAGGCGGAGGCCCGGGGCTCGGCGAGGCGCGCGGCGTGCGGCGGCAGGGCCAGCAGGCGCCCGGTGAGACGCGCCAGGCTCGACGCCTTCTCCCGGAAGCTGTGGGGGGCGGGGCCTCACTTGAGCATGGTCCCGGAGGCGGAGGCCCGGGGCTCGGCGAGGCGCGCGGCGTGCGGCGGCAGGGCCAGCAGGCGCCCGGTGAGGCGCGCCAGGCTCGACGCCTTCTCCCGGAAGCTGTGGGGGCGGGGCCTCACTTGAGCATGGTCCCGGAGGCGGAGGCCCGGGGCTCGGCGAGGCGCGCGGCGTGCGGCGGCAGGGCCAGCAGGCGCCCGGTGAGGCGCGCCAGGCTCGACGCCTTCTCCCGGAAGCTGTGGGGGGCGGGGCCTCACTTGAGCATGGTCCCGGAGGCGGAGGCCCGGGGCTCGGCGAGGCGCGCGGCGTGCGGCGGCAGGGCCAGCAGGCGCCCGGTGAGGCGCGCCAGGCTCGACGCCTTCTCCCGGAAGCTGTGGGGGGCGGGGCCTCACTTGAGCATGGTCCCGGAGGCGGAGGCCCGGGGCTCGGCGAGGCGCGCGGCGTGCGGCGGCAGGGCCAGCAGGCGCCCGGTGAGGCGCGCCAGGCTCGACGCCTTCTCCCGGAAGCTGTGGGGGGCGGGGCCTCACTTGAGCATGGTCCCGGAGGCGGAGGCCCGGGGCTCGGCGAGGCGCGCGGCGTGCGGCGGCAGGGCCAGCAGGCGCCCGGTGAGGCGCGCCAGGCTCGACGCCTTCTCCCGGAAGCCGGGCGACGACATGCGCCAGCCGTGCGCGCGCAGCGCCTCCGACACCGCCCACAGCAGCTTCTGCAACGGATAGACAACTTAACATTGCTGTGTTGCCTTAACTAAAGTTAGTCTCTTTAATATAAAAATTTACTACATCATCATCCCGTATCTCACGTTATAAGGATTGAACGAGGGTACTGGTTTTTACACAGAGCGACTGCCATCTGACCTCCGCAACCCAGAAGGGAAACCAGACCCAATCCTAGATTAGGTCAGAGTTTTCAAGCCGCCAATGCTTAGCTTTGGCCTCTGATATGGCATTCCTAATATAACATAACATAAAAAACATAAACATAAAAATACTTTATTGCACGTAAGAATACAAATCATACAACACAACAGATAACAACAAAAAACAAGTACAACATAGGCGGCCTTATTGCTAAGGTAGCAATTTCTTCCAGGCAACCTTTGGGTGAAAGAAAAATGCGTATATAATAAAGTAAACCGAAAAAATTCTCTCACCTTCTTCCTCGTGTCATCCAATTCGATACTATTCTTGGAAGCGAACATCTCCGAAGCTCTTCTGTTGAACGCGTGCGGCTGCGACGTGGTGCCGATAGAATCGCCTCCAAACGACAAACTTTTCGCTATCTTACTCCTCCCATTATCCATACTATCGTCCAAGTCACGCTTGCGTTTCAAGAATTGATCGCTTTGAGTCCCATCCATGCTTTTAGTTTCAGCTGTGACTGGGGAGCCGAATAAAGCTCTTCTGGACTTCATAGCTTGGTTAGGAACGGATGAGGAAGGTGCGGGAGGAACGACTTTTCTGTTCTCTGGGCTTATGAATAGCGCTCGCTTTATCTCGCGTGGTTGAGATTTTGTGACGTTTTCGGGGTCCATGAGCAACCTTGAAATACAATAAATTTTATTGCACTTATAAAACCAAATAAAATAAGACAAATAAGCATTAAAAAATAGTTCAACACAGGCACTTTTAATGCTAAGTTAGCAAAATCTGCCAGGCACCAAAAGTACTAAGTGATAGTACAGTTTTTAATAAACAACATTACTTCAATACCGGACTGGGCGCGATAGAAAAACATAGAATGTGCCAGCTGCATCTCCTTCCAGACATGCTGTAGAAGTCAGCCAAAAGAATTCGAGGGTTACAGTGTATTGTAACAAGCAGTCACCGCAGTCACTATAGGGATACACAATTGAATCTAAAATTACCCTAAATATTTGTCAGATGTGACGAAAACTAGGCGTTTTTCGCTCTGATTACCCCATAAGGCAAAAGGCGCAACTTTATGTATGTTCCTAGTGTTCCTACATTGACTCCTGGTCCGGAGGTCCTGGGTTCGATTCCCAGAGGGGAAACACAAAGTTGATATTTGAGAATTTATCACTTTGTGAATTTTTCCCAGTTTGGTTAGGACATTGCAGGCTGAATCACCTGATTGTCCGAAAAAGAAAAAGATTTCGTGCTTCGGAGGGCACGTTAAGCCGTCGGTCCCGGTCGCTATCTTTGATAGTGGTCGTTACTCAAACCATGTCAGAGGCCTGATAGTTGTGCTACTAGGCGGTTTAAAAACTCTGACACCAGGGTTCATCGAGTCCATAGACTCGATACCCACTCGACAGAAGAAGAAGACTACAATGACCCTACAGTAATGTATGTAAATACTACAGTGTTCCTACAGTAATGTATGTAAATACTACAGTGTTCCTACAGTAATGTATGTAAATACTACAGTGTTCCTACAGTAATGTATGTAAATACTACAGTGTTCCTACAATAATGTATGTAAATACTTCAGTGTTCCTACAATAATGTATGTAAATACTACAGTGTTCCTACAATAATGTATGTAAATACTACTGTGTTCCTAGAATAATGTATGTAAATACTACAGTGTTCCTACAATAATGTATGTAAATACTACAGTGTTCCTACAATAATGTATGTAAATACTACAGTGTTCCTACAATAATGTATGTAAATTCTACAGTGTTCCTAGAATAATGTATGTAAATACTACAGTGTTCCTACAATAATGTATGTAAATACTTCAGTGTTCCTAGAATAATGTATGTAAATACTACAGTGTTCCTACAATAATGTATGTAAATACTACAGTGTTGCTACAGTAATGTATGTAAATACTACAGTGTTCCTACAATAATGTATGTACATACTACAGTGTTCCTACAATAATGTATGTAAATACTACAGTGTTCCTACAATAATGTATGTACATACTACAGTGTTCCTACAATAATGTATGTACATACTACAGTGTTCCTACAATAATGTATGTAAATACTACAGTGTTCCTACAATAATGTATGTACATACTACAGTGTTCCTATAATAATGTATGTAAATACTACAGTGTTCCTACAATAATGTATGTAAATACTACAGTGTTCCTACAATAATGTATGTACATACTACAGTGTTCCTATAATAATGTATGTAAATACTACAGTGTTCCTACAATAATGTATGTAAATACTACAGTGTTCCTACAATAATGTATGTACATACTACAGTGTTCCTATAATAATGTATGTAAATACTACAGTGTTCCTACAATAATGTATGTACATACTACAGTGTTCCTACAATAATGTATGTAAATACTACAGTGTTCCTACAATAATGTATGTACATACTACAGTGTTCCTATAATAATGTATGTAAATACTACAGTGTTCCTACAATAATGTATGTACATACTACAGTGTTCCTACAATAATGTATGTAAATACTACAGTGTTCCTACAATAATGTATGTAAATACTACAGTGTTGCTACAGTAATGTATGTAAATACTACAGTGTTCCTACAATAATGTATGTACATACTACAGTGTTCCTACAATAATGTATGTAAATACTACAGTGTTCCTACAATAATGTATGTACATACTACAGTGTTCCTACAATAATGTATGTACATACTACAGTGTTCCTACAATAATGTATGTACATACTACAGTGTTCCTACAATAATGTATGTAAATACTACAGTGTTCCTACAATAATGTATGTACATACTACAGTGTTCCTACAATAATGTATGTAAATACTACAGTGTTCCTACAATAATGTATGTACATACTACAGTGTTCCTACAATAATGTATGTAAATACTACAGTGTTCCTATAATAATGTATGTAAATACTACAGTGTTCCTACAATAATGTATGTACATACTACAGTGTTCCTACAATAATGTATGTAAATACTACAGTGTTCCTACAATAATGTATGTAAATACTACAGTGTTGCTACAGTAATGTATGTAAATACTACAGTGTTCCTACAATAATGTATGTACATACTACAGTGTTCCTACAATAATGTATGTAAATACTACAGTGTTCCTACAATAATGTATGTAAATACTTCAGTGTTCCTAGAATAATGTATGTAAATACTACAGTGTTCCTACAATAATGTATGTAAATACTACAGTGTTGCTACAGTAATGTATGTAAATACTACAGTGTTCCTACAATAATGTATGTACATACTACAGTGTTCCTACAATAATGTATGTACATACTACAGTGTTCCTACAATAATGTATGTACATACTACAGTGTTCCTATAATAATGTATGTAAATACTACAGTGTTCCTACAATAATGTATGTAAATACTACAGTGTTCCTACAATAACGTATGTAAATACTACAGTGTTGCTACAGTAATGTATGTAAATACTACAGTGTTCCTACAATAATGTATGTAAATACTACAGTGTTCCTACAATAATGTATGTAAATACTACAGTGTTGCTACAGTAATGTATGTAAATACTACAGTGTTCCTACAATAATGTATGTACATACTACAGTGTTCCTACAATAATGTATGTAAATACTACAGTGTTCCTACAATAATGTATGTAAATACTACAGTGTTCCTACAATAATGTATGTAAATACTACAGTGTTCCTACAATAATGTATGTAAATACTACAGTGTTCCTACAATAATGTATGTAAATACTACAGTGTTCCTAGAATAATGTATGTAAATACTACAGTGTTCCTAGAATAATGTATGTAAATACTACAGTGTTCCTACAATAATGTATGTAAATACTACAGTGTTCCTACAATAATGTATGTAAATACTACAGTGTTCCTAGAATAATGTATGTAAATACTACAGTGTTCCTAGAATAATGTATGTAAATACTACAGTGTTCCTACAATAATGTATGTAAATACTACAGTGTTCCTAGAATAATGTATGTAAATACTACAGTGTTCCTACAATAATGTATGTAAATACTACAGTGTTCCTACAATAATGTATGTAAATACTACAGTGTTCCTAGAATAATGTATGTAAATACTACAGTGTTCCTACAATAATGTATGTAAATACTACAGTGTTCCTAGAATAATGTATGTAAATACTACAGTGTTCCTACAATAATGTATGTAAATACTACAGTGTTCCTACAATAATGTATGTAAATACTTCAGTGTTCCTACAATAATGTATGTAAATACTACAGTGTTCCTACAATAATGTATGTAAATACTACAGTGTTGCTACAGTAATGTATGTAAATACTACAGTGTTGCTACAGTAATGTATGTAAATACTACAGTGTTCCTACAATAATGTATGTAAATACTACAGTGTTCCTACAATAATGTATGTAAATACTACAGTGTTCCTACAATAATGTATGTAAATACTACAGTGTTCCTACAATAATGTATGTAAATACTACAGTGTTCCTACAATAATGTATGTAAATACTTCAGTGTTCCTACAGTAATGTATTTAAATACTACAGTGTTCCTACAGTAATGTATGTAAATACTACAGTGTTCCTACAATAATGTATTTAAATACTACAGTGTTCCTACAGTAATGTATTTAAATACTACAGTGTTCCTACAGTAATGTATGTAAATACTACAGTGTTGCTACAATAATGTATGTAAATACTACAGTGTTGCTACAGTAATGTATGTAAATACTACAGTGTTGCTACAGTAATGTATGTAAATACTACAGTGTTGCTACAGTAATGTATGTAAATACTACAGTGTTGCTACAGTAATGTATGTAAATACTACAGTGTTGCTACAGTAACGTATGTAAATACTACAGTGTTGCTACAGTAACGTATGTAAATACTACAGTGTTCCTACAATAACGTATGTAAATACTACAGTGTTGCTACAGTAATGTATGTAAATACTACAGTGTTGCTACAGTAATGTATGTAAATACTACAGTGTTGCTACAGTAATGTATGTAAATACTACAGTGTTGCTACAGTAATGTATGTAAATACTAAAGTGTTGCTACAGTAATGTCTGTAAGTATGTATCTACCTCCTCATGGCTTTCTTCTTGGTGGAGCTGGTCCTGGGAGTGGTGGCGCGGGGCTGCTTCCCGGGGGTGGTGCGCGCGGGTGACTTCTTGGCGGGCGTGCGTCGGAGCCGCGGGCTCTTTCGTTCGCCCGAATTTATCAGCTTTCTATGCGGGAAAAAGCTGTAAACAATGTTTTGGTTACATTTTATTGGGACCAATACTTTTAACTGTTAATGATAAAATAACAAATTGCTAACCACCAGTTTGCAAATAGCTTCCATGCTGGCCTCGGAGCGAGAGAAAAACATAGGACGTGCCAGCTGTATTTCCTCCCGGGCATGCTGTAAAAACCAGCTAAAGAATCCGAGGATTTCAGTATATTGTAATTTAGACGATGGGCTGACAACCTGTCACTACAGCAGTATACCTATAATTATATCTTAAATAACCCTCAAAACTTTGTGGCGAAACGACATTTGTTTAGGTTGATAACTCTGCCTACCCCATTAAAAATAAAGGCGTGATTATATGTATAAATGTAGCCACCAGAAACATTTGCGTGACAGTCGCAATAATGCTACCTTGTGTTTCGCTCACTAGTTGGAAAAATATCGTAACAATGGACGAACTTACTCATAACAAAACTTGTTTCCTCCTTTGACATTGGCTTTTGCCGACTAGCAATTCAGACAGTGTCAAGTGCTATTGGCTTATCAGTGTCACTATTTAATAAATAAAACTTACTTCTTATCAATGTAGACCATCTTGGGCTGCGAGGAATGTGCCTTCTCCCCGATGGTGGCCGCCGAGCAGAACGCCTGCCGTCGTCGCGCCAAGTGCGACAGGCGGCGACCAGGGGACTTCGCTGCCGCCATCCTAAAAGAAAAAAAACATGATGTTGAATAACACACCAACGCACAGTATGTTAAATGACCTAAAAATCGGACATCCTCGTTTTGTTCCATAAACCAACAATAGTTACTATTTCCAAGGCAGGAGTATATCTACAGGTTGACAGTTTTTCTTAAATGACTAAAAAATAATAGTAAACATTATGTAAAAAATTCACGTCTAAATCTGGAAATATAGTCAGAACTTAGTAAATATGTATTTTTTTATTGAAACGATTCAAGAAGCAATGCAAGTTATTATTAATAGATCCAGTAAAATATATTTGAAAGGAAATTATGCAGTAGATTTTTTTTAAATTGAATTTTTCTAACTTTTATATTTTAATTTATTTCTTCCTCATATCACTAAATTAGAATCTGGTTTTACTAAATATGTAAAGAATATCCTTAATTCTTCAATGTAAAAAAATACAGAATTCTAATGTCGCGGTACTCAAAAGTTACGGCTATTTTTAATTTTTCCGGAATTTTTCACCCTTAGGGTTGTCAATGTCACCTACACATTTTTTTTACCGGTTTTTGTGAATAAATTGTGGGGAATATGTTTTCTTATGTTTACGTACATTAGGCACGGAGGACCTGACATTAGGTACCTCAAAAGGGCTATATTTTAAAATAGGGATATTTTTAGATATGTGAAAAAAAAAGTTGACAATAATATTGTATTTTAAATTAGGTAGGTATTAAATATTACATCACAAAGGGTACGTCTTAATATCTCTCATCATGTATTACAGGTTTTTCGTCTCAATCCTCATAAATGTCACTTTCGTTACAAACAACAGTGGTATATTCAGAACTGTGATCTTCAGCATACGCGTCTTCCTCACCACTTTCGTCATCATCCGATGAAGCAGGCTGGAGATCTGTTTCGGTAACTGGTTTTAACATGTCTATTACAGCTTTTGGCAACGGCAGTCTTTTTCGGTTTCGTTGACGATTAGACAGGCGTATGTCTGAGATGACTGGATCTGAAGATTCCAGAGCGCGATGAAATAAATCAGTCATGGTTTGTATACGATTCATTTTTCGGCTATGATGTTCGCGATCGTATCGCCAAAACTTGTTTCTGCTTTCCCCAGCTTGCTCCGAAAGCATTCCCACTGGTAAAATAGCCTGGTTCATTATTTCATGCCCATGAACAAGAAATTTGTGAACCGTTACTGTCATTGGGTGCCACTTATACGCATCAACATATTTATATGCCAGAGTTCTGCAAAACTTCGCAAACTTTTCAGTATCGATCGGTAAACCACACGACAACGCCACTGGAATCACATAGAGATCATCGACCAACCACTGTTCAATGCCCAGAATTTCGGCAAATATTGAGCGATACTTATCTGAAAGGGCAGTTCGCGCAGTATCTGCACATTGGACATCTTAACTGGGAATTAGTATTTGTAATAATGTTCAGTACTTTACCGTCAATAAAACGTAATGTCAGCTGACATACGGCTGATATTTCATGTCCATTAGACGTCTGTGTACTCACTCGCTCATGAGTTCGTATTTGTTGCTCAACCCAGTCTTTCTCGGAGAGGATGAGAGCTGTTGATTCTTTTCTGTACTGTATGTGTAGTGGACGACATGAACGGTAAGATTGTGGGCTAGGGTTAAGCCAAATGGTTTGGTTCCTTACGTTATCGACTATACGCAATGGCACAAATGTAGTAGCTATAATGCTATTCTCATTGTATGTTGAATCCGGAATTGAAAGAAAAGCTTGCTTGTAAAGTGATTGTCCTGAACTACCATCAAAACCCCAGGATCCCTCAAAAGTACAGTTTAGATGAGTGATTTTCAATTTATCGCAATACTGTGAGAAAACACAGTCGCAAATATTAATCAACTTTTTAAACGTATGAGACAGCAAACTCTGAAAAGAAATGGAAGCTTCTACTTCAGATACTGATATTTCTTCATCCGGGTAGCATGAATTTTTAGCTTCTTTTAATTTATTGCAGGGGGGATATAAAGCACAACCTCGTTTCTTAGAATCTTGCTGAACGAATTTGTATGTCTCTACTGACAATTTGCAGTCAATAATAATTGCTAGGGCTTCGTCAGACGTATAAGGCTGAATTGAAGGTTGTGAGAGGTTTTTTAAAACTTCAGTTGGCTTTGATATTGACGTTAAGCACAGATTTATGACAGATTCGAGATCACGAGCTGACTTTGGCGGCAATTTATTTCCTTCAATCGATATTGTTGAACTGACAGCCTTTATAACTTTAGCAGGTGGTTCATTTTCCAGAATATTTTCAAGTTTGCGCCGCGACCGCAATTTTTGTCGTTCACTCAGCTCAGTATACTGAGGGTATGTTGGTGTTTCATCATGAGAAGGTACTAATTTAAGTTCCTTAGGAATATCATCTACAATTTTTTTCCTGAGCCAATCTTTGTTTTTAGATTCGAAATAGGGGGAATTACTTTTACAGTTCTTGAACCTTACTTCTGTTTTGCTTATGAAGCTTCCAATAAATTTTGTCAATGATTCCTTTTCAGTTTCAGAAAGTAAACGTAACTGATCGCCAATGGCATTTAAAATTAAGTCTAGTCTTTGAGGGTTAGACAAATTGCAGGGTCTGCAATTGCGTCCTAGCTTTTTGCTTTCATCTAATAGTAAGTTTTATATATCGAGCCGAGTAAAAGTCTTTACTAAATTATATGTTTCTTCTCCTTGTGGATTTTCGAATACTTCCGAAGGCTGAGAAGTACTGGCTGTAGCTCTATCCACAGCATCGTTAGCCACTCGTTGACCAAAATGAGGGTTGGCGCCCTCATTCCCTCCTAGCATGGAGTCCACTGATCGGAGCTCAAATGGACATCCCCCAACAGGTCGGGTCAGTTCCTGTTGAGGCAAAGTGGCTTCATGGGTCTGTAACGGCTCCATGAAGCCTCACCCCCGTTCCTCGGATGTTTATGTCATGGCATGGGGTTTTAGCTATGCCTGACGAGGGTGGACCCCTTCCCATACCACATAAAGGTCTTCATTGGAAAAGTAACATTGAGAAAATTCACAAAATTAAAAACTTATTTCTGCGGAAGCGTAGTCGAAAAATACTACTGACCTATTTAGTTAAGCTGTGGTAGCGATATTTTTCTAGTTCTAAATTTTTGTTCAAGAATATAAACCGACAAAATTTTACCGGTATTTTTTGTGACAACCCTGATCCAAAATTACAAAATAGCATTACTCATAAGACCCACGCAATTAGGGTTCAATAAATTTATGTTTTGGAGACAAATTGTGGAGCTATTTCTGTATCATAAGATCAGATTCTAATATGGTAGTACTTAAAAGTAAATAAATAAAAACTATTTTATAAAAAAAAAAAAATACTCCAAGTCCGACGGTAATTCCAAATGGTGAATATTATGTTTATGTGTATTTGTCGATTCTCCATGTACTACATATTTATTTTTTATATTTTTGCTTATTATTTCTAAGCAAAAATATATTAAATATATATTCCTTCCATGCTGGACTGGGAGAGATAGAAAAACATAGAATGTTCCAGCTGCCCTTCCTCCCGGGCATGCTGTAGAAGTCAGCAAAAGGGACTCGAGGGTTACAGTGTATCATAATTTAGGCGATGGGCTGACAACCTGTCACTATAGCAATACACTTTTCAATCTAAAATTGCCCTCAATTTTTGTCAGACGTGGCGAAACCGCCTTTTACGAGGCGTTTATCGCTCTGCCTACCCCGTAAGGGATAAAGGCGTGATTTTATGTATGTATGTATGTATGTATGTATTATTTCTAAGTAAATTAACACTGTCAGAAAATACCGGTAAAAATTAAATGAAATTCAACAATTATTTTTTCCGTAATTAAAAAGAATTATCAGTCAGTGGGGCTATTCCTGCATTGTAAATAGTAACTGTTATTGGTTTATGGAAGAAAACGAGGATGTCCGATTTTTAGGTCATTTTACAATACAATACAATACAATACAAGATTCTTTATTGCACAAAGAAACACAAATACATACAGCAGAAAAGTAAGGAACAAAACAGTACAATATAGGCGGCCTTATTGCTAAAGCAGCAATTTCTACCAGGCAACCTTTGGGTAGTAGGATACTACATAGCAGATAGCGGGATAGTGCATACTAAGTTAATCTTAATACTTAAACAATATAAATACTACTAAATAAATACATAAATAAAATAAACTAATATATATATTTATAATAAACTAATACATATTATGCTAATGGGAGATAGGATAAATAACTAATTATTATTCTCTAAGAAGAACTTTCTTGTTCGCTCTTTAAATGTCTCAATAGACGGTGCTCGTCGAACGTTTTCGGGAAGGGAATTCGACAATTTGACTGCTCGGACCGTAAAAGATTTTCCGAAGAAGTCCGTCGTCGTCATTTTACATATTGTGCAACGTATACTTTCGTGCGCGCTGTGATTAGCTCGCGGACTTGGGTTCTGGCAGAAAAACAGCGCTGAGGGAAACCACAGCACATGCTGAGTCAGCACCCTTTCTCAGCTACGAAACTTGCTACACTTTCTCTAACGCTACTGTTTGTAATCTGTGATTGTACTGTTTTTAACTATTGTATGACGTGTATACTCTTACCTTCTACTCTGTATGCTAATCTTATTTTTGTATTCTGAATTCTGTGCTATGTCGTTTTGTAACTGAGAATAAAGATTTTCTATGTCTATGTCTAATAAATTAACTCATAATCATAATCGATCGGACTTCCATGCTGGTCTGGGAGCGAGAGAAAATCATAGAATGTGCCAGCTGCATTTCCTCCCGGGCATGCTGTAAGATTCAGCTAAGGGATCCGTGGGTTTCAGTATATTGTAATTTAGGCGATGGGCTGACAACCTGTCACTACAGCAATATACCTAGAATTCTATCTCAAATAACCCTCAAAACTTTGTCAGACGTGGTGGAGCGACCTTTGTTTGGGTCGTTTACGCTCTGCCTACCACATTGGGGATAAAGGCGTGATTATATGTATGTATGTATAATCATAATACTAAAGTCAGAATATCAAAACCCATATCTTCTAGCAGAGGCCGTAGCATGCCGCCACGCGATAACGAATGACATCTGTCTGTCAAATCTACATCCGGGGCGTAAGGGACAGCGTCCCGCAAACTGATAGGGGCTGCTTTGTCAACGGAACTGAACAACTACAGGCAAGATATTTTTTCAGGACGTGAATTAAAATATATGATTTTGCATACAAATTGTCTGATCAAGGTGGTCATTTTGTGTGGGAAGTTAATGCTTTTTTTCTTCTCCTAAAATAATTTCCTTGTGACAGTTGTTCAGTATCGTCGATTGAGGAACCCCTATTAGTTTGCGGGACGCTGTCCCTTACACCCGCTACATAAGTGACATAACTTATACAATCTGACAGATAATTGTTAAAAGATAATAGATGGCTATCGCGGTCATATTGCGGCTGCTTACAGGGCAGGTGTTGTAAAATTCAACGAAGAGAATCGACAGACGCGTTTATATCCACAGAATGCATAAGAAATCTAAAAGATAATTGATCTCGCTTAGTAATAGTATTAGTGTATCTTACTTGAGCCTCATAGCCTTTCTCTTGCTAGCACTGCTAGGAGACTGAAAGCCCCCTGAGTGCACGTTGACGGTGGAATCCGTCTCATTCCCGACGTAGCGTTCTCCGTATCGTAGGGACAGTAACTCGAACTTCTCCGAGTATTGGGTTAGGTTGTAGCTGGAAGGGAAAAGTGCGGTTGTAGAGGAAGTATTGACGGATTGTTCGATGGTTTTGGTAAGTAACTTATAACTAAAACTAGGCGTGTTTTATGTACGAGGGGCGGCTGATATAAAATCTACTTTGTTAAAGAAAGTTTTGAAAATCGAACTGGCCATTGCAAAATCATATTCTATATTTATTCCTTTTTCAAAATTATGACGCTTGTTTTTTTTCGCTTGCTTTTGTTTTTTTGGCGCGGCTTTGATTTCACCATGTCGAACGAAAATTGCAAAATGATGAAATTTGAGCATCGAGCAGTGATTACATTCCTAAATAAAGAAGGAAATACGCCTACGCAGATCAGAGAGCGCATGTTAAAGGTGTTTGGTGATTCAAGTCCTTCTGAATTCGTCGTAAAGTTTTGGTCGAAGCAATTTAAACATGGCCATGAGAGCATGGAAGACGACACACGTAGTGGAAGGCCAATTTCTGCTGTTACCGCAGATAATGTTGAAAAGGTGAAGAACCTGATTCTTGCAGATCGGCGAATCAAGCAGTGGGAGATAGCCAGAGATGTGGGCATTAGCAAGGAACGAGTTCATGAAATTATTCACGAACATTTGGGCATGTCCAAGGTGAGCGCGCGTTGGGTCCCTAGAATGTTGACCCTCTTTGACAAACAAAGGCGAGTAGAATGTTGTCAGGCATTTCTAGACCTGGTCAAAGGTAAAGAAGAAGAGACTATCTCTCGAATTGTGACCTGTGATGAAACTTGGATTCGCCAGTGGGATCCGGAAAGCAAACAAGAGTCAATGCAATGGAAATTTAAAGGAGAAAAGCCGCTAAGGAAGTTCAAGGTTCGGCCGTCGGCTGGAAAACTAATGGCCACCGTATTTTGGGATGTCGAAGGGATTTTGATGATAGATGATTTGCCTAAAAATACAACAATGAATGCTGAATATTATGCAAACTTGCTTGACCAGCTTCGTGAACAAATCAAAGAAAAGCGGAGAGGCAAACTCAGCAAAGGTGTTCTGATTTTACAAGACAATGCTCCTGTACACACAGCCTTAACGGCGAGGTCAGCCCTGAGCAAAAACGGCTTCACAGAAATTAACCATCCACCTTATAGTCCAGATCTGGCTCCCTGTGACTATTTCTTATTCAAAGATTTAAAGAAAAAATTGAGGGGTCGCAGATTTTCGACGGACGAAGAAATGAAAGAGGCTGTGACTGACCATTTTGACGAGCAAAATAAAAATTACTATTATAACGGCATGATGTCACTTATTTGCAAATGTCATAAGTGTATTTCACTTGCAGGAGACTATATAGAAAAATAAAAAAATAAACTAGCCATCAAAGTCTTTTCTTTCATAGTTAGGTAGATTACTTATCAGCCACCCCTCGTATGTATGTAAAACTAGCTTTTGGTTCGATGGTTTTGTTAAGTAACTTTTAATGAGCTAGCTTTCAATTCAGAATCTATGTTTTCGCCGGCGTTTAGTCAGATTTCCCGTAGGAATAAGATTTTAAAAAAAAACCTTAGTTTTCAATCATTCCAAAATACAAATATTTCTTCTTAATTGTATTACTTAGAATAGGACAGAACGCCTCGAATGTACGATTTACGAGGCAGATCAAGTTTCAGTCCGCTAAACATCCTAGAAATATTATACATATTCATATAACATTTGCAATAGGTGGTGGAACTTGCTATAGTTTCATGCATAAGTTTTTAAGTATGTACTTAGATAAATAGATGGATTAATCATGCTTTTAATGGGGTAGGCAGAGCGTAAACGACCTAAACAAAGGTTGTTCCGCTACGTCTGACAAAGTTTTGAGGGTTGTTAAGGATATATGTATTTGTAGGTATATTGCTAGTGACAGGTTGTCAGCTCATCGTCTAAATTACAATATACTGAAACCCTCGGATCCCTTAGCTGGTTTTTACATAGCAGGCCCAAAAAGAAATACAGCTGGCATATTCTATGTTTTTTTTCTGAATAATGGTACCATCTTATGCACGCAAACTCTTACCAAAATCATTCTTCTTACTCAATTCGCGACTGGCGAAATCGGAACAAGACTCAGTTAGTCGTAAAAGGGCAAAGATATGATAATATAATGGATTTAGCAATATACGTCACTGATAGGGGAAGGTCGCGCGATGTAAGCGAGAGCGATGACCCCTTTTAACCCGTTTTATTGTTAAAAGGAGAATCATTAGACCATAGCATTAGGGGGCATATGGAAATAATGTTTTTTTTGTGATTTAAATTCTTGACTCTGTCTGGAACAGCTGATAGCTTTGTAAATAAGTCTTTGTGTAGTATTGTACACTTAGGGAAATCCTTTTGTACTTATAAAATAGTTGTTAAAAGTTGAACTATTTACAAACACAATTTGTTGATTTGTTAGAATAATGTTAGATAATAAAGATACAATACAAATTCCAATATTAGCTAATGTAATGATAATGTTATTGTTTACTCTAATTTCCAGAATGAAATATTTATTGGTTTCAAGCAAAATATTTGAGTATTGTACACCAAAATTTGAATTTAACTGTAAGATCATGTTTGACTATAAAATAAAGAAAATAAGAACAATAAGAAATATGAATTACCATAATACATAATTTAAGGTCTGCTGGAATAAATTTCTTCATAAAAAATAAGCAGTGCCTGTTGTGTCTTTTTTTCTTTGTGTATTGTTCTTATATTTTGTATAATAAATTGTTAAATAAAAAAATAATTTAATACTTACTAAACATCATAATGCCGGCACTTCAAAATCTCCGGCCAGGAGGTCTCTCTAGCCTCAGCTTCAGTACAAGTCTTGAGCTCAATAGTTTTATCTGCACTTGTGTCCAACTCTGGCTTTGACTCTGTATCCAATTCACTCCTTGGCCTTTCTGAAGATTCCGTCAATTCACTCTTTACCTGTATTTTTATATCTTCAGATTTGATTGTTGTATCCTCAGAGTCTGTTGGTATTTGGACGAAAGACACTCTTTTGGTAGGAGTTGAGGAGTTTAAGTCGGGAGTGACTTTCGCATTGTCAGTGAATGCCGGTAGGAAGCAGTGGTACTTGTTCAGCATTTCTGTGACGTCTATTTTGAGGGTTGTGACTGAAGGCGGCGGGAGTATGCCTTGAAGGTTTTCCTAGGAGAATATAAGCAACATTTTTTGAGTAATAGATTTAACCTTGATAATGTTAGGATCAGAAGCAAGATTAGTTTGTTTTTAAACCACATTGTATTGTTTTATTGTTAAACCGGGTGAAAGAGACAGCGTCTCGCATACTGACAGGGGTTGCTCAGTCAACAAAACTGAACAACCATCACCAGGAAATTCTTTCAGGGGATGAAAAAGATTTAATAAATAACCACAGCGATCAGACAATTTGTATGGAAAATCAAATTGATTATTTTACTTCCTGAATAAAATCCTGCTGATAGTTGTTCAGCTCCGTTCACTGAGCATTCTCTATCCGTTTGCGGGATGCTATCCCTTACCCCTCATATAGGTGAAAACATGTAATAAGGTTAATTCTGTGGATGCTGATTTTTGGTAATGGAATTGTAATAGATGATAAGCAAATAAAATTATTATAATCCTAAATAGTAAATACATTGTTATCGTTGGGAATTTTATGAATCATCTTATTACAGAAACCAAACAAGGAAATAGAATTGTGATTATTACTACAGCATGTTTTCTAATAACAGCTGATTAAGCATCATTTAGAATCATTTTAAAAACATGTTTAACTTGTTAACCTAATTATTTTGATGAGGTAGGCAGCAAAAAAATGCAAACCAATTAGGTTATGGACAGTTGTAGCATGTGTAAATGACCTACTTTTATAATTATTAGATAACATTAAAGATATAGAATATAGAGCACATCCTAATAAAATAATGGTCACCTTAGAGATAAGTAGTTTACAAGGTTGTTATTTTCATTAGTTGTAAAATAAAACTTTGGAAATAATAAAATTAAGATAAAATATTCAAATTCTGCATATCCATATTATGTTTTATGCTATCTCACTTTTATTAGGTCTGCTGTAAGAAAATTCTTTGTAGAAATAAGCAGTGCCTTAATCCCTTATGTAACTGTTCTGTGTATGTGTACAATAAACTGTTAAATAAAATAAATAAATAAAAAAGAAAGTCTTTGAGGGGCAGAGAATTATATTTGTACAAACTGATTTATAGTCTGTGCAATCAGTTTTAGTTTACCTTTGTGAACTGAAGGTTTGCATACCTGCTTATACTTGCCCCTATAACTTTAATGTACAGGAAGCACCTACAGGTGCGAGTGCGGCGCCTTTCAGTCTATGTCACACTTAAGCATGTATTGATAAACAGCGCTTGAGACTGACAGCTAGTTTGAGTTTGGATCAGAAATATCATTTCAGTACAATGTGACTTGTTGAATCCATACTTAATGTTGCTCTCAATTTTGAGATTGCTTTATAAATACATACATACATACATACATACATAAAATCACGCCTTTATCCCTTACGGGGTAGGCAGAGCATTAAACGCCTCGTAAAAGGCGCTTTCGCCACGTCTGACAAAAATTGAGGGTAATTTTAGATTGTAATGTGTATTGCCATAGTGACAGGTTGTCAGCCCATCGCCTAAATTACAATACACTGTAACCCTCGAGTCCCTTTTGCTGACTTCTACAGCAAGCCCGGGAGGAAAGGCAGCTGGAACATTCTATGTTTTTCTATCTCTCCCAGTCCAGGATGGAAGTACTCTCTTACACCCGGTATATTAGTCATTTTCCATCACGAAAGGAAAGAATAGGACGGCAATTATTTTCGTGTCGTCCACGAATCGATAGTAATAGTATTATTTATTTATTTCATTTAAAAAAAATCTACACAGCGATTAACATAAGTAATATTGCTTTTTTTAATAATATTCTTGTAATTAGCAAAGCAGACGAGGGTAACTTAGCATTTTACAAATTACACGATTTTATTCATACGAGTCCATATCTGTAATTTTCTATCACGAGATGAGAAAACAGAAAGAGGTTGCCAAGAATATCAGAAGTGATGATTGTTGACGCGGCTAAATTCTCCCGTCGGAATGAGGCATTTTCCCGCAGTAAAAAATAGTCTCCTGGTGACCATCATTGCCATCTGTCATTCTCCCAAATTTAATCAAAATCCGTTCAGTGGTTTAAACGTGAAACAGCAACAAACAGTTTAGCATTTATAATATTAGTATGAATGTGTCGTAAATACGGGCCTTAATGTTATGCCTTATCTCTCATACAGAAAGACCTCTTTAGCTCTAACCAAAAGGCTATTGATGTGGGACAAAAACATTGATTGTCATTGACTCGACAAGAAGAAGTACCTACAGTGGCAGATTCAGCAAATGGAAAATAATTCCCAATAAAAACATTGTTTAGGTACTGTGGTCAGAGAATTTAAACCGCATAATAGCAAAACTAATGGGGCCTCTGACATGGATTGTATAATGACCACTATCAAAGACAGCGACCGGAACTAACAGCTTAATGTGCCCTCCAAAGCATGGAATCTTTTTTCTTTTTGGGTAATGAGGTGATTCAGTCTTGGAACACAAAAAGGTTAAACAACTTTTATAGAATGCAACAGGATTATAAGCAGGTTGATATTTTATCCTCATCCTGAAAACAAAAACATAGCTGCAAAATCTAGCTGGTTTACTAACCTCCAATTTCCTTAATTTTCTCTTATCATGAGCTTCGTAATCCTTCAGAAAACTCCAAAAGGGTTCTTCAGCCGACGCAGGCTCCTCTTCTCCCTCAGAGAACATGTCTGGAGATCTCACTCCGCTGTCAAATGATGCTTCGAGGGACGAGTAGCTCTGCTCAAGGTTCCACTTCACGTTACTCTCTTCAGCAACTGATTGCTGCTTTTTCTCGGTACACTCTTCATACTGAGAATCACCTGTGCTTTCATTAGTCTTCTCTATTCTGTTTATGTCTGAGCTAGGGTTAGACGTCTCTATAGATGGCTTCTGATCAGAATCAGATGCATTGTTACTGTTGGAGCTGTCTGTTGTTTCTATTGGATTGTTATCATCAATTTGATCTAAAGACTTCTCTTCTAAGTCTAGCCCAGTTGAAGTCATTGCAGTTATGGGGTCAACTATAGGTTTCAACTTCTGCACATGTTTGAGAGTGCCATTGAAGGATAGTTCTCTCGTCGGGAGTTTAAATACGCTTTCATTTGGCCTCGTGTCGCGGAATAAAGGTACACTGTCCACTGCATTGTTGCTATTCTCCATAGTAGAGGTTATAAACACGGGCGGCTTGAAACAATGGGGTCTGAAGTCCTCTGAAGAAATCGGCACGTCAGTATTATCCGATTTTTCAGTCAGAAGACTGTGCTCTGTCGTCGTGTTCGTGGCACTAGAGTTATCAAGCGACGACGCCGCGAGAGACGAAATATTCGTATCCTCAATCTTTCCGCAGTCAGTGTCCAAAATAGACGACACTTTATCAACAACGTCCTTTAGTTGATGAGGAAAGCATGTACGTTCAGTGATTTCGTAATGTTTATTTATGCCAAAATCAGCGTTACCTTCCAAGGAGTTCTCGTAGTCACAGTGTGTTGTAGGTCCCAGGTCGCGGTTATCAACGAACGTGTCAACAACATTGAAGCTACGTAAATATCTCTCGTAAAGAGAAAAACTATCACTCATTGAGACCTCATTAGCGTTGGAGTCTCTGAAGGATTCCATCACCACTACATTTTCGTTTTACAAAAGAAAACGGTATTGTTTCATGTTAGATTGGTTTGAATTTGGTTAGTGTATTTTATCGCTTTGATTATTCAGCTAAAACTTGTGATTTACTTGTAATTTCATGATAAAATAACCGAAATAACACAAAAAAGCGCTGCGATTAGCGCCCGCCAGATCTTCAGTGATACCACTTACTAAACTTTACCCAATTGAGTGTAAATTAATGGAAAGGACAAAAAAAGATTAATTCATAAGTTTCTATCCGGATGGAAAACAAAATAAAAAAAAAGATCTTAACATTAATAAAATCACTTTTTAATAAAATCTTTGTCGAATTCCTAAAGATAATCAAAATCTAACAGGATTCTGTTACGATCTGAATTTTAAACCGAGTGGAAAGGGAAGGGGACAGTGGTATTTCAAAATGGCAACAACAATCCTTAACAGGGTTGCCATAATAAAAAAATGTGCGCTTTTTTGGCACTATTTATGACTGTAAAATCAAGTAAGAAAGAGATAGCTCTGTATTAAACCATGATTAAACCCTAGATTAAACCTGATATTCTTTTTCGGTCTGATCTACCTGCAGGCATATTTTTTTTAATTGGCAACAACTTTACCCGGGGGATTTGAAAAAGTTCTAGCAGTTGTATGGAGACATAGACATATTCAGTACTAAATATTCGTGTTTTTCATCCGATTTTCGGAATAGTTCTTATCCGACACCCAGTATATAATCTACTATCTAAAGCCGTGACTCCTGCTCTCATAAATTACAGAATACATACCCCCGAGGGGCAGAGAGGGGAAGGGAAATGTTTGAGAAAACCTACCCCTCTTTGATATTGTTGATGTTTCGTGGTTTGTTTGAGGGCTTGTTGGAGGAGGAGGGAAAGTTATACGCGGCGGGCGAGCCCAAGAGTGTTCACCTACTCTCTTACTGGATTTATACTTAGATTTCAGTAGTTCTCGACAACCTTACCATAGCTTTCCACGTATTGGTAGGTCGTAGCCCAATACCATTATTTATTGGAATTTACGTAGACGTAAACAAACTACACATTAAAGATTTTAATAACGGGCACTCACTTTGGAAAATAAGTCGTGTACTTCACGACATGTTTCGGAACATTCGGAGTCCCTTCATCAGGTTGAGTTTGTCGGCTGCGGGGAAGCGCAGCCGCCGGTGTTCCACCTCGCATTACAACTCAACCTGATGAAGGGACTCCGAATGTCCCGAAACATGTCGTGAAGTACACGACTTATTTTCCAAAGTGAGTGCCCGTTATTAAAATCTTTATTTCGAATGTCTCATTTAAGTTTAAACTACAGATTATCAAAATACTAATTAGCAATCTCGAGACAATCTACGTTCCTTGGGTAACTTAGAAGTATTTCTGATCCTGAGGTGTTGTCTAGTTTCATTAGCTTGTTCATATTTCGCCATCGGTGATCAGGTCAGATAAAATCATAAAGAGGAGAGAAAATAGCAATATGTGTTATTGGTGGCAACTGAAACATGGTAGAGCCCTAATAAAATAAACAATAAATAAAACACTACGTACATACTTTATCCCTAATGGGGTAGGCAGAGAGTAAACTACCTAATCAAAGTTCGTTTCGCCACAAAGTATTGAGGGTAATTTAAAATAGATTTGTACGTATATTGCTGGGTTCTCAGCCCATCGCCTAAATTACAATATACTGAAACCTTCGGATCCCTTAGCTGGATTTTGCAGCATGCCCGGGAGGAAATGCAGCTGTCACATTCTATGTTTTTCTCTCGGCCCCAGGCCAGCATGGAAGAATAAAACACTGAATTGAAATAAATATGTATTGACTTTATTTACTATATAGTTGCTTATGAAAAATAAGCAAAGAACACATCGAAATAATACACATTCACATTCATCACACTCAGACCAACACATTTTGTGAGGTGTTTTGATATACCGGGTGTAAGTGACATCGTCTCGCAAACTGATAGGGGTTGCTTAGTCAACGGAAGGTATGGGAAGTTAATTTTTATTTCATCTCCTGAAAGAATTTCCTGGTGATAGTTGTTCAGTTCAATTGACTGAGTAACCCCTATCAGTTTGCGGGACGCTGTCCCTTACACCCTGTATTCCTTATCTAATTTTGGTATAAATAATACTTTGCTTAGAATAGTTCTTGTTCAGTTTATTCTTGTACTTATTACATTACTATTATAATATTTTTGAGGACTTTTTTAGCACTTACAATGCTATTTTATTTCATATAATATGAAGAAAGAAAATAATAAATTCGTCTCGGGCTGGACTCGAACCTACGACTCTGGAATGCCGGTCCACCGCTCTACCACTGAGCTACCGATACGGTAGCCGAAGTAACGAATTTATCATAGTATTTCTAACGTTGCTATGACGTGTACATAAGAAAGAGTATGATAAATTCGTCACTTCAGCTACCGTTTTGGTAGCCGAAGTAACGAATTTATCATAGTATTTCTAACGTTGCTATGACGTGTACATAAGAAAGAGTATGATAAATTCGTCACTTCAGCTACCGTCTCGGTAGCCGAAGTAACGAATTTATCATAGTATTTCTAACGTTGCTATGACGTGTACATAAGAAAGAGTATGATAAATTCGTCACTTCAGCTACCGTCTCGGTAGCCGAAGTAACGAATTTATCATAGTATTTCTAACGTTGCTATGACGTGTACATAAGAAAGAGTATGATAAATTCGTCACTTCAGCTACCGTCTCGGTAGCCGAAGTAACGAATTTATCATAGTATTTCTAACGTTGCTATGACGTGTACATAAGAAAGAGTATGATAAATTCGTCACTTCAGCTACCGTCTCGGTAGCTCAGTGGTAGAGGGTCGCAGGTTCGAGTTCTGCCCGAGACGAATTTATTATTTTCTTCCTTTCATATTACTATTATAAAAAGCAATAGTTTGGATAGACAGATACCCAAACAACCGTTTCACTTCATCTAATATAAAAAACCGCGAATTAAACAGCTATAATATAATATGCTGCCTCTACTAGAGATCCTTATAATTATATTACATACATACATACATAAAATCACGCCTTTATCCCTTACGGGGTAGGCAGAGCGTTAAACTGACTCGTAAAAGTCGCCTTCGCCACGTCTGACAAAAATTGAGGGCAATTTTAGATTGAAAAGTGTATTGCTAGTGACAGGTTGTCAGCCCATCGCCTAAATTACAATACACTGTAACCCTCGAGTCCTTTTTGCTGACTTCTACAGCATGCCCGGGAGGAAGGGCAGCTGGAACATTCTATGTTTAACTACCTCTCGCAGTCCAGCATGGAAGGTGGACAATTATATTATAATATAAAATTGTAGTTATTCGTGACTGGAGAAATCTTAAACACAATGTTTATTTTTGGTCTCCAAGGTATTTCTACAATAATTATGTCATAATTTGGTAGCTGTCGTTACGTGTAATTCTTTTAGTAACAATAATAATCTGGCAAGCGTTAATACGTGTTATTATTAAAGTTAATACTTAAGTTAAGATACGGTTAAAATATACATTTTATTATTATTATGTATTGCGTCGCTTATAACTTACTAAAGTTTAATTAAGAGTTATTTACATTTAAAACAGCAGTTCGAATCGAATATTAATACAGTAATAAATAGCATATCAAACAGATATGTATTTGAATATACCAATATAGAAGCCTCTATAAGTTACTCAAAAAGAAAAGTTTTTTAAATATAGCTTTACGTAGGTAGGTACGTATAAACAAAAAGTTCTTGTATGTCGTAAGCCGAGTCTCCAGCGCATAAACAAAACACGAAACATACCCCCGCGGGGCAGAGGGGAAGGGGAATGTTTGAGAAACCCTTCCCCTCAGCCCCGCGGGGGAGGGGGGGGGGGATATGTTTCGTGTTTTGTTTGATGGCAGGAGTCATAGCAGGGCTTTATTTATATGGACAGTCATATGTATCATTAAACCTAGAAATAAGTTATTGCTTATTCATAAAATATGTACTTGTTCAATGTACATACATACATACATATAATCACGCCTTTATCGCTAATGGGGTAGGCAGAGCGTAAAAAACCCAAACAAAGGTCGTTCCGCCACGTCTGACATAGTTTTGAGGGTTATTTAAGATATATTTGTAATATATCGCTGTAGTGACAGGTTGTCAGCCCTTCGCCTAAATATACAATATACTGAAACCCTCGGATCCCTTAGCTGGTTTTTACAGCATGCCCGGGAGGAAATGCTGCTGGCACATTCTATGTTTTTCTTTTTTCCTTCCCCTCTGCCCCGCGGGGGTATGTTTCGTGTAACCTTTACTTCCATGCTGGACTGGGAGAGAGAGAAAAACATGGAATGTGCCAGCTGCATTTCCTCCCGGGCATGCTGTAAAAGCCAGCTAAGGGATCTAAGGGTTTCAGGATATTTCATTTTAGGCGATGGGCTGACAACCTGTCACTACAGCAAATAACCCTCAAAACTTTGTCAGACGTGGCGGAACGACCTTTATTTAGGTCGTTTACGCTCTGCCTACCCTATTAGGGATAAAGGCGTGATTATATGTATGTATGTATGTAACCTTTCAGAGCAGGAGTCACGACTTCATTCCTCTTTGTATTTTCTTTGGTAGTTTCTTTGTGTTTACAATTATGGCTATGACTGGTACGCGAGGTCTTCTAAAAGCGTGGTATCTATATTATCGACCTCGGTTTCCACGACGGTTCGGTCAGTGCGGTCCTCTTGCTCTGACGATTTGTGCTCTTCTAACTGTAAACAAATTAATAACATTATAAAGATGTGTAAATCATGGACGCAATAAATATAAATAAACAGACGACCTATTTTCATTCTTAACAATCTGAGAGAGACAACTTTGTAGTTAAAATCAAACAGTTGCATCCATATACATACATACATAAAATCACGCCTTTATCCCTTACGGGGTAGGCAGAGCGTTAAACGTCAGACAAAAATTTAGGGCAATTTTAGATTGTAATTTGTATTACATACATACATACATACATATAATTACGCCTATATCCCTACTGGGGTAGGCAGAGCAAAAAAGACCTAAACAATGGCCGTTCCGCCACGTCTGACAAGTTTTGAGGGTTATTACAGATGATATAAGTATTATATTGCTAGTAACGGGTTGTCAGCCCATCACCTAAATTGCAATACACTAAAACCCTCGAATCCCTTAGCTGGTTTTTACAGCTGGAGATGCAGCTGGCACATTCTATGTTTTTCTATCAATCCCAGTTCACCACCAAAAGACTGTGGTAGCTCAGTTGGCAGAGCGATATAAGGGCATTCCAAAAATTGAAGATTCAAGCCCATATCGAATATATGATTTCACATTTGTCCTGTCCTGTGATAGTATACGAATACTCACATCTGGTTCTCCAAGCAAGGTGTTGGCTAGGTATGGTGCTTTGAGGATGCCCCTCCAATACAATTTCTAAAAAAGTGGCCGGTTGACACACTAGCCGTTGACATATCAGAGGTCAAGTAGGCGGGTTTAACACTGACACCAGGGTTTATTGGGTCCTCAAAACAAAAAACGAGTGGGTTTTTTACAAGAAGCTCCATCTATTTGAAACTAACAAACTTTGTGCAGTGCGGATTGCGATTGCGTCTCACATTACATAGTTCTGCTTTTGTCACTAGATAGCGCTGTTTAGTTCTCTGTATTGACACTAGATGGCGCTGTAATTTCCCTATGAGATCTTACTGTATGGACTGGAGCTTTCTCTTTTGCCTACTTCTTTCCAGTGACTGGTATACTCACATCTGGTTCTCCAAGCAAGGTGTTGGCCAGGTATGGTGCTTTGAGGATGCCCCTCCAATACAGCTTCTGAAGCGGGCGGTTGACGCACCAGCCGGCACAGCGTACCCCCAGGTCGCGCCAGTATTTCACCTCACTCATAAACCATGACAGAGGCCAAGTAGGCTGCTAAGAAACTCTGATATCTAAAGGTTTTTTACATGTGTTAGTAGTTCCAACTAGTGGAAACCATCTGAGCTACTAACAACATTTGTCCAGCGGATTGCGGTTGCGTCTGCGACGTTACATAGTCCTGCTTTTGTCACTAGGTAGCGCTGTTTAGTTCTCAGTATTGATACTAGATGGCACTGTAATTTCCCTATGAGATCTTACTGTATGGACTGGAGCTTTCTCTTTTGACTGACTACTTCTTTCCAGTGACTGGTATACTCACATCTGGTTCTCCAAGCAAGGTGTTGGCCAGGTATGGCGCTTTGAGGATGCCCCTCCAATACAGCTTCTCAAGCGGCCGGTTGACGCACCAGCCGGCACAGCGTACCCCCCGGTCGCGCCAGTATTTCACTTCACTCCTGGAAAACAAATAATAAAATTAGGCCTGTTCATTTTCAAAATTAAGGAGATATTGAAATTGGTAAATAAAGTTAGTCGTGAGCTAGTTAGTAACAGGCGTATAAGGGTAGATCGAGCTATATGTTAGGTAACAATGGTTATATCGAGCTATATGTTAGGTAACAATGGTTACATCGAGCTGTATGTTAGGTAAAAATGGTTATATCGAGCTATATGTTAGGTAAAAATGGTTATATTGAGCTATATGTTAGGTAACAATGGTTATATCGAGCTGTATGTTAGGTAACAATGGTTATATCGAGCTATATGTTAGGTAACAATGGTTATATCGAGCTATATATTAGCTAACAATGGTTATATCGAGCTATATGTTAGATAACAATGGTTATATCGAGCTATATGTTAGGTAACAATGGTTATATCGAGCTATATATTAGGTAACAATGGTTATATCGAGCTATATGTTAGGTAACAATGGTTATATCAAACTATACGTTGGGTAACAATGGTTATATCAAACTATATGTTGATTGTTGTGTAACAATGGTTATATCAAACTATACGTTGGGTAACATTGGTTATATCAAACTGTATGTTGGGTAACAATGGTTATATCGAGCTATATGTTAGATAACAATGAATATATCGAGCTACTCACGGGCTAACAATATCCTTGTGTAGCAGCACAGCGCTAACCCCGCACCACCTCGCTTCGTGCCGCCACAGCCGCATGTGGAGGAAATCCAACACCCACATGGCGGCTCTTTTCATTAAATTGTTCTCAAACCTGGCAAGAGAAAAAATTAGATATAGTGCTACCGCCATAATCTCTCTCTCTCTCCTTGGCAATATTTATTCCCATCTGATGGTAGGGTCTGCCTTCTTCGTTTTCTCTTTCCACTTTGCTCTATTTGACGTATCTAACTTCATAACTGCGCAGGACTCAAGATCTTTTCGGACCGCGACCGCCATAATAGAAACTAAAATTTGGCTGGGTTGCATTGACAGCCATTTTAGCAATGACAGCTATAGTGGCGACGTGACGTGCCAAATTCACAGATATTTCGGTTTATCTGTAGGTATGTTATGTCTTCACTCTGGTTTCCCTTCAAAACGTATAAATCTTACGCATTTTACTTATATTTTGTCTACAATAGAGAGTAATAATAAAAAGAGAGACTGATTAGCTGATTTCTTACCTAAAATTTGTGGGTCCGTTTTCAGCATCATAGTCCATAGCACTAAAGATATAAGGTCTATAGCTCATTGCACCCACAATGTTGGGGTCTTTCTTACGAATCTGTAAAACAGCATAAGTATATAACATAATGGGCTTAATTCTAGACTCATCGGCTAAACCTAAAATGAAATCTATCCGTCACTTTCAGACTAAAAACGTTGGAAAAGGACAGGAGATCTAATTTCTCCGGTTTTTTATTTATAGTCGGTGGTTTTATGCCCTATCTGTCATTTTTATCCGCCGTCATATGATATGGCGGATAAAATGGATAGAAATACTGGGGAAACATGCAAATGCGCGTCAAAATCGAATGGACAAGTGTAAAACCATAGAGTATAAATCGCCTGTCCTTCTTCAATTTTATTATTTTGAAAGTGAAAGATATATTTTAGTTTTACCCGGTGGTATATAGAATCGAGCTCAATATTTCATTAAAGAATATAAAAGTTCACGACAAATTGAGAACCTACTCCTTTTTTTGAAGTTGGTTAAAGAAACATGATATAAATTTTCTATAGAATAGTATAAAAAAAGTGTTACCTGGTACAGCACAAATGGGTTGAAGCAAGTAATAGCAGCATGTTCATACAGTTGATTCCTTTGCTTGTATGCCTTAAGAACACCTTCTATTACCTGCAAAATCATAAATTGAGATAAGCAAATTTTACATACAATAATTTTGGTTGGGCTGGAAGAGATATCTAAAACTTTAAGGCTTAAAGATTGAAGTTTTAAGTTTAATCTAGATAAAAGGTTTTGAAATAATTAATTATTTCCTAAGTCTAACCCTTAAGGTTAGACTGCACTTCGACGTAGCTGCAACGGAGCGTCGTGGCGCGGCACTATGATTCTTTGTATGAAAATGTATTAGATGTACCGCACTGAAGCGGTACTGGAGCTGCAGGGGATCGGCGCGGCGCTTCATGGCGCGGCAATGTCAGTTCATATATTTTGACAGATTCTGTCGCGCAATGTCCGCTCGCCGCCGCTCTACTGCAGCTACATTGCTTCATAGTGCGGTCTAACCTTACATTATCATGTCATACCTTACATTATCATCCATAATTTGTAATAAGACGTACATACATATAATCACGCCTCCATCCCTAATGGGGTAGGCAGAGCGCAAACGACCCAAACAAAGGTCGCTCCGTCATGTCTGACAAAGTTTTGAGGGTTATTTAAGATGGATTTGTAGGTATATTGCTGTAGTGACAGGTTGTCAGCCCATCGCCTAAATTGCAATATACTAAAACCCTCGTATCCCTTTAAAGATTTTACAGCATGCCCTGGAGGAAAAGCAGTGGGCACATTCCATGTTTTTCTTTCGCTTTCAGTCCAGCATGGAAGTAAGAAATAAGAATTTATATTCAAACTAGCGACCCGCCCCGGCTTCGCACGGAAATCATCAGTGTTTCTCTACTATATTATGCATGTATTATACATGTAAACCTTCCTCTTGAATCACTCTATCCATTAAAAGAAACCGCATAAAAAATCCTTGCGTAGTTTTAAAGATCTAAGCATACATAGGGATATAGGGACAGAGAAAGCGACTTTGTTTTATACTATGTAGTGATAATATGAATTACTTCTTTATCTTCTCCCTTGATGTCGATGATGATCCTGGCTTGCTTCTCCAGCAGGAAGTCTACTGCATCATCGAGGAGGCACAGGCGAACTTCTTTGAATTTCTGTCTGCAAATCAATAACTGTATCTACATTACTTTACCTCAATAGACCAGAATGAGAGGCAAAAATAATTCATACATATAATCACGTCTTTATCCCTAATGGAGTAAACGAGCGTAAACGACCTAAACAAAGGTCATTCCGCCATGTCTGACAAAGTTTTCAGAGTTATTTTAAGATAGATTTGTAGGTATATTGCAGTTGTGATTGGTTGTCAGCCCATCGTCTTAATTGCAATATACTGAAACCCTCGGATCTCTTAGCTGGGTTTTACAGCATACCCGGGAGGAAAAAAAGCTGGCACTTTCTATGTTTTTCTCTCGCTCCCAGGCCAGCATGGAAGCCTTCTGTTCACCAAATCATATTTACCAAACTTGGGCCTCTTAGTTTCAAAACTACTCGCAATTATTTATGGTGCTATTTGTTTTGCTGAGTAAATGTTTAGAGTGTAGCCTTTGGGGCACTATGGTAAAAAGACTTAGAAAAGCTTCATGGGGGGTCAATTTTGGCTAAACTTTTTCTAAGTCCAAGGTACAATTATGTTTTCCAGTTACTATTTTAATTAATTTATACATACATATAATCACGCCGTTATCCCTAATGGGGTAGGCAGAGTGTAAACAACCTAACAAACGTTGTTCTGCTACCTCTGAC
This sequence comes from Scrobipalpa costella, assembly GCA_949820665.1. NCBI lineage: Eukaryota > Metazoa > Arthropoda > Insecta > Lepidoptera > Gelechiidae > Scrobipalpa > Scrobipalpa costella. The sequence continues at coordinate 14,796,178 of OX463312.1, forward strand.
AAATTTGGAGGGTTCTTTAAGAAAACCGCCAGAGGGCGCCAAATGTAAACAGTTTGCTCTGTGTCGTATTATTTAAAAAATAGTAAACTTTTTAATTTCAACATAAAAATTATACCCTTGTGTAATATGTGTAATGAACAGAGGTCGGAAATTCGGGTGCAAAATAAGTAAAAACCCACTGTTGGAGCTACTAAGAGTTGCTACAACTACCTTTTTCAAGATTTTTAGGGCCCCAGTTTATTTTTCTTTATTAAATTGTTTTAGTAATGCCAATGTGTTCTTTGCGTCAATATAAGTCGAAACTGTTGGCATTTTTTTTTAATATTTGTTTTAATTTGAAAGATAAAAGTAGAAATGAGTTTTTAATGTACTGAAAAATATTAAAAGTATAAAAATATCGTTTGCTTGTTTGATATTTTTATTGAATACCCTTTATAAATGATTTCAACAATGCTTTTATTATTATTACACAAAATTTTTAATGGGGCCCTCGGGGGCCCAAAAGCGTTTTATTTCTTTAAAAAAAATTGCGGAGAAAATTAAAATTAAAATTCGTATTTGGCAAGGTTAAGACAAGATAAACGCTTTTTACTCTTGTAATTTTTTCTATACGGTTAATAGTTTCAGGATAAATTGATGTTGAAGTTAGCAGGACACAATCGTTCAAAACCAAGCAAAGTAGTGGTTTTTATAGTGAAATCGTCTAGGTTAAGAAGAGATAGGCAAGGCACTTCTCTTTCTTGTTATTTTTTCTCTACGGTTGACAGTTTCACAGTGAATTGATGTTAAAGTTGTTAGGACAATTTTTGGGCCTCTCTCTTTGAGTATGTGCGACAAGGTCAGCATATTGACTGTATCTGTCTAAGTGCGTTTAGGATGTATTGTCTTAATTTTTGGTTTGTAAAATATGGCAAGTACACAAAATCAAAAGTGTATTACATGTAACCTAGTATCAAGTATTTTCTCTGATATACTTATTGGAAACCGGCTAACCCAGGGAGGGTTTCAGTATTGTATTTTACACGATGGGCTGACAACCTGTCACTATAGCAATATACAAATCCACCTGGAATGACCCTCAAAATTTGTCAGACGTGGCGGAACGACCTTTGTTTAGGTCGTTTACGCTCTGCCTACCCCATTAGAGATAAAGGCGTGATTATATGTATGTATGTACTTATTTGTAAAATATAAAATAAAGACGAATCCGGTAAAATTATTTTTATATATATATGCGAGTGCTTGACTGGTCTTATTTTAAGGATTTAGGTGCTTACAATGAACCTTAATAGTTTCACAACGAAAGAAAAAAGTATAGTAATGTTTAAGCAGCAAAACGCTTTGGGGCCTTCAGGCCCAAAAATTGTGTCCAGGGAATTTTAACATCAATTCACTGTGGAACTGTCAACCGTAGAGAAAAAAATCTTTCTTGAAAGAGAAGTGCCTATCTCTTCTTAACCTAGCTGATTTCACCATAAAAACAAGTACTTGGCTTGGTCTTGAACAATTGTATCCTACTAACATCAACATCAATTTACCCTGAAACTATCAATCGTAGAGAAAAAATGACAAGAGTAAAAAGCGTTTATCTTGTCTTAACCGTGCCAATTAGAAATTTTAATTTTAATTTACTCCGCAATTTTTTTTAAAGAAATAAAACGCTTTTGGGCCCCCGAGGGCACCATTCAAATTTTTGTGTAAAAATAATAAAAGTATCGTAGAAATCATTTCTAAATGGTATTCAATAAAAATATCAAACAATCAAATGATATTTTTATATTTTTAATATATTTCAGTACATTGAAAACACATTTCTACTTATATCTTTCAAATTAAAACAAATATAAAAAAAATGCAAACACTTTCGACTTATATTGACGCAAAGAACACATTGGCATTACTAAAACAATTTAATAAAGAAAAATAAACTGGGGCCCTAAACATCTTGAAAAAGGTGGTTGTAGCAACTCTCAGTAGCTCCAACAGTGGGTTTTTACTTTTTTTGCACCCGAATTTCCGACCTCTGGTAATGAATAATAAGTGATAACATTGGTGGCAAAATATAACAAAGAGTTGCGTAAATAAAAACAGTGACAAAATCTACGCCTCAAAAACCTTAAAGTTAACAATTTTGATACAACTTTTTAAAATTCACATAAAATGAGCAGTGGATAAGTGAAATACAAATAATAAAACTATTAATTTGTGCGGAAAAGTGCTTAAATTTTAAAAATAAGAAAATAACGAACTTCGGTCAGAAAGTAAACATTGTATCCAGGTGGTAGACTAATTCGTCACGGCTCTTAGAGCACGGATAGTGTAGTTCGTTGAGCGGTAGTCTCCAGATACCAGGAGGCCAAGGTCGCGACCAACAAGGAGAATTCTATTTTGCTATTTTATTTCTGCTCCTTTTATTTATTGCAACTTTATATTTTTTAATGAGAAAATATTTTGAAACATTAGCAGAAGAAAAGGTAAAAGAAAAGTAAATAGATTCAATACTGCCATCTGTTGGGGAATAGGTGTACTAAAAGGAACATCTAGCGCGATCGATTGGTACGAATAGTGGAAGCGCCATCTAGTATCTCATTGTGTAAGAAAATCTACACCTAGCAGGAACATAGCGGGCGGTAAAACAACCAATGAGCGGAATAAAATCGTGCGCTGGGTGTAAACAACCGTTACCAAGAAGAGACTATATAAAGTGTTCAACATGTCCAGCAGCGTACGACTTAAATTGCGCAAATATAAATCCTAAGAATTCAATGGAAATGTCCAGAATGCAAAAGTAAAATTCCGAAAATAGGAAATTTGAACACGCCGGTCCGAGACACAGCTTCCACTGATGATCAACGGAAGAACTCTACAGACCTTGAAGACAAAGTCATAAAAAAGCTCACAAGTATTCGAGCTAAACCGAAAAGTAAGCCAGCGAGTTCTAATGGCGATAACGACAAGGATAAAGGTATCGATTTCGAGTCAATGACCGAGGAACTCAAACTCTACATAGAAGAGCTAACTAACAAACAAACAAATACCCTTCGCGAGTCTACATCAATGAACGTCTAACTAAGAACAACCGCGTCTTATTCCAGCAAGCAAGACGACTCTGCTCTGAACACAAATTTAAATACGTATGGACTAGGAACGGTAAGATTTTTATCCGCCAGGAGCAAGGAAAACCTCGACACATGCTGCGATCAGAAACAGACTTGACTAAGGTTTTTCATATGTGCCAAATTTGATCTTACCTGTAATACCGTTTTTCTAATACTGATCAAAAGTATGTATAGACAGTTATATTGTTACGCTATTTTTTGTTTGCCTTATTATCATTATATACTCTCTATTATAACTATAATTGACAGTGCTCTTAAATCGATTATAGGATACAAGTTCAATATAATATTACTCGCACACACATACCATAACTTTCAAACTACTCACAAACATCTTTACAAACATAGTTACTTACACGTACATAAAAATACAGACACCAATATGTTACATTCACTCATCATCTCATTTAAATATTGTGATGGCTAATAAAAAAGAAAAGTATTTGCGATTAGGGTTATTAAATGCTCAATCACTGAACACTGGATATGATGATCTTGAGGTAAAAGTACTAAACTATAAGCCTGATATCTTAGCGATCAATGAAACCTGGATTAAAGAGGGGGCAGAAATGCTAGCACCAACATTATCAGGGTATAGATTTATACACAAAGCTCGTAAACATCGTGTTGGGGGTGGTGTTGGCTTTTATATCTCTAAAAGTATCTCAGCCAAAGTTTGGCAAAACCCACTCTCTCCCTTAGAACAACTTTGGCTCGAGGTCCAGTTACCCGGAGCTATCCTCGCGTTAGGGACCGCCCACAGGACAGAGAACGTCGGTACTAAGGTCGCGTTGGACTCGCTCAGCGAGTCTATTAACTCTATGGGCCGCTCCAACTATACTTGCTTCCTTGGTGATTTAAATATGGACTTACTGAAGGTAGATTCTCTCCGTGCAAGGGAATTATTAGCATTCTGTGATCATCATAATTTGGAACAACTTGTTACGGAACCCACAAGGATAACAGATAAAACGAGCACTTTAATTGACATTGTACTGACTGATAGCGCCACTCGTTGTAAAAATGTGTTAGTATTGCATAGCAAGGCTTTGAGCGACCACGCAATGATACTTGTAGACTTTAAGATAAAGAAACCTAAATTCAGTAAACTACCTGCAAACTCTACGTGATATTAACTTTGATCACTTTTCTGCCGACCTTAATGCAATCGCCTGGACATTCATAATTACTCAAACGATGTAAATGAAATGCTTAAAAATTTGAATACCAAATTGCTCACTCTATTTAGTAAACATGCACCTTCTAAAAAAAATACAATTAAAGATAAACCTAAGCCGTGGATTACGAGTACGATGAGGTTTATGATGGGATTGCGGGATGAAGCTCTTGCTAAAGCTCACAAATTTAAAACGGACAGCGCTAAAAACTACTATCGCAGCTTAAAGAATCTTGTAATATCGACAACCGAAAGAGAACGAAAAGCTTATTTTAATCATTTTGTAAACAATAATTTAAAAAACCGCGCCTAATGTGGAACAACTTAAAAAGAACTACTATCTTTGACGACGCCTGTGCTGGCCTAATTCCGGAACACTTAAACGATCCTGACGAAATAAACAATCATTTCCTCAACATCAATCTGCCAGATGAGAAAAATTTAGCTCTTACTGTAGACAAACAACAGAAAATATGTAGCACGTTCCAGTTGCGACCGTCAACTGAATCAGAAATCAGGAATATCATTAAAGACATAAAGACAAAAGCCATTGGACACGACGGCTTAAGCATAGACATGATTCAAATGACCCTTGACGTAACTCTACCTGCTATTACAGCGATTGTTAATAGGTCTATAGAAGCCAGCACTTTTCCAACACTATGGAAAAAAGCACTAGTGAAGCCCATACCAAAAAAAACACGGTGTCCGAACTCAAGGATTTACGCCCCATTTCGATCTTGCCTGTTCTATCTAAAGTGTTGGAAAAAGTAGTGTTAAAACAGGTGCAGAGTTATGTAGAGCAAAGTAATATCATACCCAAATTTCAATCCGGTTTCCGTAAAGGACATGGCACAGAAACAGCACTAATTAACGTAACGGATGATCTTACCGAAGCGTCCGATGTGGGGCTCAGCACTATCATGATTTTGCTAGACTACTCACGTGCGTTCGATTGTTTAAATACGGAACTTCTGTTAGCAAAATTAGAACATTACGGCTTTTCGTTAAATGCTTGTCAATGGTTTAGGACATTTTTGTCGGATAGAGAGCAAATTGTGGTTACAGAGGGAATTGACGGAGAAAAAAAGCTATCTAAAACGGCAAAACTAGATTGGGGGGTCCCACAAGGATCTCTTTTGAGTCCAATTCTCTTTGCTATTTTCACAGCTGATCTACCAAATTTTATTAAAAAATGTAATTACCACCTATATGCAGATGACACACAGATTTATTTTTCATTTGATAGTAGAGACACAAAAAATGCTATAGAAATAATTAACAAAGACTTACAACACATCACCACTTGGTCGTACAAAAACTCCATGCTAATAAACCCAAACAAGTCTCAAATGCTAGTCACAGGAACAAAAGGTCAAATACAAAGGGTACTAAATTTTGACGAAAAAATTAAAGTGGATGAAGTAATTTAAAAAAACGTAAAAACTGCTCGAAATTTAGGATTAATTATAGACGGTGAGCAAAAGTATAGGGAACATTTGAATGAAAAAATTAGAAATGCCTTTTTCAAGTTAAAGTCCTTATATAGAATTAGAAAATATTTAAAAGAAGAGCTGCGCTTGCTTCTGACAGAATCACTTGTACTCGCCCCTTTTAACATCGGACGGATGTGGGGCTCAGCACTATCATGATTTTGCTAGACTACTCACGTGCGTTCGATTGTTTAAATACGGAACTTCTGTTAGCAAAATTAGAACATTACGGCTTTTCGTTAAATGCTTGTCAATGGTTTAGGACATTTTTGTCGGATAGAGAGCAAATTGTGGTTACAGAGGGAATTGACGGAGAAAAAAAGCTATCTAAAACGGCAAAACTAGATTGGGGGGTCCCACAAGGATCTCTTTTGAGTCCAATTCTCTTTGCTATTTTCACAGCTGATCTACCAAATTTTATTAAAAAATGTAATTACCACCTATATGCAGATGACACACAGATTTATTTTTCATTTGATAGTAGAGACACAAAAAATGCTATAGAAATAATTAACAAAGACTTACAACACATCACCACTTGGTCGTACAAAAACTCCATGCTAATAAACCCAAACAAGTCTCAAATGCTAGTCACAGGAACAAAAGGTCAAATACAAAGGGTACTAAATTTTGACGAAAAAATTAAAGTGGATGAAGTAATTTAAAAAAACGTAAAAACTGCTCGAAATTTAGGATTAATTATAGACGGTGAGCAAAAGTATAGGGAACATTTGAATGAAAAAATTAGAAATGCCTTTTTCAAGTTAAAGTCCTTATATAGAATTAGAAAATATTTAAAAGAAGAGCTGCGCTTGCTTCTGACAGAATCACTTGTACTCGCCCCTTTTAACTATTGTAGTTCTGTGTATGGTCCCAGAATTAATGGTGATATGGATAGGGCGATACAGCGAGTCCAAAATGCGTGTATTCGTTATTGTTATAATGTACCCAAGAGAGTGCACATAACTCCTTATTTGAATAAATAAGGAATTCTAAATATGCATGCCAGAAGAGAACTGTACTATGCCTGCGCGGTACAAAAGGTAATCTGGAACAAGAAACCCGAATACCTATTCGAAGAGATAACCTGGATAAAAGATATTCATTCCAGGAACCTACGTTCAGTGTCACTAGATCTATTACTGGAACCACATCAGAAGACCGTCAGATACAGAGGCAGTTTCAAACATAATGCGGCAAGAATATGGAACGACTTACCACCCCCACTTAGAATAAAAATGACCGTAGAAACTTTCAAACGCAAAATAAAATTAGCTTTACTTAAGAGACAACGTGTTGCAGAGGACTGGAAGTACACTTATTACAAAACTCTGCCTCTTATATCTTTTTTTGATAAATAATATCCCTTATTTTACGCACATATTATGTATGGTACACAAACACTCACACACACACACACACACGCACACAGAAGAAACATATAAATATATATCAATTAATTAATTAAGTTCCTTTTAGTTACTTCTTGCTTTGTTTTTCTTTATATTGTGTAAATTTATTAGTAGGGTAGCATTGGAGCACAGCACTACAACCATGGCAAATTAAAAAGTCACAACCCTCTATTACCCACTCTCCTGCATAAGACCTTAAGGAGAAGGGGGTGACTGAAAATCAGCGCTACGTAGAGTCGTGCAGCGACTCTACGCATGCATAAAGCTGAGTCACTCCCTTTTGCCTCATTTGATAGTTTTAAGTTAGGTTAAGTCTGAAATGTATTTGGTTTTTTTTTTATAAGGCAATAAATTATTTCTTATCTTATCTTATCTTAGATTTGTAGGTATATTGCTGTAGTGGCAGGTTGTCAACCCATCGCCTAAATTACAATAAATAAATTTATCTATGTGTTTTATAGTGTCCCAAAGCCTATACTAGAACTCCTATACTCCACCCCGAACTTGAGTCTCTGACCAGGTAAACTTTAAATAGTTATTCTTATTGGAAAGTCTACATAAAATTGGCAATTTATTTGTGGAGCATAACACAAAAACTATTGGACTATTTAATAATATCCTTCATTATAGGAAAGCTACATTAACCAGAAAATATCTTATTCCAACAAGATAATCCTGAACTTCTTCTGTCGAGTGGGTATCGAGTCTATCGACCCGATGAACCCTGGTGTCAGAGTTTTTAAACTGCCTAGTAGCACAACTATCAGGCCTCTGACATGGTTTGAGTAACGACCACTATCAAAGACAGCGACCGGGACTGACGGCTTAACATGCCCTCTGAAGCTAATCCTGAACTGTCTGGCAAGGAAGAAAATTATGATTTATTATTTATTAACAGCCAAGCAGCAGAATTGCTGATGAGGCTATATCAGTAGCTGGAGTGTGCGCAAAAATTTTATTAAAGTCCATTATTTTTTTCACTTAAAGTCTTTCACTTATTATTATATTCTTGTACATTTATTAAATTTTAATTATTATATAACCACTTATCAAGTCTATTATTAAAACTATTGATGGATCAACAATTTCTTGAGGGGGACTGTTCCAAGTATTAATAACTTTAAATAAAATGTTTACCTGTTTGGATGTTTAGTGCCAACATCAATATTTTTCACATTATCCCAGCTTGTCGACCGGATATTAGATACACTGGACTCGGTAAGTCTTTGTAAACCGACGTCATGTAGTAACACAAGTTTACCGTCCTTTGAACTCCGCACATCTAATTCAATAAACTTGCAGTCTTGATCTATGCACTGAAAATAAACAATAATATTTACAGTTCGTAATAACACCAGTGTAAATTGATACAGTGAAACCTAAAAATATACTTTCATACATTGTTTACTTTATTAAATAAACTGCAGTTTCATTTTGAATGTTTTTCTTTAATTCATAACAGAAACTTATCTTGAAATCTTGAGCGTTATGTATCTTTACAACTCACAAGTTAAAATAAATTAAAGAAACTTGAAACTTACATATTTAAATGCTTCTAAAGTGTTTTCTGGCGCGTCCAAGGCAGCGCCTCTGTGTGCTATACAACGGACCACTTTCTCTGGATGTAGCTCGAATTCCTTCGTTCCAGGGACAGGACCGAATATACTGAGCTCGTTATTGGGATCTGGCTTTTTCAACTTGGTCACATAATAAACTACAACACCTACAAGACCAGCGTTGAGCCCAAAAGGCACGACTGTGTGAAACACCGACATTAACAAAGCAATACTAGAAATTATATACAAAACTGTGCTGTAAAAAATATTTAGTATGGTGAAAAACATTTCCACGCTTTTGTTCGTTGTTATTTTAGTTAATATTTAGCCAAAATAGGTTAGAAATTAATAAATAAATAAGGCGGGGTCGAAGTTTGTTGACAATTGCGTTCCATTGTACGCTATGCTCGCTCGCTAACGTACTCAATCGATATTTGACTACGTTCCGTTTCTGTAGTTTAACCGACAAATTCTAAAAAGGAGTGCAATTTTTTTCCGTGTGTATAATAATAATTCTTTATTTATCAGTAAAGTAACAAATTGCTTAATATTTCAATTGGACTTCACACTAGGTAGCACCTGAGACGTGAAAGTCCAGTCAACCTTCATATCGTATATGTGTATCGTATATGTATACCTTCATATCTTGTATAAATCAATTCTCTCTGTTTAAAAAAACACTAAATAAATAACATCTCTGTATGTTAGTCGAAGGTGCTCAAAATGTTAACTTTAACTCAAATAATACCAGAAACGCCCAAATTCTTTAAATTGTACTGTGACGACACATTTCCCTTACTATGCATATTCTATGTACCTAAGGCGTGCACGCCGCTATCTATTAATAAAGTTAGTATTAGTCAGAACACTGAACTGAACGATCGTATCATTTCTACCATCCCCTACGCCCCACACCGCATGGCGACCCGGCCAGGGCTGCCTTTTCAAGGCAGTGCTGAGCTGTGGATGTTATGTGGGCTGTATGAGGATTTTATCGCAAAGTGATTTCGCGATTCGCAGGACAAAGTGGCGATACTACTCGTACGTAAAATGATGTGTAATTTGAGCTGCGCTTGAGTTTTTTGACACGTGTCGTGATCGTGAAAGTATTGCATCATCGAGTTTCGACAAAAGAATTTAGGCGAACTGACTTAAAGGACGAGCATTAGATCCTGATATCAGGCAGGAAGGATTCCCCGTGGATGAATGTCGTTACATCAGGTGCGGTCACGTTAGAAGCAATAGTCTAATGCAACACATACAGCGTGCATTCCGCCGAGAGATGCTGGTGTCCCATGATGTAAGTGAGTGCAGGGCGCCGGGAGGAGCTGGTGTCCCATGATGTAAGTGAGTGCAGGTCCAAGGAGATCAACGCTCGGAGCGCGGGAGCGTTGAGGGTGTCAAAGGTGGTCGTAAAGCAGCAGGGAAAATAGCGAGCTTCATAACGGCAAAAACGTATGCTTAAAAAACTAGATTTGTGCGTTTATCGTCGGATAAAATTGTGTGCGGAAATAAGTGTCTCGTCTCAGTCAATTTCTTGCGAATGATAATGTTTTGGGCTCTACTTGCTAAAAAAAAAAAACAACTACGTAAAAGAGGAATACGTGTGTGTATGTTTTTTTTTTTCAATCTTTCCTTCGCTATTTTAGTAATTGATTATTGACCCTACGAATATATGGTAAAGTAAACTTATATATGGTATAGTAAAGTGCCTACCTACTATATATATATTTTTTATTAGTAATCTGTAATTTTTAGAACCAAGAGCCTTTAATTATTGTACCTTTTCTAATACTGACTATGTATAAATATCTTTATTATTTTACAAATATAAATTGACTGTTGGTTAACTGATTGGTAGTAAGTTGAAAAGTATAATAATTATATATTATATTCATTACGTATTATAGTCGTAAACACAAATCTAAATCATATTGCAAATTTAATTTTCTTGAGAATGCTTCGTAATAATAATAAGTTCTGATTGTGTCACGAAACATTTGTAAGATGACACTCCTGCTCTAGATTGATGCTCGCATGGCAACGGAACGATGGACAAACATCGTAAGTACACAATTTTATACATTATCTAGTGAAACATGATTCGATTACTATGTTGTAAAATTAAATTTGAAAATGATATTTATTTTAATATGTTTGAAAATCATTACATTTTTTTTTGACTAGCTTTACAATTTTCTTATAATAGCTAAAAAAAAAAAAAATACAAAAATATTTATGTATTTAAATTTTTGTTTTTATATATGGCGAAATTATACTACTTATTTTTTTCTCGGTTTTATTGTGCTTGACTTCTGTGTAAGCTATGTATGTAAGTATGTGTGTCACCCAGATTAATTTTAAGGTTACCTAGTAGGCAAATTTTAGAAGTAGTAAGTAGTATTCATGAAATCAGTGTTTGTACCTATCTAAATTCGAGTTTATATGAGTAATTATTGTTTTCTCAATAGCCAATAGGTAAGCAATACAATAAAACTAAACAATCTTAATACTAATCATAAGGATGTATCAACATTTTATTGAAGTTAACCTATGATTTTAAATGAAAATATGTAACTAGCTAGCTGTCCATTGTAAGTAAAATTACTGATTGGGTTGAATTTAAATCTGAGATTTTATTGTTTTTAAATGTAACAATTTATTCAATCATCAAATAACTTAATTTTGTATTTTTTTTTAGATATTCGTTTTTTTTTCCTGACGTTATTTTTTTACAGTTATTTTCTGTTTTATCCCTTACCTATAGTCCTGATAATAATTTATTTCTGAAAAAAGAAATATATTTTTCGGTGATAATATTTTTTGTGAAACTAAATGTATGTGTCTTAATTTATCGTAAATCATTCTAATTCTTATAAAATTGTAATTTAATATGTAGTAAAAAAATACAGATTACCGTAAACGTTCTACCTACCCCGTAATCTCATGCATGACTCTATCATTTCAATGCTATATTGCATATTAAGTTTCAATAGCATAAAATATACAGTTATTTATAATACAATGTTTATGTCAGTATCTTAAAAGGATCTTATTCAGAACAGTTCGTAATATGATATGTTATTAACTGCAGTTTACTATCGTTTCTATTGTTCTATCTATTATCTGTGTTACGAAAATATTTTTGTTTTTAATAGACAGTACTTAATGATTTGAATCAAAATCAATATCAAAATATAAATCAAATAAAATCTATTCATTTGTTTGATTCATTGAATTGAATCAAAATCAATATCAAAATATGAATCAAATAAAATCTATTCATTTGTGCGCAGTCGGGTTCATACTTGTTCATAATTTTAGTGTGTTCAAAAACTTGAATCTGTTATACACTTTCCTTGTGAGCGCTGTGAGCGAAAGCGATAGTAATATAACATTTTTAGAAGAGAGAAACGTGCGGAGATACTTTTTGACAGTGATAGATAATTAAAGTGGCGGAAGTGTTTACGAACCTTTCTCGTCGCTCTAATATTTGTTCCGTAATTCCGTATCGTGTTGTGATTTTATTTTATTTACTTTGCGGGTGAAATATCACTCAAATTGCAACGAAAATGTCTGCTATGGGACCGGAATTCTATTATTTCATCAAGAGATTGGAGGAGAACAACGACAAACTCTTGGAATCGACTCCTGTTGATCAACCTATAGAGTTCGAATTTAATGTTCGTATAAATCTCTTATTCGTTTTTATTGGTAGAGAGAGCCCGATGGTGTAGTGAACAGGGCCGCTGCCTCCTGAGCGGGAGGTCGTGGTTCAAATCCCACCACGTATCAATGTGTTTTTCAGTTTTCTTATTTCATATGTATGTTATTCGGCGCTTTTTCCGTGCTTCGAAAGGCACGTTAAGCCGTTGGTTCCGGTTAATATCGTTTAATACCGTAGATATTAGTCGTTAAGTCATATCAGAGGCCAGTGCTAAGCATTGGCGCCTTGAAAACTGACCTAATTTAGAATTAGATCTGGTTTCCTATCTGGGTTGCAGAGGTCAGATGGCAGTCGCTCTGTGTAAAAACCAGCACTCTTGTTCAATTTCCTAGATTACGTGAGATATGGGATAAGGCTAGGAGATGATGACACATGAATAAGTGTTTAATTATTATTAGTTTTTAATAGCCAAGCAGAAGAATTTACCATGTAATTATGTTACAGAACTCAACCTGCCACGTATGTAACGGCTACTATGGGCCTAGTTTCGGCGAGCCTGTGTGCGTTACCTGCCATGCATTTTTGTTCCCTGACTTGCCATATCAGCCAACTGCTTTCTACTACAGCGAGAAAACGGATGACGGTGACTCGGGGAATGATGAGCCGTCAGACCTGAATTATAGTTCTGATCGTAGAGTCACCAGAGCTTGTACATTGCCTTCTTGGTGGTACTACAGGGTAAGCATAATTCAATAAACATTACTAAAATAAAATGCAGATCTGAGGGCTAGATTTATAGGTTCAGAAAATGGTAATAATGGTCAGCTAAATTGTTGGTTGGCAGACCCGCTATCCAGCAGAGCGGTTGCACCAATTTCTGACTTTCACTCTATCTGGTGAATGTATTTAAAATATATGTATATTTTAAATAATATGAAATATACCATGAGGCTGGCATAGTCACCAGACGACTGAAGCCTCGTTTATTTAGAGTAAAAAAAATAAGTGTCTTATATGTGTATGTGGCTGTAGCCACAGGTATACCAGTAGATTTTTGCAATGAATTTGAGATCATTTTTTATTTTTTTTATTTTCAGAACTCACTAGACAGTGAAACGGAAGCAAGCCCAGAAGACGAAGCCAGTCGTGCTAGCAATGGTCCAGGCGCTAGCGGTAGCAGCAGCGGAAATGGTGGAGGTCCATCTGGGCCACCTCCACCCAATGACCCAGAACCTGCTGAGGATAGAGCTGGCTTCGGGCCTCCTTCACATCCCCCAAGCCTAGCATGGTCTTTGCACGCACTATCCACTCCAAGACCACCTGACAACTTGGATCCTGGGCTTTTGGAACAATTGCCTAGTGAAGGTTATTTCCTAAAATTCATTCATATTTTAGTTCAAAAGTGGAAAATGATGTAAAGAAAAACAATGATTTATCGCAAATTTCTGCATCCCATAATGGGTCCTCTAGTACCATGTTACATCTTGATTCATTCCAAAGTTTGTAATTTTATTTGTTACAATTAAATTAAAATATGCATCCTTCCTCTTTATACCAGGTGTAAGGGACTGCGTCCCGCAAACTGATGGGGGTTGCTTAGTCAACGACACTGAACAACTATCGGCAGTAACATGTTTAGAAAGTGAAAAAAAAATGGCCTTTCCATACAAATTGTCTCGGAGGTGAACATTTTGTGTGAAAAAGCCAATTTTTATTTTCACTTCCTGAAAAAAATCCTGCTGATAGTTGTTGTGTGTCGTTGACTGAGCAACCCCTATCAGTTTGCGGGACGCTGTCCCTTACACCTAGTATTAATTTAATTATGGTAGTAATAGGGCTAATATTAAAATAGCTTAGAAATGTATTTGTTTAAACTAACACCATTCTATTTCATTGTTACAGTTCTCCTGTGCATCTTCAGTTACCTAGACGACCTGTCACTATGCGCGTGCGCGTGTGTGTGTGCGCGCTGGTGGCGACTCGTGCGCGCCCGCGTCGCGCCGCCGAGGTGGGCTGCGTTCGTCGCGAGAAGATGGCCGCTGTACAGACCACTGCTTAGTAAGCTGGACTGGCATAAGGTATACTCATCTCCTTACCAAGATGGCCGCCGAGGTGGGCTGCGTTCGTCGCGAGAAGATGGCCGCTGTACAGACCACTGCTTAGTAAGCTGGACTGGCATAAGGTATACTCATCTCCTTACCAAGATGGCCGCCGAGGTGGGCCGCGTTCGTCGCGAGAAGATGGCCGCTGTACAGACCACTGCTTAGTAAGCTGGACTGGCATAAGGTATACTCATCTCCTTACCAAGATGGCCGCCGAGGTGGGCTGCGTTCGTCGCGAGAAGATGGCCGCTGTACAGACCACTGCTTAGTAAGCTGGACTGGCATAAGGTATACTCATCTCCTTACCAAGATGGCCGCCGAGGTGGGCTGCGTTCGTCGCGAGAAGATGGCCGCTGTACAGACTACTGCTTAGTAAGCTGGACTGGCATAAGGTATACTCATCTCCTTACCAAGATGGCCGCCGAGGTGGGCTGCGTTCGTCGCGAGAAGATGGCCGCTGTACAGACCACTGCTTAGTAAGCTGGACTGGCATAAGGTATACTCATCTCCTTACCAAGATGGCCGCCGAGGTGGGCTGCGTTCGTCGCGAGAAGATGGCCGCTGTACAGACCACTGCTTAGTAAGCTGGACTGGCACAAGGTATACTCATCTCCTTACCAAGATGGCCGCCGAGGTGGGCCGCGTTCGTCGCAATAAGATGGCCGCTGTACAGACCACTGCTTAGTAAGCTGGACTGGCATAAGATATACTCATCTCCTTACCAAGATGGCTGCCGAGGTGGGCCGCGTTCGTCGCGAGAAGATGGCCGCTGTACAGACCACTGCTTAGTAAGCTGGACTGGCATAAGGTATACTCATCTCCTTACCAAGATGGCCGCCGAGGTGGGCCGCGTTCGTCGCGAGAAGATGGCCGCTGTACAGACCACTGCTTAGTAAGCTGGACTGGCATAAGGTATACTCATCTCCTTACCAAGATGGCCGCCGAGGTGGGCCGCGTTCATGGTGAGAAGATGGCCGCTGTACACACCACTGCTTAGTAAGGTGGCCTGGATCTTGCAAAATCATTTGGGACATGCAACAATAGCGATCGGAATAGGTAGACTATATTAACATAAACTTGGCTGAGTCAATGCTGATCAAAAGCAACCTATTATATTGAACATTTTGTAAGACCCCTCCATATCGTACTTATTTACCCTTTAGGTGAGCTGAAATCTAAACACCGTCCGATAGAAGACCTGTTAAAAGGGTTAACCAAAACAAAGATAAGAGATGCCATGCTGGCCTGGAAGCGAGACAAAAACATACAATGTGCCTGCTGCATTTCCTCCCGGGCATGTTGTAAAACCATCTGAGATATCTGAGAGTTTTTAATTTAGGCGATGGGCTGACATCCTGTCACTACATCCATGTACCTACTAGATAGATTTCTATCTTAAATGGCCCTCAAAACTTTGTCAGACGTGGCGGAACGACCTTTGTTTAGGCCCTTTACGCTTTGCCTACCCCATTGGCCATAACGGCGCGATTATATGTATTGTATATGTAAGATAAGATAGTTTAGTTTAAATATTGTGACGTTGTTGCAGAAATACCAATCGCTATTGGAGTCATGTTTCTGCCGCAACTGCCTCGTACAGATGTGCATGCAAGCTCTACCAGAGGGCGAGGAGACTCCCTGGCGCAGAAATAGGCTCCGGATTGAACTCAGGGTAAGAAGCAACTAATTGATATCGTTCCCCGCAAGGGGGTAAACCAAATCTTCTCATTTTACTTAGTCACTCGCGACAAAAAAATGTGTTAAATATATAATTCAACTTTTTTATCCCGAAGTTTCGACTGAGGGATCCGAGGCTTTCTGTATATTGCAATTTAGGCGATGGACTGACGACCTGTCACTACCGCAATATACCTACAAATGTATCTTAACTCGTTGGCTGCTAAAACCCGCGGGCGCACAGTTGTAGCGATGGCCGGCGGCCGAGCGCGAGCACCTACTACGCGAGTTGAGGCTAGCATGCCCGGTTTTTATACTCAAAATAGCTTAGCTGCTAAAGAGTTAACTAACCCTCAAAACTTTGTCAGACGTGGCGGAACGCCCTTTTGTTTAAGTCGTTTACGCTCTGCCTACCCCATTAGAGATAAAAGCGTAATTATATGTATGTATGTAGTTTCGACTCGATTACACGATTTACCAACAAAATTCCTCGTGAGTGACCCAATTAAAATGTTATGTGGGAATGGTTTATATCCTCTACATAGATAGAGAAGTTTATTCTTAAAACCTTTCCTGTAGGTGATGCGCAGCGACCCCCTAGAAGGCATAGCGGCGACCCCACTAGACGCCAAGTGTTGTCACTGGCAGGCGAGCGTGACGGGGCCCGTGGGGTCGCCTTACGAAGGGGGGCTGTTCTTCCTCTACATACAAGTGCCTTACTCGTAAGTATTACATTGCGTGAGAAGTCGACTAATCCGTACTGGGCCCTGCCCACGTGGTCGAATAAGGCCCGATCTTTCTAATAGAGGGTAGACTCGTAGGCGATCAAAAGTGACATAATTTATTTCCAAATAGATTCCTAAGTAAACTTTTAGAAAGTCACAAGCGAGTCTATTACAAAGAATATTATATCTATGTCACAAAATAAAATATGACCGTTTCGAAATATCAAGGTCATTAAAGTATACATTATTTTTTTAATTAACCCGCTTAAAATACTATTTCCAACTTGAATTTTGAATAAAGGTAAACAAAGTTTCATGTCTGTTTATACATTAACACATTACAGAAAAACACAAAAAAATACTTAAACTACTATTTCATCATGTTGTCATACCTAATAGCTAAAATATATTTTAGTAACAAGATTTTCGATTAAATGTCATGAAACTTTGTTTACCTTTATTCTAAATCTGAGTGGGAAATAGATTACAAAATAAAAAAATAAGTAAGTATTCTTATTGCAAATGTATTTATTATTTGCAGGTACCCAATGTGTCCTCCAGTAGTGAGATTCCTGACCAAGATCCTGCACCCGAACGTGTCTCGCCACGGCGACGTCGGCATCGACTCAGTGCATCATAATTGGTCCATCGCATTATCACTCAGCAAAGTGCTCATCTCCATACAGAGCTTGCTGACTGATCCTTACACTGCTGTAAGTATTACACAATGAAAGATACCATGAGGCTGGCATAGTCACCCAATGACTGAAGCCTCGTTAAAAATGTAGAGAAAAAAAACTACACATACATAAGTAGCGATAGATGGCGCCACAACAAGAAGCACGAGTTCTGAAACGCGGTATCGAAGTTTTTTCAGCGATCTGCATATATACAAGTTCAAAACGTGTTTAGTTGGACTTCCTATCCGCCGTCACTCGGCTGGCTGGCGTCTACATTTAACTCCCAACAATCACGCCTATGTTCGTTACGGGTTAAGCAGGATTCATGACTAAGATCCTGCATCCGAACGTGTCTCGTCATGGCGACGTCGGCATCGACTCCGTTCATCATAATTGGTCCATCGCATTATCGCTCAGCAAAGTGCTCATCTCCATACAGAGCTTGCTGACTGATCCTTACACTGCGGTGAGTATAACAGTCACACCTATATCCCTAGCGGTGTAGGTATCGACTCGGTGCATCATAATTGATCCATCGTATTAACGATCATACTTATCGATAAAACATACATACATATAAACACGCTTCAATTCCTAATGGGGTAGGCAGAGCGTAAACGACCTAAACAAAGGTCGTTTCGCCACGTCTGACAAAGTTTTGAGAGTTATTTAAGATGTACCTATTTTAGTAAATTAATAAATAGATTTGTAGGTATATTGCTGTAGTGACAGGTTGTCAGCCCATCGCCTAAATTGCAATATACTGTAACCCATGGATCCCTTAGCTGGTTTTAACAGCAGGTCCGGGAGGAAATGCAGGTGGCACATCCTATGTTTTTCTTTCGCTCCTAGTCCAGCATGGAAGAAAATGGCACATGACCTAATTTTAAATTAATTTACAAATTATTTAAAATTATTACCTTCCATGCCGGCCTGGGAGCAAGAGAAAAACATAGAATGTGCCAGCTGCATTACCTCCCGAGCATGCTATAAAAGCCAGCTAAGGGATCCGAGGGTTTCATCATATTGTGATTTAGGCGATGGGCTGACAACCTGTCACTAACAGCAATATACCTACAAATCTATTTTAAATAACCCTGAAAACTTTGTCAGACGTGGCGGAATGACCTTTGTTTAGGTCGTTTGCGCTCTGCCTACCCCATTAGGGATAAAGGCGTGATAATATGTATGTATGTATAAATTATTTTGTTTAGGTGTGTATGGAGCCATCAATAGGCGAGATGTACGTGCATGATCGATCCCGGTTTGAGGCGCTCGCGAGACGGTGGACGTGGAAATACGCGATGCACGACATTATGCCATATTGACCAAGTGAGCAACTGTGACAAGTGACAACATAGTTAGTGGATCATACTGTGCTACAAGCTATATTTAGAATAAAGGTAAACAAAGTTTCATGTCTTTTAATCGAAGATACATACATATAATCACGCCTTTATCCCTACTGGGGTAGGCAGAGCGTAAACGACCTAAACAAAGGTCATTCCGCCACGTCTGACAAAGTTTTGAGGGTTATTTAAGATACATTTGTAGGTATATTGGTATAGTGACAGGTTGTCAGCCCATCGCCTAAATTGCAATATATTGAAACCCTTAGCTGGTTTTTACAGCATGCCCGGGAGGAAATGCAGCTGACATATTCTATGTTTATCTCTCGCTCCCAGTCCAGCATGGAAATAAAATCGATATCAAATATCGAAGATATTGTTTCTAAAATAAGTTTTAGCTATGACAACATGTTGATATTGTAGTTTTAGTAATTTAACTAATTTGCCAACACGCATAATTTATTTTTGAAATGTGTTTTTGAATTAAAAGACATGAAACTTTGTTTACCTTCATTCTAAATCTGAATTGGAAATACTAAAGTATGAAAACTTCTGCGTACAGCCGTCAGCCGGCAAACCCGCCGCGGAAATTAGCAATCTGCACAAATTAAGTGATCTTGAACGGCGCGACGTGGCACTGTGTGTAGGAAGCTTTATACAGGGTGTAAAAAAAAGTACATACATACATAAAATCACGCCTTTATCCCTTACGGGGTAGGCAGAGCGATAAACGCCTCGTAAAAGGCTCTTTCGCCACGTCTGACAAAAATTGAGAGCAATTTTAGATTGAAAAGTGTATTGCTATAGAGACAGGTTGTCAGCCCATCGCCTAAATTACAATACACTGTAACCCTCGAGTCCCTTTTGCTGACTTCTACAGCATGCCCGGGAGGAAGGGCAGCTGGAACATGCTATGTTTTTCTATCTCTCCCAGTCCAGCATGGAAGCATAAAAGAAAGTACTGCCTGTAAAAGACCTACCTGTATGTTATTGTGAGCATGTCCATGTAATGATTAGTTTGGTCAGTTGCAAACTATGTTTATGTTACTATGGTTAAATAAAATAAGATTGTGTTGTATATCACTAATACCACACTAATACATTACGTGGTTCAAATGCATTGAAACGAATTCAACTGATTTCAAATGCATTCTTCTATGCTGGACTGGAAGCGAGAGAAAAACATAGAATGTGCCAGCTGCATCTCCTCCCGGGCATGCTGTAAAAACCAGCTAAGGGATCCGAGGGTTTCAGCATTTTGCAATTTAGGCGATAGGCTGACAACCTGTCCCTACAGCAATATGTCTACAATTCTATCGTAAACATAACCCTCAAAACTATGTCAGACGTGGCGGAACGACCTTTGTTTAAGTCGTTTATACTCTGCCTACCCCATTACGGATTAAGGCGTGATTATATGTACATATATGTATGTTCAAATGAACGCCGTACTTTTTTTACATCCTGTATACGTTGGCGATGAAAATAAATAAGGCAAAAAGTCGTCGGTCATAATCATAACACTTTTAGATAAGGTTACTTAGGTATATGGTCTATCGAATATATTTCGATCTAAGAGGAAAATGAGATGAATTTAGTTTTGTTCATTAATGATTTATTTATTTCGATTTTGGCAAACATAATCAGGATCTCTCTCTCAAACAAATACTTTTAAACTAAGTTAGACATTTTTTTAAATCAAGTTTGACTTGGACACGGAAATGTAAATAAGTAATATTCAAAATACAAGTTATGTATGAGGTTTATATAGCCTGAAGAAAATAGGATATGATTATCAGAAAATTCCAAATTTTATTATGTACTGACTAATTATAATGTTAACTAAATAACACTTAATAAAATTATATTACTCATATAAATAAATAATGTTTTTATTTATTAACTAGCTCCTAAAATAGAAATACGTACTATTTATAATAATTTCCCTTCAGTTACTGTCGTAGTACCCTGCATGTTCGGTTGGTCGGAAGTTTCTTCAGAATAATTAACTGGATCTCTTTCATCGTCGCCGCCTGTTTCATTCTCCTGTTCATTTTCACCAGAATTTCCATCTTGTTTAAAACCTTGAAACTGACTTCCCTTTTTACCCTTTTCCCGCTTCTTTGTACCTCCATTTGGTAACGTGTATCTTAGCTTGCGTGTTGTGCTCTTGCCCTTTCTTTCCAAATATCCATTCTCCTTGTTATTCTTCAATTTCTTCCATATTTCTTTCAATTTCCGACAGTTGCATAGTACGTCTAAGCACTTGCTACTGCTGGGTGCTCTGCAATATCCAGGATATGGGGCTTCCCCGAACGGAAGCCACCTTCTGGTGAGTGCTGGTATGGTCTCGTTGAAGAAGTCTTCAGCCTTTTGAATATCCTTGATTTCTGTATGAAGCTTTATACAACCAGGCTTAAAGAAGTGGACGTATGATGCCACGTATAGAACTCCCTGTAAATTATAAGCATTTTGTTAACCTCAGTTCGTTTACATCTCGTCAAGTTACTATTTAAGATCTTTCTTACTCGTAAATGTATAAGTTCGAACTGAATTGGATACATATTTATTTTCCCCTATGTAAGCATACGAAGAAGTGGCTATAATTTTATTTGGTACGCTTATATTGTTATTCACTGAAGCCTAAAGATAAGAATTTATCTGAGAATTTATTCTTTACCCTACAAATAACAACATTGCGTATCAGCAGGCAGGCATATTTTTTGAGGATTATTTGAATACATTTTACAATGAGTGCCTTCTTCCAATTCCACTAGACTGATCTCGAGATATTCCTATGGACTGTCTTCCAGATCCATCGCGAGATCTTCCTCTAGACTTTTTTCGAGATATTCCTCTGAAACATCTGTCGCGAGATCTCCCCCTGGAGCGTCCTCTAGATCTGTCACGAGATCTCCCCCTGAAGCGTCCTCTAGATCTGTCACGAGATCTCCCCCTGAAGCGTCCTCTAGATCTGTCACGAGATCTCCCCCTGGAGCGTCCTCTAGATCTGTCACGAGATCTCCCCCTGAAGCGTCCTCTACATCTGTCACGAGATCTCCCCCTGGAGCGTCCTCTAGATCTGTCACGAGATCTCCCCCTGAAGCGTCCTCTACATCTGTCACGAGATCTCCCCCTGGAGCGTCCGCTAGATCTGTCTCGAGATCTCCCCCTGGAGCGTCCTCTAGATCTGTCACGAGATCTCCCCCTGAAGCGTCCTCTAGATCTGTCACGAGATCTCCCCCTGGAGCGTCCTCTAGATCTGTCACGAGATCTCCCCCTGAAGCGTCCTCTACATCTGTCACGAGATCTCCCCCTGGAGCGTCCTCTAGATCTGTCACGAGATCTCCCCCTGAAGCGTCCTCTACATCTGTCACGAGATCTCCCCCTGGAGCGTCCTCTAGATCTGTCGCGAGATCTCCCCCTGGAGCGTCCTCTAGATCTGTCGCGAGATCTCCCCCTGGAGCGTCCTCTAGATCTGTCACGAGATCTCCCCCTGGAGCGTCCTCTAGATCTGTCGCGAGATCTCCCCCTGGAGCGTCCTCTACATCTGTCACGAGATCTCCCCCTGGAGCGTCCTCTACATCTGTCACGAGATCTCCCCCTGGAGCGTCCTCTAGATCTGTCGCGAGATCTCCCCCTGGAGCGTCCTCTAGATCTGTCGCGAGATCTCCCCCTGGAGCGTCCTCTACATCTGTCACGAGATCTCCCCCTGGAGCGTCCTCTAGATCTGTCACGAGATCTCCCCCTGGAGCGACCTCTAGATCTGTCACGAGATCTCCCCCTGAAGCGTCCTCTACATCTGTCACGAGATCTCCCCCTGGAGCGTCCTCTACATCTGTCACGAGATCTCCCCCTGGAGCGTCCTCTAGATCTGTCGCGAGATCTCTCCCTGGAGCGTCCTCTAGATCTGTCACGAGATCTCCCCCTGGAGCGTCCTCTACATCTGTCACGAGATCTCCCCCTGGAGCGTCCTCTACATCTGTCACGAGATCTCCCCCTGGAGCGTCCTCTAGATCTGTCGCGAGATCTCTCCCTGGAGCGTCCTCTAGATCTGTCACGAGATCTCCCCCTGGAGCGTCCTCTACATCTGTCACGAGATCTCCCCCTGGAGCGTCCTCTACATCTGTCACGAGATCTCCCCCTGGAGCGTCCTCTAGATCTGTCGCGAGATCTCCCCCTGGAGCGTCCTCTAGATCTGTCACGAGATCTCCCCCTGGAGCGTCCTCTAGATCTGTCACGAGATCTCCCCCTGGAGCGTCCTCTACATCTGTCACGAGATCTCCCCCTGGAGCGTCCTCTAGATCTGTCGCGAGATCTCCCCCTGAAGCGACCTCTAGATCTGTCACGAGATCTCCCCCCGGAGCGTTCTCTAGATCTAGACCTGTCCCGAGATCTGCCTCTAGACTTTTCTCGAGATATTTCTCTGAAAATTCTCCTTAATTTTTCACAAGATCTTTCTCTAGGAAGTCTTGTAGTTCTCTCGCGCGATCTTCCTCCCGAACATCCTGTAGAACTGTCGCTGGATACTTCTATTGGAAATCTCTCGCAAGATCCTTCTCTCGAACGGCTACATATTCTTCTAACTATACCGTTAACTCTTCTGTTGTTGCATTCGTCCACTACTGTCATTCCACTTTCTTCTAAATCAATCACAGATCTTCCATCTTCTGCACTTGATTCAGACCGAAATCTGTCAGAATTATTATTAGGTAAACTCAGTTTCTCACCTTCTGAATTTTGATCTGAGACCTTGCTATAAGGCTATAAATTACTACTAAAACCATATTTATTTTTTAAAAATATTTTCGTCTCTAACCAGCAACTGCTGGAAACACAATAACAGAATAAAGTTACAGGATCAATTTATATAGTTAAAAAAATATTTCACATCGTTACCGAAACATTGCGCAATAGTTTCATAACAATAAATAAAATAATTCCAGTATTTCATTCATTGTGAAATTGATAAGGAATTGATCCCTATCAATATCACTTGGTGTTTAAATATATTTTTTTATTCATATACATACATACATAAAATCACGCCTTTATCCCTTACGGGGTAGGCAGAGCGTAAAACGCCTCCTAAAAGGCGCTTTCGCCACGTCTGACATAAATTGGGGGCAATTTTAGATTGTAATGTGTATTGCTGTAGTGACAGGTTGTCAGCCCATCGCCTAAATTACAATACACTGTAACCCTCGAATCCCTTTTGCTGACTTATACAGCATGCCCGGGAGGAAGGGCAACTGGAACATTCTATGTTTTTCTTTCTCTCTCAGTCCAGTATGGAAGTTTTGAGGTTTAGAATACTAAATGAGCAGAAATATAAAATGAAAGATCGTTTAGATTTTAATTAAATTTATTTTATCCTTATTTAAAATTGAAAGAAAACATTACCTAATTGGATCTTCAACGTTGTAAATTAAAAAAGCAAATCTAGCGATAGAAAAATAAAAGAGAACATATGAATAATTTCGTGTATCGCAGGAACTATTCTACGGAGAGTTGGAGATGTCCATGTTGTCCGGAGAGTTCTTCTCATCGCCTAAATCGTGGGTTTTATCCAGGATGGAGTTTTCTTCGGCCAGGGTAGACAGAGGACTGCGGTCCCGGGACTTCCGATCGTGAGGAGTCTTAGAGTCCCTGGTGGAGTGACTCTTAGATCTCCTACTTGTAGACCGAGACCTCTTCCTGTCCCTCGAGCGGGATCGTTTCCTGTCGCGCGATCGGGTGCGTTTCCGGTCTCTGGAGCGGGACCGTTTCCGGTCGCGGGATCGCGTCCGCTTCCTGGAGCGTGATCGTTTCCGAGACCGCGAGCGCTTGCGTTCTCGGGAGCGAGACTTCCTGCGGGAACGGGACCGCTTCCTGCGAGACCTGGAAAACAAATTGATTAACTGATTGGTAATATAATAATACCTTACACAGGGTGTAACAGAAGGGCAATATTATTATTATTTTTAGATGGACAAGCAGTTGGAACAACTGATAAATGCCCGTATCCAGCTTTACTTTGTTGACTTTTTCTTTTGTGACCAAATTGCTGTAGTGACAGGTTGTCAGCCCATCGCCTAAATCACAATATACCGAAACCCACGGATCCCTTAGCTGATTTTTACGGCATGCTCGGGAGGAAATGCAGCTGGCACATTCTATGTTTTTCTCTTGCTTCCAGGCCGGCATGGAACAACTGGTACTTCTTTAAATACACATTTGAAAAAATATTAGAAATAACAAATAAAAAACTCGACCGCTGACGGAATTTAAACCCGCGTCTTTGGAAAACCGGCCCAACGCTCTAAACCGCTGAGCTACAGCAGCCATGTCCCGAGCGACGAATTAGTGATCTGCTATTTATTACTCGTCATGAGTGGACGCATTTGAAAATACCTTGCACGGCTACAATCCTGTGCCTCAAAGGTTGAACTAGGTAACTTTTTCAAGTGCGTCACTCCGCTTACCATCGAACCCGCACAAGCCAGGTGCAACCTTTGGCGTGAAAAAGTATGTCTGCCTGCTCAATTTGTCCCGCCTTCCGAGAATCTGCCTCCTGGGCATGAACTGCCGTGGCCGATCTGGAAGTCTTTAATTAGACTTCGGTCTCAGGTCGGCAGAAGCAAAGATAACATGGTCAGGTGGGGATTCTCGGGAAACTCCGAGGTCGACTGTGTTTGCGATGCAATTCAAACAATGGCACACCTGACATCGTGTCCTGCGTGCCCTAATACCTGCACGCAAGCGGATCTAATGAACGCCAGCCGATCCGCAATTCAAGTGGCAACGTTCTGGGCCGCCACATTGTGATAGTTACGTGTTCCATCGACACGATAAGAAGAAGATTTGAAAATATAATGTCAACTAACCTGGACTAACTGCCTCCGTGGTCTAGTGGCTAGTGCCATGGACTCCTGATCCGGAGGTCCTGGGTTCGAGTCCCAGGGGGGGGGGAGAAACACAAAGTTGATATTTGAGAATTTATCACTTTGTGATTTTTTCCCCAGTTTGGTTAGGACATTGCAGGCTGAATCACCTGATTGTCCGAAAAAGAAAAAGATTTCGTGCTTCGGAGGGCACGTTAAGCCGTCGGTCCCGGTCGCTGTCTTTGATAGTGGTCGTTACTCAAACCATGTCAGAGGCCTGATAGTTGTGCTACTAGGCGGTTTCAAAACTCTGACACCAGGGTTCATCGGGTCGATAGACTCGATACCCACTCGACAGAAGAAGACTAACCTGGAGCTAGAGCGGCGCCTGGAGCGCGAGCGCTCTCGCTTCCTGTCCCTGGAGCGCGACCGTTTCTTCACAACCGGAGACTTGGAGCGCTCCTTTTCCTTATCCGACTCCTTCTCCTTATCATCGACCGGAGTTGACGCTTTCGACTTCGTATCGGAACTGTTTCCGTTCCCATTCTCAACTGCATCGGATCTTATGAAGAAAGAGAACAACTTTTAATAGTACATACATACATACATATAATCACGCCTTTATCCCTAATGGGGTAGGCAGAGCGTAAACGACCCAAACAAAGGTCGTTCCGCCACGTCTGACAAAGTTTTGAGGGTTATTTAAGATAGATTTGTAAGTATATTGCTGTAGTGACAGGTTGTCAGCCCATCGCCTAAATTACAATATACTGAAACCCTCGGATCCCTTAGCTGGTTTTTACAGCATGCCCGGGAGGAAATGCAGCTGGCACATTCTATGTTTTTCTCTCGCTCCCAGGCCTGCATGGAAGAAGAAAGAGAACAACTTTTAATAGTGGCTGCCTAATTAACTCAAACATTTAGAATTATGAAAATACTAGCACTTATTTATTTTCTTCCATGCTGGACTGGAAGCTATAGAAAAACATAGAATGTGCCAGCTGCATCTCCTCCTGGGCATGCTGTAAAAGCCAGCTAAGGTATTCGAGAGTTTCAGTGTATTGTAATTTAGGCCTTAGGCTGACAACCTGTCACTACATCAATATAATGTATAATATTTAGGTAAATAATCTGTAATAAAATATCCCTCAAAATTTATCAGACATCGCGGAATTACCTTTGTTAAGGTCGTGTTTGCTCTGTCTACCCCATTAGGGATAATGGCGTGATGTATGTATGTATGTAAGCTGTACCTGTTGTGTCATTATTCCTTGTGTATTGACTTTCTCATGTTACTTGTGTACAATAAACACAAAATAATAAATAATATTAAGTTAAATCAGTAATTAGTATATTCATCTTTAAAATAGATTTGTGCACAAGTTACATTATTAGTACTTAATCAATCAGTTATTGTTTACATAAAATCACGCCCTTACGGGGTAGGCAGAGCGTTAAACGCCTCGTAAAAGGCGCTTTCGCCGCGTCTGACAATAATTGAGGGTAATTTTAGATTGTAATGTGTATTGCCATAGTGACAGGTTGTCAGCCCATCGCCTAAATTACAATACACTGTAACCCTCGAGTCCCTTTTGCTGTCTTCTACAGCATGCCCGGGAGGAAGGGCAGCTGGAACATTCTATGTTTTTCTATCTCTCCCAGTCCAGCATGGAACTACTTCGTATTCGTTAGTAATTACGTTAGTATATTATATTTCTCCATGGTAATTAATAAGTGATCTCATTTATATTAGACTGTACATAATTAAACCGGGATAAAAATAAATAGCTGGCTATGTATTACGGTGTTATTCTACCCATGAAACTGAACAACTTTCCCTAAGGAACATAGGTCGAAATACGAGAAAAATAATTGGCCTTCCCATATTGGTGACAGAGGCTCGAGTCAATTTGTATTTTCATATTTCGCCTAATGTTCATTGGGGAAAGTTATCAATATCATTGGTGACGCACACATCACTACATAGTATAAAATAAAGTTGCTTTCTCTGTCCCTATGTCCCTATGTATCATACATAAATCTTTAAAACTACGCAACGGATTTAGATGCGGTTTTTTTTAATGGATAACCTTCCTCTTGAATCACTATTCAAGAGGAAGGTTTATTTGTATAATAAATGCATAATATAGTAGAGAAACACTGATAATTTCCGTGCGAAGCCGGGGCGGGTCGCTAGTACATATATATATATATATATATAATATATATATATATATATATATATATATATGATCACACGTTTATCCCTAATGTTCAATTTAGCTGTAAGCTAGATAAATGGTCTAAGCAGGTAACCCTCTGGTACCCATACGATGGAAAGCGAAGCCCAGGTAGACCCCTGAGACGTTGGGAAGACGAGATCCGTCAGCCCACACTGGATTAGAGTGGCAGCAGACAGAGCACAGTGGAAGGATTTGGAGGAGGCCTTTGCCGTCAGGCATTCCGAAATTATATTTGATTTATATAATAATTTATGCATGTGAATTTAATATTTTTATAATTTATAGCATGCAATTTCGGAAAATAAAGGCTAATTTTATTTTTTATTTTATTTTATTATCCCTAATGGGCTACCCCATTAGGGCTTAACAACCTAAACAAAGGTCGTTCCGCCACGTCTGACAAAGTTTTGAAGGTTATTTAATATAGATTTGTAAGTATATTGCTGAAGTGACAGGTTGTCAGACCATCGCCTAAATTGAAATATTCTGAATCCCTCGGATCCCTTAGCTGCTTTCTACAAGATTTCTCGGGAGGAAGGGCAACTACATTCTATGTTTCACTTTTGCTCCCAGTCCAGCAAGGGTGAACCACACCGTAAAATATGACCAGCATTTTTTTTCCTCCCTTTATTTACTGTAATTTCTTTTTTAAATGAAATAAATGATTCTTATCTTACTTATTATCTGGAATATCCTCCTTTTCGACTTCTTTTTCTGGAGTCTTAGATTTCTCCAGTTTGTCCTTTTCTGGTGATTTCTCTCTGTCTTTGTCTTTCTTGTCTCGCGAGCGGTCTCGGTCGCGCTTGGAGCGGGACGCGCGGTGCCGCGACCGCGACCGGGACCGGCGGGAGCTGCGTTGGCGGGAACGAGACCTTGGAATTTGTTTGATATGAATTCATTGAGGGTAAAAAAATAACATCAGCCACTTCTGGCTTGGTTTCAGTATATTGCAATTTAGGCGATGTGCTGACAACCTGTCACTACAGCAATATGCTTTAATTTAATTTAATATTGATTTAATTAGTTTAGTTGATTAATTTATTTGGTTAGTTTAAGGGTTTTAATTTAATTTTTATTTAATATTTGCTTTCTAATTTCAGTTCATAATGTATTTATTTATTGATTTTAATTTTATCATTCTTTAAATAATTGTTTAACTCTTTTTAATTAAGTATTTTTTCTGCTTACAGTTTTGTTTATTTATTTGCAAATGTTGTGTCACCTAAAATGGATTGCATGTCATTACTCTTGAGAAATAAAATATTTTGATCATTGTTGACGTGTTTTCTGCTGGTACCTTAATAAATAAAATAAATATATCTACAAATCTATATTAAATAAC
Source organism: Scrobipalpa costella (assembly GCA_949820665.1). NCBI lineage: Eukaryota > Metazoa > Arthropoda > Insecta > Lepidoptera > Gelechiidae > Scrobipalpa > Scrobipalpa costella. Next base: position 14,825,583 of record OX463312.1, read on the forward strand.
CCTCAAAACTTTGTCAGACATGGCAGAACGACCTTCGTTTAGATCATTTACGCTCTGCCTATCCCATTAGGGTATGTATGTCATCAGGACTCCAAGTTTCGTAGGATAAGAAGTAGCAATCATTGTGGCAATCTCGCGCAATCAACCTTGACAAAACGCGTGGTAAAAATGGACACGCCAACAATACTATTCAGGCATAATACAAAATACTCATAATTTTTTTCATAAAACAACAACAATTTCATACAAAACCATGCAAACACAGGATACATTAAAATAAAAACGAATATAACATTCCCCTTGCAATACTATATGTCACACCACTCTAAAATGTTCATACCTGGAAGACCGATGTCGATGGCGAGACCGGGACCGGCGGCTGCGATGGCGGGACCGAGACCGAGACCGCTTGCGGTGCCGCGACCGGGACCGTCGCGAGCGCGACCGGGAACGACGCCGGGACCGGGATCGCGATCTCGTCCTGTAAGGGTGATTAAAATAGAAGTATTTTAATTTAAAAATATGCACAACACTGTCTTGCCCACAGAACAGACACATCATCTCCCTAGCCTTATCCCGTATCTCACGGGGCGGCTACCTAATCTAGTGGATTGAACGAGGGTACTGGTTTTTACACAGAGCAACTGCCGTCTGACCTCCGCAACCCAGAAGGGAAACCAGACCCTATCCTAGATTAGGTCAGAGTTTTTAAGCCACTAATGCTTAGCAGTGTGGCCTCTGACATCGCTTAATGACTAATATCTACAGTATTAAACAATATTAACTAGGACCAACGGACGGCTTAACGTGCCCTCCGAAGCACGGAACAGACACACGCAAAAAAACTTGGACATTATACCTGTCGTACATCATAGACATCAAGTAATAATTCACTAAACTAGGCCAGAATGATGCTAGCCTCATTGAAATTGGCAGATTTAACATATTTTACATCAAAAAGGCAAGAAAATATATTTATGAAATACCTATGTTATAAATTTCACATATTTTCACGCACATAAATAATACAATTTATGCAATGCATTATCGGAGATCCTGTAACTGGTAGTATATTTTCTGATAAATCGATTTTATGTCTAGCATTTTTTTTAAACTCATATCAACCAGTTGACTGACCCACATCAACTGTAGAATTGGATTAGAAACACTTTTAAAAATGTGGTACATTGAGGACCCTGGAAGTTCATTTATGATCAATCATGCATACATCCTTTATTGGGTAAGCAAAATAATCATATCCCATGCTGGCCTGGGAGCGAGAGAAAAACATAGAATGTGCCAGCTGCATTTCCTCCCGGGCATGCTGTAAAAACCAGCTAAGGGATCCGAGGGTTTCAGTATATTGTAATTTAGGCAATGGGCTGACAACCTGTCACTACAGCAATATGCCTACAAATCTATCGTAAGTATCCCTCAAAACTTTGTCCAATGTGGTGGAATGACCTTTGTTTAGGTCATTTACGCTCTGCCTACCCTATTAGGGATAAAGGCGTGATTATATGTATGTATGTATGTAAAATAGTCATAAATATTTACAAAATTATGTGTTCAATAGTGTGTATACACTTAAGAAATATAAAGGATTATTTCAAAAAGGAATGAGTATAAATATTTAGAAGTGATCTAATATTAAATCTAAATAAAACATTGAGATAAGTTTTCTGTACAAACCTTCTCTTATCTTTGGAAAGCAAGCCGATGACCGGATCAATGGCAGCCGATATGAGGTTCTGAGCCTCCTTCACACGGCACATGGCTTCCTCAATCTCTCGCTGAGCCGCTTCATTACTCTTTGTCTGCGGTTTGCAGATAGCCTGCGTAGCGTGGTGTACCTAGAAATAACATAATACATACATACACATAATTATGCCTTTACTAATGGGGTAGGCAGAGCGAAAACAACCCAAACATAAGTCGTTCTGCCAAATCCAACAAAGTTTTAAGGGTTATATAAGATAGATTTGTAGGTATATTGCTGAAGTCACAGGTTGTCAGCCCATTGCCTAAATTGCAATATACTGAATCCCTCAGATTTTTCTGGATTTACAGCATGCCTGGGAGGAAATGCAGCTGGCACATTCTATGTTTTTCTCTCGCTCCCAGGCCAGCATGGAAGAAATAAAATTACATAATAAGAGTATTAATACTGGTTTATTCTGATATTTCTGCACTACTAAGTTTGCTGGAAGAAGGGAATATTTAATTTATTTCTTTCTTGATGCTGTTTAAGCAACCAATTATCAATAAATACTTTTTCAATAGGACTTCTATAATTTAAACTAAGCAACTTATAACAAAGAGGCCACTTTAAATTTTGAAACTTTTGATACATACCTTAATTAATTGTCCATCAATACTAGATCCATTTAATTGGAAGGCTTTGATGACGCTCTCTTGCTCAGTCAACTCAATCAGCGCATACTTGGTCTTGTCACTGTCGCGCTCACAGAAACGCATGTACTTCACTTCTCCGACTTGACAGAAATGATCAATCAACTGCTGCTGGGATAGGGAACCTGTGTCTATAACTAATACAGTCCTTCTGATCTCTTCTATCTTTCTGGAGTCGTAAGCAGCCGGTAAAGCAGGATACGGCGGTAAACCCGCCGCAGCCATCTTCGGGTCGTGCGTCTGGATGACCTGATTCGGTGGAACACCTTCTAAAGTGTTGATGACATGCGCCGGCAAGCGCGGGTCAACGGAACTCAGCCCCGGCACCAGCGTGCCGTTGCTGGACATTTCCAGCGCCTTGTGCTCGTCCGGGATCTCGCCCGACTGCACCGGGATCACGACCAGCGCCCGATCGATGAACACCGTGTTGGTCAAGTGCTGTGCGACATTCACAGTCGCCGAATCGTAATACTTCACATAACATATTCGGGATTGTACGGGGCAAGACACGTCTCTGATAGTAGGATACAACCGGATGTCGTCTATTTTACCTAAATACCCAAACAACGTCTGCATTTGATCTTTTGTTGCTTGCGGCGCGATGTTGGTGACTTGTATCACCCGCGTACTCCCCGATACCATTTTGGATGATTTACACATGAAGGCGGCTGTAATTCATAACCTATCTTTCAGAAATATGTTATTGTAGTGAATTCACAACAGAATTCTACATTTTGAGGTCAAAATACTACGAAATTACAGAACTTTCGATGAAACGCAAGCACGCTCGCAAAAATCGGCTGTCAAAAGTTTTTTTTAATATAATGTTGCCATTATAAAAAAATATTGTCTATGGAATTGGTGTGTATGTGCGTGTGCGTGGGTGGTTTTGAGTTGATCTAATGCATGTTCGCAACAATAGATGGCGCTAATCAACCCACTTGCATGTTCGCTTCAATAGATGGCGTCAGTTATGATAAAGTGTATGAACTGACCCTAATATTGTCTGTCATCTATGCAATGAACTTTTTGGCGCCTTTTAGATTAACGCGCGATTCAAAGTTTCCAACCTATTGATTTTCTCTAAATAAAAATGTTTTCAAGTCGTCCTGAGTGTGATAGTAAAGTAAAAATTATGCAAATAAAACTGAAAACAGGTATGTGTAATTTGATGGAATCATGTTGCGCTGGTACAAGGGATACTTTATAAATACTTATTGAGCGTTCTTATTTCAGCTACCAAACTGAAAATATCTGTAGAGAAGGAAGTTTACAAGTTAAATAACACGGAGCGTACTCTGTATGAAGAACTTCATTCGCTGAGAGCGGAAATAGACCACTTGACTGAACAGTTAGAGGTAATATAATAAAGGATTAGATGGTATAGATAAATTTTCACAATGTCTAAAACACAAGACACTATTATTATCACTTCTGTAGGTCTGCTGTAAGAAATTTCTTTTTAGAAATAAGCAGTGCCTGTTGTTTTTTATGTCCTGTGTTTATGATGTTTTTTGTGTACAATAAATTGTTAAATAAATAAATAAGACAAATTATAAAACGATTGTTTCTTTTAACCACAGGATTTGAAAGATAAAATATCGGCATGCTCGTACGATATCGCAAGTAAAGACATTCAGAAGGCAGCGGAAGAAAGTAAACTGAATGTTTTAATCACTTTACTCAATAAACATAAGGAAGATTTTAGCTCCATGTTTGCAGAAGGTGACTTACAAACCTCAGTTTATTTTTTCTTAGAGAAACTACACCATTATAGTCTCCAACTCAGCATTAATTTATACATACATATAATCACGCCTTTATTCCTAATATGGTAGGCAGAGCGTAAACGACCTAAACAAAGGTCGTTCCACCAAGACCTTTGACAAAGTTTTGAGGGTTATTTAAAATAGATTTGTAGGTACATTGCTGATGGGTTCTCAGCCCATCGCCTAAATTGCTATATACTGAAACCCTCGGGTCCCTTAGCTGGTTTTTACAGCAAGCCCGGGACGAAATGCAGCTGGCACATTCTATGTTTTTCTCTCGCTCCCAGTCCAGCATGGAAGCATTAATTTATACAAGGTACAAAGGACGGTACGTACTAAACACTGATTTCCCTTTTCCATACAAAATTACTAATCAACATGAGCAATGATTGCTCAAATGATTTGTTTTCGGTACATCGTCAATAACGCTCTCACTATTAACTCCACTTCCTAAAGCCGTGACTCCAGCGCACCAAAACATACCCCCGCGGGCAGAGGGGAAGGGTTTCACAAACATTTCTGCCCCGCGGGGGTATGTTTCGTGTAAACTTTCAGAGCAGGAGTCACGACTCAACATTTCAACAAACACCTACACTCAGAGCGCAAAGTATCGGACCTACGCAACAAAGAACTCCAAGCGAAAGCAGCAGAGGAAGATGAAATACAGCGCCAGAAACAGCAAGAAAAGAATCGAGTTATGGAACTACAGGAAAAAGAGGCTACAGCCATTGAAAAGGAGGCGAGCTCTATCGAGCAGGAGTGCGCGGTGCTAAAGGTTGGAACAACATTTGTTAACAAGTCATATACAGCAAGATAGGATAATCGACTTATAGAGCTACAGGAAAAAGGGGCTGCGGCCATTGAAAAGGAGGCGAGCTCTATCGAGCAGGAGTGCGCGGTGCTAAAGGTTGGAACTACATTTGTTAACAAGTCATATACAGCAAGATAGGAGAATCGACTTATAGAGCTACAGGAAAAAGGGGCTGCGGCCATTGAAAAGGAGGCGAGCTCTATCGAGCAGGAGTGCGCGGTGCTAAAGGTTGGAACTACATTTGTTAACAAGTCATATACAGCAAGATAGGAGAATCGACTTATAGAGCTACAGGAAAAAGGGGCTGCGGCCATTGAAAAGGAGGCGAGCTCTATCGAGCAGGAGTGCGCGGTGCTAAAGGTTGGAACTACATTTGTTAACAAGTCATATACAGCAAGATAGGAGAATCGACTTATAGAGCTACAGGAAAAAGGGGCTGCGGCCATTGAAAAGGAGGCGAGCTCTATCGAGCAGGAGTGCGCGGTGCTAAAGGTTGGAACTACATTTGTTAACAAGTCATATACAGCAAGATAGGAGAATCGACTTATAGAGCTACAGGAAAAAGGGGCTGCGGCCATTGAAAAGGAGGCGAGCTCTATCGAGCAGGAGTGCGCGGTGCTAAAGGTTGGAACTACATTTGTTAACAAGTCATATACAGCAAGATAGGAGAATCGACTTATAGAGCTACAGGAAAAAGGGGCTGCGGCCATTGAAAAGGAGGCGAGCTCTATCGAGCAGGAGTGCGCGGTGCTAAAGGTTGGAACTACATTTGTTAACAAGTCATATACAGCAAGATAGGAGAATCGACATATAGAGCTACAGGAAAAAGAGGCTACAGCCATTGAAAAGGAGGCGAGCTCTATCGAGCAGGAGTGTGCGGTGCTAAAGGTTGGAACTACATTTGGATATAACAAGTCAGAAACAGCAAGAAAATAATTGACTTACAGAGCTACAGGAAAAAGAGGCTGCGGCCATTGAAGAATTGCTGCTTTAGCAATAAGGCCGCCTATATTGTACTGTCACGTTTGTTCCTTTTTATTTCTGTTGTATGTGTTTCTTTGAGCGAAAAAGAATTTTGTATTGTATTGTAAGAAGAGGCGAACTGTATCGAGCAGGAGTGCACGGTGCTAAAGGTTGGAACTACATTTGTTAACAAGTCATATACAGCAAGATAGGATAATCGACTTATAGATCTACAGGAAAAAGAGGCTACAGCCATTGAAAAGGAGTGTGCGGGTGCTAAAGGTGAATTTTTTAAAACCATTTTTTTTCTGAATTTACACAGAAATTAAAAATAATGTGAAAGTTGTACGTTGACCGAACCACCCCTATCCATTTTCGGGACACTGTCCCTGATAGATAGGGGTTGTTCAGTCAACGAAACTGAACAACTTTCACCGGGAAATTATATCAGGAAATGAAAAACGATTTGACTTTCCCATACAAAATGTCACCTCGATCAGACAAGTTGTATGGGAAAGCATTTTTTTTTTACTTACTGATACAATTCTTGGTGAAAGTTTTTCGTTGACGGAGCAAACCGTTTCCGTTTCCGGGACACTGTCCCCACAGTCCACACTGTACAACGTGTAACAGAAGGGGTATATGCACCCGAAAGGATATGAACCAGCCCATGAAACTGAACAACTTTTCCAAAGGAACATTAGTCAAAATAAGAAAAGAAAAATTTACTCCCCGTACTACACGCTATCAGCTGATGCATTTTGTATGGAAGTTCGTTTAATTTTCTTAATTTGACCTATGTTAGAGCCCGTTGGTGTAGTGGATAGGGCCGCTGCCTCCTGAGCGGGAGGTCGTGGTTCGAATCCCACCACATACCAATGTGTTTTTCTATTTTCGAATTTCATATGTACGTTTATTCGGTGCTTTATCCGTGCTTCGGAAGGCACGTTAAGCTGTTAGTCCCGGTTAATATCGTTTAATACTGTAGTAGATATTAGTCGTTAAGCCATATCAGAGGCCAGTGCTAAGCATTGGCGGCTTGGAACTCTGACCTAATCTAGGATTGGGTCTGGTTTCCCTTCTGGGTTGCGGAGGTCAGATGGCAGTCGCTCTGTGTAAAAACCAGTACCCTCGTTCAATGCCCTAGATTAGTTAGCCGACCCCGTGAGATACGGGATAAGGCTAGGGAGATGATTTTGACCTATGTTCCTGTGAGCCTGTATATTTTTTATTACAGAAGAGAAACCACGCCATAATGCTGAAACTGCGTCGAAAGCTGGTACAAACCGAGGAAGCGCGCCGGGAGCTCTTGAACTAACAACATGCCAATCAATGAGGGAGAAAAAAAATAGTAAAAAAACATAGGATGGTAGCTGTGACAGATGCAATTTTTATCCCGGGTGAAAGGGACAGCGTCTCACAAACTGATACGGGTTGCTCAGTCAACGACTCTGAACAACTTTCACCAGGAAATTCTTTTAGGAAATGACAAAAAAAAAATACTTTCCCATACAAAATTACCACCTCGATCAGACAGTTTGTATGGAAAAGATTTTTTTTTCCTGAAAGAATTTCTCGGTGAAGGATGTTCAGTATCGCTGACTGAGCAATCCCTATCAGTTTGAGGGATGCTGTCCTTTCACCCAGTATAGATTTCAGATACATTTCTTTTGTTTTCCTTCGGAATGGCTCCTGTCGCAGCTACGATCCTACTACCATATACAGGATGGAATTTCCAGACCGCTCCTCTAGGGGAAGTATCCTAACTAATGAAGATAGCAAATTTTACTCAAATCTTATTCTTAGCGAGTGGATTCTCGAGTCGAACAACGACGCGATGAACCCTGGTGTCAGAGTTTTGAAAGCGCCTAGTAACACAGCTATTAGGCCTCTGACATGGTTTTGAGTAACGACTACTATCAAAGACAGCGACTGGGACCGACAGCTTGCCCTCCGAAGCACGTAATCTTTTTTCTTTTCGAACAATCAGGTGATTATGCCTGCAATGTCCTAACCAAACTGGGAAAAACCTCACAAAGTTATAAATTGACAAATATCAACTTCGTGTTCTTAAGATCCCTAGGAATCGAACCCAGGGCTCTGGCCACTAGACCACGGCGGCAGTTTACTCAAATGAAACATTCTCTTATCACTACATAGTATAAAACAAAGTCGCTTTGTCTGTCCCTATATCCCTATGTATGCATAAATCTTTAAAACTACGCAACGGATTTTGATGCGGTTTCTTTTAACGGATAGAGTGATTCAAGAAGCAGGTTTATATGTATAATACATGCATAATATAGTAGAGAAACACTGATAACTTCCGTGCGAAGCCGGGGCGGGTCGCTAGTTTTCAATAAGATGCAAACTGCATTCACAGATTTTTAATCGCTTGCCTGACCCTGGAATCGATCTTGCTAAAATCGAAATAAAATAACACCTGTATTTCTATAATGCCAAAACAAACGGTCAATAATAAGGAGCATTTTGTGCAAATAAACTTCGCATTTCAAAATTGAAGAAGACCATGAAATTTTCAATCAAAGCACTTTAAATACTAAAATAGTTTACAATAAGAGTGCAACCCAAATGGTCTTCCTTAAATTTAATGTATATTTATATTAGAAATATTTGATCCTCATAATTGACTCTATTCATTAATCCACAAAAAAATACAGGATGTTATGTTTTTGAAATTTTGTGGTTTCGATACCTGGGTGTGGTAGTCGTAGTTTCAAATATCTTTAAATGCAGTTATGTTTCTTTTAGAAAATAAGGGAATGGTTCCTTTGAGTAAAATTTGCTATCTTCATTATTTAGGGTACTTCCCCTGGAGGAGCGGTCACCCCGTATACCACGAACAGTTGAAGTTGAGTAGTAGTAGTGATATAGATGGAGCCTTTGTGAGTGTACCTTCTTATTAGATTATTTATTTGTACTTTATTTCAATAACTTATCTTTCTGATAATTAAAATGTTATTTTTTTTAAAATTTCTTGCTGGACTGGGAGCGAGAGAAAAACATAGAATGTGCCAGCTGCATTTCCTTCCGGGTTTCTGTATATTGCAATTTTAGTCGATGGGCGGACAACCTGACGCTACAGCAATATAATACAAATCTATCTTAAATAACCCTCAAAACTTTATCAGACGTGGCGAACGACCTTTGTTTAGGTCGTTTACGCTCTGCCTACCCCATTAGGGATAAAGGCGTGATTATATGCATGCCTGTTTTAAATAGATACTAAAAATTTCGAACAGCGGGGATTTGAACCCAAACCTTAACGTTATTAGAATAGTGTCACTAATTTTGCCGGCGTATGTGAAGGCACGGTCCACGGTAGCTCAGTTGGTTAGAGCAGCGGCTCGGTTCCCCAAAGGTAGTGGGTTCAAATCGCTCCTGTGCGAAATATTTGGTTTCTACCTGTAAGTACATGATTCAATAACTTATTTTAAGTGCTACTATCTAGCATTTAAATTAAATTAAAATAAAAACGTAAATAAATTTCAACATGATTTAATAATTAGATTACATAAATTAAATAGACACATCAATCAATGTAATAAAAGTAATATAAATTATCTACGGAGTATTATTATTTAGCTTTTACAATCCCGTTTATTTCAACCAGAGTTCTTGGACACTACCATAAAAGAGAATGCATTAATTTGCCAACAGAAAAAATGCATTCTCTTTCATGGTAGGCTTACCATACGTCCCGGTTTGGCATTTTGTCCCGGTCAGTTAATTTGAAACGTAACTTCGTCTGTCGTAAAAAATATAAACGAGCGAAGCCGTAGAGAAAAATGTCGCGCTCGCTTCACTCGCATAACGAATTGATTGATTCAACCTTCGAGCATATTTTTGTGCTCGCTCACTCTAATTATCCAGTTGAAGCAGTAAGGCAACACTTCGTTTGATCCAATGGGCAGAAGGCTTGTCCGAAGGCAGATAAAACGCTAAAACAAAGTTGGATGAATGGCCAGTCGTAGCTAAAACACCCTTTCTTTCTAATGTTTTATACAATGGGCACTTATATCTGGTGCCTTCTTCGAATTCCTTCTTCGTTTTCGGATAAAGCCAAATTACAGGCATATTATCGTTTAGTATTTTAGGGTATTGTTCTGCAATCGTGTCAGTGGGTCTGTCCCAGCGACCGCCGTCCATGAACAGTCCCTGAGCGTACACACCCCATTCCGGTGGGATCTCCTCGTAATCAACTTTACGAACCTCAAAATCAAATACTAAAAGATCTATAGGAATCGTTTTCGCCCGAGCGTAGTTTTGCATTGCACCAGTGAGGAACGCTTGTGTGAAAAAGAAGCCCGGAAGCCAGAATGTAGGAGGTTTTCCAATGTCGTACCAACTCTTCAGCTTCTGTAAGCGGTCCATAAAATCCGCTATGTAACTTGGCAGTGGCTTTAAACTTGGATATGAGACCTTGGACCAGTTAGCCGGGATTCTTCCCAGCAGCATATTATTTGCCTGAGCATCTAATGCTGGTGACATTACAATGAATCCTTTAACAGCTTTCTGTAAGTCAATTAATGAATTTTTGATTTCGTTATTTAATTTATTGAAACGTTCCATTTCTTGACAGAGTACGGTATTCATCGACTCGTTGTAGTCGATAGGATATTTCTTTTTAGCTTCTTCAATGTCAAATTTCGGTATTAGTTTTAATAGAATTTCATGCGCCATTTGTAAAAGAATAGCTTCCGTGTTACCACCTTCGCCTCCGCCTCCGCCACCTTCCACCAGGATCAGAGCTGCAGTGAGGGCCAAGGATACGTTGTAGTCGCGCGTGATGCCCGCGTTCATATGCAGCCCGTATACTTCAGGGGGAGGGTTCACTGGCACCGATTCAATATGTTTAAGATAGTCCTGATATTCACATCTACGCGGCAAGCCGTACTGTGGGCCTATACTACAAAACAAATAGTTTGGATCGTTGACAACTTTATCGTTTACGTAGTTGTCCAAGATAGTCACAATGAGACGTCGGTCCCAGTCGTCCGTCACTCGGCCACCATAATTACATTCGCCGGTTAGATACTTTACAGCAACATATTGAATTTCTTCATACTGGTTTAAGAATAACTGTAATTGCATTACAGATATTTGAAAGTCCGAATCGTTGAAGCCGTACTGTATGTTCCATCCCAAAGGACCAAACTTCTTTCTCTCTTGCACGACCGCGTGAAAGAAACTGATCCCGTATAATAATTTGCTAAAAGTTTTATCTTTTCCTGGACATCCTTCGTAAAACTCAGGTTCCTTCAGAGGTTCAGAGTTGTAAGACCTGAACAAATTATGTTGCAATCCAGTCGGAGGCTCGTTTGTCATTTTTACACCATTTTGAAGAACAGCTTGAGGGAATCTGTCTGATGGATAGCTTGTAAGCCAAAGTCTAAAACTAAGATCAGTGTTGGTTAAATCGAAACCTTCAATAATTTTTTCCATTGTTGGCAACCACGATACTGCCAAATGACAGTTCTGTAAACACACCCAGCCTCCTTCAAGCTGCGCTTTCTCAATCATACTTTTGGCTATCGGTCCTTGCCCTTGACCTAAGGATATTGAATTGAACTTATTTGAATATCCCATTTTGTCACAATACTTGATGAGAGCACCCATAGGGTCTGACCCGGGTGATAATATAAATATCAAAGGCGCAAGACAGTTGGAATCCCCAAAAGACTTTCCTATGTCGAATTGAGGAGGCGTAATAAATTTATGGCCCATTTGTTTTTCTAAAAACTCAGTTATAGCAATGGTTAACTTATCTGGCCTCAAAGTTCTGACAATGAGCAATCTTTGGAACTGTACCAAATTATTCCACCTGCCCGGAAATGTGCTATTGTGTGGTTCCATGTCATCATACACTTTTTGCCAAGCAACTATATTATTCGTAAAATCATCTTTGAAGTTCCTGTAATTAGGTAAATCACTTAATCTACACATCTCATCCCACCCTTTATCAGGCAACCAAGTGCAAGGTTTTTTGTGAGGATTTTCTATAGCTATACCTCCTGTAATAAGAAATTTGTATTCCTCATGAATCATTTCATTAGTGGCAAGCATCATTTTACTACACATTATGAAGGAAAACATCAATTTATCTTTATCAAAGAGCGATCGGCATACGTTACTATATAAATTATATGTAAAAGTATCTGTAAGAAACCTTAGTCTCTTATCCAGATCTTTAGATTTGTTAGCATTCTCAATAGATAATGTATACAGGTTTATGTACCATGTTAGTGAATACTGGTACATTGGATCAACATTGGGCAATTCGGTTACGCAGTAGTACAGAATAGCTGAATGACTTGCTATTGGTCTGTAACCGAGTCTGAATTTGTCAATTATTGTCTCAGTTTCTATACTGGCTTCTTGTTTCTTCATAATGTCTACAGCTAATATTTTCGAATTATCCAAAATATCAACTGCTGTCTCATCTTCCAAAATATCCCCTTTTGTTTCTTGTAAAGTTCTCAAAATGTCGTCTTCTACTTGTTTGAGTGCGGCTTTGTTTGCTGCACCTTCCACAATTAACTTTTCACGTTTCTCTTGTAAATCTGGTCTTTCTTTCGCGACTACAATACCCAACAATTGATCCTCTAATCCTTCTTTAGTAAGCACAAAGTTAATTAGAGTCACTTTGTTGAAAACTTCTGGTAAATAATGCGGGTTTCGTAATTTTGTAGTCATATAAAGTCTAAAATTCGGGCTATATTCTATGGCATTGTCTCCGATCGCTATAAATTCTTTGCCTCCTTGAAAATATGTGTTTTTCATAAGAATCGGATCTAATGGTGCTTCGACATCTTCTTGAACACACTCAAATAAGGCAGGCTTGCCATATTCCAGACAGGTCTCTAGCACTCTCATGTAATGTCCATCCGTAAACTTGAGGACTTGTAAATCATTGAGTTTTTCCATCATTTTAACCCATTTGTTAGCCTGGCCTTGTGGATCTATCATCAAAGACCATCTCATTGAATTATCCAATATAACACCATTATCAATCGAAAAATTGTCTCTAGGCAATCCCGCGATACACCAGTTTTGAATCTTGATTTCTGTGCCTAAAATATCTTTAAAAACAAATACTTCTGAATGAGGCATGTCCAATGTTATAACTAGATCGCGCCATTTGTCAATGACCTTAATTCTAATTGGGGCTACGTAAGGAGCTAAATAAGCAATAATACCACAAGATACCAATATGTCACCAGCTAAATTATCATATAATAATTGCAAGTTCTCAGCAGCCAATGTCCATCGGACCTTTTCTCCGCCCAGACCACCAATTAGTTTTTCAGCTCTGTACAACTTGTCGATACATAATTGAACTTCGTCTTCAAGAGCCTTCTTTTTAATCATGGCTTCTTCTAAAGCTTCATTCAATTCAAGTAGTCTTGCCTCTAAACGAGCGACTGTTGCTTTTTTTTCCTCTAGAATAGCCATAGTTTGAGCGAATTCTCTTTCTGCTTCTTCTAATTTTCTTTTTTTTGGTGCTACTTCTTTAGCCACCGCATCGTACATGTCCATAGCAATAATCCATTTGCATAAGCCTAAGGCAGCATTTGACGCTTTCTTAATTATATTAGGTTTGAAATCTTTGTGCGTCAGATATTCTTTTCTAATTTTTTTCATTACTTCAATCGGAATGTTATCCTTATCAAAGTTCTTAAGAGATTCTAAGAATTGCATGTCGCCTAAAACTTTTTTGCTCGGGCCCCAGAAATCTAATATTTTCTTACCAGGGTTGTTAGGATCTGGTATTCTGTCGGGAGGAATTTGTTTCATAACACATACTGCTGCCATTACTAGCTTCACTACGGCAGGTGGACTTTTCATAGATTTTACAATAGTAATGTCTGCTGGCTTTAGTGTATTTAAAGCTGCGATAGCATCCTCTAAAATAGGCAAAGCGAGCGCTAAATCAGCCTCGCAATCTTTTTTCAGTTCTTGAGCTGCCGCTGCTTGTATGTTTGCCACTTTCTGATCTATTCTTACTTGGGCAGCAGCTTTGTCAGCTTCAATAGTTTCTTGTTCTATTTCACGCATCATAACTGCGGCTTTCTCTGACATAATAATCAGTTGCGGTTTCAGTTCATTTAGATCACGCTGCATAATTGTAACTGCTTCAGCAGCTAGATTTAGTTTATCTAGACCGTTTGTATATCTCAGTCTTTGAGCTTTTAATTCCCTTTGCCTTCTATTAGTTAATGTTGTAAACGATTTAATTAAGTCCAGAAACGATGCTGATGTTATATAAGTTTTTCGGCCATAATTGAGATAAAATTCGGTTGAAACACGTCGAGAATCAACATGAAACTGTTTACATGCTATAACAGCTGCTCGTTTTACGTTATCAGGCACATTAACTTTTACCATGAAATAATTAGCTACCGCCTCTAGGGCCTCCTCAGGCCAGTCATCAAACCAATCTATTGTACAACAATTCACTAGAGATGGATAAAGTCTCAGCCTTAATCTAAATGCGCTACCAATAGGACTGAAGCACAAACATATATGGAGCTTAGCCCTACACCGGCCTACGAAGAAGGACAATATTTGTATTGGAGTGATGTCTAGATTACGGTTACCGCCTTGTGCAGCTAGCCGACACAGTTCCAAAATGTCTTGCTGTTCATCTAAGCCGTACATATTTGGAACTTCACCTGAATTGAGTAAGCTATCTATATTTTGTATGTAGAGCTCTTCTTGTATTTGACTCTCTGTGAATAGAAAAGTCGTGTCTTTGCTTAGACCTCCAGCTTCCCGTAATACCGCTTTAAGATCCTCTGCCCAATCTTTGGGACTGTAATTCTTCGTGATTTCTGGCTGAAAACAACTCTGTCCGAATATGGTACTGGCTAGGCGTACAAGGGATTGTCGCCCCGAACCTCCGACACCGACTAATAAAGCGTTACCCATCGGCATAGATAAAACCCTACATATTTTTGATAGATGTTCAAGAGCATAATCGAACAACACAATATGCATTTTAGCTTTATGAAGAGCATTGTATTCAACTAACATTGATTCTGCTACAGCGAGGAATATTTTTTTTGCGGGGATTTCGTCGTACCTTCTTTCACCTTCCAGACTTTCTAAATCAAGATAAGAACCGAACATCAGTAGTTTAATAGTGTCTTGTGTAACTTCGTTATTCTCATCCCAATACATGTCCAATATATTATCAAAGGTATCTTTCAAACACTCTTTTGTAACTTTTTTGAGAATATCGAAGAACCAAGTTCTATCTGTAGTGTCTACCAAACGATCATAAAACACTCTCATCGTTTCGTGGATCCATACTCTTGAGAAAGTCTTTCTGCCTTCTATAGATTCCTTTCTTAATAATGCACAGCCTTGAATTAAACGAGAAAAGTCTCTCAGGTTAAAAATGTAATGTGACTTTGCCGGTGTTGGTCTGAGACCTTCCGAAGCTTGGTCGTATATTTCCATCGTGGCAGCAATAATATTTACGATATGTGGCTGTGCATCTTGACCGAAACCATTTCTTCTCCATCCAAGCTGCAAAAGATTTGTAAATATTTTACTCATACTTTCCTTTGAAAATTCGTTTATGGAGTAAATGTTATAATGTCGCAACATTCTCGGATATATCAACTGTCGGCTGCCTCCTACTGGACCTATTGCCCCTAAGAAAAATGTGTCCCAGACGTATAGTTTTTCTGTCGTTTTAAGATCATACCAATGACCACGATCGAAATACAATCTTAGCAGTTCTATGGCGGGTTGTGCTCCGTATAC
This sequence comes from Scrobipalpa costella, assembly GCA_949820665.1. NCBI lineage: Eukaryota > Metazoa > Arthropoda > Insecta > Lepidoptera > Gelechiidae > Scrobipalpa > Scrobipalpa costella. Next base: position 14,841,333 of record OX463312.1, read on the forward strand.
TTCTTTAACTGGCATGTTCATATCATCGATGAAAATAACAGCCTTTTTACCTTTTGTGGGGCCATAATTATTCTTTCTTCTTTTAACTAGCTTCGAGAGCACTAGCTCCTGTGTCTGGTTACAGGTAGTAGTTGTAGTGAACGTGATAAAACCCGGAGTATATCTCTCCTGGTCCACATTATTCATTAAATAGTTTTGCACATAAAAGCTTTTACCTGTTCCAGTTGGACCAATAAGCATCATAGGCAAACAAAAGTCTATATGTAATTTAAGAAGGTACATATATTTTTCTGTCTCTAAAGTGGGTACCACCGTTTGTAAAAGATTTATTTGTTCTTTTATTTGAACCAGCCTCACGGCTTCATGCCAGGGTTTCCAGCAGCCTTTTCCTTTAAAAACATAAAAATGTTCGATGATTGGACCTTCAGTTGGAATGGAAACATCAACTTTATCAATAGTTGGTGGAAAGCCTTTTTCACCTCTAAAATATTCCTTAACTTCTTCATCAAATTTATCTCTTGAATCAATATTCAAGATACCTCCAACACCCCATACGAAGGCGGTCATTAAAGCAGCTATGAACCAAGTTCTAGTGTGTCGAGTATCCTCTTCCCCTTCAACAGCATCATTCATTAACATATCAACAAGCCGAAGTGTACTTATAACAAGATTAACTTCTCCGCCTGTTACAAGTTGTTGACAATTCTTTCTGACATAGTATATAAGTGGATCAAACAACCAATCTACCATATCGTAAATATATTCCTCATTCTCATAAGACCATACAGGATTTATAGTATGTGTCCAAGATTTATAAAAAGGTCTAAAACCAAAGGTTGAGGACTCCATATAAATCATTCCACATCTAGAAACAGTTGCTGGAGAGGCTTGTGACAAATCCATCACTTCGAAAATCATAGACATAACATTAGTCATGGCCATAACTTCACCAGAAGTCAAGCAAAGTTTTTTGTTGTCGTCCAATACGGTGTTCATGTTTTCAATCCACACGGCGTCTACAGGCCCATCAAAAACAATCCACTTCCGCGTCGGAGAGTCATCAGATGCAAACTCACGGAACATTACAGCTACTATGCCATCCGTCCATTCATAAGATATTGGATCAAAAGCACCATACAGCTGTCCCATTGTAACTGCTTTTGGATTCAATACTTTGTATTCACAATCACATCCATTCGGCTCTTTTCTTTGACCCATAAAAGTTAATGCTTCAGATAAGACTTTCAAAGTATTAGATTTTCCTGCAAAAGGATCACCTACTAACATAAACCCGTGCCTGACAATCATCATCTCGAATGTCTGTATAACTTTGAGTAAAAAGCAATCAACAGGTTGAAGATTATTCTGTTCGCAAGATTCTCGGCAAGCAATCAGAAATAGATTATAGTCTGGTTTTGGCAAAACAATACCAGGGAACAAATCCGAAATTATACCTTCGAACAATGGTACATCAAATGATAAGAATTTTGGAAGATTGACATCAGTGATAGATCTTAGAAGTAATATGCTTTCATTTTCAATTGGGAACTCTCGTTTCAGATTACCTGCAGCTGAAAGGACAGTTTTAACAGCCCGCATCCCATAATCGTAATGATTCTGTGAAGACAATTGTTCTGAGCACAATCTATAAGTTGTTACAATTTTAATCGAAAGGTTCCGGGCGTCTAGAAACCCGAACGAGTACAAGGAGATCTCTCCAATCATGGCATAATCTGGAACCATCATGGCTACAGTGCGGAATAACACTTTCAAATTATCCGGTAACTCCGACCGTCCTGCGTAACCAGGATTCATAGTAATACAGACGTAACAAGCGGGATTCAAAACCAATGTTGTGCCTTCAAATACAAAAGTTTCTAAGTTTTGTCTTACTGCTTGTATAATACACAAAATTTGCTGAGCAATTACAGACAATACTTCGACTTCGATTCGGTTGAATTCGTCGAAACATACCCAAGCACCACAAGCGGCTACGCCTTTAAAGAACTTCCCCATAGATTTATAATCCAATCCATCAGAACAGTTGAATACTACACATTGTACTGCAATAGCTTTCGCTAAATCTTTGGTTGTTTCAGTCTTTCCTGTTCCGGCTGGGCCCTCCGGAGCACCATTTAAATGAAGATAGAAAGCGCCAATTAATGTCCGATAACATCGATCAGTCAGAGGTGTTATGACTAGCCGATCAGAATTACCCAAATATTCATAAGCATAGTTGACAATAGCATTAATAATCTTTACGCTAACTTTTTCTTCTTCCCAATAGTACCGAAGTTGAGCTAGCCACTGGAAGTCAGTCACCTCAGTTACTTCCTTTCCAACGAGCTCGAATATGACGTCCTTAGCATGTACATCGATTACGATAAGAGCTTTTACTGTTATACTGCTTAATTTGGTCAAATCTGTTCGTCGTATTATAGCGACTGTTTCGTTTAACTGTTTGGTAAGAGTTGTATGAAAATTAGAAAGTACCGAGACTTTGTGTGTACGCAGAGCTTCATGGACATCCATAGCCCAATAAATTTGTGATATAGCTAAAACCACCATGCCTTCCCAAGACAAAACCCAGTCACCTCTTTTTAAGTTTGGATAATCATAATAAGATAATTCTGTTTCCATTTTCACCGCTTTTAACATTTGATCTTCGACTTGAACAAGCCATTTTTCCACGGATCCTCTAGCAGCTTGAACACTGATGATATTCAGGAAATCAACTTGTTCACCTTCCATCGAAATCATTGTAGAAATGTTGAACTCAGGATCGAAAACCAATCTATTTATACCTTCAAAGCATTTCTTCAAATGTGGTTGTACTTTAAGAGGGTTTTTAGTTTCCGACAATATTTCCAGCATTTCGTCGTTAGACAAAAAGAAAAATCTTGGGAAGTATAATCGTTTCCTTTCGAGGTAGTTGTTGACACCATCATTAATTTTCTCCAACAACGCCGAAGCAATTTTGAACTGTTCCAAGACACCTATACCACCCGCGATTTCAAGTGTATGGGGATCTTTATCCACACATGTCATATATCTACGGTAGATACTATTGACTTCCTGAAACATTACTCCTTCTTCAGGCATTTGAGCTACAATATCTTTAGATGAAAAAATGGGCAACAAGTATAGCCACTGAGCTTGTACCTTTCCCCACTCATCTATAGTGTGATTAACTCTTACTATCTTATCATACCACGCCCTGACTTGTGTTTCAAATGGCTTTACAAAAGCAGATCCTCGCATTCCAATAGTTTTCACAATGTGATCGTCTAAAACACTTTGGATATCATCGAGCCCAGAAAGAATAAAAATGCCTGTATCCTTGTATGGACTGGTTTTGAAACAAATATCTTCCCATTCCGCTTGCATTTTGTTCAGATTAGTAATTAACGCCAACTCTTTTGTCGCGGCTATACTAATGATTTCATATTCATCGATTTTTTCCCACAGGTCAAAATCTATAATTTTACGTAAAGTTGTGCCAGCAGTGGGTGTTAGGTCAAACCCAGCTATAATTGACATCTCATCCCAGTGCCTTTGCCTTAAGGCGCGGTTACACATTATATGTGCCATCTGAACGTTAGGCCTCCATTGTTTGAGTTCATTAATGGCCTGTTGGCATAATTTTATGGGAGCAGGGTGCTGGTGAGGGTCAGGATCATCGAGTTGTCCAGCAAATCTTCTATCGTTGCCCTCCACAATTTGTTGTTTTATTTTATTCCTGTAGTTCTTAGATACCTTCAAAAATTCTTTGTAATAGAAATCATGGTCGTATTCAATTGCATTATGATCTAAATATTCAAAAACTCCATCCATCCAGGTGAAATAACTTCGTCTCCATCGGTGAGCTATATGAATAAGACTATGGAAAGGTACGATGTACTCTCGTATCTCTTCTAAGTCTGGATATTGTGTAATTGGAAACTTAAAAGTTGCTTCTTCTTTATTAATCCAGGCTTGCAACTCATCGCAATCATGAATTTTGTGGAGTAATTTTCTTAACTCTTCCAAATACTCTAGAGTACATTCAATGTAATCCATATTATCTAGCATTTCCAAATAAGGCTCAAGATCTTTAATCATTTTGTTCAATAATGCAATTTTATTTAGAAGTCTTTCTTCCATTCTAGCTTTGTAATCTTCATAAGCAGCTGCGTTTCTGTCAAATATGGGTTTAATTTTCTTAAGCCAATTGACAGTCTCAGCATTAGATTCGACGTGTTCTTGAGACAAGTCTGTTATTTCTATAAGATTTGCAACTATGTTAAGTTGGCGCACAATTCTAACTTTTAACGCTTCCACTAATATAGTCTTTGCGTATAAAATGTAATTGCCTTGTTCAACTAATTCCTCTGCATTCATTGGTTCTTTGAGTGCCTTTTCGGCAATTACTTCAAATTCTCCACATATGCTGTGGTTTTCGCCCAGGTGCGTTTTAACAATTCCGGCTATTATAGCTTCTTGAAATGACTTAGCTCTTACCTTTAAGCCCTCTATCATTCTTAATTGACAAACTGTAGCACAGTTGAAATAATGGTTTTCAAGTGTAGCCGTAATATCGAAGTCGATTTCTCTGAAATATAGGACTTTATCTCGGCGTTCTTCGAATGTATGTTCTTGTAGAATGAATTTATCCACAATCGCTTGCGCTGGATCGCCATATAACATGTGGTAAAACTCGCGAAGTTCGGTTAAGTAGTCGGAGAACGGTTCAAATACTACATCTAAAGCGTTTTGGAGTCGTTCATGACCATCTGAGTAGAGCCATGGGTTATATTTGACCGGCAAGCAGTCGTGTTTGTAGGGCCAGTGGATGTATTCCTCCATCGGCATAAGTCTTTGCGCGATATTGGAGATTGCGTCCGTGAGACCATGATACGTCTTAAAAACCGTCTCCAACGTTTCGTCGTACCGGAACTCGTAGTCAAAGTCTAGTTCCAAGTTCAACAAGGGCACGGTGGCCGGGTCCTCCATCTGTTCTATAATCCTATCAATAGACCTGCGCATGAGCTCCTGGATAGTCATAGATATCAACCTAACAGAAGTTTTGATGAAAAATGGAACTCTCTTCGGTTTCATCCATTTAATACAACGCGGGTTTTTCAACCATTTAACCAGAATACCTGCGTACCACGTGCTCGACACGAGATAGTCGGCGCGTTTTATTTGTTCCAACATTTGGGCTTCAAACTCTTTCAGCGGCATAGGTCCCTTACTTCTGAACTGGGCTAAGTCGATGATGAATTCGGGGAAGGTTCTCTCGGCGGATTCGACAATGAGTCGTATGAACGGATGGAAGACGAGCGAGGCTTTCTGTAGTTTCCTGCGGAAGTACATCATGCGTTCGTAGTTGTCGGTGATGCCGTTGTACTTGAAGAAGGGTTCGGTGTAGCGGACGCGCGAGACGCCGGGTTCGTCGCGCACGATTGTGCGCACGGCGGCGTGGTGGAGTTTGCTGTCCCACTCGTCCTTGCTTTCCTGTAACACGGCATCGGAGAAGAAGGGGAAGGCTTCGCGTAGGTTCTGCGGTACTAAGCCTAATATCTTTCGTTCCCACGACTTGAGCATTTGCGGCGGGCGGATGTTGTGCGCGTGGTCGCGTAGCGCTCTGATGTGTCGGTCCTGTGTGATCTCGAGCCGGTCGCGTTCGTTTCGCTCTAGCGGCGGTTTGGCGATGACTATTTTCCTGTTCGTCGCTTTCTCTTCCAGGGCTCTGCGGAATTTCTCCTGTTTGTCCTGGAATATTAAGGCTGTTTCAAAAAGTAGGTATACAAAATCTGCCGATAACACTCCAATACTGAAAAATTCGAGACACTATTTTACAAGAAAATATTTTTAGAACTGTTTCCTGCAAGGGGTCAAACTTGTGTGTGTAAATTATAACTACACGCACATTGCTAAACTCGGCATAGTAAACTTGTAGTTACACACACAAGAGCGCATGCCTGTTCGCACAACCACAAATATGGCAGAGTAGTTCAATAACTAAACAAAATAGAGAGTGCGCGAAGGGGTAGGAGAGCCATTTTTCAAATACTTGTTCAGAATGCTTAGGGAGAATAGTTAAAATGTATATGACGCCTTAACGTGCCCTCTGAAGCACGGAATCCTTACCGTGGCCCGGTTGTAATGAGGCAGCGGCGTGAAGGGCAGGCTTTCCAAGGCTGTGACGGCAGGGATGGACAGCATCTGAGGAATCCTGCACTCCTCCTTCGTCTGTAACTTTCCCCCATGTTCAAAATAAAACTAACCTTATTCTTCTGTCTTGTGGGTTTTTCGAACAATGAATCCAATGAGCCCTGAAGTCAGAGTTTTTAAACCACCTAATCTTCTTATCGTATCGATCGTAATGGCTTAAATTAATGTTGACCAGTACTCATGTCAAACCACTTAATAGCACAACTAATATGCCTTTGGCGTGGCTTTCGTGTAACGACCACTATCAAAGACAGAGACCGAGACCGACAGCTTAACGTGCCCTCCGAAGCACGGAATCCTTACCTTATCCGGTTGTAATGAGGCAGCGGTGTGAAGGGCAGGCTTTCCAAGGCTGTGACGTCAGGGATGGACAGCATCTGAGGAATCCTGCACCCCTTTTCGTCTGCAACATCTTCCTTCACTCTCCTCCATATTCACAACCAGACTTACCATCTTCTGTCGTGTGGGTTTTTCGAGTCGATCGACCCAATGAACTTTGGAGTCAGAATTTTTAAACCGCCTACTAGCACAGCTAATAGGCCTCTGACGTGGCTATCGTGTAATGATCACTATCAAAGACAGAGTCTTAACGTGCCCTCCGAAGCACGGAATCCTTACCTTGATCTGGGTGTAGTTTTTGAGTCGATCGACCCAATGAACCCTGGATTCAGAATTTTTACCACCTAATAGCACAGCTAATATGCCTTTGACGTGGCTTTCGTGTAACGACCACTATCAAAGACAGAGACAGAGACCGACGGCTTAACGTGCCATCCTTACCTTGATCCGGTTGTAATGAGGCAGCGGCGTGAAGGGCAAGGTTTCCATGGCTGTGACGTCAGGGATGGGCAGCATCTGGGGAACCCTGCACCCTCCCTTCGTCTGCAAAAGCTTCCGTAACTCGCTTTCCTCCATTTTCACCACTTACTATATACAAGTTAACACTAAAACATATTTTATTTTACAGAAAAATAATAATCAATAAGTTATTTACGTAAATACACAATATACAAATGTATGTCAGTGAAAGACGTTTTGAGTCAGTTTTGTGAAAAGAATGCAACAATTATGGTTGCCTTAGCAACTGCTTAGCAACTTGTGTTTTGTTGATATAGAATTTAATAAATAGGTCACATAATATACTCACTCTTGCTGGACTGGGAGTGATGGAAAAACATAGAATGTGCCAGCTGCATCTCCTACTGGGCATGCTGTAAAAGCCAGCTAAGGGATTCGAGGGTTTCAGTATATTGCAATTTAGGCCATGGGGCTGGCCACCTGTCACTACATCAATGTAAATCAATATGCTCCATTATGGATAAAGGCGTGATTATATGTATTTATGTATATACTCACCGCTCAGATTTACTTAATGAACAAGAAGAAATTATTATACATATTTCATCCAGCGCGCCGCACCGAGGCAAAGTACCCAAGATACCGCTCAGAATAAAAACTTCTATTTCATTCAACACACACTTCACACTTGCCCGTTTTCGGTTAAATTAAATAAACAATAATTCCTCTTCTTAGCTTAATTCTTTTGAAATTGTTATTTAATGCTCGTTAAAAAGTGGTAGGAAGCTAAAGAATACAGTATAACAACATTACAATTACAAAACTTAAACCCTTGGATCTCGTCAAAGGATTTTTAAATTATTTTCTCTCTTCACTAGCGTAAGTTTCATCACCTACATGAGTCCGGTTAATGTACAGCCATGGATTGTACAGGCAGGTATTGATGATGATGATCCTTCCGACCGATTTCGGCCATGGCGACTACTTCGACTCCTAGTCGGCGCGGCGCTCGGGCGCCCGAAAGTGGCTCACATGTACACTTAGGGCACGTGAGGGCAGGTATTACGAAGCCAATGTTATGTACATCGACGAACGTACCGCGATCAAATCGGGGACGTTCTAGGGAAAGGTCAGGTCAGGAGTACCCTAAACCGACGAGCGTGCATGAAAAGATTGATGAATGTAGATGAAGCGAAAGAAGTTTGCAAAGATCGTAGCAAATGGAAGGATGTGATCTCTGCCTACCCCTCCGGGAAAGAGGCGTGACGTTATGTATGTATGTTATGTACATGAAATACCGGGCTGTGCATTATTGGCCGTTCAATATTTGGACTTCAATTATCACCCCGTATGGGTCGGGTGGCGAAAGCGCCTTTTACGAGGCGTTTATCGCTCTGCCTACCCCGTAAGGGATAAAGGCGTGATTTTATGTATGTATGTATGTACGGGTCATCAAACATCATGGCTGTACATTATTGGTTCCCATTGGTGACACACCAAAAGGTTTAGGTATTATGTTAGAACTTTTTTTTATATACTGTTTTATTTATTAATTGCGGTATTTATAATATTTATAATAAAATACAGTAAAACCACAGATCACTTTACTAGAAATATATTTGCATGACGAACAATAAACATTTGCACAAATATTATATTACGATATTAGTTTATACACCTTCGTTTTTACAAAACTTATTCTTATTTTTATTTCTTTACAATTATTTACAAATATTTAGATCACAATTTTTATACATTTCTCTTTTAAAAATCATAAATGGCATCATAATAATTTGAAACCGATATCAGATCGTAGGAAGTTAGTAAAGATTCAAAAATAATTGATCGAGTATACACTATGATCATGTCATACATACCGGGTGTAAGGGACAGCGTCCCGCAGGCTGATAGGGGTTGCTCAGTCAACGATACTGAACAACATTCACCAGGAAATTATTTCAGGATACGAAAAAAAAAACTTTCCCATACAAAATGATCAGTTTGTATGAAAAAACATTTTCTTTTATTTTCTAGAAGAATTTCCTGGTGGAAGTTGTTCAGAGTCGCGGACTGAGCAACCCCTATTAGTTTGCGGGACGCTGTCCCTTACACCCGGTGAATTCAAATTGTATGACAAGATGACTCATAGTTGCATAAAATCTAAAACAAGTGATGTCCTGCCCCTACCTAAGAGCCTGTAGGAAAAATTGAGTATGCATAATGCAGGTGACAGAAATCCACACGAGTTTTAAATACTCCTACTAAGCATACCTATATTCTTAATTGCATTAAAACAAAAGAAATGAAGATTAAAGAAAGGTATGTAAGGGCGAACTTATCTCTATGAAGATATCTCTTCCAGCTAACCCACTGGCAGTTGAGAGAATGAGAAACATTTTAAGGGCAAGATAAATACAATGCAACGTAAACTAAAAGTAAACAGATATAGATTAAATTATATGTAGTAAGTAAGTAGTGTAAATAATGACGTAATAGTACATTATTGCAAAGGAAGCGAAATAGGCAATTGCAGGTCGAGTATAAGTTTGAAGGCCGAGCCGCAGGCGAGGACTTCAATGATACGAGTCATTCAATTGCCATTTCGGCTGAGGCATATATAGTGCTTTTCTTAAAAAAATGCAAGGAAATAAAAAAGGGCCTTTTACATAATAAATTTAATTTTCTTTTGATTTCGTTGGAAGCAGGTTTTCCATCGCTAATTTAGCTTCTGATCTTAAATCTGGTGGAGTGCAGTCAATGTCCATTTCATTTTCACTTTCAGAATCATAGGAACTCATTTTAATTTATGTTTATTAACAAAATAATTAACAACGAACTCCGCTTTACCGCCAATTTATTTTTTTATTTTACAGTTTGGTCCGAAAGGTAAACGAATCTGTGGCTATACAGCCACGAGAACGCAATGTGTACGATAGATGAAAGAGTTCTAAATTCAAACAGCACGCCGTTTCATACAACATTGCAGGCGCGCTCTTCGTTCCAAATTCAAAAAAACGCGCCGGGAAGTGATTTTGATTTTTCAGTCTACGTAAATATGATACTTCGCGTGTTCTTTATTCAAAAATAAAGACAATATTTTCGCGCATGTTTAAGAAAATAAAATTACCTAGTACCTATTATGTATGTATATATAAGTATTATATTTGTATAAATCTAATACTTATTTATCGTATATATACATGCATAATAGGTACATAAACTACAAAACATAAATACATACATTAAACTTGTTCAGATAAACGCGACTTTCCCTACAGGCTCTTAGACAGGTTCAGAATCATAAGAAATAAAACTTCTACAATAGAAAAACACACAACAAAAAGTCCTGGAAGAAATTTTTTGACATTTTCAGTCTTAATTCGATGTTTTCATAAAAAACCATGGCACCGCTAAGATGTAAGTACTTTTACCTTAGGAACGTTTTAAATAATTTAACGACTACACAAAATATAAATTGGGTAACTATTTTAGCCTCGTGCCCCTCGGTAGCAATAAAAAATTGTTGATATTACCTTAGGGTATGAATCTACTCATAAAACTGAACAACTTTCCCTTAGGTCTAATTTCATGTAAGTAGGTACCTATGTTCCTCGGGCATAGTTGTTTAGATTCATGGGTAGGTTGATGCGCTAAAATATGGTCAGTATTTTTTTACATATTATATAACATCGTTGCGACTTTAAGATCTCCTATGTGACCAAACCTAAGTATTGGGATAAACAAAAAATGAGTTTCACTAAAAAAATACTGGCGGTTGTAATTATTGTTATTTTTTAACAGAAAACAATACATAGATCGAATAATTCATTATTTTAAATGCCAATTTTTGTTGATCGCCACATAAGAGGTTTATAAAAACGTCTTTAAAACTACAAAATGTTAAAGATATGTACATTGGAGTCTTTTCTACCGATGGAGAGAACAATTTTCTTTCAAAAAAAGTTAAAATGTAATTTTGTAAAATTTGACACATTAGAAGTTTTAAAGTCGCAACGACGAAGCTGTGATGTGATGATAATGAATCTCCTATTTATACAATACAATATAGTGATGTCTAGTAGTGCAATGAGCGATCGATTCCGTCCTATCTAACTAACAGAAAGTGGAAAAATATAGTCTCAAAAGTGTACACGGTCTCAGTGTCATTTAATGTGTAAAAAATACCAAAATATATGGAACATACTTTAATTTACTACCTAGTCAAAATAAAAACGTATAAAAAAACATTTCTCGCTATTTATAATGCGAACGTTAGCACGAATTTTGATATAAAATATTTATTTTTCTAAACCCTCATTAGATGAGTATTAAAAATATTGCGTTTTTTTATTTTAAAATATCCGATAAAGTGTAAAGACCATAAATTTTCTGGCCACTACAATCAAAATATCAACTTAACTATTAAAAGTAAAATTATTAAATTTTAAAAAAGCCTAATAAGCTTTGGTCAAAATGTAGGATTAATAAAATATAATATAAAGGTACGACTCGGAATATATTTTTAACCTACTTATAAATAAGTATCTACCTACCTACCAATATTACATGATTATTTTACACAATTTTTGATAACACCACTGTGCTGAACTGCCTCTTTTTTTGATGAATTTTATTACTTTTTATAACTTTCATTGAATTTTTTCAGCATTTTGTATCTGAAGTTCTATGTCTATTTTAATCTTGTTTTTTGATCAGTTCATTGAATTCCTTCGTGCTGAAAACACCAGTTTTGTCTGTCCAAGTAGTCTTTGTGAACTACAAGTTACTTAAGTGCTATTGAAGGCGCTCACAGCTGCAGACTCCAGCACAGCCACAATTATTTTTTAAATTGCCTTTTTTCTGTTTTTTAAATAATTGTTTTGTAGGTAAAGAAACGTCTAAAAGGCTTCAGGTGTTAAAAAAGATCCTTCTTTGAATTGATCATCGTAACTACATTTTGATTTGATAAGTTGAATCCAGACTTCCATTTATCAGTTGATCGATAATTGTATATTTTTGGAATTGCGTTGTTAAGCCCGTAGCGAGTTGTGCTTTCGGTTGGGTCATACACTGGCGCCCAGCAGACGTTCGTCCGCGGAACGCTTATCTTTAAACCCTGACTTCTAAAAGGTTATATTTACCTACATAATACCTATTGCGATTTGACCCGGTTGAATTAGTCTTTAATGATAAAATGAATGGAATTCCTCATTGATTTTAAAGCCCGTAGCAAATTGTGCTTTCGGGTGGATTATAAGACGTTATAAGGTAGTAAAAGAACGGCATCCCAAATCTAGCAGGTTCAAGCCTTGTCCGCGTCGAATTTTAGATTTATTTAGTTTACATCAATTCCTCATTGACTGAAGTATGAATAGAAGGCCTACCTAGGAGATTGCGTTGTTAAGCCCGTAGCGAGTTGGGCTTTCGGTTGGGTCATACACTGGCGCCCAGCAGACGCTCGTCCGCGGAATGCTCCTCATCTTCAGACCCTGACTTCTCCTTCTTTATGGACTGGTAACGTACCTGACGACAAACAAGTTTATTCATAAGGATACATACGTATAATCACGCCTTTATCCCTAATGGGGTAGACAGACACGTCTGACAAAGTTTTGAGGGTTATTTAAGTTATGACAAAGTTTTGAGGGTTGTTTGAGATAGATTTGTAGGTATATTGCTGTAGAGACAGGTTGTCAGCCTATCGCCTAAATTGCAATATACAGAAACCCTCGGATCCCTTAGCTGGTTTTTACATCATGCCCGGGAGGAAATGCAGCTGGCACATTCTATGGTTTTCTCTCACTCCCAGTCCAGCATGGAAGTACTGTTAAATACTGTAGGCAATTTTACATTGAAATGTGTATCGCTATAGTGACAGGTTGTCAGTCCATCGCCTAAGTTACAATACACTGTAACCCTCGAATCCCTTTGCTGGTTTTTACAGCATGCTCGGTAAGAAAGGCAGCCGGCACATTCTATGTCTGTTTCTTCAAGGAGGTAACTGTGTGATGCTTAATAAAATCAAATCCGTATGCGACCCATACTGAAACCTCAGAATAACATTTGGAAACGCAGAAACGATTCGATATCGATTTATATTTGGACTTCGTAAGTATGATAATGTATCCGAATTTCGTGCTCAGCTTAAGTGGCTTCCAATCTGACTTCGACGTGATGTGCACATCCTGGCCACTCTTTACAACATCCTTCACAATCCTGCCACTCCTGACTATCTCCGCTCCCGTTTCCATCGCCTTCCTCCAGATCCTCGCTCTAGGCGCGTCTGTATCACTAAGGTGCTAGAGTGCCCTTGTGCGAAGACTAAATTTCTTTCTAACTCTTTTTCTGTACGAGCTGCTCAGCTATGGAATAAACTTCCAAAATGTATTCAAGAAAGTCCGTCTATTTACGTTTTTAAAAGGAGATTAAAAGAGCACTTCTTATCTGAACAAGTTTAATGTATGTATTTATGTATTGTAGTTTATGTATCTATTATGCATGTACGTATATATATACGATATATAAGTATTAGATATGTATGTATTGTTTGATTTAATCTTATTGATTTATAATTTTGCGTTTAATAGTTCTACTTCATGTATTTTTGAGTAATTTTTAGTTTACATTGCATTGTATTTGTCTTGCCCTTAAAATGTTTCTCATTCTCTCAACTGCGAGTGGGTTAGCTGGAAGAGATCTCTTCATAGAGATAAGTTCGCCCTTGCATACCTTTCTGTAAACTTCATTTCTTGTATTTTAATGCAATAAAGAATATATATAAACAACACCCTTTATAGATGACCCCGCAGTGCATAGTTTAAAAAGAACTTTCCACAAATTGATTGAATTTAAAATGTCTTGAGAATATTCGCATCTGTTTTATCAAGTATCGATCCAGTGAATCCAACTAGGTTGTCGCGAAGGCAGCTATTAGGTCATTATGAATTTACAGACACTGCACTTTGTGAATTTTATAGCGTTTTTCAAAGGGAAAATTATTAACTATCAATGTCAGCTCTAATGTTTTACAGTTTGTTTTCTTTTATAGTTTCTAGGGTTACCAAGGTTTTAAAATGACTTTCTCTTTGTTATGGCTATACTCTTATATCGAGTGAAGATCCCGTAGTGTCAATGTTATTAAATGTCTGATATGGTTTTAGGTTGACCTGGATCTTGTCTTCCATGCTGGCTTAGGAGCGAGACAAAAACATAGAATGTACCAGCTGCATTTCCTCCCGTAAAACCAGCTAAGGGATCCGATGGTTTCAGTATATTGCAATTTAGGCGATGGGCTGATAACCTGTCACTACAGCAGTATACCTACAATTAAATAACCCTCAAAACTTTGTCAGATGTGGCGGACCTTCGTTTAGGTCGTATACGCTCTGCCTAACCCATTAGGGATAAAGGCGAGATTATATGTTTATGTTGGTATCTTGACATTTGTACAAGCTATGGCGAACGGTAATAGATAGAGGGAAGTCTATGATGGAGAAAGCTTATACAGAAGCACAGTTAGTTGTTTCTAAAATCACCCTTAAGAGGCCTGTCCGCGAAAAACACATAACTCGCAATATATTGTCATTTTCAATACTTTTCTCTATCACTTCCTTAGATTTTAAAGAGCATTTTTTCTTCCATGCTGGACTGGGAGAGACAGAAAAACATAGAATGTTCCAGCTGCCCTTCCTCCGGGGCATGCTGTTGAAGTCAGCAAAAGGGACTCGAGGGTTACAGTGTATTGTAATTTAGGCGATGGGCTGAAAACCTGTCACTAAAGCAATACATATTACAATCTAAAATTGCCCTCAATTTTTTGTCAGACGTGGCGAAAGCGCCTTTTACGAGGCGTTAAACGCTCTGCCTACTCTGTAAGGGATAAAGGAGTGATTTATGTATGTATGTATTTTAAGGAACATTGAGAGGCCAGTTGGCCGAGTGATGACGGATGGGAAAAGGGTAATTACCCGCCTGGTCGGGTGTTGTGACCACGTGACCAGGGGACCGGAGTCCGAGTGGACTAGTTTGGAAGTTATATGCAGATTGCGGAGAAAACTTCGATACCGCGTTTCAGGACTGTTGTTTTTTTTGTGTGGCGCCATCTATGTGCGCTACAGATTTAAATATACTGCGAGTTATGATTTTTTAAGAGAGAGCCTTTTAAAACTTGTGAGGGTGCCTTAAAGTCGTTACTTCTCTACCTACCCCGTAAATCAAACACGTGTGACTCTATGTAAGTTACTTCTAAGTAATATTAGAGCGATGTCTTCAAGGACGAATAGACCATCAAAGCATACATTATTTAGTATCGAGAAACTGAACCGTGGGAGCTTTTCCAAGTGCAGCTGTATTGTAACATTTGTTTCAAATCCCACATGAATTTTATATGTTTGCACTGAAAGAAAATTACACCATTTTGAATAATAAGCAATACTGCAGCAACATTCTCTGTTTAGTTGGAGCTTACAATATTTTTAAGTAATATATACATACATATAATCACGCCGTTATCCCTAATGGGGTAGGCAGAGCGTAAACGACCTAAACAAAGGTCGTTCGCCACGTCTGACAAAGTTTTGAGGGGTAATTTAAGACAGATTTGTAGGTATATTGCTATAGTGACCGGTTGTCAGCCCATCGCCTAAATTGCAATATACAGAAACCCTCGGATTCCTTAGCTGGTTTTTACAGCATGCCCGGGAGGAAATGCAGCTGGCACATTCTATGTTTTTCTCTCGCTCCCAGTCCAGCTTTGAAGTAATATATGTGAAAATATATTTCTACAGGTTTAAACAGAGTTTGGCAAGTCATTCATCACGAAGGAAGCGAGGCTTTGCCATATACCGGGTGTAAGGGACAGCGTCCCGCAAACTAATAGGGGTTGCTCAGTCAACGCCACTGAACAAATATCACCAGGATTTTTTTCAGGAAGTGAAAAAAAAATGGATTTTCATACAAACTAGCTGTGCCCGCGACTTCGTACGCCCAGTTTGTATGGAAAACACGCAGTGTCGAACATACTGAACACGCTTCTCCGCGCGTAGGAGCGGGATCTGCTAACTCGCGCGCGGAAGCGTGTTTCGCATTGTCTGATCTTTGTTTTTATATCGCAGCAGTCCCATCAAAATCGGTTCAGTAGTTTTGGCGTGATGTGGTAACATACAGACAGACAGACGGACAGACAGACAAAAATAATAAAAAAAATAGTTTTGATCTTTATATCGTTAATAACACCCGGTATTGTGAGGTACTCTGCAAACTATAGTTTGTTTTTCGCCATTTTCATATTATTTCTTCATACAAATTCTATTTTTTTTTATTAATATTCTATTAGTTACCTTTGTCTTAATTTTGCTGCTAACACCTCTTGGATGGTACATAAGGAAGTTGTCTGTCACCCAGAATATTAATATCTGAAACAAAAAAAAAGCAAAAACTAATTACAGTGTCAGTAGCAGCCCACCAATGCTAAGAGAAAACGTGGACGACCCCGTAAGAGGTGGCGAGACGAATTAGACACATATCTTACGGAATGGAGAGAATTGGCACTAGATTGAGAGAAATGGAAGGAAGGGAGAGAGGCCTTTGCCCTGCAGTGGGACACCACAGGCTCATAAATAAAACATAAATAAAATAAATAATTATAGTGTCGATTCTGCCCAACAGACCAACAAATTACAATACAAACATCTTCTAAACCATCGAATCTCGCGATCGCTACGTTCGCCATATACCTGTCTTCTTCTTCTGTGGGTATCGAGTCTATCGACCCGAAACCTCAGTTGAAAGTGAAATCTCTCACGTTCGCGACATAAGTTAATACACCTATAGTATTTCCAACTCAGTTTTAGAATAATGGTAAATACAGTTTCATGTCTTTGTATTCAAAAACACATTTCAAAAATAAATTATACGTGTTGGCAAATTAGTTAAATTACAAAAACTACTATTTCATTATGTTGTCATATCTAATAGCTAAAACTTATTTAAAAAACAAGATCTTCGTTTAAAAGACATGAAACTTTGTTTACCTTTATTCTAAAACTGAGTTGGTAATAGGTTAATAACATGATAAGTCGCTGATAAATAACGAAATAGAGAAACCTTGCGCTCGCTACGCTCGCCTAATACATCGGTAGAAGTATAGCATACACTGCCTTACTCACATTCACAAAGAACGGGATGATCAGCATGACGACGGCCAGCTCGAGGCGCGGGTCGGACACTGGAGAGAGCCGCAATGGAGACAGTGCCGCCACCACCGGCGGCAGGCGCAGCACCAGCGCCAGCGCCGACTTGGCGAACGTCGCTAGCGCCGCGTACAGCACGCACTGGCACACCCATGCTGAGCATTGAGGAGGCTTGCCTGGAGAAAAACATGTTATTTTCAATACGTAATCTTAAATACAAGCCATTTTGGCTAGGACCATGCAGGTTGAATCACCTGATTGTCTGAAAGAAAAAAGATTCCGAGCTTCGGAGGGCACGTTAAACCGTCGGTCCTGTTGATAATGGTCGTTACACAAACCATGTCAGAGGCCTATTAGGCGGTTTAAAAATCTGTCGACACCAGGGTTCATCGGGTCAATTGACTCGATACCCACACGACAGAAGAAGCTGGCTGTTAGACGGTTTAGAAACTCTGACACCAGGGTTCTTCGGGTCGATCGACTCGAAACTCACACGACAATAAGAAGATACAAGCCATAAAAAGTATTAATTACCCCTGCATATCTCCTGGAATATTTTATCATACATAAAATCATGCTTATAAGTATATCTCTTATGGGATAGGTAGATTGCCAACAGTTAAACACAATAAATACTCGTAAATAAAACACACATTTGATTTTACGTAATGCATATCTTTCTACTTCAATGCTGGCCTGGGAGCGAGAGAAAAACATAGAATGTGCCAGCTGTATTACTTCCCGGGCATGCTGTATAAATCAGCTAAGAAATCCGAGGGTTACAGTATATTGTAATTTAGGCGATGGGCTGACAACCTGTCACTACAGCAATATACCTACAAATCTATCTTAAATAACCCTCAAAACTATATCAGACGTGGCGGAACGACCTTTGTTACCCCATTAAGGATAAAGGCGTGATATTATGTATGTATTACATAATATCACGCCTTTATCCTTTTTCCGCAATTTTTCCGCCTTTGTACAAAATATCATCTCGATAGGTATGCAATTACAAGAGACGGGACTTTTAGACGGACAGCAGACAGGCTAGCATGGCAAAATTGTATGAGTTCCTTAGTCCACTACGAAGCCCTAACAAGAGAAGTTATACTCGAACACCTAAATTATTATAACGTTTAAAATAAATTAAGTTTATAAATCAAAACGCATATTTTATTATTTTTAAGGAGTTTTAGCACTCACAATGCAATTTTTATTACATATAATATGAAAGAAAGAAAATAATAAATTCGTTTCTGGCAGGACTCGAATCTGCGTCTCTGGAATGCAGTCCATTACTCTACCAACTGAGCTACAGACGCGGTAGAGGGGGTGACGAATTTATCATAGTCTTTATGTATACGTCATAGCGACGTTAGCGAATCCTGCCAGAAACGAATTTGTTATTTTAATTCTTTCATATTGTATATTTAATTGTTTAATAAACAGCACATTTGTCTGAAATCTCTTACTTACTTTTAATAGGTTACTATTGCCATAATTAAATTCAACTATTCAATAGCAACCACGGATGTTAGAACATACATATATATAATCACGCCTTTATCCCTGATGGGGTAGGCAGAGCGTATTCGACCTAAACGAAAGGTCATTCCGCCACGACTGACAAAGTTTTGAGGGTTATTTAAGATAGACCTGTAGGTATATTGCTGAAGTGACAAGTTGTCAGCTCATCGCCTAAATTACAATGTACAGAAACCCTCGGATCCCTTAGCTGATTTTTACAGCATGCCCGGGAGGAAATGCAGCTGAAACATTCTAAGTTTTTCTTTCGCTCCCAGTCCAGCATGGAAGTGTTAGAACATTCTACATTTATGCTAAGTAAAGTGATCGAGCGAATCGCCGCGCGCCGCATAGTACGCTAGTATTTCATTACATTACTAAAATCAATATTTACATAAAATCACGCATATTTACGGGGCAGGTAGGTCTTCAGCGGCGTACTAAAATCTATTATCGCCTTGTTTAAGAATTTAGGGAAGCCGAAACATTTTTTTTAAATTTGTAATGGGTTTGCTGTTGAGTCTATATCGGCGGTGAGAGACAGGGTCGACGATGTATTACCAAATATCGTAAAAGCATAGCTGACTGCTCAGTTGTGATACATACATAAAATCACGTCACTATCCCAAATGGGCCTGTCAGAGCAAAAACGACCTAAGCAAAGGTGGTTGCGCCACATCGGACAGGTTTTGAGGGTTTTTACAGATGATTACGTATATTGCTATAGTGGTGACAGGTTGTCAGCCCATCGCCTAAATTTCAATACACTGAAACCCTCGGATCTCTTGGCTGGTTTTTACAGCATGGCCGGGAGGAGATGCTGATCAGTCTGTGATATGATTTTATTCTTTACAAGCTTTATTCTAAGTAGGTAGTTCAATACAGAGCTTCGAAAATGCTAAAAACTACTGCACATTTTTACTCAGTACTCAGTTACTTTGATAATTTTACAGTTATTGTAGGGTGTATAATTTTATTGTGTGAATTTTATCGCGTTGCGTGGTATGATGCATGAAAGTAAACTATTATCTAGTTACAAAGAGAGAAGCAAAACAATCAAAGTTATTAAACAAAATTTAAACATCTTGGCGAAAGATAAGATAAACTTGCATATGACAAGGCCAAAGCCAGACAAAGTATTGTTACTTGACTGTGAAAAATTACTCTTTATAATAGTTGTAATTTGATGACTAAATAGGGTGTGATTCTCCCCATGAATCTGATAAATTTCCCCAAGAAACAAAGATCAAAATGTGGAAAAAAATATTTGTCCCAGTTGGCCCTCCAATATGAAGCCTCTGTATTTCGACTTATGTTCCTTGGGAAAAGTAGTTAGGATCATATATTTTTTTGTGACTATATTCAAGCAGTGGGACATATAATGGCTATATAAGATAAGATTTAAGAGGCAGAAAGAATAACATGGCCTTGTCTACATACGTAACATTTTTCATTATGGGACATTAAGTTCAGATAAATATATGAACATTAAAAACATTTGTGTAAATATTGCATTATTTTGCATTGGTCTTTACTTTCTTAGTAAATCATTATATTTAATTTATTAACATGTTTGTTGCACTGTCCCGCGTCAATTTATTTTACTCCTCTGTTGCATATTGCCTGGTTGCCTGGAAGATATTGCTACATTAGCAATAAGGCCGCCAATTGTACTACTTTTCTTTTTAGCAATTTGTAATTTCTGTGTTTTTGTGCAATAAAGTATATTGTATTGTATTGCATTATTATGATAAAAAAATTATATTACAAGCCTTTCGTAATTTTTCGAAGTATCTAGTTTCATATTTTGACCCATGTTCCTCAGGGAAAGTTATTCAGTTTCACTCTAAAGATTGATCAGCTGGTTTTTTACACTGTCTATTTTTTATTAGGAAGTTAGTAGAGAAACTTTCAAGGTTTCAAACTTACTATATTCCCTAAAGTTTGATCTAATCAGCTGTTTTTTTACACCTAGTATTTTTATTAGCAAGTTAGAGAAAGTTTCAAGGTTACCAACTTACCATATTCACCAAAGTTAATAAGTGGTATGTCATAATTCCTGGCGCAGTACTGTGCTAGTCTGATCCCAGCCCAAATGATCAGCAGGCCTAGTGTTGAATCTAGCATGAAGTTTACTATGTACCTAGAAAAATAACATGGGTTAATAAAACTCTATAATACATTTTTAACAGTGTCATACATTATAGTTATGCAAATTTATTCCTTATCAAGAGGGCCACCAGCCTGGTTTCAGGCATTATTATTGTAATTTGTGAACAATTTTGAAGGTAATTAAATTACAGAAAAGAAAGAGATGTAAAAAACAACTTCTTTTTAGTGACAGGTTGTCAGATCATAACCCAAATTGATCCTTTTTATTTTTCATTGAAACTGTCATCTCCCTCTACATATACATCCTGGGATGAGAAGTAGCTGGCACATTCTACATATAGCCTGGAAATGATGGTAACTCTCATAATATCAGGTTTATCAAGCAGTAATGTTCTTACCAAGTGCATGGGTTTCCAGTGAGGTGTGGTGAGAGCCAGACATTGGCTGCATGAATGATGAGGGCTCCCAGACCCTGCTTCGACGTGTCGTAAAACCAGATCAGCCATGGCCTTCTCGCATAGCGGGGCTCGCAGAATCTTTTACCTTAAACAATAAAGTCATTATTAGTTTAATTAAACTTATTTTTTTTCTATGGCTTAACATCTCGCTTATATTCTTTACATTTAAGATTTTAAATCATGTCACAAATATTATGATTAATAGATCAGAATTATTTAAAGTTCAAAGATCATTCTTATCAATATAGAACAGTAAATATACAGGCACTGTCTATAGCTAAATTGTGACTCCATAAATCTTATGACTTGTTCTTTATGTTAATACGAAGCCCTATAAGCGATAAGGTGGTAGCCAACTAGAGTGATATCCTTGACCTCTCACTAAGTTTAAAGAGTTGCAACATCTTACCAATTAGACAGGTGAAAGCCAGTACAGCCAGGAGGAACTGCATAGACCAGCCATATCTGTCCGTGAGAGCGTCCTTCGAGCAGTGCAGCTCAGACCAGTAGTATTCAGAGCTGTTATTCATGTTTCATCTCTGTTTTGGGGTTATCGGATACAAATACGTATCAATAGGGTTAGTTACAATAATAACAACATTTCGGTTTTTTGGCGAATTATATACATGAAACTTAAACAATTTGTTAAATACTTTTATCTATATTTCGAATAACTACAATAATTTTCTCAAAAATAAATTCACAATATTCGCAGTTTTTTTGACATTTTGTTTTTAATTTAAACGTCAAATAAAGTTTCTACCATAGTGGTACAGTGGTAGGAAGCATATGGCATCACTATAATCCAAATGGTTCATACTTGGTGAATTTGCTATCATCCATACTTTAAATATAATCAATTTGTATTATATTCTGTCCTCGTCATTCATTATAATCATATAATTTAATTTATAATATAGTTAATTATCAATATATTTATTTACCAAATCTTATTTTGTTGATAAAATTGCATCATTTTTAATCCATAGACATACCAATTCTATCATAGACAGTTTTATTTTGGTTTTTCAAGAGGGAGAGAATGTTGCCATACATTTATATTTCTACTTTTAGTAATTATCACTTGCATTAGGTTCAAATCCCATCGCTATTACACGTAGACCGCAGTAAAATGTTCACAACGAGTCTTAAAGTTAAAATTGCTAATAAATTATGCCAATTTTTTTATATTTAAGATTTTTCATATGAGCATAGACTATTTTTTTACATTTTGTTTTCTTCGTCCATAATTTATCTGAAAATCCCTAACCAACTTTAACAAACCAACCATCTTCTAAAATAATAAAAAATCTTAAACTTGATCTTAAGGAGCAGTTGTTTGAACACTTTCTCTTTACTTAGAAAACGTTCTAAAGCACTAATTAGTTCCTGTTATGATGCATTTGTAAACTCTATAGAAAATTCACTTACCGATGATATCAAACCTTTTTTTAGATTCATTAGCAGTAAAAAAATAACTCTAACAGCATCCCACAGAAAAAGTCTTTCGGTAAGAAAACAACTTCAGATTGTAAGGGGATTTGTGAACTTTTTTCAGACTACTTTGACTCCGTTTATGATAAATCCTCCTATAACTTTTCCGAATCTAACGTTTCTCATTTACCTTGCTATGCCTCTCTATCAAAAATTGTCATTTCAACATTCGATGTTCGTAAAACTTTAAAATCTTTGGATACGAAAAAAGGCCCAGATCCAGATGGTTTACCTGCTAAATTCCTTAAAGTATGTGCCTCAGAGCTATGTTTTCCATTAGCCATACTTTTTAATTTATCACTGGATTCTGGAAACTTTCCGAAGATCTGGAAAACTGCCCATATAGTGCCTATTTTCAAATCTGGTGATAAAACAAATTGCTCTAACTACAGAGACATCAGAATTCTTTCTAGTATTGCTAAAGTATTTGAATGTGTAGTATATAGTCGATTTTATCATCATTTTAAACCCCTACTTTCAGATAACCAACATGGGTTTATTAAAAATAAATCTACTGTATCAAATTTACTTGAATTTAAAAATTATCTCTGTTCATCTTTTGCTAATGGCGGTCAAGTAGATGTCATATACACGGATTTTAGTAAGGCATTTGATAAAGTTAACCATTCTCTTCTTTGTTTAAAACTAGCAGCTTATGGTATTCATGGTTCATTACTACGGTGGGTTCAGTCCTATCTTTTTAAAAGAAGTCAGCTCGTTTTACTAAAAGGTCATGTTTCTGATGCAGTTGAAATAAAATCTGGTGTCCCTCAAGGATCCCATTTAGGACCACTCTTTTTCATCGTTTTCATAAACGACCTAGCTGGTAAACTGAACTGCCCAAACTTACTATATGCTGATGATCTAAAGGTGTTTAGTAATGTTAATAACAACTCGTACTGTCTCACCCTTCAAAATGATGTTAATACTATATATAATTGGAGCATAGAAAATTGCTTGATACTTAATATAGAAAAATGTTATGTCATATCCTTTACTAAAAAAACCATAAGATAAATTTTGTATATACCATCAACAATGATTTACTTGAAAGAAAAACCGTTTTAAAGGACTTGGGGGTCTTGTTCGACGATCAACTGTCTTTTAGGGATCACTACAAATATATTACCAATAGAGGTTTTCAACTTGTCGGGTTTATAATGCGGTCCACTAAAGGTTTTAAACGCCCATCTACAATACTAACACTTTATCACAGTTTAGTGAGAAGCATATTAGAATATGCTGCAGTTATTTGGTCTCCTTGTTACCTAGTTCACGATAGTAGTATTGAAAGAGTGCAGAAACGTTTTCTACGAATGCTTAGCTTTAGATAACATTTTGGTCGAACTCTATTTCACTACACCAATAGATTGAAACAGTTCCATGTTACTTCTCTCTCTGTCAGACGTAAACGAACAGATTTAATATACTTACACAAAATACTTCACTCAATACTCGATTCCTCATCCCTGCTTTCTCAATTAAATATTAATACTGCTCATAACCTCCGTAAACCCAGAACCTTTTTGCTCCAAACATACACCAATAATACTTCCTACTATAATCCAGTAGTTAGAATGTGCCGTCTCTACAACGAGACATCTTCTCAGCACGAACTTGATATTTTTGATTCACGGCCTTACACTTTTAAAAAGACAGATATCCTCAAATAGACTCCACCAAATGTAAAATACCATCCAATTGTAAAATATTTACTTTTTAAATATGATTTAACCAAAATTATTATTTTTTTACCTATAATTTTGTTTTGTAAAAACTGTTTATTGTAACAACTTTATCATGCTGTGTAAACACGCTGAGGGTATCAATCTAGTTAAGTTAAAAATGTATAGTTATCTCATACATGTATCGATTGTTACCTGTTGTGTTTTCCAAATAAACTAAAATAAAAAAATAAAATAAAAGTTGCATAAGTATTTTTATTTAGTACATTTGCTGGCAACATTGTTTACAAATCCTACCAAACACAAATGTGGGATTGCCATTGCCGCCATTTTTTATCGTTTTCTTGTCGTTTTTCGCAATATAGTAATAATTTTTCAATTATAAAATAAATATATTTCAAACACTGAGATATCTCTTAACCCGTATACCACAAAACTACTTACTTCATTCCAAGGTAAGCTATATTTATTATTTTATTTGCGTTTGTGATTGTGCACTATTTCATGTTTATCGATTATTTTTACGACCGGCTTTATTTCTGGTACCGTTTTCCTATGATTATTGTTCTTGTATCAATAGCAGTGAGAAATAAAAAACTTACGTACTGGGAACTTTTCGATTATGATTTTTGGTTATGTTGAACTATTGTGGTACATAACATCTTTTGGTTTACACAGTACCTACCTACTTCAAAGGGCTCAGTTCGGTCAGAGAAACATCTTTTAATTTCATATTGTACGCACGGTGCAATGATGTTTTGCAAATTTGCAATCTTTATTAGTTCAACACGTTCAAAACCTAGTGAACAAAATAAATAGATTACCTACCTCATGTACCTACTCTTGTGTTTCATTTTCTTATAATTCTTACGAGTACGTCGAATGATTCGTCAATTTTGTCAACGCCCTCTATTACGCATTAATTAAGCTTTGCCAAGAAAAACTGCATGGGGCATGTACAATTTTTTTAATGTACCTTTATGAAGTCATGTAAAAACTTTACAATTACCACAATTTCCAGTTTTGATAAATTATAAATGTTTATTATTTTTATACTTTGTTCATTGCATGTCACCAACTATCTAACTAAAAGTACTAATTAGTATGGACTTGTTTACAATAAAAACAAACAATTCCAAATAAATACTACTTTAACTTTATGTAAGTACTTACACAGAGCTAGGTCAGTAACTAGAAGTTGCACAAAACACTAATACATACTCTTTAGATATTTAAGATATCAACCATGGGTCTTGAGAGTTACCTTCAGATGTCTACAGTTAAGAATGAAATATGTACACGGAAAGAGAGCTACAAGGATCAGTCATCCAGCCATTAAAATGTGTTTGCCAATGCTCTAGTCATCAGAAGTACCTCTTTAACGCAACTGAATAAGTGAAGAATGCTACAATAATAGACTAACTTACCTTAACCAAGGGAAGAGAATATCTGCCGGGCTTTTGGTTTCATGGCTATGATCTCACCAACTTATTTGCTCATGATTTAAAAACCAATTGCAAATAGCAGAAACAGATGAGAAAAAAATGAAGATTTTTAAGATAAATTTATTTCTAAATTAAGCTCAGTAAATAAATATTGACTTAGTGAAGAGAAGTGAAACCTTTGGGATTGGGTGCAATGCTATGCTTTTCATTGCAGACATGAGCTAAAGTTCCATATAGTGCTTGCAAATTACACTGGTGTATGAAAACTCCAGTGTGTAAGATTTTTTTATGAAAACACCTTACATACATACATACAATAAAAACACAAACAAAGAAAAAAGACACAACAGGCACTGCTTATTTTTATGAAGAATTCTCTTACAGCAGACCTACAGAAGTAAGATTTAATGTTGAGATTTTAATACAAAACCATTCAAAAACAGTTTGGTGTTTTCTAATTTTCCTTTATTTAAATTAAAATGTTTGAGACTGCTAACTGCCGACAAATGTTTGAAAACAAATCATTACACAAAAATACCAACTAAAAGTTTGTTCTTTCCATTGTTATTTTTAGTCTACAAAACAAGGTAAAAACAACTAAAGTAATTGTTCGTTCTACTTTACTCATTGCTCTATTTTAATACCAAGGGGTACTATAAACTACCGAAAACGTTATAAGCGGCATACCAATTCATTGTCAGTTTACAATTTCCTGAGATCCGAATCCGTAATTATTATTTTTTATTAAAAATTTCACGGACACGATTCGGATACAAACCGAATACGGAGCAGCGCAAAACCGCCCATATACATTTACGGCGTTTCCAACCTTAAGATTACGATTGAAGACTGCGAAACCACGTCATAAAGTTTAAAGTCCATCAACGCCGTCATCTCCTCAAAAAAGCTAACAGTTATATGATCGTGGCCAAAAATGGAACAAATACCGCCAACGCCATTTTTTATTTTGCCTTCTTAGCGAGTGGGTTTTCGAGTCGACCAAGGAACCGATGAACTCTGATATTAGAGCTTTGAAACCGCCTAGTAGCACGCCTGTTAGGTCTCTGACATAGTTTGAGTAACGATCATTATCAAAGATGGCTTCACGTGCCCTCCGAAGCACGTAATTATTTTCTTTTCGGACAAGCAGGTGATTCAGTCTGCAATGTCTTAACCAAACTGGGGATAACCTCTCGTCTCGTCTTGTCTTGTCTAGCCGTTAATGTGCCACTGCTGGGCAAAATCTGCAAAATGATAAATTGTACAATTTCAACTTTGTTTTCCCCAATGGAAATCGAACCCAGGACCGGATCAGGAGCCCATGGCTCAAACGATCAGACGATCCGGAGGTCTAGTGACTATGGAGGCAGTTCTCCCTTCTTCTACCGTGTGGGTATCGAGTCGATCGACAGTTCTCCATGATTTTGACTATTCTCCCTGCATACAGTTTCCTAGCCCACGTTCATATAAAGTTAATTTTAAAAGTACTTTAAGCGTAACCACTTCGTTTTCTGGTCGTCATATTGTCTAGCAGACTTTAACAAATAATCGCCCTAATTCAGGGTGCCCTCGAAATCCTATCGAAATCCAACTTTAGATGGAATAACTCATGTGTGTTTGTTTTCGCTAGCTAAAAGTTTTTGAAAGTTTCTTAGAAGATCTGACATTGGCGGCATAAGCAAACCCAGGGTAGTATTTCCCCATGAGGGCATTTCCACGCTTTTTGAGGGCAAATAGACAACATAAAAACAAATAACCTGATATGATAGCTAAAATCGATACCGAAAAGTTTCCAGCTCAGCATATGCACCAGTCAAAGACTGTAGCGCTGGTTTTCAGCAGGGACCTTACTAAACTAACTGAAAGCAAAGTACCAACGACATAGAGTCAAGAGCAAACCTATATCGAAAAAAAAAAGCTTTTTAGTATATTCTCGATTGAAAAAAAAGAGACAAACTCGCATGATTGATTCGACGGCATCATAGAATAAGGACGGCAAACATTAATGCCTAACTTGGTTCAAGCTATGTAATATGTTCAACCAATATTTTTTTGCTCTTTATTGAAACGTTTTAACCCCTTGATAGCGCCCGCAGATTCCAACTTTTCATTTATCGCCCATTAATTAATCACTTGTTCCTCTCGCCCTAAATGCGCATTCGGCAATCCATCACGAAGTCAAACAGCTATGAAATCTCTTAAGTAATCTATCTGATGGAGTAGTCCGGGGTGGTTCATTTCAACTTTCTTTGTGCTACGGATTTCTCGGCTTTATTATAAATCCATATTTTGAAATTACGATACTAGTACTTATACTCCTAGCTGTAACAAAAACATAAACCGTACGTATGTCCTCGTAACATAAAAAATATAACGATTTTAGTCAATAACCCATCAACGCAGCTATTGGTCGGGGATATTAAATAGAGCAGCGATATTTATTGCCTTGCGTGCGTGCACTAGACTTATGACTGCTTTTACGGTGTCCGCCATTTAATTTGAGCGTACATGCAATACACACCACATGGTCATTACATGCGGCCATTGGAGAAAAAGTAGAATCTAATTGTCGCCTCATCCCTCCACGTTCGACGGGCGGTGGTGGCGCCGGGCGTGGGGCGGCCGATAGCCACCGGAATCGAAAGTAGAACGTAATAATTATCGGTGGTGGGTTGGTGACTGTCGGTGGTGGTGGCCGGCGGCAGGCGGCAGGCAGGGGGCCGATGGTCGCCGTTCCCGCGGCTCGACCGTCAACAAACGGTCGCTCGGCAACTGCTCATGACATATGCATGAGAGCGGCACGGACGACGCCACCGCTTAAATATACAAAGACGGACGAGGAAATTACTAGAGAGGCAAATACGTACAAGATGTCTCCTACCCGACTGCGCCGCGCCGTGGCGTGCGGCACGCCCACCGACTCTCCAATTACACTCACGAAACGTCCAACGATACCTTTCTTACTATTCTTGGCTATTTTTACCACCTACCCACCGCCGCCACCGTCTCAATAAGTCATGAAGACAACCCCATTATAAAGTTAAATGCATCATTCTATATTCCTTTTGCGTTACAGCACGCAAATGAAGATTGGAGCTCATTTCTGTATTTTTAATAGTAGTAAAAGCTACAAAGACATTCTGCGAAATTGTACGATAAATGAGTTTCAGCATTATATTCTGTTCTTTGTATAAATGAACTGTCTCTCGGGTCAGATTTTTACGGCTTTCTTCTTGATGGTTATCTAATATAGTGAAGTAAGATAAAGGAGAGATATCAGCTTGTTTACAAGCATTCTCACCATCTTCAAGAAGTTGCATATTTATGTAAAATAAATAAACAGCAAGTATTCATACAGTAGGCTTTCAAAGTACAGGCCTAGTCGGTCCGTATCCGTACCGCAAAGAAGTTATGATCGATAGGATCATCAAATATTCACGCACAGTGGCGGCCCACGAGGAAACGGAATGGATAACCGTTGTCTGAAAGGCCACAAGGGGCGAACGTGTACCTCCGAATTCCCCTCTTAGCCTAATTATGTAACTGCTATCTACGAATGAAAAAGTAATATCTTTAAATTGTTATTCTTTCGTTACAATTAATTTGGTTGGAATTATACCGAGATATTGTACTCTTCCATGCTGAAATGGGAGCGATAGAAAAACAATGGTTTCTTCCCGGGATGGAAGATTAGGCTTTCGGGGTATGCTGTCAACCTATCACTAGCAATACACAGTTCGTTTTTTTCTCTAAAATGATGACCAAACCTTTTCCGACGTAGCGAAAACGACCTTATAATTACTATATGTATGTTATTTTCATTTAACTTTTAGTACAGTTCAATGTAATTCCCATTTTCAATTACGTCGTATAAACGTTGTGTAAGGCGGCATACATGTAAATGTAGCAGAGATTATCCGTTTACATGGTAAGTAAGGTTGTAATGCTCTCACGGCTCGTTGGGCATTGTCCTAGAGCGGGTTCGGGCGTTTTCACCCATGAAATAAACGCGATGGCTTTGCGTAGATAGGTTGACAATCATCATCTTTGGTGACATCGTCACAACTATAATTGATGTTAAAGCCTAAAACGACAACCTTTTGTATCGATAGATATTTTTTATAGAATTTGCGAATTCTACATACATACATAAATCACGCCTTTATCCCTTACGGGGTAGGCAGAGCGTTTAACGCCTCGTAAAAGGCGCTTTCGCCACGTCTGACAAAAATTGAGAGCAATTTGCGAATTCTTATCTACCAAAAAATATAATATCGTCCACGTAAATGCTACGACCAGGATTGGCTCTATAAACGATTGCCGTCACCTTTTGTACCGATTGTAATTTGTATTTAATATACTATTTCATAAAAAAAAATTATATTAAATTTATGGATATTTTGAAGTATCCCATAATCGAAGGCCTCCTGCAAGGAGTGGGCAAAGCCGCTATCAATAATAGATTAAGTCCTTGCCAACCTTTGCGTAGACCTCGTTCCCTGAATGTCCCCAAATATCGTGCTGGAATCGTTTTCGCGAAATATACGAGACGGGTGTACTTCAGGTCCTTTTTACCTGCCACATGAGCGCCATTACAGGGAAAAACGCATATACATATTTCATCAAGTATCCTGTAAGTTGTGGGTGACAGGATAAAGTATTGCTTAGAATACGGACATTACTTCTCCAGCATAGGTACTTCGAATCTAATTTGATATTCCGACTACTTTCTGTTTAATTTCTGAAGTAATTATTTTAATCATTATGTCGCTGGCATAATTGTATACGAAGCTTTTAAATACTACGTTCGAGTTTTGAAAGTCCTCGAAGACATCTGTTAGTTCCCTGAAGGTGTATCGTGTGTGGTGGCAACTTGCAGACACCCCCTTGTCCAGTGGGGTGGCGCTGCCCAGTTCTCATAGCTCGCTGAATATTTCAGCAGCCTCCTCCAGCAAATTACAGACTTCGTTTCAGTCAGTTCCACAATTGCCCGTTTAAATAATATTCCTAAGGAACGACTGACGGCTACCACAATTAGGTCAGCTGCATGATTGTCACAGCACCCGTTAGTTCCCACAGATCGATACTGCATTATTAGAGCTTAGAGCACCTGTCATTTCTCCCACGTTGTCTAGTACATGAAATCATTTTAATAAACCTTTTTTAAATGACCTAGTTTTCTTTAGAATTCTAGAAGTCATTTCTTATGTAGAGACTACAGATGGTTTTAATTGCGAAGTTCCCAGCATATGCCATATTCCCAAGAATTGCAAGGTAACAGTTACATAATCTGTCGGTACATGATGGTGTGCATTTTGTTGTTGTCCGGTTGCCGTGACAACGATTGTCTTCGACGTGGCCTCATCGCTGGGCTATTAGCTATTGACAACTGCCTACATTGATGATGTAGGTATATGTCCCTAAAATGTAGTCCAAACAACGTAGCGTGTATATTTGATGTGTTTGATCGCCTCGATTACGACCGTCTACTGATTGATCTTACGATTGACTTAGTGGAAGTAATTTACCAGACTACTGATAATTTTCGGACTTCCAACGGAAATGTATTAACAATTCGATGACCAATGTATTATGCATTTCATTTGATTGTTTGATCGTTCCTTTTCGAGGCTACGTTTCTGAAATTATGAGCTAAAACAATTGAACATCAAATTAAATAATAATAACAGAGGAGGTCCTTCGAGCCGGATATTTCCAGACTTCCGACATAGTAAGGTAAGTTCCGAAGTAGTGGTTTCTCGTTGTTGTTATGAGTTGTCGAACGAATTTAACATTAATTGATTGCGGTCAATTTGTTAAGTGAAGTCGTAGGTGAACATTAGCCGCTAACGACTTGGTCGCATGCTACAGGCCGCCGCCGCCTCAGATGTCACTTTATTATTTAATTTGATAACACACATGTACTACTTGCAACTAGGTGTTGTACCTTAGCATGCTTGATGTATGACCTTTTGACCTACTTCGAGAATTTCTGTCCATCTTGGTCCGCTTACCAGGATAGGCAAAAATGTAAGAACTTTCTTGTGGCATTTCTAAGTTCTTACATAAGGTAATTAATTTCAAATTAGCCTTGATTTGTTCTTTTCTGGGGTCGTGCATAATGCGTATCCATATCCTTACATTACCCTTGTACTGTGTCGTTTAGGTAGAAATTCCCGCGCAGCCAAATGTTTTGTCAAGAAGAATGCAAATTGTCATAGCG
This sequence comes from Scrobipalpa costella, assembly GCA_949820665.1. Lineage (NCBI taxonomy): Eukaryota > Metazoa > Arthropoda > Insecta > Lepidoptera > Gelechiidae > Scrobipalpa > Scrobipalpa costella. Next base: position 14,873,481 of record OX463312.1, read on the forward strand.
GGGGCAATAAGCAGCATACACGTCAGCGAAACCTAATTTCCTTCGTGAGCCCGAAAACAAAATAAAGCCCGAATCCGGCAATCCCTTGGAGGTTCGCGGAATGTCATTTCATTTGTATGGGCAAAGGCTAACAAAGCAGGTGAATAAAGCCGGATTTGGAGGAATTTATCAGCTTTATGGAACAAACGCGACTATTGGTTTCTTCCTTTTTGAATATACCGTTACGAAAATGCGGATCAACTTCGTCGATATTTCTTTCGAGTCGATCGCCCCGGTGAACAAAGTCTTCTAACCGCCGAATAGTACAGCTAATAGGCTTCTGACATGGTTCAGAATTTCAGGTGATTCAGCCTACTTAGGACAATCCTAACCAAACTGGAGAGAATCTCATAAAATCATAAATTGACAAATTTAATATCAACTTTGTGTTTCCCCCTGGGAATCGAATCCCAATGCTCAGACCATGGAGGCAGTCGATAGTACCTTGTCGTGGGGAAAGTTATAAACTGGGATCCTGTTACCTGCATAACTTTCAGTCATTATGCATTAACCTGAATAGGGCTTTCTGAAAATATGTTTAGGTCGCTCGCTTGGTGACCGACGCGACGGAGCGAAGCGGATAGGTCCCCAGGTACTTCCGATAGTTTAACAAGGCGTAGACTGCTAGTTTCCGATTCCAGGAACTTTTCATGATCGGGTTTAGACTTGAATAACCAATTCACTGATACCGTAATTTAGATTTGTTAAATTATCACTTTGTAAGATTTTCCCCAGTTTGGTTAGGACATTGTAGGTTGAATCATCTGATTGTCCGCAAAGAAAAAAGATTTTGTGCTTCGGAGGGCACGTAGCAAGATGCTTGATAGTGGTCGTTACACAAAGCACCAAAGGCCTATTAGCTGTGCTGTTTGTTAGCTGTGCTATTAACCTGTTTAAAAACTCTGACACCAGAGTTCATCGGGTCGATTGACTGGAAATCCACTTGACAAGAAGAAGATTTAGCAAGTTTTGGGCTTTGGGGATTTGAAGTTTAGTTTCGTTGTGTAGGATAGATCCATGCCACACCTACGGTTTGTTCAAGCTTAAGTCATAAACCGTGGGTTTGATTTGTTTACTGGGGGCGTGTGGTGCGTGGTAGTCATACTAGCATATCTAGGTTGTCTCGAAGAGACACAATTATTATAATCTAATATTATGAATGAGAGGCAGTTTGTTTAGACTTGAATAGTCATTTTATTGATACAGTAATTAAGATTGATGAAAGTTTTGAGAGGTTTAGTTTCGCTGTGTTAGATAGGATAGATCCATGCCGCATCTAAGGTTTGCTCAAGCTCAGATCATTATTCGTCGGTTTGGTTTGTTTACTAGGGGCGTTTTATGCGTGGGAGTCTGGGAGAGTCTACTAACATATCTAGGTTGTCCCGAAGAGGGTATCTTCTTACGGTGTGACCGTGTGACTCGTTAAGTCTCCGTCTCCGGGGCACAATGAGAGGCAGTTTGTTTACGCTTGAATAGTCATTGCCAGCTTTAGTTTCGTTGTGTAAGATAAGATAGAACCACACCGCACCTAAGGTTTGCACAAGCTCAGGTCAATTTTCGTCGGTTTGGTTAGTTAACTAGCATATCTAGGTTGTCTGGAAGAGGGTGTCGTCTTGCGGTGTGACTCGTTAAGTCCTCGTTTCCGGGGCACAATGAGAGGCAGGGTGTTATCGACGGCGCGGGCCGGTGCGCATGTGCAGCTTGGCGGCCGGCGCCCCGGAGTCTCGGGGGCGCCGTACTAACGCCCGTGCGAGGCTCCGACGCCGCCAGTCTACCCGCGGCCGACAAGCGACGCGGTCGCGACCACCCCTAAACAACCCCTTCGCCTGCACGCGCTCCAACACACATGTTCCACCAAAAATGTACGTTCAGCAACCACAGTGTAATTCGACTCGGCGCGACCAAAAATTCTAATTGGCCTTTCTATTGTTCTAGGTAGAAACCGCATTGGCCTAAACGCCTCCGGTGTAATTTGGTAAGTATCCTAAATATTTTTTCCTACGTTTTATGATTGTGCTTTTTTTCAGAATCTGATTATACGACTAAGCATTTTGTAATTTCAAAAGAACTCTTACTTTTCATTGTTGGCTTGTTCATTGTGCCGTACCCAATTTTCAAATTAACTTCGAAGATTTGTGTTATTTGTGTTATTGCGAATTCTTATCTACCAAAAAATATAATATCGTCCACGTAAATGCTACGACCAGGATTGGCTCTATAAACGATTGCCGTCACCTTTTGTACCGATTGTAATTTGTATTTAATATACTATTTCATAAAAAAAAATTATATTAAATTTATGGATATTTTGAAGTATCCCATAATCGAAGGCCTCCTGCAAGGAGTGGGCAAAGCCGCTATCAATAATAGATTAAGTCCTTGCCAACCTTTGCGTAGACCTCGTTCCCTGAATGTCCCCAAATATCGTGCTGGAATCGTTTTCGCGAAATATACGAGACGGGTGTACTTCAGGTCCTTTTTACCTGCCACATGAGCGCCATTACAGGGAAAAACGCATATACATATTTCATCAAGTATCCTGTAAGTTGTGGGTGACAGGATAAAGTATTGCTTAGAATACGGACATTACTTCTCCAGCATAGGTACTTCGAATCTAATTTGATATTCCGACTACTTTCTGTTTAATTTCTGAAGTAATTATTTTAATCATTATGTCGCTGGCATAATTGTATACGAAGCTTTTAAATACTACGTTCGAGTTTTGAAAGTCCTCGAAGACATCTGTTAGTTCCCTGAAGGTGTATCGTGTGTGGTGGCAACTTGCAGACACCCCCTTGTCCAGTGGGGTGGCGCTGCCCAGTTCTCATAGCTCGCTGAATATTTCAGCAGCCTCCTCCAGCAAATTACAGACTTCGTTTCAGTCAGTTCCACAATTGCCCGTTTAAATAATATTCCTAAGGAACGACTGACGGCTACCACAATTAGGTCAGCTGCATGATTGTCACAGCACCCGTTAGTTCCCACAGATCGATACTGCATTATTAGAGCTTAGAGCACCTGTCATTTCTCCCACGTTGTCTAGTACATGAAATCATTTTAATAAACCTTTTTTAAATGACCTAGTTTTCTTTAGAATTCTAGAAGTCATTTCTTATGTAGAGACTACAGATGGTTTTAATTGCGAAGTTCCCAGCATATGCCATATTCCCAAGAATTGCAAGGTAACAGTTACATAATCTGTCGGTACATGATGGTGTGCATTTTGTTGTTGTCCGGTTGCCGTGACAACGATTGTCTTCGACGTGGCCTCATCGCTGGGCTATTAGCTATTGACAACTGCCTACATTGATGATGTAGGTATATGTCCCTAAAATGTAGTCCAAACAACGTAGCGTGTATATTTGATGTGTTTGATCGCCTCGATTACGACCGTCTACTGATTGATCTTACGATTGACTTAGTGGAAGTAATTTACCAGACTACTGATAATTTTCGGACTTCCAACGGAAATGTATTAACAATTCGATGACCAATGTATTATGCATTTCATTTGATTGTTTGATCGTTCCTTTTCGAGGCTACGTTTCTGAAATTATGAGCTAAAACAATTGAACATCAAATTAAATAATAATAACAGAGGAGGTCCTTCGAGCCGGATATTTCCAGACTTCCGACATAGTAAGGTAAGTTCCGAAGTAGTGGTTTCTCGTTGTTGTTATGAGTTGTCGAACGAATTTAACATTAATTGATTGCGGTCAATTTGTTAAGTGAAGTCGTAGGTGAACATTAGCCGCTAACGACTTGGTCGCATGCTACAGGCCGCCGCCGCCTCAGATGTCACTTTATTATTTAATTTGATAACACACATGTACTACTTGCAACTAGGTGTTGTACCTTAGCATGCTTGATGTATGACCTTTTGACCTACTTCGAGAATTTCTGTCCATCTTGGTCCGCTTACCAGGATAGGCAAAAATGTAAGAACTTTCTTGTGGCATTTCTAAGTTCTTACATAAGGTAATTAATTTCAAATTAGCCTTGATTTGTTCTTTTCTGGGGTCGTGCATAATGCGTATCCATATCCTTACATTACCCTTGTACTGTGTCGTTTAGGTAGAAATTCCCGCGCAGCCAAATGTTTTGTCAAGAAGAATGCAAATTGTCATAGCGGGGGCAATAAGCAGCATACACGTCAGCGAAACCTAATTTCCTTCGTGAGCCCGAAAACAAAATAAAGCCCGAATCCGGCAATCCCTTGGAGGTTCGCGGAATGTCATTTCATTTGTATGGGCAAAGGCTAACAAAGCAGGTGAATAAAGCCGGATTTGGAGGAATTTATCAGCTTTATGGAACAAACGCGACTATTGGTTTCTTCCTTTTTGAATATACCGTTACGAAAATGCGGATCAACTTCGTCGATATTTCTTTCGAGTCGATCGCCCCGGTGAACAAAGTCTTCTAACCGCCGAATAGTACAGCTAATAGGCTTCTGACATGGTTCAGAATTTCAGGTGATTCAGCCTACTTAGGACAATCCTAACCAAACTGGAGAGAATCTCATAAAATCATAAATTGACAAATTTAATATCAACTTTGTGTTTCCCCCTGGGAATCGAATCCCAATGCTCAGACCATGGAGGCAGTCGATAGTACCTTGTCGTGGGGAAAGTTATAAACTGGGATCCTGTTACCTGCATAACTTTCAGTCATTATGCATTAACCTGAATAGGGCTTTCTGAAAATATGTTTAGGTCGCTCGCTTGGTGACCGACGCGACGGAGCGAAGCGGATAGGTCCCCAGGTACTTCCGATAGTTTAACAAGGCGTAGACTGCTAGTTTCCGATTCCAGGAACTTTTCATGATCGGGTTTAGACTTGAATAACCAATTCACTGATACCGTAATTTAGATTTGTTAAATTATCACTTTGTAAGATTTTCCCCAGTTTGGTTAGGACATTGTAGGTTGAATCATCTGATTGTCCGCAAAGAAAAAAGATTTTGTGCTTCGGAGGGCACGTAGCAAGATGCTTGATAGTGGTCGTTACACAAAGCACCAAAGGCCTATTAGCTGTGCTGTTTGTTAGCTGTGCTATTAACCTGTTTAAAAACTCTGACACCAGAGTTCATCGGGTCGATTGACTGGAAATCCACTTGACAAGAAGAAGATTTAGCAAGTTTTGGGCTTTGGGGATTTGAAGTTTAGTTTCGTTGTGTAGGATAGATCCATGCCACACCTACGGTTTGTTCAAGCTTAAGTCATAAACCGTGGGTTTGATTTGTTTACTGGGGGCGTGTGGTGCGTGGTAGTCATACTAGCATATCTAGGTTGTCTCGAAGAGACACAATTATTATAATCTAATATTATGAATGAGAGGCAGTTTGTTTAGACTTGAATAGTCATTTTATTGATACAGTAATTAAGATTGATGAAAGTTTTGAGAGGTTTAGTTTCGCTGTGTTAGATAGGATAGATCCATGCCGCATCTAAGGTTTGCTCAAGCTCAGATCATTATTCGTCGGTTTGGTTTGTTTACTAGGGGCGTTTTATGCGTGGGAGTCTGGGAGAGTCTACTAACATATCTAGGTTGTCCCGAAGAGGGTATCTTCTTACGGTGTGACCGTGTGACTCGTTAAGTCTCCGTCTCCGGGGCACAATGAGAGGCAGTTTGTTTACGCTTGAATAGTCATTGCCAGCTTTAGTTTCGTTGTGTAAGATAAGATAGAACCACACCGCACCTAAGGTTTGCACAAGCTCAGGTCAATTTTCGTCGGTTTGGTTAGTTAACTAGCATATCTAGGTTGTCTGGAAGAGGGTGTCGTCTTGCGGTGTGACTCGTTAAGTCCTCGTTTCCGGGGCACAATGAGAGGCAGGGTGTTATCGACGGCGCGGGCCGGTGCGCATGTGCAGCTTGGCGGCCGGCGCCCCGGAGTCTCGGGGGCGCCGTACTAACGCCCGTGCGAGGCTCCGACGCCGCCAGTCTACCCGCGGCCGACAAGCGACGCGGTCGCGACCACCCCTAAACAACCCCTTCGCCTGCACGCGCTCCAACACACATGTTCCACCAAAAATGTACGTTCAGCAACCACAGTGTAATTCGACTCGGCGCGACCAAAAATTCTAATTGGCCTTTCTATTGTTCTAGGTAGAAACCGCATTGGCCTAAACGCCTCCGGTGTAATTTGGTAAGTATCCTAAATATTTTTTCCTACGTTTTATGATTGTGCTTTTTTTCAGAATCTGATTATACGACTAAGCATTTTGTAATTTCAAAAGAACTCTTACTTTTCATTGTTGGCTTGTTCATTGTGCCGTACCCAATTTTCAAATTAACTTCGAAGATTTGTGTTATTTCGTATTTTTCTCAAAGAAGCGGATCGCGAGAATCTAATTTGTCTCCCAATTACCTGCGGGATCAATTCGGTCACAAATATCTCCCTCAATAAAATTCGAGGCGCGTTTCTCCGTGATTCTTTCACAAATAATTATCAAGTAAAAGGAGGTACGGGAAGGAGGCGAGGTAGGTAAGAAATGGATCGCAGGTGAGACAGCTGGCGGTGACATTTAGAGCGTCGTTCTTGTTTTTTTCTGATGTTTTTTGCGCTCGGTGTGTAGGTACTTGGTCTTTGTGCGGCGAACACCTGCCGCGGGTCTGCTGCTCGCTGCTCGCCCAGACCCGGTCATGCCTGTTCTATTCAAACCCGACTTCGCTCCCTTTATCGTCCTTCACCCGATTTTAATAACCAGTAATGTTTCGCGAATAAAATCAATCGCTTCTTTACAGCCTTTACAGCAAATAACTCGGTTAGTACTCCGTTTCCGTTGGCGCTCGTAAAATACAAATGTCGTTAATTAAACGATACTGTGACATCTAGTGCCTAGAGACTCGTAAAATTGGCCAAATACACCATCTTGTAATTAATTATATGAGTCAGAAATCGGGTTACAATGAGTATTGAAGGCTTGAAAGCAATTTGGGGTACAGGATATTGAAGAAAATTTTAGCTTTGACGTCGGGGGCGGGTGCTTTTTGTGGTTCAGGGCTCGGGTCGTGGAACGCGGGATTGGCGCGTAATTTTGCACCTGCGGGGGAGTCAGCGACCTCGCCGGATCACCTGCTGCCTGCCGCCTCAGTGCCGCTCCATTTACATACGCAGATGGCTGACGATGTACTAACCTCGCACGCTTTATGTCACCTCACACACACCAACTTAAACTCGCCAAATCAGAGGCAGGATATCGGATCCCATACCCACATTGGAACAGGAAGTTTGTGGGAACCTACCTGCTCCGTAACGGGTTCCCATGCCGTATAAAAACTGGATCATCTTATGGGAAACAGGCAGTGAAATGCAAGCTTTCGAAGATGTAACTAACCCTTAGCGAGATTAAAATGGCCCATTCATTTGGCAAATGGGGTGGCTACAAGAGAAGCCCATTGTGCAGGATTTGTGGGATGTTCTGACTGAGACATGGAAGCTCCTAGCCACGACATCCCTTCGGAATTGGCACAAGAGTCTGCCAACAAGCCACAACGGCAAATTAACTCTTTTTATGTAGGATTTCTCTGTATTCACACACTCAAGGCTACAACTATTTGATATTTTACTACCATCACCGTAATAGTAGATTTTTACTACAGTTCCCATACGAAATTACTATATTTGGGTAAGCATGCGTGAAAAAAATGACAACTTTGTAATATTTATTGAAAGTGATTGTCCACTGCGTGCGCTGGACAAAAGAGAGTAAAATGGATAATTCAAACGCGCTCAAAAGCCGTATATGTATGATTACAAGGTGAATGGGTGTTGGAATTTTATATTCTATTGTAATTATCCAATGGGCGGTAAACTGGGATTGACCAACTTCTATTACCTGTTTATTCCAAAAAATACATAATTAATCTTTTTAGGGTAATTTACAAAGTAGGAAACAAGGTTTTTTTTTTACCAGAAAGAAATCGCTGTAAATGGGTCAATGAAAGAATAAATTTAAAAACATTCAAATTTATTCTGTTTCCTAATCTCTGTGTTCGTATTTTTTTGTGCAAACTAAGAACGAATTTATTGCTCTATATTTTTAGCAATACCAGCCGTACTTTTTCTAACTCCATCCCACAATTCCAAAACAGTACGAAAACAAAATTTCGGCATAATAAAAAAAATGCCAATGCCAAAGTCGAGCATCGCTTCAATTTCCCCGTGTACTATCACGTGCAGCTCTGCAGTTGTTCGCCGTCGTATCGGCAAGCGACACGCCACGTAAAACCATCGCACGAACAGTTGAAAAATACTCGACCAATACGTTATTCAACATGCAATCTACCGGTGAAATGTTTTCTTTTTTAAATTATAAATATCTGCTGAATATTTTCTAGTGTAAACAGTTTGTCATTGTTTTGTGTTTAGTGTCGGCCCGGGCGGGACGAGTGAAGAGGATTGTCTCATTAGCCTAATTTGAATAAAATTGCGTTTGGTCATTGAAATTAAAACAGTTAAATAAAATAAACTCCACAAATACGACATGCAATGTACCAGTAACATGTTTTCTTTTTTTAAATATCTGCTGTATGTTTACTAGTGTAAACAGTTTGTCATTGTTTTGTGTTTAGTGTAGGCCCGGGCGGTCGGGTGAAGAGGATTGTCTCATTAGCCTAATTTGAATAAAATTGCGTATGGTAATTGTGTCGTGGTTATCGGACCGACGGGTAGCGGGATCGATGCCTGGGTGCGGCTGCATTCCTATTACTTGTTCAAAAACAGCAAATATTGTGTAATAGAAACACAAAATGTGGGTGTTATCGTAATTTCTGTCGTCAAATCGCAAGAAACAACACGATTGTTTTCAATTTTAATTACTTTGCATTCGTTAGATCATAAAAAAACTGCGCCGATAAAGGAAATATTTATTATCTTTTATTCCGGCAATGTACTTACTCAAGCCAAACACATAAAACAACAAGAAATATGATTCCCGAAAGAAAATATTATCTAGTTGACCTATTCATAAATAAATCCAACAAAGGAGTTATTTACCGAAGGGATAACATTTTCCAAGAAAGGCTTTTATTTATATTTGAACTTAAGCTACGTTTCGTGTACTAGATTATCAAAATGTAGTGTGTTTTCTAAAGTAATGTAGAAATAGTTTAGTTCAGTTTGAATGTTGCTATAACAACAAATTCGACCGAGTTTTTCCTATTGGGTTTTCCCGTAGGAATTAAGTTTATTACCGGCGGTGAATAGTAGTCCTAACTTTTAATTTACTTTCTTAAGTTTCTTTCAGGTTAGGTTATAAAAATGTAGTATGGAAAATAGCTCCTAGGCATCTTTTTTCGAATTTCCTTTTTACCTACAGTACAAATATCTAAAGTATTTTGGCGCTCACTCAGCCCCGTACACCGTATTTCTAAAATTACGTTTACCACTAATTTACGAGTGCTTGCTCCATTATCCTTAAATCTCATAATTGGGCTAAATGTTTTATGTGTTGTTGCGGTCGCTTTCAACTCTCAGAGGGCTCGGCGAGTCGAGTGTTTTACATAAGAAAACAGGGTTTCTCGTTTCAATTTAGACTGAATTTCGCTTTAATATGATGCGAAGCGTCTTGGTGCTTATGCACGAGTTGGTTAGGGGAGTTCACGGAAAATTTGAAAAGATTTCGCCTTCAGATATAGCGACCCTGTTTATGTTTAATTATATTTCAACACCATCAATGGTCTGCTACGAATGATGAAATTCACACTAAAACAGGAATAAAATACAAATCCTTATCTCTTTAACTTTTACATCATTCCACATTCTAAGAAGTAAACATACAGACAGCTAACCTTGTCCTCCGTTCGCAGATACAGAAGAGATGAAGCGAGACGCATACGGAGACGACGGGCCCGCCCTGAAGAGGCAGCGGCAGCCTGACGACGAGGTCACGTTCCTCATTCCCAGCAAGGTAAGAATCTAGTAGATGTGGTCACAGCAGTTCACTGCTGCACACGAGCTTCGTCCGATCTGGGTAACTGGCTTACCAGGCTTGGCAAGCAGTTAGGGCGAGACGCATACGGAGACGACGTACCCGCCCAGAAGAGACAGCGGCAGCCTGAGGACGAGGTCAGCTCCCTCATTCCCAGCAAGGTAAGAACCTACTCTATGTAGTAGTAACCTTCTTGCGGCGGCTTGCCAGACTGCGCAGGCGGTTCAGCTGTTGACATATTACGACTTTTACGACATACATACATATAATCACGCCTTTATCCCTAATGGGGTAGGCAGAGCGTAAACGACCCAAACAAAGGTCGTTCCGCCACGTCTGACAAAGTTTTGAGGGTTATTCAAGATAGATTTGTAAGTATATTGCTGTAGTGACAGGTTGTCAGCCCATCGCCTAAATTACAATATACTGAAACCCTCGAATCCCTAGTTTTTACAGCATGCCCGGGAGGAAATGCAGCTGGCACATTCTATGTTTTTCTCTCGCTCCCAGGCCAGCATGGAAGAAATCGACATCCACCACCAAGTTATAGTACCAGTCTGATTTGGAACAGAAGGGAATCTGCAGCCATATTTAGGAAGTTAGGTAAAGGCCAGAGCTGTACGATGTTTAGTGTCTGAGCGCGGTGCCAGATATTTACATTCACAAAGAAAGTTGCTGTTTATTCCCTGGATTTATCCCTTAGTCGTTTTTTAACGGGCTGTTATGGGGTGGATGCTATTCGTACCTTGCTTTGTGTTGAGTAAGTCGAATATTATTTATTTAACGCGTAAGTACATGATTTTTATTTTTTGAGGACCCTGTTGTTCACTCCATACAAAATGTTATAATAACTTAATCGGCTTTCCCGATTCCCTTGGGAAAAGGGATGGTCCCATGCTACCCTAAGCTTCATGTAATAGCTTTCAAGCTTTGAATAAATAACTAGCTTGACTTAATAATCTTTACGAAAACTTTCATTAAACTTATTCATTGGCATTATATTAAAACTTTGGTTTTGGAGTTGGCATCTTAATTCTCTTAAGATTTAAATTTCGCTACGCCAAGCTTTGATTGACATGGCAGACTCGTTTTTAAAACAAAGGCTACCCGAGATGTTGATTTAAATTTTCATCCCCACTTTGAAAGCAATAACATTGACTTGGAATAAAACACTTATTTATTAATCAAAATTTTCACAGAACATTAATACCGTTTTTTTTATTCTCTCCGATTTTGTTAAAAAAAATCTGACGTAAAAACGGTTTGAACGACGTATTTCAAACTAGCTTTTCACTCCGCCGCTAATGGTTTTTCCCGTGGAATTGAGTTACTCTTCCGCTGTATAAAAATGTCAGTATCCGTGTCCAGGTTACATATCTTTTATTTAGTATGCAAAAGTTAATTAAAATAAGTTCATCCAGTGTAACTGACGATAGTCACTTTCGCATTTATAATATTGGTACCGCGTCTTATAAAAACGTTTTATCGCAGGTGGCTGGTTCCATCATTGGGAAGGGAGGCGCAAATATATCAAAGCTCAGAAATCAGGTCAGTATCTAAGCTAAGCAGGAACACATAAGGAGAATAATAAGAACACATTATTATCAACCTAATCTGATACTTTTAAAGGGAAAGGTAAATTGTCTTTTACTATACACACACATACTTTACAGATTCAATTTTTACTAGCATAGATAAGCTAGAATAAGTTTGATGATTCATTGTCCTAATTATCTATTAACATTTTCTTACTACAGGTTTAAAATACTCCAAATTTGTACTGCACTGGTAAATTGCCCCGTCTCTGACTTTATATGTGAGTCTCGATGGTGTTCCACCGTCGAGGCTCGCGCGGTCGCTCCGTAGGCTAGCGAATAACCCCCCGGTAGCCAGTTGCAGGTCTTATGTCCCGAGTGTTTGCTAGCGGCACGAGCCGAGCCTCCCAAATACCACCGACCTGATCTCAACGCCAAATGCCTCGCCAGGAAGCCAAATATTAAGGGCTTTCCTTTCAAATCTGGACGTTTTCAGTGATGGGGTCACTCGCGATTGCTGGAAATCTCTATAATTTAAAATTGGTCGATAGATTGTTAGTTCCGAAACATGAGTGGCACGATCTAAAGAAACTTCTGAATGTGTCTGGAAAGTCCTTCATTTGATTGGTTTCCAAGCTCTTATCTGATTACAATCGCTTTGTTTCTCGCGCGATTTCAACTCAAAAATACGTAAACAAAATTGGCATATATATTGGCATATCGGTGTTGAGTCTGGCCGGAGGTGGGAGGCATCGGCTCGTCGCTACAGCTGCTTGTTACCGGTCACCGCCGGACGCCGCACCCGCCCCGCACCCGTCGCCCCGCCACGCAGTACAAAGCCTCTATAACAGTCCCAGATTGCCCAGGCCCCGAACGGTAAACTATATCGCCAACTTGTCTCTTACACCCGATAACGTCGTCAACAGTCAGGAGTCGGAGCGTTTGAACACTTTGAACTGTCACCAGCTCCCTAGGCGCTTCATATTTCACCGACGTGATGTCAAGGCGTTGCCTTCTCGATTTCTGACTGCAATGTCCGTCTCAACTCATCTGCGTTCGAGATTCAGAGCTCCCTCTGGACTCATTCCCTTCTTTTCACACTTCCGAGCGTGTTCTTATAACATCACGACATCATCGCCTCATGCTTAAACAGATTCAGCCCAAGACCTCCCTGACCGTTGATTTGGTACTGTTAAATTGTGTTTGTGATTTTTTTACCAGCTCTTTGATCCCGACGGCTCGATTCTAATAGGTGGTGTTTTTCAGAGTACTGTCGATCGCGGCGGACGATGTCGACACGGTTTTGGAAATCGTGAAAGATGTACTGCCCAATTTGGCTGATGTGAGTATTCTGCTTTATGATAATTGTAAATCATTTATTTCTGGCGAGCACGTTTTAATTTTCATAATCACATTTGCGCTCATTATGCGAACTGGTGATATTAAAATATCTTACATTCCTTTATCCTTTAAAACACGTCTTTGTTTCCTTTCAATTTTCCTTGAGTTTGCACAATGTTATTCTTTTTCCTTCTAAATTATGAAAAAATAAGCCATTTGTAGAATTTAATGTAACTTCACTGTTACGAAAATATCATATCAATGTCATTCAATACCTGCTTATTTATACAAAATCAATACAGGCTGGCCTGAAGGGCAACAACAGCAACGATGACCTGGACATCCGTCTACTGATCCACCAGAGTCGAGCTGGCTGCGTCATCGGCAAGGGTGGAGCTAAAATTAAGGAGTTAAGAGAGGTAAGTCTTTTAGTGCATAATGTCATCCACATACACTATACCTTGTTCAATCTAGCTTGACAATTTCCACAACAGGAAACACTAGACAAAAAGAGACAGTTATAAAGTCATGTGTCAAAGTCATCAATCTTGATTTGACATGGTATAGCAGTCACAGTGTCTCCAAGCAAGCTACTGCGCCTGGTACTTCCATTCAAGGCTTGGGTGTGCTACGCCTATCTGTTCCAGCAGAATTCTACGTCAAGATCTCCGAAAGGTTAGTGGCTGCTGTTACGTCATCCACATACAGTGACTAAGACACCTGTTCAAACAACTCAAATTTAATAAGCCTATTGTTTTAAGTTTTTAATGGTAAGCATTATTAGTATTTATGAAGTCATGTTTAAGTCGCCATTTAAATTTAACTTAGGCTTTGTTTAAAAAAATACTACTAAAAAAAGCACTAGACTAAAAAGTGCTACAATAAATATGACTTGTGTTTAAAGGAGTACTTTATTTGCCTGGTCGCATACACGCTCTCAATTGAACAGGTGTCTTGATCAAACTGAAGTCGTTTACAGGTATTTTATTAGATCAATTTCCAGGCATATGTGATCCCTCTGCGGAAAGTATGTCCAATAAAAAAGCTTTTATGTCTAGCTTTAAAGGAAGCTGTTCTATTTCTATTCGTATTGGGGATACGTGTAGTGTTTTCTTTCTTAGCGTTCAGTGACATAATATTTCCGCGATCAAAGTAATGATAACATGGATACGCCTTTTGAGATAGATAGATAATCCGTATAGTTTGGATAAGCTTAAAAATAACAATGTGCGCAAAGGCGGTCTTATCGCTTCAAGCGATCTTTTTTAGACAAACCTGCACGTAAGAAAGAAAAAATATACATAGCAAGTAACTGCGGCAACAACAAAGAAAGAATTAAATACTAAAAAACCTTCAACACTTAGATCTACATATTAAATACTAATATACATAGACAATCGAAAATTACGAATGGAGGTTTTTGTTTTACTTTTAGGGACTAATATTGCTCGACTAAAGTTGTTCAGTTTCATGAATTTACATTCATATCACCCTTTAAGTCTTTTAGATACTTGAAATCGGCCACCTTCTATATTTTCAAGTCTAGCTCCGAATTAACTAAGGACTACGTTGTCAGCTATTTAGAAACTAAAAAGACGGAAGTAAAGTTCTGAAATTATCCTAGCTGTGCAACGTTGCAGTTCAAATGCTTAAAACTTAGCTTACACTTCCTTACAAATGGCAACTTACAACTAAAGTTGTTGAAAGGTGCATTCGGGGACCTTTTAGCTCCAGTAATTGAAGGCTCAGAGCAGAAGAGAGGCATTTACCATTAAGTCATCTGCCGGTACAGTTAGCCGAACTTTTTTTTTTACCTCCAAACACGTGGGGCAGATGTTTGAGCAGCTGCCTCACTCTATCTCTTCATCTGAATATTTTAGATCCAATTTACCCATTATTTTTCGTCTTAAATGTATTCTTGCTTCGAAAAAACTGTGGCAGTGATTTGATGCGAGATAAGGGAAATGTCAAAGGGCAATTTCGCTCGCACGCAGTACAGGCTGATGTGTGTTTTCGTGATAACGGGCGTTTTTCCACTAGACGGCACGGCAACAATATGGTTCCGTTACCGTGGATCTGTTTTTCCACTAATAATAATATCGTCCACGATACCGTCCTACCTATTTCCACAATACACGCACAGCGCAAACTACTTACGTATACAAAACACATGCAGTTTGGCAGGCCGGCGACGATACCGATGGAAATCAATGCCGTGCCGTTGCCGTGATGACAAGTGGAAAACATTCCATATGTTTTTTTAATCTTTATACATTATCCTCCTCTTCCACGATATCGTAACGTTACCGTTAACGTGAACGTACTGTCTATTGGAAAAACGTCCAATGACGGGCAAAAGTTTTCCAGGCACGTAAATAGCGTTAACGGAAATATCGGTGATTTCCACTGTTTTATTGCTCAATCTGAATATGCTCTTTAACCGGCAGCGCGAAACATAATGAAGTAAAATTGGCATTTGGCACACTTGTTTCTTTGTTCTCTTATAGCGCTTGAAATACTCGATCCATATTTCACTAATCATGGAAAATACAGAGTTTTGGTACAAGCAAAAAGTTACTAAGCAGTCTTCACTATCTATAGTGAATGGAGATCCATCCCTGTTGTGAAAACAAACAGCAAACAAGCTGTAGTTAGCTAGGTGGGTTGTTATGAAACGCTACGCCGAGATTGGCAAGTTGGACAGACGTTTTAAAACTCCGTCCGGCCGGAGCGGTAACCGATCCGAGGCTAGAGAGATGCACTCATCCAGTGATCATGGAAAATACTGAAGAAGTGAGGTGCATACCTAGATATAATCACGCCTTGATACCTATTGGGTAGGCAGAGCCTAAACGACCTAAACAGTTCCGCCACGTCTGACAAAGTTTTGAGGGTTATTTAAGATAACTTTGTAGGTATACTGCCGTAGTGACAGGTTGTTAGCCCATCGTTCAAATTACAATATACTGAAACCCTCGGATCCCTTAGCACTTAACACCAGGTTTACAGCATGCTCAGGAGGAAATGCAGCTGGCACATTCTATGTTTTTCTCTCGCTCCCAGGCCAGCATGGAAGAAAGAGAAGTGTGATATTGGCAAAAAAGAAAGTAGATTGCACTATCTGCAGTGAACTTCGGTTCCACCCTGGCTGGAGTGGTACCCGATCCCAATCTAAAGGGGTTTCATTTGTCGTCTACTCTCTCTGACCAATTTATATCCTGTTGTACCTGTCAGTTTCTTAAATTAACGAGATAAAATCATGGTTCCATGCTGGACTGGGAGAGATAGAAAAACATAGAATGTTCCAGCTGCCCTTCCTCCCGGGCATGCTGTAGAAGACAGGAAAAGGGACTCGAGGGTTACAGTGTATTGTAATTTAGGCGATGGGCTGACAACCTGTCACTACACATTAGCAATACACATTACAATCTAAAATTGCCCTCAATTTTTGTCAGACGCGGCGAAAGCGCCTTTTACGAGGCGTTTAACGCTCTGCCTACCCCGTAAGGGATAAAGGCGTGATTTTATGTATGTATGTATGTAAAATCATGGAGCGCGAACGACCTAAACGAAGGTCACGTCTTTTTGAGGATTATTTCAGATAGATCTGTATATTACTATAGTGCTATGATGGTGATTATGTAAATTACAATACCCCAGCTGGTTTTACCCGCCCGGAAGGAGAAGCAGCTAGTACTTTCTATGTTTTTTTAAAACCCCCAGCATGGAAGTTCCATTGTGGAACATATCCTTGAATTTCCGTTATCTACACCGTGATTGCTAAATTTAGTTTGCTAACTGCAGCGCGCGCCGACAAATTCCTGCTTTCAATCACATATCGGAGTGCTATAACAGAGTTAACACGTAATTTCATCACATGCTTGAGTGCATAACACGTGTGAATCCTGAGTGTTTGTATGTCATTGTTTTAACGCTAATAGAGTTATAGATTGACGTATTATTTAGGTAAGGTATAGTTTGGGGAATGCTTGGCGTAGAGTTCATTTTACCATAAGAAAATCTACATACATACATATTATCACGCCTGTATCCCTAATGGGGTAAGCAGAGCGTCAACGACCCAAACAAAGGTCGTTCCGCCACGTCTGACAAGTTATGAGGGTTGTTTAAGACAGATCTGTATATTGCTGTAGTGACAGGTTGTCAGTCCATCGCCTAAATTACAATACACTGAAACCCTCGAATCCCTGGTTTTTACAGGCCCGTTGCCCGGGAGGAGATGCAGCTGGCACATTCTTTAATTTTCTTTCGCTCCCAGTCCAGCATGGTGGAAAAACTAATTCTCGTATTTTCATTTTCAAAGAAATATTAAATTAATAGGTGGCTTATCCATCTACATAGAACGACGCTTACGCATATCTAAGGTTACCATCTAAAACGCTCTATAATTTACGTATAATTTAAATTAGATATGTGTTAGAAACAATCGACATTAATAATCGATAGATGGACAAAAACCTTGATGGATTATTTCCATTCTATTATATTAATGAGAGTATAATGAAAGCGAAGTGGTTTTTTAATTTACAACAGGATGACAAGTAATAAATTAGAGTACCTTCCTCCCATAAACGCAATCGAAATATTTTATGTCCACGTATGTACATCATGTATAAACGGGGAGTAAAATTTGCTGACTTGAATGCCTCCTTATAAAACCGATCAGCTTTCCCCAAGGAACATAGGCCGAAATATAAAAAAATATGCACTTTGGTCATGCCAGTGTCACGGGGAAGTCAATTTCACAGCCTAAAGTTTCGTCAACAATTTTAATTCCCGGTATTTTCAGAAGATAGCCCGATATCGATATGCTCTATGAAGTTTATAAACTCGTTTGTTTTAAATCTCTCCGTAGGTCGGTTGTTGTTTCATAACATGGCGTCCGCTTCTACTAGGTCTTGTTTGGGGAGCAGAGATTCCCCCTCCTTCTCACGTTCTCCCAAATGTGGACTTTGAAGTATTCACAAATGATAGAATGGGGAGAACGTTGTGTTCCGCTAGTGTGTGGAAGGTATCTTTAAGACTAGGTGAGGTCGCGCCATCATGGACTCAGATTCTGTCACCAATGATATTGAGCCAGAATAAGACAAGACCCTTGGCAAATTAAATGCCTTACCCATAAGACATCCTGATAACCTTCCATCTAAACATATAATAAATCTCTAGAAGGGTCGTGTCTGTACATTGAATATTTTTCGTAAATTATAATTGCAGCAGGCATTATTAACGATATAAAGACTAAATCGTTTTTTTTTTAGACTTTTTGTCTGTCTGTCTGACAAAGATTTGAGGGTTATTTAAGATAGATTTGTAGGTATATTGCTGTAGTGACAGGTTGTCAGTCAATCGCCTAAATTGCAGTACCTATACTGAAACCCTCGGAACCCTTAGCTGATTTTTACGGCATGCCCTGGTAGAAATGCAACTGGCACATTCTATGTTTTTCTCTCGCTCCCAGGCCAGCATGAAAGAAAAAAATACATCGCTGTTTAAAATCATAACCACCACGCGTACGTAGTCGCGGGCACAGCTAGTATAAAATAAACTTGAGCTTACTAGTTTATTTTTGAATCTCTCCGTAGCTCGGTTGTTGTTTCATAACATGGCGTCCGCTTCTACTTGCTCTTGTTTGGGGAGCAGAGATTCCCCCTCCCTCTCACGTTCTGACTTTAGAGGGTACTTGAAGTATCCACAATGAATAGAATGGGGAAAAATCTCTATACATATGTGGAAATGCCTTGCCTATGGGTGGGATAGATCCATCGTCGACTCTACGTCGGTCATCATAGACTAAAGTCTCGCAATGCAGATTAGGTTACTAGAACTCTGATAAGTAAAACCGCTGAGTATGGTTCCCGTTTTACTACAGGTAGAAGGAATCAACGGGTAGTTCAAGTCTTTGTGTTCGCCACAATTTATAAAACAAAATGGATCTCGTTGTTGCCAGTCTCAGTTTCCTATTCATGGAACATCTATCACGTGTCAGACCTCCCAAAAATGTGAAGTTTGAAGAGTCGTCGAGAAGTTGCCTAGAGCAGGGGTCGCGACACGTTCACGTTGCACTTGAATGGAAACGCCAATTATACCGCGTCACGTACACTATTAGTGTGCTCGCTGGTCCAACTGAGTGCGTATTCTTTCTGATAACGAAACTTGAGCAACAGCAGACTAGGTTATATAACGCTGATATTCTCCCACAGTAAAAAGTTACGTATGTAGCTTGGTAAGCTAATCATAAAATTGTTCAGCTGTTTTAAGTTTACCAACGTACCTACTAGTTTTTTCTCTTGTAATACATACTAAAATAAATCCCTTGACTAGTTACCATTATCTATTGACTACCTACCTCATTTCTAGTGAAATGCCACGCATGAATCATATCATCGATGTCTATACACACTTGTATTGGATGACAATATCAACGGCAATTACACAGATCAATATCGCGCTATGATTGCCTAGGACAGCGCTGGAAGCTAGCCACGCCCGCCGCCCGAACAAGGCATCGATTTAGTCATAAACCCGGCTTGTCTGTGCATCTCGCATTGATGTGTACACTTGTAGTAAATGACAATATCAGCGGCAATCACACCGATCAATATCACGCTAAGATGGCCTAGGACAGCGCTGGAGGCTAGCCACGCCCGCTGTCAGAACAAGGCATCGATTTAGTCATAAACCCGGCTTGTCTGTGCATCTCGCATTGCTGGAATGCATGAATACCTCACCTGATGGAAGGAAGGAAATTACGCTAGTCGCGTCTTTTGAGTTCCACAAATATTTTTCATTACACAAGCAAACAAATCAATACAAGAGCAAGATTTAAGAAATCAACTATACTAGATCAACTTATATAATAGACGTAGGCGTTTCTCAGCGTGACAAATAAATAGCATTTAGAGTTCTTCCAATATCATCCCTTCACTTTTCAAGCCGGAAGACTAAATTATTAAAAGTATGATATTAAACGGGGTTCGCCCAACACCCTACTCTCACAATGTGTATGTAGTTGTGCAGCTATTATCCATGTTTGCCAGACTTTGCACAAACATCTTGTTTGCAGCGGTTCAGCCTCCATTGTTATACAGATTAGCGCACGATCACCGCCTTTCAGAATTTAATTTGTGTTGATTTCGGCTGAAGTTGTGCATTCTACAAAATTCCGCCTAGAATGATTAGCGTTTTAGTTTTCGCTTCAGTCTTTTTATCGAATCAGCGAACGACCCGATAAACCGTGTCAGAGTTTTTAACCGCCTAATACAGCTAATAGACCCCTGACATGGTTTGTGTAATGTTAACTATCAAATACAGCGACCGGGACTGCCGGCTTTACATGCCCTTAAAAAAAACTGTTTAAGAATGCAGAGATTTTAAACAGCCCAACAAGACAGAAATGTTTTACTACAATGCAATGTTATTCGCAAACGTCTACCTGAAAGATACCTTCGCTGCCTCGGTCGTTCACATACATTTATTGTCCGTGATATAAAAACGATCTACTTAAATAGCAGTACTTTCAATGACGAACATTCCTTACCTTTGCGAAACCAACAATGAACGCATCAAATTCCTCGCTAAATACAACCACGGCGGAAACAATAAACACAAAAGGTGGCTGAGACTTTGTGTCTCGATACGTCGATTCCCTGAACTTCTTTGTGCGTTGATATATGGTTGTGTTTTATAGTTTATCGGCCTCCCCTAATAAGAACACTCGTTTCGCCGCGTGCGTTAAATTTTCAACACTCCGTTTTAATGTAAGCACGGAAACACCGCATGCAACGCTCCAGCTTATTATTTTGAATGCGGGAAGCAAGTTTGACAGTTTACGTGCGCTGGCAACTCATCTTCGTAACAAGGTTCAGAAAATGTAGCATCCAATTTTAAACAATAGCTTCCACTTACTCCTGCTTATTCCTTTAAGTAGATGGGAAGGAAGACACGAACGAAGACGTGAACATTTTTGCTTGTAAATTTGTCCCTAAACCCTATTGAGGAGTGCATAATTATAGTAGGCGCTTGCCACGTGTTGCGCCGTCTAAAAAATCTACTATTTCGGGGACATTTGCCCTTAGCATGCGTATATGAGCAATCTGCCACGGAATACCGCTGCGTTCTCGCCAAAAAATTTTTTTGACTATTTAGATACTTTTGCCCTTAACACGCTTATATGAGCATTCTGCCATAGGATAATGCTGCTACGTTCTCGCCAAAAAACTTTAAATATTTTGAGAATTTCGTACTTAGTACGCTAATATGAGCAGTCTGCAACAGAAATCCTGCCGCGTCCTCGCCAAATAACTTCGAATATTTAGAGATTTTCCCTTAGCACGCGTTTTACATGAGCTATCTCTATCTGCCATTGACTAATACTGGCAGTAATTAAAAAAAAAAAATATCTTGGTTTATTTAGAATTTTTGTCCTTAGCACGCTTATACGAGAAGTCTTGGCAGTATAAGCAAGCAGTCTTTGGTTATAGAGGGCGCGTGCGCGGGGGCAGCTGGGCGGCAGGTGCGCGCGCAGCCGCTCGCGCCGGATGCGGACAAAAAGCGCGGCCGCACCTGGGCGCTCCGCCACCGCGCCTGCCTCGCCTTGCCTCGCTCAGACTTGCACAAAGCCATCTTCCCGACATATGGCTGCGTCTTTTGATTACCTGCGCACCCTCGCAGGTAACCGGCCTGCATATGGCGACGATAAAGACGCGATCCAATTTTTGTTCCAACAACTAAAGAGCTTATCTTAACACAATTTTCAACTTGTAATATCCTCAGCCCTAGCTCGTTATCAAAGCTTTCTATCTTAATATTACTGTTATAATATTCCTTTTACGGACAAAAGCTCATTTGTTTAGATTACGCAAACTGAGACCCAAAAAGCGTTAATAATGTGCTCTTATTAAATAGCACTCAGCAGTTATAAGGGCTGCTATTTCCAACATTACCGGGAAAGCTGGCAGCTCGAGACCTTGAGAGCCCTTACAAACTCCAAGTCGAAAGCTTCTTCAGAAGGAATAGTTTCAAGACTTAAATTAGACGAATTCAAAGAGGTCGTTCAAGTGGAAAACAATATACAGGCACACACGGTGAACCAATAATATATCGGGTCCGTTTGAAACAAGTTTAGTTTGATTCAATACAATGTTTGCTCCAACTTTGATAAACATATCCAATCATATAGTTTCAGTATGAAAATTGGTAATGTTTTTGAATATTGTACGATTTGTGCCGTTTTTTATTATGAAGGGTAGAAAGTCTGCTCAAGGCATTAAAACTACGGACAATACAGGATTAAGCAAAATTCGGACATATTTTACTTTGTTAGCATAGTTTTATTGGTGATTGTAATGCGGACAATACAGGAGCGCAAAAATAAGCCTAAAATTTTACTTACGTTCAATCAAAGTATTCAGACATACTACAAAGAAATTAAAAAAAGAATATTCTTGAAATTCGGTTAAGAGTGGCTACGCCTAGACAAAGAATAACCTAGTAGAGTTTCTTTGGAAATACTTGCAACATTTGGAACAAAATTATTACATTTAGGCGTAGATACTTGATTGATTGTACGTTCCCGTCTGTACTGGTAGGGTTAGTAGCGTTGAATGGGTTCCGTCGGAAGCGCGGCGCCTGGCTCGAGTTACCAACATGCACGTGGCGCGGGAACTCACTTTTTGTAGTTTTTGTACACCTTCCACATCCTCCCTCACCGTCAGCCAGCCAGCCAGCCAGGCACAAAAACATGAGCGGATGCACTTCGGAAACAAAACGAACGCAGCGAGGAAATTAAGCTATTTGATCGGTCCATATCGCTGGCCTCACTTCCGTGACCATGCCGACAAACTCGGTATAAAACTCCTAGGATATGAAGACTTTTATGCTGTAGAAAAATATTTACAAAATGTTTGAGACAGAATACCTTTGGACAGTAATTAGCTTAGTTTGACTACTCTATAAGTTTGCCGTTGACTAAGGTTAAATTCTCTCAATAAAATTATGGAAATTCTGATGAGATTTAACATTGCTGTTGCGTGCTCTCATTCTATCGTACAATCAGGTTTTCAGAACCTTTTGTATAGTCCAAACCGAAAGACTCTACGATTTGCTTATCTCATCATTAATCAATACCAACAACCACCAAAATCCATTTCATAAACTTCCCTTTTATCGATTTATCAAATCACCCAAACATACATACATTAACCAGTGATCGACAGTATTAGGCTATTAGTCGATGGATTGGAAGCCATACAGGTACAGGTTGTCAGCCAGGAAGCGGCTTGCGTGCGTAATTGCTGGTGTCACCATCACCACACCGCCCTCTGTCCAAGTCATTATGCCATGTGCTGCCTATAATTACTAGAAAGGGGTTTATGAGTTAGCCTTTTTTTATTATATGACGCCGTAGTTAAAGCCAGTAGGATTTCTGTTGCCATCGACGTAATAGAGTTCTTAGAAAGAACTAACATCGATTTGTTCAGTTAACGGGACATAGCGAGTTACCAAACGATGAAGCCTCCGGCTTATCCTGCGACTGACCCTTAACCTTCTTACCCAAACAAAGCTGCTTTTATAAAGTGGAAAAGGAAAACTGTTTAGAAGGAAGGAGATTATATTTGTAGCAGCGTAGCTAGCCTAACTGGCATAAAGACTAAACCTCTTGTAATCAATTTGACTCCAGAATACAGCTACACCGCAAGAGCGCTCCAAGTTGGTAAACGTAACAAAATGCTTTGTCGTCCGGTCGTAGAGTGGGGTCGAGTGGGATTCCTTGTGCGATGAGACGAGAGACGTACTTCAAGGATTTAAATGAACGCGGGGGCGCTGCATGTTGGCCTTACGTCGAAAAATGTTCCTTTCTCATAATGTCCCTTCCGTAATATTTCCCTTTCGCAAGTGTTTCTTACGAAAAATTACCCTTTCACAAAATGAAACTTTTTAATAGTCATGCTGGACTGGGAGTAATAGAAAAACATATAACGTGCCAGCTGCACCTCCTCCCGGGCATTCTGTAAAAGCCAGCTAAGGGATTCGAGGCTTATAGTGAATTGCAATTTTGTACTATAGCAATATAATAATAATAATAAATTCATTTATTTCTCTCACACAGTTTAGGTTAATGTTAGTGACTACATTGTAAAGATGATGTGTAAGAGTCTGGTGCCTGAAAAGGGCAAAAAAACCTGTGTTACAGGTCACCAGGCCCTCACTCCCTCGTAAGTTATATTAATTAACATTTGAATACTTAATATTTAAAGCACGAGAAAAGTAAACAAATTTGATCTTAACAAATACTTTTAAAACTAAATAATGATAAAATCTAATTGTAGGTGGTAGCTAAAAGAAGGAATGAAAGTGTGTGTACGTGTGTGTATGTGCATCATACGCATACCTAATAGTATATTTATTTAGATATACATCATAATCAACAGTAATTACCCTCAAAACTTGTCAGACGTGGCGAAACGACCTTTCTTTGGTCGTTTTTTGCTCTGCTTACCCCATTAGGGATATGGGCGAGATTGTATGTATCTATGTAGTTCAAATAGTGGGACTACTAAAAAACAATTTTTCAAAGGGACATTTTGCGAAGTTACCTATGTTAGAAGATTACCAAAAATGGTGTTGGCGGTGTTACTTCATGTTTAGGCCACATTCATTTAAAGCCTTGACGTACTGGGGCTCGCTGGAATCCAGATGCCAGCACTAATCGGGTTGATGCGGACCAGACAAGGCGACGACTGACCGATGCGATTTGTTCAATTAACGAGACAAGGCAAACGGAGGAGCTACGGCTTATCCGCCAGGCGCACGAGCACGACAGACCCTTAGCCTTTTAGCCACAGCAAGATAACGTTTTCTATAAAACGGAAAACGAAAACTTGAACATAAAGCAGATAGAGATTTATAATGTTTAAAGTGGCTATACATAATGAATATCTTCAGACAATGGAAAACCGCGAAAATCCAACAGATGCGTGAAAAATATTGCCGTCATAACGAAAAATATATTCGGTTCCCACTTTATTCCGCTCTCTGGTAGCTCTTTCGTAGAATCAAATAAAAGAGATTGTTGTAACCGCGTATTGATCTAATATTTTGCCAGCGAAGCAGTTTGTGTTGATCTAGGATCAGAATAAAGTTTTGAAGATTTAATCACATTTTTACTAGGGTGGAGATGAAAAGGCAAAAGTATTTTGAACCTTCCAAATTTAATTACCAGTCGGGCAGAAATTTAAGTTCGCATTTGTAAATATACATATAATCACGCCTTTATCACGGCGATAAGCTGACAACCTTTCACTACAGAAGTATCCAACAAATCTATCTTAAAAAACCCTTAAAACTTTGTCAGACGTGGCGAAACGACCCTTGTTTAGGTCGTTTACGCTCTGCCTACCCCATTTGGGATAAAGGCGTGATTATATGTATGTATGTAATAATAATAATATCAGTATGACAATGAAAACCGCACGGTTGCATGTTCCCATTAAACACACGGGCAGGCAGCGGTCATTATTGAGCGGGTCCGCGTAATCTGCAAACAAGGCGCGACCGCACCCATATCCGAAATCGCGCGTTCTCGCGGCGCTTAATTATACGCCCGACACACGCCGGTGCCGTGAGGTCAATCAAACTGCTGGGATTACAGGTGACCATGTATTTTCTATACCCAAAGGCTGAAATGAAATGAAATTTATTCTTCTTCTTCTTCTGTCGAGTGGATATCGAGTCTATGGACCCGATGAACCCTGGTGTCAGAGCTTTTAAACCGCCTAGTAGCACAACTATCAGGCCTCTGACTTGGTTTTAATTAACGACCACTATCAAAGACAGCGACCGGGACCGACGGCTTAACGTGCCCTCCGAAGCACGAAATCTTTTTCTTTTCGGACAATCAGGTGATTCAGCCTGCAATGTCCTAACCAAACTAGAGAATTTATTAATTGTGAATCATAGGTATAATGGTGTAAAATATTATAAAAATGACCAACTATGTCCCGGCATATTGGCATACTAACTATTACATAACGCAACACATGCAACAAATAAAAGATTATAAAACGAATTAATTCAAAAATAATACAAAATGTCATCATCATAAACTCAAACTTAGATTAATTAATTATTTAATGTCAGTATCATTTAAATATTCTTCCAATGTATAATAACATTTTCTCATTAAAAAGACATAGAGCAGTCGTTTAAAATTCGATATGATATTTGCTGCTTTAGCAATAAGGCCGCCTATATTGTACTGTCACGTTTGTTTCTTTTTATTTAGGTTGTATGTGTTACTTTGTGCAATAAAAAAAATGTGTTGTATTGTACTTGTACGGCTCAGATTAATATGCGTATAAATTCAGCTTCTTTCATGCGGGCCTGGGAGCGAAAGTAAAACATAGAATGTGCCAGCTGCATTTCCTTCCGGGCATGCTGTAAAAACCAACTAAGGGATCCGAGGTTTTCAGTATATTTTAATTTAGGCGATGGGCTGCCAACCTGTCACTACAGCAGTAGGTAACAAATCTATTTTAAATAACCCTCAAAACTTTGTCGGGCGTGACAGAACGACCTTTGTTTAGGTCGTCTACGCTCTGCCTACCCCATTAGGGATAAAGGCGTGGTTATAAGTATGTATAAATTCAGCTCATGTACGAGAGACTCTATTGTTGTGGTTTTGCGTAGCAAAAAGTCAAATAAGCTATTTAGGCTACTACAGACGTTTCAATGGAAAAAAACTAGAACATACGCTAATTGCCTACTGGTCAAATCAGAAACTTTTTATACATACATACATACATAAAATCACGCCTTTATCCCTGACGGGGTAGGCAGAGCGTAAAACGCCTCCTAAAAGGCGCTTTCGCCACGTCTGACATAAATTGAGGGCAATTTTAGATTGTAATGTGTATTGCTGTAGTGACAGGTTGTCAGCCCATCGCCTAAATTACAATACACTGTAACCCTCGAATCCCTTTTGTTGACTTCTACAGCATGCCCGGGAGGAAGGGCAACTGGAACATTCTATGTTTTTCTTTCTCTCCCAGTCCAGTATGGAAGAAACTTTTTATGAAAGGTCAAAAACGCTTTTTTTATGAAAATAGTGTGCTATGACGTCACTCGCCAGTAAATATTGACTACTCAAATCAATAATCTCATATTTTTAACTATATTATTAAATCTAAATGTGCAATATTTTTTAAATGATGAATGATATCCACAGTGTTTTAGCCATCAGTTTTACTTATGTCTACTTTTAATTGTGCACTTATCGCTGTGCTGCGGTCAGAATTCAAACTGAGAACAAGAGTTCAGTCAAATTGGTTTCTCATCTGAACACAGACTGAAAGAAAACTAAAAAGACCACTAGACAAAGACCAAGTTTAACCCGTTATGCAAAATTTTCAATGCATTTCCTCCTGTAACAACGAATGCTAATGAAACTACTCATCGGTCGGCCATTGGTTCAATCAATTTAAAACTCGCTCTACGATTTTTAATGGCGAATTTAAATTGGATTTCTAGAACCGCGGCCTTGTAAATTCTAGAGTAACGAACTATAGTAAAGTTGATTTATGTAGGTATTTCAATAAGGGAACTTGTAATTATAATAAATTTTGCTATTTTTCAGCCTAGTTGGAAATAGTAAATTATACTGACGAGACTAAAAAGAGCCCGATGGTGTAGTGGATAGGGCCGCTGCCTCCTGAGCGGGAGGTCGTGGTTCGAATCCCACCACGTACCAATGTGTTTTTCGAATTTCATATGTACGTTTATTCGGCGCTTTTTCCGTGCTTCTGAAGGCACGTTAAGCCGTTGGTCCCAGTAAATATCGTTTAATACCGTAGATATTAGTCGTTAAGCCATATCAGAGGCCAGTGCTAAGCATTGGCAGCTTGGAAACTCTGACCTCATCTAGGATTGGGTCTGGTTTCCCTTCTGGGTTGCGGAGGTCAGATGGCAGTCGCCTTGTGTAAAAATCAGTACCCTCTTTCAATCCCCTGGATTAGGTAGCCGACCCCGTGAGATATTGGATAAGGCTAGGGAGATGATGACTGACGAGTCTAAAAAATAGCAAGTATACAATTTAAGCCAATTTAACTTCGCCAACCAGAAGGCATTTTTGTGGTCACTTTTTGGACGCAGAGACTTGATTGCCATTGACCCGACAAGAAAAAGAAGAAGCCAAATCTAAAATATAAAACTAGATATCCTTCTTTTAAAGCGGAATCGATAATCTCAAATTACATAGAATAGAAAATATTTATTTACAAACGTGTTCTTAAGCGACAAGTGGGTCATGCATGAAGTGTTTCAAATTGCCTAATGTACTTTTAATTAAACTAAAGTTTACCAACGTTATTTATTATTACTAAACAGAATGTTCATTTCACGGCATTTTAAAAGACGAATGAAAGAATACATACCTACTTTCGTAGCGTTGTTTTTACGTTCTCTTCTTCTTAGCGAGTGGATTCTCGAGTCGAAAGACCCGATGAACCCTGGTGTCAGAGTTTACAAACCACCTAGTAGCACAGCTATTGCATAACAAATAGGCCTCTGACATGGTTTGAGTAACGACCAATATCAAAGACAGCGACCGGGACCGACGGCTTAACGTGCCCTCCGAAGCACGGCATCCTCTTTCTTTTCGGACAATCAGGTGATTCAGCCTGCAATGTCCTAACCAAACTGGGGAAAACCTCACAAAGTGATAAATTGACAAATAGCAACTTTGTGTTCCCCCCTGGTAATGGAACCCAGGACTTCCGGATCGTAAGCCTATGGCTCTGACCACTAGACCACGGAGGCAGTTAGAGGCAGTTTTTACGTTGTCTAATCGCGATGCCTACGCCGCGGCGGCGTAGCACTCTCTACGCAGACGGCAGACGGTTACGTCATGCTACGCGTTCAGTAAACAGCCTGACATTGATTTATCATTCGGTTTATGCAAACAATATAATAAAATGCCTCAAATGCGCCTACTTTGGATTGAAAAAGATTGGTATGTAAGTTTATTGCCATTATTAGGTTTCGCGTTTTGAAATCCTTTTTCTTTACAATGGGATCGTAAAATAAAATAGCTTTTTTAAACAAATTTGCAGCTCTGAAACGTATAAACAAAACAATATTCCTATTGTAGACCTTCTACTCTACATGTATTTAATATTCATAACAACGCCCACGTAAATTCACCGCACGCACTTATAATAAGACTGACAGACCCTGAACTAAGTTAAAGTAGGGCAAAAAATTAAAAAATTACTAATAAGTGGTTTTACTACTATGTCACCAAGGTTCATCGGGTCCGTCCACGACTCGAAAAACCCTCTCAATAAGAATAAGAGTATGAATAGAACAGAAATGTTACCTATATCTCTCCGTACTATATACGTATCATAAATTCATAACATCGTCCACGTAAGTCGATTAGGCGACCAAATTTTTCGTTTGCGCGACGAATATTACGCACTTTCGTGACCCGCCGTCTGAGAGCGTCCTCTATAGATAGTCAATTTAGATAGGGGTTAGACACGTGTACTGGAAAAGCCCGTCTGCATGATTGATGGGGTCGCGAGGGTAATTTCTGCTTATGAAGAAAACGATAGACTTGTGAATCTTGTGATGTTTCACAAGAATTTAAAGCTCTGAATTGAACACAAAAATTGCTGAAACGTTTCGAAGACAAAAGTCTTGAATGTATTAAGTGGGAATGGGAAAAGATTCTTACAGTAAGTCTTCAGTCATAATACCTGATCATATAAATGTCCTTAGCGTCAAAGGTTTAAAGTAGTAGCACTTCCACACTCGACTGAGCTTAAAGTAGATTCGACATTATTAAACCTACCGAAATACTGTGCGATGGTATCGAAGGCGTGGCGCGTGCCTCCGTCACCGGAGCCTCACAAGTGCAGGGGAGGCAGGCGGCAGGTGAGCCCGCTCCCGGTGCCCCCGCAGCCCTGCCGCGCCGCCATTCCACCGCCGGGAGCCCCAGGGAGCGCACGCATCCCCCTGTAACCGCAAGAAAAGTTTTTTGCCGCGTGTGTTTTAGACAATGTGCTTCCGTGTTCGCTGGTACGGTGGCATCGAAGTCATGTTAAAATACGTGTACGATTTCGGCGTTTTTCGAATAACGTAGTTTTTTAAATAAAGTTCTTTGTGTGAATTGTGTACTCGTAACTTCTGCTGTGGGAGTATTCATCGAAACTCCAATGAAAGGTCTGTAAAATAATTGTTTTAAAATTTCAATGGACAATTTTGATCGTTGATTTATTGTGCCCGTTTTAATCCTCAACTTTGAATAAACAATTATTGCTGTATTGAAATTAATAACAATTGTTTTTGGAATTGGAAAGGAGGACAATGTCGGCCGGGGAATATAGTATAATTGTGTTGAAATACAAAAGCTTTCAGTACGGTGTTGCATTGAAATAGTAATGCCCGATGTGTCCGACTGTGGTGGGCGTTTAATAATTGTGCCAGTGCAGTATAGCTACAATACGAACTATTGTATCATCATGATCATAGTATAATTATATTCCGTACTATTAAAACCTATTGTGGACTTGTTTCCTACCCTCTGCGTTGTCTGGATTTAATACCGCCGGAATATTTTTGATAAAATTTGTCTAGTTATTCTATTGTGTGTTCGCTGGAACATCGTGTTTGTATTTATAATAGTTGCAGAAACTATTAAACTATATTCTGACTTAGATCGCATTTCAAATAAATAAATTGTAGCACTTACGCGAATATTTTCACAAACTTTGCTACAAAACATTAATGACGTAATGGATCGATCTTTAATAGACTATCTTTACTAGTATAACTTAACTAAGAAGATTAACAATGTTACTTAAATTGTATGCCTGAAATCGTTGTCCTAAATTCACAATTCAGACTCGGTATCAAGTTTGTCAGGTTTATTGGTGTGACTGTGACGTCAGCGCGCTTAGAGCAGGGTCGCTGAACTGGGTTAACGTGTTTCGCTAACTTGTACACACATAATAGCTGTAGTTGCAGGATCGATTACTTATGCAGAGCTTCGAGTATTCTGAGTTCACATACAAAACATAAAGGGTGTAAAGAACGAAGCTGAACAATATGACTGAGCCTTTTCAGTTTTTGGGACAACGTCTCTTACACTCTGTATAGACATTTATTTTTCTCAGGCAGTTGAGCAAATCTTTAGCGACATATTATTGTAACCATTTACAGCAGAAAAAAAGACAAAACTAAACTAAATAAACTTATAACCATTCGAATCGAAGAATCTAAAGAAGTATGTTTGAGTGACAGACTGGATTTTAAAAACGGACCATTATTTAGTATCGAGCCAATCGCGTCAGTTGCAGCTGCGCCAGGTGGCATCCTCAAGCGCATTCTTTTTAAACTTTTTTAATATATTTTTTTAGGACTGGATAAGAGCTTTTTTGCACGTTCCTTTTAAAACGTCACATCGTTATAACAAGCCGGCTACGGCGTAGCGACGTGAATTAATGTCGTAGCATGCGCTACGCCGCGTGGCGTGTACAGAACAATGCGCTAATCTAGAATTTCATCATTTGCATATACATACATTGCTTTTAAAATTAAAAAGAACCTGAAACTATTTAATACAGCTTTGTGCTTATTTGTAATTTATGATCAATTGTTGAAATCAACGTTTCCAAAGTTTTAATAGTCTTAAATCTCATATTTTCCATTGTTGGTTACTCCTCTAGCAATACGGCGTGTCTTATCCAAAAACTTAAAGAAAATCTCACTGTCAAAGTAGCGTTGTACAGTTAAGACCTCATATCATCAAGCTTACCTACCACACGAGCTTGCTTGTCGCTTTGTGTGAAACCGCGCACGCATGTATAGATGAAGTACTGTACGACAAGTCAACGGTATATTTGACAGTTCTTTTCTTGTTACATAAAGCGCCCTCGCGTTCATTTCGACCCTTGGCGCGGTGTACAGCCGGCGGCAGTGTCAGTGACTGCCGGGCCGGCTGTTTGTGCGTGTCTGCGGGCCACGTGCGCCGGTCGATGCGGCCACGCCTGCGCCACTCACTGTACTATCACTTCTTTACCTAACACTTGTACGCTAGTCTTGGATTTGAGTGATCTCAATGCATCCAGGCTGGGTTCCTTACCACTTGGTCTTATTAATGTCTATAACGAATATGATCTAATAGTTTGATCCACCCATACCCACCCTAACTTAACTGTACCGTAGGCTAAAACTAACCTCTAACTCTTGACGCTAATATTAATTTATGGCTAAAATTGATAATCTTCTGTACTACATTTTGTAAAGTTATGCACTAGCGTACTAATGAGTGCTGACTCGTATTCGTATCATTATTGAATTTCCGACGATGTATCAAATACAAAAGCCAAAGTTAAACGTAGTTTTTAAAAGTTTGAAGTCGATATAACCAGCTCATTCCATTTATCCTTTCAATGAATTATATATTTTGTAGAAACGTACACTTTCCTATAGAAACGTACGTTCTATCTATTGTTATGTTGGACATCGATTGTGCGAATGCGGGTCGCGCGGGGTCGATGCTAATGTCCTCAGGGTTGAACACCCGTTGCGTAACGTATAGGAAACCTATCCAGCTGATACATTAGAGCAGAGGTCTTTAAGTCATCGTTTCATACAGTGAGATGATTGAGAGATTTTAAAACCGTTATCGATAATTTGATAACATCTACTTCGTATCCCCCTTGGTGGAATCGAACCCGATAAATTGCGAGTGTAAGGCTCAAACCACAGAGTCTGTTCTGTGGCTAAATAGTCTCCATAGTCACCTTACATTATAACTATCATTTTATACGTTAAAACTTTCTACGGATATTCGTTTTCTTCGTACATTGTTTCTTCTGACTCGACCGATTTGATACGTAATAAAATAAATAATACAGTTGAATACCAGTCGTGAGTTGCGAATGTTTAAATTTTTACCTGACTGGACATAACAATGGAAGTATAAAAGGTAAAAGCTGTACTGTGAGCTACTGTTGGCTGAAAGCTAAAAGCCCTGACGAGTTCTGTTGAATAAACAATAGGGGCAGATGGATCTTTTCGCTGTACCCGAGTCCATTAAATAATATTCAATTGAAATCCTTTGTGTTTCCGAGTAAGTGAAATTATATTTGACTTGTTTTGATGGAGAAAATTCTTATTGTGACCGGAAATAAAATTACTTTTAATATTCATGGCTATGTTGTGTAGAACTTTGTTATCAGTGAATATCATCAACATCAACATGGTAATGTGCACTTTATCGTCGTGTTTGCTTGTCGTGTTATCTGTTTTATCGAACTTTTTACATCCGCGGCTTATTAAATATTATGATAATGAAATATACCCAAAAGCTATGGGTTAAAAATACAAGAAGGAAATACAAGAATACGGGGAAAGGAAAGTCAGAAATAACTACATTACAGAATCTTTTTCTGTTTTTATTTAATTTTGATAACGAGACGCTCGGTCCCTTTACTGGAGCTGTAGCCGCCTCTTCCATCTGTTTCTTAGTTCCTGTCTTCCGGTTGTACGCAAGATGTGTCTTGTGCAACGAAGACGCCGACAGGGTTTTCAAAATTACGAAAATACAAATTGTTTTATCAAAATGAATTAATTCTACCAAGCCTCGTCTTAAAACGAAAGCAAAAATCCCCACTGAAGAAATTAAATGCAAATTTCGTGTGGTATTAAAACGCACTTTCTTTGCATTGCAGCAAACCGGCGCCCGATTGAAGATCTTCTCGAACCCAGCACCGCAGAGCACAGAGCGCGTGGTACAGCTCATCGGCAAGCCGGACCAGGTGGCCGCCGGCGTCAGGGAGGTCATCAACCTCGTCAGGCAGGTGAGTCCATTACACCATCCACAATAGTTCACTGTTGGATAATGGACTTGGGCGGCTCCTAAGGCGGGCCGCCACTAAACCCGGTCTTCGGTTCTTCGCATCAAATTCCTACCAAAAATAACAAACCTGAAGTGATTTAGAGATCAGCAAGCCGGTCAGTCGCCATTAAAAAAAAAATACTGCATTCACTCTTTTCGGTACTCGAGTTGGTAGCGACCGGCAATTTCACCAAACGACAATAATAACCATTACCGACCGCTACGCTTTACCTGGGAACAAATCTCGAAAGAGAAACGATGAAAATCCATTGATTACGCTCGACTTGATAGGCCGGAAATTTCATTCAATAATTTAAATTATTAATCTTAGCCGGAATCAAATAAACAGTAGACATACACTTTAATGAGCAAATCTCATTAAATTGACTGACTTACTTTGCTTACACCACGACGACCCAAATTATCTTATTTCCGATACTAGAATACGCCACTTGAATCGTCTTGTGCTGTCAGTTGTCACTTTATCTGACGAGGGGTTAAAACTTTACCCCCTTCTTTCCAGGTGCCAATCAAAGGCCAGATCCAGAACTACGACCCGCACAACTATGACGATTTCTACGCGGACGAGTACGGCGGCTTCGGCGGCGGACAAGGAGGACCACGTGCTGGACCGCGGGGGCCCCCGCCGCGGGGCATGCCGCCCATGGGGCCCCGGGGCAGGGGGCCACCAGGGCCCGGGCCTCGAGGCGGCCCCGCTGGTGGACCACCGATGCGCAGTGGGCCGGTTGGAGGACCTAGGGGAGGTGGTGAGTTTGGTTGATTAATGTATATGATAAATGAATTAATAAATTAAATCTTCCGTACTGGACTGGGAGATATAGAAAAACATAGAATGTTCCAGCTGCCCTTCCTCCCGGGCATGCTGTAGGAGTCAGCAAAAGAGACTTAGTGGGTTACAGTGTATTGTAATTTAGGCGATGGGCTGACAACCTGTCACTATAGCAATACACATTACAATCTAAAATTGCCCTCAATTTTTGTCAGACGTGGCGAGAGTGCCTTTTACGAAGCGTTTAACGCTCTGCCTACCCTGTAAGGGATAAAGGCGTGATTTTATGTATGTATGTATACATTAAATGTATAATATAATGACTAGCTTTCCAAATATTTGGCAGACAGGCATGGACAGTAATTAAAATACTACAGAACTTCCTCGCCCGATCCTAAAAAAAAAACTTGTCACACCGTTTGGATGTTTTGAATTTCAACGTATGTCGTTTGGATTACGAAACGCAAGCCAGACTTTTCACCGATTTATGCATAAAATGTGGATTAAAAAATAGAAGGATGATTTTCTACCAGAATTAAACTCCAATCTCTGTGTCAGCATTTTTTATAACTTAAATAGATTTTTCGTCTTCCTCAGCATTTAACGACTTTGGTGGTCCCGGTCCCCGCGGCAACTTCAACGGTCCCCCGCGCGGGAACTTCGGGGGGGGCAACGCTTTTGGAGGAGGAGGCGGCGGCTTTGGAGGCCGGGGGGCGGGGGGCGCAGCGCCACCCGCGAGAAGTGGCAGCTTCGGCGGCGCCGGGGCTGAGGAGACCTCCACGCAAGTTACTATTCCTAAGGATGTGAGTATCATGTTTTAATTAGTGTTTTTGACATACAAGTAATGAGAAATCATCAGTGATCAGAAACCCACGATTCTTGAAAAAAAAAAAAAATCTCGATTATGCAATCGTGTCAAGGTTTTTAATTAAACAGTGGAAATAAATGTATAATATGATTTATACGCATGTTACGAGATCGCGGTAGATGCGGCGACAACTGTAATTAGATAGTTCGCACCATATTATCTGTGTGTAGGCGGTTAGTTAAAAAGCGCCGTAAAATGACATTCATTTATGTGGCGGTGATGGGAAAACATCCCGAGGAAGCTTCCTGTACGCTCCTTCGAAGAAATTTTAAACTACGAACAATATTAAAAAGGTATTGTGTGAAGTCTTCCATGCTGGACTGGGAGCGAGAGAAGAACATAGAATGTGCCAGCTGCATTTCCTCCCGAGCGTGCTGTAAAAACCAGCTAAGGGATCTGAGGGTTTTCCGTATATTTCATTTTGGGCGATGGACTGACAACCTGTCACTACAGCAATATACCTGCAAATCTATCTTAAATAACCCTCAAATCTTTGTCAGACGTGGCGGAACGGCCTTTGTTTAGGTCGTTTACGCTCTGCCTACCCCATCGGGGATAAAGGCGTGATGATGATTGTGTAAAGTCGACCAATCCGTATTGGTCTCACGTGGTCGACTAAGGATCGATCGGCCACAATTGAGGTCAGGGATATGAGCTTGTAGCGCACATAGATGGCGCCACATCAAGATACAACAGTCCTGAAACGCGGTATCGAAGTTTGCTCGGCGATCTGCATATATACAACTTCCGAACTAATCCAGTCGGACTCCGGTCCCCTGGTCACGTGGTCACAACACCTGAACAGGCGGGTGATTACCCTTTTCCCATCCGTCATCACTCGGCCAACTGGCCTCTGCGGAAATGCTCCTAAAAGCTGATGAGGATTTTATGTAGGTTCTAGGTTATATGTAAAAGTCTACAGCGTGTCCCCGTATATATTGTTATCTCATATTCAGTTTTACAGGTTGGCTGGATAAGATCTCTTTATAGAGATAAGCTCACCTTTGTGAACTAAATTTCATACATACATATAATCACGCCTTTATCCCTAATGGGGTAGGCAGAGCGTAAACGACCCAAAGGTCGTTCCGCCACGTCTGACAAAGTTTTGAGGGTTATTTAAGATAGATTTGTAAGTATATTGCTGTAGTGACAGGTTGTCAGCCCATCGCCTAAATTACAATATACTGAAACCCTCGGATCCCTTAGCTGGTTTTTACAGCATGCCCGGGAGGAAATGCAGCTGGCACATTCTATGTTTTTCTCTCGCTCCCAGGCCAGCATGGAAGAAGTGAACTAAATTTGAATTTGTTTATTTATTGTATTCTTTTTTTGTGCGCAATAAAGAATATATATGAGGATGTCGCTTGTCCGCAGCTGGCCGGCGCGATCATCGGCAAGGCGGGCATGCGCATCCGCAAGATCCGCGCCGACTCCGGCGCCGGCATCGAGATCGCCGAGCCCGCGCCCGGCGCCAGCGACCGCGTCATCACCATCACCGGCGCCCCGCACTGCATACAGATGGCGCAGTACCTGCTGCAGCAGAGGTAATGCACGACGGACTCGTTGTTGCACATTATCTAAGACAAAGTCTATAACCAATGATATTTTAAGAAAGATACGTTACGTTCATACTGCACGCACCTTTTAATTGTTCCGCGACACATATACATACATATTTATAACATTGCATATCTAAACAAACGCTGAGTGCGACACAAAATAGGCAAAGCATAAGAGTAAACAGATAGCTATTTGTAATCAGTGCAGCTCGACTGCCTAAAATGTTCACAATTAGGACCATTTTTGACGGCACGAGTTTCGCGCGTTGGTATC
This sequence comes from Scrobipalpa costella, assembly GCA_949820665.1. Lineage (NCBI taxonomy): Eukaryota > Metazoa > Arthropoda > Insecta > Lepidoptera > Gelechiidae > Scrobipalpa > Scrobipalpa costella. Next base: position 14,910,745 of record OX463312.1, read on the forward strand.
GTATCTACATATATATATATATAATATCATTGTCTATAACCCCATTTGTTTTTACGAGATAATTCTTCCATGCTGGCCTGGGAGCATTTCCTCCCGGTCATGCTGTAAAAACCAGCCACGGGATCCGAGGGTTTCAATATGTTGTAATTTAGGCGATGGGCTGGCAAACTGTCACTACAGCAATATACTTACAAATCTATCTTAAATAACCCTCAAAACTTTGTCAGACGTGGCGAAACGGTTTTTGTTTAGGTCGTTTACGTTTTGTCTACCCCATTAGGGATAAAGGCGTGATTATATATATATATATTATTTTTTTTACCGTACAAAATCGACGTTTTAGTGTGGCGGGAATTATCTTTTAAAAACCAACGAGGAATAAGCTTCGTTCAAGGAGACGCAGAGCTTTGCGCGGTTCGTCGCGCCTTCTTTTTGATAAGCTCGTTCCATCCTCGGCGATGTTTCTTTGGCCCTGATCTAGATCAAGATTTTTTTTTCTAGTCTAGACTAAGATTTTTCAATGTACAAAATACATTCATTTTTACCATATTGTATGAAAATAATATATGAAATAAAATATTGGAAAATAGTGCATGACTGAAAAGACATTTTTAACTAACTGAATATTCATTTCACCTGCTCATTTTGCTGCTTGCATTGCTGTGAATGAGTGCTGAGTGCTCACTTCAACGTATACTAAAACTAAACCAACATTTTATTCCATACATTATAAATACATGATGTTGTATAAAGGATGATTGCCGACAAACCATAACGCTTTGTGTCGCAATCGGCTGAGGAATAACTACCCCCATACTAACATTGTGCTGTTCATATAGAATGTTTGAAGAGTTCCCCGCCCTCGCCAAACAGAACTAGTAGTAACAGAAATAGTAGGCGAAGGCCTAGTTACAGGAGAAGGTAAACATTACTATTCTAATGTAGTTACACTCTCGGGTCTTATGTATTGAAATGTATAAGATTGTATTATGTAGCTTATGTATTTTAGATAGATAAAGTAGTTATCAAAATATACAGGTTGTAAGGGATGACGGTGTCCCGAAAACTAATAGTTGTGGCTCAGTCAACGAAACTGTACGTAACAGCGTACACAAAGAAATTCTTACAGTATAATTACCTTGCCATACAAATTGTCACATCGGAATGGATATTTCAAAGTCAAATCATTTTATTTCCAAATGGATTCAAAATATCACTTAGAAAGTCGCAAGTGAGGCTATGCCAAAGATTTTTTTTTCTATGTCACATAACAAAATAAAAATGTATTACATGAGAAACTCACACTTTGCGGCCCTTCGTTTTGTCTTTTCTTATGGGGAAGCTATCATAATATATATTTTCACTTCTCATGCTCGAAAAAGTACTACTTTATTCAGAATCTAGGCGACATAAAGTTGAACTTTATGCACAAGGGCAAAAAAGTAGCTTTTTAAATGTATCTATACTAAGGCAGTGACCATTTAGACCATGCAGCCAAACATAATAAATTGTGCACGGATAAAACTTGCTAATTTATAATATATCCTTCCCTATTTGCATTTTTGGTTTATAATAAGATAATACGAAAAAGTAACTAAATATCAAGACATATTCATCACTAAAAAAAACAATATTCCAAAATAATTTAAGAGTAGGCTGTATATATTTTATTCTTTGCCCGAAAATCATGCACAAAAATTAAAAAAAGTAAAGTAGCGGGAAAGAAGCTGTGAAATTTTACTTTGAATTTTAATTAAATAAATGTTAGTATGTTATGTTACTGTTTTATTTTCTCGCAATCGAAGTGAAAAGCAGAGTTAATAACTCGTGCACAAATCATTTTTATCCTCGACTTCTTCATATAACGATCTCGGATAATAATCTACTATTTTTCATGAGGAAATTCTTTGCGAAAATTGTTTAGTTTCGTTGATAGAGTAACTCGTTTTGGTCTTCGTGATGCTCTCTCTTTCCTTACACCCTGTATGACTTATGTAGTTATTGATTGTATTGTATTCTGGGATTGTTTCCTTCTTGACACTTTTCGGGTTTTACCTAAGTACCTACATTTTATTATAGTATCATCATAAATATCCTGCGATCTCGAAACAAAACTGTAGTTATAGAACAATAAGTAAAAAGTATTTATAATCGTCTACAGTTACAGTTGGTACTGATATCTTACAATTTTAATATTTCATTTTACTTCACTGTGTTTAACAAAAATGTGTTTTTTTTTGTAACTAACATGTTTGTGTGACTAACCCCGTTTCTAGGCGTGTTCGTGGACTAACCAGCTCCCAGAGGCCGCGCGTTGTATGGAAGACTAGTGATTTTGTTGTTTATTGCTATAACAAGGAATCACTATTCTGCCTACAAAGCGTGTGCACTTTCTTCACTTCGCGAAGACTTCCTGCGCTGCTGTCACTAATCCTGTATTGTACCTCTTCAATGTTTTCACTGTGTGCCTTGAACTAAAGCCTTCTTCATTTCTTACTTTAAACCTGTGGCCATCTATCGGTTAATTTTAATCAATTACAAAGAACGAAAGGTAATGTGATGTTTCCTGAAATATATATTATATATATTTCGAGCATATTTTAGTACATAAATTCATTTTCTAAATTAGGATAATGGTAACAAGTGGAAAAGGCTGTGGTAAAATAATTTTATTTATTAACTGTGTTCAATGTTATCCGGCTAATCCAATCAATGTTTATGTTCAGAATAATAGTTGTGTAAAATGGTTAAAAACAATGTGTTTAATCTTCCTTACGTAACGGACAAGTTGTATGATCTGTACTGTAACTAACCACAACATCTTTATATCTTGAATTTTCCTTATTTATTACATTTGAGTAGTGAGTAATGTTGCTGTTTCTATTCCTCAGCGTGCACGAGAACAACCCGGGGCTGGCGGGCGGCCGCGGGAACTTCTGATGGCCGCGAGTGACCACACCGACACCATAGTACAGAGGCTCCCACCAGCTTGACTGGGACAACGGGCACAGCTGATAATATAAGTATAGCTCGGTATAAAGCAGTTCGAAAATATATCTTATTGATGTCTCGATACAACTCTATTTAGCTTGAAGTTATTAGTATATTACAGTATCTTAAGTTATGATAGAAAGAGTATTCAAGCTAAATTTATAAGAGATATTTTCGTACGCTCAATACTAAGCTATAAGATACATTATCTGCGGTCTGTTGTCAGCTTGATTCCAAACCTGCATGGCCTAAAGCTAATGTTATGTAGAACTTTACCTACAGTTAAATTATAGAAAATGCAATATCAATATTAGATCTGTTTCAAAGATTTATACACTTGTCTATTCTATTGTTTATGTAATAGAAGAATGCATTTATCATTACGTATTAATTGTAACGAGGATTTTTTAACATAAGATTATGTCAATGATATAACTGATAATTTGTTACATCGATAGTAATTTAAGTGTATAGAATAGTAATGAAATAAAAGTTTATTTTATGATTAATTGTTGTTTTCTCTGAACAAACATTAAAATACGCAGGTAACAAAAATGTACACCTATTATATCCTCATATATAATGGTATAACCTCAGAAGAATCTCTATCAAATAGTATAATCTCGTACAAAACGTAAATAGAACTCTGCTCTCAAAAAGTACACAATACACATCGCAAAATGTACACAATGCATAATGTATAAAGTGCATAATGTACAAAACAAATTGAGCCCAACTGTCAATCTACAAAACAAAATATGCAGAAAGATGGCGGACTTTCGTTTCACAGAATGAAGCTCGCGCCTTTATCTCTTGTTATCCCTAGTTCAGACAAAACATTAGTAAAAGTTTTCATCACGCACCAGGACTGACAAATATTTCAGATATAATGCTTATGAGTGAGGCATATTGTACATTTTGTGTGAGTTGTGTAAATTTTGAGATTTTTGCATTCTGCGTATTGTTAGTGTTAAGCCGTGACTCCTGCTCTAAAAGACTACACGAAACATACCCCGGGGGCAGAGGGGAAGGGAAATGTTTGTGAAACCCTTCCCTTCTCTGCCCCGCGGGGGTATGTTTGTGAGCTGGAGTCACAGCTTTATAAGCGTCGTGCCCCTATTCTTCGTTTTGTACATATGCGCCGAATGGCAAGAACATGTACTAAATTATTGTTCAGAAAAGAGACAAGAAGAAAGATTACAAATATCACTTTGTGATCAGTACAAATAGTATGCCTTATTGCTTGGCAATTTCAGGCAACATTTGAACTCAGAAATAAAAATAATAGCAGTTACTTCAATAGGTCATGAATAAAAACAATAATAGTTTAAATGAAACAAAGTATGACTGTGATATAACTTTATTGTACAAATCACATTGAGTCCCCTTAATTTCATACAATACATAAAAAATGTTTATTACAAAGTTAAAATATTTATGCTTAAAGCTGTTCCATCAGATCAAGAATATTCTAGTCATCGAAGAGCATTTGGATGTGTTGTAATATCATGATGTTCAATGACATGGGTCTTATCTAGATAAAACAATACATAAATAAGAGGTATTACGAAACCAAGAACAAGCATAAAGCATACTAAATGGAACCACTTTATTCCAAAATCGGCGCCTTGTGACGTCAGCTGTTTGATCACTACACTCTCAACTGGTTCCTTCGGCTTGGAAGGCAGGAGGTGTGTGTCTTCTGAAACTGGTTCACAAGGGTCTGTATCTGTATAGGGATTCACTGCAGGAGCTACAGTACTGTTTAATACAATATCATTACAATCAATGGAATAGTCATTGGAAGTTTTATTCATGTTTTGTTGAGGATCTTGTCCGTTTTGCACTGCATTGTGGTCGTGAGTATTGTTTAGTAGGACTTCTATTGATGTTGGTTTGTGGGTAGAGGTGGAAGGCACATGTTCTGGTTGTGATGTTGGCATCAGCTCTGTGAGCACGGAGTAAGGGGTTACCGGAACTTTCAGTGTCCGTCTTGCATAAATTTCATTGTCCTTATGAATGTGGTTAATTCGTTTCAGCTCTGATATCTGTAAGAAAGAAACATGATTAAGTAATATTACAAAAGTCAGGGATTTGAACTTATCCACAAATATGATAACTCTAGATAACAGCAGGAGATAAAACAAACTAATTCTAATAATGCCGTTGCTATCAGAAAATGAAAAATAAATTGATTCTTCCTACACAAGGATGATTTTACTGAACAAAGGAAGTAGTCATCAAACTGAATTGACATTTAGATTAAGGTAAGTACTTCATAAAACTGGTTCTTAAACTATATGTTAAGAGTAAAATTGAGGCATCTCTTTTGAACTGATACTTAGCATACTTGTTTGACTACTAATAAGGTAGCATACGTTAAAAATGTATCAATATACTCACAGAACAGTAGAATCTCAACGCGATCGCTTGTAATGTGTCGCCTTCTTGTACTTGGGCCTCAATAAAGTGTTCCTGTTGCTTCATCTTGTGTAGCGGGATCTCGCCGTTCGTGTCCCCGTCTGTCTTCTTGTTCATCGCTTGACTTATCAGATCATCCCCACTGTGAGACAGGCGCGTCCTACGACACAAACAAATTGTATATTTTAACACGTAAACAAAGATGAGATACAAAAACTACGCGTGTCTTCTAAGTTTTACACTACCTCTGTTTCATTTTATAATAAAACACTATTGTTGAAGGTTAATTGCATTTCTTGTTAAATATAATGCTTTTTCTATTGGTCCAACTAATTTATTGAATAAATAAAACTAAAAATTAAGAATAAAACAGCTGTTGAATCAACTCTTCTCGACAGAGAATTTTGACGTTTCGTTTCCATTGTTTCTTTTTTAAATTCTTTTATTAGTGAAGGCAAAAAGCGTGAGCCCATGCAGCCTAGTATGTATTCTCTTCAGTATTTATTCTGCAGTTATCTTAACCTAACCTTAAAGTCATTAGAAATTTAGAACGCGCCGGTGATTCTCATTCCAGTGCTCAACAGACTTATACGCGGGGATATCAAACCGAATTATACGGCAATTGTTCCTCGGCAGCAGATTATTATGTTAAATCTACCATATTATAGCCCTGCCAGGATTTTAAAATACCTGTCTACCTGTGAAGAGCGAGGAACAAAGTCCGTCTGATTTTTCATGTGCCCCGCGCAAAACCCCAACCTAACCTAATCTAAAACTGATTAGAATGCGAGTGTAGTGCCCACATTCCAACGCTCGTTGAAGATTTACGTGGGGGTGTCGAGTTGAACCATATAGGATTTCTGTACTTTATTTCTCACTTCCACTACATTGTCTTTCACTATCGGCACATTATTATGCTAATCTTACAATACTATCAAAATAATAGCCACAAAAAACTAATGTAGTAAACCCGAAACTCAGTCCTACAGCGATTTGTTACGATTCCCGCGCAAAACTCCTTCGTTTCCATATTTTGCTTGCCCATCTCCGTATATACCTACCTCATACACAGAGATATACCTTCAAGGCCACAGTTGTGCTTAAAACAAATTGATACGGCGCCATATTTATAAAAGAAAGAGATAGTGTAGTTCTAGTTCAAGATCTTGCGATAGCCTCAGCGAATATTAATCTTGTTATTATTGTTTTGTAATACAAAAAACTGTCGTTTTTCTTCTGTTTTTGGGGTCTCGATTCGGAAGCATTGGGTTCGATTCCCACGGATAGAAGTTTCACTTCAAGAGTTTGTTTATATATTATCTGTTGGTTTCAATCTAAAGCTATGTTGGACTGGGAGAGGTAGAAAAACATAGAATGTTCCAGTTGCCCTTCCTCCCGGGCATGCTGCAGAAGTCAGCAAAAGGGACTCGAGGGTTACAGTATATTGTAATTTAGGCGATGGGCTGACAACCTGTCACTAGCAATACAAATTACAATCTAAAATTGCCCTCCATTTTTGTCAGACGTGTCGGAAGCGCCTTTTAAGAGGCGTTTTACGCTCTGCCTACCCCGTTAGGGATAAAGGCGTGATTTTATGTATGTATGTTCAATGTAAAGCCGTGACTCCTGATCTCAAAGATTACACGAAACATGCCCCGCGGAGGGGAAGGGAAATGTTTGTGAAACCCTTCCCCTCTGCCCCGCGATGGTATGTTTCATGTTTTCTTTGAGCACTGGAGTCATTAGACTCACTCAAACTAAACTACACTTTCATGGCAAACTGAATCATCTAATAAATTAATCCAGTCTATCGGAAGGCACTTTAAAACATTGATCAAAGACTTGATTGCACATAGGGGTAAATGTCGTCTACTTCTTAGGCTCTTCTACACAGGCAGACATCGATGAAATAAAAAGAGTCAATCATGTTATTATAATTTATTAACTTGGAGTATTTTACACAACAGTTACAGAACATAAATACCTTTGGTATCGCGCCGTACAAGTGTAGTAATTGCACATATTATGATTCATTTCCTCTAGCTACATTATGTACAAAAAATACAATAATACAAAAAACTGACTATAGGTATAGGTAACATTAGATAAACACCATTGGTGTGGGAGTATCGGCAAGATTGGTTAAGTTAAGATGGGGTAGAACTTTTAGAATCAAAACTTTATACTCGGTTTTCGTCATTTACCGATGCTTATAGAAATGCTATGACTATTGATAAGTTTGTATATTGAAATTACGTCTCATATGTGTGTCTATATAAGGTACTTTAGTAAATTGTTTATGTATATTATACATAACTTATCAAACAAGAATATTTTGATAAGTATTCCATAAAACTGTCAACTGTTTGAACCATATGTTTTCTAGTACAAGGTGGCGCAAAAGAAATCACCCTATTGGAAGATGCTCTCATTTTTGCAAATGGCCGCCAATGTCAAATCTGTTTTGACATTTGTGGACTAGACAGATGCAGAATACAAGTGAACAAGCCATGGAGCGATACACTCCCCAAGAACGCGGAAAAATCGTGTCTATTTTTTTGAGTAACAATTCGTCTGTGGTGTTGGCGCAGCGCGAATTCCGTCGCCGATTCCCCGGCCGTCCGACACCGACTGCGCAAACACTGCGACGTTTAGCCACCAACCTTGAAGAGTATGGGACCACACGAGACGTTGCTAAGAGTGGCCGGCCCCGGAGCGCCCGTTCTGCCGAGAATATCGCCGCTGTAGCCGAGGACGTTGAAGTGAGCCCCGAAACATCGACCAGACGACGTGCCACGCAATTGGGCCTCAGCCGGCGGTCCTTGCAGCGAATTTTGGTGCGAGACTTGAAGATGTTTCCTTACAAAGTCCAGACCGTGCATCAGCTGCTGCCTGCCGACCGCCAAACGCGCGTAACCTACGCCCAAGCCATCCTCAATCTCGAGGAAGAATTGGACAATTTTTCGACCAAAATCATCATGAGCGATGAGGCTCATTTCCACCTCAGCGGTTACGTGAATCGGCAAAATTATCGCTTCTGGGGCACCGAGAATCCACGAGTGATGCACGAGGAGCCGTTACACCCGCTCAAAGTGACTGCGTGGTGCGCTGTTCACGCTGGAGGAGTCATCGGGCCATTTTTTTTCGAGAACGCCGCGGGTCAAACGACAACAGTGGACGGTGCGCGCTATAGGGCCATGTTGACCGAATTTTTTCTGCCGCAATTGGACGAATTGGGACTGGAGGACATGTGGTTCCAACAGGACGGGGCAACGGCGCACACTGCACGAGCCACAACCGACATTCTGAAGGCGGCATTTCCGGGTCGCCTAATCTCTCGTTTTGGCGATTTGCACTGGCCGGCCAGATCGCCCGATTTAACGGTCCCGGACTTCTTTTTATGGGGTTTTTTGAAGTCTCGTGTTTACGTCAACAAGCCTGAGACCTTGGAAGCCCTCAAAGACAACATTCGACACGAGTGCGAGAATCTGTCGCCCGAAGTTCTCGCCGAAGTGATGAAAAATGCCATAAAACGAGCCCGTATGGCAATCAATTGTAACGGCGCCCATTTGGCCGATATCATCTTCTCGACTTGACCAGTAAAATTCTAAAGGTGCAAATAAATATAATCAAAAAACAGATTCGAAGTTTTTCATTTAGAAAAAAAATGAGAGCCAAACAACATCGGATGACTTCTTTTGCGCCACCTTGTAGATACAGTTTTAAGTTAATATCACCATAAAGCTAGTTGTAGACACTTAAATGCTGATTGTGTCTAGAATTGTATATTTCAAACATAATAGATTCACTGAATAATACGAGTAACAATCACAATAAATAAAATATCACAGAAAAATTGTAATAAATTAGAATTAATTTAAATATTATGTAAAAATGAAATTCATAATTGCAATGATGATTGTTTAGTTATACTTATAAGCTACTTAATTCGGTCCAGTCAAACAAAAAATAATACTAAAATATCAATGCTATTCAATGTTATTGCATTTCTTTTTAAATATTTTAGTGAATGTGATTTCGTTTATAAAATGCCGCTAAACACACAAAAACTTATTACATATTTACATTTAAAAATTCTTTTTGACAAAATATTTACAATTCAATAATATCCGCTATATAGGTCAGTATATAAATATTTTGTGCCCGAGATCTAATTAAGCATAGAATAAATTGTGAATGGTGTTGGGTGTACCTAATATACGGCTAAGTTTTCTTTAAAATTAAAGAAATTTTAAAATTTCTTGTCCTACAACATGATTTGACTACATAAGTTTTATGTATGTTTAAATATCGGGCCAGTAACAATACTTTTATTTAATAATGCTATAGATGATCTCAATAAAATTTGTCTTATTTCAGATTCGATTCAACTTCGTCAACGAATTCTACAATAATTAATCGTGGCCCAAATAAATTAAATGAAGGGTACAGCAGTTTAAAATGTTACAAACAATAAGCATCATTTCTCACTGTGTTTGACATTTATAATATTTAGGATTTAATAGCACTTTCCTTTAACAATATTTTCTACTAGTTATATGTATTTTAGATTAAAAAGTCACGTTATAAATATGGGGGTCTCTAGACATCGACGGATGGGCCCTAAACCGCAACAATACGAAATATGAGATCCTTGAAAAAATATCTATCACACTTACATAATTATCGCAATGGCAAGAAACAGGACGTTTCACAGACATTATTCGTTACATATTTTATGACAGTCAAAATATTTTCACTTACAATAAAAGAAAATGGAATAAAATATCATCTCCGTTTAAATGATAAATGCATTTGTACGAACATAGTAATTGCATTTCAAATATGGTTGAAAATATAGAAAAAAATGGCAATGGATTTCAACATTGCAATCGATTCGTCGATTCGTTGAGCGCACGACTTAACTAAATCGTGACTAAAATTATTGGTGTCCCTTTCTGTTCTCTCATGACAGAAAATAACAGGTATATTTATATTAGTTTAAGTCGTGATTTTTGCAACTACGAATTGGTACCATTGGTACTCACGAGACTCATTAAGTTCCGTTATACTCAAACATAAATAATGAAGCACTTATATCTATTGTTTCGTTTATCCAGATAAATGTCTCATAGGAAGGCAACCGAACCATCACTTCAATTTACTGAAGGTATAATACTCAGTAGGTAGGTAACTATTGCTTTGGTCATATATTGGAACTATTATAGGGACTTCAGGCAGAATGGAGTTTGGACGTAGGTAACTACTAAATAGTATATTGTTAGTGGAATGTGGCTGATTGTTGTAATACTACGAATTATTAAAAAAAAAAAATCTTCCATGCTGGACTGGGAGCGAGAGACAAACATAGAATGTGCTAGCTTCATTTTTTAAAACCAGCTTAGGGATTCGAGTGTATCTTTCTCTGCCTACCCCACTAGGGATAAAGGCGAGATTATATGTATATATGTTAAATGCTTTGTATCTTGTAATAATTAGGAATGTGTGATGAGATGAACTTTGTAAAAATGTTTTAAATATTGATTCTCCTAACATAAAGATAAAGAAAAGACGGTAAAAACATTGTTTCAGCCACAGCCACATACAGTTCCAACTCGGCGGTAAATATTGTACCGGGATTGTACCTATATCGCACCCACTTTTAGAAAGAGACAATCTTTAAACATCACGAACGTTTCTCAAGTCGTTGTACATGTCAAATAGAGTTAACCACGAGGTAATTAACATACTACAAATTCGGGATTAGCCAATGTACAATACTTAACGCCGAAATAAATACAATTCTTCTCACTAGTTCCACTTGTGCTCCCCCACTCCCCCTGCCTACCCCACACAGCCTGTGTCAGTCCATCACACGAGCCGCTCTGGCCCGGGCGGCGCGCCCCGCCCCCTCTCACCCCCTCACGCGCGGTCGAAGCCCCCGAAGTCCCCCGGCCAGTTCTCCCTCCGCGCCGCCCGGTCGGACCCCGTGCACGCGAAGAAAGCGTCTCCTGAAACAATTTAAAATTAGACTGATAAAGGGAAGCCATAATTATATTTTGTCTATCTATCTATTTTATGTTTTAACATTTATTTGGGCTACAGAAATAACATGATATCATCATTTGTTCATCATCCATTTCTTCCATTTAAAATTTCATGCATCTCTGTGCACGAATTGCTGAAAAGTCTGACTAGAATTTTTTAGTCCGAACGGCATACAACGAAATTCGAATTGACCGAACGGTGTTATGATAGCTCTTTTTTTCAAGATGAGTTTCAAAACTTAGGCACTTTTGAAACCTCTGTTGCTTACCTTCAAATGGGTCTGACTCTCTTGTGAAGATGTTAACTGACTCTGATTTCTTGATGTCTCTATGGCTGGTCGCCTGGTTCTGAGGTTTGCTGCGGAGAGGCGGCACGTCACATTCTTCTTCCTCCGCTATAGATGCTGTACGACCTGAGGAATCAGGAAATATTTTACAGCTGATGTCCTATATAAAGGACATACATACATATAATCACGCCTTTATCCCTAATGGGGTAGGCAGAGCGCAAACGACCCAAACAAAGGTCGTTCCGCCACGTCTGACAAAGTTTTGAGGGTTATTTAAGATATAATTCTAGGTATATTGCTGTAGTGACAGGTTGTCAGCCCATCGATTAAATTACAATATACTGAAACCCACGGATCCCTTAGCTGAATCTTACAGCATGCCCGGGAGGAAAAGCAGCTGGCACATTCATATAAAGGACAGAGAAAAAAATACAAAACAAAATTATAAATGTATGTAATTTGGTAAGCTTTTCCTCTGGCAATTCAGAATCTGATCATATGGAGGATAAATTAATATAAGGGTTACCATCCAATAGTGCTATGTCTCACCTCTAGGAGTGGAGATGGTGGTAAAGTCATCTTCGAACATGGACCGTGGCGAGATGGAGTCGGAATCGAACCGGAACCTCGTGCTGGCCGAGTCGCCGTCCCGCGCACGCGCACTGCAAGCAGAGATCGGCGACGCTGTCGGCTCGTCCGGATCGAATGTGAACCTGGCAAGCAAAGAACAAGGTCAAATACACGATGAAAAAACATTAGTTTTAGAACTAAAAAAGGAATTATCCAAGAAACATTAGATGCAATTTGAAAGCAAGGTAAAGTGTGTCACAAATATGTCAAAGCGGAAGTCGTAAGATAGAAATACTGTAGCTGTTTATCATCCGCTAACCAGTGATGGGTGGTGTCCATTCGTGCGTCTAGATCTAGATCATGCCACAGAATATTAAATAGCTTCACTCCGCTAAAATGCTCGCTCGGAAAGCTAAAGACATACCTTAAATTATGAATTCATGTTAAATTATACCTTACGCGTAATGCAAATCCCCTAATCACTCAAGATCACGCACACAATTACACGTGTTAGGGTTAACTAACGCGCGACGCAAATTCAAAGTAAAGAGAGGCAGACGACTGTACATGTTCGTATCGACAACCGGATCGCCTTAGCTCTAAGACTAACCTTCGGGGGCGACCGGTTTCATACCTAAAGTGCGGAGTGAGACAGGCCTAAACATGTCTAGATGGTATGAGGAGTCTTTGCTCACCTGGTGCCCTCTAAGCTGGCGTATGGCGCTCGTTTCTTGGTATTGGGTGTGGGTAGGTAGTCTTTAGGCGTCGGCGTGTCGGTGAAGTCGTTGTCGAACGGGGAGGTATTGGAGCGCTCGCGGGGGGAGAAGTCGTTTGAGAACCTGAGGGAAAATATGCGGTGTTTAGTATTATTTACTGTCGTATTATAGGGATCTGTTTACAGTCCCCTTTCAAATACACAAAGATCCTTGATGAAGCAGGTGCGAAAGTAGGCTCAGTCTCTTCCTTTGATCTTGGAGAAACATCATTTGTAAGTAAAATATATTTTTAAAAAGTGGTTTTCTTTGATGTTGCCGCAGCTACTTGCTATGTGTATTTTTTCTTTATTAAATGCAGGGTTGTCTGGAAGAGATCGCTTGAAGCGATAAGGCCGCCTTTGCGCATACTGTTATTTTTAAGTTTTTCCAAACTGTACGATTTATGCGCAGTAAAGAGTTTATCTATCTATCTTAATTAGATAGTGTCCATTTGTATGTTTATTTTAAAAATAATAAAGTATACAAACACGGGTTTTCTGGATCCGTTAAATGCTGATCCGTTGAGCTCTTTCAAATCAAACCAGCCAAGACCAAATTCAAGCAAAATAACAAAACAAGCTCTACCTGTAATCATTCCTCGGCCTTCTCTGCTGGTCGTCCCTCCGCGGTCTTCGTCGCGGGTCCCGCTCCCGAGATTCCCGAGACTCTCGAGGTTCCCGTGATTCCCTGGAGTCCCGGTCCGGATCGCGGCGTGAGCCCGAGCGGCGTCCCGGCCAGCCCAACGTTGTACCGTACCTGTTACAAGTTTACACAGAATGTTGAACGAACTGTTTAGGCTAACCCAAACATCTAAGTCAGCATGCGCCCGCCGCCGGCGCATATAAGTAATCTATGTCAGCGTGTCGCGTATGTTATGGATTAGCTTCACTACATACTATAAAACAAAGTCACTTTTTTCCCCTATATCCCTATGTATGCATAAATCTATAAAAATACGCAACGGATTTTAATACGGTTTCTTTTAAAGGATAGAGTGTTTCAAGAGGAAGGTTTATATATATTTAATACTTGCATAATATTGTGGAGAAACACTGATAATTTCCGTGCAAAGCCGGGGCGGGTCACTAGTACTACATAATTATTACCAATACTGCGTGACATGCTGAGATTGTATTACATAACTGTATTTTAAAACATCATACATAATAACTAATAAATCAGAGTCAAACATCATCTCGCACTATCAATAGCTCCCCGCCATAGAGCTCATCAACCCATCCGTATGGTTCCATAAATGCAGTTGTGGCATTACGCTTTTAATTTCTTTTGGTCCTTCGACGGATGCGGATGTAAGATGTTTGGGTTAGCCCAAACACGAACTATTTTGGAAAAGTTGCATCAATCGTGAATCCGAACAAACCGGTGGGGAGAGAGGAAAAGTTTTGAGTATTTCAACTTCTTCTTGGCGAGTGGATTCTCGAGTCGAACAACGACCCGAAGCACAGTTTGGGTGTCACAGTTTTCAAACCGCCTCGTAGCACAGCTATTAGGCCTCTGACATGGTTTAAGTAACCACCTCTATTAAAGACAGCAACCGGGATCGACGGCTTAACGTGCCCTCCGAAGCACGGAATCCTTATACTTTTCGGACAATCAGGTGATTCAGCCTGCAATGTCGTAACCAAACTGGGGAAAACCTCACAAAGTGATAAATTGACAAATAACTTCGTGTCCCCCCCTGGGAATCAAATCCCAGGACTTCCGGATCGTAAGCCCATGGCTCCACTTGACCACGGACGCAGCTATTTTGATCAATATTTTCTGTCGATTGGCATAAGTTATATCAGTGGCCGCGAGAATTTTTATTTTGTACATAGCCAAAACTATGCCTAAAATCTTAGATGACTTTTGAGTTTCTTAAAGATGAGGAAAAGAAGATGAGAAAAGAAAAATGCCACATCATTTTTTAAATTTCCTCCTTTTATATATAGTTTGTGACCATGGTTGATGTAAGCACTTATCACTACATAGTATAAAACAAAGTCGCTTTCTCTGTCCCTATATCCCTATGTATGCTTAGATCTTTAAAACTACGCAACGGATTTTGATGCGGTTTCTTTTAATGGATAGAGTGATTCAAGAGGAAGGTTTATATGTATAATACATGCATAATATAGTAGAGAAACACTGATGATTTCCGTGCGAAGCCGGGGCGAGTCGCTAGTTTATCATAATATGCGTTTTATTTACCTTCTATCACTAGGATCTTCAGTTTGTCTTATTTCATTTCTACGCCGTGATTCTCGCCATCCTAACGAACCATAATTTCTTTCTGAAAAGATAAGAGATTACAGTTAGAGTTCCTTACCATTAGAATATATTTTTATTTTAAATACAAGCATTTCTTTAAACATACATACATACGTATAATCACGCCTTTATCCCTAATAGGGTAGGTAGAGCGTAGAAGACCTAAACAAAGGTTGTTCCGCCACGTCTAACAAAGTTTTGAGGGTTATTTAAGATAGATTTGTAGGTATATTGGTGTTATGATATAATGTACTGAAACCCTCGGATTCCTGAGCTGGTTTTTACAGTATACTCGGGAGGAAATGCAGCTGGCACATTCTTTCCTTGTCTCTCGCTCCCAGTCCAGCATGGAAGTCTTCTTCTTCTGTCGAGTGGGTATCGAGTCAATCGACCCGATGAACCCTGGTGTCAGAGTTTTAAAACCGCCTAGTAGCACAACTATCAGGAAGTAAAGATGAGACATTTACCGTCTCTCCTCCAGCGCTGGTCCGGCCACCGGTCGCGGGGAGAGGACCTGCCTGAGCCGCCATCACTGTACCTGCAACAACCAAATATGCATACAAATAATACGAAAATGAAATAATACTTCTTCTTCTTCTTCTTCCTAGCCTTATCCCATATCTCACGGGGTCGGCTACCTAGTCTAGGAAATTGAACGAGGGTACTGGTTTTTACACAGAGCGGCTGTCATCTGACCTCCGCAACCAAGAAGGGAATCCAGACCCAATCCTAGATTAGGTCAGAGTTTAGATAATAAAATAATACATACATACTCGTACGAGTACATAAACAATCTTCCACGCTAGACTGGGAGCGAAAGAAAAACATAGAATGCGCTAGCTGCATTTCCTCCCGGGCATGCTGTAAAAACCAGCTACGGGATCACAGTTGTATTCAGTTATAGTAATTTAGGCAATGGGCTGACAAAATCAGCAATATACGAAAACATATCTTAAATAACCCTCAAATCTTTGTCAGACGTGGCGGAACGACCTTCGTTTAGGTCGTTTACGCTCTGCCTACCCCATTAGGGATAAAGGCGAGATTATATGTATGTATGTACATAAACACGATCACACTCACAGCCCCACTAGGTTTCCCTGTATCGGGGTACCATGGACATGGAAACAACCACAAAGAACACCCAGACCCAGAAACTGACATTTAAACTCATCATTCAAATATCTGCCCCTGCCGGGAATCGAACCCGGAACCCTATGCATAGCAGGCAGGTACATTAGCCAACTATCTGCTGCGCGGATCATACATAAAATCACGCCTTTACCCCTAATGGGGTAGGCAGAGCAAAAACGACCTAAACGAACCCCGTTTCGCCACGGCAGACAAGTTTTGAGGGTTATTATAGGTAATTGATTACGTATTTTGCTATAGAGACAGGATGTCAGCCCATCGCCCAAATTGCAATACACTGACACCCTCGAATCCAAAATCTGGGTTTTACAGCATGCCCGAGAGGAGATGCAGCTCTTAGCTCTTTTTGCTAAAGGTGCTGGCAGAATAATCAGTGTTGTGAGTGAATGCTTACAACAATATGCTGAGTCAGCCCCTTTTCTTTGACAATACAAATTACAACAGTTATCTAGTTTCTAAGTATGCTATAGATAAGTGTTTTATTTGTGGATTGTTGTTTTTGTATTGTTATTGAATAAACTACAATCTTATCTTATGCAGCTGGCACATTCTATGTCCAGCCTTTTTTTTACTCCCGGTATGTAGCAATACTCACTCGTCTTCGTCGTAGCTGAGCCTGTTCTTGTACCGGTCCCGGTACTCGCTCCTGTCCCGACTGCGCGAGTCCCGGTACTCCCGCTCCCGGCTGTACGTGCTGTCCCGCTCCCACGTGTCGCTCTCCCTATCTCTGTCCCTGTCTCTGCTGCGCCGGTCCCGCCGGTCTCTGTGCTCTCTGAAACAGATAAATCCGTATATACAGTGCGCGAGATCTCTCTTTTCCGCACTCAAAGGCGTAGCCATGATTCAGTTTAGGGGTCAAGATTAGACGCACAAAATCAAAATTCAAAGCACTCCGCCAGACGCCCAAATTCAGAGCGCTCCGCCGACGCCCAAATTCAGAGCGCTCCGCCAGACGCCCAAATTCAGAGCGCTTCGCCAGATGCCTAAATTCAGAGCGCTCGATAATTTTAGTGAAAGTACTGACCGTATATCTCTCTCCTTGCTATCCCGCCGGTCCCGCCCGCTCCCAGAATCCCTGCGATCTCTGGCCAAGTCTCTACCGCCATCTCTGCTGATATCTCTGTCTCTGCTCTCTCTCTTATCTCTCTTGTCTTTCTCTCTGCCGCTGCCCGAGTCCAGACATTCTCTTGAGCCGGATGAACCGTGTCTACTGTAAAAGTAGGAAGATATTTATATTCCTCACAACTCACAAATTTCCGATGAATCACAACAATGCCGGATTTTAATGGCAAGTCAGGCATGTCTGCAAATATAGTATCAAGTTATCATAAAGGCTTCTGACGCTATTAATAAAAGAGGACCAAGTAAGCTACCCTGCAGTACTCGTGTGTAATCTTACCTAGACTTTCCGAAACATCCCTAGAAGATGAAGACGTCTGCACGATTTCTCCTCTGGTCTCCAGCGGGTTATGGTTAGCATCATATGCCTTGGATTCTTAATCAACTAAATACTTAGATGTAGATGTAGTAGTTCTAAGTAATTTACATACAGGTCGCTGTCTTGTATCTCTGGACCATATTTATAAAAGAGGACCGAGTATATTGCTGTACTTTGAGTAATTATCTGGAATACAGTATTTATGATATAGGACCAAGTATGGTGCCCTGTGTAATCTTACCTAGACTCTCTATCCCTATGATGTGACGGCGGTCGTGGCAGCCTCGCAACAGGCGGCGGGTCCTCATCCCAAGGCGAAACATCTCTCGACGACGAAGACGTTTGCACGATTCCTCCTCTGGTCTCCGCCGGGCTATGATGTTGAGGCCCCCGTCTTCTCCTAGGCCTTGGTTCAGAATCTCTAGAGTCTGATGACCAGGGCGAAGCGCCAGTACCCCCGAGCACCGCCCAGCGGCCGGCGCGGGTCGTCGCGCGGGCTGTTACGCACTTCTCTGTGATACAGACATGTGCAAATATTTAATAGAAATATTACTTTGACTTTGGTGCGCAAACAAAAAAAATACGAAGACTAAAAACAGTGTAAAGATGTGACTCCTGCTCTCAAAGATTAGCTCTCTAGTCTAGATTAGCCCTCTCTGCCCCGCGGCGGTATGTTTCATGATTTCTTTGAGCGCTGGAGTCACGGCTTTAAGGTTGCAATATTTACAGACAGTAAGTAAACAGCTGAATATAACGAATGTTGGTTCATGAAACAAAATTAAAAAATTATACAGTTAAATTTATGATTAGGATATAACACTGGCTCTAACTAAAATTAATCCTTTCAGTTGATTACTTTAATAAAACCAAGTTTACAATTCGTATGCAAATCAGTGTACAATAGAAAAATATGTTGTATATACATAACATACCTTTGGTATCAGGCGAAGAGCCACTGGCGACGTCACTCATCGATCCTGTCGACAGTCTGGCGGGCACTACAGGATCTCTTTCTACTCTTACATCACGGACATTAACCTCCCTTATATCTCTGATATCTCTCACTTCTCTGATATCCCGGATATTAACCTCTTTTACATCTCTGATTTCTCTTACATCCCTAATTTCTCTTTCTCTGATCTCTCTAACGTCTCTTGTTTCTCTATTGACTACCGGTGACGGCTCTCGTACAGCCTCTTTCTGTTCTTCCTTAACGACACTTATAACGTCCTCCGCTTTTAGAACTACAGGACTTTTTCTAAATGCATCCTCAACGTGAGAGAAAGAGAGAGAGCTATTATCTATGCAGTCGAAGAAGTCGGAATTGTCAAAACCGTCGGACTTTTCGTCAGATTTTTTTCGTTCTTTCGGCGCTTCAGATGGTAAAGATTCGAATTCATCTTGTGGTTCCGTAATAGTGATTTCTCTAAGCGCTGCGTATCTGTCATTTCTATCGTTTGCATTTTCTTCGGTTTTATATTCAACATTGTTTTCTCGTGGTGATACGCTTCTTCTAGACTTTTCTATCTGTAAAGTTTTCATAACAGATTTTATGTCTTCTATCTTTGCGTCTACCGGTTGCGTAGGTTTTGGACTAACTGAATTCCTAAACATATTGAATGAGTCTAACGTTAATTCGTCTAAAGATTTCAAAGGACTTTTAGAAGTTTCCTTGTCTTCTCTGTCCTGTACGATAAGATTATTTATAGCAGCTAATTCTTCTTTTTCGTCTGAATCCTGTTTAGGTTCCTCTTTTGTTAGTGAGCCAATAGGATCTAATATAGATTTAGATTTAAGCTCTTGTTCTTGTATTTCTCTAAACACAGCGTATCTATCGTAACTTGCACTAGCCTTTATATCAAAATCATCGAAGTTAGCTACAAAAGTATCTGACGAAGCGAAGCTATCTGCAGGCGCGAAGTTATCTTCAAATTGTGGTTTAAATTCGGTAACGGGAGCGGTTGTGGTGATTGGTTTTTCTACTTTAGTATTTGATGAAGTTAAAGAGGTGACTTTAACTGAAGATTTGACTTTATCTTTTTTCTTGGATTCGACGTGTATATGCTGGAAACAGGTTTTAAGTTTAGCATTATGTTATACGTAGATTATTATGATTTGGAATCAAGCTATATAAGATAAACTTACAGTTCTTTCATTGTCAGCGGCTAAATACGATCGGAGGTATTCGGTGAGTTGTGGTAGAGTCATCGATGACAAAGTTGCTTCTGGCACTCGCAATCTGGGGACGAAATAAGTAAGGACTTAATTCACTATTGGCAGGAGTTTGCAGTGATAAAGCTCGTGCCTTTAACCAGTGCTCAATAGGGAACATGCATGACTTTTTTTAAAACTATTAGTCAGAATTATTGTCACCATAAATGAACGGATGTGAAGGAATTTTCGCAAAATATTCATTAGTTTACGAGATATAATGCCTTAAAGTGGTGAGTTAAAAAGAGAGGTCCGAACTGTCATGTGACGTCATAAGAGCGCCATACTAATTCCATATAAATTGTCGTTTCGAAGAGAGAGATTAGTAAGTCTATCTTTATAATGGTAAATCTCGGTGATTTTTTGATCAATTTTATTTCTGTTTTCACTGTTCTTTTCATAATTTAAGATATTTTTAGAAAATATGTTTAGATACTAAAAACATGTTATATGCACATTATTGAGCTATCTGTAGTGTATATAGTACACTTTACTGCTTCCTTATCAGCATGTACAGTCATCTCCTGTTTGGCAAAGACGCGAAGCCTATGATTGATAGTAACCTGGCAGCCAGCTCGGGCTCATGCCGGGCACAGCTGTTTGTGGCTTGAGACTTTAGACGAGGTTTGCTATTGGTTGTACATCCTACCTGGCAGCCAGCTCAGGCATGGTGCACACTAGGAGTTGACTGAGCGTGATGTCGAACCGGCGCGCGGAGGGGAGCGGCGGGGGCGCGGGGGTGAGGTATTCGTCCTCACTGCTGTTTGTGGCTTGCGATGAGAGGCGCGGTTTGATGCTGCGGTCCGCCTACGTGACAATAAATAGGTAAATAATACATGGTAAAGAAACATGTATAAATGTTTGAATGGAGGTGTAGATGTAATAGAATAGATAGTAGTCTATGAGGTACTAGAAATGTATTTATTCTTAGAAAATAAGTACGTATTCAGTATTTTATTTATAAAACTTAATATATTTTACATGTCAAATGTACTTATAGACGTATATGGGGGGGGGGGGATATGTTCAGATGTTGACTAGAGTCATGAGTTACCCTATTGTTACAACCTGTTGAAATCTAGAGCAATTAAACAACTGTTTACCATAGCCTCCTTTTTCCTTGTTGGTGTAGACTACGCTGGTCCAGTGACAGAAATCTCTTCTACCCAGAGGTTTGCTAGCTTAAATCACGTTTAAAACCTAGAAAATTAAATATTGTACTACTCATCATAGGTTCTTTCTTCCTAGCCGGTCTAGGCAGCGGCGGGCCAGGTTCAGAACTATCTTCTATCTCGTGGTCGTGCGGGGGTCGGGGCGGGGGGCGGGATATGGTCATCTCGCCGACCTTCTTGGGCGGTAGCGGGGGCGGGGGGGAGATTAGTAACATCTACGTACCATAGGTTCCTTCTTCCTCGCCGGTCTAGGCAGCGGCGGGCCCGGTTCAGAGCTATCTTCTATCTCGTGGTCGTGCGGGGGTCGGGGCGGGGGGCGGGATATGGTCATCTCGCCGATTTTCTTGGGCGGTAGCGGGGGCGGGGGGGAGGCGTTCTCCGCGGTCAGTTTCGAGCTGGGCTGCGGACGTTGCCGGATCGAGCTAGAGTCCGTGTTCTGGAACGTTTGGATTACAAACAGTACGAGTTATAAAATCTACCCTTCTCATAAATATAGGGTGCAGCGTGCCTTAAAATTACATGTAATAAATGATTTAAGGATACCATTCAGAAAAACAAAATAAAATGTATCTGAAATCTATTCTATAGGAATAACATCAGTCACAGCTGCCATCCTAGATGTTTTTGAGTATACCTAATGATACCAATAGACTTCCAAAAGCACATTTTCATAAATTTTACGTGATTTAAAATATAAAAAAACTGGGAAAACACTCCATCGGTAGGTATACGTTTACGAACTCAGTTATGTTTCGAATTTAAATGAAGTAAATCTGAAAAAGTCAAAATTTGACCAGTAAAGTATTTCCAATTCAGAATAAAGGTTAACAAAGTTTCATATCTTTTTATTTAATTACACATCTCAAAAATAAATGATACATACGTGTTAAGCAAATAACTAAAATTTCTAAAACTACTATTTCGTTATGTTGTTATATTATCTAATAGCTAAAACTTATTTTAGAAACTAGATCATCGATTTAAATACATGCAAAGTTGCATGTTTCCCTTCATTCTAAAACTGAGTTGGAAATAATAAGTAAGTAAAGTTCACATTCACGTGTATATTATCATATCATTCAACAATTTGTTTTCCATGTCATTGAAGTTATTGTTTATATTAAGTAACTTTCTAACGAGTTCAAATGTTACTGCATGTCGCAGAGCAATAAAATTTGGTATTTGGCAGAATGCCTAATGAGAACATTTACAAAACGACATTAAGATCGATATCTGATTTCAGGGCAATTTGGGGCAAAACGCAAGACTTACATTTTTTTAAAGCACACGTGGTTTTACATCCGAAACGAAGGATATAAGTGCGTTTACTCATAAAACTGAACAACCTCCTTCCCACCGAAATAATTAAAAAAGGTGATCACGGAATATAAAATGATTCGATGAGCTTTGTATAGGAAGTGGAGTTGGGTCCTAAATAAATAAATATTTCGACTTTAGTATATCTCCTAAGGAAAGTTGTTTTGTTTTCGTTCATCGTGTACACGTTAATAATATTTATAAAAAATATATAATGTAAAGATATGACGCTCATTTATTACCTTGAATGAAAATCTAGCAAACCCTTCAGAAAATAGGTATTTCTTTTTGAAGTGATGACTGATGATTGTGATGTTTTGTAAATATTTATGGCAAATAAACGTTTTTATTTATTTTTATTTTATGTCAGTTCCAGTGCTAGGTTTACCTGTCTCTGCAGCCGCGGGGACTTGGGCACGGGCTCCGGCGGCAGCGACACCTGCAGCGGCCCGTTAAACACACTCTTCATGCTGTCCAAGCTGTTCTCCAGCTTCTCCAGCCTCTCCGCCCTATCCAGCGTCGGCTCTCGGCTCAATTTACTCTTCAGATTCAAATCGTCCACCCTCAATATCGACTTAGGAAAATCGGCCATGCTCGTGAAAGGATCGTCCTTGAAGGAATCTACAAACGGGTCCGTATTATCGAACGGGTCCGTTTCGGCGAACGGATCGGCCGAGAAGAAGTTGTTAGAGGGCGCTAGAGCGCTCGCGGGTTTCACTATAGCTACGGACCCGCCCGAGTGTCGCGTGAGTGACGTCATAGTGGTGGCGGGCCCGTACTGCGGCTCGGCCCGCTCGCCTCGCTCGCCCCGCTCGGGCAGCAGCTCGCTAAGGAGGCTCTGCGCCGCGGGCGCGCTCGTTGGGACGAGATCTTTGAGCACTTTCTTAGGCGGATTTTTGAGCTCCTGAAAGAAGAGTTTTTTGTCAACGTAAGGTTTACTCCGGCCGGTGCCGAGGGGGTCTAGCTCGGTGAAGACGTCGTAACTTAACGCCGCCGACGGCCCCGCTTGCACCTGTAACACAGGTTGGGACGACGGTTTTCATTTTGGCCTGTTACTCTCTTTGGCGGAAGCAAGACAGGCTTTAGTGCCAATTCAAAGCGAGTAGACGTTTAGCTATGCTCGGCTCGGTTATATCCACATTGACAGGCCACATACAACTGAGCGGGAAGGGGACTACTAAGCGACAGGCGTAGTATTAAAAGGTTCAAATTACTTTCTGTGAGCATGCTACAACTTAAGATTGGGGAATCTCGTATCTGCCCGTTTGGGATGTGTGATACGTCATCCATATTACCTACAACTGTTAAGCGGAACACACAAATACTCTAAAACTTTCGATTAAGTTCGTATCTCAGTGAGAATAGATTTTTTATCAAGTAAATATAAATGTTATATACAGAGATACAGATTTAGGTATAGTTTAGACCTACAATAAAATCGAAGGTTTTAGAGAACAAAAAACCATGTATTTAATGATTTATGAATGGTAATACAATTCAAATAAGAATAGGTACTGATTAAATACATGGTTTTTCGTGAAAATTTGTAGAACGTTCATAATTTAAATTTAACGTAAATTATAGGTACACATCCCATTTAACTGTGGTGAAAATATACTACACTGCGACACAAAACTTTTGTAAAAAATGGGGGCGCCACTTTCTTCGCCCAGGCAGCTTTAATATGGCAACACCTTGATGTTATTGTATAGAGATCCCGATGGTGTAGTGGATAGGACCGCTGCCTCCAGAGCGGGAAGTCGTTTTCATTTCATATGTGTACGTTTATGCGGCGCTTTTTCCGTGCTTCGGAAGGCACGTTAAGCCGTTGATCCCGGTTATTACCGTAGATATTAATCGTTAAGCCATGTCAGACAGAGGCCAGTGCTAAGCATTGACGGCTTAAAAACTCTGACCTAGTCTAGGATTGGGTCTGGTTTTCCTTCTGGGTTGCGAAGGTTAGATAGCAGTTGTTCTGTGTAAAAACCAGAACCCTCGATCAATCACCAAGATTAGGTAGCCGACCCCGTGAGATACGGGATAAGGCTAGGAGATGATGTTTGAAAAATTTGTTGATGCCAGTTGAAATAATTTTAGTTCCGTTTCCAAAGTTTTGTGTGACAGTATACAGTTAAATTGCGGTTCTGTAAGGTATAAATAGTGCTGGGAAAACCCTTATTCACATAGTATGCAGGTAGCCTAGGAACAATCCTGAATTTTTGGAAATAATTCGCGATCAGCCTGAATTTTTTGTATTGACTATTTTGAGTAAATCTAAAAACCTATATTTTCGAATCCGCCATATAGATGGACCGGAAGTTATGGAAAAAAAAATGCATCAAAAAGTAATGAAATTTTACAGCAAATGTAGTATAAGTAATTCTTTTGTAAAAATGTTTTTGTCTAGGCTAAGTATAACTAACGGAACCAAAATCCACCAGTATATATAACAGGAACGAAAAAAATATATAAACAACTTCTCTGTCCGTTTATCTCGAAATATCGCGAGACAAAATAAAAATATAAGATTTTTTAAATTATGATTTGTAAATACATATATATTTATGTCCATTTTATTAAAAATCACCCCTACTTTTACTCAGGAAGATAGCCAACTCAATTTTCATTCTTATCAAGAACAGCAAAATTATAGCAGTTTTAAATATCGACAGACTTTTTATTTCAGACCCTAACAATGTTAATAATATGAAGATCCGCCACTAGTTTAACTTTTAAGTATATTTTTTGCGAATTATCAAAAGCTACAAAATTAAGGTGCGTTCACACACACCATCGTCAACCGTCGCGTCGCACGCAACCGCAACCCTTTAAGAGCGCCGACAAAGCGTGCGCCGCGCGCCCGCCGCACACTGGTACCAAAATAAAAAAAATGGGACATTAAGAATTTTCGGATCAACGGTCAACGGATCAGGCAGATTTTTTTTTTGTAGACAGCTGATGCAATTACAAAGCACTTCTATAGATTTAGTTTTTTCCAAATATGCCGTATCTACAGAGATAAAAAATAATTATTATTTTTTTGTATGAAAGAAATCATAATTTTGTCATTTTCTTCCAAGATTCAAACGTATTCAAAATAAATCATAGCACAGCTTATAGAGGGACTCTTGTTGTACATTATTGTCATAGACACTCAACTGCGCTTTTTGCGCCTTTAGGAGCTACAGGCACTTTATTTTTTTTGGTCAGCGGATGAGGCTGATTTTTTTTGTAGACAGCTGATGCAATTACAAGTAACTTTTATGGATTTTGTTTTTTTCAAATATGCCTTATCTACACACAAAAACTATAAATTATTTTTTGTAGGGAAGATATCATAAACTTGTCATATTTTTTTTCAAGATTCAAACGCATTCAACATAAATCATAGCACAGCTAATAGAGAGACTCTTGTCGTACATTTTTGTCAGACACTAAACTGCGATTTTTGCGCCTTTGGGAGCTACAGGTACTTAAATTTTTTATGTTTGGTATAATTAATTTTCAAGTATTTCATATGGATTTTAATAAATATTGTTAAGAATAGACAAATTACAATGATTCCTTTATTGACAAGTAAAGTAACTCTTACTTATGTCTTATTCAGAAAAATCCCATATTTACTGAAACAAATTAAAGTAGTAATCTCAAAACAGGTACGTACAGGTAAATTATTTTGACTCATCTAGTTTACAAACATCGTTTGGTAATGACTCATTGCCTAATTACCTCTATACTTGGAATTTGGGCTCTGTTTGTTATTCAGCGCTAGCAAACACTTTCAAAACGCTAAATAATAAATAGGCACATAGATTGCAATTCAAATTTTCCCTTCGTACTTTTACGGGCTTAGGACCGTCAAAATACAAACTTATATGATAATGTAGGTAGGTAATGTATTAAGGCGTTCTTAAAAAATTTGAATTACCTATAAGGTTTACATACATTTATTATTATTATTATTTTTATATACAGAACATCAATTAATATTGAACGCCGTTACACCATTACATCTATAAAGGTATGTCTCGGTACTAGACATTCCTTTTACAATAAATAACTTTGAAATTAAAAACCTAAATAAACTATGAACTTAAAAACTTAAATAAACTAACTAATACCTGATTACAATGTGATTCATTGTAACAGATCTTGTGGGGGGTTATTCTCAATGTCAACGTATACTTCTTCCTCTTCAGTAACTTCTATTCCAAGGTCGTTGAGCGAATCATTCTTGAGAAGATTTTCAGTTTCTTCGAACCTCTGCTGTTTTTGAATTTTGGTGAACTTAGGTCTGATGTTCGTAATGTACGGATCTGAGCTGATTAATAGCTGGTGTATAATGTCTTCGTTTGTTTGAATTCTGCCTATCTTTCTCGTATGCTTTTCTCTGATTGAACGAAAGTCTTTATTTCTTGCTTCTGACGCTTCTTCGGACATCATACCAATTGGGATAAAAGAAAAGTGATGGCAAATGTCTGCACCATGCACTAAAAGTTTATGTACACTTGAAGGCATGTAGTACCAAGAGTAATCCGCTAAGTTCCGCTGTTTCTCTGCAATAAATTCTAAATCTATCAATATCAACATTTCTTCCAGAAGATATAGCCTGCAAAATTACTGCAAATCTCTTTATTAAATCACTGTTGACTCCCGTTATCTCTGATGACCTTTCGTAATCTTTAAAAAACCGCCGAGCTGTATTGCCATCGTTTGTTATCCCAAAGCCTTGTTTGACGATATCAATCATCAAACCAGTTACAACAAAAAACTCATTCTGCGTCAACTCTTTTCTTGTTTTTCGTAGCAGTTTGTTCTCACCTCTTCGAGCGGCCCAATTTTTTTAAATCTAAGTTGTAAGATATATGCAAAATACATTCCATGCATCGCAACCACATGTGAAGGGAAGATAAACCATATTTGTACATATCATCGTTCACTGGTTTGTTAAAAACGTGGTTCAAGTTGTTCATGTCTTTCGGAGTTGTTAAGCATATGTTACAATTGGCTGCAGAATCTGTCTCAGAAAGTGCTGTGCATACTTTGCCATCGATCATTGTCATATGCAACTCATGATAAACTTCAAATTCGCCATTTAATATTTTCGTTGGTATAAGATTCTGAATTTCTTCTTCTATTGTTGCTTCAACTTGCTGAATATATTCTTTTGTTTCTTGTTTGAATTCAAACATGATCGGTCTACAATAGCTTGTTGACGAAGGGCGCGGATTTTCCCATACTATGACATCGTCATCACTCATAAGGCGAAGTGGTACAAAACTAACCATAAATACAGAAGATTCTGAAAAAATATCACCAGTTGGTTTTTGTTTATAAC
The DNA here is from genome assembly GCA_949820665.1 of Scrobipalpa costella. Lineage (NCBI taxonomy): Eukaryota > Metazoa > Arthropoda > Insecta > Lepidoptera > Gelechiidae > Scrobipalpa > Scrobipalpa costella. The sequence goes on from OX463312.1 coordinate 14,938,718, forward strand.
AACTTTGTGACGAAGCTCCATCACAGCCCCATTTACTCACTAGCTTTAAAACACCACTATTAATATTCGAACCGGTCACTTTCACAATCTTCTCAGCAATTAAATCTAAAACTGCTTGTAATTTAATTTTCGCTCCTGATTCTGATATGGTAATTTCTTCCTTTGCTGGATAACATTCTTTCTTCTTTAACAGTAACTTATGGTAAGATTGAAAAACCGCTATGCCATTTGTATTTAAAATAGACCTCAAAGTGAGATACTGCCATTTTGATAAACTTAATGCAGTGACAAGGGCTAAAGTTTCGGGAATCGATTGATTACAGTCTTTGAATAAAAAGTCACTTACTTCTTGCAATTTTTCTGGCTTACCAGAGAGGCACTTAATAACTTTAGCACAAACGGTGCGCCCGTTTTCTTTCAGTTTTTTTGCAAGGGCATAGAACAGTTCTTCTTCGGAATGCTCCAAAAGAGACAAAGAACGTCTTTTCTTCTGTTTATTTAATTATTCTTCAAATGGTCTTTTATTTCTTGAGCTAGGGGTATTTGTAGCAGCTTCTGATGTAGATGCACCCGCTTCCTCTTCATATGATAAATTATGCTCTTCTTCTACTTCAACATCTTCTATGGTATATTCTGGATCAAATAACATAGGGAAATTCACCGAAGTAGAAGTTGGCCACACAATTTTAGACTCCAACCACCTTTTGTTCGTAGTTGATTCACTAAAGCGATTGTTCCTACTTGATTTTTCCCATCTTCTAGCTAGGTTTGACGTGTAATTTTGGCAAAACTTTTTGATAATACTGAACTCTTCTTTTGAAATTTCACTAGGAATATATTTAATAATGGTTTGAAACAATAAATCGCTATTTTTAAGGCACCCACTTTTTTACAAAAATTTAAAAATATCTAAATTAGTTACAAACGTAGCCATTTTAGTAAAAAAATACAAAAATAATTATAAGTATTATAAAACTAAAAATATATGGTGATAGTTGATGAAAAGTTGTTGTTTTTACGAGCACAAGACGCGTAATGAATAAAAACCGATCGCGCAAGCCTCATGTTACTTCAAGTAGTAGGGGTAATTAGACAATAAGTCATAAAAATGCTTGCAATACGGATGACTCACGCAATAATTTACATGTAAAAACACGTGGGGTTTAGAGATTTCCACCATTGTTAATACATTACCAATATTTAGTTTATGAGTTTGAATATGACTTGTCGAAGTCCGTAAAAGTACGAAGGGAAAATTTTAATTGCAATCTATATGTTTTTTTTTTATTTAGCATTTTTGAAGCATTCGCTAGCGCGAAATGACAAAATAGATCCCAAATCCCAAGTAATGGAGTAATTAGACAATGAGTCTATACCAAACAATGTTTGCAAACAAGTTGAGTCATAAAAAAAATTACCTGTACGTACATGTTTTGAGATTTCTGCTTTAATTAAGTATATAATTTAAAAAGGTTTTTTTTAAAGAATAACACATTAGTAAGATTTACTCTACTTGTCAGTAAAGAAAACATTATTTGTCTATCCTTAACAATATTTATTTAAATCCATATGAAATACTTGAAAATGAATTATACCAAACATATGAAATTAAAGTACCTGTAGCTCCTAAAGGCGCAAAAAGCGCAGTTGAGTGTCTATGACAAAAATGTACGACAAGAGTCCCTCTATAAGCTGTGCTATGATTTATTTTGAATGCGTTTGAATTTTGCAAGAAAATGACAAGTTTATGATTTCGTCCATACAAAAAATAATTCATATTTTTTTCGTGTAGATAAGGCATATTTGGAAAAATAAAATCCATAAAAGTTATTTGTAATTGCATCAGTTGTCTACAAAAAAAACGGACTCATCCGCTGACCAAAAAAATAAAGTGCCTGTAGCTCCTAAAGGCGCAAAAAGCGCAGTTGATTGTCTATGACAAAAATGTACGACAAGATTCCCTTTATAAGCTGTGCTATGATTTATTTTGAATACGTTTGAATCTTGCAAGGAAATGACAAGTTTATGATTTCGTCCATACAAAAAATAATTCATTTTTTTCTGTGTTGATAAGGCATAGGTAATTAGAGAGCCGCGTAAACAAATAAACATGTTGCATTGCATGCGTGCGGCTACGATCCGCCGCGCCCGCGCACCTCCCCCACCCCGCGCTGTCGCCCCCACGTCCCGCGCGCTCCCCTTGCACGCCATAGTCGATTAAATATTCATAATTTTATAAATAATATAGTTAATATGGGCGATTTTTTTATAATGTTATTTAATATATCTTAAACAGAAAGTCCACATAATAAAGTTTGTTTCTACTATTTTTTCACGGATTTTATTGGCACTTTTTCTTTTTTTATATAAGTTAACTTATTTAAGGGCGATTCTTTCACAATTATGTTAAGAATAATATATGAAGTACTAGACACTTGAAATTAAATTGATACCTTTTTTTAACAAAACGCTACGAATTAAACAAACAATTCGGAAGTATTTTTGTAAACACAGATATGTTTCATTAATAAAAATAGGACGATTATATATTTGAACGGTCGGGAATAATATTGAGATGAAATGTTGCAAAATAATAGGGTTGATAACATTTTTGCTGTGTTCCTACGGAAATTAAATAAATTTATTATTATTATTATTATTTGATGCGGCCATAAAATATGGCCGATTCCCTGCAAATTTAATTTTACACTAAAATAGCTAACTATTAAAACATAAAAAATTGCTGATATAGAATTTTTGTTTAATGCCCATACAACGGATTAAAATTGATCCCAGGCTAAGGTTAAGATGAATAAATTAACATAATAGAAAATGAAATGAATTCATAAAGTATGTATGAAAATCATGACAGTTATTTATATCATTAAAACATACTTCAATCACGCTTGCCAACTTGTAGTCAGCATTTAAAAAGACGAGTAAAATTTAAAGTAAACGTGCTGAATTACTTATCAGAAATAAAAACAACGTATGAATTAAAAAAAAAACATAGACACGCAAAGAAGAAGAAAACAATTTTGCATTGTAGTGCCAGGACTTTATTAGGCCTAGAAAGTGGTATGCAGAATTAATCCTATTATTACTGACTTACATAAAGTCACGCCTTATCCCTTTTGGGGTAGGCGGACTGTACAACGCCTATTAATAGCCGTTTTCGCACGAATATAGTTATTTAATCTCTATCTTTGTGAATGAAAACACGACCATAGCAAAATGTGAATAAGGGTCAACGAAAAATATTGTGTTGGAATGACATTGACGATACATGCGAACAACTTCACAAATAGGTACGACATTCATTATACACAGTGCCAATAGTAATAGGTTCGTCACTTTTCAGGGTTCCTCGGGTCGGAAACACACTCGATGAGAAGAAGCAGTCACTTTTCATTCATTCTAAATCGGTCAAGGTCAGGGGGTGATTTTACTGATTAAACTGAACAAACATACTTTTATACCGGGTGTAATGGACAGCGTGCCAGAACCTGATAGGGGTTGCTAAGTCAACAAAATTGCACAACTTTCACTAGGAAATTCTTTTAGAAAATGAGTAAATAATTGGCTACAAATTGTCTCATCGAGGTGGACATCTTGTATGGAAAAGCTATTTGTTTTTTACATTCCCTGATGAAAGTTGTTCAGTTTCGTTGACTGAGCAAGCCCTATCAGTTTCTGGTATACTGTCCCTTACACTCCGTATTTGATTGGACTTTGATTGGAAAAGTTAATAAGTGTAATATTCCCCCTTCCGTTTTACAGACAGATTACCGCGAATAGACTGGAAATAGACAAACCTTTTCTTCTGTCGTGTAGGTTTCGTGACGATAGACCTGATGAACCCTGGTGTCAAGAGTTTTAAACCACCTTAGCACAGCTTCAATGCCTCTGACATGATTTGTGTGACGAACCTCTTACGTGGCCTACATCGGCCCCCAACTCACCGCAGGTTCAGGCAGGCTGTTGTCCACTAAGGAAGCAGGTTGCGGCTCGAAGTCCGCAGCCATCGCGGCTAGGTCGAACGGTAGAGAGGTCTTGCTGGGTGAGAACACGCGGGATGAGGGGGTGTTGCGGCCGCGGGACGAGGCACCTGACGGTGGAGGGGGGAGGAGGCCTTTCTGTTGGGGAAATACATCGGTATGTAATAGAATGTTGTGGACTAATCAGGCTCCGGCTTTAAGGGTTACGATGTGGTGGCTAGGTCTAAAGGTAGCGAGGTCTTGCTGGACGAGAAGACGCGGAGTGAGGGGAGGATGCGCCTGACAGCGGAGGGGGGAGGAGGCCTTTCTGTTGGGGAAATACATCGGTATATTAGAATGTTGTGGACTAGTCAGGCTCCGGCTTTTAGGGTTACGATGTGGTGGCTGGGTCTAAAGGTAGCGAGGTCTTGCTGGGCGAGAAGACGCGGGAAGAGGGGGTGTTGCGACCGCGGGACGAGGCGCCTGACAGTGGAGGGGGGAGGAGGCCTTTCTGTTGGGGAAATACATCGGTATATAATAGACTGTTATGGACTAGTCAGGCTCCGGCTTTTAGGGTTACGATGTGGTGGCTGGGTCTAAAGGTAGCGATGTCTTGTTGGGCGAGAAGACGCGGGGTGAGGGGGTGTTGCGACCGCGGGACGAGGCACCTGACGGTGGAGGGGGGAGGAAGACCTTTCTGTTGGGGTAACTATATCAGTATTAAGTAGAATTTTGTGGTGTAGTCAGGCTCCGGCTTTTAGGGTTACGACGTGGTGGCTGGGTCTAAAGGTAGCGAGGTGTTGCTGGACGAGAAGACGCGGGATGAGGGGGTGTTGCGACCGCGGTAGGATGCGCCTGACAGTGGAGGGGGGAGGAGGCCTTTCTGTTGGGGAAATACATCGGTATATAATAGAATGTTGTGGACTAGTCAGGCTCCGGTTTTTAGGGTTAAGACGTGGTAGCTGAGTCTAAAGGTAGCGAGGTCTTGTTGGGTGAGAACACGCGGGAAGAGGGGGTGTTGCGACCGCGGGACGAACCGCCTGACGGTGGAGGGGGGAGAAGGCCTTTCTGTTGGGGAAATACATCGGTATATTAGAATGTTGTGGACTAGTCAGGCTCCAGCTTTTAGGGTTACGACATGGTGCCTGGGTCTAAAGGTAGCGAGGTCTTGCTGGGCGAGAAGACGTGGGATGAGGGGGTGTTGCGACAGTGGGAGGATGCGCCTGAGGGTGGAGGGGGGAGGAAGACCTTTCTGTTGGGGTAACTATATCAGTATTAAGTAGAATTATGTGGTGTAGTCATGCTACCGCTTTAAGGGTAACGATGCGGTGGTTACGTCTAAAGGTAGCGAGGTCTTGCTGGGCGAGAAGACGCGGGATAAGGGGGTGTTGCGACCGCGGGAGGGTGCATCTGAGGGTGGAGGGGAAAAAGGTCTTTCTGTTGGGGAAATACATCGGTATATAATAGAATGTTGTGGACTAGTCAGGCTCCGGCTTTAAGGGTTACGATGCGGTGGCTAGGTCTAAAGGTAGCGAGGTCTTGCTGAGCGAGAAGACGCGGGATGAGGGGGTGTTGCGACCGCGGGAGGGTGGAGGGGGAAAAGGTCTTTGTTAGGGAAATACGATATACATCAGTGTTAGGTAGACACATTTCAATGTGGGGTGAGTTACGGCGTAGTGGAGAGGACGGATATTCTTGCAAGAAAACAGTCCGAAAGAAGGAACGTTACGTCCGCGGGGAAAGTCTCCAAACTGTGAATGGGGAGAAGGTAGTAAACTGTTGTTGACTAGAAAGGCGAATTAAGGCGCAGTGGTCAGGTCAAAGGGAAGAAGACAGATGGGAGCAAACATCTTGAAGTAACTTCAGGAGTTCGGTGTGGAGCGCGACGGCGTGAGGGTTAAGATCAAACGCGCAAAGCCGCGCTGTTAGTAGATCAGTTCACCCCTTGTCCCGCTACATATTCAAGAACATTGTCTCTATTTGTGTTCTTTCTAGAAAAACTCGGGAAAAAGCGTTACTCATAATCAAAACTGAAAACGAAACTGCAGTCGAAAGTCGTACTTGGCGGGCGGTTGGGGTGTTACTTTCTTCTTTCCCAATGAAAATCCTCGTATAGCGTCGAAACGTCGACATCTAACCCTCTGTTTAACAAAACCAAGTAAGTCATTTCAGTTTTCGGCTGAGATACTTTTGTTAAAGAGTGGCGCGAGTTGCAAATCGAAGGCGGTGGTTAGATCGTATCCTATAGACCATCACTAAATCAGGCAGGAGGTCATCTCAAACTGCTTGTCCCTAAACATGGTTACCATTCTAGACCTCTGCTCCATCAGCTATCGCCTATGTAGACGAAAAAGAGACTAACCGAAGACTGCGGCGGCACTATGAACGAGTCTCCGAAGGGGTCAGTAGAAGGCGTCAGGCCCTCCACCTGCGTCAGTCCGCGCCTCAGAGAGCACAACTCCTGCTCCAGGTCGACTAACTCGGCGACTCCGCCCTCAGCCTCCGCTTTGGACGTTGATGTGCTGGATTCCCCGACTGATGCTAGGCTCTGGAACAAACAGATACAGTTTTAGGTGTATAATAAGGACAAGAAAAGATAAATGACGTTGCAAAGACGTCCAAAATGACGTACGGAAAAAGAAGTACGGATTATGTTTATCAATCTGCGTGCCACTTGTCTTCTTCTGTTAAATTTAAGGGAACATTTATATTTTTTCATGAAATCTTGTGCTCGTTTAGCTCGCATAGAGTATTCATTATATTTTCGTGTATGCGTCACGCTCGCCGCACTCGCTTCACTCGCGTAACATACCTATTGATTCGGCTTAGTTGAGTTAAACGTCAAGCTCGCTTCGTTCGCGTAACATATTGATTTGACTTTGTTTGTTTAGTTTAATGTTCCGCTCGTTTAAGATATTGATTAGATTTTCGTGGTAAATATCAACCCAGGTCCTCGAGAGCCTATGGCTCAGACTGCTAGACCACAAGGCAGTTTTGGACAGGATCGAACAGATGGCTGGCTGATGATAATGATTTTAACTTGCTTTTGCCTTAGGTTCGGAGACGGTGCTGGTGTGCCTGACCAGGCTGCTGGCGACCGTCTTTCCCTCCAGCTGCTGCTTAGCCAGTTCTACCTCCTTCATCTTCAGCTCGAACACCACTTGGAACAGATCTCTCACTGCTATTACCTTAGTCTTGGGTTCGGAGACGGTGCTGGTGTGCCTGACCAGGCTGCTGGCGACCGTCTTCCCCTCCAGCTGCTGCTTAGCCAGTTCCACCTCCTTCTTCTTCAGCTCGAACACCACTTGGAACAGGTCTCTCATTGCTATTACTACCTGCAAGCAATAACAAATATTTGTTTTATTTATAATAAAATATTTGTACAAGGATTGGATTTTACAGAACTAATTGATTTATCTTTCGTGGTACGCCACGGTCGCTTACGTATTGATTCGGCATTGTTTAATTAAATTTCGTGCTTGCTTCGCTCGCTTTGGTCTTGATTTTAGGAAAAGTATATTTAGTCGTATTAATTTTAAAATACTAGTCCGTACCGTAGCTCTACCAGTTTTGTAAAGAATTTTCAAATCGTCGTTACCGTTTTGTCTATGTCTATACTTGAAAAATAGTGTAAGGCGATAAAGTCAGATAAGAAAAGAAAGAAATAAAAAATATTTATTCAGTACAGAAAATCGTGAGTAAAATAATAAATAAAATATAAAATAACACATGCAAGATAACATCAAACTTACTTATAGCTAGACAACTATGATATCCATACTGAAACGGGCCAAACTCAGCATATTGCCACAGCCGGAGCTATGGCGCCGATTTTCAGTTTGACCCGATTCTGATATTTTGAGGATTTGCAACCCGCTTTAAGCCCGCTATACAATTACTCTCCTTCTACTTATGTTGACTTATGATGGTTTCTACTAGAATCGGGGACAAAACTTGACGACATAGGTCACACATAAGCCGATCATGACACTTGACTAAAATCTGCTGAATGGTTGACCTGCTAAGTACAAATTGTGTTCCGAACAACTACTTAGTAAAATGCGACCTTATGTGGCAGGACAAGTTAAGCCGATGAGGATGTTAAGCTTTTTGTAGTAGGCTGACATAAATAGAAGTTTACCGTCTACTTTCTGGTTAATTCTAGTTTTTAACGTTTCGGCGTATTCAACGCGGACTTCAAATAACAAAAAAATGTTTGAATTTCGGATAAGTAAGATTATTTTCTCTTTAGAGATAAGCCGTGCCTGGTTGTTCTTTGTTATTTTCCGTGTACAATAAATGGTTAAAATAAATAGTTAAATAAAAACAATGTCCAGTTTTACAAACAACTTTTATTAAATTACAGTACCTACCTGTTATTATCGCTATTTTCCGACGACATGACAAAAGAAGTGATCTAGTGGCTGCTTGCAGAGTTTATAAGTTTCAACTTATAAATACAGTACCATTCATTTACTATGACAGTCTACACCGCAGGGTACCGAGTGGCGTCGCAGTGCGGTGCCATAGCAGAAAACTTAGTTTATACATACATACATACATATAATCACGCCTTTATCCCTAATGGGGTAGGCAGAACGTAAAAAACCTAAACAAGGGTCGATCCGTCACGTCTGACAAAGTTAGGAGGGTCATTTAAGATAGATCTGTAGTACATTGCTGTAGTGACAGGTTGTCAGCCCATCGCCTAAATTGCAATATACTGAAACCCTAGGATCTCTTAGCTGGTTTTTACAGCATGCCCGGGAGGTAATGCAGCTGGCACATTCTATGTTTTTCTCTCGCTCCCAGGCCAGCATGGATGAAACTTAGTTTATTTGTACTACATAGGGTATTAAACCTAAAAATATAATCGGTAATAAAAAAGTGGAAAATTGACTGAGACTTGAATGATTTGATTTGTCGGTCGATATTGGACTGGGAGCGTTATAAAGAAAATAGAACAACCTTACATGACACATTTTTATTTTCATACTTATACATACCTACATATAATCGCCCGATGGTGTAATGGATAGGGCCGCTGCCACCTGAGCGGGAGGTCGTGGTTCAAATCCCACCACGTACCAATGTGATTTCTGGTTTTCGAATTTCATATGTACGTTTATTCGGCGCTTTTTCCGTGCTTCGGAAGGCGCGTTAAGCCGTTGGTCCGTGTTAATATCGTTTAATACCGTAGATATTAGTCGTTAAGCCATATCAGAGGCCAGTGCTAAGCATTGGCGGCTTGAAAACTCTGACCTAATCTAGGATTGCGTCTGGTTTCCCTTCTGGGTTGCGGAGGTCAGATGGCAGTCGGTCTGTGTAAAAACCAGTACCCTCGTTCAATCCCCTGGATTAGGTAGCCGATTCCGTAAGATACGGGATAAGGCTAAGGAGATGACATACCTACATATAATCACGTCTTTGTCCCAAATGGGGTAGGCAGATCGTAAATGACCTAAACAAAGAAAATTCCGCCACGTCTGTCAAAGTTTTGAGGGTTAGTTACTTAAGATAGATTTGAAGGTATATTGCAGTTGTTGTAATGACAGGTTGTCAGCCCATCGCCTAAATTGCAATATACTAAAAACGCCCTTAACTGGTTATTACAGCATGCCCGGGAGGAAATGCAGCTAGCACATTCTATGTTTTTCTCTCGCTTCCAGGCCAGCATAGAAGAATAAATTTTCATACTTATACTATACAGTTATACACCCCGTGACAAAGTTGTCAACCTCCGCAAACCACGTTACGGATACTTATGGGGTAGTTCAGTGAACACATGCTGGGAATTAAATTGTGTCCAGTAGGTAGAAGATACATACATATAATCACGCCTCCATCCCCAATGGGGTAGGCAGAGCGCAAACGAAAAAAACTAAGGTCGTCCCGCCACGTCTGACAAAGTTTTGAGGGTTATTTAAGATAGATTTTGTATGTAAGGTATATTGCTGTAGTGATAGGTTGTCAGCCCATCGCCTGAATTACAATATACTGAAACCCTCGGATCCCTTAGCTAGTTTTTACAGCATGCCGCTGGCACATTCTATGATTTTCTTTCGCTCCAAGTTCAGCATGGAAGAAAGGTAGAAGATAACATTGTAGAAATTAAAAGATGTACTAGAAAGTAAACAAGAAAATTAACACTGGGCGGATGTAAGCCCCTGGAAGTCCTTAAACAGGCTCCGGACTCAGGTTGGCAGAACTAAGGAAAACAAGGTCAGATGGGATTTTCGGCTAGCCCCGATGTAGACTGTATTTGCGATGCAGTGCAAACCATGGCACACTTTACATCGTGCCCGGCGTGCCCCAACACTTGCACGCCAGCGGATTTAATGGACGGCAGTCAATCCGTAATACAAGTGGCTGAATTCTAGGCCGCTACGAAATAAATTCTCGTATTCATGAAAAAGAACTTCAATTAAGAAGAAGAAGAACGAGAAAATAATTTTGCTTCAATCCGTAATACAAGTGGCTGAATTCTAGGCCACTACGAAATAAATTCTCGTATTCATGAAAAAGAACTTCAATTAAGAAGAAAAAGAAGAAGACCGAGAAAATAATTTTGCTTAAGTAACTGATAGTGTTAATCATTTGCTTTTGCCATGGCTTTTGCCTTTATTTCCAGAAATGGCGGATACAGAACAGGCTCTCAAAGAAGAACAAAACTCAGCAAGCAGGCAGTCTCCGGCAGGGGATCGGAAGTAAGGCTGCCGTTCCACCAGAGATAGGCAAGGGAAATGTTTCGTGCGAGGATGTCTAGCTTTGCTGTGAAAATGTATGGGTGTTTCCACCAAAGCTGTGCGAGAAAAATGTGTCGTAAGAGGATGTGTAAAGGAGCTGTCAAAATGCGCATTAATGTTTCAAAATGCGTATTATAATGCGGTGCGAGCCGAGCGAGGATGCGTTGCTAAGCTGTGAAATGTGTCGGCGGCCTATTCCCTGCACACATTCCTAGCATACATCTCTCACTTGTTTTGTACGGACAAAACCTCGCACCGCTAAAGCCGTTTCCATCAGAGCTGTGCTGAGCGAGGCGAGGTAAATGGAGCGATCCTATTACTTGTTTAAAAACACATCCCTCGCTACCTATCCACGCACAGCTCTGGTGGAAACGCAGCCTAAAACAACCCCTCGCTGTGCCTACCACCCAATGATATTTTAAGAAAGATACGTTACGTTCATACTGCACGCACATTTTAATTGTTCCGCGACACATATACATACATATTTATATTGCATATCTAAACAAACGCTGAGTGCGACACAAAATAGGCAAAGCGTAAGAGTGAAACAGATAGCTATTTGTAATCAGTGCAGCCTTGAATATAATTTAACTTTTTTTCTCACTTCGCAGCTCGCAGCTCGACTGCCTAAAATGGTCACAATTAGGACCATTTGACGGCACGAGTTTCGCGCGTTGGTAACGTATCTACCTATATATAATATCATTGCCTACCACCAAACAGCTATAATAGTGATAGCATTCAAATGAGTGTTAGGTTTATTCACCGACAACCCTCGTAACCACTTAGTTGATCAACGACGCATTACTTTTTAATTGATCGTGTATGCGGGACTTACGCGACATCCTTAGCGGTGGCGCCACCATCATTCACCACCGTTCCCTTGCCATTATCCTATTATTTGGAGTCGACGCAGCATGTTTTCTTTTTCCATTCATCCCTGTCAGCCATCAGTTCGACACTCACACCAGTTCTCAACATATAATCGGTTACTCAGTGCATACATACATATTATAATCACGCCTATATCCCTAATGGGGTAGACAGAGCGTAAACGACCTAAACAAAGGTCGTTCCGCCACGTCTGACAAAGTTTTGAGGGTTATTTAAGATATATTTGTAGGTACATTACTGTAGTGACAGGTTGGCAGCCCATCGCCTAAATTGCAATATACTGAAACCCTCGGATCCCTTAGCTGGTTTTTACAGCATGCTCGGGAGGAAATGCAGCTGGCACATTCTATGTTTTTCTTTTGCTCCCAGTCCAGCATGCAGCACTCAGACCATCCATCTGGTCTTTGGTCGTCTGTTCCCAACATATCATTATTATATTAGCGGTTGCGCCACCATTCGTTAAAAATCATAACTTGCAAAATATTGACTTTTTTACTGCTGTTTTTTGCAATAATTACGACAGTAAAAAAAAATTGGGTTCTAAGTCTAAGAAAGTGTTAGCCCAAAGTTTAAAAAACGTCTGTATTGCGCGAGTTATGATTTTTCACGAAAGGTGGCGACACCGTTAAGGATGTATGCTCATAAATTGAGAACTTCCTATTCCTATCCTACTAGTTGTTCCTACTGCTCTGTTTATGTTATGTTGACTAGATTGCAGTGTACAGTTGTTATGATATGAATTGATCCCGATTGACCGCATCATGGTCCTCGCAGTTCTAGGACCTAGGTTTTATAACGTTTCACATGCTCTACATTTCTCATGGGACTGTAATATACCGAGTGTAAGGGACAGGTTCCCGCATACTGACAGGGGTTGCGAAACTCTAAACAAATTTCCCAGAAAATGTGTTCCCAAAGAAAATGACTACTCCGATCAGACAATATGTATGTTTTTCTTTGCTTAAAAAAAAATCTTTGCGAAAGTTGTTCAGTTTCGTTTTCCTATCAGTTTGCCATATGCTGTCCCTTACACCTCATTAAACCCGTATTATTGATGGCTAGTTCTTTTTGTTCTTTGATTTAAACATCGACGTCTCTGAAAACCTTATAATTTCGCCAGGATCATTTATTCTCATATACATACACATACGTCAAATCACACCTATAGCACCTGTGAGGTAAGCAAAGAGTCAACGTCTTCATACAATTTGTGTCCACCACGGGAAATTTGAAAGTTTTTCGCCAATTGACGGCCTTTTTTTTTTCTAAAGACAAGCTCTCTCACTATGTAAAGTGGAACGTGGAACCTTATGGACTAAAAATCCTTGATAAAGGTGTCTATGAATAGAACAGAGTATCTGATCGATGTTCAAGGGAGCTAGCTCAGGGCAGCTAGTTATAAACTAGTTAAAACTATTGATTTTCCGATCAGGTCCAGACTTTAGTGTTTATAAGTTGCATGTATGACAAATAAAGGGTGCATATCCGATAGCAGTTTTAAGGTTTCACTGCAGTTTTAAATGCGTATCGATGACAGAAATTGTTACGTATAGGTACAGTACATGAATTAATGTTACATTGGGCTTCCATGACTTTATAGTCAAACCCGGACAAAATCCTCAAAAACTACTTAAAATACTTCGCGAAAACTCAATCCACACGTCATAGCGAAGCGAGCGCGACTATGCAATAAAATTTTATCAATAAGTTACGAGCGAAGCGAGCCCGGAACCTTACGAAAATTTTATCAATACTTCCTTAGCATTTTGTTTGCTATAACAAATAAGTATATTAGAATTTGTCGTGACTACTTCAGACTATAAAAAAATAATACTCATAAGCTACTCTACATGTTGTAACAAAATAAAAAAAAAGCTTTCCATACAAATTGATTTCCTTGAAAGAATTTCCTGGTGATAGTTGTTCAGTTTCTTTGATTGAGCAACTCATTTCAGTCTTCGCTACGCTGTCCCTTACAATCGGTATAACGAACGGTACTCACTTGACTAGCTGCCTTATCAGTCTTGATGCCGAAGAAGCGGTGCCCGGTGTCTGGTGAGCCGAATATGTACCCAAACGCCCTGGAGTCCGTCATGTCTTGGGCGATGAATGAGATCTTGTGCACAGGGTGGTGGTAAAGGGAATCCTGGATATGATAGAGAAATATTAATATCACTTTAGTTTAGACATTTCACCTAGGACATGAAGTTGATAATAATTGTAGGTTAGGTACGTAATACGCATGACAGAACGTACCTACACGTCAGCCGAAAAATCTTGCTCTGTTCTATGTATGAGATGGAGAAAGATACTTATCATTATCATAATTGTAGCCAATGGTGTTTCTGTTGATAAGTTTTAATATACAGCTAACGCTACGGTCTCCTCTACGGTGTTAACTCAAGGCCGAATCGAAGCTCGAAACCACAAATTAATCGAACAAACGACCTATTTTTAATTAAAGGCAGAACCATGTAGATATTGAAAATTAAAATACTATAATTTTATTTTCATCACACGTATCGTCTTTGCCTTGAATGATATCAAATATTGAGCAAAAGATAATGTATTCGAAATGGGATTTGCTCTGAAATCGTACACACGAATAATGCCAAAGTGCCTCTAATTCAATCAATCAATCTGAGACGCGGGGGAGGTTTCCGGGACTTGCAGACGGTACGTAGGCCTTACTCTCTTCGGAGTAACTGCCTCTGTTGTCTAATGGTCTGAGCTTTTGGCTCTCTATCCGCAGGTCGTGGGTTCATCAAAAGATAATATCATTCGCAATGGGATTTGCTCTATTTGCTCCGAGAGCGTACATACATACATATAATCACGCCTTTATCCCTAATGGGGTAGGCGGAGCGTAAACGATTCAAACAAAGGTCGTTCCGCCACGTCTGACATAGTTTCGAGGGGTAATTAAGATGGATTTTTGTAGGCATATTGCTGTAGTGACAGGTTGTACGCCCATCGCCTAAATTGCAATATACTGAAACCCTCAGATCCCCTAGCGTTAGCCTAGGTTTTTACAGCATGCCCGAGAGGAAATGCAGCTGTCACATTCTATGTTTTTCTCTCGCTCCCAGTCTAGCATGGAAGCAAGTCTGAGAGCGTACACGTAAATAATGCCAAAGTGCCTCTTATCCAATCAATCTAAAATTCGGGGTGGTTTCGTAATAACTGGTACCTGTGGTTTAGGCCTGGCGCTCTCGATCGACGACGTGGATTCGTCACTTAGTGAGGGTTTTCCTAGTTTGGTTAAGACAACGCGTAGGTGATTGCAACACTCATTGTCCGCCAAGTAAGATGATTCGGAGGACACGTTTGTCACATCTGTCCGTTCCGGTTTTTGTCTAGGTCTTTACACAATTCATGCCACAGAGGAGTTAGGAGTTAGTGGCAGGTAAAGTCTGACATCTACTTAACAAAAGAGGAATAATCTATGGGGAAACAAAATAGTAACCTAAATACAATCGAAAGAGAAATAAGTGGCTAAGAATTTCGCCGAGTCGATTAAAGATTGCGGCTCAGTTTAAAGAGTGATGATGGAACGGTATTCCAAGGTTGGAAATTGTGAAGAAGAAGAAAGGAGGCATCTGCTTACGGTTCAGCTCAGCTAAAGACTAAAAGAAATAAGTAGGTGACATATTATATTCGGGTACTCACGCCAGTTTTGTCATCCCGCAACCTCAACCCGTCAATTGCGACGTGCACTTGAATCCTCTGTTTGTGTTCGCCAGCTGCCCGGATCGCCATCTTGAGGTCAGCCAGCGCCTCCTGGCACATCCGGTCGCCCCGCGCTTCTGGTACCTCCAGCACCCCGATCAGCTTCGCGCGGAACGAGACGCCCTCGCCGAGAAACCGGCCCGGCTCGTTCTTGTCTGCACCAACCAGATTCCATATTCAAAATAGTTTTTAAAAGAAAAATAAATATACCAATTTCAAAACACTGATTTAAGAAAAATAAAGAGCGCGGGAAATCGAGCGGAAGTTAATTTGTTTTTCTTCAACGTCGACGCAAAGACTTCACTTGTAATGAGACACTAAATATTTATGAGACAAAATATAGTTAAGACTGTTATAAAAAGGTTATAAACAATGGCGTTGTTAACTAATCTACGCTTAAAATTTACACAAAAGTAGTAAACAAGCGATCTAAATATAAAAGCACAACACTTGGTTAAAACACAAGAAAACAGGAATCAGCACCGACCTTTGTGAAGGAGATTTTTTAAATCGGTCTTTTTTAGTGTCATTTTTCAGTATTTTCACTGTATTTTTTTACAAAGCGCAGTATAGCGGTGGCGTGCAAAATAAGAGTGAGCGCGTGTCCTATTTCGGTCCCTGTTTACGGTGCATCATTGCCGGTTAAATTGAATTTCCTGTTTTTAAATTTAGAATCTCGGGTCGGTTCGTTGGGGCAACAGTACCTACGGCTCTTTCCCTGGATAATAGACTCTGAAATCGCATTTCCAACTTCCGATGATCTACAGGTTAGAAATCAGTTGATGTTCTATTTGTTTTTTTCTGCAGTTTCCATTAACCGGAAGCAAACACAGCACAGACTGAATAAACAGTCGTTAAGCTGTTGACCGACGACGACCACTGACAAATAGATTCGCGTACCTAGTTAGTTACAGTACAGTAGGTACTACAGTGCACCTATCAGTCTTGTGTGGAAGTCTGGAGTAGTTACGACACACTGATGCCAATTCTGTTGCAGATACAACTCAACTTATTTTAGTTTGGTTTCTAAATCTTTAATATAGCAGCAAAACAGCTGATTATAATCCCGTCAAATTGACGTTACACGCCAAAATTGAAAAGGTATGCTATCGTGAATTATATGTCTTATTAAAAGCAATATACGCCACTTTGACAGGATTATAATCAGCTATTGTATTTGTGTCACTATGTTATTCATAAAAAGTCTGGTTTCCCTTCTGGGTTGCGGAGGTCAGATGGCAGTCGCTCTGTATAAAAACCAGTACCCTCGTTCAATCCCCTAGATTAGGAAGCCGACCCCGTGAGATACGGGATAAGGCTAGGGAGATGAGATGTTATTCATAAAAAGTGTTAGGACCAAACTAAGATAAGTTAAGTTGTGTCTACAACAGAATAGGCACCACTGCATTCCAAAGTTCAATCCATCAATTAACTATTGTACATAGTACATAGTTTGTTTTTATATAGATGTGATCAATTAAATTATGTAAAACCATGTAATGTAAATAGCAGACGTTACTTCTGTATTATGATACTATGAAAGTAAGATGTCGTCATGTAGTAATAGTGATACCAATTCGTACTTGCAATTATCACGACTTAACTAATATAAGTCTATACCTGTCATTTTCTGTTATGAGAGATCAGAAAGGGACACCAATAATTTTAGTCAACATTTGACGAAATCAATAGCAAGTGTACATACACACTAGTAATGGTGAAATTATTTATAGTTCTCACAAATAAATACACAATAAAAAAAACTAATCGGACCATTTCCTATTATATAAAATTGTTTAGTAAACTGTAGATTTCGTTAAATTTGGTCTATTTTTCTCAGGATAATCAAAGTGAATGAAAAACAACATAAAATCCAATTTTCTTTGCTTATGTGGTTTTATAAGACGAGAATCTTGAAAAATGTACAGGTTAAAGTAAAAAAGAACTCAGTGCTTTATATTTTTTAATACCTTGTATTGATCCAATTTACATACACTTCGGTTTATCTACAAACGTGACAAAAACCTGCGCTTAATGCTCTTATGAATACATAGTAAACGTTTATTAAGTAAACTTGCACATTGATAAGAGATAAGTGCGCAATGCAGAGTATGTTGGTTCGATAACAGGTTACCAAAGAAACATAGTTACTATGTTTTACTACAACATAATTTCGAAAGGTCGTTTCGAATTTCATATGTACGTTTATTCGGTGCTTTTTCCGTGCTTCAGAAGGTACGTTAAGCCGTTGGTCCCGGTTAATATCGTTTAATACCGCAGATATTAGTCGTTAAGCCATATCAGAGGCCAGTGCTAAGCATTGGCGGCTTGAAAACTCAGACCTAATCTAGGATTGGACCCTTCTAGGTTGTGTAGGTCAGATGGCAGTCGATCTGTGTAAAAACCAGTACCCTCGTTCAATCCCCTAGATTAGGAAGCCGACCCCGTGAGATACGGGATAAGGCTATGGAGATGATGATGAATTTCGAAAGGTCGTCGATTTGTTAGCCATATACCGGGTGTAAGGGACAGTACCCCCAAACTGATAGGGATTGCTCAGTCAACGAAACTGAACAGCTTTCACCAAAAGTTTTTTCAGGAGATGAAAAATACTTTTGACTTCGCCATACAAAATGACCACCTCTATCAGTCAAGTTTTACGGAAAAGCAAAAACCTTTTTCATTTCCTGAATAAAATATCTTGGTGATAAGTAGTTGTTCTGTTTAGTTGACTGAGCAACCACTATCAGTTTGCGGGACGCTGTCCCTTACACTCCGTATAAGAAAGAAGAATTCTAGCACAATATGATACAGTTAAGAACATCAAGAAAGCTATGCCAATAGAAACATGCTTAAATCATGAAAATTTTCGGAACCGGCACGCGAGCAGAATTGAATCACTCGAATCGATTTCCCATACGAAATACTAACATTCGCATGGTAAATTGTATGAAAATTCCATGCGAAAGTTGCTCTTTCGTATGAACATGAACTCATCATCTCCCTAGCCTTATCCCGTATCTCACGAGGTCGGCTACCTAATCTAGGTGATTGAACGAGGGTACTGGTTTTTACACAGAGCGGCTGCCATCTGACCTCCGCAACCGAGAAGGGAAACCAGACCCAATCCTAGATAAGGTAAGTTTCAAGCCG
This sequence comes from Scrobipalpa costella, assembly GCA_949820665.1. NCBI lineage: Eukaryota > Metazoa > Arthropoda > Insecta > Lepidoptera > Gelechiidae > Scrobipalpa > Scrobipalpa costella. The sequence goes on from OX463312.1 coordinate 14,957,220, forward strand.
CCAATGCTTAGCACTGGCCTCTGACATGGCTTAACGACTAATATATCCACGGTATTAAACGATATTAAACGGGAACAACAGCTTAACGTGCCTTCCGAAGCACGGAAAAAGCGCCGAATAAACGTACATATGAAATTCAAAAACCAAAAAACACATTGGTACGTGGTGGGATTCGAACCACAACCTCCCGGTCAAGAGGCAGCGGCCCTATCCATTACACCATCGGGCTCCTGAACTTGAACTCACAACCACATATTTCGTAAGGGAGTCATCGCGCGAAACTGTATCTTTTAAATAACGTTATATTTAGGTAGATCCTTTGGTAGAAATTGCTTTCATAGCAATAAGGCGTCGATATTGCAGTACCTATTTTACAATAAAGGTAAACAAAGTTTCATGTCTTTTTATTCAAAAACACATTTCATAAATAAATTATACGTGTTGGCAAATTAGTTAAATTACTAAAATTACAATTTCATTATGTTGTCATATCTTATAGATAAAACTTATTTTAGAAACAAGATCTTCGATTAAAAGACATGAAACTTTGTTTACCTTTAATCTAAAACTGACTTGGAAATACTATAGACCTACGTTTTGTGCTATCACGGATATCGTTATTTCATGACTTTTTTGTATTTCATGTCGTTTTGAAATGTATTGCATGAGTCTAACAAATTAATCAAGCAAAGTTAGGTATGAAAGCGATTTTCATGCTCTACTCTACATTTAGCATTAAATATCTAGCTACGAATTAGCTTCAAAGAACTATCATGTTGACTATTTTATAGAAATTATATTTCTTCCATGCTGGACTGGGAGCGAGAGAAAAACATAAAATGTGTCAGCTGTATTACCTCCCGGGCATGCTGTAAAAACCAGCTAAGGGATCCGAGGGTTTCTGTATATTGCAATATAGGCGATAGGCTGACAACCTGTCACTACAGCAATATACCTACAAATCTATCTTAAATAACCCTCAAAACTGTCAGACGTGGCGGAACGCTCATTTTAAAGGTCATTTACGCTCTGCCTACCCCATTAGGGATAAAGGCGTGATTATATGTATGTATGTGTGTATATTTTTTATAGGCTGACAACCTATTCTAGTACTTCCATGCTGGACTGGGAGCGAAAGCAAAACATAAAATGTTCTAGCTGCCCTTCCTCTCAGGCATGCTGTAGAAGTCAGTCATATGGATTCGAGGGTTGCAGTGTATTGTAATTTAGGCGATGGGCTGACAACCTGTCACTGTAGCGATACACATTACCATATATTTAAAATTGCTCTCAATATTCGTCAGACGTGGCGTAAATGCTTTCACTAAGCGTTTTACGCTCTGCCTACCCCGTATGGGAAATAGGCGTGAATTTATGTATGTATGTGACAACCTATTCATACAACAATCTGCAATCAGCCTTGGCAGAGTCAGCAGTTTGTCAGACGTGAAAAAGAAACGATTTTATAAAGCTGTTAACGCTCTGTCTACCCCGTAAGAGATACAGGCGTGATTATATGTATGTATGTTACCAGTTACCACGTTGTCCATAACTTACAACGGTAAACATTCAAGGCTACGAGTAGGCAGTATCTGAGTCACTTTTAGAAAAAAAATGGAGAGATTCTGTTCACACTTGACCGATTATTTAGACCACGACCACCACGGCTACTGTTCAAATTAATAACGTTTGGTAGGACGCGTGCGTGAAAGGTTTTATTTTATACATACATACAATCACGCCTTTGTCCCTAAAGGGGTAGGCAGAGCGTAAACCACCTAAACAAAGGTTGTTCCGCCACGTCTAACAAAGTATACCCTCTATACTTTTTTAGACGTGGCGATCCACCAGCTAAGGAATCCGAGGGTTTCAGTATATTGTCATTATTTAGTCGATGGTCTGACAACCTGTCACAGCAATGTACCTTCAATTCTCAAATATCTTAAACAACCCTCAAAACTTTGTCAGACGTGGCGGAACGACCTTTGTTTAGGTTGTATACGCTCTGCCTACCCCATTGGGGATAAAGGCCTGTTATGTATGATGTATTTTTTAAAGAAACAAACTCAGCAGCGCGGAGTAAGCCTGCCTAGGGCTTTCGATCGACTTGGGCTCACATGGGCGACAAACGTAGTTTATGGGTTTGACTCATTTTACCTTTTATCCCGACGTTTCGACATGTTTCAATAGTCGTGGTCATGGGTGAACTGAAGATCCAGCGCCATGTCAGGGCAGCGGAGTTGACCCGTTCAAAAAATTGTAAAATGAGTGAAAATAATCGCGAGTGTTTAACAAGTTATATTGATGGGTTTGATTTTGTATCACTCTTCCATGCTCGACTAGGACCGAAACAAAAATATAGACTGTGCCAGCTGCATTTCCTCCCGGGCATGCTGTAAAAACCAGCTAAGGAATCCGAGTATTTCTGTATATTTCAATTTAGGCGATGGGCTGATAACCCATCAGTACAGCAATATACCTACGAATCTATCTTAACGAAATAGTCAGACGTGGCGGAACGACCTTTGTTTAGATCGTTCACGCTCTGCCTACCCCATTAGGGATAAAGGGGTGATCATACGTAAGTACGTAGATTTGCCTATTTGTATTAGTCAACATGATAGTTCCCTTGAATCACCAAACAACCCATAATGTTACGATCAAAGCATGAAACGTCCACGTGGTTACTTACCGAACTGCCTTAGGAGGTGCTGGAAATGGCAGACCTGCATGGTTCCTGCTTATAGTACAAATAGCTTATAGAAGAGGCCTGCCCCCTCCCCCGCCGCTCGCCGCTGTACCAGGACACCCTCTGTCCAAAACACCAGGCTCTAGTTATGAAAGGCTTGTGAGAGCACGCAGCAAGGAGGCCCAACAATCCCAAGATTGTCAGTGCTTTGGTGATGGTATAAGGTTGGTTTGAGAGGTTTTCGGAATCGGCCTTTGTTTTGCTCTACCTAGACTGGAGTCAAGAGCAAACCCATTTCAAGTTAAAACAAGAGATCCTTAACTCGTATCGTATATTCTTTTATGCAAAGAGTATGTCTAGAATCCCAGATTGCATGAGCCCTATTAGGTTCAAAAAGCTGATGTTCTGTATCGTAGATTTTTTTTTAAATAAAATCATCTATTATTTTGATGCAAAGAGCATTCCTAGAATCTATCTATCTTTCCATAATATCAATCGTGTATTGTTATGTCAGTTGCAGCAATCTGAGAAGTGACCAGATTTTTGTAATTTCTGCTGCAGATTTTTCAAGACACCTAAGCTTGGTGGAGATCATGAATTGGGAAAAGAACTTTTCCATCGCTGATGACAAGATCAAGTTTCGAAACGATGCTTCATCAGTAAAATGGCTGGACCACGTGACTTTACTTATAGCGTTAACGTGTACGTTTGTTTGTTTTAGGTAAATACATACGTAAATATCATAGAGTTATAAAAAATGGACTATGGAATCAAAGGCTCCTGGCTGCGTGCTAAGTGAATGATAGCAAAGGTGCTGGCTTAACATCATAAGATAACCGAACACCAGATCATGCTCTCGACTTGTATTAGGTATGGAATATTGTGTTGTAAATTTAATTCATGAAAGATAACATGTAAGTTGTCAAGTCTTAGATGCTGCATTAAGTAGGTTAAGCGTTTCCGAATATTAAGGTAGAGTGAATATTTTTTCGCAGTTTGGAAACGAGGACTGATTTGTAAGTTTGTAAGTACTCGGCTACAATACTGCCGCATCACGCTGGTGTTCAATCACCTTTAAGTAGGGTGAATGTCATAGCTCAAAGCCGATCCATGCTTCGTACAACAGAAATAGCAAAATATAACAAAGCTAATATGCGACAAAGTAGTCGAATATACACTTAGCTCTATACTAGATCATTACAATAAGTATAGGAGATTGAAGAAAATAGTAAGAAATAAAGAGTTCGGAAAGAAAAAGCTGATCAAAACTCACACTTGCAAGGGCTGGTTTTCTTACGGAGGGTTTGCATTGGAAAGTCGGTGGGTAGCTTATGGTTAAACATCGGGTACTTCAGCTTTGGCCCGTTTTCACTGAAACTGAGATACACTGTGGGACGGACGAGTCACGGACACTAGGGGAAAATGGAAAATGCAATATCCAAATTCCACAAGGAGATTTATTGATTTTTATGTCGACGGTCGCGATCGCTGAGAGCAAGTTTCGTCGCGGCGTGCGGTTGGCATTTCGATCACGGGATCGGTTTATCGTTTTATTTGTGTTATCTGTTAGCGGGATTTAGCTTTTGCATCGATGTTTATAATATCGGTGAGCTGAGGAGTTCCCGGCCGCGTTCGCGATCACATGGGGCACGGGGCGGCGAGGGCGCACGCTCGGGCGGAGGCGCGGCGCGGAAGGGCGTAAGCGGCGGCGACAGCGAGCGCCTTGTGTCGTTCTTGCCGGGGGTCGAACCGGCACCGGCGCCGCGCGCACCCTCCGTGCTTACTACCACACACACACACACACACACACACACAAGCCAACCCCTGATCAATATTCCCCCGATCTCCACGTTGTGCAACTTTTATGGCTGTTAATAAGACTGTTTCACTCAGTCGACTGCCACGCGAGTGCACACTGCCCCACTAAAGTTACGTCTTGTAAAAACAGCGCGAGTTCGCGTTTCGATTATGTTGTTATTGTATGTAAATTAAATCGAAGTGTAATGAATAAATAATTTATGAATACATAACTTTTGTTGCATATTGATCAAAAATATTTCACTCCTTATGTAAAAATGTGGTCACATATTTTATTAGTCTCATTATTTTAAAGAATTTACATTAAATTACTTTTTATTTGAAGAACCAGTATGCCTGAAAATATTTTTTCTTTTTACTCTCATTATTATTTACACATACTAATATTATAAATAGGAAAGACTTGTATTTTTGTGTGTATGTTTGAAATTAAAAAACTCAAAAACGACTAGAGCGATTTAATAATTTCTTTCAACATTAGAAAGCTACGTTTACTTTGAGTAACATAGGCTACTTTTTAACGCGGGAAAATATCTGATTCCCACGGAAAAGCTCATTTACTTAATGAGCCGCGGGTGAAACTGTGGCGTAAAGGCTAGTGATAAGATAAAACAAACTAAACTTTTGTTTTCATTGTAACATAACAAAGTTTTTTCTTATTTCTGGGATGTCCTATCAGTTAGCAGACAGATAACAGGGAAGTAGCAATGCTATGAACAGAGCTATGCTAAGTAACTGAACAAATATAAACAACAGTTACTAAAGATAACAATGTTTTCTTTTCAAGATGTACGTACTGGCATAGATTCTTATCTATCTATCTTATTTTATTGCTGGCCATCCAGTGTGGAAACGCGGTCAGCTTTATGAACATATTTCCACAGGGTGCGATGTGGGGCGGGCTCTTCGATTTTTGTAAAGTTTTGTTGTATTTTGTTTTGTTAGTCTGTATTGTAAATGTTTTTTTATTTGAATAAAACATAGCAATAACATTTAAATTCATTGAGATAATATCAATAACATTTAAATTCATTCAGATAATATCATGTGGATAGAAACTACAGAGTTAGTCTCCCATACAAATATGTTTTACTGTGATTTGCTATTACTTATTTATTTCTGAATTGTTATTTGAAACAAGTTCTAAAATAATTCTTACTGGTTGCAATACAGAAATTTTGAAGTATTAAAAATTATAATTTCTAAACCGTCAATATACAAACTTGTAAAAAATATTCTTTATAAGCATATTTTTTTACCTATAAACTTAAGTTAGATAGGAGTTACAAGAGATGAAAATAAATTAAAATATTTATACAGTATTAGTATATTTATATAGTATTATTGTATATGTTTTTCTCATCCATCAAGGATAAACCAGACCAATTTTACATGATAAACATGTTAATGTATTCAAAATTTTAATGAAATACATTGATTTTTATTTTATTTTGGTACTACCATGTACCTACACATATCAACCTAACATTAATTTAATGAATTAAAAATGAATTGTAGTAGCTAGTTGTTTTGCACAATTAGTTTAGTACATATATGGACTCTGACCGCAACAAGCGAATTTCATAGTAAGAGGGTGTAAACGTATCTGAAGAATATCACGGATGTCTGCTACGAAGATAGCCTTGTTATACAAATTAACTCACCTTTAGAAACAGCCATTATACTAAGTATGTTGAAGAACGATGTATCATCAGACAAACTTGTTTTATGAGTAGCTTGGTGTGAACTTCTTAGAAAAAATGCAAATCATAAAACATCGTATATTTTATCGCTTTTGAGTCCTTTTACATGCACTTCACACAAAATGTATATTCCTTGAATTGCTAAGATTCAGTTTTATTAATAATAAATTGATTTTAATTCATTTTTAATTCAAAATCACATTAAATCGCGGACACACACACCGTCGAGAACGGTTTCATTGACATTGACAAACAGCTGACGGTCGTTTGTCTTGAACAAAAACTGCGTAAATATAATGTGTGACAGAGATAGAACAATATACAATTATGTCAACTGCATTCATTTCCCTTAATCACTTTAGCTATAAGTTTGCAATTAAAGCGAACACACAGCGATGCGTTTTTTAAGGATATTACCAATAGTTTAGAGTAGGTAAACTTGTATAGAGCTAACACATTTGCACAAAATGATGTTTGAAATAATTAAATTTTATAAAGCGAAACGTCAATTTCTGTGGTGACCCACCGGTTGGTGTTTGTTTTGATTTCACAAATTTGTATAGTTTTCAGTATTTTCTTCATTAAAACTTGTCTAGAAACAGTGCAAAATGAGTGTTGTATTTAAAACAAAAGACTTTTCTTTCATAGATCACATGGAATATGTAAATAACCTATATAAAACTGTCCAACTTTCTCAATCAGTTACAGAAACTTTTACATTCAATCCCAAGCTGTTTTGTATTAAAACTGATAAAAAGATTAATAACAGGAAGAGAAAACATGACGGTGAAAAGCTGCTGGAAGAAGTAAAAACTTATAGCTCTGATTTTAACCTATTTCTATGAACAATACAAAATTCTTACTTAGGTTTAAGTATTCTGTTTTTTGTAGATTTCAGCGGTCAAACAAATGTATGAAAACTCATTAAAAGTAATACCTGAGGAACTTAAAACACAAGTCCATAAGAAATATAATTTACTAGACACAGGATTGGTGAGAGATATGTCTAAACATTTATTTGAAACAACAACATTTGACCACATAGGAATGAATGGAGGTAACAATTCAGATATTCCATTGAAAGCCAAAATTAAAGATGAATATTTCCTTGTACCACAGAAAAATAGGTAAGTATTTTTAAAAACTACAACTAGCCTTGCCACCCTTTGTTAATAAGATTTTTTCCCTGTGACTGGTCATTTGTATGCAAAATCAATTAATATTTGGCTCTTTATTTTTTTCGTATACAATGTACTGCCTGAAATGTATACCAGCCCACTAGTTCAACTTTTATTTTCCTGAGCCCTGCCTGGAAATTGCTGCTTAGCAATAAGGCTGCCTATTTGTACTGCTATTTGTTTTATTTCTTTATTTTCTTGGGTCTTTTCTGTGCAATAATGTATGATCTTATCTTATCCTTTTTAAGATGTATAAAACAGATTTAATTATATTTAAAAAACATTACATTTTAGATTCTTCTGTGGCTGTGTAAAAGAACAATGCAAGCATTTGGACGGAGGAAATAGATTTGATATTTTAATAGCAGATCCTCCGTGGTGGAACAAATATATTAGGAGACTGAAGAATGCTGATGAGAGACTTAGGTAAATTTTTAACATATTACTTCCATGCTGGACTGGGAGAGATAGAAAAACATAGAATGTTCCAGCTGCCCTTCCTCCCGGGCATGCTGTTGAAGTCAGCAAAAGGGACTCGAGGGTTACAGTGTATTGTAATTTAGGCGATGGGCTGACAACCTGTCACTATAGCAATACATATTACAATCTACAATTGCCCTCAGTTTTTGTCAGACGTGGCGAAAGCGCCTTTTACGAGGCGTTAAACGCTCTGCCTACCCCGTAAGGGATAAAGGCGTGATTTATGTATGTATGTACTATTAATAATTTAATTTTGGTCTACATGTAAAAATCTGTTAAATTGGTCAGAATCATTTACATTAATCTATAGGAAGGAACCTTTGAACAACAATCAAAATATATTACAACCATAACTTTCTAGAATTTAGTTTCATACATACATATAATCATGCCTTTATCCCTGATGGGGTAGGCAGAGCGTAAACGACATAAGCAAAGGTCGTTCTGCCACATCCAACTAAGTTTTGAGGGTTATTTAAGATAGATTTGATAGGTGTATTGCTGTAGTGACAGGTTTTCAACCCATCACCTAAATTGCAATATACAGAAACCCTTGGATCCCTTAGCTGATTTTTACAGCATGCCCGGGAGGAAATGTAGCTGGCACATTCTATGTTTTTCTCTCGCTCCCAGTCCAGCATGTAGTTTCATAATTTTTATTTTTTTATTATTATTATTAAATTCTTTATTGTTTTAAAAAAATAAACATAAAAGTAAACTTAAAAATTAAAACAAAAGGCGAGCTTATCTCTATAAGAGATCTCTTCCAGCCAACCTAATGAGGATGAAAGAAGGGAAAATCACGGGAACAGATATAATAAACGTAATAACATTAATAATTATAGTAATACTAATACACACTAATATATTTCAATAAAATAAACTAATACATAACAATATCAATATGATATATAATTAAATGGTATAAAAGATATTGAAATGAATCTAAATATATAAATGTCATAGAGAGTTAATAAAATGCTCTTTCAGTCTCTTCTTAAAGGTAAACCTCGAGGGACTCTCTTGTAAAGTTTTATTTCTCTACATACTATTTACTTTTTATTAATCTTATCATATAGGGTTTTTTTCTACAGTTACAAAATGATGTACAATGAGGACATAGCCGCTATTCCAGTGAAAAACCTCCTAGCAGACAACTGTTTAGTAGCAATGTGGTGTACCAACTCTCCAAGTAACATTGCTGCGGTGAAGGATATTATATTCCCTGCTTGGGGAGTCAGCTATCTCACCACTTGGTACTGGATGAAGGTAACTTTTATCACATGACACTATGAAGATTAGTTTATGTCTATAGTATTTGCAACTCAGTTTTACAATAAAGGTTAACAAAGTTTCATGTCCTTTTTATTCAAAAACACTTTTCAAAATTAAATTATATGTGTTGTCAAATTAGTAAAATTACTACTATTTCATTATGTCCAAACAGATCGGAATGGATAGAGAGCCCGATGGTGTAGTGGATAGGGCCGCTGCCTCCTGAGCGGGGAGGTCGTGGTTCGAATCCCACCACGTACCAATGTGTTTTTCGGTTTTCGAATTTCATATGTACGTTTATTCGGCGCTTTTTCTGTGCTTCGGAAGGCACGTTAAGCCGGTGGTCCCGGTTAAATATCGTTTAATACCGTAGATATTAGTCGTTAAGCCATATCAGAGGCCAGTGCTAAGCATTGGCGGCTTAAAAACTCTGACCTAATCTAGGATTGGGTCTGGTTTCCCTAATAGGTTGCGGAGGTCAGATGGCAGTCGCTCTGTGTAAAAACCAGTACCCTCGTTCAATCCCCTGGATTAGGTAGCCGACCCCGTGAGATACGGGATAAGGCTAGGAAGATGATGATGAGATCGGAATGGAGTGTCTACTAATAAAAGGTCAGCTTCGCTGGTGTGGACACATTTTACTCTGAGCTTAGCTCAGGTAAACGAAAACCTGGCGGACAGTAATGCGGTATAGGGGATGTTGTTTGTTGTTTTTTGGTGCTTAGTCACATAAATGACAACTTCTAGATGGTTTGTAAATTGGTATACCTACTTACTTAATGTACAGATTGAGTATGATGAAAGTGGAATTACATGACCCACTATGACAAAACTCTTGATAAACTAATTTAGCAACAGTTAAATGTTAAAATCAGAACTGGTAATTACAAAAAAATGCAGATCTTATTAATTTTTAGTTTTGGTATTGTTGCCAAAATTGTAAAGACCAATGTGTTTTATATTCTTAAATAGTTAGTGGACTTGTAATTATTGATAAACATTCATTTAAAGTTTCACATCATATTTTTACAGGTAACAGTAGACTTAGAACCACTGTGTCCATTCGGTACTGGCCACATGAAGCAGCCATACGAAAGACTGATTCTGGGCAAAGTGGGGCGACTGACGAGAGATCCTGAAACTCACATGATCATGAGTGTACCAAGTGCCTTGCATTCACACAAACCCCCTTTATTAGGTAAGCTTACATACGCAATTTACTTACGTACATAAAATTACGCAGCTTCAATGATTTTTTAATGCAATAAAGAATATATATAGTTACCTCATTCTTTTACATACAAACATATAATCACGCCTTTATCCCTAATGGGGTAGGCAGAGCGTAAACGACCCAAAACAAAGGTCGTTCCGCCACGTCTGACAAAGTATTGAGGGTTAATTAAGATAGATTTGTAGGTATATTGCTGTAGTGACAGGTTGTCAGCCTATCGCCTAAATTGCAATATACTGAAACTCTCGGATCCCTTAGCTGGTTTTTACAGCATGCCCAGAAGGAAATGCAGCTGGCACATTCTATGTTTTTCTCTCGCTCCCAGTCCAGCATGGTCAGTCCTTTATTTAATCGTAATAGTTACGAATAGTGTTGTCAGCCTTTCTACTATTTTGTTTTTTTTTTATTATTGCAATACATCGAAACAACTAAGACAGACACGAAAAGTATTAGTTGTAATGTATATGATTGAATGTAAAGCCTTATGTTTGTATGCTTCACTACATAGTATAAAACAAAGTCGCTTTCTCTGTCCCTATATTTCTATGTATGCTTAGATCTTTAAAACTACGGATTTTGATGCGGTTTCTTTTAATGGGGGGAAGGTTTATATGTATAATACATGCATAATATATTAGAGAAAAACACTGATGATTTTTGTGCGAAGCCGGGGCGGGTCGCTAGTTGTAAATATAATTTGGTTTTGGTATAGGAAAACCTTATGCTTGTATGTGTAAAATATGCCTGGAAAAAAAAGCAGCTGGTATAACCTATATTTTTTTAGCGTTTCCAATCCAGCATAGAAGACAGAAAACATGATTTAAATACTAAGTTTTCAACCAAATGTAGGCTTATAATCTGTGTCTACATTTCAGATCTACTGTCACATTACGTAGACGTCGCGGAACCTCGGGTGCTGGAGCTGTTCGCCAGATACCTGCTGCCCAGCACCACCAGCGTTGGGTACGAGCCCTTGAAGTGGCAGCACGCGTCTTTGTATCAAAATGTTAGCTGACAATAAAGAGTTATTCGGTACCGGGTTATTTACTTTGTTTTGTAGCAATTTCGTCTTCTGATACCTGAAATCTGAAAAAGAAAAAAATAGTTGTACCTCAGTAGTCTAGTTGCCTGAGGTTTGGGTTTCCAACTAAGGTAGTTAGATTTCCTGGCGTTGAATCCGGGGCAGAAAGACAAAACCGATTTTAAAGAATATTTTTATTTATATATTTTTACTGGCACTCAATATCAAAAAGTATCGCGAGCGAAGCGAGCGCATGATCTTACGTTATTTATCGAGGTATATTAACTAATATTGAGAGCGTAGCGCGCGTGAGTGTGATATATCATATCACTTTACTGATCGACTATTTAACTCATACTGCGAGCTATAATAACTTTTAATATAGCGAGCGCAGCAAGCTTCTGATCGAGGTATATTTATTAAATCATAGAGCGATGGAAGTGTTAAATGATACAACATTCGTAAATAAAATACTTATATATTAGAGATAGTCTAAGTAAATGTATCTGCGTTGTTAACTCTTCCCGTTGAGGATGGGCGCTGGCTTGCTCTTCTTCGGATATCCTTTAGGATTCATGGTCTGCCACCGCCAGAAGTCCGTACCTGGAAACAAGATAAAACTGTTTAGAAATTATACATACATACATACTATCACGCCTGTATCCCTAATGGGGTAGGCAAAGCGTCAACGACCCAGACAAAGGTCGTGTCGCCACGTCTGACAAGTTTTGAGGGTTGTTTAAGATAGATTTGTATTGTATATTGCTGTAGTGACAGGTTGTCAGCCCATCGCCTAAATTACAATATACTGAAACCCTCGAATCCCTTGGCTGGTTTTTACAGCATGCCCGGGAGGAGATGCAGCTAGAACATTCTTTGTTTTTCGTTATCGCTTTCGTATTCGTTATCGCTCCCAGTCCAGCATGGAAGAAATTATCATTATCACATTTATCATTCATACACAGGGGAATACATGCGAGCTAAATTGGCATCGATTCTCACGACATAATACAAATTCAAATTCTTAGTCGCGCTATCACTTTCCTAACTGTGGCGTAAGTAATGGATAGCAAATATACACATGTATTTGACATTCCCAATTTGACGTAAGTCACTTGAAATAAGAACTGAGCATAGTTCATGCTCTTTGCTTTAATAAGCAATCTAACGTTAGATTAGGAACGTCACAAGTCATGTAGGTATTTATTTGCAACCCTGTTCTCTAATGATATTATATATAGGTAGATACGTGACCAACGCGCGAAATTCGTGCCGTCAAATGGTCCTAATTGTGATCATTTTAGGCAGTCGAGCTGCGAAGTGAGAAAAAATGTTAAATTATATTCAAGGCTGCACTGATTACAAATAGCTATCTGTTTCACTCTTACGCTTTGCCTATTTTGTGTCGCACTCAGCGTTTGTTTAGATATGCAATGTTATAAATATGTATGTATATGTGTCGCGGAACAATTAAAATGTGCGTGCAGTATGAACGTAACGTATCTTTCTTAAAATATCATTGCTGTTCTCGTGTCAAGGTAAGAAAGTGACAGCGTCACCAAGAATAAGAATTATGTCGCGAAAATCAACGCCAGTACCTGATTGTCTAGGAATAAAAAACTGATTATATTTTCTTATCACTATACCTACTCTACTATACTTTTGTGAAACTCACACATATACTCAAGGCCGAATCTCCACCCCAGTTCTTCCTTCGCGAGCGACGCGTCCGCCCACATTGCTGTTATGTCCCCCAGTCTTCTGTCCACGTATTTCAGTGGTATTTTAGTGTTGGTCACCCTTTGAAGTAGGCACTATGTCTATAGTTAAACTCACACATATCCTCAAGGCCGAATCTCGCGGTCCACCCCAGTTCTTCCTTCGCGAGCGACGCGTCCGCCCACATAGCTGTTATGTCCCCCAGTCTTCTGTCCACGTATTTGAGTGGTATTTTAGTGCTGGTCACCCTTTCGAACACTTCCACTAGCTGTTTCACGGACACGCCTTTACCAGTTCCTAAGTTGTAAACCTGAAATGGTAAAAATGACATGAAAATCTACATACATACATAAATTACGCCTTTATCCCTAATGGGGTAGGTAGAGCAGCGTCAACTTCAATAGCAAAGGTCGTTCCGCCACGTCTGACAAGTTTTGAGAGTTAGTTCAGTTAGTATATCTGTATATTAGAAAATGAAAATCTAGAAATAGGCCAAATCCAAAAGACAAAACAGCAAAGAGAGACTAAATCAGTACTCCTATTATGAATATCAACATGATCTTGTGTATCAGAAAAGTTTAAGTTTAAGTTAGTACTTATCAGAAATTTCATTCCAGTACAATTTAACCTGTCAAATCCATACTTAATACTGCTCTCAGTCTTGAGATAGTTTTATAAATACGAGCCGTAGAATAGGCTCTGCTAATCTTATAGAGTTAATAGGCAAGTAAGAACCTCAGTCACATACGGGACTTGGCAAATACTCTCAGTAATAGAGCTTTCATGCTGGACTGGAAGCGAAAGAAAAACAAAGAATGTGCCAGCTGCACTGCTGCATTACCTCCCGGGCATGCTGTAAAAACCAGCTAAGGGATCCGAGGGTTTCAGTATATTGCAATTTAGGCGATGGGCTGATAACCTGTCACTACAGCAATGTAACTACAAATCTATCTTAAACAACCCTCAAAACTTTGTCAGACGTGGCGGAATGACCTTTGTTAGGTCGTTTTCGCTCTGCCTACCCCATGAGGGATAGAGGCGTGATTATATGTACATACATATGTAATAGAGTTTTCTTACTAAGTATCACGTCCTCACCTGGTCACGTACAAGCATAAGGCTCACGTCACGACTGTCGCTTTGCCATAGTAAACCTATTGTTACGCACACAAAGGCACGCGTCTGTACGCACTATAACAAGTATGGCCAAGCGGCAATCGAGAAATAAAAATATTACATACATACATAAAATCACGCCTTTATCCCTTACGGGGTAGGCAGAGCGTAAAACGCCTCCTAAAAGGCGCTTTCGCCACGTCTGACAAAAATTGAAGGCAAATGTAGACTGTAATGTGTATTGCTGTAGTAACAGGTTGTCAGCGCATCGCCTAAATTACAATACACTGTAACCCTCGAATCCCTTTTGCTGACTTCTACAGCGTGCCCGGGAGGAAGGACAACTGAAACATTCTATGTTTTTCTTTCTCTCCCAGTCCTACAAAGCTACAAAGCTATCATAAAAAACCCTCAAAAATTTGTCAGACGTGGCGGAACGACCTTTGTTCTGGTCGTTTACGCTCTGCCTACCCCAATCGGGATAATGGCGTGTATGTATGTATGAATTTGATTGGACTGCATCGGTAGCAAGTAACGCGACGTGTACAAGCCATGTTATAGAGCAAGAAAATTAAGTTATGTAAAGGAAAGCCTTATGCTTGTATTTCTATATTTTTAGTGCTTACTTTAAGGCCGACTTGATTGTCTGCGAGTAGGTTCAAAGCTGCGACGTGTCCGCGCGCTAGGTCCATAACATGGATGTAGTCTCGGACACCTGCGAAACAAAATAGTCATATAGAGTCAAGTGGTTGATTTAGCTGTTCAATCAAACAGCTAGCCACTTGATTATAAACATCTCTAGCTCGCCCAAAACAACTTATCGTCTAGCTGTAATGTTGAACGGCCAACAAGAAGATGTGTTTATAAACTATTTGGCAACTCACTTGTGGGTTTGATAGAGGTATTCACCTCGACGTTTCGACCCTATACGAGGAACTTCTTCCGGAGATACGAAAGTCACTCCTCTCCGCGCTTCAAGTGCGACGTTCGACTGCTGTTCGCTGCTCGCTGCGCCCGACAGGGGGCGCTGCAGGCGGCGCTGGGGCTGGTTCTTGTATTATTTAACTGCCTCCGTGGTCTAGTGGCTAGTGCCATTGACTTCTGATCTGGAGGTCCTAGGTTCGATTCCCAGGGAGGGGACACAAAGTTGATATTTGAGAATTTATCAATTTGTGAATTTTTCCCCAGTTTGGTTAGGACATTGCAGGCTGAATCACCTGATTGTCCGAAAAAGAAAAAGATTTCGTGCTTCGGAAGGCACGTTAAGCTGTCGGTCCCGGTAGCTGTCTTTAATAGTGGTCGTTACTTAAACCATGTCAGAGGCCTGCTAGTTATGCTACTAGGTGGTTTAAAAACTCTGACACCAGGGTTCATCGGGTCGATAGTCTCGATACCCACTCGACAGAAGAAGAAGTCGGATTATCGTTTATCCAAAGGTTAGAGTTAGATTTAAGGGAATTTCGGGAGCAGGCGACAGTCAAAGAACCGAGTTATCGAATCAACTGGATTTATTATGGTACCCGCAGTATTACAATATTGGTCTACTGGAAGAAATTGCTATCTTAGCAATAAGGCCGCCTATGTTGTAATTGATTTTTGCTGTTATCTGTTGTGTTGTATGTTGTATTATTACGTGCAAGAAAGTATTTTTATGTTATGTTATATCTACCTACTACAGTATCCCACAGTTAGAAACTTGAGTGTCGAAACGTCGTGGTGAATACCTCTATCAAACCCACAAGTGAGTTGCCGAATATTGTATAAATATGAATACCACTTGTTCATCGTTTAGTGATAAAATATGTAGATGTGTGTTTAGGACTACCTAGTATTTTTTTGATCGAACAGATATCATCCTTTCGCTGCCGATAGCGTGCGTTAATTTACAGCATACGAAGGCCCCTAGCAGTGAATCACTACCGGCGCTCACGCGTCCCCCAGTAGGTACATAGATAGATATATTCTTTATTGCACTTAAAACATAACAGGAAATAAAAACAAATGGAATAAAACTGAAATTACCAGTACCCCACAGTACCTACCCAAAGTGCCAACTGCCGTCGAGGGTTATTTAAGATAGATTTGTAGGTATATTGCTGTAGTGACAGGTTGTCAGCCCATCGCCTAAATTACAATATACTGAAACCCTCGGCTCCCTTAGCTGACTTTTACAGCATGCCCGGGAGGAAAAGCAGCTGGTTTGTTCTATGTTTTTCTCTCGCACCCAGTCCAGCATGGAAGATAAAACACACATAATAATAATCATTTAAAAAAACCTTACATACCAGCATCCAAACACTGAAAATGAACACATCCACACTCATACTCATACAAAAAGCAGTCATTCTCAACACATGCAGGATAGTTAGAAAGTTTTTGTCATTAGATTTACTATAGCACTTGGCTTCGGCCCGTGCCAGTTAACCTCTTCGGAGAGATACAAAAATGTATAAATCAAAAATCAAATTTCTTCCATGCTGGACTGGGAGCGAAAGAAAAACATAGAAAGTGCCAGCTGCATTTCCTCCCGGGCATGCTGTAAAAATCAGCAATGGGATCTGAGGGTTTCGGTATATTGCAATTTAGGCGATAGGCTGACAACTTGTCACTACAGCAATATACCTACAAATCTATCCTTAATAACTCTCAAAACTTTGTCAGACGTGGCGGAACGACCTTTGTTTAGGTCGTTTACGCTCTGCCTACCCCATTAGGGATAAAGGCGTGACTATATGTATGTATTTAAAAAAGTATACCAGTGCCATCGGGCGTGTTGTAGTCGCTGCCGAACACCGTGAGCACAGGCTTGTTGCCCAGCGCCACCTGCGCCATGAAGGGCATCAGGTTTGTGAACTCCTTGGTTGGATCCTCTCCTATCTTGCCGGAAGGGTGCGCTCCGACCGGGTTGAAGTACCGTAGGGATATGATGTTCCATTTCTGTAAACAATATGAGAAATTTGTTGAAAATATGTCACAAATTGGTCTTATAATTAAATTAAAGTACAGTTTTTTCTTCCATGCTGGACTGGGAGAGATAGAAAAACATAGAATGTTCCAGCTGCCCTTCCTCCCGGGCATGCTGTTGAAGTCAGCAAAAGGGACTCGAGGGTTACAGTGTATTGTAATTTAGGCGATGGGCTGACAACCTGTCACTATAGCAATACATATTACAATCTAAAATTGCCCTCAATTTTTGTCAGACGTGGCGAAAGCGCCTTTTACGACGCGTTAAACGCTCTGCCTACCCCGTAAGGGACAAAGGCGTGATTTATGTATGTATGTATGTTTTTTCTGCCGTGGCATGCGACATACAAATATTTGATATAAAAGATATAAAAGTAGTTAAATACAATGGTGTCAAATCTCTCCTAAAATTATTTACATAGTCTTATTTTCACAATTTTCTTCCATGCTGGACTGGGAGAGATAGAAAAACATAGAGTGTTTCAGCTGCCCTTCCTCCCGGGCATGCTGTTAAAGTCAGCAAAAGGGACTCGAGGGTTACATTGTATTGTAATTTAGGCGATGGGCTGACAACCTGTCACTAAATTAATACATATTACAATCTAAAATAGTCCCCTTAATTTTTGTCAGACGTGGCGAAAGCGCCTATTACGAGGCGTTAAACGCTCTGCCTACCCCGTAAGGGATAAAGGCGTGATTTATGTATGTATGTATGTTATTTTCACAAGCTTATTGATACAAAAAATAATTAAAAACGAAATAAAATATTTTCACATAATGTCATAAATTTTGTACATATTCATCAATTGTATAAACACATTTTGAGGTAATGTTTATGTGCACAATAAACTGTTAACTAAATAAATAGCGTTATTTATTATGGTTCTGTTCTAAAAGAGCCCGATGGTGTAAAGGATAGGGCCGCTGCCTCCTGAGCTGGTCGTGGTTCGAATTGGGATTCGAAACAAGATTGCTACGTGGTGGGCCACTGTTTCTTGGTTTTCGATTTTCATATGTACGTTTATTTGGCGCTTTATCCGTGCTTCGGAAGGCGCGTTAAGCTGTTGGTTGGTTAATATCGTTTAATACCGTAGATAATAGTCGTTAAGCCATGTCAGAGGCCAGTGCTAAGCATTGGCGGCTTGAAAACTCTGACCTAATCTAGGACTGTGCCTGGTTTCCCTTCTGGGTTGCGAAGGTCAGATGGCAGTCGCTCTGTGTGAAAACCAATACCCTCGTTCGAATCACCTAGATTAGACAGCCGAACCCGCGAGATACGGGATAAGACTAGAGAGATGATTATGGTTCTGTTATTCAAAAGAAAAGAACAACTAAAGGACCACTTTGTTGTCTGTCTGGTACATTCATACACGCCTTTATTCCTAATGGGGTAGGCAGAGCGTAAATGACCTAAAATCGTCGTTCCGACAAAGTTTTGACGGTTGTTTAATATAGTTTGTAGGTATATTGCTGTAGTGACCGGTTGTCAGCCCATCGCCTAAATTGCAATATACTAAAACACTCGGATCCCTTAGCTGGTTTTTACAGCATGCCCGGGAGGAAATGCAGCTGGCACATTCTATGTTTTTCTTTCGCTCCCAGTCCAACATGGAAGATAAAAAATCATCGCCGTTTTCAAATTTTATGAAACTGTAAAATTATTTTTGTATTGGTATTATACGTCTTATCTACATCTTGCATTATAATTTAACTCTCATCATTTGTTTTATGTACCTAGTGATAATGAGTCATTATCCATCTAACACTATACAAAAGAATTTCATTGTATTTCAATATATATTCTCCATTAAAATTGTATATTCCGAGAATCTTATCCTTCTAACAGGAAACATAAATCATTTATGTCATCATCATCATAAATTTAAGAGCTTTGCTCTTTTCGGTGGAGTAATCACCAATATAATTAAGTAACAATATAATTTTCCATGAAAGTTGTATTATTATTGTGAATTTCCCATCTTTAATCCCCATTAGGTTGGCTGGAAGAGATATTAAGCAGCCACTATTAAAAGTTGTTCCCTTTCTTCTTCCATGCAGGCCTGGGATCGAAAGAAAAACATAGAATGTGCCAGCTGCATTTCCTCCCGGGCATGCTGTAAAAACCAGCTAAGGGATCCTAGAGTTTTAGTATATTGCAATTTAGGCGATGGGCTGACAACCGGTCACTACAGCAATATACCTACAAACTATATTAAACAACCGTCAAAACTTTGTCGGAACGACGATTTTAGGTCATTTACGCTCTGCCTACCCCATTAGGAATAAAGGCGTGTATGTATGTATAATTTAAGGCGACGAAATTTGAGGACCAGACAGACAACAAAGGGGTCCTTTTATTATTATATTCTTCGGATCGACAGACTCGATACCCACTCGACAGAAGAAGAAGATTATATTCTTCATTGCTTTATAAATTAAACATACAGTTCAACTTAAAAAGTAAGACAACAGACGAGCTTTATAGAGATAAGGTATCGAGTCTATCGATCCGAAGAATATAATAATAATATAATATATTCCGAGAATTTTATCAATGAACCAGTGAATTTTTATCTGTTTTAGGTAGGTTGTTTGGCAGCTTCCTAAATCCCAGTATCTATCAAAACAACCAGTGGCACTGGCCGTTCATGAGTCATCTTTAAAATTTTACATCTTATCATTCGTGACGACTGTGAACTACTAAATTAATTTCTATAGCAATGATCCGTCAGTACGCGTTTGGATTATTATATTACTGGACGTCTAAACCTAACATCCATTCGGTTTAGTTCTAATACTATAAATTAGTTAATTAAATTAAACTGTTCATTTTCTGTATCGGAATATTCCTGAAATAAAACAGGTAAATATTTGCTTGGAATTATTACAACTTTAGTACTTTTATTTTAATAATGAGTGTGTTATGTTTATCCGGTTTTTGTTTTTATTATTTTCATTTGTAACTTCACGATTTTCACACCGGATGGGGCAATGTAATCTAGTAAATTTGTATTGGATTGTAGTTTGAATCACAAGTCACGAAATTTTATTATATTTTAAATTGTCATTGGGCTCGATTCTAGATTTGACGGCTAAAACTAAAATTAAATTCTATTTGTCACTTTCAGACTAACAACATTGGAAAAGGACAGGAGATCTATTCTCTCCTGTTTTTATTTATATTCGGGGGTTTTATGCATTATCTGTCATTTATATACATATACTGGGGAAACGTGCAAAAACGCGTCAAAACCTACCTGACAAAGTGTAAAACCATAGAGTATAAATCGCCTGTCCTTAATTTTAGTTTTAGCAGGTGGGATCTAGAATAACGTTTAAACGTTTTTACAGAAATGCCGGGTTATTGCGCTATCAATTTTTTGGCGTTACCGTCCAACGTTGGATCCGCGTATAATTGTATACCGGAGTCTTGGATTGTATGGCGGGAGGAGAGGAGCCAGAAAGTGGCAGTGGCTTATCCTGACGGCGAGTCGGTACATGTGCAACTACTGGTGGCTAGGAACGTACCACGCTCGGATGGCTGGAAGATCTACATGGCTTTTCTGTACCATGGTGCCGGTGAGTGGACGTTTTTTTTAATTTGTGTTTGTGGGCGTCAAACCAAAAAGGATTTTTAGTATTTGATTTATAACTGAAGTGGTGATGATGACACTGGGTGATAAGGATTTAGAAGTAGCTTTTTGTTATCAGACATTTTGATGCGGTTCATTTATTTAAATAACTACCCGGGGTAAAATTATTTGCTAACCAAACTTCAGAGTGTAAAAAATTACATAAAACTGAACATTTTTTTCCAAGGAACGTAGGTCGAAATAATAATTTTAAAAATAAATTAGCCCCTGCCATTAGCGTGCCCCATACCAACGCTTATTTCAAATTTTCGTTACACAATGGGCTCGATTCTAGATTCCACCGGCTAAATCTAATATTAAAATCTATCTGTCACTTTTAAAAATAATAACAATTAAACAGGACAGGCGATTTATACTCTATGGTTGTACACTTAGTCCGTTAGATTTTCACGCTCTTTTGCACTAGTATTACTGTCAATTTTATCGGCCATGTCATATGACGGCGGATAAAAATGACAGATAACGCATAAAACCACTGACTATAAATCAAAAACCGGTGAGAATAGATCACCTGTCCTTTTCCAATGTTTTTAGTCTGAAAGTGACAAATAGATTTTAATTTTAGTTTTAGCCGGAAAATCTAGAATTGAGCCCAATACCTCGCCAAAGTTTTATATTATCATCATTGGCCTCATACGTCTTTGACAGACGATTTAATCAGTGTCAGAGACAAGATTTTTCGTGGCTATTTAAACCGATATGGGAGCGGAAAAATTTCCTGCATGCTCTGCATTTGAAGGTGGTAAAGTTGGTGATTGAAGCAATATTTTATTTTTGTAAAAATATTCTTTTAAATCACACGTAACTTCTTTAGGGACCGAATTTTGTAATAGAGTTTTTATAATAAAAGTGTACCTCAATAATACAACAATAAAGCATCTGTAAGGTTGTACAGTTCCATTGGTTCCGTTCATACCTTAAAGTTCTCCCTGTATCTTAGATCAAAATATTGTTATAGATACAGGGTCCTATACAGAATCGAACTCAAACCGTGACACCACGTCAACTATATGCAAAAAGATCGTAAAGTGGTTTACTTAAAGCTTCAATATGGAACTTACTGCTTATAAAATATAGTTTGATTTGTGAATTAGCAAATAACATAAAAACAAGGCATGCCTTGTGTTTGGGGGCCATTTTACAAACAGCGTTGAGTATCTGTAACTATATTTGATCTAAGCTCTGTGAAGTTCTAACATTTTTTTATTCCTAGTACTAAATATTATTTGCTTTTACAAGTCGAATTGAAATATAGATTCTGTAAAACTTCAATAAAAATAAAAAATATTAAGTAAGGTAATTCTAATCAATACCTACTTGCTACTTACTGCCACACGAGCTAATGAATGATAACGTGGTTTTTTCAGAAGCTTATGAGGAAGCAATAATACGCATCCAGTATGTGACTGGAAGAGAAGCTTCTTCGATTAACAAGATGCTGAAGAACAATGCGAGTCAAAGATCACCGCCGCAAAGATCACCGCCACCAAGATCGTCGCCACAGAGATCGTTGTCGCGAAGATCGCCACCTCAATCTTCGATGCCGAGCACAACAGCTGCGCAATCCAGACCATTAAAGCCGCTGAGATTTAGTAAGTCGCAAAGTTTCACACCGCAAAGTAACTCTGCGACGGCCACTACATCTAGAACGCCGATTGATATACCATTTTCATCAGCGACGCCGAGTACATTTTCTACACCTAAACCATTGACGTCCAGTACACCTGCGAAGCCGAGAACGTCTTCGGGGATATGTACGTCTATGACGCCTAACACATCAGCGACATCGAATTCAGCTGGCATATTTAGAACGCCAAATTTTACGACGCCGACTTCATCTAAGTCGCAGAATTCTACGACATCTACTTTATCTCAGTCGCAGAATTTTGCGACACCGACTTCTAGGACGTCGAGTTTTGCGATGCCAAGTACACCTGCGACACCAAATTTAGCGACGCCGACTACTTCTAAGACGTCGAGTTTATCGATGCCAAGTACTCCAGCGATATCGAGTTTTGCGACGCCAAGTACACAGGTGGCACCGAGCCTTGCGACGCCGACTACATTACCTACTACTTCGTCGATAAACTCGCCGCTGCGTTGTCACCCATACACTGTGCAAATACCAAGTATATCGATTCGGAAAGACTTGGTAAATAAAGGCAGTCAATCTACGAATAACACAAGGTGTAAACGTCAAATACCTGCTCAGATATTAAGAAAAAAAATTAAGCAGTTACGACATAATGTAATTAGTGATTGCGTGCAGCAAATTATAAACATTGGGGCATCCCAGTCATCAGCATCGCTACCAGTATCGCTGCCATTGTCACTCTACAACGACACACAAGGCACTGGACGAAAATGTGACCCAAAAACCTCTATAAATAGAAAACAAACAGCAGTTCGGGAAACAAAATCATCCGATCAGTTTTTTAATCCTCCTGCGCCATCAACATCTTCGCAACCAAACCCACAGCCTGGTCCATCGACACAATCTACCAAGAACTCGGAGCGTAAGCGTCCTTTACCTATGGATTCAGGAAATTTGCAACGTCCAGTTCAAAAGACAACGCAATCACCACATCAGTCAGAGGATTGTAGGAAATTTGCAAAACAATGTTTCATAAAACGTCTTAGAGGTCTAATCAGACAAATGCAAACAAACGTGGCTTCTACAAGCGATAATGATACGGAAGCTCTTCGCATATCTAAGGAAATTATCATAGTTTCACAGCATTATCATGCTTTCCAAAGCCTTGTATCAAACGCCATCTTATTGACAACAGTTGACGAAGACAGAGCCAATAATGATAATGAGAAATAGAGGGCACCACTGCGCTGCAGTAAACATTGTTCGCGTTAATTAAAGTGAATTATCTAGGAACTACTAAATATAATTAAGAAAATAAGTGATACTTTTTATAGTGAAAGTTACAACTACTATCAAAAATTGTTATTAGTGAAAATAATACCTGAATTGCGACAACATTAGCAAAAAACTCGGAACGAAACACTTGCCGATTTTACTTGCATTTCCTGTTAATCTTGCAAGATATTTCGACTTGGATTGCATTGCCACAAGGTTAGACTCAAGGTTTATTAACAATGAGTGATAAAAGAGAACATTTAAATTTTAACCTCAAATAGAAAAAAAAGCTCACTAACCCCTACATTTTGGCGTAGCAGCGACATCTGTGATCGAGTAGAAGAACTAATCCAGTATAAGATCGATAAAAACTGATCGCTACTCACCACTAGAGGGCAGTAAAAGCAAGGATACGTTATAAAATTTGTAACGATGAGCTGCTTAGCTTGTAAGAAACGGGTAACACTCCGAGATCGTATAACTTGCTGCGCGTGTAGAGGGGCTTATCACTACAAATGCTTAGGCATTACTGAAGAATATTTCCAAGCGAATCCGCAACGCTATGATTTTAACTGGATATATCCAGAATGCCAAAATATATCCAAAACACGTAAAAATGATTTCACCCCAGTCAGAGGCTTTAATGAGAAGAATGTTATCAATGAACCATTTTTTCTCTCTTCTGAGATACATACAAGCGTTTGATGCCAGTTGAAAACCAATACTTTTTACTTCTAGTTTTTATTTTCTTTTTTGGTATTTGTTTATTTAGTATTTGTATTAATGTATCATAAAATCTCTTATAATTGTCATTTAATGTATTATTTGAAGAAATAATAGATTGCCAGTTAATACTTAATAATTCGGTTTTGAATTTGTTAATATTTATGTCGTTATATAATATCTTTGATATGTACTTTTAACTTTATTCTAAACTACTCAAAAAGACAATTTATTTAAAATATAAACATAAAATGAACAAGTCAACTAATAAAATGAAAACTGCGTAGAATATTATCAATGAACAATCAAATAAAAAAACGAATAGAATACAAAAAAATATGACACTCTTAATAAATAACGCTCCCACTTCAAAACCCGATATAATAGCAAATGCTTTCAATAGTTATTTTGCATCGATTTGTCTTCAAAGAAGTAAAAGTATTCAAGGTCCTCCATTATCCCCTTCTACTGAAAACATAATGTTGTTAAGCCCTGTAAATTATCAAGAAGTCAATAAATTAATTAAAGAATTAAAAAATAAGAACAGTCATGGTATATATAAACTTCAACCTAACCTCATTCGACAATGCTCCAATGAACTAACTCTACCCTTGTGTATTTTAATAAACCAATCTTTTGATGAAGGCACATTTTCTGACCTATTATAAATTGCTATAATAAAGCCCATTTATAAAAAGGGAGAAAAGACTGAACTTTGTAATTACAGGCCAATTGCGCTCTTGCCTACATTTTGAAAAAGTTATGTGTGATCACGTGTACAAGTTTTGAGAAAAGTTTAATATCTTCCATGAAAGCCATAATAGCTTTTGTAATGAAGATCCACTGTAGTCGCAGACTATAAATACATTCAAGAGGTTCTCAATACAATAAACGAAAAAAAATATGGCGTTGGAATTTTATTAGACATGACTAAAGCTTACGATAAAGTGCAACATAAAATATTATTAAACAAAGTCTATGCAATAGGAATTCGCGGAAATTGTCATAAATGGTTCACATCATATTTAGAAAATAGACAACAAACAGTTGAAATAGAATCTTAGGATAGAAATGCCAAGGAAATAAATTAAGCATGTACAGAATTCAAAACAATAAACGCGTCAATTCCTCAAGGTAATGTGATAGGATGCTTATTATTTATTATCTATATTAACGATTTACCAAATATTATTCAGGAGAAATGCGTTTTATTTGCAGACGATGTCAGTGTTAGTGCCATGCGGTTATAGTGATAAGATAGGACAAAAACTTAAATTAGTGCTAGATAGTATAACTGCTTGGATGAAAGAACACAATCTGGAAATAAATTTCAAAAAACTAAAATCATAACTTTTCTCCCGTACCAAAAAATATCATAGATTTTACATACAACACATTCAAACTGGAAATAGTAAATAGTTTTACCTTACTTTGCTTGGAAATTGACACCTATGTACCTAAATTGGAAACCGCACATTCCAAAAATCAGAATTGTAATAGCTAGTTCTACATATACACTTTCAAAAATTAAAAAATCTACAGACTTGCAAACCGCACTTTTAACTTACTATGCTTATGCGTACTCATGGCTAACATATGGAATTATCATGTGGAGTAAAAGTGTTGATATGCCTACCCTTTTTACCCAGCATAAAAATTAATCCGCATATTGGTAAACATAAAAATAACCGATAGTTGTAAACCGCATTTCATAAAACTAAAAAAAATAACATTATCATGTTTATATACATTAGAAGTATGTAAATTTGTAAAAAAACTATCCAACTTTTTACAAAACGGGAAGATGTTCCTGCAAAATATTCACTTCGTCATCAAAATATACTAATGTTGCTGACATTCATCCTGCCCATTTGTTATGTCAATAAAAAATTACAATAAATTGCCAACTTAAGAAGAAACCAACTCTAATAAATATATAAGAGATCTTAAAGTATTCCTCATTAATAAAAGCTATTACACTATAGACTATTACTTAAATGACAAGTTTATATACATATTTTTTAATTTATATTAGTATTATTAATTGGTGTTTATATTAAGTTAAATTTCATCATACTAGAATTAAGATTTGTACTCACATTAATGTTATTTAAGCTCCCTCTTAATATGTTGCTGTACCCAAGCAGGGTGTCTCTGTGTTACATGTATACATTATTGTATATTGTATTGTATTCTACATTGATAAATGCTATAAAGAACTTGAAACATGATTATGATACTGTAAATGGCGGGCTGTGAAGCGACATAAGAAATATACTCGTAGAATCATATATCACAAAGTCAAGATTGATGTTACTTCTTTTATTAAGTTATTTGAGATTTTTTTGTACCTCACTAGTAACCTAACTAATTAGTATACATTAGTATGTATACTTTTCCATGCTCGACTGGGAGCGAGAGTTTCTTCCATGGTGGACGGGGAGCGAGAAAAAAACTTAAAAATGTACCAACTGCATTTTCTCCCGGGCATGCTGTAAAAACCAGCTAAGGGATCCGAGGATTTCAGTATATTGCAATTTATGCGATGGTCTGACAACCTGTCATTACAGCAATATACCTTAGATATTAGGGATAAAGGCGTGACTATATGTATGTATGTATGTTTTTAAAGGTGATTTCTTTTGTGAACGTTGACTATGCTATGTTGTGGATTTAACCTTTTTTTCATTGGTCATTTTCTTTAGTTATTTAGTAACGGAGAGTAGAGTAGAGGATCTTCCATGCTGGCCTGGGAGCGAGAGAAAAACATAGAATGTGCCAGCTGCATATCCTGCCAAGCATGCTGTAAAAATCAGCTAAGGGATCCGAGGGTTTCAGTATATTGCAATTTAGGCGATGGGCTAAAAACCTGTCACTACAGCAATATACCTACAAATCTATCTTATATTACCCTCAAAACTTTGTCAGACGTGGCGGAACGACCTTTGTTTAGGTCATTTACGCTCTGCCTACCCATTAGGGATAAAGGCGTGTTTATATGTATGTATTAGTAGAGGTGTAAACGTTGACCTAGATGCTTATTCAAGGTGCAATGATTACATAATTTTACAATTATATAATCAGAATCTCGTGTGTCTTCGAGTGTCCTCTTATTTTGAACGTACGTAAAATGTTTTGGAACTTTGTGAAATTTTAATATGTTCACGACCTTCAGTCAGCACTGTTAAGAACACCTTAATCATCTTCATAAACTTAAATCATTTTTATTTGTCTCACTTAGCTTTCTTTATAAATACAAATAGACAGTTGTCAAAAAGGTCACCTTGAATTTGAAATTTAGACAGATCGATATATACAACTTTGGCTTTTGTGAACTAGAGCCTTTGTTCTTGAATATAATCAGCGATATTTTACAGTTCATTGAAGTTTAATTCAGAAATCTAGATATCCCTATACCTACCAAACATTAGGGCACTAGATTCTTTCCAGCACAAACCCATCAGGCTTTTAGAACCAGTAAAAGACGACGTGGTCGTTTCACAAACCATATACTCATAAGAGAGTGTAGAGGTACACCTCACGAAGGTTAAAACTCTAATTTTATTTGGCTACAGCAACATTTACAAATTATCTATACGTATAATAAATCTCTAGAAGGGTTACATTGAATATTTTTACAAAAAAATCATTGCAGCAGGCATTATTAACATATAATAAATCTCTAGAAGGGTCGTGACCGTACATTGAATATTTTTACAAAGAAATAATTGCAGCAGGCATTATTAACGATATAAAGATCAAAACGTTTTTTTTTTTAGAATTTTTGTCTGTCTCTCTATTTGTTACCACATCACGCCAAAACTGCTGAACCGATTTCGATGGGAATTTTTTTATTCAACGATTTGCAACTTAGGATACCTAAAATCACGCTACCTGACTTAGGGGGCAGGAAATTGAAATTTGGCTGTTTCTTAACGATTTTTTATGGAACTTTTTTTATTCGACTGAGCATTATTTAAAATCAAAGTTACGATACAAATAATCACACCTCGTGACTAAGGAGATATAGTAGGAAATTTAATTTTGGTAGTTTTTAACCGATTTGGATGTTTTTTTTTTGTCTGAGCATTACTTAAACTCAAAGTTGCGATGCAAATAATCACGCCACCTGACTTAGGGGGTAGGCAGGAAATTGAACTCTGATCGTTTTTAAGCGATCTTAAAGGGACTTTGTATTTGACTGAGTTTATTTAATTACCTGGTGTCCAGTCTAGGTTAGAAATAATCACGCAAACCATTCTAATATTGAGTAAGTACCCCAGTTTGTATGGAAAACACGCAGTGTCGAACATACTGAAAACGCTTCTCCAATCGTAGGAGCGGGATCTGCTAACTCGCGCGCGGAATCGTGTTTTCCATACAAAAACAAAGATCAGATTCCTCGCGCGACTTAAAATCAAAATTGCTTTATTTTCTTTAAACAGGGTACATTAATTTGGTGTTTATTATATGCAAGTTACGGAACATGCCTGCTTAGCCACTAAGTGTAAATAGCATGCAAATATAGAATACCTATGTCATAAAAGAGTGCAATAACAGACAAAAGAATATTTAAAACATAAAAAGAACTCTAACAGTCACCTTGATATTAATCCTAATCCATATATTATTAAATTATTACCCTTAGATTTATATAAATCACTATATAGACAATTTACTAATACTTAACAGCTAGTCTATAATTTTGATGAAGTCCCGCAATACAATGTAATTTTTAGGTTTATTCACTATTTAAAAAAATCTTCCAAGGAATAAAAAGTGTTTTCTGTCAACCATCTATATATACAATTCAGTCCTAAATCTAACAAAATTAGGTGGTGTTGCTTAATTTTTTCTGGGATTTTATTGTAAATTTGAATGCACATTGCATAGCAATTTTTATGGAATCTCATTGTTTTTGGTACGTCTAACCTTAAATCATTCGCGTTCCTAAAATTTCTTTGTGCTATCTGGCCCACATATTTAAATAGGCTAGTATTTTGTTTGACATATTTACCAGCTTCAAGTATGTAGAGACAAGGTAAAGTTAATATCTTTAACTTTTTAAAGTATGGCCGACATGATTCATCAGGAGCGATCCCACAGATGGCCCCCGTATGCAACGTTTCTGTGCAATGAAAGCTTTTCTTATGTCAGTACCAATTCCCCAGACAAGGAGACCATAACGAAGCAAAGATTCTACATAAGCATAGTATGCGATAATAGCTGTATTTTTGTCAGCTATTCTGTTGAGTTTGTACAAGGCAAACGAGAAACTATTGATTTTACTACAAACTTTTACTATTTGGTCTTTCCAGTTTAACTCTGGTGTCATTACAAGTCCTAGAAATGTCACGCTATTCGTAAAATTTAAAATGTCACCATGATAGTCAATATTAGTCAAACTTATTCCTATGATCATCATCATCATCATCCTTAACGAGCGCATTTTTCATTGATCTGATACTACCACTAAACAAATCAAATCGATTATCATCATTATACTTATTGAACAGCTTTGTGACACGTGGTATGAAACTATTTTTTCCATATTGAGAATGACTGGGAGGTACAAAAAGTAAATCATGCTTTCTTAATCTTAATCGAGTTGGAATTCTTAACGCAATCATGCTGAGGAGTTCAGGACAATCCACCGTACTTTGAGCAATCTTCATTAGAAACCTTAAATCAGCCGATCCTCTTCTAAGCGCCAACAGGTGAAATTTCTGACAACGCTGGGGGTACTCAAGTCTAGGCACTCTAAATTTGTATGAGAGAAAATGAGTAAAACTTCTTTTGATTTTTTTCCACATTTGATATATATGTGACATAGCAAGGGTTCCATATTTCAGATGCGTATTCTAAGTGACTTCGCACATATGCACACTCACAGTAAAGAATTTTCAAGGTTTTCATTTGTTTGAAGTCACTGGATGAGCGGATATCAAATCCTAATGCTCTGTAGGCTTTCTCAGTAATATTTTTCATATGTCTATTAATTCATAGCTTAGAGTCAAAAGTAACACCTAAATCTGTGATAGAATTTACACGAGAAATACTTTGTGATTTAATCTGATAGTTAAACTGAAGTGGCTTCTTTCCGGGTGAAAGTTATTAAAAAACAATTAGACACATTAAGGTCTAGTTAATTAAAGGCGCAATACTGATCAAGTCGTAAAAAATCTTCTTGCAGTTGTATCACATCAGAAATGGAACTAATCGTTTTAAAGATCTTCATATCATCAGCAAAAAGTAGAAATTTTGAATTTTAAAAGCAAATGCTGATGTCATTTATAAATATTACAAATAAGAGAGGTCCCAATAAAGATCCTTGAGGCACCCCAGATGGAATTTTGACCCATGTTGATGAATAACCATTTAATACTACTGCTTGAGATCTATTGTGGACATATGACGTAAACCATCGGTAGAGATCTCCGTGAATACCTAGCGCAGATAGTTAAGCTAAGAGTAAATTATGATCTATACGATCAAAAGCTTTGTTGTATTATATATTGTGTCGACCTGATGGCCATGGTCCATTACTTCAGTAACAGAGTCACTAAAAACAACTAGATTGGAGACTGTAGACCTTCCCCTGAAAAAGCCATGCTGCTGTGGAATAAACACATGCTCAATTTCATTGTAAAATTGATTAAAAATTATTCGTTCGAAGACTTTAAAACTAATTTTTTAACTTTTTTTTTGTGCCAGCAGGCACAGCTTTGAGATGGGTCTATAGTTTTCAACCATATTTTTTGGACCTTTTTTTATGGATAGGGGCGATAAAGGCTGACTTCCATATGATAGGCACTAAACCTTCTTCAAGTGAGCGTCATATTGAACAAATATAATTTAATGTTCAATTAGATGTTAAATTTTAGCGTAATATCAGGGTTCATAGTGTCATTCGGCTACCTAGTCAAAAAAGAAGAAAGAGGACCATGTCTACTGCTTTCAAGTCCTTAAGCATTTCCTCGATGAAAAAGAAGAAGAAGGTTCTTTCGTAGACTTTTGTGATGTTGCCAGTGGGATGCTTCTCCGTGATGGGTAGAGATTCAGGCTCTCCGTATACCGTGCAGGATGAAGATAATATACCCTTCCATGCTGGACTGGGAGCAAAAGAAAAACATAGAATGTGCCAGCTGCATTTCCTCCCTAGCATGCTGTAAAAACCAGCTAAGGGATCCGAGGGTTTCAGTATATTTTAATTTAGGTGATCGGCTGACAACCTGCCACTACAGCAATATACCTACAAATCTTTCTTAAATAACCCCCAAAACTATATATGTATGTGTGTATGTATGAAGATAATACCATCCACACTTTGTATGATAGTACAACGTAATCTCACCTTATCTGCTGCACTCAAGTCCTTGAGCATTTCTTCGATGAAGTACTTGGTTCTTCCGTAGACGTTGGTGATGTTGCCAGTGGGATGCGTCTCCGTGATGGGGAGAGATTCAGGCTCTCCGTATACCGTGCAGGATGACGAGAACACCATCTGGTAGCAGTTGTGTGATCGCATCACCTGAGACACAATTATAATTTAAAATTGATACATGAAAAATGCACACTCGATGTGCTGCAATGAGTCTAGTGATCTAGGATTGAGCTAGTGGCCAAGTTCCTATATTAATCAGCACCCTATTTGGAGGTCCAGTCGCTCTGTGTAAAACCAGTACCTACGTTCTCGCTCTCAGTACCCCGTACGCTTGGGAGATGATGACTCTATTTAAAGTCTCAGGTTAGATTCATTGGCAAAGGCGTTTTGATCACCACTGGTCTATCACTCGATTCTAATCCTGATCGCGGTTTTCAATAGCATTTTTGACACAAAAAGACGGTGTTCGTCCTGATGCGAGGTGATGCAAGATACGAGTACATCGGAGCAATAACCCGCAAGATAAAAGAAAACACATATATCACATACATACATACATATAGTCACGCCTTTATCCCTAATGGGGTAGGCAGAGCGTAAACGATCTAAACAAAGGTCGTTTCGCCACGTCTGACAAAGTTTTAAGGGTTTTTTAAGATAGACTTGTACGTATATTGCTGTAGTGATAGGTTGTCAGCCCATCGCCTAAATTACAATATACTAAAACCCTCAGATCCCGTAGCTGGATTTTACAGCTTGCTCGGGAGGAAATGCAGCTGGCACATTCTATGTTTTTCTCTCACTCCCAGGCCAGCATGGAAGCTTATAACATATATCACTCTTCATAAACATGACTTATTTCCATGCTGGACTGGGAGCGAGAAAAAAACATACATTCTGGGCATGCTGTAAAAACCAGCTAAGGTATCCGAGGGTTTCTGTATATTGCAATTTAGGCGATAGGCTGACAACCTATTACTACTGATATATACCTACAAGTTGATATTAAATAACCATCAAAACTTTGTCAGACGTGGTGGAACGTCTTTTCGTTTAGGTCGTTTACGCTCTGCCTACCTATAAAAAAGCGTGATTATATGCAAGCATGCATAAAAATGACAGGGCAGAAAACTGTCTTACCTCTAATAGATTGAGCATTCCGAGTAAGTTGTTCTGGTAATAAAGCAGCGGCTGTTGCATGGACTCCCCAACGGCTTTCAGAGCGGCGAAGTGGATCACGCAGTCTACGTCATGCTGGAACATTCCACACAATATTATTTGTGCAAAACTCGTCAGCAGTGGGAGAAATGAAGAGATTCAAGCTAAAGTAAGGAGGTTCACGTTTGGAAGTAGGTATTGTAAAGGCTTTAGTCGAAGAGCGTTAGGATATACATGTATATGTCGTATGATGATTCGATAATTCGAATCTTCGCGAAAATTCTAGGAATTTTGAGAAAACACGGATAATTAGACAATAGTGACACCATTGTCAAATCTTACAGTAAAAAGTCTGGTTTATTGCGAAAAAACTCATCGTCCTACTAACATTTCATATCCTTAACTGAAATAAGAACACTGATGGGTCGGTTAGCGCACCCAACACAAGATCTCCTCTGATTGGTTGACTTTTTAAATATCAAGCATGAACGCATCGTTTTAACCAGTCAGAATACGATTAAATCAGTAAGTAAAAATATAGCCAATCAGAGTAACAACATAGTCAAGAGAGACTAAGGATATCATGAGAATATTAAATCTTAATTGAACGATGAGTGTTTTCGAAAAATTCTGATTTTTGCCAGTAAGATTTGACAACAACGATTTCACCATTGTTTAATTACCCGTGATTTCGCAAAATCCCTAGGATTTTTGCGAAGATTCGAATTATCAAATCATCCTACGACATATATATGTTTTCAGAAACATAAAGATAAAAAGTTGCAGTTATGATAAAATATGACTTGAACTTTTTACTAACATAGTTGGTACTAATATTATGAGTCCTGGTTACTTGAATAAAAATCTTTATTATTATTATAAATAGGTTGGCCCCTACCTTTTCTCAGTCCACTCTTAGTTTCTACTTTGAAAATATTGATAATACTACTGTAGAGTAGACTAACTCAATATTTTCAAGGTAGTTAAAAAGAAGTGCTGCTAATATAGACGGTCCTAATAATCTTACCTTGTCAAATATGTCGTTAATCTGTGGTTTATCCAGCAAGTCAGCTCTGTAGAAAGTGATGGTTTTCCCAGTGATCTCCTCGGCTCTCCTCAGCGCTGGTGATCCATCATCGTCTCCCACAGCGTTGGCGAAGTTGTCTATGGCGACGACCTGGTGACCAGCCTCCAGGAGGTCTACCACGCAGTGGCTGCCGATGTAGCCGGCGCCGCCAGTCACCAAGATACATCGGAACTTCGGCATTTTGTTGTGTGTGGCTTTGTTTGTTGCGTTTTCTATGGAGAGGAAAACTAAGTGAGTATATTTCCTATAACTAGACCTAACTTTTTAATTTGAATAGTACGAACATCAATTCGTTGGGCACTACCTTAGCAATGCATCTCGTTGTTCTGTAAGTAAAAAATAATGTGGCATTCACGTCTAGCGTCTGTGGATTTTGATTTTATACTCATCTTCAGCGAATCGTGTCACAAGTGTACATTTTTAAAAGGCTGACTAGTGCACTTTATTTCAAACTAGCGACCCGCCCCGGCTTCGCACGGAAATCATCAGTGTTTCTCTACTATATTCTGCATGTATTATACATATAAACCTTCCTCTTGAATCACTCTATACATTAAAAGAAACCGCATCAAAATCCGTTGCGTAGTTTTAAAGATCTAAGCATACATAGGGATATAGGGACAGAGAAAGCGACTTTGTTTTATACTATGTAGTGATAAATGGACTACTAACTTTTTAATCCACTAGCATCTGCAAAACCTTCAACTATCATCATTCTGTCATCCATTCTATGTTTCACAGAGTTTTGACCTTTCAGCCTAGCAATTAGCACAATCCCTTCACTTATTTTTATGCTCAGCTCTAAACCGCAGAGCTGTCAACCGCGGTTGAACTTCTCGCCTGCGGTTGAACCTCGGGTATTATAGACAGACTGCAAATTGGCAGCTTGAATGCAGTAGAGCTGCATGTAATCGGTACAACTGACCGCAATCCTTTTTGCCTTCAAGCTGCATCAACTATCAATAACGCTTCAACGGAACATACATTGCTTTAGAGGGAGTTTATTCAAAAATTCAAAATTTAAAACAATTTTATTTCGGAAAACATTCATAGTTGTTAGCAAAACTTAAAATTAATTAATTTTAGGTAGTGTTAGTATAACTTAAAATTTAAATAATAATTTTTTTTCATCCATTTCATTACTACATTAGACATTACATTACAATTTCATTACATATATTATAAATTATCAATCAAGCGAATGTCAAACAATACCTAACTAATAAATTATTCCTATTCTATTTTTTTATTTAACTAACGAAATTTTGCCAGCATGTAGACCCATCCAGTGTCGAAAGATAGGCGAGTCCCATCTACAAGCCAATACTTATGTTTTACAATAATGATTGATATAGGTGATACACCACACAGGAAAACCAATCAAAACAATAAGGAGGAAATCTGGGTTGCAAAACGTGTCAGCAGCAGTTACCAAATTGCTATGCCTTTATTCTGATAACTTGTTTCTTATTAAGAACCTTCGAACGACCGATTCGCAGTTAGTCTGTTAGACTTAAGAGCCTGAACAATATGCAATTAAACAGTCTGTGACGACGGTCGACCCTGGAGTTGTCACGTACCAAGAAACAGTGGCCAAGTTTGAAGAATCTTTTCTTTATTATATACATCCATACATACATATCAAGCCTTTATCTCTAGTGCGGTAGGCAGAGCGCAAACGACCTAAACAAAGTTCGTTCCGCCACGTCTGACAAAGTTTTCAGGGGTTACTTAAGATGGATTTGTAGGTATATTGTTGTAGTGACAGGTTGTCAGCCCATCGCCTAAATTGCAATAAACTGAAACCCTCGGATCCCTTAGCTGGTTTTTACAGCATGTCCGGGAGGAAATGCGGCTGGCACATTCTATGTTTTTCTTTCGCTTCCAGTCCAGAAGAGAGGAGGAGCTTATCAACTTCTTTATCAACTTCTGCTAATATAGTCTTACTAGTGTGATCGTTCATAATAAAAAAGTCTTATCCTTTTAAGTTGAAGGAAATGGGTTACACTACATCTCATGCAGGCGGAGAAAATTGTTTTTTTTTTCATTGCTATTAAATTACATCTTAGATCCTAGATTGCAAATATATGACTAAGGATTATTGCTATTTTAGCTAGGATACAAGTTTCTGGTATGTTTCATGATGCTTTTAGTAATTTCAGATATTTGGAAGGCTTAATAGTAGAATGCGATGGTACAGGAGTCGTATTTTTAAATCACTCGAATCGATTTCGCACACGAAAGACTAACATTCGCATGGTAAATTGTATAAAAATCGGATGCGAAATATGCTTTTTCGTGTGCGCATTGGAGTTCGAGTGATTCAAAAATACGACTCCAGGTCTACGTTATTGTATTTTGTTTTTAGATGTATCTCGCTAAATGATTCATCAAGGTGATTGCAACATCTTCATTGCAAGGTTTCATATTGTTGACTCTGTCAGTCTCATTTTATAATAAGACAAGACTGACAGACATGAAACCTATAAAGTCCTCATTTCATTTCTTGATCCTTTTATAAAACTAGGATTTGTATTTTTGTACATTCGATTATCAGTAGTCTTCTTCTTCTGTCGAGTGGGTATCGAATCTACGGACCCGATGAACCCTGGTGTGAGAGTTTTGAAACCGCCTAGTAGCACAACTATCAGGCCTCTGACATGGTTTGAGTAACGACCACTATCAAAGACAGCGACCGGGACCGACGGCTTAACGTGCCCTCCGAAGCACGAAATCTTTTTCTTTTTCGGACAATCAGGTGATTCAGCCTGCAATGTCCTAACCAAACTGGGGAAAAATTCACAAAATGATAAATTCTCAAATATCAACTTTGTGTTTCCCCCCCGGGAATCGAACCCAGGACCTCCGGATCCGGAGTCCATGGCACTAGCCACTAGACCACGGAGGCAGTTTTTCAGTAGTTAGTAGAAGTATTACATAAAACCACGGTTGGTAAACGTAAAGAATAATTACTTTTACTTTGACTTACTTGATTACAACATAAATAATTTATTGACGATATTTCTTGCACAATATGGATGTCTACATTCTACAAGTAAAGTGCGATCATCACAATGAAGTCATGATCAGTTATCATCATGGTTGTTAAGTTATTTAGGCTCGTATTTATAAAGCGATCTCAAGATAAAGAGCAATATTAAGTATGGATTTGACAGGCTATTTTGTACTGAAATTACATTTCTGATACGAACTCAAACTGGCTGTCACTCTCACGTGTTGATTATCAATACCGGCCTTATATTTACTGATGAATAGGCTTATAATTCAATCGTCAGGATTATTTCCGTTTACTTAACTACTAAATCACGTTTCCCCTATTATCACGATCTTTTTAAATATATACTCAAACTTCAAAAAATATTTTATTTCCGCATGGCATTGTGTTTAATCGTTTTTTTTTACTAGAATAATAAAAACATGTCAAATGTTTACGAATTATAGTCGAAATAATGGGATCTTCTACGTAATTATAGTATTTCTATAGATAAACTAAATCTAATCTAGATTTTATCGAATATAAGTCACTAATTACCGGCAGATATAGGCAGATAGATCTTCATTTCAGATTGTTTGTTTTCATACATACATATAATCACGCCTTTATCCCTAATGGGGTAGGCAGAGCGTAAACGACCTAAACAAAGGTCGTTCCGCCACGTCTGAAAAAGTTTTGAGGGTTATTTTAAGATCGATTTGTAGGTATATTGCTGTAGTGACAGGTTGTCAGCCCGTCGCCTAAATTACAATATACTGAAACCCTCAGATCCCATACCTGGTTTTTACAGCATGCTCGGGAGGAAATGCAGCTGGCACATTCTATGTTTTTCTCTCGCTCCCAGGTCAGCATGGAAGAAATTGTTTTTTGTTTTCAGTATGTACTTAGTGATATTTATGCCGAGGAAATCTTCGATGTTAATGCAATCACGTGATTTTCTTTGCGAATCTGAATATCTTGATCATGTTGTGATATTATATCCTGTCTCTTTGTTCATATGCCACATGTTGTAATTCACCAGGAAGGTCAAAGAACTCATCACATCACACGGGATTCCCATAAATTGCTAACATCTGTCTGATGATTAAACAACCCTTTATTAGGACTTTTTGGGCAGGAGGAGCAGTGACCTCCTTACGGTGCAAAATTGCATGGATTCAAACTACTTGAGAGGCTATTGCATCCTGTTCCAAGAATATCAAACGGCAAATGGGATTCTCATAAATTGCAGTCACGTAAAAGGGTGTATTAGTGTTACATAGAGGTGAGGCAGGTGATACATACATAAATCACGCCTTTATCCCTTACGGGGTAGGCAGAGCGTTTAACGCCTCGTAAAAGGCGCTTTCGCCACGTCTGACAAAAATTGAGGGCAATTTTAGATTGTAATATGTATTGCTATAGTGACAGGTTGTCAGCCCATCGCCTAAATTACAATACACTGTAACCCTCGAGTCCCTTTTGCTGACTTCAACAGCATGCCCGGGAGGAAGGGCAGCTGGAACATTCTATGTTTTTCTATCTCTCCCAGTCCAGCATGGAAGAAAGGCAGGTGATTCGTAAAATTATTTATTCACTGTCACTCACTGATTTGAGAACTCGCTCTATCACTCGTGCTTTGGAATGACGTTAGATGTTAGAGCTGTATTTTAAGCTAATGCTTAAATGCTATTTTCACTTGAATTTAGTTCAACTTCTTTGTGAATTTTATTTATCTGCCCGAATCATTTCTTGTTTCTCATTTTATGTGATACAAAAATTAATGATTCAAAAATGTGGTGTCCCTCAGGGCCCTGTCTTAGAATAGGACCTTTGTCTTTTTTCAATATACCAAATGTAAGGGACAGCGTCCCGCAAACTGATAAGGGTTGCTCAGTCAACGACATTGAATAAGAGGTTTATTATTCGAAGGTTTTTTATTGAGGAAGTGAAAATAAATATCTCTTCATACAATATGTTCACCTCGATCAGATAAATTTGTATGGAAAAGCCAATTTTGATTTTCACTTCCTGAAAAAACATCTTGCTGATAGTTGTTCAGTGTAGTTGTCTGAGCAACCCCCATCAGTTTGCAGGACACTGTCCCTTACACCCGGTATATTAAAAACATGCATGAGAATGACTAGTAAAGTGTGGTTATTATGTTCCTTGGCATCCTGTGCTCCTGGTTATTTACACGAGCTGGGAGCACCAACCTGGTAATGATGCAGAACCGCCTGGATAGTTATAGAACTGCGTGTTTTTGCTTAGGGTTTTACACGTATGTTTGTTTAACATATTCTCCCATGCTGTCCTGGGAGCGAGAAAAAAACATAGAATCTGCCAGCTGCATTCCCTCCCGGTCATGCTGTAAAGACCAGCTAAGGGATTCGAGGGTTATATTGAAATTTAGGCGATGGGATAACAACCTGTCACTATAGCAATATACCTACAAATCTATCTTAAATAATCGTCAAAACTTTGTCAGACGTAGCGGAACGATCTTTGTTTAGGTAGTTTACGCTCTGCCTACCACATTAGGGATAAAGGCGTGTGTATGTATGTTTGTATAATGGTACCAATTCGTAGTTGCAAAATCACGGCTTACCTAATATAATAATGAAATATTAATTTATTTGCAAGAACATAGTAAAATAATTGTTGGTATGTTGGTATGTTTGTATAATATGTCCTACCGTCAAGGCATGCAAATTTTTTCATTACATTACATTTGACATTGGCATACTATATTATTCATTTTTGTCATTGAAGTATTCATTAAGAGAGTAATAGCATTTTTCTAAGAGCCATTCAGTGATTTTTGTCTTAAACAATGGGAGAGGAATACTTTTTACATGCTTCGGAAGGGAGTTATAAACAAGTATCGCCATATAATAAGCATTTCTCTTAAACAATTCCAGTCGTGGTCGCGGCTGATACAGTTGAACCTGGTATCTTGTAGACCTCTGGTAGACCTATCGATGTGTTAATGTCCAGTAGTAATATGCTGTTTATAGTTCAGAAAATAAGTTAATTAAACAATTTCACCACGGTATCCAGTAGTTCATGTATTTACCATTATCGTGATCGGATTATTTCACTCATAACTTCTATTTGCGATTTCGATTTAATTTGGCGCAAACTTATCAGAACATTTTCAAATCTGGTAAATATGCGGACGTGATAAGTCTACTCATAGATGGCGCCCTCAACCCTAAGTCTATACCTGTCATTTTTAGTCAAGGGAGAACGTCCCTTTCAGACGCCTATAACTTTAGTCAGGATTTAGATAAGTAGTGCGCTCTACGAATCGATAGAAGAGAAGATATGATGGATGATATTCGATTTTAGAAATGGGCACATAACGGATCACTTCGCTTAATTATTTTAACATTAAACGATAAACAAGTGTTATTAATAATGAAAACTGTTCGGCTTACTTGTTTGTATTGAAAGGAGGGTTAGCCCTCGACGTTTCGATCCTATAAGAGGATCTTCATCAGAAGAGAAGAAAGGCACACTCCTCCACCCGCCAAGTGCAACCTTCGACTGACTTCATTATTTCACTGAATTAAATCCCTAATTAATCAATAGGAAATCTTTACAGACGAATCAATCGGAAACTGCTGACTATTTACTCCATTTTTTTTGACAACGTTAACCTAGTTTTAAAGTTTATAAACAAACAATCAAATCACTCTC
The DNA here is from genome assembly GCA_949820665.1 of Scrobipalpa costella. NCBI lineage: Eukaryota > Metazoa > Arthropoda > Insecta > Lepidoptera > Gelechiidae > Scrobipalpa > Scrobipalpa costella. The sequence continues at coordinate 14,997,988 of OX463312.1, forward strand.
CTATACATGCGGGGTGTAAGGGACAGCGTCCCGAAAACTGATAGGGGTTACTCAGTCAACAAAACTGAACAACCATGACCACGAAATTCTTTCAGGAAAATTTGAAACAAAAACTTCTTTTCTGTACAAACTCGGCCAGACCGAAGTGGTCACGTTGTATGGGAAAGTATTTTTTATTAAATTTCCTGAAAGAATTTCCTGGTGAATGTTGTTCAGTATCGTTTTTAGCGACCCTATCAGTTTGCGGGACGCTGTCCCTTACACCCCGTATTATGCACCTCCTCAGTTTAAATACTTACTATTGTATCACTTTACTATTGTATCCTCTCCCCTCCGGATCTCTGTGTAGTACAGACGTGTATTTCCAACCAGTGTCTATATAATTTTATTTTAAAATTACATTATTTAAACCAGTTTATCAAATTTAAATCGAGTGATAAAATAGGAGCACATGAGCGCTAAAGAGTTCGTCACTTAAAGTGCTACTGCGCTGCCTACAACGATTGTGTGTCTGTGTGCGCAAACTACCACCACCACCGCTCATCTGCCTGCGCCTGGACGAAGACGTGTTAGTGTGTACGAGCCTTCATTCACCTATTTACCTGCTCGCATATGCATACAATTGAATAAAACGACACTACTTAACACATTCAATAAGAGGTCAATATAAAACTGACGGAAAGAGAAATTGTATGAAATCCTCGATCGGTGACCAGTTAGAAAGACCCCTGCTCCTACATACGAGTGATGTAAGTTATTTTGGATTTCGACTGCCCCTGTTCAATTCTGATATCCTGGTACTCGAACGGACTGGCCGTGTAATCCGCCAAAACTCGGAAGTCCGGAAACTAATACTGCGTAATGCCATACTGCAAGCGCTCACCTCCTCCCGCTCGCAAGTCCCCGGCTCCCATAACAAAGCCGGTCCAGACGACTCCGAAGGGTGTTGATAATGCTCAAGAACTTCAAGAATGTAAAGATCTCCTACAGGATGCTTTAAACACCCCTGCTAATGTGAATGTTACACTCCGCACGCGTCAACGTTCTAGCGCGGGGGCTGTAGATTCTGCAAAGGCTGGTGCCGAAAACAATACTCTCTTTTACAAAATAGAGGCTCTTATGGAAACAATGTTTCAAAAATTTCAAAATAACCAAAATCTTCGTCTCGAGGCTATTGAAAATAAGGTATCCTTAATAAAAGCCCAAAATGATGAAATTAAGACATCAAATTCGGATATAGAAAAATCTATTGATTATGTAACTTCCGCTCTCGATTCCGTCCAAGACAAAATAATAAAGATGGAACAAGATAAAAAACAGCTTTCTGAGGATATTGCCAAAATTTACTACAGGTGTGAGATTCTGGAAAGGAAGTTGACTAAGACCTGCATTGAAATTAGATCTGTACCTAAAGCTGCGTCGGAAAGTAAAAATGACCTATATGGCCACTTAATGCAGCTATATAAAAGTCTAAATCTTCAAATATCCTGTGGAGAAATGAGGGACATATATCGATTGCCGAATAACAAAGACACACAGACTTCCTCAATAGTAATCGAGTTTACGAACACCTACACTAAAGGTCTGGTCTTAACTGCATGCAAGGAATACTCCAAAGGTGGACAGTATCTTAAGGCGTGTGATATCGGATTCCTAAATAATACTGCCAAGATATACTTATCCGAACACTTGACACCGCGAGCCCGACGATTACTTTACTTGGGAAAAAAACTCAAGCAAGAAAAAGGCTATAGTTTCTGCTGGTCTGCCGGTGGTAATGTGTACATCCGGAAAGCCGAAGGTCAACCTGCACTTTTAGTGAAAGATGAAGAGCATCTTCAGCAGCTTGGTAAAGACTTGTGACTAGAATCTCTAAGATTAATTTACTGTTTTCTATTTCTCTTTGTTATAATTTGTTTTAAACTCACACATCTCATTCAATCACACACACCCATCACCAAAACATCGCACTTCCAACCCTACTTCACATATTTAACACCTAAGAAATCTGGCATGCCTCGTAAATTCATAATTTTACTACTTATACACATCCAATGTAATTACATCCAATACTTAAATATTATTAAAATTCGCTGACATCAATACAATAATAGAAAATATAGATGGTTTTGAAACTTCTGTAGTTAAACAATGTATCGCAGACGAAGTCCCTAACTTCTTAAATGAACCCAATAAATTTTTAAAGCTTTTCTCTGTAAATATTTGCAGTATCTCTCAAAATTTTGACCATTTACTTACAACTCTTGTCCGTATTAAACACGAACCTGATGTCATTATTTTGACCGAGTGTTGGCTCTCGAAGTTACACGGTAGCCTACCAGCACTATCAAATTACAATTCGTTCAAGACCTCTGATGATTTTAATCAGAACGATGGTGTGGTGGTTTATGTTAAAAACACTATCTCTTGCTCAGTAACCGAACCAAATTTTCCTGAAACTAACTGCTTAGTTATAAAAGTATCTAATAAAACTGCAATCTTAGCTATATATCGTCCGTATTGCTTTAAAAAAAATATTCCTTCTTTTCTTAAATATCTAAATACCATACTTCAGAATTTAGCTTCTTTTCAGAATATAGTGATTATAGGCGACATCAATATTAATATCACACTAGACTCAGACGAAGAATTCTCAGACGACTATCTTAACCTTGTAGCTATGCATGGAATGTTACCCACATATACTCTTCCAACTAGGAAAAATAACTGTATCGACCATGTTATTTTAAAATCCAAGAACTCTAGTAATACCTTCATCATCAAATCTTCCAAATTAGATCACGATGCAATAATGCTTTGTCTAGAAATGTCTGTTCCAAAACGAGCTGCAACAGTGAGATCTAAAATTAACTATGATACATTAGACATTACTATGTCTGACATAGATTTTAGTCCAGTTCTGTTAAGTGTCGATCCCAATACCGCAGCTAATATATTGGTCAAGCTATTAACGGAAGCATTAGTAAGTAATACAAAAACTTTACGATTGTCGCATCGAGCTAGAATAATGAAGCCGTGGATAACTCCTGGTTTGTTACGATGTATGCGCAATCGTGATAATATGCACCTCAAACTTAAATGTACACCGAATAACGAAATACTAAAAACTACCTATCGAAGGTATAGGAATTTTTGTAATAATATTTTAAAAAGAATTAAAAGAGAGTATAAAAAGAAAGAAATTTTAGTCGCGCGGTTTAACAATAAAGAACTCTGGAAAATAATCAAAACCAACACTAATATGGATCCTCCAAAAGATACAGCGAGCGCCCTCCTAATTGAATCTTCTCCGCTTAGATCTGTAAATAATGTGAACCAATACTTTGTAAATGTAGGTAGTACACTAGCTGAAAAAATTAGGAACAGTAACAATAACATACCATTGTCAAATAGCCGTATCCCTAGAGCTACATCTAGTCATAGTTCGTCCTCATTCGTCATGACTGACACTGATGAGGAGGAGATAGAAAAGCTTATTATGGGCTTAAAGAATAATTGTGCAACGGGTGTTGATGGTATTTCGTCCTTCTTCCTTAAAAAGTACAAAGATATTTTGGTACCTTCCATTACTCATGTTTGTAGACTTAGTCTCTCATCAGGCATCTTCCCAGATGCTTTCAAAAGAGCTGTCGTAAAGCCAATTTTCAAGTCTGGAGATCGCGATAACGTCAGCAACTACAGACCCATTTCTATCCTTCCATCAATATCTAAAATCCTTGAGCGCATTATGAACAATAGGCTAATCCACTATCTTGAAAGTTGTAATCACCTTTCCCCTCAGCAATATGGGTTTCGAGCAAAGAAATCTACCGCGGACGCTGTTCAAAATCTTACTGATTTCATTGTAGAAAATCTGGACAACGAGAAAAAATGCCTTGCAATTTTCCTAGATCTCGCTAAAGCGTTTGATACTGTCTCGTTTCCCTTATTGCTGGGGAAGCTGGAGCGACTGGGAGTCAGAAGTACGCAGCTCAGTCTTTTTGAAAGCTACCTTTCTAACAGAAAACAACTAGTCAAAATAGAAGGAGTTTTTAGTGATGATCTGCCAATTACCTACGGTGTGCCGCAAGGCAGCATTCTTGGCCCTTCCTTATTCCTAATTTTCATCAATGACCTATGTCAAATAACCCTAAAAAACGGTCAGATACTATCATTTGCTGATGATACGGCATTAACTTTTCAAGCGGACTCCTGGGAAGAAGTGTTTATCAATGCTCAACTTGGACTAGACTCGGTTATGGAATGGTTAAACGAAAACCTCCTGACTTTGAATGTAGAAAAAACCAAATCCATGACGTTTGGAATTCGTAAACCCTCTCTCCTTGCTGCTACACGATGCCTAAAAGTTCATAAATGTGCCATGCCTTTTCCCCATCAATGTTCTTGTCCTACTCTTCAAAACGTCGATTCAATTAAATACCTTGGTATCAACTTAGACAAACACCTTAACTTCAAAATCCATATTAACATTTTATCTTCGCGAATTAGAAAACTAATTTACATATTTAAAAATATTCGTCATATTGCAGATTTCGAAGTAATAAAAATGCTCTACCATGCTGTTTGTCAATCGCTGCTCACCTACTGCCTTACTTCCTGGGGTGGCATACCTAAAACTACCCTAAAAAAACTTGAAATAGCTCAAAGGATTATATTGAAAGTTAGTACTTTTAAGCCTTACCTCTATCCTACAACTGAGCTTTATAACGATTGGCAAACTCTTTCCATTCGGAAATTGTATGCTCTTAATGTCATCCTAAGGAAACACTCGTCCATTATTTATGACCCCACTATGTTTGCTAACAAAAGGCGTCAAGTTGTCTGTGTCTCAACGCCTTGTCGCACTTCTTTTGCCCAATGCTTCTACGCTTTTCTTAGCGCATTTTTGTACAATAAATGTAATAAAACTTACAATATCTACCCACTTACTAGATCCGCTTGCAGGAAATTAGTAACGAGTTGGCTACTCAAGCTGACTTATGATGAAGTTGAGGAATTGTTCATCACATGCTCATAGTTCCTTAAACAACTTTCTCAACAACCCAGAACAGTGGTCAACATCACCCCTTCCTACTTCTCCGATCCCAAGTATAGGTTCCTTAGTTATTCTAACGCCGTACGTAGGGCTGTTCTGGGTTTGAGTTCTAAGTTCAATTTGTACTTACCTGTTTAACTTTTTGTTGATTAACAATTTATGTCCAACACGAAACTAGTCACGTCTGGCTTCATTTGACCTAACATACAGGCAATCTCTAGAATTGCTCCACAATACGTGGCATGCATGCCTTGACTTCTTGACCAGTCATATATATACACACACATCCACACACATACATACGCGCACTCACACAAACACACACACTCACACACACACACACACACACACAGTGGCGCACACACATAATCACACGCGCACACACACTTACCCAACCCATAAATAATATCTGCTAGTTTTGATTGTTGGTTTTCATTTAACTAATAATTATTAAGTCTTTTTTTTTTTTTTTTTTTCTCCTTTTTTTTATATCCAAAACAACACAATATGTTGTTCTTCTTGTCATTAATTCTGGAGGTGGAGGCCTGGTTACCTATAGATCAGGTTTACCTAGTTTAGGGACCAGCCTCTCAAACAAATTGTAAACTTTTATTTTGCTTATGTATCTACTTTTATGTTGTTGTTTGTAGAGGAAATAAATACTTTTTTATTATTATTATTATTACTTTACAAAAGAAATTTTATAATTGCAACAATTAGAAATCACGAACGTCGACAAAATTATAATTTACCTCGCAACTATTAAAATTAATTATAGTTCATTAGATTTCCGCCTATCGGTATAGACCATCTGTATCATTCGCGAATTACCTAGCAGATTTTTCAATCAGAATAAACTAGGCATTAAGCCTATTTGCGGAAGTCGTAAGGAGGTTTTTATTTTTATGAAGATATACTATACTATTTCCAACTCAGCTTTAGAATACAGGTAAATAAAGTTTCGTGTCTTTTAATCGAAAATCTTGTTTCTAAAATAAGTTTTGGCTATTAGATATGATAACATAATGAAATAGTAGTTTTAGTAATTTAACTAGTTTACCAACACGTCTCATTAATTTTTGACTTTTGTAATGTGATTTTTGAATAAAAAGACATGAAACTTTGTTTACCTTTATTCTAAAACTGATTTGGAAATACCTACTATAGTGAATATTTTCTTTGTAAATACTCGAACCAAATGTGGTAAGCAGACGTGGATTGCATTGCTAAAACAGATGTGGTTGGTGGTTCATTCTGAGAAATCGAACAGAATGATGATTCAACACAGAACATTGTCTCGGACTAGTATCCAAAGATACCGTACAAAACTAAGTCAGGAATGTCCGTCCGTCAGAAACTTGGTCAGATATTATATTTAAAAAAATAAGAGGTCCACCTATACTTTAGTTTCGTTACACAAATCTGATATTATGTGATCTGATCTGATGGATATCATCATTAATTCATTAGGCCAATAATTTATTCAATGGCAGCATCAAAATTATGTTAAGAAATGGATGGAATCTTGAAAATAATGTATTCCGAACCAGGCCGAATAAGATGACCGTGAATATATGTTTCTGAGTTAAAATGTAATTTTGCCAACACGAGTTCAAGTGATGGACACAGACCATGTTCGAAATTCTAACTTAACAGAGAACGTTTAGTTGAAAAAGGGAAATCTAAAAAGCGCATCTTTCTTCATTTCGCCGATTCATGCAGCCGCATCTCAAACACTCAAACACAATTTTCACTCAAACCGCGCTCACTTTCACATAGAAACCGTTAGATATATCGACTTACCGTTTGATCCAACTAGTCCATCGGCAACTGGCACGCCACAACACTGAACTTGATGATAAATAAATAAAAAGTAAATAAGTTTGAATTAAGAACGTTGAGACGTGCGGCGCGTACTGACAGCTCGCGTGTGCGCCCGCATCTAAAGGTGGACGGACATCGCGATGTCTGCCTACGTCACACTTTGCAAACTGGTGGGGCCCTTGTACACCGTAATTCTATGGCGAACTCTACATTTACTATTAAAGAAATCTATATCAGTTTGTGCATCTTATCTGCAGACGATAAAAAAATCAAACCAGCCAAACTTATATGACGTCAATTTGAGGATCTTATCTTCAGCAATCATTTCGCACAGCACTGTTTAGTCACAATCGCAATACATTCCTTATCTCACAGATTAATAGAACCTTCCTATCATACTTGTCTTCAGATCTGTACCATTTCCGCAAAACAAGGTGATCAACTTTTTGCGATGAGTGACCCCTTCGTGCTAGCCTTGTCCTAGTTATTATTATATATTTATTGTTAAAAATCTTGTGTATACGCCTGAAAAGGCAGTTTTTAGTGATACCTTATAACAATGTATAAAATCTGCAAACATGTTCCCTAAATTATATACTCAATAAATCATTCATTCCTATTGCAGATTTAGTTTATCCACATAAACTTAATAGTGTTTGGGAATTGTCTTGTCGCAGTCTTTTATAGTGGTCGTTTACTACCTCCGAGGTCTAGTGGCCTGAGCCTGGGTTCGATTCCCAGGGGGGGAACGCAAAGTTTATATTTGTTAATTTATTACTTTGTGAGGTTTTCCCGAGTTTGGTTAGGACATTGCAGGCTGAATCACCTAATTGTCCGAAAAGTTAAAGAATTCCATGCTTCGGAGGGCACGTTAAGCCGTCGGTCCCGGTCACTGTCTTAATAGTGGTCTTTACACAAACCATGTCAGACGCCTATTAGCTATGCTATTAGGCGGCTAGAAAACTCTGACACCAGGGTTCTTAGGGTCGATCGACTCGAAACCCACACGACAGAAGAAGAAAAAAGAAGGTCGTTTCGTTTTTTAAAGGTAGGTTTATAAGAATCAACGAAATTTTTGTGGCCTTGAATCTGACAAGCTACACGATAGAAGAAGACTACGGCACAAAATTGTTCATATCGGTGTAACGATGGTCGAACTTCAGTGACAGTGACCTCGTAAGCCGGAGTCAAACACCGTAACATGTGCAATACAGCATCACCAAATCCAATCATGGAGGATTAGGTACTTCGGTTTCATCAGGTCGTTCGACTCGAGAATCCACTCGCTAAGAAGAAGGTTCTTTCTCTATAGCAGGGGCGGCCAAGATGTCGACCGGCCGACCGCCGCATCAAATTCGGTAGCCCGCAGAAATATTTCTCTTATAGGAAAAAAGTTCAATGCGACATATTTTTCAAAACATGAGCATTAAAAAGTTCGATTTTTAAAAACTGATGCAGAAAGGCAAGTTTCCATTGCATGTCTAGGAGAAATAACTCGTTTCTGTTTGACAAATGAGCAGATAGATTGTGCAACACGACTTTGTTGAAAATTATCACAGATGAATAAAAAATATGTACTAACAAGCCAAAAACATTGATAATTAAATAATAAATATCCATTTTATTATGTTTTTTGGGCCTCAGTTCTAATTAGAAAACAATAAACATGACGGTGGATAGATCCGAAGGAGTCCGAAGAACATGGTGATGGTGAAATGTAGATCGCATACATAAAAAGTTTGGCCACCCCTGCTCTATACCTTTGTTATATATGGTTTTATAAAAGAGTATCTGATCATAACATAATAATTAGGTTTGAAAGTGAAGGCCGAGTTGACTGACTGATCTAGTAAATTAGCATTCGTTTCAAATCCCCACTGCTATGCGGCAAGGGTTTGATGAGATGACATCCTTAGAAAAACAGGTGTAGAAACTGAATGTAGATATAAATATGTTCTACAATCTTTACAATCCTTCTTCACCATCGTATCTTCGTGAGCGTTTCGAATTTTCACGTTCGCAGGATAAAGCAGCATCAGAACGCTTCTATCGATACCTTCCCACAAAACCAACTTCTACTTGTTTACGTTTACGGTTCATGCAGCTAGATTGTGGAACACTCTTCCGCATACTGCCCGCGATAGTCCGTCAATTGCTGTCTTCAAGAAGAGAATTAAAGAACATTATCTATCCCTAAGTAATCCATAGTGTATATATTTATATATTGTATGTATCTATATGTATTGTATATATTTATTTATTATAAATATCTATTATATTTAGGATAAGTATATATTTATATTCTTGTCATTGTTGTAGGTTTGTATATGTTTAGTGAAAATAAATATATATTTATTTATTTATTTATTAGGTAACCAACAGAGTATACATTGTTACAGTGCACAACAAAATCTTCTTAAAATTAGCTTAATGCTACTCTAATTATAGACTACAACGGCATGCAAATGTACAAGTACCTGACAGAATTAATATTAATAAAACAAAATACCTAGGTACATAATACTGGGTAGACAAGAAAGAACAACTAAGTGTACGCTATATATATTTGTATTAATAAAATATTTAAATACATACATACATACATATAATCACGCCTTTATCCCTTATGGGGTAGGCAGAGCGTAAACGACCTAAACAAAGGTCGTTCCGCCACGTCTGACAAAGTTTTGAGGGTTATTCAAGATGGATTTGTATTTTGTACGTATATTGCTGTAGTGACAGGTTGTCAGCCCATCGCCTAAATTGCAATATACTGAAACCCTCAGATCCCTTAGCTGGTTTTTACAGCATGCCCGGGAGAAAATGCAGCTGGCACAGTCTATGTTTTTCTCTCGCTCCCAGTCCAGCATGGAAGAAAATGGAAATATTTAAATAGTGCACGTTTTATCTGCTTTTATTAGGTCTGCTGTTCTGTTGTGTCTTAATTCCGTATGTAATTGTTCTGTGTATGTGTACAATAAACTGTTAAATAATCTTTGCAAAATACTTAGTTGGTACATGTTCGCTTAGGTGTAAAGACGGTCTCTTTCGAGTGACACTGACCTTAACTCGTGTCCTACACCGTAACATGCAGTCTCCATCAGACATCGCCGAGTTGGTTCCGATGTTCACTCAAGCCATGGTGCGATGCCGTTATGTGAGCAGCGTAAGCGTTGACCTTGAGACGTGGGTAGACTAAAGTAGCTTGCTTGGAGGAGGTATTACCATAAAAATACATACGTGGAAATGGACATGGATGGTACCTAAATAGGCTCTGATTTTCTTCCACGCTGGCCTGGGAGCGAGAGAAAAACATAGAATGTGCCAGCTGCATTTCCTCCCGGGCATGCTGTAAAAACCAGCTAAGGGATCCGAGGGTTTCAGTATATTGTTATTTAGGCGATGGGCTGACAACCTGTCACTACAGCAATATACTTGCAAATCTATCTTAAATAACCCTCAAAACTTTGTCAGACGTGGCGGAACGATCTTTGTTTGGGTCGTTTACACTCTGCCTACTATTATATGTATGTATGTATGTATGATTTTATTACATACGTTTTAACTGTTTTTTAATGTACCGGGTGTATGGGACAGCGTCCTGCAAACTAATAGGGGTTGCTTAATCAACGAATATTAACAACTGGCTTTTCCATACAAATTGTCTGATCGAGGTTGTCATTTTGTATGGAAAGTTTTTTTTTCATATCCTGAAAGAAACTGGTGATTGTTGTTCAGTTTTGTTGACTGAGCAACGCCTATCAGTTTGCGGAACGCTGTCCCTTACACCTGGTTTACCTACCTAAACCACAGATAATATAATACTAATGCCCTTTTGTCGGCATAAAGCTGAGCGAGTCCCTTTTGTCGCCTTAATATTATGTTTTAAGAAAAAACGAATGTCTTTAGATATAAGTTTTATGTTAAGTTATGTTTGTACTTACACATTAATTGGGTGACAAATAAACCATTTTCTATTCTATTCTACTATACTAGATTAGATTAAAACCACTTTTCTAAAGTGCTGGTTTTGATAACACCTTGTATTAATTATTAATTGTTTGCGGAACTGAGAAAAAATAGGTCAGTGACTACAAAAGGTAAACGGAAGGGGCAACCTGTTCAATGAATCGGCACAGGAGCCGTATTTTTGAACCGCTCGAATCGAATCTTCCATGCTGGACTGGGAGTGAGAGAAAAACATAGAATGTGCCAGCTGCTTTTCCTCCCGAGCATGCTGTAAAAACCAGGTAAGGGATCTGAGGGTTTCAGTATATTGTAATTTAGGCGACGGGCTGACAACCTGTCACTACAGCAATATACGTACCAATCTTTCTTGAATGGCCCTCAAGACCTTGTCAGACGTGGCGGAACGGCCTTTGTTTAGGTCGTTTACGCTCTGCCTACCCCATTAGGGATAAAGGCGTGATTATATGTATGTATGTATGTCGAATCGAATTCGCATCCGAAAGACTAACAGTCGCATGGTAAATTGTATGAAAATCGCATGCGAAAGGTTCTCTTACGTATGCGCATTGGAGTTCGAGTGATTCAAAAATAGGGCTCCAGAACAGCATCCATTGTCCGGCTGACGTGCTTTATTCAACTGAAGATAAAATAAAAATCTATGCAGGGTGTTAAAAATACTTAGGCACTGCTATTATTAAAATATCGGACTATACAGGGTGTAAGGGACAGCGTCCCGCAAACTGATAGGGGTTGCTCAGTCAACAACTAACAGCAGGTTTTTTTTTTCAGGAAGTTAAAAGAAATAGCTTTCCCATACAAATTGTCTGATCGAGGTGAGCAATTTGCATGGAAAGGCCAATTTTTATTTTAACTTCCTGAAAAAAATCCTGCTGGTAGTTGTTCAGTGTCGTTGATTGAGCAACCCCTATCAGTTTGCGGGACATGTCCTTTACATCTAGCAGACGTTGCAGTGATGAAATACATAAGACAGTTTCTTTATAATTTAAGATCTTTTTAAAGGTTCTGAAGTAAAACACATGAAATATAATAAAAACAATTTAATACTTCCTTTAGCTTAACCAATTAAAATTATTATAATAATAACAACAGTTTTTAAATATTATTCATTTGTGGTAATTATTATTGCACTCTGCACTTTATTATAGACCCAAAGATTTTGAAGATCGCTTCTGTCTTTATTAATATTGCGATTTTCAAATCTCCGAATTAGATATATTTTTATTTTTTCGAAACATGTGACTTTATCGCTTTGCACCCGCGACACAGCCAGATGTTTCTTGTCATAATCACTCTATTCCGATATTTTGGTATGTTAATCATAGATTATTTAGTTATTTACTCGTATTTTATTTAAAGTCACTTTTTTATAAGTACTTGCTGGTGATATAATAACAAAAAACTTAATTGAAAGAACGCATAGATCGAAATATTGAAAACAATTAAAATTGATATAAAATCCATATTCTTTTTATATTTCGTTCTATGTCCCTTAGGAAAAGTTGCTTGTTATTAGTCAAAAACCTTGTATACGAAACGTAGATCCCTCATCGCATTTTTGCACCCTGCAAATCGGTTGGACGTTTCATACTTAAAAAATAAAATACTGATAAGTACAAACGAAAATACTCATGTAAATATAACTAAAGGAAGTCGGAAGTCGAGTGTCGTTTCGCAACTTAAATATAACCTTAATGCTCGATTTTTTTATTTTTTTTTGTCACACGCTTAGGTAAAAAAAATCTTATACAATACGGCGTAACCATACGTTTCACAGAATAAAATAAAAATAGTTATTATGGCGTCACAATTAAAAACACTCATTTGGCAATAGGTAACGTATAGGAATCAATTTGATAATGTAATATTATAGTATAGTGTGGATAGCAATAACAATAACGCTAAATTGTATCATTTTTATGCACGTCTCACAAATACTTAACTTGACTAGTCAAACTTAATGCTAATGAAATCAAAACTTTGGTCGTTGTGCCATTTTTTTGGACTTTAAGGGTTTTACTATTTTTTTAATAGTTTTTTTTTATTATTTTCTTCATATATCTAAGGAAGCCGTCGCTGTATTGTCGGTGTCAGTTGATGTAGCGAAGATATTCTTGCGGCCTGGAAAGATAGACATTTATAAATTAGGACTAGAACTCAATCTTGATCTTCAATTATGGCATCTTAAAGTAGCTTATGCTTTACGTAAGGTAAGGTATTAAACATATTCCTAAAGCGTGTCTACTAAACCCTATTGATACAGCTATTTCACGGCGCCAAATAGCTTGCTGTGATCCGTCGGTGACTGGTATTGCCAGTGCAGGCATCTAGCTGTGTTTACTCCATCGTCGACTCTGTCTTGATTATCACTGGTGTAGACTGTCAAAAGCAAATGCGTAGCCAAAACCTACCATTTAATTAGTTTTCTTAGCGTCCTTAGTCTCCTCTTTAGGTTGTCCCTTGCCCAGCAGCTTGGCAAGCGTGTCCCAAATCCCGCCAAGGAATAGAGCGCAGAATAAGTTCTCGAACGGCACGAACGGATCGTGGATGCCCAGCAGGATCGAGGATAGCTGGTGGGAAGAAGAATCAGTCATTAGTGTTAGCGAACGTTCAACAAAAGTATTAATATTGTGTCGGTTAACTGTCATGTTCGGTCAAACAAAAGTAGAATCGCCCTAACGTTAATCGGACAAAAGTAATGTCGAATAATTGAAATGTTGGACAAAAAATATGTCGGCGGAATGTCCGCCCAACAAGTGTCCAATACGGTTACAATTTAATTTCATTTATAGTTTTTCAATTATGGCGGCCAATCTTATAGAATATCGTCTTCAAGAAAAAATATTTTTAGTGCACGGGGCGTTTGCACAACACACAAGTGCACTAGTTAACCAAATACTTTAGAAACGCTATTTTTTATAAATAGAATTTACTACCTAATCAAAACACAAAACATTGTAACAACAAATTTACATCGAGGTCGGAGCGTAATGTGAACATTAAAATGTCCATAGATTTTCCTGTTACGATGTATTACAATAATGTCTCACATATGTTATGACTTATGAGCTTATGAGTTCTTTTCAACTGATTCTGTCGGTTCTTAGTTGGTTCTGCCTCCGTGGTCTAGTGGTCAGAGTCTTGGGCTTACGATCCGGAGGTCCTGGGTTCGATTCCCAGAAGGGAACACAAAGTTGATATTTGTCAATTTATAATCACTTTGTGAGATTTTCCCCAGTTTGGTTAGGACATTGCAGGCAGAATCACCTGATTGTCCGAAGTTAGATGTGATTTTTGCAACTACGAATTGCTACCAATATCTTACCTTGAAATAGACAAAGAAGATGACGATTCCAAAGTAGACAAGAGCATGGGGAGCGGAGATGATGTCCGTCTTCTTGTCCAACACGAATATGACTGACGCCACCAGGGAGGCTTTCGTGTAGCTGCGGATTTAAGAACAAGTAGTTGTAGAAGCAGAGAACTGAAGGGAACTGACATTAGCACTAGAAGAAGTAAAGATCGTCCCGTAGCTAGATGAGATATGAAAGGCTGGGACAGAATTTAATACATACATACATACATAAATCACGCCTTTATCCCTTACGGGGTAGGCAGAGCGTTTAACGCCTCGTAAAAAGCGCTTTCGCCGCGTCTGACAATAATTGAGGGCAATTTTAGATTGTAGTATGTATTGCTATAGTGACAGGTTGTCAGCCCATCGCCTAAATTACAATACACTGTAACCCTCGAGTCCCTTTTGCTGACTTCAACAGCATGCCCGGGAGGAAGGGCAGCTGGAACATTCTATGTTTTTCTATCTCTCCCAGTCCAGCATGGAATGCTCTATCTCTCCCAGTCCAGCATGGAATGCTCTATCTCTCCCAGTCCAGAATTTAATAACATACATATAATCACGCCTTTATCCTTAATGGGGTAGGCAGAGCGTAAACGACCTAAACAAAGGTCGTTCCTTCACGTCAGACAAAGTTTTGAGGGTTATTTAAGATAGATTTGTAGGTATATTGCTGTAGTGACAGGTTGTCAGCCGATCGCCTAAATTGCAATGTACTACCCTCGGATCCCTTAGCTGGTAGTTAGTAGTAGAAAAAGTAGTTGTAGAAGCGGAAAACTGAAGTGAAACTAACATTAGTACTAGAAGAAGTTAATATCGCCCCGTAGCTAGATGAGATTTGAAAGGCTGGGACAGAATTTACTAACATCTTTGTACAATAAGAAAGCAAATGGAGAAAAGAGAAGAAATGAACATACATACATACATACATATAGTCACGCCTTTACCCCTAATGGGGTAGGCAGAGCGTAAACGACCTAAACAAAGGTCGTTCCGTCACATCTGACAAAGTTTTGAGGGTTATTTAAGATAGATTTGTAGGTATATTGCTGTCGTAACAGATTGTCAGCCGATCGCCTAAATTACAATACACTAAAACCCTCGGATCCTTTAGCTGATTATTACAGCATATCCGGGAGGATATGCAGCTGGCACATTCTATGTTTTTCTCTTGCTCCCAGGCCAGCATGGAAGAAATGAAGATTGTCCCTAAGTAGTTAGACGAGCTTTATTTTAATTTCGGTTTCACAAAAAGCGCGCGTTGATGTCTTTTATATGAACGCACCAAAGACGTAATCGTAAAAGCTACGGAAAACCTGAACATGGCTGTCCGCAGCCCATGAGGGGCATTTATAGGCTAAAAGAGTTGAGGCTTATGTTCTACAGGGAGTTACGGAGTTTTAGACAATCACTAAATAAATACTTCCATGCTGGACTGGGAGCGAGGGAAAAACATAGAATGTGCCAGCTGCATTTCCTCTAGAGCATGCTGTAAAAACCAGCTAAAGGAACCGAGGGTTTCTGTATATTGCAATTTAGGCGATAGGCTGACAACCTGTCACTACAGTAATATACCTACCAGGAGTCCCCAATGCCCCATTCATAGGCTAAATGGCACGAAAGAGTTGAGGCTTATGCTCTGCAGGGAGTTACGGAGTTTTAGACAATCACTAAATAAATACTTCCATGCTGGACTGGGAGCGAGGGACAAACATAGAATGTGCCAGCTGCATTTCCTCCCGGGCATGCTGTAAAAACCAGCTAAAGGAACCGAGGGTTTCTGTATATTGCAATTTGGGCGATAGGCTGACAACCTGTCACTACAGCAATATACCTACAAATCTATCTTAAATAACCTTCAAAAGTTTGTCAGACGTGGCGGAACGATCTTTGTTTAGGTCGTATACGCTCTGCCTACCCCATTAGGTATAAAGGCGTGATCATATGTATTCTTAATTCTTTATTGTACACACAGATATTCTTAAAATTAACTTAATCTAGATACATTATGTACAAATGTATGTATGTACTAAATAAATAATAAAAGAAAAGATCTCATTATTCATATAAATTCTTTGCGAGTGGAGGTCAAAATTCAAATGGTTATGTTATTTTCAGGAGTCAGGGGCTTGATAATTGTAATAATACTCACAAGCTAGGCTGCATGGTCTCCATAGCAGTGGGGGTCCAGGCGCCGCGAATGAGGCGCTCCACCAGCCTGGTGAAACCAGCACCGTTACCTTTCAGGGTACCTGGAATTTTACATTATATGCATTAGGTATATTCGGTTTTATTAATTTGAAGACTTCGTCCTGTTCCCTCTTGAAAACCTAAACAAAGGTGTTGGTCCTAGGATGCAACCTTGCGGTATTCCTATTAAATGTCGTACAAAATTCATTGAACTGTTTAGAAGAGAGTCATAGCGGTCCAAAAACTAGCTGTTTTTTTAAACTGTCTAAATCAAGTTCTTGTTTAAAACTGGAGCTAAAATATTCTAAGTAGTACTTACAGTATCAAAAGCTTCTCAAAAATCTATTTCTGATTAATCACTTACCGATAATGATCATGATGACGTAGGCGTTCGGGTACAGTTTGGCAGCGTGAGAGACTCCATCGTAGACCTTCTTGGCTCGATAGATCTCTTTCATAGCTGATGCCACTATTTTCACGGGAAGGAATTTCGCCACTTTGTAACCGACGTCGAAGGGAGTGTAGAATACTACGTACCTAGAAAAGTAAATGAATTTTCAAAGGCTTTGTTTAAAATAAATCCTCTTTTAAAGAAAGTATTTTCAACTGTATCTCTAAAGTAGATCACATGTAATAATTTTAGATGATGTAAGACAAAACAGATTTGAGGAAAGGAGATAGATTGTAGAAGAGAAATGGGCGTAGCAAGTTACCGGCAGTTGGGGGTTGCCCTCCTAACCTGAAACCGACAGCAATCAACACAGGAGAGAATTATACCTAAATTTGGGCACCTGGCTCACCCTGGGGCCCGTTTAATAAAACTGACGATGACAATTGAACAATTCGAAGTACATTGTGCAACAGATAATCTTTCTTGTATTGTGTTCGCAAAGCAACTACACAATGAACTACGAATTGTCACTGTCAAGTTTTATTAACTTCCATGCTGAACTGGGAGTGAGAGAAAAACATAGAATGTGCCAGCTGCATTTCCTCCCGAGCATGCTGTAAAAACCAGCTAAAGGATCAGAGGGTTTCAGTATATTGCAATTTAGGCGATGGGCTGACAACCTGTCACTACAGCAAAATACGTACAAATCTTTCTTGAATGGCCCTCAAGACTTTGTCCGACGTGGCGGAACGGCCTTTATTTAGGTCGTTTACGCTCTGCCTACCCCATTAGGGACAAAGGCGTGATTATATGTATATGTATGCAGTTTTATTAAATAGGCTCCTGGATGTAGTTAGGTGCCTGACAGCGCGTTCTAAATTTAGGCGCCTGCTTGCCTACGGCGACCTCTGAACTTAGGCGTTTGGCGCCGCGCTCTGAATTTTGGCGCCTAATAGGGCGCTCTCAACTGGATCCTGGCTACGCCGTTGAATGAGAACCTGCGATTTATTTGTATATATACCAGGTGATAGTGCCGATGACCAGCTGAGGAGTGTTCTTGAGAGGAGCGAGGATGGGTTCTCCCAGCAGCCCATTGGCCACCATTCCTCCGGAGAATATCACCAGCATCGTGGACAGCCAGCATGACAGTGGATGTTTACGGGAGAACTGCACCGCACCTGGGTAACATTGTTTGGTTAGTCAAGTTTTGATTAACTAATATTTTCTACTGACTTCCGCAAGTTTTGAACGGTATTACTTTTTGAACCTATTCATTGCCTACTCCAAGCAAAAGACATCAACGTCATCACATCATCAACAATCATCTTGTTATTTTTGATGCATTGTGTTATGTGGATAAGTTTTCTTTTACCTGTAAAATTGTTTTCTGTCTTGCAGTCCCTTTGAAATATATTTCTACAGTCCTCTTTTATCAATGTCGTATTTCTTTGATTTAGTTACCTCAAGTCCATAGCTCGAATGCTTTTATCCGCTGTAAAATCAGTGCGCGAGATTTCGAATTTCGAGATTCGCATCGTTCGTACAGCCAATTTAACACAGTTTATATCGCAGCATTAGTGACGTAAGGAACACTAGAGCGTGATGGGTAATTTCGCGACCTCATAACGTGGCTCGTTGGTCTAGGGGTATGATTCTCGCTTCGGGTGCGAGAGGTCCCGGGTTCAAATCCCGGACGAGCCCGTGGTTATCCACTTTTTGTTTTTTTTTTGCCATAATTGGCTACTTACTTTTATTTATTTCTTCCTTTTTTTTTGTCACGAAAATATTCTAATCAAAGCGATTCGTTAGAAATAAACAAAAACTTTGCACTTCACTGAAAAAAAATGGATGTCACGCCATCTGTAGCAAGGTATGAGAATTTCGTCGTAGCCCTAACTTGCAAGCATGACGTGCATGGTGTAATCTTTCGCCCTTTCACATTATTGACTTCAATGGCAAAAGAGCGTATCTCGAACTATGCAGCATTTTGAGGACTTTATCTGCATTGATTTAGCACATAACCTTGTGCGTGAAATAAAATGCAATGTAGAGCCAACTAAATGTAGAGTTTATTTAATTTTAATTTTATTATAAGTAGGAACACCAACATCTTTTAAATTAAACATTACAGTATTATATCTTAACTTAAAATCACTTCATTTAATTCCAGTAATCAAATAAAAAAGTGATTGATTATTGTTTGTTAATGATAAAATCAAATGACCTGCATATGAAAAAGTACAGTAAGTATTTACTTTCGAATTAAGCCGGCTGATAAAAATAATGATAAACGAGATAAGTGTATTTATGACTGAAAATATGATTCAACTCTGCGAAAAAGTTGATAAAAACATAGTTTTAATGCGGTACATATTGGCTATACCATTAGATATTATTATAAACCAGGTTGACTGTGGTAGCCGGAGGGAACCGATCTATTTATAAACTCTTCTATGTGTCTTTATTTCGGTACATTCCAATAGCATACCTATTGCTCCTATTTACAGATTAATAGGATACGGAAGTCAGCGAAGTTGGTATTTCGCGGGTCCTATTTGAAAATATAAGAATATACTTGAAAATACACTTACCAGCTCCCAGGTCTTCCTTGACTGCAAGAGCACACAATAAGGAATGTGCTATGTCAAAATACGGGTACATTTTCAGTTTGATCACCTGGTTGGCCAGGTCTAAGAACGCTTCGGGGTCCATGGTGTTGGTTTTTGTCGAAGCGCGCTGTTTTAAAGTGTTATTTGTACAACTAAACACCGACAATAGTGACACGTACGCGTGCCGCGACTTTCCGCGGGCGCTGGTGCCGCGAGACTGACTGGACCGAAAGCGCCCGTCGATGGACGATTCAGGCAATTTTTTTTATTATTTTGGTCAGAAACGAGCAGTGACAAGGTAGACTGGCAGCCGGTCTCATGTCAAGGGACGACAGATCGCCTGTATTTATTTTTTATTTCTTATCGCAAAACCGAGAACTTCATTTTAGAGAGATTGATGTAATGTAGTAACTGTACGCCAATTTCGCCACTTGTTATTAAGTTTCCGTAGTGTAGCGGTTATCACGTGTGCTTCACACGCACAAGGCCCCCGGTTCGATCCCGGGCGGAAACAGCACTCATTTTTGTTTTTGAAATTCGAAATAAATAATTAAGTAAGTAAGTAAGTAAGTAAAAACACTTTATTGTACACAAAAAACAAGAAATACAAAAATAAACTTAAATTAATGTGCACAAAGGCGGTCTTATCGCTGGAAGCGATCTCTTCCAGACAACCTTTGGGTAGAGGAGAATGTAAAGAGAAGAGAGTAGTGCTAAAATATAGGAAATATTTAAATACCTATTAAGTTTGTTTTCCTTTTTTTTTCGTTTTATGAACGTATAAATATTACATGCAGAGGTTTCACTAATATAAAATGAAAAGCCGCATGTTTCATTCAAAAAGTATATTTCGAGTATACTTTTTACAAATATTATTATTAAAAACATAAAAAAATATAAATCGATGATAATCAGTTACTTATTAATTAAATTCATTATTTTACGATAATTTAGGAAACAATAGGAACAGTATGTATAATTTCCATCAGTCTTCCTTTCTTTGATCACACACAGCCTAATCTTTGGGAATCTTATTTGAGCCGACAATGAAGCATTATTTACAATATTTATAATTTTTATTTACCAATTTAGTGAGTTACTCTCATATTGCACAAAATGAAACAACAAAACTAATGACATAATAAATAAAATATTTGGAATAACATAAAACAGTCAATCAATATTCAATAGTCTACCGAAATTTAAAACACTAGCCGAAATCCCGACTTTGCTCGGTTTAATTAAACAGAATTAAAATAATCCTAAGATGATATATTTTTCACTATCTTGTATTTTTTTAACCAAAGACTTTCTTTAGCCTCTGACCAAATATTATTTTTTTGCACTTTGACCCTTTTAAATACAGAACGACCAAAGTTTATTAGGGCTTATTGCATATTAAACTTATAGCTACAGCGGTTGTACTCGGTATAAATCATCATCTTTGCATTGCTTGTGTTATATCTTTAGCTACCTATACCCCCAGCCAACCACTTCAAATGAATGTATTTTACCACCAATGACAAACAGTCACGTTTAGATCATCTTATTCAACTACAACTGGCCTTATGCAACAATAAGAGGAAATTGACTCAATAACGCTTATAATAGCAAACGTTTTCTTTGCATTTTCTGTTTTATAAAGACTAGTCGGAGGAGCATGTTTGAAAATAAAATGAGCGTATTTAAATTAGATTATTAATTATGATTAGAATTTTAAATCGTGGAAATAACTTATATGCCATATTATTAATTTAATAGCCAAAAAGCCTCATAGTAACTTTAAAGAGAAATTGTAAAGAGATTCCGAAAGTCTTACAATTAACATCTAAATAATTCTTAAAACAACATCTACACTTAAAATAAATAAAATTTAATTGGACATGGTGCAGTCTTGTAACATAAAACGGACGACTGAATTTCCATGTATTTCTGTGGTATTTCATTTCTTTGTTGATTTAATGTGTTTTCTTTTAATAACAGTTTCGCTATGTACGAGTTATAGAAACTAAGGGCACTTTTGCACTGATCCGTATCGGAATATTTTCTGATCCAAAGAGCGGTTTGGCACTGTTCTGTATTCGGTTACATATATTTTTCACGGATACAGATACGGAGCAGTGCAAAACCAGCCGAAATGGCCTTCCTATTAAATGTTTAGCAGCTTGCACACCCACCGCTTATATATCCGTTTTATATGGAAATTTTACGGACACGATTCGGATACGAATCGAATACGGAGCAGTGCAAAACCGCCGTAAACTTATTAAAAATTCATTAAAAGAAGACATGATTAGTATTTTACATGGATGTGCTTTTATTCTATAGCTTGCTCATGTTACCATATCAAAAGTATTATAACAAGATTTTATAATTAGATATTCATTTCCACGTACCCCATACCCATCTTTCATTACTTTCATAAGTCCTCTTATAATGGGGTATCAATGAACTCCACTCAAGTCTAGATGCCACCGGCTAAAGCTAAAATTACAATTTATGATTTTGAAAATAAACATTAAAAAACAACAGGAGATTTATTCCTGATTTTACGATTACGCGTAATTTTAGAGCGTTACGAACATTTTTCAATCTTATTATTCTGAAAGTAATAGATAGATATTAATTTTAGCCTTAGCCGATGGCATCAAGACGTTCTATGTATATCTCAATACGGCATAAAGCTAAATTAATGTTATAAAATATTCACTAGCGTACTTCATAAATTAAATAAACGCACCTCACAACACACATTCCGGATTCAATACGACTCAAGTATTTATCTGTAACAAAGAAAAGAAGAAGTAAAAACATATATCGAAACATGTAACATACATTCTCTACAGAATCAATAAGATAAGAGTGTAGTCTTCTTCGCGTTGTCCTAGCCTGATGCTGGGGTCCGAGGGTTCGGATCCCTACAGTACGCCCGGTAAAAGAAGCAGCTGGAACATTCTAGTTTTTTCTATAGCTCCTAGACCAGTATGGAGACGCAAGCCAGTATTGAGCGAAAGGATACCATTGCTCGAATGTTATAATGTATAGATAGCACTGGATCTAATAGCGAGCCCTATGGTACTCCACTTAGAAACGTACGCTAATTTGACAGCATTTTACCGGTTCAGTAGAAAGCTTTAGAAACGTAGAAAGCTTCAATCCATTTCAGTAATTTATCTCTTATTTCTATAAAATCCAGTTTCTGTAGAAGTTTTGCAATAGGCGACATTGTCAAAGGCCTTTTCGTAGTCTAAGTAAATAACATTCATACTAATACTATTAAATGCGAAAGTAATTATGTTGGTCTGTTGCTCTTTAACATTTACGGCTGAACGGATTTTAATAAAAGCAGTACGATAGACGGTATACTGGAAATGGTCATAGGTAGTATATATTTTACTTCGGTAATACCTAATTTCATTTCCAAGGTAAAACTTATTTAGCAGTGGATGAAGCTACTTATAGAAAGCTAGTAAATAATTTAAAAAAATGGGGTGGGATGGGATCTACCTCCTAGTGGTCCACCCCGGGCAACGACAACACAGGCTTGAATAAGTCCGGCTGAACGATCCCTACAAAGCGGTGGTAGGCTCCGCAAGGGGCCGCCTGCGACCCATCCCCCCTCTCACCGGAGTCCGGCGCCAAACAGCTTGCTGTGTTCCGTCGATGCGTGAGATTGCCAGTGCCATAACAGGCATCTTCTGGGTGAGCTCGCTCCATCGCCGACAATGTCTAGGATCTAGAGTCAAGAGCAAACCCATTAAAAAAAAGTGTACCTGTGTTTAAAACGAGTCGTCAGCCGATGCGACCCTCGCTAGCGGCGTGTCGGAGTCTCTCCTCTGGTTAACCAGCCCTGCCGGGGAACAATAACATTATAACAGTTCTCAATCAATAAGCAACGGGGCTAAAGCGGGTGAAATTAAGAAAGAACCAGGCAAGATACCACCTGCTGAAGCTAAAATTAAGGTCTATATGTTATTTTAAGAATTAGAAAAATAAGATTATATGCTTTGTCCACAAGATTTTGGCGTGCATTTGCACATTTTCCTTATCCTCTCTGTATTCCCTGTATTTACCTATTAGGCCGTCATCTTTTTACATGGCGGCTAAAATTGACAGATCAGGCGTCAATGATTTTCAAGGGAAAATGGGATTTATAAGGGAAAACCATTGAGAATAAAATCTCCTGTCCTTTTCCAATATTTAATTCTAAAATAGACAATTAAATCAAATTTTAGCTTTAGCGGGCTGGTGGCATCTATAGAATTGAGCACAGAAATAAAATAAAAAATTGAGATACTAAGCCAAAATGGTTTGAAGTTATGATAAATATGAATTATCTATGTGGGCCCTTATACAGTGGTAGGCGGTAAATGTTGCACATTGGCCGTAGGAAAGAGACAATCTTAAGATAAGTTACGGAGTCGATGAACAGTATTCGTCACCTTATAATGTAAGCTAATGAAAAAAAGAATGAATCATTTATATTCGAGTACAAATGGCATTACGATACGCTTAATAATAACAAAGATCGGCTGATCAGATGAAATGAGCGAAGCAAAACAAAATGTGTCCGAGAATCAAATACCTTTCTTTTTGTTGGGAACACTCATAGCTCGGCCGTTAGCTGAAAATACAAAAACATCATCAATATACGGGGCGATGCCAACGTACCGAGGGCCTCTGTGGTCTCATGTTTTTGAAATGAGAAAATCTTTGTAAATGCAAGGGCTATTTTCCTACCAAATTTCGTTTGCTTCGAGGCCTTCTGCGGCGAGCAGCGCTCTCCTTGCAGGAAGTTGTTGGAGGTCTCTTTGGGGGAGTATCTCATGGTTTTCTTCTCGTTGGGAGAGTCTCTTTCGTGTTCTGGTGAGTGTGGAGGCGTGTCGATGTGATTCGGTTCTAGTGCGCTCTTTCCATCTTTCTTTACGTTCTCATTTTCTCCATTCTCTGTCTTTATTTCTTTCCTTTCTGCTTCTGCTTCTTTTTCTTCTTTATGATCGCCATTTTTCATTTCAGGTGATCTCTCTGGCGTGGAGCTGGCAACATTACTGTTTTCCATTGGTGCTGGAGATTGAGCATTGTTACCAACAGTGTCATTATCATCAGAAGTAACGGAGGTGTCCAAAGTGGTGTTGTGGTTTTCAAGAGTGTTGTCTTGATCGAGCTCAGATTCTTCGCTTCTTAGACTACGCAGACTTGTAGCATTGGTTAGCTGAAACAAATAAAATTGCCTAAATAGTACGTAACGGGGTGGGCAGAGAACGTTAACAACCTAAATAAAGGTCGTTCCGCCACATCTGAGAAAGCTTTGAGGGTTATTTAAGATAGATTTGTAGGTATATTGCTGTAGCGACAGGTTGTCGGCCTATCGCATAAAGTGCAATATACAGAAACCCTTGGATCCCTTAGCTGGTTTTACAGCATGCCCGGGAGGAAATTCAGCTGGTACATTCTATGTTTTTCTCTCGCTCCCAGTCCAGCACGGACGAAAATAGTTGTCCCAATATTTGGGTCTGTTTCGTTTTCGATTTTTAGATCATTTATCATTGTATTACTTGGGACATACATACATACATACATAAAATCACGCCATTATCCCTTACGGGGTAGGCAGAGCGTTAAACGCCTAGAAAAAGGCGCTTTCGCCACGTCTGACAAAAATTGAGGGCAGTTTAGATTGAAATGTGTATTGCTATAGTGACAGGTTGTCAGCCGATCGCCTAAATTACAATACACTGTAACCCTCGAGTCCCTTTTGCTGACTTCTACAGCATGCCCGGGAGGAAGGGCAGCTGGAACATGCTATGTTTTTCTATCTCTCCCAGTCCAGCATGGAAGGTTACTTGGGACTCTCGATCTTATTAATCAATGCTGTTTCAAATTAATCAAATCAATCAATGCTTCAAATCAATGCTGCTTCATATTTCGTCACAAGAAATCGCAATAAAAACATTCAACTAATAAACATCTGGTAATTAAAGCAAAATTCCAGAGATTTTAAAAAATTGGACTTACTCGCGGGGTGGATGCTATTATTTTCTTGAAGTCAGAAATCCAGCTACAAAAATCAGCTGGGATGCCAGGAAGCTTGTTTAGCAGACTTGTGTGCCAGACTCTGTCAAAGGCCTTCGAGATGTCAAGTGAGACGGCGAGAGCTTCGCCATGCTTCTCAATGGCCTCACCCCAGCAGTGCGTAACATACACAAGAAGATCCCCAGTTGACCGTCCCCGGCGAAAGCCATATTGACAGTCACTGAGGAGATCATTGTCTTCGAGGTAGGTCAGCAACTTACTGTTCAGTACCTTCTCCATGACTTTGCATAAGATGGAGATAATGGCAATCGGTCTGTAATTGACAGGGTCTGAACGGTCGCCTTTTTTGGGGACCGGCTGAACATTCGCAAGCTTCCAAGACTTTGGCACAGTTCCTTTTATGAGAGAAAGGCGGAACAAGCGTGTCAACACAGGAGACAGTTCGGGCGCACAATGCCTCATGACTCTTGCTGGGATGCCATCAGGACCACTAGCTTTATTCACGTCCAGACTGCACAATACTCTTCGGACCTCTTTAGTGTGAACTGCGATCTTCGGCATCGAAGAATCACAACGAGGTACAGTAGGTGGTAGCTTAGAGCCAGCATCCAGACGTGAATTGTTTGCAAATAGCGACGCAAATAAATTTGCTTTGTCAGATACAGAGTGAGCCAGCGACCCATCAGGTTTCAGCATTGGAGGCAATGATGGACGACAGAAGTTTGCTTCGACCGCTTTTGATAGAGACCAAAATTGTTTACTACCCGGCGGGTGTGATGCCAATTTTGTCCCTATACGTCCGACATGGTCGGAACGTGCCTTACGCAGGACCCGCTTGCAAGACCTAGCGGCGGAATTAAAGGCTCTCTTCTTCGCGCGAACCCTACGTGCTCTTACTTTGCGGTCACGGGCTTTGACCCAGGCTTGGTAAGCAGATTCTTTACGAGCCTCAGCGTGGGCGCATTCTGCGTTATACCAAGGTCGGGTTTTCTGACCGAGCGGCATATCGGAGAATGGAATAAAGTACTCCATTCCCTGCCGTATCACGTCCGTGACCGCATCAGCACAACACGAGGGGTCACCCGAAGAGAAGCACAGTTGCCGCCACGGGTAGGATGCAAAAAAGTGCATCCTGAGTCACCTGATTGTCCGAAAACTAAAAGGATTCCGTACTTCAGAGGGCTCGTTAAGTCGGTCCTGGTCGCTGTCTTTGATAGTGGTCGTTACTCAAACCATGTCAAAGGCCTAATATCTGTGCTACTAGGCGGTTTGAAAACTGACACCAGGGTTCTCCGGTTCGTTGTTTGAGTAGAGACTTCGTTTGAAGAAGGTGTGAAATTAATATTAGTACACGAATGTTGATATCCTGGTACAGGTTTTCAGCTTACCGTGTAGCTGGAGTCGTCATCCGAGTCAGCATCAAGATCCACCATCATCTTTTCAATCAGCCTCTCCATGGGTGTCTCTCCCCCAGGGTTGCTCCCACTTCCTTGACCTGGATCTCGGGTACGCTTGCTGCGTTTCACCACCTAACAATTAAGTCTAATCAATCAATCATTATTATTATTGTGTTTCGTTTTATTTCGGCTCGGCTACGGGTTGTTGCCGGTATTACAATGCTCACCGGGCCTAAGCCAAGTGAGCACCGTTTTGGTTTATGGTGTTGTTTTCAAGAGGATCTGTATTTAAGGTTTCATCTGAATCTAAGAATTTCCTAACTATTCGGCAAGTATTTAAAATTACAGCTTTCTGCATCAATATGTAAGTATATTCTGGTAAGTTAAGTGATTTTAAAGATTGTTTTAGCTGTATTGGTATGGCACCCGTGGATGAAAGAACTATTGGCACTATCGTTACTTTGTGGAGCTTAACATACGAGTTATTTTATTTTTGAGATCTATGTATTTACTCAGTTTTTCTGCTATGGTTTGTTGTAAGTTGTGCGTGTTTGGTATGGCTATATCAATGAGTTGTGCGGTATGATTTTCTTTGTCTATGATATCTGGTCTGTTGAAATGAGTGGTCTTGTCAGTTAATATTGCTCTGTCGAAATAAATTTTGTGTGAACTGTTCTCTAAAATGGTATCCGGGGTGTATTTGTAGTAAGGTGTAGCTGGTGGAGTAATAAGCTTATATTTCAACGCAAGATTCTGGTGGATGATATTGGCAACCTGGTCATGCCTATATTTATAATCCGTCTGTGCAATTGATTTACAAGCGCCTGTAATATGCTGGATTGTTTCAGCTGCACTGTTACAGCGTCGACATCTATCAATCATATTAGGTATTTTCATAATAAATTTCTGATAATTCCGTGTTTCGATGACTTAGTCCTGTATGGCGGTGATAAATCCGTCTGTTTCAGGGAATAACTGTCGCGGTTGAGCCATTCGTTCGACGCAATGTTGTCGACGTTGGGTTGGTGCAAATCGTATTATTAACAGCCTGAGGTGTCCCACTGCAGGGCAAAGGCCTCCCTTCCCTTCTTCCATTTCTCCCAATCAATCATACTTTAAAACAAGGTTTCCTTTCACAAATACTAATAACTTTATTTTCACAAAAATATTACAAAAAATAAAAACACCCAATCAAGAATAACATAACAAACAGGACAGGTAGACATTATATATACATATTTTTACAGAAATGGAAAAGGGTGTGGACACAGCTTGGCTGTTTGTAAGTTCACCCTACGTCGTACAGAAGAGGATAGAAATTAAATTTTGGCCAGAAGGTTCTGAGAGAATCGCCGGGCGAGGTGGGGAGCTGACTACAATGAGAATAATTTGGATATGCATTTCCACTAAAATTTTGTCTGTAGAAATAAATTAGAATCACGGAACATTTTTATTTTTAAGAACGAGATATAGTCAATAATGGTCATAGTCTACCTACTTCTATTGACGCTTTAGAGGGGTGGCAAAACATGGATTATGGAAAAAGACAGAAGAGGCCTTTGCCCTGCAGTGGGATGAAACGAAGCTTATGAAAAAATAATAAATTATAATATACATATAATGAGGGTTATTTAAGATAGATTTGTAGATATATTGCTGTAGTGACAGGTTGTTAGCCTGTCGCCTAAATTGCAATATACATCGGGTCAGTTAGCTGGTTTTTACAGCATGCCCGGGACGAAATGCAGCTGGCACATTCTATGTTTTTCTCTCGCACCCAGTCCAGCAATGAAGAAGTATGAATTAATATCAATGTTACCGTAACTATCAATACTATATATTTGTACGGTAGCTGTCAGTATTGAGCGGGAACAGTATATAGAACTGTTTGAAGACTTACCAGGACCTCATCGTTATTATATATATTTACCCGGGTGGTGTAGTTGTTGCAATATACATAAACTCTCGGATCCCTTACCTGGTTTTCACAACATTCTATGTTTTCCTCTCGCTCCCAGTCCAGCATGGAAGAAAAAACCAAATGCCGATTTGAAGACTTACCAGGACCTCATCGTTATTGCTGACCCGGGTGGTGCTGTTGTTGCAATATACGTAAACCCTCGGATCCCCATGCCCGGGACGAAAAGCAGCTGGCACATTCTATGTTGTTCTTTCGCAAACCAAACGCAAGCGATTTGAAGACTTACCAGGACCTCATCGTTATTGCTGACCCGGGTGGTGTTGTTGTTCCCGTAGTTGTGCGAGCGACGGAAGCACATGGTGAATTCGAACATTGCCTTGAGCCCGCTGTACCAGGGCTCCCCGCTCGGCGCCCGGCGCGCGCGCAGGCTTCTGTTGCCCTGGTACTTTAGGGTGCGGAGGTAGCGGCGTTTGCTTTGGATGTACATCACCTGGAAACGGTGTAATAGTAATGCTCAAATGAATGTTGGAGATTTTTACGATTATTACCAAAAATATGGGACTGCCAGCTGCCTGACAGTCCCGTGTTTTTGGTAATAATCTTGGGCGTCTGACGGCACGCTTTGAATTTGGAGGCGCATGGCATCTCGCTCTAAATTGGGCGTCTGACTGCGCGCTCTTAATTTGGGCGCGCTCTGAGTGCGCCATATTGCTGATACTGGCAGCCAAGGTAAGCTAACCTCATATATCATTTCGTTTTCTACTTTGAATGTATGTCAATTCAGTTGTTCAATAAAGTTCGGTGAAATAACATGCATCTTAGTGCCATTACTAAATACTCGCCTTATTTCAGAGGGTTTTGAACAAAACAAATCTAAGTTATTATATTGTGTTACAAGCTTATTAAATGAGTTACTGACTCTTTATAGAAATGAATTACGAAGATAGTTGGTTTTCGTTAGCGGATTAGCTCACTAGCCACTGCTTCTTGTGTCTGCTGGCCCTCTCTAAACAGGATCCTAACTACGCCTTTGGCCATTTGAACAGAATAACTTACAACATCAGCAGATCTGAGCGGAGGCTTCCCCAATATCAAGTTGATGAGCGATATAGACTCCCTGGTGATCCTCAGCGTCACCAGCATCGTGAGGAAGAATATCCAGGGCAAAGGTCGCACAAGCTCCGGCTGGGGCCTTTCGTCTGCGTCCACTGGAAAATAAGTTCATTGTCATCACATTATCTTACATACATAAATCACACCTTTATCCCTTACGGGGTAGGCAGAGCGTTTAACGCCTCGTAAACGGCGCTTTCGCCACGTCTGACAAAAATTGAGAGCAATTTTAGATTGTAATAAGTATTGTTATAGTGACAGGTTATCAGCCTATCGCCTAAATTACAATACACTGTAACCCTCGAGTCCCTTTTGCTGACTTCAACAGCATGCCCGGGAGGAAGGGCAGCTGGAACATTCTATGCCTTTCTATCTCTCACAGTCCAGCATGGAAGTATTCATCTTAACATCTTGAACATTATCTTAGCCCACATATAACTGCCTCCGTGGTCAGACCACTGAGCCTTTATCCGATGATAGATTCGATTCCCACGGAACATTAAGTTAATATTTGATATCACTGTGTGAATTTTCCCCAGATTGCTTAGGGCAATGCAGCCTACATTCCATTTATTTTATTTATTTAACTTTATGCACAAAAATGTTACATGGGCGGACTTAACGCCAAAGGCATTATCTACCAGTCTACCTTAGGGCATGTGAAAATAACAAGGCAGGTGCAAAATTTTATCCTAATAAATAACTAACAAAGTTAGCACAAAACAATAAACAAATAAATAATTTAGAGTATATATATAATTATAACCTACAGCGCATATGTGTACATATAGTATAAATCAAAACATAATAAATACCAACTTGTCTGACCAGAAAATGGAATCCGTGCTTCAGATGGCACTTTAAGATGTCGATGTCGGTCGCTGTTTTTGAGTGCAGTCAGAGACTCATTTAAAATCAAT
Organism: Scrobipalpa costella; assembly: GCA_949820665.1. Taxonomy (NCBI): domain Eukaryota; kingdom Metazoa; phylum Arthropoda; class Insecta; order Lepidoptera; family Gelechiidae; genus Scrobipalpa; species Scrobipalpa costella. The sequence continues at coordinate 15,028,784 of OX463312.1, forward strand.
GATATTATATATAGGTAGATACGTTACCAACGCGCGAAACTCGTGCCGTCAAATGGTCCTAATTGTGACCATTTTAGGCAGTCGAGCTGCGAGCTGCGAAGTAAGAAAAAAAATGTTAAATTATATTCAAGGCTGCACTGATTACAAATAGCTATCTGTTTCACTCTTACGCTTTGTCTATTTTGTGTCGCACTCAGCGTTTGTTTAGATATGCAATGTTATAAATATGTATGTATATGTGTCGCGGAACAATTAAAATGTGCGTGCAGTATAACGTATCTTTCTTAAAATATTATTGTTTAAAATGCATTTTTTTGTTTAGCTACATTCTATTTCGTTGGGGAAGTTATTTGATAAATCTATTTACATAATTTTTTTCCATGCTGGCCTGGGAGCGAGAGAAACACAGCCAGCTGCATTTCCTCCCGGGCATGTTGTAAAAACCAGCTAAGGGATCCAGTATATTGTGGGAGGGTTTCAGAACAAATCAATCTTAAATTACCCCAAAACTTTGTCAGACGGGGCGGAACAATCTTTGTTTAGGTCGTTTACGCTCTGTACCTCATTAGGGATAAAGGCGTGATTGTTATGAATGTATCACATACAAACATGATATTAATATTTAGTTTCGAAATTCACCCACCATAATCGTATTCATCCATTCGAATGTGCAAAGCAAACAATGCATACTATAAATAGGTTTAACAAACGGGTCGAGAGTACTTCTATACGTCGCCGTTTGAGCCAACACGCCCTATGCCGTTTGCTTCAATTTATCAATAGTGTTAATAGGTCCACAATGAAGCGTTATACCATCCATTGGCTCTGAAATTATTGACCGTATCGTTGCTATACATACCTATCTAATGTTGTCTATGTAAATTGTTAGAATTATGATTCCAAGTTGCACGTAATGATAAAGTTTCTCTTACATTTCAGACCTAATTCGTTTTATATGAGGTACAATACAGCGACTTTCATGATGGACTGGGAGTGATAAAAAAACATAGAATGTGCCAGCTGCATCTCCCGGGCATGCTGTAAAAATCAGCTACGGGATTCGAAGGTTTCAGTATTGTAATTTAGGCGATGGCGCTGACTACCTGTCAGTATAGCAAATACAGATCTATCTGGAATAACCCTAAAAACTCGTCTGACGTGGCGGAACGACCTTTGTTAAGGTTGCTTTCGCTCTGCCTACCCCATTAGGGATAAAGGCGTAATTATGATATGTATGTATGTACAGGACAGTACGTACAGGTACTTTTGTTGGTTCCGGTAAGTGATTTGAATTGATACATAAAAGCGAAGATACAAAACTAGTTTTGGTTGGTTATTACTTCCATGCTGGACTGGGAACGACGACGAAAAACATAGAATGTGCCAGCTACATTTCCTCCCGGGCATGCTGTAAAAATCAGCTAAGGGATCGGAGGGTTTCAGTATATTGCAATTTAGGCGATAGGCTGACAACCTGTCACTACGGTAATATACCTACAAATCTACCTTAATTAACCGTCAAAACTTTGTCAGACGTGGCGGAACGACCTATGTTTGGGTCGTTTACGCTCTGCTTACCCCATTAGAGATAAAGACGTGACTATATGTATGTATGTATAGTTGGAAAGTTTATGTGAACCGATTTAAGGCGAGCGGTACAGAGAAATTGTGTTTTTTTAAATGACCAGTCCTCTTCACCACAACTATTTACAGCATTGATTTAAGGGGCTGCCCTGGGCTAAGTGGCGCCCTCATCAGTCAAAAAATCATAATTAACTGAAAACAAAATCAATCGAAAATCCGGTAGATCAGATTGAGGTTAAAGCAATAAAGGCCATTTGGAACCTCATAAAGTTGCAACTTATAGATCGTTGCAGTTACAGATAGGAAATTTGCGAAAAACGGCCACTTTTAGCACTTTTACTATCTGTAATTGAAGTGAACACTGAATTATTAATTTATAATGCTTAAAAAAAACTTCAGTACCCATACTTTAATCTGATTTACCGGATTTTCGATTAATTGCGTTTTCGGTGAGCAATGATTTTTTTTACTGATGAGGGCGCTGGGGTGCACCGGGGATCCCCTTAAATTGTATATTTTACTTATTTCATTACCTATTGGCCCTTGGGCGTAGAATTTTCAGTAAATAAATATTTTATTAGAAAAAAAAACTAAAAGTGAAGCTGTTACTGCGTAAATGTAATGGCTAAATCAATAATATTAATGCATGCATATTTAGATGGACATATTAAAGGTACTCTTGGTACTATTTCTCTTTACTTTTCTATTTTTTTAAAGTTTACGCAATAACATAATATATTTTAATTTTTAATGCCGCACCTACAATATCAGTTACCAACCCAATTACACGATACTGATCCTCAGTTGTCACTTTCCAACCAAGGACAGAATGCGCACTCTATCGTTTTCTTGCACAAAAAAAGGACAAGAAAAGGACAGAGTGCGCATTCTGTCATTGGTTGGAAAGTGACAACTGAGGATCAGTATCGTGTTATTGGGTTGGTAACTGATGGTTCAAGATCCTACAGTCCCCAGACTTTCGTCATTTTATAAAACCTCTCTATGTTAAAGCGCAACCTGAGTAACGCAAACTTTTATATCCAGCTCCAGCCAGCCACCAATCACAGGTCAATAGCTCCATCATTAATTAGGCTACTAAGCATGGATACTTTAGTAAATTACCATAATATTAAATACTCACACGGCTCAGCGAGCGCCTTTCTCGACGACCCACAGCGCCCGGTCGATGTGCCTTAGCGCAGTTTGACCCAGTCGGTAGCTAGCCACCTGGTGACACATGGATCACTTGATATTCTAGTGATGGATGATATACTCACGCGGTGGCGGCACGGCCCAGCGAGCGCATTTCTCGACGACCCACAGCGCCCGGTCGATGTGCCTTAGCGCAGTTTGACCCAGTCGGTAGCTAGCCACCTGCTCCGCAACGTTCTGGATCACATCCTTCGCGAACGACACCAGTTCCATGTCTGGGAGGAAGAGAAACAGATTTATAGAACTCCCACAAGCCATCACATTAATCCGTCTTCGGTCCTGGTTGTTGTCTTTGATAGTGGTCTTTATATAGTGTTGTGTATAGTGTTATATAGTGGTTGTTATGGTTTGAAGGTGAATCCTACTAAAACCTAGTCCATTATAATTGGTAGTCATTGGTACGTTTCACGAATTGACCATAACCTCTTACCACAAATTGTTTTTGACGGTACCCCAGTACCCTTCAGTGATAAAGTTAAAAACCTAGGCGTTATATTTGACGATTGCATTTCGTGGAATCCTCATGTTTCGGAGGTAAGCAGGAAGGTGTTTGCCGCGTACGGTTCGCTCAAACGGCTTAGGAATCTTTTACCAACCAAAACAAAAATCTCCTTGGCACACTCTCTCCTTCTACCGATACTGGACTGCCGATTATGCAGACGTTTGCTATCCTGACCTATCTGTTGTACTGCTGAACAAACTCAAACGTCTGCAGAATCTTTGTATTCGGTTTATATTTGGTCTGCGGAAGTATGACCACGTATCTGCCCATAGATCCAAGCTTCAATGGTTGCCAATATCCCGTAGGAGGGACTGCCATATCCTTTCCCATTTATACTCCGTCCTGTCCAATCCCAATTCCCCTCCTTACCTTAAGGACCGATTTACCTTTCATTCCTCAACTCTAGCGCGTAATTTGCGCTCCAGCAACAGTTTAAGTTTAAACTTACCCTCCCACAAAACGGACTTCTACGGAAAATCTTTCACGGTCAGAGCAGTCAAATTGTGGAATTCCCTTCCCGAAAATATTCGACGAGCACCGTCTATTGAGACATTTAAAGAGCGAACAAGAAAGTTCTTCTTAGAGAATAATAATTAGTTATTTATCCTATCTCCCATTAGCATAATATGTATTAGTTAATTATAAATATATATATTAGTTTATTTTAGTTATGTATTTATTTAGTAGTATTGATATTATTTAAGTATTAAGATGAACTTAGTATGCACTATCCCGCTATCTGCTATGTACTATCCTAATACCAAAAGTTTGCCTGGTAGAAATTGCTGCTTTAGCAATAAGGCCGCCTATATTGTACTGTTTTGCTCCTTACTTTTCTGTTGTATGTATTTGTGTTTCTTTGTGCAATAAAGTATCTTGTATTGTATTGTTATACCATATCAGAGGATTACTAATAAAAAAAAACTGACAACAGGGTTTACATGGTTGATCGTTGATTCGAAAACCCTTGAAAATCTACTCTATAATGAAGAAAATGGACTTCCAATTACTTCCATGCTGGCCTTGGAGCGAGAGAAAAACATAGAATGTGCCAGCTGCATATCCTCCCGGGCATGCTGTAAAAACCAGCTAAGGGATCCGAGGGTTTCAGTATATTGTTATTTAGGCGATGGGCTGACAACCTGTCACTACAGCAATATACTTACAAATCTATCTTAAATAACCCTCAAAACTTTGTCAGACGTGGCGGAACGACCTTTGTTTGGGTCGTTTACGCTCTGCCTACCCCATTAGGGATAAAGGCGTGATTATATGTATGTATGTATGGACTTCCAATGCTGGGTATATGAAGTAGATTGACATGAACCTGGACAACACCTAAAGAATGGAGTGAAGATAATTTTAGAATTTATTTGCTTACACCTTATTTGGAAGAAAATCTGAGTTTGCTAACTAGGCGCAAGCTACAAAAGTATTATTTAGTACTAGCGACCCGCCCCGGCTTCGCAAGGAAATCATCAGTGTTTCTATACTATATTATGCATATACACCTTCCTCTTGAATCACTCTATGCATTAAAAGAAACAGCAGCAAAATCCGTTGCGTAGTTTTAAAGATCTTAGCATACATAGGGATATAGGGACAGAGAAAGCGACTTTGTTTTATACTATGTAGTGATTGATAGGCTCGTATCGTTAACAGAGAGAGAAAATAAAAAATCAATAAGTCTCTAATAAGACCTTAAGAAATAAAGTCACTAAACTTGATAAGATGATATCAGAGGACAAAAACCAAAATAAATTTATTATTATTTTCATGTAGTCATTTCTACTTTTCTCGGCACTGAGCCGGTATTTACAGATCCAAGTACGTATTATTATTATTATTTGTGCACGCCTAATTTGCCTCTTAATTTAAGTCTCACTTGCGTAGGTCAGCTGGAAGAAATTTCTTAGTAGAAATAAGCTGTACCTGTTGTGTCGTTATTCCTTGTGCATTGTCTTTCTCATGTTACTTGTGTACAATAAACAGTAAATAAATAAATAATTATATTTAAAACGATTTTGGTCTCGACCTTATTATTATTTATTAATAGCCAAGCAACAGAATTGCTGATGAGGCTATATCCGTAGCTGGTGTGTGCGCTAATATAAGACATTTTTTTTTTTACTTAAAGTCTTTTTTACTTATTATTGTATTCTTGAACATGTTTAAAATTGTATTATTAATTAACCACTTGTCAAGTCCATTAATTAGTCTACTAATTTATTTGTTATTAAAACCAAAATAAATAAATTCTTTCTTCCTTCCCGCGGTTTCACTTCGGAATTTCGGATTCAGTAAGAAGAATACGCAACTTACTTTTTGACTTTATTAATACGTTTAGCAGTTCAGACCTGAAGCAGCAAACTGACGTTCTTTTGCAATCACAAAGTAAGTACAAACCAATCAGACATCAAATAATACGTGACACGAAATTGAGATTAAATAAATACCGTATAATGTTCTGATATCGAAAACAAAGGTTAGTTCCGTGTGTCTGGTGGAATCGTCATGATCATAGTCCAGGGGCCGAAGAGTTTATCTAACGAATATAAATAGTATATATCGGAATTATTTCAACCTGAGATTACAATATAATTAAATGCTAATGATTATAAAATAGGCCATGAAACGGCCTTTTATTTAAATCCACTTTATTATGGTTACGAAAATTATTATTTGCTGCTCAACCAAACAGATTGAAGAGGCAACAAGTAAGAAGGTATAGTTTGAGTAAAGAGAGCTGAGGAATTAATTTGCCTTTAATAGCTGGAGAGCAAAAATCTAGGATGGACATTTTTAGCTTTTATTTGTTTGCAACCACATTTTATAGATTTCCTTGCGATGTTTCGTAACTTGCCGCACAGCTATGTGGAAAGATTTTTGTTTAAATAAGATGAAACCAATGACACTAAAGTAGAATGCTACATCTTTTACCACACCAGCTGCAGTTCTATCTACATTTTATCTTCACTAGAAAAAAAACATTATTTCAACATAATCAAAGAAGCATAACAAACTTGAACATGTATCAACAGTATAAATAGCCCAGCAATGCATAGTAAACAAGTTAACATACCTACTAGCCAACAATGCAGTTTTACGTCAAACTTGCACAGTGGCACGGTTATGCTATGAACCACTGTGTTATATCATTGAGATGCGCGCGCGCGGCGGACGGAGTGAAAAGAACTGTAGTTGCATTATCGACAATTTTCACTCAGGCATCGTTAATGAGTGCAATGCAGGGGTGTACTCAGTGAAGCATGTTGATACGGACCCAAGTTGGCCGGAGCAAGGAGAATATGCATAGATAGCGCGGAGAGCGCATGTCCGTGTGGTGTGTCTCCCCAGACAATAGTCAAAGTCAAATCATTTATTTCCAAATAGATTCCTAAGAACACTTTTAGAAAGTCACAAGCAATTACAAGGAAAATTATATCTGTGTCACAAAATAAAATAAAACTATATCACAATGAAGAAGAAGCATGAGAAACTCGCACTTTGCGCCCCTCCCTTCGTTTTGTCTTGGCACATCTTTTAACTTGCCCAGCGTATCTCTACACCTGCACACGCGAGGACCTGTACAATTCCTCTGATAATGCTTTATCATCCGCTAACTACTGGTCCTCACAAATGTAGTTTCGTCGAGTCGACCCGCAAAGAAGAAGAAGCATGTTGATAGAAAACTATTGATAGATTTATCTAGTTAGTATAAATGTTTTTTTTTTTATATTTTGTTACAAACCGTAATGATAGGCTTTACTATACAATTTCCAACTCAGTTTTAGAGTAAAGGTAAACAAAGTTTCATGTTTATTAATCAAAGATCTTGTTTCTAAAATAAGTTTTAGCTATTATAATGCCAACATAATGAAATAGTTGTTTTAATAATTTAACTAATTTGCCAACACACAACATTTATTTTTTAAAGTGTTTTTGAATAAAAGGACAATAAACTTTGTTTACCTTTATCCTAAAACTGAGATGGAAATAGTATAGCATACTTATTTACTATGATAAAAAAAAATTTGCTTAGTTTTGAGTGTGATACAATACAAAAATAAAAAATTTGTAAGCCTTCCTTCTTTTCTGAAATCATCCTATATCCACTCCAGAAAATATGATGTGGACATTAACATAAAATTGATGCATGGCATGGCAATTATTTTATGTATTATTTAAATAGTTGCATTATTAAAAATTAATTGGTTTTATTCTACAATTTTTATCACAACATTTATTATAACTTTGTAAAACTTGACTAAATCCACCCCTGTTTCAGGAGTGGACATAAACACATCATTTTGACTTCTTTATACCTTATAGATAATACCAACAGCGACGGGGGCAGAGGTCGCTGCAATCGTAGCACTGCCAGATAACGAGAGGCCACTGAGGCAACGTCTAATTGCTCAATATAACAAACACCTAACATTTTCATTATAAACTTGTTGTGGACTTTCAAGCAACGTTGATAAAGTTACCGGATATATGGCCAGTGAACATTGATACAGGCAATAGAAAGCAGATAAGGAAGAGATATTGAAAATACATCATCTCTATATTTAAATTCTTTTCAATATTGTGATATGTGTTAGTCTTTTATGATTTTATAGTATATTGCTAATGCTTTAATTAATTAATTAAGAAAATATGATTTAAGAACAAAAACTAAAATTGGAATACGGAACATACTATATGATTTATCTACTAGAGTTTTTACCCAAGATTTGATTACAATAATTTTTAATTATTATAACTTTTCCTCAAGTTTATTTTTTATTTAAGTAGATAAAATATCATACTAATTATGGGCAGAGAGTCAAGTTCAGTTATAAGTGAGACAAATGTGGATTGTACTTTTGTTCCCTGGCAGCCTACGAGTTCACTTAGGTAGTGATCGTGATACAAGACATCAAGATGTGGCAAAAACAAAAAATAAACTTACCTACAAAACTCTAAAAAATATTTACTTTATTGCTTACTTGATAATAGAGAAAAGAACTGATAAAAAACACTCAATTTCACTACTCCTGATGCCCTGATGCTTAATTTAACTAAAATTATAGAGATATCAAAGGAAAAAGTGGTCTCAACTTACCGTTGATAGCAACTTGCAAACAGTTGCAGTTATCCGAGTCAAAACAGGTACAGTAAGTTTTATGGATGCAGTGGGGCGGAACAGACTAAAATTAATAATAATTAAAGATGGTACGTGAAAAAAATACGAAATAATTTAAGATTTCAGCAAAAACAACAACTCAACGCAAAAGAGCCGGTCGAGTCGACAAGTTTTTTTTTCAGTGCTGCCAGCACGTGAAGTGCAATGTGAATATGAAAAGATCAAAATCATGTAAAAAAGAATCGTTTTTTTTATGTTATATCTCTCTTGTTGTCAATATAAAGCCGTGACTCCTGCTCTGAAAGATTACACAAAACATACCCCCGCGGGGCAGAGGGATATGTTTGAGAAACCATTCTCTCTGCCCCGCGGGGGTATGTTTCAAACGTACGTATACGTACGTAATGTTATAAAACATACCGATATATTGCATTAAATATGAATGCGATCCAAGCGGATACCTATGTGGTTATTATTTTATTATAATGGAAAAATTTAATCTTCATTTGTCTGTGAAATCTCTCTACCAGGCCATTGGCAGCTGGATGGTAAGCTGTTGTTCGCTTGTGCTGGAAGTCTGCTATTTCTGAAAGATATTTGAAAAGGGCTGATTCAAATTGTCGTCCTCTGTCGGTTACAATTTCGATAGGGCACCAAAACGTGCAATCCAAACAGATAAGAGTGCGTGTGCAACTGTCTCTGCTGTGATGTCGGTGACAGGTATGGCTTCAGGCCATCGCGAAAATCTATCGATGGCGGTGAGGCAGTACTTAAATCTGTGAGAGATTGGCAGGGGTCCTACGAGATCGATGTGGACGTGCATGAATCAGGCGCGTGGAATTTTGAATGTGCCCAGAGGAGATGAAACATGCCTTGTGACTTTCGCTCGTTTGCAAGCGTAGCAGGTTTGCCCAGTCACAACAATCTTCGAATGCTGGGCCAAACGTAGCGCTGTGCTATCAATTTAGCGGTTGCGTTCGCTCCTGGATGGCTGAGTGAATGTAGACTCTCGAAAACTCTGGGTCGTAATTCCTTGGGAACGTACGGCCGGGAAGCGTTAGTACTTAGGTCGCAGTAGATGTATACATTGGTTTTGGGAATGCTTACTTTGTTTAGACGTACTGAAGTCTCGTTGTTTAGTAAAGTTTTCAGCTCTGGGTCACTGTCCTGAGCTTTTGCTAATGCTAATAAGTCGATCAGCTGTACTATTTGAGAGAGCGTGTCTGCAACAATATTGCCGGATATGTGTTGTATGTCCGTCGTGAACTGAGAGATGTAATCAAGATGTCGAAACTGCCTTGGAGAACAATTCTCTTTTCTGGAATGGAAAGCAAAACATAACGGCTTGTGATCTGTGAAGACGGTAAAGTGTCTCGCTTCCAACATGTGACGGAAGTATTTGATTGCGTCGTAAATCACTAGCAACTCTCTGTCGTACGGCGAGTACTTTTGCTGCGAAAAGCTAAACTAAGGTTTTCGTGAGTAGAAAGCAAGTGGCTAACAAGCGCCTTCTTTGTCTTGTTGCAGGACTGCATCCGTAGCGGTATCCGAAGCGTCTGTAACAAAAGCAAGACTGGCCTGTAAATCTGGATGAGCTAGGAGTGCTGCTTTGCAAAGGCTTTCTTTGCACTGAAGGAATGCATTCATTGCTTCGCCGGAAATTTCGACAGGGTGTGAGCCTTTTACTGATCCAGTCAATAGAAAATGAAGAAGAGCTTGATGTTGCGCTGCGCCAGGAACGAAGCATCGGTAGAAATTCAGCATCCCCAAGAAACGCCTTAGTTCCTTGACCTTCTTTGGTATGGAGGTTTTTTTGATAGCGTCCACCTTCGATTCCAAGGGCTTTACGCCATCAGCGGATACCTTGTATCCCAAGAACGTAACTTCCGAGACGCCGAAAGGTGCATTTCGACGCGTTGATGGCCATGTTGTACTCTTGAAGCCGGGAGAAGAGCTGTCGTAGATGATCTTTGTGAATCTCCTCATCCTTAGAAAACGCGAGGAAATCGTCTAAGTATACGTAGCAAAAATCTAGGCCACGTGTTATTTCATCTACCTACTCATCTCTGAAATGTTTGGGCTGCGTTTCTTAAACCAAAAGTCGGAATGAACGGAAATTCAAAAAGTCTAAATGGTGTAGAAATTGCCGTTTTGCAGATATCTTCCTTTGCAACTGGAATTAGGTTGTAGGCCTTTGTTAAGTCAACTTTGGAATGCGATAGTCCCCGCAAGGTCGCCACCCGTTATCTTTCTTTGGTGTTAGATGGAGTGCCGATGACCACGGACTATCGGAGGGTCTTGCTGTGCCACACTTCAACATGGCGTCGAATTCCTGTTTCGCAATTTTTAGTTTGTTAGGAGCTAACCTCCGAGGGGTGCAGAAGACTGGTTGTCCTGGAGTTGTCCTGATATGGTGCACCGTGTTATGGAATAGTTTTCTAGGTCACAGACGGGCGCGTGACCTCAGGAAAGTCCCGCAGAATGTCGTGGTACACGGAGTCGCACGCCTTTGCCTTAACTGAAGATATGGCGGTGGACGATGGAACCGATGCTGCAGCTGCGGTGAGTGAAGTAACGTTGTCTATAAGCCGTTTGTTTCGTACGTCAACTAGCAACTTCCATGCTGGCCTGGGAGCGAGAGAAAAACTTAGAATGTGCCAGCTGCATTTCCTCCCGGGCATGTTGTAAAAGTCAGCTAAGGGATCCAAGGGTTTCAGTACATTGCAATGTAGGCGATGGGCTGACAACCTGTCACTACAGCAATATACGTACAAATCCATCTTGAATAACCCTCAAACCTTGTCAGACGTGGCGGAACGACCTTTGTTTAGGTCGTTTATGCTCTGCCTACCCCATTAGGGATAAAGGCGTGATTATATGTATGTATGTCAACTAGCAAATTGTAGAAAGCTTGGAGGTCTGCTCCAATGATCGCCTTTGTTACGTCAGCCACTATGAAGCGCCAGTGAAATTCCCGACACAGTCCTAGGTTTAGGCTAATGTGGATAAAGCCATACGTGGTGAAGGTTGCCTGGAAGAAATTGCTACCTTAGCAATAAGGCCGCCTATGTTGTACTTGTTTTTTTTTGTTATCTGTTGTGTTGTATGATTTGTATTCTTACGTGCAATAAAGTATTTTTATGTTATGTTTATGTTATGTGATCCTGGAGCTGTTTGCTGCGTATACCTCGTAGTCGGTTTTGGGTCGGATCTGTCGGAGCGCAGATTTGGGATAAACGCAGAGGTCACTGCCGGTGTCGATGAGGAATTGCGTTTTCGTACTGCAAATAGAAAACGCACGGTGAAGTTTTCCTGACCGTAATCGCAGGGTTTGGTGCATCTCCGGGCCTTGCTACCGAATTTCATGTGGTACCAACATTTAGGGAACTTTCGGTAGCTGGAAGCTGATCGCGAGGTGCTGCGCGTTTTACTGCTACTGGGTCCATCTTTCCTCATTGCTGAGCGTGAGCGTCTACATTGTTGCGCCGTCAGAGCTTCCACTTGCTTGGTGAGCGCAGAGATTTATTTTGTCATCTCATCGAAGGCTGACCTTATGGTGGAGGACGCTGCTGCGGAGTGAATAGCAGGTGAGACGATGCCTAGAACAGCATCTGCTAAATCAGCCAGGTTGCCCAAATCTGCTGTGAAGCTGCTTGGATGTTGGTGGGGAGGCGGTTGGTCCAGATTGATCTTAGGAACTCCTCAGGGACGTGAAGTCCAGCGAGCTGTCGCAGATGACGTAGAAAATGGGAAGGTCACCGGTCTCCCAAGTCCTCGTGTGTTAGTAGCTGTTTTACCTCCTTCTCTCGTGAAGCAGACAGACGCTTGACAAGTTCTGTCTTTAATTTTTCGTATTTACCTACAGCTGGAGGGGTGACTATGATATCCTCGACTTCAGCAGCGAACCAATGCTCTATCTGCGATACTATGTAGTGGTATTTCGTGCGGTCATCGGTGATGCCGGAGAGCGCTAAGTGGCCCTCGACTTGCGCGAATCACACGGCGGGTTTCTGCGGCCAAAATGGTGGTATGCGGACGCCGACACGGAAAACGTCGGACGGCGCCGCGCTGTGGGCGTGCGCTGCGGGAGGGTTCTCGCCGAGCGCCGCTTTAGGATTCAGGCCGAGCGCCGCGGGAGGATTCCCGCTGTCGCCGCCGTTGTCTTCTCTGCCGCCGAGCATAATTACCACAAGTGTCCAAGTCACCAGACGTGGGAGGCCCCAGACTATAGTTCACACTTTGTCCTTGGAGAGTGGCAACGGAGGAAATGAGACAACTATATAACTTTCACTATTACTACTATTTATTCACTTAATTTACTTTTCACTGATTCGAAACAAAACAGAATCGACCTAGGGTCTTATATAACAGTGCCGTAAACAAAGTCATACCGCGTTCTAAAAAGTTCTTAGCGACATCTGTTGTTGCGTCAAGAGAAAGTCGCGGTTGAAATTCAAAGATGACATTCCATGGTGTTTTGCTTTTCACGTCGCATGATATCGCTTGTCCAAAAAGGTTTATGCGAAGGAGTCGCCACACACCTTTTTTTATGAGCCTGTGGTGTTCCACTGCAGGGCAAAGGCCTCTAACATCTATGTTAGAAAAAATAAATTCACCGAAATCTGTCAAAAGTGTCCGTGCTGGCAGCACCGAACACCCTTTTTAATTCAGCACATCTCTTTTTGATTTGGATATTAGCACTTTTTAGCTGTCAACAAAATTAAAATTTGATGAACGCGACCAAGCCCAAAACAAAAACCTACCAAGCACGAAAAAAATAGCGCGTGGGAGGGAGGAGGCGTGTTCCCGCCAAGAAGCTGTCAAATAGTTGTCAAAATCAGGATAGTTTAGGGATTTGCGCCTTCGTTGTTTATTTTTGTATTTTAAATAAATAAAGGCTTGTTATTTTAATCAATTATATCAATTACTACCTTTTACAAAATGAATAAGCAAGACGACAGTGATGAAAAATTGGCTACGGAGCTAAATAACTTGTGTATGCGGTTAAACGTTGACCCTGTTGCAGCTAAGCGAGCAAAAGAGTCCTTCTTGGACATCAAAAAGCATTACACTCTCGATGTAAGTATGATTTATCTCTACTATCAATAAAACATCCATAAGAGCAGGTTTGCGTATAGGTGTGACCTTTACTTTTGATAATATCCGACGCTATGTATTTGTCTCTACTTTCAGTCTATCACTGGCTGCACTTTATTTTTCTAATCGCCTACGCTTCTCTACTACTACTATTCTTTTCTCTCTTGAAAGGAAATCATCACTTCCAGCCAGTGTGCAAGGAATTTCCAAAAATCTTAGGTTATAATTTATCCATCTACTAGTAACTTTGGTTTCACAAGCATCATGTCTGTTCCAGGGCGACCCACAGCACTGGATCGCGTGTGCGTTGTACGTGGCGTGTCGGAGCTCCATCACCCCCACTGTGAAGTCGGGGAAGGCTGTGGAGGGGAACTGTGTCAGCCTCACTCGCCTGCTCAGGCTGTGCAATATTAGGTTTGTTTTTGAAATCATGTTTATGATGTTTGTAGGTTACTAAAGAGTAGCTATATACATTACTAGTAAACTGCCTCTTTGGTCTAGTGGTCTCATTCTGGAGGTCCCGGGTTCGATTCCCAGGAGGGGACAATGACTCTGTGTTAATGTTTCTAGTTTGGTGACGACATTGCAGGCTGATCACCTGATGAAAAGTAAGATGATCCATGCTGTAAATATTCATCCTGCTCCAGATTTCTCTCTGGTCGTGTCAGTCAAGCTGTCCCATTAGAACAAGAGAATGAAGGAATAGAGAGTGCACCTGTGTGTAGAGCAAACACTTGGGCATTAAAAACTAGTCCTGCACAGTTGGCCGATCTCTGGGAGATTGACCACCATCACCAAAAATCGGGTGGACTATTATTACACTACTAGTAATAACATCACATTCTTCTGAGTCAATTGTGTAACAAAAAAAATATATAAATAATAAAAAGACTACTGCTAAATCTTTTAAAAGGGATTACAGAAACATGCTTTATTGATATCAAGTCAAGCAAGTCCAGCTAATCATTTACTATTATAAAAAATTCTGAGCAAACATTAACAGAATATGTTGATAACAACTGCCTGCCTGTTTAAAATAACAATAATATGTGTTTCTAAATGATAGTCCAGTTTCTTTGTGATATTTTTACTAAAGATTTTTATTTCTAAATAATAGATAGTCCATGTAATCTTCAACAGCTTAATCCAATTCTTCACTAAAATAAAAAACTGGATGGAGATGGCCTCAATGTCAACGGACTTCAAGGAACGGATATCACAACTGGAACGTAAATTTGCTGTCTCAACAGTCCTATTCAGAAAGTTCCAGCCAATCTTCCAGGAGATCTTTTCAGGACTAACTAATGAACCTTTGAAGTCAAATACTAAAAGCAAGAAGCACAGGTGAGAATTAAAACAAAATTTAAGTTTTTAATTAGTTCACAAATAAAATAATTATAAATATTTTTCTTCTTCCATGCTGGCCTGGGAGCGAGAGAAAAACATAGAATGTACCAGCTGCATTTCCTCCCGGGCATGCTGTAAAAATCAGCTAAGGGATCCGAGGGTTTTAGTATATTGCATTTTAGGCGATAGGCTGACAACCTGTCACTACAGCAATATACCTACAAATCTATCTTAAACAACCCTCAAAACTTTGTCAGACGTGGCGGAACGACCTTTGTTTAGGTCGTGTACGCTCTGCCTACCCCATTAGGGATAATGGCGTGATTATATGTATGTATGTATCATTTGTTTGCCCTATTGCCCTGCAGTATGTGTTTTCTTCCATTCATTCCTGTGTTGTGTCCCTGTTTTCTCTTATGTGTTCAACATTAGGTATAGTTTGATATTTTTCATGACTTTTTGCTTGTAGTATAGTAACTTTATTATAGACTACAAATCTCAAGGAAATTCTGATATTAGAAACTTTGCCATTAAAATCTTTATTCTCTTTAAGAATAGAAATCTCAAAAAATTACTGCAGATTATTTATAATAGCCAATTTATTTACCCAAAGGTTGCCTGGCAGAAATTGCTACCCTAGCAATAAGGCCGCCTAATTGTACTCTGTTTGTTTTGTAATGTTTGTTCCTGTACAATATGTTGTTTATGTGCAATAAAGAATATTTGTATTGTATTGTAATAGTGTATCCAAAAGAATTGTGCCTTTGCTTTCATTCCATGTGAACATCTTTGTTATCTTTCTTACAATACTATTTCTTATTAAACTAAAAATAAGTAAACCTATCTGAGGAAGACTTGAAAAGTAGGTTGTTGATTAATGAGATCATTCCATGCTGGACTGGGAGTGATGGAAAAACATAGAATGTGCCAGCTGCATCACCTCCAGAGCATGCTGTAAAAACCAGCTAATGGATTCGAGGGTTATAGTATATTGCAATTTTAGGCGATGGGCTGACAACCTGTCACTAAAGCAATATACATCATGATCATCTGTAATAATCCTCAAAACTTGTCAGATGTGGCGGAACGACCATTGTTTAGGTCGTTTTCGCTCTGCCTACCCCATTAGGGATAAAGGCGTGATTATATGTATATATATATGAATGATTAATGAGAGAAAAGAAAAGAATAATCTATATTTACTCCTATTTCTGCAATTCTAGAATGCAACCGTGCACCACCAACGCACTATTTGAGTTCAGCTGGTGCCTGTACATATGTGTGAAGGGAGAGTTCACCAACTCCGCAGATGATCTGGTTGACATGTACCACATTCTGCTGTCGTGTCTCGACTTTGTGTATGCTAACGCTTTCATGGCACGGAGGAAGGATTTGATCAACCCGGAGTTCAAAGGTTTGTATTGCTTTTGATGTGTGTTTATACCGGGTGTATGGGACAGCGTCCCGCAAACTTATGGGGGTTGCTCAGTCAATGAAACCGAATAATAATATTATAATAAAAAAGATTTTTTATTTTATTTTATTAATAAAAAAGATCTTTCAACTCTTACAGGTCTACCAAGTGATTGGTTGAAGGATGACTTCCAGTTGCCCAAGAAGCCCCCGTGTGTGATCAACACTCTGTGCGAGATCAAGGACGGGCTGGCTCTGGAAGCCGCTACCATGAAGGAGTATAGCTGGAGACCCGTTATCAAAAAGTTCTTTGAGAAAGGGGTAGGTTTATACAATACAATATACTTTATTGCACAAAAACACAGAAATTACAAATTGGTAAAAAGAAAAGTAGTACAATTGGCGGCCTTATTGCTAATTTAGCAATATCTTCCAGTCAACCAGGTTTATCTGTTTAATCATCATCTCCCTAGCGTTATTCCGTCACTCACGGGGTCGGGGCCTAATCTAGGTGATTGAACGAGGGTACTGGTTTTTACACAGAGCGACTGCCATCTGTATATATTTTTTTTTAAACTAGCAAATATTAGTAATTTTTAAATAACGGCCAGTCCGAACAATCGCCACAGCAGAGAATTGCGCTGTGCGAGCGTGCAAAAATTTCTCATAGTCTTACCTAAGAAACACGTGTACTTCTCAAACCATGCAAAAAATCGTTTTGCGGACAAGCTAAAAAAAACAAGTAACAATAAAATGTATACAAAATATAGACTTTATAATAATAGTGAATAGTGATAACCGAACAACATAAATCCAACACTGATAGGACCTATCAGCATATATATGCTGCCTGTTCTCAAAATAATAATCAATATTAGCAGACTTTGCAAATATATTCTTAAATTCCTTGCAGATTCTAACAGGCAATGCAGTTGAGATGACCGGTCTGCTAGATGTGGGGAACTTTGATGTGAACCTGAAATCTCTCAACAATACATACGAAACATATGTGCTGAGTGTTGGCGAGTTTGATGAAAGGATATTCCTTGGTAAGTTTGAAAAAACAACAGTGTGAAAACGTTTAAGTGTTTGGTGTTTTGTAAACTAGTCATGAAAAAGAACATACATACATACATATAATCACGCCTTTATCCCTAATGGGGTAGGCAGAGCGTAAACGATCTAAACAGGTCGTTGCGCCACGTCTGACAAAGTTTTGAGGGTTATTTAGGATAGATTTGTAGGTATATTGCTGTAACAGGCTGTGACAGGTTGTCAGCCCATCGCCTAAATTGTAATATACTGCAACCATCGGATCCCCTAGCTGGTTTTTACAGCATGCCCGGGAGGAAATGCCACATAAGAAAAAGTTGTCTGTCTCATGCCTGGCCAGAGACCAAGGAGTTTTAAAGGCGTGATTATATGTATGTATGTATGTAAGAAATTTGAATAAAAAGTTTGCATTAAATCTTGGCGCGAGCTGGCTGGCAAGAGATTGTCATTTTATTTTTTTATGACATTTTGAAGTGAAAGACTGTCTTTGTCAAATACATAATTCGCAAATATTTACCAATGTATTTTTAGCGTGATTTATTTACGTTTTTGAAAAATATGTCTCGGTATCACTTCTTGCATTCAATACTAGCTTGTTTTACAGATTATGATGGTGAATTTGAAGGTACAAAATGATTGTAAAAAATTTCATTATCTAATGTAATAAGTAAAGTATTGTAGAACTTTTCCGTAGATTATACTTTGATCGAAACTGTAGTTTACTTTTTTAGGTTAAATGGTAAATATTAGGTACATACATACATACATACATCACGCCTTTATCCCTTACGGGGTAGGCAGAGCGTTTAACGCCTCGTAAAAGGCGCTTTCGCCACGTCTGACAAAAATTAAGGGGACTATTTTAAATTGTAATATGTATTGCTTTAGTGACAGGTTGTCAGCCCATCGCCTAAATTACAATACAATGTAACCCTCGAGTCCCTTTTGCTGTCTTCTACAGCATGCCCGGGAGGAAGGGCAGCTGGAACATTCTATGTTTTTCTATCTCTCCCAGTCCAGCATGGAAGAAATAAATATTAGGTAGATTGTTTAAATCTTGTACTGAGTCTATAGGGTTTCCACAACTTTCAACTTTTGCATTCCTAAATAACTACCAGGTATAAGGGACAGCGTCCCGCAAACTAATAGGGGTTCCTCAGTCCACGATACTGAACAAATTCCACCAAGAAATTATTTCAGGAAGTGACTGAAAAAAAAAAATGGTTTTACAATTTGTATGGCAACACCAATTTTTTTCTTTCCTTCCTGAAAGAATTTTCTGGTGGAAGTTGTTCAGTGTCATTGACCGAGCAACCCATCAGTTTGCGGGATGTTGTCCCTTACACCCTAAATAAAACTTCTGTTCTTTTTTAGGTGAACACGCTAATGAAGAACTCGGTACCCGGAAGGTATCTGGAGACGAAATATCACAAGTGATAGCTACGTTTGCTCCGGTAAGTAATTTTTTTTTATTGATTTTGTTGCTTCGGATCTCTTTTTCCGCACTCGGATCTCTTCTGCTCTCGAATCTCTTTCTCCGCTCTCGAATCTCTTTCTCCGCTCTCGAATCTCTTTCTCCGCTCTCGAATCTCTTTTCGCTCTCGGATCTCTTTTTCCGCATTCGGATCTCTTCCTCCGCTCTCGAATCTCTTTCGCACTCGAATCTCTTTTCGCTCTCGAATCTCTTTTCGCTCTCGGATCTCTTTTTCCGCACTCGGATCTCTTCTGCACTCGAATCTCTTTTCGCTCTCGGATCTCTTTTCCGCACTCGGATCTCTTCTGCTCTCGAATCTCTTTTCGCTCTCGGGTCTCTTTTCCGCACTCGGATCTCTTCTGCTCTCGAATCTCTTTCCCCGCTCTCGAATCTCTTCCGCACTCGGATCTCTTTTTCCGCTCTCGAATCTCTTCCGCACTCGGATCTCTTTTTCCGCTCTCGAATCTCTTCCTCACTCGGATCTCGTAATTCCGCACCCGGATCTCTTTTTTCGCTCTCGAATCTCTTCCTCACTCGGATCTCGTTTTTATTTAATTTTATATATTCAGGATAACAACAGCATCTTACAAAATTATAATATTACAACATATGATTATACTGAATGCCAATTACAGCTATCCACTTCAAGATTACATATAAGTGTTGAGAGCAGTATGTTTTTTTTTTACTGTTGTTGTTGTCTGGTCCGACAGAGCAGCCGCGCATTTGATTTCTTTTTTTTTACTGTTGTTGTTGTCTGGTCCGACAGAGCAGCCGCGCATTTGACTTCTTTTTTTTTACTGTTGTTGTTGTCTGGTCCGACAGAGCAGCCGCGCATTTGACTTCTTTTTTTTTACTGTTGTTGTTGTCTGGTCCGACAGAGCAGCCGCGCATTTGACTTCTTTTTTTTTACTGTTGTTGTTGTCTGGTCCGACAGAGCAGCCGCGCATTTGACTTCTTTTTTTTTACTGTTGTTGTTGTCTGGTCCGACAGAGCAGCCGCGCATTTGACTTCTTTTTTTTTACTGTTGTTGTTGTCTGGTCCGACATAGCAGCCGCGCATTTGACTTCTTCTTTTTTTACTGTTGTTGTTGTCTGGTCCGACAGAGCAGCCGCGCATTTGACTTCTTTTTTTTTACTGTTGTTGTTGTCTGGTCCGACATAGCAGCCGCGCATTTGACTTCTTCTTTTTTTACTGTTGTTGTTGTCTGGTCCGACATAGCAGCCGCGCATTTGACTTCTTTTTTTTTACTGTTGTTGTTGTCTGGTCCGACAGAGCAGCCGCGCATTTGACTTCTTTTTTTTTACTGTTGTTGTTGTCTGGTCCGACATAGCAGCCGCGCATTTGACTTCTTCTTTTTTTACTGTTGTTGTTGTCTGGTCCGACAGAGCAGCCGCGCATTTGACTTCTTTTTTTTTACTGTTGTTGTTGTCTGGTCCGACATAGCAGCCGCGCATTTGACTTCTTTTTTTTTACTGTTGTTGTTGTCTGGTCCGACATAGCAGCCGCGCATTTGACTTCTTTTTTTTTACTGTTGTTGTCTGGTCCAGCAGAGCAGTCGCGCATTTGACTTCTTTTTTTTTACTGTTGTTGTTGTCTGGTCCGACAGAGCAGCCGCGCATTTGACTTCTTTTTTTTTACTGTTGTTGTTGTCTGGTCCGACATAGCAGCCGCGCATTTGACTTCTTCTTTTTTTACTGTTGTTGTTGTCTGGTCCGACAGAGCAGCCGCGCATTTGACTTCTTTTTTTTTACTGTTGTTGTTGTCTGGTCCGACATAGCAGCCGCGCATTTGACTTCTTCTTTTTTTACTGTTGTTGTTGTCTGGTCCGACAGAGCAGCCGCGCATTTGACTTCTTTTTTTTTTTACTGTTGTTGTTGTCTGGTCCGACAGAGCAGCCGCGCATTTGACTTCTTTTTTTTTTTTACTGTTGTTGTTGTCTGGTCCGACAGAGCAGCCGTGCATTTGACTTTTTTTTTTACTGTTGTTGTCTGGTCCGACAGAGCAGCCGCGCATTTGACTATTTTTTTTTTACTGTTGTTGTTGTCTGGTCCGACAGAGCAGCCGCGCATTTGAATTCTTTTTTTTTACTGTTGTTGTTGTCTGGTCCGACAGAGCAGCCGCGCATTTGACTTCTTTTTTTTTTACTGTTGTTGTTGTCTGGTCCGACAGAGCAGCCGCGCATTTGACTTCTTTTTTTTTTACTGTTGTTGTTGTCTGGTCCGACAGAGCAGCCGCGCATTTGACTTCTTTTTTTTTTACTGTTGTTGTTGTCTGGTCCGACAGAGCAGCCGCGCATTTGACTTCTTTTCTTTTTACTGTTATTGTTGTCTGGTCCGACATAGCAGCCGCGCATTTGACTTCTTTTTTTTACTGTTGTTGTTGTTGTCTGGTCCGACAGAGCAGCCGCGCGTGCCCCGACACGCCGCTGACGGGGCGCCGCTACCTGCCGCGGCGCGCGGAGGCGCTCACGCCCGTGTCGGAGGCGACCAACTCGCTGGCGCGCCTCGCCAACTACCTGCGGGCCGCCAAGCCCGCGCCCTCCGCTTACCTCATGAAGCTGTTCAGGTGAGCGTTTATTTATTTATTTATTGTTTGTTGTACACAAGAAAAATGAGAAAGATATTAATGTTATGTTAACTGCCTCCGTGGTCTAGTGGCTAGTGCCGTGGACTCCCGATCCGGAGGTCCTGGGTTCGATTCCCAAGGGGGAAACATAAAGTTGATATTTGAGAATTTATCACTTTGTGAATTTTTCCCCAGTTTAGTTAGGACATTGCAGGCTGAATCACCTGATTGTCCGAAAAGAAAAAGATTTCGTGCTTCGGAGGGCACGTTAAGCCGTCGGTCCCGGTCGCTGTCTTTGATAGTGGTCGTTACTCATACCATGTCAGAGGCCTGATAGTTGTGCTACTAGGCGGTTTAAAAACTGACACCAGGGTTCATCGGGTCCATAGACTCGATACCCACTCGACAGAAGAAGAAGAAGTTATCAGCAGAGCTTGCTCAGAATACCGCTACCAACTATTTTTTAATAAGAGCATAATTAAACAGTTTTATCGTTTTATTATTTCATTTTCACAAAAACAATCACATGACATAAACTGAACAAACATGAGTTTTATAAGGCATTCTTGAAACTTATCATTGTCTTTGCCATATATTTCGTCGCTAGGAAACTCATGTTTGTTCAGTTTATGTCATGTGAATGTTTTTCTAAAAATGAAATAATAAAACTGTTTGATTATGCTTTTATTAAGAAATAGTTGGTAGCGGTATTCTGCGCAAACTCTGCTGATAATATTAATAAAACGGTATTCTGCGCAAGCTCTTCTGATAACATTAATAAAAGATATAAGGAATATAGACACAACAGACAAAAATTGGAATGTGCCAGCTGCATTTCCTCCCGAGCATGCTGTAAAAGTCAGCTAAGGGATCCGAGGGTTTCAGTATATTGCAATGTAGGCGATGGGCTGACAACCTGTCACTACAGTAATATACCTTTAAATCTATCTAAAATAACCCCCAAAACTTCGTTAATGTGGCGGAATGACCTTTGTTTTGGTTGTTTACGCTCTGCCTACCCCATTAGGGATAAAGGCGTGATTGTATGTATGTAGACACAACAGGTACATCTCCGTGTATCCAAGGGTATATATACCTATGGTGGGGCAAGATCATCATACTTATTTATTTTCTTTATTTATTACATATCACGCCACATGGCCTGAAGTAATCGATTTACACATTGTCCTAAAAGTCTGTCATATCGGTAACATTAAATGCCGCACTTGCTTCGCTCGCGATATGAGATAATATACCTGTCTAAAATTTTAATTCTGGCGCTCGCTGCACTCGCTATATAAGTTGATACACCCCAGTACCCTCGTTCAATCCCTTAGATTAGGTAGCCGACCCCATAAGATACTGGATAAGGCTAGGGAGATGATGATGATGATATCAATTAAGACATGAGTCAGCATACCTTTATCGGTAACGTAAAATCTAGCGTTCGCTGCGCTCGCGATATATCCTCTTTCTGCGCTCTCGATCAGACTGCTACGCTCGCCTTCAGAGTATTTTTTTAATCTGGACTTTTGCCACATGCTCACGATCAGTCCATATTTAATAAAAGAACTCATTACCAAAGAAACCACGATAACTTAGTTCAATAATCTTGTAAAATGCATAATAAATTCACTAAAAGAATACAACTCATAATCTGTCATCAACCATCTTTACCAACTAAGCAACTAATTCATAATCAACTATCTGTTTATTTAACCAACCATCTATTACTTTACTGTACATCTTACCAAAATATATAATATTAAGTATTAAAATATTTAATATCTAAAGCTACGAGTAACTTAAAGCAAAATATCTAGCTCATTACTCGGTCCGGCCTGGTCGCCCGTATCCATTAGCGAGGACCAGTCCGGGCCAACAATACTCTGTATCGTACATTAAGCGTTTATTCAATAAATTTTCCCTGGAGGCGGGTTAACATTCAGCGGAAAAAAAAAATCTGGACTTTTTATCTACATACATACATAAAATCACGCCTTTATCCCTTACGGGGTAGGCAGAGCGTTAAACGCCTCGTAAAAGGCGCTTTCGCCGCGTCTGACAAAAATTGAGGGCAATTTTAGATTGTAATGTGTATTGCTAATGTGTAGTGACAGGTTGTCAGCCCATCGCCTAAATTACAATACACTGTAACCCTCGAGTCCCTTTTGCTGTCTTCTACAGCATGCCCGGGAGGAAGGGCAGCTGGAACATTCTATGTTTTTCTATCTCTCCCAGTCCAGCATGGAAGACTTTTTATCTATTTATCGTAATTGAAATTTAATATCCAATCCACAGCGAATGCGGCGTCAGCGAGGACACAATCAACGAGAAAGTGATAAAGCCGTGCAACAGCTGGATGTCTTCCTTCGCGCAGTGTCTCAGAGACGTCAACTGCAGCCCGGAGACTGTGGCCTTCCGGAGCAACATGGTCACCTGCCTGTACTACAAGGTGTTTGAGCATATCATCCGGGAGGAGCATAGGAAGAAGCCCCAGTTGTCTTTGAAGGTGATTGTATATGTATAGCTTCATAAGCAACGGTGTCTCAGAGACGTCAACTGTAGCTCGGAGACTGTGGCCTTCCGGAGCAACATGGTCACCTGCCTGTACTACAAGGTGTTTGAGCATATCATCCGGGAGGAGCATAGGAAGAAGCCCCAGTTGTCTTTGAAGGTGATTGTATATGTATAGCTTCATAAGCAACGGTGTCTCAGAGACGTCAACTGTAGCTCGGAGACTGTGGCCTTCCGGAGCAACATGGTCACCTGCCTGTACTACAAGGTGTTTGAGCATATCATCCGGGAGGAGCATAGGAAGAAGCCCCAGTTGTCTTTGAAGGTGATTGTATATGTATAGCTTCATAAGCAACGGTGTCTCAGAGACGTCAACTGTAGCTCGGAGATTGTGGCCTTCCGGAGCAACATGGTCACCTGCCTGTACTACAAGGTGTTTGAGCATATCATCCGGGAGGAGCATAGGAAGAAGCCCCAGTTGTCTTTGAAGGTGATTGTATATGTATAGCTTCATAAGCAACGGTGATACAAACACAGGGTTCATCGGGTCGATAGACTCGATACCCACTCGTCAGAAGAAGAAGCCTGTAATTGAACCTATTTTTATTATACTAGCCTAAACCATCCCACTGCTGGGCAAAGGCCTCCCCTTTCTTTTCCAGGCTTCCTATTTAAATAAAATTTCAGATTAGCTTATTATTTCTTGTTTGTCTTTCGTTCGTTGTAACTGGCGGTGTGACTCACACCACTTTGTCTGCATGTTACTGGCTGTAAGCCAATTTTTGCAAACTCTGCGATAGATATAAGAACCGTCATTTTTTTAAATAAGATTTGAATTTTACTTCCATGCTGGACTGGGAGAGATATAAAAAATAGAATGTTCCAGCTGCCCTTCCTCCCGGGCATGCTGTTGAAGTCAGCAAAAGGGACTCTAGGGTTACAGTGTATTGTAATTTAGACGATGGGCTGACAACCTGTCACTACAGCAATATACGTACAAATATTTCTTAAATGGCCCTCAAGACTTTGTCAGACGTGGCGGAACGGCCTTTGTTTAGGTCGTTTACGCTCTGCCTACCCCATTAGGGATAAAGGCGTGGTTATATGTATGTATGTATAAACTGTCCCACTGCTGGGCAAAGGCCTTCCTTTCTTTATCCAGGCTTCCTATTTAAATAAAATAAATTGTTGTCCGCAGCTGCTGCTGTCCCAACAGACGTACCAGCTGACGGTGTTCGCGTGCTGCGCGGAGGTGGTGCTGCACGCGTACGGCGTGCAGTCGCTGCGGTTCCCGCGCGTGCTGGGCGCGCTCGCGCTCAGCGCGTTCCACTTCTACAAGATCATCGAGCTGGTCGTGCAGGCGGTGTTTGATAAACTGAGTCGGGATGTCATCAAGCATTTGAACGCGGTAAGTTCAATTTCAATCGTTTATTGCAAGTTAACTTCCTGCCTTCCCCATTAGGGATAAAGGCGTGACTGTATGTATGTTATGTAAAAATAGCGTAGGTGGAGACGATTTTCTTACAGATAATCAGGTGATTCAGCCTGCATTATCATAATCAAACTGGGGAAAATTTCACAAACTGATGAATACATACATACATACATACATAATATCACGCCTCTATCCCTTAAGGGGTAGGCAGAGCGTCAAACGCCTAGTAAAAGGCGCTTTCGCCACGTCTGACAAAAATTGAGGGCAATTTTAGATTGTAATGTGTATTGCTATAGTGACAGGTTGTCAGCCCATCACCTAAATTACAATACACTGTAACCCTCGAGTCAATTTTGCTGACTTCTACAGCATGCCCGGGAGGAAGAGCAGCTGGAACATTCTATGTTTTTCTATCTCTCCCAGTCCAGCGTGGAAGAAAACTGATGAATATCAACTTTGATTTCTCCCGCTGAGTAAGTGTTGAACTGACGGCTGACAGGGATGAATGGAAGAAGAAAACGTACTGCGCCGACCCCAAGTAAATGGGATAAGGGCAAGCGAATGATGATGTTCTCCCGCAGGAATCGAACCTACGACCTCGGGATCGAGAGTCCTTGGCTCAGATTACTGTATGATGTATGTATGTAAGCTCTTTATTGTACCTTAAAAATCTTGAAACTAAAAAACAAGAAGATTAAAACAATAGTGGCACAAAGGCGGACTTATCCCGTTAAGGGATCTCTTCCAGTCAACCTTTGATAAACCCAGAGGAGACAATTATGCTTGCAGGTAAACTAAGATAGGTACGAGTACTTGAAATGATTATATAACGTGACATAGACAAAATAATGTACTTAACAACTCAAATTTGAACGCATAAATACTAGATATATGATGATGCTAATGTTGGTATTGTTTCAGGTGGAAGAAGAGGTGTTAGAATCCTTAGTGTGGAAGAGTGACAGTCCGCTGTGGGAGCAGCTGTCCCGCTCGCCCGCGCCCTCCTCCACCGAATCACCCCTCACTAGGAGGAGTAATGGTAAGTACACTGAACAATAGAATGGAATACAATCTCAAAAAAAATCTATACTGCTGTAAAGTTAAAACTGGTTTGTGTTGGCTGTAATATCGAAAGCACCAAAATAAATCTGTGTTCATGACTTCTTCTTTCCATTCCTTCCACTCGACACCACCAAAACGACACCACCGAGGTTACCTACATACAAAGTTGTTGATATGAAAACTCCAATTAAGTTCAAGCAGTTTCATTCATGAGGTATGTCATTTGATAAAGTTTATATTTATCTGTCACTCAAATGGTCATCTTGACATTGTTCATTGCAATTTGCATGGGATATTATTGTCTTTCCGCCCGAATATTTTAATTTTTCACAATGGACATGGATACTAATACTGACGACATAAAATACATAAAAACTAATGGCGGAACAGCTTTGCTCTGGCAAACGTATAAATTTCACCGTCACAAGGGATATAAAAACGGCTCAGTGTTATGGAGATGCACTAGCTTCAAAAGGACAAAGTGTCCAGGTACGATAACTATAATGGTAAGAGTATCCTTTTCATTTGTCATTTTTTCGAGTATTCCATAACCTTTACTTATTTTACTAGAATAAATTATAATATTACTTTTTAGAATGACATAATTACAAAGACCAAAGATCACACTTGCGGAAGAGACGCCTTTGCAAATGACCGTTTGCTGGTAACAAACGCATTACGAAATAAGGTAATTACATCTGACCAACCAATACCAACCTTATATGAAGATAATGTGTTTACATTGATAGAAAAAGGTCATGATTTACTGAATGCAATTCCAAAGTTTAAAAATATTAAACAATTGCTTTATGATGCAAGAAATAAAGAACTTGGAGTTCCCGCTACAATTTTTTAATCTATAAATGAGGTCACTGTACCGGTAAGATTTCGCGAGTCTATATTAGCGGATTACTATTATGATGGTACTTGCATATTGGTGTTTTGTCCCAAACGTTGTCGTGAAATGATTTGTAAAATAACTGAGTATTTCGTTGATGGAACTTTTGCAGTCTGCCCGACTCCCTTCCAACAAATTTACAATATTCTTGGTGACATAGGCAGCACTTTTGAAGAAACAAAAGTGGTACCACTTATCAGTGCATTTATGACTAATCGAACACAGAAAAGCTATGAGTTATTATTCCACATGATTCAATCAGAATTACCAGAATTTAAACCTTAAAAAGTACATTGTGACTATGAGTCCGCGGCAATTAACGCTATAAAAGAAGAATATCCAAATGTAATAATAAAAGGCTGCTATTATTGTAAGGTACGTAAGTTAAACACGGCGGTCGGATGCTAACTGGCTTTATTATAAAAATATACGTCTACCTACATACAATGCACATACCCTACATATCTCCCTCCTATAAAATAGGAAACAACGTTCTTGACAAAATATCCTAAAAATCCTACTTTCATACATATATCTCTTCCCTCCTTTAATACTTAGTTTAAGTCGCACTTAAAGTAAATTATTTTATAACATTCTTTTACATATTACAATATAACCTTTGGCTAACTTATTCCATAACTATTTACCTAATGGGTATTCTTAAACCTAACTTATAAATAAGCTTTTGGTTCACTCATAATATAAAACAAAACTTTTTTTTTTTTTTTTACAGCCCGTAACCACTTACATAATTATCAAGTTAGTAGTAATTAACAGATGTAAAAACTTTATAATTAGTGCCTACTACCTACTCCTATGAACTACATAAAACTGAAGATGCCTTATCTATAAATGTTAGTTATTTTATTAAAAATAGATACATTGACTGCGTGCTAACTAAACTACTTTTTATTTTCTAACTCCATCCTTTGTTGACGACGGTAAGCACGCAATGCTCGCTCACTTACATCAGCCGGCGTGGACTGAACGGGATCAGCTGACTGCGGCGCTACCTGCTGCGCCGGCGCCGGCGAGCCGGGTAACGGGCCATCACTGCTTGCTTGTGCGAGTGATGAACTTAACTTTTCCGATTCTATTTCATTCGCATCTTCATAGTCCGATAATGTATTATAAGAATCAATACAATTCTCCAGCTTTGAGTTCTCCGATTCAGTACCCACATTATTGTCGTCATCCACGTCAACCGTACTAGCCAAAGAAAATCTACCTGGTTTTATAGGTAAAATTTGATCGGTATGCCTGCGACAAACATTACCTTCCCTCATCTCAACTTTATACGACACTGGGCCCGTTTTCTGAATAATATTGCCTTCTTTCCACTTACTATTACCAACAGAGTAGTCTCGCGCTAAAACTCTGTCCCCTACATTAAAATTTCTACTTAAACCGCCCTTTGCTTCAGCCTGAATATTCTGCACGTTCCTCACAATATTTGCTGTACTCGGTACTAACGCGTCCAGCCGACAACGCAAACGTCTACCCAGTAAGGCTACGGCCGGTGATACACCTGTCGTAGCATGTTCACAATTTCTGTACTGTAACAAAAATCTGCTTAAACTAGTCGCTAAATCATTACCTTCTTGCATAGCTTTTTTTAAAGTCTTTTTTATTAATTTTACCGAATTTTCCGCAGCTCCATTTCCTTGAGGACGGTAGGGCGAAGACGTAGTATGTTTAATATTATTTAATTGACAAAATTCTTTAAACTCCAAACTTTGAAATGGAGGTCCATTGTCTGTTACTAACTGTACAGGCAGGCCGAACTGTGCAAATATTTTTCTTAACAACTTAATAGTCTCAAAAGCCGACGTACTACGAATTTCTTCCGCCTCAATCCATTTACTGTATGCATCGACTACCATTATGTAATACTTCCCGGCTAATTGACCAAAATCTGCATGGAGTCGTTGCCATGGGCCTGCGGGAAATTCCCAGTAATGTACTGCAGCCCGGGGAGGTGAATCACGCACACTACGACAGGCTTCACAATCACGACATAAAGATTCTATGTCCGTGTCAATCAATGGCCAGTAAACATAGTTTCTGGCAATAGTTTTCATTTTAACTATACCTAAATGACCTTCGTGAATTTCTAATAAAACAGGCTTTTGTAACTTTTGTGGAATTACAACTCGATACTTATATAAAATACATCCATGTTCCATGTATAATTCATTACGTCGATTATAAAAAGGTTTCTGATCTATTGATTCACATGTATTTGGCCAACCATGCATAATATATCCATAAATTCTACTTAATAACTTATCACGCTTAGTTTCCATCGCAATGTCTTTGTAACTAACCGGCAAAGTTTCATTCATTAATAGCAAATAATGCTGCGTAGGCGCATCCCTCGTGACGTCACGCTCGCCCGCTAATGGCAGCCGCGATAACGCATCAGCATTGCCGTTACATTTTGACGTCACGTATTGTATGTCAAATGTATATGCAGCCAATTTTGCCGCCCACCGTTGCAATCTACTTGCTGCTGTTTGCGGAATGCCCCCCTTTGGTCCGAAAATGTAAACTAGAGGTTTATGATCAGTTTTGAGCACAAAATACCTAGCAAATAAATATTGATGATGTTTTTGTACCCCATACAATATAGCTAGCGCTTCTTTATCTAACTGGCTGTAGTTAGTTTCGGCGTCATTCAACGTCCTTGAAGCACAGCTGATCGGCCGCTCCGACCCGTCCGGGTACCTGTGTGCGAGTACTGCTCCTATACCATAAGAACTGCTATCTACTGATAACACTAACGTTAACGAGGGATCGTAATGACTGAGAACTTGGTCACTCGATAAAATCTTTTTAATGTTATTAAATGCGTCCTCACAAGCCTCATTCCAATCCCAGGTTTGGTCTTTTTTTAATAACGCGTACAAAGGATGGAGCAAAGAACTTAAATTTGCCACGAATTTGCCATAATAATTGATTAAGCCTAAAAACGCTTTTAATTTCGTGATGTTATCCGGTCTTGGGGCTTTAACAATAGCGTCAATTTTAGATTCATCTGGATGCAATCCATGTTTATCAATAATAAACCCTAGATATGACACACTCTCTTGTAAAAATTTACATTTTTGTATTTTTACAGTCAAACCCATCTCAGCTAATCTTTCAATTACAGCTCTCAGATTTTTTATATGCGTCTCCCGATCTTTACCTGTAACGCAGATGTCATCGAGAAAAACAACAGTATCTTTTAAACCACGCAGGGTTTCTTCCATGATTTTTTGGAACTTTTCGGGTACACAACTAAGCCCGTACGGGGTACGTCGGAAAGCATAATTTCCAATATGTGTTGAAATAGCCGTGCACGCTTGCGAGTCGGCGTGGAGAGGAACTTGCATGTACGCGGTCGTAAGATCTATTTTAGAAAACTCTTCTCCGCCACTCAGGGCTGCGAAAAGTTCGTCAATCCGTGGAAGAGGATAATGGTCCATCTTCAGTTTCGGGTTTATAGTCGATTTATAATCGCCACACAACCTTATATCTCCTGAGGGCTTAATCACTGGAACTATAGGAGTTCCATACTCCGAATGTTCAACTGGGTAAATGGAACCTTCCCTCTCTAACCTAGCCAACTCCTTCTCCACGGCGGCTCGCAGCGCCAGCGGCACCGGCCGCGCGCGCACGAACACCGGCTCTGTGTCTGTGAGCTGTAATCGAATCTGCTTCTTACACATTCCCAACTTATCCGTAAAAACCGATGGATAACTATGTTTTAATTGATTAACAAAATTGATATTCCAATCCAAGTCCTTATCATTAGATACAATATTATTAATATGAAGCTGATTAATTTTAAAACGACGAATCCAAACCCTTCCGAGTAAAGGTCGATAACCATTGCGAATTACATACAATTTTAAATTATTTTCACGTAAACCCTGTATAGTCACATCTACTAAAATGTACCCAATAGGATCGATTGGTGTGCCCGAATAAGAACACAAATCCATGTCATCAGTCTGGATTGGTAAGTTAGAAAACAATTCATTGTAACAGGTATCACTGATTGCTGAGACTGGACTTCCCGTGTCCAATTGAAATTTTAAACTTATGTCCTCATTAATTATTCCGTCTATAAAATACGGCTTATTACCCGATGCCACTGCTCTAATGTGAAACAAGTCATTTCCCGAATCGCCATCGTCCAAAAAATTATGCCGTCGGCTATTCACTTTAGTGTCATACACTTTGCACATCGATTTCAAATGACCTTTGCCGCGACATTTATCACAAGTATACTGCTTAAATCGACACTTATCTGCATGGTGCGGCTTACCGCACCGCCAGCACGTAGGGGCCCCAGCGCGCCCGGCGCCGGCGGGCATGCTGGCGCGGCCGCCGTCCGCGCGGTGCAAGGCATGCAGGCCCTCGCCCGCCGTGCCAGCGCCCGCGCCGCTCGCCGTCATCACCGCGCCGCCCGTGTTGCTGGCACCTCCGCCGCCAAAACCCGAAGATAAAGTCGCACCGCCCACACTATTACGGTCGCTTACTTTCACCACATGTTTTTCTGCAGCCTCTAAACTCAGAGCTAGCTCCACTGCCCTTTTATACGAGAGATTTTTCTCGGTAAACAAACGCGATTTAATCTCACCGCTCACCATGCCGATAACTAGTTGATCCCTCAAATTTTCCTCTAATGTGGTTCCAAAATTACAATGTACCGCCAGATGTTTTAATTGGTGCAAATAATCCGTAATGGATTCACCCGGTTTCTGCTTTCGTTCACGAAACTCCTGTCTTTCCGCAATTTCGGAACGTTTTGGCTCCAAGTGCTCTGCCACTAAATTAATTAACTCAGCGTATGTTTTGTCTTCCGGCACACTTGGTGAACATAAATCACTCATAAGATTATATGTGCGTTCACCCACTACCGTCACTAACATGGCCACTTTGAGCGAATCCTGAATGTCATTGAGTTTAATAAATTGCTCCACACGACGCACATAAGTCGACCACTGTCCCGAAAACAAATCAAATGGTTCTATTTTCCCAATAGGCATGACGAAATATCACAAATTACACGCGTGGTACAAAAAAAAACGTAATATAATATCCCGCTCGTTGCCAGTGTAAGGTACGTAAGTTAAACACGGCGGTCGGATGCTAACTGGCTTTATTATAAAAATATACGTCTACCTACATACAATGCACATACCCTACAATTATCACTGGTGCAAAAATATTAGAAAAAAATAAAAAAGTTTAAAAATAATGAAACCAAACCGGAAAAAAGAATTGTCTCTCTAACAGCGGCCTTACCGCTCTTGCCACCACAATGTACTTCAGAAGGATGGGAGTATATCAAAACCCAAATTTATAGAATTAATAATATAAACATAACCATATTTATACGTTACTTCGAAAATTATTGGTTAAAAATTCACTCCCCAGATCTTTTTAGCGTATATGGTGAAAGACATCGTACCGATAATGTATCCGAAGGTTTTCATTCGAAACTAATAAACGGAATAAACAAGACAACAGTTACTTTGACCAGAACCATGAATAAAATGAATAAATACTTAGGTATGGAAGCTTTAGAACAAAAAAGGAAGAGTAAATACATTGTGGATGATGACTTTATACTTGATGTTCAAATGCAATTAATCAATGGTGATATCACTGTGGCCAAGGCTTTAGATGAACTCAGATAGAGGTTTTTTTAAACAGAGTATCACATCATCGGGTAAATCGGAGTAGAAACTTTTTTAATGTTTCCATAATGCTAGCACATGACATTAAAGAATATAAGTATGTCACTGTGGCGTATCTGAATTCAGTTGTTTTCTGTTTTGTTCAATGTGGTATTACTATTGTATTTAGAAATATATAAATACTTAATAATAAACATAATTTAGAAAGTATGGAGAGTCAATCAATTTTGAGTTTACAACCTAAATACCAACTCTCGCCCGATGATGTGTTTGAAATGCAGGATACTCAAGAGTATGTTGTAGAGTGTAGAGATGACGACGTCACACCAGACATTTATATGTCCGTGAAAACGCAAACGGAACAAAATATGAAGGATAATTGTACCCAAAAGGACCATTTGAGTGATGCTCAGATTGTATTAAATACAGCAAAATTGTTGGCTGAAAGTTTTTTTCCCGGAAAAGACACACTAAAAGAAAAGTTCATTAAGGCCTATTACAAGCACGCAACAACAATTGTGGACACGCTGCAAGACTAGTTTTCCGGTCCGTTCTTACTTACTTCACTGAAATAAAAAAATAATATTTCATAAACTCTGTTTTATTAATTATCGTTTAACTATAGATAACTTGAAATAATAACTTTGGGGTCGGATCAATGTATGTGATGTTGTCTGATATTTATTTATTTATTTTAATGAACTGGGAGCTGTTTGTCAAAAACACGCGTTTCTGGACATCACTAGTAGCCTGGGATCAATTTTAATCCGTTGTATGGACATTAAACAAAAATTCTATATCAGCAATTTTTTATGTTTTAATAGTTAGCTATTTCAGTGTAAAATTAAATTTGCAGGGAATCGGCCATATTTTATGGCCGCATCAAATAATAATAATAATAATAAATTTATTTAATTTCCGTAGGAACACAGCAAAAATGTTATCAACCCTATTATTTTGCAACATTTCATCTCAATATTATTCCCGACCGTTCAAATATATAATCGTCCTATTTTTATTAATGAAACATATCTGTGTTTACAAAAATACTTCCGAATTGTTTGTTTAATTCGTAGCGTTTTGTTAAAAAAAGGTATCAATTTAATTTCAAGTGTCTAGTACTTCATATATTATTCTTAACATAATTGTGAAAGAATCGCCCTTAAATAAGTTAACTTATATAAAAAAAGAAAAAGTGCCAATAAAATCCGTGAAAAAATAGTAGCAACAAAGTTTATTATGTGGACTTTCTGTTTAAGATATATTAAATAACATTATAAAAATATCGCCCATATTAACTATATTATTTATAAAATTATGAATATTTAATCGACTATGGCGTGCAAGGGGACCGCGCGGGACGTGGGGGCGACAGCGCGGGGTGGGGGAGGTGCGCGGGCGCGGCGGATCGTAGCCGCACGCATGCAATGCAACATGTTTATTTGTTTACGCGGCTCTCTAATTACCAGAGGTCGGAAATTCGGGTGCAAAAAAAGTAAAAACCCACTGTTGGAGCTACTGAGAGTTGCTACAACCACCTTTTTCAAGATGTTTAGGGCCCCAGTTTATTTTTCTTTATTAAATTGTTTTAGTAATGCCAATGTGTTCTTTGCGTCAATATAAGTCGAAAGTGTTTGCAATTTTCTTTTATATTTGTTTTAATTTGAAAGATATAAGTAGAAATGTGTTTTCAATGTACTGAAAAATATTAAAAATATAAAAATATCATTTGATTGTTTGATATTTTTATTGAATACCATTTAGAAATGATTTCTACGATGCTTTTATTATTTTTACACAAAAATTTGAATGGGGCCCTCGGGGGCCCAAAAGCGTTTTATATCTTTAAAAAAAATTGCGGAGTAAATTAAAATTAAAATTCGTAATTGGCAAGGTTAAGACAAGATAAATGCTTTTTACTCTTGTAATTTTTTCTCTACGATTGATAGTTTCAGGGTAAATTGATGTTGAAGTTAGTAGGACACAATTGTTCAAGACCAAGCCAAGTAGTTGTTTTTATGGTGA
The DNA here is from genome assembly GCA_949820665.1 of Scrobipalpa costella. Classification (NCBI taxonomy): domain Eukaryota; kingdom Metazoa; phylum Arthropoda; class Insecta; order Lepidoptera; family Gelechiidae; genus Scrobipalpa; species Scrobipalpa costella. The sequence goes on from OX463312.1 coordinate 15,063,792, forward strand.
AATCAGCTAGGTTAAGAAGAGATAGGCACTTCTCTTTCAAGAAAGAATTTTTTCTCTACGGTTGACAGTTTCACAGTGAATTGATGTTAAAATTACCTGGACACAATTTTTGAACCTGGAGGCCCCAAAGCGTTTTACTGCTTTTTTTTTTTTTTTTTATATATTTGATAGGCAATCATTTGTCCGCCATCTCACGTGATGGTAAGTGATGATGTAGACTATGATGGAGCATGATTGCCTAGAAAATGCCTGTTCACTCTCGCCTTGAAAAGGCCCAGGTTATAACGTTCCGGAAATAGATCCGCAGGCAGGGAGTTCCACACTTTGGCCGTTCGCATTAAAAATGTAGAAGCGTACCGCTTTGTGCGAAAACTTGGAATGTCTACAACATAAGGGTGGAATCCCAACCGGCGTCTCGTACCCCGGAGATGGAATGGGGAGGGGGGTATCAGGTCATGAAGCGATGCTGCACATTCTCCGAAATGTATCCTGTAGAACACAGACAAGCAAGCTACTTTGCGACGATGTTCGAGGCTCTGCAGCTTTTACATTACTATTGCTTAAACATTACTATACTTTTTTCTTTCGTTGTGAAACTATTAAGGTTCATTGTAAGCACCTAAATCCTTAAAATAAGACCAGTCAAGCACTCGCATATATATATAAAAAGAATTTTACCGGATTCGTCTTTATTTTATATTTTACAAATAAGTAGGTACATACATACATATAATCACGCCTTTATCTCTAATGGGGTAGGCAGAGCGTAAACGACCTAAACAAGGTCGTTCCGCCACGTCTGACAAATTTTGAGGGTCATTCCAGGTGGATCTGTATATTGCTATAGTGACAGGTTGTCAGCCCATCGTTTAAAATACAATACTGAAACCCTCCCTGGGTTAGCCGGTTTCCAATAAGTATATCAGAGAAAATACTTGATACTAGGTTACATGTAATACACTTTTGATTTTGTGTACTTGCCATATTTTACAAACCAAAAATTAAGACAATACATCCTAAACGCACTTAGACAGATACAGTCAATATGCTGACCTTGTTGCACATACTCAAAGAGAGAGATAGACAGGGACAAGGATAGAGAGAGACTGGGATACACGGTCGAAGTGATAAATTTCCTAGAAATATTTATTTGAAAGACCTGCATGCTGGTCCAATATACTCTCTCTCTCTCAGTATATGCGACAAGGTCAGCGTATAGAGCTGCATCTGTTTCAATTTGTGAAATGTTGAAAGTACACAATATTATGGTCAAATTTTATAAAGAAAGCCAAAAGTATTTCATGTAACTTAGTAACAAGCATTTAATTGTTAATTTACTATGAAACTATCAACCGTAGAGAAAAAATTACAGGAGCAAAAACGTTTATCTTGTCCTAACCTAGCCAAATAAGAATTTTAATTTTGTTTTTTTGCCGTAATTTCTTTGTTTAAGAAGTAAAATGCTTTGGGCCCCCAGGCCCAAAAATTGTCCTAACAACTTTAACATCAATTCACTGTGAAACTGTCAACCGTAGAGAAAAAATAACAAGAAAGAGAAGTGCCTTGCCTATCTCTTTTTAACCTAGACGATTTCACCATAAAAACCACTACTTTGCTTGGTTTTGAACGATTGTGTCCTGCTAACTTCAACATCAATTTATCCTGAAACTATCAACCGTATAGAAAAAAATACAAGAGTAAAAAGCGTTTATCTTGTCTTAACCTTGCAAAATAAGAATTTTAATTTTAATTTTCTCCGCAATTTTTTTAAAGAAATAAAACGCTTTTGGGCCCCCGAGGGCCCCATTCAAATTTTTGTGTAATAATAATAAAAGCATTGTAGAAATCATTTATAAAGGGTATTCAATAAAAATATCAAACAATCAAACGATATTTTTATATTTTTAATATTTTTCAGTACATTGAAAACTCATTTCTTCTTTTATCTTTCAAATTAAAACAAATATTAAAAAAAAATGCAAACAGTTTCGACTTATATTGACGCAAAGAACACATTGGCATTACTAAAACAATTTAATAAAGAAAAATAAACTGGGGCCCTAAAAATCTTGAAAAAGGTGGTTGTAGCAACTCTTAGTAGTTCCAACAGTGGGTTTTTACTTTTTTTGCACCCGAATTTCCGACCTCTGCTAATTACCTATGCCTTATCAACACAGAAAAAAAATGAATTATTTTTTGTATGGACGAAATCATAAACTTGTCATTTCCTTGCAAGATTCAAACGTATTCAAAATAAATCATAGCACAGCTTATAAAGGGAATCTTGTCGAACATTTTTGTCATAGACAATCAACTGCGCTTTTTGCGCCTTTAGGAGCTACAGGCACTTTATTTTTTTGGTCAGCGGATGAGTCCGTTTTTTTTGTAGACAACTGATGCAATTACAAATAACTTTTATGGATTTTATTTTTCCAAATATGCCTTATCTACACGAAAAAAATATGAATTATTTTTTGTATGGACGAAATCATAAACTTGTCATTTTCTTGCAAAATTCAAACGTATTCAAAATAAATCATAGCACAGCTTATAGAGGGACTCTTGTCGTACATTTTTGTCATAGACACTCTACTGCGCTTTTTGCGCCTTTAGGAGCTACAGGTACTTTAATTTCATATGTTTGGTATAATTCATTTTCAAGTATTTCATATGGATTTAAATAAATATTGTTAAGGATAGACAAATAATAATGTTTTCTTTACTGACAAGTAGAGTAAATCTTACTAATGTCTTATTCTTTAAAAAAAAACCTTTTTAAATTATATACTTAATTAAAGCAGAAATCTCAAAACATGTACGTACAGGTAATTTTTTTTATGACTCAACTTGTTTGCAGACATTGTTTGGTAATGACTCATGGTCTAATTACTCCATTACTTGGGATTTGGGATCTATTTTGTCATTTAGCGCTAGCGAATGCTTCGAAAACGCTAAATAAAAAATAAAAAACATATAGATTGCAATTAAAATTTTCCCTTCGTACTTTTACGGACTTCGACAAGTCATATTCAAACTCAAATAAACTAAATATTGGTAATGTATTAACAATGGTGGAAATCTCTAAACCCCACGTGTTTGTACATGTAAATTATTGCGTGAGTCATCCGTATTGCAAGCATTTTTATGACTTATTGTCTAATTACCCCTACTACTTGAAGTAACATGAGGCTTGCGCGATCGGTTTTTGTTCATTACGCGTCTTGTGCTCGTAAAAACAACAACTTTTCATCAACTTTCACCATATATTTTTAGTTTTATAATACTTATAATTATTTTTGTATTTTTTTACTAAAATGGCTACGTTTGTAACTAATTTAGATATTTTTAAATTTTTGTAAAAAAGTGGGTGCCTTAAAAATAGCGATTTATTGTTTCAAACCATTATTAAATATATTCCTAGTGAAATTTCAAAAGAAGAGTTCAGTATTATCAAAAAGTTTTGCCAAAATTACACGTCAAACCTAGCTAGAAGATGGGAAAAATCAAGTAGGAACAATCGCTTTAGTGAATCAACTACGAACAAAAGGTGGTTGGAGTCTAAAATTGTGTGGCCAACTTCTACTTCGGTGAATTTCCCTATGTTATTTGATCCAGAATATACCATAGAAGATGTTGAAGTAGAAGAAGAGCATAATTTATCATATGAAGAGGAAGCGGGTGCATCTACATCAGAAGCTGCTACAAATACCCCTAGCTCAAGAAATAAAAGACCATTTGAAGAATAATTAAATAAACAGAAGAAAAGACGTTCTTTGTCTCTTTTGGAGCATTCCGAAGAAGAACTGTTCTATGCCCTTGCAAAAAAACTGAAAGAAAACGGGCGCACCGTTTGTGCTAAAGTTATTAAGTGCCTCTCTGGTAAGCCAGAAAAATTGCAAGAAGTAAGTGACTTTTTATTCAAAGACTGTAATCAATCGATTCCCGAGGAAGAAACTTTAGCCCTTGTCACTGCATTAAGTTTATCAAAATGGCAGTATCTCACTTTGAGGTCTATTTTAAATACAAATGGCATAGTGGTTTTTCAATCTTACCATAAGTTACTGTTAAAGAAGAAAGAATGTTATCCAGCAAAGGAAGAAATTACCATATCAGAATCAAGAGCGAAAATTAAATTACAAGCAGTTTTAGATTTAACTGCTGAGAAGATTGTGAAAGTGACCGGTTCGAATATTAATAGTGGTGTTTTGAAGCTAGTGAGTAAATGGGGCTGTGATGGAGCTTCGTCACAAAGTTGTTATAAACAAAAACCAACTGGTGATATTTTTTCAGAATCTTCTGTATTTATGGTTAGTTTTGTACCACTTCGCCTTATGAGTGATGACGATGTCATAGTATGGGAAAAGCCCTTCGTCAACAAGCTATTGTAGACCGATCATGTTTGAATTCAAACAAGAAACAAAAGAATATATTCAGCAAGTTGAAGCAACAATAGAAGAAGAAATTCAGAATCTTATACCAACGAAAATATTAAATGGCGAATTTGATGTTTATCATGAGTTGCATATGACAATGATCGATGGCAAAGTATGCACAGCACTTTCTGAGACAGATTCTGCAGCCAATTGTAACATATGCTTAACAACTCCGAAAGACATGAACAACTTGAACCACGTGTTTAACAAACCAGTGAACGATGATATGTACAAATATGGTTTATCTTCCCTTCACATGTGGATGCGATGCATGGAATGTATTTTGCATATATCTTACAACTTAGATTTAAAAAAATGGGCCGCTCGAAGAGGTGAGAACAAACTGCTACGAAAAACAAGAAAAGAGTTGACGCAGAATGAGTTTTTAGTTGTAACTGGTTTGATGATTGATATCGTCAAACAAGGCTTTGGGATAACAAACGATGGCAATACAGCTCGGCGGTTTTTTAAAGATTACGAAAGGTCATCAGAGATAACGGGAGTCAACAGTGATTTAATAAAGAGATTTGCAGTAATTTTGCAGGCTATATCTTCTGGAAGAAATGTTGATACTGATAGATTTAGAATTTATTGCAGAGAAACAGCGGAACTTTATGTCAGGGATTACTCTTGGTACTACATGCCTTCAAGTGTACATAAACTTTTAGTGCATGGTGCAGACATTTGCCAGCACTTTTCTTTTATCCCAATTGGTATGATGTCCGAAGAAGCGTCAGAAGCAAGAAATAAAGACTTTCGTTCAATCAGAGAAAAGCATACGAGAAAGATAGGCAGAATTCAAACAAACGAAGACATTATACACCAGCTATTAATCAGCTCAGATCCGTACATTACGAACATAAGACCTAAGTTCACCAAAATTCAAAAACAGCAGAGGTATGAAGAAACTGAAAATCTTCTCAAGGATGATTCGCCCTTGGAATAGAAGTTACTGAAGAGGAAGAAGTATACGTTGACATTGAGAATAACCCCCCACAAGATCCGTTAAAATGAATCACATTGTAATCAGGTATTAGTTAGTTTATTTAAGTTTTTAAGTTTATAGTTTATTTAGGTTTTTAATTTCAAAGTTATTTATTGTAAAAGGAATGTCTAGTACCGAGACATACCTTTATAGATTTAATGGTGTAACGGCGTTTAATATTAATTGATGTTCTGTATATAAAAATAATAATAATAAATGTATGTAAACCTTATAGGTAATTCAAATTTTTTAAGAACGCCTTAATACATTACCTACCTACATAATCATATAAGTTTGTATTTTGACGGTCCTAAGCCCGTAAAAGTACGAAGGGAAAATTTGAATTGCAATCTATGTGCCTATTTATTATTTAGCGTTTTGAAAGTGTTTGCTAGCGCTGAATAATAAACAGAGCCCAAATTCCAAGTATAGAGGTAATTAGGCAATGAGTCATTACGAAACGATGTTTGTAAACTAGATGAGTCAAAATAATTTACCTGTACGTACCTGTTTTGAGATTACTACTTTAATTTGTTTCAGTAAATATAGGATTTTTCTGAATAAGACATAAGTAAGAGTTACTTTACTTGTCAATAAAGGAATCATTATTATTTGTCTATCCTTAACAATATTTATTGAAATCCATATGAAATACTTGAAAATAAATTAAACCAAACATAAAAAATTAAATTACCTGTAGCTCCCAAAGGCGCAAAAATCGCAGTTTAGTGTCTGACAAAAATGTACGACAAGAGTCTCTCTATTAGCTGTGCTATGATTTATGTTGAATACGTTTGAATCTTGAAAAAAAATGACAAGTTTATGATATCTTCCCTACAAAAAATAATTTATATTTTTTGTGTGTAGATAAGGCATATTTGAAAAAAACAAAATCCATAAAAGTTACTTGTAATTGCATCAGCTGTCTACAAAAAAAATCAGCCTTATCCGCTGACCAAAAAAAATAAAGTGCCTGTAGCTCCTAAAGGCGCAAAAAGCGCAGTTGAGTGTCTATGACAATAATGTACAACAAGAGTCCCTCTATAAGCTGTGCTATGATTTATTTTGAATACGTTTGAATCTTGGAAGAAAATGACAAAATTAAGATTTCTTTCATACAAAAAAATAATAATTATTTTTTATCTCTGTAGATACGGCATATTTGGAAAAAACTAAATCTATAGAAGTGCTTTGTAATTGCATCAGCTGTCTACAAAAAAAAAAATCTGCCTGATCCGTTGACCGTTGATCCGAAAATTCTTAATGTCCCATTTTTTTTATTTTGGGACCAGTGTGCGGCGGGCGCGCGGCGCACGCTTTGTCGGCGCTCTTAAAGGGTTGCGGTTGCGTGCGACGCGACGGTTGGCGATGGTGTGTGTGAACGCACCTTAATTTTGTAGCTTTTGATAATTCGCAAAAAATGTACTTAAAAGTTAAACTAGTGGCGGATCTTCATATTATTAACATTGTTAGGGTCTGAAATAAAAAGTCTGTCGATATTTAAAACTGCTATAATTTTGCTGTTCTTGATAAGAATGAAAATTGAGTTGGCTATCTTCCTGAGTAAAAGTAGGGGTGATTTTTAATAAAATGGACATAAATATATATATATTTACAAATCATAATTTTAAAAATCTTATATTTTTATTTTGTCTCGCGATATTTCGAGATAAACGGACGGAGAAGTTGTTTATATATTTTTTTCGTTCCTGTTATATATACTGGTGGATTTTGGTTCCGTTAGTTATACTTAGCCTAGACAAAAACATTTTTACAAAAGAATTACTTATACTACATTTGCTGTAAAATTTCATTACTTTTTGAAGCATTTTCTTTTTCCATAACTTCCGGTCCATCTATATGGCGGATTCGAAAATATAGGTTTTTAGATTTACTCAAAATAGTCAATACAAAAAATTCAGGCTGATCGCGAATTATTTCCAAAAATTCAGGATTGTTCCTAGGCTATAGGGTGGTGTCGTATGGACTAGAGATTCCATACGATCCACCGGTGGTGTCGAGTGGAAGGAAGGCTTCTTTCTTCCATGCTGGACTGGGAGCGAAAGAAAAAAATGTGCTAGCTGCATTTCCTCCCGGGCATGCTGTAAAACCCAGCTACTACACGGCTGACTAACTGTCACTACAGCAATATACCTATAAATCTATCCTAAATAACCCTCAAAACTTTGTCCATCGTGGCGGAACGACCTTTGTTTGGGTTGTTTACGCTCTGCCTACCCCATTGGGGATAAAGGCGTGATTATATGTATGTATGTATAATATCTATCGCACCTAAATAAATCTATGTATGATTATTGATTACCTTTATTTTATTTATTTCTTCAATACAAGTAAACAGATCAATGGTACAATATAAAATAATTTTCTATTTGACTTCCCATTCGTTGTATTAGCACAAAGTTTAAAAGCTAAGATAAGAGTTATTTAGTTCTACCCTCTGGTTGTTCCGCAGGAGGTCTGCAATCGCCAGAGAGTGCGTCCATCAGCAGTTTCCTGGCGCCGATGGCGGACCTGGCCAAGAAACAGCTGTTCAAAGACGCTGTCAAACCAGGACAATCCTTATTAGGTGAGAATTGTATTTATGTGTTACGAGTTTTTGTAACTTCTATGCTGGTCTGGGAGCGATAGGAAAACATAGAATGTGCCAGCTGCATCTCCTCCCCGGGCATGCTGGACCTGGCCAAGAAACAGCTGTTCAAAGACGCTGTCAAACCAGGACAATCCTTATTAGGTGAGAATTGTATTTATGTGTTACGAGTTTTTGTAACTTCTATGCTGGTCTGGGAGCGATAGGAAAACATAGAATGTGCCAGCTGCATCTCCTCCCCGGGCATGCTGGACCTGGCCAAGAAACAGCTGTTCAAAGACGCTGTCAAACCAGGACAATCCTTATTAGGTGAGAATTGTATTTATGTGTTACGAGTTTTTGTAACTTCTATGCTGGTCTGGGAGCGATAGGAAAACATAGAATGTGCCAGCTGCATCTCCTCCCCGGGCATGCTGGACCTGGCCAAGAAACAGCTGTTCAAAGACGCTGTCAAACCAGGACAATCCTTATTAGGTGAGAATTGTATTTATGTGTTACGAGTTTTTGTAACTTCTATGCTGGTCTGGGAGCGATAGGAAAACATAGAATGTGCCAGCTGCATCTCCTCCCCGGGCATGCTGGACCTGGCCAAGAAACAGCTGTTCAAAGACGCTGTCAAACCAGGACAATCCTTATTAGGTGAGAATTGTATTTATGTGTTACGAGTTTTTGTAACTTCTATGCTGGTCTGGGAGCGATAGGAAAACATAGAATGTGCCAGCTGCATCTCCTCCCCGGGCATGCTGGACCTGGCCAAGAAACAGCTGTTCAAAGACGCTGTCAAACCAGGACAATCCTTATTAGGTGAGAATTGTATTTATGTGTTACGAGTTTTTGTAACTTCTATGCTGGTCTGGGAGCGATAGGAAAACATAGAATGTGCCAGCTGCATCTCCTCCCCGGGCATGCTGGACCTGGCCAAGAAACAGCTGTTCAAAGACGCTGTCAAACCAGGACAATCCTTATTAGGTGAGAATTGTATTTATGTGTTACGAGTTTTTGTAAATTCTATGATGGTCTGGGAGCGATAGGAAAACATAGAATGTGCCAGATGCATCTCCTCCCGGGCATGCTGTAAAAACCAGCTAAGGGATCCGACGGTTTCAGTATATTGTAATTTAGGCGATGGGCGGACAACCTGTCACTACAGCAATATAGGTACATAATCATCTGTAATAAAATAACCCTCAAAACTTATCAGACGTGGCGGAACGACCTTTGTGTAGGCCGTTTTTGCTCTGCCTACCCCATAGGGATAAAGGCGTGATTTTATGTATGTATGTATACGTTTTTGTAATATTTCGTACATTTTAAGAGTTAACGTACGCGGGGCGTAGCGTGATGTTTTGTGACGCATTATTTCACGCAAAATCTACTAGTTCATCATCTCCTTTATCCGATATTTCACAGGGTCGGCTACCGAATCTAGGTGATTGAACGAGGGTACTGGTTTTTACACTGAGCCACTGCCATCTGACCTCCGCAACCCAGAAGGGAACCAGACCCAATCCTAGATTAGGTCAAAAGATTTCCAGTCGCCAATGCTTAGCACTGGCCTCTGACATGGCTTAACGACTAATATCTACGGTATTAAACGATATTAACCGCGACCAACATTATTATATATTGTTCTTCCATGCTGGACTGGGAGCGAGAGAAAAACATAGAATGTGCCAGCTGCATTTCCTCCCGGGTATGCTTTAAAAACCAGCTAAGAGATCCGAGGGTTTCAGTATATTGTAATTTAGGCGATGGGCTGACAACCTGTCACTACCTACAAAACTATCTTAAATACCTCTCAAAACTTTGTCAGACGTGGTGGAATGATCTTTGCTTAGGTCGTTCACGCTCTGCCTACCCCATTAGGGATAAAGACGTGATTATACGTTTGTATGTATGTATTATTATATATATATATATAAACATATTAACGCTTACCGTGCCTTCCAAAGCGCGGATACAATCCATTGTGATAGAAAAATATACTAAAATAAAATGATGTTACCATGTTAAACCTGCAGCGTCTCCGAAGCAAGAGGCGGCTCCGAGCGCCCCCTCCGCCCCCGCGCCGCTACCCGCGGGCGAGGCCACGCCCACCGCCACGCCCACCACCACGCCCAAGAAAGCCAACAACTCGCTCATACTCTTCTTTAGAAAGGTAAATCATCACTACATAGTATAAAACAAAGTCGCTTTCTCTGTCCCTATATCCCTATGTATGCATAAATCTTTAAAACTACTATTTTGATGCGGTTTCTTTTAATTACTTCCATGCTGGACTGGGAGAGATAGAAAAACATAGAATGTTCCAGCTGCCCTTCCTCCCGGGCATGTTGTAGGAGTCAGCGAAAGGGATTCGAGGGTTACAGTGTATTGTAATTTAGGCGATGGGCTGACAACCTGTCACTACAGCAATACACATTACAATCTAAAATTACCCTAAATTTTTGTCAGACGTGGCGAAACCGCCTTTTTACGAGGCGTTCTACGCTCTGCCTACCCCGTAAGGGATAAAGGCGTGATTTTATGTTTGTATGTATGTTCTTTTAATAGATAGAGTGATTCAAGAGGAAGGTTTATATGTATAATACATGCATAATATAGTAGAGAAACACTGATGATTTCCGTGCGAAGCCGGGGCGGGTCGCTAGTTATAACTAAACTATATTTTTACGCAATAATAGTATGGATGAGCCATGTCTAGACATAATGTACTGCAATTCTAACTAAGCGCTTCCAATCATCTTATAAAATGCACTCAAATAAAGAGTGTGAGATCTTCTATGCTGGACTGGGAGCGAGAGAAAAACATAGAATGTGCCAGCTGCATTTCCTCCCGGGAAAGCTGTAAAAAACAGCTAAGGAATCCGAGAGTTTCAGTATATTTCAATTTAGGCGATGTGCTGTCAACCTGTCACTACAACAATATACCTAAAAAACTATCTTAAAAAACCCTCAAAAACGACATTTGTTTAGGTCATTTACGCGGTCATTTTCCTTCCAGTTCTACAGTCTAGCCGTGGTCCGTATGAACGACCTGTGCATCCGGCTGGGATTATCTGATGAGGAGCTCAAACGGAAGATCTGGACCTGCCTCGAGCACTGCATCATGCAGCACACGGACCTGATGAGGGACCGCCACCTCGACCAGCTGCTCATGTGCTCCGTGTATGTTATATGCAAGGTGAGGGGACCGTCTTCTGTTATCTTAACTTATCATCATCTCCCTAGCCTTCGTCTTCTGTTATCTTATCTTAACTTATCATCATCTCCGTAGCCTTCGTCTTCTGTTATCTTATCTTAACTTATCATCATCTCCGTAGCCTTCGTCTTCTGTTATCTTATCTTAACTTATCATCATCTCCGTAGCCTTCGTCTTCTGTTATCTTAACTTATCATCATCTCCCTAGCCTTCGTCTTCTGTTATCTTATCTTAACTTATCATCATCTCCCTAGCCTTCGTCTTCTGTTATCTTATCTTAACTTATCATCATCTCCGTAGCCTCGTCTTCTGTTATCTTATCTTGACTTATCAACATCTCCCTAGCCTTCGTCTTCTGTTATCTTATCTTGACTTATCATCATCTCCCTAGCCTTCGTCTTCTGTTATCTTATCTTGACTTATCATCATCTCCCTAGCCTTCGTCTTCTGGTATCTTATCTTAACTTATCATCATCTCCCTAGCCTTCGTCTTCTGGTATCTTATCTTGACTTATCATCATCTCCCTAGCCTTCGTCTTCTGTTATCTTATCTTGACTTATCATCATCTCCTTAGCCTTCGTCTTCTGGTATCTTATCTTGACTTATCATCATCTCCCTAGCCTTCGTCTTCTGGTATCTTATCTTGACTTATCATCATCTCCCTAGCCTTCGTCTTCTGGTATCTTATCTTGACTTATCATCATCTCCCTAGCCTTCGTCTTCTGTTATCTTATCTTGACTTATCATCATCTCCCTAGCCTTCGTCTTCTGGTATCTTATCTTAACTTATCATCATCTCCCTAGCCTTCGTCTTCTGGTATCTTATCTTGACTTATCATCATCTCCCTAGCCTTCGTCTTCTGTTATCTTATCTTGACTTATCATCATCTCCTTAGCCTTCGTCTTCTGGTATCTTATCTTGACTTATCATCATCTCCCTAGCCTTCGTCTTCTGGTATCTTATCTTGACTTATCATCATCTCCCTAGCCTTCGTCTTCTGGTATCTTATCTTGACTTATCAACATCTCCCTAGCCTTCGTCTTCTGGTATCTTATCTTGACTTATCATCATCTCCCTAGCCTTCGTCTTCTGTTATCTTATCTTGACTTATCAACATCTCCCTAGCCTTCGTCTTCTGGTATCTTATCTTGACTTATCATCATCTCCCTAGCCTTCGTCTTCTGGTATCTTATCTTGACTTATCATCATCTCCCTAGCCTTCGTCTTCTGTTATCTTATCTTGACTTATCATCATCTCCTTAGCCTTCGTCTTCTGGTATCTTATCTTGACTTATCATCATCTCCCTAGCCTTCGTCTTCTGGTATCTTATCTTGACTTATCATCATCTCCCTAGCCTTCGTCTTCTGGTATCTTATCTTGACTTATCAACATCTCCCTAGCCTTCGTCTTCTGGTATCTTATCTTGACTTATCATCATCTCCCTAGCCTTCGTCTTCTGTTATCTTATCTTGACTTATCAACATCTCCCTAGCCTTCGTCTTCTGGTATCTTATCTTGACTTATCATCATCTCCCTAGCCTTCGTCTTCTGTTATCTTATCTTGACTTATCATCATCTCCCTAGCCTTCGTCTTCTGGTATCTTATCTTGACTTATCATCATCTCCCTAGCCTTCGTCTTCTGGTATCTTATCTTGACTTATCATCATCTCCCTAGCCTTCGTCTTCTGGTATCTTATCGGTTGTCGGCTACCTAATCCAGGGGATTGAACGAGGGTACTTACTGGTTTTCGCACAGAGCAACTGCCATTAGAATTCTGACCTCTGCAACCCAGAAGGGAAACCAGACCCAATCCTAGATTAGGTCAGAGTTTTCAAGCCGCCAATGCTTAGCACTGGCCTCTGACATGGCTTAACGACTACTATCTACGGTATTAAACGATATTAACCGGGACCAACGGAAAAACACATTGGTACGTGGTGGGATTCGAATCACGACCTCTCCGCATAGGAGGCAGCGGCCCTATCCACTACACCATCGTACTCTAGACCAGTAATCATCAAAACAGAGTCGACTATAGCTCAATCACTAAACCTTCGCAAAATGCCGTTTTTTTAAATAGGTACAATAAACTACCTTCGCAATACGCACATTATCAGTCTCAGTCGTCGTCGTCAGTAAAAAAAAAGCTTTTCCGTACGAAATGTTCACCTTGACCGGATAATTTGTATTAAATAGCCATTTCTTTTTTCACTTCCTGAAAAAAGTTCCTGGTGGAAGTTGTTCAGTGTCACTGACTGAGCAACCCCTATCAGTTTGCGGGACGCTGTCCCTTACACCCGGTATAGCCAACTATACGCGAGATCCGATTTTCTTTTTATATTACAACAACTTTTCTTCTTAAGGTGTTTTATTTTTATTTATTTAAAAATTTATTGTACACAAAAACATCATAAACACAGGACATAAAAAACAAAGACACAACAGGCACTGCTTATTTCTAAAAATATTTTTTTTTTGCACCTTCAGAAGTGATTATTTTTAATGATAACTTGCTTAGTTCCACCGTGTTTTAAAATGCTATCTTGTTGTAGGTATCGCACAATGCGAACAACCAAGTGGAGCGAACATTCGCGGAGATCATGCGCTGCTACCGACAGCGACCGCTCGCCGACAACCACGTGTACCGCTCCGTGCTCATCAAACAAGGCGCGCCGGATGGTAAGCACATTGACTTGCGCGAACACACGGAAACACACTTGTTTGCACACATAGACACACTGGTTTGTACACATAAACACTCTCGTTTGCACACATTCGCGGAGATCATGCGCTGCTACCGACAGCGACCGCTCGCCGACAACCACGTGTACCGCTCCGTGCTCATCAAACAAGGCGCGCCGGATGGTAAGCACATTGACTTGCGCGAACACACGGAAACACACTTGTTTGCACACATAGACACACTGGTTTGTACACATAAACACTCTCGTTTGCACACATTCGCGGAGATCATGCGCTGCTACCGACAGCGACCGCTCGCCGACAACCACGTGTACCGCTCCGTGCTCATCAAACAAGGCGCGCCGGATGGTAAGCACATTGACTTGCGCGAACACACGGAAACACACTTGTTTGCACACATAGACACACTGGTTTGTACACATAAACACTCTCGTTTGCACACATTCGCGGAGATCATGCGCTGCTACCGACAGCGACCGCTCGCCGACAACCACGTGTACCGCTCCGTGCTCATCAAACAAGGCGCGCCGGATGGTAAGCACATTGACTTGCGCGAACACACGGAAACACACTTGTTTGCACACATAGACACACTGGTTTGTACACATAAACACTCTCGTTTGCACACATTCGCGGAGATCATGCGCTGCTACCGACAGCGACCGCTCGCAGACAACCACGTGTACCGCTCCGTGCTCATCAAACAAGGCGCGCCGGATGGTAAGCACATTGACTTGCGCGAACACACGGAAACACACTTGTTTGCACACATAGACACACTGGTTTGTACACATAAACACTCTCGTTTGCACACATTCGCGGAGATCATGCGCTGCTACCGACAGCGACCGCTCGCCGACAACCACGTGTACCGCTCCGTGCTCATCAAACAAGGCGCGCCGGATGGTAAGCACATTGACTTGCGCGAACACACGGAAACACACTTGTTTGCACACATAGACACACTGGTTTGCACGCATAAACGCTCGTTTGCATACATAAACACACTCGTTTACACACAAACACATTCGTATGCACGCAACACATTCGTTTGCACACAAACACTCGTTTGCTCACATAAACACACTCGTTTGCACACAAACACATTCGTTTGCTCACATAAACACACTCGTTTGCACATAAACACACTCGTTTGCACACAAACACATTCGTTTGCTCACATAAACACACTCGTTTGCACATAAACACATTCGTTTGCTCACACAAACACACTCGTTTGCACATAAACACATTCGTTTGCTCACATAAACACACTCGTTTGCACATAAACACACTCGTTTGCACACAAACACATTCGTTTGCTCACATAAACACACTCGTTTGCACATAAACACATTCGTTTGCAATTCTTCTTCTTTTCGATTCGAGGCAAACTCAATTTAAATTTTTGAGGACCAGAACTCCGCCACTCTGACGGCGTTTGCAATAAAAAAATAACATTTAGATGTTTGTTTTGTAGCGTCGCCGGAGCGCGGGGATCTGATCAACTTCTACAACAAGGTGTACGTGCAACGTATGCAGAACTTCGCTTTACGATTCACCGGACGACATAGAGACGTAAGTTAAATTATCAGATATATTTAAAGAGATTTTAATTTGAAGATGCAAGAAGATTCTTTTAATGGATAGAGTTATTAAAGAAGAAGGTTTATATGTATAATACATGCATGATATTGTAGAGAAACACTGATAATTTCCGTGCGAAGCCGAGGCGGGTCGCTAGTTTTAAATAAAAATTAAACCAGTTTTTTAACTTCTATGCTGGTCTGGGACCGAGAGAAAAACATAGAATGTGCCAGCTGCATCTCCTCCCAGGCATGCTGTAAAAACCAGTTAAGGGATCCGAGGGTTTCAGTATATTGTAATTTAGACGATGAGCTGACAACCTGTCACTACAGCAATATACCTACAAATCTATCTTAAACAACCTTCCAAATTTGTCACACATAGCGGAACGACCTTTGTTAGGTCGTTTATGCTTTGCGTACCCCATTAGGGATAAAGGCGTGATTATATATATATATATACATATACACATATAATCACGCCTTTATCCCTAAAGGGGTAGGCAGAGCGTAAACTACCTAAACAAAGGTTGTTCCGCCACGTCTGACAAAGTTTTGAGGGTTATTAAATAGATTTTATAGGTATTTTATATTTTGTAGGTGATTATATGTATATGTATGTTCAACTTCTATCAGTTTCTGGTAAGCCGTCCCTTACACTCGTTTCTGTCCCCCAGGAGTGCGGCCTGTCCCCGCTGCCGGCGGGGCGCGGCGACGCGGCCTACTCGCCGTGCGGGCAGAGGGTCTCCGAGCGACACCAGCTGTACGTGAAGCCGCTGACGGAGCCCCCGCACACGCAACACCACCTCACCTACAGGTTCAGCAGGAGCCCCGCCAAGGTCAGCAAACTATTACATACATAAAGCCACGCCTATATCCCTGAAGGGGTAGGCAGAGCGTAAAGCCTACCTGCCTTACCTTTCTGCATTTTATGTTCATTATAGTAATCAGTCAGATTTGTTAGTAATCACTAAGATATATTTTCTGTAAGATGTTTAAATTTACACTTTGTTAATATTTTTGTAAAACATATCGGAAACTATAGGTCTACAATTTAAGACATGCTTGTTAAAACTGAACTGAACTTTGGACGTTACATTGAGTCTCTGGCCACAACAGCTGCCAAAAAACTTGGTATCCTCTCGAAGGTGAGGCGATACTTCACACCGGGACAGCTATTGCAGTTGTACACAGCTCAAGTCCGATCGTGTATGGAGTACTGCTGCCACCTTTGGGACGGTTCAGCTAAATACCAGCTGGCTGCCTTAGACTCAATCGAGAAACGCGCTAAGAAGCTCATTGGAGACTCAGCACTGGTTGAGGCAAAACTACAGAACCTTGAGCACCGTCGCAGAGTGGCGTGCATGTCGGTATTTTACAGGATACATTTCGGGGAGTGCGCGTTAGCACTTCATGACCTTATACCCCCCTCCCCTTTCCATCTCCGGAGCACGAGGCGTGGACAGGGGTTCCACCCTTATGTCGTGGATATACCACAAATTCGCACGAAGCGGTTCGCTTCCACATTCTTAATGCGAACGGCTAAGGAGTGGAACTCCCTGCCGGCGGATCTGTTTCCGGAACAATATAACCTGGGCCTTTTCAAGGCGAGAGTGAATAGGCACTACATAGGTGAGTATGTTTCAACATAGTCCGCATCGTCACTTTCCACCAGGTGAGATGGCGGACAAATGCTCGCCTATATATATTAAAAAAAAAAAAAAAAAAAAACTATATTTAAGTGACTGTTTGTTTCGAATTCAATAAAATAAAATAAATAAAAAATAAAAGCGCCTCGTAAAAGACGCCTTTGCCACATCTGACATAAATTGAGGGCAATTTTAGATAGTGATTTGTATCGCTATAAACTCCTTACGCCTTTATCCCTGAAGGGGTAGGCAGAGCTTAAAACGCCTCGTAAAAGACGCCTTTGCCACGTCTGACATAAATTGAGAACAATTTTAGATAGTGATTTGTAATACATAAAGTCACGCCTTTATCCCTGACGACCCCGTGACGTAAAACGCCTTGTAAAAGATGCCTTTACGTCTGACATAAATTAATAAATAATGTATTTAGGATACATATTTGACTAGGTTTGCACTATCCCGCTTACCGCTACGCATTTGACTTTCACCCAAAGGTTGCCTGGAAGAAATTCTTACCTTAGCAATAAGGCCGCCTATGTTGTACTTGTCTTTTGTTGTTATCTGTTGTGTTGTATGATTTGTACTCTTACGTGCAATAAAGTATTTTTATTTTATCTTCCATGCTGGACTGTGAGAGAAAAACATAGAATGTGCCAGCTGCATTTCCTCCCGGGCATGCTGTAAAATCCAGCTAAGGGATCCGAGGGTTTCAGTAAATTGTAATTTAGGCGATGGGCTGACAACCTGTCACTACAGCAATATACCTAGAATTCTATCTTAAATAACCCTCAAAATTTTGTCAGACGTGGCGGGACGGTCTTTGTTTGGGTCGTTTGCGCTCTGCCTACCCCGTTAGGGATAAAGGCGTGATTATATGTATGTATGTATGTATTTAGGATACATATTTGACTAGGTTTGCACTATCCCGCTTACCGCTACGCATTTGACTTTCATCCAAAGGTTGCCTGGAAGAAATTCTTACCTTAGCAATAAGGCCGCCTATGTTGTACTTGTCTTTTGTTGTTATCTGTTGTGTTGTATGATTTGTACTCTTACGTGCAATAAAGTATTTTTATTTTATCTTCCATGCTGGACTGTGAGAGAAAAACATAGAATGTGCCAGCTGCATTTCCTCCCGAGCATGCTGTAAAAACCAGCTAAGGGATCTGAGGGTTTCAGCATATTGTAATTTAGGCGATGGGCTGACAACCTGTCACTACATCAATATACCTACAAATCTTTCTTGAATGGCCCTCAAGACTTTGTCAGACGCGGCGGAACGGCCTTTGTTTAGATCGTTTACGTTCTGCCTACCCCATTAGGGATAAAGGCGTGATTATATGTATGTATGTATGTATAAAGTATTTTTATGTTATGTTATAAATTAAGGGGAAGTTTAGATTGTGATGTATATCGCTGTATTGATAGGTTGTCTATCGCCATGGTACTGGCAGAATATCAGCGTTGTAGTCCTACACTACAGCACAATGCTGAGTCAGCGCCAAGTTGACTTGATGTTGACAAAAACAACAGTGACAGTGTGGTACACTGGCACTGTTGTTTTTGTATGTTACATGTTAAGTTTGTTTTGTATTTTTGTCATGTTACGTTTGTTAATGTTATGTTCTTTATATTATTGTCCTCATTGTTCTTTATTGTAACTTTTTATCTTGTCTGTACCACTTTTATTGATTGACACAAAACAGATACAGGGCATTCCCTGAAAATCAATAAAAAAATTAATCGATCAATCAATCATCGCCTACTTTAAACGAAATTTTCAGAAGTTCGGTTTCAATAACAGATAGATAGATAGATAAATAGAACATTTATTTCCACAATACACAACTACAAAATTACACAAAAAATCATACAGTAAAACATGAGGGAGTGAGAACACATATTTGATATAGGTGTGTACTGCAGAAATCAGGCTACAGCTCAGCGAAGTTTTTGCTCACTAGGAGCAAACACTGATACAGCGTTTATTTCCTTCGTCAGGACCTGCATGCAATAAACACGATGGTGTCCTGCGAGGTGGGCGGGTTCAAGCGTTCCACCATGGGCGGAGTCTCCAACCTGTCCACCGAGGAGGCCGGGCCTGCTGACGTCGTGAAGCGGGCGCGCTACAGCGCCCCGGGGGTGGCCAGGAAGCTGCAGGGACTCATGAGCGATAGACAGGCTGTTTAGAGGTGAGTAGGGGGGGGGCTGCTGACGTCATGAAGAGAGCGCTCTACACCGCCCCGGGGGTGGCCAGGAAGCTGCAGGGGCTCATGAGCGATAGACAGGCTGTTTAGAGGTGAGTAGGGGGGGGGGCTGCTGACGTCATGAAGAGAGCGCTCTACACCGCCCCGGGGGTGGCCAGGAAGCTGCAGGGACTCATGAGCGATAGACAGGCTGTTTAGAGGTGAGTAGGGGGGGGGGCTGCTGACGTCATGAAGAGAGCGCTCTACACCGCCCCGGGGGTGGCCAGGAAGCTGCAGGGGCTCATGAGCGATAGACAGGCTGTTTAGAGGTGAGTAGGGGGGGGCTGCTGATGTCATGACGAGAGCGCGCTACACCGCCCCGGGGGTGGCCAGGAAGCTGCAGGGGCTCATGAGCGATAGACAGGCTGTTTAGAGGTGAGTAGAGGGGGGGGGGGGGCTGCTGACGTCATGAAGCAAGCGCGCTACACAGTGGCACAGTGATCACTAATATATCACTAGATAGATAGTTGTTTTTATATCAAGACTGCCGCTTTGCCATACTTGTGTGTGTAAATGTACCACACACGCACATTGCCTTAGTGTGCGTGAGCTCGCCATAGTAAACCTTGTTTTGTATATGTACCCGAATTTTCAAACCTAACCTAAGAAGTAGTTAAAAAAAATTGGTCACGTTGTCCAGATCATGGTCGTTTGATCACCACGACGTCATTTTCTTGTATGAGAAAGTAAATATTTTTTTCTCACAAACCCACCGAGTGGGAAATGAAAGGACTCAAAGAGCTGAATCCAAATTTAATAGTATTTTTACCTCTCACTTGGAGGTGACCAATTTTTTTTTAACTACTTCTTAGATTAGGTAGCCGACCCCGTGAGATACGAGATAAGGCTATTGAGATCAGGTGTTTGACAAAGCAAAGCAAAGAAAATTCGGGTACATATACAAAACAAGGTTTACTATGGCGAGCTCACGCACACTAAGGCAATGTGCGTGTGTGGTACATTTACACACACAAGTATGGCAAAGCGGCAGTCTTGATATAAAAACAACTATCTATCTAGTGATCACTACCGTCTCATTAGATAGTAGTGGCACAGAATATATAATAGTACTACATACAAAATGGACACCCACCTTCCCTCCCCAGTCCGATATACGTCACACTCCGTGGATTGTGGGTTACATTGTGGATACGCTTAGCGGGTATGGCGCGCGCATGTTTCCCAGTGTAACGGAAATAATTCAGTTTTGTGTCCCAAAGATGATTAGGTACTGTTCCGTGTACGGATGTCTTTCTACCACAAGATATGACTCCAATAGGAACTTTTTTAGATTCCCAAGTGATGAGAGACGTTAACTAACTTCATACAAAATATGCAACCTAACCTATTCTAACTATTCAGTTACAGTGAACTACTTTAAAACGTAGGTTTAATCAAGAACCAGATTAATCAAGTGATGAATATGACCGGTATAACAAAATTAGTCAACCCTTATAACACCCACACAAACGCATGCCAAGTGCAACATGGCGTCTGTCGATGTGTGACCAAAATGACATTGTAGTTAGGAGTGTCCGACCTGTGGTAGTGGTTTATGATTAGGACTACTACCTTCATGTCACTCGATACTAGATGGTGTACCTTTTTGTTACCAGGATTTATCAAGTCTTTATGGCTCAACACAAGAAGAAAAATAACAGCTTCATTTTACAATTATTTTTCACCCTTTTGCTCAGAGAAAGCTTCATTATTAAAAAAAAATTACATTCACTCTTTTCGGTCCTCACTAAGCCAGCAATTTCTACGAATGACAACAATGAAGTTAACGGCCACTTCACGAAGTCTTTAAGGACACAAACTAAATTTCTTTCTAACTCTTTTTCTGTATTAGCTGCGCAGCTATGGAATAAACTTCCAAAATGTATTCAAGAAAGTCCGTCTATTTACGTTTTTAAAGAGATGAAAAGAGCACTTCTTATCTGAACAAGTTTAATGTATGTATTTATGTATTGTAGTTTATGTATCTATTATGCAGGAACGTATATTTATACGATATATAAGTATTAGATATGTATGTATTGTTTGATGTAATCTTATTGATTTATTATTTTTACGTTTAATAGTTCTACTTCATGTAATTTAGAGTAATTTTTAGTTTACATTTCATTGTATTTGTCTTGCCCTTAAAATGTTTCTCATTCTCTCAACTGCCAGTAGGTTAGCTGGAAGAGATCTCTTTATAGAGATAAGTTTGCCCTTGCATACATTTCTGTAAACTTCATTTCTTGTATTTTAATGCAATAAAGAATGTATATTAGTATGGTTTAGATGTTTTTTAGTTCACATTATTAATTATTTCACGGCTGAAAGCGCATACAACTTTTTTTTTTTCATGGAATGTGCACCTGTTAAAGACTGACGACCGTCGCAGCCTAGTTGGCAGTGTACCTGCCTGCTACGCAGAAGGTCCCGGGTTCGATTCTCGGCCAGGGCAGACATTTGAATGATGAGTTTAAATGTCTGTTTCTGGGTTTGGGTGTTCTTTGTGCTTGTTTCTGTGTATGTCCATGGCACCCCGATACAGGGAATCCTAGTGGGGGCTATGAGTGTAATCGTGTTTTTTTTAAAGGCGAAATGCTAATTTTAAATGTCAAGTTTAATGTGTATTTTTAAGTGTATTGTTATGTTTTCCTAGCAAAGTGAGAGAAAAATACTATACATCTCTCAGCCGAAATAGCAATTTAAGGTCTCGTTTGCATAAGGACTGCGTCTTGGACTTCCAAATTAACTCGACCTTAAATTGCTTTTTTTTCGACCTCGGAGTAACGTACTATTTTTTTTGTTTCAGATTACGTCCTAAGTATATTCACCACTACAAAACACTCAATGGATTTAGTCATTATTTATTTCGTTTTGCCAAAAAATCGCTTTTAGCTCTCTAAAGTTCTATCCTCCATTCCTTTTTGGATGCGACTCATGAAAATCAAGTTTAGGAAAACTGACTGACCGTTATGTCACAATATTTTGGGTTGATTTAGATTTTCAAAAAATGCAGTCGTAATTGTTTTCTAAAATATAATATTTGATGCTTTGTATATTTGATGGAATTGATAAAAATTGACTACTGTCTACCAAGAAATTTAAATCGATTCATTAAAAAAACAGGCGATATCGAAGAGTGCTTACAAACCAAATTGATCTCATTGTTATTTATATTGAGTGTGAATAGTATTGACATGCCATACATCGCAGTAATGTTGCTCATCGCTTCTTAGTCTTAAGTTTGATCAAGTCGTGAGTGTGGCTGTGTCGGACGATTTGTTACATTTATTTGATTCTTTATTAACTGCTGAAGGTGACTTGGCATTATTCTTATAAATAAAAGTGCAGTCGGTTCAGGCCTACCAGGAAAAATATTAAATCTTATAAATGCATTATTCAACTTCAGCAAAGTTGATGCCTGCATATTCTAAAATATTGAGCTAATATACCAACATACGGCACTGGTTGTCGATGTAAAATTAATGATATTTTATCTCTTCTCAGTGTGCAAGGAATTATATGGCTTTTTATCGATTTGACTGAAATTGTGGTCCAATATATTCCCCAGGTCTAACTTGCACGCTAGTAGGTAATTTCTACCTAAAATCATAAGTTCCTCATTTTGTTTTACTGAAATCACGTTTTAGTTCATTTATTTTATTCTTCCATTAATTGTATCATTATTCTTTAGTTTTAAGTGATCACAGAGAAGATATAAAATCAATTTCGTTTTAAACTTCTAATCAAAATTAAATGATTGTATATTTCGGACATAACCATTTTATATCATGTATTCATTATGTAGATTTTAGTTTAGGGTGTTATTATAGTGATAAGGTAATAAGATTGTATCTATAAAAAAAGAGTTTTTATTTAATATAACCTAGACATAACATTAATACACTACACATTAATCAATCCTTAATATAAACACTATGCAGAATCTTTAAATATTATCATATAATTGAGACACAGAGTAGGTTCGCCTGTTTATCTGTGAGGCCCATATCTCAGGAACCGTCACAGGTAGAAGCTGAAATTTTGACCTAAAAAAAAACAGCATTTCCAGTTTTCCTACTTTTCAGAATAATAAGGAAAAAAACTGGAAAAGCCCGTTGTTTCAAAGTTATAAAAAGTACAAGTATTCTTTCTACTGACTTATTCTTTCATAGAATATTAGTTAAGAAATGCGTTGTAATTTATTCAAGTATTTTTGTCCCGAAAACTTTCGGCTGATTTTGCTCTCATACTGGGTGCAAGGGACAGCATCCCACAAACGAATAGTTGGTGGTATAATTTGGATGGTCTTCTTCTGTCGAGTGGGTATTGAGTATATCGAACCGATGAACCCTGGTGTCAGAGTTTTTAAACCGCCTAGTAGCACAACTATCAGGCCTCTGACATGGTTTGTGTAACGACCACTATCAAAGAGAGCGCCCGGGATCGACGGCTTAACATGCCCTCCGAAGCACGAAATCTTTTTCTTTTTCGGACAATCAGGTGATTTTAGCCTGCAATATCCTAACCAAACTGGGGGAAAATTCACAAAGTGATAAATTCTCAAATATCAACTTTGTGTTTCCCCCCTGGGAATCGAACCCAGGATCTCCGGATCGGGAGTCCATGGCACTAGCCACTAGACCACGGAGTCAGTCATTTGCATGGTGAAAGTTGTTCAGTCAACGAAACTTTCGCCAGGAACTTTTTCAGAGTGAAAAATATACCCCTATCCTTTTGAAGCCGACAGATGGCGCCACATCGAGAAATACAAGTTCTGAAACGCGGTATCGAAGTTTTCTTATCAATCAGCAGATATACAAGTCCCAAACTTGTCCGGCTGGACTTCGGTCCCCCTGGTCACTAGCTACCCTTTCCCCATCTAACATCCATTTACTCCTAAACGTTTGTGAGATGCTGTCCCAGTCCCACACACCTCATATAAAAAAAACTGCGAAAACCAGCGCTTTGCTCGTGAGCAAAATTTCAACGCTGAGCTATTATTGCCTATTTGCACTGCTGCAGCACACATTGTCTTAAGTTTACATGTACATGTTATCTGTTGTTTCATTTTGTTTGTTGTGATTTTATTTCGGAACTTTTATTTTTGTGTAAAATTTGTGTGACTGTAATACCACATAAACGTATTATATATCTATCTATAGTCTATATGCCTACAAATTTAAATATCCCTCAAAACTTTGTCAGATGTGGCGGAACGACCTTTGTTTAGGTCGATTACGCTCTGCCTACCCCATTAGGGATAAAGGCGTGATTATATGTATGTATGTATCTATAGTCGGTTTACATAAGAGATGACATGGAGTCTGCAGACGAGAGCGGGCTGGAGCGAGCGGAGTGGGGGTGGGGGTTCGGGGTGGGGGTGGCGGGAGGCGGGGGGGGTCAGGGGGCGCGGCCCTTGCCCTCCTTGATGGCGATGACGTAGCGCTGCGCCACGCGCTCTGGCGGGGAATACCCGTCCGCGTACGACGAGTCCTGCAAACCAACAAATAAAAAATATCAGTGTTTTCTGTATACAAAACTAGCGACCCGCCCCGGCTTCGCACGGAAATCATCAGTGTTTCTCTACTATATTATGCATGTATACATATAAACCTTCCTCCTGAATCACTCTATCCATTAAAAGCCGCATCAAAATCCGTTGCGTAGTGCTTTTCCCGTGTTTCTCGAGGTCGTTTTTACACAGAGCGACTGCCTCATGATCTGATCCACTGATCACTGCAACCCAGAAGGAAAACCGGACTCAATCCTAAATTAGGCTTTTACCAGGTTAAGTTCTGTCATATACAGGATTAGGACGATTTAATAATTCGAATCCTCGGAAAATCCTAGAGGTATTGTGAAAACACAGATAATTAGACAACAAAATTTCTCTTCTCAATCTACATACATACATATAATCACGCCTTTATCCCTAATGGGGTAGGCAGAGCGTAAACTACCTAAACGAAGGTCGTTCCGCCACGTCTGTCAAAGTTTTGAGGATTACTTAAGATAGATTTGTAGGTATATTGCTGTTGTGACAGGTTGTCAGCCCGTTGCCTAAATTACAATATACTGAAACCCTCGGATCCCTTAGCTGGTTTTTACAGCATGCCCGGAAGGAAATTCAGCTCGCACATTCTATGTTTTTCTCTCGCTCCCAGGCCAGCATGGAAATTTTCTCAATCTACTTGGAAAAAATATAGGTTCCTGTACCTCAAACAGCACTTCATAGGGGTCGCTGTGTGTGGCGGGCAGCCGGTTGACCACGGCGCGGTAGAAGCAGGTCGTCTGCGGGTACAGGGCCATCACCACCGCGCCTTTCGGGAACAGCGCCTGGGAATAAACAAATTGTCTATAAAGCTGATAAAGTGAAATGTTTTTCACATTCGAAATGCCATTGAAACTGAATCAATACGTAACACTACAGAGTAACTAATAACGTAATACGAACGAAGCGATATTTACACCTTACAAAAGTTGAAACAATATGTTTGCTATAAGAAATTTATTTTTAAAAATAAGCAGTGCCTGTTGTGTCTCTGTTTTGTATGTCCTATTTTTATGAGGTTTTTGTGTACAATAAATTGTTAAATAAATAAATGGACATGCCCCATATTTCAAGTCGTGCCCCAGAGCAGAGCTGCGTACCTGTTCGTCCGTCCGGGGGTCGGCGCGCATGAGCGGCAGCGGCACCACGCGCCGCTTGCTGAGCACGTGTCTGTTCTTCTGCTCCTCGTCGATGTCGTCTATCTCGTACTTGCCTTGCGCCGGGTGCCAACATACCACCTGCACAATTAATAAACAATAATAATAATAATAAACTCCTTCCGTGGTCTAGTGGCTAGTGCCATGGACTCCCGATCTGGAGGTCCTGGTTTAGATTCCCAGGGGGGAAACACAAAGTTGATATTTGAGAATTTATTACTTTGTGAATTTTTCCCCAGTTTGGTTAGGATGTTGCAGGCTGAATCACCTGATTGTTCGAAAATAAAAAGATTTCGTGCTTCGGAGGGCACGTTAAGCCGTCGGTCCCGGTCGCTGTCTTTGATGGTGGTTGTTACTCACACCATGTCAGAGGCCTGATAGTTGTGCTACTATGCGGTTTAAAAACTCTGACACCAGGGTTCATCGGGTCGATAGACTCGATACCCACTCGACAGAAGAAGAAGAAGAATAAACAATGATAGTAGAACAGATAGGGAGATACGAATATCCACCCCAAAGAATCTACCCAGTAGTGGTATATTATCGGAAACATTTATCCAAGAAAAGTAAAGCATGCTACAAAAAATATGCCGGGTGTGATAGAGAGCGTCCTGCAAACTGATAGGGGTTGCTCAGTCAATGGCGTCAATTCTCGCAACAAAATTCTAATTCTTAGCTAGCGCTGTCACGTTACTCTTTCGTATGCGCATTGGAATACGAGTGATTCAAAAATACGGCTTCTGATCGAGGTGAACCTTTTGTATGGAAAAGCCAAACTCATTTTTCAGTTCCTGAAAAAAAACCTGATGCAAGTTGTTTTATTGACTGAGTAACCCCCAGCAGTTTGCGTGACGCTGTCCCTTACACATGGTACATCACAGTAAATAGCTTACTTCAGCCAGTATCCAGTTCTCCTCATTGTCGGAGACCTTGACCAGGGCTGCGACGGCGTCCCCTGGGCGCGCTGTGTGCCCCGAGTCCGCGGGCACAGCCCCGCATAGCTGGGGCGCGCGCTCGCCAACTCGCCCCACGTGGAGGGGCAGGGTCTGCGCCGCGCTTAGGAGCATCTTCATCAGCGCGCCGCACCCGATCGTTTCTTTGTTGCCGGCGTGACGCGCCTTTACATGAGGATAAGAAAGTTCTAGGTCAAAATTAATTGAATACAAACTATTAAAAAAAAATGATTAAACACAACAATTTATTGACCACTGACTAAAAAGACCTGAAGATAGAAAGACAGAAAAATGAAGAGAAGGGCTTATAGAAAATACGTAAGTCTCTCTTCTCATTTTCTTTCCCTGTCTTTCTATGTTTTTTTGGACTTCCTATAAGCGTTTCTCTATGGTACATCTATGGCAGGTATTTTTAGTCACTGGTCAGCCTATAAGACACAACAGGCACTGCTTATTCCTAAAAAGAAATTTCTTACAATGGACCTGATGTACATACAACATAACACAGGCTTCTTACCTGAATTCTCCTTTCATTCTTGATAGTGCGTATCTCATAGATGCGCGACAGTGCAGCTCGGAGCAACCTCTCTTCTTGTTCAGCAGCAGTCAAACCAGCTTTGTACAAGTTCTTCAGTTGAGCTTGCTGCAAGTTTTTTATTTCTAATTTATTTCAAAACACACATATGATTTGTAGTTTTAATAAACCATTTATTTAAACAATTAAAAAAAAATAAAGGAAAAATAAAGCATGTGGTATTGCCCTCATGAATAAATTGAATCTCTGGTTATCAGCAGCGGGATGTAGAGACACAAACAGATGGAAGCACATATAGAAATAAGTTGGTTTATTCAAGACCCTTGGACTAGTTTCACAACAATGTTATTTTATTTAAGCCGAAATTGGGTAAGAGATCAAAGATTGTGAAACATTTTTCTTCTTCTCCATCATATTGTTCATTACTGAAGGTTGCGTCTGTGATAGAAGTCTTTAATATTTTTGATTACAAAAAACAAATACAATTGTTTTAAAGAAAATGGCAAGTATAAAAATAAGTACTTCCATGCTGGACTGGGAGAGATAGAAAAACATAGAGTGTTCCAGCTGCCCTTCCTCCCGGGCATGCTGTAGAAGTCAGCAAAACGGACTCGAGGGTTACAGTGTATTGTAATTTAGGTGATGGGCTGACAACCTGTCACTATTGCAATACACATTACAATCTAAAATTACCCTTAATTTTTGTCAGACGTGGCGAAAGCCCTTTTTACGAGGCGTTTAACGCTCTGCCTACCCCGTAAGGTATAAAGGCGTGATTTTATGTATGTATGTATGTAAAAATAAGTAACTACCTGTTGAGAAGATCCGGAAGAGTCCTCATTGGTAGGTGGAGACTCAGCCGCCTTCTCAGCTCTTAGTATATTATCAATACACTGCTCATTCCGAGCTCTCTCTGAGTCTACGTCATAGATCAGCCTATGCAGGGACCTCAAGCGCTCCTGAGAAAATAGTTCAGTGTTAAAAGGAAGGTTTTGTAGCTCTGATATAACTTTCATGCTTTCATAACTAAAGG
This sequence comes from Scrobipalpa costella, assembly GCA_949820665.1. Taxonomy (NCBI): domain Eukaryota; kingdom Metazoa; phylum Arthropoda; class Insecta; order Lepidoptera; family Gelechiidae; genus Scrobipalpa; species Scrobipalpa costella. The sequence continues at coordinate 15,092,441 of OX463312.1, forward strand.
TAATAGTAAAACATAGAATGTTGCTTCCTGGCGTATTGTAAGAACCAGTAGAGGTATACATGGATTTCAGTGTAAATAAACTTAGGCTGACAATTACAGATACCAAGCAATAGTTTGTTATTCATAAAATGACCCTAAAACCTGTCAAATATGGAGAAAATGCCTCTTAATGAGGTTGGTTGCTTGGTTGATGCTCTGTCTACCCCGTCAGATACACAGACGTGACAAAGTATGTTATAAAGTTGAAAAACAGTTGTGATCATACCTGCACTTGCTGCGCTGCTACATCAGCCGTCAGAGGCATCTCCGCGAAGACTGGACAGCCTTAAGCTTAAATACACAACGTGGTACCAAGCCACACCAACAAACACCTGAAAGAATGTGCTAAATCTTTAAAAAAAGTTAATTTAGAGAAATAAATTCAGCGAAATAGATTGTAAGCTTACCACAATGATTATTTTGCACCAAGTGGTGTTTTCAAGCATTACATTGAACAGAGCCGTAGTCTAATTTTTCCTTGCGATGTAGAAGACGTTTTAAATAATGTTTATATTTATGTTCGCAAATATTTCACAAGCAAAACCACAACACAACACACAAGCACAGATTACTGTATACATGTCTATCTGGTCTATCATCTGTCCCTAATATTCTCTATCATCTATGCTATCATCTATGACCACTGAGCATATAATCCGTAGACAGAGCTGTCTACGATATAATCACTACGTTTTATCTATGACTGTATATGTAGTCTAGCTAAAGACAAAAATTGCTAATAATTTCCGTTTTTTACGGAAAAAATCAGCAACAGTTGAAAAACATTAACATAACACTTGTATAGCCCTGTTTCTATCAATCATAACAATTATAGCTCATTCGTATCTCAATAAACGCACCAGTTGTCAAATTGCGTTTTTTATACAATTTTGCTGATTTTCTTGCTTGGTGAAAAAGAGTACAGTACCATACCAAAATATATTTTTCTACTCTTTCTAACATACCGGCGAAGATCAGAAAAAAACACATAAGCCATAGACGAAGTGTTGCTATTTATGCAAAATTTGGTAAAATTATATATTTTTTCCATTCCTTTTTATTTTACTGTGTCGCTTTTAAATCTATTTAGTATCGGAAATCTTTGAAAACGCTGTTCAAAAAGTTTGTGCTTTTCGTAAAGATTGTAAAATGCATGAAAAATTTTGAATTTGAATTATTATTTTATCAGTTTCGTTACGTTACGAAATTTTCGCATAATATCGTGATATATAGTGGTCACACCATAAATATGACTGTCATTTGTCAGTGAATTGTTTGGCATTTTATTTGTAATAGTTTCGCCAAAACAAATCTGTAATTATCAGTAGAATACGAAAATATTCTTGAAATAATTTAATACACAGTGTATTGAAGTGATCTAAAGTGAGTGATACAAACTGTATTTTAGAAGTAGGTCACCCGTATAACGGATTTGGTTACCGGTACGTCAGAGCGATAGCTTCCCTCCCCTTGGATTTCGCCAAGAGATATTTATGTGAAAATTACGTCGATTTATGGTCAAGTTTCATTTCAGAGCTTTTGGTGTGTGTGTAGAAACAACGCATAGAATTAATGATAGCAGCAGCTAGTGGAAATGGCCGAAAATGATGATTATTTAGACTCGATTGACAACAATCATTTGGAAGGAACCAACGGTTCCCTGAATATGACTGATAACAGCCTCGGGGTAAGTGAATTTATTGTTAATGCGGCCGTTTTAAATGCATTTCCTTCTTCTCAGTTCATAGTTTGATAAAAACCGTACGCACTATCATAACCCCTAAGTCTATTTGGTATGTGAATAATTTAGTTATGGTTTGCAGAGCACTTGGCTATTTATAATACCGCAATGTCAATAACAGTACGCTACATTTATTTTTGAATACACTCATGATCTGTGTATGCTGTAAAACTAAAAACTCAATAACAAAACTGATATAAAATACTGTTGTTATCTTATCTATTTTGGATAGTAGTTTCAGTTGTGTATTGCTGGTATTTATGTTATGGATAATTTTATTGATATACATTTAAAATTGTGTTATAATACAATGGAAAATTACACAAACAAAACAAAATAGCTTGAAAGTTTGTCTCGGCAGAGCACAAGCTCTACAAATACACCAGTTTATGTTTCATTTAAAATTCTCCAGTAGTTATGATTTTACAGCATTTGAGTTTTGTCTAATCTTATGAATTCACAACAATTTCACTTGGCAAAACAATACATCTTATTTTTTTTTATGTTTGTCAAGAGCAAGACTTGGAAAGAAAGGTAATTCAAAAAGTAGTGTGTTGCAGTGTAAGAGTTTCTTGCACCACTTCTCCACAGCTATAACACATTTTGAAGCATTGGCTATAAAGTTTCTATAACACATTTTGAAGCATTGACTATAAGGTTTCTATAGTACATTTTGAAGCATTGACTATAAAGATTTTTTGAATTGTTTGGTTTTGCATGTCATTCAATAAATATTCCATGGAATCTATGTTTAACATGTTGACCACCATCAGCTTCACTGGTGAGAACACATAATGTTCTCTGTAAGACCATGAGCATCACTGGTGAGATCACATAATGTTGTCTGTAAGACTATGAGCATCACTGGTGAGGTCACATAATGTTCTCTAAGACCATGAGCATCACTGGTGAGAACACATAATGTTCTCTGTAAGGCCATGAGCATCACTGGTGAGATCACATAATGTTCTCTTTACAGCCATGAGCATCACTGGTGAGATCACATAATGTTCTCTGTAAGGCCATGAGTATCACTGGTGAGATCGCATAATGTTCTCTGTAAGGCCATGAGTATCACTGGTAAGATCACATAATGTTCTCTGTAAGGCCATGAGTATCACTGGTGAGATCACATAATGTTCTCTGTAAGGCCATGAGTATCACTGGTGAGATCACATAATGTTCTCTGTAAGGCCATGAGTGTCACTGGTGAGATGAGTGGAGTCAGTGGGCAAAGTGTTGTTTTTGGTATGGATGGCAGCCAATGTGTTAAGTATAAATTATTCATTATTGTAGTCATCACTTCAAGGTAGTATCTTTCAAGCTGGACTGGGAGCGAGAAAAAAACATAGAATGTGCCAGCTGCATTTCCTTTCCGAGGGTTTCTGTATATTGTAATTTAGGTGATACTATTTTCAACTCAGTTCTAGAATAAAGGTAAACAAAGTTTCATGTCTTTTTATTCAAAAACACATTTCAAAAATAAAAGATATGTGTTGGCAAATCAGTTAAATTACTAAAACTACTATTTCATGATGTTGTCATATCTAATAGCTGAAACTTATTTTAGAAATAAGACTTATTATAAAACTGAGTGGAAGTATACATGTTTGTACTAATTGTATAAAAATACTTATAAAGATACAGTTTCTTACTTTCATGCTGTACTGCGAGCGAGAGAAAAACAGAAAGTGCCAGGTGCATTTTCTCCCGGGCATGCTGTAGAAACCAGCTAACTGATCAGAGGGTTTCTGTATATTGCAATTTAGTTGATATCCTGACAACCTGTCACTACACCAATATGCCTACAAATTTATCTGAAATAACCCTCATAACTTTGTCAGACGTGGTAGAAGGACATTTTGTTAGTTCGTTGACGCTCTACCTAGCCCATTAGGGGTAAAGGCGTGATTTTATGTATGTATATTTCTTTTAAACTATGTAAACTTGAAGTTTCATTTAAATACTGTGTAGTATTTAATTGAAACTTCAAACTCCATAACATCAAGGTGTTAAATTAGTAGGTAACTGCCTCCGTGGTCTAGTGGCTAGTGCCATGGACACCCAATCCGGAGGTCCTAGGTTCGATCCCCAGGGGGAAACACTAAGTTGATATTTGCGAATTTATCACTTTGTGAGTTTGGTTAGGACATTGCAGGCTGATTGTCTGAAAAAGAAAAAGATTTTCGTGCTTCGGAGGGCACATTAAGCCGTCGGTCCTGGTCGCTGTCTTTGATAGTGGTCGTTACTCAAACCATGTCAGAGGCCTGATAGTTGTGCTACTACGCGGTTTAAAAAACTCTGACACCAGGGTTCATCGGGTTGATAGACTCGATACCCACTCAACAGAAGAAGAAGAAGGTCACATCTGCCTGTTTTAATTCCATGTTATATGGACAAGTTTGGTGTAATATATTTCTTCCATTCAAATATTCTGCTTCTATTTATTTCATATATTGGAATAATTACATACATACATATAATCATGCCTTTATCCCTAATGGGGTAGGCAGAGCGTAGATGACCTAAACAAAGGTCGTTTCGCCATGTCTGACAAAGTTTTGAGGGTTATTTAAGGTAGATTTTAAGTATATTGCTGTAGTGACAGGTTGTCAGCCCATCGCCTAAATTACAATAAACTGAAACCCTCGGATCTCTTGGCTGGTTTTTACAGCATACCCGGGAGGAAATGCAGCTGGCACATTCTATGTTTTTCTCTCGCTCCCAGTCCAGTATGGAAGATAAAAAGTAAAAAAAAGCTATTGAATTTTCTAAAAGAGAATACTTCAGCCTTAGAATACCATCACTTTAAAGAGTTATCTAAGCTGGTGAGAATCATTTGGTTTCATTATTTTAATTAGTTTCATACATACATATAATCACGCCTTTATCCCTAATGGGGTAGGCAGAGCATAAACGACCTAAACAAAGATTGTTCCGCCATGTCTGGCAAAGTTTTGAGGGTTATTTAAGATAGATTTATAAGTATATTGCTGTAGTGACAGGTTGTCAGCCCATCGCCTAAATTGCAATATCCAGAAACCCTCGGTTCCCTTAGCTGGTTTTTACAGCATACCCGGGAGGAAATGCAGCTGGCACATTCTATGTTTTCTCTCTCTCCCAGTGCAGCATGGAAGTGACCGGAATATTGTTGTAATTCTCGAAATATGGACTTGTTTTGCTGTTACTGCTGTTGTCGGGATCGCCAAACAGGAAGTTATATTCCAACGTCACGACACTATAACGTGACGTGGGTTCTGGCAGAATAACAGCGCTGAGGGAAACCACAGCACATGCTGAGTCAGCACCCTTTCTCAGCTACGAATGTATTCTTAATTCTGTGCTATGTCGTTTTGTAACTGAGAATAAAGATTTTCTATGTCTATGTCTACGTGTTTACGTGTTGCCGCCCTTACACGCGTTGTTGATGATAACAGATTGGCGATGAGGCTGCCGGCGGAGTAGACGTCCCTGACTTGGCAGCCATCAAGGCGCGGGTGAGGGAGATGGAAGAAGAGGCAGAGAAGCTAAAACAGATGCAGACAGAGGTGGACAAGCAGATGAGCATGGGCAGCCCACCGGGACTCAGTAAGTCATGTTGTATGTATGAACGGGATGCTGCAGTACGAGCTGGCAGCCATCAAGGCGCGGGTGAGGGAGATGGAAGAAGAGGCGGAGATGCTCAAACAGATGCAGACAGAGGGGGACAAGCAGATGAGCATGGGCAGCCCACCGGGACTCAGTAAGTCATGTTGTATGTATGAACGGGATGCTGCAGTACGAGCTGGCAGCCATCAAGGCGCGGGTGAGGGAGATGGAAGAAGAGGCGGAGAAGCTCAAACAGATGCAGACAGAGGGGGACAAGCAGATGAGCATGGGCAGCCCACCGGGACTCAGTAAGTCATGTTGTATGTATGAACGGGATGCTGCAGTACGAGCTGGCAGCCATCAAGGCGCGGGTGAGGGAGATGGAAGAAGAGGCGGAGAAGCTCAAACAGATGCAGACAGAGGGGGACAAGCAGATGAGCATGGGCAGCCCACCGGGACTCAGTAAGTCATGTTGTATGTATGAACGGGATGCTGCAGTACGAGCTGGCAGCCATCAAGGCGCGGGTGAGGGAGATAGAAGAAGAGGCGGAGAAGCTCAAACAGATGCAGACAGAGTAAGTCATGCATACATGCATGTTATCAAGCTAGGACTGGCATTCCATTTATCAAAAAACTACATTGAAATTGTTTGCACCAGGGTTCTTGAAGATTGTCAATAAATACCCAAACAAAATTAAATGAATAGAGTGAATCAGCAAGCGAAGCGAGCACGAAATTTATTTTACGGAACCACGATATCTTACGGGAGTGAAGCGAGCGCGACGGTAAAAAAAAAGGGAAATGTATAATTGTCGCACTACTAACCTAATTAGCCCCCTACAGCAATTGGCCACCTTTAGTAACTACCCCCCTTCCAGCAGTTGCCTCCTCCAACAGTTGCCCCCCCCCCCCCTCCAACAGTGGGCCATTTCCAGTAGTAGACCACTAGTAACTGGCCACCTACAGCAGCTCGCTACCTCCAGTAGTTGACCACTTCTAGGAACTGGCTACTTTCAGTTATTTGCCACCGTCTGTACGTGGAATGCCGAAAGCAGCAAATATAGATGAACAATCTAGTGTTTTAGGTGAACAAAAGGGAATAAATAGGTGAATAATCTAGTATTTTAGGTGAACAAATAGGAATAAATAGGTGAACAGTTCGAAGCTCGAATCCCTTAGCTGGTTTTTACGGCATGCCCGGGAGAAAATGCAGCTGGCACATTCTATGTTTTTCTCTCGCTCCCAGTGCAGTATGGAACATATCTTATATGTATGTAAAAACCCCTAGGTTATAATAACATATCTCATTGAATCCTTTTGTTTTAGCGAGTCCACTGAACATGTCCATAGAGGAGAAGATAGAAGCAGATAACAGATCAGTGTACGTCGGCAACGTGGACTATGGAGCCACTGCTGAGGAGCTAGAGCAGCATTTCCATGGCTGTGGCTCCATCAATAGGTGAGCCTCATTCTTGTGCCATAGGGATGATACTTATCAGAGAGCCCGATGGTGTAGTGGATAGGGCCGCTGCCTCCTGAGCGGGTCGTGGTTCGAATCCCATCACGTACCAATGTGTTTTTCGGTTTTCGAATTTCATATGTACGTTTATTCGGCGCTTTTTCCGTGCTTCGGAAGGCACGTTAAGCCGTTGGTCCCGGTTAATATCGTTAATACCGTAGATATTAGTCGTTAAGCCATTTCAGAGGCCAGTGCTAAGCATTGGCGGCCTGAAAACTCTGACCTAATCTAGGATTGGGTCTGGTTTCCCTTCTGGGTTGCGGAGGTCAGATGGCCAATGGCCCTTGATAGGTATCATCTCTCATCATCATCTCCCTAGCCTTATCCCGTATCTTAATCTAGGGGATTGAACGAGGGTACTGGTTTTTACACAGTCATTGCCATCTGACCTCCGCAGCCCAGAGGGGAAACCAGACCCAATCCTTGATTAGGTCAGAGTTTTCAAGCCGCCAATGCTTAGCACTGGCCTCTGATATGGCTTAACGACTAATATCAACGATATTAACCGGGACCAACGGCTTAACGTGCCTTCCAAATCACGGAAAAAGCGCCGAATAAACGTACATATGAAATTCGAAAACCGAAAAACACATTGGTACGTGGTGGGATCCGAACCACGACCTCCCGCTCAGGAAGCAGCGGCCCTATCCACTACACCATCGGGCTCCTATCAAGATATATATATGGCTCCTATAATGATACCTAGATAGTATCTTTGTGTATTGTAAACATTTCAAAGTGCATAGCGTAAATACTACCCCCATTAAATATCCTTTGCCTACGATCACAGTAATTGCCAAACCCAGATGTATACATCGAAAAACTCCGGATTACTGAATGATATTGCGTATTTTCCATGGATACTAAACGAAAAATACAATAATATCTGAACACATCGGGTTCTTAAAATTGACGCAAGAGAATGCGAGCGCACAATTTCACGAAAGTTAAATTTGAACCTATACGTTATGCGAGCGAAGTAAGCTTGAATTAACTGCCTCCGTGGTCTAGTGGTTAGAGCCATGGGCTTACGATCCGGAGGTCCTGGGTTCGATTCCCAGGGGGGGAACACAAAGTTGATATTTGTCAATATATCACTTTGTGAGGTTTTTCCCAGTTTGGTTAGGACATTGCAGGCTGAATCACCTGATTGTCCGAAAAAGAAAAAGATTCTGTGCTTCGGAGGGCACGTTAAGCCGTCGATCCCGGTCGCTGTCTTTGATAGTGGTCGTTACTCAAACCATGTCAGAGGCCTAATAGCTGTGCTACTAGGCGGTTAGACAACTCTGACACCAGGGTTCATCGGGTCGTTCGACTCGAGAATCCACTCGCTAAGAAGAAGCTTGAATTAATACGTAACCCAGCGCGACAATTTACGAAGGCTAAATTATTTTTCAGGGTTACAATCTTATGTAATAAGTTCGACGGGCACCCAAAGGGATTCGCCTACGTAGAGTTTGGTGATAAGGACAGTGTACAAACCGCGATGGCTATGGACGAGTCATTATTCAGAGGGCGCCAGATCAAGGTATGACTTTTATCTTATGCCCTGGCTTTGCACGGAAATCATCAGTGTTTCTCTACTATATTATGCATGTATTATACATATAAACCTTCCTCTTGAATCACTCTATCCATTAAAAGAAACCGCATCAAAACCCGTTGCGTAGTTTTAAAGATCTAAGCATACATACAATACAATACAATACAAGATACTTTATTGCACAAAGAATCACAAATACATCAGCATCATACAGCAGAAAAGTAAGGAACAAAACAGTACAATATAGGCGGCCTTATTGCTAAAGCAGCAATTTGCTAAAGCAGCAATTTCTACCAGGCAACCTTTGGGTAGTAGGATACTACATAGCAGATAGCGGGATAGTGCATATTAAGTTACTTAAACAATATAAATACTACTAAATAAATACATAAATAAAATAAACTAATATATATATTTATAATACATAGGGATATAGAAAGCGACTTTGTTTTATACTATGTAGTGATAGTCATTAAATACCTCACTGCTGGGCCTCCTTTAAAGGCCTCTCTCCATTCCCTCCATTATGAGGTGTGACTCATCATTTTAATTTTATCAGTTTCCTGTGATAGGAAGTACGAAACTGTCATTAAAAAAAAAAACATTTTCTGCACGACCATTGGGTTGAATTCTACATACATACATATACTCACGCCTTTATCCCTAATGCGGTAGGCAGAGCGTAAACTACCTAAGCAAAGGTCGTTTCGCCACGTCTGACAAAGTTTTGAGGGTTATTTAAGATAGATTTGTAGGTATATTGCTGTAGTGACAGGTTGTCAGCCCATCGCCTACATTGCAATATACTGAAACCCTCGGATCCCTTAGCTGTTTTTTACAGCATGCCCGGGAGGAAATGCAGCTGGCACATTCTATGTTTTTCTTTCGCTCCCAGTCCAGCATGAGGAATTTTAGCACTCACAATGCTATTTGTATTTCATAATTCAAGAAAATAATAAATTCGTTTCTGGCAGGAGTCGAACCTGCGTCTCTGGAATGCCCATGCATAAAAGGTCGTTCCGCCACGTCTGACAAAGTTTTGAGGGTTATTTAAGATAGATTTGTACGTATGTTTGTTCCTTTTTATTTCCGTTGTATGTGTTTCTTTGTGCTATAAAGAATTTTGTATTGTATTGTATGTTGCTATAGTGACAGGTTGTCAGCCCATCGCCTAAATTGCAATATATTAAAACCTTCGAATCCCTGTTTGTTGAATGTTTACTGTATCTCAATTACTGTAATTGGTACGCCATAGTAATTGAAATAAATAATTATAGGTCCCGGTTAATATCGTTTAATACCGTAGATATTAGTCGTTAAGCCATGTCAGAGGCCAGTGCTAAGCATTGGCGGCTTGAAAACTGACCTAATCAAGGATTGGGTTGCGGAGGTCAGATGGCAGTCGCTCTGTGTAAAAACCAGTACTCTTGTTCAATCCCCCTAGATTAGGTAGCCAACCCCGTGAAATACAGGATAAGGCTAAGAAGATGATGAATTATAATTATAGCAAAATGTTCCTTGGTCGCAAAATATCCCTTTGTAGTAAAATGTCATAGCAATGGGAATATTCTGCGGCTTTAGGAGGAAATTCACTGCAGCGAGATTTCACGCAGTGCACACGGCAGGGTAAACAATTTTTGTTTTTAATTTTGTTTACATTTGCTTTTCCTACATTCATTTGTTTTTGCGGCACGCCTAGTTGCTGTATTTTCTGACGAATGTGACCGAACAATATGTTTTATACTTGTTTTATAATCTTAACAAATGAATGTCAAAAAAACAAATGCATGACATGACGTAAATGACTACTGTAACCAAACGGACATTTGGAGTTCAACAGTCATAATTTCAACATTCGTGGAATTCAACATTGTAGGTGTCTTCCATGCTGGGCTGGGAGTTAGAGAAAAACATAGAATGTGCCAGCTGCATCTCCCAGGAGGCATGCTGTAAAAACCAGCTAAGCCATCCGAGGGTTTCAGTATATTGTAATTTAGGCGATGGGCTGACAACCTGTCACTACAGCAATATACCTACAAATCTATCTTAAGTAACCCTCAAAACTTTGTGAGACGTTTCGGAACGACCTTTGTTTAGGTCGTTTACGCTCTGCCTACCCCATTGGGGATAAAGGCGTGATTATGCATTGTATGTTTTTCTATCGCTCCCAGGCCAGCATGGAAGCTGAAATGTGCGTTGGAGACAGGTGATGACAACCTGTCACTACAGCAATATACCTACAAATCTATCTTAAGTAACCCTCTAAATTTTGTTAGACATAGCGGAACGACCTTTGTGTAGGTCGTTTACGCTCTAACAAAATTTTGAGGGTTACTTTCATATAAATGTATGTATGCATTGTATGTGTTTTTGTATCGCTCCCAGGCCAGCATGGAAGCTGAAGTGTGCGTTGTTTGCAGGTGATGCCGAAGCGCACGAACAAGCCCGGGCTGTCGTCCACCAACCGGCCGCCGCGGGGCGCGCGCGGGCGCGGCCGCTCCTTCCGCGGCGGCTTCTCCCCCTACTACGCGGGCTACCGGCCCACGCGCCGCGGCAGGTACATGCCTTATTGACCGATACCTTGACAGCAATTCTGCACGCAACATTTCCTTTGCTGATTCTCGGCTGGCGCTGTCGCTGGCGAGGTACCTTGACAGCAATTCTACACGCACTAGGTCCTTTGCTGATGCTCGGCTAGCGCTGTCGCTGGCGTCGGTTCTCGCAGTCTCTAATTCGAATTTTTAGTTGGCGCTGTCACTTATCTAACTCTGACATGAGAACGGGATAGCAAATGAACACGTGACTTTGACATTCCTAATCTGACGTAAGATTGCTTATTTGTCGTTAAATAAGGAAGCATGCTCTTTGCTCAGTTCTTATTTCAAGCGTTAGATTAGGAATATCAAAATCATGTGTTTATTTGCTATCCTGTTCTTACGTCAAAGTTAAGAAAGTGACAGCGCTAGCTAAGAATTAGTTAAGGAATAGTGCGTCCAGAATTGCCGCCAGTGTCTTAACTTTGACACAAGAACGGGATAGCAAATAAACACATGACTGACATTCTTAATCTGACGTATGACGCTTTAAATAAGAACTGAGCATAGAGCGTGCTTCCTTATTTTACGTCAAATAACCAGTCTTATGTCAGATTAGGAATGTCAAACTCATGTGTTGTTTGCTATCCTGTTCCTATGACAAAGTTAAGAAAGTGACAGCACTAGCTAAGAATTAGAATTAGGATTATGTCGTGAGAATCGATGTCACTAGCGACAGACTTGCAGGGTCACTTGATACTGAACGATACTTAAATATAGGTATGTGCTCGCGATAACGTACAATTGTTTCCAGGATTTTGTACATACATACATATAACCACGCCTTTATCCCTAATAGGGTAGGGTAAGGGATTCGAGGGTTTCTGTACATTGCAATTTAGGCGATGGGCTGACAACCTGTCACTACAGAAATATACCTATAAATCTATCTTAAATAACCCTCAAAACTTTGTCAGATGCGGCGGAACGGCCTTTGTTTAGGTCGTTTACGCTCTGCCTACCCCATTAGGGATAAATGCGTGATTATGTGTATGTGTATGTAGTGACAAAAAAAGGTGATGAACTCTTCAATGAAATTTTAAAAGTTTTTTCTTATTTTATATATCGAACTAAGAAAGCGGTTTGTTATCGTCGGCATATATCCACATTTGCGTGTCGGTCACTAATCAATAGGCACCATTTATACAGCGACGCGACTTTACTGGCAATTTATTTGGTTTTATGTGGGTACACTAGGTAAAAGTTGATATCATTCAATAGCAGAGGATATGTTTAATGGAAATAATACAATTCGTTGATTAATTATAGATTCTCAAATAATAATTAATATCAGTATAACTGCCAATAATGAAATAACTAGGGTTGAGAATTTACGTTTCTGATCTTCCAAAACTTATTAGTTTCTGCATTGTACAATCTGTTTGTCATTCGTTATTACTAGTTCAAAATATTGTTTTTGTTTTAATTTTATTTTAATCCTTGTCATTTATGTGCATCCGTAAAATGAACAACATTTCTCTATAAAATCTGATTTAAAACTGTATTTTAAACCCAACTTGATGGTATTCAAATTAATGATATGGATCCTTGGTCTGGAAAAAACGGTTTTATTATTATTACAAAATTAATTTGAATGGTTTTTCTTTGTGCCAAAGTCCGTAACATTATCTGCTTCAGCCTTTCATGACGAATTGTAAAGAAGTAAAATTGCCAACCTGTAAAGTCGCGTCGTCATTGTTCGTGCTTACTGTCTTTAGTCAGCTGCCTCTATCCGCTGAACAATTTGCAACAGCGACCTCCAAGTGACTAATTGCAGAACATATAAAATGTATACTCACAGCAAAATTGTTACATGTGGCCTCACCAAATTAAGCATGAATTTTTGGCCTTCAAGACCAGTAAGTTGAATTTCAAGAATGTAGAATTCCTGGGATGTGAATCCACTTATGTTGAATACAACAAACTTTGCATCCACGAACGTCGAATTCCCCTAAAGTTGAATCCACGAATTCATTCATTTGTGCACATTATTTGTCTGAAAAATTAAGTCAACTGTGTATGCCAGAAAAATATATGAATATAGGAAAAACAAATGAATGGCATAAATTATTCATATGGAACATTTGTAGTGCAACTATCCAGGAATTCAACATTCGTGGAAATCGACATTCTTGGAATTCCATGTAATGATCCTGAAGGCTTCTTAGATGTAGACAGCAATCGCAAGATTTGCATGGCATGGTGTTACGTTTCTATGTAGACGGGAAGCCTGTAATATGTTTTATTATTTTTATTTATATAGGGTGTAAGCACTTAGACTTGGCTATTTTTCTCTTCTCTCTGTATGTAGTTGTTGTCAGTCGAAGTTGCAAGTTGAACGGCCTTACAACCTTAGCCTAGAAGGTGTCAACATTAGGTATAATATAAGTACAATATTCTTATGAGGGTAGCTGTGTTATGTTATTTTGTAACATTGTGCAATTATGTTTTTTATTACCGAGTATGATGCTGACATCTTTTACCTGAAGTATGTTCTGATGTTGTTCCAACTTTTATGTTGATCAAAAAAGAAAATATTTATACCCTCTTATACACGAATAAAGGTTGTGATAGAACAATTATATGTATTTTCAATGCTGAGTCCTACCTTTTCCTTCGTTTGCTATTATCCGGACCGGCGCCGGCGCACCAATACGCGATTTCATTTTCTTTGAGCATGGAAAATAATTCTAAAGTAAGTTTTCGCTCCATTTTAATTAATATTTACTACAATAAATCAATATTTAATAAATTTTGAGTCACATGAATCAAATTGCTAAATTAATAATTAAAATATTAAATTTCAGTAAACATAGTGCCAATACATTTTTCGTGATTTTAGTCCTTTTAAAAGACGATGAAAATATAAATTGAAAAATCCCTCGTTGGTCCGGATAAAAACACACATCTTTCTTCCTCACAATTTTCTGTAGACAGTAAATAATAGCGACTTGATTTATTATTTATTACATAATAATATCTAACTCTCTGCAATTCAATAGAATCACTATTGCTATATATTCTTGCATTTATTGTTTTAAGTTTCTATACCAGGTGTAAGGGACAGCGTCCCGCAAACTGATAAGGGTTGCACAGTCAACGACACTGAACAACTTTCACCAGGAAATTCTTTGGCTTTTCCATACAAAATGTTCAACTCGATCAGAAAAATTGTCATTCTCACTTCCTGCTGATAGTTGTCCAGTGTCGTTGCCTGAACAACCCCTATCAGTATGCGGGACGCTGTCCCTTACACCTGGTATGAATTATTAAAAGTAATATATATCTGCTGATTTGCCAATAGGGTTCATAGGGTGCATTTGTTGCAAAATTAGTTGATGTTGTAATGTAGATTCACTACAAGATTGAGTGGTATTGGTAAATAGTGCATGATACTATCTATACCGGGTGTTAATTTAATTGCGTGCCGTAGCTTAAACGGGGTTTCAGTAACGTAAAAGAAACCCATCAAAAATATTTTAAAAAAGTCCAACTAAAAAAAAATATGTTGGTATTTATTGTATTATCATTCCAAAAACTGCGTCTGGCCGCCGCGCTATCACCGGTCAGTCGATATCGATTCGCGCGTGGCGCGGGATTGGTTATAGCACACCGGCCAGACGCAGCTCTGGGAATTATTATAAATAACTAACAACTATTGTTTTTTATTTTTTTGTTGTTTTTTAAAATATTTATTATAGGCTCATTTTACGTTACTGAAACATCCCCTAAGCTGGCACGCAAGTAAATAGACACCCTGTATTAAAGAATTTCACATATTATTTTGTATTTACATATGTATACTCTATCTGTACTTTATGTGGTAAATGCTGCACGAGAAAGCTTGAGGCATCTGGTAGCATTTGCAAAAACTTGTATCTTGCTGTATGTATTAGAAGCCTATTGTGAGAAATATTATAATTATTCTGAATAACCTATTTTAAAGACATGGAAAAGTAATCCTAACTAATCGGCCACCTTTTTGATACGACTATAAAATTTTGAGGATTTTTACATACATACATATAATCACGCCTTTATTCCTAATGGGGTAGGCAGAGCGTAAACTACCTAAGCAAAGGTCGTTTCGCCACGTCTGACAAAGTTTTTAGGGTTATTTAAGATAGATTTGTAGGTATATTGCTGTAGTGACAGGTTGTCAGCCCATCGCCTACATTGCAATATACTGAAACCCTCGGATCCCTTAGCTGTTTTTTACAGCATGCCCGGGTGGAAATGCAGCTGGCACATTCTATGTTTTTCTTTCGCTCCCAGTCCAGCATGAGGAATTTTAGCACTCAATGCTATTTTTATTTCATAATTCAAGAAAATAATAAATTCGTTTCTGGCAGGAGTCGAACCTGCGTCTCTGGAATGCCCTACGTATTTAAACTACATGGCTAGATGTTGCTAACGTCGCTGTGACGTGTGCATAAGAAAGACTTATGATAAATTCGTCACTCCCGCTACCGTTTCTGTAGCTCAGTTGGTAGAGTGATACACCGGCATTCCAGAGACGCAGGGTCGAGTCCAGATACAAATTCATTATTTTCTTTCTTTCATGTTATACGACTATCAAAATCACGTACCTACCTAAATTGTAAGAACAAAATTGTTTTTAAATAAGCTTATAAAAGGTTACTATAGATGACAGACTATAACATATTGAAGTGAAAAATTAAACATACATACATAAATCACGCCTTTATCCCTTACGGGGTAGGCAGAGCGTTTAACGCCTCGTAAAAGGCGCTTTCGCCACGTCTGACAAAAATTGAGGGCAATTTTAGATTGTAATATGTATTGCTATAGTGACAGGTTGTCAGCCCATCGCCTAAATTACAATACACTGTAACCCTCGAGTCCCTTTTGCTGACTTCAACAGCATGCCCGGGAGGAAGGGCAGCTGGAACATTCTATGTTTTTCTATCTCTCCCAGTCCAGCATGGAAAAATTAAAAGACAGCGATAGTTGTATATATACCTTTTATTGCATAAACACAAAAGAAATGTATTTTAAAAACATAGCGTGCAAGGGCGCACTTATCTTTATGAAGAGATCTCTTCCAGCCAACCCAATGGTAGTAAGAGAAAGTAAATAATTTTGAGGGGACAAGAAAATGCAACATTAACAGAGACTAATAAATCAAATTAAATACTTATATACCTATACATAGAATAAATACCTTCCGTATATTTACTATTTTAAATAAACATACATATATACTAAACAATATATTGATACATACATATACGAATAAACTACATAAATACATACATCAAAATTTTACTGTGCTACTGCCTATTTTAAATCCGCCTTCTGCTATCGACATCTCTTTTACTCAAATCAGACCATCATCTGTGGTACTAACAGTGAAACAATCATAACTCACTAAAAACACAGTGAAACGAAAAACCGGTCCAACAGACTCAAGTAATAGTAATTAAGATAATTTACATACATACATAAATATAATCACGCCTTTATCCCTATGGGGTAGGCAGAGCGTAAACGACCTAAACAAAGGTCGTTCCGCCACGTCTGACAAAGTTTTGAGGGTTATTTTACGATAGATTTGGTAGGTATATTGCTATAGTGACGGGGAAGATAATTTATAACCTTATAAATTTGCGATTCATAGTTCGTTGTAGTAACAGGTAGAAAAATCGAATAACGCCCACCAACGGCAATTTTTCTTCCTGTTACTAAGGTATCGCTGATTTATAAGGTACAATATTATTTTTTTAACTATTACTTGAGTCTGTTGGACCGAATTTTCGACTCATTGTGTTTTTAGTGAGTTAAGATTTTTTTGCTGATGGGGGCGCCACTAAGCCTGTACCGGGTGTAAGGGACAGCGTCCAACAAACTGATAGAGGTTGCAGTCAACGAAACTGAACAACTATCAGCAGGGTATTTTTTCAGAAAGTGAAAAAAAATTTGCTAATTGTCAAAAATGACTAAAAAGTCATGTTATTTTTTTTTCATGTCTAAAAGAATTTACTTTAATTTGTTTTGCAAAAAATTGCATACAAATTGTCTAATCGTCATTTTAGTCATGTTATTTTTTTTATGCCCTGATTTTTTTGGTGAATGTTGTTCAGTTTCGGTGACTGACCAACCGCTATCAGTTTGCGTGACACACACAAGGTCGCTATACACCTGGTATAGCGACCTTAATAGAAACTTACATGTCACTATTTTTACACTTTTATACATACCTCTGTGTTGGGTCTTTCTATTACATACATACATATTATCACGCCTTCATCCCTAATGGGGTAGTCAGAGCGTAAACGACGTAAATAAAGGCCGCTTCGCCACGTCCGACAAAGTTCTGAGGGTTATTTAATATGTCTTTAATACCGATCAATATTCATCAGATCACATAATTTAAACGTGGATAATATAAGTGAACTATGCGGTCGACTATTTGCTGTAACACAAGTAACTACCGGAAGAGTGAGACGGTGAGACGTGGCCGACTGACCCCCCGCTTGTTCGCAGGGGCTTCCGGCGCGGGGGTTACTACTCCCCGTACTGAGTGCGGAGACGGGGGGCCCTTCCTCGCCCCCGCTCGAACACAATGCCGTCGAGCACCATCTTCCACCGACACGGACTATAGCCACATCACTACATAGTATAAAACAAAGTCGCTTTCTTTGTCCCTATGTATGCATAAATCTTTAAAACTACGCAACGGATTTTGATGCAGTTTCCTTTAATGGATAGAGTGATTCAAGAGGAAGGTTTATATGTATAATACATGTAGAATATAGTAGAGAAACACTGATGATTTCCGTGCAAAGCCGGGGCGGGTCGCTAGATATAAACTATGAGGCCATGCACAGACGACAAAACAGTTTCCTTCAAATCTAATCTAAAGACTGACATTCGCATGCCAAGTTGTTGTGTCGCATGCGAAAGTTACTCTTTTGTATGCGCATTGAAGTTCGGTGATTCAAAAATACGACTCCTGATCCTTCTCTTGTATTCATAGTGCGGGACAGAGAGATCGGACTGTCAGGTAACTGTTTTGTCGCCATTGCGCGTAGCCTAAAGGTTAAACCATGTCGCCGCAAAAAATATTACTTTTCTTTTTCTATCGCTCAGGAGCCGAACTTTTTTATCACTAGAATCAAATTCGCATGCTAAAGTTCCTCTTTCGCATGCCGATTTGTATGTAAATATTTTAAATATATGACTCCTGAACCGTTATTCATTATTTCTAGCTCCAGTAAATGACAGTTCTGAGTAACAAAGACTGAGTTCTTTCTCACTCTTGTAAAAGTCGGATCTGAGTGACAGAAATGGATAGAAACATAGTAAAGTGTGATCCCTTGCGGCCAGATGTGGTTCATTCAACTCATTGCCCGCCATTTCTTTTTTAAGGTGACGACACTAGCCAAGTGGCGCCCCCAATAGAAAAAAAAGTTCGCTGAAGTAACAGGAAGAAAAAAAGATCTTAATTACTATAACTTGATTCTGTTGGACCGGTTTTTCGATTCACTGTGTTTTTAGTGAATTATGCTGTTTTTACTAATAGGGGCGCCACTTTTCTAGTATCGTCACCTTAAAGATAATTCTTGCCGTACAAAATCGTTGTTCTAATATGGCCTTATAAACGAATGAGATAACGGTTGACCATCTTATTTAAATAAACTATGTTCCTTGAGAAAACATTATCTTTGTTAACTTCCGCAGTAACTTTATCTTTATCTAAGATGGCCAATCACTATATTAAGGGAAGAAATAGTACCATACAAAAGTTATATGTAGATCAGTCATATCTTACAAATAAAAAACTTAAAAAGGAATAATTGCAGTAAACTTGCTCTTTTGGTATGTTATTTGCGTCCGCCTAGATAGTATTTATCCAGATTTGCAGCAGTCAGAAATTCTCGCGGGCTAAGTTTTTTTTTTTAGTTTTGTGTTATAAAATCGACTATACGGAAGTCGCAGGGTGTGTCGATGGTGTCGTGGTGTGTTGGTGTAGGGGTAGCTCCATAGGGTTGATGAAATTAAACACTACATTCTTTAACACACGCTGTTGTTTATTCGTCGACGTACGAAGGCGAACAGGCCACACGCCCGTGGTGCAAATGCATATAATACAACCAAAGTGCTGATACATTAGTTTACTTAAAATACTAAAACTCCACTACACACTACACGACATTGGAATGAAAATTAAATTACGTACCAGTTAGTTTTTTATTTAGAATTAGTGACGAATATGTAACGTGATATATTTTTAGAATCAGCTCAAGATGGCTTTTTCATATCCACACACGCCTTCCAATGACGATTTGTTAACACAAAACAAAAAAAACGAAACTCTGCCCGCGAGAATTTCAGACTGCTGCATATAGTCATACATATAATCACGCCTTTATCCCTAATGGGGTAGGCAGAGCGTAAACAACCTAAACAAAGGTCGTTCCGCCACGTCTGACAAAGTTTTCAGACTACTACATATCTGGATAAATACTTTCTAGGCGGACCAAAACAACATATCAAAAGAGTAAGTTTACCGCAATTATTCCTATATAATATGACTGGCCTACTAGTGTTAAAGTAAAAAAAATAATTCTGTACGTCATACATGGATGATAGTTTATCCCTAATTCTTTATGAATATTTTGGCACGACATAAGCATTTAATTTATAGTTTTTGATAAGTATAATTTATTAATGTATGCAGGGTGTTAGGAACAACTTCAGGATTGCTCAGCCAACGCAACTGAACAACTTTAAAAAAAGCTATCAAGAAATCATTATTTATTTATTTTTTGTTTAAATTGTGTTCATGTTACATTTTGCATAGAGATGTCAAATTCATGTCCTGGAAGATTTTTCTCAACGTTCAGAAAATAATTTCCAAGACTTTGTGCTTTACACCCGGTATACTTTGTTTTGAAATACCGAACGTAATTTTCGGTCGACTTAGGCTCAGATCACAAATGTTGAAAAAAATAAAAATTCCAGCAATTCAGGAATTTTTAATTCCACAAATGTTGAATTCCTGGAAATTTGAATTCCACAAATGTGACTGATCTGCGTGAAATTACATCACTCATTTGTTTTTCCGGCATTCACTTGTTAATATTCAAGGTTTAAAAAATACAATTCACAACAATGTTCACAACCATCAAGAAAAATACATCCATTATAGGTATGCCAGATTGACGAAACCTTTGGAGTTCAAAATTTGTACATTCAACATTCCTGGAATTCAACATTTATGGTATTCAACTCCATGGATCTGATAGGGGTTCGATTACAGACCATTCTAAACTAACATTTCAGGGGACTAAATGTGAGAAAATTTCATACTAAAATACCAGAATTCCCCACGCTGTCAGTGAAATTTATTGTGTACGATACCTCATTTTATTACTCCGCCGTGTAGAATAAGATCACAACTCTATGAATATTTTTTTTAATTGTATGAATTAATAATGATTTTAATGATAAATCGAATTTTCCGTTAAAAATCTAGGGCCTCCGGTATGTAAAGCGTTACGCTTGATCTTCTTCTTCTGTCGAGTGGGTATCGAGTCTATCGACCCGGTGAACCCTGGCGTCAGAGTTTTAAAACCGCCTAGTTGCACAACTATCAGGCCTCTGACATGGTTTGAGTAACGACCACTATCAAAGACAGCGACCGGGACCGACGGCTTAACGTGCCCTCCGAAGCACGAAATCTTTTTCTTTTCGGACAATCAGGTGATTCAGCCTGCAATGTCCTAACCAAACTGCTTACTGTTACGCTTGATAGCTCCAATACATTGATTGTTCTTGTCGTATGGGTGTCGAGTCGATCGACCCGATGAACCCTGATGACAAAGTTTTTAAACTGCCCAATACGTTAGTCAGTCAGCTTATACAGGGTGTAAGGGGCGAGATGGTCATTTTGTATGGGAAAGTTATTTCTTTTACATTTCCAGAAATAATTTCTTTGTGAAAGTTATCAAATTTCTTTGACTGTGACCCCTCAGTTTTGTGAGAAGCTGCCCCTTTACGCGGTCTATAAAACCTAGTGAATGCCTACATAGCGGACTCCCTAAAATTTAGCGAAGTTGAAATAGGAAATGTAATGTTAAGTATTGAGTAAATCTAATTTTAAGTTATTTCATTAGGTTGTTCGACCGTATTTTGTTAGCAGAGAATTTATTTTGGCATTAATTAGTAACAAACCAAAGTAAGTTTTTTTTGTTATAGAAACCAATGTATATTGCGGCCCATAAACAGCGTTTTCTTTGCAACTTAGCAAAGATTCGTTCTGAGCCGCAGACTATACCTATGTTTTTCGGTGAACTCTCTTTAAAGTTAAAAAAACAGTTTATGACATGCAAAACAGGTTGGCATCGATGACTCAACCTTAAAGAAACTAACTTTAAACAGACCACATGTTTGTAAATAATCGGACCCATAGTGCATAGGACAGTATGTAAATAGCAAGTATAATGTATTTGCATCTTTATTATACTTCAGTATTAAGCGTAATAAATAATCCATAGGGGTTTGAGATTTCTATAACTGTTTCCAACTCAGATTTAGAATAAAGGTAAACAAAGGGTCATGTCTTTTTATTCAAAAACACGTTTCAAAAATAAATTATGGTTGTTGGCAAATTAGTTAAATTACTAAAACTACCTAATAGCTAAAACTTATTTTAGAAGCAAGATTTTCGATTAAAAGACATGAAACTTTGTTTACCCTTATTCTAAATCTGAGTTAGAAATTGTATAATGTTTTTGCGACTTAAGACTCTCACCAACAAATTAATAGAGAATGTGCTAGCCACATTGTAACATCGTTGATATAAGTATTGAAATTAATTGTAGCAGTGCTATTATTATAGTACTTATTCACAACGTCGTGTGACGTACAAATATATTGATGTAAAATAAAATAAGTTACTTTGAAGAATGAATAAAGTGACTTGTATAGGTAGATGTGACTACTGCTTCCTTGCTCTGCTCAACTCAAGATAAATGACTTTGAGATCAGTGGGTTTAATGTTTTATACTGCCTCCGTGGTCTAGTGGCTAGTGCCATGAACTCCCGATGCGGAGGTTCCCAACCCAGGGGTTCGATTCCCAGGGGGGAAACACAAAGTTGATATTTGAGAATTTATCACTTTGTGAATTTTTCCCTAGTTTGGTTAGGACATTGCAGGCTGAATCACCTGATTGTCTGAAAAGAAAAAGGATTCCGTGCTTCGGAGGGCACGTTAAGCCGTCGGTCCCGGTCGCTGTCTTTGATAGTGGTCGTTACTCAAACCATGTCAGATGCCTAATAGCTGTGCTACTAGGTGGTTTGAAAACTCTGACACCAGGGTTCATCGGGTCGTTTGACTTGAGAATCCACTCGCTAAGAAGATCCCTTATTTACTGTGTGTGTGGCATTTAAGTAAAAAGTGTAAGTAAATATAAAGCCGTGACTCCAGCGCACCATAACAGACCCCCGCGGGGCAGAGGGGGAGGGTTTCACAAACATTTCCCTCCCCCTCTGCCCCGAGGGGGTCTGTTTCGTGTAATCTTTCAGAGCAGGAGTTTAGCTTGAAACCACATCAATGTGATTTTCCCATAAGTATCTCTGCCGTTCGTGATGTACTAAAAACTTCTATTCATTCTTCAATATCCAGAGTTCAATTTTGAAGTACAACTTAATGTACCTTTTTCCTGTTGTCTTATATTTCCTGTTTAATTTCTATGGATGTTAAATTAGCATACTACTGAATGTACTGAATTGAGAAAACTAAAAAAGAAATGACAAAACTAAGCAAGACAAAAAAGAATAATAAAAAATGTGCTGTAATAAATAATTTAAGAGTAATGTTAAGAACCAAATCTGTTGTTTTATTTCCAAAATCCATACTAATATTCTAAATGCGAAAGTAACTCTTGTCTGTCTGTTTGTTGCTCTTTCCCGCCTAAACGGCTTAACCGATTTTGACGAAATTTGACAGGACGATAGATGGTAGCCTGGAAACGGACATAGGCTACTTTTTATTGCGGGAGAATATCTCATTAACCTTTTCACCGCCACAGTCGGGTATAGCCGACAACCCGCGAAACGCCACGGTCGGCTACAGCTAGGGTTTCGGTCCCGGGTTCCCGTTCCCGGGAATTCCCGGGAAAATGTTCATTCCCGATCCCGGGAAATAATCTGAAATTCCCGGGAATGACGAAAATTCAATTAACGAGTTAAATTACTAGTATGCGAGCTGTGGAATTATGAATTTTACGATAAGAAAACGCACATATTTAATTTATGACCAAAAATACTGAATATATTATATTGTAAATAATAAAATAAATATCTTTTGCTTTCTTCAATTAGTCGATTTGATTTACTCTGCGGTGCCGGTGACAAGTAATACACCTGGGTGGTATTTGCTACTGCTACCTGCCTGCCATTGTTACACCTAATTAACTATCGCGTAAATAGAGCTATCTCTTTCTAAGAAGGTGTAATAAAGGGAAGTATGACCTGAGATAGAGCCAAACTTTCAGAAGGACAGTACGCATTTTCAGTCTTGTCCAAGGCTGTGTTGCGAATAATTGGTCTGTGAACTGTGAGTGAGTCTAGTGATATTGAGCTACATAGAAATTTATCCTTTACATTATACTGCTTGAATACGCTGCACGGATCTACTTATATACCGTCAATTTAAATTTGATATACAAGACAAACGATTTTATGTTTCGCTTTAAATTTTAATTTAGTTAATAGCAACCTACCCCTCCGGGAAAGAAGAATGACAGTATTTAAATAAGTATGTTAATAACAACGATCAAACATAAAAAGACTTATACAACGTTTAATATTTTCACTAAATTATAATCGATTTGATTACTTAGTTTTGGCTGTCGTTTTTTTTTTTAATGGAAAATATATAATAATGTTAAAAGGCATAACATTATATTATATGATGACTTGATGAGAGTTACAAACTCTAAAAAAAATTGACTTTGAGCGTGGGGTCTCATTCCGAAGAACAGTAAATAGCTTCTAAAAAATATCAGCAGATGGCGCTACGGGTAAGACGGGCAGGTCATTCTAAATAAAAGTTTACATAAAGCAAGTTTTTTGTTTCTAAAGCCAGCAAATATATTGTTTAATAAATAATTCTGATAACCCTGAGCATTAAAAATCGTATAATATGCTCATTTTTAAAAAGTTTTAGATTAAAAGTTTCTTTTCAGCGGCTACTCTAGCGACACCCACACAGGAGTGTCAAGGATATGAAGTTTTCCGACTTTCGCTCAAACCCTAAACACATACAGGTAGTACCAACCATTCACAAATAGATGTCACTGGTACAATTATCGATCCACAGATGAAATTAATATACCTACATCGAGCGGTTGCCGTTTATGTGTTATGACTTTACTTTTTGAGACCCTCGCACATTGAATTATGATAAAAACAATAAAACAAATATTAAAGTATGAATATTGTATCTTATTTATAAAACTCACTTGCTTTCCATCCCGCGTTTTCACCCGCGATTAAATGAATTTTAGGAAATAAAGTATTTCTCTGCGTTAACGGTTAGCATGTTGCTATGTCACTCATACATATATACACATATATAATCACGACTTTATCACGCCTAATGGGGTATGCAAAGCGTAAACGACCTAAACAAAGGTCGTTCCGACATGTCTGACAAAGTTTTGAGGGTTATTTAAAGATAGATTTTAATTTTTAGGCAGTTTCATGTAGTGACAGGTTGCCAGCTCATCGCCTGAATTGCAATATACTGAAACCCTCGGATTGCTCAGCTGGTTTTTCCAGCATGCCCGGGAGGAAATGTTATCAGCAGTAATCGGAATAGGTAGAGTATATTTACCTAAACTTCTAAAAAGAAGAGAGGAAAATGGAGACTTCCTTACTACTAAAACTTTTTCGGGACATCTTGCGGGACATCACATAAGTAAGCTAGAAATATACTTTGAACCATGGCATTTAATTTTATGGACAAATACAAGCTAAAAATATACTTGGTGATTTTCGGCTACAGTGTCACATTGCCTAGATATTTTGAATTAAAGATTCTCTTACTTTATAGCTTTAAAACGGCTGTGTGTTTAAGTTTTAGTTGCTTTGAGATACTTGTCGTTAATTTTATTAATTTTACCTATAGATACATACATACATATAATCACGCCTTTATCCCTGATGGGGTAGGCAGAGCGTATAGGACCTAAACGAAAGGTCAGTCCGCCACGTCTGACAAAGTTTTGAGGGTTATTTAAGATAGACTTGTAAGTATATTGCTGTAGTGACAGGTTGTCAGCCCATCGCCTAAATTACAATATACAGAAACCCTCGGATCCCTTAGCTGATTTTTACAGCATGCCCGGGAGGAAATGCAGCTGAAACATTCTAAGTTTTTCTTTCGCTCCCAGTCCAGCATGGAAGTCTTACCTATAGATTGTCTTCTGAAAGTTGTAAGCAAAATTCCGAAACTTGGTTTATTCCTAATTCTATGAATTTCTGACCCACTGTGCAGCGTTGGCTCCGCAAGTGGCGTCGTTGCCATTCAGTGCGGGCCCGCGCGCAACGTTGCCGGTCAACGTATGAATGGGTAAATGCGAATCCGCTCCGTTGATTCCGAAATTTGTAAAAAATACATACTTATATGTATGTTTTTTAGATCTTATTTCTCCTAAACGAATTAATGAAGAAATCATATATATATTTTCCTGCTAATTATGTCGATATTCTACTTGTTGTTTACGTTACTATTAAAAAAAATATAATCATTGATGAACCATAACAACTTCATGGGTAGCTTTTATTCGCAACTCAGTTCACCGGCGGGATGGCGCGTTTGTTAGTTGGTCGGGTTTCCTCGCTGTGATTATCCGGATCGAGTCCGATCGTTGATTGAAAATACAATTTCCTTTTTGTTAGAAACATTTATTTAGTATTAGTTTTTCTTTCTTTTACTTTTTAAGGTAAATATTTTACTGTCATACTACTGTTCAATTTATAACTTTTAAAGTGTATTTGAGGCCGATTTCTATTCTATTAATAAGAACCATCTTGATAAATAAAAATAGAGGCTCAAAATAGTGATAAGTGGAAGGAGAAGAGGGAGGCCAGGTGAAAAAAAGTAAAAGTAACAATCGTGTAAAGCAGTTTATTAAATTTATAAATGATAGCACCTAATATGATTGTAGAGTGTACTGAGTCAGCAGAGGAGACATCTGGTCAGGCCCGCTCGAAACGAAAGAGATCATTTCAGGAAATTATTGATAAACTTTAATAAAATCTCGCTTATTTGCACGATTCACTTACTGCAATAAATATACTAAACCACATTAAAATTCATACATAATTTCTTGAAACAATCTCATCCGTTTCGAACGGCGGCCCTGCCCTGCAATAGCCTTTGCTGACAGTACATAAGATAAGTTTCATTATTCAATCTCTTACAAATTACAAATTAAAACTGCTAATATCTGTGATTTGGCGCAGCGTTCACTTCTCTCTTACCGCCATCTAGTAGTCTAGTAGAAAATTACGTACTTCGAACGTGCATTGTACCTACGTGGGGCCATCTGTGATCACGGCAAAATATTATGACCGAACACTTCCCGCCGTGGTCTGTCACGTGGTACCGTTGCGTCAGATTGTACTAAAATCTTGCGGCCCGCCACTCGGCCCGACTTATGGCGGACCAGTTTTGTTGTATGACATTAGGCATCTGTACTAGTATAGTATTATATTATCTGTGGTAGAACTGAATTTAGTTAGTGATTTCTTTCACGCCTAAACGGATTTTTATGAAATTTGGTATGGTGATAGATGGTAACCTGGAGAAGATAAAGGCTATAAATAATCACGCCACCGTACTTAGGGGGTAGGTAGTAGACAGGGAACTGAATTTAGTTAGTGATGTTTAATCGTTTTTGATAAGACTTTTTTATTGAACTAAGTTTTACATAAACAAAAGCTAAGGATACAAATAATCACGTCCCTGTGGAACTGAATTTAGTTAGTGTTTTTAACAGATTTTGTTATTTTTATTATATCAACACAGCAACGCAAACATGATAATGATAACCCACTAAATAACATGATTTTGCAAGGTACTTTCATAATTTATCGATATCTCCTACCGTTATTGTACAGCGCAAAACAGATAGTTCTAGAAACATTTATCGCCTCTGACGTCACTTCCGTGTCTGATATATCAGACGTTGGCGTACGAGACCGATGCATGATCATGTCGCTTTAGTGTTGTGACATTCCATGCTATTTACTGGATGCGATGCAAAATATCATTCGAAAATAAATGCATGTTCTGTGGTAAAACTTGGTAAAATTACGTCACACTAAAAAGTTTTATACCTAAAACAAAAACCCGTATATTTTTTACTATTTTCGATGTTTCTTTATAGTTAACACTTATAGTACCAGATTTGGTTCTGGTAGTAAACTTCTAATGTAACATCACTAATGTCTGATATATCAGACATTGGCGCTGAGGGTTGAAGTAAAAAAAGAATCGGGTTTAAGTAATAAACATGGTTTTATTTTTAATAATTTCTTATTAAAATAACATTATAATACTTTGTCAAATTGTTATTTTTGATTAACCAAATTATAAAGTGTCTGAAAATTTTATGCATATGTCGTTAGGTAGGAATTATAACGATAAGAAAAAATAGAGTTAGATTGGTAAGATTTATTTGTCTGATATAATCGACTTTGGCTACGAGGGCCCGAAACTTAAACGTCTGATATATCAGACTTTGGCGCTGAAATTTTTGATTTTTTTCTGCAGGGTCACAATAACAGAAAACATTATCAATACAAGAAGCTGAAGTTGACGTCACACGTGTAGGTTCAAAAAACACATAATTCAAATTAAATGATAAGAAAATATTTAAAAATCTATTTTTTAAATGTGGTACCCTCGTGGTTTCTAAAATATCTACATTAAAATTTCCAGTGATAATTATTCTTTTATTTGTTTTAGTTACCAATTTAAGAACATCTTCCATTCCTTCTTCAAATTTAGAAAAGTTTGTTTCTAAAGGCGGTCTATATACGTACTACTTATAACATAAAGGTATGATGTGCAATGCAACAGTTTTGAATTTGCCGCGGTTTTGGATATTGAAGAATTTTTAAACAGCTAGCCCGATTCGCTAGACTGTAGGCAGCATGGTAAATATGTCCCTTTATCAAATATCAAACTGATGAAACTTTCAAAAACAAGCAACACCGTTCGGGAAATAACCTTTTCACAGGTTGAGTGGAAGGAAGAAGAACGAGATAGCTATATACTAGATAGTCTATGTGTGAACGAGACAGACGGTGCATTGGAGAGGCGGTGAAAAACCGGCAGCCAGCCCGGATCATTCCAGGGTTGCGAAGTGTGGGGATTTCCTTAAAATGCGGGGAATTTCAAAATGATTTGAGAATTTTTGGGGAGAGCATCGACGGGAAAATGTGGGTAAATAATCTAGGAATTTCTAATTTATATCCTGAATTATAACTGTGACAAATGCTTTACAGTACTTTTTATCCATTTCACTTCTTAATTTTTTCATATGATCGGTCCAGATATGATATTTTTATTTCAGCATGAAATGTCAACACAATTAAAGTAACCTTCTTCTGTAGATTTTAAAACTAGGAATATTTTCAAAGTGATATTTAAAAAGGGGGAATTTAGCCACAGATTTCGGTGAAACTAGATCAATGATGGCAGCACAGTACTGACTCATTCTTTCTTGAGCCAGCTTGCGCGGTGGTCCGTAATATTCAAAATAGTTTGAAGCACGTCTCACAAGTACTGGAAGTCTATCGAAAACTTACAGGTTTGTGCATTATTTATTATTCTAGAATTCAAGTCCAAATGAAATACTTAATCCATAAAGACGTACCAGGAGGAATTGCTCATGGCTCAGCCAACGAAACTGAACAAATTTTCAAGTTTTTTTTTTAATTAAAAAGTAATAGGTACAAAATGATCACTTCGATCAGAAAACTTGTGGGAAAGTTAAAGTTTTCGGAACAGTGCCGAACTTGTTATTCTTAACTTCAGCACTGGATTTCGTGCTTCAGAGGGCACGTTAAGCCGTCGGTCCCAGTCGCTGTCTTTGACAGTGGTCGTTACAAAAACCATGTCAGAGGCCTATAGCTGTGCTATTAGGCGGTTTAAAAACTATGACACCAGGGTCCATCGGGTCGATCGACTCGATACTCACACGACAGAAGAAGAAGCACAGTCTGTCGCAGCGTTTTCCGTACTTCAGAAGGCACGTTAAACCGTTAGTTCTTTAATGATAACAGAAGACTGAAGGTGATTCACTTTATTTTCAGAATGGACGACAAAATACTTCTGCAGCAAGGGAACAACTTGCAAATAAAGTTTGATATCAAACACATGGACCAACGGGAATTTTTAACTCTGACAAGTAAAGAATACTTATGCGGCGCCGTGTATTTCCAACTAAAAGCCTACAGTGCTAGGTCCATGGAGCCTAGCCTATCGTATCCAGATTATGACACCATAATATGTATAAGATTCAGGAAATTATTCAAAGACGACAATTTGAAATACACCTGCAAGTTTTCTAGTGAAGTACTTGGCATTGTCAACGAAAAGCTAACAGAAGCCAACGTCTGGCATCAAGTATACCATCACAATCAAGCCAACATAAGTGGGAACGGAGCATTAGCCTTTGTGGTGTCTTTTCAGTCAGACCTTGCTACTTCAGCCGGACCATTTGCTGCAATACATGATGATGACGACTCTGCAGATTTCAAACTTTGCGGAGAAGATGGATCTATTAAAGTACATAAAGTAGTCCTGAAAGTTTCCAGCCCGGTCCTGCAGGGTATGCTTAATGGCGAATGGATAGAGACATCAGAGGGTGAGATCAATTTAAAAGATGTAAACAAAGTCACGTGTGAACATTTCAAAGACTACATTTACTTGGACATACTGCCAACAACAGATATTAGAGAACTTCTACTCCTCGGCTCCTACTTTATGATGCCAGATCTTGTTCAAAAATGTTTGGTGAAGCTGCTTAATAAGCTGGATGCCGATAATTTTGTGGAACTGGTGGAATTTGCTTCTAGTTATAAGGTCACTAATCTATTTGTGGCCCTTATAAAAATTGTTCGCGATGGTGTGGTTAGTATTGACCATCTTTCCGAGGATAGTTTGATAGATATGTGCCGGGCTACTAACTCTATTCTGAATATGAAGAAGTAGTGGTAAAAACAAACAAAACTTTTTTTATATTACCTAATTAAGCTATACTCTTTTTTATATCTTCATATTTTTAACAATAAGAATGTTACATTTAATTTTTCTCTAAGAATTATGTTATAATGGGTGTAAGAAACAGCTTCCAGTGAACTGATAGGGTTTGCTCAGTCGGTGAAACTGAACAACTGTCACCAGGAATATCTTTCAGGAAATAATAAAAAATAATAATACTGGACTCAGACAATTTGTATGGAGAAGAAATATTTTTCTTTCATTTCCTGATTTGTGTTAGTTGTTCAGTTTCGTTGACTGAGCAGCACCTATTAGTTTGCGGGAAGCTGTTTTATACACTCCGTATTTCAGTATTTTTATTGTTCACATTTTTTTTAAGTTGCTTCACATTTTAGACTCAATAAAGTAAATGTTGAGATGTGCTTTATAAGTGACAAAATTATTTGTTTTTCTCGGTAGGTTACTTTTTTAAATGTTTTTAATTGTTTTCAACATTCTTGCTAACATTAGTTAAGTACTTTTGACCTCGCTATAATGGTTGAATTCTAGTTTTATGCTTTGTGGTTGAATTATTTGAAGTAGGTATAATTGAGTAACTAAAAAACCAATTGATTTATTTTTTTGTGGCTTTCACAATAATACCTATATAATAATTGTTTTTTTTTGTCGTTGTCATATTAGGTACAAGTATTCAATAATATTTGCTACTATTTGAATGTTTTATTTTGATGTAGGTACCTAATCTGAGGGACCGTTCATGCCATCCCCGTACGGGATAAAAGCGTGATTTTATGAGTACTTTTCTATTTTAAGGGGCTGTCCCTTAGACCGGCTAAACTTAGTTCATAAAATCCTGCCTTTATCGGGTATAAGGAGCTGTCTCTTATACCCGGTATGCTTGGATCATAAAATCACGCCTTTATCCCGTACGGGACGTCCAACAATCTGATAGGGGTTGCTCAGTCAACGAAACTGAACATTTTTTACCAGGAAAATCTTCGAGGAAGTGAAAAAAATATTTTGTTTCCATAACATATGACCACCTCGATCAGACAATCAGACAAAAAAGAAAACTTCCTGATAGAAATTCCTGGTGATAGTTGTTCAGTATCGTTGACTGAACAACCCCTATCAGTTTGTGGGTTTGCTATCCCTTTACTCAATATAATACGTTTACAAAACTTAATTTAGGTTATCTAATCCAGGCCTCTCGACATTCCAGCGTACAATGTTAATGAATAGGAGCTTTGTAATGAAGGCTACTTTTTATCTTACTTCTGAGAAGCGCGAGGGAACTAAAACAATCATGAAACACTACACCACATACCGCGATGATGTCATTCGTTTGACTACTTCTTCTTAGCGAGTGGATTCACGACTCGAACAACGACCCGATGAACCCTGGTGACAAGAGTTTTCAAACCACCTCTGACGTGGTTTTGAGTAACGACCACTATCAAAGACAGCAACCGGGACCGACGGGTTAGCGTGCCCTCCGAAGCACGGAATCCCTTTTCTTTTTGGACATTCAGGTGATTCTGCCTGCAATATCCTAATCAAACTGGGTAAAACCTTACAAATTGATAAACTTGACAAATATCAACTTTGTGTTCCCCCCTGGGAATCGAACCCAGGACCTCCGGATCGTAAGTCCATGGTTCTGTCCAGTAGACCACGGAGGCAGTTAAACGTTTAAAGTTTGGACTACAAAAATAGTCCATAGTATTGTAAAGTTGTAAGTTACCTTACGATGGATCAGAATATATCGATTTCTAATTCTACATATAATCACGCATTTATCCCTAATGGGGTAGGCAGAGCGTAAACGACCTAAACAAAGGTCGTTCCGCCACGTCTGACAAAGTTTTGAGGGTTATTTAAGATAGATTGTATGTAGGTATATTGCTGTAGTGACAGGTTGTCAGCCCATCGCCTAGATTGTAATATACAGAAACCCCCGGATCCCTTAGCTGGTTCTTACAGCATGCCCGGGAGGAAATGTAGCTGGCACATTCTACGTTTTTCTTTCGCTCCCAGTCCAGCAAGGAAGCATTTGATTGATTTAAAATACAAAATCATGTTAAGGCTTTTATTAAGGTTCATTTCACAGACTGATGTTGAATAACAATTAAATATCAAACGCATTCACTCAGTGTTCGCACATTAATATAATCAAACATATAAGTAGTATATATAAATCACTATTTATTCTAATACATCTTATTCTGCCAGCTCGTCAAGTAATTAAAATATGGTACATACAGATTGGTTACAGAATAAGAGATTGGCACACTGTCTTGGTTGAAATAATGGTGATGATAAAGTGTCATCGTGTTTCGGAGGGCACGTTATTAGTTATACAGGCTATGACAAAGATTTTAGAACTCTTCTGACGTAACTTATTTCTTTTGTTTTACTGTTTTTAGCATCTCCTCAGTATTTTTTGTCATTTTTAATAAAGGGACGTACAATCATAGCACTTAACTTTTTAGGTGGAAAATGCAGCATTTAAAAATAAAAATCAAGTAAATAAATTGTTAAGAGGCTCCTGTGGGCTAAGTGGCGCCCTCATTAGTCAAACAATAATAATTCACTGAAAACACAATCAATCAAAAATCCTGTAGATCAGATTGTGGTTAAAGCAATGAAGGTCATTTAGAACTTCATAAAGTTGCAACTTATAGTTTGATGTAGTTACAGATAGCAAATTTGCGAAAAATTACCACTTTTAGCACTTTTGCTATCTGTAACTGCCGTGAACACGGAATTATTAATTTATGTTGCTTAAAATAAACTTCAGTACGTATACTTTAATCTGATCTACCGGATTTTTGATTTATTGCGTTTTTAGTGAGTAATGATTTTTTTACTGATGAGGGCGCTGGCGTGCACCGGGGATGGTAAATAAATGCTTATTTATTTCGAATCTTAAGTAACTGTTCTATGCATAATTATGTCGCTTCGAAGCAACCCTCAGACATTGTTCAATCTCTTAAATTCTGTACTGCCCTCAGAAGGAAAAAAACCATAACTGCATCCTACCATGTTGCGCGTAAAATGCAAAAGTCTCTCGACTATCATATCCTTTGGTTAAATAAAGTTAAAGGTAAAGTTTTTTTTTTAAAAGAAAGCATTTTATTTCTTTTATTTTTTGATTTACATAGATTTTGCATATTTTGAATAGTTTTAAGATTTCGCTAAAATCTGTAGTTATGGTTTTTTTTCTTCTGAGGGCAGTGTAGTTTTGCTAAATAAAATACAAGTTATGTCGAGTGATCCACTTGGTTGTTATACCGGGCGTAAGGGACAGCGTCCCGCATACTGATAGGGGTTGCTCAGTCAACGAAACTGAAAAACCATCACCAGGAAATTCTTTCAGGAGACAAAAAAAAAATTACCTTCTCGTACAAAATTACCACCTCGATCAGACAATTTGTATGAAAATGCAAATTTTCAAATTTCACTTCCTGAAAAAAAAAAGACTTGCTGATAGTTGTTCAGTTTCGTTGACTGAGCAACCTCTGTTAGTTTGCGGGACGCTGTCCCTTACACCCCGTATAATAATTATAATAAATCTAGAAAAATAATAATGTAAACTACTTTTGGAATATTACAATAATATGACTTGAGATTATTGTTTATACATCTATGAAATCACGCCTTTATAACTCATGGGAGTTGGTAGGTACTGTTATTATATTGGCATTTCTGTTAGAATATTTTGATATCTTCAATACAAAATTTCATATGGAGGGCAAAAGTGTTTTTAGCGTTTGAACATCGTGCTTTACAAAAGAAAAAAACAATGACTTCGGTAAACTCGACATATTTCAACAGAAAATACATACATGTAATCACGCCTTTATCCCTTATGGGGTAGGCAGAGCGTAAACGACCTAAACAATTGTTGTTCCGCCACGTCTAACAAAGTTTTGAGTGTTATATAAGATAGATTTGTAGGTATACAACGTGTAACAGACAGGGTATATGCACTGGAAAGGATATGAACCAGCTTGTGCAACTGAACAACTTTCCCAAAGGAACATAGGGCAAAATAAGAAAAAATAAAGTTTGACCTTCCATACAAAATGCATCAGCTGGTAGCGCGTGTAGTATAGGGAGTCAACTTTTATTTTCGTTTTTTTACGTTTGTTCCTTTGGGAAAATTGTTCAGTTTCATGGTCTGATTCATATCCTTTCGGGTGCATATACCTTTTCTGTTATACGTTGTATATATTATCAACAGAAAATAAATGGATAATATTTGCGAGATGAAACATTATATATCATAAATATCTTTAAATGCATCTAAAGCCCAAGTTGAAAGCGAGATAGATTTGATATCAAAATCACGTTTTCTATTAGAGCCTATTAAATAAGTCTACAGTGGAGCAATTTATGGTAGGTTTGATCACAAATAAGGCAACACTGTACGCTAGCCACTATAGCTTGGTTATCAAGATGATGTATCCGTCACAAACATGTATGCCGGGTGTAAGGGACAGCGTCCCGCAGACTGACAGGGGTTGCTCAGTCAATGATATTGAACAACTTCCACTAGGCTTTTTTCTTCAGGAAATGAAAATAAAATTATTTGGCTTTTCCATACAAATTGTCTGACCGAGGTGAACATTTTGTATGGAGAAGCCTTTTTTTGTGGAAATTGTTCAGTATCATTGACTGAGCAACCCCTATCGGTTTGCGGGACGCTGTCCCTTACACCTGGTATATTGCCCTACTGGTAAGGCAGAACGTCATCGGCCTAAAAAGGCATCTCCGCCATGTCTGTTAAATATTGAGTCTACTTGACATTAGTAACAAATTCGTAGTTGCAAAAACACGACTTAACTAATATATGTACCTGTCATTTTCTACTATGAGAGACGTGCAAGAGCCGGCAAGTCGTGCTCCCAACGAATCGATAGCATTGCTTCAGTATTCTACTTATGTAGATTTGTTAATCATAGATTGAATTCTGTCAGAATTAAAATCTAACTCCAATCATACTATAGTGTGGTGGATTCTCGCGCAATAATCCTAATTCTAATTCTTAGCTAGTGCTGTCACTTTCTTAACTTTGACATAAGAACAGGATAGCAATTGAACACATGACTTTAAAATTCCTAATCTGACATAATACTGCTTATTTGACGTAAAATAAGGAAGCATGTTCTACGCTCCGTTCTTATTTCAAGCATCTTACGTTAGATTAGGAATGTTAAAGTCATGTGTTTATTTGCTATCCTGTTCTTAAGTCAAAGTTAAGAAAGTGACAGCACTAGTTAAGAATTAGTTAAGGAATAGTGCGAGCAGAATTGCCGCCAGTGGCCCATTTTGTATTGCTCGATTGGTATATGAAGGCAACTGCATTCGGTACCATGCGATCCAACTAACAATAGGGACTGACAGGCCGCCATTTTGAATCGCATAAATACATACTATCATTCCTGTAGTCCTTATGGCGTAGGCGGAGCATCAACGACCCAAACAAAGATCGTTCCGCCACATCTGACAAATTTTACAATAATAATACAAATATTTAGTGTAGTAGTGACAGGTTGTCAGCCCATCGCCTGAATTACAAAACACTGGAACTCCCAAATCCCTTAGTTGTTTTTTTACAGTATGCCTGGCAGGAGATGCAGCTGGCTAATTCTATGTTTTTCTATTACTCCCAGTCCAGCATGGAAGAACAAAATGGCGGTATGGCAGTCCTATTCTTATTTGGATGGCACAGTATGGCTACTATACTATAAATATCCCGGTATAACTTGTATCTTGCTTGCAGTAATTGTGAAGCTTGTGTGTGTATGTGTGTGTGTGTGTGTGTGTGTGTGTGACTTCACCGCTCCTCCAGCATGACGGTCTCTTGCGGGTACAGTTTCAAGTCGCGCAACGTTTTGCTCGGAGATTCCATCGTGATCTGTTGAAAACAAAACATATTTTTTTACATATAATCACGCCTTTATCCCTAATAGGGGCGATGGGCTGACAAACTGTCCCTACAGCAATATACCTACAACTCTACCTTAAATAACCCTCAAAACTTTGTCAGACTTGGCGAAACGACCTGTGTTTAGATTGTTTACGCTCTGCCTATCCCATTAGGGTTAAAGGCCTGATTATATGTCTGTATGTTAATGATGTCATCATCTCCCTAGCCTTATCCCGTATCTTACAGGGTCGGCTACCTAATCTAGGGGATTGAACTGTATGTTAATGATCTAATTAATAAAAATACTTACGTCTCTTCTAGGCCAGCTAGAGATAACTTTGAAGTTCTCTGATGGGAAACCTTTTGATGCGAGGAAGTCTAATAATGCCTGCAATATAAACAGAAACAAAGAAATCAGTGAGGAAATCTAAATTTCTAGAAACAATACATCATACTAAAGTCCTGTCTCGATGTGTCGATTATTTAATGAGATATTTGAGTTTATTAACAATATAAATTACAAATTAAAATTTAAGCTTCGGACGGGCCCGGTGATTTGACCGGTTTGAGAACTTTAGATTTTATAATTCTAGAAAAGGTATTAATGTTAGGGTGAAAGTGTCTATATTTGCATTATCAGTCACAACGACTGATAATGCAAATATATATTGTAATTGTAGTAATTTATATTGTTAATAAACTCAAATATATTATTGTAATATCACTGTAGAAAATTTAATGTATTTATTATTTAATTTTATGTAATCATTAATTAATTGATGGCCTTTTTCATTTATTTCATAATTATAGTTACTACCAGTTAAACCACTATCATGCTGTGGACATGCATGTATCTCATAGTTGTGTTCTGTTGTATGTCTCTAATAAAAAAATAATCAGTCAGATCTTATTATAATTGGATTGCTGGTTGGTAACCTTATTAATGTGATTATGGTTAGTTATCTTATTAATTGACTTGCTTGTTGATTATATTATAAATTGGATTGTGGGTTGGTTTTATTATTAGTCGGTTTTCTTGTTGGTCAATTGGTTATTAAATAGTATGGTATCTATTGAATCTTTAGGACAACATTATGTTTATCTACTATACCTGTAATTCTTCCATGCTGGATTGGAAGCGAGAAAAAAAATAGAATGTGCCAGCTGCATATCCTCCCGGGCATGCTGTAAATACCAGCTAAGGTATCCGAGGGTTTCAGTATATTGCAATTTAGGCGACGGGCTGACAACCTGTCATTACAGCAATATTCCTACAAATCTATCTTAAATAACCCTCAAAACTTTGTCAGACGTGGCGTAACGACCTTTATTTAGGTCGTTTATACAGGCGTGATTATATGTATGTACTGTACCTGTAAGGTGTCTGTGGCGTGGAACCGTCGCTCTATGCTGTGGTCGTGAGGAGGGGGCAGCCGGACGCGGATGCGCGCCACCTCGGCGCAGTCCGGAGGCGGCTCCGAAGGCACCTTGGCCGCCGCTTGGTCGCGTTCCGCCTGAACAATACATTTCAACATCAGCCACAACAGTCCACTGCTTCAATCGAGAAGCGATTAGGGTGTGAGGAGAGTAGGGATCGAGAGGCGATCGGAGGAAAAAGGAAAAAGATAGGAGCCCAGAGTGGGGAGAGTGCGACGAATTGTCCTGCCCCAGAAAGGGGAGAGTGCGACGAATTGTCCTGCCCCAGAAAGGGTAAGGTGCGACGAATTGTCCTGCCCCAGAAAGGGGAGAGTGCGACGAATTGTCCTGCCCCAGAAAGGGTAAGGTGCGACGAATTGTCCTGCCCCAGAAAGGGGAGAGTGCCACGAATTGTCCTGCCCCAGAAAGGGTAAGGTGCGACGAATTGTCCTGCCTCAGAGTGGGGAGAGTGCGACGAATTGTCCTGTCCCAGAGTGGGGATAGTGCGACGAATTGTCCTGTCCCAGAGTGGGGAGAGTGCGACGAATTGTCCTGTCCCAGAGTGGGGATAGTGCGACGAATTGTCCTGCCCCAGAGTGGGGAGAGTGCGACGAATTGTCCTGCCCCAGAGTGGGGAGAGTGCGACGAATTGTCCTGCCCCAGAAAGGGGAGAGTGCGACGAATTGTCCTGCCCCAGGAAGGGTAAGGTGCGACGAATTGTCCTGCCCCAGAAAGGGGAGAGTGCGACGAATTGTCCTGCCCCAGAAAGGGTAAGGTGCGACGAATTGTCCTGCCCCAGAAAGGGGAGAGTGCGACGAATTGTCCTGTCCCAGAGTGGGGAGAGTGCGACGAATTGTCCTGCCCCAGAAAGGGGAGAGTGCGACGAATTGTCCTGCCCCAGAGTGGGGAGAGTGCGACGAATTGTCCTGCCCCAGAAAGGGGAGAGTGCGACGAATTGTCCTGCCCCAGAAAGGGGAGAGTGCGACGAATTGTCCTGCCCCAGAAAGGGGAGAGTGCGACGAATTGTCCTGCCCCAGAGTGGGGAGAGTGCGACGAATTGTCCTGCCCCAGAAAGGGGAGAGTGCGACGAATTGTCCTGCCCCAGAGTGGGGAGAGTGCGACGAATTGTCCTGCCCCAGAAAGGGGAGAGTGCGACGAATTGTCCTGCCCCAGAAAGGGTAAGGTGCGACGAATTGTCCTGCCCCAGAAAGGGGAGAGTGCGACGAATTGTCCTGCCCCAGAGTGGGGACAGTGCGACGAATTGTCCTGCCCCAGAAAGGGGAGAGTGCGACGAATTGTCCTGCCCCAGAAAGGGTAAGGTGCGACGAATTGTCCTGCCCCAGAAAGGGGAGAGTGCGACGAATTGTCCTGCCCCAGAAAGGGGAGAGTGCGACGAATTGTCCTGCCCCAGAAAGGGGAGAGTGCGACGAATTGTCCTGCCCCAGAGTGGGGAGAGTGCGACGAATTGTCCTGCCCCAGAAAGGGGAGAGTGCGACGAATTGTCCTGCCCCAGAAAGGGGAGAGTGCGACGAATTGTCCTGCCCCAGAAAGGGGAGAGTGCGACGAATTGTCCTGCCCCAGAGTGGGGAGAGTGCGACGAATTGTCCTGCCCCAGAAAGGGGAGAGTGCGACGAATTGTCCTGCCCCAGAAAGGGGAGAGTGCGACGAATTGTCCTGCCCCAGAGTGGGGAGAGTGCGACGAATTGTCCTGCCCCAGAAAGGGGAGAGTGCGACGAATTGTCCTGCCCCAGAGTGGGGAGAGTGCGACGAATTGTCCTGCCCCAGAAAGGGGAGAGTGCGACGAATTGTCCTGCCCCAGAGTGGGGAGAGTGCGACGAATTGTCCTGCCCCAGGAAGGGTAAGGTGCGACGAATTGTCCTGCCCCAGAAAGGGGAGAGTGCGACGAATTGTCCTGCCCCAGAAAGGGGAGAGTGCGACGAATTGTCCTGCCCCAGAGTGGGGAGAGTGCGACGAATTGTCCTGCCCCAGAAAGGGGAGAGTGCGACGAATTGTCCTGCCCCAGGAAGGGTAAGGTGCGACGAATTGTCCTGCCCCAGAAAGGGGAGAGTGCGACGAATTGTCCTGCCCCAGAAAGGGTAAGGTGCGACGAATTGTCCTGCCCCAGAAAGGGGAGAGTGCGACGAATTGTCCTGTCCCAGAGTGGGGAGAGTGCGACGAATTGTCCTGCCCCAGAGTGGGGAGAGTGCGACGAATTGTCCTGCCCCAGAAAGGGGAGAGTGCGACGAATTGTCCTGCCCCAGAAAGGGGAGAGTGCGACGAATTGTCCTGCCCCAGAAAGGGGAGAGTGCGACGAATTGTCCTGCCCCAGAGTGGGGAGAGTGCGACGAATTGTCCTGCCCCAGAAAGGGGAGAGTGCGACGAATTGTCCTGCCCCAGAGTGGGGAGAGTGCGACGAATTGTCCTGCCCCAGAAAGGGGAGAGTGCGACGAATTGTCCTGCCCCAGGAAGGGTAAGGTGCGACGAATTGTCCTGCCCCAGAAAGGGGAGAGTGCGACGAATTGTCCTGCCCCAGAAAGGGTAAGGTGCGACGAATTGTCCTGCCCCAGAAAGGGGAGAGTGCGACGAATTGTCCTGCCCCAGAAAGGGTAAGGTGCGACGAATTGTCCTGCCCCAGAAAGGGGAGAGTGCGACGAATTGTCCTGCCCCAGAGTGGGGAGAGTGCGACGAATTGTCCTGCCCCAGAGTGGGGAGAGTGCGACGAATTGTCCTGCCCCAGAAAGGGGAGAGTGCGACGAATTGTCCTGCCCCAGAGTGGGGAGAGTGCGACGAATTGTCCTGCCCCAGAAAGGGGAGAGTGCGACGAATTGTCCTGCCCCAGAGTGGGGAGAGTGCGACGAATTGTCCTGCCCCAGAAAGGGGAGAGTGCGACGAATTGTCCTGCCCCAGGTAGGGTAAGGTGCGACGAATTGTCCTGCCCCAGAAAGGGGAGAGTGCGACGAATTGTCCTGCCCCAGAAAGGGTAAGGTGCGACGAATTGTCCTGCCCCAGAAAGGGGAGAGTGCGACGAATTGTCCTGCCCCAGAGTGGGGAGAGTACGACGAATTGTCCTGCCCCAGAAAGGGGAGAGTGCGACGAATTGTCCTGCCCCAGAGTGGGGAGAGTGCGACGAATTGTCCTGCCCCAGAAAGGGGAGAGTGCGACGAATTGTCCTGCCCCAGGAAGGGTAAGGTGCGACGAATTGTCCTGCCCCAGAAAGGGGAGAGTGCGACGAATTGTCCTGCCCCAGAAAGGGTAAGGTGCGACGAATTGTCCTGCCCCAGAAAGGGGAGAGTGCGACGAATTGTCCTGCCCCAGAAAGGGGAGAGTGCGACGAATTGTCCTGCCCCAGAAAGGGGAGAGTGCGACGAATTGTCCTGTCCCAGAGTGGGGAGAGTGCGACGAATTGTCCTGCCCCAGAGTGGGGAGAGTGCGACGAATTGTCCTGCCCCAGAAAGGGGAGAGTGCGACGAATTGTCCTGCCCCAGAAAGGGGAGAGTGCGACGAATTGTCCTGCCCCA
Source organism: Scrobipalpa costella (assembly GCA_949820665.1). Taxonomy (NCBI): domain Eukaryota; kingdom Metazoa; phylum Arthropoda; class Insecta; order Lepidoptera; family Gelechiidae; genus Scrobipalpa; species Scrobipalpa costella. Next base: position 15,133,604 of record OX463312.1, read on the forward strand.
GAAAGGGGAGAGTGCGACGAATTGTCCTGCCCCAGAGTGGGGAGAGTGCGACGAATTGTCCTGCCCCAGAAAGGGGAGAGTGCGACGAATTGTCCTGCCCCAGAAAGGGGAGAGTGCGACGAATTGTCCTGCCCCAGGAAGGGTGCGACGAATTGTCCTGCCCCAGAAAGGGGAGAGTGCGACGAATTGTCCTGCCCCAGAAAGGGTAAGGTGCGACGAATTGTCCTGCCCCAGAAAGGGGAGAGTGCGACGAATTGTCCTGCCCCAGAAAGGGTAAGGTGCGACGAATTGTCCTGCCCCAGAAAGGGGAGAGTGCGACGAATTGTCCTGCCCCAGAAAGGGGAGAGTGCGACGAATTGTCCTGCCCCAGAAAGGGGAGAGTGCGACGAATTGTCCTGCCCCAGAAAGGGGAGAGTGCGACGAATTGTCCTGCCCCAGAGTGGGGAGAGTGCGACGAATTGTCCTGCCCCAGAAAGGGGAGAGTGCGACGAATTGTCCTGCCCCAGAAAGGGGAGAGTGCGACGAATTGTCCTGCCCCAGGAAGGGTAAGGTGCGACGAATTGTCCTGCCCCAGAAAGGGGAGAGTGCGACGAATTGTCCTGCCCCAGAAAGGGTAAGGTGCGACGAATTGTCCTGCCCCAAAAAGGGGAGAGTGCGACGAATTGTCCTGCCCCAGAAAGGGTAAGGTGCGACGAATTGTCCTGCCCCAGAAAGGGGAGAGTGCGACGAATTGTCCTGCCCCAGAAAGGGGAGAGTGCGACGAATTGTCCTGCCCCAGAAAGGGGAGAGTGCGACGAATTGTCCTGCCCCAGAGTGGGGAGAGTGCGACGAATTGTCCTGCCCCAGAAAGGGGAGAGTGCGACGAATTGTCCTGTCCCAGAGTGGGGAGAGTGCGACGAATTGTCCTGCCCCAGAGTGGGGAGAGTGCGACGAATTGTCCTGTCCCAGAGTGGGGAGAGTGCGACGAATTGTCCTGCCCCAGAAAGGGGAGAGTGCGACGAATTGTCCTGCCCCAGAAAGGGGAGAGTGCGACGAATTGTCCTGTCCCAGAGTGGGGAGAGTGCGACGAATTGTCCTGCCCCAGAAAGGGGAGAGTGCGACGAATTGTCCTGCCCCAGGAAGGGTAAGGTGCGACGAATTGTCCTGCCCCAGAAAGGGGAGAGTGCGACGAATTGTCCTGCCCCAGAAAGGGTAAGGTGCGACGAATTGTCCTGCCCCAGAAAGGGGAGAGTGCGACGAATTGTCCTGCCCCAGAAAGGGTAAGGTGCGACGAATTGTCCTGCCCCAGAAAGGGGAGAGTGCGACGAATTGTCCTGCCCCAGAAAGGGGAGAGTGCGACGAATTGTCCTGCCCCAGAAAGGGGAGAGTGCGACGAATTGTCCTGCCCCAGAAAGGGGAGAGTGCGACGAATTGTCCTGCCCCAGAGTGGGGAGAGTGCGACGAATTGTCCTGCCCCAGAAAGGGGAGAGTGCGACGAATTGTCCTGCCCCAGAAAGGGGAGAGTGCGACGAATTGTCCTGCCCCAGGAAGGATAAGGTGCGACGAATTGTCCTGCCCCAGAAAGGGGAGAGTGCGACGAATTGTCCTGCCCCAGAAAGGGTAAGGTGCGACGAATTGTCCTGCCCCAGAAAGGGGAGAGTGCGACGAATTGTCCTGCCCCAGAAAGGGGAGAGTGCGACGAATTGTCCTGCCCCAGAAAGGGTAAGGTGCGACGAATTGTCCTGTCCCAGAAAGGGGAGAGTGCCACGAATTGTCCTGCCCCAGAAAGGGTAAGGTGCGACGAATTGTCCTGCCTCAGAGTGGGGAGAGTGCGACGAATTGTCCTGTCCCAGAGTGGGGATAGTGCGACGAATTGTCCTGTCCCAGAGTGGGGAGAGTGCGACGAATTGTCCTGTCCCAGAGTGGGGATAGTGCGACGAATTGTCCTGCCCCAGAGTGGGGAGAGTGCGACTAATTGTCCTGTCCCAGAGTGGGGATAGTGCGACGAATTGTCCTGTCCCAGAGTGGGGATAGTGCGACGAATTGTCCTGTCCCAGAGTGGGGATAGTGCGACGAATTGTCCTGCCCCAGAGTGGGGAGAGTGCGACGAATTGTCCTGCCCCAGAGTGGGGAGAGTGCGACGAATTGTCCTGCCCCAGAGTGGGGATAGTGCGACGAATTGTCCTGCCCCAGAGTGGGGAGAGTGCGACGAATTGTCCTGTCCCAGAGTGGGGAGAGTGCGACGAATTGTCCTGTCCCAGAGTGGGGAGAGTGCGACGAATTATCCTGCCTCAGAGTGGGGATAGTGCGACGAATTGTCCTGTCCCAGAGTGGGGAGAGTGCGACGAATTGTCCTGTCCCAGAGTGGGGATAGTGCGACGAATTGTCCTGTCCCAGAGTGGGGAGAGTGCGACGAATTGTCCTGTCCCAGAGTGGGGAGAGTGCGACGAATTGTCCTGCCTCAGAGTGGGGATAGTGCGACGAATTGTCCTGCCCCAGAGTGGGGAGAGTGCGACGAATTGTCCTGTCCCAGAGTGGGGATAGTGCGACGAATTGTCCTGTCCCAGAGTGGGGAGAGTGCGACGAATTGTCCTGTCCCAGAGTGGGGATAGTGCGACGAATTGTCCTGTCCCAGAGTGGCGAGAGTGCGACGAATTGTCCTGTCCCAGAGTGGCGAGAGTGCGACGAATTGTCCTGTCCCAGAGTGGCGAGAGTGCGACGAATTGTCCTGTCTCAGAGTGGGGAGAGTGCGACGAATTGTCCTGTCCCAGAGTGGCGAGAGTGCGACGAATTGTCCTGTCCCAGAGTGGCGAGAGTGCGACGAATTGTCCTGTCCCAGAGTGGCGAGAGTGCGACGAATTGTCCTGTCTCAGAGTGGGGAGAGTGCGACGAATTGTCCTGTCCCAGAGTGGGGAGAGTGCGACGAATTGTCCTGTCCCAGAGTGGGGATAGTGCGACGAATTGTCCTGTCCCAGAGTGGGGATAGTGCGACGAATTGTCCTGCCCCAGAGTGGGGAGAGTGCGACGAATTGTCCTGCCCCAGAGTGGGGAGAGTGCGACGAATTGTCCTGTCCCAGAGTGGGGAGAGTGCGACGAATTGTTCTGTCCCAGAGTGGGGATAGTGCGACGAATTGTCCTGTCCCAGAGTGGGGATAGTGCGACGAATTGTCCTGTCCCAGAGTGGGGAGAGTGCGACGAATTGTCCTGTCCCAGAGTGGGGAGAGTGCGACGAATTGTCCTGTCCCAGAGTGGGGATAGTGCGACGAATTGTCCTGTCCCAGAGTGGGGATAGTGCGACGAATTGTCCTGTCCCAGAGTGGCGAGAGTGCGACGAATTGTCCTGTCCCAGAGTGGCGAGAGTGCGACGAATTGTCCTGTCTCAGAGTGGGGAGAGTGCGACGAATTGTCCTGTCCCAGAGTGGGGAGAGTGCGACGAATTGTCCTGTCCCAGAGTGGGGATAGTGCGACGAATTGTCCTGTCCCAGAGTGGGGATAGTGCGACGAATTGTCCTGCCCCAGAGTGGGGAGAGTGCGACGAATTGTCCTGCCCCAGAGTGGGGAGAGTGCGACGAATTGTCCTGTCCCAGAGTGGGGAGAGTGCGACGAATTGTTCTGTCCCAGAGTGGGGATAGTGCGACGAATTGTCCTGTCCCAGAGTGGGGATAGTGCGACGAATTGTCCTGTCCCAGAGTGGGGAGAGTGCGACGAATTGTCCTGTCCCAGAGTGGGGAGAGTGCGACGAATTGTCCTGTCCCAGAGTGGGGATAGTGCGACGAATTGTCCTGTCCCAGAGTGGGGATAGTGCGACGAATTGTCCTGTCCCAGAGTGGGGAGAGTGCGACGAATTGTCCTGCCCCAGAAAGGGGAGAGTGCGACAGGGGACACTCAGTGAGAAAAAAAAAATTATGGATAGAGAATTCAGGCAGTGCTTTAGCGTATGCTTTGTAAGTCCCCTGTACGTCCCGTTGTTTCGGTCTGATGACCGAGAGGTCGGTAGGACCATGGGAGGAGGTGGGAGTCCACTGCTGGACATGGACCTCCCCAAAATTGGGGGTATATGCCATACTCACCACGCTTGGCAGGCGGGTTGGTGAGCGCAGTACAAACTTTCCATTCACATGGAACGCTGCTGCCTATTCCCTGGATTTATCCCTTAGTCGCCTTTTACGATACCCACGGGAAGTTATGGGGTGATGCTATTCTAACCCGGCACCACACGGGGAATAATACATTTATTTATTAACAATTTTTACACCATCTTCGTAGCCTTTTCCCGTTTTTCACGGGGTGGGCTACCCCTCCTACGGGATACAACTAGGGTTTTTACACAGAGCGATTGGCATCTGACCTCCACAAGCCAGGAGGGGAACAAGATCTAATTTTTGTCAGGTCAGTGGTCAATTCAGCTGACAAAGTTTTTAAGCCGTCAATGTTTGGCAATGGCCTCTGACATGGCTTAGTGAGTAAACTAATAACTAAAATTTATTAAATAAATAAATCAATTCTTCATTTACATATTTATATATAAAAACTACGATATTCCGGAGCAAGGAACACTCGAGATGTTATACCACTACCGGTCCCCCTTCCACGGTCTGGTAGGCGGTCTGGTTGCTTAACATTCGTTATCGGAATGAATATGCTCTAACAACTTCCTCGCGCCCAAGGAATATAGGACGAAATGTGAAATAAAATTAGATAACGTATGCTTACAGCTTTCCTCGCCTCTTCCATTTGCCTTTCTGACTCTACACGTTCCATTTCTTGATTTCTTTCTAGTTCTTGTTGTTTCTTTACTTCTTCTTTGGCCCTGTAAAAGAGAATTATAATCATAAAAGTTCAATCAACACGTTATAATCATAAAAGTTCAATCAACACGTTATAATCATAAAAGTTCAACCAACACGTTATAATCATAAAAGTTCAATCAACACGTTATAATCATAAAAGTTCAATCAACACGTTATAATCATAAAAGTTCAATTAACATGTTACAATCATAAAAGTTCAATTAACACGTTATGCGAACAAAATACTACAAACTTGAATTAGTACGATTTTTCCCGAAAATAGAAAAAAAAAAAGATTTTACAAGTGCAGAAAACAAGTAATTTTTGTCTGACATCCCGCAGGGCGAGGGCTGATATTATCAAGGACAAAAATGGTTTTGTACACGAGTTCTAAATTCTCACTTCGATTCAAAATTCTACATAAATATTGTGGACAAAACCACAACTTCATTCCCGCCATTCGACTTTTTAAATCTATCGGCTTGTCGCCTAAATTACAATATACTGAAACCCTCGGACCCCTTAGCTGGGTTTTACAACATGCCCGGGAGAAAAATGCAGCTGGCACATTCTATGTTTTTCTTTCGCTCCCAGGGCAGCATGTTTTATATGCCTTGCGCCAAAAATCTATAACCACCTACCGTCATACATGAAGGTACTCCCTTCGACACTATTTTGGAAAAAGTTGTTTGCTTTGTTAGTTGAATAAGATTTATTATACACTACATGACTATTTGACAGATCAATTTTGATATAACATAAATATATTTATTGTATTGACATTGAGTAGGTTTAGGTATTTGAGAATGCAAATGGCATGACATATACATATAATTTAACTTCTTAAAATCGTTAACTTATGGAAAGTAATTTATTTTTATAACTTTTTTTTTCTTTCGTGACATTAATGTTATGATTTGTAATGTTACTTAGTATATTTTTATTTAAAATAAAATAAAATAGTTACTATTTACATTTTATCAATTTTATTTCCCACAATACAATTTATCTCATAATTAATCAAATAATTATTATTTACATTTTATACATGAAACATTTTAGTAAATTCCTACACAATGAGCACGACTACTCAATCTAATGTCAAATGAATTAAATGATGTAACTAGTCCTGAAACCTTGGACGAAACAACCTCTGGACGTGCAATTATGACATTTTACTCCTTACCCCTCTTGACCGATAGTGTGAAATTTGGACACAGTAAACAAACTACCAACGTCAGTGTGACTTCAAATTTCGAGGAGGAAAAATACCTTTGAAAATGGTGAAATATGCTGTTTTGTTTAGCAAAACTTATAGTAATCGAATCAGCAATATTTTTTTTCATATGCAATTGTATGTTAGATCAATATTTCTTGTTATTTTCTTCTAAAATGAATAAAATGCGCGGTGACAGGAGTGAATAATACGACCCAATAAAACATCCAGGGTTCTGAATGCATGTAAACCAGTATGTTGTCATTCTCAAATGAGTCGGATTATAATTGTATTTTTTCCATTCGTTCATTCATTTTTGTTAATCTAGAGACGTGACACAATCGATGAACGATATCGATAGGAATTATTTACTGTATCGTCGCCGGCATGTCGTAGGTCTAAGAAAAACATAAACATTTGAACGGACAACGCTAATATTTTGTGATCTGTTGACTGGTATAAGCTTCACCTGTGGTTGCGTGACTTTTTATTTTCATTTACAACTAATTATGCCTACTTTTTAGTACGCGTGGTAGTCATGAACAAATAAAAAGCTCCTGCCTCTGTGGTCTAGCCGTCTGAGCCATGGGCTCTCGACCCAGAGGTCCCGGGTTCGATTTCCGGCGGGGGACAATGACTTTGCATTGTTGTTAGTTTGGTTATGATATTGCATTGTTGATCACCTGATTGTCCGAAAAGTAAGATGATTCATGCTGTCGGATGGGCATGTAGATAGTTGGTCCTGTGCCTGATTTATCTCTGGTCGTGTCAGTCAATCTGTCCCATCAGAATAAGAGATTGAAGGAACAGAGAGTGTACCTTTGTGTAGTGCAAACACTTAGGCACTAAAAAACGGATCCTGTGCAGTTGGCCGATCCCTGGGAGATTGGCCGCCATCACCGAAAATCGGTGGGAGGACTAATTATTATAGTATGTAAATGAATAGGTACATTTTTTAAATCGAAGCCACGTAGCTTAATAGATATGTGTATTTAGTTCCAAGTCAAAACCCAAAATACAATTTATTCATTTCCCCAAGTCGTAACTTAAGCTACGTGTAGCGTGATGAAATCTATGTTTGAGTCTACAAAATATTTAGATGAAAAAAAAGATGCATCTGCATATTCAAAGTACAGACAAGACCCCTCTAGAGATTTCTTAGTGTATAGATCGATAATGGTATAAATTCAATGAATAGTGATCGATTTGAAAATTTTACTTTACTTTTATTTCAAAAATAATTTAATAAAAACACGTGTTCATATTTCTATGATTCAGGAAACATCATTCACTCAACATTCATTCTTTATCGATTATCGACTAGGGTACAACACTATCTATGACACGATCAAAAAAGACATACAACCCGAATATTTAAAAAGTGTCAAAAATAAACAAATATGTTAGGAAGCGCGTAGTTTTTAAATCTGTTCGGGTATTATCTGTCATACCTCCCTCCCCCCTAGTTTTGGTTGAACGAGTTCTCATACATTTTTGTTTGGTGACGCGTCCAGAGGATTATTCGTCCAAGCCTGACACAGACCTTGGTCTGTAAGGACTTTTACTGCCTACCACTGTGATGACGTTTTGTTGGCGCTTGTTGTAATACTATTTATTGTGGTTATAATTAAATGCTTTGTAATGTCATACTGTATGCTTATAAATAAAATATAAAAAATATTTGTACACTAACATAGTCGGTAAGACACATTGGAACTTAAACTTTACCTTAAGATCTGTATTTAAAAATGGTACATGTGTTTAGGCAAGTAAATATTGAATTTGATTTGAATGTTGAGATGGCTTTATAAACACGGGCCTCACCTATCCACTTCGAGCGAGCGCTGGTATGCCTCGTCCTGCTCCATCTTGACGCGCTGTCTCCCGTCCCGCTCTCGCTCCAGCTGGGCGTCCTCCAATGTTGAGATGGCTGTATAAACACGGGCCTCACCTATCCACTTCGAGCGAGCGCTGGTATGCCTCGTCCTGCTCCATCTTGACGCGTTGCCTGGCGTCCCGCTCTCGCTCCAGCTGGGCGTCCTCCAATGTTGAGATGGCTGTATAAACACGGGCCTCACCTATCCACTTCGAGCGAGCGCTGGTATGCCTCGTCCTGCTCCATCTTGACGCGCTGTCTCCCGTCCCGCTCTCGCTCCAGCTTGGCGTCCTCCAATGTTGAGATGGCTGTATAAACACGGGCCTCACCTATCCACTTCGAGCGAGCGCTGGTATGCCTCGTCCTGCTCCATCTTGACGCGCTGTCTCGCGTCCCGCTCTCGCTCCAGCTTGGCGTCCTCCAATGTTGAGATGGCTGTATAAACACGGGCCTCACCTATCCACTTCGAGCGAGCGCTGGTATGCCTCGTCCTGCTCCATCTTGACGCGCTGTCTCCCGTCCCGCTCTCGCTCCAGCTTGGCGTCCTCCAATGTTGAGATGGCTGTATAAACACGGGCCTCACCTATCCACTTCGAGCGAGCGCTGGTATGCCTCGTCCTGCTCCATCTTGACGCGCTGTCTCCCGTCCCGCTCTCGCTCCAGCTTGGCGTCCTCCAATGTTGAGATGGCTTTATAAACACGGGCCTCACCTATCCACTTCGAGCGAGCGCTGGTATGCCTCGTCCTGCTCCATCTTGACGCGCTGTCTCCCGTCCCGCTCTCGCTCCAGCTTGGCGTCCTCCAATGTTGAGATGGCTGTATAAACACGGGCCTCACCTATCCACTTCGAGCGAGCGCTGGTATGCCTCGTCCTGCTCCATCTTGACGCGCTGTCTCCCGTCCCGCTCTCGCTCCAGCTTGGCGTCCTCCAATGTTGAGATGGCTGTATAAACACGGGCCTCACCTATCCACTTCGAGCGAGCGCTGGTATGCCTCGTCCTGCTCCATCTTGACGCGTTGCCTGGCGTCCCGCTCTCGCTCCAGCTGGGCGTCCTCCAATAAGAGATGGCTGTATAAACACGGGCCTCACCTATCCACTTCGAGCGAGCGCTGGTATGCCTCGTCCTGCTCCATCTTGACGCGTTGCCTGGCGTCCCGCTCTCGCTCCAGCTGGGCGTCCTCCAATGTTGAGATGGCTGTATAAACACGGGCCTCACCTATCCACTTCGAGCGAGCGCTGGTATGCCTCGTCCTGCTCCATCTTGACGCGCTGTCTCGCGTCCCGCTCTCGCTCCAGCTGGGCGTCCTCCAATGTTGAGATGGCTGTATAAACACGGGCCTCACCTATCCACTTCGAGCGAGCGCTGGTATGCCTCGTCCTGCTCCATCTTGACGCGCTGTCTCGCGTCCCGCTCTCGCTCCAGCTGGGCGTCCTCCAATGTTGAGATGGCTGTATAAACACGGGCCTCACCTATCCACTTCGAGCGAGCGCTGGTATGCCTCGTCCTGCTCCATCTTGACGCGCTGTCTCGCGTCCCGCTCTCGCTCCAGCTTGGCGTCCTCCTCCCTCCCCGCGCAGAACCGCTCCAGCGCCTCGACCAGCCCGCCTACTAGCTCCGACACGCCCACGTTGCCTGGACAACAATCTACATTTAATAATAATCAACAATTATAAATATAAGAAATTTTATTAATAAAAATAATATCCCTACATAGTATAAAACAAAGTCGCTTTCTCTGTCCCTATATCCCTATGTATGCATAATTATTTAAAACTACGCAACGGATTTTGTACGGTTTCTTTTGATGGATAGAGTGTTTCAAGAGGAAGGTTTATATATATAATACTTGCATAATATTGTGGAGAAACACTGATAATTTAAGTGCGAAGCCGGGTCGGGTCGCTATTTTACAACAAATATATACAAAAATTTCAATTACATTATACTAATCAAACAGGCCGCCATGGATCATACCTGGCTCAAACGTATATATTCTTTATTGCATTAAAACACAAGAAATTAAGTTTACAGAAAGGTATGGAAGGGCGAACTTATCTCTATGAAGAGATCTCTTCCAGCTAACCCACTGGCAGGTGAGAGAATGAGAAACATTTTAAGGGCAAGATAAATACAATGCAAACGTCCCCATCACGCCGGCCGCGTTCCCGGCCAGCAAAATAGCTATTTGCTAGATTTAATGTTAATTGTAAATCATAGCCCAAAATGATTAAATTGATTGTTATTTTAAAGTAAAAACATTATTGTACACCCGAAATGGATAAACTGTTGGGTCGAATCTTCTTACTTATAAGATCTTATTTATGTACACAGTGATCAATTAAGACTCCTTCTTACTTATAAGATGTTATATACACAGTGATCAATTAAGACTCCTTCTTACTTATAAGATGTTATATACACAGTGATCAATTAAGACTCCTTCTTACTTATAAGATGTTATATACACAGTGATCAATTAAGACTTATCTTAATATGCTGAACCAGGTATGATACGGCCATTTCTTCCATGCCGGCCTGAGAGCAAGAGAAAAACATAGAATGTGCCAGCTGCATTTCCTCCGAGCATGCTGTAAAAACCAGCTGAGGGATCCGAGGGTTTCGGTATATTGTGATTTAGGCGATGGGCTGACAACCTGTCACTACAGCAATATACCTACAAATCAATCTTAAATAACCCTCAAAACTTTGTCAGACGTGGCGGAATGACCTTTGTTTACGTCGTTTGCGCTTTGCCTACCCCTTTGGGGATAAAGGCGTGATTATATGTATGTATGTATGATACGGAGCCAGGACCACATCCGCGCTCCCGTAGGCGTCGCCCTAGATCCCTCATAAATGCTTTTGCCTCCTCACACCACGGCCCACCAGTCTTCATCGCGAAAGGAACGAATAAATAATTTTGCTCCAGATTCATACATACATATAATCACGCCTTTATCCCTAATGGGGTAGGCAGACCGTAAACGACTTAAACAAAAGTCGTTCCGCCACGTCTGACAAATTTTGGAGGGCTTTTTAAGATAGATTTGTAGGTATATTGCTGTAGTGACAGGTTGTCAGAACGTCGCCTAAATTGCAATATACAGAAACCCTCGGATCCCTTAGCTGGTTTTTACATGCCCAGGAGGAAATGCAGCTGGCACATTCTATGTTTTTCTCTAGCTCCCAGGCCAGCCTGGAAGAAAGTAATAAGATAAGTGAGGTAGTCTTCTTCTTAGCCAGTAGATTCTCGAGTCGAACAGCGACCCGAAGAACCCTGGTTTCAGAGTTTTCAAACCGCCTATTAGAGGCCTCTGACATAATTTGAGTAACGACCACTATCAAAGACGGCGACCGCGACAGTTTAACAAAGGTCGTTCCGCCACGTCTGACAAAGTTTTGAGGGTTGTTTAAGATAGATTTGTAGGTATATTGCTGTAGTGACAGGTTGTCAGCCCATCGCCTAAATTGCAGTATACTGAAATCCTCAGATCCCTTAGCTAGTATTTACAGCATGCCCGGGAGGAAATGCAGCTGGCACATTCTATGTTTTTATTTCACTCCCAGTCCAGCATGGAAGAAAGTAATAAGATAAGTGAGGTAGTCTTCTTCTTAGCGAGTAGATTCTCGAGTCGAACAGCGACCAGAAGAACCCTGATTTCAGAGTTTTCAAATCGATTATTAGAGGCCTCAGACATGGTTTGAGTAACGACCACTATCAAAGACAGCGACCGGGACCGACGGATTAACGTGCCCTTCGACAATCGGAATCCTTTTAATTATCGGTCATTCAGCCTGCAATGTCCTATTTAATTATCGGTCGAATGACTCGGCTGAATAGCCTGCAATATCCTAACCAAACTGGGACTTCACAAAGTGATAAATTGACAATCAACTTTGTATCTGGGAATCGATCCCAGGACCCCCGGATCGCAAGCCCATTGCTCCGACCACTACACCACGGAGGCAGTTAGTGAGGTAGTGATAAGATGCAGTTACCGTTGATGACGGAGTATATCTCCGTGTTGGAGCGCAGCCGCATGATGATGAGCAGCGCCGGCAGTCGCTCCACCGGGATGCTTCGCACCGTCATCGCCGCCACCGGGCCCAGCGCGCCCGCCACCGAGTTCAACAACCTGCACGTAAATACATACATTAGTTTGTATCATTAGTTTCTAAGTTATTATCAACTAGCGACCCGCTCCGGCTTCGCACGGAAATTATCAGTGTTTACATACATACATACATATAATCACGCCTTTATCCCTAAGGGGTAGGCAGAGCGTAAACGACCTGAACAAAGGTCGTTCCGCCACGTCTGACAAAGTTTTGAGGGTTATTTAAGATAGATTTGTACGTATATTGCTATAGTGACAGGTTGTCAGCCCATCGCCTACATTGCAATATACTGAAACCCTCGGATCCCTTAGCTGTTTTTTACAGCATGCCCGGGAGGAAATGCAGCTGGCACATACTATGTTTTTCTTTCGCTCCCTATATATTTCTTCTATGCTGGACTGGGAGAGATAGAAAAACATACAATGTTCCAGCTGCACTTCCTCCCGGGCATGCTGTAAAAACCAGCTAAGGGATCTGAGGGTTTCAGTATATTGTAATTTAGGCGATGGGCTGGCAACCTGTCACTACAGCAATATACGTACAAATCTTTCTTGAATGGCCCTCAAGACTTTGCGGCCTTTGTTTAGGTCGTTTACGCTCTGTCTACCCCATTAGGGATAAAGGCGTGATTATATGTATGTATGTATGTATTATTAGTTTCTAAGTTAATATCATATCTCTTCCATGCTGGCCTGGAAGCGAGAGAAAAACATAGAATGTGCCAGCTGCATTTCCTCCCGGGCATGCTGTAAAAACCAGCTAAGGGATCCGAGGGTTTCTGTATATTGCAATTTAGGCGATGGGCTGACAACCTGTCACTAGAGCCATATACCTGCGAATCTATCTTAAACAACCCTCAAAACTTTGTCAGACGTGGCGGAACGACCTTTGTTTAGGTCGTTTACGCTCTGCCTACCCCATAAGGGATAAAGGCGTGATTATATGTATGTATGTATGTATGTTATTATCAACTAGCGACCCGCCCCGGCTTCGCACGGAAATTATCAGTGTTTCTCTACCTATGCATGTATTATACATATAAACTTTCCTCTTGAATCATTCTATTCATTAAAAGAAACCGCATCAAAATCCGTTGCGTAGTTTTAAAGATTTATGCATACATAGGGATATAGGGACAGAGAAAGCGACTTTGTTTTATACTATGTAGTGATTTGATTTTCACATTTTGTAATTTAACGTAACATGCTTTTCTCCTGGTGCTTAATTAGTTTGTGTATGTTTTTTTATTATTCTGTTTCTATTGGTGAAAACCTGTAATTAGCTTTCTGTCTTGTATTAATTTTAACTATTCTTATATTAATAGCTGTTGGTTGTCCTCGATATACAAAATAAAATAATAATACATACATATAGTCACGCCTTTATCCCTAATGAGAGCGTAAACGACCTAAACAAAGGTCTTTCCGTCACGTCTGACAAAGCTTTGAGAGTTATGTCAGATAGATTTGTAGGTATATTGCTGTAGTGACAGGTTGGCAGCCCATCGCCTAAATTGCAATATACTGAAACCCTCAGATCCCTTTGCTGATTTTTACAGCAGTCCGTGGACTGTGGATGTGACACTTGCCTTACTTCTCGGCGAACATTTACAGAAACAAGAAGAAGAAGAAGACGGGCTACGGAGGAAGAAATTAGTAGTTCTACCTTCAACATCTTCCCTCTCTTAATTTTAAGTTTATATAAATTTAAATTAATTTTTTCCATGCTGGACTGGGAGCGAAAGAAAAACATAGAATGTGCCAGCTGCATTTCCTCCCGGGCATGCTGTAAAAACCAGCTAAGGGATTCGAGGGTTTCAGTATATTGTAATTTAGGCGATGGGCAGACAACCTGTCACTACGGCAATATACCTACAAATCTTTCTTAAATAACCCTCAAAACTTTGTCAGACGTGGCGGAACGACCTTTGTTGAGGTCGTTTACTCTCTGCCTACCCCATTAGGGATAAAGGCGTGATTATATGTATGTATGTATTAATTTTTGACACTTGAGTGGGCGTGACGTTTGAATACTTGAGTGGGCGGCCGGCCTAGACCTGCGACTGTTGAACCGTGGTTCGATCAGCACATGTGTCCGATGGCAAGGCGAATCTATTGTCGACCTCACCTGGGCCAGTCAAATGGCTGAGCGAGTGGTTTCAGAATGGCGGGTGGCAGAAGAAGTAGCCACTCTTTCAGACCACTGCACATAGAGTTTCATGTTACTCATCGTAACCAGGATGGGACAAGTCTGGTCACCTCTTTCTGACTGGAATGATCCGTCATTTCCTGGTAGTGAGTCGATGTGGTTTCGGGATACGGTGTCATCTATCTGCGATGCGGCAATGCCTGGAGTAAGACAAAGTGCAAAATTCCTCGTATATTGGTGGGCGGACCATATCGCTCGGTTGCGTGAGATTTGCCTTACTTCTCGGCGAACATTTACACGAACAAGAAGAAGACGGGCTACAGAGGAAGAAAAATCTAGCACATGCAAATTACCTAGCCGCAACTAAGTCTGCACTGCAGACTGCAATATCTGACGCAAAATATCGTTCGTGGACAGAGTTACTGGATGGATTGAATAGAGACCCGTGGGGCCGTCCATATAAAATGGTCTTGGGAAAATTGCGTCCTTGGGTGCCTCCTTTGTAAGTAAAAAGTAAGTAAGTAAAAACACTTTATTGTACACAAAAAACAAGAAACACAAAAATAAACTTAAATTAATGTACACAAAGGCGGTCTTATCGCTGGAAGCGATCTCTTCCAGACAACCTTGGGTAGAGAATGTAAAGAGAAGAGAGTAGTGCTGAAGTATAGGAAATATTTTGACTGAGACACTAGAAGTAGAATTTACACGAAGAGTTGTTGACACACTTTTCCCACGTTTTACATCTGCTCCTTCATTATTGGCTGAAGTTTCCTGGTCCAGCGAGCTAGAGGTTAATGATGGGGAACTGTAGTACGCCTTGAAGCATCTGTCAGCCCGAAATACAGCGCCCGGTCCCGACGGGATTCCAGGTCGGAGTCTCGTGATAGCATTAGGCGTTTTAGGAAACAGGATGAAGCGATTGTTCAACAGTTGTCATGGAAGTTTCCCAACGATATGGAAAGAGGCTAAATTGGTTCTTCTCAGAAAGCCCGGCAGACCCACAGATTCTCCCTCAGCATACCGACCTATTGGTTTTCTCGATGAAACGGGAAAACTGTTCGAACGCATCATTGCCCTGCGCATCAACAAACATCTGGCGCGCAATGGCCCGGATCTGTCGGAGAACCAATATGGATTTAGGCAAGGACGATCGACTGTTGATGCAATTTGTTCGATGAATGTGTTCGATCAATAACAGAGCAGGCAGTCTTTCAAAAAAAAGTTGTTGTAGTAGTGAGTCTCGACATAGTCAATGCTTTTAACTCCCTTCCTTGGATAGCGATTTATGAGGCTCTTATTTATCATGAGATCCCACCTTACTGTATGTAACCGGAAGTTATTTATCATCAGATTTCTTCTATCAAGAAGCATCTGCTACCAGGACCCAAATGGAGACATCGTGCACAGAGAAGTTGTGTGTGGAGTTCCACAGGGGTCCGTGCTAGGTCCTCTACTGTGGAGTCTTGCCTATTATGCAGTTCTGCGGGTAGAAATTCCAAACTACGTCAGTGTTATCTGCTACGCGGATGACACTCTGATTCTCGTTGAAGGAAATTGTTTTGAAGAGGCATCTAGGCTCGCAGAACATGCTATTACCTGTATAGTTGAAAGAATCCGCGGACTGGGGACTCATAAAACTGAGGTGATGTGGTTCCACGGACTCCCTCAGAGAGCGGCACTACCTGTGTCATCAGTGCAAGTGGGAGGTACATTGGTACAAATAGGACAATGTCTGAAGTACTTGGGACTGTATCTAGACGGTCGGTGGTCCTGTGAAGAGCATTTGACCCAACTTATTCCTCGGGTTGAAAAAGTTGCAGGTGCAATGCACAGATTGCTACCCAATCTCCGGGGTCAAAGGGAGGAAGTTCATCGCCTGTATGTTGGTGTTATACGGTCAATTGCATTATACGGTGCTCCTATCTGGAACCGAACTAAATTCTGTGCATCGGCGAATAGCTAGAGGCAGTAACAATTTTGGCCAGGATTCCACCTTTTGACATCTTGGGCAAAGATGGATGCGAAGGTGTATAGTACTCTTCATCAGAGTGATGGTTATTTTGATGAAATAGATATAGTTATACTACGGAAGAGAGCCCACGAATGGTCTTTCAATAAATGGCGTGCAAGATTACTTGAGCCGCAAAATATTCGACAGCGGGTTGTTGCAGCTATTGTACCAACCTTTGACGCTTGGCTGAATCGAAAGGGACGAGATGGTCGAATAACTTTCCACATGACGCTAATACTTACGGGACACGGCTGCTTTGGCGAGTATCTAAACCGCATTGGAAGAGAGTTCACACCACAGTGTTATCATTGTGGATCTAATCAAGACTGCACAACACACTCTTGAAGAGTGTAACACTTGGCATGCTGAAAGACAAAGCCTAGTCCAAGAAATAGGAATGGATCTCTCTTCGCCAGCAGTGGTCGCTGCTATGGTGGACGGAAAGCAGGCGTGGAATGCTGTCTTTCTGTGAGACCGTCATGGAGGACTAGTCTCGGCACGTAAGCCGTGTAGCACCGGCTACAAATAGTGCTACGGTCTCCCCCGCCCGTCGTAAGAGGAGACTGAAGGGGTACATCGGGGTTGTGGGCATTTGCGGCGGGGGCCAAGGCATCCAACAAATGACCCCGGGGAAGGCAGCGACAAGGCGTGGTGACTTTGTCGTTGCACACCAGGATGGTAGGTTTAACCTGCCCTGGGAAGGGCCTCCGGGCGCTGCGCTAGGGAGTCACTGGTTGTGTTCCGTAGGTTGTCTCCCGAATAGCACGGAGAGTGGCCACCGTGGAGTTTGTAGTGGGTAGAAATCCCACATAACCTAGTTCTTCCCCCGGAGTGCTAGGTACCTGGACCGCAGGTTTCATCATCGAAAAAAAAAAAAAGGTTGGGTTAGGTAGTTGCTCACATGTTGTTGTTGTCGGGGCTGGTGAGGTCCCAGCCGTACACGAGGAAGTTCTCGCCGAGGGTCTGCAGCACGGTCTCGCATCCGAGCAGCTGCGCGCAGAACACGTTCGACAGCACAGACTGCTCGTGGTGAAGGTATATCGCCAACAGCTTCCGCTGAGGAGATAGATAAGAGAAATCATTTGTGATGGGTGGGCAGTGAAATTTACATACATACATACATAACTGCCTCTGTGGTCTAGTGGCTAGTGCCATTGTCTCCCGATCCGGAGGTCCTGGGTTCGATTCCCGGGGGGGAAACACAAAGTTGATATTTGAGAATTTATCACTTTGTGAATTTTTCCCCAGTTTGGTTAGGACATTGCAGGTTGAATCACCTGATTGTCGTTAAAGGAAAAGATTTCGTGCTTCGGAGGGCACGTTAAGCCGTCGGTCCCGGTCGCTGTCTTTGATAGTGGTCGTTACTCAAACCATGTCAGAGGCCTGATAGTTGTGCGGTTTAAAAACTCTGACACCAGGGTTCATCGGGTCGATAGACTCGATACCCACTCGACAGAAGAAGAAGATTAAATTGCTTGTTTGATGATGTGTCACAGGAAAAGTCTTGATTTAACTTGGTACTAGAACGTAGAACGTAGAACTTTATTTGAAATAGTTCGATACAATCTTGTTATTGTATGTAATTAGTGTGCGCACACAATAAGGGGCGAAAGTCAACTGGTTCTTCTATGCTGGTCTGGGAGCGAAAGAAAAACATAGAATGTGCCAGCTGCATTTCCTCTCGGGCATGCTGTAAGATCCAGCTAAGGGATCCGAGGGTTTCTGTACATTGCAATTTAGGCGATGGGCTGACAACCTGTCACTACGGAAATATACTTACAAATCTATCTTAATAACCTTCAAAACTTTGTCAGACGTGGCGGAACGACCTTTGTTTACGTCGTTTACGCTCTGCCTACCCCATTGGGGATAAAGGCGTGATTATATGTATGTATGTAAAATTTAGTACTTTTATTTCCATGCTGGACTGGGAGCGAGAGAAAAACAAAGAATGTGCCAGCTGCATTTCCTCCCGGGCGTGCTGTAAAAACCAGCTAAGGGATCCGAGGGTTTCAATATACTGTAATTTGGGCGATGGGCTTACAACCTGTCACTACGGCAATATACTTACAAATCTATCTTAATAACCTTCAAAACTTTGTCAGACGTGGCGGAACGACCTTTGTTTACGTCGTTTACGCTCTGCCTACCCCATTAGGGATAAAGGCGTGATTATATGTATGTATGTATGTAAAATTTAGTACTTTTATTACCATGCTGGCCTGGGAGCGAGATAAAAACATAGAATGTGCTAGCTGCATTTCTTCCCGGGCGTGCTGTAAAAACCAGCTATGGGATCCGAGGGTTTCAATATACTGTAATTTGGGCAATGGGCTTACAACCTGTCACTACAGCAATATCACATGCAAATCTATTTTATATAACCCTCAAAACTTTGTCAGACGTGGCGGAGCGACCTTTGTTTAGATCGGTTACGCTCTGCCTACCCCATTAGGGATAAAGGCGTGATATATGTATGTATTAGTGGGTCCTTTTATTGTGACGTCGCGACACGCACATTCCGGTAGCATTAACTGTTTATTTTTAGATACCTCTATCACAGATTAGATAATAGATATTCTCATATAATTACTTGTTTCACTTTTGTTTCTTCTGTTTTGTTTAAAAATGTATTTACTGTGTTGTGTTTGTGACGTCATCAATAATAAATGTTTTCTATTCTATTCTATAATATACGTATAAATTTTGTACCTGATTTCCATGTTGGCTTGGGAGCGAGAAAAAAACATAGAATGTGCCAGCTGCATTTCCTCCCGGGCGTGCTGTAAAAACCAGCTAAGGGATCCGAAGGTTTCAATATACTGTAATTTGGGCGATGGGCTTACAACCTGTCTCTACAGCAACTGATGACTGTGAGACCAACGCAACGCGCGTTTTGTCACACAGTCATCACAAAGTGCCTTTACACTAAATATTTTTTTTTGCCAAGCTGTAGTATGAAACGTGTTATACCTCGCTGGCCGGCTTGAGGCAGGCTTCCTTGATGGCGTCCTGTAGCGTGCCCTCGAAGAAGTTGGGCACATTGGGCCCGTAGCGCGCGCGGAAACGAGCCGCGAACTCTATGCAACCCAAAGCCTCATCGTCTACGTTTTCTGACACTGGAAATAAAAAAAAATGTTTTGGGGACAAGACATTTTGAAAAGAAACGTTCATGGAAGGAGATATTAGGATAATAATAATATTTCTACAAATCGGACAACCTGTCACTACAGTTATCATTACATAGTATAAAACAAAGTCGCTTTCTCTGTCCCTATGTCCCTATGTATGCATAAATCTTTAAAACTACGCAACGGATTTTGATGCGGTTTCTTTTAATGTATAGAGTGATTCAAGAGGAAGGTTTAATTGTATAATACATGCAGAATATAGTAGAGAAACACTGATGATTTCTGTGCGCTAGTATGCATATAAATCTATCTTAAATAACCCTCAAAACATTGAAAATATTAGAAATAACAAATCAAAAATTCGACCGCAGACGGGATTTGAACCCGCGTCTTTGGAAAACTGGCCCAACGCTCTAAACCGCTGAGCTACAGCAGCCATGTCCCGAGCGACGAATAAGGGATCTGCTATTTATTACTCGTTATGAGTGGACCTCAAAACTTTGTCAGACGTGGTGTAAACCTTTGTTTAGGCCGTTTACGCTCTGCCTACCCCATTAGGTGATTATATTTATGCTAATATTTTGCAAAAGGAATATTTCGAAAATGGAGGATAATTTTGGCAAGGGATATTTCGAAAGTGAGTGCCATTTTGAGAAAGAAAGAGTATTTTTATAAATAGGGCAAATTCTGGGCATCGGACATTTGAAATATAGGACACTTTATGAGTAAGGGCGGTTTTGCACTGCACCGTATTCGTGAAAAATTGTATGGATTGGCGCGAAAATGTTTGACAGCGTCCAAATATTTTTCACGGATACGGATACGAATACGGGGCAGTGCAAAACCGCACTAAGGAAAATTGTTGAAATGGAGATTTTTTTAGCCAAATGGGGGATGGATACTGGTAATGGGTACTTTCTGAGCAAGTCTTATGTTAATAATGGCCATTCAAGTGAGATATGCTTTCAAAATGTGATTAGCTAGTTAAGCTTGCGCTAGTTAATCCCAAGGCAAGGCCATAAGCCGAGGTTCGAACCCTAGTGGGCGCCCTTAGGCAGTTGCCATTCCATTTAAGGGTGTAGATTGCGTGTAGCAACTCCCCGCCTTAGCACGGTGACGCATTATGTACACTTTGTAGTATGGTGCAAATAGGTACATTAAAAAAAAAAAACTTACTCTAACATACATACATATAATCACGCCTTTATCCCTAATGGGATAGGCAGAGCGTAAACGACCCAAACAAAGGTCGTTCCGCCACGTCTGACAAAGTTTTGAGGGTTATTTAAGATAGATTTGTAAGTATATTGCTGTAGTGACAGGTTGCCAGCCCATCGCCGGTCATGGACGAAAACTACTTACTCTAACAGTACTTACTAAACTTATCTTCCATGCTGGACTGGGAGCCAGAGAAAAACATAGAATGTGCCAGCTGCATTTCCTCCCGAGCATGCTGTAAAAACCAGCTAAGGGATCTGAGGGTGTAATTTAGGCGATGGGCTGGCAACCTGTCACTACAGCAATATACGTACAAATGTTTCTTGAATGGCTCTTAAGACTTTGTCAGACGTGGCAGAACGGCCTTTGTTTAGGTCGTTCACGCTCTGCCTACCCCATTAGGGATATAGGCGCGATTATATGTATGTATGTATGTATGTATGTACTTACTCAACGGCTGTAATCGTTCGGACTGCACTATATCCACAAACATGTTGTCATCCTCAGCCGTGAACCCGTCCGCTGAGTCGTCAACCTCTTCTACTGAACTGTTTTCACTGTCAGAACTCTCCAGTATTATCTGTTGGGACAAATGTTTCTTTTTAGTACGTCAAGTGAACAAAATCTAATCAGTATGTACTGAGTCAGCTCCGTTTCTGTAAATAATGAGTATGTTTTTCATGTATAGTTTATGTAACATAAACATGAGTTTTGTATTGTTTCATGAATAAATGTTTTTCTATTCTATTCTAACTGTTTTCGCTGTCAGAACTGTCCACTGTTATCTGTTGGGACAAATGTTTAATTTTAGTACGTCAAGTGGAGAAATCGAATCAATGTGTTACGTGAGCGAAGCGAGCGCGTTAGTTGAGGTACCGTACGTACATTGAGTCAATAAGTCACACGATTGAATCGAGCGTGACAATTAGAGAAAAAATATTCTGGTTATAGACATAACTTGTAACAAATGCTGAGTCAGCTCCGTTTTTTTTTAATGACGATTATGTTTTCATGTATAGTTTATGAAACATAAACATGCGTTTTGTATTGTTTCATGAATAAATGTTTTTCTATTCTATTCTAACTGTTCTCACTGTCAGAACTCTCCACTATTATCTGTTGGGACAAATGTTTCATTTTAGTACGTCAAGTGAAGAAAACCGAGTTAATGTGTTACACGAGCGAAGCGAGCGCGTTAATTTAGGTACCGTAAGGTCTGCTGGAAGAGATTTCTTTTTAAAAAATAAGCTGTGCCTGTTGTGTACAATAAACTGTTAAATAATAATAAATAAATACCATACGTGCATTGAGTCAATAAGTCACACGATTGAATCGAGCGTGACAATTAGAGAAAAATAATTCAATTCGTAATGCGAGCGAAATGAGCGCGCCAATTCACGTAACTTGACTATGACACCGGGCGATTTAACCAATTTTTGCAGTACTCTGATCTAACCAATTATGTTACTGAACCAACTCATTTCACATCTCATAGTGCTAAAGTGATTGATGTATTTTGCACAAATGCTAGCTTGAGTAACTGTAAAGTTAAGTTAAAGTCTGCTGAGTCGTCGATTTTATCTACTGAACCATTAAGTAGTATAATTAAATTCAATATTTGTAGAATGTATAGTATGTATTTTAAATTTAAGTTTTTTTGTATAGTATTATTATACTCTTTATGACGGTGCTGGCAGAATATTAGTGTTACTGGTTATAGATATAACTTGTAACAAATGCTGAGTCAGCTCCGTTTTTTTTAATGACGATTATGTTTTCATGTATAGTTTATGTAACATAAACATGAGTTTGGTATTGTTTCATGAATAAACATTTTTCTATTCTATTCTAACTGTTCTCACTGTCAGAACTCTCCACTATTATCTGTTGGGACAAATGTTTCATTTTAGTACGTCAAGTGGAGAAAATCGAATGAATGTGCTATGTGAGCGAAGCGAGCGCTTTAATTCAGGTATCGGACATTGAGTCAATAAGTCACACGATTGAATCGAGCGTGATAATTAGAGAAAATTAAATCAATATCATCACTCAATATAATTTCTTTCATGCTGGACTGGGAGCGAGAGAAGAACATAGAATGTAATAGCTGCATTTCCTCCCGGGCATGCTGTAAAAACCAGCTAAGGGATTCGAAGGTTTTCAGTATATTGTAATTTAGGCGCTGGGCGGACACATACATACATATAATCACGCCTTTATCCCTAATGGGGTAGGCAGAGCGTTAACGACCCAAACAAAGGTCGTTCCGCCACGTCTGACAAAGTTATACCTATAAACCTATCTTAAATAACCCTCGAAACTTTGTCAGACGTGGCGGAACGACCTTTGTTTAGGTCGTTTACGCTCTGCCTACCCCATTAGGGATGGACCCTCGAAACTTTGTCAGCCGTGGCGGAACGACCTTTGTTTAGGTTGTTTACGCTCTGCCTACCCCATTAGGGATGATGTACCCCATAAGGGGTAGTGAAGGGATAGTT
Source organism: Scrobipalpa costella (assembly GCA_949820665.1). Taxonomy (NCBI): domain Eukaryota; kingdom Metazoa; phylum Arthropoda; class Insecta; order Lepidoptera; family Gelechiidae; genus Scrobipalpa; species Scrobipalpa costella. The sequence continues at coordinate 15,156,595 of OX463312.1, forward strand.
AGGCGTGATTACATGTATGTATGTTTTTTTAAAATCGGGTCTGGTTTCCCTTCTGGGTTGCGGAGGTCAGATGGCAGTCGCTCTGTGTAAAAACCAGTACTCTCGTTCAATCCCCTAGATTATGTAGCAGACCCCGTGTTCAATAACGGGCACTCACTTTGGAAAATAAGTCGCGTATTTAACGACATGTTCACAAAGTGAGTGCCCATTATTAAATTCTTTATTTAAATTGTCTCACTTAAGTTTAAATAGTTTAATGTGTTGTATATTACTAACAATCTATGGATGAAAATATGTCAATAAAGTAATTATTATTTATTTATTTACTGTTTATTGTACACAAGTAACATGAGAAAGACAATACACAAGAATAACGACACAACAGGTACAGCTTATTTCTACTAAGAAATTATTATCATTAGGGATAAAGGCGTGATTATATTTCATACCCTCTTGTACTCCTTCTGTTTGTTGTTGGTGCTTATCCCGTATCTCACGGGGTCCTAAGAAACGTTCTACTAAGGGGTTCAATCCCCTAGATTAGGTAGCCGTTCTACTAAGAAATTATTATTATTAGGGATAAAGGCGTGATTATATTATATATGAGAGCCCGATGGTGTAGTGGATAGGGCCGCTGCCTCCTGAGCGGGAGGTCGTGGTTCGAATCCCACCACGTACCAATGTGTTTTTCGGTTTTCGAATTTCATATGTACGTTTATTCGGCGCTTTTTCCGTGCTTCGGAAGGCACGTTAAGCCGTTGGTCCCGGTTAATATCGTTTAATACCGTAGATATTAGTCGTTAAGCCATATCAGAGGCCAGTGCTAAGCATTGGCGGCTTGAAAACTCTGACCTAATCTAGGATTGGGTCTGGTTTCCCTTCTGGGTTGCGGAGGTCAGATGGCAGTCGCTCTGTGTAAAAATCAGTACCCTCGTTCAATCCCCTAGATTAGGAAGCCGACCCCGTGAGATACGGGATAAGGCTAAGGAGATGATGATGATGAAAGGCGTGATTATATTCCATACCCTCTTGTACTCCTTCTGTTTGTTGTTGGTGGCTCGCTTGACGCTGAGCTCGTGCTGCGGAAGGTTCAGGCCCACCATCGCTAGCACCGTGTCCTCCAGACCCGCCACGTTCGGCCACCCGGTCCATATCTGACAGAAAAATACATACAATACAAATTTTTTTATTGCACAAAGAATCACATACAACAGAAATAAAAAGGAACAAACGTGACAGTACGATATAGGCGGCCTTATTGCTAAAGCAGCAATTTCTACCAGGCAACCTTTGGGTATAGAAATTGTACAAGCAGAAAGCGGGATAGTGCATATTACTACATATAATACTTAGACAATATTTACACAATATTAAATAAATATTTGAATAAAAAAATATACATATCTTATGATAAACTAATACATAATATATGCTACATAAGATAGGATACTCTATGTTATATACCAGAGAAATTGGTAGATAGAATATCACTACATATACTTACTTAAATGATACTTATAAATTAGACAGCTACGCATTAAACATTATTAGCCAGATAGAAATTTCTTGATTCATGATTACATAATTTTCATTAAGGTAACGATCTGCTTCTTCTATCGAGTGGGTATCGAGTCTATCGACCCGGTGAACCCTGGTGTCAGAGTTTTAGCGCAGTAGCACAACTATCAGGCCTCTGACAAGTTAACGATAAATGGCGCCTACATTAGGAAAAAAATAACATAATTCACTAAAAACGCAGTGAGTGAATCGAAAAAAAAAAATACCCAGAGCAATTTTAGTTCCTGTTACTGCAACGAACTATGAAGTATATCTTAAAAAACCCTCAAAACTTTGTCAGACGTGGGGGAACGACCTTTGTTTAGGTCGTTTACACTCTGCCTACCCCATTAGTGATAAAGGCGTATGTACGTATGTAGAATAAATAGCTCACCTGATGTCGAACTGGTATATCGGTAAGTGAGTATATATCGTTCTTGACTTCCCTCACGGTCCGCGTTCCGGGGAACTTCAGAGTGTATTCCTTGTCTTCGTGTTTGATGAACAGTTCGTATGTTGTTGTCAGCATCTCCGCTACTCTGTAAGGAAACGAGCGGTTCAGTGTTTGTTCGTAAAGACACCTGGAAGGAACAGGTTGCTTCCGTGCTGTGGGGGAGAATGGTGGCCCAATGTCAGAAAATAGTCACCCCATGTCAGATAATGGTTACCCCGAATCGGACACTAGTGACTGCTACATCCATCAATTTGCCTCCGTGGTCTAGTGGCTAGTGCCATGGACTCCTGATCCGGAGGTCCTGGGTTCGATTCCCAGGGGGGAAACAGAAAAGTTGATATTTGAAAATTTATCACTTTGTGAATTTTTCCCCAGTTTGGTTAGGACATTGCAGGCTGAATCACCTGATTGTCTGAAAAAGAAAAAGATTTCGTGCTTCGGAGGGCACGTTAAGCCGTCGGTCCCGGTCGCTGTCTTTGATAGTGGTCGTTATTCAAACCATGTCAGAGGCCTGATAGTTGTGCTACTAGGCGGTTTAAAAACTCTGACACCAGGGTTCATCGGGTCGATAGACTCGATACACCCACTCGACAAAAGAAAGAATCAATTTGCCTCTAAATAATACTGACCCCGTGTGGGACAATAGTGACCCATGTGGGACAATAGTGAGTCCTTTAGACCCGGTGTGGGGCAATAAAGAGAAGCGTGGGACAATAGTGACCCCGTGTGGGAGAACAGTGACCCTGTGTCCCACACTGTGACCCCGTGTAACTAGTTAGTAACTCACTCGTCGTCAGCCATCATCTCGTCGGAGGGTTTGAGTCGCAGCACGGCGTCTTTGGGCAGGCTGAGACTGCCGAGACACGCTGTGGGGGTCGCCCGCGACCCTCCCAGGCCAGAGATCAGTTGCCGGCATACTGGCACTCCGTATACCGCTTCTAACCAGTTCTAACTAGTTGTTATGTTGGTCGCTTTGTCCAACAATAATGTTAATGGTACAATAGTGACCTCGTGTGGGACAATAGTGACACCGTTAAGGATAATTGTGACCCCGTGTGGGACAATAGTGACTCCGTGTAGGACAATAGTGACTCCGTGTAAGACAATAGTGACCCCTTGTGGGACAATAGTGACCCCATTTCGGATAGTAATGACCTCAAATCTGACACTAGCGACTGCTACAAATATCAATTTGCTTTTAACTAGTTAATAACTCACTCGTCGTCAGCCATCATCTCGTCGGAGGGTTTGAGTCGCAGCACGGCGTCTTTGGGCAGGCTGAGACTGCCGAGACACGCTGTGGGGGTGGGTCGCCCGCGACCCTCCCAGGCCAGAGATCTGTTGCCGGCATACTGGCACTCCGTATACCGCTTCTAACCAGTTCTAACTAGTTGTTATGTTGGTCGCTTTGTCCAACAATAATTTTAATGGTACAATAGTGACCTCGTGTGGGACAATAGTGACACCGTTAAGGATAATTGTGACCCCGTGTGGGACAATAGTGACTCCGTGTAGGACAATAGTGACTCCGTGTAAGACAATAGTGACCCCTTGTGGGACAATAGTGACCCAATGCCACGGTGACTTTGTATGGGAGAAAAGTGACCCCATTTCGGATAGTAATTACCTCAAATCTGACACTAGCGACTGCTACAAATATCAATTTGCTTTTAACTAGTTAATAACTCACTCGTCGTCAGCCATCATCTCGTCGGAGGGTTTGAGTCGCAGCACGGCGTCTTTGGGCAGGCTGAGACTGCCGAGACACGCTGTGGGGGTCGCCCGCGACCCTCCCAGGCCAGAGATCTGTTGCCGGCATACTGGCACTCCGCATACCGCTTCTAACCGCTTCTTTAAATCACCTGAGAAAGGGAATGTCACATTATTAACTGAGCAAATTTTTGGACTGCGAAATTTTGTTTGTAGTGACACAATAAGAAGAAAATATACTTCCATGCTGGGATTGAGAGAAACACATGGAGTGTGCATTTCCTCCCGAGCATGCTGTAAAAACCAGCTAAGGGATCCGAGGGTTTTAGTATTTTGGAATTTAGGCGATGGGCGGACAACCTGTCACTACAGCAATGTATGCATAAATCCATCTTAAATACCCCTTAAAACTATGACAGACGTGACGGTACTACATTTGTTAAGGTCGTTTACGCTCTGCCTACCCCATTAGGGATAAAAGCGTGATTATATGTATGTATAAAAAAGAACCTTAAGCTTAGCGCCTAAACGAAGTTTTTCGCTATAGATTTAGTGATAAATGGTAGTTAATTTGTTAACTTTTAACGTTCTTTTACTATTTTCCTGTTAGATTATTAAATAAAGTCCGGTGAAAATATTAAGTTTCAGTAATTATTTTTCACTTGCTTCAGTGTTTTTCAAGTGGAGTGGGCAAAGATTTTTATGCAATTTTAGTTTCAGTAGGAATGTGTTGTGTATGTTTATTCAATCTTGTTGAAAGAATTGGCACATCATTTTTTATTTACTTCAACAAATGCAAAGGAGGAGATCTTCTTCTTCTTAGCGAGTGGATTCTCGAGCCGAATGACCTGATGAACCCTGGTGTCAGAGTTTTTAAACCGCCTAGTAGCACAGCTAATAGGCCTCTGACATGGTTTGAGTAACGACCACTATCAAAGACAGCGACCGGGACCGACGGCTTAACGTGCCCTCCGAAGCACGAAATCTTTTTCTTTTCGGACAATCAGGTGATTCAGCCTGCAATGTCCTAACCAAACTGGGGAAAAAATCACAAAGTGATAACTTTTTAAATATCAACTTCGTGTTTCCCCCCTGGGAATCGAACCCAGGACCTCCGGATCGGGAGTCCATGGCACTAGCCACTAGACCACGGAGGCAGTTATTAGTAGTAGTTAATGAGGAGATAGGGACTAGAGAGTAATGAATTGATACTTACTGACTGTCGCCGCTCCGGACATTTTAATTTCATGAACCTTATTATTAAAATGGACTTGTAGCTCTACTAAATCTGTCATACTAGTAGCTCTGTGTGTTGAGGTGGACGCTTCATTGTTATCGACCCGATCTGAAACGTAACCAGTTATTAGATTAGAAAGATCCCATCCCATACAAAGGGTGTCAGCGCAGTGGCTTGAGTAAGTGGCGATTTTTAATTAATATTAATTATTATTCTATTTTCCTTTATTATGATTTGACATGTTATATTATTTTATATTGTATACTTTTGACGATCACATTACGGATGACATAATTGTATTTATTATATTTTAATTTAATTTTGAAACCTGTAATTGTGAAATAAATGAACTGAACTGAACTAATGTTTTTAAATTCATTTTTTGACCCATGTTCTTCACTAGAAAATTGTGTAAATTATCATCTTACTTCCATGCTGGACTGGGAGAGAGAGAAAAACATAGAATGTGCCAGCTGCATTTCCTCCCGGGCATGCTGTAAAAACCAGCTAAGGGATTCGAGGGCTTTAGTATATTGCAATTTAGGCGATGGGCTGACAACCTGTCACTACAGCAATATACTTACTAATCTATCTTAAATAAACCCTCATAACTTTGTCAGACGTGGCGGAGCGACCAATGTTTGGGTTGTTTCCGCTCTGCCTACCCCGTTCGGGATACAGGCGTGATTATATGTGTGTATGTATCATCTTTAACTAAATACTCTAATTAGATATTGCAAAGTGCCTATTAATGTTAATTGAATTATTAATGTATAAAATACCAAGCATGACACCTTTGCAACGCTCTATAAAAGGGTGCATGTACAATGCCTTAATATATATGTATTTTTTAAGATTTTTATGTAAAAATGTACATGTATGCAAAATAAATTGAATTTAATTCCTTGGGGAAAGTTGTTCAGTTTCATGGGTAGATTTATACACTAAAATATAGTCATATTTTTTTTTTGTCTCGGTATAATTTTTGGTTTTGTTTTGTTTGAAAAATCTATATTTATGCTTGGCAAATTATGAAATATGAGCAAAAGGTTTCATGTTTTTATTGACATATTTATTCATATTAATCTTAGTTTTTAATTTTATATTTAATTTAATGACAGTCCTCAATTTGCAGTGCCCTCGACAGGGCGTCATATGTGACACTAAATGTAATATTATATCTTAAGAGACCATGTGACAGCAAATAAATGAATTATGATAAATAGTTTTTAGGTATTACATACCAGGTGGGCGTGTTTTTGGAGTTATCACAGATATATCATCATCAATCATCTCTACATCGTGTGTCTCATTGTTGTGTGCTGAGTTGCCGCCATCTTGGGGCATCACACGGTTAATGGCCGTCTAGAAAACAGAGAGGAAACATACAATTATATAACTGTAAAAATATTATAACGTGTTTCTAATCTTCCATACTGGACTGGGAGCAAAATATAAAATGTGCCAGCTGCATATCCTCCCAAGCATGCTGTAAAAACCAGCTCAGGGATCCGAGGGTTTCAGTATATTGTAATTTAGGCGATGGGCTGACAACCTTTCACTGCAACAATATACCTACTTATCTATCTTAAAAAACCCTCAAAATTTGTCATGTGGTGTTGTCATATGTGGTGGAACAACCTTTGTTTAGGTCGTTTACGCTCTGCCTACTCCATTAGGGATAAAGGCGTGATTATATGCATGTATGTCTTTCTATGATTCAACATGGGAAGTCAAAATATTTTTCTTCGTGTTTTGTGCCATGTTCCTATGAGTGTTTTTTTTCAGTTGCATATTCTGTTTCACCACCATATACTATTTCGATGTATGCCAATGACTCATCATCTCCCTAGCCTTATCCCGTATCTCACGGGGTTGGCTACCTAATCTAGGTGATTGAACGAGGGTACTGGTTTTTACACAGAGCGACTGCCATCTGACCTCCGCAACCCAGAAGGGAAACCAGACCCAATCCTAGATTAGGTCAGAGTTTTCAAGCCGCCAAAGCTTAGCACTGGCTTCTGATATAGCTTAACGACTAATATCTACGGTATTAAACGATATTAACCGGGACCAACGGCTTAACGTGCCTTCCGAAGCACGGAAAAAGCGCCGAATAAACGTATATATGAAATTCGAAAATCGAAAAACACATTGGTACGTGGTGGGGTTCGAACCACGACCTCCCGCTCAGGAGGCAGCGGCCCTATCCACTACACCATCGGCAATGTATGCCAATGACTGTTTGTTTAAAATCTATGCTGGTAAGAATCATGCCTTGCTTAGTTAATTTTGTTATAATTTGTGGTATATATTTTTTGTGATGTTGTTTTATTAATTTGATCTTATCATTATTTAAGCTATAATTGTGCTTCCCAGTATGATTTTCTCATGTTGTACATGATAATAGTATAATGAATCTAATAATTTGTTATTGTTGTGACAACAGGTCTGTAAATATAGGTCAGTAAATGCTAATGATGAAATGATAAATGCACTGCAATTAAAACAACATTAGTCAGTTGCTATAACATATATGTTTAGCTCAATTATTAGAAATCTATACAAAAGTACTGATTTCTGCAATTGTGATCAGTACTCTTAGATAGACTTTTTGTTTACATACATACATATAAGCATTGGCGGCTTGAAAACTCTGACCTAATCTAGGATTGGGTTTTACAGCATGCCCAGGAGGAAATGCAGACGGCACATTCTATGTTTTTCTCTCAATCCCAGTCCAGTATGGAAGTATATTTTTCTTCTTATTGTGTCAGTACAAATAACATTCTTTTTTTTACTCTTTCCCAGGCCAGCATGGAAGTCTTCTTTATGTGTCATCTAATAGTTAAATTTAAATTATACTTGTTTGATTTGAAACAAACCAAATCAACAGCATAGGTCATGTGAAATTATCAAAAACAGGAGCATTTTGATTATGAGTTTATAATTTAAATTGCTTGCAAGAATGCATAAATACAAGTGTAATAAAAACATTATTTAATTTCACAGATTGGTTGCATTGCAAAAACCATATCAAATTTATGCATTTTAAATATTGTGTTGTTCTTCAATGCTGGACTGAAAATGAGAGAAAAAGATAGAATGTACCAGCTGCATTTCCTCCAAGCCAGCTTAAAACCAACCCAGGGATCTAAGGTTAACAGTATATTGCAATATAGGTGATGGGCTGACAACCTGTCACTTCATCAATATACCTACAAATCAATCTTATATTACCCTCAAAGCTTTGTCAGATGTGGTGGAACAACCTTTGCATAGGTCGTTTATGCTCTGCCTACCCTTTTAGGGATAAAGTCGTGAGTAAATGTATGTATGTAAATAATGTGTTCATGAACTTGTGTGCACATGACAATGAATTCAGCACTACAGAGATAAGTAGCTTAACAATAATACATACCAATAAGTCCCAATTTGCTTCTTCTAAGTGATATATAGCTTCTGCTACATCCTCTATTGCTGTTATTCCCTGAAACAGGAAACACAAAGGGATTTATATACAAAGTCTTAGGGATTTAGCCACAAACTTTCAACTTATCATCAAACAAAGGACTCCACATACAGGCGATTTACTAATTAGGCCTTTGTAATAATCAAAGTGCGTATCACAGTGAAGTTTACCTTGTAACTAGTACGAAAACTACTCGTTTCTGACTAAGCATAAAGACCTAATAACGAAATACATTTTGTAACCTATTCTACGGCTCGTAACTACATTTGTTGTTGAAAATATGAAGATGAAGATGTAGAAAGTGAAAAATATTTTCCGAAAACGAGTTAAAATCGTCATAGACGTAAAGTACAAAGAGATATAGGAGAAAATCAGAGTCACTGTTGTTGTTCGCTACATAACCTTTACAGCCATTAAACCTAATGTTATATCACAGTGTATTAACAAAAACTCAATAAAACAATGTTAGATACCTGAAAGTTTGCTAGAATTTCCTCCCTATTCTCTGCCATCGTAATATTATTGAACTCAAAAAATATTACTTGACATTTACGATTCTCGACAAATCACTCAAACAATGACCGTAGACAAACTGATTTACTTTTTAATATTGTTGCCATATTGAAAAAATCTATGACAGCAGCAAGTCATTGTCTATGGAAGCTAAGGGTCTTGTGCAAACGAGCGATTTTTCTTCGTATGTATTTGCAATGCCATCTGTTGGCGAGTAGCGAAACTTCAGATTTGTTCGAAAGCGGGAAGCGTATAGTTAAAGTATAGAAATTTTTTATTTTATTATGTGCATTGCACTCAGAATAAAAACTTCTTTTGCATGATTCTGTGCTCTACGTGAGCTTCGTGGGTTCAATTTGGTTTATTCTAGTTTAGTCAGATTGCAGGCTGACCTGATAGTCTATCATACATACATACATACATACATAAAATCACGCCTTTATCCCTTACGGGGTAGGCAGAGCGATAAACGCCTCGTAAAAGGCGCTTTCGCCACGTCTGACAAAAATTGAGGGCAATTTTAGATTGAAAAGTGTATTGCTATAGTGACAGGTTGTCAGCCCATCGCCTAAATTACAATACACTGTAACCCTCGAGTCCCTTTTGCTGACTTCTACAGCATGCCCGGGAGGAAGGGCAGCTGGAACATGCTATGTTTTTCTATCTCTCCCAGTCCAGCATGGAAGTCTATCAAGAGTGTAAAAAAGAGAATTCCGTGCTTCAGAAGGCATGGTAAACCGACGAAATAGCTAGACAAACGACGTTATATGTTGGTCGTTTGTCGACTACTAAATAGATAAAGAAAATGACTTACTTAAGTAAACAAATGTAGGCATCTACCACCTTTTACAATGGTCACCATTCATTAAAAAATAATGCAGTATTACCTGCATAAATATACATACTGTAAGGGAAACTGATAGGGGATGCTCAATCAACAGAACTGAACAATTTTCACCAGGAAATTCTTTCAGGAGATGAAAAAAAAAACCTTCCCATACAAAATTACCACCTCAATCAGACAATTTGTATGGAAAAGCAACCTTTTTTTATTTCCTGATAAAAATTTCTGCGGATAGTTGTTCAGTTTCGTTGACTGAGCAACCCCTATCAATTTGCGGGACGCTGTCGCTTACGCCCGATATAACTGACATAGAAGTCCTGGATATTATGTTTGATCAAAGTAAGAACTGCCATTCACTATAACGATGATGAGCGGTTGATACCCTAGTTACTTTGTTTTTTTTTTGTAAATGTTTTACCTATTAAGGTAACATTTACAAAATTATTACTTCCATGCTGGACTGGGAGAGATAGAAAAACATAGAATGTTCCAGCTGCCCTTCCTCCCGGGCATGCTGTAGAAGACAGCAAAAGGGACTCGAGGGTTACAGTGTATTGTAATTTAGGCGATGGGCTGACAACCTGTCACTATGGCAATACACATTACAATCTAAAATTACCCTCAATTATTGTCAGACGCGGCGAAAGCGCCTTTTACGAGGCGTTTTACGCTCTGCCTACCCCGTAAGGGATAAAGGCGTGATTTTATGTATGTATGTATGTATTAAGGTAACATAATTTAAAAAAATACGATTTAGCCTAATCTAAAGCTAATGAGTAATTTTACCATGACTTAATTTTCTAGATAGACTAAACTAAAAATGTGTCCATTAACACGTTTCTTATTGTCTCTATTAAGGGGAAGACACTTTGTTCTTGTGTTCTTTATGTATAGCACTCGATACACTATATTACATTGTCACTTTACAAAACTAACTCAAAAGGTTTTATCCTGTTCAGTCTTCTCACTATGACCGTGTTATCGAGGAGCTGGATGGCCTCGACGTTCACATGGTGAAGAAGTCTTCGTTCGTGAGCTTCATTGTTCTTCTTAATTTTGTCAGTGACGAGGTCTACTTTAAGGTCCCGATGTAGGTCGTCATTTCTTATGTACCAGGGAGCGTTTACAATTCCTCTAAGTACTTTGTTTTGAAATCGTTGTATAATTATTTTAAATGATATTAATTATGGTAGAATGATAAACAAAACATAAAAATATCATGACGTGAAATATATTCCATGCTGGACTGGGAAGAGGAACATGGTCTTTGCAATGATACGTCGTTTCTCTTTTTGACAGATTCTTTCAACTTCAACTTTTAGATGTTCACTTTCAGTTTTTTAGTCGATACGTCTATATTTGACACTTCGAAATCCTATGAAATCTATCAAATTAAGTACCTTCTAATGGTATATCTTGGATATAGGTTTTGACAGATATGCGTTGCGGCCACCTAGTTCTCTGGATTTCTTCCATGCTGGCCTGGGAGCGAGAGGAAAACATAGAATGTGCCAGCTGCATTTCCTCCCGGGCATACTGTAAAAACCAGCTAAGGGATCCCAGGATTTCAGGACATTGCAATTTAGGCAACCTTTTATTACAGCAATACTTATACCTACAAATCTATCTTGAATAACCCTCAAAACTTTGCCAGACGTGGCGGAACGACCTTTGTTTAGGTCGTTTACGCTCTGCCTACCCCATTAGGGATAAAGGCGTGATTATACGGGGGTAACGTAAAAGTAAATGTAGCATACCGCTTGCCGCATAAATATGTGATTCTTCAAATAATCAAAACTATCTATTGTCTCTACGATTATTAAACTATAGGAATTTCGGTATGTGAATCGAGTTGTTCAGGTCATCTCATCAGTGCTGTGACGTGACGTGAAGTGACCAAGTCTTGCGCAGTCGGGAAGCGCGCGGGCATCTCGCGCACGCGCTTTGTGCTTCGAAAAGTTTGCGCGGTAAAATTGACGGAAGGAAAACCCACGGTAGGTGATTATTTCAAATAGCTATAATATTCAATAAATTAAAAATGTTGGTGATTTCAAGAATCTCATTAAAATCATAAGTAGTTAAAAAGTTTCGGCTTATATCATAATATTAAGGATTCTGAAAAAGTTATTTAAGTATTTAATTTTATGAAAATAGCCCCCGGTAATAAAGACAGACGATCGTTGATTATACCTACCTATAAAATATTTAATTTATATTTTGGAAAGGATAAGTTGTCGAGTTTCATGTGTAAAGTATAAATATACCTAGAGTATAAAATATATGGTCTTATTATTAAATTACTTTATTAGGAATCTTTCCGTCACTAGTATTTTCATAATTGCACAGACATTTTTTTTTGCAAAGGCATACCTACGCTGCAAATCATCTTATAGTTTTGGAAATAATAAAATAAAGTAAATTAATTTAAAAAATATGTATATTATTATATTCAACTCGAAAATCGGTTTAAGTTGAATAAGAGTTGAATGAATGATAAGTTATCAACCTATAAATGTATCTGTGGTAACTACTTTTCATATTAGATCGAATAGAGTAGGTACCTAGAGTTTATAGGGGTCATGACACGTCACGAGACTGATATCTCCATTTTATTTCGCCAACTAAAACTTGGCCTAAATACTATAACAAAAATAGAGATAAAGCATTCTATATTTTAGGTTTATACTTACTTTAACTAGTTAGGCACGTAACCAACACGGAGCTAAGAGTTGATAAACAATAACAATTTTAGTTTGAGTTCGTTGATCCGAAGCACAAATCTTTTTTTTATTTAGAGTTGCTTAGATAAATATGCCATAATTTCGTCGTGAGTTAAGGTGTGCGACAGCAAATTTTTCTCAATTTTCAAGAAGGTTACTTACTAAACTAGGAACTTAGAGATAAATAAAATAATGCCTAAGATTTTAAATAAGTTTTCTCTATTTCAGCAGATACTATGGTGCAAAGGATAAGCGCGGGCGCTGTGGCGCTCGTCGCGTTTCTCGTGGCTGCTCAAGCTCTCACCATGAACGAAGGTTGGTGTAAATTTTTTTTTTTTTACAAAAAAGAAACATAAATAACTGGAACGCCATATGTATGGAAATAGTCTTAACAACGTGCCATCATCGGTCAAGGCGGTTAGCTCTACATTTCGCATTTTTTAAAACGAAACATGCTGAAGTGTCTTTTGTATTTATATAACAACTACTACCTGTAAAATTTTGACTTTGACTAGTATGTTTGTTCATTGATACACTTGTTTACTTATTTAGATTTTGATGTTCATGTTCATAATGGTCAAAAATTATATATTTAGTACTTGGTAAAATGAGAAAAAATACAGAAAAGATAGATGTGAAGTTTTAAGAGATCTGAGTACGCTGAACATGAATTTAAAAAATAAGTTAAGAAAAATATTGAAATAATTGCATTATGTGATAATTGATCAATTATGTGTCAAAATTGATCAAATTCATATGACATGACATCGCGTCATTGTGTTTGAAGTTGGGTAAATTAAATTGAAACTATACGCCATTAAAAAAAACGCAAATGAATTTAAAATCCATACAAATTTCACCTGTCACAGCTACCATCTTATAGACTTTTATTATTATAACGCTAATCTCGTCAACTGTAGACATAACTCTAGTCCTAATTCAGTTGCACTATTTACGAACTCATTAGCAGATGGAAGGGTCGGTGTCGTTAGAGTTCGGAGAGACGACGGCGAGAAATAGAATACACTAAAATATATCCAGTAGTGTGCGCCCGCGCATGATTTACGGCCGGTGGAAACGAGGGAATGCATGAAAATACAGGGTTATTATTTAGTCAGTACGTAAACTGATACCTAGGGGTTGTTCAGGACGAAACTGAACAACTATGCCAACATAATTTTTTTTTTGGCTCATACTAAATTTTACTGATAGAAGCCATAATTTTGTATGAGTAAATTCAAATATTTCTTAATTTTTAAAAATAGTTTCTTTGTGAAAGTTATCCAGTTTCACTGTCTGAGCAACCCCTATCAGTTTGCGTACTGAATTGATTAAAAACAAAATACCCTATATTATATATCCAGTGTGCGCCTGCGCAGGATTTACAGCCGGCGGAAACGAGGGAATGCTTGTCAGTTACTTTAGTGTTCACTGTAACAAGAAGCGCCATTGCAATAAAAATAGGTTGACGGTTGATTTTATACATACATACATATAATCACACCTTTATCCCTGATGGGGTAAGCAGAGCGTAAATAACCTAAGCAAAGGTCGTTCCGCCACGTTTGACATAGTTATGAGAGTTATTTTAGATAGATTTTTAGGTATATTGCTGTAGTTGACTTTATTGCACAAATATAAGAAAAAAAGAAGTTTAACATTTATTGTAGTTTGATTTATGTAAGTTTGATTGTATCAATAAAACTAAACAAATTTCCCCCAGTTCTGATCGAAGTAAAAAATAAAGTGGAAATAAATTGATTCTCCTATTTTTTCTCAGGAGCCTAGTTTCGATATATATACCGGGTGTAAGGGACAGCGTTCCGCAAACTGATAGGAGTTGCTCAGTCAACAAAACTGAACAACTATCACCAGGAAATTCCATCAGGAGATAAAAAGAAATTGAACTTTGCATACAAAATTATCAACTCAATCAGACAATTTGTAAAGATAATACTTTTTTTCTCTCCCTGAAAATGCATACATACATACATATAATCACGCCTTTATCCCTAATGGGGTAGGCAGAGCGTACACGACCTAAACAAAGGTCGTTCCGCCACATCTGACAAAGTTTTGAGGGAAATTTAAATTTGTAGGCATATTGCTGTAGTGACAAGTTGTCAGCCCATCACCTAAATTGCAATACACTGAAGCCCTCGGATCCCTTAGCTGGTTTTTACAGCATGCCCGGGAGGAAAAGCAGCTGGCACATTCTGTTTTTCTCTCGCTCCCAGGCCAGCATGGAAGTATGAAATCCCTGAAAATGAGCTACCCCTATCAGTTTGCGGGACGCTGTTCCTTTACAACCTGTATAAATTAATGATTATTTTATACCTTCCATGCTGGACTGGGAGAGATAGAAAAACATAGAATGTTCCAGCTGCCCTTCCTCCCGGGCATGCTGTAGAAGTCAGCAAAAGGGACTCGAGGGTTACAGTGTATTGTAATTTAGGCGATGGGCTGACAACCTGTCACTATAGCAATACATAGTTCAATCTAAAATTGCCCTCAATTTTTGTCAGACGTGGCGAAAGCGCCTTTTAGTAGGCGTTTAACGCTCTGCCTACCCCGCAAGGGATAAAGGCGTGATTTTATGTATGTATGTATGTATTATTTTAACTTTACTGCATAGGGTGTCAAAAGATCATTACCAAATAGAACAATATAAAACAGATATACAACTTTAGCTGTAGAAGTCAGCAAAAGGGATTCGAAGGTTACGGTGTATTGTAATTTAGGCGATGGGCTGACAACCTGTCACTACAGCAATACACATTACAATCTAAAATTTTCCTCAATTTTTGTCAGACGTGGCGAAAGCGCCTTTCACGAGGCGTTTTTTGCTATGCCTACCCCGTAAGGGATACAGGTGTGATTTTATGAATGTATGTATACAACTTTAAAGCAATGCTACTTACATCTTCCCTGTTCCCTGACTTTCATGCTGGCCTGGGAGCGAGAGAAAAAACATAGAATGTGCCAGCTGTATCCTCTCAGGCATGCTGGAAAAACCAGCTAAGGGATCCGAGGGTTCCTTTATATTGCAATTTAGGTAATGGGCTGACAACCTGTCACTACAGCAATAATCCTACATATCAATCTTAAATAACCCTCAAAGATTTGTCAGACGTGGCAGAACGAGCTTTGTTTAGGTCTCTGCCTACCCCGTTAGGGATGAAGGCGTGATTATATGTATGTATCTTCCCTGTGAGACAGAACACCCACTCTATAATGCTAGCTGAACAAGCGTAATCTGATTAATTCGACACAGTTAGTTTAGGCGCGAGACAGAATCTTCTTACGTATATTTCAAGGTTAATCCTACTTATGTAAGCGATATTAGCAAGTACATACATATAATCACGCCTTTATCCCTAATGGGGTTGGCAGAGCGTAAACGACCTAAACAAAGGTCGTACCGCCTCGGTTGACAAAGTTTTGAGGGTTATTAAAGATAGATTTGTAGGTATATTGCAGTAGTGACAGGCTTTCAGTCCATCGCTTTAATTACAATATACTGAAACCCTCAAATCCCTTAGCTGGGTTTTACAGATTACCCGGGAGGAAATGCAGCTGGCACATTCTATGTCACGCACGTTCTATTAGCAAGTACCCTTTAAAATCATCACCATATCGTGTGGTATACCGGGAGTAAGGGACAGCGTCCCGCAAACTGTTAGGGGTTGCTCAGTCAACGGAACTGAACAACTATCACCAAGAATTTCTTTCAGATGATAAAGAAATTTGGACTTCCCATACAAAATTATCACCTCGATCAGATAATTTGTATGAAAGAGCAAAATTTTTTTTTTCGCTTCCTGAAAAAAATCCTGCTGATAGTAGTTCTATTTCGTTGACTGAGCAACCCCTATTAGTTTGTGGGACGCTGTCCCTTACACCCATTATAGGTACTGCATTGGGTCCTATACTATAAACCCTTCAAAATCGGTACGTATATAGATTTTCTGTACTTAATGCATCTCTAGGTATTATTACGTCAATTGACTGCATATGTATGGTAACCCCACGTCCTCGAAGTAAAAAAATATAGTTAAAATACATACATACATATAACCACGCCTTTATCCCTAATGGGGTGGGCAGAGTGTAAACGACCTAAACAAAGGTCGATCTGCCACGTCTGACACAGTTTTGAGGGTTATTTAAGATAGATTTGTAGGTATATTGCTGTAGTGACAGGTTGTCTGTCCATCGCCTAAATTACAATATACTCAAACCCTCAGATCAAACCCCTTAGCAGATTATTACAGTATGCTCGGGAGGAAATGCAGCTGGCACATTCTATGTTTTTCTCTTGCTCCCAGGCCAGCATGGAAGAAAAAATACTTGCTTTATTAAAATAAGACTTGCTTTTAAGTATACTGCGTTTTGTTTAAACTAAGCTCTTCTATAATAATAATTTAAATAATAACTCTTGTCAAAATGTTGTTCTTCGAAAATCTAGTTATTAATGCTTGCAGTTTCACAATTTATTGTATAATTCAGCACATTACTACAATACACTTGATTTTAGTTTTAATTGTTCATTCAAACTATATTCATTATTCAATTAGATTTGTTCATTGAATCATTTGTTATTTAGATAAACTATTTTCAAATTCAGAAATGTTTGTACAAACTAAACAATAGTTGAGATTGCAACGTTTCTGTTGAGTTAACTGTTTCTAAGATAATTTAATTTAATTTTAAATTAAAAGTTATAATAACCTTCATCACCGATTTCATAGTTACTGATAATAAAAGACGATTATAGAAAGCAAAAAACTTCTCTGTGGCTGGTGATAAAACATAGCTAGCAGTCCCAAATATTTCTTTCGTGGCATATTATACCATACATACATATAATCACACCTTTATCCCTAATGGGGTAGGCAGAGCGTAAACTACCATTAAAAAGTTCGTTCCTCCACGTCTGACAAAGTTTTGAGGGTTATTTGAGATAGATTTGTAGGTATATTGCTGTAGTGGCAGGTTCTCAGCCCGTCGCCTAAATTGCAATATACTAAAACTCTCCGATCCCTTAGCTGGTTTAAAAGCATGCCCGGGAGGAAATCCAGCTGGCACATTCTATGTTTCTCTTTCGCTCCCAGTCCAGCATGGATGTCCAGCATCTGCCCTTACAGACAAATCAATGCAATGCATTCAGCTCCAATCAGGCATTACCAAATTCATCCAACAATGCAAGAAAGACCACCGAAAGCTCAGTTAAGTGGGTCGTCAGGCATGTGGTACCACCAATACCACCAAATATGGTAACACGCATCATGCCTGAATCAGCTGCAGGCGAAGATTGTGCAATCCTTTATTGAGGGAGGCTGGCGTAAACATCGTGATTCAGACAGATTCGAAGTAACTTATAGTCATGAATTAGGTACTTCATTTATAAATATAAATCACAGCTCATGTTTATAAAGCGACCTCAAGATTGAGAGCGGTATTAATTATGGATTTGACAGTTCATGATGTACTGAAATGACATTTCTGATACGGACTCTAGCTCGCTGTCTGTCTTAAGTGCTGATTACAAATACGGGCCTAAATCTTCTTTAGTACGAACTAGCGACCCGCCCCGGCTTCGCACGGAAATCATCAGTTTCTCTACTATATTATGCATGTATTATACATATAAACCTTTCTCTTGAATCACTCTATCAATTAAAAGAAACCGCATCAAAATCCGTTGCGTAGTTTTAAAGATCTAAGCATACATAGGGATATAGGGACAGAGAAACCGACTTTGTTTTATACTATGTAGTGATTAGGTTTTCTGTGTTACTTTACTGGATTGCGTATAGAATTGTAGAGCCCTGTGGCCAGCCCATCGCTAGTACACCAATACCTTCGATTCCTTGTTTATACGGCCGGGAAGAGAAGCAGCTGATACATTCTATATTTAGTTCTGTATTAGGCTATCGGTAGGTGTATAAAGACGTTGAGGCAAACCAAACAACTTGATCGTTGTCACAGATGCCAAATTATTGTGATTAGGATAACAAAACCTTGTTGACATCATATGGATGATTAACAGTGATTAAAGATACATCCCTACATTCTGATAAGGCCGACAAAAGAAGATTGTTATTTCGGCTGAGAGAGGTATAGTACATTTATCTCATTTTTTGAGGAAACAATAACAATACACTTAAAAACAAACATGAAACTTGCGAGTCCTCCATAATAAAAAAAATAAAATAAAATTGTTTTATTTCAGACCAAATTACATTACAGTCATGTTAGCAATTATTTGTTCATATATAATTAGATTAAGTTTAAATTTTATATTAAATTAAATTAAATTAAATTGACCACTTAATTAAATAATACTTATGTTATGACGTACCTACTTATACATTACATTGTTGTCAAAAAAGAAGAACAGATCCAAATATTATAAACATATACTTTGACTTTGATATTCAAAGTAAACACACATCACAATTTAATTATAAGATACAATATCCATACACATTGATACCTATTTTATATATTTATAAGAAGTATTATAATATAATATATAATATTTTGACATTTAAGATTTGAAATTTAAAAAGTTGTATACGTATTCAGCCTTAAAATCACTACATAGTATAACACAAAGTCGCTTTCTCTGTCCCTATATCCCTATGTATGCATAAATCTTTAAAACTACGCAACGGATTTTGATGCGGTTTCTTTAATGGATAGAGTGTTTCAAGAGGAAGGTTTATGTGTATAATATATGCATAATATAGTAGAGAAACACTGATTATTTCCGTGCGAAGCCGGGGCGGGTCGCTAGTAATAAATAACGTGAACTAAAAAACACCTAAGCCATACTAGGGTATTACTGTCGTTTGGAGAAATTGCTGGCGAATATGAGGACCTAAAAGAGTGAATGTAGATTTTGTTTTTTTTAAAGTAATGAATCTTTTTCTGAGAAAATGGGAGAATAATGACTCACTAGACATACTATGGGTAAGTAGATACCTTCCATGCTGGACTGGGAGCGAGAGAAAAACATAGAATGTGCCAGCTGCATTTCCTCCCGGGCATGCTGTAAAAACCAGCTAAGGCATCCGAGGGTTTCAGTATATTGTAATTTAGGCGATGTGCTGACAACCTGTCACTACAGAAATATACCTACAAATCTATCTCAAATAATCCCCAAAAAATTGTCAGACGTGGCGGAACGATCATTGTTTAGGTCATTTACGCTCTGCCTACCCCATAAGGGACAAAGGCGTGACTATATGTATGTATGTATGTAAGTAGATAGCAAATGTTCATTCTATGAATGAATATAGGCCTAGTTGAACCATAAAATCATTTTATGTCTGCACTTTACCTACTTTGCAATCTGGTTACCGCAATGACATCATGACACTAATATAGAGGATCTTTTAAAACAGTAAAGGTTTATTTTAAATACTTTGTAAATAAATAAGCCTAAAAATAACTAGCCGTCAAGCAACTTTATACTCTACATACATACATAAATCACGCCTTTATCCCTTACGGGGTAGGCAGAGCGTTTAACGCCTCGTAAAAGGCGCTTTCGCCACGTCTGACAAAAAAAAATTAAGGGCAATTGTAGATTGTAATATGTATTGCTATAGTGACAGGTTGTCAGCCCATCGCCTAAATTACAACACACTGTAACCCTCGAGTCCCCTTTGCTGACTTCAACAGCATGCCCGGGAGGAAGGGCAGCTGGAACATTCTATGTTTTTCTATCTCTCCCAGTCTAGCATGGAAGTAAGTTATACTCTAGACTACGCCTAATATGAAAGGCATTTTGTTGTATCTCTCCCGGATGCTGCCAGGTGTCCATACTCCCATCAGAACGGTGTCTTTTTGTACTGTAGAGTTTCCATTACAGTACATACTTAGACATATTTACTTTATTTTCCATGCTGGCCTGGGAGCGAAAGAAAAACATAGAATGTGCCAGCTGCATTTCCTCCCGGGCATGCTGTAAAAACCAGCTAAGGGACCCGAGGGTTTCAGTATATTGTAATTTAGGCGATGGGCTGACAACCTGTCACTACAGCAATATACTTACAAATCTATCTTAAATAACCCTCAAAACTTTGTCAGACGTGGCGGAACGACCTTTGTTTGGGTTGTTTACGCTCTGCCTACCCCATTAGGGATAAAGGCGTGATTATATGTATGTATGTATGTACTGGATCCGCACTTGCGGGCGCCGGTGAGGTGACTTGTCTGCTCGTCTGTCACCTGTTTTTATAACATACATACATATAATCACGCCTTTATCCCTAATTGGGTAGGCAGAGCGTAAACAACCTAAACAAAGGTCATTTCGCCACGTCGGACAAAGTTTTGAGGAATATTTGAGATATACCAGGCCACTCAGAAAGTATTGCGATAAATAGTTATTATATATGGCAGACTGGCCGGTTAGAATCTTTTTTGAAAATATGATTACTTGCAAGTAAAAATATGTGTGTTCCATTTTCAAAATTTCCCTCCACATTTTTTGCGAGCCAATTCAAAGTATCGTGTCTTACTGAAAAATGGATCTGCGCCGGGAACATTCTAGAGCTATGATTTTTTACGATTTCAAGTGTCGCCTGAAACCGGATGAATCGTTCGATAGACTTCAAATGGCATTTATGGATGAAAGCCCCTCCAAGGCAACCGTGTATCGTTGGTATAACGAATTTAGGCGCGGTCGACCAATCTTGAGGGATGAAGAAAGAAGCGGTCGCCCTTTGACGGCTATTACGGAAGAAAACGTGCTAGCAGTGAAAATTTTAATCCAAGATAATAGGCGAATTACATATCAGGAGATTCAGCACATATTAAAGATTGGATCGGGAAGCGTTCACGAGATTCTACATGGGCATCTTCGCGTGAGGAGGATAGTATCGCGCTGGGTGCCGCACTACCTCACCGACGCTCAGAAGCAGCCCCGGGTGGAATGGTGCCGTGATATGCTGAACAAATTTGAAGCAGGCTCGTCTCGGCGTGTTTACGACATCGTAACAGGTGATGAGTCCTGGATTTATCAATACGATCCAGAAACCAAGCGCCAGTCGACAGTTTGGGTGTTTCAAAATTAACCAACGCCTACCAAAGTGAAGCGATCTCGAAGCGGGGGGAAGATTTTGATCGCCAGCTTTTTTAATTTGACTGGCCACTTGGCCTCATTTCCCTTACGAGATCAAAGAAGCATTAACGCCGAATGGTATACTACCAAATGTTTACCAGATTTTTTTTCTGTTGTGAGCAACAAGCGACCAAAAACAGGGCTCCGCGGACTACTGCTCCACCACGACAATGCGCCTGCACACACCGCGCTCAAAACGAGGGACTTCCTGGACAGCACACCAGTCAAACTCCTGGGTCACCCTCCTTACAGCCCTGATCTAGCACCGTGTGACTTCTTTTTATTTCCAAAAATAAAAAATCAGCTCAAGGGGATACAATTTTCGTCGCCGGAAGATGCGCTGGCTGCGTTCGAGCGGGCTGTAAACGAGGTGTCTACGGCGGACTGGAAAAAGTGTTTTGAAAACTGGTTCAGACGCATGAATCTTTGTATAGAGGCTGGTGGAGAGTACTTTGAAAAGATTTAATAAAAATATATGTACCTGTAGAACAATTTTTTTTAGTGTCGCAAAACTTTCTGAGTGTCCCACGTATTTGTAGGTATATTGGTGTAGTGACAGGTTGTCAGCCCATCGCCTAAATTACAATACACTGTAACCCTCGAGTCCCTTTTGCTGACTTCAACAGCATGCCCGGGAGGAAGGGCAGCTGGAACATTCTATGTTTTTCTATCTCTCCCAGTCCAGCATGGAAGAAAATGTACAGGATTCATATTCTAAATCTGTTACAGTGTCAGTAAGCATTTCGAATGAATAACTGAAAAAAAGTAACGACATCTCATTGCAAAGACCATGTATCCTGATTTGCTTCCCACACATACATTCATTCATGTCACCAGACCAGCTTGTCAGGAGCTATTGGGTAAAGTAATATGCCTCATGACCTAGCACTATACGGTTACGTCATGTCTGTAATGCGAAGTCATAATCTTTGATGAAAATATTCTCATCGCAACTACACCTTTAATTTATCAAATACCATTTATTTAGCTATAAACTAAAATTAAAATCTATCCGTCACTTTCAACATAATGAAATTAAAAAAGAACAGGCGATTTATACTACATGGTTTTACACTTTTTGACGCGCTTTTGCACGTTTCCGTAGTCTCTGTGAATTTTATCCGCCATTTCATATGACCGCGGATAAAAATGACAGATAACGCATATAACCAATGACTATAGATCAAAAACCGGAGAGAATAGATCTTCTGTCCTTTGCCAATGTTTTTACTCTGAAAATGACAAATAGATTTTAAATTTAGTTTTAGCCGGCAAATCTAGAATCGAGCCCATTATCTACTAATATAGCTTTCAATATACGTATCTACTAAAGTCATGAACCATAATTTTCGTATTCTTCCATTCTGGACTGGAAGCGAAAGAAAAACATAGAATGTGCTAGCTGTATTTCCTCCCGGGCAAGCTGTAAAAACCAGATAAGGGATCGGAGGGTTTCAGTATATTGCAATTTAGGCGATGGGCTGACAACTTATCACTACAGCAAAATACCTACAAATCAATCCTAAAGAACCCTCAAAACTTTGTCAGACGTGGCGGAACGACCTTTGTTTAGGTCGTTTACGCTCTGCCTACCCCATTAGGGATAAAGGCGTGATTATATGTATGTATGCATATTTTTCGTAGGTAAATATGTGCCACATTTTTTGTTACTATCTTCAGGATAGCGACTACGCTACAGAAAATTCAAAGTACAACTAAACATTGCCTTGTATCCATTCATTTTTGGATGATATCATACAAAATTAAGGTTTAATATTAGCTAGTTAGCAACTTTAATTCTTACTACTTACTACAATAGAGCGCTTTGTATTTATGTTTGTTAGCCTTTATATCATTTGGCTCTTTTTCGACGAGTACTTCGCCGTTACTTCCTGATAGTATTTAGGCTTCCATGCTGGCCTAGGAGCGAGAGAAAAACATAGAATGTGCCAGCTGCATTTCGTCCCGGGCATGCTGTGAAAACCAGCTAAGGGATCCGAGGGTTTCAGTATATTATTATTATATAGGGCTGACAATCTGTCCCTACAGCAATATACCTACAAATCTATCTTAAAGAGCCCTCAAAGCTTTGTCAGAATCGGCGGAACGACCTTTGTTTAGGTCGTTTACGCTCTGCCTACCCCATTTATTATATTTATGTAAATATTTAGGCGATTGTGCGATGTTAGAGCTGACCTATAGGCTAATAAAGAGGTCCACAGGCGGCGGATAGTGGAACGGCCATCAGGATGTGGTGGTTAGCTGCGAATATACATACATACATACATAAAATCACGCCTTTATCCCTTACGGGGTAGGCAGAGCGTTAAACGCCTCGTAAAAGGCACTTTCGCCGCGTCTGACAATAATTGAGGGTAATTTTAGATTGTAATGTGTATTGCCATAGTGACAGGTTGTCAGCCCATCGCCTAAATTACAATACACTGTAAACCTCGAGTCCCTTTTGCTGTCTTCTACAGCATGCCCGGGAGGAAGGGCAGCTGGAACATTCTATGTTTTTCTATCTCTCCCAGTCCAGCATGGAAGTATTATTATTATATAATTATTTTACAGTGGTATTATCTTATTGATATTTATAAAATTTTGTGCACGTTTTATCCGCGTATCTTTAAAATTATCACTTCTGTAGGTCTGCTGTAAGAAATTTCTTTTTAGAAATAAGCAGTGCCTGTTGTGTCTTTGTTTTTTATGTCCTGTGCTTATGATGTTTTTTGTGTACAATAAATTGTTAAATAAATAAATGAATATATCGAATAAGCTGTCCTCGAAAGACACCGTTACCGGTGGGGAGACCAGTGGGGTGGGCTTCCCTAAAAAAAAACACTTAATAAGCATTCGGGGTGTCAGGTAGCGGTTGCACCAGTTCTGGTTGGAGGCCGAGGAAATGGATACTGGCAAGGCTCACGTCCAGACTGTATGATGCGGACAAGCTTCGATTCATATACTGCGGTGTGGACACAAGAGGGAAACCACTACAAAAAAAATCACTAAAAAAGGAATAATATGTTAAGTCTAAGATTACTTCACCGACAAAAGCAAAGCTAGTAAATCACTACATAGTATAGAACAAAGTCGCTTTCTCTGTCCCTATATCCCTATGTATGCATAAATCTTTAAAACTACGCAACGGATTTTGATGCGGTTTCTTTTTAATGTTTAGAGTGATTCAAGGGGAAGGTTTATATGTATAATACATGCATAATATAGTAGAGAAACACTGATGATTTCCGTGCGAAGCCGGGGCGGGTCGCTAGTATATAATAATTTAAGCGATTCAATATTCAACTACAATTTTTGCAGTATCACAAAGCCACATTCGGCATTCGAGCAAAAATCTTTTTTCCTATCAGTATAAAATAACATTTTGTATGAGACCATAAAAGGCTAGGCGCTGCTATGACCTGCCTACGCCCTGTTTTTATTTAGAGCTGATCTCCAAATTTATTTGAATATGCGGTATGACTGTTTCTTTAAGGTGATTCCTCCCGGCAAAAGTTTTTAAGAGCTTATTTCTTCTAAACGAATTATTGGAATATTCTACAAAAATTACATCCGAGAAATTAGTTCGTCGACTGCAATTGCAACATATAAAAGTATACACTTATTTATAGTTCATAAATAAGTGTGCTAAAAAATCTGGAATTAAAGTTCTTTTTATCAGTCAATTTGATATTCATTCTTAGGAGCGATTTCACGGTTCCTTCGGGAAATTATTATTTTATTTTATTTTATTCAAAAAGGTACAATAACAGATAACAGATTGTAAACATACTTAAAGAACATAAACAGCTTAGCACTATAAATCTGATATCCTTTTAAAATTGTACACAGCATTCATAATAGTAAGTCCATATTCATAATAGTATCCGTATTATGATTATCTAAAATCGCAACATAGGTAGCTTTTTTAAATCTGACTCGTAGTTTTTATAGAATTAGATTGTTTGTGCTTTTTCCGTACATTTTTGACGCGGCCACACCGTAGCGCGCGCTGATTTGAACGATATTCTAAAGCATTACGGGCGATGGTTGATTTTCACACAAAATCGTATTTTCGGTCTTATTTTGTTTATGCTTAATATTTTCAAACCTAATTAGCATAGCTGATATGTCATTTCGTCCTGTGTACGAAAAGTGTTTGGTTTGGTTTTACTGTTTAGGAATAAAAGCGAAACTACGTTTGTATGGGATTTCACTACTCCGGCAGAACCTTAAGTTACGATACGAGTATCACTCACTACATAGTATAAAACAAAGTCGCTTTCTCTGTCCCTATATCCCTATGTATCTTTAAAACTACGCAACGGATTTTGATGCAGTTTCTTTTAATGGATAGAGTGATTCAAGAGAAAGGTTTATATGTATAATATCTGCATAATATAGTAGAGAAAAACTGATATTTTCTGTGCGAAGCCGGGGCGGGTCGCTAGTAATAAATAACTTATCAAAGATTTGTTGAAAACTTATGAAGAGCATTTATAATTTACAAAAGGAGCGCTCACTCACACGTTTCTACATTGTTAATGTTGTTGAAGTAATTCTAACTTGTTTAATTAATTTTATGCTTGTTTTACACTGCTTGCGCTTCTACCACACTTAATTATCTAATAACAGTAAACATTTAAGTTTGTTTGTTTGTATTTTGGAAAGATCATTTGGATGTGCATTGCCATTGCTTTGCCAATTTGTGAACTGCCCGTACTTATAGCAGTCCTTTTCCGAGCGAGAGAAAAACATAGAATGTGCCAGCTAGGGATCCGAGGGTTTCAGTATATTATAATTTAGGCGATTGGATGACAACCTGTCACTGAAGCAATATACCTACAAATCTATCACTTGTACTTAGTTTATGTATTATATGTAATGTAATGTATTTAGGATACTTATTTGACTAGGTTTGCACTATCTCGCTAACCGCTACGCATTTTCATTCCACCCAAAGGTTGCCTGGAAGAAATTGCTACCTTAGCAATAAGGCCGCCTATGTTGTACTTGTCTGTTGTTGTTATCTGTTGTGTTGTATGATTTGTATTCTTACGTGCAATAAAGTATTTTTATGTTATGCTATCTTAAGTAACCTTCAAAACTTTGTCAGACGTGGCGGAACGACTTTGTTTAGGTCGCATACGCCTACCCCATTAAGGATAAAGGCGTGAATATATGTATGTATGTTTTCTGACCTTTAGATTTCTTTTATGAGCCATTGCCCATGTTGTTTTCTTGATTGTCATATTTTAGTTGTAAATACTGTGATTACAATGAGTACAGCTAAATCTTCGATAGTTCAAACTATATTCGTCCAATGAACGACGCATATACGCTTTGACTCACGATCTGTTTGTTTTGTTTTGTATCTAGATCTAGCATCCTATAAGTAGCTTGCACTGACGCTAAGGTTAAGTTATATGAAGATAGATTCACAGGGAGAAATTTAACTATGAAGGCAGAGTTTTACAGTTTTTAAGAAAGGATATATTTATAGCATCCTGAGCGGGAGGGAGAGCCCGATGGTGTAGTGGATAGGGCCGCTGCCTCCTGAGCGTGAGGTCGTGGTTTGAATCCCACCACGAACCAATATGTTTTCGGTTTTCGAATTTCATACCCGGCGCTTTTTCCGTGCTTCAGAAAGCACATTAAGCCGTTGGTCCCGGTTAATATAATTTAATACCGGAGATATTACTCGTAAAGCCATGTCAGAGGCCAGTGCTAAGGATTGGCGGCTTGAAAACTCAGACCTAGTCTAGGATTGAGTCTGGTTTTCCTTCTGGGTTGCGGAGGACAGATGGCAGTCACTCTATGTAAAAAACAGTACCCTCGTTCAATCGCCTAGATTAGGCAGCTTATCCGTGACATACGGAATAAGGCTAGGGAGATGATACTTTTTATAGAATCGAACCATGAGACTGAAAGAGCACCGTAAATATAAAAACTACTAACTATAATTAAAATTGTCGCTAATACGTTTGAACCTTAGAATCTCATGATGATCATATTTCTATTATGATTAATAATTTCTTCTTATTTTGATTTTGATTTATAATACACGATTAATTAATGAGCACACTGCAAAATTACAAAGCATTTGTAAAACAAATAATGTAATGGTTGATTGGACTATCACGTTAGGTTCAACCTAGTGTGAAGTCCAATTGAAATATTAAGCAATTTATAACTTCACTGGTAAATAAAGAATTATCATCATTATTATTATAATTCTGTGGAACATTCGTTAAAGTTGATAACTAAGGTAGATACTACCTATACAAAAAAGACAGGGTTCATCAGTCGTTTGTCGATTCGACCCAACCCAGTTGATAGTAGAAGCATGACTTCAAATTGTAGCCTAGCTTCAGCCACGCATGCGGTATTAATCAGAAATAGATTGAAGTACCGGTGAAAAACGAGTAAGCGTTCAGAAATCCATAGAAAAACAAGTCCAGTTGTGATTGCTCCAACCGCGGACCAGGAAGACCTTACAAGGAGTTGTCCAGGGTTTTTGCTGGACCGTTACACACCGGCTCGCGACTGTGATGTCATAGATCCATTGCTGATCTAGTGTTACGGGACGATACTTAGAAATATCTAAATTTGTATGGGTTATGTTGTAGCGCTGAAGGGGCTAGTGTAATGGTTAATTATTTACATTTTCAAATTCAGTCGTGGGTTTGATCATTGGAGTATTAATAGTTATGATAACGGCCTGTTTAGGTTATTAAGCAACTTAAAACTGTGATTATAAATTTAGAACTATTAAACAAAATGTCCTATATTTTTTATCGTATCTAGTAATGTAGTAGGTACATGAAAATATAAATTCCCATGACTATCACTAACAATAATGTCAAAGAAATTGGATTAGAAGACTAAAAGTTGTTCAACTTTAAGTTGTAGAAACTTGATGATTTAATTTGGCTGCGTGTTAATTTGACTCTGTTGTCTAGTTTTTAAACAGTTCGCTGTAGACATGTTGAAACGAACAGACAATAAAATTTAAATATAGATTTACGGGCTACTAAGGCGGTATTCCTAATTTTCTATTTGGCTTCATAAACATGAAAGGATGGTTTCCAAACTGTCTCTAATAAAAGCACTACCAATGGGGATGGTGAAACGTCGCATCGTAATGAAATAAATTAGCTTCAAATTTCTGTAAATGCGCTAAAGTTTATATCTTCGGAGGACACTTAAAAACCGTCGGTTCCAGTCGCTGTCTTTCAAAAGCGACCCTTAGGTACATGGACCACGTCAGAGTCCTATTAACTAGGACCCTAAGTGATTGTACTTCCGTGGTGGACTGGGAGTGAGACAAAAACATAGAATGTGCCAGCTGCATGCTGTAAAAACTAGCTAAGGGATCAGAGGGTTTCAGTATATTGTAATTTAGGCGATGGACAACCTGTAACTACTGCAATGTACGTACAATTCCATTTTAAATAACCCTCAAAACTTTGTCAGACGTGGCGGAACGACCTTTGTTTAGGTCGTTTACGCTCTGCCTACCCCATTAGGGATAAAGGCGTGATTAGATGTGATGATTGTGATATGTGATTTAACAGCTCTGACACCACTGTTCATCGGGTTAATTGACCTGAAACGGCAGGGCTGCAGTCAAGACTTTAATCATACAGACATCACATACAAATAATACACAGAAACAACAACTAATCAAAGAAGAAATGGTACCAAGAGTCAACAGTTCAAATCCTGAGATAAAACTTGGTATTGAATTGAATTCGTAAATTTAAGATAAGAGAATTTTAACCCAATGAACTGTGTTGAGTAAGACTGTTGCTAAATAGATAACATATGGTAAAAACATTGTGTTTTTTATTAATTGTAATTACAATGTTGATTATAACTACAGACGCTGAACATTACTTGCTGTAGAGTACAGAGATACAATATACATACATATAATCACGCCTTTATCCCTAATGGGGTAGGCAGAGCGAAAAAGATCTAAACAAAGGTCGTTCTGCCACGTCTGACAAAGTTTTGAGGGTTATTTAAGGTCGATTTGTAGGTATATTCCTGTAGTGATAGGTTGTCAGCCTATCGCCTAAATTATAATTTACTGAAACCCTTGGAGCCCTTAGCTGTTTTTTACAGCATGCCCGGGAGGAAATGCAGCTGGCACATTCCATGTTTTTCTCTCGCTTCCAGGCCAGCATGGAGAAATACAATATCGTCCAAATAAATGTCCTCATGAAAATAAAATATGGAACCTCAGTCCCCAAATGCGTTTATATGTAAAAAAATAGATAGATAGATATATTCTTTATTGCACATAAAACAAAAACAACAGGAATTGAGAACAAAATTAAGTCAAATAATAATTTAAGATGAATGAAGGTGGCCTTATTGCTATGGTAGCAATTTCTACCAGGCAACCTTGGGTAGAGGAAATCAAATGTAGATAATGCGGGATAGTGCATCTTACTAAAAACTTATTAATATAGACAAATCTACATAAAATACATATATGATATACATCAATTACGTAAATTATTATAAAAGATATTTATTATCTTACTACTAACTATTCGACTCTGCATTTACTTTACCTTTTTTCTATCTAGATCAAATGAATACTTCTTATAGGTCTTATGATTCAATCATTCTCATCATGGGTTTTATACAGGACGTTAATTTAATTGCGTGCCATAGCTTAGGGGGTGTTTCCGTAACGTAAAAGGAGCCCTTAAAAAGAAAAATAATATAAATAAATGAATAATAATAATAATTCAACAAAAAATAAATAAAAATGACATAGTTGGTATTTATTATGATACCAAGAGCTGTATCTGGCCCCACAGCTATAACCAAGTCCGCGCAAGTCGCTCGCGTCGCGCGGGATTGGTTATAGCTGAGCGGCCTGACGCAGCTTTGGGCATCATAATGATATTATTATAAATACCTACCGACTTTTGCTTTTTAATTGTTGAGTTCGTTCTTTTCCCTATTTTTATAGGCTCCTTTTACGTTACTGAAACACCCCATAAAATATGGCACGCAATTAAATTAACACCCTATATATGTTTAATTCAGTGTCTGAGTCAAGATTATTCGTGGCTATGTTAGCCGATTCTGCAGCGGCACTAGCGGCAGAAAATTCCATACAATTAATTTCAGTTTCATTTTCCAGACGCAACATACGACGTCAAAGAAGCAGCCAAAGCAGCCAACGGGCAGGTGGCCATCCTCATTGGCATTTCCCACGGGAAAAACGCTAGAAGAGAACTCCTACACGCCAAGGGAGATTCAGAAGCATCAATCTCACTCTTCTATAGCAAGAGACATAATAAAGGTAATTTGAAATACAGAGTTTAGCAACTGTTGAATTCTATAGGGCAATTCTATGTTTCTGATGATGAAACTATTAAAACACTCGTTCAGTTTAGCGTGTCAAGAGCCGAAGTTTTGGAATAAAACATTCTCATCATTAAAAAGACTGATCTGATCAGATCTGGTTATAGCCAGCTTTTTCATATTATTTGGAATGAAGAAAATCGTGTGGTGGTTCCTTTCTTGGTTCTTTTGGCAACTAATGGCAATTTAAACTTACCTCTTGCTTACATTACAGTAACCATGGAGAGTCTACGAGGCGATAGCATTCAGTCATACTCCTGGATCGTGGACCCTCAAATCAAGTCGTTGATCTTGGTGGCATACTCCAACAGGGTCCAGCTGACAGTTGGCTGCAAGTCCCTCCACTGGCACTCCATGCCATCCGCGCACAATATGCTGGAGCTGCTGGCTAACCCAAGTTTGAAATTGGTAAGAAGAATTGAATTCACCTTCAGGTATTACGAATTTTGTGAGTTCTGTGCTACAAGTTCTTTAAAAATTAGGAGTACCAATGTCCAATAGTACATTTTCATATATATATATATATATATATATATATATATATATATATATATATTAATTTTTACAAAACAGATGATGTTGCACCTAATTCGAATGGAGAGTTATCAAGTATAGTTAAATTTTATGTTAGTGCAGTACTATGTAAAGCCAATCATGATTACAATGGCAACAAAACGAATACTGACGATGACGTATGTTCCACTTTGCAGTTCCACGAAGAAAACGTCCCTGTTGAGATTTACAACGATGAAAAAGAAGCCCTAGAGTCTCTTGATTGTCCATCTGTCAAACAACCATCCATGCTGAACTTGGATGAAGAATCAGATATGATGGAAGTAAAAGACTTCATGAACTCAAGGAACAAGAGAGACGAAGAAATGCAAGGAGATGACTACAGGACGAACTATATCGATGAGAATGGAGTTCTGCCGACTCCAGGCCCGCAAAGAGGAGATATTCCTTCTAATGCTATTGAAACTTGCGATGGTAAGTTGAAAGATTTCCTTTAATTCTGATTTTATTTCAAAAATATATGTTTTATGGGTAAGTCAACCCATGCAAATGTTTTACTTGTACAAATAAAAACAAATGCACAATGGCCATTGTCTCCACCGTTAATGAAAATTGAAATAAATTATGGAATAAATCGTTTTCAAAATAATTTGACATCTATTTTTGTTTGACATCCATTGTCATTTGTTACGGTAGCGAATACGTTAGGAGCATTTCTAGATTGCGTAGTGTAGGTAATTTAAATTTCTCAAAGCAATACGTTTTTCCAAAGTTCTATCATGGGATAGAGGTTTGGGAAAACAAATATGTTTTGAAGTTACGAAAAACAAATGGCCTTATGTCAACCGCTGCTACTGTTATCTTGCTTTAGGCTTACCTTTAGTCTTGCTTGCACATATTTTCTTTTTTACAGATGAAGTCATCCGCCAGCTCCAAATGCTCCGTCAAACGATCGAGACCCTCAGAAGCGAGGTAGTCGCCCAGAAGGGCACCATTGACAGCCTCAGGGGCCAACTCCGCCAGTGCTGCCACAGGATTCCGCAGCCGCAGCCCACGCCACCGCCAGTTGAAAGATGCACTGGCTCCTCATGCTATCCTGGTTATTAAACCCTTCGATATATGACTAACCTATGGAGAAGTAATGCAAAACTGCTCAAGTCACTGAAATTTTGTTCTAAGGCCTTTGAAAAGACAAAACAAATAATGTTTTAGGTCCAAAAAATATTGAAAACAAAACTGATATAAAAATCAATGAGACCAAGAATGATCTATTGCAAATGCTGTAGAAAAAATGATTTCAGTATCGTGAGTTGATTTTGGGTAGGCTTTGCGTTATTTTCCTATATTAGCGTCACTATTTAATCTCATTTAGCCTTTATAATCTAGATACCAAACTGTTCGAGATTTCCTATCAGTAACTAGTCAATACCTTCCACCTCAGTTAGGACAAGCTTTATTGTCAATGCATTTTCTTTTTTCTTTCTCCTAGCCTTTATAATTTATTGGACAAAATACCTATTATATTTTTTAAGTGCTATGAAGGGTCCACATAACATTTTTGAATTTTAAAACCTTTCGTTTTCATTCCTTTCCTTACCTTCAAGATCTAGATATACCATTGCATGTATTGTAATTTTGACTAACTAACTTTAGTATAATTAATGATAATCAAGTTTACTTAATGCATTTATGCCACATATCGATGAGGTAAATCAAGCAACAATATTCAGTGTGGGTTTTAATTAAATATTTCGTATCAAAAACATCGCGTTTTATTTCTTTGGACCCAGCACCTTATTTATTTACTTAATCTTGACTACAGAGTTATTCAGGGCACCCACACCAGAAATTTTCATTTAAAGTTTAGTTGCTTGATTACCCTTACCGAAAGCTTCACAATATGTCCTCGCTAATTCGATTTCATCTGAATTTCATTAGTTGGGTCCCTGGTAACTCTGTAGATAAATTGTGTTAAACTTCAACGGAGTGGTTATGAATTGATTTCCAGTAACTTAGCTGGATGTGATTTTGAGACATACAATGTATACTGAACTTAAAATAAACCAAAACGCAAAAAAAATATGTATAAATAAAAATGTATTACTTATAATGAAAATATAGTCATTACCTGTTATGTCTACGAATTTTAAGACTTCGATTCAATTGACCAAATGAGAATCCTATTTAGAATTTAAACAGACTTCTCAAACCTTTGTTGGATAAATAAAAATATACTTCTTCGATCTATGTCACAATAAACCGGGCCTTTCCGGAAATGAAAGTTAGAATGGATCGACATATCTATTGGCACGGTCATACGTACTGAAACCAGTGGAACCAACTCTGGAACCTTGAATTGAATTACCAGGAGTACAATGCCGCAACACCGCGTCTGGTTTCGAGTGCGGCTCCTGCCCTCAAGGAACGGAAGGAGACGGACGCCGCTGCAGGCCTATCAGCTGCGATCGAAGACCTTGCTCACAGGGTAAGTAGGATATCTTATCATTAGTAATTGTTTATGTTTGGTTCGAATCCCATCACGTACGAATGAGGTTTTCGGTTTTCGAATTTTATATATACGTTTATTCGGCTTCGTAAGGCTCGTTAAGCCGTTGATCCCGGGTAATATCGTTTAACACCTTAGCTATGTCAAAGGCCAGTGCTAAGCATAGGCGGTTTGAAAATTATCGTTCTGTGTAAAAACCAGTGCCCACGTTCATATAGATTAGGAAGCCAACCCCGTGAGATACGGCATAAGGCTACGGAGATGAGTAAATTTTTATCTGTTTCTTCACCTCTCGAAAATCCAAATGAGCTTTCAAATATACTCACCTAATTCGGATCAATTATTGTCGTCCTGAAAACTCTCATTTGGTGTAACCTACCCTTGCTTCCAAATGTAAATTTCCAGGGTTGTAGAGTGTAACTCTTTCCATTCCGTAGGTATAGTAAATCATTCTTTTATAAAATCTGTTCCCATACATTTCAATGTATTGCTAATGTCAAGTTGGTAAGTCTTCCTCTATTTTCAGTGGAGTTTTGCGTGGACACGGATCAAGGCTACCGCTGCGAGAGATGCCCTGGAAGACAGACCAGCGACGGACAGACCTGCCACTCCGCCTGCAGAGCCAACCCTTGCTTCGGCGGACGTAAGTATTTAGTAATAGGTGTACGTCGTTATCTGAGCAGCGTATGGCAGATACTACACTGTTGCGCCCTAGACAGGGCCTTCAGACCCTGTTAAAATCCTTGCTAAGATTTCGATAAGGAAGGCCCATGGCCAGCATTGGCAAAGTTGTTGGTGCATAAGTATGTGAGGGGCCAGTTGGCCGAGTAATGACGGATGGGAAAAGGGTAATTACCCGCCTGGCCGGGTGTTGCGACCACGTGACCAGGGGACCGGAGTCCGACTGGATTATTTCGGAAGTTGTATATATGCAGATCGCCGAACAAACTTATATACCACGTTTTAGGACTGTTGTAGTATGTGTAAAAGGTTGTTGTTCTCTTTTAAGGCAAACCCCAGATATGTGAGATTCTTACCATACTTTATACTGCACTTTTGACACAGTTGTTGTGTTTGTTTGCAGGTGTACCATGTGAAGATTTAGCAGATGGAACCTATCGGTGCGGCCCTTGTCCAAGCGGTTACCATGGTAACGGCGTGGACTGCTACCGGATGGAATGTACGCCGACGACTTGTTTTAGAGGTAAAACTATGTTTTTTTGTAAATTTATATAGAGCCCTCGACAGAGCCTCAAAACCCTTTCGTTTTCGATAGAACCAAGTAAGATCCCATATTTTCACTTTGCTTTTTTTACAAAAGGTAACTACGACAGAAAATATGTCGGTCAATGAAATAGTTAAAGAATAAAAGCAATAGACGAATCCCTCGTTGATAAACGGTTATAAATAAAAATACTCGATAAAAGGGTATTCAATATGGCGAAGGGATCACATTTCCCTGGATAACGAAATAAAGAACTAAGTGTTACCTCCAATTTCTAGGAGTAGACTGTCAAGAGACATCATCGGGCCCTCGCTGCGGCTCCTGTCCTGCAGGCCACATGGGAGACGGAAGAAGATGCGACCACGTCTGTGATATCCAGAGGCCCTGTGGAGACAGAAGGTGTAATCCCACTGGTGATCATCCGTACTATACGTGTGAAGGGTGTCCTGAAGGATTTGAGTGGAATGGTAAGGGGTCAAGAACTTTCTAAGCAGTTTTTAGGAGCATTTCCTTGAGAGGCCTGTTGGTCGAGTGATGACGGACGGGAAAAGGGTAATTACCCGCCTGGTCGGGTGTTGTGACCATGGGACCGGAGTCCCACTGGATTATTTCAGAAGTTGTATATATGCAGATCGCCGAGCAAACTTGGATACCGCGTTTTAGGACTGTTGTATCTTGATGTGGCGCCAGCTATGGGCGCTACAAGTTTTTACTTCTGAAAACTTGGAAGCAAACGACTGATATTGAGGTAATATGAGATCTATCTGCAAGCAATCTACCTCACTTTACTTCCGGTTCAGCTATACCTGTATCCATTAAGCAGGCTACATTGCAAGCTTTTTCCTCCAGTGTCACTCCCTCCTATGAATCTTTCCAGTTTAGAACTGTATCTGAGCAAGAGGTGGAAAAAAACATCATCGCCATTAAGTCTGATGCAGAAGGAATTGACGGGGTCAGTCGCAAAATGGTGCTCCTGTCTATTAAAACTATTGTCCCTGTGCTCTGCCATATTTTCAATTTTTCTCTCTCCATTGGCTCTTTTCCTGACTGTTGGCGACAAGCCGCAGTTATTCCCATTCCTAAGACTTGCAATCCTTCTTCTCCAGTTAACTTTCGTCCTATTTCCATCCTTCCATTCCTATCCAAAGTCCTGGAACGGCTTGTCCACCAACAACTCTGTGCATTTTTAAATTCTAACTCCATCCTCAGTCCTTTTCAATCTGGCTTTCGCCCTGGTCACAGTACGGCTACTGCCCTTATTAAGGTGTCTGATGACATTCGCCTGGGGATGTCGAATCAACTGGTCACTATACTCGTTTTATTAGACTTCAGCAATGCTTTCAATACCGTTGATTTTGATATGCTCCTTGCGATGTTATGCTCCCTTAATGTTTCTGATACGGCAATTGCATGGTTCCGCAGTTACCTTTGCGGTCGAAAGCAGTGTGTTCGTACCGATGACCGAACATCTTCATTCTGTACCATTACGGCCGGGGTACCCCAGGGCGGAGTTCTGTCACCTCTCCTTTTTTCCCTTTTCATAAATTTTCTTACACCTCTATTAAAATGCAATTACCATCTTTATGCTGATGACCTGCAGATTTATGCACAATGCACGGTTCAAGATATTACCACTGGTATTGACAGAATTAACGCCGATTTATATGCCATACAAGTCTGGAGTCGTTCTCACGGTCTCTCTGTCAACCCTAGTAAGTCGCAGGTAATTGTCATGGGGGGGATTAAGCAATTGGCTCGCTTCAAGCTAAATGACCTCCCGCCTGTTGTCTTTGATGGTGAAGTTCTTGCCTTTTCTAATGTCGTCAAGAACCTTGGTGTCTTATTTGACTGCTCCTTTTCATGGTCTCAGCAGGTTGCTGAGGTAAGCCGTAAGATCTTTGCAGCTGCTGGCTCCTTGAGAAAGTGGAAGAATTTGTTGCCGTTGAAGACAAAAATTGAGCTCGCGCAAAAAGCAATAGACGAATCCCGAAGAAGGGTTTCTTCTGCCAATTTTAGACTATGCTGACACCTGTTACTTGGGTTTGAATGAGGACTTGTTGGACAAACTTCAACGTCTTCAGAATATGTGTGTCAGGTTTATTTACGGTTTGCGGAAGTTTGATCACATATCTGCTTTCCGTGTTCAACTGGGATGGTTGCCGATCAGACTGCGTAGAGACGCCCATGCAGCTGCGATGGTGTATAATATTTTAAACAATCCTCTGACTCCTACCTATCTTTCTGAGCGGTTTAAATTCCTTGGTTCTGACCATGATAGAGTGCTTCGTTCAAGGTCTGATAACACTCTTCAAGCTCCTTTTTCGGCTTCGGGTTATTATAGGGAATCCTTCACGATAAAATCCACTTACATATGGAATGGTTTACCGTCGCAAATACGACACTGCACTTCGCTGGATACCTTTAAAAAAAAGGTACACCGATTTTATCTGTTGAAGTCTAAATCAGTTTGCTAGTAATTTGTGTCCTTTCAAGTTATATTTTATACATATATATATATATATATATACCTATTGATATGTATTTATATATATTTATGTATTTATTTGTATTGTTACATGCATTTATATTTCCATATTATTGTGTATGTATTTTATGAATACTATTATAGTAATTTTGTATTATATAAACGCATATACCTCTAAAGATAAGCATATATTTATTTTAGTTTTTAGTTATTCTTATTTTCACTACTCTATTTTTGTTGTATTTAAAGTAGGTATTTAAATATTTCCTATATTTTAGCACTACTCTCTTCTCTTTACATTCTCCTCTACCCAAAGGTTGTCTGGAAGAGATCGCTTCCAGCGATAAGACCGCCTTTGTGCACATTAATTTAAGTTTATTTTTGTATTTCTTGTTTTTTGTGTACAATAAAGTGTTTTTACTTACTTACTTACTCAATGCCAACGGTTTGACCACATCTGTGATATCCCTCTGGATATGCCCTGTGGACACGGGAGGTGTAATCCCACTGGTGAACATCCGTACTACACTTGCAAAGGATATTCTGAAGGATTCGAGTGGAATAGTAACGGTTCTTCAAGCAGTTTTATCTTTTAAATTTGTTGGAAGCAGACTGACTGATATTGGGGTGCTAGGAGATCTATCAACGGCTCAACTATAGATAAAAAATCTCTTAAAAAGATTCCACATCTTCGCGAAGGGCTGCTGATTCAACCACTATAATAGTCTAGTGCTATATAGTTTCGTCAGTGTATAATCCGGAGCGCTTATGGCTTCTTATGAGCTCACTCTATCAAAATTTAACTTTTACGACTAGTAGAGTCGAGACTTATAAAAAAAATACAAAAAAGCAACGCCTTCCTTCCTACAATCATTACCTCAAATCTTTTATTCTCCCAAGGCTACACTTGCGTGGACATGGACGAATGCGACCTGATGCGTCCGTGTGACGAACTGGTTTCCTGTCGCAACGAGCAAGGAGGTTTTGTCTGCGGCCCTTGTCCTCCAGGTATGAAAACTACTTCTTTTTTTTTTTCTTATTGACTTGCTTCTTTTTCTTCTATCGTGTGGGTTTCGAGTCTTTCGACCCGATTAAACCTTGGTGGCAGAATTGTTAAAACGCCTATAACACAGATAATAGGCCTCTGACATGGTTTGTGTAAAGACCACAATCACAGACAGCAACTGAGACTGACGGCTTCAACTGCACGATTTTTTTTCCGACAGTCAGCCAAACTGGGGAAAATTTCACAAAGTGATGGATTGACATATATCAACTTTGTGCCCATGGCTGAGACCACTAGATCACGGAAACAGTTGGCTAGAGTTATCCAACGACCCGATGAACTCTGTTTTTAACACCAGATTTTGTATCAGCTTCTTTTATTCACGATCATATCCTGTAAGTCAACAACCCTGAAATCACCCTCATCAAAATGTCAAATTCAGCAAAATGGTAGAAACGATTTCTAACAAGTAGTAGATGCTCTGCTTATGCCACAAGGGATACAATCGTGACTATAATTTATTTTTTTCCAGGTTACGAAGGCAGCACCGGTTGGAGGGGTGTGGGTCGCGAGAGGAGGAGGGAGCAGTGTGTAGATGTAGATGAATGTGGAGACGGTAGAGCTGTATGCCCTAGAGGAAGACTTTGTGTTAATACTCCGGTAAGTGGTGGTCATAGATAGATAGATGGTAGGTATGTATATGAGCAAGGAGATTGTATCAGCGGTTCGTGCCCCCCAGGGTACGAAGGCACCAGTGAACGAGGGGTGTTGGTCGCGAGAGAAGCAGGGAGCGGAGTGTGGATGAGTATTTTTCGACAAATGTTCCTTTGGAAAAGTTGTTCGGGTGCATATACCCTTTCTGTTACATGTTGTAGATATATAGTATGTGTGTGAGCAAGAAGGCTTTGCATGTGCCCCCCAGGGTACGAAGGCAGCACCGGTTGGAGGGGTGTTTTTCGCGAGATTAGAAGGGAACAGTGCGTGGATGTAAATAAGTGTGAAGATAGAAGAGTTGTCTACCCTAAAGGTAGTAAGTAGGTTTGTCTTAATACGCCAGTAAGTAAAGTTTGGTAATATAACACGTAGGTATATGTGATATCAACCGGCCTCATGATAGTTGGGCTTACGGTCTTAAAAGGTCGCGGGAAGGCACTGGAAGTCAACTGACAATCGTGGCCTATGCAACATTTAGAGAGGCTTATATATACTTTATTGCATAAACACAAAAGAAATGTAATTTACAAATATCGTGTGCAAGGGCGAACTTATCTCTATGTAGAGATCTCTTTCAGCTAACCCAATGGTTATAAGAGAAAGTGAATAATTTTGAGAGGACAAGAAAATGCAACATTAACAGAGACTAATAAAGAAAAAACTTACATACCTATACATAGAATAAATACCTACCGTATATTACTATCTTAAATAAACATACATATATATTAAACAATATATTGATACATACATATACGAATAAACTACATAAATACATACATCAAAATTGTTCAGATAAGAAGTGCTCTTTTAATATTTTCTTAAAGACATTCACTGAGGGACTTTCTTGAATTGTCTTAGGCAGTTTATTCCACAGTTGTGCAGTTTTTACAGAAAAAGAGTTGAAGAAGAACTTAGATCTAGAGCTTATGTCTATTTGCAGCAGTAGACGTCTATCTATTGGCTGATGATTATGATAACGAAATTTCACTATCTTTTTGTCTACTAGACTAGTCTACCTAGACCTAGGTCCATTAAAAGGGCTACACAGCCCAAAAATATATTTTCTAACATAGCGTTATGTTGTCACGAAATGTTAGAGCCGTGTAATATGTGCACAATTGATTACAATTGTGAATTACGAATTATTGTGCACATATTAATGTGCACAATAATTCGCTTTATCTACATTTGTATTTTTTTTCCATAGGGCTCATACACCTGTGTTCCATGCAGCGGAAACTACTACATGAACACGTCCCATCCTTGCCTGGACGCGGACTCACTGATCCTGAAATGTGACCCCGCTCACTGCCGCCGTTACAACGCCGTCTGCGGCTACGGGCAACGGTGCGTTTGTGCTGTGAGTATCAGAATCATTTATTCTTGAAGCCACTGCATGCAAGTTACACTGTGCTGATCAGCGTGGAAATTCTATGTATTGCAGTGAACTTCTTCATGACTATATCATTTCCTGAACCACAGACGCTTATCTCATACATAACGGGGCAAAATTTCCTTGATATGAATAAAGAAAGACTCATCATTATCATTCGCTTGCCCTTATCCCATTATCTTAGGGTCGGCGCAGTACGTTTTCTTCTTCCATTCATCCCTGTCAACCGTCAGAATAAAGAACGACTATGCCAATTTATAAATTCCTTTTTACAGACTGGTTGGGCAGGAAACGGCACTGTCTGCGGGCCAGACAGAGACCTCGACGGTTACCCTGATCAGCAACTACCCTGCTCCGAACAGCAGTGTGCTGCTGACAACTGCCCAGACGTGTCCAATTCAGGACAGGAGGATACCGACCACGATGGCATGGGAGACTCTTGCGACCCTGACGCTGATAACGATGGGATTCCTAATACTCCAGTAAGTACATAGAAGCAGCTGCCATGCTTACAGCAGTGTACTGCAAAACTTTCTCCAGTTCAGGACAGGAGGATACCAACCACGATGGCATGGGAGACTGTTGTGACCTTGACGCTGATGGCGATTGGATTTCTAATAATCCAGTAATATGTAGTTAAAATGCAGTTCGTCTATGTAGGAGATATCTTGTATTACAGGTTATGGATGATAGTTATTTATTTGACAATTTCCTTTTTTAATTTCTCTTTCTCTTTTTTCTGTCGTTAGCATTATTTTACTTTCTAATGTAATTGTAGGACAACTGCCCCTTAATTGCCAACCCCGACCAACTGGACCGTGATGAAGACCAGAGCGACAAACGAGGGGACGCTTGCGACAACTGTCCTCGGAGATATAACCCTGGGCAGGAAGACGCTGATGGCGACGGCTTGGGAGACATCTGTGATCCTGATATGGATAATGATGGTATGAAAGATATCTTTATAGATATTATGTTTAATCAAGCTTGGTGTTTTTGACAACCACTTGGTAATTATCAACTATGTTACAAGACTGTGGAAACGATTTTGGCATATGAGAAAATTATCAAACTATATAGAAACGCACGGGTCCAGAGTCAAGTCAAGATAGCATGTTTCGAGATGAATCCTTTCTAGGTATTGGTTCGACTCTTGGACAAGGTATGGTGTAGTGTAACAAACAGTTTTATGGTAAATTACAATGTATGTTAATTGTTAACTTACTTTCGATTATGATTCTCGGTATTCAATCAATTATGAATCTTAGAGTTCCGAACAGAAAGATCTTCTCAAAAAAATATGTATGTATAAATAACAGATACAGATTCAGTTATTTCGGACATATCTAACTTTCAACCATGTTTTAGGTCTACCAAATGACCAAGACAACTGTCCTCGCCACTACAACCCTCAGCAAGAAGACATGGATGGTGATTACATAGGAGACGTTTGTGACAACTGTCCTCGGGTGAGAAACCCTAAACAAGAGGATGGCGATAAGGACAATGTTGGAGACGCTTGCGACAGCGATGTGGATAGAGACCAGTGAGTTCTAAAACAATATAAATCAAAAGTAGTTTTAGGCCTTTGTCTGACGCAAAATCAGCGATCCTATCTCATTGCACATAAAAACGTCATGCATGAAATACAGCGACATATTTTCAAAAGTGAAGATATTGAATAACTTGTTTCTAAGCATATTTTGAAGTTACAAGAAACTTGTTATGAACAGTTCTGAATTGATCATACAACTTGTCTTGATTTTAGGGACGGAATCCAAGATGGCATCGACAACTGCCCCAACATAGCCAACAGTGATCAACTTGACGTCGATAACGACGGAAAAGGAAACGTTTGTGATGACGACGATGATGGTGATGGTATTCCTGATGTTCAAGACAACTGTCCATTAGTGCATAACCCTGATCAGATGGATTCCAATGGTAAGTCTACTGTTCAACATAGATAAGTGATCAGTTCGATGTAGATAATGATGGAAAGGGTAGGCATTGTACTTGTACGTGCTGACTATGATGATGGCGGTGGTATTCCTGATGTTCAAGACTGTTGTCCTCTGGACCACAATCTTGATCAGATGGATTCCAATGGTAAGCCAACATAGCTAACTGGAACTGTGATGATGATGGAGATGGTATTCCTGATATCCAATACGACTGACTTCTGGTCCACAACATAATGATAGTGATGGTATTCCTGATGTCCTAGACAACTAGAGAACAGTGCATAACTCTGATCAGATGGATTCTAATGGTGAGATGGTATAAATAGTTGTTCCTTCCAACATAGCCAACAGTGGCCAACTCAACATTGATAATGACGGCAAAGGCAACGTGTGTGATGACGATGATAATGGCGAAGGTATTTCTGATATTCAAGACAACTGTCCATTAGTGCATAAACCTGATCAGGTGGATTCCAATGGAGCTAAAGAAATGTTAATCTTTTAAAATTAATTGTGGGAAGATGGGACGGCATCAGCGACGTCCATCATCCATAATAACTGTCCTCTGGTACATACTGCTATATCAAATCGATTCTAATCCATAATTCTAATGACAGCTTCCCTTTTTGCTACAGAGGAATAATTTGAGATAGGATCAACATCCTTGAGTAATTTGAAACAATCGTGTGTAGTCTATTGCTATAATTATTTCATTAATTCGCGAACTAACATTGATAACAAATATCCGGTCAACGCCATTCAATATCCCTGAAAATAAGTCGTAAACATCATCACGTCGCAATATTTTCTTCAATTAGATACCTAAAAGGATAAAACAAGTTCATTCGCGTGGAAATTGACTTCCATCACACATATAAGTGGCTTTTGATGCCTTTCCAAGCGGGGTAATGAAAGCGTTTATGACTTAAGGGAGGAGTAAATAAAGATATAAACTTAATTTTCTTTACTACTGTTACGTGGTGGCATTAAAACAATTCATAGACGACTATTTAATGAATCCATAATATATTCGTGTTTCATAGCACGCAAAATAATGCAACGCAAAAAAAGGTGCTTGTAATTCTTCTGCTATTACGTAGCAGCTATTTATGACTGCAATATTGGCAAGTAATTTGCCTGGTCAGCAAAAGAATATTTTATTGTAACTGGTAGCCGTGAAGAGTCCGATGGTGTAGTGAGTAGGGCCGCTGCCTCCTGAGCTGGAGGTCATGGTTCGAATCCCACCACGTGCCAATGTGTTTTTCGGTTTTCGAATTTCATATGAAAGTTTATTCGGCGCTTTTTCTGTGCTTCGGAAGGCACGTTTAGCCGCTGGTCGCGATTAATAT
Source organism: Scrobipalpa costella (assembly GCA_949820665.1). Taxonomy (NCBI): domain Eukaryota; kingdom Metazoa; phylum Arthropoda; class Insecta; order Lepidoptera; family Gelechiidae; genus Scrobipalpa; species Scrobipalpa costella. Next base: position 15,200,786 of record OX463312.1, read on the forward strand.
CCTTTAATACCGTATATATTAGTCGTTAAGCCATGTCAGAGGTCAGTGCTAAGCATTGGCGGCTTGAAAACTCTTGACTTAATCTAAGATTGGGTCTGGTTTCCCTTCTGGGTTGCGGAGGTCAGATAGCAGTCGCTCTGTGTAAAAACCAGTACCTTCGTTCAATCCCCTAGATTAGGTATCCGACCCCGTAAGATACGGGATAAGGTTAGCCTTATCTATCCTAAGGAGATGATGAATAGGTAGCCGTGAAATCTAAGACTGGGCAATGTTTTGAGTTATGTCTGGTAACAAAATGGCCATACCAAAAAATGTATTTGCCGTGAACCCGTGTTTGATAGCATTATTAATTTATAATGCTTAGAATAAACTTCAGTACTAATACTTTAATCTGATCTACAAGGATTTTCGATTAATTGCGTTTTCAGTGAGTAATGATTTTTTAACTGATGAGAGCGTTGTCGTGCACCGGGGATCCCCAAAGCTAATGCGATAAAAATATGTCGTAGCGTTACGCGTTGTAGCTTTGCTGGCTTCGATTTATAAGGTCCTATTCACATGAACATACAAACAATCACGCTTTATCCTCAATGGGGTAAGCAGGGCGTACACGAACTAAACAAAGGTCGTTTCGCGACGTCTGACAAAGTTTTGAGGGTTTTTTAAGATAGATTTGTACGTATATTGCTATAGTGACAGGTTGTCACCCCATCGCCTAAATTACAATATACTTAAACCCTCAGATCCCTTAGCTGGTTTTTACAGCATGCTCGGGGGGAAATGCAGCTAGCACATGTTGGCACACGTTTTTCTCTCGCTACCAGTGCAGCATGGATGAATTGTTCACTCACATTTAGTTGTATTTATTCTAGGCGATGGAGTAGGCGACATTTGCGACAATGACAACGATGGAGACAAGGTCATCAACGAGCTCGACAACTGTCCCAACAACTCCAAGATATTCCGCACTGACTTCAGGCAAGTACCTATACTGCTTATCTTCAAATCTAACAAACTCACATGACGATTCTTCTGAATAGGATGACAGAGATTTCTCATCTATATCTAATGTCTTTACGGACTGCATAACCTCCTTTATTTCGATATAGAATCTACGGTCCGACTGGACCCTGAAGGTGAATCCCAACAGGGCCCCAATTGGGTGATTGATCAACCACCAGGGGGAGCCGAGTTAATCATCATAGATAGTTAATATACATAGATTTGGAATCTAACAAACTCTTGAAGAAATATCGTCTGAATAAGCATTTCCAGAGAAATTTTCATTCATAATTAGTATTTATGTCTAAAACTTCCTGCATCTTCATACAGAAACTACATGACAGTCCGGCTAGACCCTGAAGGTGAATCCCAACAGGACCCCAATTGGGTGATCAACCACCAGGGAGCCGAGATCCTGCAGACCCTCAACTCCGACCCTGGACTGGCGGTCGGCTTCGAAAGCTTCGGCGGAGTAGACTTCGAGGGAACCCTATTTGTGGACTCGCATATCGATGATGATTATATTGGATTCATTTTTGGGTAAGTCATTAGACTTCTTACTTCTTTAGAATCAGTGATTCTTAATAGAATCACTGATTTCCGGGGAGCGCTAGCTTTTACTCTTCTGTGAATAGAATCAACCCTAGTTGATGGGTTATTGTAGACTACACAAAATGACGTGTACATCTCTAAAAGACCAGGGATAGTAAAAGAGTCTGACAAACACTTAAGGTTTAGGTGTTGCTACGAAGAACCTGTGAGTGGGCTCACAACAATCTATGGTTCACTCTACTGGGTTTTACAGCCCAGGAAGATAAGCAGCTGGTTAATTCTATGTTTTCACCGCTCCCAGTTCATCATGAGATTCGGTGATCTTAACTCTTGCAGCTATAAAAATCTTCCAATCTGGACTGGGAGTGAGATAAAAACATAGAATGTGCCAACTGCATTTGCTCCCGAGCTACTGTAAAAACCAGCTAAGGAATCTGAGGGTTTCAATATATTGTAATCAAGGCGATGGGCTGTCAACCTGTCACTACAGCAATATACGTACAAATCTATCTTAAATAACCCTCTAAACCTTGTCAGACGTGGCGAAACGACCTTTGTTTAGGTCGTTTACGCTCTGCCTACCCCATTAGGGATAAAGGCGTGATCATATGTATGCATGTATAAAAATCTCTTTCTTCAGTTACCAGAACAACAAGCGTTTCTACGTGGTGATGTGGAAGAAGAACAGCCAGACTTACTGGCAGACGACGCCATTCCGCGCCGTCGCTGAACCCGGCATACAACTGAAACTGGTCAACTCGAAGACCGGGCCTGGAAAGACCTTGAGAAATGCATTGTGGAATACGCAGTCCACTCCGGATCAGGTAAGGGTCTCCAAAATATAAAAGGTATAGTCGGACTTACTGGCAGACGACACTATACAACTAAAACTGGTCAACTCGAAGACCGGGCCTGGAAAGACCTTGAGGAATGCACTATGGAACACGCAGTCCACTCCTGATCAGGTAAGGGTCTCCAAAATATAAAAGGTATAGTCAGACTTACTGGCAAACGACACCATACAAATGAAACAGGTCAACTCGAACACTGGGCCTGGAAAGATCTTGAGGAATGCTCTATGGAACACGCAGTCCACTCCTGGTCAGGTAAGGGTCTCCAAAATATAAAAGGTATAGTCAGACTTACTCGCAGACGACGCCATACAACTAAAACTGGTCAACTCGAAGGCCGGACCTGGAAAGACCTTGAGGAATGCTCTATGGAACACGCAGTCCACTCCTGATCAGCTAAGGGTCTATGAAAGAATTAGTCAGATTTACTGGCAGACCACGCCATGACCACGCCTTTCCGCGCAGTCGCTGAACTCAGTAAACAACTTGAAGACATCGTGGTAGTTTAGCCACGTTCTAAAATGTTTACTCTATGGCAGGTCTTCTTAGTTACTGGTTACTATACTACATTTTTTCTCAGCTTATGAACAGATGACTTTTAAAGACAGCCTTTGAATAGTTTGCGTCTCAGTTTTGCAAATGCAAAAGAGAAGTTTTAAGCTCCATGGAACGCTGTATGACCCTCAGTGTAAACTTCATCCCAAAACAATTGGAGTTAATGATATATTATGTAAGACTATTGTTGTATTTTTTTTCACTTCCATGCTGGACTGGGAGCGAAAGAAAAACATAGAATGTGCCAGCTGCATTTCCTCCCGGGCATGCTGCAAAAACCAGCTAAGGGATTCAAGGGTTTCTGTATATTGCAATTTAGGCGTTAGGCTTACAACCTGTCACTACAGCAATATACCTACAAATATTTCTTAAACAACCCTCAAAACTTTGTCAGACGTGGCGGAGCGACCTTTGTTTAGGTCGTTTACGCTCTGCCTACCCCATTAGGGATAACGGCGTGATTATATGTATGTACGTATGTGTATTTTTCTCTAGGTGAAAAGTTTTAAGCTGCATAGTCGATCGGACCTTGTCTGCTGTTTATCCTCTCCCATTCCAGAACGTGTCCTTCCTGCACAATCTTGCATCCCCTGGTTTTACCCACCTTTCTAGGGACAGGCTTGGCCTGGCTGGGACGGTGCCTATATTCATATTCATCTTTCCCCAGGTGAAACTCCTCTGGATCGACAGTCGCAACGTCGGCTGGCGCGAGAAGACGGCCTACCGCTGGCGTCTGATCCATCGCCCCAAGATCGGTCTCATCCGCCTGAAGATCTACGAAGGCAGCAAAGAAGTTGTGGACTCTGGAAACCAGTTCGATTATACCTTGAACGGTGGAAGACTTGGCGTCTTCTGCTTCTCACAGGAGATGATTATCTGGTCCAACCTGGTCTACAGATGTAACGGTAAGATTTTTTATCTATGAATTTATGAACCCTGGTGTCCGAGTTTTAAAACCACCTTAAACTATACCTCTAACAAGGTTTGTATTCAAAATCAAATCATTATGATATTTTTTTTAAATGGCTTCACATCTCATGATTTGAGAAGTATTTTGCTTCGTGTCTTATCGTGTCTTGATCGTGCTTTTGATCGTGTCTTACGAAGCACGGAACTGACACTCCCTTTCTTGACATACAATCAGGTGATTCAGCCTGCGTGTTTTGTTTTATAACGACTACGTTTTTTTTTGTTTCAGATAAAATTCCTGCAAACGTAGTGCCAGAGCTTTCACAACGGCTGCAAAGAAAAGTTGATGTAGACCACGATTTCATCTACGCGTAAAGAATTAAAATAAATTAATAAATATCTAAAAACTGCCATAATAAATAATTAACGAAAAAAAAAACATCGATACGCAGCATTGTGCCAAAACGTGTACATATTTGTGAAACAATTAATTAATATTTCTGTTGCATTTTGTAATAAATACATTTATTAAATATAAGATAACTAATAATAATGTAAGTTAATTAAAACCAATGAATTTAATATAATTATTTCTAACAGATACTTTGTTTTATTGAGGAAGAAAATGTAGAACGGTAATATTTACCAGTACCTACCCATGGCTCCCATATCTTACCTACTTTTGATAAATGATAAAATTGTATTCGTATGAGTATACAATATGGTATTACTTTACTCATTATTTATCATTATTAAAACTTTTTTAAATGTTACTGGGTACACAATCTTCTTGTTTTAATTTTTGTTTTGATCTTGGTTTGTTTGAATTGGATTTAATGACAGTTGACAATAATCAAGAACACAAGAGAAGAACTTGTGTCAACAATTTTGTATATTTTTTCCTGATCGCGTATTTTGATATCAATTATTTTATCATGGAAACAAACAAAGATGACAAGGAAAATGATCCCCGTAAACAACACAATCCTTTTACCACTGGATTTTTCATTCGAACCCATCAGGAATCTCCAGCTGATCAAAAAACAGGTGAAGGAGACCAACAGGTCGATAAGGAATTGAACATTCTAGCAGAAGTAGCCAAGAAACAAGCAGAGAAAAATACCGCCATGGATGTGTCTACAGAACCATCTGGAAACAAAGGCGACTACCAGACTGTTAACGAAATTGTCGACAACGATCTCAACATGCCTAGCTACAGCAAATCCAATCCGATCATCAAGAAGAAAAGATCGTCCATGAGAGTCCTGCCTCAACCTCGTTTATTCATACCGAGAAGAAGCAAGGCCGCCGCGTATGAAAAGCTGAAGAGAATCAGCGGCCTAACTGTCACCGCTATACAGATTAAAATGAATCGTAAGCCGAAGAGGTTGCGCAGACGAGCTTACAAGAAGAAGACGCAATCTTGTCGATGTGGTTGTTCCTCTCGATCCAGAAGCCGCAGGAATCCGAAGCCGAGGAGTTACTCGAGGAGAATAAAGAAGCAGGAAAGCGAAACCAGCTCCCAACCAGCTTCAAACTCCGAATCAGCCACCAGTTGCACCAGTTGTAGAGAATCTCAAGGTTCCTCCATGTACGTTTGATATTGCTAGTTGGTTTTGTTATCTTTTAGAGGTTACATTTATTTCGGGTGCTGTTGCTGTTTTGATTTTGTTTGTGGCAATAAATTTCGCATTTTATAATTTTATATTTTATTTTTTAAGGGATCCGAGGGCTTCTGTACATTGCAGTTTAGGCGATTGGCTGACAACCTGTCACTACAGAAATATACCTACAAATCTATCTTTGAAAAACCCTCGACACTTTGTCAGACGTGGCAGATTGACTTTTGCTTTGATCGTTCACGCTCTGCCTACCCCATTAGGGATAAAGGCTTAATTATATGTATGTATTTATCTTTTATTTTTAGTAACGTTGTCACGGAATATTGTTCCGACCCGATTTAACCTGGTGTCAAGAGTTATGAAACCGCCTAATAGCACCCCTAATTAGGCCTCTGACATGGTGTCTGTAAGATCACTATCAAAGACAGCGACTGGAACCGTCGGTTTAACGTACCCTCCGAAGCACGCAATCTTTTTTCCTCTCGTTACCCGTGTCCCACTTGCATGATCCACCTGGGTGTACCACATATTCCATACAATCATATTTTTTTTATTTTTTATTTGGCCTGCATTGTCCTAAACCTAACCTAACCTAACCTGGGGAAAATCTCACAAACTGATAAATTGACAAATAACAATTTTCTGTTTCCCCTGGGAATCGAACCCAAAACCTCCTGATCGGGAACCCATACCTCAGACGACTAGATCAGGGAGGCAGTTTCACGGAATAAATAACAGTGGTAGAGACAGCGTATCTATCTCAATAACTTTGAGTGGCTTTCAGTGGACCAGCGCTCGACATGATTGACACATTGTTGAGCATCTGGAGAGCTTTATTTTCTGACGTTTATTGGTTTTAGCCACGTTTTAGCAGTACAGCTCCTGTTCAGTAGTTACAAAATGTCAGAATCGCAAAATAACCAAGTTATAAAACGCCCTAATCGCGGAATATCAAAGATGAAAGATTACCAAGTCGCGAGATATCATTCGCAAAATGTCCATGTCGCGAATCATTCAAATATTTTTATTTTTTTGTCGCACCTCACCTGAATCTCTTGCGGCGTAGAGTGTCAACGGTAAATTGATAAAATTCGTCCACTGTCGAAGTACTTACTTACTGTAGTAGTAGTTACTTCCATGCTGGACTGGGAGTGAGAGAAAAACATAGAATGTGCCAGCTGCATTTCCACCCGGGCATGCTGTAAAAACCAGCTAAGGGATCCGAGGGTTTCTGTATATTGCAATTTAGGCGACAGGCTGACAACCTGTCACTATAGCAATATACCTACAAATCTATCTTAAACAACCCTCAAAACTTTGTCAGACGTGGCGGAACGACCTTTGTTTAGGTCGTGCACGCTCTGCCTACCCGATTAGGGATAAAGGCGTAATTATATGTATGTATGTATGTCGAAGTAAAATATCAGATGTATTGCTGTAGCAGGTTGTTTTTGTCAGTTCGCGCCTAAATTACATGCATACATACATACATATAATCACGCCTTTATCCCTAATGGGGTAGGCAGAGCGTAAACGACATTCAAGATGGACTTGTACGCGCCTAAATTAAATACATCGAAATCATTAACTAAAACGTAAAAAAAGCAAGGCTGCTTTTCCATCAGATATGTGCGAGGTAAATGAAGCGATTCTATTACATACATACATACATAAATCACGCCTTTATCCCTTACGGGGTAGGCAGAGCGTTTAACGCCTCGTAAAAGGCGCTTTCGCCACGTCTGACAAAATTTAAGGGCAATTTTAGATTGTAATATGTATTGCTTTAGTGACAGGTTGTCAGCCCATTGCCTAAATTACAATACACTGTAACCCTCGAGTCCCTTTTGCTGACTTCAACAGCATGCCCGGGAGGAAGGGCAGCTGGAACATTCTATGTTTTTCTATCTCTCCCAGTCCAGCATGGAAGAATCTCCCAGTCCAGCATGGAAGAAAGCGATTCTATTGGTTGTTTAAAAACATCCCTGGTGCCAAGCACTACTACTTTGATTTTTTACAGTCTAACATGGAAACAAATGAAAATCGGGTACCATTCGAGCATGGTTTTTTATCCTTTTAGTTTCATTTGTTAGTTCTCAAGAAGAAATACTCTGTAACAAGCTCGAGTCTGGACTTGTTACAAAAGTAAATACAGGGGTGCGTTCAGTCGCCCAGTATAAGATTTAAACCGCACGAATTGTAGACTAGTGGGACTCACTGAACGTGCACCCATCGAAACTGACAAAACTACAACACATCGAAAGCATTGAGCAATGATAGACGTCATACATACGTCACACTTTTGATACTCACACATTCACATTTGACAGTCGGCGAAATATTAGCACACTCTCTATGTAACAAAATCTTCACCGGTGTCAGATAAAACTTGTCTCTGAACGGGCCGGGTAAAAATTCACCTATAGTTTTTCCAACTCAGTTTTATAATAAAGGTAAACAAAGTTTCATGTCTTTTTATTGAGTATATTGTTTTTAAAATAAGTTTTAGCTATTAGATATACAATATAATGAAATAGTAGTATTAGTAATTTAACTAATTTGCAAACATGTATCCTTTATTTTTCAAATGTGTCTTCAAATAAAAAAACATGAACCTTGTTTACCTTTATTCTAAAACTGAGTTGGAAATACTATACAATAACTCAGTAACAAAACAACTTTTCGATCCCAAAAACAACTAAAGCCAAAAAGAAATAAAAAACATAAAAAACAGAACAGGATGCGAAACTTCCTTTGATATTATTGAAAACTGCAATAAGGAGGTTGATGAGGAGTATATTCGCAACCACGAGGTATTTTTCTTTCTTTCTGTCTCGTTTCTTCAATGCTGAGGATCATGACTGTATGTCAATCTTCTCCACTGGGTCGGGTTCTGTGCTAGATGTACCGCTCCCTGTATTTGGCTTCCAGTCACCTCCTTGAGTTGGTCCACCCAGCTGGCGCTCTTCCTCTAGCGCGCTTCCCTTCCATTTGGCCGAGAATGATGAGTTTCTGCAGGCTATGCAATGGGGATCGCAGTATGTGAAAAAAGAAACTCCGAAAAAAAACAGGAGGTATACTATAGTTGAAATTTTGTCTGATAGGCGCCTCTGAATGAGCAGGATAATTTTTCACTTGGCTAAAACTCAATCGGTGAAGTGGCTCTGAACGTACCCCGTAGTAGGAAAGGGAATCGCTAACACAAAATATGCTCTATTTTCCGTACCATAGCTAAGAAAAACTTTTCTTAGCTGGATCGCTACTTACCTATCTATGTACCTAGTAAGTCTGAGCCATGGGCTCACGACCCGGAAATCTCGGGTTCGATTCCCGGCGGGGACTATGATTTTGTGTTGTTGTTCCTAGTTTGCAATAGTCCTCCCAACCGATTTTCGGTGATGGCGGCCAATTTCTCAGAGATCGACTAACTGCTCATTACTATTTTTTAGTGCCCAATTGTTTGGGGACAGATTGACTGACATGACCAGAGAGAAATCAGGCGAAGGGCCGACTAATTACATGCCCATTCCCTAGCATGGAGCATCTTAATTTTCGGAGAATCAGGTGATCAGCCTGCAATGTCCTATTTAAAATAGAAACAACAACACAAAGTCATTGTCCCCCGCCTGTAATCGAACCCGGGACCTCCGGGTCGTGAGCCCATGGCTCAGACCACTAGACCACAGAGGTAGTTTGAATAGGACATTACAGGCTGATCACCTGATTACCCGAAAAGTAAGATGATCTATGCCGTCGGATGGACATGTAAATGGTCCCATTTTATAATAAGAGATTGAAGGAATAGAGAATGCTTGAAATTTCCTTTTCCGTTCACATTTAATCAATTTTATGATTGGTTGGAGTCTGGAAGGTCTGGATTTAATTATAGTGACGTAGATTTGTAGACAAAAAAGTGAATAAACCGTATTTTTTCCAATTTTTGTGGAACGGAACGGATGATCCTTGATATTTTTGCCAACGACTAAAACTTAACTAATTCTCAACTAAAATCTTGTCAAAACTTTGTCAGACGTGGCGGAACGACCTTTGTTTAGGTCGTTAACGCTCTGCCTACCCCATTAGAGATAAAGGTGTGGTAATATGTGTGTATGTAAAATCGATCTCACAAATTTATAATTTGATTATATCACTAGACTGTTATTAGTTATGATGGCACACCACGTTAATAAGAATTCTAATGGGTTTTTGTTGTTGTTCAGTTTTGTTAGACCCCTTTTCAGTTTCCAAATGTTGGTACGCTTGTCCCTTACACCTCGTATAATAGGCAGTGTATAGTCTACACTTTACGAGCGAAAATTAACCTAAAAGTATCCCAAAAAACCCGTTGTTCCACGCAAGGGACATCATTAGTCCCAGGAAACAATAAAGTACAGATAGCTACTGGTAGTGTTTATGATCTCTTGGATGAAGTATTATCAGCCCCTTTGCTGTACCGCTTAATTTACGGGCGCGCCAAATTGGCACTGAAACGGTAAACCGTTGCGGAAGAAACAGAATCAGCGGGAAATAAGTGTTTTGTTTTAAAAGTGTGATTAAACGACGTTTTATGATTAAATTTACTCTTGTAATAAGTAGATCTTTTCAAACACTGATTAGCAAATTTTACGAGTAAACTATCAACATCCTATAGTTTTCACAGCTATTGGACTCAATTCATTCAGTCATTTGCTAAAGCTAAATTTTAATAAAATTAAATCTACTTCCTTTCCATTCAACTGATTATTCGTACTTTGAACTTCAGCGTTAGAAAGTAGCATAGAATTGTTGCCAATATAAATATTTAATTGAAGAGATGTAAGAAATATTTTATTTTAGTTTTCACGGATTAGCTTCGAGAATAATTTTCCTTACATATACTTAAAATATATTAAACATTATTAAGGGAACAGGACTGCAAAATAAATAGAAACATATTAATATCACAAATATATTTATTGTATCATTGTACATAAGTTTATATAACACAGACGAAGTAGATACTATCACTCTGGATACTGAGAAAAGTGTAGACAGTCAAATTCCCAATAAGGATGATTCAAAAACATTGTGCTAAGATAAAAATATTGAAGATTTAATCAAAATTATTAAAAAGATTGTGCATTACGCATCTGATTGAAATCAACCGCCCATACAATTCCTCTTCGGTATAAAACAACGCATTTTCTCAATATTTACATTAATTCTTTTAAAATCTCTTCATAAATCTTATATTCCTGATATATAAATCTATAACAATTCATTGGGTTTGGTGTTATTTTACTCGATTATTATTTACAATTACAAGTTGATAAGTCGTTTTTAAGATAAAATGTGACATAATGCTAAAATATACATAAACGGAATAAGACGCGCCGTTTTTCTTTTCTTGAAAAAGGGAATGCTCTTGACTCTAGACACAAAGGTCAGGGATGACCGTAACAGAGTCGACGATGGAGCGAGCAAACCCAGAAGATGCCTGTTATGGCACTGGCAACCTCACACATCGACGGAACAAAGCAAGCTGTTTGGCGCCCTTGCGGAGCCACCGCTTTGTTGGGATCGTTCAGTCGGACTTATTCACAGGCAAGCCAGTGTTGCCGTTGCCCTATTAAAATCGCACTGTTCTGTTCTTTAAAATGGAATGGAGTAAAATTGTTCAATCAGAGCTTTCAAATTTTCAACAGATTTTATCCAAGATATTTTAAATTAGTTTATTTATTTACAAATTATTGCACATGAATAAGAAAATTACATAAAACAAGGAATAACTTGACTGTACGAATAACTTAATTGAAATCATTTCAATGGCAGAAAGAGGCGTATAGTAAATACTTAAAAAGGTGTCTTTCAAAAGTTACCACCTTATAGTCTGTTTGTATTCTGTATATACCAACGACAGCATAAATCATTCGGAACAGAAAATCACACTTGTTTATTTTTCGAACATTACATTCTTACGGTATATAAAAATAATCATTATTTTTATTCTGCGAGAGACAAATTAAATTTTAGATTTAGCATGTGACGTTCAGAATTGAGACCTTGTCGTATCTGAAAACAGTGGGTGGTTTTAGTGGACCAACCTTTTATTAAATGGACAGGCGTCGCTCGCGTGGGCGACACCATTCCAGGAGTTACTGCCAGTTTACGGCTGTTTTATTGTGCCTCTCTCGTATACCAGTACCAGCTAAAGGGATAAAAACAATTCACTAGTAGTATGAAACGAAATAGAGTTAATTTCCCCGAATAAAAATTTGACAAACTATCTTTCCCACGCTATGCAAAACACTGTAAAATATGAGTTTAGTATGTAAAAAAAAAACAACAGATAATGATCTATTTGGCGCTCAACATTGACCCAAATACGCGAGCAATTTTCATACGAGAGAGGCATAATAATAATAAAGAACGAATGACTTGCCTGTTCAAGCGCATTTTGATGCCCAGCTTATTACATTCCATCGGCAAATATTAAGGGTCTGGACAGACGGACTGCATAAAAAACACTTCGACCGCCAAATTGTTACCAAAAAATTAGTATACCGGAAGAAAAAAAAATGCTTTTCAACCTATGGTGTGAAATGTGGATATAACTATGAAACTGTAACACTATTCCCAAGAAAAATGGGTCAATAATAAAATATTAAAATTGGCCCTCCAATACAAATGGTGTCAGCGACTCGAAAGATTTTGTATGGGAGCGGCTTATTTTTTTATATTTCGACATATGTTCCGCGGCAAAAGTTGTTCAGTTTCATGGTTAGATTCACATCGTAAAGTCCGCTCATTTTTTTACACCCAACATAACTTTTATAACCCAACATAATTTTTAAAATGACCACTAATCTGATAAAATATTATTGTTATACATTCTACACACGAGTTATTATTGCTTTTTCTTAGTATGTATAGGTACGCGATATGATTTATTAAGATGAAATACTTACTTTATTGCGTATTTGATAGCTTTTTTTTTATCGAAAACATTCGATCGTAATATAAAAACCCAAGTTCGGTAGAATTTATAGAAAATATAGGGACCGATTTTAGATTTGCATTTATATACATACATACATATAATCACGCCTTTATCCCTAATGGGGTAGGCAGAGCGTACACGACCTAAACAAAGGTCGCTCCGCCACGTCTGACAAAGTTTTGAGGGTTGTTTAAGATAGATTTGCAGGTATATTGCTGTAGTGACATGTTGTCAGCCTGTCGCCTAAATTGCAATATACAGAAACCCTCGGACCCCTTAGCTGGTTTTTACAGCATGCCCGGGAGGAAATGCAGCTGGCACATTCTATGTTTTTCTCTCACTCCCAGTCCAGCATGGAAGCATTTTTATACATATTCTATATTTGCACTTGATGGTTAAATATGTAAAAAAAAAACTGGTAAATCTTGCACAAAATATTTGGTATAATTGAACACATTGTGATGAATATTGTTATTGGGGTATAAAAAAATATAGTCGGCTTTGTACCTACATTACTTACTCGAAAATCTAGAAGTAAAATATGAATAATAAGGCAAATAAACCTTCAAGTATATTTTTTAAGGTTTTACGTAGTGTCATAGTTCAATATAAGCTGGTTACTGTCTAAAAACAACCTCTTCTTGCTAATTATGACCTGTTCGCTCGTAACAACCACTTTACACTAAATTTTCTGTATCTTACGGTTACGTAGATGACTCTCTAAGGCAGACGAACTGCAGTTCAACTTCAGACTGACTGCCATCAAACTGTAATAAGGCAGTCGGATTGAAGTTGAATTGCTGCCTGTTTGTCTAGAACCTTAGTTTTAGTTTCCAAGATTTTCAATCTGTACCTTTTTTGTTTGCTATTATTTTATCTGTCGCTAAGAGACGTTATAATATTTCTACGATAAATCTATAAGTACTACATATGGTACTACAATATCAACATCAGTACCAATTTTAAGTTTAACCATTGTTTAACCTCTCTGACAACAGTATTTACAACGTGAGCACTAATTCTTGTATTGTCGATTGTCTTTCCCTTAGTTCTTACATGAATGATTAAATCAAGAGGACTGATAGTAGACAAAAAAGAATCGTAACGCCAAAATTATTTAAATAAAATCTTGACAAACTATAAAAAAAGTATGTACTAGATGACACAGGATTAATAAATAAACTTCTTTTTCATCTACGGAATTACTCTGCAAGGTATTTAAATAATAATAAATATTGCCATAAAACGGACCCATTATTTTTGCAATATGATGCAATACTCCAACTAGCAACAATTACATGTCACGGTAGATTTCAAATATGCATCGTATTATATTATGTAGCACTAGGTAGCACTAGCTTCGTACATAAAGCGTAAAGAACATCAAGCCAAAAGATAGTTGCGTATTCAAATATGACAACTATCAGTTATCTTCATTTAATCATACACGGTTCTTATAACCATCAAAATTCTATTTATTTGATGCTGTACAATTCACATTGACTATTTTAATTATTTATCATAGCAATCTTTGACCTAAACGAGAACTTACGTAAATAATTAAGATTTCGGTAATGTATAAGTAATATCTTTTAAATATTTTCTACTTCATAAATATTAGATTTAAGTATGAAACGACATGCTTTGGACCATGGATCTAAAGATAAAATACTTTTAAACTGACACTCAGCATAATATTTACAGCGTAACATGAATCTAGTAAGTAAATATTCAATTGCGAAGGCAAATCCACGAGATAGATTAGAAAAATATATTTTTAATTTATAAAAATGAGGTATACAAAATTATATAAAGAAAAGAATACGTCCATAGAATTCGCAACCTGCCTTCTCCCTAAAACTATAATGAAGATTAAAATTCTAATGATAATATTTTGAAGTTCAAGTCGATATGGTTAGTTTTAGAATCGCGTTCGTTCAGTCTACAAGTACGTCACTCAGAAAAGACAGAGGGCGCTTTTCAAGTCAGCCATTTTGTACGATCGTGCCATGCCATGTTATTTAAACTTTCAACTTCATAAACATACGACTTTGTCATGCAGCAATTTCATTGCAGTTGTATCAACCTGTCAACCGCATTTAAATTGTAAATTTGCAGTCGGATTGCCGTCCGTCTGCCTAGAAACTTACATAAAAAAAAAATTCAACGCTCAAAAGCATATCCGGCATATTCGGCGGCAGAGATGCATCATATTTATATTAAAATCGAATGTTGGAAAGCAAACGGCTGATCTAATAATAGTTTTTGTCGTATCATTGAACAATCAATATCGTAATGATGTTGGTAGTATTGCACGATCGTACAAATTTGGACAACCAACGCTTAAGGACTAAAGTACGTCGTTAAGAAAGTTTTAACACCGAAAAGGGGTTCCAAAAGTGGCCTTCACAACGAAAACGGGAAAAGTTTCGTCTCAAAATTTTTCAACTTTTAACATTAACAGTAATTTTTGGTGTTTCTAATTAAATTTACGTCAGCACTCCTTATGTTTTTTTGCTCCTGGTATATATTCCACTATTTGTTTCTTAGAATCTGAAGCTATTTCTTCTTTCGTCTTCTTAGATTCTGAAGCGAGTTCCTCCTTCAGTTTCTTAGATTCTGAGCCTACTTCCTCTTTAAGCGTCTTGGAGCCTTGTAGCTCCGGAGGTTTGTAAGCCAGCTGCCCGTCCTGTTCCACTATGAATATGTCATCATCATCATATTCTATCCGGGCATTGATGTCGAACTCTGGAAAGAAAACAAAGAAGTTAGTTTGGATATAAGATACTTCCCGTACCGGGTGTAAGGGACAGCGTCCCGCAAACTGAAAGCGGTTGCTCAGTCAACGAAACTGAACAACTTTCACCAGGAAATTCTTTCAGGAGATGAAAAAAAATAATCTCCCCATACAAAATTACCACCTACATCAAACAATTTGTATGGTTTATTTTACACTTCCTGAAAAAACTTTCTGCTGACAGTTGTTCAGTTTTGTTGACTTAGCAAGCCCTATCAGTTTGCGGAACGATGTCCCTTACACCCTGTATAGACGCTTATTTGAAATTACTTGACTTCCATGATCACAAGAAGGAACGTTAAGCTGATGAAATAATGGTTTAAAGAAAATGTCTTTTTTTATATTATCTTATCTAGCCTATAAATGATCCCACTGCTGGGAAAAGGCCTCTCTCTCCTGCTTCCTTTCTCCTAAAGAAAATAAAATAAATAAAATCTCATTCGTGTACAGCAAGGTTTAGACGGCAACGAGATCAATACCAGTCACGATAATCTCTATAACATACCAGTAGGACATATATTATTTACTTCCATGCTGGCCTGGGAGCGAGAGAAAAACATAGAATGTGCCAGCTGCATTTCCTCCCGGGTATGCTGTAAAAACCAGCTAAGGGATCCGAGGGATTCAGTATATTGGAATTTAGGCGATGGGCTGACAACCTGTCACTACAGCAATATATCTACAAATATATCTTAAATAACCCTCAAAACTTTGTCAGATGTGGCGGAACAACCTTTGTTTTGGTCGTTTACGCTCTGCCTACCCCATTAGGGATAAAGGCGTGATTATATGTATGTATGTAGGACATATATACTGTCTAATCTGTGAACATACCTTTGCAATTGTTTTCATTTAGCTCTTTTAAACTACTATACAGGGTGTAAAAAAAACCGCAATGTATTAGTATAACTACGTAATGTAATAGTGATATACAACACAATGCACGCATTTAATAAAAATATTTAAATCATATTAAAATCGTAAAACAGAAACACGCTATTCACGCACACTACGATTTTCGTCACAGGCGCACATACGACATTGCACCCCGCGCCCCGCGCCCCGCGCCCGCCCTGCTGCGCTGCCACGCCTTATTGTGCGTGAGGTAGAGTAGATAGGGTTAATGGTATCTGTTGTATTTAAAAAATATTTTTATTTTATTTAATGTGTGTATTGCAATGTTTTTTTTTTTTTTAATGTGTGTATTGTGTTGTTTTTTACTAATACATTACGTGTTTAAAGAAACGCAGTACTTTTTTTACACCCTGTATAGGTAGCCTCACTCTCTGACTCATCTCTACGGACTTCCTCTCTCATTGGCTGGGCCCGCGCTCGCATAGCAATAGATCTGATATAATACTGAACCTGTTGGTTTACCTGAAGGTGCTGTTCTATAGCCGTCTATCTTAACTGCTGGGAGAAATCCAGCAGTCCTTGCTTAGCACATACCATTATGAAGACTCTGTCCACAGTTATGACGAATGCAGCACATTAGGATCAAGAATTGATTTAGAATGGCTGTATATTTGTAGGCAGTTGTTACCCGTAGCTGTAGGGGGTTTTCCGCTGATCTCTGTTCCGGCAGATGTAAGACAAGCACTATTGAAGGACGCGGGGTAGATCATTACCCGTATCTCAGCACATCTTCTCCTTGCCTAGCTGGTGTCGGAGTGTGTGCCTGTAGAGGGGTTTCCGCTGATCTCTGTCTCGGCAGCTGTGAGGAGTCCAGCACTATCGAGGGGTTGGGGGGGAGGGAGGTCATTACCCGTATCTCAGCAAATCGTCTCTCGGGTGTCGGAGTGTGTGGCTGTAGAGGATTTCCGCAGATCTCTGGGCAGTTTTGAGGAGTCTAGCACCATTAAAGGACGCAGGGGAGGTCATTACCCGTATCTCAGCACATCGTCTCAGGCCTAGCTGGTGTCGGAGTGTGTGCCTGTAGAGGGGTTTCCGCTGATCTCTGTCTCGGCAGCTGTGAGGAGTCCAGCACTATAGAGGGGTTGGAGGGGGAGGTCATTACCCGTATCTCAGCACATCGTCACAGGCCTAGCTGATGTCGGAGTGTGTGCCTGTAGAGGGGTTTCCGCTGATCTCTGTCTCAGCAGCTGTGAGGAGTCCAGCACTATAGAGGGGTTGGAGGGGGAGGTCATTACCCGTATCTCAGCACATCGTCTCAGGTCTAGCTGGTGTTGGAGTGTGTGGCTGTGGGGGGTTTTCTGCAGATCTCTGTCTGGGCAGCTGTGAGGAGTCCAGCACTATTAAAGGACGCGGGGGAGGTCATTACCCGTATCTCAGCACATCGTCTCAGGTTTGGCTGGTGTTGGAGTGTGTGGCTGTAGAGGATTTTCCGCAGATCTGTCTGGACAGTTGTGAGGAGTCTAGCACTATTAAAGGACGCGGGGGAGGTCATTACCCGTATCTCAGCACATAGTCTCAGGCCTAGCTGGTGTCGGAGTGTGTGGCTGTGGAAGATTTTCCGCAGATCTCTGTCTAGGCAGCTGTGAAGAGTCCAGCACTATTGAGGGGCGCGGGGGGAGGTCATTACCCGTATTTCAGCACATCGTATCAGGTCTAGGTGATGTTGGAGTGTGTGGCTCTAGAGGAATTTCCCCAGATCTCTGTCTGGGCAGCTGTGAGGAGTCTAGCACTATTAAAGGACGCGGGGGAGGTCATTACCCGTATCTCAGCACATTGTGTCAGGCCTAGCTGGTGTCGGAGTGTGTGGCTGTGGAGGACTTTCCGCAGATCTCTGTCTGGGCAGCTGCGAGGGATCCTGCACTATTGAAGGGCGCGGGGGGAGGTCATTACCCGTATTTCAGCACATCGTCTCAGGCCTAGCTGGTGTTGGAGTGTGTGGCTGTGGGGGGTTTTCTGCAGATCTCTGTCTGGGCAGCTGTGAGGAGTCCAGCACTATTGAGGGGCGCGGGGGGAGGTTCTCGCTGACCATGTGCGAGAGAGACATGTCGCTGGACGCGTTCGTCTCAGCTGCAAGGGTTAGCGGGTTAGTTTAGCAAGCTGTTAAGTAGCACAGATAAATGAATAGCATGATTCCTGCGTATGATTTCTTTTTGCAAGAATTTTTCAGACTTTATGGAATTTTGCATGATTTCTATGATATTTGAAGATTACAAATGATTGAACATCTAGCAAAAGCTTTTACAACAATTTATACCTGCCACCAGTAAAGAAGAACGTTATATCAGATGCAGTACTTAACAAAGGTCCAGAGTAATAGACACCGGTAGTAATGAAATACACTTTTAGCCGAATAAGTATGATGGTAGCGAGCTCACTGAGACAAAAATACCAGCTCCACATAAATGACAAAGACAGCAACACAACTCACCAGAAGGCTGTCTTGGAACTGGTAGGAGAACTTCTCCACACGCATCTTCACCGAGCAATGGCTGAAGTGGAGACGGCAGCTCTCTGCTGTCGATAGCTGATGATCTTCTTAAGGAATGCCTGTGGGATTGTACACTCATTTAGTTTGTGATACACTCATTTATGAAACACTGAAATATTCGTAACATGCAGACAATGTTTCTATTAAATTGGAAGACACAGTAAATTTCACATCAGGTAAATCTGCATAATCATAATATAACAAGCTACAAACACTATTATACACTTAAATATTTATTGCCTATAATTTCCTTCCGAGAATTAATCGTGATGAACCTGTTGTGTTGATCCTTCAAAGTACGAGTACCTATGGTCATTAAAAGCATGTATTTTCCGTAATTTATTCTCCTCTATATTTGTTGCAGTATACAAAAATCCTGGAAGCAGCACTGTCCTATAAATATTGCGGCGGTAAGTATTAGAACATCACACGATTAATATTTATACGTAGTCTTCCGATCATAAAGAGCCCGATGGTGTAGAAGAGCCCGATGGTGTAGTGGATAGGGCCGCTGCCTCCTGAGCGGGAGGTTGTGGTTCGAACCCCACCACGTACCAATGTGTTTTTCGGTTTTCGAATTTCATATGTACGTTTATTCGGCGCTTTTTCCGTGTTTCGGAAGGCACGTTAAGCCGTTGGTCCCGGTTAATATCGTTTAATACCGTAGATATTAGTCGTTAAGCCATATCAGAGGCCAGTTCTAAGCATTGGCGGCTTGAAAAACTCTGACCTAATCTAGGATTGGGTCTGGTTTCCCTTCTGGGTTGCGGAGGTCAGATGGCAGTCGCTCTGTGTAAAAACCAGTACCCTCGTTCAATCCCCTAGATTAGGTAGCCGACCCCGTATCATACGGGATAAGGCTAGGGAGATGAGTCTTCTGATCATAGGGAAAAAGCAAGTTGCGAGAAAACCTAAATTCCTTACCTCTGATGCACCAGTCTTCTTCCATCAGCCCTGTCCACCGTCAGCAGCACGGAGCTCTGCGGCTGGAGCTGATGTGGGTGCTGATCTCCAGCGTTGATGCTGACGCTGATGCTGATGCCGCCGCTGGCCTCCCCCTCCACCCCCTGCCCCTCCCCCTCCGCCTCCTCGTCGTATCTGTCCAGGGTATGTTCCAGGATCATGCTACAGTCGGGAGGTCAGAAGGTTGTCATCGAATAGAGTTGGGGGACGGCACGATGTTATTGACAACCACAAACATGATTTGAGTGTTGATGAGGTGTTGGATGGTTTGAGTTATTTCAGCAATACATTTTGGTGTAGCTATGGGTATGGTGTGAAGAAATATTGAGAGTGAAAAGAAGATTGGTTTGTATCAATTATTTTTATGAAAACATTTCAACAATTTGTTACAAGAAGGCTTGAGACCAACTATTCACGGGGCTTGGAAATGCTTTTGAGCTTGCCTATCATCGAGTCTGTCTCTGTCTCCTCAGTACCAGACTAGGTATAGGTACTATAAACTTAGGAGAAAACTCTTGTATACCAAAAAAAGGCAACTTCAAAAACCAAACAGCTTTATTTTGATTTTAGCTTAAGAATCTGCTTTTATTGTGCAATCTATCATCACATCAGCTAACAAAAGAAAGAAAATATCCTCGAAACAAGCTTTTGACAGATGTAGCTGAACAATACTTACTTCAATTAATGCTTCAATACTTTGTATCAATTATTTTTATGAAAACATTTCAACAATTTGTTACAAGAAGGCTTGAGACTAACTGTTTGTAACTATTCTCGGGGCTTGGAAATGCTTTTGAGCTTGCCTATCATCGAGTCTGTCTCTGTCTCCTCAGTCCCAGACTAGGTATAGGTACTATAAACTTAAGAGAAAACTCTTGTATAGCAAAAACAGGCAACTTCAAAAACCAAACAGCTTTATTTTGATTGCTTCTTAAGAATCTGCTTTTATTGTGCAATTTATCATCACATCAGCTAAAGAAAGAAAAGATCCTCGAAACAAACTTTTGACAGATGTACATACATACATACATACATAAAATCACGCCTTCATCCCTTACGGGGTAGGCAGAGCGTTAAACGCCTCGTAAAAGGCGCTTTCGCCGCGTCTGACAAAAATTGAGGGCAATTTTAGATTGTAATGTGTATTGCTAATGTGTAGTGACAGGTTGTCAGCCCGTCGCCTAAATTACAATACACTGTAACCCCCGAGTCCCTTTTGCTGTCTTCTACAGCATGCCCGGGAGGAAGGGCAGCTGGAACATTCTATGTTTTTCTATCTCTCCCAGTCCAGCATGGAAGAAACACAGTTGACAGATGTAGCTGAACAATGCTCACCGCCGCTGGATCAGGTTCTCCATAATGATGTAGTCGTCTTCCTCGGCTCCTCGCAGATGCTCCTTCTCCATGTAGAGCGCGAACTCAGGGTTCGACATCTCGCTGGCGTGGCGACGTCTGACTGATGGTGACGCGGCTCTGGCGGGGGACAGAAGACGGGATGTGATTGGTGTCCTGGATACGAGGAAGGAGGAAGATTATATATACGTATATATCATCATATCTATAACATAATATATATACCGGGTGTAAGGGAAGTGTCCTGATAACTGATAAGGGTTGCTCAGTCAACGAAACTGAACAACAATCAACAGGTTTTTTTTTCAGGAAGTGAAAAAAAGATTTGCTTTTCCATACAAATTGTCTGATCGAGGTGGTCATTTTGTATGGTGAACGTTGTTCAGTTTCGTTAACTGATCAGTTTGCGGGACGCTATCCTTTACACCCGGTATATCACCCTGTGTAGATTAGTTTATAAAATCTAATCTACGCAGGGTGAAAGCGACGGAGTCCCATAAACTGAACAGTTAGCGAAACTGATCAACTTTCACAAAAAAAGTTGGAAATAAAAAAAATACTACCCGTTTTAGAATTACTTTTTTACCAAAAAAAAAACATTGTAATACTCGTTCAGTTTTATAAATGGAGTAACCTCTTGTGCACTGTCCCGCTACCCTCTACATGAAACTCGAAATCCGATAAAAAATTTCCATATCACGCACCCTGAAAATAATTCCTTGGCAGCCAGCATAATAAAACGGTTTTATATGGATGTAAGCCTTTATGTCTCAACGCGCCACTTAAAGAAAAAAATAGGTACTGTTCACACATGTAAACGGCAAATTTTATCGTATTTTCTCCCCAAATTGAACTTAATGACTAAGAATTAGGGTTGAGAGGCTATAAAAATCTATTAGTGTTAAAGCGGGAGTTGTTTTATATCTAAGGGTAAAACAATCGTCTTGAAGAAAACACACGCGTATAGTATTTTCAACTCAGTTTTAGAATAAAGGTAAACAAAAATTCATTTCTTTTAAGCGAAGATCTTGTTTCTAAAATAGGTTTATCTATTAGATATGACAAAATAATAAAATAGTAGTTTTAGTAATTTAACTAATTTGCCAACACATATGATTTATTTTAATTTTAATTTAGTCAATTTCACTTTCACACACACAACATTGAAATGTTTCTTTCTATGTATTTTATGGGTCTTGCGCCTGAAATAAATGGTTATTATTTATTATTATTATTTATTTTTGAAATGTGTTTTTAAATAAAAATACATGAAACTTTATTTACCTTTATTCTAAAACTGAGTTGGAAATACTATACGCGTGTGCTTTCTTACCTGGACATGTGTGGCGAAGAAATAATCCATACACAGTCCAGCTCATCCGTGATGCTGGTGTATTCGTGCATAGCGAGGAGTAGTGACCTCGGCGCTCCACCGACCCTGGACCGGCTGGAGGATATGCTACTTAGACTATCCTTCTTACCTGGGCGTGTGAGGCGGAGAGAACAGTCCATACACAGTTTCCAGCTCATCCGTGATGCTGGTGTATTCGTGCATGGCGAGCAGCAGTGACCTGGGCGCTCCACCGACCCTGGACCGGCCCGAGGATATGCCCGCCGCGCCGCCCGTCGCCTCCCAGCCTGATGGGTGATCTGAGTCATTAGGAATTGCCAGCAACTCTTAGATTATGAAGTCATGAGTTGCTTGGCGAAAATATATCATTACCGGAGAGCAAAATATTGACGGAGAAGTTTCGGATCATCTTGATTTCTTGTATTTGGCATCATAATTTCATGATCTTGGCATTTTTCAGTCTGTATGAAGGTTTCTTTGGCACAACTTTGCGTATTGATTTAAATAAATTCTCCTATAGTTTTTCGCTTAGCCATTAAAATCTTAACTAATAGAAACATTGTGTGCTTTTGTTGCTTCCACTTTATTTGATGCATTGTCTTTCTTGCAGAAATAATTGCTAGTATTATCACATCATCAAAATAATAATCAGTTTGAAATGAAACACAAGCCCCATACAAATATTAATTAGTTAGGTAAACCTACAGTTATATACGTATACAAGTTCGTTCAACTTCGAATATATATGTTCTTGCGAATTCAACCAAGAAACTCTCAGAATATCTTAATTTCGAATTCCTTATCTGAAAACCCATTTCAGGGGTAATAGCTAAATAAACCCGAAAGTGTCGCGGTATCTTTATCCAAAGTTACTTCGGTACATGTTACTCCCACTCCAATACGATTCACACCCACGAAACAAAGAAATATCTTCTGCTAACACTTTTTCCTTGCTATTTTTAGATTAAGGTTTTCAATCGAAAATTTATCTATAAAATATACAATAAAATACACAAAAAATTCCTACTATAGTAGGATCATAACGGTTGCACGCAACGGATCATAAAACTCGAATAAATATGATCTGATCTATTTATGACAAGTTGGCATGATATGATTTTGATCAAATTTACGGTATCTTCAATGGTCAAGCGGATATCATATCATATTGCCGAGTGTAAGGGACTTTGCCCACAAACGGATAGAGGGGTTGCTCAGTTAGCGAAAATGAACTACTTTCACCAAGAAATTCTTCGGGAAACGAAAAAAATAATAAAAAAATGTCAGAATTCTTATTTTTATTCTTTTCTGATAGAATTTCTTTGATGTGAATTTATGTTGTTCTTCTTCTTAGCGAGTGGGTTCTCGAGTCAAACAACGACCCGATGAACCCTGGTGTCAGAGTTGTCATGTTGTTCAGTGTCGTTTACTGAGCAACCCCAATCAATTTGCAGGAAATTGTCCCTTATAAGATCCAGATTATAATCTGATGTACCTAAACACAGATCTAAATCCATCTTACCAGTCTGCGAGTTATGCAGCGACACGGCGTCGACTCCGGAGTTGTCAGGTTCGGAATGCGTCTGGCTGTGCTGCCGTCTTGGCGCCAAATGTTGTGCAGAATGATGGCCGCCCATGCCACAGTCGTTCCCGCCCTCTGATCGCCTGGTATATAAATAAGTTTTTTTAGGACATACGATTTTTAGAAGAATTTGTTTGTTTTTTTTGTAGTAAGTACATAAATCTTACCTGAAGAAAAGTAATTCATAAAAGCCTAATTTTAGTTACCGCTTAATATCCCTGGTGATAAGTATCCTAGAGGTATTTAGGAAGAATTAAAGAAATAGAAGAGAAAGATGTGTAAGTAGACGACATTTTGAAGTAGAGTTATGTAAAAGATAGAAAATATGTGTGTGATAGAGAAGTTAAAATATAAGTTTTATTAAAGGCAAATATTTCTTTATTTAATTGATTTAAAATAAAGTTGCAACGTGTAAAATGCATAATAACAGAAAGACATCGCCGCACATTAAAGACTTAACATATCATACAATAAAACGCTTTATACGATATTTTTATGCTTTTAGAAAAAGTGCTGTTAATGGTGGTGTTCTTACGTTACATACTTTAGCGTGTGTGTTTTCAAAGCATAAAGTATACATAGCTCAATTTGAGATCTTATCTTCATAAATCATAATTGTAGAGCTTAGACGAACAAATGTATTACGACAAGGTCTCAAAACTTTGAGTATACTTTGGTGAGTAATATGCAGAAGGCCGATATTCAGAAGCACTGACCGATTCTGAAATGATAAATATAAACATCTACAACGCAGACGATCAAATGATAAACAGTAATGCGCTACATTTAACAAGCTACAATTTAAAAAATAATGCACAAGCGAAGCCAGTCGCCAAATGACACTAGTTGACTTACTGTTTCCACAACCGTCTCCTAATAGATGCAAGAAAAATAACAAAAACAATGAATTTAAAACAATCATGGAAATGGGACGAGAAATTTTGGGTGTAAACAATGTATCGATCAATTGAATGAACGAAATGGACGAAATACGAGAGTCTGATGTGACTGAATGACTGATACTGAACCAAATAAAAACAGCTGACATGCCAACGATCAGCCACGTAGCCAAATGGAGGGGAAGCCCACATAGATGAGGAAATCATTCAAAAATGAAACACTGATAATCTTTAAAACACGCGAACAGTTTGGCACATAGAAAAAAATATCAATTTCTTGTTGCCAACATGTACTTCAATAAATCCAAAAATTATGCTAGTCACATTTGTTGGATACAATAAATTTTAAGTACCTTTGCCATTTACAGGGTATAACAAAAAGAAGGTATACACGATTAATGGAAACAAAACAATTTTCTGTGGGTCAACAGATATGAGTCAAAGTAAGTAGGCTGAAGACCCTGTTTATATCTGCACCTACTTAGACGATTTTCTTTGAGGGAAGTTTTTCTGTTTTGGAGCATTCAAAATCCTTCAAGGTACATACCACTTTTCCGTTATACCCTAGTGTAAAAAATATGCTAAATCAATAGTTTGAAACGGACTTCCTTGGCTACATGCTTGAGATACAATTTGTCAGTGTCGTGAACTATAACATCATCTATTTTGCGCATGTGATCACTGATTTTGTCATTATTAGCGTGGAAAGACGAATCTACAATCTCATGAGTATTTCCATTGTGAGTTTCTAAATTATGCATCAGTCATTGAATGAGATTTGCATGTTCAAGGAATGAAGTTATGAATTTCAAATGTCTGCTATAAGATTTTCCATGCGAAGCTTTTTCCACGCTTTGGCGTTGTGAGATTCTTTTTATGTTACTTTTGTGTATTAGCTTTCTTATAAGAATGTAAAATTTAAAACCTAAAATTGATTTCAATATATGTGAAGTGTGTTCCGTGTTTGAATCAATGTTTAGTCATATCGACATGGATATACCAGATCGTAGATTTCAAATAGCAAAACAGTACAATGATCAATTCGAAACATATCTACGCAATCATGATTGTATCTGGCCAGTCAGAACCAAATCGTCGATTTTAATCGTATTATTGCCAAATCTATCACCGTTAAACAGAAACCAATTTCAAGATAGTTGAAAATTATCAAATCGGTCGCAATCATTGTACAGTCAACAACGTCTTTACGGTAACAGGGCTGCTTCAAACCAATGGAGTTTTCTCAGCTGTTTATAAATATAATATAATTGATAAATTTTCATATAATTGTACAGTTTAATAATCTGCACAACTACTCGAGAAAATTTCATCGGTTTGGAGCGGCCCTGTTACCCTTGTTGACTGTACACGGACATCATGATACTACAGGAGTAAGCTGTGGGAGTAAAACTACATACCTTCTAGTGTTGGCTGTACGCCTGGTACCAGCTGATGTGGTCCGTGCTCGAAGACTCTGGATGTCAGAAGCTGGTGCTTCTGTACGGACTTCTGGCAGGAAGGCGTCATCGGTAGCTGACGGCACTATGGAAGTAATTGATGTTATATAGATAGAGTACTTATCCAAGAATGAGGAGAATCCAAGAAATATAATATCACGCCGAAACTAGATCAAATAGAAGAACAACATGTAAATGATGATTTCCGAAAAGCAATCTTTTCCGTAGTTGAATAGTTAAAGATTTAATTGAGACCATGAAACCAATAACATTTGTGGGAAGTACTTGTAAGGTTGTAGTCATTTTAATATATATACACTTGTTTGCTATTTACTTTAGACACAAGGTTAGGGATGATTGTGATAGTGTCGACGATGGCTACGTCTTATGCACTTTGTAAGTAATAGTTATGTAACTATTAACTAACAAAGTTAGAACAAAAGAAAAAAAACGAATTTAGAGTATTTAACTTGTAAATTGTAAAAGGCAATAAACATATTATATTATTATATAAACAATTAAAACTCATACTGTACATATAAATACATGAAGTAAAACACAAACATAAAAAATACCAATATCTACGATATCTATGTCTAACATAAATTCGAAAAGAAACAAAGAAAGTACCTTTCTTTTCATCACTAGGTTCAGTCCTGGCACTGTCGGAAGACCGCTGCCGAGCTGGCGTGACTGGCGGCTGCGTCCTGATGATGGTCACCTCGGGTCCTGCTGCACTGCCTCCCGAAGATGTGGAGATGGAATCATGCTCAGGTTCTTTCTCCACCGCATCAGGGCCTGATTGAGGCATCTCGTCCTGGAAGAGGTGGTTTTTCTTGAATGCCAAATTGGTATTGCCAATATTTCGTCTGTTGTAGTAAATTGATAAAATTCATACAACTACAAGTCAAACGTATGTTTTTGATTTAACTATCAAATTCAATCTTTGGTAAAACTCCCAAACTAACAGGAAACCGTTCAATAAAAAAAAACTGATATTTAAAATTACACTGCCGATAAAACTATAAACCCCAAAAAGAGTCACTCGAGTATAAAATTTTATATTATGTGTTAACGTAAAGCTGTAAAGTTTGCTCGCACTCTTCATCCACAAAAAAAATACTAAGAGAAGACTAGAATTTGTGTAAATGCTGACAACGATTTCATTAAATAACAGCCAAATCTCAAGCTTACGAAAATCCTAATGTGCAATAAAAATACGATTTAAAAAGGCAGGCGGTAAAATTGGGCACTCAAGCTGAGCTAATATGAATTGTATAAACTTTCCAATTTGCTTTACGCTTTTTTAAGCGCTTTTCTTTTTATAAACTGTGACAATGCTTGCGATCTTTAAAGTCAATTATTCTGTTTTTCAAGACATGTCAAAGAATTTAAATAACAAGTAATTTAAAAAGTTCAAAATACCTAACTGCGTAGAACACAAAGTGAGCTTTAAAACTTTTAATCGTTATAGATTTTAAACGATTGTTCAAATCGAAGAAAGATGTAGGAAAACTTGATTTGAGAATAGATTTTCAAATACCTATTCAATGATACCCCCTCGGCATAGTTCATCGATTTATTTTTCAATTTTCACAAAATGGCGTCTGATTGTCGCCATATTATTTTTTTGACATAACCATGTCTTGAATTACACTCGCATGTTTAAGACGAATCGTTTGGCGTAAGAATCATTAATTGACATTGGCCAATGCTTTTGGTCTCTAGAGCGCCACAGAGGATCAAACATACATACTTACAAACATATACACTAGCGACCCGCCCCGGCTTCGAATGGAAATTATCAGTGTTTCTCTACTATATTATGCGTTTATTATACATATAAAGCTTCCTCTTGAATCAGTCTATATATTAAAAGAAACCTCAACAGAATCCGTTGCGTAGTTTTAAAGATTTAAACATATAGAGGGATATAGGGACAGAGAAAGCAGCTTTGTTTTATACTAGGTAGTGATACAAAAATAGGCTGATACTAACACATTACCCGCCTTTGCGTTGCGCAGTCGGGTAAAAAAATTACCTAGCTACTAAAATAAGTAGTACCTACTAATCTTTATCCATAACACCCATTTAAATAATAATATTAGTAGAGATCGACTGAATCATTGATTCAAAGATAGCTCTTTGGATGAAATCGTGCGTCGGCATAGCTGTCTTCACAATCAATGGAAATAGATTTGATGATACAATAGAATTGCTTTGCCATTCAAAACAATGAAGACACAATAAATTATTCATTCAGTCTACTTTGCTTAGTAAATATTAATAATCATATTAATTCAAATACGTACTTTAAATTAATCTTCAGAGGTGAAGGAGATTTTAAATCACAAGTCGTTGATCACAAGCAATAAACATTTCAATATATTTTTAAGAGTGTCGGTAAAAAAAATTGGCAGAAAATATATATTTCTCATAAAAGACGACTGTATTTGTTTGCAATATCTATGTAGTAGCTTGTACCTAGTTTATGTATTATATGTAATGTAATGTATTTAGGATATATTTTACTAGGTTTGCACTATCCCGCTTACCACTACGCATTTTTCTTTCACCCAAAGGTTGCCTGGAAGAAATTGCTACCTTAGCAATAAGGCCGCCTATGTTGTACTTGTTTTTTGTTGTGTTGATTTGTATTCTTACGTGCAATAAAGTATTTTTATGTTATGTTTATGTTTGCGCTAAGAAGACGTGTGAAGATGAGACGACTTGATAAAAATGTGTTTGCTAAGATGGCGTTAAGTAAATAGGAGCATTAGCAGACTTTTACGGCGAGTACACATGACCCATCCTTAAGGTAGGTTCAGGGACCTTAAGGGCGATCAAGGGCAAGATAATACACGCATTTGGATTCAGGCTGCGCTCGGTTCGATGAAAGCTTTGTAGCAAAAAAATCCAGTCTTGCGGAACTGCCCAAACCTATCCAGTTTTTTAGAGTAATAAACGCCCATATTTCAATACCTATTATCAAATCATTTCCGCTACGTGGGCTACGACTTACAAATTGCTAAGAGTCACTTCAGATAGGAAGTAATGTGTTTTGCTGTAGTGACAGATTTTCAGACTATCGCCTAATGACAAAACACATACACTAAAACCCTCGAATGTATTGTCTATTGCCTATATCCGGGAAATTATATTACATTCATACATACATACATACATATAATCACGCCTTTATCCCTAATGGGGTAGGCAGAGCGTAAACGACCTAAACAAAGGTCGTTTCCGCCACGTCTGACAAAGTTTTGAGGGTTGTTTAAAATGATGGATTTGGAGGTATATTGCTGTAGTGACAGGTTGTCAGCCTGTCGCCTAAATTGCAATATACAAAAACCCTCGGATCCCTTAGCTGATTTTTACAGCATGCCCGGGAGGAAATGCAGCTGGCACATTCTATGTTTTTCTTTCGCTCCCAGTCCAGCATGGAAGAAATATATTACATTCCAATGACAATAATGCCCCTAGTAGACATTCCGGTAATTGGACCTTCCGTGCCTGAGGGGAGGGATCACAATAATATTTTTCTTGAATCCATTGTATTTTAAAACTTAATCATTCTGCGAATTGTTTTTGATTTTATCCCTTTCAGTTAAGAGGATTCGAGGAAATCTACATTTCTTCAGCTTCCTCGAAGCTTTGTTTAATATTTAATCACTCGTTTGAAAAAATCTTTCAAGGTTTCGTATTGTTTTGGGGAACTTTTTTTTTATTGCTGAGATGTTTCTGTTTTTTGCATTAATCACTACATAGTATAAAACAAAGTCGCTTTCACTGTCCTATGTATGCATAAATCTTTAAAACTACGCAACGGATTTTTATGCGGTTTCTTTTACTGGATAGAGTGATTCAAGAGGAAAGTTTATATGCATAATATAGTAGAGAAATACAAAAAAAGGGTCGCTAGTTTAAATATAAAGAGTTCTTCTAACTATACGTATAGTGCGATTCCTTGTACTGAGAGAGAAGCCTGATACCTACATACATTTGTTTAATGTTGTCTATTCTGAAAGTTTACTAACTTCTTCATTCAAAAAGTAAAATTAAATATCTATACTATAAAAACATACATACATACATACATAAATCACGCCTTTATCCCTTACGGGGTAGGCAGAGCGTTTAACGCCTCGTAAAAGGCGCTTCCGCCACGTCTGACAAAAATTGAGAGCAATTTTAGATTGTAATATAAATACCCTAAAAATATTAATCGAACTTTACAAATCGTTTATTTATGAAGCATCCAATAACAAATAAAGAAAGTCAAATACACTTATGCTCTTATTTATAAAGGGATCTCAAGATTGAGAGCAATATTAAGTTTGGATTTAACTGGCTGTTTTGTACTGAAATTACATTTCTGATACATACTCAAACCCGCTGTCCCAAACCCCCTTGAGAGTTGATTATAATTAAGGGCCTTAGGCCCGTATTGGTAAACAGCGCCTGATATTGACAGCTAGTTTGAGTTCGTATCAGAAATGACATTTCAACACAATATGACCTGTCAAATCCATACTTAATATTGCTCTCAACCTTGAGATCGCTTTATAAATACGGGCCTTAATGATGAACATTACACAAACAGAATCTTTGCTAATGCACAGCCTTCACATTTCAATGCTGTGATGAACTGAATCCACAAAGTGATATTTAATAGTTTGCAAAAACAAACACGTACATTGCACACACATATAACGAAAAAAAAGGGGCTCTGAAAAAATTTACTTACTTTGACGATAAAATGCACAAATAATGTGATTCAAAGCTAAGCCATCGAATCGAGTTAAATAATATCAAAATGTGTACTTTTTGGTAAGTAGATTCTCACGACATAATCCTAATTCTAATTCTTACCTATAGTATTTCCAACTCACTTTTTGAATAAAGGTAAACATAATTACTTTCTCGACTTTGACAAAAGAACAGGATTGCAAATAAACACATGACTTTGATATTCCTAATCTGACATAAGACTGCTTATTTGATGTAAACAAAGGGAGCATGCTCTGTGCTCAGGTCTTATTTAAAAGTGTCATCATCTCCCTAGCCTTATCCCGTATCTCACGGGGTCGGCTTCCTAATCTAGGGGATTGAACGAGGGTACTGGTTTTTACACAGAGCAACTGCCATCTGACCTCCGCAACCCAGAAGGGAAACCAGACCCAATCCTAGATTAGGTCAGAGTTTTCAAGCCGCCAATGCTTAGCACTGGCCTCTGATATGGCTTAACGACTAATATCTACGGTATTAACCGGGACCAACGGCTTAACGTGCCTTCCGAAGCACGGAAAAAGCACCGAATAAACGTACATATGAAATTCGAAAACCGAAAAACACATTGATACGTGGTGGGGTTCGAACCACGACCTCCCGCTCAGGAGGCAGCGGCCCTATCCACTACACCATCGGGCTCTCCAGTCTTATTTAAAAGTGTATTACATCAAATTAGGAATGTCAAAGTCATGTGTTCATTTGCTATCCTATTCTTATATCAAAATTAAGAAAGTCACAGAGCTAGCTAAGAATACCTACGTAAATTAGTTAAGAAATAGCTACGTAAATGTCCAGAATTGCCGCCACTTATTTACAATTTTTCACGTCGATTCAATGGCTTTGCTTTGGAAAGTATTTTATTGTAGCTTGACAAATATTCTAAGGGCAGATTTTCGAAATGTCAAGTGAGAATTTGAAAAAATTGTATCAGTCAGTTGGTTTTTCATTGATATATTTTTGCCTTGAAATATTTATCAATAGCTTTTCGTCTCCATCTTAATATTTTGTTTGCCAATTTATTAGTTATTTGGACTCAAATATTTGCCAATTCTATGAATTTTTTTGGGAGACTGATTTAGAAGATTGGAAATGAGTGAGACGATCAATGACGATTGACAATAAAAAAAAATTATACTTACGTGCATCCTATGCTGTATTGCTCTGGTGAAAGGCACCGTTATTCTCTGCAAATTTAAAAATCATCAAAATCATGCCACATGACCACTGACTTTGTGTCTTAACACATCGTCAATCGCCGACAAATATTGTCAATCGCAATTGATCGTATATAAAGGGTCCAAACAGATTATAGGAGTTCACTTGTTTAGTGTTTCTAGTACATTTTACGCGTGCAGAATAGATGCTATCCAAAATGCTTTTCTAATAATGTCAATCTTGACTCTCGGTCAAAATTATAAAGACTATATATGGGGTGTAAAGTAGAGTCTCAAAAGCAGTACTTTAATACTGCGAGCTGCTTGGCGCCAACGCGCTTGGCTTGTGACCTTTTAACCTGATTTATCTACTGTTTGGCTAACATGCGCATCAAGCATGATTTTGCAGTTCTCTGTGCACTTCTCAATGGGCTAAAATGCTGAAAATGCTAAAATGCAATGGGCTGAATCAACCGGCTAAACCTAAAATTAAAATCTATCTATCATTCTCAGATATTGGAAAAGGACAGGAGATCTATTCTCTCCGGTTTTTGATTTATAGTCGGTGGTTTTATGCGTTATATATAATTTTTATCCGCCGTCATATGATATGGCGGATAAAATTTACAGAAATACTGGGGAACGTGCAAATTCGCGTCAAAATCTAGCGGATAAAGTGTAAAACCAAGAGTATAAATCGCTTTATTAAATTATTTTGAAAGTGACAGATACTTTTTAATTTTAGTTTTTGCCGGTGGTATCTAGAATCGAGATAAACCAAAAATTAAAATTATATCGTAGTGCGCATGTTGACGCGGCTGATTTAGATGGCGTGTCAAGGTTGATGCCTTTAGCAACACATGGCAGGAAGAGGTGTACAGGATAAAGAGTCGTGGAGGGAGTGGACAAGGCCTCATTGAGATACCAGCTAGATAAGCTATGTTAAGACGACTATAGTAGCTAAGTCGCGCCCCCATAAGTAAAAAAATCATAACTCATTAAAAACACAATGAATCAAAAATCCGGTCCAACAGACTCAAGTAATAGTTATTGAGATAATTTAGAACCTTATAAATTAGCGATTCTTAGTTCGTTGTAGTAACAGGTAGATAAGTTGCCGTTGGCGATCGTTATATGCAATTACTTCCTGTAACTACAACGAATTACGAATCGCGACTTTATAAGGTTTTAAATTATCTTAATTACAATTACTTAAATCCGTTGGACCGGTTTTTCGATTCACTGCGTTTTTAGTGAATTATGATATTTTTACTGATTGGGGCGCCACTTAGGCCCTATCGCCACCTTAAGTGCGCACGTTAGCTTTGTAGGTAAACAGGAAACGTGACAAAAACTAAACGTGTGAACTCCTTCAACTTGTTCTGTTCCCCAGGATGCTTACTTCGGAGGGCTGCGAGGCTTGCTCATCCTCCTCCTGGACGGGTCTGACGACGAACCGCGCGGCGCCAGTGTCACTGTCAGACAGCACCTGCCGTCCGCCACCATGTTAGCACCTTTCCATGGCGGCGAGAGTAGCAAGACGAGAGCAAAAGCAGGTATAACACGTTTTAGGCAAAACTGCAAGTACGTATACATGGCGAGCGCAAGTAAAGGTGCACACTTGTTTCCATAAGTAACCGTTTTCAACAGTTAGACATGTTTGAATCAAGCATCATGAAATGAACAATTTACAATATTTATTAGCTTCTTCTTCTTAGCGAGTGGATCCTCGAGACCAGAAGAACCCTGGTGTCAGAGTTTTCAAACCGCCTAGTAGCACAGCTATAGGCCTCTGACATGATTTGAGTAACGACCACTATCAAAGACAGCGACCGGGACCGACGGCTTAACGTGCCCTCCGAAGCACGGAAATATTTATTAGCTCGAAATGGTTAACAAGATTATTAAAGATTATTTTTCAATAATTAAGTATGTCTTTGGATTGTTTTGGGACATATTGAAGTGAATTGTGTATTTTTTCGCCAGTTTCGCCTTCGTTTTTCAAGACAAATTTATATTGTTGCTGCCAGAATTGTAGAGTGCAAATACGTGCTTTTCATAAAGCTATGCTCTCGTCTTGCTGACAGTTCGCCAACGTGGAAAGGGAGTTAACAACATATTAACACTGTGCTTATAAAATACGTTACAACTCATAGTTTTTTTATATAGATAAGTGAATTACACGAACTTTTCCGGTCAATTTTCTGAGATTTTATCAGTATACATTAAGGTTGTGGCTAACTTTATTAGCACAGAGTATGCGAGTCAGACCATGTAATTAGTATGTACTTCCATTTAGAAATTTGTATGAAAGAATACCATAATAAGACCACCCAAAAGGTATTTTGCCTCAATGGTTCTTTGTCTTGATATCACATGGTCTGCATCGTATCAGAAATTTGACAGGCGCCCTAAACACAGAACAATTAGATTGGGTACCTGCCAAAAACGTAAAACACAGAATGAACACAAAAATTAAATTGTACTACATTGAGCATCAGTCAAGCTAAAGGCTTCGACAAACTGAGGGCGGGTTATTATGAGCGTGCAAACTGAAACTTGCGTGACGTTAGTTAAGTGGTGACAGGGATAGAAAACTTCATTTGTCTCAGTTCATAAACCTTCTCGCAAAATATCTTTTCTTAAAATGTCCTTTTCGAAAAATATGTTTTTTCATTAGTCCTGGCGCTTTTCATCTACTAACTTGACCAAAAGAACATTTAACGAAATTGACATTTTGGAAAAAGGAAACTTCTCATTTTCAGAATAGGACATTATGAGTTGAGACGCAAGCCATCGTTAGTTTTGAAATCACACACGCTAGGCCCACGTACCGCCCTCTGTTGGTCGCAGCTTTAAACAATGTCCATATAGTGGCAATTGTCATGCTGGGTGGAGGACACAGCTTGCATTAGAAGCATTCTCTGATACACATCAAGATGTAAAAAAAAACAAATTTAAATTGTTTTAATTGAAAGTTATTTTAAATTTATGCCGTAATTTTGAGGAAGTTGTCCTAAATACGAATAGAACGTGATTGCTGGACTGATCAATTAATAATGATCTTTTGCATGGTACAAATTAAACTAGTGTAAATTTTTAAGCAACTTGAATTGCCCAGCTGAAATAATCTTAGGCCCGCATTGATAGGCAGCACTTGAGATTGATAGCATGTTTGAGTACGTATTAGAAATGTCATTTCAGTACAAAATGGTCTGTCAATTCCATACTTAATATTGCTCTCAATCTAGATACTACTTTATAAATTCGAACCTAAGTTATATCTAAGTGACAGCCTTGCCACATCGATGTGACCACGCGACTGCAAAGCAAAAATATGTATTATTCAGTATAATATTTCACTCGTGATTTGAGCTAAACTTCTGAGCGTGTGGTCACTTCAGTTTGGCAGAAGCTTTAATAAACTTTGGACTTCATCCTTTTTTCATACTTACCTCAGACCTATCACTGGCCGTCCTGAGCCTGGCTGCTCCCGCTGTGAAGGTTGGAGGAGGCGGTCCCAAGGTGTCTGTAGACCCGCGGTTCACCAGGGAAGGATGGGTGGCCATGAACCGGTGGATCACGGCTAGATGGTTCATCGTCTGCTCTGCTACGTCTTCTAGCTTTCTTAACCTAAATTCTACACTCTGAAAGAGAGAATTCATTATTAGGCAAATGAACAGTATCGAAAAAGTCATGAATATCATCAAATAAATTTCATAATGTTTATGGCATGTGACAATTATTTGCTTTTGGTTAGAAGTATGGATTTCGGTTTATTTTATCACAATACATAAAGACAACTGCTCACCACATTTGGCAGATGTGTTGGCAAGCTCAAAATCAGGTCACAAGATACAGTGCATCCCAGAAAAGATGGGACGATGCTACTCTAAATCAGCATCAGGTGTATTTTTGTCACGAATGCGTAAAATCTTAATTACCTGTACTGATTGTATTTGGCAATTTGCTTTTTGATTTAAGTCTTCCATTTTGGTTGTGATATGTTCTACTCTATCTGTCGTGCTTCTCACTCTCTCTTCCATTGAATTTGATAATTTAACTTCCTGGAACAAACAATAAAATACGTGTGTAAAATACTGTTTCAAATACTATCTAAAACACTGCGGTAAAAGACCCAGATTAAGAAAAAAAGAAAGCAGAGCATTTGAGTAAAAAGATAATCAATTGGCACGCAAAAAGCACACACTAAAAACTACTATTACTGGATTAATGATTTTTTCAATGTTTGTACATACATACATACATACATATAATCACGCCTTTATCCCTAATGGGGTAGGCAGAGCGAAAACGACCTAAACAAAGGTCGTTCCGCCACGTCTGACAAAGTTTAGAGGGTCATTTAAGATAGATTTGTAGGTATATTGCTGTAGTGACAGGTTGTCAGCCTATCGCCTAAATTGCAATATACTGAAACCCTCGGACCCCTTAGCTGGTTTTTACAGCATGCCCGGGAGGAAATGCAGCTGGCACATTCTATGTTTTTCTTTCGCTCCCAGTCCAGCATGGAAGAAAATCATGTCATCAAATCATCAAATCTCCCATCCCAAATTCAATGTTTGTATTCAGCTGATTTTGTATTATGTACGTAATTTTCACTCTGTACGCTATGCTCAATGTATCTTATTCCTTAGCTTAGAATCAGTCCTAACTATTAGGACTGAAGAGCCAAGACTACAGTGCCAGAGAGGTAGTTGAAAATTATGAAAAGGTACTCACTTGCTCCCTAAAATACCCCTCAACACACTCCTCCTCAAAGTCATACAACCTCTCCATATCCTCCTTCTCCAAAAAGAGCTTCAGACCATTATCGTACTGGAACCTCTGGTGAGACACGTTCCTAAAAAAATTGTTTTTTAACTGTAGTTTTAACAAAAACCGCCATACTATAAGTAAAGTGAAAAGAAGTGAAGTGAACTGAAGAGAAGTGAACGGAATTGAAGTGAAATTAAGTGAAGTGTAATGAATTGAACTGAAATTAAGTGAAGAGAAGTAAAGTGAACAAAAAGAAATGAGGGCAATTTTAGTTTGAAATGTGTATCGTTGTCTATGGTTATAGGTAGCAACCTATAATTAGGCTAGCAATCCCATCACCTAAATTACAAACACTACAACCATCGGATCCCTTGGCTGGTGATTACGGCATGCTAGGGAGAAGAAGCAGCTGGCCCATTTTACGTTTTTATTTCGCTTCCAGTCCAGCATTGAAGAAGGTTTCTTTACATATGATCTTACCTGGTGATCCACTTGCAGGTGTGGTAGATGTGGCAGAAGATGATCAGTGGTGGGGGGAGCACTGGTTTCTGTTCATACTCCATTACCACGGTAAATCTTTGGAACATCCATACCTGGGGTCGGGGTAAAAATGTTAGTTATCTTTGTACAGGTTTTGAAACGAACTTTATTCTATGTGTTGTAAATCTATCTATCTATGAATTTGTATTTATTATCATATCTGTAAGCTGTCTTTTAATTTACGGAATTAGATTTTATTATGGTAGGTAGGTACCTGCCGAAATTTAAGATTCTTAAATTAATTATATGGTAGAAGGCAACTACCATTCTTGTCTTTATGTTTATCGATATGAGTCCCTAAATTTACTTTTTAAATATCCTATTATTATTGCTGTGTTCTAATAACCCGAGGCATGTTATTTTTATTTGTAGATATACGTATACTATTTCCAAATCAGATTTAGAATAAAGGTAAACAAAGTTTAGGTCGTTTACGCTCTGCCTACCCCATTAGGGATAAAGGCGTGATTATATGTATGTATGTAAACAAAGTTTTATGTCTTTTAATCGAAGAACTTGTTTCTAAAATAAATTTTAGCTATTAGATATGACCACATAATGAAATAGTAGTTTTAGTCATTTAACTAATTTGCCAACACGTATCATCTATTTTTGAAATGTGTTTTTAAATAAAAAGACATGAAACTTTGTTTACCTTTATTCTAAGTCTGATATATAATAGTATAGATATAACACTGCGTAGCACTGTAGCTGACAGCTACGACGTAGCTACTAATTACGTCGTAGATGTTGCTTTCGTAGCACAAAGTAGAAAATACTATTCCAATATATCAAATAATATTCCAAATTCAGGGATATATTACCATAATCGTTCTATTTATCCGTAGTTTCCATTCGCCTTTTTTACAGATAATTCTTATATGATTGTTTAAAAAAATATATATAACTAGCTGTATATTTATGTTAGACACGATCTAGCACTTACTAACATCGATATACGAATATCTATTAACATGCAATACTTACACTTACTAAACATCGCTTTTAAAGCTAACTAGTAAAACATATTAATAAAATAACTATTGCTTAAAATACGTTTAGAACACATCTGATTAAAAATCATTATTATAAATTTTCCATGTGTTAGTTACTTCTCTTATTTGTGTTTTGTTCTTTGTTCCTATTATTTGTCGGTAAATTTGAGCATATTGATAGCGTCAAAGAAACCCTGTGTCCCATAATGACCTTTGCTTTCATGTACTTTGCATATAGATAGGAAATTATTTGGCTCAAATTAATCAGACGTGTTTATCGTGTTTGGGTCAGAATCGACAAATCGTTATGATTAATGAGATTTCATATTAAAATTTATGATTAATTTCATATTAAAATGGATATGTTCAAATCAGTATGAGTTTGTACTATATATCACATGGAATGATAAAGCCAAACCAAAACTATGAAAAATACAAAAACCATCAACTTACAGTATAAGAATGCTCGATAATTCTTTTTAGTTTTACTTTTAATTTAACTATCTGTCTCTCCTTAAAAGTTTCACGTACCTATATTCACAAAAACATATTATAATATAAGATCATGACGGAAACTGTGAAAAATCTATTCAATAAATTGTACGTTGTTTTATATTATGATATACAAACAGATCCTATAAACTAGTTACAAATCGCGTTTATATCTTTCGCGCTTTGCTTTTGCTACTTTTTTGTCTGTGGCAATACTCAAATAGGGTTATGCTAAAACTACAAAAAAAAAAAACTCAGTAACCAAAACAACTTGTCGATCCCAAAAACAACTAAAGCCGAAAAAAAATAAAAAAACATAAAAAACAGAACCTGATGCGAGACTTCATTGACTTCGTTAAATATATTATTGAAAACTGCAATAAGGAGGTTGATGAGGAGTATATTCGCCACCAGGAGGTATATAGTCATGGCTATGGGGGTGATCCACTTCCCGGTGACACATTTCACGTCCCCCACCCCCATGCCGCAGGGGGGGTCTATTTCCGGCGCGAAAACCTCCCCGTAAAGCATGAAGTAAGGCTGGAAGAACACCTACGACAATAGGGAGAAAAGAACGTTTAAATTAAAATAAAAAACGAAGTTAAAATGGGGGATAGTGTTGCCGTTGAATGGATAGTTCCATTTATCGATAGCTATGTCGATAGTTTTGAGTTTTGAACAGAAGATAGCAATGCCATGCTATCTTTCAAACTCGTTTAGAGGGAAAGATGTTTTCATTTAAGCTTACTATCTTCATTAGAACAAATAACTGTTGTGCTTTATTACTTTATAAAGGGTTTAAAATTGTTTGGTTTGTGTAACTGCTATAAATTGTATTAACTATCGAAATAGCTTAATCAATATTCATAACAGGGACTATCGATAAAGCTACCGATATTTGGGCCACACTATTTAAATTAAATTAACAAAGAGGGAAAATTAACAAATTATAAAATAATTCCTTTGTCTAAGTGGCCTACGTATTTAACAAAAGAAAAACTGGGAAAAATTAAAATAATTAACTAAATAGATACGAACAAAAGCTACTTTACTTGTATATAAAATTGTACTTGTAATTACATTAATTTACTTTCCATATAATTTATGAAGCATTAATATACAATTTACCTAATAGGTGCCTTAAACAATAACAGAAGCCTAATTACTACTCGTCTACTGACGTCATAATCACAAAGCTAATCAAAGGCAAAACAACCTTTCAAAAACTACGAAATAAAAGCCTATTATAACGCAATCAGGCAATAGGATTCTAGTAAAATAATATTATACGACTTTCATGACTGATATGATACCAGGTCGTATAATCACGCTAAATACCTACATCTCGCAAAAGGTTTGTGCTGGAAGCCACTAGCTATAAAACAGGAACATTAAACAAAACTAGCAGAACGTTGCTACTTGAATCAGAATCATGAAAAACCTGATGCGAAACGCCGTTGACTTCAATGAAGATATTATTGAAGACGGCTATGAGCAGATTGACGAGTAAGATGTTGGCGATGAGCAGGTACACGCTCATCACGATGGGGGGCACCCAGTGGCCCACGCGGCACTCCTTTAGGCCCGGGAGCCCGCAAGGGGGGGCCAGCTGGTCGGCGAATACTTCTCCGTATAACATGAAGTAAGGTTGGAAGAAAACCTGCAAGTGTTAGTAGGGGTCAAACCACGCTCAATAGAATCTATTTGTGTCGTATTTTGTCACGTTTTAATTTTGAGGTTTTAAAGTAAAGTATGTATAAAGTTTTTTTTTAAGGGGATCTCAGGTGCACGCCAGCGCCCTTATCAATTAAAAAATCATTACTAACTGAAAACTCAATAAATTGAAAATCCGGTAGATCAGATAGACGTATAGGTACTGACATTTATTTTAAGCATTATAAATAATTGATTCAGTGTTCACTGCAATTATAGATAGCAAAAATGCTAAAAGTGGCCGTTTTTCGCAATTTTTCTATCTGTTACTATAACAAACTATAAGTGGCAACTTTATGAGGTTCTAAATGACCTTCATTGCTTTAACCTCAATCTGATCTACCGGATTTTCGATTGACTGTGCTTTCAGTGAATTATGATTTTTTGACTGATGAGGGCGCCACTTAGTCCAGGGAAGCCCCTTAATTAAACAACTTTAACATGTACAATACATTCTGATCCTCACACTGGGATACCCTGTGTTGTGAGTACCAGCCTCTTCCTTAGTTAAAAGTTATTGGGTATAGTTTATATTGATGATTAATTGAAAAACTCGTAACAAAGTTAAGTAAAACAACAAATAACATAAAATTAATACTAATTATAACTAAAGGTTGTTGTATAAGGTTTCTATTTATGAAATCGATCTGTGGGATAAATCATATAGAGGTAGAATACTAGCTTTCTGTCCCGACGTTTCACCCGTGGCAAATAAAAAAATCCCTTAAGGTGGCATAGGTGGCGCCCTCAATAGTAATAAATTAATTACGCCTAAAATACAAACAATTTCATGAATATCTTACGATTGGCGACGATCGCAACTTATTCTCCATTTTATAACAATTGCATGCAATAATAAGCATAAAAGCTATGTATTGCATAAGTGCTAAAAGTGGCCACTTTTAGCGTATATACAATAAATAACTTTTATGCTTAGTGTGAATTATTACTTCCATGCTGGCCTGGGAGCGAGAGAAAAACTTAGAATGTGC
Source organism: Scrobipalpa costella (assembly GCA_949820665.1). Lineage (NCBI taxonomy): Eukaryota > Metazoa > Arthropoda > Insecta > Lepidoptera > Gelechiidae > Scrobipalpa > Scrobipalpa costella. The sequence goes on from OX463312.1 coordinate 15,242,523, forward strand.
CAGCTGCATTTCCTCCCGGGCATGCTGTAAAAACCAGCTAAGGGATATGAGGGTTACAGTGTATTGCAATTTAGGCGATGGGCTGACAACCTGTCACTACAGCAATATACCAACAAATCTATCTTGAATAACCCTCAAAACTTTGTCAGACGTGGCGGAGCGACCGTTGTTTGGGTCGTTTTCGCTCTGCCTACCCCATCAGGGATACAGGCGTGACTATATGTATGTATGTATGTGAATTATTATATAATGGATTATAAAATGGAGAATAAGTTGCGGTTGTCGCCAATCGTAAAATATTCATGGAAATGTTTGTATTTCAGGCGCAATTAATTTAAAACTGATGGCGCCACTGTCGCAGCTCTTGAACCCCCTTAGAATGCGTTGGTAAAAAGTTGCCTATGTCTTTGCCCACTGAAATATGTTGTGACCGCGTGAAATAATAACCTAAAAAAAAAAATACACGATCACACTCATAGCCCCCACTAGGATTCCCTGTATCGGGGTGCCATGGACATACACAGAAACAACCACAAAGAACACCCAGATTCAGAAACAGACATTTAAACTCATCATTCAAATATCGGCCCTGGCCGAGAATCGAACCCGGGACCCTCTGCGTAGCAGGCAGGTACACTGCCAACTAGGCTGCACGGCTCGTCAAGCTCGTCAAACCTAAAATGTTGCTTTCAATTCTACTTGCAGTATTTTATTTGTTTTTTTCTAGATCCGTTTCCTTTCGATGGAAATTAAAAACTGCATATTTAAATAGTAGTAAAGAGTCATCCAAAGCTTATAAAAAAAATACTACGAGTAGCTACGAGCGAGCTTTATTTTACGCCTTTTGCAATAAAATATTTAGAAGTAATATTTTTCAGTTATTTATTTTGTGTTTAGTACGATTTTTCTAGAAATATTTCAAAATACTCGCTATACGGGGTGAAAGGGACAGCGTCCCGAAAACTGACAGGGGTTGCTCAGTCAACGGAACTGAACAACTATTAGCAGCTTTTTCAGAAAGTGAAAGAGAAAAATATTGTTTTTCCATACAAATTGTCTGATCGAGGTGGTCATTTTGTATGAGAAGACCATTATTTTTTCATCTCCTGATAGAAATTCCTGGTAATAGTTGTTCAGTTTCGTTGTCTGAGCAACCCCTATTAGTTTGCGGGACGCTGTCCCTTACATTCCGTAAACAGGGGAAAATGTACCAGGTTGTTTTGATGTAGCGACACGTCATTAAGTTTGGGCACCACATACGGTAATGACCGATTAACTAAAGGTCGAAACCATTAGGGACCTATCTTTGACGTCTATGTTATTTATGAACATATTTTTAGACCTGTCCAAAGTGGACATGTTTATTTATCTAATGATGGTCATTGCCTGTGTAAATGGATGTATATACTATAGCATGTTAGCACGCTATATAATAATAAAAAAAAACAAATGTTTTTCACTTGTAGCTGATTGAGTTTTTATGTTGGTAAAAACTATGAGGCTATGTGTTTGTTATGTCATAGTCTATCTTAAATATACAGTTCTTTGTGATCCAATTATGTTTATGTAATATTAAAGGCGTGATTTTATGGCGTGTTTCTTGCTGTTTTCATTTCTGTAGGTCTACATAAATACATACATATAATAAGGCCTTTATCCGTAACGGGGTAACAGAGATCGTTCCGCCACGTCTGGCAAAGTTTTGAGAGTTATTTAAGGTAGATTTGTAGGTATATTGCTGTAGTGACAGGTTGTCAGCCCATCGCCTAAATTACAATATAGTGTAACCCTTTGTATCCCTTAGCTGGTTTTTACAGCATGCCCGGGAGGAAATGCAGCTGGCACATTCTATGTTTTTCTCTCAGTCAACTCTCCCAGTCCAGCATGGAAGATTTTAAAGTATTTTATTCTATTTTCAAGTTTAGGTATTATTATTTATCTTTATTAATTTTTGTCTTTATTATTCGGAAGATGGTCCCATGGTCCTATGGGAATTCTTAAAATCAGCTGAGTAGGTTTTTTTAGGGTAAATAAAATCATTAAGTTTAACATGGTTAAAACGTTTCACTTGTTCAAACTATAACATGGCCCTCCCTATAGGCATGCTATAGGCGTGTTCATAAAACCTGTTAAAATTAATGTAGTTAATGGGCAAAAGGCAATGTTGCGTGACTTAATCACAATTACTGAGTTTTGGCTTTATTGAGTGTGGTCTGGTGATTTTATGAAAATGTGGTTAGTTTCAACACATAGCTGTGAATGGTGAAATTATCAGTTCAAAACACTTTTTAAGGATAGTAAAATTAACAATTAAAACATGTATTGGTCTTTACAGCGCTTCCTGGCGAGGTGAAATTTTTAATTATTTTGATAATAACTTCTCTCGTTGAGCAATGAGCACTTATTTTATAGGATACTCTGGTAGATTAACAATACGAGCAATATAAGCTAGTATGTTGCATTTACAGGGAACTCTGTGTTATATTCACAGGGAACTCTGTGTTACATTCACAGGGAACTCTGTGTTATATTCACAGGGAACTCTGTTTTATATTCACAGGGAATGCTGCTGCCCACCCAGGAATATATCCTATAGCAGCAGAGACTGAGTCAGCTCGTGACCATGTCGCATGAAACTGCGATGAAATATCGAGGTAACAATATTATCGTGGTAGTAATCCCGTTCAAAATAATAATCTTATTGTAATGAACAACCGCGTCTTCAAAGTCTCAAAACTTATACCGGGTGTAAGGGACAGTGTTCCGCAAACTGACAGGGTTTACTCTGTAAACGAAACTGAACCACTTTCACCAGGTAATTCTTTTAGGAGATGAAAAGTAAATTTGAACTTCCCATACAAAATGACCGTCTTGATCAGTAAATTTCTATGGAAAATCATTTATATTTTCACTTTCTTAAAAAATATCCTGCTGGTAGTTGTTCAGTTTCGTTGTCTGAGCAACTCCTATTAGTTTGCGGGACGCTGTCCCTTACACCCCGTATATCTTATAGTCAGCTATTAGGACACCTACAGATTAAAAGATGGCACTCTCAAATGACACCCACGAGAAAAATAAAAAGTTTGGTGCTATTTTCTCCGGGAAACACTCAGTATTAAATAGATTTATCCTCTCCTTATTTCAGGAATTATAAAACTTAGGGCCGAATTTACAATCATCTCTCATGAGTGAAAGCCAGTTTGAGCTCGTATCAAATCATTGCAGTACAAACTGGCCAGTCAAATTCATACTTAATATTGCTCTTAAGTTTGATATCGCTTCTTAAATACGAGCCTTAATCTATGTTAAAGAAATGCAAAGAACACTCACCTCTCTAATAAGGTACCAACTGGCTTCCTTATCAGGGTACAAGATGGCTTGTCTTGCCACTCCGAACGACATAAGCACCACTAGCAATAACACTACGAAGTAGATCATGTTCTTCACCATCTTACCCATCATCGTTACTAGAGGACCTGTGGAGAAAGAAAGAGGAAAGTTAAGACAGGAATTATTATTTTTTAAAGTGTAAGTTTAGTGCAAGATTTCTCAAAGACAACCTTTATGTATAGTTGGTGGTATATACGTATAATGGCTTCTAAACGGAGGGCTCAAAGTCCAATTGTTGGTTAACTTTGAATTTCGAGGGTTAATTCAGAGAAGAATGTATATATGATAATTTAATTTGTCAGCCCATTATCAAAATAATGATATACTCCTCAACTAAAATTTACATTATGCCTAGGAAGAGAAGCAGTTATCATATTCTATGATTTCTTATCGCGTCAAGTCGCTTATCGCTTCATTTCAGTAGAGGAATACATCTTTTCAAGTACTTGCCTAAATATTTGGTAATCCCAAGTATATTCAGTATCTTCAAAATATCTACCGACATTCATAGTCAACTCTCGTAGCCTTAGAGTCAACCCCACTAAGAAGTAGAAAGGTAAAGAAAGGAAAAGACTTACCTAAATACTTGTTAACCCCAAGTATATTCAGTATCCTCAAATACCAGTAAATTATGTCGACGCAGTAAATGACTCTGCTGACATCCATAGTCAACTCTCGTAGCCTTAGAGTCAACCCACTAAGAAGTAGAAAGGTAAAGAAAGGAAAATACTTACCTAAATACTTGTTAACCCCAAGTATATTCAATATCCTCAAATACCAGTAGATGATGTCGACGCAGTAAATGACTCTGCCCACATCCATAGTCAACTCTCGTAGTCTTAGAGTCAACCCCACTAAGAAGAAGATGATGAAACCTGCATCGTACGTGTTCCACATGTTCCACGCCCACACGCTGAACTTATGTCTGAAGGAAACATATTTATGTAAGTTTATGTGATGGAAAGTTTCGAGCAGTGCTAAGGAAACGAAGTATACCGATGCCGGGTGTAAGGGACAGCGGACAGACAGCAAAGGAGACATCTGGGCAAGCCCGCTAGAAACAGATGAGGGTATTTCAGGAAATTATTTATTGATTTTTATAACTTTCGTGGGTCTGGTTTCCCTTTTGAGTTGCGGAGGTCAGATGGCAGTCGCTCTGTGTAAAAACCAGTACCCACGTTCAATCCCCCAGATTAGGAAGCCGGCCCCGTGAGATACGGGATAAGGCTAGGGAGATGAAAATGATAAATGGCTAAGGGATAAAGCCAGGGAATGGGCAGCAGCGCTCCCTGTGAATGGAAAACTTCTACTGCGCTCACCAACCCGCCTGCCAAGCGTGGTGAGTATGGCATATACCCCCAATTTTGGGGAGGCCCATGTCCAGCAGTGGACTGTTGAGGCTGATGTTGATGATGATGATTTTCATATCGTGTACTTGCACAATTGATTTATTACAACAGATATATCGAATAGCATTAAAAAAAGCCCGATGGTGTAGTGGATAGGGCCGCTGCCTCCTGAGCAGGAGGTCGTGGTTCTAATCCCACCACGTACCAATGTCTTTTTCGGTTTTCGAATTTTATATGTACGTTTATTCGGTGCTTTTTCCGTGCTTTGGAAGGCACGTTAAGCCGTTGGTCCCGATTAATATCGTTTAATTCCGTAGATATTAGTCGTTAAGCCATATCAGAGGCCAGTGCTAAGCATTAGCGGCTTGAAAACTCTGACCTAATCTAGGATTGGGTCTGGTTTCCCTTCTGGGTTGTAGATTAGGAAGCCGACCCCGTGAGATACGGGATAAGGCTACGGAGATGATGATATCAAATAGCATCAAATATCAGGAATAATTTCCTGAAATAATCTTATTCGTCTCGAGTGGCCCTGCCCAACAATCGCCTTTGCTGACTGTACTAGGAACTGATCTACGGGTTGCTCAGTCAACGAAACTGGACAACTTACAGCAGGAAATTCTTTCAGGAAATATTTTTTTTTTTTGCTTTTCCATACAAATTGTCTGATCTATAGTATTTCCAACTCGGTTGTAGAAACAAGGTAAACAAAGTTGCATGTCTTTTAATCGAAGATCTTGTTTCTAAAATAAGTTTTAGCTATTAGATATAATAACATATTGAAATAGTAGTTTTAGTAACTTGACTAATTTAAAAACACGTATAATTTATTTTTTAAATGTGTTTTTGAATAAAAAGACATGAAACTTTGTTTACCTTTATTCTAAAACCGAATTGGAAATAAATTCTCAGGCGGTAAATTTGAATGGATGTGTCAATTGTTTTTTTCATTTCCCGAAATAATTTTCTTGTGAAAGTTGTGAGCAATCCCTTTCAGTTTCTGGTACGCTGCCTACCCCATTAGGGATAAAGGCGTGATGTCCCTTACACCCTGTATATTTCGCAGTGCGGGCCTAAAGTTCGCTCTTTATTAATGGTGTTAACGGCATGCACACTCATTTTGAAGCAGTCGAGCAAACTTTAAAAAAAAATTGGTAAGTGTGCTACGAAAGGTCTACGTCGTAGCAGTTCGTAGCGATTAGTGCTTGAACTAAACAAGTACTTAGGCTTAGTAATTATAATCAGCTCTCAAGAGTGACAGCGAGTTTGAGTTTGTATCAGAAATGTCATTTCAGTTCAAAACGGCCTGTCAAATCCAAACCTAATATTGCTCTCAATCTTGAGATCGCTTTATAAATACGAGCCTTACACTACGGTATTTCATTTCAGTATTAGTTCTATACCTGTTTTGCGTATGCTTCCTAGTCCTAGCCAATCTGTTATGGGATAAACAAATATATACTCAATTTATGATGATAACCATGTATTGGCTTTGAACTTGTAGACTGTGTCCGTGGTCTAGTAGTCAGAGCCATGGGCTCACGATCCGGAAGTCCTCGGTTCGATTCCCAGGGACACAAAGATGATATTTGTCAATTTATTACTTTGTGAGATTTTCTCCAGTTTAGTTAGGACAATGCAGGTTGTATCACCTGATTGTCTGGAAGATAAAAGATTCCATGCTTCGGAGGGCACGTTAAGCCGTCGGTCCCGGTTTCTGTCTATGATAGTGGTCGATACACAAACCATGTCAGAGGAGTATTAGCTGTGCTTTTAGGCATTTTAAAAACTCTGACACCAGGGTTCATCGGGTCGATCGACTCTCCTCTTTTATAACTCAAACTAGTTGTCGTATTCGTTTCACTTACCCTATAATTGTGTTCTTCATTTTAGAATTCGTTATTACATTGGTACATTCTACAATTTTGGGTACTTATAGGATAAGGGATTATTATTATTCTAATATCTACTATCATAAATACCGGGTGTAAGGGACAGCGTCCCGCAAAATGATAGGGGTTGCTCAGTCAAAGACACTGAACAACTTCTACCAGGAAATTCTTTCAGGAAGTGCAAAAATACTTAATTTCCACTTCGATCAGACAATTTGTACGGAAAAGTATTTTTTTTCCCACTTCCTGAAAGAGTTTCCTGGTAGAAGTTGTTCAGTGTTATTGACTGAGCAATCCCTATCAGTTTGCGGGGCGCCGTCCCTTACACCCCGTAGTTTGACGTAACTTACCTAATAGCAACGGGTTCGGACGTAATGATTTCCCTTATCTTCTCGCATAAGAACGTCAATATATAACAAATGGAATATATTTCCGGCCAAGATGGCGTCAGGTCCATTCTTACTAATACTGTGTACGTAAACATTAATAGGAACAATATGTAGGCGATCTGAAACAAACATAAAAGAAAAATGTTCAATTTCAATGTATTGTTTCTTCTGTGCCCACCCCGTATGGGAAAAAGGCGAGATTTTATGTATGTATGTATCGTTTCTTGCTGTTTTCACTTCTGTAGGTCTACATAAATACAAGATATAATCACGCCTTTATCTGTGATGGGGTAGGCAGAGCGTAAACGAGTTAAACAAACGTCTTTCCGCCACGTCTGACAAAGTTTTGAGGGTTATTTGAGATAGATTTGTAGGTATATTGCTGTAGGGACAGGTTGTCAGCCCGTCGCCCACCCTAAACTATAATGTACTGAACCCTCGGATTCCGTAGCAGGTTTTTACAGCATGCCCGGGAGGAAATACAGCTGGCACATTCTATGTTTTTCTCTCGCTCCCAGGCCAGCATGGCAGGTGTGTGTCTATTATAAAAAAAATATTTTTAGAGACAAGCAGTGCCTGTTGTGTCTTTGTTCCTTATATATTTTGTCCTATGTATGTTTCTGTGTACAATAAATGGTTAAAAAATAAACAGTGTTTTTAGGACATTAAATTAAGATGGTAAGGCCAAAAGTACAAATTCATTTGAAATACATTGGGCTCGATTCTAGATTTGCCGGCTAAAAATAAAATTATATATAATAAAACATTGGAATAGACTGGAGATCAATATTCTCCGGTTTTTGATTTATGGTCGGTGGTTTTATGCGTTATCTGTCGTTTTTATCGTCATATGATATGGCGGATAAAATTGACAGAAATACTAGGGAAACGTGCAAAAGCGCGTCAAAATCTAGCGGACGAAATGTAAAACCATAGATTATAAATCGCCTGTCCTTTTTCAGTTTTATTATTTTGAAAGGGACAGATAAATTTTAACTTTAGTTTTAGTCAGTTATAACTAGACTCGAGCCCTATATATCGTTTCTATGTCTGCAGAAAGAAATTTCTTTTTAGAGATAACCAGGGCCTGTTGTGTCTTTGTTGCTGATATATTTTGTGCTATGTATGTTTCTGTGTACGATAAATGGTTAAATAAATAAATTCAAGACAGGTGTTTGTAGGCCAAAATTAAAAATTAATTTAAAATATATATTTTTACTTCTAGACTTATTACAGGATCCCTAATAGTACGTAAATAATATTACAAACGTACTCTAAAATTGGTCGTCTCTATTATATTGGTCCTTAGTAAAGTTGTACGAAGGTTTGACCTCGACTTTTTACCCGACTGTCAAGGAAGGGTTATGTTTTCACGCGTATACATACATACATATAATCACGCCTTTATCCCTTATGGGGTACGCAGAGCGTAAACGACCTAATCAAAAGTTGTTCCGCCACGTCTGACAAATTTTTAGGGTTTTTAAGATATATTTGTACTTCCATGCTGGTCTGGGAGCGAGAGAAAAACATAGAATGTGCCAGCTGCATTTCCTCCCGGGCATGCTGTAAAATCCAGCTAAGGGATCCGAGGGTTTCAGTATATTGTAATTTAGGCGATGGGCTGACAACCTGTCACTACAGCAATATACCTAGAATTCTATCTTAAATTACCCTCAAAACTTTGTCAGACGTGGCGGGACACCTTTGTTTAGGTCGTTTACGCTCTGTCTACCCCATTAGGGATACAGGCGTGAATATATGTATGTATGTATGTATATTGCTGTAGTGATGGATTGTCAGCCCATAGCCTAAAATACAATATACTGAAACCCTCAGATCCTTTAGCTGGTTTTTACAGCATGCCCGGGAAGAGATGCAGCTGGCACATTCTATGTTTTTCTATTACTCCCAGTCCAGCATGGAATAATATAGGGATATAGGGACAGAGAAAGCGACTTTGTTTTATACTATGGAGTCATTAATTAATTAAAAACTTTTTTAAAAGTACTACAGTCGGGTCACTACAGCAATATACATACCAGGCCACTCAGAAAGTATTGCGATAAATAGTTTTTATATATGGCAGACTGGCCGGTTGGAATCTTTTTTGAAAATATGATTACTTGTAAGTAAAAATATGTGTGTTCCATTTTCAAAATTTCCCTCCACATTTTTTGCGAGCCAATTCAAAGTATCGTGTCTTACTGAAAAATGGATCTGCGCCGGGAACATTTTAGAGCTATGATTTTTTACGATTTCAAGTGTCGCCTGAAACCGGATGAATCGTTCGATAAACTTCAAATGGCATTTATGGATGAAAGCCCCTCCAAGGCAACCGTGTATCGTTGCTATAACGAATTTAGGCGCGGTCGACCAACCTTGGGGGATGAAGAAACAAGCGGTCGTCCTTTGACGGCTATTACGGAAGAAAACGTGCTAGCAGTGAAAAATTTTATCCAAGATAGTAGGCGAGTTACATATCAGGAGATTCAGCACATATTAAAGATTGGATCGGGAAGCGTTCACGAGATTCTACAAGGGCATCTTCGCGTGAGGAGGATAGTATCGCGCTGGGTGCCGCACTACCTCACCGACGCTCAGAAGCAGGCCCGGGTGGAATGGTGCCGTGATATGCTGAACAAATTTGAAGCAGGCTCGTCTCGGCGTGTTTACGACATCGTAACAGGTGATGAGTCCTGGATTTATCAATACGATCCAGAAACCAAGCGCCAGTCGACAGTTTGGCTGTTTCAAAATGAACCAACGCCTACCAAAGTGAAGCGATCTCGAAGCGGGGGGAAGATTTTGATCGCCAGCTTTTTTAATTTGACTGGCCACTTGGCCTCAATTCCCTTACGAAATCAAAGAAGCATTAACGCTGAATGGTATACTACCAAATGTTTACCAGAAGTTTTTTATGTTGTGAGCAACAAGCGACCAAACACAGGGCTCCGCGGACTACTGCTCCACCACGACAATGCGCCTGCACACACCGCGCTCAAAACGAGGGACTTCCTGGACAGCACACCAGTCAAACTCCTGGGTCACCCTCCTTACAGCCCTGATCTAGCACCGTGTGACTTCTTTTTATTTCCAAAAATAAAAAATCAGCTCAAGGGGATACAATTTTCGTCGCCGGAAGATGCGCTGGCTGCGTTCGAGCAGGCTGTAAACGAGGTGTCTACGGCGGACTGGAAAAAGTGTTTTGAAAACTGGTTCAGACGCATGAATCTTTGTATAGAGGCTGGTGGAGAGTACTTTGAAAAGATTTAATAAAAATATATGTACCTTTAGAACAATTTTTTTTAGTGTCGCAAAACTTTCTGAGTGTCCCACGTATAGTACACATCTATCTTAAATAACCCTCAAAACTTTGTCAGATGTGGCGGAACGACCTTTGTTTAGGTTGTTTACATTTGCCTACCCAATTGGAGATAAAGGCGTGATTATATGTATGTATGTATGTATGTACTAGTCAGGTTGTTTGAATTCTTTTTTAAAATGCTTCTTAACTCTATACCATAGTAGGGTTTAAACGTCGAGAGAGTTGTAACATAGATACCAGAACTTAGGTAGGTATTACCTTATAATAAACGGGAGAGCCCGATGGTGTAGTGTATAGGGCCGCTGCCTCCTGAGCGGGACGTCGTGGTTCGAATCCCACCACGTAGCAATGTGTTTTTCGGTTTTCGAATTTCATATGTATGTTTATTCGGCGCTTTTCCGTGCTTCGGAAGGCACGTTAAGCCGTTGGTCCCGGTTAATATCGTTTAATACCGTAGATATTAGTCGTTAACCCATATCAGAGGCCAGTGCTAAGCATTGGCGGCTTGAAAACTCTGCCCTAATCTAGGATTGGGTCTGGTTTCCCTTCTGGGTTGCGGAGGTCAGATGACAGTCGCTCTGTGTAAAAATCAGTACCCTCGTTCAATCCCCTAGATTAGGAAGCCGACCCCGTGAGATACGGGATAAGGCTAAGGAGATGATGATACCTTATAATAAATTAAACGATATTGTTTTAATAAACCTACATAATATTACACGACTATTATCAACGCCTAATGTTGAGTTTAATGATGATCGTGTTTCTAGCGAAATTGATTCTAGATTAGAACCTAACCTATATGCTGGACTGAGAGCGAGAGAAAAACTAGGATGTGCCAGCTGCATGGAAATGGAGAGGGAGGATCCAAGGGTTTCTGTGTATTGCAATTTAGGCGATGGGCTGACAACCTGTCACTACAGCAATATACCTACAAATATATCTTAAATAACTTAACTTAGTGTAACTTTCTTTAGGTCGTATACGCTCTGCCTACCCCATTAGGGATAAAGGCGTAACTATATGTATGTATGTATTTTAATATAATCGGATAATTTTATTCGATTACATTAAAATACTTTACTAATAATATGAAAAAAAGAAAATAATAATTTCGTTTCTGGCAGGAATCGAACCTGCGTCCCCGGAATGCCGGTCCATCACGCTACCAACTGAGCTACAGAAACGGTAGTGGCTAGTGCCATGGGCTCCCGATCCGGAGGTCCTGGGTTCGATTCCCAGGGGGTAAAACACAAAGTTGATATTTGAGAATTTATCACTTTGTGAATTTTTCCCCAGTTTGGGTAGGACATTGCAGGCTGAATCACCTGATTGTCCGAAAAGAAAAAGATTTCGTGCTTCGGAGGGCACGTTAAGCCGTCGGTCCCGGTCGCTGTCTTTGATAGTGGTCGTTACACAAAAACCATGACAGAGGCCTGATAGTTGTGCTACTAGGCGGTTTAAAAACTCTGACACCAGGGTTCATCGGGTCCATAGACTCGATACCCACTCGACAGAAGAAGAAGAACTTTGCCGTTTGCTTTTTATATCTTTGAGTATCTGATGGCAGTTTCAAAGTTGAGCTACTTAAAAGCTATTATCTATCCAATTGGTAAGTTATTTCTTAACGTCAGTTTGATCGACTTTATTAACAGCTTTAAACCCTTATTTTATTGGTGTACAAATCTTGGTAGTCAGTAAAATATTTCTGGTGATTAATTTAAAAGCTTCCATGCTGGCCTGGGAGTGAGAGAAAAACATAGAATGTGCCAGCTGCATTTCCTCCCGAGCAAGCTGTAAAATCCAGCTACGGGATCTGAGGGTTTTAGTATATTGTAATTTAGGTGATGGGCTGACAACCTATCACTACAGCAATATACGTACAAGTCTATCTTAAAAAACCCTTAAAACTTTGTCAGACGTGGCGAAACGACCTTTGTTTAGATCGTTTACGCTCTGCCTACCCCATTAGGGATAAAGGCGTGATTATATGTATGTATGTATGTTTTTTTTTTTTAATGATAATTAAAAAACTTTTTTATGAGTACTACAGTCGGGTCACTACAGCAATATACATATAGAACACATCCAATGTGCCAGCTGAATTTCCTCCCGGGCATGCTGTAAAGACCAGCTAAGGGATATGAGGGTTTCACTATATTGTAATTTAGCCGATGGGCTGACAACCTGTCACTTCATCTATATACCTACAAATTATGGAACTACCTTTGTTTGGGTTGTTCACGCTCTGCCTACCCCATTAGTGATAGTATGTATGTATGTATAGAGATAATTCTCTACCCTTTATTACGAACTCAGAATTCTGAGGTGAAAAATATCTCCAGTATTGATTATCACTTAGAGAGATACGGGGTGTAAGGGACAGCGTCCTGCAAACTGATAGATTGCTCAGTCAACGAAACTGAACAACTATCAGCCAGATCTTTTTTTCAGGAAGTGATTTTCTACACAAATTGTCTGATCGAGGTGGTAATTTTGCATGGGAAGGTAATTTATTTTTCGTCTCCTGAAATAATTTCCTGGTGCAAGTTGTTCAGTGTCGTTGACTGAGCAACCCTTTCCCTTACACCCGGTGTCCAATTGTATACATAAATATATACCCTAAGCACTTATTACCTTGACTGGGAAAGATAATGCTCTTTAACTCATCTTTACTAATAACAATAATGACGTGTATTTGGGATAGGAGCCCTTGAGTATGAAATATTTATTTTAGCTATGTCGAATATTATTATTATGTTTATTGTGTTTTTGATTTTTATTTTATGTATACATATGTGCTGTATAGGTTATAAATTATACTCAAAATTACGTTGTTTTGTTTTGGCCTACTTTGTTAGTTAATAGGAAAGATATTTTTTGCACCTGGCTTGTCATTTCCACACGCCCTAAGGTAGACTGGTAGATAATGCCTTTGGCGTTAATTCCGCCATTGTTACATTTTTGTGCACAAAGTTAAATAAATAAACCAATAATAAAATAATATTAAAAGAGTGGGTATGGAAAATTGTGTGTCTTTTTTTGAAGATATTTTTAGATGACAAACGATTTATTCGTATGATTGAAAATAATTTTTAGTCACTAAAACATTCTGTGTTACTTTATTCCATTTAAAATATTGTAACTTGTGATGTGTTAAAAAGAAATTTCTTTGAACAGAATAGAAAATCATTCATGAAAAGTGGACTCTTGCACTGGAAAACACATAAAATTTAAAAGACGAAATCAAACTCACCGAATCCGCCCAAAACTTGGTGATAGGTGCCGTGAAGAACTCATAGATCTTCTTCCTCAATCTCAACGGCCTCATCCTCTTATCCTCGGGGGCATGGTACTCCGGCAGCTCTCGGTACACAGGCTCCCACCCAATCTTGCCCACTCTTCCGTTCTGGTCAACCCTGGTTTCACATTCGGCCCCTGAGCCAATCAACGCCTGCTTGAGTCGAGACAAAATCAGATAAATTTCACTACTATAGATAGGAGATAAAAAAAAATAGATTGAAAAGTGTTCGTGTTAGGGAAACGATTAGACTCAAAAGCACACTTAAGGCCACAAATTTGACAAACATTGTAATAGTAGTGTCTAGATCACAAGAGATATTTTTGAAATATTTTGAGCAAGACAACTTAATTTAACTTTAAATAATATTGCATGAGATCATATTTCAATAGAAATCTTTTTGACAAACTATTTAAACTTAAGTCATCATAAACTTAAGAGCGCTGCTCTTGTCGGTGGAGTATGAAGTAAACGTCAGTCATCTCTGTTGTTTTTCATCTTTATAATACTCCTTTGTAGGGACATTGAGACTTAAGTGAGACATTCTAAATAAAATTAAATAACGGGCACTCACTTTGAAAAATAAGTCGCGTACTTCACGACATGTTTGGAGACATTCGGAGTCCCTTCATCAGGTTAAGTGCGTAGGTTGCGGAACATGTCGTGAAGTACGCGAATGATATTCCAAAGTGAGTGCCTGTTATAAAATTTTAAATCTTTTTGTCAAGTCAATCTTGACCAGTATCGATTGATACGTTTCGTTAAGTTTGATGTCGTTTGTGTTCTTTGATGACTCTATTTAGAAAAAAAACATGACGCTTTAATATTCTCTTGTAATCTAGTCACTGAAAGAGACATATTGTTGAAGCTTTACCACATAGAACAATCATACTATTACGGCTTCCAGAAACACAGTAGATTAGATATAGATTACTGCTCTGTTACATATTTAACATTGAACAACGAAGAATATAGTATAGGTATATAAGAGATTAAATATAAGAGAGTATATTTAAAGACGTACATAAATGTAGTTGCAGTATTAAAAGCAAGCGATTTAAACTGCCATAATAAACATTAGAAATATTTGAAGAAGAAAAGTTAAATTGTTGAAAAATATCAAAATATCGCAGTATATAATTTGGAATATTTTCTAAAAAATAAGGCTGGTTTCACACTTATGCTGATTTACACGTTGAAATTTAGCATCGCTTGCTCATTACAAGTTTGGTGTATAAGTAAAAGCTTTGCGACTTCTCGGTAACGTTACATTCCGTGAATATCAGTCATGGAAATAGGTTGCATGTAGAAGTAAGAAGAAGTCAGTATTTAGCTCAACAGGGTGAAATTTCAAGACTTACTGACCTAGCATATTTTTTCTGTGATACACACTTTTTTGTAATTTTAATTTTGAGTTTATGTATGCATTATATAGTTTTTATACGTAATAAAATAATAATTATTATTTACTTTACTATCCATCTATCAGAAAATATAAACTTATGTACGGTACGCTTGAAATGCAGCGCATAGATCATTATTATGTACGCTAGAATTCAAATATTCATGACGCTGACTGTCAGCGGGATAAGTTAAAATAATCTAATCTCTAATTTGTTTTGCTACATGTATCTATATTACTGCATGTTTTTATCAATTTTATTTCCCATTAACAATACAATTTATCTCATAATGAATAAAGTAATTACTATTTTCATTTTTTACAAGAAACCGCCTACCTTACATACATTTTAGTAAATTCCTACACAATGAGCACGACTACTCAATCTAATGTCAAATGAATTAAATGATGTAACTAGTCCTGACACAGACCTTGGTCTGTAAGGACTTTTACTGCCTACCACTGTAATGACGTTTTGTTGGGGCTTGTTGTAATACTATTTATTGTGGTTATAATTAAATGCTTTGTAATGTCATACTGTATGCTAATAAAGAAAGAATCGTTTATTCACAATTATACAAGGTTCATAGAAAAACGGTCAGTTATCTATAAAAATAAGTCCTCCTGTTTAGCCATTACAAATACGAGTAGCACGGAAATTAAAAAGAGTACAAAAAAAACGAATTACATGAAAATTTATAAATCACATTATCTAAACCATGTACAATCTTAATCACTCTATTTAGTTATTACATTGCGGGTTACGGGTGAATCAGAATAAGTGTAAAACCAGCCTTGAATAATAATTTGGTTCACGTTCCACCTCAGGTTTTTATGTTAACAACACTGTTACCTTTATTTAATTACACTCAAGACGAGATATTTTTATGGCGATATAAAGATTGCTAAGAAAGATCTAAAATTCTGCAATTTTAGAATAACTTTGTTGCTGTAACGGTAAATTTAAAATTCTTTCTTGTTATGGAAAACCAAGTATGTACCTACCTTAATTATAATTACTTGCTTTATAAAATAATATAAGGTCTTCTTCTTCTTAGCGATTAGCTTCTTGGATTCTCGAGTCAAACGACCCGATGAACGTGTCAGAGTTTTCAAACCGCCAAGTAGCACAGCACGGCCTCTGACATGGTTTTAGTAATGACCACTATCACAGACAGCGATGGGGACCGACGGCTTAGGGTGCCCTTCGAAGCACGGAATCCTTTTACTTTTTCGGACAATCAGGTGATTCAGCCTGCAATGTCTTAACTAAACTAGGGAAACCTTACAAATATGACAAATTGTCAAATATCAACTTTGTATCGTAACCCTGAGTATCGAACGTAGGACCTCTGGATCGTAAGCCCATGGCTCTGACCACGGAGGCAGTTACTATGAGGTAGTGTGTTAGGAGTTTGTTTTTCACGGACTCCATCATTCGCTTGCCCTTATCCCATTTACTTGGGGTCGGCGCAGTACGTTTTCTTCTTCCATTCATCCCTGTCTGCCGTTCAACACTCACACCTGTTTTAGACATATCATCTTTCACGGAATCCATGTTTTTCACGGACTAAAAACCATTTTATTTACAAAATTGGATCAACCTAATGCAGTCAGTCTTCTTAGATCTTGATGGCAAAAGTTTTTAAAACAAACTATTATATAATTACCCTGGAATGTCCTAAGCTAAGTCAACATTAAATCAAAACGCAGTATACCCTCAATGGGAATCAAACGTAGTGACCTTCAGATCGAGAACTAGGGCACAACTACTAGACCGTAGAAATGTTAGTGGTTGTAAGACATCAAACTCTATTAAGTCAGCAGTTAAGATAAATATTTTAGCAAGAAACCACAATGTTACGATCAAAGTCTTGACCATGATGTTGCGGTTAAACTACAAAGTTATAAACTGAATATTAAACTAGGGATTGTTTACTTTAACTATTAAGATAAGTTTATCTAACCAAAGCCTAAATTATTAACAGTTATAGCTGTTCTACAGTTATTTGTTTAGTTTGTACAGTCTAGCCGAATCTTAGTTTAATTTAGGAGTAACGCTGAAGAAAAAAACAGTTCCATTTCTAAGACAAGATTCAGATATAGGTATATTACGAGCTGTCGAATTACTAGTTCAGCGAAAATGTTACAATCATTGAACTGTTAATTCTTCTTGTGTCGAGTGGGTATCGAGTCTATGGACCCGATGAACCCTAGTGTCAGAGTTTTTAAACTGCCTAGTAGCACAACTATTAGGCCTCCGACATGGTATGAGTAACGACCGCTATCAAAGACAACGACCGCGACCGACGGCTTAACGTACCCTCCGAAACACGAAATCTTTTTCTTTTCTGACAATCAAAGTCCAACTACAATGTTATAGTATATTCCATATAAATCTGGATAAAAAGTCACTGACACGACTCTTACCAAGTAACACAGCATAGTTATTATTATTCCATCGTTTGCATACAAACTTAACGATAAATACGAAGCGATACGAGTATCATAATACTTTCGCCAGATGCCAAAGTACGTATCTTAAAAAAATGTGCTTTTTGGGTTTATTATTTTCTGTAATAACGTATTAAAACAATTGTCTATGTATATTACGTTTACACAAAGTAGCTTCAACTCCCTGGTGCACATCCGTATTTTTCGATTCTGAAAAAAAATCACCATTTACTTGAGATTTACACGTGATATGCAGATATTTTTATTGAAATTATAATTCATTTTATTACTGCATAACATTTATTCCAAAATTATATCAATAATAATAATAAAAAAAGTTTATGTAATAATAAGTTCCAAAAAATTTAAATCATAAGATACTCCCTTTCGTTATCGCTTGTTTTTTGGCCAGATGCGCGCAACACATCCGCCATTTTGTTTATCCCTCATTCATTCCGTGTTTGTTGAGCGCTTGCGTTAGACGTCATACTTCGGAGTTTACGTTTATTTTACTTATAGATGGGCGGTTGGGTAATAAATGATTATTATTATAAGTAAATAATTTATTTTTATTGTTTATAAATACCTTATCCCGCCCGCACCCGCACTTTACAATAGCAGAACATTTCTCCTCCATATCAGTTCCACGGCCGTTGCAATACGGTCAACGACGAGTGAAAATGAGGTATTTATAAACAATAGGAACCTATTTTAATTAAAATTTGTGCTGAGGGACCTGTGACTATAAAGTTACAGTAAGGTGTAAAGTTATAATTTTCAATAAATCATATTTTTATTTGTAGATTCTTGTTTCATTCTTCGTCATTTTGTTTCTGACTGCATGGAAATGTACAAATATGTACAAAAATTATAGAGTGGGATAAAACAACACAATAACAATAAAAGAGCAATATAACCTTTACATTTTTGGTTAATATATCCATATAAAATATTTCTTAACAGTTATTAAAAATAACGTAGCGTCAAAATGTTTGCTACACCTGGCAAAGTCGCAAGCTCACCCCGCCTTCTACTACTGTATGCCAGCAATTGTATATTTTGCGATAATTTCTTAAGAGTTTAATAGTATCGTTTGAAAATAATGAGTGCATTAGTACGCAGGCGTCAATGACTTTTTATCCAGATTTATATGGAATATACTATAGAATACTTACTTACTTCATACTGGCAATAATCTTCAGAAATACTTACAACTAAACTACTGAACCGTTAATAGAGGTTGAAAAAACTAACATAATCTCTATAATACATTTTTATCCTTAAATTGAGAAGAAATCCTATTGATGTAAGCCATATATTATGTTTGGGTTAAAATCCCAACAAAGCCTTTTGGCCCAACAAAACTATTAAATATACCCTCTAATAGATAAACCTCTTGAAAAACCATTATTTTCTTTGCGAAAAGCAGTCATCCGAAGATGGCTGAAGGTATAACGTAGGGCTTCTCAAACTTACGTACAGGCCCGTGAACACTCCTGAATAAGCCGTTTTCAAGTTTTTCTGCAGGGTGTGAGTGTAACTTTTTATAGAAAAGTGTGTAAAGAAAAATAACTTTAGGTAGATAGGTACTAGCTTTATAAAGCCCCATTTGAAATAAAAAATAAACATCGAACAGTAATATACAAGTTATGAAATCATTTTTATTTGACGCAGGCTTTTGACTTTGGCGCCAGCTATAACGTTTGATGAAATAAGAAATCATTGCCATATAATAAATTCACTAGTTTGGGTAAGGACTCCAGCTCTAGGTATTGGTAGAGCGATGAGACGGTGTTGCAAGATTGCAAGGTTTGAAAACTCTGACACCAGGGTTCATCGGGTCGTTCGACTCGAGAATCTACTCGCTAAGAAGAAGAAGAAGAAGAGAAAGATCTTATCCTGCCCGCAAGGAACAACACTTTACAAATAAAATAGTACTATTTCCACATACTTTACAGCCAACTAACGTGTCCCTAATGGTGCCAAAAGTGGTACCCCACTTTGAGAAGCCTTGGTGTAGAATATTAAGGCTGTATTCCCAAAGGTGCAGATAAAACCCGAGGTGAACCATAAACCTGTCACAGTGTATAGAGGAAACCAGTTAAACCAGAGGAATTATGACTTTTCTTAACTTCTTTGTGGCTTGTGTATCGGAAAATCCTAGAAATACTTTTTTCTTTGTTGCGTTTATTACACGCAGAAAAAATACGAGTAGGTATTGTAATGTATACGTATGCCTTTTTAGACAGAATTTTTGTCCATAAATAAGTTTACCGAATTGCTGAAGTGTCGTCTAAAAAAGTTACTTTAAAGTCGACAATGAAAATCCATTTTATATTTTTAACAAGCCAAACAAAGAGTTGTCTTATTATATTTTTAATAAGACAACTCTTTTTAGTTCTAGTTTCAAGTTTACTGGTTTCAATCCACGTGATGTAATGGTTCTTACCGGTCACAATATTTTTCGTTTTAAATATATTTTTCTCATATTTCTCTTTTTACAGAGTTGAGCTTGCCTACTGGTTTTCCCCTACACTGTGACACAGACTATAAAGACGAGAGCACAAGACAAGGCCACGAGAACAGGTAGCCGAGTGAGTTTAGACTGTGAAACGTAAACGTAAAAAGCCTACGCGCGGAAGCAATGGATATTGCCTTTACAGGTCGCTCCACGTACATGTAATACGAACACAGGGTAGTGTGGGTGTGCAATGTGTGCATGTGTTAGTGTGTTTATAAAAAAAAGAGACGTGACATTTTGATATACATTGTGAAACACAAGTAGCTCCACATTATGGCTAGTGTAAAAAAAATGCTTTCTTCCATGCTGGCCTGGGAGCGAAAAAAACCTAGAATGCGTTAGCTAGCATTCTGTAAAAACTTACTTAGGTTTCCGAGAAAGATATATTGTAATTTAGGCGATGGGCTGACAATCTGTCACTACAGAAATATACCTACAAATCTATCTTAAATAACCCTCAAAACTCCGTCAGACGTGGCGGAACGTCTGACGTTTAGGTCGTTTACGCTGTGCCTACCCCATTAGGGATAAAGGCGTGATTATATGTATGTATGTCAAAATGCTTATTTTTTTGATATTTGATGTGCTAACGTACCATGAATAACATTTAATCTGATAAGTATGTTATGCACTCAACATATAGAGTGAAGGTGCAACGGAAGCCTAAAATTAATTTATAGTGTTTTTGTTTTAAATGTTAACTGATGTGTTTTTTTTACAATAACCCAAAGTTTTCAGTAGCATTTTAAAATGTAAACTGTATTAACCTAATTAGATTTCGATTTGAACATTTTGAACGTTCAACATTGCATTTGCATGCTTTGCAATTAGATTCTAATGTGATGTTCAATCGACTGAGTTTAATCAATTCAATGTGCAGTCAGCCAGAAAGTGATGTAGCTCAAATTCAAACAACTGTGATTCATTATCAACATCACTTACATAGGAATTTGAGGCTCGTATTTATAAAATTATCTTAATATTGAGAGTAATATTAAGTATGGATTTGACAGGTCCTTTTGTACTGAAATGACACTTCTGATAGCGACTCAAACTAGCTGTCAGTCTCAATTGCTGTTTATAATTACATACATACATATAATCACGCCTTTATCCCTAATGGGGTAGGCATAGCGTAAACGACCTAAACAAAGGTCATTTCGCCACGTCTGACAAAGTTTTGAGGGTAATTTAAGATAGACTTGTAGGTATACTGCTGTAGTGACAGGTTGTTAGCTCATCGCCTAAGTTGCTATGTACTGAAACCCTCGGATCCCTTAGCTGGTTTTTACAACATGCCCGGGAGGAAATGCTTAAAATATTTCTTTCGCTCCCAGTCCAGCATGGAAGTCATAATTACGGGCCTTAAAGAGTGTAAAAAAACTAAAAAGGGTTCGCTCCGTAAATGAAATTGAATTACTGTTACGAAGAACTATATATATTTGCCGTCGTCTCGCAAAGACAAAGCTTTTAAAAATAATCATACTATACAAAATAATAAGCTTTTCTGTATTCCTTTTAGCTTCTTAATTTTCCAAACATCTGCCACCAAGGTTAACAGGTGTTGCCCTTGTACAATGTCAGTTTTTACAGCTCAACTTTCATAAAGAAATTAAAATATCAATAAAAGGTCGTCCAAGGCATTCGGAGTGCAAAACACTGGTGTAAAATCTTATGAGTTTATCCAAGATGGCCGCCGGCGTCTGGCGCAAGGGGTGTTTGTTTTGATAACTTTAAAGCTTTAAGATAAAATAATGGCTGTGACCTTGGATTTTAGACACAATAAATACTTTGTCGAAGATATCATAAAGATTTTTGGATTCATCGATGTGCAAATCCTCGAAAAAATTGCTTCTTAGAATTACTTTTATTTTGGGCCAAATAAAACCTATTATAAAATAAATACTTAGTCAAGATTGTGAAATATGATCCTGCACTGAACATTTCAAGAAATAGTCATACATATTTTGAGTTCTAGGCTTTAAATTGCGTGCCACGTCACATAAATTTGACGTAGTCCACCACGTCGGAAAGCATGGGCGGAAGGTGAAACACCGATTGTTTGGTAATTTTCGTTAAATCAATGTCAATTAGTGAAAAGTAAAAAAATACTAAAGGAGACTCTCAAGATATTTTCACAGGGTGTGCTTACACTGCGTACACCACGTCAAAGTAAACTGAACACACAACAAACTTTACTGATAAATCAACGACTACTCACTTGTTTATTTAACGGAGGTGTTAGACATCAAAGTTTCAACTCTTTACCAGAGTAACATTGTTCGTTATTTAAATACAAAAAACACATCAAATTTATGAAAAAAAAAAGTGTTTTGCAAGATTGTGTTTGGTGTTTAACTTCAAAATCTAAACTAATTTTCCCAAAAAACATAATAATGTAGTGTATTTGTGTTCGTATCACACCGATGGGAGGCTGACCACGACGGAATACCTTCGCTTTCTGCTGACTCGGGGGGATAATCTTCTTGATCGATAGTGTGCGCCTTTTTACCACCTCTACCACCCCCAGTCCCAGTCCCACCTATGTTACATACCACATACATTATATTATTTTATAAATTAAAGTACCTATCTTATAAATTTCATTTGCGAAGGATGAAATTCAGCAGTGTTATTGAACCCAGCACCCGAGTGGTTTTATGGTGATGTTGTTTTTTTCGTTCTTTCATGTTCTTTTATTTGCAAAGGGTTTTACTTTTGTATTGCTCAAAAAAGGTAAGTGAACCCTGAGGGCTTTGGGGCTCTGGCAACTCATAGATAACTAAAAACATATCTTAATGTATAGCAAATATTCACCCATTTTAAGTTGTTACTTCAAATAAATAACTATTTAGATACTATTTGAACTATTTCGACCTTCAGCAAATACAGATATTTACAACCATATTTCTTTTCTGAAAATAAAATGCCCAGTAAATATAAAATGGCGGACATTTTATTCGTGTCTGCTTTACAGTTGACTTAATCTCCTAATGACGACAACAAATGCTATCGAAGGGATAAAAATCCAATATTTTGCAATAAGTTTACTCTAATGCTTTCGTAAATATATTTTTCATTTTTATTGAAAAGTATTTTTATTTTATTTATAGTTGAAATCAAATAAACTTTGATGCAATTTCTAAAAATGTTTCTTTTTTTGTATCACCACAAAACCACTCTTAGTAAAAACATATTTGAATATGTTATTGAAAACCAGATCATAGAAAACGTACAAAAGTGTTATTTTCAATCACCATGTATGTACATAAACGGTGAGTATTAAATATATAGATCCCAAAAACCCAAGCTAAAGAAGGCCATAGATTAGGAAACTAGCAGAAGCGTCTAGTACTTACCTCGGCGTCTGTCGGATCCTTGGTACTTCTGTCGTCCTCCATACTCTCGTTTTCCAGATGCTCCTCCTCCGTCTGCGGCATCAGCTGCAGCTCTTCCTTCGACTTGAACTCGAGTTGGAGAATGTAGAGTGGACACAGCAGACTCAGAATTACCTTGAGACATCAAAGCCATGTGCCAAAGGAGACTTCGGTCGACGCAATCACTTTACTTAAGCGACATGCTACGATTAACTAGTCGAAAGGGACGTCGATTATACGAAAAATCGAAAAAAAATGGGGACCAGTCAAAGCTAACTATTCAAAATACAAATTAGCAGAACGTGATGGTGCAGAAAAAGCAACCTTAAATAGGTATTCAAACAACATTGATCTAACTTTCTGGTGGTCGTAGGTACGAATATTAAAATTTTGATATCCCTTTTGTTTCATTACTATTCTTTGTCAAAAGTCCAAATCATAAAAAATTACAACGTCTTTAAGGCTTAGCATAATCGACGTCATAAAATGCATGCTGAACTCCAAAAATGAAGCTGCTCATTGACACACAGACATCGCATTCAAAAACGATAAAAATAACCGTTATAACTCGTTACTTTCTCTATGTTATCAAACGTTATCTCTAACATCGACTCTACCGTGCTTACAAGTCTGTGCGTTAATAAGATTGGGGAAGAAAAAAATAATAGATTTTTTGTGGAGTGTTTTGTATCCTTACCTTCAGATTTGTGTTTTTTCTTGTTCTGAGACCTCCCATCCACAAATCGGCCAAGATAATTTGCGAGCAGGGATGGGCAAGTAAGGCTTGGTGGTTGGCGGCCACTGCTAGACTCAAACAGGTCTGGCCTGACCAGTTCTGAAGCTCACATGTCAGTAACTGTTGCGCCTGGTCATCGTCTTGGCGGTAGCAGTAGTCTAGTAGTTCTAAGGCTGCAAAGAAAAAAGGAAATTAGACGCTTTGAAAAACTTTGCAGGCATCTGATCATATAGAAAAAGATTCTGATGGTATATCTTGAGTGGTAAAATACTTAGTCCATAATCCTTAGAAAAGAACGCTGTTTCGGCGCGGCAATAGCTTTTAAATCTGTCTTACTATAAATATATATCCTATCCTATTCCTGTTTAGCCTCATCATCCCACTGCTGTGCAAAGGCTTTCCTCTTCTCTTTACACTTATCCCTATTTTGAGCCTCCAGGCGCCAGTCCTTCGAAAATGTGTCCAGCTCGTCACGCGACCTGCGACGGGGTCTTCCGAGGCGTCGGTTCGTGGTGGGTGGCTTCCACTCGGTACTTACTTTTGCCCATAGTTCTACTGGCATGCGGCAAACGTGGCCGGCCCAATCCACTTCAACTTAGCTGCTGTTCGGGCTACATCAGATATTTGCGTTTTATAGCGCAGTATGGTATTTCTGACTCGATCGGTCAGCTTGAGGTGGAGCATACTGCGCTCCATAGCTCGCTGACAAATCTTGAGGCTGGACCTCTGAGCTTCAGTCATAGACGAAGATTGAGAACCGTCGGTGAGGATCGAGAGAATGCACATGTCCATGAGCTTACGTTTAAGTGAAAGTGGCAGATCACCCTTCATGTAATAACTAACTAATCAACTGCCTCCGTGGTCTAGTGGCTAGTGCCATGGACTCCCGATCCGGAGGTCCTGGGTTCGATTCCCAGGGGGAAAACACAACGTTGAATATGAGAATTTATCACTTTGTGAATTATTCCCCAGTTTGATTAGGATATTGCAGGCTGAATCACCTGATTGTCCAAAAAGAAAAAGATTTTGTGCTTCGGAGGGCACGTTAAGCCGTCGATCCCGGTCGCTGTCTTTGATAGTGGTCGTTATTTAAACCATGTCAGAAGCCTGATAGGTGTGCTACTAGGCGGTTTATAAACTCTGACACCAGGGTTCATCGGGTCGATAGACTCGATACCCACTCGACAGAAGAAGACCCTTCATGTGCTCTTTCATAGACCAATACCTCTTCCAGGCGTTTTCAGTACGTCGAGCAACCTCTTTATCTTGTCGTGCCTGGAAAGAAACTATTTGGCCTAGATATAAATACTCATCGACATATTCCATTGAAATAAATATATATACTAGACTAATATTGCAATTTAGACTAATATTGCATATGGGTAGTACCTAATATTTTAAATAATACGTTTTACTCGGACGTTTTTATAACCGCTTGTCACTCATCACGGGTG
This sequence comes from Scrobipalpa costella, assembly GCA_949820665.1. Lineage (NCBI taxonomy): Eukaryota > Metazoa > Arthropoda > Insecta > Lepidoptera > Gelechiidae > Scrobipalpa > Scrobipalpa costella. Next base: position 15,268,113 of record OX463312.1, read on the forward strand.
ACGGTTGAAAATCAGTGTTGCCTTTTGGGAAAACTCTTAGGGTAAAATTCACTGAGCCTTGGCCCTTTCACATCACTGCAGCACACATGTGCATATTGTGTAAGCTACTTTGATTTATCTGTTTGTTTTATTGTATGTGTCTTTTTAAATTTGCGGAATGTACATGTGTTTTGTAGAAATATGAATAAAACGCTTTATCTATCTATCAATTTAGGCGATGGGCTGGCCACCTGTTACTACGGCAATATACCTATAAATCTATCTTAAATAACCCTCAAAACTTTGTCAGACGTGGCGGAACGAACTTTGTTTAGGTCATTTACGCTCTGTCTACCCTAATAGGGATAAAGGCGTGACTATATGTATGTACAAAGAATACCATATAAACCTTAGACCACGGGAATTATCTCCCTCTCACGGTACACCTCAGTCCCTAGCAATCTATAAATAACGTATCATGGAAATACCAATTGCTAATTTGGGAAATCTTTTGAAATAACTTCAAACATAGATACATAACTTCTAACAACTTCGAAGACGAGACCCTAGACCGAGACCGATAACGGTCAATTTCCGGCGGAGACGCGCCTGACGGAATGAGATGAAGATAGCTTGATCGCATTCTACAGGTGAAGGAAATATCCAAATCAAAAAGCAAGGATAATGTCAAAAGCTTTTTTAAATCTACAATAAGTTAGCTCTTGGCCTTAGTCTAGGCTAAAAGTAGAGTTAGCGGTGCAGAAGATCTGTCAGTTCACGCTGATTTGACAATAAAAACTATGCAGATATATACATATAATCACGCCTTTATCCCTAATGGGATAGGCAAAGCGTAAACGACCTAAACAAAGGTCGTTCCGCCACGTCTGATAAAGTTTTGCTGTAGTGACAGGTTGTCAGCCCATCGCCTAAATTGCAATATACTTCTCTTTCTGTCGAGTGGGTATCGAGTCTATCGACCCGATGAACGAAAACCTTAGACCCCTGAGCTGGTTTTTACAGCATGCCTGGGACAAAATGCACCTGGCACATTCTAAGTTTTTCTCTCACTTCCAGGCCAGCATGGTAGTTTGCTCCGATCTTTGTTGAAATAATATCCTATGCTGGATTAGGAGAGAAACAGCTAGTTCTCTTACATAATTCATCTTAAATTTTTGTGCTAGGCACTTGTCGGTGGAGTAATCGCCAACTCTCTCTGTCTTCTGCCGAAGATTTCACTTCTTGCTTCTTGATACGACTTTACAATCACCTTCTCTTTGATTTGGTCAAGGTAACTACGTCTCGGTCTTCCTCTTCCTCTTTTCCATTCTATTTTCCCCTCTATGATGTTCTTTAAGAATATGTCACGTGGCCTATCATCGTCCCTCTTCTGTTCTCTTTGGTCGTCGATATGTTACATACATACATAAATAAATCACGCCTTTATTCCTGCCCCCTAGGTAGAGCGTAAAACGCCCTTTAAAATGTGACGTGTGTCGCCACGTCTGACATAAATTGAGGGCAGTTTTAGATTGTAATGTGTATTGCTGTAGTGACAGTGTCAGCCCATCGCCTAAATTACAATACACTGTAACCTTTGCATCCCTTTTGTTGACTTGTACAGCACGCCCGGGAGGAAGGGCAACTGGAAAATTCTGCGTTTTCCTATCTCTCCCAGTCCAGAATGAAATAATTGCCTTTAATTCACAGAATGTCCCTTGGTCGTAAAATTACCCTTTTTCATATTGTCATTTTGCGAAAGGGATACCATAAGAAAGGGACACTATGCGACCAGGGGAATACAATTCTCTTCCCGAGGAGTGTCTTGTAAAATCAAGTAACCTGAGTGTTTTAGCGTATTTCAATATATTCGTCATTACTTTTAGCTTTAACTGTCTCCGTGGTCTAGTGATCAGAGCCATGGGCTTACGATCCGAAGGTCCTGGATTCGATTCTCAGGGGAGGAACACAAACTTGATATTTGTCACTTTATCACTTTGTGAGGTTTTCTCCAGTTTCGTTAGGACATTGTGGGCTGAATCACCTGATTGTCCGAAAAGAAAAATGATTCCGTGCTTCGGAGGGCACGTTAAGCCGTCGGTCCCGGTCGCTGTATTTGATAGTGGTTGTTACTCAAACCACGTCAGAGGCCTAATAGCTGTGCAACTAGGCGGTTTCAAAACGCTGACATCAGGATTCAACGGGTCGTTCGACTCGAGAATCCACTCGCTAAGAATACTTTTAGCAGTGTACATTCATACATACATATAATGACGCCTTTACCCCTAATGGGGTAGGCAGAGCGTAAACGACATAAACAAAGGTCGTTCCGCCACGTCTGACAAAGTTTTGAGGGTTACTTAAGGTAGATTTACTGCTGAAGTGACACGTTGTCAGCCCATTGCCAAAATTACAATATACAGAAACCCTAGGATTCCTTAGCTGGTTTTTACAGCATACCCGGGAGCAAATGCAGCTGGCACATTCTAAGTTTTTGCTCCCAGTCCAGCAGTACAAGTAGTTTAGCAAAGTATATATAATTTCTACGTTATTTTCGTGCGCGACAATACTATCGATTCGTTGAGCCCTCTAACTGCCCACTTAACTAAATCTTGAAGACAATTATTTCCGTCCTTTTCTATTCTTTCATGATAGAAAATGACAGGCGTAGACTTATATTAGTTAAGTCAAGATTTTTGCAACTACAAATTGGTACCAATTACTGCCGTTACCGCTCTGCCTACCATAATGTATGTATACACATATGTAAGTGTAGTTGGTATCTTCCATGCTGAACTGGGAGTGGGAGGAAAACATGGAATGTGCCAGCTGCATTTCCTCCCGAGCATGCTGTAAAAACCAGCTAAAGGATCTGAGGGTTTCAGTATATTGTAATTTAGGCGATGGGCTGACAACCTGTCACTACAGCAATATACGTACAAATCTTTCTTGAATGGCCCTCAAGACTTTGTCTGAAGAGGCAAACGGTTTGTTTAGGTCGTTTAGGCTCTGCCTTCCCCATTAGGGATAAAGGCGTGATTATATGTATGTATGTAAGTGTAGTAAATAATGTAACCAATAATGGTCCTACATAATCAAACAAACCCTTTTGTAAATTATTAATGAGGACCTTTCCAAATACAAAACATTATAATGTCCTTCTAGAACCCATCTCATGAGCAACTGAATAAATAAAAGACCGTTTAATTAAATACTTTAAACTCTTGAAATGTGGTTAAAGACTTTTGGTCACAGAAATACATAAGATCACACATTTGACCCTTACGTAGTAAGAACAGCGTCAACGTTCAAGCAACTGGTGTTTTTTGAATGTCTGTACAAAAATATTTAAATTGGTATTTAAGTCATCTGTGATTTGATAAAGTTGTAGAGACTTGGTGTTTATTTATTTACTAGCGACCCGCACCGGCTTCGCACGGAAATTATCAGTGTTTCTCTACTATATTATGCATGTGTTATACATATAAACCTTTCTCTTGAATCACTTTATCAATTACAAGAAATCGCATCAAAATCCGTTGCGTAGCTTTAAAGATTTATGCATACATAGGGATATAGGGACAGAGAAAGCGACTCTGTTTTATACTATATAGTGATTTACTGTTTATTGTACACAAGTGACATGAGAAAGACAATACAGAAGGAATAACACGCAACAAGTACAGCTTATTTCTTCTAAAAAAATCTTCCAGCTGACCTACGGAAGTGTTTATGATCGAGGTAATGTACATTCTTACATACATACATATAATCACGCCTTTATCCCTAATGGGCTAGGCAGAGCGTAAACGACCTAAACGAAGGTCGTTCCACAACGTCTGACAAAGTTTTGAGTGTTATTTAAGATAGATTTGTAGGTATATTACAGTAGTGACAGGTTGTCAGCCCATCGCCTAAATTACAATATACTGAAACCCTCGGATCCCTTAGCTGGTGTTTACAGCATGCCCGGAAAGTAATGTAGATGATACATTCTATGTTTTTCTCTCGCTCCAAGTCCAGCTTGGAACAGAAGAACATATACATTCCTGGTGGAGTTAAAATTAAAACTTAACGCTTAAGAGTTAGAGTCACTTAGACCAAAGTTGAATTATTTTACTTAGCACATAAAGATTTACTATCCTCGTGTCCAAGCTTCCTACATCCTATTTATACCATCATCTCCCTATCATCCTCTCCTTTCTTCCATGCTGGACTGGGAGAGATAGAAAAACATAGAATGTTCCAGCTGCCAATCCTCCCGGGCATACTGTTGAAGTCAGCAAAAGGGACTCGAGGGTTACAGTGTATTGTAATTTAGGCGATGGGCTGACAACCTGTCACTAAAGCAATACATATTACAATCTAAAATTGCCCTCAATTTTTGTCAGACGTGGCGAAAGCGCCTTTTACGAGGCGTTAAACGCTCTGCCTACCCCGTAAGGGATAAAGGCGTGATTTATGTATGTATGTATCTCCCTAGCTTTATCCCGCATCTCACGGTGTCGGCTACCTAATCTAGGGGATTGAACGAACGGGTACTGGTTTTTACACAGAGCGCATGCCATCTGATATCAACAACCCATAAGGGAACCCAGACCCAATACTAGATTAGGTCAGAGTTTTCAAGCCGCCATTGCTTAGCATTGGCCTCTGTCATGGCTTAACGTCTAATATCTTTAATAGCATAACGTGCCTTCCGAAGCACGGAAAAAGCACCGAATAAACGTCCATATGATATTCGAAAACCGAAAAACACATTGGTACGTGGTGGGATTCGAACCACGACCTCCCGGAGCTCAGGAGGCAGCGGCCCTATCCACTACACCATCGGGCTCTCCACTACATCTCACTACATTCTATTTATATCACAAAATATAAATGACTGCAAAATAGCAAGAGATAAAAAGTTAACGTGTTAAAAGTATGTCGCTATGTACGTCGGTTGCACCCGGTGTAGCAATATCAGCAGAGAAAGTGTTAATAAATTCACCAGCTTCCAGCAAAGATATTTTATACACAGAGACACCGGTAGGTTTGTTTAATCTTGCTTAGTTGTATGTGTTGTTTGTGATTTACATCAAAAGCTCAGCTCGAACACTCCTTACTATCATGTCATTTTGGTCACACATCGACAGACGGCATGTTGCACTTGGCATGCGTTTGTGTGCTAACATAAGGGTTGACAAATTTTGTTATACCGGTCATAATCATCACTTGATTAATCGGGTTCTTGATTAAACCAACGTTTTAAAGTAATTCACTGTAACTGTAAAGTTAGAATAGGTTAGGTTGCATATTTTGTATGAAGTTACTTACTGTCTCTCATCACTTGGGAATCTTAAAAAGTTCCTATTGGCGTCATATCTTGTGGTAGAAAGACATCCGTTTACGGAACAGTTCCTGACCATCTTTGGAACACAAAACTTTATTATTTCCGTTACACTGGGAAACATGCGAGCGCCATGCCCACTAAGCGTACCCACAATGTGACACACAATCCGGCGCGGAGTGTAACGTATATCGGACTGGGGAGGGGAGGTGGGTGGCCATTCAGTATCTAGTACTATTATATATTGTGTCGTAAGTCTGATAGATAGAGATCCTGGAGAAGCTGTAAGTATAATAGGAGACAAGTCATGGAAGAAATGGGATCATCTATCGTTCAAATAGGTTGCTAGTTTCATCAGGTCAGATAAAGCACTCGGTTGTTCAATTGGTTAGAGCGACAGAACGGTACGCTGAAGGTCGTGAGTTCAATTCTAAAATGAGTGAAACTTTTAACCCCTTAAAAATCATGTTTGTAAAAACATTTTAAGAATATTTATATAAGTCTTTCGTATTTTCTGTCCGTGGTTTCAATCAATTTTTGCTCTTATTGCAAACGGCGATGCGTATTACTATATCTCTTGTATATCTATCTATTTGCTCTTTGTGACTTCCCAATGGCAGTTGATTTGTTTGCTACAAACCACGTTTCAAAAGGGTTTTCTGAATTAAACTTTTGGGATTGTAAACACGGTTATGTATCTATATTTGACTATTTCTAAACTTTAAAATTTATAGTCTTTATAAAACTCTCACGGTAATCAATATTACATACTATAAAACATACATACCTAATGGGGTAGGCAGATCGTAAACGACCTAAACAAAGGTCGTTCCGCCACATCTGACAAAGTTTTAAGGGTTATTTAAGATAGATGTGCAGGTGGTATATTGCTGTAGTGACAGATAGTCAGTCCATCCCCTAAATTACAATATACTGAAACCCTCGGATCCCTTAGCTTGTTTTTATAGCATGCCCGGGAGAAATTGCAGCATGAAAAAAAAGATTAAAATCTAGAAATTTACTGTAGTTTTCCATTTTTAGTGAGTGTCCTATATTTCGATGCAGTTTCATGCATTACAGAGCGACTTAGAAACTTGAGGAACATTTAAAAAATTATTGTTAGTTCCAAAGTTTGCCCTATCTAACATTTTATTTGTCTTCCATACTAGCTTGGGAGCAAGTGAGTCTTCCATGCTGGCTTGGGAGTCAAAGAAAAACATAGAATGTGCCAGCTGCATTTCGTCCCGGGCCCGGGCAAACTGTGAAAACCAGCTAAGGGATCTGAGTCTGACAATCTGTCACGACAGCAATATACCCACAACCATAAATAACTTTCAAAACTTTGTCAGACGTGGTGGAAACGACCTTTGTTCAGGTCGTTTACCGTCTGCCTACCCCATTAGGGATAAGGCGTGATTAAATGTATGTATGTATTTTGACTGACTGTTGCTTATGTATAATTGCACATTAATAATAATAAAAAATGCTATCGGTTAATAATTAGAAGTGACAGGGTCTTTTATGTCCGTGAAGGAATAAATTACTTAATTGTAGGGATCTGTCATCATATAGCCTATTGTACAAACATTCTATTGGAGATATGTAGCGTTTGTAAACATTTATCTACAATTTGCAAGTAACAAAACGTTTGGTTAATGTTTATTTACCGTGAAACGAAACGAGAAATATTGAACTCATTTCTCACCATTGGTCTCAAACTCCTTTCCATAAAGCCTGAGGACTTAAGTTTATGAGGACATAAACTTCAGTTTCCATATCTTCCTCAGCGTCAAGATCCATGGCTTTATACAACTTGCAGGCCACAAGACTATAGCTCTCTCACCTTCCAACGCCATCTAGTTTCCTTAATGAGAACTACGTGGATATCTTACCTTTGGTTTCAAACTCCTTCCCATAATGCCTGAGCTCCTCGTAAACTTCAGTTTCCATATCATCCTCAGCAGCCTCATGAGCCATGGCTTTATATAACTTGCAGGCCACAAGAGACTTGGCTAATGCCTCCTCGCCGTGCGTCCACATGAGTAGCGCCATCTGGTGACGCTTGGTTAGAACTGCCCACATCTGTAAGAGGAATGTTATTGATTTATTGTTGTCTTTATCGACTGATGATCCTATAATTGACTTATTGTTATTGTCACTAAGAATCTGAACATCATCATCACCAGATTTAAAAAGCAAATACCTATTTTCAAGTTAGTTATAGCTAACTGAACAATATGTATGGAGAAGTATTTTTTTTTCATTGCCTGGAAGAATTTCCTTGTGAATGTTGTTCAGTATCGTCGACTGAGCAACCCCTATCAGTTTGCGGGACGCTGTCTTTTACAGCCGGTATTATATTATAGACTCTACGTATACACCACAATGTCCGACAGACTGCGAGTTTCCGATAGACTAAATGTCAAATTCAATAAAAACCGTAATAACCGTTTTCTCAGCTTTTACTCTTCTGTAGTAAAAACCACAAACTTCGCCGATGTATGCCCTTATACTACATACATAAACATACATAAAATCACGCCTTTATCCCTTACGGGGTAGGCAGAGCGTTAAACGCCTCGTAAAAGGCGCTTCCGCCACGCCTGACAGAAATTGAGGGCAATTTTAGATTGTAATGTGTATTGCTATAGTGACAGGTTGTCAGCCCATCGCCTAAATTACAATACACTGTCACCCTCGAGTCCCTTTTGCTGACTTCTACAGCATGCCCGGGAGGAAGAACAAGGAACATTCTATGTTTTTTCTATCTCTCCCAGGCCAGCATGGAAGAAAACCCTTATACTAATTGCTTATATTAATTGCAAAGGAATATTCAGTTTACTTTTAGTTAGACTTATGTGAGTTCATCATGCGCAACCAACCAAAAATGTATAATTTGTAAATAAATTATTTACAAACAGAAATAAAAGCATGTTTCATTATGTCCTGTTGAACATGCCACAAAAATGTTATTTCAGCGCTTGTACCAATTAATTATTTTCCGGATTCAGTTTTAACATTACTGATATTTTATCGTTATTTTAAATGCTTAATCGAGCGTTTTTGTTTCAATTCTCGCAATGAATAAGTTTGTTTAAAACAATTCAATTTCATTTCAACATATATTTTTTTTTTAATTTGTTTAAAAGCCGCAGGAGAAAGCGGAATACAGAGAGAGCTGATATTCACTTCATGTATACTCAACCCACAAGAGCTAAGCCTTAAATAAATGGTGATGATGATGTTTAAAAGCAAAGTCAGCATCTAACATTTGAATATTTTTATACATACATACATATAATCACGCCTTTATCCCTAATGGGGTAGGCAGAGCGTAAACAACCTAACACAGGTCGTTCCACTACGTCTGACAAATTTGGAGGGTTATTTAAGATAGATTTGTAGGTATATTGCTGTAGTGACAGGTTGTCAGCTTATCAACTAAATTGCAATATACATATATAGATAGATACTGATATAGACTAGAATGTTGTGCCTGTACCTATCTCTGTGTGTGACCGTACAAGGAAGTCACCCGAATTACGTCCACTCTACCGAATTAACACTGCGGGGATTATGTCACTTGTAAGCCCATCGCGATCCCTTAGCTGGTTTTTACAGCATACCCGGGAGGAAATTCAGCTGGCACATTCAATGTTTCCCGCATGGAAGAAGTCTCATTTGCACTTTGCAATTATGCAGCTAAAACGCCCTTCAAAAGACGCTTTCGCCACGTCTGACTAAAATTGAGGGCAATTTTAGATTGTAATGTGTATTGCTGTAGTGACAGGTTGACAACCCATCGCCTAAATTACAATATACTGAAACCCTCGGATCCCTAAGCTGGAATATTTTTATCGTTTTGATTATATTTTTTGAGCTGTCGCGTCACGCTTTTTATGAGCTGTCGCGTCACGCTCGCTTCGCCCCGCGTTTGGTACGTATTGGTTACATTTTATTTATTTGTTGCGCTCGCTTCGCTTGCGATTGCAGGACATATTAATAAAAATTTCGTGAAGTGTCGAATTTGCTTCGATCGTGTAACTTGTAAAATATTGAGAACTCTTCTTGATGGTTCTTAGACGACTTACCAGCAGTTCGTTGAAGGGATAGTCGAACAGCGCCATCTCTGTAGTGACAGGCATGAACCCGGTGATCAGTGACAGACCCCCCGCGTTGTGACGAGTGAACGACGCGCTGTTGCGGTGAACGTTCACGCTCTTGTTCATCACCTTCGCGTAGATCGGACGGAACTTGCGTCTAGTGTAGTAGCACCTTTAGCAGAAATAAAGTTATTAGATGTAAGCAATAAAGGCGCTTTCTACTGGTTCGAATCCGTATCCAAATATTTTTTGATTCGAATTAGCCTTCCTAGTAAATGTATGACAGCTTGCGCACCCATTCATATCCTTTTTATATGGAAGTTTCACGGACACGATTCGGATACGAACCAAATACGGAGCAGTGCAAAACTGCCCTACCGATGATAGGAGAAAGTTATATTTGAGAAAAGTAAGCAAGCAACACATCAATTTTCGTAAAAATAAGTAAGATTTTCTAGTTAGTTATAAAAAAAAAAACTTTTCGTAGAGCCATATATCTCTGTAACTAAAAATTAGAAGAAATAATTTTTTTTTTTTTTTCAATAATTGTATGCGTAGAATTGGATAATCAGTCGTGATTATATTACGATGGGAAAGTCTTGTTTCTGGGCGAATTAGTTATAGAAATGTTGAATAAACTAGTGAGACGATTTATTATTCTACTTACCTATAAGCACCTCCCATGAGTTTATTGATAACCAGCCCAATGTCGTGCAGCGTGTAGACGTACCCTCGCGGCAGATGTGGTCTCACGTCCCGGAGGATGTACCTGGATGACACAATAGGAATCAGTAACGAGATAGTCGTTGATAGATTCGATGGAATAAGCTCACACAAATCTTTGCATGTAGTATATAGTTGGGAGACCACAGAGAAAATACAAAAGGATTTTTTTTTCGAAAGACTCAGCGTGCACTCAGATCGAAATTTGTCACGCACTGATGATAGCGACTCTCGCGTGGAGTTACTGAACTAATAGACCGTGTGATGTCAGGGTCAACTTGGATGTTGCAGGACCAAGTTGCTTACCTCATCTCTCCTATTGTATTTTCTCTGTGTGGGAGACAGATGATCATACTATAATAACAATCTCACTCTGGGACATACAAAAGTTACCTAGGGGATAAGAGAGTTATAGAGATAGAAGAGAAAACGCTCCTCCAGTTCACTGTATAAAACACAACATAAACATAGAACAGTATACAAAAGATCTTAAATTAAAATAGGTAACACTATTAATTACTACAACGTTTAAAGCATATAAACAACTTATAACCGATTATAAGAAGGTTCTGGACTGGCAACCACGAGCCTTAAAGCAACGGTTGACTTTGTAAATACTATCGGCTTAGCATGCAGTCAACTCAATGCCTGAGAAGTATCATGCTTGACATAGTAGTATACGGATGTTTATTGATAACTAGCGACCCACCCGGCTTCGCACGGAAATGATCACTGTTTCTCTACTATATTATGCATGTATTATACATATAAAACTTCTTCTTGAATCACTCTATCCATTAAAAGAAACCGCATCAAAATCCGTTGCGTAATTTTGAAGATATAGGGACAGAGAAAGCGACTTTGTTTTATACTATGTAGTGATATAGTGAAAACAGTATGAATAATGCTGGTTTCTACTAGGAAAACATGTTATGAAGGCTCTACAACGTGTAACAAAAAAGGTATATGCACCCGAAAGGATATGAACCAGCCCATGAAACTGATCATCTTTTGTAAAGGAACATAGGTCAAAATAAGAAGACTTTGTTTTATACTATGTAGTGATGAATGACGACCCGCGCAGTCTAGTTGGCAGTGTACCTGCCTGCTACGCAGAGGGTCCCGGGTTCGATTCTCGGCCAGGGCAGAAATTTGAATGATGAGTTTAAATATCTGTTTCTGGGTCTAGGTGTTCTTTGTGGTTGTTTCTGTGTATGTCCATGGCACCCCGATACAGGGAATCCTAGTGGGGGCTATGAGTGTGATCGTGTTTGTTTGTTTGTTTATCTACATCTCATTTCAGCCCGTGTTTACCTACTGCAGAACATAGGCTTCCTCTTTCTTGTGCCATGACCATGACTGCTTACCTTGAGCCAGCTTTGTCCAGGGTGTTTCGCCAGCCTTCACTGTATCGGAATCTTACCTTAGAGTATTACTAGGTCCGCTCTTAGTGTTGTACAGTTCCTCCAGACGTGGTATGGTGAGGAACTTTCTCATGGAGACTCCATTTTCCAGAAGCAGCTTCACGAAGTCTATGCGGTCGTGTTCCAGCGCCTGCATCATTGCCTCGTCCAGAGCACCTGCGGGAAAAGATAACTGTTAGGGTGGCTTTTTTAAGTTCCGAATCTGCTACATCAGCCATCTTCCATGCTGGACTGGGAGAGAGAGAAAAACATAGAAATTGCCAGCTGAACTTCCTCCCGGGCATGCTGCAAAAACCAGCTAAGGGATCTGAGGGTTTCTGTATATTGCAATTTAGGCGATGGGGTTACAACCTGTCACTATACCTACAAATATATCTTAAATAATTTTAAAAACTTTGTCAGTCGTGGCGGAATGACCATTATTTAGTTTGTTTACGCTCTGTCTACCCCATTAGGGATAGAGGCGTGATTATATGTATGTATGTACATCAGCCAAAATATTTCAGTTCTGGGGCAATGGTTTCCACCAATTGATGAGTATTTGCCATATTAACCAGGCGGTAGGCGGATTTGCCAGAGCAATGGACGGTATTTAATTTACAGGGAATGCTTCCATGCTGGCCTGGGAGCGAGAGAAAAACATAGAATGTGCCAGCTGCATTCCCTCCCGCTCATGCTGTAAAAACCAGCGAAGGGATCCGAGGATTTCAGTATATTTAGGCGATGGGCTGAAAACCTGTCACTACAGCAATATAATTGCCTCCGTGGTCTAGTGGCTAGTGCCATGGACTCCCGATCCGGAGGTTCTGGGTTCGATTCCCAGGAGGGAAACACAAAATTGATATTTGAGAATTAATCATTTTGTCAATTTATCCCCAGTTTGAACCCTGGTGACAGAGTTTTCAAACCGCCTAGTAGCACACCTATTAGGCCTCAGACATGGTTTTGAGTAACGACCACTATCGAAGACAGCGGCCGGGACCGACGGCTTAACGTGCCCTCCGAAGCACGAAATGTTTTACTTTTTCGGACAGTCAAGTGATTCAGCCTGCAATGTCCTAACCAAACTGGGAAAACCTTACAAAGTGATAAATTGACAAATATAAACTTTTCCGTCCCTGGAAGTCGAACCCAGGACCTCCTGATTATAATGAATATAATGGCCTATGGCTCTGACTACTAGACCACGGAGGCAGTTGTAGGTATGTATGTATGAATGCTTCTGTCCATTCCTTAAATGTATCTCTAACAATTATGTACAGTAAAGTTTTCCGTTTTTATTTATGGAGTAGTTAAATATTTCAGTTCACTTTAATTTAATTCATTTATAACGGTAGTTAATTGTATTAGGTATTTGAATTCTATATTTTTTTATTGGGTTCAAATAAGAAGCCAGTGCGCTAACGCGACACTCCTGGCACCTCTCTATCACATGTTAACCTTTTTAAATCTACATTAGGACGTTCAAAACAAAAAACCGGGTTATTATCAACTATCTATTTAAATGAATCCGTTCGTCGCAAAGATAAAAAGTTAAATTAAAAGTATTATCTTCTATTTCCAACAAGGAAATGAATCCTACTATTGATATCTGAAACTATAATCTGTTCTCAGAATACAATCTATTCGCAGAATACAAATCTTCCAATTACCGGCGATCGACAGAATTCAGTTTCTGATCGCTGAATCCCATTAATCTAGCTACTGAAATATAATTGAACTTTCTTTTAGAATTGATTTCTATCATTAAATCTAGTTTGACAGCATTTTACTTCTTTTTGTGTTTTTTTCTTCATTAAAGTAAAAGGCGTGGTTTGAATGCACGGTGGCCCAACAGTTAGGGTAGCGGCACGGTACGTCGAAGGTCGGGGGTTCAAACCCCTTGACATTTTTATTTTCATAATTTAAGGTCGGAAAAAGCAGGAAATTTGCACTTTATACGAGAACAACACCATGAGACATAATGTTGTTCATTATCATTAATTTTCCTAAATTACAGGCGGGGATAAATTTTGTCCTTGTATATAGTGGTTTAACCCTAATAAATTAACTGAGCAACATACGAGAAGATTTTTTGTTTGTGCACACGCGCTGTTTTGTCAAGTTTTGGGATATTACGGGATAGGCACAGCAATAAATGTGAGCTAGCTAGAGTTTATTTAAGAAGAGTTTGTTTAAATATCTTGGCCACATATTGACCCCTGACCTCAAGGACGATGCTGATATCGAAAGGGAACGGAGGGCATTGTCGGTGAGAGCGAACATGCTGGCTCGCAGGTTTGCAAGGTGCTCAGAAAGAGTTAAAATTACTCTCTTCAGATCTTACTGCACATCATTCTATACCTGCAGCCTGTGGGCTAGATATACTCAACAATCCTATAATGCCCTCCGGGTCCAATATAACAATGCGTTCAGGGTGTTGTTGAGGCTGCCTCGATTCTGTAGCGCATCAGGGATGTTTGCGGACGCGAGGGTAGACTGTTTCTACTCAACAATGTGCAAAAGGTGCGGATCCCTGGTGCGCAGAATACGGGGTAGCACCAACAGCATCCTGAACATGATCGGGAGTAGGCTCCACTGTCAGTATCTGAGTCATTGTTGCACTATTTCAAGCGGAATGGGGCAGCGGTGACTTATCATACTGTTATTTTATTATATACCTATCTAATCTCATTTTTCTAACATAGTCATAAGTTTTACTAATATTATGAGTTTACTTACTTACTGGTTACTTGAATAAAAATCTTTATTATTATTATAACGACCTCATAGGCATATGGTTAATTTGGTTTTCACCACGTTTAGCAAGTTTTGAGGTCATTTTAGACAGAACTAACTATGTAGTGCAGTAGTGACAGGTTATCAGCCTATCGCCTAAATTGTAATGCACTGAAATTATTATTACTCTTTGCTTAAATCTTCATTATGCCTGTGAAGAGACACAGCTATTTAAAGAGAACATTCTATTTTTTGCTATCGTGTGGTATGAAAAATATTACGAAAATACACCTCTAAAAATAACAACCCCGTTTGGGCACGTTCATGAAAATACTCTCTCTGAAATATTACTTGTATAAATCAGAGGGTTTTGCTCCACGGAGCGGGACCTTAACTTTTTGGAACTCCTTGTGGGTCAAAACTTGGTAAAAGTTCACGGTTCATAAATTGCTGACACGAAGTCTGCCAATGAGCTTTTTGTTAACTGTTATACCCGGTGTAGGGGACAGCGTTGCGCAAACTCATAGGGGTTGCTAAGTCTACGACACTGAACAACTATCAGCAATTTTTTTTTTCAGGAGGTGGAAAAAAGATATGGCTTTGCCATACAAACTGTCTGATCGAGGTGAACAGTTTGTATGGAAAATACATTTTTTCTTTCTCTTTCTGAAAGAATTTCCGGGTGGAAGTTGATCAGTGTCATAGACTTAGCAACCCCTATCAGTTTGCGGGACGCTGTCCCTTACACCCGGTATTGAGTTTATATGTATACTGGAGTGTGGAAAAAAATATTTGGATTGTTTTAAAGATAAGTGCGTAATCTGAAAATAATTACCCCACTTTCAGTTGAAGAACAATTAAAAGGGACAGAAGACACCTGCTCTTTATTTTACGACAAAACTCGTTTGAGTTTTAGCCTATTTCTCGAAATAAACTTCCTGAGCTTTTAAAGTTTCTTAGGACCGTATTTATAATCAGCTCTCATTAGTGACAGCGAGTTTGATTTCGAATCAGAACTGTCATTTCAGTACAAACTGGCCCATCAAATCCATATTGTTCTCAAATTTCATATCGCTTCATAAATACGAGCCTTAAATTGAGAGTGATAGGACTATTTTAAATTCAACGGAAGGAAAAGGAGTTCAATACTCTTCTCACTGCCTTAATAAAAAATAATTTCTCGAAAGTATTTTTATATTGATGCTGAAAGATTTAACAAATCAATTTATAGCTTTTCTCTTCAAAAAGGGCTCCTAACCTCGCCTTGGTGATTGCGGGATCAAAACTTTTATTCCCACGGGACTGAGTGGATGTAAGTAAGTATGAATCTTTGTATGAAAGTTCAGATTTATAAGCTGAATTTGGACACAACAAAGGTCCTAATTAACACACACACAACTCTAATGTAAATCAAAAGGGCTGTATTCACTTAGAGATTTAATTTTTTTATCGAATGTATTTCGGTAAGGTTTCAAACATTGAAGAACGTTGTACAAAATATTGTCAATTTTGGCACATTATTGATGTAGGATCAAGGATAGATTATCTAAAGCCACTCCTATTTGTTAAATGGGACTAAAAATATCGCGATATCTAGAAATACCGGGATCCCGCAATACCGAACGAAATGGAAGCTCTATTGCCAAGTGATTCCGATTGCCGAGTGATTTAATTCCGCTTTGACTCGAAACAAAGAAAATCCGATTGAATTTTTAATCGTCCTCTGTGTGGAGAGTAAATACCTACTAAATGTACAGTACGACACGGTTCTTAATGAACGTGGGCGAGGGGCGCTGCAGCGTTAGTTCCTTTCCTCCGTGGACTTATGGCACAACGCGGACACTCCTAACTACAATGTCATTTTGGTCATACATCGACAGACGGCATGTTGTACTTGGCATGTGTTTGTGTGCGTGTTATAAGGGTTGACAAGTTTTGTTATACCGTTCATAATCATTTTGAGATACGGGATAAGGCTAGGGAGATGATGAATCATCACTTGATTAATCTGGTACTTAAATAAACCAACGTTTTAAAGTAGTTCACTGTAACTGAATAGGTAGAATAGATTAGGTTGCATATTTTTTATAAATTTACTTACCGTCTCTCGTCACTGTGGAATCTAAAAAAGTTCCTATTGGAGTCATATCTTGTGGTAGAAAGACATCCGTACAAGGAACATTACCTTAACCATCTTTGGAACACAAAACTTTATTATTTCCGTTACACTAGGAAACATGCGCGCGCCATACTCGCAAGCCGTACGCTCAATATGGCCCACAATCCAGCGTGTGACGTATGTCGGACTGGGGAAGGGCGGTGAATGTCCATTCTGTATGTAGTACTATTATATATTCTGTGCTTGTGGTCTGAGCAACTGCCTCCGTGGTCTAGTTATCTGAGCCATGGGCACGCAACCCGGAGGGCCCAGGTTCGAATCCCGGTGGGGGACAATGACTTTGTATTGTTGTTTTTAGTTTGGTTAGGATATTGCAGGCTGATCACCTGATTGTCCGAAAAGTAAGATGATTGTATGTGAAGGGCATAGAAAATAAATAAGTAGTCGGTCCTGCGCCTGATTTCTCTCTGGCCGTGTCAGTCAATCAGTCCAATCGGAAAAAGAGATTGAAGGAATAGAGAGTGCACTTAAGTGTGCGCAAACACTTGGGCACTAACAACTAGTCCTGCGCAGTTGACTGATCTCTAGGAGGTTGGCCGCCTTCAGCGAAAATCAGTTGGGAAATCTATTAGTTCCTATTTTTGCCACATTCATTTAAAGCGTAGTTGTACAGCAAGTCCCGAAAAGATTTAATGATTAAATCCGCTTTAGCGCTGTGGAATGGAAATTACAGACGTAGGTGGTACGTTTTGAATGTTTAAGTGTTGAAGTACCTGAATTGAGAGAACTATACGAAATGTAAGCGACAGCGTCCAACAAACTGATAGGGGTTGCTCAGTCAATGACACTGAACAACTTCCACCAGGAAAATCTTTCAGGGAGTGAAAACGTAATTTTGTCTTTTCCATACAAATTTTCTCATCGAGGTGGATATTTTGTATAGTAAAGCCGATTTTTATTTTCACTTCCTGAAAGAATTTCTTGGTGGACAATATTCAGTATCGTTGACTGAGCAACCCCTATCAGTTTATGGGACGCTGTCCCTTAGACCCGGTATTGTGTAAGTCCAAACTATTGTCAATATTGTAAGCGAAAAGACCTATATTTGTTCACAATGAATTAAATAATTTATTTTTCTATCTTATTATATGGTGTGTTGAGAGACCAACCTGGAGGCCACTCCTGTCCATACAAAAAATTTCGGAGCGTGAGTGTGTTCCACGTGAGGGCCAGGGCCAGCTGCTCTCTCGGAGACAGATGCTGGGCCGTCAGGATCATCTGATCCAGCTCTTGCACCATATCTTACTAAGATTCTTACATAGAGACCACTCCTGTCCATACAAGAAGATCTCGGAGCGGGTGATATCCACTCTGTTCCACGTGAGGGCCACGGCCAGCTGCTCTCTCGGAGACAGATGCTGGGCCCTGAACAGCGCCGTCAGGATCATATGATCCAGCTCTTGCACCATATCTTACTAAGATTCTTACCTGGAGGCCACTCCTGTCCATAGACAAAGATCTCAGAGCGGGCGATGTCCACTCTGTTCCACGTGAGAGCAAGGGACAGCTGCTCGCTCGGAGACAGATGCTGGGCCCGGAACAGCGCCGTCAGGATCACCTGGTCCAGCTCTTGCACCTCGCCGCCTTCAGCCCGCTCTTGAATTCTGAACACCGTGATCTAGGGAAAAAAAAACTTAATTTTAGAGATTTTTTTAGGAAATGCAATGCGTATTTCGGTTTTCGATTTTCATGTGTACGTTTATTATATTCGGCGCTTTTTCCGTGCTTTGGTAGGCACGTTAAGCCGTTGGTCTCGATTAATATCATTAAATACCGTAGATATTAGTCGTTAAGCCATGTCAGAGACCAGTGCTAAGCTTGAAAACTCTGACAGTTGGGTTGGTTACTAACCTGGCAAAAGCCTAATCTAGGATTGGGTCTGGTTTCCCTTCTGAGTTGCGGAGGTCAGATGGTAGTAGCTCTGTTTAAAAACCAGTACCTTCGTTCAATCACATATATTAGGTCAGCTACCTAATCTACGTCAGTGGCTTTTTTTTTAGGAATAAAACATCTCTCACAACTCATCAATCTGTTGGCTTAATGTGGTGAGTAGTTATGGCAAAGAATCGGGGATAGTGGTAAATCCATGTTTAGCTGTAGAATGTTGTGGTACATCTCATCCTATGATTCTTCTTCTTCTGTCGAGTGGGCATCGAGTCTATCGACCCGATTAGCCCTGGTGTCAGAGTTTTTAAACCGCCTAGTAGCACAACTATCAGGCCTCTGACATGGTTTGAGTAACGATCACTATCAAAGACAGCGACCGAGACCGGCGGCTTAACGTGCTCTCCGAAGCACGAAATCTTTTTCTTTTCGGACAATCAGGTGGTTCAGCCTGTAATGTCCTAAGAAAACTGGGGAAAAAATCACAAAGTGATAAATTCTCAAATATCAACTTTGTGTTTCCTCCCTGGGAATCGAACCCAGGACCTTTCGGATCAGGAGTCCATGGCACTAGCCACTAGACCACGGAGGCAGTTTTATAAGATAAGATAAGATAAGAATGTACTTTATTGCATAGAAAAGACACAAAGAAAATAAAATTAAATGAAACAAATAGTAGTATAAATAGTCGGCCTTATTGCTAAGCAGCAATTTCTTCCAGGCAACCTTAGAGTACAGGAAAATAAAAAGTTGAACTAGTGGGCTGGTATACATTTTAGGCAATATATTGTATAGGTAAGTAAATAAGCTACTTAGGTGTATTTATATAATTAATAAACAATAAATAGTCATACATACAAATTACTTATACCTACATAGAAATACATAAATATTAAATATTATAATACATATATAATATTAATGAAAGAAAATGTTACAACCAATTATTCCGGGAAAAGGTTATCATTGATAACCTTAACCGCTTGCACTTGCGTATTTCCATGAACTTCATTTCTTCCATGCTGGACTGGGAGCTAGAGAAAAACATAGAATGCGCCAGCTGCATTTCCTCCCGGGCATGCTGTAAATATCAGCTAAGGGATTCGAGGGCTTCAGTGTATTGCAATTTAGGCGTGGGCTGACAACCTCTCACTATAGCGATACAGATTTCAGTTTAAAATAGCCCTCAAAACTCAGTCAGACGTGGCGGAACGACCTTCTCTTTGGTCGTTTACGCTCTGCCTACCCCATTCAGAATAACGGCGTGATTATATGTGTGTATGTATGTATGTTCATCGTTGTCACAGCATGTCTAGTACAGGTACAATGTACTTTGGTCTTAATAGATTATTAACTGGATTCTATACCATCCCATAACATATTGTTTTAGCAACTTTGAGTTCGGCTTTTAGGTTTCTTGTTTTCCAAGTAAAAATCAATAAATTGATTTAGGTAAACATGAAACGAGGACCGCCCATCGGTTTTAATCTTAGATTATAATCGATACTATCAGCGATATTGATGTGTGAAATTGTGTCAATAAAAGCAATTTACTATTTTATTATTATTGTGTCAATTATATTTGATAATGATAAGGTAAGATGTATAGTCGCTTTAATGTTATCATATTTAAATTTGGGTAGCTTGAGTGAAGAGGAACAATGTTTTGTCACCTAGACAACATCCTCGAAAAAGAGAGAGAATTACATATATTGATCCACCACACAATACCTAATGGTGTTTATTTTTTATAAAGAACATGCATGCTTCCATGCTGGACAGGGAGCGATAGAAAAACATAGAATGCACCAGGTGTATCTCCTCCCGGGCATGCTGTTAAAACCAGCTAAGGGATCTGAGGGTTTCTATTTATTGCAATTTAGGCGATAGGCTGGCATCCTGTCATTTTTAGGATTATACGTACAAATCTATATTAAATAACCCTCAAAATTTTGTCAAGCGTGGCGGAACGACCTTTGTTTAGGTCTTTTAAGCTCTGCCTACCCCATTAGGGATAAAGGCATGATTATATGTATGTATGTAAGAATATCTATATATTTCTTCCATGCTGGACTGGGAGAGAAAGAAAAACATAGAATGTTCCAGTTGCCCTTCCTCCCGGGCATGCTGTATAAGTCAGCAAAAGGGATTCGAGGGTTACAGTGTATTGTAATTTAGGCGATGGGCTGACAACCTGTCACTACACATTAGCAATACACAATACAATCTAAAATTGCCCTCAATTTTTGTCAGACGCGGCGAAAGCGCCTTTTACGAGGCGTTTAACGCTCTGCCTACCCCGTAAGGGATAAAGGCGTGATTTTATGTATGTATGTATGTAAGAATATGCAGTGAATACTAAACTAGGTTTAGATACAATACAACATTCTTTATTGAACAAAGAAACACATACAACAGAAATAAAAGGGAACAGACATGACAGTACAATATAGGCGGCCTTATTGCTAAAGCAGCAATTTCTACCAGGCAACCTTTGGGAATAGAAAATGTACAAAGACCTTGATCAGGTTTCAATTCTGGGTTGCGGAGGTAAGATGGCAGTCGCTCTGTGTACTACGGTATTAAACAATATTAACCCACCAGACCAATGGCTAAACGTGCCTTCCAAAAGCAGTGAAAAAGCGCCGAATAAACGTACATATGAAATTTGGAAACCGAAAAACACATTGGTATGTGGTGGGATTCGAACCACGACCTCCCGCTCAGGAGACAGCGGCCCTATACACTATCGGGCTCAAGAACAGGTTAATGAGACAATTGACCTAAAATTAGGGTTAAACGATAGCGGGTATGTTAATAGCATTTATTAGAAAGATGCTCATCTGCTTTTATGATCAAATACGGATATAAATTTATTGCAAAGAAATATTGAATGGGCACAATAAAGCATCCAATTCAAAACATTTGCAAGTATGATTTACATGACACTGATAACATTCTTATAAAACGTCGTTGAGTTCGGTTTGTGTTGTTAGTATTGTAATTCGTTGGTGGTTTATGGAAGTGGTCCTAATTCGTGATGAAAAACAGAAAAGTTAAATTGTTTGTGCTTCTTGCATTATGGTAAGTTATTTAAAATACTATTATTATATTTATTTGGTTATCATTGTAGCCTTTTCAGCCATTAATTATATTTTTTATATTATTTGAAGCTTAAAAAAATAATTTATACAGTTCAACTTAAAAATTTAGACAACAGGCGAGTTTATCTCGATAAGAGATCTCTTCCAGCCAACCTACATATAATATAATAAAAAATATATATATGATCATATAATCACGCCTTTATCCATAATGGAGTAGGCAGAGTGTAAAAGACCTAAACATAGGTCGCTCTGCCACGTCTGACTTAGTTTTGAGGGTTATTTAAGATATATTTGTTGTCAGCCCATCGCCTAAATTGTAATATACAGAAAGCCTCGGATCCCTTAGCTGGTTTTTACAGCATGCCCGGGAGGAAATGCAGCTGGTACATTCTATGTTTTTCTCTCGCTCCCAGTCCAGCCAACCTAATGGGGATAAAAGATGGGAAATTCACGGGAACAGACAGTTAGTATAATTAAACTACAAATTTATAGGATTATAGTAATACTAATACACATATTAACATACTATAATAAACTAATACATATAAATATACATACGTACATATAAACACGCCTTTATCCCAAAAGGGGTAGGCAGAGCGTTATCGACCTGGAAGGGAATGCCGCTGGCACATTCTGTGTTTTTCTCTCGCTCCCAGGCCAGCATGGAAGGTGGCTGGATATAAATATATTGATTTGATATATAAATGATAAAATAAGGGATTCGAGAGTTACAGTGTATTGTAATTTAGGCGATGGGCTGACAACCTGTCACTACAGCAATACAAATCATTACACTCTAAATTTTGCCCTAAATTTTTGTCAGTCGTGGCGAAACAGGCGCTTACGAGGCGTTTTACGCTCTGCCTACCCCGTAAGGGATAAAGGCGTGATTTTATGTATGTATGTATGATAAAATAAAAAATAATTATTTTTGTCATATAGTGGTCATAAAATGCACCTATGAAGCATAGTCACATGCATCTGAAACAATAGTTAATAATTCGAATATTTTTAGTTACATTTCTGGAAACACAGAAACTGTCAGACAGATCAGAAATGATTTCCCAGCTGACTTCGAGTTTGGAACTTCTACTTCCGCCTATCAAATAGAAGGAGCCTGGAATACTCATGGTAAGTAACCAAGAGAATTGGAGTGGGCTGCAGAGTTTCATACCAGGTGTAAGGGACAGCGTCCCGCAAAATGACAGGGATTGCTCAGTCAACGACACTGAACAGCTATCAGCAGAATTTTTTCAGGATGTGAAAATGAAAAGTTCGCTGTTCCATAAAAAATATTCACCTCGATCAGACAATTTCAACCTGCCGACAAACTCAACCTGATGAAGGGACTCCGAATGTCCCGAAACATGTGAAATACGCGTCTTATTTTCCAAAGTGAGTGCCCGTTATTAAAATGTTATTTTTTTTTAACCCCTATTAGTTTGCGGGACGCTGTCCCTTACAGTTGGTATAGTTAAAAAACCTTCAACTGCGCTCATCAAGCCACCCACCGTAGGCTTTAAATATACAATTTGAGATATGTAATTATAATTATTTTATATCATTGCAATGTTTTATAATTATG
This sequence comes from Scrobipalpa costella, assembly GCA_949820665.1. NCBI lineage: Eukaryota > Metazoa > Arthropoda > Insecta > Lepidoptera > Gelechiidae > Scrobipalpa > Scrobipalpa costella. The sequence goes on from OX463312.1 coordinate 15,291,150, forward strand.
GCTAGATAAACTTTAGTGACATAATATTGGATATTATATAAGTAAAATTAATTTCCTTTAAATTTAATATTTAATTGTGTGCCTAATGAAATTTTATTAAGTGTTATGACCTGTAAAATGTATATTTTTACCAATAAACATCTGATTCTGAATCTGGCCTATAGTTGCCTAAAATGTCCCCTACCTACATCAAATTGACTGAAAGTTCCCTTCATAAAATCAACATACAGTAGACTCCACTGTATCAGAAAATCTACTGTATCAAAATATCCACTGTATCCAATCCACCCGCCATTGGCCTTTATTCACCTAGTGTTTAGTACCTTCATCAAATTGTCCACTTTATCAGAAAGTTCCCTTTTAAAAGTCTACTATATTAAAATGACCACAGTTCAGAAAATCAACTATATCAAAATGTCCACTGAAGATGATAATAATGACTATTATTTGTCTTCCATGCTGGACTGGGAGTGACTTACATGCTGGACTGGGATTGAGAGTCTTCCATGCTGGACTGGGAGTGAGAGAAAAACATAGAACGTGCCAGCTGCATTTCCTCCCGAGCATGCTGTAAAAACCAGCTAACGGATGTGAGGGTTTCAGTATATTTTCATTTAAGCGATGGGCTGACAACCTGTCACTGCAGCTTTATACGTACAAATGTAACTTAAATAACCCTCAAAACTTTGTCAGACGTGGCGGAACGACCTCTGTTTAGGTCCTTTACGCCCTGCCTACCCCATTAGGGATGAAGGCGTGATTATATATATGTTTGTTATTTTTCAGGCAAAGGCTGGTCAACCTGGGATTACCTGGTGCGCACCAACCAGGAACATATCATAGATCAAACCAACGGAGACATCGCAGCCAATTCCTACTATCTCTACAAGCGAGATGTTGAGATGCTCAAAGAACTGGGCGTCCAGAACTACAGGTATATATATATTTTTACAACAGTATGAAAGATAAACTTTTGTTGATGATAAATAATATTTGCTTAAATATCAGTTTGACCCCAGAGGATCCTATATTCTTATTCTATCTCGCTTTTTGGCAACCTCCCACCAAATCTTGCGATATAATAATGTTTATTTAATTCGTACAGATTCTCAATTTCCTGGCCGAGAGTGATGCCATACGGCCGAAACTACGTCAACCCCGAAGGAATAGCCCATTACAACGCCGTGATCGACGAGCTATTAGCCAATGGGATCACACCATTCGTCACCATGTTCCACTGGGATCTGCCCCAGAATCTGATGGATAATGGGGGTTTACTGAATGAAGACTTTTCTGATTGGTTCGGGGAGTACGCAAGAGTGTTGTACCAGAACTTTGGAGACAGAGTCAAGCATTGGCTAACTATCAATGAACCTTTCATTCATTGCAATTTTGGCTACGCTGTTGGACTCCACGCTCCCTTGCTCAAAGACCCTGGCTTTGGCTACTATGAGTGTGGTAGAAACATCCTCTTGGCTAACGCTAGAGCCTATCACATATACCATGATGAGTTTAAAGCTAGTCAGGGTGGTATGGTTGGGTTTGTCGTTAGTCTAGAGTGGGGTATGCCGGCCTCCAATTCGGAAGAAGATATGCAAGCTCTTCTAGATTTTCAGGCTTTTCATGTGAGTGTATTTTATAAAGATGTCGTTTTTATTTGTAATACATCTTTGAACTCCAATAAGCTTAGTTTATGAATCAGATAAGGACATCAGGTGCCGTTCCACTTATTTAAAACTGTTTTCAGATTGACCATTACACTCATCCCATCTGGTCTGAAACCGGCAACTACCCTCAAATCATGATCGACAAAGTGGCAGCAGCAAGTGCAGTACAAGGGCTGAACTCTTCAAGACTTCGGCCCTTTTCAGACGAGCAAATAGCTTACATGAAAGGAGCCGCGGATTTCGCTGGGGTTAACCATTATGTCTCTAGATATGTGTACAAAAATGCATCTCTCATTGGAAGTTTCCCAGTGCCTTCGATGGATGATGATGCGTTTGTAGGAGGTTATATGGATCCAGCATGGCCTGACCATGGGTTTACAAGGGTGAGTTTAAGATTGTCAAACTATTTCGAAGTAATCTACGTCTTTCATAGATTTTCACTGCTTAAGACTTAAAACTTTTGGGGGAGACAACAAAGCACTTTGAAAGACATATGCCTGATCTAAATTAACCCTGTGACCCTAGTATGTCTTTTACCGATTCTGACTTTTCTATATATTCAGGAATACGCTCCTGGCTTAAAGGAAACTGTTCTATACATGAGAGACAAATACAACAATCCTCCCATGTACGTGACAGAAAATGGTTGCGGTACCAATACCACCGGCCTGAATGATGACGGAAGAGCAGGATACTACAAAGGCTACTTACAAGCCCTAGCTGATGCGGTCGCTGAGGGTGCCAATGTTAAAGGATACTTTGCATGGAGTTTGATGGATAATTTTGAATGGTCATTCGGGTATTCGTAAGTATTCAACTCTACACCTCTACTTCTACGCTAGACTTCTTTGTCTTAGCGAGTGGATTCTCAAGTCGAATAACGACCAGAAGCACCCTGGTGTTAGAGTTTTCAACTATTGTTGTGCTACTAGGCCTCTGACGTGGTTTGAGTAACGCTAGACTGAAAGAGTTTGAAAAACATACAAATTGCATCTCCTCCCGAGATAAGGCACTGAAGGAGTCAGTAGAGAGACGAGGGTTTCAGTGTCTTGCAATTTAATCATGGCTATCACTATTATCTATTTTTTCCAAGCTGGCCTGGGAGTGAGAGAAAACATATAATGTGCCAGCTGCATTTCCTCCCGGGCATGCTGTAAAAACCAGTTAAAGGATTCAAGGGTTTCAGTATATTGTAATTTAAGCGATAGGCTGGTAACCTGTCACTACAGCAATATACCTATAAATATATCTTAAATAACCCTCAAAACTTTATCGAACGTGGCGGAACGACTTTTGTTTAGGTCGTTTAAGCTCTGCATAACCTATTAGGGATAAAAGCGTGGTTATATGTATGTATGTATCACTAGAAAAATGTGCAGTTCATCTTTTAGATGAGTGAAATACTATATCACTAGTGATACACTCCTCTAAGATTAACTGTTCATTGTTCTAGTGACAGCCTTGAATAGAAAGCTCTGTGATGCGGGGTTAGTCCATACTATTAATATATAATGAATTAGGTAAAAACATTTCACAGGATACGATTCGGTCTTTACGAGGTGGACCAGAACCATCCAAACCGGACCAGAACTCCAAGGAAGTCAGCTCTTGTGTATAAGGAGATCATCAGGAGTAAATCAGTCGACCCTAGTTATAATCCTGATCCATTGGCGGATCAAGACATTTTGATTCCTGAAGCACAAATAGTTGTACCAGGAGGAGTTGCTTCGTTTTATGCTTCAGTTTATGTTGTTCTTGTGTTAACAGTTTGCAGCATGTTTATGTATTGCTTTAAGAATGTATAAGTTATTTATTTTGATTTTATTATATTTTTTTTTTGTTTCAATTATAAACCTATTATTCCACCCATGTGGCTAACTAAGCGCTTCCAACTATAATTCATAATGCGCACAGCAAAAGACTAAAATAAAACATTAACTTTTGATTGAGTGCTTGTCATATTTCCACGACCAAAACTGCCTCCGTGGTCTAGTGACTAGTGCCATGGACTCCCGATCCGGAGGTCCTGGGTTCGATCCCCAGGGGGAAACACAAAGTTGATATTAGAGAATTTATCACTTTGTGAATTTTTCCGCAGTTTGGTTAGGACATGGCAGGCTGAATCACCTGATTGTCCGAACAGAAAAAAAAACGATTTCGTGCTTCAGAGGGCACGTTAAGCCCGGTCGCTGTCTTTGATAGTGGTCGTTACTCAAACCATGTCAGAGGCCTGATAGTTGTGCTAGTAGGCGGTTTAAAAAACTCTGACACCAGGGTTCATCGGGTCGATAGGCTCGATACCCACTCGAAAGAAGAAGAAAAACGACCAAATCAAAAATGTAGTTAAAAGTTTGAGTAATATTACACTTTTAAAAATAGAGATTAATTCTCAAATAATCTTACTAGCTACCTCCCCCCACCTAACCTAATCTAACCTAACCCCACCTTGGCGCCCCTATTAGTTAAAAAATCATAACAAACCGGTTCAACAGATGATTCTGTTATAGTAATTAAGTAAATTTAGATCCTTATAAATTAGTGATTCATATAGTTCGTTGTAGTAACACAAGAAAAATTCGATCGATCTATGAATCGCAAATTTATAAGGATCTAAATTATTTTCATTACTATAAATTGGTTCTGTTGGATCGGTTTTTCAATTTACTGCATTTTTAGTGAATTATGTTTTTTTACTAATATACCAGTAGTCTTACCTTTAAGTTCAAGTTTAAAAAATATTTATTAAGTCTACAATAGTGTTAAAGAATTAGGAGCGGGTTGAAGATTACAGATTGTTACCTCATTTTATATCATTCCACTTGTTATTTTTGTTGCTGTCATTTCTTATTTTATTTGTGTTAGATTATTGTTACCTTGTTGTTATTTTAATTACTTTGTTTATAAAGTCTTATTCAGATGGAAATGTCTATCAGCGTTCTGATGCGCTTTGAACCGGTGGCCTAAAAAACCCAAGAAAATATTCTGAGTGGCAGCCATTTTGGTATAAATTTTGTTTAGTTTCAAATTCAGTATAATTTTAATTATTGTAACATTTATTACCAAATCAATTTTCTTCTATTCCATTCTTTTTCTATTTTATAATAATGGCGCCTCTTGGCTAGTATCGTCATTCGTCACCTTAAAACAGAGATTACTGCTTGAATAATTTCATTGTGAAAAACGAAAAGAAAATAGAGACAATGAAAGTCTACGATATAGCAAAGCAAACAATTTAGGCTCTTTGGCTCAGAAGAAATGCTATGGCTTCCCTTTGAGCTTCAATAAGCTCATTTCCATTCCCTTTATAGTCTTTCAGGGTGAAATCAAATATTTAACGTGACGATTGACGTACTTGCTGTAAGCTTTGGGTAATATAAGGGTTCTTTATGGAACATATAATCACGCCTTTATCCCTAATGGGGTAGGTAGAGAGTAAACGACCTAAACATAGGTCACTCCGCCACGTCTTACAAAGTTATGAGGGTTATTTAAGATAGATTTTTAGGAATATTGCTGTAGTGACAGTTTGACAGCCCATTAAAATTTATACATACATTTAATCACGCCTGTATCCCTAATGAGGTAGGCAGAGCGTAAACGACCCAAACCAAGGTCGTTCCGCCACGTCTGACAAAGTTTTGAGGGTTATTTAAGATAGATTTGTAGGCATATTGCTGTAGTGACAGGTTGTCAGCCCATCGCCTAAATTGCAATACACCGAAACGCTCGGATCCCTTAGCTGGTTTTTACAGCATGCCCGGGAAGAAATGCAGCTGGCACGTTATACGTTTTTCTCTCACTCCCAGGCCAGCATAGAAGAAAGTATATAAATGAAAATAAATAAACTAATTCGTCAAAGACCCGTCTACAAACTTTGATAGGCAATTAAAATTATCGTTTTCATTTTCCCTTCAATTAAGAAAATATTAATTGTTTTTCAGCTTCTGTAAAAGCCAGTAGAGCAGGCCGAAGGTTTCGGTGTAAATATTGCGATTACAATCTTCTTCTTCTTAGCGAGTGGATTCTCGAATCGAACGACCCGATGAACCCTGGTGTAAGAGTTATCAAACCGCCTAGTAGCACAGCTATCAGGCCTTTGACGTGGTTTGAGTAACGACCACTATCAAAGACAGCGACGGAATCCTTTTTTTCTTTTTCGGACAATCAGGTGATTCAGCCTGTAAAGTCCTAACCAAACTGGGGAAAACCTCACAAAGTGATAAATTGACAAATATCAACTTTGTGGTACCTCCGGATCGTAAGCCCATAGCTCTGACCACTAGGCCACGGAGGCAGTTGAGAATCAACTCAGGTTTGTGATGTAATTTGTTATCATCATTAACAATAATTTCTTCCATGATGGAGTAAGAGCGAAAGAAAAACATAGAATGTGCCAGCTGCATTTCCTCCCGGGCATGCTGTAAGAACAGTTAAAGGATCCGGGAGTTTCTGTATATTGCAATTTAGGCGATAGACTGACAATCTGTCACTACAGCAATATACCTACAAATCTATCTCAAAAGTTTGTCAAATGTGGCGGAATGATCTTTGTTTAGGTTGTTTACCCTCTGCCTACTCCATTAGGGATAAAGGCGTGATTATATGTATGTATGGCAGGACAAACCTTGTCTTAGAAATAGAACCTAGTACCAAATGGACGCCAATCCATTAAAAAAAACATCTGTATGTTACACTCTAGGTAAATGAGGTGTAAGGGACAGCGTACCAGAAACTGACAAGAGTAGCTCAGCTCAGTAAACGAAACTGAACAATTTTTAATAGAAAATTCTAAATGAAAATAGTTTTTTACTTTTCTCTACAAACTAACCACCACCAACCAAAGTTGTTCAGTTTTGTTGACTAAGCAAACCCTATCAGTTTCTTAATCGCTGTCCTTTACACCCGGTACAAGTCTTTTAAATTCTTTAGTATCATGAATGACCAACGGTCATGATATGAAAAGTAAAGACAAACGACCGGTTCGAGGTCGGAGTACATACATACATATAACCACGCGTTTATCCCTAATGGGGTAGGCAGAGCGTAAACAATCTTAAAAAAAAGGTCGTTACGCCACGTCTGACAAAGTTTTGAGGGTTATTTAAGAAAGATTAGATATGTATATTGCTATAGTGACAGGTTGTCAGCCCACCGCCTAAATAGCAATATACTGAAACCCTCGGATCCCATAGCTGGTTTTTACAGCATGCCCGGGAGGAAATGCAGCTGGCACATTCTATGTTTTTCTCTCGCTCCCAGTCCAGCATGGAAGAAACATGTCGGAGTACATATTGAATGAAATTATTGAAAAAACAGATACTTAAACTAAGGCTCGTATTTATCTCAAATTTGAGACCAATATTAAGTATAGATTTGACAGGCCAGTTTGTACTGAAATGGCATTCCTGATACGAACTCAAACTAGGTATCAATAATTCATTTATTCATAAACAGTTATACTGTGTTCGAATATCTTAAGGCTAGTACAATACTGACAATTTGAAATTAAAAGTAACATTTCATTCCTAATACTTCTTACTCTACATGAACGCTGATTATAAATACGGCCCTAAGTTTAGTGCTTAGGCACGAAGTTCCCAAGCTGACCAGCTATTATAACTTTAGAAGATACAACCTATTTAATGTCTGTCTCCAGAGTTTTGCGTTTATGAGTAAAGTATCCAGAACTCAATCAACTGGATTGAGAAAGTTTTAGGCCATTTTCAACGATACTTGTTGAGTTTTAAAACGTATATGCATATGAGTCTTAGTTGTATTTATTACAGGGTAGGTAGAGCATCACAAGCTTATGAATCCATTACAAAATGGCAATAAATATACTACAATTATTTTTAAGAATGCCTGAAGTTACGCGTGTAATAAAATACATTTTATCTCAAAAGGCAAGCTTTATCACACATGAAAAAATAGAGTTCATTTTTTGTACTTGTAATTTGTATATTGTCATATTCATATCAAAATATTGGTAGTCATAAAATGATAAGGGATCCGAGGGTTTCTGTAGGTATATTGCAATTTAGGCGATGGGCTGAAAACCTGTCTCTACAGCAATATATCTACAAATCTATCTTAAATAACCCTCGAAACTTTGTCAGACATGGCGGAACGACACAGGTCGATTACGCTCTGCCTACCCCATTAGGGATAAGGCGTGATTACATGTATATACGTATGTAATATTGATAACCGTGAGAGTTTTATAAAGACGTGTTTACAATCCCAAAAGTTTAATTTACAAAACCCTTTTGAAACGTGGTTTAAGGCAAACAAATCCGCTGCCATTTGGAAGTCACGAAGAGAAAAACAGGGGTGATTATATGTATGTTTGTATAAAATATATCGATAGTAATCTATTTATAACAACGTGAGAATACTTTTTATCGTCATTGAAATATATTCCGTTATTTGTAAAATAGAGCTGTCATGTGTTTATTATTTATATTATGCTCTCTATTTATTGACATGTTCATCACATTACTATTAAATATTCAACAGTAGGTTAAGGTTACTAGAAACAACGATTAAAAATATACTTTTATTACTTTTTGTTAAGAGTGACCTAGTTAGAAGGTTAATGGTATTTATGTATCGATTTTTTTAGGAGCTTATTAAATAAATACGCTATATAAATATAATATGATTACTATGCCTAATGTAAGGGACAGCGTCCCGAAAATTAATAGGGGTTGCTCACTCAACGAAACTGATAAACTAGTACCGGAAAATTCATTCCGGAGATAAAAAAAACTTACCTTCCCATACAAAATTACCACTTCGATTAGACAAATTTGTATGGAAAAATTTTTTTTTTTTCACTTCCTGAAATAAAAATTCCTGCTGATAGATGTTCAGTTTCGTTGACTAAGCAATGCCTATAAGTTTGCGAGACGCTGTCCCTTACACCCCGTTTCAATGATATTAGGTATCAATGGCTTTAGGTACAACCACTGAACCAATCTGATAAAATTCAACAGTGCTCTGCTATAGTATTTCCAACTCCGTTTTAGAATAACGGTAAACAAAGTCTGATGTCTTTTTATTCTAAAACACATTTCACAAATAAATTAAACCTCTTGGTGAATTAGTTTAATTAATTACGCGTGCCTGACCACTGGTTTAGTTTTATTTATATTTTTAATTGACACGAAAAGAAGAAGAAGTTTAATTACTAACACTACTATTTCATCATGTTGTTATATCTAATAGCTAAAACTTATTTAAAAACTAGATCTTCGATTAAAAGACATGAAACTTTGTTTACCTTTATTCTAATACTGAGTAGGAAATACTATAGTTTTTTATTTGTTTAACAATTTATTGTACTCTAAAACATCATAGTTGTGATGTGATCACCATAATAGTTGGATATTCCACATTAATAAAGACAAACCATCGGATTTCCTGTGTAACAAAAACATGGGCTATTTAATGCATTAAATAAAAGTAACTAAATATAAAAAATCAGAACATTAATACTTTTGGGAAATCTTTTTATTTGGGCAGTTTTAGCATACCACAAATGGAGGAAAAGGACAATGCAGGCCGAAGCACCTGATTGTCTGATAGAAAAAAGATTCCGTGCTTCGAAGTGCACGTTGAGCCGCCGGTCCCGGTCGCTGTCTTTGATAGTGGTCGTTACACAAACCATGTGGGAGGCCTATTAGCTGTGCTATTAGGCGGTTTAAAAACTCTAACACCAGGCTCAATCGGATCGATTGACTCGAATTGAAGACTTCTTCTGTCGTGTCGGTATCGAGTGAATCTTAGGCCCGCATTTATAATCAAAAATACCATTTCAATACAAAATGATCTGTCAAATCCACACATAAGATCGCTCTCAATCTTCAGATCGCTTTATATATACGACTCTTAGATAGAGAACATAAAAAAATATGAAATTTCCGATTTTAACAGAGACTTAAAAATATCCATACTTATTTATTTTTCCCCAGCAACGTTCACTTTCTATGAATGAATTGGTAAAACATTTACCTACTGAAGAAAATGTTTAATTTCCACAAAGATTTTGAAAGCCAATTTATTTTCTCTCCAAATAAAGTGAAAGTAGCCCGACAATTTGTTTTTGTTAAACAAAGTGTCTGACAATTAAATTAGGATCTCTTTTAAATTGTCCTAATCGTAAGGCATAAGATTTTTTTCTTTTTGGAAGGAGCGACTAAGTAATTTTATTTTTAACTTATAAAGTACGCTTTCGTTTAAATTAATTAGACTAACTATTACAACTACAAGTTACAGGTAATTTAAGTGCTCCAAGAAGTGTTTTTATTACCAACAATAAAAGAGCAAATGTATTTTTATATGTAATTAAGTTAGGTGCTGAGCTGTAAGCTACTAACGGGGCCTACATGCGGCGAATAGTGGAACGGCCATCAAGATATGGTGGTTAGCTGCGAATATATCGAATAAGCAGTCACTGATCAAACAGCGGCAAGATCATCAGGATGTGGTGGGAAGTCCAGTGGGATGGGCTTCCTTAAAAAATGCCACAATGTCCAAAAACGATCTTGCGACGTAGCGATTCAATGCCGCCACTATATAAGCATTCCCCTGGTGTCAGGTAATGGTGACACCGGCACTGGTTGGAGACCGAAGAAATGAATTCCGGAAGGGCTCATGTCCAGACTATTTGACGCTGACTAGCTTTGCTTCATATACTGCGGTGTGGAAGGCAAGAGGGAAACCACCATACAAAAAATTCCTAGAAAAAAGTATTATGAAGATGAAATTCAAGAAAGATGACTGACGTTTACTTCATACTCCACCGACAAGAGCAGCGCTCTTAAGTTTATGATGATGAAGTTAACAAAGTACATTGGACGTTCATAGGATAGAAAGGTTAGCCAACCTGTTATAGTAAGTTATTCTAGTAAGACGTCATTTTGGTATTCCATAGCATTAACAACTCAGTTTTAGAATAAAGGTAAACAAAGTTTCATGTTATTTGATCGTAGATCTTGTTTCTAAAACCAGTTTTAGCTATTAGATATGATAACATAATGAAATAGTGGTTATAGTAATTTAACTAATTTGCCAACACTTATCATTAATGAAATGTGTTTTTGAATAAAAATACATGAAACTTTGTTTACCTTTATTCTAAAACTGAGTTGGAAATACTATAGTAAGTGGCACCTGTGACATGTATCTAAAATTTAAACCAACCTATAGCTAAGGTGTTTAAAGTAGGAATATAAACTCTAATAGAAATAACTTCATGTTGGTAATCCTCGTAGGAAATGCAAGGTTGGTCCCGGCTAACCTCGGAACGTATAAGTCTAAATTACGAACGTAACCGCTCGTGAATTCCAATGGAAAGTTTTACAGCCACTGGATTAGGGAGCTATTTACACTTAAGACAAATGGGGTAAGTAAACAAGTTCGCTTATAATGAAGGTTTACAAGAAAAAAATACATCATCACTACATACTATAAAACAAAGCCGCTTCCTCTGTCCCTATATTCCTATGTATGCATAAATCTTTAAAACTACACAACGGATTTTGATGCGGTTTCTTTTAATGGATAGAGTGATTCAAGAGGAAGGTTTATATGTATAATACATGCATAATATAGTAGAGAAATGATGATGATTTCTGTGCGAAGCCGGGGCGGGTCGCATGTAATAAATAATGTGAACTAAAAACCACCTAAAAAGGCCGGGTCGCTAGTAAGAAACAAACTATGATTACATATCGACTGTAGAAATCGATTACTGCCAAAGCGCCACATCGCTAGTATTTGATATTGAGGTTTATGTACAGTATACAAAATTGGACTGGGAGCGAGAGAAAAACATAGAATGTGACAGCTGTATTTCCTCCCGGGCATACTGTAAAAACCAGCTAAGGGAGCCGAGGGTTTCTGTATATTGTAATTTAGGCGATGGGTTGACAATCTGTCATTACAACAATATACCTACAAATCTATCTTAAATAACCCTCAAAACTTTGTCAGACGTGTCGGAACGACGTTTTAATTTTTAGGTCGTTTACGCTCTGCCTACCCCATTAGAGATAAAGACGTGATTATATATATGTATACAAATCTCAATCACAAATCGAATCGCCACATCGCCAGTATTAGAAATTGAGCTTTATGTACAGTATACAAAGCACAATTTGACATATTTGACATGTGGCGTGTTGGCAGTTATCGCTTTCCACGGTCGATATTTATTAAGATAGGTATTTTTTTTTTAGATATTGAAAAACTAATTATAAATGTATATGCACTTAGCTCTTGAGATTTCAGAATTGTACCTACTGAGTGCTATGACCAGATAATAATGAAAAACAGTGCGAATTCGCGCCAAAAACGCGCGTATTCTGCCCTTTATAAGAAAGGGACACGCAGAGCAAAAACTTAAGCACTACAGTAAGCTTTTTGTAAGATCAGTGAGTTTTCCTGACGTGGTGTAAAGAAAATTCTGTTATCTAACTGACGTCGACAAAAAAGGGACCTTCGCTGCAAAAATACGAAAACTGTAGATATTTCATACAATAGAACTGACAACTGTTACAATAGAAATATCATCATCTGATGTTCTGACAAGATATTCAAAAGATGGAATGGCACGCTAAGGTCGTAAGAATAACCACAACGGTCAAAAACTTTAAATATACCCTTTCCCGAATTCATTTGTTAATTGATCCGAAGGTAAAAAAACTGAACAAGGTAAAAAAATAATCATACATTCTTCTCCTACGCAGTTGCGAACTGAGATTTGATGAATGAATATTCAATCATTTATTGCTTGATAGACCAGACAAGTTTCGGCTTTATTTTGGCCATCATTTTAATATTTGAGCAAGAGAGGCAACATTTGGCTAGGCATCATCAGAATCGGATTCAGCAGGCTTCTTTACCTAGGGAAACACATTTGGGCTCGATTCTAGTTTCCACTGGCTAAAACTATAATTAAAATTTTCTGTCACTTTCAAAATAATAAAATTGTAAAAGGACAGGCAATTTATACTCTATGGTTACACTTTGTCCGCTATATTTTGACGCGCTTTAGCACGTTTCCCCAGTATATCTGTCAATTTCGACAGCCATATCATATAACGGCGGATAAAACTGACAGATAACGCATAAAACCACCGGCTATAAATCAAAAAACGGAGATAATAGATCTCCTGTCCTTTTCCGATGTTTTTAGTATGAAAATGACAAATAGATTTTAATTTTAGTTTCAGCCGGTAAATCTAGAATCGAGTCCGTCGCCATATTAAGACCTGGAGACGAATTTCTGAACTGCTCGGATCGAATTCGCATACGAAAGACTAACATTCGCATACCAAATAGTATGGAAATTGCAGGCGAAAGTTGCTCTTTCGTATGCGCATTGAAGTTCGAGTGACTCGCTAAGAAGAAGAATAAGACAAAGGAGGAGAACAATTTTAGGATTAACTACCAATCTTTAACTAATATCAGCGACCTTAAACTAACACATCTTTAGTTCCCTGCTATCCAAACCGACCATTTGCAGAAGATAAAAGATCTGTTTTTTTTTCGATCCCAAGCTTGATAGAGGTCAACTCCGGGTCACATGTGCATTACTCTGTCCGAATGAATACCATTTATATCAAGGAGGAAAGGGATAGCTTATCCTAATCTTGAAATCGGACTTTTTACGACTATTACAAAAATATCTTCTTCCATGCTGGCCTGGGAGTGAGAGAAAAAAAATAGAATGTACCAGCTGCTTTTCCTCCCGGGCATGCTGGAAAAACCATCTAACGGAACTGAGGGTTCCAGTACATAGTAATTTAGGTGATGGGTTGACAACCTGTCACTACAGCAATATACCTACAAATCTAACTTAAATAACCCTCAAAACTTTGTCAAACGTAGCGTTACGACCTTTGTTTAGGTCGTTTACGCTCTGCCTACCCTATTAGGGATAAAGGCGTGATTATATGTATGTATAATGTATGTATTACAAAAATATGATAAAGTGGAAATGCCTTATTTGCGGGTGAAACTGTGGTTTCGAAAGGTACCAATTAATAATATTTTAGAACTGAGAATGCAAAAAATATCAATAATTATCAATGATTAAGGTGGAGATGGGCAGGACAGTTGGCTTGACGGGATGATAGAAGGTGGACAAAAGCATTCACAGAGTGGTGGCCAATATGAGTGCCAAGCCAGTAATGGATGATACTGACACAGGACGGTGAGGATTGACGTAATAGAGAAGAGGCCTATACCCAGCAGTAGGTGGATGTGGGCTGAAAATTACGATGATGATCTTCTATCGTGTGGGTTGCGAGTCGATTAACCCGATGAACTTTGGTGCCAGAGTTTATCAACTGCCTATAGCATAGCTAACAGGCCTCTGACTTAGTTTGTGTAACAACCACTATCAAAGCGACCGGGACGTGCTTTAACGTGCGCTCCGAAGTTCGGAATCGTTTTTATTCCAAACAATCAGGCGATTCAGCCCGCATTGTTCTAATCAGACTGAGGAAAATCACACAAAGTGTTAAATTAACAAATATTTACTCTGTGCTCCCCCCGTGGTAATCGAGCCCACGACCTTCTGATCGGGAGCCCATAGCTCAAACCACTACACCACTGAGGCTGTTAATTTTCTTCCATAATCATAATAGCACTGTGATTGCAAAAGCCTTTCCTTTTGTTTCCAATGTTTCCGATATTGTGGGCCTTATTTAAGAGCGCGGACGCATCCCTATGGGAGCCAGTGACACACCACAGGCTAAAAAGAATATCTCTTACCAAGTTCTTCTTTCTGGTGCACTGCAGCAGCTCGCTGTAGAGACACTCGGCCTGAGGCAGCGCCACCTCGAAGGTCTTCATAATGGTACCGATCAGGTACTCCCGCATGGACTCCAGAACTGTCTGCTCGCCGGATTCTGATGCATACCTGTAGGGAAAAAAATATTTTTGAAACTAGTTTCTCAAACAGTTGGAGATGGAGTAAAGGTGCTCGTAAGAGATATTAGAGGGAGGCTCAATTTTTGGATTTATAAAAATTGATTGGAGCGATTTTATTTATGTGTATTCAATGATAACCTACAAAAATAAAAGACATGTTCACCAACGGACACATTGTCAGGATGGTAAAAAAAAAATGCTTTTATTGGCAAATCCGTTTGTTCGGGAGAGATGGAATTTTAGATACACTTTTTGCTCGTCACATTCTGGCTGGTTGTGTTGTTATTCTGGTTTTGTTCATACAATACAAAAAATTCTATGCTACATGTCGCAAAAAAACCTGTTAGTTTATGTACTTACTAAAATTGGTAACGGAATGTTCCATACACATGAAAAAAATTAAAGAGAATTCGAATCCCCGATCGGCATTTCGTCTTTATTCGTTTTTCGACCGAAAATTCCGTACGGTTGGCTTGAACTGAACACGTGACAACTCAGTTAGAGTGGCACGTAAACTGGAAGTCGTAACTTCGAAGAGCCATCCGAAATTTTTGCTTTTTATTCACAAAATAAGATTATTGTCGATCAATTTGGTTTATTAAAATCTCATATTCTTTCAAGACATCATTATCTCTTTAACCTTATCCCGTATCTTACGAGATCGGCTATCTAATCTAGGGGATTGAACGAGGGTACTGGTTTTTACACAGAGCGACTGCCATCTGATCTCCGCAACTTAGAAGTGTAACCAGACCCAATCCTAGATTAGTTCAAGAGTTTTCAAGCCGCCAATGCTTAGCACTAGCCTCTGAAATGGCTTAACGATTAATATCTACGGTATTAAACGATATTAACCGGGACCAACGGCTGAACGTGCCTTCCGAAGCATGGAAAAAGCGCTGAATAAACGTATACATGAAAATCGGAAACCGAAAACACATATTGGTACGTGGTGGGATTCGAACTACGGCCTCCCCGCTCAGGAGGCAGCGGCCCTATCCACTACACCATCGGGCTGTTTCTTCTTTTAAGACGGAAATGAAATATTTTCATACGCATTCACCACAATTCAATTATGGAGAAGTAAAATGGGAGGAGATATATGGAGGGAGGTGTTTAGTATATACCGTTTTACTGTGTCAGATCTGCCCGTGCTAGTTCATAATTTAAATCTCAAGGGAAAATAACAGTTTCATTTCTCTCATAATATTCTCGTGGCACCAGCAGTGAGTTTGTGAAAGTTTAAATTCAATTTATTTGCCAGGCGGCTTTATGATTTCTGTTTCTGTTGGATGTGAATATAAGTGCCCGTGCAATCCACTTTTATGTGTGTTTTTAATTTGGTACCTAACTAGGTTTCTGAGGCTCGTATTTATAATCAGCACTTGAGACTGGCGACTGAGTTCGTATCAGAAATGTTTTTTTCAGTACAAAATGGACTGTCAAATCCATACTTAATTTGCTCTCAATCTTGAGTTCGTTTTATAAATACGGGCTTGAGTGCAGCAGGGTATGAATTTCGTTTCATTCAGTAATATTTAATTTCTCATGTTCTCTATACAGACACGATTCAAAACTTGGAATATTAGATACTGTTTTGATTTTGCACCATTTTTCATTATGAGACTGGCGACTTTGAGTTCGTATCAGAAATGTAATTTCAGTACAAAATGGACTGTCAAATCCATACTTAATATTGCTCCCAATCTTGAGTTCGTTTTATAAATACGGCCTTAAGTGCATCAGGGTATGAATTTCGTTTCATTCAGTAATATTTAATTTCTCATGTTCTCTATACAGACACGATTCAAAACTTCGAACATTAGATACTGTTTTGATTTTGCACCATTTTTCATTATTTTAAAAACGTACTTTTGTCTACCTTGAGCCCAGGTCAGATAGAGCTAGGTTAGGTATGAATAAATAGCGAAGCAAGTACAGAACACCAAAACGGCAAAGTGGCATTCATACAAAGCATTCCTTCATACAAATTTGTTCAATGAAGTTATGTAATAACTGCCTCCGAGGTCTAGTGGTCAGAGCTCAGTCATGGGCTCACGCTCACGGTCCTGGGCTCGATTCCCAGATTCCGTGTTTCGGAGGGCACGTTAAGCCGTCGGTCCCGATCCCTGTCGCTGTCTTTGATAATGGCCGTTATGCAAACCATATCAGAGGCGTATTAGCTGTGCTATTAGGCAGTTTTAAAACTTTGAACTTTGTACCGACACGACAAAAAAAAATTTAGAAGGTACTAAAATATAAATTAAATTCAGTGATAATTGGAACCGCTGATTAGTATTTTTTAAGTCGTATTTAAATGCGTCGTAATTTTGAGACTCACCTTCAAGTGGTGTATTTTTAGAATAACTAATCAGCACACCCACACATACATACACCACGTCTATATCCCTAATGGGGTAGGCAGAGCGTCAATGACCCAAACAAAGGTCGTTCCGCCATCTGACCAGTTTTGATCGTGGCGGAACGACCTTTGGTTAGGTCGTTTACGCTCTGCCTACCCCATTAGGGATAAGAGTGTGATTATATGTGTGTATGTATGTAAGTATAAGGTGCCAATTGGCACTGTACCGTGTTCCATTTCCTAACATATCGCTGCATGTGACATAATAACATTTCATCGGGTAATAACTTCCTAGCTCCTAGTTCAGAATCGGGTGTGGTGAAAAATCTAGCGGTGTTTATTCATAATAATAATTATTATTTTATTATTTATTATTGTACACAAGTAACATGAGAAAGACAATACACAGGAATAACGACACAACAGGTACAGCATATTTCTACTAAGAAATTTCTTCCAGCTGACCTACGCAAGTGAGACTTAAATTGAGAGGCAAATTAGGCGTGCACAAATAAAGCATAATATTAAAATAATACCAGGAAATTATAAATTACATAAATAACTAATTATATAATTATAAGGACAGCGACAGAAGGACTGTCACGGATCGTATGCGGCAGCGAATTCCATAACCTGGCCGCATTGACAGTAAAAGAATAAGAGTAAAAATCTGTGTGGTGGTGAGGAATAGACAGTAGTGATTTAACAATAGTACGACATTGTTTGTCCTGGGAACATACATATAGTCACGCCTTTATCCCTATTGGGGTAGGCAGAGTTTTAACAACGTAAACAAAGATCGTTCCACCACGTCTGACAAAGTTTTGAGGGTTATTTAACATAGATTTGTAGGTATATTGCTGTAGTGACAGGTTGTCAGCCCATCGCCGAAATTGCAATATACAGAAACCCTCGGATCCCTTAGTTGGTTTTTACAGCATGCCCGGGAAGAAATGGAGCTGGCACATTCTATGTTTTTTTCTCGCTTCCATTCCAGCATGGAAGTAATAATAATATGTGGTAGGTATTGATTCTTCGTGTCAAAAGTCTAATAATTTATTCCTAATTCCTAAGAACACTTTCAGAACGTCACAAGCGAGTCTATTACAAAGAAAATTATATCTTTGTTACAAAATAAAATAAAAATATATCACAATGAAGAAGAAGCATGAGAAACTCGCAATTTGTAGCTATCTGAACGAAAAAAATAATGACTTGGATTTGGAAATATTTATCAACCTCTTTGTTATGGACCTACTCAATTACCTTAGCAAGTTTCCTTAAGGAAGGCTTTGTATCTTATTTAATGTAATTTTACCTATCACTACATAGTATAAAACAATCCGTATATCCTTATGTATGCATAAATCTTTAAAACTACGCAACGGAGTTTAATGCAGTTTCTTTTAATGGATAGAGTGATTCAAGAGGAAGGTTTATATGTATAATACATGCATAATATGGTAGAGAAACACTGATTGCTTCCATGCTTACATGCATACAAATAGTATGTGTATGAATATTTTTGTTTTTTACTCAGCGAAATAGTACATACATACATACATATAATCACGCCTTTATCCCTAATGGGGTAGGCAGAGCGCAAACGACCCAAACAATGGTCGTCCCGCCACGTCTGACAAATTTTTGAGGGTTATTTAAGATAGAATTTTAGGTATATTGCTATAGTGACAGGTTGTCAGCCCATCGCCTAAATTACAATATACTGAAACCCTCGGATCCCTTAGCTGGATTTTACAGCATGCCCGGGAGGAAATGCAGCTGGCATATTCTATGTTTTTCCAGCCAGCATGGAAGTAAAAAAAAGCGAAATAGTGACCGCACCCAATTGGGTCCATATTTTACAGCATGACAATCAATATTGCAATTACTTTGCCGACAGAGGCTAAGTGGCGCCCCAATCAGTAAAAAAATCATAACTCACTAAAACACATACATACATACATAAATCATGCCTTTATCCCTTACGGGGTAGACAGAGCGTTTAACTCCTCGTAAAAGGCGGTTTCGCCACGTCTGACAAAAATTGAGGGCAATTTTAGATTGTAATATGTATTGCTTTAGTGACAGGTTGTTAGCCCATCGCCTAAATTACAATACACTGTAACCCTCGAGTCCCTTTTGCTGACTTCAACAGCATGCCCGGGAGGAAGGGCAGCTGGAACATTCTATGTTTTTCTATCTCTCCCAGTTCAGCATGGAAGTACTCGCTCTAAATTTTCTTCATTACTATTACTTGAGTCTGTTGGACCGGATTTTCTGTTGACTGTGTTCTTAGTGTGTTATGATTTTTTGAACTGATGGGGGAGCTACTTAGGTTTTATCGGCACTTGGACTGCGATCCAAAGTTTTCTTTTTTAAGAATTTAGGAAATGGAAACCGGGGATCGCATTTTTTCTTACAATAACGGTTCACCTACAGGCTTATAAGTGTCTAAACTGTAAATTGTTTTTCCAAAGAAAAACAAAAAAGGCTTATAAGACTAAACAAAAAAAGACTGGATTGGACACGGGTCAAATTTATTACAGTATTTTTTGCACGGTGCTAGCGGTAACGCGTCTGTTGTGACTATAAAATTATGTTCCCGTGGCTAGCTTCATCCAAACCTAATAACAAAGCAGGATGGTGAACATTTTGCTTTCCGCCATTATTGTTATTCGTTACAAGTCGTGCAAGAGTCACGTAGATACTCTAGTTCTATTATTTTATTTAAGCTCCTTCCGCAAACGGGAGGAGCGCTTCCGTTTTAAATGTGGCGAGCGTAGCGCAGTTGCATTTTCAGTTCAGGATTATTTTTATTCTATAAAATTACATATATGCTACTTGTGCTTATGATGTAAATGTTTTGTGGTCTTTGGAAACCCAAAAACGACACACAATGACGTTGAAGGAGACCAAATATTTTTCGCTTTCCTGAAGAACGAGATGCGAGTAGATACATATCTCTTTTGGTCGGCAGGTTTATTTCTTTTGGGACTGTCTTTAGAATGTAGGCTCTTTCAACGACAATGGTTCAGCGCTTAAGAGTGAGAGCAAGTTTGAGTTGGTATCAGAAATATCATTTCTGTACAAAATGGACTGTCAAATCCATACTTAATATCGCTCTCAATCTTGAGATCACTTAATAAATACGAGCCTTAAAGTATGTTGTCATTCAAACAAACGTCCTAATAACAATAGTCCTCCCACCGATTTTTGGTGATGTCACAGGACTACTTTTTAGTGCCCAAGTGTTTGCGCTACACACAGGTGCACTCTCTATTCCTTCAATCTCTTATTCTGATGGGACAGATTGACTGACACGACCTGAGAGAAATCAGGCGCAGGACAGACTATTTACATGCCCATCCGACAGCATGGATCATCTTACTTTTCGGACAATCAGGTGATAAGCCTACAATGTCCTAACCAAACTAGAAACAACAACACGAAGTCGTTGTTCCGTCCCAGCGGACCGAACCCGGGACCTCCGGGTCGAGAGCCTACGGCTATGACCGCTAGACCACGGAGGCAGTTCAAACAAACGTCCTATGAAATTATTAAAGCAAAAAGCCATTGGACACAGTCAGTGCAGCCGCTGCACCACCGCATCTCAATTTTCTTGCATGACGTCACGAGCCAGAAGTGGGTCATGGCATCTCCCGGGTTACATCAACAGGTTACAGGTTCACTAGGTAGGTAGGATATAGATAAGCACTAGCTAAGAGAAGACATAGGTCTAAGGGACAGCGTCCCGCAAACTGTTAAGGGTGGCTCAGTCAGTGATACTGAACAACTTTCACTAGGAACTTTTTCCAGGAAGTAAAAAAAAATTGGCTTTTCCATATAAAACTTTTACCTCGAGTGGATAATTTGTATGGAAAAGCCATTGTTTTTTAACTTCCTGAAAAAAGTTCATAGTGGAAGTTATTCTGAGTCATTGACTGAGCAACCCCTATCAGTTTGTGGGACGCCGTCCCTTACACCCGGTATAGACACACGCCTTGAGTGAAAAAGGCAATATCGGACTTCCTTCGTAGCCAAAAACTGTGAGATTGGACATGATGATTTTGAAGGGCTTTATAATCAATTTTGTTCCATGACGTCACGAGCCAGAAGTGGGTCATGACACTTTCCAGGTTACAGCAACAGGTTACAGGTTCCACTAGGGAAGCAGAATATAGATAAGCACTAGCTCAGAGAAGACATATAGACACACACCTTGAGTGAAAAAGGCAATAACGGACTTCCATCGCAGACAAACATTGTGAGTGTATTTCTAGCCTCAGACGTGATGATGATGACTTTAACATTGATAGGCTTTTATATCAATTTCCTTGCATGACGTCACGAGCCAGAAGTGGGTCACGGCACTTTCCAGGTTACAGGTTTCACTAGGTCGAGGTAGATTAGATGGCATGGGACGGGGCTGAGAACCAGTTAAAAGAAGACATTGGATATATACACCCTGAATGTTTGGTTCCTGCCACATGCTGGACTGGGAGCGAGAGAATATGTTTTTCTGTCATATGCCATGTGCCAGCTGCATTTTCTGCCGGGCATGCTGTCAAAACCAGCTAAGGGATACGAGGGTTTCAGTGTATTGCAATTTAGGCGATGGGTTGACAACCTGTCACTACAGCAATTTACCTACAACTCTATTGTAAATAACCCTCAAAAATTTGTCAGACGTGGCGGAACGACCTTTTTATAGTTTGTTTACGCTCTGCCTAGCCCTTTAGGGATAAAGGTTTGATTATATGTATGAATGTTTGATCTGACGGACAAAGTTTCAGTTATTCATATGTCAGCACCGTGTTACAACAGCCTGCTATACTAGTGTAGTAGATGTGTGTGACGTACTAAACATACATCATAAAATTCATACATACATACACATATAATCACGCCTTTATCCCTAATGGGGTAGGCAGAGCGTAAACGACCTAAACAAATGGTCGTTCCGCCACGTCTGACAAACTTTTGAGTGTTATTTAAGATAGATTTTTGGGTACATTGCTGTAGTGACAGGTTGTCAGCCTATCGCCTAAATTACAATATACTAAAACCCTCGGATCCCTTAGCTGGTTTTTACAGAATGCCCGGGAGGAAATGCAGCTGGCACATTCGATGTTTTTCTCTCGCTCCTCTGACATGGCTTAACGACTAATATCTACGGTATTAAACGATATTAACCGGAACCAACGGCTTAATGTGCCTCCCGAAGCACGGAAAAAGCGCCCAATAAACGTACATATGAAAATCGAAAACCGAAAAACACGATGGTACGTGGTGGGACTCGAACCACGACCGGGCACTCAGGAGGCAGCGGCCCTATCCACTACACGACAGGGCTCTTTACCATCTACCATGAATACAGAAACCAAGAATAATTTAAACTCTCAAAGCTACCTAGGCATATTGTGGCGTGTATTAAAATTATGGGCTCGATTCTAGATACCACCGGCTAAAACTAAAATTTAAGTAACAGACAGATTTTAATTTTAGGTTTAGCCGGTTGAATCTAGAATAAAGTACATCAATATGTTTAGCCGTGTTAAGCACATCTGGCAGAACACGAGATGGGATTGATATGCACTGATTCAAATCCACCGAATTCGCCAGCGAGACAGATTTGCATAAGCAAAACGGGTATGTCGCGAAAACATATTGTGGGAATTTAGTTCTGCCACAGACTAAATAATACTTAGTTCAGGTACAGATGGATCAATCACACTGCAATGGAATTAAAAAAATGAGGTACCCACAAATGAGTTTATCAACTCTATTTGGTCTCAACTAAAAATTAATTTAATGCTATGCCACGGAAATTTTAGGCCTGTATTTGTAAACAGCACTTGAGATTGACAGCTAGTTTGAGTTCATATCAGAAATGTCATTTCAGTACAATGTGGACTGTCGAATCCATACTTAATATTGCTCTCAATCTTGAGATCGCTTTATAAATACGAGCCTTACTGTAATGAAAATTCATGTATTTTGAGTGGGTAAGTTTTTTATTATATGGCATGAGAAACAGAATTTCTTCCATGCTGGACTGGGAGCGAGAGAAAAATATAGAATGTGCCAGCTGTATTTCCTCCCGGGCATGCTGTAAAAACCAGCTAAGGGATCTGAGGGTTTCAGTATATTGCAATTTAGGCGATGGGCTGACAACCTGTCACTACAGCAATATACGTACAAAATACAAATCCATCTTGAATAACCCTCAAAACTTTGTCAGACGTGGCGGAACGACCTTTGTTTAGGTCGTTTACGCTCTGCCTACCCCATAAGGGATAAAGGCGTGATTATATGTATGTATGTATGTATGAGAAACAGTTAACCTTCACGGTTCGCATCACGCAAAAAGATGCTGAAACGAATTGTCCCGTGACAAGGCTGTTAAGCGATAAGGCCTAAGTGGCGTCATCAGTGAAAATATCATATTTTATTTATTTATGAGCCCGTGGTGTCCCACTGCAGGGTAAAGGCCTCTCTATCCTCCTTCCATTTCTGTCGATCTAGTGTCAATTCTCTCCATTCCGTAAGATATGTGTCTAGTTTGTCTCGCCACCTCTTTCGGGATCGTCCACGTCTTCGCTTAGCATTTGTGGGCTGCCATTCGGTAGTTCTTCTAGCCCATAGTTCGTTTGGCATACGAGTGACGTGGCCGGCCCAAACCCACTTTAAGTAGGCGGCCTTCTGATCTACATCCACAATTTTTGTTTGGGAACGCAGCACTGAGTTCCGAACTCGATCGATCAGTTTTACTCTAAGTATGCTGCGTTCCATATTCCGTTGACAAACCCTGAGTTCTCCCCATCCACTTCCACAATTTGCTCAGTGCTGTTAGTCATGACCTTGGTCTTCGACATGTTCATTCTTAATCCAACCCCGAGGCTTGCTCGGCTTAGTTGTTGAAAATATCATAATTCACTAAAAACGCAGTGAATCAAAAGACCGGTTCAACAGACTCAAGTAATAGTAATTTAGATGATTTATAAAGTTCGTTGTAGTAACAGGAAAAAAAATGTGAATAATGCATGGCCACTAACGGCAATTTTTCTACCTAAGAATCGCTTATTTATAAGGTTCTAAATTTTATTTATAGCTATTACTTGAGTCTGTTGGCCCTGATTTTTGAATCATTGTGTTTTTAATAAATTACGTTTTTTAACAAATTGGGGCGCCATTTAGGTCCTATCGCCACCATAAGCTTGGTATAGCAAGGTTTGGCTCAGTTGATTCATGGTTCCAACTAAAGGAACAGCGTAGTAAGAGAAAACTAGAAACACGCTAAAGCACTCGCACCACCAATGTATCACCATCAAGCTAACGCAAAATACAAGTTTACACTTGTGTTTTAAAGCACTGACTCCGGGTGGATTTAGAAAAGTATTTAAAGTCGCTAATTTCAATAAAACTAACGGAACCTGTAATTGGATTAAGTTTGCTATTAGTTATAGAAACGATTTAGTGCACTTTGGTTTTTGTGATGAATGTGAGATAAACAAAACAATTTACTTACTTCAACGCCGCTCGTACTTGCCACTTTTGTGCCATATAAGAAAAAAAATAACAGCAAAATATCTTATTTGTGAACAAAAATACTTACTTTGGGCACAAATATTTTCTTGTAAACAAAAAGTCTCACTTGTGAACAAAACGACTCACTTGTGAACAAAAAGACTTACTTTTGAACAAAAAGAATTACTTGTGAACAAAAAGACTTACTTGTGAACAAAAAGACTCACTTGTGAACAAAAAGACTCACTTGTGAACAAAAAGACTCACTTGTGAACAAAGGCGATGAGATCAGCTGCTCTGCCACTGCCGTCACACACGACCACAGGCACGGGTGGTGTATCAGTGACATACTCCAGCACGGCACGGACTGTGTTGGTTCCGCCTTCGATCACCAGGCAGACCACGGGAGTTGATGAGTGTGTGTCTGTGGGAGGTAGAGAGAAGAATATAAAAAAAAAGTGTCTAAGGAATACATTTTTTTAAGTACTTGCGATAATTTTTACTCATTCTATTATTACAACACGATAAAAAACTAATTTCCTTATGTTTTTACCAACAAAAGCTATCGTCAGTAAACAAGACACAGTAAATAAATAATCGTCAGTAAACAAGACACAGTAAATAAGTAAAAAGTCGCGCCGGATCGGAAGGCTGTGTTGCTCTAAGACTATGAGCGATTATTAAAAAACCTGTAAAATATATTGAAACTGTCTTCTTCTTCCTTCTTGAAATAACCTTCTTCATTTAGTCTTGAGAACCGAACCAAAGTGTAATGGATGAGATTTAAGATAGTATGTTTGGGACAGAAGAGTAAAAGCTAGCGCTCAGGCCGTATTTATGAAACGATATCAAACTTGAGAGCAATATTAAGTATGGATTTGACAGGCCAGTTTGTACTGAAATGACATTTCTGATACGAACTCAAACTCGCTGTCACTCATGACAGCTGATTACAAAGGGAGCGGTAGCGACTTCTCAAATCAGTGGTTTGAGGACACTTCGGGGAAGAATTTTCAAAAAATATTATCCCCATTTTTTTCTTTGATTTACATCAAACCAAAAAAATTACTGCACCCATATTTTAGTCGTTGATAAATTTAGGGCAATCTACGTCAGCGTAGCAAATACCTACGCCGTAGTAAATTGCTACAGTGATGAAGCTGCGGGCGCGAATGGCTATAAACAGTTGAAGAGTTGAGATTGCGAAACTTGACGAAGCTTTGCGGATTTAAAACTTAAACGAGGAGAAGTTCCACCTAAACAAGATGTAAGTACTTAGTTAATCCGCTATGAAGAAAGGAAATTAAGTTTTGTTGTAATTTTTACCTGAGGATTGTCAAGTAACGTCTAGTCGAATGTCTAAACTTACCTTAAATTGACTAAATTTGGATATTTTTATTTTGATTTATTTTATTTATTGCAAGAAGTCTTACAGCTATTACATTGCATAAAAAATATAAAAATACATTTAATTTGCCAAAATAGATTTCACATGAATACATTTTATTTAACAAATAACAGCTAAATTAAGTTATTAATCATTAAATTATATTTTGTTGTAATTAAAATGCAATGAATTCATAATAATTAAGATATGATAATCGGACAGACATAAAATACAAAAATATAAGAATAGCAATTTAAATAAAAGAAGAAAATATTAATGTCAATAAGCGCAGATATGGATGCGTGTGTATGTGTGTGTATGTATCTTTGTGTGTATGTATGTATGTATGTGTGTGTGTGTGTGTGTGTGTGTGTGTGTGTGTGTGTGTGTGTGTGTGTGTGTGTGTGCATCATAGTTAAAGTATTGATTTGTGGCAACCATGTCACCATCCTGACCTTTGCAAGTATTTTCTAAAGCAGAGGTATTATGTGGCTATATCCAATATTATTATAGATAGGCGAAATAATTCTCAATTTTGTCAGACGTGGCGAAAAATGCTTTTTACTATACTTCATTCGTTTTAAAGAGATATTTTTTGCTGTACGAAATCGTCGTTTTAGCATGGCAGGATCCCTAGACCACATATTTTTTCAATGCCCACTTTCTAATCATTCTTTCTTCTTTTCTCAGCTTTGTAATCAAAAAGTTCATTTTCCTACCTGTATGGCCGTCCTTCTGCACTCTAGGGATAGAAATATTTATTTCTCTATTGGAAACTTTTGTAATTTAAATAACCTACTTACTTTCTTACATGCTGGCCTGGGAGCGAGAGAAAAACATAAAATATGCCAGCTGCATTTCCTCCCGGGTATGCTGTAAAAATCAGCTAAGGGATCTGAAGGTTTCAGTATATTGCAATTTAGGCGATGGGCTGACAACCTGTCACTAACAGCAATATACGTACAAACCTATCTTAAATAACCCTCAGAACTTTGTCAGACGTGGCGGAACGACCTTTGTTTGGGTCGTTAGCGCTCTGCCTACCCCATTGGGGATAAAGGCTTGATTATATGTATGTATGTACTGGAACTGTGTAAACGTCAACTTGAAAGCCGACTTACCGACTTGAAAGCCGATTAACAAACATATGCACTGTACTTACAACTGTCCTAGCTAACCGCTTCAAAGATAAAGATGTGACTGAGTTACCTACTCACTGACAATATTTCCCTAAGCGTTAAAAACAATTTTAAGATAAGATTAATTTATTTGCAAGTAAAAAACCAAATTTACAATTGGTATGCAAATCAGTGTACAATAGAAACATGAAACACAATTAGTCATAATAATAACAAATTAGCTACATAATAACATGATATTATTGTCATATAGGTATGTCAAATGAAAATTAAGTAATTAAAGAAACTGTCCTAAATTAGATAAAAATAATGATCATTTATTACAATTCTAGCATGTCAAGAATTGTTACAATTTTCAAAGTGTTCCTTCAGATTATAAAATGGATTGTCACGTAATAATAGCTTAAGTTTACGCGAAAATTCACTTTGATTTGGACTTTCCTAGTAACAATAAGATATTCCAGCATAAATTCTATAACTTTATCCTGAGTGCATATTGTTCAGTCGTTCAGCTAAAACGTCGCGCTGAATCAACTTGTCACGTAAATGCTGAAATTCAGTTTCAGGCGCCGGACAGTTTGAAATGGCGGACGATATTTTTATATTTTACGTACTTTTACCAGATGAAATAAAAGCTCAGTTACGTTTGCGTTATTCACATAATTAAATAACTATAATTAATCACCTTTGCATTACATATGGACGAAATACTTACTGTGTTTGACAATACTTTAATTTGAACACAGAATAACAAATAGTATCTCAACGGTACAGAAATAATACTCCCCTACAACGCCCGCTTAAAAAGCTGCGACGGCAATCGGTTTCATACCTAAAGCACAGAGTAGACACTCTATACAAGCCGCCGATTTTAAAATACTAACTGTGTTTGACAATACTTTAATTTCGGTACAGAATAATAAATAGTACCTCAACGGTACAGAAATAACACTCCCTTACAACGCCCGCTTAAAAAGCTACGGCGGCAATCGGTTTCATACCTAAAGCACAGTGCAGGCACTCTATACAAGCCGCCGATTTTCAACACTTACTGTGTTTGACAATACTTCAATTTCGGCACAGAATAATAAATAGTATCTTAACGGTACAGAAATAACACTCCTTTACAACGCCCGCTTAAAAAGCTACGGCGGCAATCGGTTTCATACCTAAAGCACAGAGCAGGAACTCTATACAAGCCGCCGATTTTAAAATACTTACTGTGTTTGACAATACTTTAAAATTTCGGCACAGAATAATAAATAGTACCTCCACGGTACAGATATCTCACTCGCCTATAACGCCCGGTCAAAAAGCTACGACGGCAACCGGTTTAATACCTTCAGCACAGGGCAGGCACTCAAAATAGCTACTCCATACAAACCGCTGATTTTCGTATTACGTACACAGGTGTGTTTGTGTGCTGCCGCCTAGTTGAACCAACTCGCGTACCCTTTGGCGCGGCGAAGACGAGGTGAGGGAACATTTCATATCGGGGGTTGAAGTGCCTCTTCTTTAGCGATGGTTAATATTATATTTTCTTTTCCTAAAGTGCGGAATGAGACATGCGTGATTTGGGTAGATCCTGAACATTATTCAAGTATAAATTTTGTGTGTTTAACAAAAATGCATGATTTTAGTAAGGGTTTCGCAAAACTTTTAAAATTCATAACGTTACGTTAACGAATTTCTGTTACAATGTAACAAACATTAACCTGTAACTAACTTTTCACTACTTCGGAACAAATGCTCCAGTTTGTAATTTAATTTTACCTGAGAGCATTTACTCCACACGTGTAGAACTAAAGGCAGATTAACACTATTCAGCGTATTCAACTAACAGTTTAGTTTTAACAAAAATGTGATTCTTCTTCCATGCTGGACTGGGAGAGATAGAAAAACATAGAATGTTCCAGCTGCCCGTCCTCCCGGGCATGCTGCTGAAGCCAGCAAAAGGGACTCGAGGGTTACAGTGTATTGTAATTTAGGCGATGGGCTGACAACCTGTCACTATAGCAATAGATATTACAATCTAAAATTGCCCTTAATTTTTGTCAGACGTGGCGAAAGCGCCTTTTACGAGGCGTTTAACGCTCTGCCTACCCCGTAAGGCATAAAGGCGTGATTTATGTATGCATGTATGTGATTCTTCTTTTGATCATTTTATTACTTGAATTAGATGGATTATTTAAGTACTATTTATTACACACAAAGTAAGAGGAAATCGCCTTGCGTGGTATGGCCATGTTATGCGGAGGGATGAAAGTCATATAGGCAAAAGGGTAATGAATTTGAATGTGGATGGATATGTTGGGAGAGGACGACCAAAGAAAAGATGGATGGACTGCGTGAAAGCTGATATGTCTAAAACAGGTGTGAGTGTTGAATTGACGGCTGACAGGGATGAATGGAAGAAAAAAACGTACTGCGCCGACCCCAAGTAAATGGGATAAGGGCAAGCAAATGATGATTTATTACACACATCATTATTCCCTTGTCCTTATCCCATTACCTATTTGGGGTCACGGAAGCACGGAAAAAGCGCCGAAAAAACGTACATATGAAATTCGAAAACCGAAAAACACATTGGTACGTGGTGGGATTCGAACCACGACCTCCCGCTTAGGAGGCAGTGGCCCTATCCACTACATCATCGGGCTCTCACATACATACATATAATCACGCCTTTATCCCTAATGGGGTAGGCAGAGCGTAAATACTACTATTTTTTAGTTAAATGGGTTTATTCTATTCCACAAGTGTTGCGATAAAATGCAGATTTACACTATTCAGTTTACTCATCTAAAAGTTTGGTTTCAGCAAAAATGTCACTCTTGATCCAAGCGAAAAATTCCTAAATTTTCCCTGCTTTAGATGCATTTATTCATTTTCATCTATTCAGCAAAATTCAACTAAGCTGACGTTCTGAAACTGATTTCAAGCTCAATTTAAAATGTTCAGTATTCACGAATTATTCAGATTTTGAAGCTTGAGAAATAGAATGAGCTAGATTACATTTTCATGCTTTTGCATACTTATGTGCTGGACTGGGAGCGAGAGAAAAACATAGAATGTGCCAGCTGCATTTCCTTCCGGGCATGCTGTAAAAACCAGCTCAGGGATCTGAGGGTTTCTGTATCGGTCTGTATGGGTCGGCTATCTAATCTTGGGGATTGAACGAGATTACTTGTTTTTACAAAGAGCGACTGCCATGTGACCTCTGCAACCCAGAAGGGAAACCAGACCCATTCCTAGATTACGTCAGATTTTTCAAGCCGCCAATGCTTAGCACTGGCCTCTGATAAGGCTTAACGACTAATATCTACGGTATTAAACGATATTAACCAAGACCACCGGCTTAACGCTGTAAGAACCAGCTATGGGATCCGAGGGTTTCAGTATATTGTAATTTAGGCGATGGGCTGACTACCTGTCACTTCAGCAATATATCTACAAATCTATTTTGAATAACCCTCAAAACTTTGACAAACGTGGCGGAACGACCTTTGTTTAGGTCGTTTACTCTACCTACCCCATTAGGGATAAAAACGTGATTATATGTATGTATGCAACTTAACGTGCCTTCCGAAGCACGGAAAAGCGTCGAACAAATGTACATATGAAATTCCGAAAATCACATTGGTACGTGGTGGGATTCGAACCACGACCTCTCGCTTAGGTAGCAGTGGCCCTATCCACTACACCATCGGGCTCATCGGATATCGGACTCGGGCCGCGGGTAAAACCGTTGATCTTAAAACTAGTAAGAGGCATAACTCTACAAGTGTAAGGATAAAGTTTGTCTACCAAAAGTCTTCATTAGGAAAGATAATTAAAAAAGTTTGAAGATCAAGTTCTTGCCCTAGTATAATCTGGAAGATTTCGATGTTAATTAATTTTGAGTGTTGGCTCGCTTCATTAAAGAAAATTAATAATTTGGTTATGGAAATAACTTGTTTGTTTTTCATAATTGAAGATATGGAAATACTTGATTAAGATAATGAAATAGCTATCTCCGTGGTCTAGTGGTCAGAGCCATGAGCTCACGATCTGGAGATTCTGGGCTCGAATCCCAGGGGGAACACAAATTTGATAATTATTTGTTTATTTAGCACTTGTGAGATTTTCCCCAGTTTGGTTAGGACAATGCAGGCTGAAACCATTTGATAGTCTGGAGGAAAACGGATTCCGTGCTTTGGTGGGCACGTTAAGCCGTCGGTCCCGGTCGCTGTCTTTGATAGTGTTCGTTACACAAACCATGCCATAGGTCAATTAGCTGTGCTATTAGTCGGTTTAAAAACTCTGACACCAGGGTTTATCGGATCAATCGACTCGACATGACAGAAGAAGAATTATGAAATAGCTAAGGAATGTTTTCCTAATGAACATGAAGACTAAATTTGACTCTCGTTGACGCCTATTTATAAAGATGGTTGTTAACCATCAGGTGGTTCGGTTTTGAATAAATCTCCAAACAGCTTGCTGTGTTTTGTCGGAGCGTGAGACTGCCCATGCCATAACAGGCATTTTCTAGGTGAGCTCGCTCCATCATCGACTCTGTCACGGTCATCCCTGACCTTTGTGTCTAGAGTCAAGAGCAAACCCATTTCAAGTAAAAAAAAACTTTCTTTTCTATCGAGTGAGTTTTCAAGTCAGCGAACCTGGTGTCAGAGTTTTTAAAGTTTCTATGTTATTTATTATTATTACCTAACCCTTGGACACGGTCTAACTATGTGATTGATGGCTACTATCAATAAAAGGACCAATGGCTTAACGTGCCCGAAGCACGTAATTCTAAATGATTGAACCAGCATTGTCTACTGTTATTTTACTAAATATTTTTTTAATATTAAATAATCTCGCGTCACCGGTAATAGAACATTATGTTCCTTTCAAGTTTCGTATTTATGGCGGTCATAAAAATAGTGCTGTTTTTTTTATACGGCTAAATAGATTCCGAAGTGTATCGGAAAAGTGTAGTGAAGGTGAAAGAGGGTTTGCTATAAAATTGTTTTATGTTCCGAGGATGCTGACACTATAATGTTTAAGATCTTCTTTCAGCCCTCCTATTGATGCTTTATGCACTTGGAATGTTCAGTGATTATTTGCAAATATTTCTAAACATCCAGTATTGACTTTATAGAAACAAAGCGATTGTAGGCTCCTCAAGGGGTCACCTGTCTTGCGACCATCCTCTCACCGGAGTCTGGCGCCAAACAGCATTCTGTGTTCCGTCGGTGCATGTGATTGCCAGTGCCATAACCGGCATCTTCTGGGTGAGCGCACTCCATCGTCGACTCTGTCACGGTCATCTCTGACCTAGTGTCTAGAGTCAAAAGAGAAACCTATATCTAATAAAAAAGATTTTAAAAAAACATGATTTACAAGTTATTGCAGACACTTTTGTCTTACATCAGCTGGAAAATCCCGTATAAATATCAGGTACGCTTCGAAGGGGGGTGCCTGGATTTCTACAATTGCTACCACTCTACTCCAACCGCACGCTGGCACCGAATAGATTAAGAAAATGCCATTTTGTTTTTAGAACATCTTTGTCTCGGTTATGAGGTGATCTAGAGTCAAGAGTTCAACCATAGCTAAACTATAATTTGTTTTTTTTTTGCCGATTTGTCAACTTTGGCCAGGACCTCTCTGCAAAGCCCATCAACTGCAGAACCCTAAAATCCACCATAAAAAGCCTAGTAGCGTTTTACGAGGACGGATAGAGAGTACACTTCTGTCATAAAACTGAGGGGCAGGTGCTAAAGAATAGTTGTAAAACTTTTATTTGATTACCTGTGGGCTACAGGTTGGTGACAGGAGAGGAAAAGATAGAACGTTTTCTCACAGGAAATTTTAAAATATCTTTGAATTTTTAAACATGAAAACAAGCCGTATTATTCACTGGCCAACACTGTTTCACTGCTGGGCCAAGGCTTCCCCTTTGTTTATTATATATACATACACGACTTTATCCCTAATGGTGTAGACAGAGTGTAAATTATCTAAACAAAAGTCGTTCCGCCACGTCTTTCAAAGTTATGAGGGTTAATTAAGATTGATTTGTATGTTTGCTGTAGTGACAGGTTGTTAGCCCATCGCCTAAATTATACTGAAATCCTCGGATCCCTTAGCTGGTTTTTACAGCGTGCTCGGAAGGAAATGCAGCTGGCACATTCCATGTTTTTCTCTCGTTCCCAGTCCAGCATGGAAGAACCCATTTTTTCTTATTCCACTTCGATATCCCGGTATTTCGCTGTTTCTGACCAATTTGCATATGATAAGTCATCCCGCTATCTCTTTTCGGTCGAATATGGGATATATGGAAAGAAATTTACGTGAGCACGATTTGTACGACGCGCGCCGATCCATGCTTTTGTTCTACCAACGATTACTGAACATTAGCGACCCGCCCAGTCTTCGCACGGAAATGATCAGTGTTTCTCTTCTATATTATGCATGTATTATACATACAAACTTTCCTCTTGAATCACTCTATCCATTAAAAGAAACTGCATCAAAATCCGTTGCGTAGTTTTATGTATAAATAGGGATATAGGGACAGACAAAGCGACTTTGTTTTATACCATGTAGTGATAATGCTACATCTATCTAGCTTCTCTAAAGGTTATAACGCACTAGGGCGTAGCTGCAGCGGAGCGGCGCGGTGCGGCACGACATGGCACTGCAGCGGGGCTACACAGCGCGACAAAAACTGTAAAAATGTAGCAACTGACATTATCGCGCCATGCCGCGCCGCTGCAGCTACGTCCTACGTAAGCTAAATAGAACGAGGATATACAGGGTGTTAATTTAATTGCGTGCCATAGCTTAGGGGTGTTTCAGTAACGTTAAAAGAGCCTATAAAAAAATAAAAGATATCAAAATCAAACAGTAAGAAAAACAATAGTCTGTATGTATTATGAGTCCAAGAGCTGCGTCTAGCCGTACCACTATAACCGAGCCCGCACGAGTCGCTATCGATCCCGTGTCGCACGGGATTGGTTCTCGCCTTATCGGGCGTCACGCGGGATCGGTTATAGCGGTGCGGACAGACGCAGCTCTCGGAATCATTACAAATACCTGAAGATTATTGTTTTGTTGGTGTTTTTAGAACTGGACATATTAAAATATTTTTTATAGGCTCCTTTTACGTTATTAAAACTACCTCCAAGATCATCTCCCCCTAGCCTTACCTCGTATCTCAATAGATCGGCTACCTAATCTAGGTGATTAAACGAGGGTACTGGTTTTTACACAGAGTGACTGCCACCTGACCTCCGCAACTCAGAAGGGAAACCATACCCAATCCTAGATTAGGTCAGAGTTTTCAAGCCGCCAATGCTTATTACTGGCATCTGACATAGCTTAACGACTAATATCTACGGTGTTAAACGATATTAACCGGGACTAACGGTTTAATGTACCTTCCGAAGCACGGAAAAAGCACCGAATAAACGTACATATGAAATTCGAAAACAGAAAAACACATTGGTACATGGTGGTATTCGAACCGCGACCTCTCGCTCAGGAGGCAGCGGCCCTATCCACTACACTATCGGGCTCCTTTTGGTTTTTACAGCGTGCTCGGAAGGAAATGCAGCTGGCACATTCCATGTTTTTCTCTCGTTCCCAGTCCAGCATGGAAGAACCCATTTTTTCTTATTCCACTTCGATATCCCGGTATTTCGCTGTTTCTGACCAATTTGCATATGATAAGTCATCCCGCTATCTCTTTTCGGTCGAATATGGGATATATGGAAAGAAATTTATGTGAGCACGATTTGTACGACGCGCGCCGATCCATGCTTTTGTTCTACCAACGATTACTGAACATTAGCGACCCGCCCAGTCTTCGCACGGAAATGATCAGTGTTTCTCTTCTATATTATGCATGTATTATACATACAAACTTTCCTCTTGAATCACTCTATCCATTAAAAGAAACTGCATCAAAATCCGTTGCGTAGTTTTATGTATAAATAGGGATATAGGGACAGACAAAGCGACTTTGTTTTATACCATGTAGTGATAATGCTACATCTATCTAGCTTCTCTAAAGGTTATAACGCACTAGGGCGTAGCTGCAGCGGAGCGGCGCGGTGCGGCACGACATGGCACTGCAGCGGGGCTACACAGCGCGACAAAAACTGTAAAAATGTAGCAACTGACATTATCGCGCCATGCCGCGCCGCTGCAGCTACGTCCGTTTAATGTTAATGTGTACATACATACATACATATAATCACGCCTTTATCCCTAATGAGATAGGCAGAGCGTAAACGACCCAAACAAAGGTCGTTCCGCCACGTCTGACAAAGGGTTATTTAAGATAGTTTTTTTAAGTATATTGCTGTAGTGACAGGTTGTCAGCCCATCGCCTAAATTACAATATACTGAAACCCTCGGGTCCCTTAGCTGGTTTTTACAGCATGCCCGGGAGGAAATGCAGCTGGCACATTCTATGTTTTTCTCTCGCTCCCAGGCCAGCATGGAAGAAAAGTTAATGTGTAACGTAAAAAAATCGAATCCTTTTTAAAAATTTGATCTACTAGTCACCTAGTTAACCCTTTATGATTTGATCGATCATTATCATATCTCGCTCTGATTAGGCCTAGATTAGACACATTATAATCTACCGTTGTAATTCAGTCACATTGCTATTATCTCCCTCTAGCTACTAATGATATTTCGTTCTATGTAAATAGGTCAGAGCTAAATAGAACGAGGATATACAGGGTGTTAATTTAATTGCGTGCCATAGCTTGGGGTGTTTCAGTAACGTTAAAAGAGCCTATAAAAAAATAAAAGATATCAAAATCAAACAGTAAGAAAAACAATAGTGTATGTATTATGAGTCCAAGAGCTGCGTCTAGCCGTACCACTATAACCGAGCCCGCACGAGTCGCTATCGATCCCGTGTCG
This sequence comes from Scrobipalpa costella, assembly GCA_949820665.1. Taxonomy (NCBI): domain Eukaryota; kingdom Metazoa; phylum Arthropoda; class Insecta; order Lepidoptera; family Gelechiidae; genus Scrobipalpa; species Scrobipalpa costella. The sequence goes on from OX463312.1 coordinate 15,327,102, forward strand.
CACGGGATTGGTTCTCGCCTTATCGGGCGTCACGCGGGATCGGTTATAGCGGTGCGGACAGACGCAGCTCTCGGAATCATTACAAATACCTGAAGATTATTGTTTTGTTGGTGTTTTTAGAACTGGACATATTAAAATATTTTTTATAGGCTCCTTTTACGTTATTAAAACTACCTCCAAGATCATCTCCCCCTAGCCTTACCTCGTATCTCAATGGATCGGCTACCTAATCTAGGTGATTAAACGAGGGTACTGGTTTTTACACAGAGTGACTGCCACCTGACCTCCGCAACTCAGAAGGGAAACCATACCCAATCCTAGATTAGGTCAGAGTTTTCAAGCCGCCAATGCTTATTACTGGCCTCTGACATGGCTTAAGGACTAATATCTACGGTGTTAAACGATATTAACCGGGACCAACGGTTTAATGTACCTTCCGAAGCACGGAAAAAGCACCGAATAAACGTACATATGAAATTCGAAAACAGAAAAACACATTGGTACATGGTGGGATTCGAACCACGACCTCTCGCTCAGGAGGCAGCGGCCCTATCCACTACACTACGGGCTTCTTTTTAAAACTACCTCTAAGATATGGCACGCAATTAAATTAACACCGTGTATACTGGCATCAGTGAACGAACTGTTCATCTGTGAATGTAGATTACCAACTAATCAGTCTCTATTGTCTGGTGGTATATTAATTTCGAATAATTTGATATCCATTCTCGACTGGAAGTGAAAGAAAAACATAGAGTTACCAGCCGACCAGCTGCATTTTCTCCCGGGCATGCTGTAAAATCCAGCTAAGGGATCCGCGGGTTTCAATATATTTCAATTTAGGCAATGGGCTGACAACCTGTCACTACAGCAATATACGTACAAATCTATCTTAAATAACCCTCTAAACTTTGTCAGACGTGGCGGAACGTCGCTTTTTAGGTCATTTACACTCTGCCTACCCTACGCTATTTATTAGGGATAAAGGCGTGGCTATATGTTTAATATCCATGCATCTACAAGTACATGTTAAATGATTGGTGTAAATACAAACAAACGTATTTTTTATTTTTTTCCTTTCCAATCCAATTTCCTTGGGTATTTAAGGAGTTTAAAGACACAATATATCAGTAGGTTAGGTCAGAGGCTCAAAACGCTAAGATTGAGATCATGAGTTTTCGTCTCAAATGCGAGATTTTTTGATAGAAAGGATCGAATCAAAACCCGTGAAACAATAAATCGACAGCTAAAGTTGGGCCAAAGTGACTATAGTACCATCGTGTAATATCTTAATTTACGTGAAGTGGGCGAAATTCTGACAACACAAAAGCCATATAACCTTAGAATTGAATTGACTATTATACCACAAAACCACAGAGTCATTACTGAATCTATATCGCAAGACAAATGCATCAATCAATTAATCTTCCATGCTGGCCCGGAAGCGAGAGAAAAACATAGAACGTGCCAGCTGCTTTTCCATCCGGGCATGCTGTTAAAACCAGCTAAGGGATCTAAGGATTTCAGTACATTGTAATTTAGGCAATGGGCTGACAAACTGTCACTACAGCAATATACCTACAAATCCATATTAAATAGCCCTAAAATCTTTGTCAGACGTGGCGGAATGACCTATATTTAGGTAGTTTACGCTCTACCTACCCCATTAGAGATAGAGGCGTGATTATATGTATGTAATGCATCAATTGCATCAACTTCTCCAACTCCCAGCTTCTATTACCCTGCAGGCAAGCAGTCCAATCACACGGTAATTTGCTCGTATTATCCGAGCTCCATTACGCCGCTCGTTGGCTTCGCCTTTTGTCCCTGTTCAGCTTTATTTAAAGATAAAAGTCAATCTTTTATCTATCCTAGAGTATCTGCTAAATAATTCTTTGGGTTTAAGGTGCAATAAATATTTAGTCATACAAAGCTTTTCCGTGAAGATGAGCCCGATGGTGTAGTAGTTAGGGCCGCTGCCTCCTGAGCGGTAGGTCGTGGTTCGAATCCCACCACGTACGAATGTCATATGTACGTTTATTCGGCGCTTTATCCGTGCTTCGGAAGGCACGTTAAGCTGTTGGTCCCGGTTAATATGAGTTTAATACCGTAGATATTAGTCGTTAAGCCATATCAGAGGCCAGTGCTAAGCATTGGCGGCTTGAAAACTCTGACCTAATCTAGGATTGGGTCTGGTTTCCTTTCTAGGTTGCGGAGGTCAGATGGTAGTCGCTCTGTGTAAAAACTAGCACCCTCGTTCAATCCCCTGGAATAGGTAGCCGACCTCGTAAGATACGGGATAAGGCTAGGGAGATGATGACAAACCTTTTCCGTGAAAGTGGCAATACTTTAGGCTCGTATTTATGAAGCGATATCAAACTTGAGAGCAATATTAAGTATGAATTTGCCAGGCCACTTAGTACTAATGACATTTCCGATACGAACTCACACTCGCTGTCACTAGTGAGAGCTGATTATAAATACGGCGCTTATAGCCCAAAGCTTTGAGCAACACCCAAATCACTCTCTATCCTTTCTGATACGACTAAATGACTGAAGATAAGAATGTGGTCGTAAAAAAGATGCCAATCCTGCAGGAGTCATTGTCTACTATAAAAAAAACAATGAAGCTCAAATCACTGGACCATGAATGTATGTCTCTGTAATGTCTCCCTGCCGGCGGATCTGTTTCCGGCACAATATAACCTGGGCCTTTTCAAGGCGAGAGTGAATAGGCACTACATAGGTGAGTATGCTTCAACATAGTCCGCATCGTCACTTTCCACCAGGTGAGATGGCGGACAAATGCTCGCCTTTATATATTAAAAAAAAAAAAAAAATATTGAAGCTTACACACATTATAGGATACATACATATATTCACGCCTTTATCCCTAATGGGGTAGGCAGAGCGTAAACGACCTAAACAAACTTCGTTTCGCCACGTCTGGCAAAGTTTTGAGGGTTATTTAAGATAGATTTGTAGGTATATTGCTGTGGTGACAGGTTGTCAGCCCATCGCCTAAATTGCAATATACAAAAACCTTCGCATCCCTTAGCTGGTTTTTACAGCATGCCCGGGAGGAAATGCAGCTGGCACCTTCTATGCTTTTCTCTTTTTCCCAGTCCAGCATGGAAGAACTATTCTTTTATAATTTGTAATTTTTGTAATTTGGTCTGAAATAAATCTTTTTTTTTATAGGATACTAGCGACCCGCCCCGACTTCGCACGGAAATGATCAGTATTTCTCAACTATATTGTGCATGTATTATACATATAAACCTTGCTATTGAATCTCTCTATCAATGGGTAGAAAAGAAACCGCATTAAAATCTGTTGCGTAGTTTTAAAGATTTATGCATACATAGGAATATAGGGACAGAGAAAGCGACTTTGTTTTATACTATGTAGTGATTCCGTTGATATTCTCTTCCCAGAAAAAGAAACAGCTGGTACATTTTTTATCGTTGCAAAGGGTATAACGACCCTGCCAACTACAGTTTTCATTCGATAAATTTCAATACAGAATACATTCAGATCGCATAAAAACAGGTTTGCTGAAACCCCATTTGGCGAACAGCGCATCCCGCCGAGCCCCTGAAGTTTGAACATATTGTCATATTTTATCGACGTTATTCCACTGTATTCGCATTCAGGGTTGTCACTGAGTTATAAATTGTAACTATATTGGACAGATTAAGCCCGTCAGGTTCCTAGCAGCTCTACACCACCACTTATCATCTGCTATAACTATCTCCGTGGTCTTGTGGTCAGAGCCATGGGCTTACGATCCGGAGGTCCTGGGTTCGATTCGCAGGGGAGAAACACAAAGTTGATATTTAAATTTCAATTTATCACTTTGTGAAGTTTCCTCTAGTTTGGTTAGGACATTGCAGACTGAATCACCTGATTGTCCGAAAAGAAAAAGGATTCCGTGCTTCGAAGGGCATGTTGAGCCGTCGGTGCCGGTCGCAGTCTTCGACAGCTCAGGAGCTTAATAGCTGTGCAGGCGGTTTGAACACTCTGACAGCAGGGTTCATCGGGTCGTTCGACTCGAGAATCCACTAGCTAAGAAGAAGAAGACGACTTATCATCTCAACGCTGACGCAGAATCAGGAAAAATAAGCTAGCAGTGTTCTTTCGGAATATGCTCAACCAATGGATATCGTATTTGCCAATCCACCTGCCAACATTGGCGAGCATAATAAAAAAACCTTTATTCTCATCTCAACACACATAATGCTCAATTACTATTCCGCCAAGCTATATAATAGCTTAAAGGCAGAGAAAATTTTCTTCCGTTTATTATAAGTATTATTTATTACCACACTACTAATCAGTAAACAATGAGAATAATATTTAAGCTAGGTCTAGCAATACAAATACAATTGTATTATATGGAATACGGTTGCTAAATCCAAGATTTTAGCAAACTGATCCGTGTATTAAATTTAGTGAACCATTTTTTATTGTGATTGACCTTTGTTTGTTGTTTACCGAAAGCTCGTACCTTTATTACTGTTAAAATTACTGTAATAAACCTCCAAGTCTGTTATCTACTTATATCTAAGAATTATGTTTATATAAGACTGTTTGTGTTCTAAATAAACAAAATAAAAAGATAAAATAAAATAGTTCACAAGGCCTGCTTGTTGACTTGCTTTCCTAAAATGAAGGATCTAATTATACACCGCAAACGTAAAATCGATATCCAAATACTTGGCTGATATCTAGCTAGATAGTAGCGAAGCATATTAATGAAAAGTGTAAAAAAAATTTCTATGCTGGACTGGGAGCGAGAAAAAAACATAGCATGTGCCAGTTGCATTTCCCGGGCATGCTGTGAAAACCAGCTAAGGGATCCAAGGGTTTCTGTAAATTGCAATTTAGGCGATAGGCTGATAGCCTGTCACTACAGCAATATACCTACAAATCTATCTTAAACAACCCTCAAAACTTTGTGTTGTGTCTCTTTAAGTCGTTTACGTCCTGCCTACCCCATTAGGTAGGCTGATAGCCTGTCACTACAGCAATATACCTACAAATCTATCTTAAACAACCCTCAAAACTTTGTGTTGTGTCTCTTTAAGTCGTTTACGTCCTGCCTACCCCATTAGGTATAAAGGCGTGATTTTATGTATGTATTTTTTTATGTAGAATCGACGCATCGACAACCCTAGCACACCTCTCCTGCCGTCGGGTGATAAACCTGGCTCTTTATTGTATTATTTATAAGAGAGTTGCGAACATTTCGGTCGGTGCTAAGTCGACCGGATCCTTTGTCTGGGATAACGCTGTCATTGATTCATCGATTGGTTGAGGTTGTTTGCAAATTGTTATATTTTTCTAGCGGTCAGAATCTTGAAGGTAAAAGAATATACTCTCTATGGGGTGGGCAGAGTTTCAACATACAAAAGGCGTTTTCGCCTGGTGGTCCTCTGGCAAGTGTGATTTGATTGATTGATTGGTGATTTTAAAAAGAAATTTAGGCTGAGGTGTAGGTTTAATATCAACCTACACCACAGGCTCAAATATTTAAATTATTTTCTAAAGAAATTGCAATGTACATAAAATGTTAGCCGATCTTTTCACTGGTCTTTACAGGAAACCCCTGAAAGGAGGTAGCTGCAATATTCCCTTTTTAATCGCTCTCAGATCAGCAGAAAGACATCATACATACATATAATTACGCCCTTATCCCTTATGGGGTAGGCAGAGCGTTGCCGTAGGCGTCGTTTACGCTCAGGTTGAAGGTTGTTTAAGATAGATTTGTAAGTATACTGCTGTCGTGTCGTGTCACCTTAATTACAATATACAGAAACGCTCGGATTCCTACCGAAATGCAGTTGGCGCATTCTATGGTTTTGTCTTGCTCCCAGTCCAGTATGGAAAATAATATCTTAATCTTTACAGACTTTTAGGCTTCTTTACTGTGTAAATACAACTTGAACTGAACTTATCTTTAGACTCTCGAAAATCTCATTTGGTAGCGTCAAGAGTATTACGGGAAGTCAATTTATTCTTACTTCAGCTTTCTGAAAATCTAGAACGGGAACATTTTAGCAGAAACGAAATATTAAACTTAAATATTTATAGTCAGAATCTCGTGCTGGGAATCTAATTGGAGTATTTTAAAAATATTGCTTCCATCCTGGCCTGGGAGCAAGAGAAAAACATACAATGTGCCAGCTGCATTTCCTCCCGGGCATGCTGTAAAAACCAGCTAAGTGATCTGAGGGTTTCAGTATATTGTAATTTTGGCGATGGGCTGACAACCTGTCACTACAGCAATTACCTACAAATCTATCTTAAGTAACCCTCAAAACGTTGTCAGACGTGGCGGAACGACCTTTATTTAGGTCGTTTACGCTCTGCCTACCCGATTAGGGATAAAGGCGTGATTATATGTAAGTATGTATGTAAGAGTAATACGGGAAGTCAATTTATTCTTACTTCAGCTTTCTGAAAATCTAGAACGAAAACATTTTAGCTGAAACGAAATATTAAACGTAAGTATTTATAGTCAGAATCTCGTGCTGGGAATCTAACTATAGTATTATAATTATATTGCTTCCATGCTGGCCTGGGAGCAAGAGAAAAACATACAATGTGCCAGCTGCATTTCCTTCCGGGCATGCTGTAAAAACCAGCCAAGTGATCTGAGGGTTTCAGCATATTGTAATTTAGGCGATGGGCTGAAAACCTGTCACTACAGCAATATACCTACGAATCTATCTTAAGTAACCCTCAAAACTTTGTCAGACGTGGCGGAACGATCTTTATTTAGGTCGTTTACGCTCTGCCTACCCCATTAGGGATAAAAGCGTGATTATATGTATGTAAGAGTATTACGGAAAGTCAACTTATTCTTACTTCAGCTTTCTGAAAATCTAGAACGGGAGCATTTTAGCTGAAACGAAATATTAAACGTAAATATTTATAGGCGGAAATTCGTGCTGGGAATCTAACTAGAGTATTATTATTTTAAAAGAAAAAAAAGGTTATAAGAAGGTAGGTTATGCAATTCGCTGCCGCACACGGTCCGTGACAGCCCTTCTGTCGCTGTCTTTAAAAAGAGAGTAAAAGAGCATTACCTTTCACTTTCCGTATAATATTAGTATGTATATATATGTATTCATATACATATGTTCATGTATATATTATTATTATGAGGTTATCTATTTATATAATTATTTATTTATGTAACTTATAATTTGCTTGTATTATTTTAATATTATGCTTAATTTGTGCACGCCTAATCTGCTTCTCAATTTAAGTCTCACTTCCGTAGGTCAGCTGGAAGAATTTTTTTAGTAGAAATAAGCTGCACCTGTTGTGTCGTTATTCCTTGTGTATTTCTCATGTTACTTGTGTATAATAAACAGTAAATGAGGTATTTTTGGGTGGGTTATTCTTCCATGCTGGACTGGGAGAGATAGAAAAACATAGAATGTTCCAGCTGCCCTTCCTCCCGGGCATGCTGTAGAAGACAGCAAAAGGGACTCGAGGGTTACAGTGTATTGTAATTTAGGCGACGGGCTGACAACCTGTCCCTACACATTAGCAATACACATTACAATCTAAAATTGCCCTCAATTTTTGTCAGACGCGGCGAAAGCGCCTTTTACGAGGCGTTTAACGCTCTGCCTACCCCGTAAGGGATGAAGGCGTGATTTTATGTATGTATGTACTTGCCTTTGCCCAGCAGTGGGATCATTTATAGACTAGATAAGATAAGATAAGGGTTGCTGGTTCGACGAACTATCTGCTTTATTTTAAGTATCCGAATTGGTAGGTTTCTAACATGGTTTATGTAGCAATAGCAACCAATTTAAGAGACAGTAACCGAGACCGACAGTTTAGGCCCGTATTTATAATCATATGACATAAGGATTAAGTTCGTATCAGAAATGTCAGTTCAGTACAAAACGGCCTGTCAAATCCATACTTAATATTGCTCTCAATCTTGAGATCGCTTTATAATTACGAGCCTGAAAGGGCCCTTCAAAGCAAGGTATCATCTCAGTTGTCAGAGAATCAGGTGATACTTACTGCATTTTTCTAACTGGAACAATCTCACAAATTGATTAATGAGTTTGTGTTTGTGTGCCCCCGTGGGAATTAAGCCATGACTTTCAGATCAATATCCCACGGCTCAGACCACTAGACCACAAAAGAAAAACTACTCCAACTTCATTACCTATAAGATTCTTGCAAGGGTGCTGGTATTTTATCAATTTACGGACACAATGCCTCGGAGGGCCCTAAATCTCTCTTTATGGGCCATGGTCCTGCTGGGCCCATCGTAACGTGGTCACCCGCTCATTCAGGGGCTTACATTAGAGACTCTGCTAATACTGTTATTTCAGAGACAGTGCGGGAAATGTAAGGAGAAGCTCAGGCAACGAAACTATAAAAAAAAATCAAAGAAATTTATTTGGAAAACGATGTAAAAATACTTTGCTATTCAAACAATACAAATTGAAAAGAAGCTTAGCTCACAAGAGCGAAGCACTTGCAAACCAACTGTAATGCGGCTTCCGCATCTGATGAGTGGAAATGAAGACGAAACAGTGGTCAACAAACGATGAACCGATGCGGTTCCTTATTTCTCACAGTCATCACAAAAGCAAAAGTGCCATTTACACTAAACATACTTCTCTTTACAAAGATATCACTTTTTCAGGCAGAATTTCTTTGGGAAAATTGTTTAGTTTCCTTGCTTGAAGAAGGAGTGCCGTCCCTATACACTCCGCAAACGGTGTGTTGCAACACTGCGAAGGGTCCGCGCCAGCATCAACAGCGTTCTGGCAGTCATTGGTAATAGACTGTGTGAAGGTCGTTTCATGAAATATTGGAACAATACTACTGTAAGTGTGTGTACTAATGTAATTATCTAAGTCTCATTATGTAAACACTAAACCTATTTCCAAGTCTCATTATGTAAACACTAAACCTGTTTTTATTTTGTTTTGTTGTATCATGTATGGATCAAAAGGTCTGAAATAAAGATTTTTATTTTTATTTATGTTATTTTATATCTCCCTTTATGGACCATGCTTCTGCTGAGCCGATCGTAATATGATCACCCACCCGTTCAGGGGCTTACATTAGAGACTCTACTAATACTGTAATTTCAGAGACAGTGTGGGAAATGTAAGGAGAAGCTCAGGCAGCGAACCTTCAACATTCAACTGGTAAATGAAAAAGTTATATACTTCTCCACACAAAATTTGCAATTTTAACAGTAATTTTGTCTACCTTAGTTTTTTCTTTTATTTGTTTAGTCATATTGCCTGAAAAAGGAGTACCCTATATCCCTCTTTTATAGGTCATGGTCCTGCTGGGCCCATTGTAACGTGGTCACCCGGCCATTCAGGGCCTACTCTAGAGGCTATTCCACACTCTACTAATACAGGGTTATTTTGCCCTGTTTCTAAAGACAGTGTTATCTAAAAGAGACAGCTCAGGAAACGCAGCTAATCAAAATTCGCAAAGAAATAAAATTCCCGTTTGATCAGACAGACAGGAGAGCCGTAAATCTTTTTATGTGGTACTCCTGACGCTGAAATATTTGTTTAACATTATTGTGCGTGTGTCAGCCTCAGACCATCATTGACCGAAATTGCCATTATAGCCCCTCAGTAAAACAAAACATACATACTTTGATACTATATAATCACGCCTTTCTCCCTAATGGGGTAGGCAGATCGTAAACGAACTTAACAAATGTCGCTTCGCTATGTCTGAAAAAGTTTGAAGGATTTTTAAGATAGATTTGTAGGTGTATTATATTGTAGTGACTAGTAGTGCAATTTATTTAAACTGCAATATACTGAAACCCTCGGATCCCTTAGCTGGATTTTACAGCATACCCAGGAGAAAATTTAGCCGGCACATTCTATGTTTTTCTCTTGCTCCCAGGCCAGCATGGAAATAAAATAAATAAATTAAATAATACAAGAGATTAATATCCCTAATTGGCTAAAAACCTATCAAATATAAATTGAAAAATAGCTCGATATGTGACCGCTATAGATCTTGAAAGATAGCTTTCCCGGTCACCTGATGTTGTTTGACCACCGTCTTACGATGATAAACGGTTTTCCGATATGCACTGATATAAGATACGACACGATCAGCTGACATACCGCAAGCAGCTTCGTCGTTTGTAAACTCGTAAATTTTATGCCTTTTTTTATGAGTTTTTACACTAAACGATAAATAAGTGTTATTCTTAATGAAAACTGATCGGTTTACTTATTTGTATCGAAAGGAGGGTTAGCCCTCGACGTTTTTATCCTATACGAGGAGAGAAGAATCATCAGATGAAGAATCTTCATCAGGAGAGAAGTAAGTCACACTCTATTTTCATTAGAAATAGTAGAGCTCTGTAGTCGGGGGTCATGGGTTCAAATACCGCTTTGTAATATTTTTGGTTCCTTTATGTACGAGTGAGAGAGAAGACAAACAACAAAATCTGTGCACCTGTCACGTCGCCACTATAACTGTCATTGCCACAATCGCTGTCAGACTAACCTAGCCAAATTTTAGTTCCTAATATCGCCACCAGAATCACGCCGTGTGTGCTAAATTGCTCTTAGCTCTAGTTCAATTTTAAGACCAATTTTAGATGAGTTATGTAAGTGTGTGATCGGTAGTAATACCGTGATTGATGAGTCGTATGAAGTTAAGATAAGTTACGATCATGAATGAGCGTTATGGCAAAGTAGGAAGGTAGTCAATTTCCATTATCGTCCATGGCGTTGGAGAAATAATGGGCCTGTTGAGTGGGTGTTACCGTCATTATATTAGCAGTAACAATGTGCTTTCATGCTGGCCTGGGAGCGGGAAAAAAACATAGAATGTGCCGGCTGCTTCTTCTCCCGGGTATGCTATAAAAACCAGCTAAGGAAGCCGAGAGTATACTGTAATTTAGGCGATGGGCTGACAACCTGTCACTACAGCAATATACCTACAAATCTATCTTAAAAACTCTCAACACTTTGTCAGACGTGGCGGAAAGACCTTTGTTTAGGTCGTTAACACTCTGCCTTCCCCATTAGGGATAAAGGCGTGATTATATGTATGTAAGTATGTATTAATGACGTAAAGCCAGCGAGCGTGACCGGCCACCGGCAGACATGTTGGCAAACCGCGCGGAGAATTTATGAGAGGAGGCGAGCGGCGCGGCAGACGTAGGGGGAGGAAGGGGCACGCGCCGAGCGGTGCGTCGGACAGAGACGCAAGAAGGGTTCAGGGGCGAAGCGGGGACGAGGAGGGGGGCCCGAGCCGTCCGCCGCGCGCCAACAGCCGAGCAGTGCCCCGCACGCCGCGCCGCTTGCCGAACGTAACAATGGCTGACGACGACTCCAACGACGAAACCAACGAACCCACCGTCATCAACGTCGTATTCCCAAGGAAACTACTCAAGAAATTCATTAATCTGTACAAGGAGTCGCCATGCCTCTGGGACCGAAATTGCCCTGCATACAAACAGAAGCACAAGCGGCACGAAGCTATAACCCGGCTTACGCAGTTGGTGCAGGGACACGACCCGACCGCGACGCGGGTGCATGTGCTAAGGAAGATTGAGAGCTTGCGCGCATGCGTACGACGCGAACACAAACGGGTCCGAGACAGCCGCCGAGCGGCAAACACTGCTGATGAGATTTACAAGCCTCATCTCTGGTATTACGACCTGTTTTCCTTCGTCTTTGCTGACGACGGGTGCTACAACTGTGTGTATCCGATGAAAGCGGAGGGCAAAGCTGAACGCGGGCCGGTAAGTGCCGCTTTGTTGTTAGACGGTATTGTTTGCAGCGCTGTTTCCGCTTGATTGTTCTTTAATACAATACAACAACATACATTAAGGTGAGGTTATCGGCTTATCTTATCAGTTGTTTTCATAAATCATAATTTCTTCCATGCCGGCCTGGGAGCGAGAGAAAAACATAGAATGTGCCAGCTGCAGTTCCTCCCGGGCATGCTGTAAAAACTAGGAGGGTTTTAGTACCTATATTGGAATTTAGGCAAAGGGCTGGCAACCTGTCACTACAGCAATATACCTACAAATCTATCTTAAATAACACTTTAACTTTGTCAGTTGTCAATTAGGGATAAAGGCGTGAATATATGTATGTATGTTTTTATAAACTCGCTTATAGTTGACTTCGTAACTTCATGTGGAATACCAACAACGTTCTTTCAGGCTTCTTCTTCGTAGCGAGTGGATTCTCAAGTCAAACGACCCGATGAAACCTGGTGTCAGAGTTTTTAAACCGCCTAGTAGCACAGTTAATTAGGCCCCTGACGTGGTTTGAGTAACGACCACTATCAAAGACAGAGACCGGTACCGACGGCTTAACGTTTCCTCCGAAGCACGGAAACCTTTTTCTTTTTAGACAATCAGGTGATTCAGATCTAAATTGACAAATATCGAGTTTTGTTTTCCCCCTGGGAATTGAACCCAGGACCTCCAGATCTTAGCCCATAGCTCTGACCACTAGACCACGGAGTCCTTTCAGCAATCTTGCTTATGTTAATATATGAAGTGTAGGTAGATACTTCTCTGTAAAATTTACTTTGTGGTCACTCCTGCATTCCGTACAGAGTAGATTAGCATCGCTTACAACCCAACATGTATATCTTCATCATCAGTGATGACATCACTAAACAATTTTAAATTCTTAGAAAGTTTAAATTTTCTTAAAGAAGTCTTTGGGGGATTTCCTAGTTAAGTTCCTAATGTATTTTTTACCTCATCCATTTCCAAGAGTTCAATGCATCCTATCATTGCAATGCAATACATGGCTCCTAATCAGCCCGCCATTTTGAACCACTACTGTAGTACTATTATATTTTCTGTGCCACTACATCCAATAACAATCCCAGCTCTCTTTCAAGTCGTCCTATATTAAGTCCTTTATGTATACGGCAGCGGTGACACGGCGACACAGCTACAATAATTTTCAGAATCTCTTGAAAGATCAACGGCTCTATTCATTTGACATCCTTACATACATTACTAGTTTATTGACCAAATACTCACAAGGATGCAGTTTCTGAGCGGCGATGTATATCTCAAGCATTTTAGGATGGCCGACGGAACCGTTGGCAGTAGGCGTGCCTGTTTTTTAGAACCACTAGTTTCATTCATAGCTAGTTTATTGAGAAAATACTCACAAGGATGCAGTTTCTGAGCGGCGATGTATTTCTCAAGCTTCCGTCTCAGCACGATCTCTGCGCCGTAGCGGCCGACGGAACCGTTGTCCACTAGTAGGAAGTAGGCGTGCCTGTTGTTTAGAACTGCTAGCTTTGATCTGCAACAAGAGAAAGATGGTTAATATACGTCTGTATTAGTTATAGATGAGACAGAACGACAACGGTTTACTGAGAATCTTTTCGCGACGACAAATTGTTGAGTTGAGGGTGATTTCTTGTGCTATATCCTAAAGTGATAAGTTGCCTAAATTAAAGTTCTCAAACTCCAAAAGTACGTACGACTGTCAAAAGGACGACCGCTTTGGACCGATAAATCCAATCCGATTCAGCAAATTATCAACAAAAAATGTTCTAACGGCGTTATTTCTAACTTTGGTGGCGTTCCTCTACCAACATTAATACCGCGATTCTGATAAAACACAATTTTGGTGGGCTATCTATTAGAGATGGGCCGACTAGGTGGCATATTTCGTAGTCGGCGACACAAGCGCCGATTAGTCGGCAAAAAGTATGTAAGAAAAATAAATAAAAATGACCGTATCATATACTAATTGTTATTTTTCCTTTATTTATTATAGTCTAATTAAACCGAATTAAATCAACAAAAATATACATTTTTACCACAGTAATCGACTGATTAAATTTCAATTTCAATCAACTGATTACTGTGGTAAATTTTGTGTTTTTTGTTTATTTAAGAAAATATAACTGTTAGCTCCAGTCGGTACTATTTATTATTGTCTAATTAAACATTAAGTCCCGAAGTTAGACTGATCGGCACTGCCGACTAGTCGGCAAATACCATAGTTGGCCCATCACTACTATCTATACACTGTCACACGTAGCTCTGATGGTCTTTAAGCGGAACCGCGCGTTCCCGCCAAACCACAAGTGAATAATTTTGGTGGGCTATCTGTACGCGCTGGGTGTGTCAAAATGGCAGTTTGCCAGACATGAAATCAATTGAAAAGTAGTCAAGTTAAATCACGCCTTTATTCTGGGGTAGGCGGAGCATAATCGACCTGAACAAAGGTCGTTCCGTCACGTCAGACAAGTTTTGAGGGTTATTACAGATGATTATGATGTATATTGCTATAGTGACAGGTTGTCAGCCCATCACCAAAATTTCAGTATACTGAAACCCTCGGAACCCTTAGCTGGTTTTTACAGCATGCCCAGGAGGAAATTCAGCTGGCACATTCTATGTTTTTCTCTCGCTCCCAGTCCAGCATGGAAGAGACCATACACAGTTGTTAATAATTGACTACTTTTCAATCGATTTCATGTCTGGCCAACTGCCATTTTGATACAATCTCTCGCAGGTATACATATATTGGTAGTCTATGTTCGTAGCTCTCTCAGACATGATCTGTGAGCGGAACGGTAAGAGGTTCCCCCCTCACTCTCCATCCCTCCTCCCTTGTCAGTCGCGCATTGGCGCTTGTGAGAACTGTTCGCCGAGCGGCTGCGCGTTCCCGCCAAAACGCAAGTGAATAATTTTGGTGGCATCAACAATCTGTGGTGTGGTGGCTTGGTTTTGAGTTGTTGTTCTTGTTTACGTCATAGTTTGTCGGCTATCAGATATCATGTTAGTTCATTGTTGACTTATTATCTTGTTGACTTTTTTTGTATCGAGATCTTTCGTTGCGTTTGTTTATGGTACGTGTTTAATAATTTCAATAACAAATTGAGAGCATTTTTTGCACCACCAAAATTTTACCTTGCCACAACAATTTATTTGCGCCACCAAAATTTTACAAAACGTAATCATTAAATGCACTCCTTTTTAGAATGGTTAATAATAAGAAAAAGATGCCTATAAGAGATAGGCTAGAACAGAAAAGGATCGCC
This sequence comes from Scrobipalpa costella, assembly GCA_949820665.1. NCBI lineage: Eukaryota > Metazoa > Arthropoda > Insecta > Lepidoptera > Gelechiidae > Scrobipalpa > Scrobipalpa costella. Next base: position 15,342,177 of record OX463312.1, read on the forward strand.
GAAAGAAAAAGAAAGGATAGAATTAGAAGCGATCCGGAATTAGCAGAAGCATTTCGTCAAAGAGAAAGAGATAGATATTATAAGAAAAAAGCAGAAGGAATAATTCTGCCTATGAGAGATTTGAGCCCACAGAGCCGTAAAATAAGGCAAGAAAGAAATAGAGAAAATCTTAGAGCTTTTCGTAAAAGAAAAAGGCAGTTTGATGTAGAAACTACTGCTGAAAGTCAATTAAAGGAAGTCTTTATCAAAGAGTTATGCCAGGTAATACATGCTTTATTTAGTCAGCCAATAAAAGTATTGGAAATAAATGATATTTATATTGTAGTAATAGGTAGTCATTTCTTCCATGCTGGACTGGGAGCAAGAGAAAAAACATAGAATGTGCCAGCTTCACCTCCTCCCGGGCATGTTATAAAAACCAGATAAGGGGTCTGAGGGTTTCAGTATATTGTAATTTGGGCGTTGGGCTGACAACCTTTCACTACAGAAAAATACCTACAAATCTATCTCAAATACTCCTCAAAACTTTGTCAGACGTAGCGGAAAGACCTTTCAGGTCGTTTACGGATAAAGGCGTGATTGTATGTATGTACCTACTTAGTCAGTTGATCTCACTGTGTGTATTACTTTACTGCCTCCGTGGTCTAGTGGCTAGTGCCATGGACTCCCGATCCGGAGGTCCTGGATTCCATTCCCAGGGGGGAAACCACAAAGTTGATATTTGAGAGTTTATCACTTTGTGATTCTTTCCCCAGTTTGGGTAGGACATTGCAGGCTGAATCACCTGATTTTCCGAAAAGAAAAAGATTTTGTGCTTCGGAGGGCACGTTAAGCCGTCGGTCCCGGTCGCTGTCTTTGATTGTGGTCGTTACACAAAACCATGTCAGAGGCCTGATAGTTGTGCTACTAGGCGGTTTAAAAACTCTGACACCAAGGTTCATCGAGTCCATAGACTCGATACCCACTCGCCAGAAGAAGACTGTGTGTATTGTGAGTGTATGGCGATGAACACAGTATTTTCTATTGTATTTTCCATACATACATATAATCGCACCCTTATCCCTACTGGGGTAGGCAGAGCGTAAACGACCTAAACAAAAGTCGTTCCGCCACGTCTGACAAAGCTTTTGGTGTTATTTAAGATAGATTTTTAGGTATATAGCTGTAGTGAAAGGTTGTTAGCTTATCGCCTAAACTGCAATATACTGAAACCCTCGGGTCCCTTAGCTGGCTTTTACAGCATGCCCCAGAGGAAATCCCATATTTTTCTTTCGCTCCCAGTCTAGTATGGAAGAAATTACCTGCATAAAAAGTAGCAAATTCTCCCAATTCACGATGAAAAAGGTTCATAGTAACTAAAGAAAAACATCAATAATAAACAGAAAGAGTCAATTCGTTACGAAAACAAGGAAAAACAAAAACTGATTCGAATGGAAGTTTAAACCCGGGAAAAGCGGCTAAATTGAATAGTGCTACAAATATACATACAATAGTCACGCCTGTATCCCTTGCAGGATATGCAGAGTATGCTTGAGCTATAGTGACAGCTTGTCTGCTCCTCGCTGAAGGGTCTGCCGGAGAAGTGAAATCCCATACAAACGTAGATTTGCGTTTAACAGCCTAAACGGTAAAACCAAACTCAACCAGACTCCGTACGCAAACACATGACCAAATGCATCATATTTATGCTTCTAATTAGTGTTGGTTTGAAAATATTAACCAATTACAACATTAAATAGCACATGTAAATTTTATGCTATTTTCGCGAACCATTCTAAATCTATGCTATTTTCATACAAAATCGTATTTTCGGTCTTATTTTGTTTATGCTATTTTCAAACCAAACCTAATTAGAAGCACAATCATGCATTTTGGTCATGTGTACGAAGTATGGTTATACTGTTTAGGAATAAAAGCGAAACGTTTGTATGGGATTTCACTACTCCGGCAAACCCATAACATTCTTCTTCTTCTGTCGAGTGGGTATCGGGTCTATGGACCCGATGAACCCTGGTGTCTGAGAGTTTTTAAACCGCCTAGTAGCACAATGTCCTACCCAAACTGGGGAAAAATTCACAAAGTGATAAATTCTCAAATATCAACTTTGTGTTTTACCCCCTGGGAATCGAACCCAGGACCTACGGATCGGGAGCCCATGGCACTAGCCACTAGACCACGGAGGCAGTTAACCCATAGCATTAAATAATACTGACATGTAATAAACTCTCTAATAAATTGCAAAAGGTTTGTGTTGTACTGAGTTCGCGCGTGCAGCGTTCTGTTATTTTCTATTAAGAGCAACCTGAACAGAAAGGGAATGATTTAATTTTATGTTACATTTATGTTACATTAATTATGTTACACCAGTTTCCCATTGCAACTTGCCTGCCGTATGTTCATATTATGCAAATACTTCGATTTCTGCCTCTGCTGGCCTCCGTGGTCTAGTGGTCAGATCCATGGGCTTACGATCCGGAGGTCCCGAGTTCGATTCCCAGGGGGGGGACACAAAAGTTGATATTTGTCAATTTATCACTTTGTGAGGTTTTCTCAAGTTTGGTTAGGACATTGCAGGCTGAATCACCTGATAGTCCAAAAATAAAGAGGATTTCGTACTTCGGGGGGCACGTTAAGCCGTCGGTCCCGGTCGCTGTCTTTGATAGAGGTCGTTACTTAAACCATGTCAGAGGCCTAATAGCTGTGCTACTAGGCGGTTTGAAAACTCTGACACCAGGGTTCATTGGGTCTATCGACTCGAGATTCCACTCGCTAAGAAGAAGACTTCGATTTCACCGATTCATATTCATATTTGTTTATTGCATTCATATGGTAGATACAGTGGTTTTTCTTAGCATAGATAGTACAGCATATGATACCCTTTATTTGTGAGATACGAGGGTATAGCAATATAGCATGAGAGGGCATTTATTATTTACATTATACAGTTTAGAAAGAAAACTTATTAACTAATTTATCCTTAATTATATTATTCAGAGACTTATATAATATTATAATATGAACGAATAATTAAACATTTTTTAAACTTAACTAATAAAAGAATCAACCGCTTCATAAACATAGTGTTTAGGAACCTTTTGTACTATATTAAATACTATTTATTATTTCTATATTTAACTATCTTCCAGAAATTCGTTTAAGCTATAGTAACCCTTTTTTATGAGGTGTGACTTAAGTTTTTGGGTGAAGATATGATCTTTTGTTTCGGATTTTATTGAAAGAGGTAATTTATTATAAATTTTGATCCCTGTAAAATATGGGCTTTTGTGGTAAAGAGTCAAAGATGTGGTAGGTAGCGCAAGGTTGTCTTTGTTTCGTAGATTATGAGTAAGATAAGTACTTTTTTTTGTGAATAGATGTAAATTTTTACGCACTAAGGTTGCCAGTTCTAGGATATAAAGAGAGTGTAGTGTTAATATATTATTATATTTGAAGTATTGTTTACAGCTTTTACGGTTTTTGACATGGAAAATGATTCTTACGCATTTTTTTTGCATTATAAAAAGGTTATGTACATTGGTACTGTTGCCCCATAACACTATTCCGTAGCGGAGCCAGGACTCTGCGTATGCATAGTACGCCGATAAAGCAGCTTCTTCACTGGTGTTTGTTCGGATAGTGTATAGAGCATATGTAAATCTACATAATTTTGTTTTTGTTTTAGCTATGTGTTCTTTCCAATTTAAATTACTATCAATATTTATACCTAATAGACTATGTGATTGTACTTATTTTACTGGATTTCCGTCTATATTTATATTATTAAGTGGTAATGGTTGTAGCTGTATAGGATGAAACTGTATTAACTTAGTTTTATTTGTATTTATTTCTAAGTTATTATTTTGAAGCCAGTCACTAACTGTTTTTAATTTTGAATTAATAATGTTTATATAATCTTTTTCTTTTGATTTTAAGTTAAATAGAAGGGATATATCGTCCGCGAACATAACACATTTAATATCTAATTGTTTGGGCAGTTGGTTTATATATATCAAGAAAAGTATGCAATCGAGTACACTGCCCTGCGGGATGGAGCCTTTTTGTTCACAGATTTGCGATTTAATTTTTTCTATTGTTTGAGTGTCTTTATTATAATGATCAATTTGTACGTACTGCGTCCTATTTTCAAGGTATGATTTGAACCAATTCATTTGATTCAATAAAGTGTGTTTAAATTGTGATGTGAACTGTACAAGTGGGTATCTAACTTTATTTATTTAGCTCACATTCGGCGTTAAGTTGTATCCCAACGATAGATGAGAAGGTAGATTTCAAGATATGCAACCATCGCCGGTAACGCCTTAAAATATAGTTTAAATCAGCGCGCGCTACAGCGGCGTGGTGTTAACGGCCGTGGCCGCGTCGAAAAAGTGCGAAAGATGCACAAAAAAGCTAATTCTATAAAAACTACGAGCCGGAATAAAAATAAAAATTTGCTATTTTAGAAAATCATAATACGGATAATTTCCCGAAGGAACCGTGAAAGTGCTCCTAATAGTTTAAAAGAAATATAAAAAATTCTGATAAAAACAGCTTTACATCCGGATTTTTTTAGCATACTTATTTATGAACTAGAATATTTTTAAATGTTGCAATTGCAGGCCGTGAACTAATTTCTTAGATGTATATTTTTTTAGAATTTTCCAATGATTCGCTTAGGAGAAATAAGCTCTTGAAAACAACCATTTGCCGGCAGGAATCCCCTTAACGTCCATCGAACATTGTCCCGCGTTATTTTATCACTATCCTGCTGCCGTCGCTTCACCTGCCATACACACACACACACACACACAGATATGCGCGCTCATAGCATGCACACTTTTACAACTGCGACCGCCCCTCCGCCTCTCCCCGTGTAACTACATAGTAAGTCACTCGCTGTGCGTCAAAGGCGAAACACATGTCCGATAGTGCTAAATTTCCGAGTGATTATTAACCTGGCCGGATTTGGATTTCATAATAAAAGGTATGTTACTTACAAACTGTATTATCTAACTACAAGTTAATTAGTTGAATATATTATTTTGAAAGTATGTTTAAGCTAAAGATTTATTCAGTTTAGTACAACATAGTGCTTGGTAGTAATACCTATTTGATTTGTAGCTGATTGTCTTTAGCCTGTGCGTGTGCTTAATACGACAGGTGACAAATGTGTCTAGATTTTTTGTTATTGTGGAACTGTCAAATATTGTAAATGTAAAATATGTATCTATCTGCTACTTACATTTTACCTGGTATTCATAGAAGTGTGTTTTGCAGAATAAAAATGCCACCGAAAAATAAGAGTAAAGAAGAGATTTTGGCAAGGAAAAGGGAACTTGAGAGGAAACGTTATAAAAGAATAAAAAATAATCCAAAACTAGCAGAAATACATAAAAGGAAAAACAAAGAAAAATACGAAAACCGAAAACAACGAGGATTATGTCCTAGCATAAAGAGTATGAACCCGGAAGAAAAACGCTTGCAAAGAAAGAAATGGAGAGAAGGAACCCGAATATTGAGAAGAAAGAAAGAAGAAAAAGAAAGGTTGGAACGTTTCATGAATTCTATAACCCTACCCGAAAATCAACAAGTACTTATCGGAATTAAAGGGGAACCCGCTAATTTAAATGAAACTAGTGAAGAAAACCAGCATATTGTAGAAAACAGCGCTGAAAAGCCATCATGTTCCCGCAGACCTTCGAGGGAAGGAAGTCCTTTTGACCCTCTAAATTCTTCCGCAAGCTCTGATACTAGCGATTCTTCCCGGTCTCAAGCAATCAGGAAGTTGATATTGTACAAAAAAGATAAAGAGATTACTTCTCTGAGACTTCAGTTGGAATCAGAAAAGAATATTAATAAAACCTTACAAAAAGAAAACATGCGACAGAAAAAAATATTTTTGGCTATTAAAGGACTTTTGAATAGTACTGAGGAACCGCCAAACAAACCAAAAAGAATTTCTTCTCATAATACACGTAGTCAAGAAAAAAGTTCTAACAAAAACTCGAAATCCGAATATTTTGTGAGTATACCTCTTGCAAATGGAATTACAAATACTTTCTTTTCTTGAAAGCGACAAAAACAACATTGTTAAGTCATAAGTTTAGATTCTGTTGCTCTTTGCTGTTGCTACATTAATACTTTAAACAGTTCTTCTCATTAGATTATAAATAACCTGCACCTGTTATCGTTATAACCTGTGTCATTAACCTGACCGATTAATCATCCACCTGTCTATCCTATTGCATAAGCTGCGCATCAAGCGTATGTCGGTCGCGGACAAACTTAGTAGAGTGCATAAGCAGGTGTTTTGTGTCTGTGTGATATAGTCACGCCTTTATCCCTAATGGGGTAGGCAGACCGTAAACTACTTAAACAAAGGTCGTTCCGCCACGTCTGATAAAGTTTTAAGGGGTTATTTAAGATAGAGTAGGTAAATTGCTGTAGTGACAGGTTGTCATCCCATCGCCTGAATTACAATATACTGAAACCCTCGTATCCCTCGTCGGATCCTCGGATTATGTATTTCTGTGTACAATAAATAAATATATAAAATTTTGTTTTATTTAAAATACCTTATTCTCTACCTTGTTAAAACAGTACGTTTCAAAATATGTCACTTTTGTTTGAAAAACAAAAATACAAGGATAATTTTTTTTTTTCAACCAGGAATCGGAAGAAGAGGAAGAGCAGCCAGCATACGAGGAGCAGACAGAATTCGAGCAGTCTCTAGACCCATCAGACTACGCCATAGCGACTAGCATGGTGGAAGTGACAGACAACAATAAACCGTTCCCAGGGTATGAAGACGACCCGAAAGCGAAGAGGCATTGTACTGAAGTAGAGGACGAATATGATGCTATCGGTGAGTGAGTGAGATCATTTATCCAAAGTCAAAGTCAAGTAATTTATTTCCAAATAGATTCCTAAGAACACTTTTAGAAAGTCACAAGCTATATATCACAATGAAGAAGAAGCATGAGAAACTCGCACTTTGCGTCCCTCCCTTCGTTTTGTTTTATTCTTACTTTTGTCCTTCCTATTGTTCAAAACAGGATTTCATGGGCTTCACTGAAATATCAGAGCTCCATACATCTTTGTCATTAGTATAGTCATCTAACTTATAGTAGGCTTTTCTGACAGAATGTGTTTTTAATAGTATCTTTAAATAGATTTTCTGACAAATTTAATATAAGGTCAGGTATTTTGTTATAGTATTGTATACTTAGACCTAAAAATGATTTTTCACTTTAACTAACCTAAACTGGAGTTGTGTTGCCGCCCGTGTGGCAGCCCTTTTGGCAGCGCTATAGTTACCTGGCATAGAGACGCATGTGTGCCGTGACGTTCTCATTTTGCTATCTATTTTTTAAATATATTTTATGGCCTGGATTTAAGTTCTTTAAGCCAATCAGCGGGTTGAATGAACCATTACCTCTGTTTATTTTTTAAATGTCGGGCTAGGTAGGTAGTTTCAGCAAGAGTAGAATAGTATCACACCATCCATTAGAAGCCGACTAGACTAGGATATATATATTTTTTCTCCAATAAAGAGAAATCTAAATCATGCCGCAGTCAACCTTTAGTCTTAGAGATGAATAATGTAGAGTCACTTACTGATTGGCATAATTTAATTTTGTCACGCGGATATTCTAGAAGGGTGTATGTATAGTAAGGATAAATGCAGGAAATGGTACATTATGTATGCTATTTGCAAATAAACGCATTCTCTGTTAGCGTTTCTCGATCATAAGTATGATTTTTATAGCATGCCCAGGAGGAAATGCAGCTGGCACAGTCTGTTTTTCTTTCGCTCCCAGGCCAGCATGGAAGCATTTAAGTTATGATTCGCAAATAACTAAGCAAGTAACTTAATAAAATACCCTGGGAGCGAAAGAAAAACAGACTGTGCCAGCTGCATTTCCTCCTGGGCATGCTATAAAAACCAGCTAAGGGATTCGAGGGTTTCAGTATATTGCAATTTAGGCGATGGGCTGACAACCTGTCATTACAGCAATATACCTACAAACCTATCTTAAATAACCCTCAAAACTTTGTCAAATGTCGTTTACACACTGTCTACCCTATTAGGGATAAAGGCGTGATTATATGTATGTATGTATGTATGCATAACTAAAAGATAAACATGTTTATTTTGGCAGGAATAAACGTAGCAGCAAAACTCCGCAACCTGCCCCACAACATGAGGATCCTGGCTGAGAAGCTCATCAATGACGTGCTGTTCCAAGCCCAGCTGAACGGACTCCACCCTTCCACCGTCATCTCCACACCAGACCCTTTCAAACAGGACCCTTTGTAGATAGTCTTAAGGTTAATTATCGTTAGTTTAATAAAGATATTGAAATTATTATCATGTTTTTGTTTGCTTACGTATTCACACTTGTTTTCCCAGTTCTTAGAGAGATCACTATGGATTATCGTTATTCGTATGTACACGGGCCTTCTGCTAACATGACACTGAAATTTATACGCTTGGCTTATTTCACTGACAAACTTAAGCTTTTTAGCTTGTCTCCACGGTAATTTCCCAGTATTTATTTCTATAAATACTGGGAAATTACCGTGGAGAAACTATGGTATGTAACGGCACATTTCTGCCTTTGCCTATCAGGTCGTTGGCTCCCCCCAATATGCCCCAGAGTGCTATACCAATGCTAACGACTCGTTTAGCTCTTTGAGACCGTCCTAGCTTTAAGGCATCACCAAAAATCTATAGAGTTCGAAAGAAATTTACCGTGCAGAAACCATGGTACGGTACATCTCTGCCTTTGCCTATCAGGTCGTTGGTTCTCTCCATAACGCCCCAGAGTGTTATACCGATGCTACCTACTCCTTCAGCTCTTTAAGACCGCCCTAGCTTTAAGGCATCACCAGAAATCTACAGAGATAGGAAGAAACTTACCTAGGAGAAGCCATGGCATGGTACGGAACATCTCTGCCTTTGCCTATCAGGTCGTTGGCTCCATCCACGAAGCCCTAGGGTGCCTTACCGATGCTGACCACTCTTCCAGCTCTTTGAGACCGCCCTAACTTTAAGGCATCACCAAAAATCTATAGACTCCGAAATAAACTTACCTAGGAGAAGCCATGGCATGGTACGGAACATCTCTGCCTTTGCCTATCAGGTCGTTGGCTCCCTCCACGATACCCCAGGGTGCTATACCGATGCTGACCACTCGTCCAGCTCTTTGAGAACGCTCCAGCTGTAAAGCGTCGCCGACTTGGCGGGTCACACCTGCGAATGTTTGAGAAATTGGTAAGTTCTGCTGTAAAATATTCTGATCTTATGTGTAGGTAATGATAAGTAAAGTATCATCATCTCCCTAGCCTTTATCCCGTATTACACGGGGTCGACTACCTAATCTAGGGGATTAAACGAGGTTTGATTGATTCTTTGGTTTATTAGTGAAGTATGAAGATACTATAATGTTGTTATACTACATTAGGATTAAATTATATAAAGTGAAACAAGTACAAGTGTTTTAGTAACAACATTATAAATATTGAGTTTCACCAAGTGCCGACAATCACAAGTATAAATTGTATATTGAGATACTTTTAGCATGTTTGTCCTCCATGACTTATTTTTATGAACCAGGCGATTTACATACAAACATATAATCACGCCTTTATCCCTAATGGGGTAGGCAGAGCGTAAACGACCTAAACAAAGGTCGTCCCGCCACGTCTAACAAAGTTTTGAGGGTTATTTAAGATAGAATTGTAGGTATATTGCTGTAGTGATAGGTTGTCACCCTATCGCCTAAATTACAATCTACTGAAACCCTCGGATCCCTTAGCTGGTTTTTACAGCATTCCCGGGAGGAAATGCAGCTGGCACATTCTATGTTTTTCTCTAATATTTCTGGGTAAGACTGAACATAAACATGCGAAAATAAATTGTATGTTGAAATCGAATCTACGACCATATAGCGCACAGGTGGCACGGCAGTCTTACTATCCACTGGCAGTCTAAATATATACTGGGTGTAAGGGACAGCGTCCCGCAAACTGCTTACTCCATTAGGGATAAAGGCGTGATCATATATAAATATGTATGTATAATAAGTAGCGTCAGATAGAGATGCCTGGAGAGATAAAGGGGAGGCCTTTACCCAGCAATGGGACGACCTTTATAGCTAAAAAAAAACATCTTTATTGCTTTAAATATTTTTTAAATGTAGTTTTGATGTCAATGTGTAGCTAAATGTACAGCAAAAATCAACACATTATTGGATTCCCTTGATCGTGTTCTCTCAGACCAGTGAACCGGTAAATCAACGATCACCGCTAAAATTATGGATTTACTATTTTTGTTCACGACCTTCGAAAATACACCTATATGACCTGCTGAGATAGAAAATCAATAAAAAAGCTTGAGTCGTTTTTTTTCAGTTCATGTTCATATAGCAAATATTTCACGTAGTGATTTCATTGATAACTTCCATGCTGGCCTGGGAGCGAGAGAAAAACATAGAATAGGGTTGTGGACATACATACATATAATCACGCCTTTGTTCCTAGAGATAGAGAGAGATAGAGATAAATTTATTAATAATTGTAAATTACAAGTCAGGAAATTATAAGCACTTAAGTATATCACATTAATAATCATTTAAATTGTATTGCTTTTATTATCATCATTAAAATTAATAAAATCATTATAACTATAGAATGCCTGTTCGACAAGCCAACGCTTGGGGGTAGGCAGAGCGTAAACGACCTAAACAAAGGTCGTTCCGCCACGTCTGTCAAAGTTTTGAGGGTTATTTAAGATAGATTTGTAGGTAGGTATATTGCTGTAGTGACAGGTTGTCAGCCTGTCGCCTAAATTGCAATATATATAAACCCTCGGATCGCTTAGCTGATTTTTACAGCATGCCTGGGAGGAAATGCAGCTGGCACATTCTATGTTTTTCTATCGCTCCCAGTCCAGCATGGAAGTTGGTTGTGGACCAAGCTGCCAATCAGGTTTGAACCCAAGGCTTTAACGTGGGGCTGAATTCGAAATTGGTATTAAGTTTAACACAGTGTTGTTCTGCTCCAACTGTACGACACAAAATCGCAGTCATACTCACCTCTTATCTTAAAGATACTTCCCAGGGTTCTAATGTTCCCTTAACCCAGTAACTGAAAATTATATCCAAAGATATAGAGAGAGAGAGAGAGATAGAGAGATAAATTTATTAATAATTGTAAATTACAATTATTATATCATCACTACATAGTATAAAACAAAGTCGTTTTATCTGTCCCTATATGCATAAATCTTTAAAACTACGCAACGGATTTTGATGCGGTTTATTTTAATGGATAGAGGGTCAAAACTTTGTCAGACGACGGAACGACCTTTCGTTTGGGTCGTTTTCACCCTGGGTAGGCATAAATGCATGATTGTATGTATATATGCATGGCTTCATTGGTAGCAATTCGTAGTTGCACAAATCACGACGACTAAACTAATATAAGTCCATTCCTGTCATTTTCTACCACAAGAAAATAGAAAGAGACGGCAATAATTTTAGTCATGATTTAGTTAAGTTGTGCTCTCAACGAATCGATAGCATTCTTAAATTATGCTAATTTATGAAATTTAAATACCAGGGTCCAGTGTTGTTATTTCATTTAATAACATATAATAACCAACCAGCTTGGTGTAGTGGCTGGTATGGTTAGGACAATGCAGATTGAATAAGCTGTCAAAAATGAATGACAATTCATATTTCAATAACCACAGAGTCAATAACCCACACGACAGATTCACAGATTGCAAATGAGCATTTTGTGTTTCGTGCTTTGGTTTCGCATAGTTAAGCTTGGATGCTACGAGCATCATTATTTGTTTGTGGATGGGTCATATTTGTTTGCCAATATCATATATATATATATATTTCTTTTCATATCCAAATTATCAGCCTGATGGTGTAGTGGATAGGGCCGCTGCCTCCTGAGCTCCCAGTCGTGGATCGAATCCCACCACGTACCAATGTGTTTTTGGATTTAAAATTTCATATGTACGTATATTCGGCGCTTTTTCCGTGCTTCGGAAGGCACGTTAAGCCGTTGGTCCCGATTAATATCGTTTAATACCGTAGGTTCTTCCATGCTGGCCTGGGAGCGAGAGAAAAGCATAGAATGTGCCAGCTGCATTTCCACCCGGGCATGCTGTAAAAACCAGCTAAGGGATCCGAGGGTTTCAGTATATTGTAATTTAGGCGATGGGCTGACAACCTGTCACTACAGCAATATACTTACAAATCTATCTTAAATAACCCTCAAAACTTTGTCAGACGTGGCGGAACGACCTTTGTTTGGGTCGTTTACGCTCTGCCTACCCCATTAGAGATAAAGGCGTGATTATATGTATGTATGTATGTATGTATGTAATACCGTAGATAATAGTCGTTAAGCCATATCAGAGACCAGTGCTAAGCATTGGCGGCTTGAAAACGCTGACCTAATTAAGGATTGGGTCTGGTTTCCCTTCTGGGTTGCGGAGGTTAGATGGAAATCACTCTGTGTAAAAACCAGTACCCTCGTTCAATCACCTAGATTAAGTAGCCGATCCCGTGAGATACAGGATAAGGCTAGGGAGATGATGATCCAAATTATCTTTTTCGTACATCCATTTATGTTTAATTTTTACCCTACTTGCATCTTAAGATTATTTTTCCCGTGTTTGGAAGTAGCTATGGGCAAATCGCATCGTGCCAAAATAAGAAAAAAAATACAGTAAAGCTTTTTACCAGTATTGGTGCCTCCAGTGAATATCCAAGCACCAGTGGTCTTCGCAGCTTTGAGCAGGCCTTTTCTCAGGACCTTCTTGAGTTTCGGCTGGAGGTCGAAGTTGGCTTTGCCTCCTTGGATGGTAATGAGCAGTTTCGGCCGGTCTAGTTGCCATTCTCTCGTCAGCAGCGTGACGATCAGCTCGGGACGGGTGTCGTGGGAGAGGCGGACGTACTGGTGGGGAGAATGAAGATTAGATGAAATTTAAATTGAGCTTTGTTTTAAAGGAAATGTTTTTTAAATCATATTAATATTCTCGCTCAGGGACAACAGAGCCAGCCCGCATCCAGAAAATGCCAAACGTCTCTTGATGCTTCTGTCAAAATGGTCTTTTCTTGAGCTTACCTGTTCTTTAGTAGGATGTGACCCTCCTTGGAATTGGACTGTGCCATACGCGATTGTGGGAGCACATTGGGTGTGTTTCCTAAGGACCCACGCATCAACTGATGCTTCTGTCAAGATGGTCTTCCTTTGAACTCACCTGTGCCTTACTAGGATGTGGCCCTCCTTGGAATTTGACTGTGCCATACGCGTCTGTGGAAAATCATTGAGTATGCTTCCTCAAGACTCACGCATCTCATGATGCTTCTGTCAAGATGGTCTTCCCTTGAGCTCACCTGCGCTTTAGTAGGATGTGGCCCTCCTTGGAATTCGACTGTGCCATACGCGTCTGTGGGAGCACATTGGGTGTGTTTCCTAAGGACCCACGCATCTCCTGATGCTTCTGTCAAGATGGTCTTCCCTTGAGCTCACCTGTGCTTTAGTAGGATGTGGGCCTCCTTGGAATTCGACTGTGTCATATGCGTCCGTGGAAGAAGATTGTATGCTTCCTAAGGACCCACGAATCTCCTGATGCTTCTGTCAAGATGGCCTTCCCTTGAGCTCACCTGTACTTTAGTAGGATGAGGCCCTCTTTGGAATTCGACTGTGCCATACGCGTCTGTGGGAGCACATTGTGTATGCTTCCTAAGGACCCAAGCATCTCCTGATGCTTCTGTCAAGATGGTCTTCCTTTGAACTCACCTGCGCCTTACTAGGATGTAGCCCTCCTTGGAATTTGACTGTGCCATACGCGTCTGTGGAAGAACATTGTGTATGCTTCCTAAGGGTCCACGCATCTCCTGATGCTTCTGTCAAGATGGTCTTCCCTTGAGCTCACCTGCGCTTTAGTAGGATGTGGCCCTCCTTGGAATTCGACTGTGCCATACGCGTCTGTGGGAGCACATTGGGTGTGTTTCCTAAGGACCCACGCATCTCCTGATGCTTCTGTCAAGATGGTCTTCCCTTGAGCTCACCTGCGCTTTAGTAGGATGTGGCCCTCCTTGGAATTCGACTGTGCCATACGCGTCTGTGGGAGCACATTGGGTGTGCTTCCCTGGTACCCACGCCTCTCCAGCTGTAGCGGTCGCGATGCTCGACCCATGAGCAGTTTTGCTGAGTCCGCACCAGCATCTGTAGAAGAAAATAAGGTACCTACTGAATATTTTGTATGTGCCTAGGGAATCTCACAATTTCTACAGTTTGTCAGTCATATCATAAACTTTCGTATGTATTATTATAATATCTACAAATAAAATCAGATTATTGGCCCAGTGGAAAGTATACAGCAAGAGCTTGTTTAGCAGGACGATGTAAATATATTTATTTAAGTTTTAAAATCCTGATATGAGCGACTGATTTCCGAAGTTTTGTTTAGTGATTATATGATCAGTGGTTTTGTTTCTAGTACATATTTTTAATCATCTGTGGTATTGTTAAGTTCAGAGCTAGCGACTGTATAATAAATCGGACTTCCGTTATGATTCACTGAGTATGTAATCACGTTAATCATTAGCGTTTCATTATGATACCTATTATTGCCATAGACTGTTTACAAGAAGAAATAACACCTCTTTTCTATTCAGTAAAATATTATTTTGAAAGAACTAGAAAGAACAAACGAGTAACCACTGTCAGGTAAACGCCACAACGTTTTTGATATCTTTTGATTTTGAATTTTACAATAATTTATATCCTAAAGAAAATAAAAACTAAATTATCCAGTGACACCAGGGTGTACGTTTCTTATGTAAATAATAAAGCCCTGCAACAAAATTCTAAGTTATCTTTCGAAAAGACGTGGGATGGAGGAAGAAAATGATAAAGATGAGAACCAGGGTGCGTCTACAAGTAAACAAGAAGAGAGAAAAGAGGAAGAAGAATACGACGAGAGAGAAAACGATGGCAGATCGTACTCCGGGAGTTCAGCTTCGTACTACTCGGGTCGCAGTCGAAAAAAAGAAGGAAACGAAATGCCAGGGATAAACAGCGTGAAAGGAGAGCGTATTCCTGACCGGAAGAAGCGCGTGCGTCGAGGGCGGGTGACAAAGCCGAGGCGTCGGTCGTTGATGAGGAAGCGGTACCAGCCTGTGCGGCGTGGTGCCATGAGGAGACGGAGGGTGTCTCCAAAGCGTGACCGTTCCGCGTCCACCATCCTTAGCGGGCGCTCATCGAGATCCATCTTCCGCGAAGGAAAGCGCAGCTGCTCTTACTGCGGCCACCGCTGCTGCGGCAGAAGGTAGACTTCATTTGATTTCATTGTTTTGCTTTTGATTTTTTTATTTTTTATTGTGAATTTTGTTTTTATTAAACGGTTCTTTTTGCCAGTAATTTTGTTTTATTTTCCACTAAACCTATCCAAAAAGGCTATTATTTCACCAGGTCGAAGCGTGACAATGAATCCAACAATCACCAACGGCGGCAAGCGAAGAAAATCACGAAAAAAATGAAAAAGGAGCGAGAAATTGAAGGAAAGAAAGCGAAAAGGAATCTGAACCAGAGTGCGAGAGATAGAAAGAAAACAAAAGGAAAGTCTAAAGCAAAGCTAAAAGAAAAAATAGTTAAAGCTAGAGCAGGTTAGAAGAATTTATCGGGAATCCTTAAAATAATGTAAACATGGGCATTTTCAGTATTTCCCTATCAACTGGAAGGTTACGTTAAGGTTAAGGGATAGGTACACCCCATCGACTTAACACCCTTACAGCACCTAGTAGTTGAGTAGTCTTCGTTGAGTCCGTGGTGAAATAAATCATAAATCTAGTCTCCCTAGTCAACCAAAAAATGAGTAATTCATCCTCACATATTTTTTTAAGGTGGGATGGGATCTAACTCCTAGTGGTCCACCCCGGACAACGGCAACACAGGCTTTCCTGTGAATACGTCCGGCTGAACGATTACTACAAAGCGTTGGCTCTGTAAGGGGCCGCCTGGCTCGCAACCACCCTCTCACTGGAGACCCATTTCTAATAAATAGAAAACATTCATTGTTCACTACGCTCGTAAATCAGAACGCCAAACCAAGCATAATGACTACGCCAAAGAGGGCCCAAGGAAAACTTAGCACCAGCAGTGGCAACTGAAAAAATATTGATCTGTTTGTTATTTTGGCTGCCAACTGTCTCCCAAAGGATCCAGTTAATAGAAATTCCTCTTAAGGTGATGATACTAGCAGAGTGCAGCCCCCATTAGTAAAAATATCATAATAAGCTAAAAACGCAGTGAATCGTAAAACCGGTTCAACAGAATCAAGTTATAGTAATTAAAATAATTTAGAACCTTATAAATTAGCGATTCATAGCTCGATGTAGTAACAGGAGGAAAGTTATTCGCAATTTTTCTTCCTGTTACTACAACAAATTATGAATCGCTAATTTACAAGGATCTAAATTATCTTAATTACTATAACTTGATTCTGTTGGACCGGTTTTTCGAATTACTGAGTTTTTAGTGAATTATGAGTTGGCTAGTATCGTCACCTTAAGACCAGTGTCCAGTAACGTCAGACCAGTCAATCGTTACGTAATGACTGGATGATTTTATATTTTATAGAAGAAGGCATCTTCCATGTTGTTAGATAAACATTGAATATGCCAGCTGCTTCTCTACCCAGCTATGCTGTAAAAACCACCGTAGGGAATCAAAAATTACAGTGTATTGTAGTTTAGGTGATGGGCTGACAACCTCGTTGAATGCTCTCAAGTATTTTAATACGCTTTGCATACTCCGTAAGGGATTAAGGTGTGACTTTATGTATGTATGTCTTTAGAAGAAGGCGTCCAGACAGGCAGCGAAAGCAAGATGTTGTCACCGCTGTTCGTATCTACCAACGCAGCCTTAACTGATGATGTACCACACGAAGAACTCCATGGCTTAGAGGTGAGTACTGTTTATGAACCGTCGTCCGCCAGTACAGTTTCTTGACTTTGTTTTAAAGCGCAGGATTTATCAGGTCGTTTGATTAGACGAAATCTTGGGTTTTTTGTTGGCTAAATCGTAATAAAATATGTTAGGAAATATAGCAGAATTATCTCCCTAGCCTTATCCCGTATCCGATTGAACGAGGATACTGGTTTTTATACAGAGCGACTGCCATCTGACCTCCGCAACCCAGAAGGGAAACCAGACCCAATCTTAGATTAGGGCAGAGTTTTCAAACCGCCAATGCTTAGCACTGGCCTCTGACATGGCTTAACGACTAATATTTACGGTATTAAACGATATTAACCAGGACCAACGGCTAAACGTGCCTTCCGAAGCACGTAAATATAGCAAAATGATAGGTTTCTGTTTCGAAATGGCAGCAGAAGTAAGATACGGTTGTGGGGTAGGATTTATTTTTATGTTTGGCTATCTGTTTGTCCACACATATTTTTTGTTGAAGGAAAACCATATAACTTCTTTTTTGCCTACAAAAACTTTACAAACAAATTTAGATTACAAAGGTGTGCTCTCTCTATAAAGATATCTCTTCAAGCCAACCTGTAAAACTGAATATGAAATAAAAATATATATAGGGACAAGACTGTACACGAAATATACTTCTACATATGTTATAACCTAGATAGAACCTAACTCATCTCATCTCATCTCCCGAGCCTTATCCCGTATCTCACGGGGTCGGCTTCCTAATCTATATTGAACGAGGGTACTGGTTTTTACACAGAGCGACTGCCATCTGACCTCCGCAACCCAGTAGGGAAACCTTAAATATCATAATATATAATAATACATACATATTTTAAATACCTACTTATTTTGTTATGCTTCTATGCTGGCCTGGGAGCGAGATAAAAACATAGAATATGCCAGCTGCATTTCCTCCTGTAAAAACCAGCTAAGGGTTGCGAGGGTTTCAGTACATTGTAATTTAGGTGATGGGCTGACAACCTGTCACTACAGCAATATACCTACAAATATATCTTAAATAACCCTCAAAACTTTATCAGACGTGGCGGAGGCCTTTGTTTATGTCGTTTACGCTCTGCCTATCCCAATTTGGGCTAAAGGCGTGATTATATGTATGTTATTTTGTTGCGATAGGAAGTGCTCCTTTACTCTTTTTTTGAAAGAGGATATAAATGGACATGGACAGTTTTGAACTGTATTCGAAAGCTTTTTCCAAAGTTGTGTAGCTCGAACAGTAAAGGAATTGAAAAAAAATTGGTATTAGCACTAGGACACTCAAGTACCTTAGTAATAGAGCCCGATGATGGTGTAGTGGATAGGGCCGCTGCCTCCTGAGCGGGAGGTCGTGGTTCGAATCCCACCACTGTGTTATTCGATTGTCGAATTTAAATATGTACGTTTATTCAGCGCTTTTTCCGTGCTTCGAAAGGCACGTTAAGCCGTTGGTTAATATCGTTTAATACGATACGGGATAAGGCTAGGGATGATGACTCATGTACCTTAGTGATACATGCGCGCCTAGGCAGGGGATCAGGGGGTAAGAAAATTAAACCATCTATCTGTCTTGGTCTTCAGCCATATATCTGTCTAGCTCTACTCTAAAGACAAGCTACCCAATCGCAAAAAAAGCCTACCGCGAACAGTAAACACGAAAGTAATGTTAATGTTATGCCAAATGTTTCAAGGTTACTCCGGAGATGATATACGAGACCATACAAGTTCTCACCAAGTGGAAACAGAACGTGCCCCTAGAGCCCATCTTGAATTACATGAAGGTACCTATTTACATTACGCCTTACTCCCTAATGGGGTAGGCAGAACGTAAACGACCTAAACAAAGGTCGTTCCGCCACGTCTGACAAAGCTTTGAGGGTTATCTAAGATAGATTTGTAGTTGACAGGATGTCAGCCCATCGCCTAAAATGCAATATACGGAAAACTTCAAATCCCTTAGCTGGCTATTACAGCATGCCCGGGAGGAAATGCAGCTGGCACATTCAATGATTTTCTCTCGTTCCCTGTCCAGCATGAAAGAAACATTACAAGGTATAAAATAAAAACCGTACGGTACTGGCCAAGAGTACCAAAGCACGAGTAGTCGAGTACTTTTCTGTATCTACAATATTCTGTGCTCGAAGGTTTGCAGAGCAAAAGGTGACTTAGGGATAAATCCTGGAAAACGTGTAGAATTCTTCTAAGCATTCCATTCCATCTTATTTATTTTAATGGACTTATTTGCACCATACTATAAAGTGTATATAGTGCGTCACCAGACTAAAGGCAGGGAGGGAGTTGCTACACGCAATGTACACTCTTATATGCAAATGACAACTGCTTAAGCGCGCCCACTAGGGCTCAAATCTCGGCTTATGGCATTGCCTTGGGAATCCCATATCGGAGAGAATCTACCAGTACCGGTATCGCCGAAAGGAGCAAAGGAATGACCTCCGCGACCTAGCCGGCGGGGTGCGCGGTTACTGGAAGAGCTTGTGTTGAGTATGGCTCGACTTGCATTTGCAGCATTCATTGCACGAGTAATTGGGTCCTCACCGTCGACAAGTACTTCTTTACTGCGATCGCCAGTTCGTCAAGCGACTGATCTCACTCCTGGTAGGGTTAGACTGTTAGTGATAGTACTTGGAATAGATAAATCATTTTTTTATATTGTTTCTCTTACAGTTAAATTATCCAGTAAATCCGAATGTAGAGGAGCTGGCTGAAGAGTTATCTTGTAAATTAACCATTGCAACAATCAGTGGTACGTTATCTAGCAATTACTTTATGGTTGAAACTAAGATCTGGAAATCCTAAACCATCATCATCGTCATAGCCTATCTCTGCTTCGATCAAATGACTACATCCAGATTTTTCGTCAGCGAGCTATTGCAGGATACCGTTCTTTATTTCGTGACTTCACTTACATTCACTGGGTAGTTCTCCTTGTTATTTGACGGAATTTATTATCACTATTACATAAAAACTGTTATTTTTTACAAATATAATTAAGTGACCCACATCCAAAAAGCTATATATTATTCACATTTCAAAGCTTGTAGCTGTAAAATTATTCTAATGTAATGTTTTATCGTGGAACATACTCGTGTAATTTCCGTTTATCAGGAGAATAACTCAACTGAAACTCCTGATGACCACTACACCTTAGATTAGAATAGTGTTTTTCTTTTGTAATCATGTTTGCGTCCACTTCCAAGTATCAAAATTGTTTTCACTATTCAGCGACCTCTAAAACCTATGGGCGCCATTTTGAATTTTGGGCAAGGAAGCCAAATTTGGGCAACATTCAGAATTGGTGAATTTTGCGGTCTAGTATAATATATTTTCATCTACATAAGATTTTTTTTTTCGGAAACGAATTTAGAATCACCACACCACCCTCCAAAGTATATCCTGTCTGTTTTTCCTCCCAGGCATAATATCAGAGTCGGTGAAGTTCAGAGTCAGGTACTGGAGCGTTGCCTGCAAGCTGACGAGACGAGGATTGACCAGGAACCACGTCTCCTTGTTCTGGAAGATATACTGTGACACCATGTCGCCTGTCAGGAAGAGGGTTCGTCCGGTGAGCTATTTATACCGGGAGTAAGGGACAGCGTCCCGCAAACTGATAGGAGTTGTTCAGTCAACGAAACTGAACAACTATCACCATCTAATTCTTTCAAGAGACGAAAAAAAAAGTTGATTTCCCTATATAAAATAACCACCTCGATCAGACAATTTGTATGAAAAAGTTTTTTTTTTTCAGTTCCTGAATAATCCTGCTGACAGTTGTTCAGTTTCGTTGACTGAGCAACCCCTATCAGTTTGCGGAACGCTGTCCCTTACACCCCGTATAAGTATTTTCTTCAATACGATTAATGCTCTAATCGTAAAACTACTGTTTATGACCACGAATTATCAGTTTACAAGATTTTATAAATTATCATAGCCCTTGGAATGTTCGGTATTAATTATTTCACATTTTGTAACTGTTTCAAAAACTAGCGGCCGAATAAGTAGTACAACAAGAAAGTATACGGCGGGTCCTATTCATAAGTAGGTAGGTAGATTCCTTACTAAAAAGTAAATACAAAAATCTCGTTGCTATATATATATACGGACATAACTATGCATATGCTGGTAGGCTAAGATTTAAGATAAAAAGAATACAAACTATTTCAGGCGCCGCCACCAGAGCCCCCTAAAGATAAAGCTAGTGGTACAGGGACCCGCCGCGAAGAAGAAAAATATGTTTAGAAAAAAACTAAATCAAATAAAAAAATGCAAACAATCAAAATAGGGTGAGTCAGCCCGCTTACTCCTACATTGCACGTAGCAGCTAGAAAGTTAAAACTCATCATAACATAACAGTCCAGAGCTTCTAAACCACAACTTCTAAAATGAACATTTATAGGACTAATATAACGTAATTCTATTTTTCAGAGCAAGGAAAGCCCTCTGGAAGAAAAGCACTCCAAGGATGGTTGCGTGCAAAGTTGCATGTGCGAAACACATATACCCAAATGTATCAACCAATATTTGTGGCCAGCACCTTGCCTTTGTCAAATACAATCAAGGTTCATGTGTCAATGCACAGGGTATGTTTACCAAACACAATCCAACACACCTATTTGCAGCTCCAGATTATACGTCCAAAGAAGTTGCAAGTGTCTCAAAAGACGCAAACGCTCTAAACCAACTCGAAAATCGCGAAGATCTGACCAAAGGTCAGAACCTAGAAACCCATTGCGAGGAATTTTGAAATCAAAACCAAGAGTTGAAAATTCTCGTCAACGAAAATCAAAAAGAACGATTAAGCCTCTGCAAACAGTCTATGATTTCGAACATAAGAATTCTCTCCATGTCATACGAAAGCGAAAACAACCACAAAACACCAGTGATTCTGATAATAAAGGTATCCAGGACAAGCAAGACTCAGTGGATAACTTAATAGATATCCCTAAAACCAACAAAGCTATAAAAATCAGTGACTCTTTTACTAGTGTCCAGGAACATTTAAAAGAAACAAGTAACCCAGTAACTAAAATTATCAATTTGAATGAAATAGAATCTATTGAAGTTGTTCAAAGATCTACAGAATCCATAATCAGTGACTATTCGTACGATCGTAATGAAGTTTCCTCAGCAGAATCTAATATACAAAGCGTCGATGAAGATTTACTAAATGAAGAACCGGAAGATCCCGAAGAAGAAACTAAAGACCCGAAAGAAATGGTTTCCTATAAAGATTCATATCACAAAATTAATGAGCAGATTCAAAAGTTGAAAACTGATTTTTCTAAGTACAAGTCAAAACAAGATATTAGCTTTGATTTGAAAACAGTTGGTACACACAATTCACTCAATCGTATTCATGATTATTTTCAAAGAAAGACAGATGCCTCTCAAAAAGGTGTTTCCAAAAAAGATCACAGAGATATTAATGAATCAGAAAGAAAACTAGCAAAGAATCGTAGCAAGCAATGCTTACCTGATGATCAAATCAGTGAGAAAATACAAGAGAGTAGAAGAGAGAAGAGTCGCGATCGAAAAAGCAGAAATTGTGGAACACTTTTGAATAGTTCCTTGAAGCAGATACACAAATCATGGCTTCGAGCAAATTCTTATGGAGATCAGATGAGCTGTAGTTCGAAAATTCTTTAAATGTTTTTAAAGCTAAGAAACCTAAAAATATGCATTAAGATGATGATGATAAAATGTTAAATCTTATTAGTTTTGAAAGTATTTTAAATAATGCAATGTGCAAACCAAGCAGAAACTGATTAATGGAAAAGAAGACCTAAAAGTTGACGAAAAATGTGTGTTGTGTATTTGAGGTGAAGCTGAAATTGTGTGAAGAGACGCAGGTGTATAATATAATGTCCTAGTTTACTATTCTGGAACGATATCACATATTTATAATGCTGTTGCTCTATTTTGTTAGGTGCCGTACAATATGTAAATGTTTTTGTGAATATTTATATCTGTGTTTACTTTTTCAGCGTGCATGCGTTATGTTATGAGGGGAAATAAATAAAAGAAAATGTTCTCGTCATTGTATAAATCTATTTATATTGCTTTTACTTTTAGAATTCCGTAGTAAACTTATTTTTGTGAGGTGAGGTAAAAAACATTATAATAGATTTTTATAAGGGTTGTGTCTGTACATTGAATACTTTTACGTAAAAATAATTGCAGCGGGCATTATTAGACCAAAACATATATATTTTTAATATTTGTTTGTTTGCCTGTCTGTATGTTACCACATCACGCCAAAATTACAGAACCGAATTCAATGGGACTTCTTTCATTCAACTGGGTGTAAGAACCTGGGCTGAAATTAAGAATGCCTAAAATAACGCTACCTGACTTAGAGAGTAGGCAGGAAATTTAAATTTGGCTGTTTATAACCGATTTTGATGAAACTTAGAAGCCGGATCGCAGATGAGTGTTTTCCACACTAAGACAGATCAGACCTTGATCAGACAGTGAGAAATGTTCTTCGCGTTTGTATGGAAAAGCAGATCTGGCCTAAATCCTACGCGTGGAGAAGCGTTTTCAGTATGTTGGACCTAGCGTGTTTTAGTCACAACCACTGGTCGTACGAAGTCGCGGGCACAGCTAGTAAATAATGTTATTGTGCTTCAGTGGCGAGGGTTGCAATTTTATCGAGGGTAAACCAAAGCATAAAATAACATCGACGTAATTCCGGATTTGGTGGAGTTGGAATTCTTGAAAGGGAAGCCGACGGGAAACGGCTTGTATGGACCTTTCGCCTTGTTGTGTAGGTATGATTACAGGGTCTACGAAATCAGTAACTGTAGGAATTGGTTATTACCCGTCCTAGCCCTGATATATTTCCATGCTGGACTGGGAGCGAGAGAAAAACAAAGAATGTACCAGCTGGATTTCTTCCTGGGCATGCTGTAAAAACCAGCTAAGGGATCCGAGGGTTTCTGTATATTGAAATTTAGGCGATAGACTGACAACCTGTCACTACAGCAATATACCTACAAATCTAAATAACCCTCAAAACTATTTCAGACGACCGACCTTTGATTAGTTCATTTACGTTCTGCCTTCCCCATTAGGGATAAAGGCGTGATTATATGTATAGCCCTGATATCAGAATATTCAACTCTCCAAACGTTCTCTGATTTAGCAATAAGCAGTTAATATTATAGTTATCTCGTTAGGGAATAGCTATTCAAGCGTGTGGTCAACGTATGAATACTCTGCACTATCTACATGTAAAGGGAAAGAGAAGAATTTGAGATACATTGCTCTGGAAGTTCAGTCTTCGATATGACATGCATTTATTTTAAAACTAAATGATAAACAAGTGTTATTCATAATGAAAACTTGCTGGTTCAGTTACGTTCAGTCGTTAAGTTCATACCTACCCTATAC
Organism: Scrobipalpa costella; assembly: GCA_949820665.1. Classification (NCBI taxonomy): domain Eukaryota; kingdom Metazoa; phylum Arthropoda; class Insecta; order Lepidoptera; family Gelechiidae; genus Scrobipalpa; species Scrobipalpa costella. The sequence goes on from OX463312.1 coordinate 15,366,612, forward strand.
TCTTCTCCCCAAAAGTGTAGCCTATGGAAACACTTGGGGAGGTTTATGTCTATGCACGCTACCAGGCTCAAAGCTTCAGATTATGCTTGACTGGAAGTAAAAATATTACGTGCTTCAGAGGGCGCGTTAAGCTGTCGGTCCCAATCTTTGATAGTGGTTGAAACATAAACCATGTCATTTGTCTATTAGCTGTGTTATTACGCGGTATAAAACTCTGACACCCGATTTTATCGGATCGATCGTATCGATACCCACACGATAGAAGAAGTGATCACAAAATATTCGTAATCATTAATCAATGTAAATCAAATATAAGACACATTTTTAGACATCAAACACTTTGCAGAGAATAGAGCTCACCGTTGGCACGTGTTTGAAGTTACAACAAGGAACTACTAACAAGATGAGTATTAGTTCTAACTGCTCAAGTTATGTTCTATGTAAACTTGCTTATACCATCTTATACTAGTTACTTGTGTTTTGGGAACATAAGAGAATGGATTAAACTCCTCATGCCTGCATCTATCGTAAGGCAAGCAAAAAGTCAATGGTTATAAACATAGTACTTGAGACTGACAGCTAGTTTGAGTTCGTATCAGAAACGTGATTTCAGTACAATGTGGTACAATCCATACTTAAAATTGCTCTCAATCTCGAGATTTCTTTATAAATACGACCCTAGGAGTTTGGTTATTAACCCGTTTCTGCTATAAGTAGGTAAGTTAAGTTTAAATTTAAAATTTCTAGTGGAGTGGAATTTCAAAAATAATTGTGTACAGTTTACAGATCCGGTTATAGAATCCTGTAGACGAATGGCTGACAATTCGTCACTAACTACAACCGTCTACAACATTAGTCAAACTATCTGAAGTCCCACTGATTTTTTTTCCAATTTGGCGCAAACGAATTTCTTTACCATTCAGAGTTTGCATACCCCGTAAGGGATATGGCTGTGAATTTGCTACGTATTTGATAGAAAATTCATACATACAAATAATCACGTCTTTATCCCTAGTGGGGTAGGCAGAGCGTAAACGACCTAAACAGAGGTCGTTCCGCCACATCCTACAAAGTTTTGAGGTTCATTTAAAATGGATTTGTACCCATATCTAATTATTAACTAGCATTTATAAGTGCTTCTTCTGTCGAGTGGGTATCGAGTCTATAGACCCGATGAACCCTGGTGTCAGAGTTTTTAAACCGCCTAGTAGCACAACTATCAGGCCTCTGACATGGTTTGAGTAACGACCACTATCAAAGACAGCAACCGGGACCGACGGCGTGCCCTCCGAAGCACGAAATCTTTTCCTTTTTCGGACAATCAGGTGATTCAGCCTGCAATGTCCTAACCAAACTGGGGAAAAAATCACAAAGTGATAAATTCTCTAATAACAACTTCGGGTTTCCCCCCTGGGAATCGAACCCAGGACCTCCGGATCAGGAGTCCATGGCACTAGCCACTAGACCACGGAGGCAGTTATAGACTTAACTAATAATTAACTAGCCTTTATAAGTGCTGTTCTTCTTCTGTCGAGTGGGTATCGAGTCTATAGACCCGATGAACCCTGGTGTCAGAGTTTTTAAACCGCCTAGTAGCACTACTATCAGGCCTCTGACATGGTTTGAGTAACGACCACTATCAAAGACAGCAACCGGGACCGACGGCTTAACGTGCCCTCGAAGCATGAATTTTTTTTTATTCGGACAATCTGGTGATTTAGCCTGCAATGTCCTAACCAAACTGGGGAAAAATTCACAAAATGATAAATTCACAAATATCATCTTTGTGTTTCCCCCCTGGGAATCGAACCCAGGACCTGCAGATCAGGAGTCCATTGCACTATACTATACTAGAGGCAGTTATTATAAGTGCTGTAACATTCTATGTTTTTTTCTCGCTCCCAGTCCAGCATGGAAGTAGTGATAGAAGATGAATGTTATTAATACTCACACATGCTCATCCTTGGCGCTGGGCACGAAGTACTTGCACTCCCGTTTCTGGAAGGTGCTCTCTATCCAGCTGCGTGTGGTCTTCTGCAACAACACGAGAAACTAACTTTAATTAAAGTAACAAGTAGGTAATTTGAAAAGATAAAAAAACCCAACTGCGTAGGAAATGAGTTATAAAACGTTAAATCGTTTTAGATCCTAAACGGCTATTTATAACGAAAACTGATGTGAGATACCAAAAACCTACCTATTCACTGATATACGTGGCAAAGTTAGTAGAATTTTTTTTTTTTAGCTTCTATGCTGAACTGGGAGCGAGAGAAAAACATAGAATAGGCCAGCTGCATTTCCTCCCGGGCATGCTGTAAAAACCAGCTAAGCGATTCGAGGGTTTCAGTATATTGTAATATAGGCGATGGGCTGACAACCTGTCACTACACCAAAATACCCACAAATCTATCTAAAATAACCCGCTAAACTATGTCAGACGTGGCGAAACGACCTTTGTTGATTTAGGTCGTTTACTCTTCGCCTATCCTATTAGGGATAAGGGCGTGATTATGAAAATCTTTTGTAAAAGCGTCATAAAGTTAATTTTGGTGTATTTTTTAAGTCCTACAGTAACTTGTTATCTTTTGAATGGCAATCGAAAAAACTTTTTACATTTATCATTTCCAATACCTTTCTAACTTGGAGACTTGTACTATCATATACCTCCATGGTTGTACCAGGGGTGTAGGGGACAGCGTCCCGCAAACTGATAGGGATTGCTCAGTCAACGAAACTGAACTGCAGGTTCTTTTTTCGGGAAGTGAAAAAAAAATGTTGTTTCATACAAATTGTCTGTTCGAGGTGGCCATTTTGTATGGGAAGGAATTTTTTTTTCGTCTCCTGAAAGAATTTCCTGGTGATAGTTGTTCCTTAATTCTTTATTGTTCACACAGATATTCTTAAAATTAACTTAATCTAGATACATTATGTACAAAGGCGAGCTTAACTCAAAATATTTGAGTTGTCTTCCAGCTTACCAGTTGTTCAGTTTCCTTGACCGAGCACCCCCCATCAGTTTGCTGGGAAGCTGTCCCTTACACCAGGTATACTATCTCGTTTCGTTTTGAGCAGACGCGCTTATGTGAGGTCACGTTCTACCTACTCAGTTTGCGTATTCTCATGTTTCATGATGTGATGAACTGTTGCTATAAAAGTAACAACTTTTTCTGTGACGTATTTACATACATACATACTATTACGCCTGTATCCCTAATGGGGTAGGAAGAGCGTCAACGTACCAAGTAAAGGTCGTTCCGCCACGTCTGACCACTTTGAGGGTTGTTTAAGATAGATCTGTATATTGCTGTAGTGACAGGTTATCAGCCCATCACCTAAATTAGAATATAATGAAACCCAAATGCTGGACTGGGAGCGAGAGAAAAACATCGAATGTGCCAGCTGCATTTCCTCCCGGGCATGCTGTAAAAACCAGCTAAGGGATCCGAGGGCAGAATATTGCAATTTAGGCGATAGGCTGACAACCTGTCACTATAGCATTATACCTATAATATCTTAAATAACCCTCAAAACTTTGTCAGACGTGGCGAAACGACCTTTATTTAGGTCGTTTACGTTCTGCCTACCCCATTAGGGAGAAAGGCGTGATTGTATGTATGTATGTACTGAAAATCTTTTACGGTACAGGCAATTAAACTGTGGAATTCCTTGCCCGAGAATGTTCGACGAGCTCCGTCTATCGAATCGTTTAAGGAGCAAACAAAAAAATTTCTATCTGGCTAATAATGTTTAATGTGTAGCTGTCTAATTTATAAGTATCATTTAAGTAAGTATATGTAGTGATATTCTATCTACCAATTTCTCTGATATATAACGTAGAGTATCCTATCTTATGTAGCATATATTATGTATTAGTTTATCATAAGATATGTATCAGTATATTTGTTTTTATTGAAATATTTATTTAATAGTGTGTAAATATTGTCTAAGTATTATATGTAGTAATATGCACTATCCCGCTTTCTGCTTGTACAATTTCTATACCAAAAGGTTGCCTGGTAGAAATTGCTGCTTTAGCAATAAGGCCGCCTATATTGTACTGTCACGTTTGTTCCTTCTTATTTCTGTTGTATGTGTTTCTTTGTGCAATAAAGAATTTTGTATTGTATTGTATTGTACTGAAACCCTCGGATCCCTTAGCTGGTTTTTACAGCATGCCCGGGAGAAAATGCAGCTGACACATGCTATGTTTTTCTTCCAGGCCAGCATGGATGCCTAGTAGTAGTGTTATTTAGGTAACACCGGTTACAGTTTAACAGGATTTATTCGGAGCGAAACCTGTGATACTTTGGGTCAACGATATAATAGGTACTTTTACATACATATAGCCACGCCTTTATCCCTTATGGGGTAGGCAGAGCGTAAACGACCTAAACAAAGTTCGTTCCGCCACGTCTGACCAGTTTAAAGGTTGTTTAAGATAGATCTGTATATACTTCTGACAAAGTTTTGAGGGCTATTTAAGATAGATACATACATACATACATACATAAAATCACGCCTTTATCCCTTACGGGGTAGGCAGAGCGATAAACGCCTCGTAAAAGGTGGTTTCGCCACGTCTGACAAAAATTGAGGGCAATTTTAGATTGAAAAGTGTATTGCTATAGTGACAGGTTGTCAGCCCATCGCTTAAATTACGATACACTGTAACCCTCGAGTCCCTTTTTTAAGATAGATTTGTAGGTATATTGCTGTATTGACAAGTTGTCAGCCCATCGCCTAAATTGCAATATACTGAAACCCTCTAATCCCTTAGATGGTTTTTACAGCATGCACGGGAGAAAATGCAACTGACACATGCTATGTTTTTCTTCCAGGCCAGCATGGGTGCCTAGTAGGGATTGCAATCCAGCGGCGTTTTCAATCCAGCTTGATTCTTGCTGGATTGACCTGAATCCAGCTGGATCCAGCGCGGATCCAGGGGAAAGAAACAAAAATACGTCATTTATAAGTATTTTTTTATTAATTTATACTTCTTACGATAAAGTATTTGATGTTTTACTCAATTGGTGATATCTTATATCGATTTGCTTTGGTTTCTGAATAATTTGGTATCAAAAGCATCAACTTAAAATTAAATAACATATAACGTCATATAACATTTGAGACAATGCTAAGTAGGTTATGTTAAATGTCGTAATGTAGATAGCAGTCTTACAAATTCTCTAAAAAATAACTAAAAAAAGGACAGTAATAATACCTACTATTTTAATCTGCAATATATTATTTGTACCATATAAATGTTCCGAAATAATCTTCCCTGCACTCGTAAATAAATGTTATGAAAATCGAAAACTGATGATTAGTTTAAATTCAGATTCTGACGACAATACACGAGTACAGACTATTTCTTAGTTTGAATCCTCTGGAAGGGAACTTAGAAAACAATTTTCATCTATAGTCTTATCTCCCAACATGCTACGCACAGAACTGCAAATGTAGCCGGATGCTGAGAATGCCCTTTCGGCTTCTACACTGGTAGGGTCATTAAATACACATAAACCATAGATAAATATTCACCTCGCACTCCTTCGGTGATATACATACATACATAAAATCACGCCTTTATCCCTAATGGGGTAGGCAGAGCGTAAACGACCCAAACAAAGGTCGTTCCGCCACGTCTGACAAAGTTTTGAGGGTTATTTAAGATAGATTTATAGGTATATTGCTATAGTGACAGGTTGTCAGCCTATCGCCTAAATTGCAATAAACAGAAACCCTCGATTCCCTTAGCTGGTTTATACAGCATGCCCGGGAGGAAATGCAGCTGGCACATTCTATGTTTTTCTCTCGCTCCCAGGCCAGCATGGAAGACATAAACGCTCATAAATTTTTTCAGGACCTTTTCGTAATTCAATTGACCATTTGGCTTTTGTTTATTAAAGTTCTCCTTCCTTTTGCGGATCCGCATCGCTGGATCCAACACTGTATGCTGGATCCAGCATATTTAAAAAGGCGCTGGATCCAGCTGGATTGCTGTATGCTGGATCCAGCAATTGCAATCCCTAGTGCCTAGTAGTAGTGTTATATAGGAAACACCGGTTATAGTTTAACAGGATTTATTCAGAGCGAAACCTGTGATACTTTGGGTGAACGATATAATAGGTACTTTTACATACATACATATAGTCACGCCTTTATCCTTAATTGGATAGGCAGAGCGTATACGACCTAAACAAAGGTCGTTCGTCGTTCGACATAGTTTTGAGGGTTATTTAAGATAGATTTGTAGATATATTGCTGTAGTGACAGGTTGTCAGCCCATCGCCTAAATTGCAATATACTGAAACCCTCGGATCCCTTAGCTGATTTTTACAGCATGCCTGGGAGGAAAAGCAGCTGGCACATTCTATGTTTTTCTCTCGGTCACAGTCCAGCATGGAAAAACGATACGTACTTTTACCTATTATATCGTTGCTTTAGGTGGACTATTGAAAAGTAGATCTCATAATATACTACCTAAAATCAAACTAATTTTAAAATTACAACATCCGCTACACTAGCGAGCGTTTTCTCTCCAATCAAATCAATTATTTTTAAAGAACGTGTAACATAATTGGTATATGCATCCGAATGAACGGATATTAACCAGAGCCCATGAAACTGAACAACTTTCCCAAAAGAACATAGGTCGAAACACGAAAGAAATTAATTCCATACTCTCATGGATACTACAAGCTGTGCTATTAGCTGATGCATTTTGTATGGAAGGTAAAAAAAATATTTCGGATTTCGACCTAAGTTCCTTAGGAAAAGTTGTTCAGTTTCATGGACCGGTTAGTATCATTTCGGGTGCATATACCCTTTCTGTTACACGTTGTATAAATGCTAAAAGTCTCTTAGCTTTCTGGTTAAAATCGCTGATTTATTTCAGCGTTTACGTTCACGTTTGTAAATGTCGTTACTTTTTGCAATTTCAGTAAAGCCTAACGAACTGCTTGTCTACATTTTGATGGTTCTAAACCTTTAGGCCCGTATTATTAATTCGCACTTGAGATTGACAGCCAGTTTGAGTTCGTATCATAAATGTCATTTCAGTACAAAATTACTTGTCAAATACATAATAGGGAATACTCATGATTTTTTTAAAACTATTAGTAAGAATTATTGTCACCATAGATGAACGGATGTGAAGGAATTTTCGCAAAATATTCATTAGTTTAAGAGTTATAATGCCTTAAAGTGGTTAGTTAAAAAGAGAGGTCCGAACTGTCATGTGACGTCATAAGACAGGAGCGCCATACTAATTCCATATAAATTGGTGTTTCGAAGAGAGAGATAGATAGTCTATCTTTATAATGGTACGAGGGTGGATTGAAATGTATTCGGCCTGACCAAGAAAATAAACACAAATAAAATTTATTATATTTTTATTTTTCTACGTAATCACCATCAAGTTCAATACACTTACGCCATCTCCCCTGCCAAGCGTTTAGACCTTTAAAAAAAAAAGATTCTTCCATAGAGTCAAAATACGCGTCTACTGCTGCTTTGACTTCATCGTTTGTGGAGAATTTCTGACCCCCCAAATGCTTTTTTAAGTTAGGGAACAAAAAAAAGTCGGATGGTGCCAAATCAGGTGAATAAGGCGGGTGCGGTAACAATTCAAAGCCACTGTTACTAATTTCAGCCATTGATTGCACCGATGTGTGAACACGTGCATTATCCTGATGAAACAGGACTTTTTTCCTCAGTTTTCCAGGGCGTTTTTCTTTAATTTCCTCACGTAAACGACGTAGTAAGGTGCAGTAGTAATCAGAGTTTATAGTACGGCCCTTTTCAAGATAATCTATCATAATTATACCCTTTGAGTCCCAAAATACTGAAGCCATCACCTTACTTGCCGACAAAATTGACTTAGCCTTTTTAGGGGGTGGTGAACCGGGTCTTCTCCATTGCTTCGATTGTTGTTTTGTTTCCGGTGTACTGTAATGCACCCATGTTTCGTCCATAGTAACAAAACGATTCAAAAAATCATCTGGATCAGCTTCAAATAATTCCAAACAGTCGCGTGAAATAGTCAACCGCGTTCTTTTTTGTTCCATTGAAAGCAGCCGTGGGACCCACCTCGCCGAAACCTTGTGGAAACCCAATTCGTTGACTATGATGTTTTGTGTTCGTTCATAGGAGATGCCTATAATCTCAGCTATCTCCTTAATTTTTAATCTGCGGTCTCCTATAATTAAATCCAGTACTTTTCCAATATTTTCCTCAGTAGTGGAGGTTGAAGGCCTTCCAGAGCGGGGTTCGTCTTTCACGCTCTCTCTACCACGCTTAAATTCAGCTACCCATTTTTTGACTGATGAATATGACAAGGCGGAATCACTTAAAGTACTGACCATATCTTCATGGATGGCCTTCGGTGATAACCCCTTCTTATGGAGGTACTTAACAACAGCCCGCTGCTCAATTTTCTCCATTTTCCGAAATCACGTCGGATTGCTTGATAAATAAATTTATTTAATCACTAGTAATTATCGCACACATTTGAAACTTCGCACAGTTCGCAAGTTTGAACTGAACTGAATTATGGAGTAGTTTCGATTTTTAAAATTGAGTGGTTCTGTGTCAGGCCGAATATTTTTCAATCCACCCTCGTATATCTCGGTGATTTTTTGATCAATTTTATTTCTGTTTTCACTGTTCTTTTCATAATTTAAGATGTTTTTAGAAAATAGGTTCAGGTTCTGAAAATATGTTATATGCACGTTCTCTATTAATATTGCTCTCAATCTTGAGACAGCTTTACAAATACGAACCTTAGATCCATACGAAAGCTGATATAAGAATATTCAATTTATGTATTTTCTGTTGCAATTTTGGTGCTGATAATATCTTTACTAATGTTATAAAGAGGAAAGACTTGTATTTTTGTATGTATGTTTTTAGCGTATAAACGAAAAAACTACAAGACCGATTTCAGAGATTCTTTCACCATTAGAATGTTACGTTCACCTTAAGTAACATAAGCTACTTTTTATAACAGAAAAATATCTGATTCCCACTGGAAAACTCATTAAGTAAGCCGCGGGTGAAACTGCGTCGTAAAAGGCTAGTCTATGATAAACACAGGAATCCTCAGTAAAGTGTAAACAATCATCATCGTATAACGTTTCGTATACTACCTCCGTGTTCTAGTGGCAAGTGCCATGGACTCCCAATCCGGAGGTCCTGGGTTCGAATCCCAGGGGGGAAACACAAAGTTGATATTTGAGAATTTATCACTTTGTGAATATTTCCCCAGTTTGGTTAGGACATTGCAGGCTGAATTACCTGATTGTCCGAAAAAGGAAAAGATTTCGTGCTTCGGAGGGCACGTTAAGCCGTCGGTCCCGGTCGCTGTCTTTGATAGTGGTCGTTACTCAAACCATGTCAGAGGCCTGATAGTTGTGCTAGTAGGCGGTTGAAAAACTGTGACACCAGGGTTCATCGGGTCGATAGACTCGATACCCACTCGACAGAAGAAGCGTTTCCAAAGTGTAAACAATATGATCAATAGAATAATGTTTGTAATACTTCCATGCTGGACTGGGAGCGAGGGAAAAACATAGAATGTGCCAGCTGCATTTCCTCCCGGGCATGCTGTAAAAACCAGCTATGGGATTCGAGGGTTTCTGTATATTACAATTTATCCGATGGGCTGGCAACCTGTTACTACAACAATATATCTACAAATATATCTAAATAACCCTCAAAACATTGTCAGACGTGGCGAAACAACCTTTGTTTAGGTCGTTTACGCTCTGCCTACCCCATTAGGGATAAAGGCGTGATTATATGTATGTATGTATGTAATAATGTTTAAATCTTTAAATGCGTCATTTCATTTACTACTTTCTCCAAATAAAACTAAGATGTTCAGAACACATTCCCCATGCGTCCAATTAAACGTATCAAATTATGCAAACAGACACATTACCACGAAACAACTTTTATATTGTCCTAGTCGGGGGGTTTAATAGGCCCCCAGAGTTAAACCCACAGTTTAGGAACCACTGGGTCAACAAAACCAAATCCCTGAAAATGAGCAATTTGTATATTAACATTTATTTGGTATTACACCAGTGCCCGGAAATTTGCTCGTAAAGAATTCATTGCGTTGAATATTGGATCTTAGTACCTTTTGTTACGGTCGATGGTGATAAATTTCAAACGTAAGTCATCATCTCCCTAGCCTTATACCATATCTCACGGGGTCAGAAACCTAATCCAGGGGATTGAACGAGGGTGGTGCTGGTTTTTACACAGAGCGACTGCCATCTGACCTCCGCAACCCAGAAGGGAAACCAGACCCAATCCTAGATTAGGACAGAGTTTTCAAGCCGCCAATGCTTAGAACTGGCCTCTGATAGGGCTTAACGACTAATATTTACGGTATTAAACGATATTAACCGGGACCAACGACTTAACGTGCCTTCCGAAGCACGGAAAAGCGCCAAATAAACGTACATATGAAATTCGAAAACCGATAAACACATTGGTACGTGGTGGGATTCGAACCACGAGCTCCCGCTCAGGAGGCAGCGGCTTTAAATTTGAAGCGTAAGTACGGGGAATTAATTTCGGATTAAAAGTTCGTAAGTGCTTAACGTTTTATGATGGTATTTAAACTGGTTAAAGTAGTAGTGAAGTTTAACATTCAATTTGCACGTCATAGTTATTTGACTTAAGTATATACTGATTTGACGACATACTATTATACAGATGTTTCATCTCATCTGGGAGAGATAGAAAAACATAGAATGTTCCAGCTGCCCTTCCTCCCGGGCATGCTGTAAAAGTCAGGAAAAGGGATTCGAGGGTTACAGTGCATTGTAATTTAGGCGATGGGCTGACAACCTGTCACTACAGCAATACAAATCATTACAATCTAAAATTTGCCCTCAATTTTTGTCGGACGTGGCGAAAGCGCCTGTTACGAGGCGTTTTACGCTCTGCCTACCCCGTAAGGGATAAAGGCGTGATTTTATGTACGTGTATGTATGTTTGTATTTCATCTTATGACTGCAGCATTACTTCTGCGTCTAAATACTACTGTAATGTTGAGTTTTGTATTGTGTCATAAATAAACGTTTTTCTATTCTATATTTCTATTCTATATATCTAATGGGGTAGGCAGAGCGTAATCGACCTAAACAAAGGTCGTTTCGCCACGTCTGGCAAAATACAGTGATTCTGTGTTCTCTTCAAGGGTTATTTAAGATAAATTTGTAGGTATATTGCTGTAGGGACAGGTTGGCTGGCCATCGCCTAAATTGCAATACACTAAGACCCTCGAATCTCTTAGCTAGTTTTCACAGCATGCCCGGAAGGAGATGCAGCTCTCACATTCTATGTTTTTCTATCGCTCCCAGTCCAGCATGGAAGAATTTTATAGTTTTCTAGTCTATTCTAAATGTACGTGCTACTTGCTTTAGTGTGCGTAAGCTCGGCATAGTTCACCTGTAGTTACAACAACAAACTATGGCCTAGCGCCAGTCGGGAGATGAAATAACTGTACAAAATTCATAAAATTTGCAACACGCCGGAAAAGATTATTATTAATATTGGGCTAAAAAAAACATTTCTTCCATGCTGGACTGGGAGCGAAAGAAAAACATTGAATGTGCCAGCTGCATTTCCTCCCAGGCATGCTGTAAAAACCAGCTAAGGGATCCGAAGGTTTTAGTATAGTGTGATTTAGGCGATGGGCTGACAATCTGTCACTAACACCTACAAATCTAACTCTGTTAGACGTGGCGGAACGAACTTTTATTAGGTCGTTTTCGCTCTGCCTAGGATAGGCATTAGGGACAAAGACTTGATTATATGTATGTACGAGTATGTATAAATAAAAAGAATTACCATTAGAACTCTATTCGCCCTCTGTCATACCTTTTTACCTGCATAGCTTGAGATCTAAACAACAGTGTGCAATCGCTTAGAAACATCATCATCTCCCTAGCTTTATCCCGTATCTGATAGGGTCGGCTACCTAATCTAGGTGATTGAACGAGGGTACTGGTTTTTATACAGAGCGACAGCCTTCTGACCTCCGCAACCCAGAAGGGAAACCAGAACCAATCCTAGATTAGGTCAGAGTTTTCAAGCCGCCAATGCTTAGCATTGGCCTCTGATATGGCTTAACGACTAATATCACCGTAGTGTTAAATGATTTTAACCGGGACCAACTGCTTAACGTGCCTTCCGAAGCACGGAAAAAGCGCCGAATAAACGTACATATGAAATTCAAAAACCAAAAACCATATTGGCAGGTGGTGGGATTCGAACCAGGAGGCATCGGCCCTATCCACTACACCATCGGGCTCCCTATCGCTTCGAAACAATAGGCCAAATAATTGTAGCGAAAATCCTTCCAAAATAATAATCCAAGCAAAAATCTTGAAAACATATGTATAACAAGCATTCTTTCACAGAAAAAACTCCAACACGTCAACATAATATTACGAAATAAGGTAATTTAACAGACGAAATCAAAGTCAGGGTCGTCGGATGGAGTCGTTTCCATGCAGAGCGTCACGGCACAGTCAAGGTATTTGCTGCATATTCTTGGCGAAGTGCCATATTCCCTTGTCTGGAAACCATGAATTACAGACACAATAGCGTCTGTGTGTTCATAAAGTGATAGAGGAAAACAGTTATGGCTACCAGTTTAGATTTCGTAGCGTTAACTTAATATGGGACCATATCTAGTGTAAGCCTACGTTTCATGTGAATTTACAGATATATAAGGTAAGTTCATACAGTAACACGTAGGTTACGAACGTTTTTCATCTTAGCGAGTGGATTTAGTATAAAGTAATCTAGACAATGGGCTGACAACCTGTTCCTACAGGAATATTTCTACAAATCTATCTGAAATAACCCTCAAAACTTTGTCAGACATGGCGGAACGACCTTTGTTCAGGTTGTTTACGCTTTGCCTACCCCATTAGGGATAAAGGCGTGATTATATGTATGTGTGTATGCATAACTTCACAATTAATCAAAACGATTTTAAAAAGATAGTGCTCAGAGTCATGGGGGGAAACACAAAGTTGACATTTGTCAATTTATCGCTTTGTATGGTTTTCCCTAGTTCGGTTAGGACATTGCAGGCAAAATCACCTGATTGTCCGAAAAGAAAAAGGGTTCCGTGCTTCGCAGGGCACGTTAAGCTGTCGGTCCCGGTCGCTATCTTTGATAGTGGTCATTACTCAAAAACCATGTCATAGGCCTAATAGCTGTGCTACTAGGCGTTTTGAAAAACTCTGACACCAGGGCACAGAATATATAATAGTACTACATACAGAATGGACATTCATCTCCCTTCCCCTGTCCGACATACGTCACACTCCGCGCCGGATTGTGGGCTACTTTGAGCGTACGCTTAGCGGGTATGGCACGCGCATGTTTCCCAGTGTAACGGAAATAACATTTTTTTGTGTTTGAAAGATGGTTAGGTACTGTTCCGTGTACGGATGTCTTTCTACCACAAAATATGACTCCAATAGGAACTTTTTTAGATTCCGCAGTGATGAGAGACGGTAAGTAAATTCATACAAAATATGCAACCTTATCTATTCTAACTATTCAGTTCCAGTGAACTACTTTAAAACGTTGGTTTCATCAAGAACCAGATTAATCGAGTGACGATTATGACCGGTATAACAAAATTTGTCAACCCTTATAACACGCACTCAAACGCATCCCAAATGCAACATGCCGTCTGTCTGATGTATGACCGCAATAACATTGTAGTTAGGAGTGTCCGAGCTGTGACCAGGGTTCATCGGGTCGTTATTCGACTCGAGAATCCACTCGCTAAGATGAAAAACGTTCGTAACCTACGTGTTACTGTATGAACTTACCTTATATATCTGTAAATTCACATGAAACGGAGGCTTACACTAGATATGGTCCCATATTAAGTTAACGCTACGAAATCTAAACTGGTAGCCATAACTGTTTTCCTCTATCACTTTATGAACACACAGACGCTATTGTGTCTGTAATTCATGGTTTCCAGACAAGGGAATATGGCACTTCGCCAAGAATATGCAGCAAATGCCGTGACTATGCCGTGACGCTCTGCATGGAAACGACTCCATCCGACGACCCTGACTTTGATTTCGTCTGTTAAATTGCCTTATTTCGTAATATTATGTTGACGTACTTCCATGCTGGACTGGGAGAGATAGAAAAGCATAGAATGTTCCAGCTGCCTTTCCTCCCGGGCATGCTGTAGAAGTCAGCAAAAGGGACTCGAGGGTTACAGTGTATTGTAATTTGGGCGATGGGCTGACAACCTGTCACTATAGCAATACATATTACAATCTAAAATTGCCCTCAATTTTTGTCAGACGTGGCGAAAGCGCCTTTTACGAGGCGTTAAACGCTCTGCCTACCCTGTAAGGGATATAGGCGTGATTTATGTTTGTATGTATGTATGTATGTTATGTTGACGTGTTGGAGTTTTTTCTGTGAAAGAATGCTTGTTATACGTATGTTTTCAAGATTTTTGCTTGGATTATTATTTTGAAAGGATTTTCGACACAATTATTTGGCCTATTGTTTCGAAGCGATGGGAGCCCGATGGTGTAGTGGATAGGGCCGCTGCCTCCTGGTTCGGATCCCACCACGTGCCAATATGGTTTTCGGTTTTCGAATTTCATATGTACATTTATTCGGCGCTTTTTCCGTGCTTCGGAAGGCACGTTAAGCCGTTGGTCCCGGTTAAAATCATTTAACAGTACGGTGATATTAGTCGTTAAGCCATATCAGAGGCCAATGCTTGAGAACTCTGACCTAATTTAGGATTGGGTCTGGTTTCCCTTCTGGGTTGCGGAGGTCAGATGGCAGTCGCTCTGTATAAAAACCAGTACCCTCGTTAAATCACCTAGATTAGGTAGCCGACCCCATCAGATACGGGATAAGGCTAGGGAGATGATGATATTTCTAAGCGATTGCACACTGTTGTTTAGATCTCAAGCTATGCAGGTAAAAAGGTGATAGGTAATCACAGAGGGCGAATAGAGTTCTAATTGTAATTCTTTTTATTTATACATACATACATATAATCAAGCCTTTATCAATAATAGGATAGGCAGAGCAAAAACGACCTAATGAAAGTTCGTTTCGCTACGTCTAACAAAGTTAGATGTGTAGGTGTTAGTGACAGATTGTCAGCCCATCGCCTAAATCACATTATACTTAAACCCTCGGATCCCTTAGCTGTTTTTACAGCATGCCCGGGAGGAAATGCAGCTGGCACATTCAATGTTTTTCTTTCGCTCCCAGTCCAGCATGGAAGAAATGTTTTTTTTATAGTGTATCCAAGAAATAAGCAGGATGAATGCCCGGCTTGAAACTGACAGCAATGGTATATAATTTGGGAGAAGGCGAGCTCAAAATCCGCATTGAAGTCCCTTGTTGAAGTTGCCCAAATTATGTGAATTACGAGCGACGAGCGTGTGCTACTTCGTTAATTCTGTCTTCATAAAAGCTCACCCCGACATGTATTATAGCAATCTAGGTTACTCATTACTAGCTTTCCTAGAGGTTTCCCGTGGATATGAGTATGTAGCATGTGGCGAGGGGTGCAATTATATCGTGGCTAAGCCAAAGAAAAATAAAATACATCCAAGTACATTATAGTTTCGACGTAATTCCGGATTTGGTGAAGCTGGAATTCTTGAAAGGGAAGTCGGCGGGAATCGGCTTGTGGACCCTTCGCCACTGGTATGTAGTACTTACTTTGTTTGTTTTTCTTCAGTTCGTACTGTACCTATAACTAATTTTATCTAAACTCGCCTGATTCTTTCATAACATTCTAGATTATTAATACTGGCAAGTGGCAGATACTTCGTGGTATATCCAAATGTGTATCTCGTAGACGTAGAGATTATTGTATACGTTCGTAGCAATTTGTTACGATATGCCTACGGCGTAGCATTGTTAACAATCTTTTTTGTTTTAAATGACGTTAGGTACGATTCGGACCAACCGGGTCGCATCGGAACGGAGCCGTACGAGTGCCGCGGCAGCCGAACGCGTCCGTAGGTGCCGTACCGCTTTCGCGGCAGCTGTAGGCCTACCATACAATCCGTACGCACTCACAATTCGTTTTACAACGCACGGCCGACCGGCTCCGAGCAAAACCGACGGCGCCGTTCAGGGCCGGTCGAAGCCGGTCGGGCCAGGTCGGCCGTCGCGACAGCCGAATGCATTCTGCGACACGTCGCGGGATGCCGACGAAAGTAACTTTGCGTAAGTTGCATGCAATTATGAACTGTAATTACTGTTGATACATTTCAATGTTCTTTACTACATTGTTAAATACTACCCGGCCGAGCCCGATGCGAACCGGTTGGTGTCGAACGTACCAATAAAAATAACAGAAAACAAAACTGTTAACTACATAGTTTGTGTTAATGCTTAGTATCCATTTGGATGTAGCATTAAAGTACACAATAAATAGACGAGGATTCATCTTCAGCCAGATTTAAGTTTCCACTACATTACCAACTGCATAAGAAAGTAATAACTTCTACCTGAAGGCGCAAGCTTCCATCTAAGCACTGAGATTTGCATTTAGTGTAGGTACTTAAGAGAAAAGAGATATTTGTACGGCATATCATCTTACTTCCATGCTGGCCTGGGAGCGAGAGAAAAACTTAGAATGTGCCAGCTGCATTTCCTCCCGGGCATGTTGTAAAAGTCAGCTAAGGGATCCGAGGTTTTCAGTATATTGCAATGTAGGCGATGGGCTGACAACCTGTCACTACAGCAATATACGTACAAATCCATCTTGAATAACCCTCAAACCTTGTCAGACGTGGCGGAACGACCGTTGTGTAGGTCGTTTATGCTCTGCCTACCCCATTAGGGATAAAGGCGTGATTATATGTATGTATGTATGTATATCATCTTATTTGATCTATATTATTTCATTTTATTTTCTTATTCTTCAAATGCCATCAATGTTTTTAATTTCTTGATGAACAAGAAATTATTAGAAATAAAATATTTCATCCAGCGCGCCGCACCGAGGCAAAGTACCCAAGATGCTGGCAGCATTACCTCTTGAAATGCTAAACTAAATAAAACAACATAGTTTTCATAGAATGTTTTGTTTTTCCGTAGTGACGCAAAAATAAGCATCTTCTGTTTAATTTTAATCTTCGAACATTATGAGAGTAATTTAAGGAAAAGGCCTTCTATGTCAGAATCTCCCGCCTTACAACTTAGGTAGAAGGGAATGGCTGAAAATCAGCATTGTATGGAACCGCATCGTCTTATGTAAGGATTAGCTGAGACAGCTCCTTTGCCTAATTAATTCTATATAATGTTTTAGTTCTAGTTTATGTCGTATGCCAGATGAATTATGGGCCAAAATTACCACCGAGTGGATGCCTAGAAGAGACAAACGGCGGCGTGGCCGACCCAGACGCTGGTGGCGAGATGAGCTTGACTCCTTCCTCGAGGAGTGGCCGGAGGAAGCACAGGATAGAGAGTCGTGGAGAGACCGGAGAGAGGCATTTGCCCAGCAGTGGGACATTAACGGTTAGACAAGACAAGACAAGACAAGTTCTAGTTTAAAGTACAGTTAACTGTACTTTAAATTTTTGCAATATTTTTTTTATTTTTATCTTTTTACCCTTCGTCCTTTAATACATACATACATACATACATAAATCACGGCTTTATCCCTTACGGAGTAGGCAGAGCGTTTAACGCATCGTAAAAGGCGCCTTCGCCACGTCTGACAAAAATTGAGGGCAATTTTAGATTGTAATATGTATTGCTATAGTAACAGGTTGTCAGCCCATCGCCTAAATTACAATACACTGTAACCCTCGAGCCCCGTTTGCTGACTTCTACAGCATGCCCGGGAGGAAGGGCAGCTGGAACATTCTATGTTTTTCTATCTCTCCCAGTCCAGCATGGAAGAATTCTTCCTTTAATATGGTCAGATTTTTATTTATCGTACCGAAGATCGAATCCGTGCCAGATTTCCAAGATCGAATCTAGCTACAAAATCAGGTTACGTGATAGGACTATGGAACTATTTACCCTTGCACAACATAACCCATAACATACCCTTACATAAAATATTTGGATCATTGACACGAAAAGAAGATAACATAACGCTATGTGTGTTGTAACAAGTTAAATTAAAGAAGAAATCATTGTTAATTAAGTATAGGAGGGTATTCTTCAGGTAAAGATGAACCACACTCCACGTTCAAATCTAGAGGTCGAAACATTAAAAACTCTTAAAAATAAGCATAGGTCAAAATCTATAAAAACAAGATATTTAAAAAGTTCAAAAAACCCAACTGCGTAGAACACAAAGTAAGCTTATAAGTGTAAATCGTCGAAAAGCGATGTTAAAACACTTTAGTTGATTTTCAGATATTATTCAATGATACCCCACTCGGCATAGTTCATTGTTTTTTTTTCCATTTTCACAAAATGGCTTCTGATTGTCGCCTAATTAATTTTTTGACAGAATCATGTCTTCAGTGACACTCAAAAAGTTAAGACGAATCATTAAAACGAATAATTAAAATTGGCCCTCGCTTTTGGTCTCTAGAGCGCCACAGATGATCAAACATACATGCTTACATACATAGATAGGCTGATAAACACATAACCCTCCTTTGCGCCGCGCAGTCGAGTAATAAGCATTTTTCTTCGATACGTAGTGTATTGTGATATTACCATCTCTTTACTGCACATTTTAAAGCATTAAAGTTTACAAGTCAGTGCTTCAAACTTGCAAACATTGCAGTAATGTTGCAATTTCGAGAGCGAAGCTCAGAGTATTGGCTCTAGCTTTTACTGCTGTTTGGCTTAGGAAGTTGTATCGTAAGTCTTAAGTAGTTTACCAGAGAAATGTTATAAGTTTGTTTTGTAATTCAATTAAATTTTTCACTGTGATGAGAGATTTAGCAATATTTTTTTATGCACATACATACATATAATCACGCTTTTATCCCTAATCGGGTAGATAGAGCCTAAACGACCTAAAAAAAGGTCGTTCCGCCACGTGTGACAAAGTTTTGATGGTTATTTAAGATAGATTTGTAGGTATATTGCAATAGGATAGGAGTTTTTACAGCATGCCCGGGAGGAAATGGGACATTCTATGTTTTTCTCTCGCTCCCAGCCCAGCATGGAAGAAAATAGGAAATTGCATCGTAAGTTTTAAGTAGTTTAGCAGAGGAATATTATAAGATTGTTTCGCAATTTAATTTATTGTTTTACTTAATGTTTTAACTAGATTTTATGATGAGAGTTTCATGAATATTTTTTTTAAAACACGGGTAGGTAATTCTCGTCGTAATATTTTAAAGTACGTTCAGTTAATTTCAAACTACGAGTACTGTACTTAACTTAACATACCTGCTACTATTAATGAGAGCCTGGTACCATTATAATTCTTAATTGTATTTGTTATTCAAGTAGTAAAACTGAACGAGTACATACATACATATAATCACGCCTTGATCTAATGGCTTAGGCAGAACGTAAACGACCTACATAAAGGTCGGTCCGCCACGTCTGACAAAGTTTTGAGGGTTATTTAAGGTAGATTTGTAGGTATATTGCTGTCACGGTTGTCAGCTCATCGCCTATATTGCAATATACTGAATCCCTCGGATCCCTTAGCTGGTTTTTACAGCATGCCCGAGAGGAAATACAGCTGGCACATTCTGTTTTTCGCTCGCTTCAAGTCCAGTATGGAAACACAGTTTTTATGCACACGTGTAGGTAATTTCCTTTTTATTATTTTAAAGGAAGTTCAGTTAATTTCAAACTACGAAAACTGTACTTAACCTACCTACTACTATTAATGAGCGATTTTAATGGTCCCACCATTAAAATTCTTAATTGTATTTGTTATTCAAGTCGTAAAAGTGAACGAGTACACGTAACGAAATAAATGTATTATACTTTTCGAATAAAATAAACAAACGACTGTAATAAAATATACCCTCTGCTACGTTGTCACTCGTCCTTTATACGGTTTGGTAAAAAAACTAAAAAACAGATACATCAGTTTTCTATCAATAAATAATCTACATTTTTGCCTCGTGGTTTTACTCTTTGATAAATAGATTACCTGTGGGTAAAAAAATATTTTTGGGGGTAGTACGATTTGTATGTATGGTAAATGATCAACTATGTCCATCTCAATCTGATCTCAATCTTTAGTTATATTGTTCAATATCACTACATAGTATAAAACAAAGTCGCTTTCTCTGTCCCTATATCCCTATGTATGCTTAGATCTTTAAAACTACGCAACGGATTTTGATGCGGTTTCTTTTAATGGATAGAATGATTCAAAAGGAAGGTTTATATGTATAATACATGCATAATATAGTAGAGAAACACTTTCACACACTCACACACTCATTGACGAACGAGTTGAAATCCGTGCGAAGCCGGGGCGGGTCGCTAGTTTTACTATAAACAAATGTATAATAAATGACGGCTTGCGGGTTTGCATAACAATATTTTTATGTAAATACCAACCATCAGTAATATTTACTAAGAAAACGTACACACCAATTCAAATGGCTCGCACTGGCCTCTGGACGCTTCTTTTTTTTACAGACTCAGGAAATCGCGCCATACAGCCTTCTTTTTGCTTGCTATGCTTTCGGATTATATAAGAGTCTCAACTATGTACCGTACCATTCCTAACATGTCTTATGTTAAAACTAATCCAAGGTTCTTACATATGAGGTGCTCATGCATTATGAATGTGCATAATAGAAGTGACAAGAAACAGAAGGCAATCTTATTATACGCCAATTCTAGGACATTCGCTTTCTGTTCTCTAGTGGCTGGTTGTAATAATGGTCGGCGTACTTTTTGTAGCATGGATTAGATTAATTAAGTGAAAAATAGTAATACATACATATAATCACGCCTTTATCCCGAATTGGGTAGGTAGAGCGTAAACGACATAAACATAGGTCGTTCCGTCACGTCTGACAAAGTTTTGAAGGTTATTTAAGGTAGATTTATAGTTACATTGCTGTAGTGACAGGTTGTCAGACCATCGCCTAAATTGCAATATACAGAAACCCTCGGATCCCTTAGCTGGATTTTACAGCATACCCGGGAGGAAATGAAGCTGGCACATTCTAAGTTTTTCACTCGCTCCCAGTCCAGCATGGAAACAAAAACAGTAATAACATAGTAATATTAACGAGAGAAACAATATGACAAGTAATTGACGTTATCAGTTGAGCTTTACTTGAATTCAGCGCTACAAAATTTATATTTCTTATGAGCCATGCAAACTTTTAATTGAATTCACTTTTCTAAATGTATAAATTACTGAAAAAGCTAAAAGTGCGGTAAATCCTAGGATTTACCGGTAAAATATAACATTTACCAATCCTTGTTAGCAAAATCCCGAAATAAATTGTGATCTATGTTCATTTCGGACTTTTAACACCATTAACTTCGAAATTCGGGGTTTTACTAGCAGGGGTTCATAAATGTTATATTTTATCGGTAAATCCAAGGTTTACCACACTTCAGGCTTTTACAGTCTTCTTCTTAGCGAGTGGATTCTCGAGTCGAATGATAGACTTATTACAAATGCACACAAGTAATAATTTTAAATATAAATAAGTTTATTGCCAACATTATTCAGTAAATATAGTACTAAAGTATTAAGGTAAAGATTAAGAGACATCTTGAGCTCGCTCTATCGTTGACCTTGTTTACTCTTCCTTTCGGGTCAAGAGAAAAGTCAAGTGAAAACCGATCTAGGTATTAGCAAAAAAGATAAAAGTTCGCCATTATCTTCGCCTCTTTTAACCACAAGAAAAGTCTGGAACAAATTAATGATATTTTAAAATTAAAACAATTTGAGCTGTACATATCACTATCACTACATACGAGGGGTGGCTGATAAGTAATCTACCTAACTATGAAAGAAAAGACTTTGATGGCTAGTTTATTTTTTATTTTTCTATATAGTCTCCTGCAAGTGAAATACACTTATGACATTTGCAAATAAGTGACATCATGCCGTTATAATAGTAATTTTTATTTTGCTCGTCAAAATGGTCAGTCACAGCCTCTTTCATTTCTTCGTCCGTCGAAAATCTGCGACCCCTCAATTTTTTCTTTAAATCTTTGAATAAGAAATAGTCACAGGGAGCCAGATCTGGACTATAAGGTGGATGGTTAATTTCTGTGAAGCCGTTTTTGCTCAGGGCTGACCTCACCGTTAAGGCTGTGTGTACAGGAGCATTGTCTTGTAAAATCAGAACACCTTTGCTGAGTTTGCCTCTCCGCTTTTCTTTGATTTGTTCACGAAGCTGGTCAAGCAAGTTCGCATAATATTCAGCATTCATTGTTGTATTTTTAGGCAAATAATCTATCATCAAAATCCCTTCAACATCCCAAAATACGGTGGCCATTAGTTTTCCAGCCGACGGCCGAACCTTGAACTTCCTTGGCGGCTTTTCTCCTTTAAATTTCCATTGCATTGACTCTTGTTTGCTTTCCGGATCCCACTGGCGAATCCAAGTTTCATCACAGGTCACAATTCGAGAGATAGTCTCTTCTTCTTTACCTTTGCCCAGGTCTAGAAATGCCTGACAACATTCTACTCGCCTTTGTTTGTCAAAAGGGGTCAACATTCTAGGGACCCAACGCGCGCTAGTTAAGGATGCTACATCAGCAACCAAAACTAATGACGTAGTCTTCAACTGCTCTAGTTAGGATTTGCTCATCAAGCAATTATTAGTTCGAAGTCCAAACACGTAAATTCCAACTCATCGATTTGTGTCGTCAAGTAATTAGTATTTAAGCCCATGTTTTAGTTTGTAAGTTGTTCATACTGCACCGAACGATCTTCGGACAAATACATCTGCTTGCTCCCATAAGTCTGCCGCCTTTTCACTTATTTCCCTTAAGTGGCGCAGCCGGTTGAGCCGTCTCAGTAGAAGACCAGACCAACGACGCTGATTCCTGAAGACCAGACTGACGACCCTGATTCCTGGAGGCCATCACCTGGAGGACACGACTGAAGACCAGACTGACGACCCTGATTCCTGGAGGCCATCACCTGGAGGACACGACTGAAGACCAGACTGACGACCCTGATTCCTGGAGGCCATCACCTGGAGGACACGACTGAAGACCAGACTGACGACCCTGATTCCTGGAGGCCATCACCTGAAGGACACGACTGAAGACCAGACCGACGACGGACTCCTGGATCAAGCAATCGACAGCGACGCCTGGACCCTCTCTACGTGTGTTTCGACGCTTTGGAGACGGACAACGAACCAAGAAATTTCTTAAGAATAAGTACTGAGGCTACGGCAACATTGGGAACGGCAGGACTGTCCAAGAAGAGCAGAAGATCCACGGAATGGGAACCAACACGACTGTTGCGGTTATGTGAGTAGTATCTGTCACTTATCCTATTCGTATTTCTCCCTTCCGTTTATTTATCGTTCACTATAATTTAATTTTACCATATTCTTTAAAAATACAAGATTGATTGATATTTGATGAACTTAAAAGAGAAAAAATAAAGCAAATAACTTGTTATGGTACCGTATTATTTTGTCGAGAAGGACACTCTGCCTTCTGACCCTATAATACCAAAATATAAAACTGTTTCTTTACCACGCAAGACGCTCCGCTTAACTGGTAATTTAATAGTAATTTCGTTAAAATAAAAAATTAAAACATTGCATAGGGACCGTATTATTTTGTCGAGAAGGACACTCTGCCTTCTGACCCTATAATACCAAAATATAAACTATTTTCTTTCCACGCAAGACGCTCTGCTTAACTGGTAATTTAATAGTAATTTCGTAAAAATATATATAGGGACTTGTATTATTTTGTTGAAAAGGACACTCTGCCTTCTAACTCTATAATACACATTTTAAACTATTTCTTTACCACGACAGACGCTCCGCTCGACTGGTAACTTAATAGAAGTTTTCGTTAATAATATAAATAAATAAAACTCAGAAGAGTAAATACATTTATAAAGCAAATTCATAAAAATGGAAGGAATAAAAGTAGTCCATCAAACAATAATAGATTTAATACCAATATTTGACGGCGATGCAAATCAATTACATATGTTCATTAAAAAGGTACAGTACATGTTAGATACATGTAAAGGGGATCTAAAGCAAAATGAGTATTTGTATCAAATTATAACGAGCAGACTTTCCAAGGAAGTTTCTTTAATAATCGGGGAACAAGGTAATATAAATTCATGGTCAGAACTAAAGGAACTGCTAATTAGAAATTATGGGGACCCGCGATCCGAAGATAGTATTTTAATGGAATTAGATTCATTGAAAATAAACAGAGGCGAAAGTTACACACAATTTTTTCATAGAATTAAGAACGTCCAGAGCGGATTGTTTTTAAAAATAAGTCAGGTAACTGAAGATGAGGGAGTACGTAAAGCCAAACAAGAAATGTATAAAAAAACCGCATTGAATATTTTTATGTACAATTTACCGAACCACTTGATGAGAGTTTTACGTTTAAAAAATATTACAAGTCTAGAGGAGGCTCTGATTGCCGTAAACGAGGAACAAAACTTTCTCTCAGTTTATGACAAGAAGAATCCTAGATTTAGTTCAGTACAAAATCAACCCACATTTTCGGGAAACAGGAATCCGTATCACGGAAATAATCCAGTATATTACAATTAATGCCAGGTCTAGTACAAGCTATGTCAATCCTCAGCAACTACGCCCGAATACAAACACGATAGATTCTAACCGGCAGTATACTCACCGTCAGCAAAACTTTAGTAGGCCAAGTATGAGTAATAACAGGCAATACAATGACCAAAGGTTGCATTTTTTGAATCACGAGAATAGTATACAGGGTGAGTCTAACAACCAAACTAATGTGTACCCATATGAAAATATGGGAAATTTTTGGACACCGGCCTCGAACCTAGGGAACGGATAATGCTAAATTACAGCAGTAAATCGGCATTATCATATGTGGAGATCCCGGAAATGAATGCAAAATTTATGGTAGACACTGGTAGTACCCGGTCCTTTATCAGCCCCCAAAAGGCATACGAATTTTACGAGCAATTTATAACGTATGAACCTTTTGAGGTTGTTAGCACTCACGCCACAAGCATACATAATAAAACAGTCAAAATACCAATTTTTCCGACGTTTCGTACTTTAGAACCACACAAATTTTATCTGTACGAGGTGGACCCAAAATACGATGGATTATTGGGCAATGATTTACTGAAGCTTTTAAAATCAAAGGTAGATCTGGAAAACAACAAACTAGTCACAAAAAATGTGACTCTTAATTTGTTTTCAGATCACCCTGTACATAAAAAAAATTATAACATTGCCACCACGAAGTGAAGTAAAAATAAAATTACCAGTGAATATGCTACAAGGCTTTGGTATTTTATCATTTCACGAATTCAGCAAAAATGTTCGTATGCCGGAGGCAATAGTGACTGTTCACGAGGGTTATGCAACAACGGTCGTGCAAAATTGTCAAGATGACGAAATGACAATTCAGCTTACCGAGCGTTTTGATATCGAGCGATATGAAAATGCCGACAACGCATCTGCTAATGTAAATAATATAAATCAGTACAGGGACGGATTCAGAGTCAAAAATAAAGATGATTTATTATTAAAAAAATTACAAAATTTACGACTCGAGCATATGAATGACGAGGAAAGGGAGGAGATTGTAAAGATATGTACGGAATATAAGGACATCTTCCACTGTGAAGGAATTCCGTTATCTTTCACAAACGATGTCAAGCATCAAATAAGGACGAAGCATGAAGATCCAATTCATGTTAGATCTTACCGGTTACCGCCTGTTCAGGCTGAAGAGATTGAACATCAAGTGGGTAAGATGCTTAAAGAAAATATAATAAGAGAATCAAATTCGCCGTGGTGTGCCCCGGTACATCTGGTCAAGAAAAAAATAGACGCCTCTGGAAAAATCAAATGGAGGATGGTAGTAGACTATAGACGTTTAAATGAAATAACTATAGATGACCGATACCCGTTGCCAAATATCAACGATCTGTTTGATAAGTTAGGGAGGAGTACATACTTCACTACTCTGGATTTGGCCAGCGGATATCATCAAATACCAGTAGAGGAACAGGATAAACCTAAAACAGCATTCAGGACTTCCTCAGGATTCTACGAATTTAACAGGATGCCATTCGGGCTCAAGACTGCTCCGGCAAGTTTCCAACGAGCAATGAATAACGTGCTCAGAGGATTACAGGGTTCACACTGCCTGGTATACCTGGATGACGTTATCATCTTCTCAGATGACCTACCAGAGCACATCATGAAGCTTAGGAATATATTTGACAGATTTCGTGCAAACAATCTAAAAATTCAGTTAGATAAGTCTGAATTTTTAAGACGCGACGTTATATACTTGGGTCATACCTTAACAAACGAAGGTCTGAAACCCAATACCGATAAGATTGATGCAATTTTAAAGTATCCACTTCCTAAGACAGCAACCGAGATAAAAAGCTTCATCGGATTAATCGGTTACTATAGAAGGTTTATTAAGGACTTCGCAAACATTACTAAGCCCTTAACAATGTTCCTGAAAAAGGGTACAAAGATACAAATAACCGAGGAATATCAAAATGCCTTTGAAAATTGTAAAAAGATCCTCACAAACGCACCACTCCTTCAGTATCCCGATTTCAAGAAACCATTTATCTTGACAACAGATGCTTCTAATTACGCAGTAGGAGCAGTACTGTCTCAAGGTAACTTGGGTACTGAACTACCAGTTGCTTACGCAAGCCGGACCTTAAATGATGCTGAGATAAGATACAGCACTATTGAAAAGGAACTGCTTGCCGTCATATGGGCCGTAAGACATTTTCGACCGTACTTGTATGGCAAGAAGTTTACAGTCTATACTGACCATAAGCCTTTACAGTGGTTATATTCAATAGAAAAACCAAACAGTAAACTTGAAAGATGGCGGCTTGAATTGAGCGAATATGATTTCGAAGTCAAATACAAAAAGGGCAAACAAAACGCAAACGCTGACGCATTATCGAGAATTAAAATAAATGCTATTACGAGCAATAAAAATGAGTCTGATGTAATAGGAATTTCGGATTCAGAAACGGAATCAGAAGGCGAAGAGGAGACAACTTCAACAGGCTCTGTACCGGACCAGATAGAGAAATTGTGTGAACCAATCGATAATAAACCAAGGCAGATCCTGGTATATAGATGGTACAAAACAACATTATGCAAAAATGACAGATCTGAGGGTAGAACAAAAATTATGGAGATATTTTTACCCATCGGGAACACAAAATTGATTAAATCATTTTTAAAGGAAAATGTGGATATAAAAAATAGATATTATATGTATTTCGAGGAAGATCAATTTAGAAATGATTTCACTATGATAATAAAGAAACTATATAAAGACCGAATTAAAAACTTTATTGAATGCACTGAAAGAATAGTAACACTGGACGACGAGGAAGATCAGAGAACTATGATCCAAAACTATCACAGAGGGAAGACGTGTCATAGAGGCTTGAATGAAACATATAACAAAATACGTCGACATTATTATTGGAATCATATGAGGGCCATGATTGCGGCGGAAATAAATGCATGTGAAGAATGCAAAAAGATGAAATACGAGAGAAAACCCATCAAACCAATGATTCAACTGACGCAGACGCAAGATAGACCATTCCAGGAAGTTTTCATGGACCTTTTATATATAGAAAACAATTACTACCTAACTATAGTAGATGCCTTTAGCAAATTAGGTCAAGCCATCCACATTCCTAACAGAAGTACACCGGAGGTAGTAAATGCCTTGATAAAATATTTTAGTCTCTACGGGAAGCCGACTAAGATAAACAGCGATTCCGGTGCCGAATTCAAGAATGAACTTGTCTCCGAGCTTCTACAGCTATATAAAATCCAACAACATATCGGAACACCGAACAGCCCTAGTTCTATGGCAATTGTTGAGAGATTTCATTCTACGATTGATGAAATCTACAGATTGGCAAAGAACGAACATAGTAACTTAGCAGCAACGTCAGTTAGGACATACGCAATTATGTCCTACAACCATTCTATCCACAGTGCTACCGATTATACACCATTCGAAGTGGCTTTCGGTCAGACTGACTTGGACTCAGTTTTCGATATAGACAGGGAAAGATTTTTAAAACAACAACTGATACAAGATCATCTAAGTAAGAAACTTAATTATCTATATAAACATATAGCAGAGAAACTGGTATACAACAAGGCAAAGGTTCGTGAAAAGAAGGGAGGAGAAGCTGTACCTGAGATAAATGTAGGTGATACTATTTTTGTAAAAGATACAAGGACTAGGAAGGCGAAACATTTACCGCGGTTTAATAAAGTAGAAGTCATTGGACCATTAGAGAAAAATGTCATCCCCATTAAGACAAAAAACAGGAATACAAGAGTAACGTTAAAGAACCTTAAACGTCCTTCGCAGGTGGTTGACGGTAATCTTGGCCCTAGCAGCCGAGGGAAGAGGGTTAGAGCTGCAGAAAATGAAGACGACCCAAGGCCAAGCTGCAGTAAAATTAGGGACAGCGATGATGAAGATGGGGAATTGGGACATAATTAAGATAATAGATTTGGAGCCTGTGCAACAGCAATTAGAATATTTAATCAGTACACATACTAAGCTAAATGAATTAGTTAATAAGAATGATGACTTCAAGAAAGAAGCGTTAGGTTTAGATAACCAGGTAGATTTTATGCTAAAATTAGTTGAAGATAGGTTAAGTCAAATTATTATAATTAAGAGAGTGAAGAGAGGTCTACTTAATCCATTAGGATCCTTAATTAAGTTAATTAGCGGTAATTTAGATTATCAAGATGCTCAAAAATATGATTTATTGATTAATGATGTTCAGTCTAAAGAAAAATCTATAGCTAATAAAGTCTCTATCCTAAACAAAGCTTTCAACAAGTTGGTTAATGCAACCGACAACGTAAACTGGAATGTTCAGTTTTTAAATCGGAAAACAAAAGCTCTGGAAACCTTAATACAACGTGAAATTAAAACAGTAACAGTCTTACCATGAAACTTAATTTAAACCTTAGTTCAACCCGTGTTTAGGTAAACACTGTTTAACATTTAAACACTTGTTGGACTACTGTTTAATTTTTGCTACCAAAAAACCGTGTTTAGTGCGTGTCTTGTTAAACAACGTTTTACTGAATCAGTCTTTTTTAAATTTGGCAACACTGTAAAATATTCATTCATCATTCGTTCTCTATCGTTCCGTTTTATGGACAACGTATGATTATGAGCATATTTTTTTGTTAAAAAAATACATCAACACTTGTGATCAGAATTAATATTAGTTTTGATTTTAGAAAAACACAAAAAAGTGGGACTTTGTAGACTATACGGTAAAAACAGATACAAACAACATCAGTAAAGGAAATAAGGAACGGAACGTAACTTGATACGTCAAATAGTTGTCAATCAAGTGTCATTCTTGCTGTCTTGCTTACTGTTTATTGTACAACCACGAGAATCACTTGGCAGGTCGTCTTTTACCATATCCAATATTTTACTAGCAAAACATTTGTTAAACCTATATTTCTTCTTAAATTTAGCATCGTTATTATGTTCAAATGGATTCACTCTCACACGGGTGGTTGTGTTGTCTCGAAATCGAAAGTTTTCTATGTACTCAATGATCTCTTGGTCTTCTTCATCGATAAAATCCAGAAAACCTACTGTATCCATTATTGCATCAAGACACAAATCTAATTTCTGTCAAAATTACTACTGACTGATAGGTTAGACCCTTGTTAAACAACGCGTTTCGGGTGTTTAACTTTAAACTATGTTTAAACATTGTCTATCTTAAGACAAGCGTAAAACACTGTTTTGTGGTGTTAATTTTTTAAAATACGGGTTCAACAGGTGTTTAACTTTTTTGTGGTAAGACCGTAAATATTATATCACTACTCAACATTTATAATCAACTCATCAGTAACTTTCGCATTTTGTATATCATTATATATGAAATAGAAACAGCTTTAACTTTTAGTAAATTACATACCTTGCATCCGTCAATAATAAAAAGCAATGAACTTTTAGATGAAATAAAATCGGTTAATGAACATTTTAATCTAATGAATAGGGCTACAGAAGATAACCTATTTAAAATAGAAAAAACAATATCAATCAAATCATATATTTCAAATAAGAAAATAGTTTTTGTGTTAGAAGTACCACTAGTGGAACAATTCACTTACAATTATTATAAGATAATACCTATCCCTATATACAATCCAGAATCCTTGAAAACCTATACCATACTTCCCAAATATCCTTACCTAGCAGTGACAGGTATAAAATTCAAACCAATAATACGGAAGTGTCGAGATACCGATGAAGACCTGTTCCTGTGCGACGATGACAATTTGGCCAGCTTTCCTATTGAAACCTGCATCGAACAACTAATGCTTCTGAAACAAGATCTGACACACTGTGTGATGAGAGGAATAAAAATCGAGAATCTCCGGCTTCAGCATATTTCGGAGAACCATTGGATGCTGTACACTGAAAAGGACATCATTATCACCGAGACCTGCAACAACGAAATACATAAGCATAATGTACAAGGGACCTATATACTCAACACCGCAGACCAATGCACCACGGAAGTCAACAACAGCGTGATAAAATCAACATCGACCACGACGACAACTGTTTTTAACCTGCCAAAGGTAGAATTACCGACAATTCATCAGTTCCAAACAATGAATATCCAGGGAGATAAAGCCATCGAGGTGTCGACCTCAACTAGATCAGAGACTACACACATTTGATGGAAAACACCGACGACACATCTAACTTAGTACTTAGTTATAATATTAGTATTTGGACCATAGTTTTATATTCAATTATTTTCTTAGTTATATTATATCTTGTTTGGTCTTATTTTAATATCAGATTTTTCTATAAGATGAATTCTTCTCCTTCTAGAAAAATCTCAAATAAGGATGGAGAAGTTAAGGATGCTACATCAGCAACCAAAACTAATGACGTAGTCTTCAACTGCTCTAGTTAGGATTTGCTCATCAAGCAATTATTAGTTCGAAGTCCAAACACGTAAATTCCAACTCATCGATTTGTGACGTCAAGTAATTAGTATTTAAGCCCATGTTTTAGTTTGTAAGTTGTTCATACTGCACCGAACGATCTTCGGACAAATACATCTGCTTGCTCCCATAAGTCTGCCGCCTTTTCACTTATTTCCCTTAAGTCGCTCACCTTGGACATGCCCAAATGTTCGTGAATAATTTCATGAACTCGTTCCTTGCTAATGCCCACATCTCTGGCTATCTCCCACTGCTTGATTCGCCGATCTGCAAGAATCAGGTACTTCACCTTTTCAGAATTATCTGCGGTAACAGCAGAAATTGGCCTTCCACTACGTGTGTCGTCTTCCAGGCTCTCACGGCCATGTTTAAATTGCTTCGACCAAAACTTTATGACGAATTCAGAAGGACTTGAATCACCAAACACCTTTAACATGCGCTCTCTGATCTGCGTAGGCGTATTTCCTTCTTTACTTAGGAATTTAATCACTGCTCGATGCTCAAATTTCATCATTTTGCAATTTTCTTTCGACATGGTGAAATCAAAGCCGCGCCAAAAAAACAAAAGCAAGCGAAAAAAAATAAGCATCATAATTTTGAAAAAGGAATAAATATAGAATATGATTTTGCAATGGCCAGTTCGATTTTCAAAACTTTCTTTAACAAAGTAGATTTTATATCAGCCGCCCCTCGTAGTATAAAACAAAGTCGCTTTCTCTGTCCCTATATCCCTATGTATGCATAAATCTTTAAAACTACGCAACGGATTTTGATGCGGTTTCTTTTTATGGATACAGTGATTCAAGAGGAAGGTTTATATGTATAATAAATGCATAATATAGTAGAGAAACACTGATAATTTCCGTGCGAAGCGAAAAAATATATATGTCCAACATTAACTTACAAAACGTTCCAAATAGCAACTTATAATATAAATTAATCTTTTCCCGGATTTTCTTCTGAAATTGGTATCTGAAGGTAAGATGCTAGTTAGAAATAATGGTAGCTAAATGTAAGTAACGTCGCTGTCGTAGGAGAAGGTCTATAAATTAAGCTGAGTAACTGTGGCTTTGTCTCCTAAATTGCCGTCTTCTAGGAAATGTGCAACGATACCTGTAGATGGAATAGTATACCTAATTAGGTGCTTGTAGTTCTACTATTTGTTTTTCTAACTGCCTCCGTGGTCTAGCGGTCTGAGCCATGGGCTCTCGATCCGGAGGTCCCGGGTTCGATTGCCAGCGGGGGACAATGACTCTGTGTTGCTTTTTCTAGTTTGGTTAGGACATTGCAGGCTGATCACCTGATTGTCCGAAAAGTAAGATGATCCAATAAGTCGGATAGACATGTAAATAGTCGGTCCTGTGCCTGATTTCTCTCTGGTCGTGTCAGTCAATCTGTCCCATCAGAATAAGAGATTGAAGGAATAGGAAGTGCATCTGTGTGTAGCGCAAACACTTGGGCACTAAAAACTAGTCCTGCGCAGTTGGCCGATCTCTGGAAGATTGGCCGCCATCACCAAAAATCGGTAAGAGGACTATTATTTATTTGTTTTCTAATGAAACATACGATATTAAATTAAATTTAGTTATTTAATTTAATTTAATACGAGTTAATGATGGAACCATTTTACATCACGTCAAAGTACCAACCAAAAAGCAACCAACATTTATTTCATCATTCATGTCAAAGAACTATAAAAGTTTTAGCATACTTCTATGACAATAGAGAAAATAAAATATAATTGAACAAACCTTACTTTTCATATTGCATAATTCAAAAATATTTAGTTGTGGGGTTCTCTACCCTATTTTCTAGGTACTTACTATTCAGCCGTAAAAATCAACGCAAATAAAATTTTAACGGTATTTTATACTTTTATTACTATTCTTTTAAAATAAACCCACTGATTGGACCAATAGAAAAGCTTTATACAACCATCAAAGTTTATATTGCGGGCTCATCACTCAAACGTTCAACGATCAATTTTTCATTCATTCATATTTCGGCTTTTCAATTTTGACAACCACTATAATGTGAACTGTGAAATAAATAATGATCTACATCTATGTGACATGTCTTATTTTTTTTAGTCCTTTGAATAACTTATTATTTCTTCCATGTTGGCCTGGGAGCGAGAGAAAAACATAGAATGTGCCAGCTGCATTTCCTCCCGGGCATGCTGTAAAAACCAGCTAAGGGATCCGAGGGTTTCAGTACATTGTAATTTAGCCGATGGGCTGACAACCTGTCACTACAGCAATATACTTACAAATCTATCTTAAATAACTCTCAAAACTTTGTCAGACGTGGCGGAACGACCTTTGTTTGGGTCGTTTACGCTCTGCCTAGCCCATTAGGGATAAAGGCGTGATTATATGTATGTATGTATGTATGAATAACTTATGAGCGAATAATTCATTTTCATTTCGGTAATTAGGTATTTTTACTGGTTACTTGGGGTGCACGAGATGAGAGCCCGATGGTGTAGTGGATAGGGCCGCTGCCTCCTGAGCGGGAGGTCGTGGTTCGAATCCCACCACCTACCAATGTGCTTTTCGGTTTTCGAATTTCATATGTACGTTTATTCGGTGCTTTTTCCGTAATTTGGAAGGCACGTTAAGCCGTTGGTCCCGGTTAATGTCGTTTAATACCCGTAGATATTAGTCGTTAAGCCATATCAGAGGCCAGTGCTAAGCATTGGCGGCTTGAAAACTTTGACCTAATCTAGGATTGGGTCTGGTTTCCCTTCTGGGTTGCAGAGGTCAGATGGTAGACGCTCTGTGTAAAAACCAGTACCCTCGTTCAATCCCCTAGATTTCCTAATCTCGACCGCCGACTAGCCGACCCCGTGAGATACGGGATAAGGCTAGGGAGATGATAACGATAACACGATCACACTCATAGCCCCCACTAGGATTCCCTGTATCGGGGTGCCATGGACATACACAGAAACAACCACAAAGAACACCCAGACCCAGAAACAGACATTTAAACTCATCATTCAAATGTCTGCCCTGGCCGAGAATCGAACCCGGGACCTTCTGCGCAGCAGGCAAGTACACTATCAACGATGATGATGACTTGGGGTGCACGAATGGAGCGTCCCCGAGTGACGTACCTTCTGCTATTTGTACGCCCGGCGCACCCTGGGCAGTCAGCTAGTTTCTACAAGTTAACTCGCGAATCCTTTCACCACGATAGAACCCACAAATCCATCATTAGAGCCGGCTTTGTGCGTAGTCTCGATTAACATCGAAGGTGCGAGAACAAGATAAGTCAGAAATTCTTTTTGAACTCTGCCGAAACACACGCTTCTGTTCTGTGTGTTCAATGTTTATTATATCTGTTCCCGTGATTTTCCCTTCTTTTCATCCTATTGTTTTAATTTTTAAGTTTACTTTTATGTTTAATTCTTAAAAAAAAATATAATTTAATTAATTCATTCATGCAAGAAACCCATTTGGACGAAAACTTAATTACTGAAATGATAATATCATTAGTATTTTGTCGGTTGTAGGAGATCTCTATTAATTCTCATTGTACAGTTTAAGGAAATAAGCATACTCAACCTGTTTTGATACATACATACTATCACGCCTGTATCCCTAATGGGGTAGGCAGAGCCACCCAAACAAAGGTCATTCCGCCACGTCTGACAAGTTTTGAGGGTTGTTTAAGATAGAACTGGATATTGCTGTAGTGACAGGTTGTCAGCCCATCGCCTAACTTACAATATACCCCTCGAATCCTTTAGCTGGTTTTTACAGCATGCCCGGGAGGAGATGCAGCTGGCATATTCTACGTCATTCTATCGCTCCCAGTCCAGCATGGAAGCTGTAGCTGTGTACCTATTTTGATCCCTGGTATAAACTAGCTGAGACAGAAGTCTTTTAAATATTTAGCTACCCCTTCATCAATCAGCTCGGGCCAATCTTCGTAATCTCCTCAATGGAGTGTTTGTCATAAACGCATTCATCAATTTTCCAGCCATTTTTCAATACATCAATGTCACGCGTAATCTTCGCGGTAAAAAAATAATAATAATGTAAGCTTCTTCAAATTGTCGCTTAAGCTTATTGTAGAAAAACCTCCATATATAACAAGATTCACTTAAAATCACTTGAGGTAGGTAGAGCGTCAATGGCTTAGAAAATGGCAAGACCTTTGACAGGGTTTGAAAGGCATTGTAGATTTAAATCTACAATATGTATTACATAGTGACATATTGTCAGCCTACACTGCACCACACAGAATGCGAGCAGTTACTTGTACTAGCTTTTACATAAGGTATATTTTCTATGTTTGTCTTCGTTTCCAGTTCAGCACGGACAAATTATCACTACATAGTATAAAACAAAGTCGCTTTCTCTGTACCTATATCCTTATGTATGCTTAGATCTTTAAAACTACGCAACGGATTTTGAAGGGGTTTCTTTTAATATATAGAGTGATTCAAGAGGAAGGTTTATATGTATAATACATGCATAATATAGTAGAGAAACACTAATGATTTCCGTGCAGTGCCGGAGCGGGTCGCTAGTATCACATAAAACCTGAAGTATTTTAAAACAATGACAGTATTTTACGAGTATTTTTGGCGTCGGAGTTTGTCTAGTCTAAGTGGAGTTTTCCCATTAGTTTCCTCTAGTTTGTCTGAATTTGCGACTAGGGATGACCTAAAACTATAACAGCTCCAATACTTATTATTTTTTAATCATATAAATTAAGTAAGTATAAAAACAGCATATGCAACACAATATTATATTACTTACTTCCCTGCTGGTCTGGGAGCGAGAGAAAAACATAGAAAGTGCCAGCTGCATTTCCTCTTAGGCATGCTGTAATAATCAGCTTAGAGATTCGACGGTTTTAGTATATTGTAATTTAGGCGATGGGCTGACCTCCTGTCACAAATGTATCTTAAATACCTAACCCTCAAAATTTTGACAGACGTGGCGGAACAAACTTTTTGTTTAGATTATTTACGCTCTGCCTACCCCATTAGGATTAAGGCGTGATTATATGTATGAGATCGGAAATTTACTTCCACACAAGGTGTATTCTTTATCTCATCTGCCACTCAGTTCTCGTCATTGTCGAGAACTGAGTGGCAGATGAGATAAAGAATACTCGCAATACGTGAAGAAAAGTAGCTGTTCCCAGGTGATAAATACCGGTCCCTACCTACGTGTGTGGAACATCCTTACTTCCTGTTGTCACTGGGAAGTTTCCCGTTCCTGTTATTCCCAGGGCAATTGTCAGCGCTAACAAGCACAGCTGGAAGAGCTGCAACTTCCAGGTCTCCGCTGCTATTTAATTAATTAATTTGAAGGGAAACAGGCAGCGCTCTGTGGGATACGTATTTGTTTCATTGTAGTTGTGTTTTAAATCTACACATTAAGCTACCTTTTCGTTGAAACCATTTTGATTTACTTAATTGTGAGAGTTTTTCGAATATCTTCTTTTTCTACTCAGGACAATCTAAAATTGCCCTCAATCTTTGTCAGGCGTGCGTATTACGCTTTACATACGCCGTAAGGGATAAAGGCGTAACTTTAGGTATGTCTTTAATATACTTAGGATTAACTGCTTCCGAGGTCTGGTGGTCAGAGCCATGGGCTTACGATCCGGAGGTTCTGGGTTCGATTCCCAGGGGAGGAACACAAAGTTGATATTTGTCAATTTATCACTTTCTAAGGTTTTCCCCAGTTTGGTTAGGACATTGTAGGCAGAGTCACCTGATTGTCCGAAAAGAAAAAGGATTCCGTGCTTCGGAGGGCACGTTAAGCCGTCGGTCCCGGCCGCTGTCTTTGATAGTGGTCGTTACTCAAAACCATGTCTGAGCCCTAATAGCTGTGCTACTAGGCGATTTGAAAACTCTGACACCAGAATCCACTCACTGAGAAGACTAGAGGATCCACTCGCTAAGAAGAAGAAGACTTAGGACACCCGAAAATAAAAAAAAATACAGCACATTATTACCTTGCTGTGCCAATTGCATTATCGAAGTAACGCAACACATGTGACTGGGATGCAGCAAATGATCAAGCGCATATTGTAACTATGGAGCAATCTGGAATAAATGAGTTTATTATTATTATTATTGACCAGCTTGCAACCCGATTTTGTCTATTTCCCCCACTCAATTTCGTGTGCTTATATTGTATTTCCTACGGCCAGCAAGTTGGGTTTGCTATACAGTTAAGAAATAGTTAATGATGTAAAAAATATATTTAAACATGGATGTAAGGTACGACTGTTTACGACTTTGGTATGTAGGGTCAGAGTACACTGAAATATCAATTTTTTACCAATTTTTGACATTTATGTAGGCAGTTTATGTTATGTAGTCATATTGAAAGAAAAGACAAATTGACAATAAACCGTCTTCTTCTGTCGAGTGGGTATCAAGTCTATGGACCTGATGAACCCTGTAATATACCGTGTAACTGTGATTTCACTAGTTAAATTATAATGTCACGGGATTGACAATATCACCGATTCCTGCATGAATTTCCTGGTGAAACTTGTTCAGTTTCTTTAACCGAGTAATCCGTTTCTGGTACGCTGTCCCTTACACCCGGTATATCTCTATTGTATACAAACCCGTCTCACATGCCGTATACGTGAGTCACGTCCCAGAACAAGTAGTGAAGTGGCGCTGATTCGAGCAGCCACTTATTCGTAGGCAGTTCGCAAGAGACTTGGCTGATTGGACTCACTCAATTACCTATAGATTTCTACATATAAATAGGGGGTTGATACGTAAGAGGACGGGTTCATGAATTATATTTCATACAAAAAATATATATTTATTACATACATACATAAAATCACGCCTTTATCCCTTACGGGGTAGGCAGAGCGTCAAACTCCTCGTAAAAGGCGCTTTCGCCACGTCTGACAAAAATTGAGGGCAATTTTAGATTGTAATGTGTATTGCTATAGTGACAGGTTGTCAACCCATCGCCTAAATTACAATACACTGTAACCCTCGAGTCCCTTTTGCTGACTTCTACAGCATGCCCGGGAGGAAGGGCAGCTGGAACATTCTATGTTTTTCTATCTCTCCCAGTCCAGCATGGAAGGATATATTTATTTTATAATAATATTATATATATTTAATTAATTTATTAATATTATATATATATTTATTATATATAATATTAAGCATTAAATTATATATATTTAGTATTTATGCGTTCAAATTTGAGTTGTTAAGTATATTATGTTGTCTATGTCACGTCATATAACCGTTTCAAGTACGTATCTTAGTTTACCTGCAAGCATAAATCTCCTCTGGGCTTATCAAAGGTTGACTGGAAGAAATCCCTTAACGGGATAAGTTTGCCTTTGTGCCACTTTTGTCTTATTCTTCTTGTATTTTAGTTTTAATATTTATAAGGTACAATAGGTAGCTTACATACATCCATACAAAAGCTCATAAATATTCTGGAGGTCATAGTGTCATTATTTTTTGGCTTGTATAAATTTTTGTATCTCTTCGAAGAGGAAGAATTAAGCCAAGTGCATGAAAATTATACTAAGTTAGAGAGAGGAATTTCCGGACAATTTTGCTATTATTATTATTAGCATATATTGTCCCACTTCTTCTTCTTCTTCTGTCGAGTGGGTATCGAGTCTATCGACCCGATGAACCCTGGTGTCAGAGTTTTTAAACCGCCTAGTAGCATAACTATCAGGCCTCTGACATGGTTTGAGTAACGACCACTATCAAAGAGAGCGACCGGGACCGACGGCTTAACGTGCCCTCCGAAGCACGAAAATCTTTTTCTTTTTCGGACAATCAGGTGATTCAGCCTGCAATGTCCTAACCAAACTAGGGAAAAATTCACAAAGTGATAAATTCTCAAATATCAACTTTGTGTTTCCCCCCTGGGAATCGAACCCAGGACCTCCGGATCGGGAGTCCATGGCACTAGCCACTAGACCACGGAGGCAGTTATTGTCCCACTGTTGAGCAAAGACCTCCCCATCGTTTTTCCACCTCCCACCAACCCTCGGAATAGGGATCGAGGTCGTCCCGCCATCTTTTACCAGGTCTATCCCTTCGACGTTGACCGTCTGGGGGGCAAAAAAACTCTTTTCTTCTTATTTTGAACTATGTTCCTTTACGAAAGATGTTCAGTTTCATGGGCTGGATCATATCCTTTCGGATGGATATACCTTTTTTGTTACACGTTGTAGAGCCCTAATAACATGTTTTCCTAGTAGAAACCAGCATTATTCATACTGTTTTCACTATATCTAGTAACATAATATAAATACCTTCCATGCTGGACTGGGAGCGAAAGAAAAACATAGAATGTGCCAGCTGCAATTCCTCCCGGGCATGCTGTAAAATACAGCTAAGGGATCCGAGGGTTTCAGTATATTGCAATTTAAGCGATGGACTGACAACCTGTCACTACAGCAATATACTTACAAATCTATCTTAAATAACCCTCAAAATTTTGTCAGACGGGGCGGAACGGTCGTTTACGCTCTGCCTACCCCATTCGGGATACAGGCGTGATTATATGTATGTTTGTAGTTACATAATCAGGAAAACATGTTTACCTAGTTCCTATTTTCCTCTGAACTTCAGTAGAATAACAAATTCAATTTCTGACAAAGTACTATTAATGTTCTAGATGAGAATGCCAATATACAACCATTAGCTTGTAAGTTGCCAGACAAATTTATTAGGGCTGGTATTTATAAAGCGATCTTAAAATTGTGAGCAATATTAAGTATGGTTTTGACGGGCCATTTTGTACTGAATTTACATTTCTGATACGAACTCAAACTCGCTCTCACTCTCAAGTGCTGATAATAAATATGGGCGTAGGACTCCTCAATACCTTTCGACACGTGCACAATAAAATTGTTTCTAAGAAAATGTTTAAAATTACAGATATTTTTTTGTCGTATGTCTTCCATGCTGGCCTGGGATTGAGAGAAAAACATAGAATGTTCCAGCTGCATTTCCTCCCGGGCATGCTATAAACACCAGCTAAGGGATCCGAGGGTTTCTGTATATTGCAATTTAGGCGATGGGTTGACAACCTGTCACTGCAGCAATATACCTACAAATCTATCTTAAATAACCCTCAAAACTTTGTCAGACGTGGTGGAATGACCTTTGTTTAGGTCGTTTATGCTGTGCATAACCCATTAGGGATAGAGGCGTATTTATATATATGTATATTGTTTTCAATATTCAGCTCTAACTTACGACGTGTTTATAGTTTACACATGTTACGCAAATTGCTTATTGGAAAGTAATTCACTTAATGTTTTTTCAATATTAAGCTCCAATAATCATTTTGGTTACATTATTTGTTTCTTTTTATGAAAATATACATACATACATAGAATCACGCCTTTATCCCTAATGGGGTAGGTAGAGCGTAAACGACCTAAACAAAGGTCGTTTCGCCACGTCGTACAAAGTTTAGAGGGTTATGTAAGATAAACTTGTAGGTATACTGCTGTAGTGACAGGTTGTCAACCTATCGCCTAAATTGAAATATACAGAAACCCCCGGATCCCTTAGCTGGTTTTTGCAGCTTGCCAGGGAAGAAATGCAGCTGACACATTCTATGTTTTTCTCTCGCCCCCAAGTCAGCATGGAAGAATACCAGGTCAGAATGGACTAAAATATGAAAATATCATATTTTAATATATGAAGATAGGTTTTCTAAAATTGTATTTTTAATGTGGTTATGTTTGATAAATCTATGAATATCTCAATATGGAAATTTTGAACAGAAAATAATAAAAAAATCTTCCATGCTGGACTGGGAGCGAGAGAAAAATATAGAATGTGCCAGCTGCATTTCCTCCCGGGCATGTTGTAAAAACCAGCTAAGTGTTCCGAGGGTTCTTGTTTATTGCAATTTAGGCGATGGGCAAATCTATCTTAAATAACCCTCAAAACTTTGTCAGACGTAGCGGAACGACCTTTGTTTAGGTCGTTTACGCTCTGCCTACCCCATAAGGGATTAAGGCGTGATTATATGTATGTATCAAAAATAAAACTGAAAAATTAGAATGAAAATACTTCGGTCTAATTTGCATCCGTCAACGGAAATGCTTAGGTTACCTACGCCGGAAGTGGCAAGAATCGTAAATCCCCAGGTACGAGGGTACACGTGTCTAGCTTAAGTGTGCTCACTTAGAGAATGATTCGAGATAGGAAAGCTTATGTTTAAATACATACATATTATCACGCCTTTATCCTTAATGGGATTAAACAAAGGTCGTTCCGCCAAGTCTACTAAGTTTTGAGGGTTATTTAAGATAGATTTGTAGGTATACTGTTGTAGTGACAGGTTGTCAGCCCGTCGCCTAAATTACAATATACCGAAAACCTCGGATCCCTTAGCTGGTTTTTACAGCATGCCCGGGAGGAAATGCAGCTGGCACATTCTATGTTTTTCAGTTCAGCATGAAAGAAATGAGTAATTGTTATAGAACATTTCAATGAAATATTTCAACTACTGGAAGGTCTGTTTTTAAAGTAAAGATTTTTTGTCTGAGGCAAAATGAGCAAGGTGTCTTTAATGACTAAAATTCTAAAAACATAGAACAATAAAAGCTAGAGCGACTTCTCAAATTAGTGGCTATAACCACAGAAGAATAAAAGCTAGAGCGACTTCCTAAGTCAGTGGCTAAAACCACAGAAGAGTAAAAGCTAGAGTGACTTATTAAATCAGTGGCTAAAACCGCAGAAGAATAAAAGCTAGAGTGACTTATTAAATCAGTGGCTAAAACCGCAGAAGAATAAAAGCTAGAGCGACTTCTTAAATCAGCGGCTAAAACCACAGAAGAATAAAGCTAAAGCGACTTCTTAAATCAGTGGCTAAAACCGCAGAAGAATAAAGCTAGAGCGACTTCTTAAATCAGTGGCTAAAACCACATAAGAATAAAAGCTAAAGTGACTTATTAAATCAGTGGCTAAAACTGCAGAAGAATAAAGCTAGAGCGACTTCTTAAATCAGTGGCTAAAACCGCAGAAGAATAAAGCTAGAGCGACTTCTTAAATTAGTGGCTAAAAAAGCAGAAGAATAAAGCTAGAGCGACTTCTTAAATCAGTTTCTAAAACCACAGAAGAATAAAGTTAGAGCGGTAGCGACGTCTCAAATCGGTGGCTTAAACGACTAAGGTATAGTCTTCATGTTTTTTTACTTAGGCATTTGTTTTTTTTTTGGACAAAGTACCTAATAGTCTTGTTTTGTCTGGCACACCTAAGTTTTTATGTCCATTCTGGCAAATAAAGTCGTATCGTGGTTTATTTAGAAAACCTTGAAAAGAAATGTCAAGAAGCTCAAGAACAGAAAGTGGAAATATGTTTTTTTTTTCTTTATTTGGCGTGACGCGGTTTGCGCATTGCCATTTACAAACACGGG
The DNA here is from genome assembly GCA_949820665.1 of Scrobipalpa costella. Lineage (NCBI taxonomy): Eukaryota > Metazoa > Arthropoda > Insecta > Lepidoptera > Gelechiidae > Scrobipalpa > Scrobipalpa costella. The sequence goes on from OX463312.1 coordinate 15,409,228, forward strand.
AAACGGATACGAAATGAAATGATACGGAATTTGGAGAAATCTAGGATCAGTTAGTTAGGAAATTATATAAATATTAAATACGAATATTATTCAAAGAGATGAAAGATGATAAAAATGTATATATAAAATAATCATTAGATACAAGAAGGTTATTAATCGAAGTGGGAAAAGGTACATTATAATTAAGTAAATTATTTATAAAATACGATCTATTGTTATTTGGACAGGAGAAGAAAATATGATTTAGATCCCCAACATCCCCACATTCGCACAAATCATTATCAACAATGTTAATTTTATGTAAATGTTTGGGCGTACAAACATGGCTTTAGTTATGTAACGTTTCATGAATAAACGTTTTTCTATTATATATAAAATGGAAAGCCCGCCCAGCAGTGGGACACTTTAGGCTAATATAATAATAATGAATATAAAATACTTTCAACTTTAATTAAATATGTCGTTAAAATAAGTTTCCTAATTACTTAGGTAATACCGGACGTGGCTGGCACCGGAAATCCTGTTAAGATGGCGTACACGTGCTGCCCTCTAGCGAGCTTACCTGTAACAATAAAAACTAGGATTAGTCAATTCTTTTTTTAAAATATAGGTAATAGAATAATTTACACGTTTCTTAGTATTTAGATAGATTCTTAATAAAATGCAATTTTAGATATTTAAAACGGTATTTCTTAAAGTATTGTTGTGAGTGTTCGTCATGTAAATTCAGAATGATGACATTTGTCACTTTTTAACGGTATAGTTTAACTTAAGGTGACGATACTAGTCAAGTGGCGCCCCCATTAGTAAAAAAAAGCATAATTTAATACAAACATAGTTAATCGAGAAACCGGTCCAACAGAATCAAATTATAGTAATTAAGATAATTTAGAACATAATAAATTCATAGTTCTTTGTAGTAACAGGAAAAAAAATGCAAATAATGGCCACCAACGGCAATTTTTGGCTAGTATCATTAACCTATAACTACAACTATCAAATATGTCAATATTGTACCTTGTCAAATGTCAGATGTTACTTCCATGCTGGCCTGGGAGCGAGAGAAAAACATAGAATGTGCCAGCTGCATCTCCTCCCGGGCATACTGCAAAAACCAGCTAAGGGATCCGAGGGTTTCGGTAATTGTAATTTAGGCGATGGGCTGACAACCTGTCACTACAGCAATATACCTACAAATCTATCTTAAATAACCCTCCAAATTTGTCAGACGTAGCGGAACGACCTCATTAGGGATAAAGGAGTGATTATATGTATGTATGTCAAATGTCAAACCATGGTTTCAAACAGCATCAATTAAACAATAGGCCAAACTTCTGCCTCTACAACTTTTGTAACCCCTTCCATGTTTTTATTCGCCTCATTAGGCATACAAGCAACAGTTTGTTTCCGAAGCAACAGTCGGCTGGTAAATTATTACTAGCAGAGAAAGACGTATCAATCACGTTATACGTTGTTTAACGTTAGAAATGTTTATACGTTTCCATAGTATTGAGTTCGACATGTTTTTTTCTGTGCTGTGAGACCAAGGAAGGAAAGCCAGTGTTTGGTTGTTCGTTTTCTTGATGATTGCGGTTTCTTCCATGCTGGACTGGGAGAGAGAGAAAAACATAAATGTGCCAGCTGCATTTCCTCCCGAGCATGCTGTAAAAACCAGCTAAGTGATATGAGGGTTTCAGTATATTGCATTTTAGGCGATGGGCTGAAAAACTGTCACTACAGCAATATACCTTGAAATCTATCTTAAATAACCCTCAAAACTTTGCCAGATGTGGCGCAACGACCTTTGTTAAGGTCGTTTACGCTCTGCCTAAGCCTTTAGGAACAAAGGCGTGATGTGTTTGTTACCAATACATTATCATCTACCGTTCTGCCAAATTTTATCAAAATCGGTTTTGCCGTTTAGGCGTGAAGGAACAACAAACAGACAGACTAACTTTCATACGGATTATATCGATATTTGAAGTGGTTTCACGCTCCGTGGTAACGAGTATATTGTGGAAAACATATAAAAACAAAGGAAAGATTTATTATTTATTCTTCGGGATTGAAAAAAGGGTCGAATATTTATTTATGCTCTCCATTTCCTGTGTCCGCAATAAATTATTACGACGTGAAAGAGACATCGTACCGTACTCATGTCATGATAACTGCAATTTATTGAAAAAAAAAACCCTTATTTAACTACAATTACACTCAGATGTTTTAAAAACTTTAAACTTTACCGAATTAAGGTACGCCAAATATCGAAATTTTTATATACAGCTGTTATCTAGAAAATTTATAAAAAACAGACAGACGCAATTCGTTCAGGGGTTTTAAGACCTGCGACGTGGCGCCATCAGTTTTAAATTAATACATACATACATAAAATCACGCCTTTATCCCTAATGGGGTAGGCAGAGCGCAAACGACCTAAACTAAGGTCATTCCGCCACGTCTGACAAAGTTTTGAGGGTTATTCAAGATAGATTTGTAGGTATATTGCTGTAGTGAAAGGTTGTCAGCCCATCGCCTAAATCACAATATACCGAAACCCTCGAATCCCTTAGCTGGATTTTACAGCATGCTCGGGAGGAAATGCAGCCGGCACATTCTATGTTTTTCTCTTGCTCCCAGGCCGGCATGGAAGAAATAAACTGTGTTTTAAATTAATTCTGCCTGAAATACAAAAAACTTCGTGAATATTTTACGTTTGGTGACAATCGCAACTAATTCTCAATTTTATAATCCATAATATAATAAATTCACACTAAACAGCGAAGCACTTGCAAACCAACTGTAATGCGGACACTTTCGCATCCAATGAGTCGAATTAAAGACGAAACAGTGGTCAACAAACGACGAATCAATGCGTTGTTTTTCTCTCACAGTCATCACAAAGGCCAAAGCGCCTTTAAACAAAATTCACACTAAGCATAATATCTATGTATTGCTAATGTGCTAAAAGTGGCCACTGGCGCCACTGTCGCAGCTCTCAAACCCCTTTAAGAATAATGCATATAACTACTTTGTTCATATTTGTTCAATGTAAAGACTGAATCAAAACGATTTTAGAAAGAATGAAGACCTATTCTTCTTCTCTTGGAAAATATGTATTCTACTTCAAATAACTGAAATTTCAATTTTAAAATCTTAGGAAGCTATGTTTTCAGTTCAGAATACCACAGGGACATACGACTTCCATTTTCTAGATCACCTGCACTACGGGTTTTGTACAAAAGGAAAAATATGAGGTCTTACATAAATCTTAAGTACAGCAACACAAAGGCGTCACTTATTGCGCGTAAGGTTGCGGTCAACACGCTGCCAATGCTTTTTACTACGCGCGCGTACTGGCAGAGTGATGCGCCGACGTAAGGTGACGCATGTGTGTTATAGGCGATGCAAAAAGCGCAGTAAGTGGCGTGTGTGTTGATGCACTAAGTGCAAAGTTGTGACTACTTATTTGGGAAGCAAAATGGTATACAGTGAAACTCTTTGGTTTCCTCATTGTATTTGACTTTAATCCGACATGGCACATTTTGCACTTTATTAATAAATCATTTCAATCTCTATTTTTTTATTTTAAAACATCATGTTTTTATTAATATTGGAATGAAATTAAAAAAAAAACTTAATACAAAAAAGCTTTTGCTTAATAGAAGAAAAAAGTTAGCAGGCGGTAAGGACTTTCTACACAAAAGCAACTTACTCTTATGAATTACTAGCGACCCGCCCCGGCTTCGCACGGAAATCATCAGTGTTTCTCTACTATATTATGCATGAATTATACATATAAACCTTCCTCTTGAATCACTCTATCCATAAAAAGAAACCGCATCAAAATCCGTTTCGTAGTTTTAAAGTTCTAAGCAAACATAGGGATATAAGGACAGAGAAAGCGACTTTGTTCTATACTATGTAGTTAAGTTTAAGCTGCAGCTGTTTAAGTCTTAAGACCCTATATATCTCTCAGTGCAGCAAGCGTAGGGCTGCTGTTTATTCGTGTGTTATTCAGCGAAATGTCTGAGAATTTGCTCCGTAACTCAGGTTCTGAGCTGGATCCATATTTAAAGACCTGCTTTAAAGCGGACAGGGAACGACGAACGACTATGATTTAAGGGTCCCAAAGGACGTAGATGGTCCAAGAGACTACACTGATGTGACTTGAAGGAAATTAAAGTAAATAATCGTCATTTGATTCGGGTCAAGTAATATCAAAATTCATCCTGACAATTTGTAGTCTGGTCACTTTAACCTAACTATAAAAATGATATTTTACGTTTGGCGTGGTGTTTATTCTGACACGGACAATTATATTAATATTGCGTTTCTCTCGAATGTAATAAATATGTCTTCCACTTAGCTTAAACCCTCCCACCTCACTCTTATCCAGGATAATATCCTATAGACAGGATCCTAATCCATAGGATAATAGTCCAGGATAATATGTATAGGATCCTATCTATAGGATATTATTCTGGACAAGAGTGAGGGGGGAGGGTTTTAATTTCCTACAAGTCCTATCGGTGTAAGGTCTTGTACCAAATTTCATTCATTTTTGCCAATTGTCTTTTAATGTAATTTTTTAATATAATTTTTCTTCCATGCTGGACTGGGAGAGATAGAAAAACATAGAATGTTCCAGCTGCCCTTCCTCCCGGGCATGCTGTTGAAGTCAGTAAAAGGGACTCGAGGGTTACAGTGTATTGTAATTTAGGCGGTGGGCTGACAACCTGTCACTAAAGCAATACATATTACAATCTAAAATTGCCCTCAATTTATGTCAGACGTGGCGAAAGCGCCTTTTACGAGGCGTTAAACGCTCTGCCTACCCCATCAGGGATAAAGGCGTGATTTATGTGTGTGTGTGTGTGTGTGTGTGTGTGTCTTTTAATGCACCGTTCGATTACTACATGTGGCATGTTTGAAAGCATACAACCCTTTTCTTTTCAAAACAAGGGTGAACAGACTGCTGTCGATACTTTCTACGTCAACTCTAAAATTATTAAAAAAAAACTTGTACATGAATTAATCCTCATGAGATTTTACTCTGAGAAATTTAGGCTCTTATTAGACTTAGACTGCTGTCGATACTTTCTACGTCATCTCTAAAATTATTAAAAAAAACTTGTACATGAATTAATCCTCATGAGATTTTACTCTGAGAAATTTAGGCTCTTATTTATTAAGCCAACTCAAACTTGAGAGCAATATTAAGTATGGATTTGACTGCCTCCGATCCGGAGGTCCTGGGTTTGATTTCCAAGGGGGAAACACAAAGTTGATATTTGAGAATTTATCACTTTGAGAATTTTTCCCCAGTTTGGTTAGGACATTGCAGGCTGAATCACCTGCTTGTCCGAAAAGAAAAAGATTTCGTGCTTCGGAGGGCACGTTTAAAAACTCTGACACCAGGGTGCATCGGGTCCATAGACTCGATATCCACTCGACAGAAGAGAAGAAGTAGGGAGTTGACAGGCCAGTTTGTACTGAAATGACATTTCTGATACGAACTCAACTCGCTGTCACTCTTGAGAGCTGATTGATTACGATATGATGCGATTATTGAAGATTTTAAGATGATGATTCTGTGCTTTAGAAGGCACGTTAAACCTTTGATAATACTTATCGTTACACGATCCATGTCAGGGTTATGTCTAACAACAAGAGGAAATATTATGAAGAATAGGCGATTAAAAACCGCTTAGTAGTATTCCAATGATTAGTTCCCAGTAGTTGCATTCCAATCCGCACGGTGAAGTGCGGGCAACCGCTTAGCGCTAAGAGAGAAGCAATCAGCTCTTTGCAGCTTACATACATACATATAATCACGCCTGTATCCCTAATGGGGTAGGCAGAGCGTAAACGACCTAAACAATGGTCGTTCCGCCACGTCTGATAAAGTTTTGAGGGTTATTTAAGAGAGATTTGTGATAGTGGCCGGTTGTGAGCCCATCGCCTAAATTACAAAATACTGAAACTCTCGGATCCCTTAGCTGGTTTTTACAGCATGTCCGGGACGAAATGTAGCTAGCACATTGTACGCTTTTACTCTCGCTCCTAGGTCAGCATGGAAGGAGCAGCTTATAGTGCTATAAAATATCATAGTAGCTGTACAATACGGCAACTTCAAGCTATTTTTAAGCTCTTTACTTAGCATATCCGTGTTTGTTGAAAACTTGTTTTCAACTATCGATTGATAAGTGCAAAACGCAGTGTTTTAGATATAGCCAACCATGTAAAGAATCTTAGTTATTTGGCTAAATTGCAAGATAAAAAGTGAGAGACAATTATTTGGATCAAACCACCAAAATGGCCCCTTGACTCAGATCAAAAACCCTTAAACTTTCGCACCCTTTGTCAGCATTTCACATGAGAAAATAGAAAAATCTCCCAAAAAGTAAAGTACTTCAACCCACTTCTTAACGGCGAGTGGCTTTCACTCCATTTGGTAATGTCCCCGCCTGGTTGCATCTTGGATGGCTTCCAGGTTTTCAGTAACGAGTACTGATAAGGACTGTAGTGATAGGTATGTCTGATGCTGGTGGTTATGACTCTTGGAACTTTTAGTTTGATGGCGTTTTCATTGTCAATTTCTTTCTAAAACGAAAACTTCAAAAAAGTAAATTAGATGGAAATGTTGAGGTCTCCCGAAAAGTTTATAATGTGCAAAAGTTTCTATCACTACATAGTATAAAACAAAGTCGCTTTCTCAGTCCCTATATCCCTATGTATGCATACATCTTTAAAAGTACGCAACGGATTTTGATTCGGTTCCTTTTAATAGATAGAGTGATTCAAGAGAAAGGTTTATATGTATAATACATGCATAATATAGTAGAGAAACACTGATGATTTCCGTGCGAAGCCGGACGGGTCGCTAGTTTCTAATATTTTTTAAAAAGTGATAGTTAATTCCAGCCAATTATTTTGATGAAGCCACCAAAGGCGTCTTGACTCAGATAAAAAATCTTTAAACTTTCTTACCCTTTATCATCATTTCACATGAGAAAATAGAAGAATCCCCCAAAAAAAAGTACTTCAACCCACTTCTTAAAGGCGAGTGGCTTTCACTCCATTTGGTAATGTCCCCGGCTGGTTGCATCTTGGATGGCTTCCAGGTTTTCAGTAACGAGTACTGATAAGAGCCACTGGAGGCTGTAATGATAGGTATGTCTCATGCTGGTGGTTATATTGGCTCTAGGAACTTTTAGTTTGATGGCGTTTTCATTGTCAATTTCATTCTTAAACGAAAACTTCAAGAAAGTAAATTAGATGGAAATGTTGAGGTCTCCCGAAAAGTTTCTAATAAGCAACTATAAAAGATTAAAAAAATAACGAATCGCTCTCGAAAAGAGTATATGCAAAAGCTCTACAAAGTTACACTTACTTGTTACTTACATATATACATACATATAATCACGCCTTAACCCTTATGGGGTAGGCAGAGCGTGAACGCCCTAAACAAAGGTTGTTCCGCCACGTCTGACAAAGTTTTGAGGGTTAATTATGATAGATTAGGTATATTGCTGTAGTGTCAGATTGTCAGCCCACCTAAATTGCAATATACTGAAACCCTCGGATCCCTTAGCTGGTTTTTACAGCATGCACGGGAGAAAATGAAGCTTGCACATTCTATGTTTTTCTTTTGCTACCAGTCCAGCTTGGAAGAACTTGCTTCATGTTAAACAATGCTCAAGAATCGTACTTGCTTTGTTCTTTATTTTGTTTGGAACCGAGATCGTCCTCAAATCCCCTGGTTAATTAATGGAATGCCCGATGTTGCGGACAGATAAAACGACCGGCAAAGCTCGAACCGCCCACGCCACAAAACCACAAATCTCTCAGACATGTGTTGTTTTGTTGCTCTGTTTCTGGTTCTGACTGATCTGCAAGTGCACAATATCAATGGATGAAAATCCAGGTACAATTTTAACCATTTGTTATAATTAAAGTCCGTTTTTGTATTCTTGTGACAGTGTTGTTGCCTTGATAGAAAATCCATACTAATATAATAAATGTGAAAGTTACTCTGTCTGTCTGTTTCTTTCTTTGTTGCATTTCTTTGTTTCTTCTCTTTTTTTGTTGCGATTTTGATAAAATTTGGCAGGACGATAGATGGTAACCTAGAAATGGACATAAACAACTTTTTACCGCGGGAAAATATTTCATTTCCACGGGAAATCTCATTAAGCCACGGGTTAAACCACGGGCCGGAAAGCTAGTAAGTAATAAAAAGCAAAAAACAAATAATTTTACCCAATAATTTTACCAGTAGCCTAGAAATCTTATCTATCTTATATAGCCGTTAAGTGTCCCACTGCTGGGCAAGGGAGTCATGGAGGGAACTGAGAGAGGCCTTTGCCCAGCCAGCCTAGAAATAAACTTTAATCACTACATAGTATAAACAAAGTCGCTTTCTCTGTCCCTATATCCCTATGTATGCTAAGAGCTTTAAAACTACCCAACCGATTTTGATGCGGTTTCTTTCAATGGATAAAGTGATTCAAGAGGAAGGTTTATATGTATAATACATGCATAACTTAGTAGAAAAACACTGATTATTTCCGTGCGAAGCCGGGGCGGATCGCTAGTAATAATATAAAAGCTTGTTAAAAGTCAAAAACTGCTACTTCCTTCATTACCCGTTTTTACATTTTTGTTCATAACAGAGCTATTTGTCAATAACAGAGCTATTTCAATAATGTACATATTAGATGGAATACATCAATAGTCCTACAGGAACCACCCACGCATGAAAGACACGCGGAATTCTATGAGGAATAAACGTGAAGTGAACAAAAGCGAGTGTAAAGTTTTTTTGACAGCAGTTCAACACACTTCTTCTTCTGTCGTGTAGGTATCGAGTCAATCGACCGGATGTACCCTGGTGTCAGAGTTTTTAAATCGCCTAATAGCATAGAACTGGCCAATGATAGACAAAAATGGAAGTTGCTCCACCGACAAGAGCCCAGCTCTTAAGTGAAAGAAGAAGAATAGCATAGCTAAGAGGCCTCTGACACGGTTTGTGTAACGACCACTATTAAGACAGCGACCGGGATCAACGGCTTAACGTGCCGTCCGAAGCACAGTATCGTTTTTCTTCCAGACAATCAGGCGATTCAGCCTGCATTGTCCTAACCAAACTGGGGAAAAAATCACAAAGATATAAATTTACAAATATCAACTTTGTTTCCCCCCCCCCTGGGAATCGAACCCAGGACCTCCGAATCGTGAGCCTATGGCTCTGACCACTAGACCACAAAGGTACTGCTGAATATACTTGGTGTAAAAGGCAGCTTCCCAAAAGTTTTCGATTTATACGCCACACAATATATCGCTATCACTGCAACCAATGACTGACTTTGCATACCGCCTTTATCCCTAATGGGGTAGGCACAGCGTGAACGACCTAAACAAAGGTCGTTCTGCCACGTCTGACAAAGATTTGAGGGTTATTTAAGATAGATTTGTAGGTATATTGCTGTAATGACAATTTGTCAGCCCATCGCCAAAATTGCAATATACTAAAACCCTTGGATCTCTTCGCTGGTTTTTACAGCATTCCCGGGAGGAAATGCAGCTGACACATTCTACGTTTTTCCTTCGCTCCCAGGCCAGTATGGAAGCAACGTAAATATTAATTTCGAAAAGTTATTTGGTGCTGAAGGACCGTATCTTATTTTGAGTCACTACTAAAAAAACGTGCTACATAAAGAGATCGCGCTATGACGTAGCTGCAGTGGAACGGCGCGAAACGGCACTGCAGCTGTGCGACACTGCGCGACAAAATCCGTCAACATGTATGAATTGACTCCGCCGTAGCTTCAGTGCCGCTTCATTGCAGTACAGGAGCCCATAGCACAGGGTATCCATGTTTGGATTCCTGACTCCCTGCACAATAATTAACAAAGAATGTCTATCTTTTTCTTTTTTCTTTTTATAAAAAATGGATTTTTTCTTGACTCCAGTCTAGGTCGAGAACGACTGAGACGGAGTCGACGATGGTGCGAGCTCACCCAGAAGACGCCTGTTCACTCTAACTTTGAAATGTTGGGGGTCAAAGGCGTTCGGAAACACATACGCAGGTAGTGAGTTCCACACTTTTGCCGTGTGCATTATGAAAGAGTTTTGGAAGCTATCTTAAACATTTTCATACAAAGAATTATTTGTCGCGCAGTGTCGCGCCGCGCTGTTCCGCTGCAGCCACGTCCTAGTGCGGTCTAACTTTAAGGCAAACTATTCTTCATTCTTCGCCAGAATTCCTACATCCACTTCAATCTTGTAAACTGGAATAGAACGCGAAATTCACAACAACACAATATTATTTGAAACGAGTTGAAAATATTACAGAGGAAATGAAATAGTACTCATATTTCAAGTGGCGGACCGCTGGGTTGCGATATTGCAACTAGCTATCCACTACAGTGTTCAACAAAATCACTACTGGCTACTTACTACCATGCTGGCCTGGGAGCGAGAGAAAAACATAGAATGTGCCAGCTGCATTTCCTCCCGGGCACGCTGTTAAAACCAGCTAAGGGATCCGAGGGATTCAGTATATTGCAATTTAGGCGATGGGCTGACAACCTGTCACTACGGCAATATATCTACAAATATATCTTAAATAACCTTCAAAACTTTGTCAGACGTGGCGGAACAACCTTTGTTTTGGTCATTTACGATCTGCCTACTCCATTAGGGATAAAGGCGTGATGATATGTATGTATGTATGTACTACTGGCTAGATTACTTTACAATATTTTCAGCAAAAAACCAAATTATCAGTTTTCAAGGCAAGAGTGCTTACTAATATTATAAATGCGAAAGTAACTATGTCTATCTGTTACTCTTTCACGCTTAAACGGCTGAACCGATATTGATGAAATTTGGTAGAGCCGTAGGCATCCTGACAACGGATATTTATAGGCTACTTTTTACCAAGGGAAAATTTCGCAGCGCACCAAATAACTCGGGAGGAAAGCTAATTGAATAATAAAATAAGCATTATTTTGCTCATGGCAAAGTTGTTCAGCTTCATGGGCAAGTTGTTCAGTTGCATGATTCATAATCTATTCTTGATTTACACCTATACAGAACGTGTGTATTGTCTGCGGTTCCGATATGTAGGGAGAAAAAAAATACCTGACCATATTTTAGGGTGTGAATCTACCCATTAAACTGAACAATTGAACATTCTTCCATGCCGGCCTGGGAGCAAGAGAAAAACATAGAATGTGCCAGCTGCATTTCCTCCCGAGCATGCTGTAAAAACCAGCTAAGGGATCCGAGGGTTTCGGTATATTGTGATTTAGGCGATGGGCTGACAACCTGTCCCTACAGCAATATACCTACAAAGCTATCTTAAATAACCCTCAAAACTTTGTCAGACGTGGCGGAATGACCTTTGTTTAGGTCGTTTGCGCTCTGCCTACCCCATTAGGGATAAAAGCGTGATTATATGTATGTATGTACGTATGCTCATGGCCTGCAATTTACTTCAAGTCAGGTGAGATAATGGGTAAATGTTTGCTTGTAAATAAATAAATTCTACAAATTTCATCATATCTAACAACCCTACTATCTAGGTACCTTATAACTAGATCATAAATCTTCCAATTTGTTATGAGTAAACATCACAGTCATCAAATTATACATACATACATACATATAATCACGCCTTCGTCCCTAATAGGTTAGGCAGAGCGTAAAAGACCTAAACAAAGGTCGTTCCGCCACGTCTGACAAAGTTTTGAGTGTTATTTAAGATATATTTGTAGATATATTGCTGTAGTGACAGGTTGTCAGCCCATCGCCTAAATTGCAATATACTGAATCCCTCGGATCCCTTAGCTGGTTTTATTATTAATAATTATAGCGACCTAAAAGCTAGTAATTTAGGATTATCAGGAAACTCATCGATCAGACAACCGTGAATTCTAATATGTTCAATTTGTGGAACAGTTTGGACAGTTTCAATCCAAATTTTCCCTATTAGAATAGTTGAGCAGTCCCAACTTAGATTCTAAAGTATACCCTATGATGAGCTCGATTCTAGATACCACCGGCTAAAATTAAAATCTGTTACTTTTAACATAATAAAATTTAAAAAGGACAGGCGATTTGTACTCTAAGGTTTTACACTTTGTCTGCTAGATTTTACGCGCTTTTGCACGTTTCCCCAGTATTTCTGTCAATAAGACCGCGGATAAAATTGACAGATAACGCATAAAACCACCGCCTTAAAATAAAAAACCGGTGAGAACAGATCTGTCCTTTTCCAATGTTTTTAGTCTGAAAGTGACAAATAGATTTTAAGTTTCGTTTTAGCCGGCAAATCTAGAATCGAGCCCATTATAATTGGATTTAGTACTCTAAGTTTGTATTCATTAGTTTGGTTATTGTGGATAGATTCAAGAGTCCTAAGGGGCAGACTTGGTTTCAGCACTGTGCATTGTTGTGCTACAAATGTGAATATTTCATTCATAATTAATTTATTCATGCATTCATATAGTGTTTTACAAGATCTTAAATACTATTGCTCGTATTTATAATCAGCACTTGAGAGTGGGAGCGACTTTGAGTTCGTATCAGAAATGTCATGTCAGTACAAAATGGCCTGGCCATGGCAAATCCATACTTAATATCGCTCTCAATCTTAAGATTGGTTTATAAATACGAGCCTAGGATAGTTCTTATATAAACCCTGGCAGGATAATGCACAATTTTGTCTAAAAATAAAAAATAACAATAATATTTAAAATCTAATTATTTCATGTTTATAAATCATTAAAAAAGAAATCGAGTTAGAGAGAGTTATATCAATACGAATAGAATAATATTGGTAATTTTCTGAAAATTCAGTATCAATTATAAAATTATAAAATTTTCCTTAATAATTAGATTAATGACAGTAAATTTTGCCGCAATTATTGCAATTATTTTAGGATCTATATATTTATTTGTCAAGTTAATATTCAGAAACAGTATAATAGCATTTAGTGATAAGGATTTTTTAAAATTTGGAATACGTTAGGAAATACGTTTTTTTTGTCTTCATTTTTTAAATCTTCTGGGATCTTATTATAGATTAATATTCTGTAGATTGGACTGTCTTTAAACATATATTTAAATTACTTATTGCAGTTAGTAAATTTGAGTATCGTTGTTATGTACCTGATTTGTCTAAGTAGGTATGTAATTAACCTTGCATGTTTTTGTTCATCTCCAGTTTATTTATTAGCATTTCTTCCTTTTTGTGTGGCGTTGGCACTCAAACTGTAAAGGACAGATCCCACAAACGGATAGAGATTGTTCAGTTAACGAAATTATACACTTTTTACACAGAAATAATTTTTAGAAAATAAATATTATACGTAATTCTTGCACTGCGTACGCAGAGCTTGGCTAACAAGTTTGGCAGTACGGCAATTATCCTCTAACAAAAGCGGCCTATGTCCAGCACTGGTCCGTTGTAGTTACTTATAAGTATGCATATTACGCATAAAGTCCATATATTAAAATATACATAATAATCACGCCTTTGTCCCTAATGCAGTAGGCAGAACATAAACGACCTAAACAAATGTCGTTCCGTTTTGGGGGTTATTTAAGATAGATTTGTAGGTATATTGCTGTAGTGACAGATTGTCAGCCCATCGCCAAAATTGCAATATAATGAAACCCTCGGAGGTATATTGCTGTAGTGACAGATTGTCAGCCCATCGCCAAAATTGCAATATACTGAAACCCTCGGATCCCTTAGCTGGTTTTTACAGCATTCCCGGGAGGAAATGCAGCTAGCCCATTCGGTTTTTCTTTTGCTCCAAAAATTTTTGATTTATAGAAATATAAATGTACATAGTGTAAGGGACATTGTCCCGCAAACTGATAGGGGTTGCTCAGTCAACGGAACTGAACAACTATCAGCAGGGTTTGTTTTCAGGAAGTGAAAAAAAATATTGGTTTTCCATACAAACTGTCTGAAAGAGGCGTTTATTTTCTATGAGACATACATACATACATATAATCACGCCTTTATCCCTAATGGGGTAGGCAGAGCGTAAACGACCTAAACAAAGGTCGTCCCGCCACGTCTGACAAAGTTTTGAGGGTTATTTAAGATAGAATTATAGGTATATTGCTGTAGTGACAGGTCTATGAGAAGTACAATATTATTTTTTCAATTCCTGTAAAAAAAAACCTGGTGATAGTCGTTTGTTTTCGTTGACTGAGCAGCCCCTATCAGTTTGCTGGACGCTGTCCCTTACACCCGCTGTATAATATTTGAACATCCAAACTACAACAAACAACGAAAGAGCATTTGCTTAACCCCACATCATGAGATATTCAGCGAGCTCATAGAGGTATAAACGCGGCTACGTTCGGACAAGCGTGTTCGTGGCACGTTTCACCTAACAAGTGCCCCGGGGTGGAATAAAATGCACTGTAGTTTATGATTATTTATGACCGTTGTGTATTATTTACTAGCTGTCTGTCTGGTAGATGTATGGTTTTACTTAAAACTATATTATCTTTCTGCAGATTTGCCAGGGTTATCAGGGAGATAGATTCGATTAGGATTTGTTTTATAGCCTTTATAAAAAGCGAAAGAAATTGGGCCTACTTTACAAAATTTACATTGATCTAATACCTACCCAGAATGGCGCACTTTAATGTTGGAGGCAAAGATCTACTTTGGATTGCTGAGCCAGGGAAATAAGTAAGTAATACCTACTTATGATTATTGAATAAAGTTGGTGTATCACATGGACATAGCGAAGGAAATAGAATATATGCGGATGATTTTTAATTTGGAATAAGCGCATGATCACACAGATATGTTAGAATAAAACACATTATTCAATTAAATAGGTAAAAGAAAAACGGTACGTTTTATGATATATTATTGTAGATGTAAAATGATTTGCATTTTTTATGAATTTAAGTGAAATATTTTTCATCGCGGAAAATATAAAATTCATATAGTTTTTATTTTTTTGCTCCTAAACTAAAAGCAATCAGATTGGATCCAATCATTGATTCACCATTTTCATGAACCAACCAATTATTAGAAAAGAATACTAAAACGAAAAACTGTGGAACGAATAACGAAAGTTTAATAACAAAATATGAAAAAGAAGCTAAACAGTTTTTCGCTTAGTTCCCACGAAGCGAAAAACTGTTAAGCTTCTTTCTAATAGAACTATCCTTGCAGTATATTATGTAGAAATAGAGTTTAGAATTTTTTTGGGATAGCATGCACTAAGACGCCATATTGGACTCCGATGAGGTAACTGCTAAAAAACTGAGCTAATCTAAAATATATTTATTTAACAGTTAATTGTACACAGAAATATTTACAGAACAAGTACATAGGAAATTAATATACAACAGGCACTGCATTGCTTATTCCTTAAAAAAAATTGCTTACAGCAGACCTATCGTAGTAAGCGACATTGCACAAAAACGTAACGCGGATAAGACGTGCATAATATACTTAATTAATTATTTATACTATATTGTAAATAATATATACCTCATTCTTCATTTCTTCCATGCTGGCCTGGGAGCGAGAGAAAAACATAGCATGTGCCAGCTGCATTTCCTCCCGGGCATGCTGTAAAAACCAGCTAATAGATCCGTTTCAGTATATTGTAATTTAGGCGATGGGCTGACAACCTGTCACTACAGCAATATACTTACAAATCTATCTTAAATAACCCTCAAAACTTTGTCAGACGTGGCGGAACGACCTTTGTTTGGGTCTTTTACGCTCTGCCTACCCCATTAGGGATAAAGGCGTGATTATATGTATATGTATGTATATACCTCACCTAATGTTTTCTATTTGTATATAATGCTAATTTGGATTAATCATCTTTGAAATAATATTCTTATTTTTTATGAACTAATAATCTACGCTAACTAACTAAATTCAAATCAATTTTCTGTAAAGTGTGTGCATTTTAGTTTGTGAATTTCGCGTAAGAATTTGAACCCACAATCTCGGGATCTAGGATTACAAAACTCAAAATTAATTGAACTACGGAGCATTGTAGTATAGCATAGCATTGTATATGTAACTACAATAAAATATCTACTTTCCGTATCCTACCTTAACAGCCTGCAAGTAGAAACGATTTTTCCGCCGAACAACTACAAAACAGCTGCTTGCAAAGGACATTAGGGTTTCCAGCATGTATAAATATAGTTTTGTTTTATTTTTGCACGTTAAAGTTGAACAACTTTCTTTTACTAACATTATATTTATTTCGATTGATTGATTGATGCATTGATTCGATAACTGCCTCCGTCGTCTAATGGTCAGAGCCATGGGTTTACGATCCGGGGTCCTGGGTTCGATTCTCGGGGGGGGGAGGACACAAAGTTGATATATGTGTGAGGAAAACCTCACAATAAAAACTGGGGAAAACCCCAGATTGGTTCGGACATTGCAGGCTGAATCTCCTGATTGTCTAAAAGAAAATTCCGAGGGCACGTCGGTCCCGGTTGCTGTCTTTGATAGTGGTCGTTATTCAAACCATGTCAGAGGACTAATACCTGTGCTACTAGGTGGTTTGAAAATTCTGACACCAGAGTTCATCAGGTTGTTCGACTCGAGAATCCACTCGCTAAGAAGAAGAAGATTTATTCGATGTAATTTTTCTAATATACTCGTAAAATATATATTTTGCGAAATCGATTTTTTGAACTAATGCCCATTTACTGACTGTTTTGTTTTACTTTTATGTTTGCTAAGATTCTTCGCTTTTAAGTGTGTCAATACTGAAAAACTTATTTGGATTTATCGTACCAAAAGTCAAATAAAAAATACTTAAGTAACTACTTAAAATGAATAAATATTTACTGTGGTATTCTTCAAAGTAAATTGTATTTTAGAACAATTTTCTGATTTTGGCAAATAATAGCTTTGGATCCAATATTTATAATATGCACGTTTTTCATTTACCATCTATTCAGTTTATGTAATTTGTAATTTCTGTGTTTTTGTGCAATAAAGTATATTGTATTGTAATAATGACAATGAACACAGACAGATTGTCTGTGGTCAATACTTATCCAGACTATGAATCATCATCACGCAGAAAGCCAGCTGAAAAACCTGAACGTTTGAGCCAATCAGGAACTACCATACGCTATGATGATGAGATCATGGATACATACATACATACATAAATTACGCCTTTATCCCTTACGGGGTAGGCAGAGCGCATAACGCCTTGTAAAATGCGCTTTCGCCACGTCTGACAAAAATTGAGGGCAATTTTAGATTGTACTATGTATTGCTATAGTGACAGGTTGTCAGCCCATCGCCTAAATTACAATACACTGTAACCCTCGAGTCCCTTTTGCTGACTTCAACAGCATGCCCGGGAGGAAGGGCAGCTGGAACATTCTATGTTTTTCTATCTCTCCCAGTCCAGCATGGAAGTAAGATGTGAGTGAGATCATGGATATGGGGTGATAATAAGATAAAAAAAAACACGATCACACTCATAGCCCCCACTAGGATTCCCTGTATCGGGGTGCCATGGACATACACATAAACAAGCACAAATAACACCCAGACCCAGAAACAGACATTTGAACTCATCATTCAAATGTCTGCCCTGGCCGAGAATCGAACCCGGGACCCTCTGCGTAGCAGGCAGGTACACTGCCAACTAGGCTGCACGGGTCGTCAACAATCAACAATAAGGTAGTGATTTTTTTGTAAACACTTTAAAGGTTTTTTTATTACCTACATCATCCTAACTAACTAACTCACGGGGTTGGCTACCTCATCTAAGTGATTGCACGAGGATACTGGTTTTTACACAGAGCGACTGCCATCTAACCTCCGCAACCTAAAAGGGTAACCAGACCCAATCCTAGATTAGGTCAGAGTTTTCAAGTCGCCAATGCTTAGCCTACTAGGCCGCTTACATGGCTTAACGAATAATATATGGTGTTACACGATATAAACCGGGGCCAATGGCTTAACGTGCCTTCCGAAGCACGAAAAAAGCGCTGAATAAACGTACATATGAAATTCGAAAAACCAAAAACACATTGCTACGTGGCGGGAAGGGAATCGAACCACGAACCACGACCCCAGTGGCCCTATCCACTACACCATCGGGCTCACATTTTTATTCCCTACATATTATTTATTATATTTAATGAATAAGGCAACCCTACCGCAAGCCAGAGCTAGTTCAATATTGGTTTCCCATTTGTTTTATTTGCATTGTTAACTTGCATACAGTTGCAAGTTCGGATGAAAATGTACCCATTTTGTATTATAACGAAAACAAGTCATGATATTGGAATTGTAACTTTAGAATTCTAGTCTATTATTCTGTTGAGACAATAGAAACTTCAAATACCTAGTTTATGTAGTTTTCTTGGGCTGGGAGCGAGAGAAAAACATAGAATGTGCCAGGTGCATTTCCTCCTGGGCATGCTGTAAAACCAGCTAAGGAATCTGTGGGTTTCTGTATATTGCAATTTAGGTGATTGGATGACAACCTGTCACTACAGCAATATAACAACAAATCTATTTTAAATAACCCTCAAAACTTTGTTAGACGTGGTGGAATGACCTTTGCTTAGGTCATTTACGCTCTGCCTACCCCATTAGGGATAAAAGCTTGATTATATGTATGTATATTATTATTAAATTCTTTATTGTGTTAAAAAAAAAAGTATTATTTGCTTCAAGAAAACTGGATTGGTTGATTTTCCTGTAGTTTTTAAGTCAACGTTAGCATATTATTTAACATATTTTTTATTATTTTATACCAACACTAGTAATAATTCTTTATAAATATCCACAACAAACCAAGTTCAGGACAAGGTATCTAGAAATAATTAAGACCTTAGTATTGAAGGCGTTTCGTAGCAGTCTGTAGCAAACACCTACGACAGTACTCGCTACGCCGTAGCTGAAAATCCGCACATTTCGGTCAGCTGATCATAAACCAAATGGTTTTATAGTAAATATTTACCACTAAGATTTAGATAGCCTGGAACCTAGGTAAGGGATTCTAAGATAAGCGTATATTAGGGATTTATAAGACTAGCGTTCACTAGTGACTGTTTCAGAGCCAGATATTTAAATACAACCCAGTTTACCGTGCCTTCCAAAGAACAGAAAATGCTTTCCAGGCTTACTCATACCACTAATAGCCTACCTTAAGGTAACGCTTAACGTTAACGGTACAGAAATTTCACTTCCCTTCAACACTTGCTCAAAAGCTAAAGATATACCTTGAATTATAAATTAATGTTAAATTATACCTTACGCGTAACGCGTAAAGTCGAAATCCTTTAATCACTGAAGATAACGTACACGATTACACGTGATAGGGTGTTTTTGCATATTTTTGTTTTAAAGAAAAATAAAAACTTTTGTATTTTTTTTTGTATACCTAAAGTGCGGAGCGAGACAGCCCTGCTTACATAACAAACTAGCGAGCCGCCCCGGCTTCGCACGGAAATTATCAGTGTTTCTCTACTATATTATGCATGTCTTATACATATAAACCTTCCTCTTGAATTACTCTATCCATTATAAGAAACCGTATCAAAATCCGTTGCGTAGTTTTAAAGATTTATGCATACATAAGGATATAGGGACAGAGAAAGCTACTTTGTTTTATACTATGTAGTGATAACAATACATATAATCACGCCTTTATCCCTAATGAGGTAGGCAGAGCGTAAACGACCAAAACATAGGTCGTCCCGCCACGTCTGGCAAAGCTTTGACGGTTATTTAAGATAGATTTGTAGATATATTGCTGTAGTGACAGGTTGTTAGCCCATCGCCTAAATTACAGTAAACTAAAACTCTCGGACCCCTTAGCTGGTTTTCACAGCATGCCCGGGAGGAAAGCATGGAAGTATCTCGCTCCCAGTCCAGCAACTGCCTCCGTGGTCTAGTGGTCAGAGCCATGAGCTTACGATCCGGATGTCCTGGGTTCGATTCCCAGGGGGGGAACACTAAGTTGATATTTGTCAATTTATGACTTTGTGAAATTTCCCCAGTTTGGTTTTGATATCACCTTTATCGTCAGAAAATAATACAAGGGTTCCGTGCTTCGGAGGGCACGTTAAGCAGTCGGTCCCGGTCGCTGTCTGTGATAGTGGTTGTTGCTCAAACCATGTCAGAGGCCTAATAGCTGTGCTACTAGGCGGTTTGAAAAACTCTGAAACCAGGGTTTATCTGGTCGTGTGACTCGAGAATCCACTCGCTAAGAAGAAGTCCAGCATGGAAGTATAACATACAAATAGCTCATTATTCGGAAACTATAAACAAACACCACTTATCCAACGCACCCCTGTCAACAGAGTAAAGTCCGCTATTTACCACCTGGGTTTGACCTCGACCTCCTTATACCCGTTGTCCTATTTCCATACACATTACCCCCTCATTATAATACGCTAATGTTATGTAAATTAATGAAAGTACGCGTGACTTTGAGACTGACGGTGTCAACACATGGTACAGAGATATTTCTTATACCTTAATGGGTAGACAGAGCGTCAACGCTTAAAGAGAAGCCAAATGCGATAAATTTTGGGTATTTCGGATTGGATCGTGTACCTATAGGAGTGACGGATTGTCAACGTATCGCTTAAATACCCAGTTTAGTAGGTATTCATCCTTTATTGGGAGTTACAATAATGTGTGTGGATATTATTCGAAGGCAAGAGGGAAGCCACTACACTAAGGCTCGTATTTTTGAAGCGATCTCAAACTTGAAACAATATTAGGTATAGATTTGACAGGCCAGTTTGTACTGAAATAACATTTCTGATACGAACTCAAACTCGCTGTCACTCTTGAGAGCTGATTACCAATACGGCCCTAAAAATCCCTAAAAAGGAGTATTATGAAGATGAAAGGCAACAGAGATGAATGGCCTTTACATGAAGTAAAGTCCACCGACAAGAGCAGCGCTTTTAAGTTTAAGAAAAAGTGGATATTATTATTATTACACTTTAAAGAACAGATACATACATATAATCACGCCTATATCCCAAATGGGATAGGCAGAGCGTAAACGACCTAAACAAAGGTCGTCCCGCCACGTCTGACAAAGTTTTGAGGGTTATTTAAGATAGAATTGTAGGTATATTGCAGTAGTGACACATTGTGAGCCTATCGCCTAAATTACAATATACTAAAACCCTCGGATCCCTTAGCTGGTTTCTACAGCATGCCCGGGAGGAAATGCAGCTGGCACATTCTATGTTTTTCTCTCGCTGCCAGACCAGCATGGAATAAAGAACAGATATCCGCACATACTGTAAATTTAACACCACTTGTAACTCCCGATTTGCATTTGTATCGGTATTCATATCTACTAGTATCCATGAGTTCCATGCTGGCCTGGGAGTGAGAGAAAAACGTAGAATGTGCCAGCTGCATTTCCTCCCGAGCATGCTGTAAAAACCAGCTACGGGATCTGAGGGTTTAAGTATATTGTAATTTAGGCGATGGGCTGACAACCTATCACTACAGCAATATACGTATAAATCTATCTTAAAAAACCCTTAAAACTTTGTCAGACGTGGCGAAACGACCTTTGTTTAGGTCGTTTACGCTCTGCCTACCCCATTAGGGATAAAGGCGTGATTATATGTATGTATGTATCCACGAGTCTGCCTTTATCGGCAGCTATTACAGTATACCCAGGAAGAGTAGCAGTTACAGTATTCTATGTTTATTTCTGCTTATATTCCCAGTTCAGCATAGAAGTTAACGAGATAGAAAATCAACAGCTGTCTTCTTCTTCTGTCGAGTGGGTAGCGAGTCTATTGAACCGACGAACCCTGGTGTCAGAGTTTTTAAACCGCCTAGTAGCACAGCTATCAGGCCTCTGACATGGTTTGAGTAACGACCACTATCAAAGACAGCGACCGGGACCGACGGCTTAACGTGCCCTCAGAAGCACGAAATCATTTTCTTTTTCGGACAATCAGGTGATTCAGCCTGCAATGTCCTAACCAAACTGAAGAAAAATTCACAAAGTGATAAATTCTCAAATATCAACTTTGTGTTTCCCCCCTGGGAATCAAACCCAGGACCTCCGGATCAGGAGTCCATGGAACTAGCCACTAGACCACGGAGGCAGTTAAACAGCTGTCAAAATTACGTTACACGTCTAAAATTACACAAGATTAGAGAAAGTTCTAGATGGTTTAATTTATAAATGCGTATTTTCGAAAGTCTTAAAGTCATACTGTTCTTTTTTGTGAAAGTAAAGAAACAAATTTTATTTATTTAGTCAAAATTAGTTTTGAAATGAAATATTAGTTTTAAAAAATATTCTAACGAGAGTGCGGCCATGTTTTGATCGGAACGGAAATATTTTGTTCTTGCTTAACTTTTCGTTGCTTGACTCAATGCTTTTTTTTATTTCGCATTTTTTTAAATATTTATAGTTTTTGAATTTTTCATCACAGGGAACGCTCGCTGGTGCCTTTCATCTAGATTTACGTAATCTCTTAATTGAATTTGTCAACTCCCGAAGGAAGAGACAAAATCGGGCTTTTTAATTTTCAACCTAACATACATACATACATATAGTCACGCCTTTATCCCTAATGGGGTAGGCAGAGCGTAAACGACCTAAACAAAGGTTGTTCTGCCACATCTGACAAAGTTTTGAGGGTTAAGATAGATTTGTAGGTATATTGCTGTAGTGACAGGTTGTCAGCCCATCGCCTAAATCACAATATACTGAAACCCTCGGATCCTTTAGCTGGTTTTTACAGCATGCCGGGGAGGAAATGCAGCTGGCACATTCTTTGTTTTTCTCTCGCTCCCAGTCCAGCATGGAACCTAACATCGTATGGTTTAATTTGTCACTTCCATGCCATTTATATCATTGAGCTGCCAAGTAGCGACAGGCGACCTAATTCGTACACCTATAACGCTCTCATATTCCCCAGTTTGGTGAAGACAATGCAGGCTGAATAACAGAATTGTTTGTAAAAAAGGTTCTGTACTTCGTGAGGCACGTTGAGCCATCGGCCCGGGTTGCTGTCGTTGATAGTGTCTGTTACACAAACCATGTCAAAGGCCTATTAGTCGTTCATCAACTCAAAAAATCAACTCGATTCTTCTTCTGTCGTGTGGGTATCGAGTCGATTGACCCTATGAACCCTGGTGTCAGCGTTTTTAAACCCACTCTGTAGAAAAAAGATTAGTCACTTCCATAGCATTTACCTCTTCGAACTGCCAAGTAGCAAGAGGCGACCTAATTCGTACACCTATAACACTCTCATTTGTCATGGTAATGCAAACTGCGACGAGGACGGCAACGGGGGGAAGAGGTGAGGGGGATGTGGGTAGTTCTACAATGCGACATTTCTAACACAATAATAGGTTCAAGATATTTTATAGCTCTGTAACTGACTTTAAGTAAAAGGATTAGGTAAAACTTGCGTGCTTAAAGCAAAGCTTTACAAAGTTAAAAAAAGAAGCTCCAACGGTTTCCGTTTTCAAAATGGATTTTAGTAAAATTGTTATTTTCGTCATTTTCTTCTCACAATAGTAATTTTATAAGTAGGCACATTTATATCTAAAACTTGTTTTCCGCATAACGGTTTCACACGTACGCAGTATGATAGTATTCCTAGAGTTTACATTTATCACTTATTTATATAATGGTAAAAGTTAATAAGTAACCCAAATCACAGACTACTTATACCGCAACAAATTACTACAAAAGTTGTTTAGAAATACCAATTATCTAATATCTGATTATTTTAGAGCTGCGGTATTCTTCACGGAGCACACGAGAACAATCCGGAATGTTGCCTACATTAATTCCCGTGCGAGATGACCTTGTGTCATTAGCGAGGGTTGCCAGATCAAATTTTAAAATAATTATAACTTTTAGATGTCAAAGTCATTAGGTTAAGAGTTGGAAGTGGGACACTTAAGGCGGTTTTGCACTGCTCCGTCTTCGTGAAAAATATATGAAAGCTGTCAAACATTTTCGCACCATTCCATACAATTTGTGTGTGATTGTTGCCATCCAAATGGAACGAAACCAAAAAGTAGAATTACAGATAACATAAGACATTCGGCTCAATTCTAGGGGCCACGCTTAAGCTAAAATTAAAATATATCTCTTTCTTTCAAAATAATAAGATTGAAAAAGGACTGGTGACTATTCCATATGGTTTCACACTTTTTTCGCACTATTTTGCACAAATCCTCTGTATTGTATCTGTCATCTTAATACTCGTACATGGCGGTTATATTTGACAGATAACGCGTAAAATCATATGTATAATCGAAAAACAAAGAGGAAATCCCATGTCCTTTTTCAAACTATTTAATCTGAAACAGACAGGTAAACTTAAATTTAGATGGCATATAGAATCGAGCCCATTATTGGTAATATATCCATTGACAACAATTTCCATAAACAACCTGAAAAGGAGATTATTTCAAAAAACATCTCATTCTTTGGGAATAATTATATTTCTTTCCATTAAGAAGCCGAATAAAACAGAGCATGCTAAGAGAAGAAACTTTAGCAGCTTTGTATCTGTTTCAGCAACAAGAAATATTATATTTCCGTGGGTGTGTCGTATAACGAAATCAAGTAAATATATTTATATATATTCATGTATATATTATTATGATTTTAAGTTTTTAAATAATTAGTTATTTATGTAATTTATAATTTACTGGTATTATTTTAATATTATGCTTTATTTTTGCACGCCTAATTTGCCTCTCAATTTAAGTCTCACTTCCGTAGGTCAGCTGGAAGATTTTTTTTTGTAGAAATAAGCTGTACCTGTTGTGCCGTTATTCCTTGTGTATTGTGTTTCTCATGTTACTTGTGTACAATAAACAGTAAATAAATAAACTCATCACTTAATCAACTCCCTCGTGGTAAAACGGAGGTAATCAATATATACGCATGCCAAAAAATAAGCGTAAGCATTAACACATCCATGCTGGCCTGGGAGCAAGATAAAAACATACAATGTGCCAGCTGCATTTCCTCTCGGGCATGCTGTAAAAATCAGCTAAGGGAAACGAAGGTTTCAGTATATTGTAATTTAGGCGATGGGTCACTACAGCAATATACATACAAATCTATCTTAAATAACCATCAACACTTTGTCAGACGTGGCGGAACAACCTTTGCTTAGGTTGTTTTCGCTCTGACTACCCCGTTAGAGATAAAGACGTGATTATATGTATGTGAAAACATCTCATTCTATTAAGTTTGTTTTTCCATGAAGAAGCCGAGCAAAACACAGCAAACTTGGCAGCAGTAACAAATAATAATGGGAATGCTAC
This sequence comes from Scrobipalpa costella, assembly GCA_949820665.1. Classification (NCBI taxonomy): domain Eukaryota; kingdom Metazoa; phylum Arthropoda; class Insecta; order Lepidoptera; family Gelechiidae; genus Scrobipalpa; species Scrobipalpa costella. The sequence goes on from OX463312.1 coordinate 15,434,576, forward strand.
TGATATAAGAATTTATTTTCGCGTGTGTGTCGTATGAAGTTGAGAGAATGAGTGAAAGCAGGTTGACCAAACACATATATGGCTGGCGAGTGTGGATGGAAATGTTGGAAGGGGAAGGTCTCGACACACGTACTTGGATCAAGAGTCGTATTTTTGAACCACTCGTACTCCAATGCGCATACGAAAGAGCAACTTTCGCATGCGATTTTCATATAATTTGTCATGCAAGTGTTGATATTTCATATGCTAATTCGGATACGAGCGGTTCAGAAATACGACTCCAAATCGAGGACGTTTAAAGAAAGGTCAGGTCAAGAGTATTCTAAACCGACGAGAATGAATGAAAAGATTAATGAATGTGGATAAAACAAAAGGAGTATGTAAGGATCGTAGCAAGTAGAAAAATGTGGTCTCTGCCTACCCCTCCGGGAAAGAGGCGTGATTATATTTATGTATGTATATATGTCGTATAACGATAACAAATACACTCATCACTTGTTTAAAAAGCACTTGAGAGTGACAGCGACTTTGAGTTCGTATCAGAAATGTCATTTCAGTTCAAAATCGTCTGTCAAATCCATTCTTAACATCGCTCTTAATCTTGACATCGCTTTATAAAAACGAGCCTTAATCAACTCCCTCTTGGAAAAACAAAAGTAATCAATATTCCCGCGTACCAAAAAATAAGTTTAAGCATTAACTCAAAACACACATCAATCACAGCACGATGTCTTACATAGCTCTTAGCAGTATAAATATGGCGTGTCAAAAATCGCCATATCACTTCAGACGCCATAAACAATGCCATGAGTCGGTAATGTTGGTATCGCCATGATGGATAGCGCGTCATGTACACGCCTGCTTGCTTTCGGAGCTTGTGACGTCACTATTGCGTTATATGATATATTATATACAAAACCTGGACTGGAAGCAAAAGAAAAACATAGAATGTGTGAGCTGCATTTCCTCCTGGGCATGCTGTAAAAACCAGCTAAGGGATGCGAGGGTTTCAGTATATTGCAAATTAGGCGATGGGTCACTACAGCAATATACCTACAAATCTATTTAACAATTTATTTCTTTAACAATTTATTGCACACATAAACATACATAGGACACAAATATAAAAAACAATAGCACAACAGGTACAGCTTATCTCTAAAAAGAAATCTCTTCCAGCTGACCTACGGTAGTGAGAGTGCATAAGTGCGGCAGATAAGGCGTGTCTCAATCTTAAGTAGCCCTCAAAACTTTGTCAAACGTGGCGGAACGACATTTGTTTAGGTCGTTTACGCTCTGCCTACCCCATTAGGGATAAAGGCGTGATTATATGTATGTATACAAAAGCTTTGTTTGACAGCAAATCGCATAAAGGTACGTGCTCATGCACATGCTTTAATTAACTGCTTTCAAAAAAGGTCCTTTGTTCGAAGTTGTTCAAATGTGTTTTTTATTTAGGTTCCACCAAAGTTTCCACCGATTGTTTAGAGATTTATAGTATTTTTTTATTTGAGCCTATCCGGTGGAAGTTACGCCAAAATCGGTTAAGTGGTTTTTGAGATAGAGTCTGTTTGGGAAATCGCTATCAGTGGCAGAGCAATAAGCTATTTTCCTATTAGCAACTTTTATGAGATGTCAGATACGCTGTTTTGTATGAAAATAGTGAGTTATGATGTCACTCCTCCTGTAAATATTGACTACTCAAATCAATAACTTCTTTATTTTCAACTCGAATATTAAATCTAAATGTGCATATTATTTAAATGGTGAATGAGATCAGCACTATTTTAGCCATCAGTTTTAAGTATAAAAGTTTTGATGTTTTTTAGCCACTTAGTCAACATGCCTATTGAAGTCGGTTGTACTTAAAGATTCATTCAAAGTACTACTTGTTCGAGGTATTTTTTAATGAAAAGACGATAACCATATAAGTGTACATGGTCTAGGAATAAAAAAAAACTATAAATTTGTTACTGACACAATGTATGCTATTTTCCCTGTTTGTGGCATCCCTAATATGATAATGGGCAAGTCAGATAGGTACCTACTTGCATACGTATTTACGTGGTGTAAGCAAGAGCATCCCTCAAACTGATAGGGTTGCTCAGTCAACGATACTGAACAACTTTCATCAGGAAATACTTTCAGGAAGTGAAAATAAAAATTGGCTTTTCCATACAAATTGTCCGACCGAGGTGGTCATTTTGTATGGAAAACCCGTTTTCTATTTCCATTTTCTGAAATAAATCCTGGTGATAATTGTTCAGTTTCGTTGACTGAGCAACTTCTGTCAGTTTGCGGGTCGCTGTCCCTTACACCCGGTGTAGGAACTTTTCACTTTAATATATCGTGCTTCTTGCTAAACAGACAATAGTTACTTGGCTATATATCTTTTGTGTCCTTATATTGACACAAAAATATTTTCAACTGCCTCTCTCCTCTCTCAGTACCTATATTAAAACTTACAAACACAAAAAAATACCTTATTATCTTCAGAGATCTTAAAGTGTTTATTCAGCACGTCTAAGTAATGGCCCATTTAATTTTCATTACAATCCGCTTGGCCGACTCGTCAATTGGAACAAATGGGTCACATTTTTGGCGGCAAATTTTCCGCTGAAGTCGGACATTAAAAATAAATCGGTATACAGAAAAGTTTGTAACCCTGTTTGACACGTTCGACAAATAAACGTAATCGATATGTTTGAAAAATGGATAATTTTTACCTATTTTTGAGCACCCGTGTTTTCAAAATCACTGAAATATTGTGTAAGAAAAGGGGTCTGTAATTTTTTGTACTTTGATTACAACTTTTTGAATTCAAAGTCTACGAGATAACGCTTATTTCGTGGCAGCAAGAACCGAAATATTTGTGCATCTGTTACTACAGCTGCTGTCATTGCTTAAATCGCTGTCAGTGTAACTTAGAACCTAGCCATATATCACCACCTGAACAGATTCGTCGGGCGCACTATACGGAGGGTAAGGGACAGCGTCCCACAAACCGATAGGGTTTGCGCTCTGTCAACGACACTGAACAACTTCTACCAAGAAAATGAGAACTGCCTCCGTGGTCTAGTGGCTAGTGCCATAGACTCCTGATCCGGAGGTCCTGGGTTCGATTCCCAGGGGGGAAAACCCAATGTTGATATTTGAGAATTTATCACTTTGTGAATTTTTCCCCAGTTTGGTTAGGACATTGCAGGCTGAATCACCTGATTGTCCGAAAAAGAAAAAGATTTCGTGCTTCGGAGGGCACGTTAAGCCGTCGTCCCGGCCGCTGTCTTTGATAGTGGTCGTTACTCAAACCATGTCAGAGGCCTGATAGTTGTGCTACTAGGCGGTTTAAAAACTCTGACACCAGGGTTCATCGGGTCGATAGACTCGATACCCACTCGACAGAAGAAGACTAAGAAAATCTATCAGGAAGTAAAAATAAGATTCTGGTAAATTTTTATTTTCACTTCCTACAAGGACTTCTTGTTAGAAGTTGTCCAGTATCGTTTACTGAGCAACCCCTCCCAGTTTGCGGGACGCTGTCCCTTACACCCGGTAAATGCATGTTGTAAGCTATGCTGGCTATGACAATGAACTGACCTTGACCGACATCAAATGACAGTCAAATACTTATACAATTGAACTTCTAAGAACTTTTCTCCTAAATTAAGTAAAACGCCTTATAAGACCGTAACTTGAAAAACCGTTTACCTACTTATAAGACTCTCTAATCTAGACAAATGGATTTAAAAGATTCTTAGAAAATAGCTTCTTCTTCTCTGTCAGAGTTTTTAAACCGCCTAGTGTCACAACTAACAGGCCTCTGACATGCTTTGAGTAACGACCACTATCAAAGACAGCAACCGGGACCGACGGCTTAACGTGCTCTCCGAAGCACGAAATCTTTTTCTTTTTCGGACAATCAGGTGATTCAGCCTGCAATGTCCTAACCAAACTGGGAAAAAATTCACAAAGTGATAAATTCTCAAATTTCAACTTTGTGTTTCCCCCATGGGAATCGAACCCAGAACCTCCGGATTAGGAGTCCATGGCCCTAGCCACTAGACCACGGAGGCAGTTAGAAAATAGCTTAAAGACCCACTTATCTACATAAATGATCAAGGTGACCTGCTTTTTGCTCTTTTTGAATAAAATATGTAAGAAAGTAATTTAATCGAAGGCATAATGGCCAATTGAATTGAAATTGATCGCACGCATCAACTGTAATGAAAAAATATGGAGTCTTTAATGTGATAATAAATATATTAGATGTAATAAAAGTTTAGCTGAATCAAAATTATTTTTAAAGATTGGCTTGTATATTCATACACAAAAACAAAAAATAAACATTTTAATTAATTCAGCCACATTACAAATTCACTATAAACATACCGTAGAAAAATAATACGCCTAGCAACGCAACTGGTTATTACACAGAGCGACTGACATCTGACCTCCGCAACCCAGAAGGGAAACCAGACTGAATCCTAGATTAGGACAGAGTTTTGAAACCGACAATGCTTAGCATCTAACATGGCATAACGACTAATATCTACGGTATTAAACGATATTAACCGGGACCAAAGGCTTAACGTGCCTTCCGAAGCACGGCAAAAAGCGCCGAATAAACGTACATATGAAATAAGAAAAGCGAAAAACACATCAGTACGTGGTGGGATTCGAACCACAACCTTCCCGTTCAGGAGGCACTGGCCCTATCCACTACACCTCGGGCTCTCTGATACCATGGAAGAAGATAGAACAATAAAATGGCATATCACTATACAAATAGCTATAATCACGCCTTTATCCCGGGGTAGATAGAGCGTAAACGACCTAAACTAGGGTTGATCCGCCATGTCTAACAAAGTTTTGAGGGTTATTTTTTTTATATAGATTTGTAGTTACATTGCTGTAGTGACAGGTTGTCAGCCCATCGCTTAAATTACAATATACTGAAAATCACTCTCGGATCCCTTCGTTGGTTTTTACATCATGCCCTGGAGGAAATGCAAATGGCACATTCTATGTATTTCTCTAGTTCCCAATCCAGGATGGAAGTTTCACTCCAGATGGAGACTCCAAGTTTAGCAAGATAAAAACATTTTGTGTAATTAACCAATTTACCTAAAAAATACTGTAAAATCATAATAATACTTACGCAAATCAACCCATTTTACCATAAAAAAAGACAGAAACAGTAAAATGTTTTATCCCTTATTTGAATGCAATACATACATACATATAATCACGACAAACGACCTAAACAAAGGTTGTTCCGCTACGTCTGACGAAGTTTTGAGGGTTATTTAAGATAGATTTGTACGTATATTGCTGTACTGACATGTTGTCAGCTTATCTCTTAAATTGCAATAAACGGAAAGCCTCGGATCTGTTAGCTGGTACAGTATGCCCGGGAGGAAATGCAGCTGGCAAATGTTTTACTTGCTCCCAGTCCAGCATGGAAGATTACTTGGAATAGGAAAGAGCAGTTCCTGCATGAAGGATTGAAGACGTTTAACTATTCCTACCTTCTTATATGCCTACACCATTCTGATTTACATAATAAAAATAAAATCACGCCTTTATCCCTTACGGGGTAGGCAGAGCGTTAAACGCCTCGCAAAAGGCGCTTTCGCCGCGTCTGACAAAAATTGAGGGCAATTTTAGATTGTAATGTGTATTTCTAATGTGTAGTGACAGGTTGTCAGCCCATCGCCTAAATTACAATACACTGTAACCCTCGAGTCCCTTTTGCTGTCTTCTACAGCATGCCCGGGAGGAAGGGCAGCTGGAACATTCTATGTTTTTCTATCTCTCCCAGTCCAGCATGGAAGAACTCTGTTTTCACTCCTGTATAAACCTGCATAGCAAATCTCTCATCCAGCAGTGGCAGCACTTTCAAATTAATATTTCAGCATCGAACAACACGACCTCCACCACGAAACTCTCGGAAATACTGCAATTTATTTACACTGCTGCTTTTGTTGGAACTTCTATACCTATTGTCTTTCGCAGCGAGTTTTGTGTCGCGAAATTTTCAAAAGTATCGCGATATTAAGTTTGGATTTTGTATCGTGGTACAGTTTAAGGGTTCTGTCCGCTTGATTTAATATTCTCCGATGTAATTAAACAGAATAGCCTATTCAGTGCTACCTGTTGTTCGGTACAACAGAAAATGGACTGTACGTCTCGGGAATTAGGTTGAATTTAAATGTAATTTGGGAAAGACAAAGGGAAGATACTCGTTGTATAGAAATGTGAATAGCTATATTAGCTACCGGATTTGTTAAAGTACAGTAAAGTTAAAAAAAAACTTATTTCAGTATCGAAACATATGTAGTTTTAATTTGTGGTGTTGGATATGGGATTTGCCGTATAGCGGTCTATTCAGAGCATAGCACATCACTAGATAAATCACATTACCTGTATGTATGAGTATGTCCAAGTGTATGCTTTAAATCTTTAAAACTACGCAACAGATTTTGATGCATTATAAAGAAATAGATAGAGCGATTCAAGAGAAAGAATTGAATTGGGAAAATACCTAAAATTTTAATAGAAGGAAAATCTTAAATCAAACGCAGCCGAGCGCGAAAACGTTTTAATATACGTAAACGTAACGTAGATAATTGGATAAAATTGAGTTATCAGCCAAATCCATTCCGCCAATTAGGATTTCGTTCAAATAAGCTGTGTCAAGTGTCAACAAACCTAATTCGAATTTTGTGTACATATCTCAGTGAGAGTGGTAATAAGGCAAGAATTTTGTTCGTACGCTAAATTGTTCAATTTGAGTTAGGTACATGTATAAGACCACAGATTACCTCATAAGGCGGCGGATGTGATAAAACTGAACAACTTTTACAATCATGGCAACTTTATAGAGCCCGGTGGTGTAGTGGATAGGGCCGCTGCCTCCTGAGCGGGAGGTCGTGATTTGAATCCCACCACGTACCAATGTGTTCTTCGCTTTTCGAATTTCATATGTACGTTTATTTGGCGCTTTTTCGTGCTTCGGAAGGCACGTTAAGCTGTTGGTCCCGGTTAATATCGTTTAATACCGTAGATATTAGTCGTAAAGCCATATCAGAGGCCAGTGCTAAGCATTGGCGGTTTGAAAACTCTGGCCTAATCTAGGATTGGGTCTGGTTTCCCTTCTGGGTTGCGGAGGTCAGATGGCAGTCGCTCTGTGTAAAAACAAGTACTCTCGTTCAATCCCCTAGATTAGGAAGCCGACCCCGTGAGATACGGGATAAGGCTAGAGAGATGGAGATGATGAGTGGTAATATGGCGACTGTTTTGTTCGTACGCTAAATTGTTCAATTTGAGTTTGGTACATGTATACATACATAAAATCACGCCTTTATCCCTTACGGAGTAGGCAGAGCGTCAGACGCCTCGTAAAAGGCGCTTTCGCCTCGTCTGACAAAAATTGAGGGCAATTTTAGATTGTAATGTGTATTGCTATAGTGACAGGTTGTCAGCCCATCGCCTAAATTACAATACAATGTAACCCTCTAATCCCTTTTGCTGACTTCTAAAGCTTGCCCGGGAGGAAGGGCAGCTGGAACATTCTATGTTTTTCTATCTCTTCCAGTCCAGCATAGGAGAAAACATGTGTACGTGTATAAGACCACAGATTACCTCATAAGGCGGCGGGTGTGATAAAACTGAACGAACAATAACAATCATGGCAAATTTATATGAATTAAAAACATATACATACATACATAAAATCACGCCTTTATCCCTTACGGGGTAGGCAGAGCGTCATACTCCTCGTAAAAGGCGCTTTCGCCACGTCTGACAAAAATTGAGGGCAATTTTAGATTGTAATGTGTATTGCTATAGTGACAGGTTGTCAGCCCATCGCCTAAATTACAATACACTGTAACCCTCGAGTCCCTTTTGCTGACTTCTACAGCATGCCCGGGAGGAAGGGCAGCTGGAACATTCTATGTTTTTCTATCTCTCCCAGTCCAGCATGGAAGAATTAAAAACTACTTTCTTAAAAATAACAACTCATGTGGCAGGTATCAAATCTACAATTGGGATCGAGAAACAAAGGCTAAGGGCCCGTGTTTATAAGAAGCATTTGAGATTGACAGCGAGTTTCAGTTCATATCAGAAATGTCATTTCAGTAAATTTTGGCTCGTAATTATGAAGCGATAATATAGATTTGACAGGCCAGTTTGTACTGTACGTCGATTCTGTAAAATCCGAACAATAACTCGCATCTCACTTCGATCTTCATACTCACTTCACACCCGGACAACAATGACCTTGCATTTGTATTCTGTAAACATCGATTCTCAGAACATAAACAAATGCGAAGTGAAGTGAGCTTCGAACGCTCGTTCGTCTCACTAGTGATGGCCACATTGATGAAAATGTTAGTCGATCTTAATCGATATTTTGTTTTTGGTGTAATTTGTGAGTTTCTGTGCAATAGCTAGCCGGTAAATGGTTTTATATATATAAGAGTACTTAATTTTAAATAATAGTAGTTTTAGTTATGTGTTTCAGTAATGAATTTATTAAAATTAAATAGTTTGGCTGTATGAGCAGAGATGCTTCGTCTTCGTCTAATAAAACAAAGTTTGTTTATAAACTTTCAAGTGCTTCGCAAGTGGTTTTTGTTTTGTTACATTTTGCTGTGTTTTACGTGGAATAATCCAAATAATTGAATAAAAAGTGAACATGTGGTAAGTTTGCTACTTAATATATTCGTGCTATTGTAACTTTGTCATTAAACAACAACACTGTTATATTTCCAGTGAACGTTCATCTCATCCTTCTTCAGCTCAAATAGAGGCCTTGTTAGACTCCTCAAAAGAAACCCTAACTTTGCAAAGGGTTTTTTCAAAGTGTCAACAAGCCAGAGATCGAAGTAGACGCCAGTGGGAAGAATTAAGCCTAACGCTAAACAAGCTGGGATGAACAATTAAAACATCAAAACAGTGGACCAATGTTAGTACCTATGCCTGTTATTATTATTTGTCAGAAATATGTATACTTAACATTCCTAACAGAGACCCCATGCAGCAGCCATAAAAACACTTCAAATGCAAAAAAAACTAGGTCAGTTGATAAGCTTAGTTGAAAAAGCTCTGTTTGAGTTTTGTTTCTTAAATTTGTAATCTGAATAAGAATAGAATATTTGTGTTGAAATCTGTAATTCTAGTCCGTAATCTGTAAACCTAGTCTCAAAAGAGTCATAATCATAAATTATTGTACTTATTTATTTTATACATACATACATACATATAATCACGCCTCTTTCCCGGAGGGGTAGGCAGAGACCACTTTTTATTTTATATATATTAGTATTGGTCTGACAAAAAAAGGGCTGTTTAAAAGAAAGTTGTAGCACGTGCAGCTGCTAGGCGTAAAACCGGTGGTAGTCTGGACGGTGCAGTTGAACTATCAGAGTTGGAGGAAAGATTTGTGGTTTAATTTGGTGGTGAGGGGTTTGGCACTGGAGATGCACATTTAGCTATTTCGCTTTTTCCAGTAAGATTTTTGTGATTTAAAAATTATGTAACTAATATCTACTTTTTTATTCATTTGCATTTCAGGAAAATGAAACATCTGGCCGTTTACCACGAACTTTGCTCTCAGATTCAGAAGAACCAGCTACATTATCACAAACACCAAGCCCAATACCTATGCCTTGTCGTACCTGGCACGGAGCCACTACCAGAGATGCTGATTCTTCAAGTAAGTAAAGAAGTAGAGTTCGATTCTAATACAAAGGTTCCGTATATCCCTATTTTTGAAAATTTTAGTTGTAAAAAAAAAACAGTTTATTTGTAATGTAGTGTTGTTTCAGCGTCGCGCCACGCGCAGCCACCTACACGCCGACTAGCATCAAAATCATATATGAGGCTTCCTTGTCCCGCCGTGGCGCCACCGGTACTAATACCAGTATGGTTCCATGCTAGTGGAGATGCTAGTTCTTCAATTTAATTTATAAATTGCTTCTAAGTACTGTACCTACATACTAAGTAGCAACACCTCTATCTCACACAAACTCGTTCACCTTTTCAGCATCGCGTTCTGCGCAGCCTCCCACGCCCTGACTGTCGGCAACACCAGCATCTGAGGCGTCTCCCTCTCGCCGAGGTGCCATCGCCGGTTCAAATGCCAACCGAAGCATTCTTACTAGGCGAAGTGCTGCATCGAGTGAGTTACTAAAAATATTAAACCTCGCAATTTAGGTCACTGAAGAATTATAAATTTAATTGCTTATTTTTTTTTGCAGCTCGTACAACACGTCATTTTGCTGCGGCACCAGCACCACCCTCTCAACAACAATCGGAGTTCAGTCGGATTACTGAGTGCTTTCTGAGGGTCGAAGAGCAGCAGCTGGAGATACAGCAGTCTAATGCTCGTATCTTGCAAGCTTTGTTGTAGCTGCCCATTGAAAAAGACAGGGCTCTGTCTCGAACTGTGGCGACGGTGGGCGAAGTGTTGCAATCTTTGGCGGAAGCTACTAAAAATCAAAGAGATTAGGAACTCTCGCAGCTTTATATAAATTATTAGAATAGTTTAATGAATGATAATGTGACAAAAAAAGACTGTTAGAAATAAGTATGTTTTTATTACATATTATTATATTAATAAAATATGAAAGTTACACACACTTTAATTATTAATTACATTTATTCTTCGTCGGTGCATCCCTATTCTAAGCCTAAGTTAATAATAAAACTTATTTGATGATTTTTATGCTAGCCCTAATTAAATATGAAAACATTATAATAATATTACCTATGGTATGATAATGAAATAAATTATTCAAGGTTATTATAAAACTTTATAATACCTAAATTATGAATGAACCATTCGGCGTGATCGCCACAACCTATTTACAAATTTCTGCCTATGCAACTTTCCCACATGCAAATCTGCATAAGACGGCATATCTCTCTTTTGGTTATCTTCTCTGCACCTCAGCAATCATTCGAGCCTCTTTTTGTCTCTCGTCTTCGGTCACTGTAAATGCAGGCAATCCCACCTGGTTGCATATATTGTGTAGAACACTACATGCAATTAAAATCTTTGCAACTTTGTCCGGATGATAGTTTAGCCCGTTTAACTCGTTCAACAGAGTTGTGGGCAGTTGCGTGGAGGCTATTGTAGAGAGCTTTTGGTGTGTTGTCCTGGGCATTACTGATGGGTGTCATAAGGTACGCTCGCTGGGCATATCCGGAATCACCTAAAATAATGTAGTAAGCTTAATTCAATTTACTTATTTTACTCAAATCAGTTATTTTAAAATTGTCTATGATTTGACATAAGAATATTGGGAAATACTACATTCTGTTATTTTATTATGATATTATGTATGACTAAAGTACTTACCAAGTAAAATGGCTTCTTCCCCAGAATTTGTTATTTCCTCTAGATATTCTTTTATAATGCTATAATTAAAAATTAAACTATTATGTGTGGCTCCACCATAGAATACCAACCATCACGTAGAATCACGTAGAATGTTGACATCGGCTACCGTTATCTAGAAAATATACAGTAGGGCAATAAATAGGTTTTTTATTGACACAAAAAATGAATATCCATAATAAGGAATAGTATTTTAGGTTTAGTTGGCGTGGTAGCCCTTTCGACAGTAGAAGCGCTCCTCATTTTCAGTCCGTCTCTTTAGTGCTACTAGAGTACCATCAATACAGCCGATGACCGCCGGGACTTTGAACGTTTCATAAAATCTGTAACGTATACCTATCCACTTTAGCATTTTGATCAGAAGGATTTTATCATGAGGTCAAAATCAAAGCGTAAAAGAACTGACAAACCTTTCCTTTAAGATTTGTCTTTCTTGAACATTTTTCGGGAATCTTATGTACTTTTGGACTATATTTGGCTTATTCAGCGCATCTACAACCTCCTCATTGCAGCGAGATGCAGACTGCTGAGACAAATATGTACGTTTATTTTCCTTTATTATTTTCTGATAACTGACATTGGCCAGGAAAGACAATGTGCATAATATCTGTGGAAAAGTGAAATAAATTAAATTAATCTGATAGACATTATATTATTAATAAACTGCATATCATAGCATCATAGTAGTTAAATAGATTTCATACCTTTATACGAGTTTAAAGTCCTTTTCCTTCACGTCTTGGACACTTTATATGAGGCAATAACTCGTGCTCCAATTTGTCGATTAACTCTTTGTTCAGTCTGGTCACTTTCACATAATCATCATCTCGGGTTAATAATAATGTAGCCCGGATTTGGTATGCTTGCCGACGCATCTCACAATTATCTAAAGCATGCGCCTCTTCTTATAAAGATAATAGTAAAAACACACGAGAAATTTTTAATTAGCACTACACAAACACCAAAATAACAATAAAAAAACAATAGTTTTATGCACCTAAGTCACGCCTAACACTTGTAATTATTATTTATTGTGAAAAAATACTTAATTGAATGTTATTTGTAAAAATATTGATTAAATTATTATGTCTTGACTCCGCTTTCACACGAAGAAGCTTAACTTTTTATTTGACAGATGAATTCGAGTTCGAATGCGAAGTGAGCTGCGAAGTGAGGGGGGAATTCCCTTACCGAATACCGATTCATATGTCATCTCATACTTTAAACGTCAAAATCTCGCAACTGATTTAGTTCACCTCGCCGCCACTCTCGCAGGGGTGTCGCTAGTGGAACTGCGATTCTTAAAGGAATTTATAGAATGCCGATTTGGAAACTCACTCCGGATTCAGATTCGAGTTTTGACATTTAGCTTTACAGAATCGCACTGCTGAAATGATATTTTGGATACGAACTCAAACTAGCTGTCACTCATGAGTGCTGATTACAAATACGGCTCTATGACCTGTCAAATCCATACTTAATACCGCTATCAATCTTGAGATCCCTTTTAAAAACGGGCCTTAGACCACATCTTCTTCTTTAAGTGCCGTCTTCTATCGAAGGTTGGCAACCAACATGGCTATCTTCACTTTCGACGCGGCAGTCCGAAAAAGCGATCTGGTACTCTGACCGTACCACTGGCGTAGATTTTTCAGCCAGGATGTTCTTCGCCTACCAGGCTTTCTTTTGCCCTGTATTTTACCTTGCATAATTAATTGAAGGAGCTGGTATTTATCGTGGCGCATAATATGACCGAAGTACTGGAGCTTTCGAACCTTTATAGTTTTTAAAATTTCTGTGTCTTTGCTCATCCTTTGAAGTACAGTAGTGTTACGCACGCGTTGCATCCAAGAAATTCGCAACATTCTACGATACACCCACATCTCGAATGCTTCTAATCTTCTGCACATTGATTCTGTGAGTGTCCACGCTTCGGCGCCATACAGAAGCACAGAGAATATGTAGCATCGAGCCATACGCGCACGCAGTTGAATCTTTAGGTTGCGATCACAGAGAATCTTTTCCATTTTTCGGAAAGCATTCCTAGCTGCTTCTATTCTGCATCGAATTTCCAGACTATGATCACCCTTGTCGTCGACCATTGTTCCGAGATATCTGCATCGGTTAACGCGCTCCAGGGCAGTACCATTAATAGTGATGAGCGAGTGCGGGTCTGGTGAACGACCTATAATCATATATTTTGTCTTCTTGCAGTTTATATTGATACCATATTTTGAGCTAGTACTGGAGACGACATCAATAAGAGCCTGTAATCCTGAGATGTTGTCGGCAATCAAAATGGTGTCATCCGCATAACGGATATTGTTAATTAGTTTACCGTTAACAACTATTCCTTCTGCAACATCATGTAATGCCTCTGAGAATATGGCTTCTGCATAAATATTAAATAACAAAGGCGAAAGTATGCAGCCCTGTCTTACTCCGCGTAAAATTTCCACCAAAGACGAAGACTGTCCATCGACTTTCACGTTCGCTACCTGATGCCAATATAAGTTTTTGATAATCTCCAGATCACGGCTGTCTACCCCTGTCTGACTTAAGATTTCCAAGAGTTTTGTATGTTGTACCCTGTCAAATGCTTTCTCGTAATCAATGAAGCATACGAATAGATCACTGTTTACGTCCCAGCAACGCTGTACCAACACCTGATATCCAAATAAAGCATCACGGGTTCCCAATCCAGATCGGAACCCAAACTGGCTGTTAGACAACACTGCTTCACACTTAGCATATAGACGACCGTGTATAATTTTAAGGAATATCTTCAATAAGTGGCTCATCAGGGATATTGTTCTATACTCACTGCATTTCTTTGGATTATTAACTTTGGGCAAAGTGACAAATGACGACTTAAGCCAGTCTAGAGGTATAGTTCCGTTGATATAGATGAGGTTAAAAAGGTCTACAAGATAATCTATGTTGCACTCCTCAATCTCCTTCAACAAATCGGCTGGTATTTCATCCGGACCAATAGCTTTCCGGGATTTTGCTCTAGAAATGGCGTATATTACCTCTGACTTGGTTATTGGAGGGCCAGACTTTTCTTCAACTGTTACAGGGATATCTTTCCTAGAATCATGGAACAACTTTTTGATATAATTTTCCCAGATCTTGAGTTTCTCCTCCACTGTTGATGCGAATTTACCGTCATCGTCTGTCAATGAGAGAAATGGTTTGGTTTTATGTCTCGGTCCCAATACTTCCCTTATCTTTGTATGCACATTGAAGCTGTCATGTTTGACATAAAGTTCTTCAATTTCCTGGCACTTTCTCGTCATCCATTGTTCCTTTGCCTCTACTACTCGTCTCCTAATGGTATTCTGAAGGTCTTTATATAACTGCCCATCTCTGTCCCTGACTTCACGTCTTGTCGTAATAAGATCGAGTATTTCAGATGTCATCCAATCTTGCTTAGCGGTTATAACTGGTGGACTCAAAAACTCGCGTCCAACTGTCACTATACCAGTTGTTAGCCTTTCCAGTCGCTCCTCCACACTGGACTTGTCCACAATAGATGATTGCATTCTAGCGATTTCGTTATTGATTGCTTGGTGAACATTGGTCCTGATCTTTTTATTCTGCAGTAGCTTGACATCAATTATTTTGCTCCTAGGTGGTTTTTGGATTCTTTTTAATTTAGTTCGTAAAATTGCAACCAAGGGATTATGATCTGAGCCTATGTCCGCCCCGGGGTATGTTTTCACTGACGTAATACTGTTACGGTGTCTTTTATTTATAAGGAAGTAATCAATTTGGTTTCTTACAATATTATCGGACTTATCTGCTGGTGATCTCCAAGTATACAGTCTACGTGGTGGTAGTTTATAAAAGGTGTTGCATACAACATAGTCATATTCCTGGCAGAACTGCACAAGCCTGTCTCCCCGCTCATTCCTTACGCCTAAACCGTAATCACCCACCAAGTCATCGACCCTTCCAGCGCCTATTTTGGAATTGAAGTCACCCATCACAATATTTATTTCGTGTTTTTTGATATTTTTGAAAACGTCTTCTATTTGTGAATAGAAAGATTCCACCACTTCGTCGTCCTTGTCAGCGGTTGGGGCATACACCTGAATTAGGTTTATGTTGAAGGGTCTGGCAACCAGCTGTAACAACATGACTCGGTCTGAAACAGGCATAAAATTTCGAACGTGCTTTTTAGCTTCTTTAGATATTATTATTCCTACTCCGTTTCTGTGATGTTTTTCATCTGTGCTGCCTGAATAATACACTGTATTATTTGGTGTGCTCAATTCACCAGCTCCAATCCAACGAAGTTCACTCACTCCAAGGATATCAATCTGCATTCTCTGCATTTCCAGTAGCGCATTATCAAGTTTTATATCCTCATACAAACTGCGCACGTTCCATGTTGAAATTTTTAACGACGACCCGGGGATTCTTCGCACCCTCTGACCATTTAAGGCCTGCCGGGGACTGAGGGCCATCTTTATCTTGTTACTAGCCATATTAATTTTTCCTGGGAAACATAATGCGGTGGTTTTCCATTGCCTTCCACATCGCTGTTTGTGACCGTGCGAACCTTATGATCCACTCGCTCATCAATAACTGATTGGTGACTGTACACGCCCACATAGCTCCCACTCACACAATCTACCAGCCACGCAGCTGCCCGTCGCTGAGGGTGGGGATTGCCTATTTACTGGCGGCAAGACTCGCCAGGTCGCAGGTTTATCATTGGGTTCATATAGTATTTTCTAGATAAGTCTTTCCCAAGGACTTCTCACTACACCCTCCAAAACCTGCCGGTGTGTGGTCGGGGACTGTTTACACAGCTAACCAAGATATCTCAAGGTCGTTCCACGATCCGCCACCTGTGGACCCCAGTAGTAGCTCACACCTAAGCCCTACCACCCTTAGACCACATATTCGGTTGGTATTTATAAAGTCATGCCTTTATCCCTCACTTAGGCAGAGCGTTAAACAAAAGGTTTTTTAGTTAAAATACGTCTGACTTACGGGGTGTAAGGGGCAGTCGCACGCAAACTGATAGAGGTTGCTCAGTTAACGAAACTGAACAACTATCACCAGTATTTTTTCCCAGGAAGTCAAAAATCTTCCATGCTGGACTGGGAGAGATAGGAAAACATAGAATGTTCCAGCTGCCCTTCCTCCCGGGCATGCTGTAGAAGTCAGCAAAAGGGATTTGAGGGTTATAGTATATTGTAATTTAGGCGATGGGCTGACAACCTGTCACTACAGCAATACACATTAAATCTAAAATTTTCCTCAATTTTTGTCAGACGTGGCGAAAGCGCCTTTCACGAGGCGTTTTATGCTCTGCCTACCCCGTAAGGGATAAAGGCGTGATTTTATGTATGTATGTAAGTAAAAAAAAAATCTAGGTGGACATTTTGTATGGGCCCGTATTTTTCATCTTATCTTCTGAAAGAATTTCCCGGTGATAGTTGTTCAGTTTGGATGAGTGAGCAACCCCTATAAGTTTCCGGGACGCTGTCCCTTACACCCGGTATTAAATAAAACACTCAATCTTATTTACAACTCATCTGTTCATAACAAAACCGCAATATCTCCCCTTTTACGAATGAACAGCACAAACACTTACAAAAATAATGAGTTACGACTGCCTCGAGCAGGCACTCCGCGCTTCTTCTTTGATCTTATTCGTAATTCCCATTTTCTGAGGGTCAGCTCTTACCGGGAAGCGACGCGACAGGACGCGGCGCGAGACTCTCGTTGTACCACCAATAGAAGTGGCAGGTTACACCGCGCGGCGTAGTACGACGAAGACGTACGAATTTTCGAGTTCTGCCTTAAAGGTTAGAACGCACTATGGCGTAGCTGCGGCACGGCATTGCAGCAGCGCGACACAGCGCTACAAAATCTGTCAAAATGTATGAATCTGAAATTGCCGCGCTGTGAAGCGTCGTGAAGCGCCGCGCCGTTCCGCTACAGCTCCAGTGCTGCTTCAGTGCGGTGCCTCTCATACATTCATACAAAGAATCATTTGTCACGCTGTGTCGCGCCGCACCGCTGCAGATATGCCATAGTGCGGCCTAACTTTAAATCGATTTTTGGCATAGTAAATAAAAATATTGTGTCAAGATCTTGAAAAGTCAAGGCATCGTTGCGTCGCGTCGCTTTCCGGTGTGAACTGACACCTAAGATAAATAACGAAGGAATGAAAGAAATATATAAAAAAATGCAAGAAAATAAACGGATTTTAAAACGAAATTCGCATTGGAAAAAATAAGCAGTAGCTCAGTTGATTAAAGGAGACGAGAGATCAGAATTCAGAACGTTGGGAAATATTGAATCATAATATTGAAAGTGAAGTGTTTGACTGACTGAGAAATATATTCAAGAGAGCAGATTATTACTGAAGATTTCAGGCACAGCTGAGTAAAACCTCTACATTTATGCATACTTGTATTGACAGAGATATAATGAGTTATTGCCTACAACACACAGGCAGTCAGTCACTTACTGAACGCAAGGTTACGCTCAACATGCTTTCAATGCTTTTTGCATTGCCTACAACACATGCTTCACCTTACGTTTTTCGCGCGCGTACTGACAGAAGGATGCGCCAACGTAGAGTTCATCGCTTTGCGCGCGTAGTGCGTAAGGTGACGCCTGTGTGTTGCTGCCCTAAGTGTGTTGGTTTACTGATAAATGTAGCATTTTGTTACGGCGTTTTTATAGAGATATACCTACATACTCCTTGGTACTTGCTATGCTGGAGGCCGATTCGATTCCCGCAAAATTACGAAATATTTGTAATTTTCAACATATTTTGTGTTAAATTGTTGCATTGCATGTGTATTTGAATAAGTTTGTTTTCTATGTATCAGTTAGTAAAATAAATACATACATTCGGCCATATAATCACGATTTTATTCATAATGGGGTAGGCAGAACGTAAACTACTTAAACAAAGGTCGTTCCGCCACGTCTGACAAAGTTTTGAGGGTTATTAAAAATCGATTTGTAGGTATAATACAATAAATGGCGATAGAGATTAGAGGTAATTTCCATCCACTGATGGTATTAAAAAAATACCTAGCCAAGATCTTTGCTAGTCACTTAAGCAAAACTTAACTAAATAATAGCATAGTTAATATCCCTTGGGGCTAACTTAGATCAAATTAAGCAAACTTGGCGATTAAGTAGAAAGGGATCAGAAAGATTCCTCGAAGATGAAACTTAAGCTTATCGTCGTTAATTAAACTTAACTGTTGGAACAATGTTCTTTTATTAGAACCTTTACACGACTGCGCAACACAAAGGAGGGTAATGTGTTTATTATGCCTATCTATGTATGTATGTTTCTTCCATGCTGGACTGGGAGAGATAGGAAAACATAGAATGTTCCAGCTGCCCTTCCTCCCGGGCATGCTGTAGAAGACAGCAAAAGGGACTCGAGGGTTACAGTGTATTGTAATTTAGGCGATGGGCTGACAACCTGTCACTACACATTAGCAATACACATTACAATCTTAAATTGCCCTCAATTTTTGTCAGACGCGGCGAAAGCGCCTTTTACGAGGCCTTTAACGCTCTACCTACCCCGTAAGGGATAAAGGCGTGATTTTATGTATGTATGTAAGTATGTATGTTTGATCCTCTGTGGCGCTCTGGGGACCAAACGCGTGTACCAATTTTAATGATTCTAACGTCAATCGATTTGTCTTAACCGTGCGAGTATCACAGACGACATGATTTTGTAAAAAAAAAAAAACAATATGGTGACACTCAGACGCCATTTTGTAAAAATTTAAGATATGAAAGTCGTCAAACTATGCCGATTGGGGTATCATTGAATACATACATACATATAATCACGCCTTTCCATCCCTAATGGGGTAGGCATAGCGTAAACGACCTAAACAAAGGTTGTTCCGCCACGTTTGACAAAGTTTTGAGGGTTATTTAAGATATATTTGTAGGTATATTGCGGTAGTGACAGGTTGTCAGCCCATCGCCTAAATTGCAATAAACTGAAACCCTCGGATCCCTTAGCTGGTTTTTACAGCGTAGCCTGGAGGAAATGCAGCTGGCACATTCTATGTTTTTCTGTCGGTCCCAGGCCAGCATGGAAGATTTTTTTTACATCATATTTCGTTTTGAACAATTGTTGAAGATCTAGAACGATTTAAAGCTCACCTTGTATTCTACACCGTTCCACAGTTGGATTTATGTTTGTTTTTAATTACTTGTTTAGACAGCGGCGTTTCTAGCTTGTTTTTTTTAAGTAGTAACGTATTTTAGAAAAAACGAGGGTATGGATGCAGACGAGCTGATGGAACACCTGATGGTATTTTTGGCTTCATGTATTTTTGAGTAATTTTTAGTTTACATTGCATTGTATTTGTCTTGCCCTTAAAATGTTTCTCATTCTCTCAACTGCCAGTGAGTTAGCGGGAAGAGATGTCTTCATATAGATAAGTTCGCCCTTGCATACCTTTCTGTAAACTTCATTTCTTGTATTTTAATGCAATAAAGAATATATATATATATATATATATATAGTAAGCAATCATCGGGAAGTTTAAAAAGAACCGCCAGCCTTTAATATAAAGGAAGACTTGTTTCTTGAAGACTTGTATATTGTGTCGGTCAGAAAATACACGGGGAATTGATTCCAAATAGAGAAACTTATAAAAAATCTTTATACTTATAAAATCGAAAAAACAAACAAAAATCAAATAAAATGGATCACATAAAAAAAGAAAGTTAGCGATTTACTGGCTGAACAGAAGTTTAAAACAGTTTTAATCAAAGCTACTTTTTCCACTTAAGTTAATATCTTGATCATAAGAGAAAGAATATTTTTTTTCGCTTAGTCTCGCTTATTTTTCATTTTTTTTATGAAAACTTTTATTCTTATTTGTTATTGGGTGCCCACCGGCAAACACCGTTTTGTTCTTTATATCTTACTTATTGTTTATTTTTTCCATGAACCAGTGTATTATGTGTATTCTTCCATGCTGGCCTGGAAGCGAGAGAAAAACATAGTATGTGCGAGCTGCATTTCATCCTGGGCATGCTGTAAAAACCAGCGAAGGGATCGGAGGGTTTCAGTATATAGCAGTTTAGGCGATGGCCTGACAACCTGTCACTACCGTAATATACCCTACAAATCTATATCTTAAATAACAGTCAGAAGTGGCGAAACGACCTTTGTTTATACAAAGTCGTCTCCGTTGGTATGGTCTTGTAAACTGTAGACTGCCAGATAACGTCGGATGAAGATGCTTCGATCCTACTACATGCTGGACTGGGAGAGATAGAAAAACATAGAATGTTCCAGCTGCCCTTCCTCCCGGGCATGCTGTTGAAGTCAGCAAAAGGGACTCGAGGGTTACAGTGTATTGTAATTTAGGCGATGGGCTGACAACCTGTCACTATAGCAATACATATTACAATCTAAAATTGCCCTCAATTTTGTCAGACGTGGCGGAAGCGCCTTTTACGAGGCGTTAAACGCTCTGCCTACTCCGTAAGGGATAAAGGCGTGATTTATGTATGGATTAAGCACGATAGTAGGTAGGCTTCTCTCTTCGTCACTGTGTCATAGTTATTTTACCTGTGTTATGTGCAATTAGCTCAGATGTCAAATAGACAAACAAACATTTATTCGTAAATTTATGACTTATAGGGTAGGCAGAGCGTGAACAACCTAAACAAATGTCGTTCCGCCATGTCTGACAAAGTTTTGAGGATTTTATAAAATTGATTTTTACGTATATTGCTGTAAGGACAAGTTGTCAGCCCATCGCCTAAATTGCAATACACAGAAACCCTCGGATCCCGTAGCTGGTTTTTACAATATGGGGGAATGCAGCTCAATGTTTTATGCATATTCTATGTTTTTCTCTCGCTCCCAGTCCAGTATGGAAGATAAAGATTGGATAATATGTATTTATTTGTCATCTGAGCTAAAAGTAAGATAGTGAACATAATAATTAATACAACTGCTGACAATGTCGTACAATGCCGCAAATATTATTGTAATCGTAGAATTAAAAATAAAACATGTATATAATCACGCCCTTATCTCTAATGGCGTAGGCGTAGCATAAACGACCTAAACAAAGGTGCGCCACGCCTGGCAAAGATTTGAGAGTTTCTTTAGATAAATTTGTAGGTATATTGCTGTAGTGGCAGGATGTCAGCCTATCGCCTTAATTGCAATATACAGAAACCCACGAATCCCTTAGCTGGTTTTACTGCATACCCGGGAGGAAATGCAGCTGACACATTCTATATTTTCTCTCACTTCCAGGCCAGCTTGGTAGAAATAATATGAGTGAAAATTCGAGAATAAAGCTTTAATTTACTGAGACTACAAAAACAGAGACATGCAACAAACAAACAATACAATACTAATTAAGATTATACTAAACAAGTGCCAGAACAGAAGTAAAAACAAAACAATGTTGATAGAACTTGTTACAGCTTGCGCAAAGGACAAAGGTAGTAATATTGTTCTTTGTTAGATCGTCTTCCATGCTGGACTGGGAGCGAGAAAGAAACATAGAGTATGCCAGCTGCATTTCCACCCGGATATGCTGTAAAAACGACCTAAGAGATCCGAGGGTTTCTGTTTATTGCAATTTTGGCGATAGGCTGTCAACCTACAGCAATATACCTGCAAATCTATTTTAAATAACCCTCAAAACTTTTTCAGACGTGGCGAAACGACCTTTGTTAGGTTGTTTACGCTCTGCTTACCCCATTAGTGATAAAAGCGTGATTATATGCATGTATGTATTAAATACACCATTCTCAGGGGAAAGCACATTTTGGGACGAAAAGTCTTTATTGTCGGTACCAATTTCCAGATGTTGTTCTAAACAACACGTTGGTAACTTCTTGTATTTGTCCAACAGCTGGCATCAGAGGAAACTTGGACATTGTTTCTTATTGTTGACTCACTTGATTTCCCCAAACTTTGCCGGTTCTACTAATGAAACAGTTGTAGCAGAATTGCCCAAGTTAAGGCGCGATCAACGAAGGTTTTTTTTATATATTATTTACTAGCGACCCGCCCCGGCTTCGCACGGAAATTATCTGTGTTTCTTTACTATATTATGCATGTTTTATACATATGAACCTTCCCCTTGAATCACTATATCTATTAAAATAAACCGCATCAAAATCCGTTGCGTAGTTTTAAAGATCTAAGCGTACATAGGGATATAGGGACAGAGAAAACGACTTTATTTTATACTATGTAGTGATTTGGATCGCTTTTATACAAAATACAAACATAATAAAACCTAAGTACTTTGAGAAAAGGCCTGTAGGATGCGGTCCAAGATTGTATTAAAAAAAAACAACTTTCTAGTTTGTGCTATACTATAAATTTGATAAGATATATATCTATATAACTTAGAAACTTTTGGAAGGAAACATGAGTAAAAGTATTTTGACTTAATTAAGGAATGAGTAAGTTTTTAAAAGTTTTCGGCTTTTGGCACTTTACTCACTTAAAACTCTTAAAGTGTGCTCTCCAGATAACAGCACTTAGAAGAAATAATAATTATTAAAACATTATATATTTGACCGACCGTTATGTATTTTCATTAATTGGGTTTTGTAAAATTTTATCTCTTTCATTATTGTTTAATCTAAATATTCTAAAAAGGTAACTTATTAATGAAAATGTAAATAGGCAGCTAGTATAACTAGTTAGTTAGAATTTACTTGGGTCTTTTGGTAATATAATAATATTTATACAAGTATCTTAATAAAATATGTGGGCAAAACTCATTTTACATAATTTTATCAAATTCTTTCTCTATCGTTTATTATCTAGCTAGAATATGTACATCAATATGTTAAAAATATAAATAATTTCTGTGATATAGCATTTCTTACTCATCATCATCATCTCCCTAGCCTTATCCCGTATCTCACGGGGTCGGCTTCCTAATCTAGGGGATTGAACGAGGGTACTGGTTTTTACACAAAGCGACTGCCATCTGACCTCCGCAACCCAGAAGGGAAACCAGACCCAATCCTAGATTAGGTCAGAGTTTTCAAACCGCCAATGCTTAGAACTGGCCTCTGATATGGCTTAACGACTAATATCTACGGTATTAAACGATATTAACCGGGACCAACGGCTTAACGTGCCTTCCGAAGCACGGAAAAAGCACCGAATAAACGTACATATGAAATTCGAAAACTGGAAAACACAGTGGTACGTGGTGGGGTTCGAAAAGGGTTCGAACCACGACCTCCCGCTCAGGAGGCAGCGGCCCTATCCACTACACCATCGGGCTCTTTTTTAGCATTTCTTACTATACTTCGTTAAATTTAGCTTGGGTCCTGTGACAGATGTCAAACACATCACTACATAGAATAAAACAAAGTCGCTTTTTCTATCCCTATATCCCTTTGTATGCTTAATTCTTTAAAACTACGCAACGGATTTTGATGCGGTTTCTTTTATTGGATAAAATGATTCAAGAGGTAGGTTTATATGTATTATACATGCAAAATATAGTAGAGAAACACTGATTATTACCGTGCGAAGCCGGGGCGGGTCGCTAATACAGTTATAAAGGAGTCTATTTCGCACCTGTGATGTTTTGACATTTCCATCCTACCTTCAGTTATGAGACTCATGCTATCAGAAACATACTTGGCTCAATTCTAGAAACCGCCGGCTAATATTAAATATAAACCTATCTGTCAGTTTCAAAATAATAAAATTGAAAACGGACAGGTGATTTATACTCTATGGTTTTACACTTCCAGCGCTAGATATTGCCGCGCTTTTTCTCGTTTCCCCAGTATGTCTGACAATTTTATCCGCCATAATGTATCATATGACGGCGGATAAAACTAACAGATAAAGATAACGCATAAAATCACAGACTATAAATCAAAAACCGGAGAGAATAGATATCCTGTCCTTTTCCAATGTTTTTAGTCTGAAAGTGACAAAAAGATTTTAATTTTAGTTTTAACTGCCTTCGTGGTCTAGTGGCTAGTGCCATGGACTCCCGATCCGGAGGTCCTGGGTTCGATTCCCAAGGGGGAAACACAAAGTTGATATTTGAGAATTTATCACCTTGTGATTTTTTCCCCAGTTTGGTTAGGACATTGCAGGCTAAATCACCTGATTGTCCGAAAGAAAAAAATGATTTCGTGCTTCGGAGGGCACGTTAAGCCGTCGGTCCCGGTCGCTGTCTTTGATAGTGGTCGTTACTTAAACCATGTCAGAAGCCTGATAGTTGTGCTACTAGGCGGTTTAAAAACTCTGACACCAGGGTTCATCGGGTCGATAGACTCGTTACCCACTCGACAGAAGAAGAAGAATTTTAGTTTTAGCCGGCAAATCTACAATCGAGCCCAATATAGTGTAAAAACCGTCTACAATGGTTAAAAACACAAGCACAAACGATACGACATACTTAATGCAATAAACGAACAATACTTTAAAGAGATTAAAGAGACCATAAAGAGAGATTCTTCCATGCTGGACTGGGAGTGAGAGAAAAACATAGAATGTGCCAGCTGCATTTCCTCCCGAGCATGCTGTAAAAAACAGCCAAGGGATCAGAGGGTTTCAGTATATTGTAATTTAGGCGATGGGCTGACAGCCTGTCACTACAGCAATATACGTACAAATCCATTTTTAAATAACCTTCAAAACTTTGTCAGACGTGGCGGAACGACCTTTGTTTGGGTCGTTTGCGCTCTGCCTACCCCATTAGGGATAAAGGCGTGATTATGTGTGTGTGTGTATAAAGAGAGATAATTTTTCTCATTCTTTAACTATGAGCCAAGTATAAATTTCAAATTGAGTAAATGCAAAAAAATATTACCGGATGTAAGGGACAGCGTCCCGCAAACTGATAGGTGTAGCTCAGCCAACGAAACTGAACAACTACATTTGTTTCAGGAAGTGTAAAAAAAAAATCCTTACAAATTGTTTGATCGAGTTGTTCATTTTGTATCGGAAGGTATTTTTTTTTTGTCTCCTGAAAGAATTTCCCGTTGAAAGTTGTTCAGTTTTGTTCACCGTATCAGTTTATGGTACGCTGTCCCTTACACCAGGTTTATTTACAGCAAGATACTCCTGACATATTGTTACATAGAAAAAAGAAAATAACGTTTGAAACGAACACCCAAAGGCATTATAAAATATATCGGGACGTGGGCAGGTCATCCGCCACGGCTCACACTCAGGAACAAACTCACGCGGAATAAATTGATGCTCGGCCGTGTTTTAATAAATTATACCTTCTGCGCCAGTGGGATAGTCTTCGGAGAAGTAGGTAGTATAAGTAGGAATAAGGTAGTTGCGAAAAAGAAAACACTTTTTTCATGTATTTTAGTAGAGTTTTGGAAAAAGAGGTTAAAAACAAAAGACGATTACGCAGAAACTATTTTCTCTTTCACAGCTAGGGACAAAAATCTGAATACACACATACATAAAATCACGCCACGAAAAAGACCTAAACAAAGGTCGTTCCGCCACGTCTGACAAGTTTTTGGGGTTATTACAGTTGATTATGATGTATATTGCTATAGTGACAGGTTGTCAGCCCATCGCCTAAAATTGCAATACACTATAACCCTTGAATCCCTTAGCTGGTTTTTACAGCATGCCCGGGAGGAGATGGCACACTCTATGTTTTTCTTTCTATTACTCCCAGTCCAGCATGGAAGAAAAATGTGAATAGTTGGTTGGTAATCATTATATACCTACAAATCTATCTTAAATAACCCTTAAAACTTTGTCAGACGTGGCGAAACGACTTTTGTTTAGGTCGTTTACGGTCTGCCTACCCCATTAGGAATAAAGGCGTGATTTTATGTATGTATGTATTCAGTTTTTTGTCCCTAGCTGTGAAAGAGAAAATAGTTTCTGCGTAATGGCTTGACTATATGTATGTGTGTTATCATCAATCTATGATTACCTAATCAAATGCATAAATGACCACGTAAAATTATCAAGCCTTACAAAAACTCAAGGCTGATGCCAAGAGATTCCATGTTAGCCGTCAGCTAACGAGCATGCCTCAGCCTGCATTATCCTATCCAAACTTTAAAAAATCTCACAAAGTGATTATATCAGTTTCACGTCACCACGTGCCCAAGGCTTCAACCAATAGACCACAGAGGCAGACAGATGACCGACTTAAACATGATATATTGCTCTTTCTAGATTGATTGTTTACTCCTAGAACTGTAATTTGTATTTCATTGGCTGTTTTTCCACTAGACGGTACGACAACGGCACGATAACAATATCGTCACGATACCGTGGCTCTAATTTTTACTAAGATGTTAATATCGTCCACCTAGTGCCACTCTGAGCGCACACGTCACGCATGCTACGTACGAATATAAAAACAGGCGACGATACCGGCGGGAATCAATACCGTACCGTTGCCGTGATGGCAAGTGAAAGAGCGTGCCATATATGGTTCGTATTTTTAACGTTGATTTATCGATACCAAAGTGTTATGCGGCTCATAAACTGCATTGTCTTTGCAACTTACAAGAGGTTTACATTTCGACGCCGCAAACGATAACCTAGTTGCAAAGATATGTTTTGCGGTTGAGATTCTTTAAAGTAAGAACACAAAAACAAGCTATGGGCCACAAATCAAGAAGGTATCAATAACGCAACGTTAAATAACGGAGTATAATTTTATTAATTTTGATACATAATTTTCCATGATATCGCCGACGATACCGTGTCGTGGACATGCGGTCTAGTGGAAAAACGGCCATTGTATTGTAAGGAAATAAAAAGGCTTCTATTAACTAGAATTATTGTAATATTACTCATTAATCGGCGGTAAACAATGGTAGTTTTATTTACCGCAATTACAGAAAACCTTCAATGAGAAAATAGTGCAATACTGTGCAATAAAGAGTCAGAAATTATTCATTATCGTAATAAAGTTTTTTTTGTTATGTACAGGTTGATTTTCTTTAGATTTTTTGATGTATATTTTCTGATAATTATTTGAAAACTCTGACACCAGGGTTCATCGGTTCATTCGATTTGGGAGTCAACAAGCTAAGAAGAAGAAGGTGGCAAAGTGACAAAAGGTTAACCATGATGTCTTTCAAAGAGAGTCGTCATCTCCCTAGCTTTATCCCTTTAGCAGTTCATCATCTCCCTAGCCTTATCCCGTATCTCAGCGGGTTGACTACCAAATCTAGGGGATTGAACGAGGGTACTGGTTTTTACACAGAGCGACTGCCATCTGACCTCTGCAACCCAGAAGAGAAACCAGACCCAATCCTAGATTAGGTCAGAGTTTTTCAAGCCGCCAATGCTTAGGACTGGCCTCTGACATGGCTTAACGACTAATATCTACGGTATTAATGATATTAAACGGGACCAACTTCTTAACATGCGTTCCAAAGCACGGAAAAAGCACCAAATAAACGTAATTATGAAATTCGAAAACCGAAAAACACATTGGTACGTAGTGGGATTCGAACCACGGCTTCTCTGCTCAGGAGGCAGCGGCCCTATCCACTACACCATCGGGCTATCCTTTTAGCAGTTGCCGAGTATTTTTCGATTCACCTTTTCCTAGTCCTTCACTACTACCTAAATCCTTGGTATGAGACCATCAAAACACCTGGAAGTGGTATAATAGTTCACATAATAATTATTAAATAGGTGTTATTACCAAGTCATTAAGGCGGCTTATTAAACAATTATGTAAATTAAGGGTTTCTTGTGTAAGTATGAGAATAATACGCAATATGGTTGAACGCGATTATCCCGAAACCTTCCCGTTTTAATATGTATATGTAATTTTCTGAGTAAACTCTTAATATAAGGAAATCTACCGGATGGAGAGTATTCCTAATGTTTGTTCCTTTTATAGTTTCATTTCGTTAAATGTGTTTTCTCCCATTTGCTCGGTTTTTCATTATTAAAAAAAAACCCACATTCACACTTTTCGGTCCTTATATTCGCAGTCGCCACCAATTTCTCCAAACGATTATAATGAAAGTAACGAACGCTTCACGAAGTCTTTAAGGGCACTCTAATACGGTTTAGGTGTTTTTTAATTCACATTATTGATTATTTTAAGGCTGAATGCGCATACAACTTTTCAAATTTACACAATGGAATGAATGAATGAATGGAAGGTGCGCCTGTGAAAGGCGTCATGCAAATCTTAAATGTCAAAATATTATGGAGGAATCGCAAGTTTGCTTTTAAGTGTATTGTTATTGTTTCCTCGCAAAATGAGAGAAATGTACTCAAATGTACAATTTCAGTCTTGTTTGTATTCCAAGTGAACTCGATCTTAAGTTGCTTTTTTAATTGTAAGAAGAATTATTTCAAAAAAACAGAAAGTATTGCGTTTTACTTGGCATACCTAACCTAAATGTATTTAAAAAGGAAACTAAACATAATATCTATTTGACTCATATTTATCAACTATTTATAATAAACCCACCAACAAGAATTTTATCATTTAGTAGGACTGCTAAAGTTCTGTTAAAAACATACATACACATAATCAAGCCTTTATCCCTAATGGGGTAGGCAGAGCGTAAACGACCTAAAATTAAAATTCGTTCCGCCATGTCTGAAGTTTTGAGGGTTATTTAAGATAGATTTGTACGTATATTGCTGTAGTGATAGCCCATCACCTAAATTGCAATATACAGAAATCCTCAAATCCCTTAGCTGGTTTTTACAGCATGCTCGGGAGGAAAAGTAGCTGGCACATTCTATGTTCTTCTCCCACTCCCAATCCAGCATGTTAAAAACACCGATTGTTTTACGTTTTTAATTGTTATAGACAGAGAAAAATCATGGCCAACACAATCTTTGTTGTGCTATGGTGACATAAAACAATTTAAAAATTACACCTCCACAAGTAGACACCGTTGGAGTAACCTTGCATTTGACGTGTTAGGTGACGTGCACAATGGAAGCATCAATTAATTATGTTTCAAATGGAACCTTCCTCAGAATTATATAACACATTCTAGCTTACCTAGTTTTTGATAAATTTTGTTACACAATAGTGAATGTTATTCATTCCATGCTGGAAAAACATAGAATGTGCCAGCTGCATTTCCTCCCAGGCATGCTGTAAAAAGCAGCTAAGGGATTCGGGGGTTTCAGCATATTGTAATTTAGGCGATGGTCTGAAAACCTGTCACTAAAGGAATATACTTACAAATTTATCCTAAATAACCCTCAAAAATTTGTCAGCCGTGGCGGAACGACCTTTGTTCTCTGCCTACCCCATTAGGGATAAAGGCGTGATTGATATGTCTGTATGTATGAAATTTATATACCCTTTCAATTATTTTCAAATCGGTAGATTAGCGCAGGTAAAAATAAAATAGAAAAATAAATAAAATAAAAATGCCTTATTTCAGATTTCGAGATCCATACAGTAGCTATTTAGTTATCTTTACATAGGTACAAACACTTATTTATTAGGTATAAAACATTTTTTAACCTAAATGAGATATCATTTCTGTAGTTTACAAGCCAGATTCCTAGTATTGTTCTTAGAATTTTATTAGAAGAATTTTGTAGTTTTGTATCAGAGCAAAACAAATTCTTAAGGATAAAGCCTAAAGGATATTTATAAACACTACTATTTATTTAATATTTATTTTTAACATGCTGTATAAAGAAAGTAGCCATAACTTTATCATGATTTTTTCCTATCAACTATGGCCAATATCACGCAATTGTGGATCATTGTCTGGTAGTATAAAAAGTCTAGATGCGATTGTCATAATCACAGTCTACCGACTACAGCAGTAGTCACAGTTTGCTCAGGATTTTATTGTGTTAATAAATCGATCAAGTAAGTCTTTTTTTCTTAAACTTTGATAAGTTTTCTGTTGAAAAAGTAAATAAAATACCTATAAAACATTTCATCATAAGGATGAAAGTATGTTTGAATAAACGTTTTGATTTTGACTAAGTAACAATAAAAAAATACTTTAATTAGATACTTAAATCCTTTAATGAAATCTCTTCCGGTTCGTGTATATTGATTTTAACATACCTACAATTGCTGTACATTTTTATTTTGTTAAAAAAGTCTTACTACTAATTTCTTTCTTTAAAAATCTTTTAGTGCAGTCGAAATTTTATTTCAATCCAAATATACACAAAAAGGTAATTAAAACTTTACTAAAAAGAAAGTTTTCCCTTTCGTCCACTCTCTTATAACTTACCATTAAATATTCAAACTGTACTCACCAGAAGTTTTCGAATAATTCTTTTTATTGCCATTCCGTACTATTCCTCTTTCAACTTACCTAAAAGTAGAAAAAGACAAATATTAGGATTACTATAGTAACATCAGTGTAATATCAAATATAAGTCGATGGATTCACACGTAGTTGGGAGAAAAACCGATACATAATGTAGTCAAACGATTAATATTCTTTGTCATTTAATATTCACACAAAGTTAATATTTGTCAATTTATCACTTTGTGAGGTTTTACTCAGTTTGGTTAGGAGATTGCAGGCTGAATCACCTGATTGTCCGAAAAGTAAAAGGATTCCGTGCTTCGGAGGGCACTGTCTTTGATAGTGATCGCTACTCGTCAGAGGCCTCATAGCGGTTTGAAAACTCTAACACCAGGGTTCTTCGGGTCGTTGTTTGACTCGAGAATCCGCTAGCTAAGCAATAAATCCGGAATCAAATTTGCTAAATGCCTATGCTCCTATTTTATTCATAACTTATCAAGGCTAACTTGTAGTTGTCTAATTATTATGATCTAGTATTGCACTAGCTCACTGAAGCTGTCTGAAGTACCTAATTAGATGGATTATGAGTTCAGAACATGAATGGATTATCATCGGAATTTTCATAGAATTATACAATTATTCAATGAAATTGTTTGAGGTTAGGTTAATGATATTTATTGCATCATCGAATTTTATGTTCACTAGTTAATACTACCTGAGTTTGTTAATTCGAATTGTGGCGTTTATCCAGCATACTTTTTATAACAATACACAGTTGAATAAGTATATTAAAAACAATTTATATCTTTACAGTATGAAACTGTTCGCCATTATCGTCGCGTTAGCTATTGCCAACGTCTTGGCTGGCGAGTCCGAAGAATACAGAGGCAGATATGGCTACAAAGATCTGAACAAAGAATACAAAGGCTATATGCAGAGCTGGAAGGGAGACAATTGGAAGGATGAAGGCTGGAAGGGCGAAGATTGGAAGGGCGAGTACGGGTCAAAGGAATGGGAAGAGCAAATGAAGAAAATGGAAGAGGAAAAGAAAAAGATGGAAGACATGAAGAAGAAAATTGAAGAGGAAAAGAAGAAAATGGAAGAAGAAAAGAAGAAGATCGAAGAGGAGAAGAAAAAGATGGAAGAGAAGAAACAGGAAGAGGAGAAGAAAAAAGAAGAGGAGAAGAAAAAGGAAGGGGAAAAGAAAAAGGGAGAGGAGAAGAAAAATGAAGATTTAAAGAAAAAGGAAGATGAGAAGAAAAAGGAAGATGAGAAGAAAAAGGTAGAGGAAAAGAAAAATGGAGAAGAGAAGAATAATGAAGAGGAGAAGAAAAAGGAAGATGAGAAGAAAAAGGAAGATGAGAAGAAAAAGGAAGATGAGAAGAAAAAGGAAGATGAGAAGAAAAAGGAAGATGAGAAGAAAAAGGAAGATGAGAAGAAAAAGGAAGATGAGAAGAAAAAAGAAGAGGAGAAGAAAAAGGGAGAGGAAAAGAAAAAGGGAGAAGAGAAGAATAACGAAGAAGAGAAGAAAAAGGAAGATGAGAAGAAAAAGGAAGAGGAAAAGAAAAATGAAGAGGAAAAGAAAAAGGAAGAGGAAAAGAAAAAGGAAGAGGAAAAGAAAAAGAGGGAGGAGAAGAACAAGGAAGATGAGAAGAAAAAGGAAGAGGAAAAGAAAAAGAGGGAGGAGAAGAACAAGGAAGAGGAAAAGAAAAAGAGGGAAGAGGAAAACAAGAAATGGGAAGACAAGAGATGGGAAGACAGGATGGGCTCAGACAAATACGAAGAGAAATACACAGACAAATACGATGGTATGGATCTGGATACCGTGATGGGCAACAAAAGGCTGATGCAAGCCTACTCAAAGTGCATGCTGGACCAGGGCAAATGCACTGCTGAAGGAAAGGAACTCAAATGTAAGCGATTCTTATTTATTTATTTTGTTTGAGAACTCAGTTTCATACGAGTATCAATCACTACATAGTATAAAACAAAGTCGCTTTCTCTGTACCTATATCCCTATGTATGTATGTATAAATCTTAAAACTACGCAATGGATTTTGATGTGGTTTCTTTTAATGGATAAAGTGGTTCAAGAGGAAGGTTTATATGTATAATACATGCATAATATAGTAGAGAAACGCTGATGATTTCTGTGCGAAGCCGGGGCGGGTCGCTAGTTGTTAATACTTTGGGTTGAAAGTTTGTATCCAGCTTAGATAGGTTTATTACTGGATACATCTGAATGATTATTATTGAAATATTGTCATTACGTATCTGCTTACAGACAATAATGCATCTACGTACATACATACATATAATCACGCCTTTATCCCTAAAGTAAACGACCTAAGCAAAGGTCGTTCCGCTACGTCTGACAAAGTTTTGAGGGTTATTTAAGATTGATTTGTAGGTATATTTTTGTAGTGACAGGCTGTCAGCCCATCGCCTAAATTGCAATGTACTGAAACCCTCGGATCCCTTAGCTGGTTTTTACAGCATACTAGGGAGGAAATACAGCTGGCACATTGTATGTTTTTCTTTCGCTTCAAGTCCAGCATGGAAGAAATCCCTACGATCAAAATTAATCGTGTAACTTGTGTTCCAGCCCACATCTCTGAAGCTCTCCAGAATGGTTGCGCCAAGTGCACCGAACCCCAACAAAAGGTAAGACTAAGGCCCGTATTTATAATCAGCTCTTGAGACTGACAGCAAGTTTGAGCTCATATCAGAAATGTCATTTCAATACAAAACGATCTGTCAAATCCACACTTAAGATGCTCTCAGTCTTCAGACCGCTTTATAAATACGACAGAATAAAAAATTAAATTTAATTACATATGATACGAAATAATACGAATACTTAAGTAAGAATGACGGATGTTCTCGTCATACCTTCGCCTAAGAAATATGAGTCAAATACAAATTAAATTCAACAATTTAAAACTGAGATGGAAATACTATAGTAAAATAATAATTATCATTTCGGATACAAGGCTTTGTCAGGTTTAATAAAACACAACACAATTATTTAACTTAACCTTAAGCAGCATTCCCCCGTTGTATAGCTAAATAATAATTAAATTGTCTATGACTCTTGGGTAAAGATGTTTGATTCTAGCTAAAACAAGGGAACCTTATTACAATCTATGATCAAAACTGTACGTGTACATAGATACTCCGTTTGATTTTTCAGGGCATGAAGAAGGTGATCAAATACTACATGGACAAGGAGCCAGAGACCTGGGAGCAGCTTTGTGACAAATACGACCCCAAGAGGACGTACAGCAGGAAGTACGAGAAGGAACTGAGGAACATGAGATATTAGAGGGACTTAGTAGGCAGCTTGATAGATGAAATGTGATACAAGATATTTTATTTCATGATGAAGATTTTGACTTGGCTGTGGCAGTAGAAAGGTTAACGTTTCTAGATAGATCCATAGATAAACTCTTTATAGCGCATAATCAGTCAAGTTTAGACAAACTTACAAATAACAGTTCTAGTAGAATAATAGAGCCAAGATAGGAGCCATCACAAATTTTGTAACTTTTTTATCACAGTAAGGCGTATTTGTAAAGCTATCTCAAGATTGAGAGCAATATTAATGATGGATTTGAGAAACCACTGTGTTCTGAAATTATATTTCTGATAAGAACTTAAACTAGCTGTCAATCTCAAGTGCTTATTATAAATACGGGCCTTAGGTTTCTATGATGACATATTTTACTTTGAGTTCAGAACTATCAGATTCAGATTAATTTATTATCACCGTGAAAACTGCCTCGTGAAATAGAATAACTCGAAAAAACGGTACATTGTGGTTGTCAGATAAAACAAAAAGTAATTTACCGTTCTTTTTCAAATAACGAACAGTTAAAAGGATCCTTCGCTCAAGATTACGAATATTTGTAAATATTTAATCGTTTGTTGTTTTTTGTGTTGTTTTAGTAATTTATTTTAGTTAATAATATTTATTGAATAAATAGCATTCCCAAAATATCTATGTTTTTTAGTTCTTAGACAGTTTGAAACTTTTGCTTTCCATAATTTTCTGTCTCGCTCTCTCTCTCTATCTATCTATACCTATATCTCTTTTCTCAATTATTCTTTAATTTTACTGATTCTCACTCAAAGTAAACAAACTCATCGTCATTTAATACATATTCAGAGCTAGTTTTGATTGCAAAGGCTAAATTACTAAAACAATTGACCCAATTAATTCACAATAAGAACAACATTAAACAAATTGGTATTTATGAAAATTAGCTTTATGAGTAATAGCTTTTGATATAATAATAAGAATAATAGCTTTAAGCTAAATGATATTTGGGTATATTGTGATTGGAAACATATTATTTCAATCGCTAAAACACGTGATTTTAAACATGTTATTTCTTCCATGCTGGCCAGGGAGCGAGAGAAAAACATAGAACGTGCCAGCTGCTTTTCCTCCCGGAAATGCTGTAAAAACTAGCTAAGGGATCCGAGGGTTTCTGTATATTGCAATTTAGGCGATAGGCTGACAATCTGTTACTACAGCAATATATCTTAAATATACACAGAGCAGGTATGTCTGCTTTGTATAAATAACCCTCAAAACTTTGTCAGACGTGGCTGAACAACCTTTGTATAGGTCGTTTACGCTCTGCCCACCCCATTAGGAATGAAGGCGTGATTTAAGGTATGTACGTTTGTAAGTACCTATGTTCAAAATGAAAGGATTAACAAGGTATAATAGCAATGTTTAACTGTTCTAAAGCAATTTGCAGTAAATTTGCTTCAAATTGCCTTTTAACTCTACAATCTCAATACTACCTCCGTGGTCTAGTGGTCAGTGCCATTGGCTTACGATCCGGAGGTCCTGGGTTCGATTCACAGGGAGACAAAGTTGATGTTTGTCAATTTAACACTTTAAGGTTTTCCCCGAGTTTGGTCAGGACATAGCAGGCTGAATCACCTGATTGTCCGAAAAGAAAAAAAGGGTTCCGTGCTTCGGAGGGCACGTTAAATTGTCGGTCCCGGTCGCTGTCTTTGATAGTGGTCGCTACACTAACCACGTCAGAGACCTAATAGCTGTGCTACTAGGCGTTTTGAAAGCTCTGACACCAGGGTTCATCGGCTCGATAATTCACTCGCTAAGAAGAAGACACTACAATGTCGTATAGTATTAAGTTTCTGGAGTATAAAGCAAATCCGATTTTAAGCCGTTAGCAATAAACGTGAAACTTCTAAAGCAGGGTGAATAAAATTGAAAAGTCAAGAGTGTACAATGTAATTTAAACAGCTCTTGTTAAATTAACTTTTATTATAGCGGAATAAAAAGTTGATAATGAAACTAGTAATAATACATAGTAAAGTAGTGGGTCGTATTTATAAAACGATCTCAAGATTGAGAGTAATATTAAGTACGGAATCGACACACCAAATTGTACTGAAATGACATTTCTGAAACAAACTCAAACTAGTTGTCATTCTCAAGTGATGTTTATACGGGCCTAAGTATTGTACGTAGCTGTTGTTGAATGATCGCTGATTTAAGATGCTTTAAGATCGAATATTTAAATTTCTTTCTTTCTGCTATTTCCTGTAGGAAGTATTGAATTACATTGAAAATACAGTCTTTCTCTAAGTTCAACTTTTTTAAGTTTCACTATTAAACTTCTAATCAAAGACATAATGTACTTTTAATAGTGCTCCTAAACTCTGCATTCTGGCCGATAGGGGTCGTATTTCGACGCTAGAGACCTCCTGCCGTCGTCGTCCATACGTCGAAGTAGTATTTAAGTATTTATAAATATGTATGTTAGTCTGTAAGGTATATATTCTAGGGGCCTCTCTTTATATTATTTAACATCTACTAATGTTAATATTGCATGAAATAAAATGATTTATTATTATTATTTAAAAACATATGAAACGCCTTATCGTATTATATTAGTACAGTTTCGCTAAAATGCAACTTCTACAGGATTTCACGTTTTGTAATGTTCATAGCGGAAAATCTAAAGTAGGAAAACCGGAAGGGAAATAAGCGTTTCATGTTAGAATCATAAAATTAAAGCCCGTTTATATAACCAGCACTTGAGAATTATAGCTAGTTTGGGTTTGAATTAGAAATGTCATTTCAGTATAAAATAACCTATCAAATTCATACTTGATATTACTCTCAATCTTGGGATAGCTTTATAAATACTGCCCTATGATTCTGATATTTAGCTAGTTTGTGTTCTTATTCCTAAATTTTCCTTCTCTGTAGTCGGTCCCTCACTGCAATGCTGAGGATCGTGACTGCTTATTTTGTGTTTCTAAAGCTCGTGTTTATGAAGCGATCTCAAACTTGAGACCAAAATGAAGTTTGGATTTGACAGGCCAGTTTGTACTGAAATGACATTTCTGATACCAACTCAAACTCGCTGTCACTCATGAGAGCTGAATTTAAATACAGCTTTAAATTTATACGAAATTATACCTTCCCTGCAAAGAGTGCTAATCCACAATTTCTCATTTTAAGTCAGCCTCTACAGTAGGTAATTAAATAAACAAAAAAAAATCCTCTAAACAGCAAACCGCGCCTCATATAATCACGTGAGGTCGCGTGCTAACGTGAATTATAGCGAATTATAAGGCTTCCTAGCTTGTTGTTTTTTACAAATACCCTGTTCGTTGAATTAAAAAATCAATGGCACTCATTTATTTAAATTTAAACTGATCGAGGTTGAAGTACAAATAAGTCAGAAAAAGACGAATAAAATCATCAAACGGACGCACATACGTAGATTTCAAGTAATTAGGCGGCCAAAACTCGCTATTCAAAAAAACAACTAAAGATAAGATAACCATTTACTCAGGTAGTAAACAGTTCCGGGAATACAATGGGCAACCCCTCCCACCCTTCTTAGATGCGCAAGAGCTTCCCTATAGCAGTCGGAATTCGATAGTCGCTTTACGTGTACGTGTCTGTTCTCGGCGCTCCTAAACTTACAACTTTTGTAAAATTTGTATTTGTTTTCCAACTACTTCTTTTCAAGTGACAGTGATGGATTGCAGTAATTCAGGTAAGAACCTTTGTTTTTCAACAGTAACTTTTTTATTTTCTACTGCCCTTAATAATCTTTTTAGTTTTTAAAGATAGCTCTTGAAAAAAGTCAGTTTTTTTGTGTTTCTAACAATGAAATATGTCTTTTAACTAACTTAAGGGTCCGTCCGAGCAATGTTTTCTTTATTTTTCAATACTTTACTTGTATTTCTATTATACCAGTAAAAAATTGGCCGCGGAAACCCGCGCGTTTCGAAAATAAGAGCATTTGAATGTAAGGGGTCAAAATTGAGAAAAAATACCACGTTCGTGCAAAATTGTATTAATTCTAATTATTTTTTGTTTCAGGTCCATCTGGTGCCTCGGGTACTAAAATAGTGACTCGGAAGTACTTGTTTGAACAAGTGCAAGAACAAAATTTACCAAGTTTAAGGGAAAAACTCGATTCGTATGAAGATTTTCTTGTGATACGTTATGGGGACACTGAAAATGCTAAAAAACGTTTGAAGCAAAGGTATTCCTTTATCAAAACCGAATTCATGAAAAGATGGAAGAAAGCCAGTAAACACGAAAAAGTTTTCCTAGAAGATAACCGAGGTTGGTTAGAAGGAACTTTCGAGATTCCGATGGAATCGGCTTCTCCTCAAGGTAGACAAGCAAAATCTTTCGAAGATTTAAGTGAGCGAAGCAAAAGAAGAAAAACCGAAGAAATTCGTGCGACTTTGGAGCATGACGTCATCATCCACGCCGCACAATCTGTTTTACAAAACACTGGGCAAAGGAATGCTTCAAAAGTTCTCAAAGAAATTACTAATTCGCCGAAACGAGCCAGCAAATATAGATCTGCCTATTCTAAAGTGAATAACGACGACGACATGTTACCTCCGCTGACGCCTCTGCAAGCACTTCAGATGTTCGTGGAAGCTGATCTTTCAAGACGGCAATATGAAATTATAAGAGCAACAAACCCAAAACATTTCCCTTGCTACGACTTGTTGCTAAAGGCGAAACAAGAATGTTATCCCCCACAAGAATCCATGAATGTTACAGATACTTCGGCAGAAAGCAACTTACAATGCTTAATAGATCTTACTGTGACACGCCTCTCAATATTCCTGGAAGAGGTGCTAATTACGCTGAACGAAGAAGAAAGGAAGTCGTTAACGATTATCTGTAAATGGGGTTGTGACGGCTCTCAGCAATCCAAGTTTAAACAAAAATTTGAGCATGACACTGACTCTGATGGAAACATTTTCTTGAGTTCTTTTGTGCCGCTACGCATTGTTTGTAGAGAGGAAAACAAAAAAGTAATATGGCAAAACCCAACACCATCCTCGTCACGATTTTGCCGTCCTATCCGATTTCGGTATGCAAAAGAGTCTACAGATGTGACGAAGAACGAAATAAATTATGTGCAAGAGTCAGTTAGGCTGCTCAATAATACGATAGTCATTTTAAACAACCAAGAGTATCAGTTTGGCCATGTGCTTAAAATTACAATGGTAGACGGAAAGGTGTGTAACGCGGCCATGGACACGAAATCAACTTCGAAGTGCTACATCTGTGGAGCTACTTCTAAAAGTTTCAACGATTTAAACAAGAGGAATGATGTGAGCTCTGAAGCTCTAGAATTCGGATTATCAGTATTACATGCTAGAATTCGGCTTTTCGAAAGTATACTCCATTTAGCATATAAATTACCTGTGCAGAAATACAGAGAGAGGAAAACTACAGAAGAAAAGGAATTGGAAGCACAAAGAAAGTCCGAAATTCAAGTCAGATTTCGTAACGAAACTGGACTTCTTATAGATATGCCAAAGGCTAACTTTGGCAATACTAATGATGGCAACACGAGCAGGAGATTCTTCGACAACCCTGAACTGGCATCGGAGATCACAGGAATTAGCTTTGAGCTTATCTACAGGCTCAAAGTTATATTGGAGACTGTTTCAAGTGGTCATGAAATT
Source organism: Scrobipalpa costella (assembly GCA_949820665.1). Lineage (NCBI taxonomy): Eukaryota > Metazoa > Arthropoda > Insecta > Lepidoptera > Gelechiidae > Scrobipalpa > Scrobipalpa costella. Next base: position 15,474,228 of record OX463312.1, read on the forward strand.
GATGTCGCAAAATATGACAAATACGCATATGACACTGCGAAATTGTACGTGGACCTGTATGGATGGCATCCAATGACGCCGACTATGCACAAAATTCTGATGCATGGTGGGCAAATCATAAGTCACTCGTTACTTCCTATTGGCCAGTTATCTGAGGAGGCAGCAGAAGCCCGGAACAAGCATTTTCGATCGTACAGGCTTAACTTTGCAAGGAAGTTTTCTAGAAAGGAATGCAATTTAGATGTATTTAACAGGTTTTTATTAACATCAGACCCCCTGATCAGCTCAAGCAGAAAAATCAAGAAACCTTGTCACAAAGTATTCCTTCCTGAAACTATGGAAATGTTGATGGCTGCCAAACCAAATACTTGTACCTAGAGATTGCTTACTTTGAAGTAGCTTACTTTCTCTCAAAGTAAAATATGTGTTTTATTTGTGATAAGTGTATATTTAAGATATAGATACATGACATTTAACCGTATTTATGCTTGTAATATATAATTCGTAAGACGTTTTTTTATATTTTTGGTAATTGTAAAATAATATTAATTTTTTGGTATTTTATTGATGTAAATATGTTGCATAATCAATAAATATATTTTTTCGAATCAAAAAGGGTTTAATTTAATTTCCTATTGTACGTATAGCTATTTTAGAGAAAAATATATTTTTGGCCGCCTAAATAATTGAAATCTACGTATGTGGGACGGTTTGAACTGCTATATGGTTCGTATTTATACAGCGATCTCAAGATTGAGAGCAGTATTAAGTATGGATTTGACAGGTCATCAGCATCATCATTTCAGCCTACATCTACCCACTGCTGAGTATAGGCCTCTTCTTTGATCGCCATCTACACAGGCCATAATGTACGAATATGGTATTTCTGATACGAACTCAAACTAGCTGTTAATCTCAAGTGTTGTTTATAAAGACGGGCCTAAGTATTCTACGTAGCTGAATACTTAATTGCATGATCGCTAATTTAAGACCGAATCGCATCGAATATTTTAATTTCTTTCTTTCTGCTATTTCCTGTAGTAAGTATTGAATAACATTGAAAATACAGTCTGTCTTTAGAGCAATTTTTATAACTATTACTATTAATTACTTCCATGCTGGCCTGGAAGCGAGAGAAAAATATAGAATGGCATGCTGCAAAAACCAGCTAAGGGATCCGAGGGTTTTAGTATATTGTAATTAAGGCGCTGGGTTGACTACCCGTCACTACAGCAATATACGTACACATGGCGGAACGACCTTTGTTTAGGTCGTTTACGCTCTGCCTAACCCATTAGGGATAAAGGCGTGATTATATGTAAGTATGTATTAGTATTAAAATTTTAATCAAAGATCGTTTTGAACTTTTAGAATCATATAAGACGCTCTTATTAGCACAGCTACTAAACAAAGAAATCCACCAAATTAACTTGTGCAAGGAAGAAATAATTAACTTGCAAAAGAAACAATCTAGCTCCTGCCCACTTTGCGTCTTTTTTACACGGAATTAAATGTTTTTCCTGAATTGTAACTCAAGAGAGGAAAGTTACCTTCATAAATTACTGAGCATAATTAAACAAACACAAAAAACGCTGTTAATACAATGCCACGCGCAAAACAATATCATTTTCATTCAATTAGGTTGTACGGTTGGACGTTTATTTATTTAAACCTGTGCCAGCCACATTTTATTTGTTTTTACACATTTACAAATGTTTTTGCAATGGAACTGTTCGTTTTCTAATTTGAATTTGAAAATACTGTGTCTTTTTAAAAATGAATACTTAAAATTCTCTGCTAATCCACAATCCAATAAGAAACCAAATCCGTGTGTTTTAATTTGTTTATATAATTCTAGGCCTTTGCCCAGCAGTGGGATGATGTGGGCTAAATAAGATAAAAAGAAGAAGAAGATAATTCTAGGTAGTTTGTGATAGGTAGTTAGGTAGAAATGGAAACCAATTTTTTTTTTTGCAATTACTATTTTTTTTTAATGAAATGTTCAGTTTTGTTGACCCCTATTCAGTACGCGGGAAGCTGTCCCTTACACTATTTATACTTCACTGATATTACCTCGCTCTATATTTTTTTTATAATATCATGCCGAGAGATGTCCCCGGAAAGAGCACAGCGCGATCTCGTAAAATATGGACGTGGAATCGAATACCTACATACATACTTATAATCACGCCTTTATCCCTAATGGGGTAGGGAGAGCGTAAACGACGTTAACAAAGGTCAGCACAAAGTTTTGAGGGTTATTAAAGATAGATTTGTAGGTATATTGCTGTAGTGACAGGTCGTCAGCCCATCGCTTAAATTACAATATAATGAAACCCTCGGATCCCCAAGCTGGTTTTTACAGCATGCCCTGGAGGAAATGCAGCTGACACATTCTATGTTTTTCCCTTGCTCCCAGGTCAGAATGGAAGAAATAAAATATAAAATATGGACGTCGAATGGAATACGTACCAGTTACTATTGAATAATTTCCGATATTGCCTACAGCATCCACTGACCCGTTTACCCCACTTGGATACGTATTTGTAACTGCCTCCGTAGTCTAGTGGCTAGTGCCATGGACTCCCGATCTGGAGGTCCTGGGTTCGATTCCCAGGAACGCATAGTTGATATTTGAGAATTTATCACTTTGTGATATTTCCTTAGTTTGGTTAGGACATTGCAGGCTGAATCACCTGATTGTTCGAAAAGAAAAAGATTCGTGCTTCGGAGGGCACGTTAAGCCGTCGGTCACGGTCGCTGTCTTTGATAGGTATCGTTACTCAAACAATGTGAAAGGAATATTAGTTGTGCTACTAGGCGGTTTAAAAACTCTGATACCAGGGTTCATCGGGTCCATAGACTCGATACCCACTCGACAGAAGAAGAATACGTATCACTACATAGTATAAAACAAAGTCGCTTTCTCTGTCCCTATATCTCTATGTATGCATAAATCTTTAAAACTACGCAACGGATTTTGATGCAGTTCTTTTAATGGATAGAGTGATAGGTTCATATGTATAAAACATGCATAATATAGTAGAGAAACATTGATGATTTCCGTGCGAAGCCGGGGCGGGTCGCTCGTATGTTATAAATATAAGTTATACATACAGGGTGTAAGGGAAGGTATCCCGCAAAATTATGAGATATTTTATTCGTTTTCCCAAACTGTCTGATAGAAGCGGTAAATTTGTATGGCGAGCCCACTTTATGTTATACTTGTATTTTTTTTAAGTGATCAGTCTTTTTCAGTGGGCTAACCCATTTTAATACTAAACACCGTATCAAAATCTACTACATCCTGTTTAGTAGAGAAGAGGTAGGTTGTTTAAAAAATGTTGTCCCAGTTCCGCTGTCCGTCTCGAGGCAATAATCAAACGTCCATTTTGCGGTAGAGACCATGGGCCCATGGGGTCCGGCCGCTAAAAGTTTTCTACACGATCTATCCATACGTCTCATCAGAAGTATACCAGTTACCTAATGTCATACGATAAATAAATAAATCAGAGCTCGATGGTGTAGTGGAGAGGGCCGCTGACTGAGCGGGAGGTCGTTGTTCCAATCCCACTACGTACCAATGTGTTTTACGGTTTTCGAATTTCATATGTACGTTTATTCGGCGCTTTTTCCGTGCTTAAGAAGGCACGTTAAGCCGTTGGTCCCGGTTAATATCGTTTAATACCGTAGATATTAGTCGTTAAGCCATATCAGAAGCCAGTGCTAAGCATGAGCGGCTTGAAAACTCTGACCTAATCTCTCTGGGGTCTGGTTTCCCTTCTGGGTTGCGGAGGTCAGATGGCAGTCGCTCTGTGTAAAAACCAGTACCCTCGTTCAATCCCCTAGATTAGGAACCAATCCCGTGAGATACGGGATAAGGCTAGGGAGATGATATTATCCAGACGTCTCATCGATGCATGCGGTGACCCGAGGGCTGGCAGTTTCTTTGCCCAAAGAATAAGCCTTTCAGATGCTGCCAGCCTCCTGGGAACCTTGTCTGGATGTGACGTCTTGGATGATCATTTCTATTTGTAAAACGTAAATTGTATTGACGCTCTGTGATAAGTAATTGCTGTCGATAATAAAGAATGTAATTTACAGGTTTAAAAAAATAATCAAACGTAAACCGCTGGACCAAACGCGGTAGATAAATTTTAAAAGTTTTCTTTTTCTTTTAGTAATTTTCATAATTATCTATTAAAAATATTCAGCGAGTAACCCTTTTTAACTGACGCCACCGCTAGTGTTCGTAAGCTGTCTTAGGCTCGTAATTATGAAGCGATCTCAAACTTGAGAGCAATATTAAGTATGGATTTGACAGGCCAGTTTGTACTGTAATGACATTTCTGAGACGAACTCAAACTCGCTGTCACTCATGAGAGCTGATTACATATACGGCCCTTAGTGCAGCAACACAGGCGTCATTTGCTGCGCGCAAGGTTGCGCTTAACACGCTGTCAATGCTTTTTGCATTGCCTACAATACACATGCGTTACCTTACGCTCTACGCGCGCGTAGCGATGAACTTAACGCCGGTGCATCCCTCTGCCAGAACGCGCGCGTAGCGCGTGAGGTGACGCATGTGTGAAGGCAATGCAAAAAGCATTGACAGCGTGTTGAGCGCAACCTTACGCGCAGTGACGCCTAGCCTGTCTGTTGGTAGGCAATGCAAAAGGCATTGACAGCGTGTTGAGCGCAACCTTGACGCCTGTGTGTCCCTGAACTTAGTAACAAGTAAATATAATAATCCCTTGTCCAACAACAATCCTATCGGTATAGTAGCAATATAAAGCCATAGACTAAGCCCTGTGACTGGTGTTCCGGACAACACTAATAGGATTGTTGTGTTTGTACACGAGCATCAGACAGATAATGACGTTAGTTGGCTCGTTCGACCAAATACTGGAAGTAGATAGCGAACTAATATTATTTTGACTAGAACTTTGTCCTTATATAAAACGGAACGTGCATATAACATATTGTCAGTATTTGAACTTATTTTCTAAAATATCTTTAATTATGAAAAGAACAGTGAACAGTTTCTTCCATGCTGGACTAGGAGTGCGAGAAAAACATAGAATGTGCCTGCTGCATTTCCTCCCGGGCTTGCTGTAAAAGTCTCAGTATATTACAATGTAGGCGATAGACTGACAAGCTGTCACTACAGCAATATACCTACAAATCTATCTTAAATAACCCTCAAATCTTTGTCAGACGTGGCGAAACGACCATTGTTTAGGTCGTTTACGCTCTGCCTACTACCCCATTAGGCATAAAGGCGTGATTATATGTATGTATGTGTGTAGAACAGTAAAAACAGAAATAAAATTGATCAAAAAATCACCGACATAGACTATCTATCTCTCTCTTCGAAGCGACTATTTATATGTAATTACTAATTAGTATGGCGCTCCTGTCTTATGACGTCACATGAAAGTTCGGACCTCTCTTTTAACTAACCACTTTCAAGACATTATAACTCGTAAACTAATGAATATTTTGCGAAAATTACTTCACATCCGTTCATTTATGTTGACAATCATTCTTACTAATAGTTTTTAAAAAGTCATGCATGTTCCCTATTTCAGTTTCCGTAGTACTGTTCACATGGCGCAGGATTACGATGAATTCGGGGGTTTGATCAAAAATTAGGATTTAATCATAACCCGGACTTTGACAAAATACTTGTCATAATCCAGAGTACGCGTATGGCGACGTTAGCGACATCTAAACGTGTAGTTTTTTTAAGAACTACGCAGGGCTTGACAAGTCCAAATTAAGATTGGAATTCAAGTCAATAACGATACCGCCTCATTTTTTACAATATTTTTGAGGATTTGTAGCATTCACAATGTTATTTTATTTCATATAATAACAAAGAAAGAAAATAATAGAGCGTAATCGACCTAAACAAAGGTCGTTTCGCCACGTCCGACAAAGTTTAGAGGGTAATTTAAGATAGATTTGTAGGTATATTGCTGTAGTTACAGGTGGTCAGCCCATCGCCTAAATTGCAATATGCTGAAACCCTCGGATCCCTTAGCTAGTTTTTAGAGCATTTCCGGGAAGAAATGCAGCTGGCACATAGTATGTTATTCTCTCGCTCCCAGTCCAGCATGGAAGATACTAACTAAATGATGACTTTGATAACACAGCTTATTCTACAATACGGTGCAGCGAGGTCAAATTTTGGTAAAACCTCACAAGTAGTAAGTACATTAGGGTCGAATAAAGCCACGGAACAAATTATGCTGGTCACTCTTAGTATACAACTTGTTAAATTTCCGTCGCGGGACAATCTTTCCCTTCATTTTCAGTGTACTCTAGGACGAAGTAAAGCTGTATTTACAACTTCGAAAAATTAAACCGTGGGATAAATAACTATATAAATTAATTTTAAAACTTAATGTTACGTTGCATTCAGAGTGAATATGGTAGGCTGAGAAATATAGAAAATAAAGGAATATTTCTTCTATGCTGGAATATAAGGTACGGTACCTTATATTAGTTTTAAATACAACTAACTGGTGCAACGTGGGAATTAAAACACATGCTAATCTACTCGTTCGATTGCATCCATTTTCATGTTTTTTTACATACATACATATAATCACGCCTTTATCCCTAATGGGGTAGACAGAGCGTAAACTACCTATCCGCTACGTCTGACAAAGTTTTGAGGATTATTTAAGTAAGATTTGTAGGTATATTGCTGTAGTGACAGGTTGTGAGCCCATCGCCTAAATTGCAATACACAGAAACCCTCGGATCCCGTAACTGGTTTTACAGCATGCCCAGGATGAAATGCAGCTGGCACATTATATGTTTTTCTCTCGCTCCCAGTCCAGCATGGAAGTAGTTGTAGTTGGCCAGAAAATTCCCTAATATTAATGTACAACATTATTATATTTACCATAGTCATGTTCTTTGTTGTTATTTTACACACTTGCTGAGCGGCTTTTAGGCTCAAAGTGGCAAGTCACGTGTACCATTTGCTGTCTAGTCTGCCGACTAACGCGCCAGACTAAAAGGCTAAAGTTATATACAGAATAATAGACTTTATACACGTTCCAAATGCTCTAGGTAGCTTTGCTGTATGGAGTTCATCGATGTTCTGAGTGTTTGTGTTTTTGTTCTTCTACCATTCAAAGCTACATTTTTCAGCTCTTATCAAGCTCATTACGCCAGATACTTACATAAATTTAATCACGCCTTTATCCCTAATGAGGTAGGCAGAGCGTAAACGACCGAAACAAAGGTCGTTCCGCCACGTCTGACAAAGTTTTGAGGGTTATTTAAGATAGATTTGAAGGTATATTGCTGCAGTGACAGGTTGTCAGCCCATCGCCTGAATTGCTATATATTGAAACCCTCGGATCCATTAGCTGGTTTTTAAAGCTAGCCCAGGAGGAAATGCAGATGGCGCATTATATGTTTTTCTCTCGCTCCCAGGCCAGCATGGAATTATATATGACGATCTGAGCCATGTCAGAGGCCAGTGGGTTGCGGAGGTCAGATGGCAGTCGCTCTGTGTAAAAACCTGTACCATCGTTCAATCATAGATTAGGTAGCCGACCCCGTGAGATACGGGATAAGGCTAGGGAGATGGTGATCCTTAAGGCTTATTGACGTCATTTTATGTAATTTTGTGAATGTTCATGGATACGGATGTCGTAACAAAAGCGTATTATAATATAAATGAATTCATTGACTATTAAATGTCAGTACAAATATATCTATTATTACTTTTTATTTTATTATTGATAATTTTGAATGTGATTTAATTTTTTTATAATTGATGAATTTAGTGACGTGTAAATTTTTATTTATTAATAAATGATTGAATTGAATTGAATTTCTGTTAGATTATTATTTTTAGTTTAGAGCAACATTATAAGCTAGTATTACTAGTTTCGATTTCCGAAAATGTAGGTTAAATGCTTTCTTGCGTGTTCACAACTTTTTACGAACGATTATGCAGTTTAGGAATAATAGTTAGTTGTTTAACCAGGCTCGTAATTGCACCTATATACCATTTTTACTTTAATAATGTTAACTTTCACTATAAAATTATGATAAAAAAGTTTTCCCACGTATTTAATCATTATTTTCTTCCATGCTGGACTGGGAGCGAAAGAAAATTATAGAATGTGCCAGCTGCATTTCCTCCCGGGCAAGCTGTAAAAACCAGCTAAGGGATCCGAGGGTTTCAGTTTATTGCAATTTAGGCGATGGGCTGACAACCTGTCACTACAGCAATATACCTAAAAAACTTATTTTAAATAACCCTCAACATTTTGTCAGACGTGGCGGAATGACCTCTGTTTAGGTCGTTTACGCTCTGCCTACCCCATGAGGGATTAAGGCGTGATTATATATGTATTATTAGGCTAATATATGTATGTAAATCATTATTAAGGCTAACAAAATCTTAAATTAATAAAGCAGATATGCTAATGTAATAATTTACATAATATTATTTTTGAAAACTAACAACTTATTCAGGCTATTTATTGTCATTTACACATAAAAAGACTGAAGATTTTATAAAGGTAAATACCTGAAAATATTAGAAAAAACAAATCGAAATCATATTGTTAGAAATAAAATAGCACTGTGAGGGCACAAAAACTATTAGAATAATACCTATTATGTATGATAAGTGATAACTTATCTTGATAGAATTCAAACTGACCTAAATAAATACGCATACATACATACATAAAATCACGCCTTTATCCCTTACGGGGTAGGCAGAGCGTTAAACGCCTCGTAAAAGGCTTTTTCGCCGCGTCTGACAAAAATTGAGGGTAATTTTATATTGTAATGTGTATTGCCATAGTGACAGGTTGTCAGCCCATCGCCTAAATTACAATACACTGTAACCCTCGAGTCCCTTTTGCTGTCTTCTACAGCATGCCCGGGAGGAAGGGCAGCTGGAACATTCTACGTTTTTCTATCTCTCCCAGTCCAGCATGGATAAATACGCAATACTACAAAACCTTCTTCTTAGCGAATAGGTATTTCGAGTCGAGCAACTAGTGTCAGAGTTTTGAAACCGCCTAGTAATACAGCTAATAGTCCTCTGACACTGACCTCAGTCACTGACTGGTTGAGTAACGACTACTCTCAAAGACAGCAGCCGGGACCGATGGCTTAACGTGCCCTCCGAATCACGGAATCCTTTTTTTCTTTTTGGACAATCAGGTCATTCAGCCTTCAATCTTCTAACCAAACTGGGGAAAACCTCTCAAAGTGATAAATTGACAAATGTCAACTTTGTGTTCTCCCTGGGACTCGAACCCAGAACCTCCGGATCAGAAGCCCATGGGTCAGACAACTAGACCACAGAGGCAACAAAATAAACTTACACATACCTACCCCCTATAATATTTCGCCCTCAAATAAAATATATAAATCCTGTAACCTCAAAATAACACTCAAAATGATTACTTTAAAATCCAGAACCGTACAATAATTAATCATTTTTAATGGCAGATTGAGATTGGCGTTTAATCATGATTCGGCGATCCGTTACAAGTGATTGGCTGAATAATATTGCGCCAATCAAAATCTCAGAGGAAATTGGACCCTATCTGCTGTGCTGAGGTTTTATTTTTATAAATGATAGGCAAACCATTTGTCTGCCATCTCACCTGGTGGAAAGTGATGATGCAAATGATGAAGGAACATATTTGCCTAGATAATACCTATTCACTCTTGCCTTGGAAAGGCCCAAGTTATAACGTTAGTTTGTCTGTTTTGTTTTGTTGGTAAATGTGGTTCATATATTATATTATTTATTGTTTTAAAAATTAAAAATACAGTTAAACTTAAAAAAATAAACAACAGGCGAGCTTATCTCTATAAGAGATCTCTTCCAGCCAACCTAATGGGGATAAAAGATGGGAAATTCACGGGAACAGATACAGTTAGTATAATTTAATTACAAATTGATGTATAATAATACTAATACACATATTAACATACTATAATAAACTAATACATATAAATATATTTATATGATATATAAATGATAAAATAAAATATAATTATATACGTCATAGAGAGGTCATAAAATGCTCTTTCAGTCTCTTCTTAAAAGTGAAGCTCGAGGAACTGTCTTGTATGGTTTTCGGCAGTTTGTTCCACAGTTGAATGGTTCGAAAAGTGAACGAGTTAAAAAAGAATTTGGTGTTCGATGATATAACCAGTCATGAAACGACCACTACCAAAGACAGCCTAGCGACAGCTAAACATGCACTCCGTAGCACGAAATCTTCTATCTTGCCAGACAATCAGGCAATTTCGCCTGAATTTTCCTACCTGGCGAACTAGAAAAAAAATGGTACTACTTGTCTTCTTCTGTCGTGTGGTTTTCGATCCGATCTGCACTATCAACTTGTGTGTCATCTGTGGGAATATAACCCTCGACCACAAGATCGGGATGCCAAGGCTAAGACCACTAGACAACGGAGGCAGTTCCTAAACTACTTATCAGCCAAATAGCCCAAACATTATTTAGGTATTAGGGAAAGACTGACCCTAGCAGAGTTAATCGTCCGCAAGGGTCGCCGCCCATAAGCGAATTAAACTCTGTCACTAAACAAAGTTAGTGGGGCTCAGAGTTTACTGTCCCACCAACCATAAAGGGTAATAAATGGGGCCTAGAAAGTTTATTTTTATTATATTATTTAATCAGGCAGGCAGTTGTAGCAACTGATAGTGCCTGTATCCCATTGTTCACGATTTGCTTGTCTTATTGAAGTTTTGTAGGTATTTGTCCAATTTGTTCTTAAAGACATTTGTATTCTGTGCTGTCACTACATCTTAAGGTAGCTTGTTCCAGTTAGCAACCACTCTATTTGAAAGAAAATGCTTGTGTGGGTTGTTGTGTGAGAAACAAGTTGTCAATTTCATGCTATGACCTCGCAAACGGCTATTTTGGCCTCGATTGATTAGGGCATCAAAGTTAGGTAGGTCATAGTGGCCGTTTAAAATTTTGAAAGTTTGTCATGTAATAAAGATGCGGAATATATGGCGCTCCTGTCTTTGAGGATAGATCGCCATGAGAATTTTGCCCTAGATAATTGATACTGATTGCTTCCATGCTGGACTGGGAGCGAGAGAAAAACATAGAATGTGCCAGCTGCATTTCCTCCCGGGCATGCTGTAAAAACCAACTAAGGGATTTGAGAGTTTCTGTACGAGTATATTGCAATTTAGGCGACACGCTAACAACCTGTCACTATAGCAATCTACCTTAAATAACCCTCAAAACTTTGTCAGACGTAGCGGACGTAGTGGAACTTTTTTTAAGTAGTTTTCGCTCTGCCTACCCCATTAGGGATTAAGGCGTGATTGTATGTATGTACGTATATTTGTTGATGTTTATTTATTGTAGTATGGCTTATCTGCTTATCTGATGGATTTATTTTTGAAGTGTAATTTGAAAATTACTTTTGAAAACACTTTTTTAGCAAGCCAGCAATTTATGCGAAATGCAGTGATCATTTCAGTCGGAAAATACCTCTTAGCTGGCTGCTAAAAGTCAAAAATGCACCATTATGAAGTTTCCAGCGCTTTGCCTTATACAGCTGGATTTGAATAATCCAGGTGGAGAGAATAAACGACCGCTGGAGATTTTGTTTGTTTTAAAATGCACAAAAAGCACACTGCAAGTTTAAGCTACGTTTAAAAACATAAACAGGTTAAATTCTGGGAAAATATAGAATTCACCAGCTGTTTGTAAACCGCATGGAAAAAACTTCCATTAATAAGCTTCCATGCTATAAAGTTTGTCATGTAATAAAGTTGCGGAATAGATGGCGCTCCTGCCGTTGAGGATAGATTGCCATGAGAATTTTGTCCCAGATATTTGATGCTGATTTCTTCCATGCTGGACTGGTAGCGAAAGAAAAACATAGAATGTGCCAGCTGCATTTCCTCCCGGGCATGCTGTAAAAACCACCTAAGGGATCCGAGAGTTTCTGTATATTGCAATTTAGGCGACACGCTGACAACCTGTCACTAAGGCAATATACCTACAAATCAACCTTAAATAACCCTCAAAACTTTGTCAGACGTGCGGAACGACCTTTGTTTCCTACCCCATTAGGGACAAAGGCGTGATTATTTATATGTAAGTAATCTGCAGGTAGACTAGGTAGATAACAATGGTATTGTGGTTACGATGTAATGTGATATATCTCGATGTTGACATACCTTAGTATTGCGTTTACAGAACAGCAGCACTGCACTGCAATATCCTTTGATCTGACTCTTGTCGTTATGACTCAGTCAGCCGTGTGTGCCTACACCGTGAGATATAGAGGCGTGACTATGTGTGTCGATGTTGACATACCGTAGCATTACGTTTACAATGCGGCAGCACTGCGGAGCAATATCCTCTAACACTTAATTTTAAACATTACAATACAATACAATACAAAATTCTTTATTGCACAAAGAAACACATACAACAGAAATAAAAAGGAACAGACATTCACGGTTGTTTTCACTATAACTATAAGACATTCTGTTGAAATATCTACACAAAGTTTCTCCAGTTTACCCGTGATCAGGGCATTTGGAACAGCGCCGAAATATCGGGAACTCATCAAATAATCAAATAATTTAAATATCCTCTAAACTGACGCTGGGTGTTGTGAATCAATCAGACGTATGTGACATTTTGTGTAAGAGACGTTTTGCAGAAAGACAGACATTATGCGAAAGAGACGTTTTGCGAAAGGGACATTATAAGAAAGGGTCATTTTGCGACCAAGGTACATTCTACAAAGTATTGATGTGGATATTGACATACCGTAGTATTATGTTTACAACACAGCAGCACTGCAGAGCAATATCCTCTAAACTGACGCTGAGCGTTGTGAATTAATCAGCCGAGTGTGTCTACCCCGTGAGAGATAGAGGCGTGACTATGTGTGTTGATATTAACATATGTGTTGCTGTTTGTTCTGGTAACCTCGCAAAATGACCCTTTCTCATTATGTCCCTTTCGCAAAATGTCCCTTTCGCAAAACGTCCCTTCGAATTTTTTAAAAGTCTTTTTAGTAGCTGCCCACAATTTAAACTAAATCTATCAAAAAAGGGATATTTTGCGAAAGGAACATAATGACACAGAGTAATAAATAATACTACGTACAAATAATGAGAAAGTGACATTTTACGAAATAGGACATTATGTAGTATTATGTTTACATTATGTAGTAGTATGTTTCTTCCATGCTGGACTGGGAGAGATAAAAAAACATAGAATGTTCCAGCTGCCCTTCCTCCCGGGCATGCTGTAGAAGTCAGCAAAAGGGATTCGAGAGTTACAGTGTATTGTAATTTAGGCAATGGGCTGACAACCTGTCACTACAGCAATACAAATCATTACAATCTAAAATTTTCCCTCAATTTTTGTCAGACGTGGCGAAAGCGCCTGTTACGAGGCGTTTTACGCTCTGCCTACCCCGTAAGGGATAAAGGCGTGATTGTATGTATGTATGTTTACAATACAGTAGCACTGCAGAGCAATATCCTCTAAACAAGCGCCGGGCGTTGTGAATCAATCAGATGTGTGTTTCGATTGACCGCCTGTGTTGTGTGGCTTGCGCAGGTGTAAAGGAATTTTGGGGTTGGTATTACGCAATTCGATTAAAATATACAGCGATTTAGAATACATACATACAAATAGTCACGTCTTTATCCCTTATGGGGTAGGCAGAGTGTAAACGACCCAAATAAAGGTCGTTTCGCCACGTCTGACAAAGTTTTGAGAGTTATTAAAGATAGATTTGTAGGTATATTACTGTAGTGACAGGTTGTCAGCCTTTATTGCAATATACTGAAACCCTCGGATCCCTTAGCTGATTATAACAGCATGCCCGGGAGGAAATGCAGCTGGCAATGTTTTTCTCTCACTCCCAGTTCAGCATGAAAGATTTAGAATTGAGGACTAAAATAGCCAATACCAATGTGGAATTGACATGAGCGATACAATTATCCCCAAGGTATAATGATGCCAAGTTTGATAAGAAAACAATAAACATGTTTTTCTTCTTACTTCTTAAACCTACTTCTAATGAATGTTTGTTGACCCCCCAATTTGTTCCATTGCTGTAGCGCTTTACTACGTCGTAGCAAATTGGCTACGTGTACTACGCCGTAGCAAAGTTCTTTCTGTAGCAAAGCAAAGCGTTCAATCGCACTTAAGGTGGCGATATAAGCTAAGTGGCGACCCCATTAGTAATAAAAAACATAATTCACTAAAAGCGCAGTGAATCGACAAGCCAGTCCAACAGAAATAATTCATAGTAATTAAGATAATTTAGATCCTTATAAATTTGCGATTCAGAGTTAGATGTAGTAACAGGAAGAAAAATTGTGAATAACGGCCTCAAACTGCAATTTTTCTTTCTGTTACTACAATGAACTATGAATCGCTAATTTATAAGGCTTAGAACCCTAATCTTAATTACTATAACTTGATTCTGTTGGTCCGGTTTTTCGATTCACTGCGGTTTTAGTGAATTATTTTGTATGTATTTATACCTTACTAGCGACCTGACCCGGCTTCGCACGGAAATCATCAGTGTTTCTCTACTATATTATGCATGTGTTATACGTATACACTTCCTCTTGAATCACTCTATCCGTTAAAAGAAACCGCATCAAAATCCATTGCGTAGTTTTAAAGATCTAAGCATACATAGGGATATAGGGACAGAGAAAGCGACTTGGTTTTATACTATGTTGTGAAGGTGGAAACAGAGCATAGGTGTCGCCTTCAATTGTAATAAATTAATTGTGTCCAGAATACAAACATTTTCATGAATATTTTACGTTTAGCGGAAATTGCAAGTAATTCTCCATTTTACAACACATATCATAACTCAAGATTGGGAGTAAGATTAAGTACTAGCGACCCGCCCCGGCTTCGCACGGAAATTATCAGTGTTTCTCTACTATATTATGCATGTATTATACATTAAATCCTTCCTCTTGAATCATTCTATCAATTAAAAGAAACCGCATTAAAATCCGTTGCATAGTTTTCTTTAAACGACCTAAACAAAGGTCGTTCCGCCACGTCTGACAAAGTTTTGAGGGTTATCTAAGATAGATTTGTAGGTACATTTCTGTAGTGACAGGTTGACTGTCCATCGCCTAAATTACAATATACTGAAACCCTCGGATCTCTTAGCTACTTTTTTCAGCATGCCCGAGAGGAAAAGCAGCTGGCACATTCTTTGTTTTTCTTGATTATATGCATGTAGTATTTCTACCTACGAGTACGTATTCTAAAGGTAGCTAGGTACCTAAAAGTGCATTCGGTACATGCACAGTACATCTGTATTCGGATCCTTTACGGGTTCCAGCTTATCCGGCGTTTCCAGGTCAAGAGCTCAGAGCTAACTTATCGGCTTTCACCGTTCATGTGATTTGTGGACAACTTGGAGTTTTAATCATCTCATATCCCTAGCTTTATCCCGTATCTTACGCAGTCAGCTACCTAATCTAGGAGATTGAACGAGGGTACTGGTTTTGATACAGAGCGACTGCCATCTGACCTCCGCAACCCAGAAGGGAAACCACATCCAATGCTAGATTAGGTCAGAGTTTTCAAGCCGCCAATGCTTAGCATTGGCTTCTGACATGGCTTGACGACTAATATTTACGCTATTAAACGATATTAACCGGGACCAACAGCTTAACGTGCCTTCCGAAGCACGGGACTTGTAGTTTAAATCCAAGTAGTTATTTCTGATGATTCATACCTGAAACAAAAGAAATAAGTAATTTTAAACGTGAATTATTTTGAATTATTAGATAAATAGATATATTCTTTATTGCACATAAAACAAAAACAACAGGAATAGAGAACAAATTAACTAAAAATTAAAGTACAATGAAGGCGGCCTTAGCAATAAGCATATATAATAGCAATATGGTAGCAATTTCTACCAGGCAACCTTGGGTAGAGAAATCAAATTATTAATACTAGGGAAATTGTTAAAATAGAAAAGATCGAAAACAAATATGGTCAATTGGTTTGGTAGGGGTACGATAGACTTTGCATCAAGGGATAAATATTTAAAAAGGTGATAAGAGATACGAATGAGTACATTCAGGCAATAGACAGAAGCGTTTTCTATGATCTTCTTCTTCTTCTGTCGAGTGGGTATCGAATCTATCGACCCGATGAACCCTGGTGTCAGAGTTTTTAAACCGCCTAGTAGCACAACTAGCAGGCCTCTGACATGGTTTGAGTAACGACCACTATCAAAGACAGTGACCGGGACCGACGGCTTAACGGAGGGCACTCCGAAGCACGAAAATCTTTTTCATTTCGGACAGTCAGGTGATTCAGCCTGCAATGTCCTAACCAAACTAGAAAAATTCACAAAGTGATTTATTCTCAAATATCAACTTTGTGTTTCCCCCCTGGGAATCGAACCCAGGACCTCCGGATCGGGAGTCCATGGCGCTAGCCACTAGACCACGGAAGCAGTTCTAGCTACTTCATTACGTGTGTAATTTCCCTTACTAAGCATAAAACAACGTAGTAATTCTACGGGAGGTTAGACGCGCTAGAAGCACCTACTGAGCAAATCTACGTGATTACTGCCGTACACTCAGCAAAAATATTACTTAATTTTTATTTTTATTATTTTTTTTTTGGTCATGCATAAAGTAATAATGGGCCCGGTTCTAAATTTCACCGGCTAAAACTACAATTAAACTATGTCACTCTCATAACAATAAAATTAAAAAAGACAGGCGATTTATACTCTATGGTTTTACACTTTGTCCGCTAGATTTATACATATATTTCTGTCAATTTTATCCGCCATATCGTATGACGGCGGATAAAAATGACAGATAACACATAAAACCACTGACTGTAAATCAAAAACCTGAGAGAAAAGATCTCCTGTCCTTTTCCAAATATATTTTAATTTTAGTTTTAGCCGGCAAATCTAGAATTGAACCCAATAAATATCTAGATGTTTTATGATTCTGACTCCTAGCATGCTTCTTAGGCCTTAGCGCTGTGGTTCTAACATGTTAATTATATGCCCCGAGGGAATTAGATATTTTACGAGGTAAACAGTAGCAGAAATGGGCAAAATCACTGAAGCAGTGTTACAGTGTAGCTTTCTAATGGTCAATGTGTAAGTATTTGTTGGAATATCTTCAGTATTTTCAGCTTATTACATACATACATTACATACATATAATCACGCCTTCATGCCTAATGGGGTAGGCAGAGCGTAAACGACCTGAACAAAGGTCGTTCCGCCACGTCTGACAAAATTTTGAGGGTTATTATTTTTTTTTAGGTATATTGCTATAGTGACAGGTCGCATAAATTACAATATACTGAAACCCTCGGATCCCTTAGCTGGTTTTTACAGCATGTCCGGGAGGAAATACAGATAGCAGATTACATGTTTTTCGTTCGTTTCCAGCATGGAATAGTTTATTACTTACAAACAAAAATATATCATCTTTCCTCTTTATATCCGCAGTGTGAAAATTTATAACAGCAGTATTATAAAAGATACATTAGTAGTTTTAGAAGTATAGATGCCTCAGGTTCAGTAAATCTCACGCCAATCGTGATAATCCGAGTTTAGTGTGAGATTACTACAGTACATTGCATCAAGACTTTAAATGAATGTGGGTGGGAAAACTGTCTGTAGGGACAACTGCCGAAAATTGCGCTGGCGGCCATATTGTCGGCATTAGTTTCATTTTTAGCCACGATCTTCTTCTTATGTCGTGTGGGTTTCGAACCCTGGTGGGAGTTTTTAAACAGCCTTCTAAAACAGCCTCTGACATAAATGATATAATGACCACTATTAAAGACAACGACCGGGCGACGGTTTAATGTGCAAAAGCACGGAATCTTTTTACGTCCAGACAATCAGTGATTCAGCTTATATTGTATAACCAAACTGGTGAAAATCTTACAAAGTGGTAAATTAACACATATCATGTGTCTCCCCCTTGGAATCGACCTAACCTAATACCTCCAGATCGGGAGCCCATGGCTGAGACTACTAAACCAAAGAGGCAGTTATACAGAGCCACATTCATTTAAAGCCTTGTGTACGGCCAGCAGAGAGACTACATTCAACTGGCTTTAGCTGGAATTCTGGAGCATGAAAATCCCTTTGACGATATGCAGTCAATATAGGATTACATTGCCTATGGATGCCAACTGTACCTACTCAAAAAGCATTTGAGCTGAAAGCAAGGACTCTCAGAGAAACACTTTTTAATTAGAGCTTTAAAATTATATCTTAAAACGAAAATTCTTCGTCCAAAGGAACGCTGTTCTCTTTTTTAAAAACATTTGAAAAATCTTAAAAGATGTTTTGACTAAAATGAAAGAAGTGCAACCTACAAATACTCTCAGGCTAGTATTTATAAAGCGATCTAAAGATTAAGAGTAATATTAAGTATGGGTTTGATAGGCCATATTGTACTGAAATGACATTTCTGAAACGAATTCAAACTACTAAAGCTGTCATTCTCGAATGCTATTTACCAATACGGGCATTAGTGAACAACCATGTATAATTCAACTCGCGAAAGCTTGTTTTTTTGTACTTTGTAAACTATGTTCTTCATGTACTCTTTTCACGTACCTATGCAATGAAAAATGAGTTAATAAAACGTCGTAGGTGCCAGTGACGTCATCATTTCAGAGCCGAGGTAGCGAGCGTGCGACGGAACTGTGTTAAAGGCAAAATGAAAGCCATTTCTACGTGTCAACTGTGCAGAATAAAAGTCGAACGTATCTCGCCACATCTCACTTGAATGACGTCATAAAATCTGCATACCGTCGGTTCCATTCATACGTTAGTCAGGTACGGGTTAGGTAGAACGTGTACGGTTTCTGCTTCGTCACAACATGGAGAACGAGAAATGGAAAAGAGTAAGTATTTCGAAATCAGGGTAACTAATTGTTAGATTACACTGACAGCGATTGGCAGCAACACACAGACGCCATTTACACGCAAGCGTCACCTCACGCTCTACGCGCGCGTAGCGATGAACTCTACATCCCGCTGTCAGTACGCGGGCGTAGAGCGTAATGTGACGCATGTGTGTTGTAGGCAATGCAAAAAGCGTGTTGAGCGCAACGTTGCGCGCAGTAACCCTATGAGTTGCTGACCTATAGGGCCAGGTGATAGGTGGCTATCCCTAATTGACTCTTGCTGGATGTCTTGGAAAATAAGCTACATTGGGAGCGAGGGATAAACATAAAATGTGCCAGCTGCATTTCCTCCCGGGCATGCTGTAAAAACCAGCTAATGGCTCCAAAGGTTTCTGTATATTGCAATTTAGGCGATGGGCTGACAACCTGTCACTACAGCAATATACCTACAAATCTGTCAAAGCTTTATCAGACGTAGCGGAACGACCATTGTTTATGTCGTTTCCGCTCTACCTACCCCAATAGGGATAAAGGCGTGATTATATGTACGTATGTATATTATTATTTCTTCCAGTCCAGCAAGAGGGTACATAAAAACTTCCGCATTTGCATATATTTTTAATTTCCACAGAATATAAAGAGAATTCAGAAGCAAGGGCAAACTATTTTCCCTACTTAATGCAACAATATTGCGCTGCCAAGTGTACTGTACTAATTTCACTGAAAATGTGAAGAGAAAATGAATCTTTCCAACCTGTTACACGGACAGGCCGATAAGACTTGCGTTATTACATTCGACCTTAAAACAAGGTCAAAAAGTTCATTTTTGCATCAAACTTCACAACGAAAAATAATGGAGTTAGCTTGCTATACAAATTACGACTATATTTCAAGGGCGAGAGGGCACGTTTTCGGTCGTAAAGCAATCTGACTTGGGGAATTGGTTCTTTTGTTAGGAATATTAGAAAAGCTCGGGGTTTGGGCATTTTGTATTCTTTTCTTATTCATTAGAGTGCCGTGGCTTGCGATTAGCTTCCTCAATCATGCCTGAAGGTGACTCATTTGTCAAGGAAATAAAAGTACCTTCACAATACAGAAAGTTCTCTACAAATATTACCTATACATACATAAATACAAATACAAAATACAAATACAAATCAGTACATATTATCACGCCTTTATCCCTGATGGGGTAGGCAGAGCATAAACGACCTAAACAAAGGTCGTTCCGCCACGTCTGACAAAGTTTTGAGGGTTATTTAAGATAGATTTGTTGGTATATTGCTGTAGTGACAGGTTGTCAGCCCATCGCTTTAAGTACAAAATACTGAAACCCTTAGCTGGTTTATACGTACGTAAGTAAGAAAGAAATAAAGAAAGAAAGAAAGAAAGAAAGAAAAAAAGAAAGAAAGAAAGAAAGAAAGAAAGAAAGAAAGAAAGAAAGAAAGAATGAAAAAAAGAAAGAAAGAAAGAAAAAAAAACATTTATGTGTACGTAGGTCATATTTTTCTTAAATAACCCTCAAAACTTTGTCAGACGTGGCGGAACGACCTTTGTTTAGGTCGTTTACACTCTGCATTAGGGATAAAGGCGTGATTATATATATGTATGTAATATTTGTCGGGACTGGAACACAATAAGGCTAAAAACATCGAACCCTTATTGCATGAATATGATTGTGAATTTGCACTAGGTACTATTTTACATACATACATACATATAATCACGCCTTTATCCCTAATGGGGTAGGCAGAGCGTAAACGACCTAAACAAAGGTCGTTCCGCCACGTCTGACAAAGTTTTGAGGGTTATTTAAGATAGATTTGTACGTATACAGCTGTAGTGACAGGTTGTCAGCCCATCGCCTAAATTGCAATATACTGAAACCCTCGAATCCCTTGGCTGGTTTTTACAGCATGCTCGGGAGGAAATGCAGCTGGCACATTCTATGTTTTTCTCTCGCTCCCAGTCCAGCATGGAAGTACTATTTTTAAGGTACTATTTACAGGTACATCCATAGAGTACATCGTATAAAAGTATACAATGTACAGATCAGGTAAATAACTACAGTTATGTGAATAATAAATAGAAATGTCACCGCGATGTCAGATATATAAGGCCTTGTTTTGTACATACCTACATACATAAAATCACGCCTTTATGCCTTACGGGGTAGGCAGAGCGTAAAACGCCTCCTAAAAGGCGCTTTCGCCACGTCTGACAAAAATTGAGGGTAATTAAAGATTGTAATTAGTATTGCTATAGTGACAGGTTGTCAGCCCATCGCCTAAATTACAATACACTGTAACCCTCGAGTCCCTTTTGCTGACTTCTACAGCATGCCCGGGAGGAAGGGCAGCTGGAACATTCTATGTTTTTCTATCTCTCCCAGTCCAGCATGGAAGCAATTGTTTTGTGATCCATAACAATTTGGGAATTTAAATAAAAATAACACGCCCATACTCTGTTCAAAAAATGAGACAATACCGTTACAAATTAATTTAAATGTCAGTTGCATTTGCATTAATAATTTAAAATACCTTTCAACGACACATTGGCAGAACACCAATCACAGTCCGATTCAACTTGAATAAATTAATTAATTTATTAAATCGGCACATAACAGGGATTTATAGGGAAATTACATACATACATATAATCACGCCTTTATCCCTAATGGGGTAGGCAGAGCGTAAACGACCTAAACAAAGATCGTTCCGCCACGTCTGACAAAGTTTTGAGGGTTATTTTATGATAGATTTGTAGGTATATAGCTACAGTGACAGGTTGTCAGCCCATCGAATAAATTACAATACACTGAAACCCGCGGATCCCTTAGCTGGTTTTTACAGCATGCCCGGGAGGAAATACACCTGGCACATTCTATGTTTTTCTCTAGCTCCCAGGCCATGAAATACAGAATATGAAATAGGGAAATTAACCTCATTTTAAGCGTAATGCCTGCTTGTATGTAGATGACCACAGACTTAAGGTGTATCCCAACGGCAAGTGAGCAGGTAGATTTAAAGATATGCAACCATCGAAAATAATACCTTAGAATCGCGTCGATTCTCGCGACATTATCCTAATTTTAATTCATAGCTGGCGCTGTCACATTCTTAACTTTGACATAATAATAGGATAGCAAATAATCACATGACTTTGATATTCCTAATTTGACGTAAGACGCTTTGAATAAGATCGGGGCATAGAGCATGCTTCCTTATTTTACGTCAATCAAGCAGTCTTATGTCAGATTAGTAATGGCAAAGGCCTGTGTTTATTTTCTATCCTGTTCTTATGTCAAAATCAAGAAAGTCGCGAGAATCGACGACAATGCCTGATTGTATGTTGATGACCAAAGACTTAAAATCTGTTGAACGATAGACAATTAATAATTCCACATTCAGTAACTGCTTCCGTGGTCTTGCGGTCTGACCCATGGACTCTCGGCCAGGAGGTCCCGGTTCGATTTCTGGCGGGGGACAATAATGCAGGCAGATCACCTGATCATCCGAAAAGTAAGATGATCCATGCTGTCGGATGGGCGTGTAAAAAGTCGGTCCTGCGTCTGAATTCACACTAGACGTTTCAGTCAATCTGTCCCTTCAGAATAAGATATTAAAGGAGTAGAGAGTGCATCTGTGTGTAGCGCAAACACTTGGGCACTAAAAACTAGTCCAGCGCAGTTGGCCAATCTTTGAAAGATTGGCCGTCATCGCCGAAAATTGGTGGGAGGACTAATTATTATTGTATGAAAATGAATACATTATTTAAATCGAAGCCACGTAGTATAATAGATATGTTTTTTATCTTGAGACCACAAATCAGTACTGCCCAAAATTTAATTTAGTTTTTTTTAAATCGTAGTAAGAAAACTTCTTTTATATTAACACACGCATGCAGGGGACCTCTGAATACCTGGAGTACCAAAAGACTTCCAAATAAACGCGGTAACTTTAAATTGAGTGCGATTTACGAACAAATACGGCTGATATAAAATCTACTTTGTTAAAGAAACTTTTGAAAACCGAACTGGCCATTGCAAAATCATATTCTGTATTTATTCCTTTTTCAAAATTATGACGTTTATTTTTTTTCGCTTGCTTTTGTTTTTTTGGCGCGACTTTGATTTCACCATGTCGAAAGAAAATTGCAAAATGATGAAATTTGAGCATCGAGCAGTGATTAAATTCCTAAGTAAAGAAGAAAATACGCCTACGCAGATCAGAGAGCGCATGTTAAAGGTGTTTGGTGATTCAAGTCCTTCTGAATTCGTCATAAAGTTTTGGTCGAAGCCATTTAAACATGGCCGTGAGAGCCTGGAAGACGACACACGTAGTGGAAGGCCAATTTCTGCTGTTACCGCAGATAATGATGAAAAGGTGAATAACCTGATTCTTGCAGATCGGCGAATCAAGCAGTGGGAGATAGCCAGAGATGTGGGCATTAGCAAGGAACGAGTTCATGAAATTATTCACGAACATTTGGGCATGTCCAAGGTGACCGCGCGTTGGGTCCCTAGAATGTTCACCCCCTTTGACAAACAAAGGCGAGTAGAATGTTGTCAGGCATTTCTAGACCTGTTCAAAGGTAAAGAAGAAGAGACTATCTCTCGAATTGTGACCTGTGATGAAACTTGGATTCGCCAGTGGGATCCGGAAAGCAAACAAGAGTCAATGCAATGGAAATTTAAAGGAGAAAAGTCGCCAAGGAAGTTCAAGGTTCGGCCGTCGGCTGGAAAACTAATGGCCACCGTATTTTGGGATGTCGAAGGGATTTTAATGAAAAATACAACAATGAATGCTGAATATTATGCAAACTTGCTTGACCAGCTTCGTGAGCAAATCAAAAAAAAGCGGAGAGGCAAACTCAGCAAAGGTGTTCTGATTTTACAAGACAATGCTCCTGTACACACAGCCTTAACGGCGAGGTCAGCCCTGAGCAAAAACGGCTTCACAGAAATTAACCATCCACCTTATAGTCCAGATCTGGCTCCCTGTGACTATTTCTTATTCAAAGATTTAAAGAAAAAATTGAGGGGTCGCAGATTTTCGACGGACGAAGAAATGAAAGAGGCTGTGACTGACCATTTTGACGAGCAAAATAAAAATCACTATTATAACGGCATGATGTCACTTATTTGCAAATGTCATAAGTGTATTTCACTTGCAGGAGACTATATAGAAAAATAAAAAATAAACTAGCCATCAAAGTCTTTTCTTTCATAGTTAGGTAGATTAATTATCAGCCACCCCTCGTAGCTTAGTTCAGTTGACAGAACGCTTGTCAAAATCCCGGCCATGTGATGATTCCTTAAGTTTTTTTGTTTAATTGTTTCTAAGAATGGTTTTGTTATGGCTTTGTATTTATTTGTTAACTACTCTAAGGCCCGAATTTATAATCAGCACTTGAGACTGACTGATAGTTTAAGTTCGTATCAGAAATGTCATTTCAGTACTGAATGACCTGTAAAATCCATACTTAATATAGCTCTCAATCTTGAGATCGCTTTATAAATACGATCCTAAAAAATGTGTCGTCTAAAACGCTGTTAAGCATTGTCTTGAGGGTTTCAAATCTGTGTATCATAACCAATGATAGTGATTGGGAAGGGTTGGATGGAGCACTGAATTGGATTGGTTTGGATTTACAGCTTTTCAGTTACAAGATCGACTGCTGATTGCTGGCTGATTGGCTGACTGAATCAAATTAATTCCATTTCAAAAGCGGGATGCAAAAATTTATGCCATATTTGAAAGCTTTCGATTATGATCGATTTGATAGCTCAGTTGGTAGTGACCTCTGCCTGCTTTACTAAAATGCGTAAACACTATCCCTTTACAAAACAAATATCTTAGGTCTAATTTAGTTAAAAACTTATGAGCAAATTTATTTTTTTAATTGTTTTTCATGTTAAAATGTTGTTTGTTTCATTGAGTCTGTATCAACTCAAAACTTTGTCAAACGTGGCGGAACGACCTTTGTTTAGGTCGATAACGCTCTTCCTACCCCATAAGGATTATATGTATGTATAGTGTAGTGCATATGCATATGCATATAATCACGCCTTTATCCCTAATGGGTAGGCAGAGCGTAAACGACCTAAGCAAAGGTCATTCCGCCACGTCTGACAAAGTTTCGAGGGTCACTTTAAGATATATTTGTAGGTATACTGCTGTAGTGACAGGTTGTCAGCCCATCGCCTAAATTAAAATATACTGAAACCCTCGGATCCCTTAGCTGGTTTTTACAGCATGCCCGGGAGGAAATGCAGCTGGCACAGTCTTATGTTTTTCTTTCGCTCCCAGATCAGTGTGGAAGAAATATAGTGTAGTGCACTAATAGTTATAGGATAAAATTACCAAAATGATGAACCCCATTGTCAAAGTTTCTATGCTGTCAAAATGGATTGTCATGTCATCCCTAACGGACGTCAGTATCCATTAGAATGTCCATTAACATCATACATGTTAGTTATCAGTTTAGCTCCAAAAGCTATTTTTATCGGCTTAACGGCTCAAAAATAAAGTAACAGGGGCCGGTAAAATTTTGTTACAGCTATTTTATTAAAACAAAAACACGGTTTCACTTGATACAGTGTTAATTTGTAAAACATATCCCTAGCCTTATCCCATATTTCACGGGGATGGCTACCAAATCTAGGTGATTGAACGAGGGTACTGGTTTTTACACAGAGCAGGTCGATTGCCATCTGACCTCCGCAACCCAGAAGGGAAACCAGACCCAATCCTAGATTAGGTCAGAGTTTGCAAGCCTCCAAAGCTTAGCACTGGCCTCTGACATGGCTTAACGACTAATACGTTTAATATCTACGGTATTAAACGATAGAAATAAGACAACATAAAATTGAACATTCGCTAAAGACTATCAATGATGCCTAGTAATTTCAGCAGAATTCACGATGAATTCATACTGAAATTACTAGACTGTTAAATAAATATAAACTTGTCTAGGAGTGGAAATTGCTGACGTAGCGAGTTACGTAGTAATGAGTGAGTGAGTGACAGATGTGTGATAGAGATAGACAGTTTGTACAAGATAGCGATTTGTTAGTTCCGTGAAGACGCTGTGTCTTATATAATAATTATTTTTGACGATTATTTGATAGTTTTATTCGCATCCCACACTAATAACTGGTGTCGACTCGTCAGGTACAATAACTCTGTCGGCCGTCGGTCCCGGTCGCTGTCTTTGATAGCGGTCGTTACTTAAACCACGTCAGATGCCTAATAGCTGTGTAATAGGCGTGAAGACGACGCGTCTTATATAGAAGACGCTGTGTCTTATATAATAATTATTTTTGACGATTATTTGATAGTTTTATTCGCATCCCACACTAATAACTGGTGTCGACTCGTCAGGTACAATAACTCTGTCGGCCGTCGGTCCCGGTCGCTGTCTTTGATAGCGGTCGTTACTTAAACCACGTCAGATGCCTAATAGCTGTGTAATAGGCGTGAAGACGACGCGTCTTATATAGAAGACGCTGTGTCTTATATAATAATTATTTTTGACGATTATTTGATAGTTTTATTCGCATCCCACACTTATAACTGGTGTCGCCTCGTCAGGTACAATAACTCTGTCGGCTGTCGGTCTCGGTCGCTGTCTTTGATAGCGGTCGTTACTTAAACCACGTCAGAGGCCTAATAGCTGTGTAATAGGCGGTTTCAAAACTCTGACACCAGGGTGCATCAGGTCGTCATTCGACTCGAGAATCCACTAGCTAAGAATTATTAAAATAGTATATTTTCTTTGACTGTTTTAAAACAGGAATTAAAACTTTTGTGGAATAATCTAGTTTAGATACATAACATAAGTAAGTGACTTTATGGAACTTTTGGTAGAATCGCGAACCCAATTTACGATCACTTGCCAATTTAAGCCCGGCTATTCATTTTTGTCGTATCTGCCTCTCAGAATGCTATTCACTAGCCTAGGTCTGCTGGAATAGATCTATTTTTAGAAATAAGCTGTGCCTGTTGTGTCTTTGTTTTATATGTATATGTTCTTTGTATTTAATTGTGTACAATAAACTGTTAAATAAATAAATAGATGTTTATCGATTTACAGGCATAACATATTCACAACTTTAGCAAGACGATCTTCATCTGCATATGCATCATATATTTGAACATATATAATAAATCTTCCATGCTAAACTGGAAACTAAGAGATTAACTAAACAGATATACATGGCGAGTGTGAGTGGGAATGTTGGAAGGGGAAGACCTCAACGAACGTACCGCGATCAAATCGGAGACGTTCTAGGGAAAGGTCAGGTCAGGAGTACCCTAAACCGACGAGCGTGCATGAAAAGTTGGATGAATGTGGATGAAGCAAAAGAAGTTTGCAAGGATCGTAGCAAATGGAAGGATGTGATCTCTGCCTACCCCTCCGGGAAAGAGGCGTGACGTTATGTATGTATGTTTGTAAACTGGAAACGAGAAAAAAACTTGAAATGTACTAGCTGCATTTCCTACCGGGCATGCTGTAAAAACCAGCTAAGGGATCCGAGGGTTTCAGTATATTGTGATTTGGACGATGGGCTGACAACCTGTCTGTACAGCAATATACCTACAAATCTATCTTAAATAACCCTCAAAACTATGTCAGACGTAGCGGAACGACATGTGTTTAAGTCTGTCTCCCCATCAGGGATAAAGGCCTTATTATATGTATGTATGTATGTATTAGGACAATTAGTGCACTACACAATAACAGGTAGGAAACTGCTAGTACTACGGCTCGAGAAGGTATAGGCATAACTATATGTGTATGTATTTGAACATAGGATATTCATACCACTATGTGTGATGAATGCTTCACTACTGTAATTAGGGAACTTCAGCATTAAATCAAGAACGCTTCTAAGCGCTTAGCTAGTTCAGTGAATAATTCCTCATCCAACTTGCCTCCATCGGTAGTGAATCTGTGCAATTTCCGCGTTGAGATACGAGTACGTCAAGGCTTTAATTGAACGTGGGCGGGGTGCTGTATGTTGGGAGAACTGACAAAAATTGCTTTGGAAGCGTTACTTCCTTTTTTGGCCACGTTCAATTAAAGCCTTGACGTACTCTAGCTATCGCTTGGATACGAATAGACAGCACTATCTTAAATACGAATTTATACTGCTCGCTTGAACAGTGAGCGAATTCTGAGTTCTGATTAAAATGCAAGAAGGAAATTATGGAACAGATTGTACAGTGGAGCACTATGACTGTATAAAAATAAATTATGTTAAACGTGGAAGGAGAGCCTGTTGTATAATTTATTTTCTGTTTCTGTTCAGCCCAAGAGTTCAGACTGACTTTTACATATGCAAGACTACGATGGCGTTGCCCAGGGATTTTAATAGAATATAAAAAATATTTTTTTCCATGGTGGTCTGGTAGAGATAGAAAAATGTACCAGCTGGTATAAAATGTACCCAGGCATGCTGTAAAAAACAGCTAAGGAATCCGAAGGTTTCAGTATATTACAATTTAGGCGATGGGCTAAGAACCTGTCACTACAGCAATATAAACATACAAATCTATCTCAAATAACCCTCAAAACTTTGTCAGACGTAGCGGAACGACCTTTGCTTAGATCCTTTACGCTCTGCTCAAGGCGTTATCATAAGTATGTATATATCATGGATACAAAACAAGGTATATATGTATAAAAAGGTACATAAAAAGAGTCTTTTAGTGCAAGTTGCTGTATTATACTTCAATTGATATTTGTGTCGATAATAGGCAAGATGTTATTGAAGGGGTAGGCTAAGGATAAAGTACACAGACCATATAAAAGAAAAGGCTGGACTCAAGTCGTATGAGGAGATAAAGACAGCTGCCTTTGACAGACACAGCTGCCCTAGAGACATTCATATAGTTATATATCTTTTAAATATCATGATGATGATGAATAGGTAAAAAAAAGACGTGATTTTGTTTGCACCAGGCCAGCTGAAGCAAGCACACCTAACTGGAATGAAAACTAGAGGAATTTTCGAACCTCGCCCAAATTTGAAGAAACAAGTAGATTTCGACAACTACTCAGAACTCTCAACTAATCAAGCTGGAATCCCGCAAAATGCTCGCGACCTCGAGCTGCTCGAAGCAGAACTGCTCGAAACTGCTCTTTGCTCTAAAAAGAGCAAATAATGAGAGAGCGGTCGAATGCTTGCGATTTCACGGCTGAATGTTCAGTATCGACTGGTTGAACTTCGTCGTCAAATAGAATTGCATGAAAGGGGTGAATTTTCATGTTAGTTATTACATACATACATACATATGATCATGCCATTATCCCTAATGGGGTAGGCAGAACGTAAACGACCTAAACAAAGGTGGCTTCGCCACGTCTGACAAAGTTTTGAGGGTTATTTAAGATAGATTTGTAAGTATATTGCTTATGTTAGTTATTTATATGTAATTTAGCTTTTCCCGTCGAAATGAGAGTAAATTATTATTATTATTATTTTCACGACCCGCTCTATCGTCAACTCTGTTTTTGACCAAATACAGTCAAGAGCAACCAAAAAAAAAAACGTTTCTGAAGTTATAAGTTACACACTTAAAGAAAATACACTATACACACATCGTATCAAAATACAATCTAAATAGCATATACGTAAAAGTATTTATATGAGTATTTGTGGGTTCTTATTTAATAATTTAATCCTGACATAAAGTCCGTACGCAGCGCAGTATTTTTTTATGACGTCGTTTTTTATACGTTGAGAAAATTTTGTGCACATAAGCCCATTGAGGAGTGGCGGGAACAGCCACTTTATCTTATACATCACTACAAAGTATAAAACAAAGTCGCTTTCTCTGTCCCTATATCCCTATGTATTTAGATTATAGATACTTAGATCTTTAAAACTACGCAACGTATTTTGATGCGGTTTCTTTTAATGGATAGAGTAATTTAAGAGGAAGTTTTATATGTATAATACATGCATAATATAGTAGAGAAACACTGATGATTTCCGTGCGAAGCCGGGGCGAGTCGCTAGTATTTAATAATGCTACAGAAAATGAACACAAAAAAATGTGTCTATACAATTGTTTTTCATTTCAATTACTACATATCCCTTAATAATAATAATTGTTTCAAAGTGCCTCTACGTGTTGGCTTCGGCCCCACACACGCGTTTCATAAGTCCTGGACTATATTGTCCCGAGATATGGTAGAACACACATAATTATAGTAAATTTCTTTACTTGATCCAAAGAAAGTTTGATAAACCTATGTGAAATTTAATAATTCACCCCGCGGTTATACCTGCGGCTTACTTTTTTGTCCTGTGGGAACAAAGTTAATTACCGCGGTAAACAGTTCTTTTTTATTCCTGTGTAAATTGTGTACCAACTTCCACCCCGGTTCGTTCAGAGGTTGAAGCTTGATTGAGAAACAAACATCCAAACTTTCACAGCGTGGTCTGCATCCATGAATTTAGTAATGAAAACTTAAAATTTGCAAAAACTTCCCTCAAGACAAACTTCTGTATCCAAAACGAAAAGTTTTGAAAGAAAAAAGACAAACGCAAGAGCCGAGCTGCGGTTCAAAATGTTTTAATCTTTTTCTTCTGTCGAGTGGATATCGAGTCTATCGACCTGATGAACCCTGGTGTCAGAGTTTTAAACCGCCTAGTAGCACAACCATCAGGCCTCTGACATGGTTTGAGTAACGACCACTATCAAAGACAGCGACCGGGACCGACGGCTTAACTTGCCTTCCGAAGCACGAAATCTTTTCTTTTTCGTACAATCAGGTGATTCAGCCTGCAATGTCCTAACCAAACTGGGGAAAAGTTCACAAAGTGATAAATACTCAAATATCAACTTTGTGTTTTCCCCCTGGGAATCGACCCCAGAACCTCCGGATCGGAAGTCCATGCCACTAGCCACTAGACCACGGGGGCAGTTAATGTCTTAATAAAAAATGTAAAATAAAACGAATTTGTCATCGTGTATTTAAATTTTCTCCACCAGAAGCACATTGAATTGCTGCAACTTTCAATTAGAGCTGCCCCCGTCTCACTCTAGTGTTGTAGAACTATCGATGGTTTGATATCTATACTTGAGTCTCAAAATTTTGTTCGGATATGGATAATTTTAGGTATTGATATTAGGTATTGTTGCATGTTATTTTAAACAAAAATTCTCACCTTCTAAAATTATATTATTATTATTATGAACCTATGGTGTCCCACTGCAAGGCAAATTACCTTATATTAACTTATATATATTGTCTTGTCGAATTCTTATAATATCGATCTCAAAACGCTGAAGTTATAAGATATATTTCTATGTGGATATATTTTTACTATGGAGCTGTCAAATGTGCCCATTTTTTTATTCTACTTCAATACCTAGTAGGTAATATTTATATGACATATACTTTTTTTTATTATATGTCAAAAATATTTTATCATAGCAAATAACATACAATTTTCGATACAGAACAAGATTACGTTATACTATCGATAGTTCGACCAACATTACTATTAATACGCTCGTGCAATCAAACTTTTAAGCCCGATTCCGTAAGGTTTAAATTTCCACGAGCCTCGGACAATGAACTGGTTTCCAAACTTTGCATTCACCATGAAATATAAAATTCTAATTTATGTTTGTTCATAAGCTTTAATACAACGAAAACTTTTAGTTTTTAAGTGCGCCTTATAAGCCATGACCCATATCCTTAAAACTACGCAATATATTTCGATGCGGTTTCTTTTAATGGATAGAGTGATTCAAGAGGAAGGTTTATATGTATAATACATGCATAATATAGTAGAGAAACTGATAATTTCCGTGCGATGCCGGGGCGGGTCGCTAGTTATAAATAAAATACAGTTTTTTCCTGAACTCTGGATTTTGCTCAGTTGGATTTTTCTACGTTCTACTTATTCCTAACTATACGTTTATACTCGTAGGTACCTATAAAGCGTCGCTTCTCCGCGTTAATATTAATAAATTAATGCGGGTATATTGCCCTTATCTGGAAGGGCGAAAGGGTGCTAAATTATCCTAAATTAAGACACCTTAGATTAGTAAAAAATATAGAGAACTTAGAACGAAACGGAATATAAGCTAATAATATGGATGGTCAACTACATCAAGACCAACAATAGCTTCAAATGTTTTCTTTTTGTGAATGAAATTGTCAAAAGCTAAGCGCTTCTACGAATTATTAAGATGACCTTGCTACGCCAGCTACAAGCTACTTCTTCGCCGAGTGGGTATCGAGTCTATGGACCCGATGAACCCTGGTGTCAGAGTTTTTAAACCGCCTAGTAGCACAACTATCAGGCCTCTGATATGGTTTTAGTAACGACCACTATCAAAGACAGCAACCGGGACCGGCGGCTTAACGTGCCTTTCAAACCACGAAATCTTTTTCTTTTGGGACAATCAGGTGATTCAGCCTGCAATGTCCAAACCAAACTAGGGAAAAATTCACAATGTGATTTATTCTCAAATATCAACTTTTTTCCCCCTCGGGAATCGAACCCAGGACCTCCGGATCGGGAGTCCATGGCACTAGCCACTAGACCACGGAGGCAGTTAGCTACTAGCTCGTAGGGTTCGTAGGGTTTACGCCATTCAACCGTAATTAGTAGCAACTAGCTACGGTTGAATGTTTTCACGTACCCAATCTGCACGTTTCTTCTAATCTTTCGTGACAACTAGGTCGAAACATCAGTAAGGCGCTTTACTCCTGAGGCGAGTTGAGCCAAATTATAAGGTGCTCTTGGAGAATTCACATTGCAATAGCTTAGCACGAAATCGTCATCTCCCTCATGTCCCTAGCCTTATCCTGTATCTCACGGGGTAGGCTACCTAATATAGGAGATTGAACGAGAGTACTGGTTTTTAATCAGAGCTACTGCCATCTAACCTCCGCAATCCAGAAGAGAAACCAGACCCAATCCTAGATTAGGTCAGTTTTCAAGTCGCCAATGCTCTATAGCTACAAATCTATATTAAATAACCCTCAAAAGTTTGTCAAACGTAGCGGAAAGACCTTTGTTTAGGTTGTTTACGCTCTGCCTACCCCATTAGAAATAAAGGCGTGATTATATGTTTGTATGTATAAGTAACAGTCTTTTGTCTGACTACGTCACCGGTCGTTGATCGTCACCACGCAAAAACCAAGGCATAATAACTTTGACAATACTTACGCCTTCATTACTTTCGAGGTGGGCAGAGTATCAACGAGCTCATAATGGAGAGCCCGATGGTGTAGTGGATAGGACCTCTACCTCCTGAGCGTGAGGTTGAGATTCGAACCCCACCACGTACCAATGTGTTTTTCATTTTCCGAATTTCATATATGTTTGTTCGGCGCTTTTTCCGTGCTCCAAAAAGCACGTTAAGCCATGTCAGAGGCCAGTGCTAAACACTGGCGGCTTAAAAACTCTGATCTATTCTGGGACTGGGTCTGCTGTTTTCCTTTTGGGTTGCGGAGGTTAGATGGCAGTCGCTCTGTAATAAACCAGTACCCTCGTTCAATCCCCCTAGATTAGGTAGCCGACCCCGTGAGACACGGGATAAGGCTAGGGAGATGATGAAGTTGTCAACTCACCGTCTAAACTTGTGGTTGAAATGATAGCCTCTCATTGGCTTTCTCATCTGCATTCAACCTAGTTAACGAAACAAAAACTTATTTAAAAACAAGAAGAATCCAACTAAAGAAAAGATTGGTTCGAAAGAGAAGTTTCTGCTTTAAATAATTAGTCTTTATTACAAAGCTCACAACTAGACTGAGAGTTCTTACTTTTATTAATTTGTTTTTTCCATCTTCTCTAGACAGATCTTACATACATATAATCACGCCTTTATCCGCAATGGGGTAGGCAGTGCGTAAACGACCGTTTTGTTTGCAAAGGTGGTTCCGCCACGTCTGACAAATTTTGAGGGTAATTTAAGATAGATTTGTAGGTATATTGCTGTAGTGACAGGTTGTCAGTCCATCGGCTCTGTCCCTATATCCCTATGTATGCATAAATCTTTAAAAACACGCAACGGATTTTGATGCGGTTTCTTTAAATGGATAGAGTGATTCAAGAGGAAGGTGTATAATGTATATGTATAATACATGCATAATATAGTAGAGTAACACTGATAATTTCCGTGCGAAGCCGGGGCGGCTCGCTAGTATACAATATATTGAAATCCTCGGGTCCCTTAGCTGGTTTATACAGCGTGCCCGGGAGGAAATGCATCTGGCACATTCTATGTTTTTATCTTGCTAGTTCAGCGTGGAAGAAACATATATATTAGCAAGCATTTATCCCTAATATGGTAGGCAGAGCGTAAACGACCTAAACAAAGGAAGTTCCGCCACGTCTGACCAAGTTTTGAGGGTTATTTAAGATAGATTTCACTGGGTGGCTAAAAAAAATCAACACGTTTATACTTAAAACTGATAGCTAAAAATAATGTGGATCTCATTCATCATTTGAAAAGAAATGCAAATTTAGATTTAATAATCAAGTTAAAATATATAGAAGTTATTGATTTGAATAGTCAATACTTACTGGCGAGTGACGTCATAACCCACTATTTTTATACAAAAAAGAGATTTTGACATTTCATTAAAAGTTTCTGATTTGACTAGTAGGCAAATAGCGTATTTTTCTCTATACGTTTATATTGTTATATCCTATTTCCTTGTAAACACTGTAGAAAGGTTAGGTTTGGACCCGCGTCAATTTATTTTGCTCCTCTGTTTCCTATTGTTGGGTTGCCTGGAAGATATTGCTACATTAGCAATAAGGCCGCCAATTGTACTACTTGTCTTTTTAGCAATTTGTAATTTCTGTGTTTTTGTGCAATAAAGTATATTGTATTGTGTATTGTAGGTTAGGTTTGCATCTAATCTCCCTATTTTTTTTTTTATTTTTTTTTATATATATAGGCGAGCATTTGTCCGCCATCTCACCTGGTGGAAAGTGACGATGCGGACTATGTTGAAGCATACTCACCTATGTAGTGCCTATTCACTCTCGCCTTGAAAAGGCCCAGGTTATATTGTTCCGGAAACAGATCCGCCGGCAGGGAGTTCCACTCCTTAGCCGTTCGCATTAAGAATGTGGAAGCGAACCGCTTCGTGCGAATTTGTGGTATATCCACGACATAAGGGTGGAACCCCTGTCCACGCCTCGTGCTCCGGAGATGGAAAGGGGAGGGGGGTATAAGGTCATGAAGTGCTAACGCGCACTCCCCGAAATGTATCCTGTAAAATACCGACATGCACGCCACTCTGCGACGGTGCTCAAGGTTCTGTAGTTTTGCCTCAACCAGTGCTGAGTCTCCAATGAGCTTCTTAGCACGTTTCTCGATTGGGTCTAAGGCAGCCAGCTGGTATTTAGCTGAACCGTCCCAAAGGTGGCAGCAGTACTCCATACACGATCGGACTTGAGCTGTGTACAACTGCAATAGCTGTCCCGGTGTGAAGTATCGCCTCACCTTCGAGAGGATACCAAGTTTTTCGGCAGCTGTTGTGGCCAGAGACTCAATGTAACGTCCAAAGTTCAAGTCAGACGTAAGGCTCATACCAAGAAGCTCAAGATGGTCAGAAATCGGTACGGAAACATCCCAGAAAGTTGGAGCCAGGTTAAAAGGACTCCGTTTTGTCGAGAATAGACACGCCTGGGTTTTGGATGCGTTAAACTTGACGAGATTGGCATCGCCCCACTCGGATATCACCCTTAGCGATGAGTTCAGACGATCCACTATGGACTCCCGACAAGACTGGATTGTTTCACTGTTGGCCCTTGCACTGGACAGATATCTGTCAACAACCGTGCTGTCATCAGCGTACCCAAAGGTATCGGGTGTCAACATGTCGTTGATATGCAGCAGGAATAAGGTTGCAGACAGGACAGAACCTTGAGGAACTCCGGCATCAATAGCCTGTTGTCCAGAGGAGCAGCCTTCTAAGACCACTTGTATGGATCGTTCACTCAAGAAGTCCGAAATCCAGTTGCAAAGGCCAGCAGGTAACCCGTAGGCGGGAAGCTTGCCAGTAAGGCTAGCGTGCCAGACCCTGTCAAAGGCCTTGGAGATATCCAGAGACACGGCAAGTGCTTCACCATGTCTCTCGATAGCCTCGCTCCATAAGTAAATGGCATGCACGAGGAGGTCCCCCGTCGATCGTCATCGGCGGAAGCCGTATTGGTGATCGTTAAGGAATAACCTAATTCGCCTTCTATTTCTTCGTGGCGCGTTCTGGAGAGCGGCATGTATTATTAACGTGGTTCTACATTATAGTGATGTACTGCCCGCCCTAGAAGATATATGATGACATTTCTTTTATTTGGTTAAAAGGAAATATATAAATAAGTACTTATTGCGTTGCTTAGCCCGCGACTTAAAAGTAATAAGATATTTTGCCTCAATAAAACCCTCCAAATTTGTCAGACGTAGCGGAACGACCTTTGTTAGGTCGTTTACGCTCTGCCTACCCCATTAGGGATAAAGACGTGATTATATGTATGAATAAAATGTACCCTACTCCTCACTAACTATACTTATACCAGGTGTAAGGGACAGCGTCCCGCAAACTGATAGGGGTTGCTCAGTCAACGACACAGAACAACTATCAGCAGGTTTTTTTTTTCAGAAAGTGAAAAAAAGGCTTTTCCATACATTAGTATGGAAAAGCCTTTTTTATGTACATTAGTATTTTGATCGAGGTGAACATTTTGTATGGAAAAGCCAATTTTTCATTTCACTTCCTGAAAACAAAACTGATAGTTGTTCAGTGTCGTTGACTGATCTACACCTATCAGTTTACGGGACGCTGTCCTTTACACCTGGTATGAAAGTTTTAGGTGAAACATACAAAGAAAAAAACAAAGTATTTTTTTAAAGATTACGTGACTAAATCAAAATTATATTTTCTTCTGTTCATACTTACAAAAAAATAACCCCTTTTGATAACTGTACATCGATTTTCACTCAATTCGAATGCTCCAATTATATTGATTGGTCTCAATTGCCTATTGGAGCGTTGATTCATGACCATTTAACAGATCCCGATTACTACAGAACAACAGAGAAATTCTCTGAGTAATCATTTTTATTTCAATTAGTACAAAATATTTGACGTAAATATTATACAAACATATAATCACGTCTTTAACCTAAATATTATGTTTGTAAAATATGTATTGTATTTGGTTTTCAAATTTTAATTCTCTGCAATGCTCTACAGAAATAAAAAATGGAAATATGTTCCGAACTGTTTGATAAAATATAAAAAAATAATCGTACAAATTCTTTGATCAGAATTCAAAAATTTAATTATGTCTATTTCCTCCTATCTGCTACCTTTCTGCCTGTGTTTATTATAATCGATTTTTTAATGTTAATTTACAATTTCAAATACATTGATCGATCACTGTCCTAATACAAAGGGATAAAAACATCGAATATCCTCAAGTTTGGTGCAGCCGAAGAAGTTTTGTCATCAATATTGCCAGTAATTGTGCCAACAGCTCCTAAGTGTTAGAACTTTGCTGAACTAAAGGCAACTTTATGTGCTGCAGATAAATTGATGTTGCAAGTTATTGTTTAGTACTACATACATACATATAATCATGACTTTATCCCTAATGGGGTAGGCAGAGCGTAAACGACCTAACCAAATGTCGTTTCGCCACGTCTGACAAAGTTGTGAGGATTAACTAAGATAGATTTGTTGGTATATTGTTGTAGAGACAGGCTGTCTGCCTATCGCCTAAATTACAATATACAGAAACCCTCGGATCCCTTAACTGGTTTTTACAGAATGCCTGGGAGGAAATGCAGCTGGCAAATTCAATGTTTTTCTCTCGCTCCCAGTCCAGCATGGAAGGAATTGTTTAGTACAAAAAAGTTATACATAACAAGCACTTATGGAAATAAATACCAATTAATTATGAACTCTCTCTCTAGTTTGCAGTTCCGCACTACTTATTTTTGTCGATCTTATAAACATATTGGAATTTTAAGCCATGTAGGAAGTTATTAATTCTGTTATGTGTAATTTTACTCTAAATCTAAATTAACACCTATTTCCTTCTTAAATCTCATTTTCGATGCACCTGTTTTTGATATAAGTATCTAAGATGGCGGCCGGAATATTTTAACATAGAATTACTAGGAACACCTGCTGCATAAATGAAGACCTTTTCTGTACTTTATTAAATAACTAAGATGATGTTTTGATTTTCATAAACAAAATGAATACTTTCATTATTATCATTAAAAAACAGTTCCATGCTGGACTGGGAGAGATAGAAAAACATAAAATGTTCCAGCTGCCCTTCCTCCTGGGCATGCTGTTGAAGTCAGCAAAAGGGACTCGAGGGTTACAGTGTATTGTAATTTAGGCGATGGGCTGACAACCTGTCACTATAGCAATACATATTACAATCTAAAATTGCCCTCAATTTTTGTCCGACGTGGCGAAAGCGCTATTTACGAGGCGTTATGGCGTGATTTATGTATGTATGTATGTAAAAAAACAGTGCCTCCGATATGGAAAAAATACGACATTGAGGATGTCTAGGCTCTACCATTTAACAAAATGGCTGCCACAAAAACACAGGTTTAATTAAGAGCTGTTTTAAAATTAAAAATCGACTTGGTGCCTTAACTTACGTATACCAGGCCACTCAGAAAGTATTGCGATAAATAGTTTTTATATATGGCAGACTGGCCGGTTAGAATCTTTTTTGAAAATATGATTACTTGTAAGTAAAAATATGTGTGTTCCATTTTCAAAATTTCCCTCCACATTTTTTGCGAGCCAATTCAAAGTATCGTGTCTTACTGAAAAATGGATCTGCGCCGGGAACATTTTAGAGCTATGATTTTTTACGATTTCAAGTGTCGCCTGATACCGGATGAATCGTTCGATAGACTTCAAATGGCATTTATGGATGAAAGCTCCTCCAAGGCAACCGTGCATCGTTGGTATAACGAATTTAAGCGCGGTCGACCAACCTTGGGGGATGAAGAAAGAAGCGGTCGCCCTTTGACGGCTATTACGGAAGAAAACGTGCTAGCAGTGAAAAATTTAATCCAAGATAATAGGCAAATTACATATCAGGAGATTCAGCACATATTAAAGATTGGATCGGGAAGCGTTCACGAGATTCTACATGGGCATCTTCGCGTGAGGAGGATAGTATCGCGCTGGGTGCCGCACTACCTCACCGACGCTCAGAAGCAGGCCCGGGTGGAATGGTGCCGTGATATGCTGAACAAATTTGAAGCAGGCTCGTCTCGGCGTGTTTACGACATCGTAACAGGTGATGAGTGATGGATTTATCAATACGATCTAGAAACCAAGCGCCAGTCGACAGTTTGGGTGTTTCAAAATGAACCAACGCCTACCAAAGTGAAGCGATCTCGAAGCGGGGGGAAGATTTTGATCGCCAGCTTTTTTAATTTGACTGGCCACTTGGCCTCAATTCTCTTACGAGATCAAAGAAGCATTAACGCCGAATGGTATACTACCAAATGTTTACCAGAAGTTTTTTCTGTTGTGAGCAACAAGCGACCAAACACAGGGCTCCGCGGACTACTGCTCCACCACGACAATGCGCCTGCACACACCGCGCTCAAAACGAGGGACTTCCTGGACAGCACACCAGTCAAACTCCTGGGTCACCCTCCTTACAGCCCTGATCTAGCACCGTGTGACTTCTTTTTATTTCCAAAAATAAAAAATCAGCTCAAGGGGATACAATTTTCGTCGCCGGAAGATGCGCTGGCTGCGTTCGAGCAGGCTGTAAACGAGGTGTCTACGGCGGACTGGAAAAAGTGTTTTGAAAACTGGTTCAGACGCATGAATCTTTGTATAGAGGCTGGTGGAGAGTACTTTGAAAAGATTTAATAAAAATATATGTACCTGTAGAACAATTTTTTTTAGTGTCGCAAAACTTTCTGAGTGTCCCACGTATAAGCTGAAACAAAGTACTTGTCAAAGCATCATTCAGTATTGACCTATCCAATCCAGGAACAATGTCACAAAGTAACAAATAAAAAAAAAGAAATTAAAGCCCGTATTGATACACAGCACTTGAGATAGGCGGTTAGTTTAAACTCGTATCAGAAATGTCAGTTCAGTACACGTTGGCCTGTGAAATCCATGCTTAACATAGTTCTCAATCTTGAGACCGCTTTATAAATACGAGCCCTAGAGCCCAAAGCTTAGACCGACCACAGAAGCATTTATCCGATCACGTTCGAAATCGTTCGCGGCTTCCTAATCTACAGGATTTTCGAAAGTAATTGGTTCTCCCACACATTTCGCATACTCAGAAAAAACCTTTTCACTACTGCCTACGTCACGTAGAGGTAAAGAACATTTTGAACGGAATTGGTAGTGATTCAAGGTCGTAAGTTCTGTTTCCTCGGGAATTTAGACTTTTCCTAAGATAGATTGATGACAAACAAACTAGAAACTATCGATCGATCTTTTATAAGTAAACATACTAGGTTCCTGACAGTGTATTTTGTAGAACGTCCTTTGAAATATTTAGAAAAAGGTGCCGGGTCTGTTATCGCCTTAGCAACTATGAAAAAGTTGTCTTCCATGCTGGCTAAACGCTCTGTGACATCAGTGGCGTTGTAAAGGTCTTCTTGCGTGCAAGATGATTGTAAAGGTCTTCTTGCGTTCAAGATGATAATAGGCAAGACAATAGATGTGCCATTGTTCACATTTGCACTGGTTGTTCGTGCTGTATCCCCGTCGGCACAAATTGTCCCTACAGCAACCGACTTGGGTCCGGAGTGTGTTCAGGGACTTCCAAGTCATCCACGGGAGCATTTGCCCTGGGGGAGGACATGCTACACCACTGAGTTAGATTCTAATCCCCAATGTCGTAGTCAATTAGTATTAGACAGGATTACTAGGAATTAGTATTAGTGGTTATTAAATTTACATGCTTTGTATTGTTAGACTAGACATATAAAGTATAAGGCTTGTATTATAAAGCAATCTCAAGAGATCAATATTAAGTATGGATTTGACAGGCCACATTAAAATGATATTACTGATACGAACTCAAACTAGCTGTCAATCTCAAGAGCTGTTGACAAATACGGGCCTAAATATATCTCATCTGCATTACGGCATATTGGGCTCGATTCTAGATTTGCCGGCTAAAACTAAACTTTCTGCCATGCTGGTCTGGGAGCGAGAGAAAAACATAGAATGTGCCAGCTGCATTTCCTCCCGGGCATGCTGTAAAATCCAGCTAAGGGATCCGAGGGTTTCAGTATATTGTAATTTAGGCAATGGGCTGACAACCTGTCACTACAGCAATATACCTAGAATTCTATCTTAAATAACCCTCAAAACTTTGTCAGACGTGGCGGGACGACCTTTGTTTAGGTCGTTTACGCTCTGCCTACCCCATTAGGGATAAAGGCGTGATTATATGTATGTATGTATGTATGTAAAATTAAAATCTATTTGTCACTTTCAGACTAAAAACATTGAAAGGGGACCGGAGATTTGTTCTCTCCGGTTTTTGATTTATAGT
The DNA here is from genome assembly GCA_949820665.1 of Scrobipalpa costella. NCBI lineage: Eukaryota > Metazoa > Arthropoda > Insecta > Lepidoptera > Gelechiidae > Scrobipalpa > Scrobipalpa costella. Next base: position 15,515,759 of record OX463312.1, read on the forward strand.
CGGTGGTTTTATGCGTTATCTGTAATTTTAATCCGCCGTCATATGATACGGCGGATAAAATTGACAGAAATACTGGTGAAACGAACAAAAGTGAATAAAAATCTAGCGGACAAAGTGTAAATCGAGTATAAATCGCCCGTCCTTTATTTTTTATTATATTGTAAGTGACAGACATATTTTATATTTGCTTTTAGCCGGTGGAAACTAGAATCTGTTTATCCGTTTATCCGAGCAAACGCTAGCATTTGCTCTAAAAGCCTGAAGTTTATAAAAATACCACTTTTGAGAACCTTAATAAGTTACGAAAGCAGTAGAAAGTTAGCGTCTATGAAGAAAGGTCACCTAAAGAACAAAATCTAGAATTAGAGATTTTATACATTAGCTGATAGCACAAGTAAAGATCTATTAGCAAAATCACAGATACATACATACATATAATTACACCTTTATCCCTAATGGGTAAGAGCGTAAACGACCTAAACAAAGGTCGTTCCTCCACTTCTGACAAAGTTTTAAGGTTTATTTAAGATAGTTTTGTAAGTATATTGCTGTAGTGACAGGCTGTCAGCCCATCGCCTAAATTACAATATACTGAAACCCTCGGATCCCTTAGCTGGTTTTTACAGCAGCTCTGTTTTTAAATCACAGATTGCCATCGATTATTCTTCTGAGTGCATTCTCGAGTGGAACAACCCAATGGACCCTGGTGTCAGAGCTTTCAAACCGCCTAGTAGCACAGCTATTGGACCTCTGACATGAGTAACGACGGCTCAGGCTTTCAAGTTTAGGTGTCTACCGAACATTGTGCCATTGTCGACACAATGGCACAAGTTCTCTAAAAAATCTTAGCCACTAATATGACCGCACAATACAGCTTGAAATCACGGCTTAAGCGTTGGCTTGTCGAACAGGCATTCTATAGTTATAATGATTTTATTAATTTTAATGATTATGACAGTAATAAAATTTAAATGATTATTAATGTGATATACTTAAGTGCTTCTAATTTTTGACTTGTTATTTACAATTATTCATAAATTTATCTCTATCTCTATCTCACACTAAGTACTATTATATATTCTGTGACTTGACGTCGGAATCTAGTAGTCGCAAGCTATTAAGGGTCGTATTTATAAAGCCAACTCAAACTTGAGAGCAAGATTAAGTATGAATTTGACAGGCGAGTTTGTACTGAAATGACATTTCTGATACGAACTCAAACTCGCTGTCACTCATGAGAGCTGATTACAAATACGGTCCTTAGTAAGCCTACAACTTGATAAGCCAGGCTTACCAACAGAAAAGCTTGTCTATAGTGTTATTGCACTGGGTCATCTAGAATATGTCATAATAGCTAAAGAAAAAACTTTCAATCAAAGTTTTTCTATGATCAATACCGATCTAACAAGCTGACTCGAATCCTATCAAAATACTCCAACTTGTAGACAGATGTCTGTTTCTTGACATCATTAAAACTTAGAGAAAAGAAATGGAAAAGAACGAAAAAGCTCGCGTCCATTCGGGAATTTCTTTCAAAGACGCGTTTTTCTTTTCTAGACGTTTTTTTCTTTGATATCTTGTTAAAGTTGCAGAGCGGGTTTAATTGGTGGTCTAGCTAGGATATTAATTGGAATAGTACATACATACATACATATAGTCACGCCTTTGTCCCTAATGGGGTAGGCAGAGCGTAAACGACCAAAGGTCGTCCCGCCACGTCTGACAAAGTTTTGAGGGTTATTTAAGATAGATTTGTAGGTATATTGATGTAGTGACAGGTTGTCAGCCTATCGCCTAAATTGCAATATACTGAAACCCTCAGATCCCTTAGCTGGTTTTACAGCATACCTGGGAGGAAATGCAGCTGGCACATTCTATGTTTTTCTCTTGCTCCCAGTCCAGCATGGAAGAATTGGAATAGTGTACCTATTTATTGATAAACTATCGATACGTAATGGGCTCGATTCTAGATTTGCCGGCTAAAACTAAAATACAAATCTATTTGTCACTTTCAGACTAAACATTGGAAAGGTACAGTCTAGATTATCATGATCTATTCTCTCCGGTTTTTGATTTATAGTCAAAAACCGGAGAGAATTAAAACCGGTGGTTGTATGCATTATCTAAATACTGGGGAAATGTGCAAAACCAAAGAGTATAAAACGCCTGTCATTTTTCAATTTTATTATTTTGAAAGTGACAGACAGATTTTAATTTCAGTTTTAGCCAGTGGAATCTAGAATGCAGCCCATTAGTTATTTGGGCAAAATTGAAATTGTTTAAAATTAATTTACGATGAAGCATAAACAATAAACATATATGTTGTTAATTGTATAGCAACATGAACAACACAAACCAGGTCCTATATTGGCATGACAATTAGGGCCGCAATTATAAAAGTCACTCAGATCCGCTCTCGAGAGTCGATCAAGCAGGTCTCTTAATTAAAATAATGGTCTTTTAATCAGTACTCGAGCAGACTGTTAATTTATAAACGCAAACACACTCAGATTTTAAATCATGAACTCGTGTCAGGATTTACACAATTAACTGATACGTGATCAGGAACTCATATCGAGTGCGCACCCGCGTTCTTAATTTGAATTATAATGTTTATAAATAAACAGTCACTCTGCTGATATCTGAATCGTGACGGCGTACCTAAGTTGGAACTAAAAATAAGACTGAGTACGACAGGCAACTTAAAACTCTACATAAAACTCATTTCAAATTTGAGTGACCTTTATAAATACAAGCATTAGTTAATTTAGTTATTATCTGAAATTTTATTCATTTCTAAGCGAAATGTTTATCTACCCTTTTCATTCTCATTTTAAAAAGACCCGAGTTATTCCCTACCGATAGCATCGAAAAACTCTCGATATCTTAACGTGACTAATTGAGACGGGAAATAAATTCCCGTTCTTTTTAATGACCCTTAGTTAATGAAGTGCACTGCGGTCCAGCAGAGGTTACATTCTTCAATTAATGAGAAATTGTCGATAGGAATAGATTGAACTCAGCAAAATATTGGGTTTTCGTTTAACCTACAACGAAACCATGAATAAGTTCTTATTTTCAGAAATGTCTAAGTCAATAGTTATGGTCAATACGATTTGTTTATTTAACATACATACATAGGATAGGCAGAGCGCTAAACGTCTCGTAAAAGGCGCTTTCGCCACGTCTGACAAAAATTGAGGGCAATTTTAGATTGAAAAGTGTATTGCTATAGTGACAGGTTGTCAGCCCATCGCCTAAATTACAATACACTGTAACCCTCGAGCCCCTTTTGCTGACTTCTACAGCATGCCCGGGAGGAAGGGCAGCTGGAACATGCTATGTTTTTCTATCTCTCCCTGGAAGGTTTCGTTTATTTAACGTTAACATAAACTGCTTTTTCTTTACAACTTTAAGGAAAGTCAACCGCAAAACATATGTTGTATAGTCTGCGGTTCCGAAATTTGAAACTTTAAGTTGCAAAGAAAAAGCTGTTTATGGGTCGCAAACCACGTTAAATCGATAACACACCGCTAAAAAAAAGAAATATAGTAAAGTTTATGTATGTAAGAAATCTACCCCATAAGGGATAAAGGCGTGATTATATGTATGTAGGTATGTAAGAAATCTTTACAATGTGCTTACCACAAATGACGTCACGTTAATTATGAAGTGTCAGAAATTAACGAAAATAGACGACAACACATTCGAAGCCGTGGTAAATGTTATATACGTGTCGTTCCAATTAAAGTTAAACTCGACAGGAACAAAGGGGTTAATTAGCTTATTGATGTTCGAAATAATGCCTTATTGTAATGGCATTGGAGTTCTAATGGAACAAAGAAGAGTAGTTAAGGAATGGGAACAATGTTTTGAATGAGATTTTGATTTTATCTCAACCCCCTTTCTTTACTGTTTTACAAATTACAATTATGACTATGATATATTATTACAATATGCATACATACATAAATCACGCCTTTAACCCTTACGGGGTAGGCAGAGCGCTTTCGCCACGTCTGACAAAAATTGAGGGCAATTTTAGATTGTAATATGTATTGCTATAGTGACAGGTTGTCAGCCCATCGCCTAAATTACAATACACTGTAACCCTCGAGTCCCTTTTGCTGACTTCAACAGCATGCCCGGGAGGAAGGGCAGCTGGAACATTCTATGTTTTTCTATCCCTCCCAGTCCAGCATGGAAGAATATGGCTGGATATGAATATGGAATTTACAATATGGCTGGGAAGAAACACAGCTGGTTCTTTCAGGAAAGGTCCAGCATGAAAATAATTATTTTAAGTCATGTAGAAGTTATATACTACCTAAGTATCTAGTTATTTAGGCAAGTCGTTGTCTAAATAAGTAGATACTTAAGTATCTTCCATGCTGGACTGGGAGCGAAAGAAAAACATAGAATGTGCCAGCTGCATTTCCTCCCGGGCATGCTGTAAAAACCAGCTAAGGGATCCGAGGGTTTCAGTATATTGCAATTTAGGCGATGGGCTGACAACCTGTCACTATAGCAATATACGTACAAATCTATCTTAAATAACCCTCAAAATGTTGTCAGAAGTGGCGAAACGACCTTCGTATATGTTGTTAACGCTCTGCCTACCCCATTAGGGATAAAGGCGTGATTATATGTATGTATGTATGTATGTAAGTCGTTGTCTTTATACAGATACGAGTTTTTGTTATATTTATTTGTAAATAGCGGATCTGAAGTAGCTTTTGTTGGAAAAGTATGGATATGACCAAGTCACTTGTTAAGTAAAAAAAAAATATTACTTTAAAAATGTATGGGTGTTAATTTAATTATGTGTCATAGCTTAAGGTGTCTTTTAATAACTAGAGGAATATAAATAAATAAATTTCGAAAAATTTATATAAAAATATCAATTTCCTTTCCCAAACTTAACTGCAATTTCAGTCAGACAATTTGTAAAGAGTTTTTTTTTACTAATTAGAGTCTTTTTTTTTTATTTGTATCAATTATCGTAACGGAAACATCCCCTAGGCTATGAGATGCAATTAAATTAACATCCTATATGTTTTTCACTTTATCTATTTTTTGTTACTTGAGTAACTAAATGGATTGATCATATCCATATTCTTCCAATAATAGCTACAAGTGGCGAAGAGTCCATACAAGCCGATTCCCTTCGGCTTCCCTTTCAAGAATTCTACCTCCACCAAATCCAGAATTACGTTAAAACTAAAAGGTACTTGAATGTTTTGTTTTTGTTTTGGCTTACCCTTGATAAAATTCCACCCCTCGCCACTGAATTAGCTACTTCAGATCCGTTCTCTAGTTATTTGCGAATAGCGTGTTACAAGTTCATGTATTTTTCTAGATCCGTATAAAAACGTGTTATTGATATTAAACAAAAAAAAATTACATACCACTAATTTCAAAACTCCGATAGCCATACTCGTAAATGCCATAGAACACTTAGTTAAATGCACTCACTGTTATCAACAATGTCATTCATTGTTATCGCCATTAACACTTTCACGATAAACTAATTTTATTATCAACTCTCAACACCACTTACACTAATAAATATAACGGACTTCCAATATCTCTGTTAATTCACTACTCTACAATATAACCTCAAAATTTTCGCTCAAAAATTAGCACTTTCACGGTAAACTTAGTCCATTTTATTTAATTATCAACCTACAACACACTTACACTAATAAATATAACACCAGATAACTCTGCTTTTTCACAACTCTACTACATAACCTCAAAATATTCGCGCAAAAATCTGACATGTCGTTTCAAACGTGAACTGCAATCGGTACTTGACAATAAACTGGTTATTTGGCGCGTCGAATTCACAACACGATGCAACTCGCGATCATTCTGCGATCATTCATGCGGTATAAAATAAACCCGGGTTGCGGCGTAGAGTAGTTTGCAAAACAGAGGTGAATGTTTTCAAAATAAAATGGTGAGAATTTCCATAATTTCACAACACTTGAACTACCCAAAAAAAAAATTTAAGAAAGAAATAAATAATAGTTAAGGTGTAATTTTATTTTTATAACTAAATTAACCACTGAACAAACGTCTTGTTTTTCGAAATGTCTATTCCCACACTGGTTCCAGTCACTTATGGAAGTCGCTTGGTGGTGTCACGATTATTATTGCGTGAAATAAATTACATTAATTAAAATCATTGGCCATCTCCATTAATTAAAACCAATTTGTATTTTGACGTTTTACATCTTGTAGGTTTCCGGCAACCTTAATTTTTATTTATTGCTACAAAAATGCAGAGACAATTCATGCCTTCGTCAAAATGTTAGGTATCTCATAATTTGAAAAATAACAAGTCTATCTCAGAAATTTTGACGCAACTGCTCTGTTTACTTCGTATATACCAGGTGTGAGGTATAGGGTCCCGCAAACTGATAGGGATTGCTCAGTCAACGACACTGAACAAGTATCGGCGGGTTTTTTTTTCTGGAAGTGAAAAACAATGGGCTTATCCATACAAAACGTTCCCCTCGATCAGCCAATTCGTACGGAAAAACCCATTCTTTTTTACTTCCTGAAAAAAAAATCCTGCTGATAGTTGTTAGGTGCCGTTTACTGAGCAAGCCCTATCAGTTTGCCGGACGCTGTCCCTTATACCTGGTAAATTACGTCATAGCTTTAATGCCTGTATGATAATATTTTTCTCTTTAGTAAAGTTTCATTCACTTATTGCTTCACTACAAGCTTTGTAAGTATTTATATGAAAAAGTTATTAATTTTAGGTTTTAAATGGCAAAGTAAATATGCTAATTAACCCTTACGTTACGGTTTTATGTCTAAATTCAAGCCATCAATTATTCACAGGCTTAGGATGTCATTTTGTGCTTTACGTAGGCCATTAGGCGTTTATGGACATAATACAATTAATAGCCTTTTAATTGTAGCATTATTATATAAGTTAGAACGACAAAGTTTCTGAAATTACTATATTTTACTGCGCAAAATAAGCATGCTGGCCTGGGAGCGAGAGAAAAACATAGAATGTGCCAGCTGCATTTCCTCCCGGGCATGCTGTATAAATCAGCTAAGGGATCCGAGGGTTTCAGTATATTGTAATTTAGGCGATGGGCTGACAACCTGTCACTACAGCAATATACCTACAAATCTATCTTAAATAGCCCTCAGAACTTCGTCTGACGTGGCGGAACGACCTTCGTTTAAGTCGTTTACGCTCTGCCTACCCCATTAGGGATAAAGGCGTGACTGTATGTATGTATGCAAATTCGCACATTGCAAAATTCATAACTTATTATGTACAGTTCTGTTCTGAATGTACCTAGCATTTGCATACTCTGTACTTCATCTTACTCTGTGCAAACATGCCCCTACTAATACAATTTATTTTAATACACCTATCTCGTTTCGACTTACACGAACCAAAATATCTTGACCTCATTGACTCATCTGTTTTCTTAGCATCAAGCTGAGCGAGGGATCTTCTTACACTGGTTTAGTGGACAAAGAGCAGATGAGATGGCAATAGACGGTACACTTGAACCACCGGTACGCAAGGTCAGTTTTACAATAATAAATATCGTGTTCAAACAAACGTATGATAAGACTATTGTAATGTAAGTCTTCGTAGTAGGAAGTAGATAGTAAGGTTCCTATTGATATTTCCGATACATACATACATATAGTCACGCCTTTAATGGGGTAGGCAGAGCATAAACGACCTAAACAAAGGTCGTTCCGCCATGTCTGACAAAGTTTTGAGGGTTATTTAGGATAGATTTGTAGGTATATTGTTGTTGTTAGCTCATCGCCTAAATTGCAATATGCTGAAACCCATCACAACACATTCTATGTTTTTCTCTCACTCCCACTCCAGCATGGAAGATATGCCTTGCTTATTTAGAAAATATAAAGAATCCTCAATTGATTGAAAGAAGACTCACATCGTAAAATAATGTTTCTATCTACTGCAATGAAATAATAAATTAGGCCTTGTTACCGAGTTGGAAAACTTCCAAATCCAATAATACTCAAGTAGTGTTTTAAAACTCCAATAATAACTATACCGGGTGTAATGGACAGCGTCCCGCAAAACTGATAGGGGTTGCTCAGTCAACAAAACTGAACACTCACCAGGACTTTTTTCAGGAAGTGAAAATAAAATTTGGTTTTCCATACAAATTGTCCGATCGAGGTGGTCATTTTGTATGGGAAGGTCAATTATTTTTCCATCTCCTAAAAGGATTTCCCGGTGAAAAAGGTTCAGTTTCGTTGACTGACCAACCCCTATCAGTTTTCGGGGGTAGTTCCTTACATCCGGTATGACATTTATTATAAGGACAAATCACTACATAGTATAAAACAAAGTCGCTTTCTATATCCCTATGTATGCATAAATCTTTAAAACTGCGCAACGGATTTTGATGCGGCTTCTTTCAATGCATAGAGTGATTCAAGAGGAAGGTTTATATGTATAATACATGCATAATATAGTAGACAAACACTGATAATTTCCGTGCGAAGCCGGAGCAGTATCAGTATCTTATTTTCTTACAAATGAAAAGCCACTACTGGGCTCAATTCTAGATTCCACCAGCTAACACTAAAATTAAAATCTATCTGTCACTTTCAAAATAATAAAATTGAAACAGGAAAAGCGACTTATACTCTATGGTTTTTCATTTTTTCCGCTAGATTTCGACGCGCTTTACACGTTTCTCCAGTAGATATTTCTGTCAATTTTATCCGCCATACCATATGACGGCGGATAAAAATGACAGACAACGCATAAAACCACCGACAACAAAAACGAATAAAAAAAGTCCTTTTCCAATGTTTTGAGTCTGAAAGTGACAAATAGATTTTAATTTTACTTATAGCCGGCAAATCTAGAATCGAGCCCATTCTCATGCTATTGCCCTCTCTTCTGCCACTGGACGAAATTTGGTATTCTGTTAAAGTTTAGAATCAAAGTTTTTGTCTACATAATAGCCTATCGATGGGCCGAATATTTGACTGATTTGACTAAGAGAAAGTTGGTCCTCTGCGTCTGCGTTATTAAGGGCAGTATTAATCATCAGCTCTCAAGAGTGACAGCGAGTTTGAGTTTGTATCAGAAATGTCATTTCAGTACAAAACGACCTGTCAAATACTAACTTAATATTGCTCTCAATTTTGTGATCGCTTTTTAAATACGACCTTATGACTCCTACATGTCTGCCGTTTAAAAGATCTGTGACCCTACCTACCAGATATTTTATACCGGGTGTAAGGGACAGCATCCCGCAAACTGGTAGGGGTTGCTCAGTCAACGAAATTGAACAACTATCACCAGGACATTCTTTAAGGAAATCAAAAAATAAATTGGCTTTTCTATACAAATTGTCAGATCGAGTTGGTCATTTTGTATGGAAAAGTTATTTTTTTCGTTTCCTGTAATAAATTCCGGGTGATAGTTGCCCAGTTTCGTTGACTGAGCAACCCCTATCAGTTTGCGGGAGGCTGTCCCTTTCACCCCGTAGAATGAACCTATTTTATAGTAATAAAAATGCAACAAGCGCTTGCGCGTCTTTTTATCAGCACGTTGCACTGTGTCAGCTGCGCATGCGCAGGGTCAATGACCTGTCTATTACAAAATGCAGTTATAATATGACGTAGCGTGCTCCAATAAGATAAGGATTCAAGTTTCATTTCAGTTCCAAAATTCAACAGTTGATTAAATTTGAGGTTATCTAGACACGACGCCTTTAACGATATAATTCGTAGGGCATTGGTGTCTGCAAATGTGCCATGTGTACTAGAACCTCCGGGCCTTAGCAGGACTGACGGCAAGCGCCCGCCGGCCTCACGTTGGTTCCCTGGGAGAGAGGCCGTTCCCTTTTGTGGGATGCCGCCTGTGTGAGCACTTTCGCAGCGTCCCACACCCCGCACACTGTTCGGAAGGCTGGCTCTGTCGCCGAACATGGCGAGACGAAAGAAATGAAAGTATGCGGATCTGGAGCAAAATTATTTATTCGTGCCTTTGCGATGGAGACTGGTGGGTTGTGGTGTGAGGAGGCAAAAACATTTGTCAGGGAACTAGGGCGACGCCTACGGGAGCGTGGATGTGACCCTCGCATACCTGGTTCAGCATATACCGATGGCCATTCAACGCGGGAACGCGGCCGGCGTGATGGGGATGGCGTTTTTTTTTTTTTTTTTTTTTTTATATATATAGGCGAGCATTTGTCCGCCATCTCACCTGGTGGAAAGTGACGATGCGGACTATGTTGAAACATACTCACCTATGTAGTGCCTATTCACTCTCGCCTTGAAAAGGCCCAGGTTATATTGTTCCGGAAACAGATCCGCCGGCAGGGAGTTCCACTCCTTAGCCGTTCGCATTAAGAATGTGGAAGCGAACCGCTTCGTGCGAATTTGTGGTATATCCACGACATAAGGGTGGAACCCCTGTCCACGCCTCGTGCTCCGAAGATGGAAAGGGGAGGGGGGTATAAGGTCATGAAGTGCTAACGCGCACTCCCCGAAATGTATCCTGTAAAATACCGACATGCACGCCACTCTGCGACGGTGCTCAAGGTTCTGTAGTTTTGCCTCAACCAGTGCTGAGTCTCCAATGAGCTTCTTAGCGCGTTTCTCGATTGAGTCTAAGGCAGCCAGCTGGTATTTAGCTGAACCGTCCCAAAGGTGGCAGCAGTACTCCATACACGATCGGACTTGAGCTGTGTACAACTGCAATAGCTGTCCCGGTGTGAAGTATCGCCTCACCTTCGAGAGGATACCAAGTTTTTTGGCAGCTGTTGTGGCCAGAGACTCAATGTAACGTCCAAAGTTCAAGTCGGACGTAAGGCTCATACCAAGAAGCTCAAGATGGTCAGAAATCGGTACGGATACATCACGGAAAGTTGGAGCCAGGTTAAAAGGACTCCGTTTTGTCGAGAATAGACACGCCTGGGTTTTGGATGCGTTGAACTTGACGAGATTGGCATCGCCCCACTCGGATATCACCCTTAGCGATGAGTTCAGACGATCCGCGTTTGGGGCAGGTATGATCCGTGGCGGCCTGTTTGATTTGTACAATATAATTTAAGTTTGTGTTTATAATTTCATCACATCTTCATATCTTATCCCGTAACTTACGGGGTCAGCTACCTTATCTAGGAGATTGAACGAGGGTACTGGTTTTTACACAGAGCGACTGCCATCTGACCTCCGCAACCCAGAAGGGAAACCAGACCCAATCCTAGATTAGGTCAGAGTTTTCAAGCTGCCAATGCTTAGCACTGGCCTCTGAAATGGCTTAACGACTAATATTTACGGTATTAAACGATATAACCGGGACCAACAGCTTAACGTGCCTTCCGAAGCACGGAAAAAGCGCCGAATAAACGTACATATGAAATTCGAAAACCGAAAAACACATTGGTACGTGGTGGGGTTCGAACCACGACCACCCGCTCAGGAGGCACCGGCCCTATCCACTATACCGTGGGGCTCTCTATATATGTGTCGGACTCTCTATGTATGTATATATTATGTGTTATAAATATTGTTTAGATAAATAAAAAAAAAAACTTAATTAAACCTTCGTTATCTCGTGATATAAAATGAATTTAAGGCAAGATTTATTGATTTTGGGAGCAACCGAATTGCCCCCATTGATAATTATTTATATGTATAAGTATAACTCGAGTAATATACCAAATAGGAACAACTTTCCAGCAGTATAATGCCTGTAACAAGGCAACAAGGCCTGTAATTATAAACAGCACTTGAGACTAACAGCTAGTTTGAGTTCGTATCAGAAATATCATTTCAGTACAAAAAGACCTGTGCCATACTTAATATTCATCTCAATTTTGAGATCGCTTTATAAATACGAGCCCAAAATGTGCTTGCTAATCATAATAACAGAAAAATAATTAAACATACATACATACATACATACAATCACGCCTTTATCCCTAATGGGGTAGGCAGAGCGTAAACGACCCAAACAAAGGTCGTTCCGCCACGTCTGACAAAGGTTTGAGGGTTATTTAAGATAGACTTGTAAGTAAGTATATTGCTGTAGTGACAGGTTGTCAGCCCATCGCCTCAATTACAATGTACTGAAACCCTCGGATCCCTTAGCTGGTTTTTACAGCATGCCCGGGAGGAAATGCAGCTGGCACATTCTATGTTTTTCTCTCGCTTCCAGGCCAGCATGGAAGAAATAATTATACATTTGTATAAAAAATCAGATTGTCCTGCAAAACGGTGCTATCTAAAAGTCAAAGCATGCATTAAAGTCGGTCTCTTTTATGATGCGTTTTGCAGTTCTTTACTCTAGAATGCGCCTTTAGCAGTCGTAAGAGCAATCATTCTAAAGCGACTTCCCAACTACTTCTCAACCCTTTCCTGTCGAGTGACATCGCAAAGCAAATTGAGGCCGGGAGAAGTGTGTTTTTGTAGAAGCAGTTAACTTATTAAGTTTTATTATGCGGAAGTGACTTTACTGGTAATCTTCAACTGCGACGACAATAAAATAGAAGTGATTTTAAAAAATATTTTATGAAGCACCGTAAAATATATATTTCTCTGGGTTGAAACATTGTCTCCTCTAATTATTTCTATAACTTTACTTAATTAAAGTGTTTTTTTTTGACCAACACTTTGAGCCCGACGGTGAGCGATCGTGGTTCGAATTCCACCACGTACCAATGTGTCCTGCGATTTTCGAATTTCTTCGAAGTTCAGCGCTTTTTCCGTGCTTTTTGTTAATATCGTTTAACCATAAATATTAGTCGTAAAGCCATGCCAAAGGCCAGTGCTAAGCATAAGCGGTTTGAAAACTCTGACCTAATCTAGGATTGGGTCTGGTTTCCCTTCTGGGTTGCGTAGGTCAAATGGTAGTCGCTCTGTGTAAAAACCAGTACAATCACCTAGATTAGGTAGCTATCCCCGAAAGATACGGGATAAGGCCAGGGGGATGATGATGATGTTTTGTGTTTTGTATGTTGGACGGATGGATGGATGGATGGAAAACCCATCGTCACTAAAGCAATTCATAAAAAAACCTGCCCGAAATAACCTTCAAGCAAAACGTCGCTCTGCCTGTCGTGAAGAGTGTTGGCATAATTTTGTTATTGTTTTTGCCTCTTTCTGCCAAATTACCCCTTGTCTAATAAAATACGAATCCTTATAAAATAACCTTAGAAAATAACGCATTATACTGTTTTACACATATATTCAGAACATATCCCGTTTTCTGAGTCAGCCGGTTGGAAAATTACCTCCTCGACCTTGACAGATGCGAATTATGATATCCAGCCGTCAGCTACTTAACCTGACGCCATTTTATACGGTGTTTATTTCTTGACAAATCAAGACCATATCTTTTATATAGTAAATAGTCATTATATTGTATATCTATTTTCATATCTTTATTGTAAGCTAATATTATTATTGTGTTGTTTTGTGTTTGTACATCTTCCCCAGCTTCTATTTGCTTCATTGGCAGAATTGTGATTACACAACAGCTATTAATAAAAAAATTATTTAACTGAGGTAAATAGATATAAAAAATGGCGAAATACTAAAAAGAGAATAAGTAAATTCTATGTAGTAAAAGAAATAATCTTACTAACCACCTACCTTACACACACCTTACACATACCTTACTTATCCTGATAAGTAGATTTTTACCACGAGAAAATATGCTCATAGCCAACCTAATTACCAGTAGGAAATTCAATTTAAAATAGACTTTACAAACAAAATTATTCCCAGAAGTTCTGACGATACAGGTGAAACTGCAGCCCAAAAATCTAGCCTACTGAAATCTCTCTTCTTCCCTTCTGCTTAGCGTTTTCCCGGCCTGATGCTGAGGTCCGCTTTCCGGCATTTTATACTCCACTTTGCCCGGTTTTCGGCATCCACTGGTGTGAGATCGTTCTCTTCCATATCAGCTTTTACGACGTCATGCGAGCGCTTCTTAGGTCTGCCGCGTGACCTACTAAAATAAAGCAACCAAAAAAAACAGTTTGTCCAACTATATTCCTGTGCTTATATGACGTCAGTGCCAGCAAAACATTGCCCTTGCGTGCGGTAATGCATTCCAAGGTCAGGTCAGGGTTTCGGAAGTCGCCGGTTCAGCCAGCTTACAGCGCGGTTTGCATGCACTATCTTTGTGGCGTTATGTAACAACTGGTAACAACATTGAACGAGTGTTTCATTTTATCTATTAGTGGAGCAGGGAGACCTTATAACGTACCCGCATACATACTTACATATAATCACGCCTTTATCCCTAATGGGATAGGCACAGCGTAAACGACCTAAACAAAGGTTGTTCCGCCACGTCTGACAAAGTTTTGAGGGTTATTTATGATAGATTTGTAGGTAAGTATATTGCTATAGTGACAGTTTGTCAGCCTATCGCCTAAATTGCAATAAATAAAAGCCCTCGGATCCCTTTGCTGGTTTTTACAGCATGCCCGGGAGGAAATGCAGCTGGCACATTCTATGTTTCTCTCTACCGCCTGAAGCACGAAATCATCTTACTTGGCAAAATGTATTCTGTCAGCATCATAGTGATGAATAAATAATACCATTTTTTATACGAGTCTCATTTTATATTTGACGTTGTGTATCGTTGTTCATTCCAAACTCAAGGTTTGTCAAAGAAGTATGGCACGCAGCATACTCGGGGTCAGATTGATCGACCGAGTAAGGAATACGACGCTGAGATCCCGTACAAAGATCGTAGACGTGGGTCAGAAGGCAGCTTTCCTTAAGTGGGATTGGGCTGGACATATCGCTAGGATGCCGGACGCACTTTGGGCAAAAAGAACTACACATTGGGTCCCTCTTAACGCGAGACGGGCACGAGGTCGTCCCAGGAAGAGATGGCGAGACGAGCTAGACGCACACGCCCGAAACTGGTTAAAAGAGGCTCAAGACAGGGAGAAATGGAAAAAGGGGAGGGAGGCCTTTGCCCTGCAGTGGGACACCTCAGGCTGTTAATAATAATAAATATCGTTGTTCATAGGTGTATCTCACGACAATCAAATCTTTGACAGCCAGATTGAAAGCCGACATTGACACACCACAAAGAAATCAAAGAACAGCATAAAATAGAGTTATGTTTTGGAGTTATGGAGTTGAGTTTTCTTCGTTCTTAAAATAAAAATTGGGTCCAGTTTTGTCAAAATATCACGACTGAAACCTCATTAGCAAATGCGGCTACAAGAAATTGCCTCTAAAATAAAAGTCGGAATGAAATTGGACTTGCCAGAACCAGAACCGAAGCTCAAGTTTCTCAAAGAAGAAAAATAAAGATCTATATTTCCCCGAAGTAGGTAAATTCTATTTCTATTCCTCAAAGGATCCAAGAATGGCTTCACAAGCTTCTGGAGTTCTGAAGTTCTGACCTTGCAATGCAGCTGAAGTCTTGAAGTTTCAGAACTTTGCAAGTTATGCTAGCTACAAACCCAGATTTGCATAGAAATTACTCGTACAGTCAACAGACGATTAGAGGGAAATTTGCACTCGTATCGCCTTTGTTGCAAGGATAAACGATTGATTGGTTTAAAGTTTACTAAACTATTATAAGCAGTACTGTAAGGTGGTTGCAGAGCAAAGGTGGCGCCCTCAATAGTAAAAATATAATTGTGTCTAAAATACAAACAATTTCATGAATATTTGCCATTTTTAGCGT
The DNA here is from genome assembly GCA_949820665.1 of Scrobipalpa costella. Lineage (NCBI taxonomy): Eukaryota > Metazoa > Arthropoda > Insecta > Lepidoptera > Gelechiidae > Scrobipalpa > Scrobipalpa costella. The sequence goes on from OX463312.1 coordinate 15,531,465, forward strand.
ATATTACTAGTTAGTATTTAGTATTTTTACTTCCATGCTGGACTGGGAGCGAGGGAAAAACATAGAATGTGCCAGCTGCATTTCCTCCCGGGCATGCTGTAAAAACCAGCTAAGGGATCTGAGGGTTTCAGTATATTGCAATTTAGGCGATAGGCTGACAACTTGTCACTATAGCAATATACCTACCTATATCTTAAATAACCCTCAAAACTTTGTCAGACGTGGCGGAACGACCTTTGTTTAGGTCGTTTACGCTCTGCCTACCCCATTAGGGACAAAGGCGTGATTATATGTATGTATGTATGTATGTATGTATGTTTAGCGTATATACAATATTGTTAATTATCATATTATGGATTGTAAAACGGAAAATTTGTTGCGAATGTCGCCAATCGTAAAATATTTATAAAAATGTTTGTATTTCAGGCACAATTCATTTAAAACTGATGGCGCCACTGTCGCAGCTCTCGAACCCCCTAATAGAAGTGATTATCTCTTACAGAACGTTTAACTGCCTCCGTGGTCTAGTTGCTAGTGCCATGGGCTCCCGATCCGGAGGTCCTGGGTTCGATTCCCAGGGGGTAAAACACAAAGTTGATATTTGAGAATTTATCACTTTGTGAATTTTTCCCCAGTTTGGGTAGGACATTGCAGGCTGAATCACCTGATTGTCCGAAAAGAAAAAGATTTCGTGCTTCGGAGGGCACGTTAAGCCGTCGGTCCCGGTCGCTGTCTTTGATAGTGGTCGTTACTAGGGCATCCAATCCCGGTATTCCGAGATCTCGTTATTCCGAGATCCCGCATCATTTTTCAGTCCCGCACAATGCGGGATTACATGCGCGGGATCCCGCGGGATTTGCGGGACTGACCTGCAGCAAGAAACACCCTCCTACGCGCGCTGTCGCGCGACTAGAGCTAACCACATTGTTAAAACTTTAACAAACACTCAAACCTGTCAAGATTGCTGTTGAGGTTCTCTGTCGTCAAGACGCTAGTCTTTTAACAGCAGAAACAACATTGAAATTTATGATAAATAAACTAGATGATCTCAAATCGACTTCGTCGTTAGCTGCCGAGTTAGGTGTTTCCTTGCGACGACGTATTTCACAGAGAAGAACCAATTTGACTGCGTTGATGATATATCTCCAAAATCCTGGTGGTTACCGCCAACTCCAGCAAGATTCAGCCTCGGAAGAAGATGAAACCTTTAGCTTGCCGCCAAAAAGTGTGCTTAGAAAGATTATAAAGGAGTTAATCCAGAGATTGAATTACAGCGTATCACTTGACGAGAAATCAAGAAATTATATTGAAGATCAAGAAGACGATCTACCGCTCTCTGTTCTTGGAGCGAATGAATCGGCACAAATCGAAGAAGACAACGAACCCCGAGCTTTCTCTCTGCAAGAGGAATTAGAACTTACCTTGGCTTCAGTTGCTTCTCCTAGGCGCACATTGTGCCAAATCAATTCTATTGACTCCATCATAAAAAAAGAGATGACTTTGTATGAATCTGGAGGTACACTAGGCAAATATTTATCTTTGTCATACAATGCACTTAAATGCATTCCGCCCACTAGTGTAGAAGCCGAGAGGGCTTTTTCAGCTGCCGGATATTTAGCTTCCATATTCGCAGCAGCCTGGCAGATGATACATTAGATACATTATGTATCTTACGAAAACATTTCCAAAAAAAATAATATGTCATTATAATCGTACTTCTTGCTTGATTTGATAATTAAAACTAATAAAGCTATGTTGATTTTTATTTCTTTTGTATCCTTCAATCCTTATACTATATTTACTAATATACAATTTAATGTACCACATACACACTTGCGGGATCCCGCCAATACCGAGATCCCGCGGGATTGAGAAATATCAATCCCGCAAATACCGAGATTACAAAAATGCTGCGGGATTGGATGCCCTAGTCGTTACATAAAACCATGTCAGAGGCGTGATAGTTGTGCTACTAGGCGGTTTAAAAACTCTGACACCAGGGTTCATCGGGTCCATAGACTCAATACCCACTCGACAGAAGAACAGAACGTTTGTCCTGTAGGGCAAACCTACATGATTTATCCAAATAAATGTTACATGCTAGCCACGACCTATCTTTGGGTCATCGGGACACTTATAATAGGTACTAGTGTAGCTACAGTTGGCTGTACATTACCACGCCATATATAAAAATGGAATACGGTTCATAGAAAGATACCCCTAAAGTATCTACTTAGTTGTAATAGTGCTCAGCACAAAGCATAATCCGCCGTAGCGTTGCAAAGAAAATCGCTACATAGTTCATATTTAATAATGTTTTCACCCATTTGCTCGGAAAAAGATTCATAATTTTAAAAATACAAAACCTACTTTCACTATTTTCAGTTCTCATATTCGCGACAGCAATTTCTCCAAACGACAACAATAAAATTAAGGACCGCTTTACGAAGTTTTTAAGGATACACTAGTTTGGTTTAGCTATTTTTTAGTTCACATTATTGATTATTTTAAGGCTGAATGCGAATACAACTTTTTATATTTACAAAACGGAATGAATGAATGAATATAATGTACGCATGATAAAGACCCTGCCCTGCAAGGGCTCGCATACTAGACATAAAATATAAAAAAAGAATTAAGTATCAAAATATCTTCTTCCATGCTGGACTGGGAGAGATAGAAAAACATAGAATGTTCCAGCTGCCCTTCCTCCCGGGCATGCTGTAGAAGTCAGCAAAAGGGACTCGAGGGTTACAGTGTATTGTAATTTAGGCGATGGGCTGACAACCTGTCACTAAAGCAATACATGTTACAATCTAAAATTGCCCTCAATTTTTGTCAAACGTGGCGAAAGCGCCTTTTACGAGGCGTTAAACGCTCTGCCTACCCCGTTAGGGATAAAGGCGTGATTTATGTATGTATGTATCAAAATATTATGAAGGAATCGCAAGTTTGATGTTTATTTTCAAGAGTATTATTATTGTTTCCTCGCAAAATGAGAGAAAAGTACTATACTTTTCTCAGCCGAAATGGCAATTTAGGGTCTCGTTTTTTTATAATTATACGACCTTAAATTGCATTTTTTCCGGCCTCGGAGTAATGTAATATTTTGTAACATGCTGTATCTCTAGAATTACCTTTCTCTGTGTAACAATATCGTGAAACTCCCTTTACAAAGACGTTAAGATCCTATACAGTTACACTTTAAGGACATTATCACTTCCTTTGGAAACAATATCATCTCGTATACGTAGAATCTGCTCCAGAAAAGCTTTAACGTGAATATCAGATATACCGGGATTCTACCTACAAGGTACCATTAAATAGAGACCTCTGGCACTGTACAAAGATAAGTAGCTTAGGTATCTCAGAGAAATAGATAGTACGTACATACGTACATAATTTTCTAGACTACGCCCCTTCCATAATACAAACATATAATTACGCCTCCATCCCTAATGGGGTAGGCAGATCGTAAACAGCGAAACATAAGTCTGACAAAGTTTTGAGGGTTACTTAAGATAGATGAGTATATTACTGTAGTGATAAGTTGTCAGCCCATCGCCTAAGTGCAATATACATAAACCCTCGGATCCCTTAGCTGGTTTTTGCAGAATGCCCGGGAGGAAATGAAGCTGGCACATTCTATGTTTGTCTCTCGCGCTCATAATCATCATCTCAATAGCCTTATTCCGTATATCTCGGGGTCGGCTACCTAATCTAGGTGATTGAACGAGGGTACTGCTTTTTACACAGAGCGACTGCCATCTGACCTCCGCAACCCAGAAGGGAAACAAAACCCAATCCTAGATTAGGTCAGAGTTTAGAAACCGCCAATACTTAGCACTGGCCTCTGACATGGCAACGATATTAACGGGGACCAACGGCTTCACGTGCCTTCCGAAGCACGGAAAAAGCGCCGAATAAACATACATATGAAATTCGAAAACCGAAAAACACATTGGTACGTGGTGGGATTCGAACCACAACCTCTCGCTCAGGAGGCAGTGGCCCTATCCACTACACCATCGGGCTCTCTTGCGCTAAAAATATGTAAAACAAATAGATTTCTTGTCTTTGATGTTGTAAAGAAGTAAGATAAATTTAACAGAACTGGGTCAAGATAGCGTTGTCACATTTGCGTTTGCTCAAGGTGGTCAAAACACGGTTCTTTTTATATTATTATCATTTATAAAACACAATTTAATAAGTTAAATGACATCGCTAAACCATAATGAAGTTTGTATCGATGTCATTATCCGCTTACATTAAAAACAACCTACAAATCAACTGCCTCCGTGGTCTAGTGCCTAGTGCCATGGACTCCCGATCCGGAGGTCCTGGGTTCAATTCCCAGGGGGAAACACAAAGTTGATATTTGAGAATTAATCACTTTGTGAATTTTTCCCCAGTTTGGTAGGACATTGCAGGCTGAATCACCTGATTGTCCGAAAAGAAAAAGATTTCGTGCTTCGGTGGGCACGTTAAGCCGTCGGTCCCGGTTCAAACCATGTCAGAGGCCTAATAGTTGTGCTACTAGTCGGTTTTAAAACTCTGACACCAGGGTTCATCGGGTCGATAGACTCGATACCCACTCGACAGAAGAAGAATTAGAAACAACTAAACTTAACTAATATAATATGAAAAACATACATTAACATACAATTTTCTTTTAATTTCATACAATTAGGTTATATTGATAAATGACGAACGAGTGTGTTAAGTTGCTGAAAGCCATTATTGCTAAAAATATTATTTCATATAACATTAGGACATAAGAAGCAGCATTTTACCCGAACCATTTATAATGCTAATTAATAATTTATATTATTTCAGTGCAAAATAAAATAATGTTATCAGAGGATTTTACAGTGTAAACAATAATAAGTAAGTCCCCATTAGGGATAAAGTCGTGATTATACGGGGTGTAAGGGACAGTGTCCCGCAATCTGATAGGAGTTGCTCAGCCAACGAAACAGAACAACTATCAGCAGATTTTTTTATTCAGGTAGCACAAAAAAAAAAAAATATTTTCTATACAAATTGTCTGATCGAGTTGGTCATTTTGTATGGGAAGTTCAATTTATTTTTCATCTCCTTAGACTAATTCCTGGTGATAGTAGATTGTTCAGTTTCGTTGACAGATCAACACCTATTAATTTGCGGGACGCTGTCCCATACACCCGGGATGTATGTATGTATAAAATTTTTAGGTTTAATTATTGATAATGACATGTCATGGGAATCACAATCACTAAATGTATGTAATAAATTATTTTCGTTTTCATATGCCTTGTATAAACTTAAAAAAGTGACTAACAAAAACGCAGTATTGACCGCTTATCATGGTTTTGTATCATCATGTTTGCGCTATGGTATAATTTTCTGGGGAAATTCAAATTATAGAGAACTTATATTTAGAGCACAGAAAAGATGTATTAGAGCAATAACTGGTATAAAGAGTGATGACAGTTGTAAGCCATATTTTAAATCTCTCAGAATTTTGACGTTTCCGTGCTTATACATTTTTGAGGTAGCTCTATACGTAAAAACTAACACATACGATTTTAAAATTGAAGCCCCTATAAGTAGAACCCTTCGTCCAAGAGGTATTATTGTACAGATGGTGTAATACAGCTCTCATGATGAAAAGCCTACTTAAGATGGGACCAAATATATTTAATAAATTGCCACAACATTTTAGGGAACTAGATACTAAAACTTTCAAGTCGACTTTATTTAATTTTCTCGTCAAGAAATGCTATTATAATTTAGATGAATTTGTGCAAGATAAAAATATGACATAATAACTTAGTAAATTCTTCTTCTTCTGCTTAGCGTTTTCCCAGCTTGATGCTGGGGTCCGCTTTCCGGCTTTTCCTACTCCACTTTGCCCGGTCTTCAGCATCCACTGGTGTGAGATCGTTCTCTTTCATGTCCGCTTTCACGACGTCAAGCCAGCGCTTCTTTGGTCTGCCGCGTGATCTAGGGCCTTGGACAGTGAGATCGAGGCATCTCTTTCCGACGTAGTCTGGCGGTCTGCGACTTAAATGCCCGTACCATCGAAGACGACTTTCCTGCAGCTTATCTGCTACGTCGCGGACTCCAAGGCTGCCACGGATGTGCTCGTTACGAATGCGATCTAATCTCGTAACGCCGCACATCCATCGCAACATCTTCATCTCTGCGACGTGAAGCTGCTGGACATGTCTTCCAAGGACAGGCCAGGTCTCGCTGCCGTATAGTAGGACTGGTCGGATGATGCTCTTGTACACAAGGCCCTTAAGCTTCACTGGTATTCTGCGGTCGCAAAGTACACCAGTTACTTCCCGCCATTTTGCCCAAGCAGCGCTAATTCGGGCTTGGACATCGCAATCAATTGCACCAGACTCGTGCAGCACAGACCCAAGGTATTTAAATTTATCTGTTTTTGAAACAAGTTCATCTCCCACCTTTATGGGGTTAACTTAGTAAAAACTTAGTAAATTCAATTTTATAATTTGACAATGATGATGTATTTTAGTTTAATGTAATCTAATTTGACATGTATGTAATTGGTATAATTTGTAATTTATTGAATTGTTGTAATCTATGTAATGGCGAATTTTATGTTGACATTTTATGAATTATGTATACCTACTTAACTTAATATTAATATTGTGTTTCGTATGCCGCAAGGTTCATTGCAGAGCTTCTTTGTACTATGTGTGATCTTTTTTCTACCTGTGATGACGAACAATAAATGATTTATGATTTATGTATGAACAGTGAACACTATTTACATAGTCTCAATGTACAAAGCCTCGACCCGCGTTCCAGAGATTAGATAGCTACCGGGATGCTAAGGGCCGTATTTGTAATCAGCTCTCAAGAGTGACAGCGAGTTTGAGTTCGTATCAGAAATGTCATTTCTGTACAAACTGGCCTGTCAAATCCATACTTATTATTGCTCTCAAGTTTGAGATCGCTTCAAAAACACGAGCCTAGGACTGTAACGTTCCAAAACTCCACTAGCGAGCAGTAAGTATAGTAAGTATGTATATCTACAGTAACTTGCGCGAGTGGATTCTCTAATCAAACGACCCGATGCAATGGACCCTGGTGTCAGAATTTTCAAACCGCCTAGCACAACTATTAGGTCTCTGTCATGGCACAGAATATATAATAGTACTAAGTACATAGTCATGGTTTGAGTAACGACTGCTATCAAAGACAGCAACCGGGACCGACGGCTTAACGTGCCCTACGAATCGCTGAATCCTTTTTTCTTTTCGGACAATAAGGCTGAATAGCCTGTAGTGTCCTAACCAAACCGGGGAAAACCTCACAAAGTGATAATTTGACAAACATCAACTTTGCCACAGATATCTACATACCTGAGTGTATTTACATCCTATACCTACATACATAATAAAACCCAACATAAATGAACAAACCCAACATAAAAGTCTTTTTTTTTACTGAAAAGCAGATGAATGGAGTGGGTGCTTTCTACTTGAGTGTACCGCATTCCGGGGCGCGCCAATTAACCCCAAAAGAAAGCCTTTGAAAGTACGAAAACATGTGTCTACTCTAGACGCTGAAAAACATTTAACTAGCTGTGAAATGGTGAAAATCATTATTTATGACTTACATACATACATACATATAATCACGCCTTTATCCCTAATGGGGTAGGCAGAGCGTAAACGACCCAAACAAAGGTCGTTCCGCCACGTCTGACAAAGTTTTGAGGGTTATTTAAGATATATTTGTACGCATATTGCTGTAGTGACAGGTTGTCAGCCCATCGCCTAAATTACAATATACTGAAACCCTCAGATCCCATAGCTGGTTTTTACAGCATGCTCGGGAGGAAATGCAGCTGGCACATTCTATGTTTTTCTCTCACTCCCAGTCCAGCATGGAAGACCAAAAACAATTATGACTTACATACATACAATCACGCCTTTATTCCTAATGGGGTAGGCAGAGCGTACACGACCTAAACAAAGGTCGTTCCGCCACGTCTGACAAAGTTTAGAGGGTTAGTTAAGATAGATTTGTAGCCCGTTTTCCATTCCGACCAACTGAACGGATCAACTAGTTGTTCCGAATGGAACTCAATTGTGGTATTTGTTTCAATGAAATCAACTAGTTGTTCGGATGCCTAATTTAATGCTTTTTAATTCCTACCGGTACAACTGAGCTTCATATTAAAAAAAACTACAAATAGCTCCTCGTTGGTCATAACCAAGCTTTATGACAAAGACAATTAGGTTTTTCAAAATCAACCATAGTACCATGCAAACGAAACCCTCTTTCAACTCCGACGTAACTATATGGCAGTATTCCGTATAACAAAATTAAAAAGATTTACTCTAAAATAAGTTTAATTAGAATATAAGATCAAATGCATATGAGCACATCACTCAATACACATAGTATAAAAGAGTATCAGTATCCATATTTAATATTGTTCTTAAACTTGAGATCGCTTTATAAATACGAACCTTAGAATCTAAAGATTCGTCGCAAAATAACAACAAATCCAATAGCAAATCCTCTAAGACATCTCAAAAACTTTACAAGACCAATCCTCTAAGGACATCACACGATAACAGAGCCTTCTGGTGTTTGTGGTCCATTTGGAGCTTTGCCAAACTTGCTACGATGGCGCTACGACTTGTATAGTTGTATACTACAGACTGTCTGTATCAGGCCAATTACTTTTGTACTTAAGACAGTCTGGCTTTGAAAGTGCTAAGTATGTGTTAATCAAAACTTACAACATATTTTGCAGTCTTCAAAACACGAGGCTTCACATATAATGCTATGATTGTACATTTGTTGCAAAAGTGCATGGGTGTTGGTGATTGCTTAGTGGTTTCCATCAGATAAGACGTTTGCGTCTACTCGTCTTGCTTATGTTATTATCACCAAGATATTAATAATTTTTTGAAGCAGCAATCACAGGGGTGATTTTAAATCAGATGTTTATTTATTTGATCTACCAAGAAAATGTCATAAATTGGAGTTACATAAAATTATACAGAATCAACCATTTTAATCTTTATCTCCACGCCTGGCATTTAAGTTTCTATGCCCATAAACTATTTCGGAATTTCAATTTTATTTCTCCTTTAACCTCTCTTTTCTTGGTTTAGAATTGTATTTTGCCGTGAAAAAGATTCGAAGTGCACGTTTGGAGTTTGGCCAACAGATTCCTAACATTCTGGCGCAATCGTTTGATCTCCTGATGCAACTCCGGGCATTTGTTTCTGAACGTTTTGCGATGTCTGGCTCGAACAATTATTATATTTAATTATATTTTGGTTTTCCTATAACTCGAACAAAAGGACTAAAGGATTTTGAAAAAGAACATGAATTTTAAAAAAAGGACACTAGTAAAAGAAAATATCATTTTAAAGAAAAAGACTACTTAAGGAAGGCCATTTTGCGAAATTCCGAACATTCTGGCGTAATCATTTGATCAACTGCGTTGTTTTGCGATGTCTTGGGTTTTCGTGCAAAACTAAAAAGCATTTTCCTGACTAAGGCTTAGCGCTATTCCAGACATAAAATAACTACGTTATATAAGTAATATAACAATTTTGTTACCACGAGGACATACATGATATAATGATACTTTAAATCAACTTGTAAAAGATTTTTGAGCATATTTTTGTATTATTTTGTAACTTCCATGCTGGACTGGGAGCGAGACTTAAAAACATAGAATGTGCCAGCTGCTTTTCCTCGCGGGCATGCTGTAAAAACCAGCTAAGGGATCCGAGGGTTTCAGTATATTACAATTTAGGCGATGGGCTGACAACCTGTGTCTCTACAAAACTATCTTAAACAACCCTCGAAAGTTTGGCAGATGTGGCGGCCTTGATTTAGGTCGTTTACGCTCTGCCTACCCTATTAGGGATAAAGGCGTGATTATATGTATGTTTGTATTTTGTTGCTCATAGCAACACAAATATTTTTAACGTGACTTCGTCGTAGTGGATGGTCACCTACCTAGTATTAACCTGATTAAAAATTCTTTCATAAAACAGCAACTCATTAAAACACAGTATTTAATTTTGAACTAACGTCTCTGCAAGTTCCAACTGTTAACCTAGCGTGCCGGACAATGTTACATGCACTCCAATTTAATTTTAAGTTACAACCATGTTCGCAGTTCGTTATTTTTCGTAATGACCAGAATAACAAAACTATAAAAAATATACTTGGTGCAACGTCTAATAAGTCGTTTGTTAATACTTCTACATACATACTTACGCCTTATCCCTATAAGCATGTATAATCACGCCTTTATCCCTAATGGGGAAGACAGAGCGTAAACGACCTAAACAAAGGTCATTCCGCCACGTCTGACAAGTTTTGAGGGTTATTTATGATAGATTTGTAGTGACAGATCCTTGGACCCTCGGATCCCTTAGCTGGTTTTTACAGCATGCCCGGGAGGAAATACAGCTGGCATATTATTATTTTTTCTCTCGCTCCCAGTTTCTACTATCTGTAAATATTTTAAAACAGTATTTGTAATGAAACTATGGATTTGTAGAGTTACAAAACTTAAACCTATTTAAATGACAATACACAAAATATGGCAGGATTAAAAAAAGTAATTCACTTTCGTTAGAGCCATTACCGAAGCTTTTAAAACCTTTTTCTTCTACTATTGTATTTTTTATAATTTAAAGTAATAACTTTGAAACACTTGAATAGAAAAAAGTCTTTCTTCAATAATGACTATGCATTTTTACAAATGGCATAGCTTGACCTACTTCGTGCATGTGGCATTAAACAGACAAACATAATTGTGTTGCAGTCAGGTCAGGAATAACCGTCATTGTGGATAACGTCCGGGGTTGAAATATTCCCACTTTCTTGTAATAATCGTCAGAGTGTACGAATGTCAGTATCTTTATGACGCCGGCTTACTTGCTCCATTTCCGACTCTGTCTCTTTCATCACTGGTTTCGAAGGGAGTCAAAAAAAAATAAGCTGTGCTATGATTTATTTTGAATACGTTTGAATCTTGGAAGAAAATGACAAAATTATGATTTCGTCCATACAAAAAAAAAGTATCTCCGTAGATACGGCATATTTGAAAAAAACGACATCTATAAAAGTGACTTGTAATTGCATCAGCTGTCTACAAAAAAAACAGCCTGATCCGGTTGACCTTCGATCCGAAATTTTTAATGTCCCATTTTTTTTTTATTTGGGACCAGTGTGTGACGGCGTTATGCGGAAGGCGAGCCGCGAAAGCAAAAATACCTAGAGTTTCGAAAGAAGGGGCCCTTAATTCAATTGAAATAATAAGTAGGAACTTACCGAATTCCTTCTTTCAATATTTTCCTTTTGTCTAAATGACTTAATAATAAAATAAGTTTAATGTTAACCTACCTCACATCACTCTGTAGTTTTTCATCGAATAAGTACGGCTAATAAGCCCTTTAAAATTTCCTATTCCATTGCATGTATTTTTGTGAAATGTCATTTCTTATAAACTAATAGTAACATTTATTATTTATTTACAATTTTAAATTATGCTGATATTTACTATTATTAATCTTCCATGCTGGACTGGGAGAGATAGAAAAACGTAGAATGTTTCAGCTGCCCTTCCTCCCGGGCATGCTGTAGAAGTCAGCAAAAGGGACTCGAGGGTTACAGTGTATTGTAATTTAGGCGATGGGCTGACAACCTGTCACTATAGCAATACACATTACAATCTAAAATTGCCCCAATTTATGTCAGACGTGGCGAAAGCGCCTTTTACGAGGCGTTTAGCGCTCTGCCTACCCCGTAAGGGATAAAGGCGTGATTTTATGTATGTTATGTATGTATGTACAATTTTAAAAGCAAGGTATTTTTTGTTCGATAAGTATTGTATAAATTGTAAGCATTCATTATTTTAATTAGTTAGTTTTGTAGGTAATTTTGTCCTATATTTATTACATTTAGTCTGATTCTTACCATATTATTTATTATTCATAAGATATTTTGTCTTTAAACTTAGGAATATTCATAATTAGAAGTTAAGGCAAATTTAAATTTCCTCCATCTTGATTAAATTTGCATATATACATACATATAATCACGCCTAAACAAAGGTCGTTGCGCCACGTCTGACAAAGTTTTGAGGGTTATTTAAGATAGATTTGTAGGTATATTGCTGTAGTGATAGGTTGTCAGCCCATCGCCTAAATTACAATATACTGAAACCTCCAGATCCCTTAGCTGCTTTTTACAGCATGCCCGGGAGGAAATGCAGCTGGCACATTCTGTGTTTTCCTCTTGCTCCCAGTCCAGCATGGAAGAAAAAATTATTAAATTTGATTCGGCGAAATTCAGCTTAATGTGGAAATCTCATTAAAGTATCACCTTTATTTTTGCTTCGTTGGTTTTAATTAAAATGATGATATGTTTACAGGGGGGAAATTATTTAATGAAGCTGTCGAAATCTCAAGGGAAAACACAATTTGCAACCGTCAAATTTAAATTAAATTCACGGAAATAAACATCTTGTAGAGAACCCAATGGTCTAGTGGATAGGGCCGCTGCCTCCTGAGCGGGAGGTCGTGGTTCGAATCCCACCACGTACCAATGTGTTTTACGGTTTTCGAATTTCATATGTACGTTTATTCGGCGCTTTTTCCGTGCTTCGGAAGGCACGTTAAGCCGTTGGTCCCGGTTAATATCGTTTAATACCGTAGATATTAGTCGTTAAGACATATCAGAGGCCAGTGCTAAGCATTGGCGGCTTGAAAACTCTGACCTAATTTAGGATTGGGTCTGGTTTCCCTTCTGGGTTGCGGAGGTCAGATGGCAGTCGCTCTGTGTAAACACCAGTACCCTCGTTCATTATCTAGATTAGGAAGCCAACCCCGTGAGATACGGGATAAGGCTAGGGATATGATGAAACATCTTGTACATAGTAATGGGGTAGGCAGAGCGAAAACGACCCAAACAAAGTTCACTCCACCACGTCTGACAAAATTTTGAGGGTTATTTAAGAATAGATTCGTAGGTATATTGCTGTAATGACAGGTTGTCAGCTCATCGCCTAAATTACAATATACGGAAACCCTCGGATCTCTTAGCTGGTTTTTGCAGCATGCCCGGGAGGAAAAGCAGCTGGCACATTCTATGTTTTTCTCTCGCTCCCAGGCTAGACATAGGCATAGAAGAAAACATCTTGTAGTAGGCGATTTATCAAATAGATAGAAGATTTGGATAGTGCAATCATGATACATCTTTAATATTGTAAAAAAACTCATTTGCGATCCTGACAATTTACATGTTCAGTACTTTTCACTCATACTTAAAGGGAAAACGTCTAGGTTTTCCCTTTAAGAATGAGTAAAAAGTTGCTGAGCTGATTAGCCACGATAACATCAGAGGTCAAAAATCTAGGAACCCTCACCCGTGTATTAGAAAAAAGATGAATGATTTCTTCCATGCTGGACCATAGAATGTGCCAACTGCATCTCCTCCCGGGCATGCTGTAAAAACCAGCTAGGGGATTTAAGGGTTACAGTATATTGTAAGGTAGGCGATGGGCTGACAACCTGAATATACAGATCTATCTTCAACAACCCTTAAAAACTTGTCAGACGTGACGGAATGACCATTGTTTAGGTCGTTTCCGCTCTGCCTACCCTATTAGGGATAAAGGCGTGATAGTATGTATGTATATATGAATGGTCCATGCCCAAAATCCATTTTATTTCGCAAAGTCCAAGAGTTAAAAGAGGCTTTGAAAATAAGTTTATTTTAAGTGAAAAATGCAATATCGCTGCCAAGTGACCTCTTAAGGGTCTTGCCTCAGGCAATTTGTCCGATATTAACAAAAGATCATCTCAAAATGTTATTTATTTGTGGCTTATTTAAGGTCATATTAAAAAGCTAATGAACGTCTTAAATATTCTGGTTACGATAATTATTCAGCCTCGGGTTATGGACGAATTTTTACTAGACGAAGTTATTTTTTCATTTAAAACGAAAGGGGATAGACAGTTTATTTGAATTTTTGATATAGGTAACATTTTGTAAGCATTGCATATATTCAATAGACCTACATACATATAGTCATGCCTTTTTCCCTAATGGGGTAAGTAAAGCGTAAACGACCTAAGCAAAGGTCATTCCGCCACGTCTGACAAAGTTTTGAGGGCTATTTAAGATAGATTTGTAAATATATTGTTGTAGTAGCAAGCAAAGCAAAGTAATATACTAAAACCCTTAAATCTCCTAGCTGGTTTCTACAGCATGCCCGGGAGGAAATGCAGCTGGCACATTCTATGTTTTACTCTCGGTCCCAGGCCAGCATCAAAGCATATATATTGAATATGCTTAGTGAAAATGACAAACTTTATGTAAACTGAAAGTTGGATGCAAGTAATTTTGTCTTATAAATTAATTTCGTCCTCTCTCTTACACCACACACATACACACACTCATACACACACAAACTAAACGTTTCCTTTCACTTGTATTAATTATATTTCGTTTTTCATTTTTCTCTCTGTTTACATATTTTCTGTGATACATATAAGCAGCTGTTGAAGTGCTTTTAAACATGGTTTTAAAGTTGCATTATTTAAAGACGCTGTTTGTTCTTCCATGCTGGCCTGGGAGCGAGAGAAAAACATAGAATGTGCCAGCTGCATTACCTCCCGGGCATGCTGTAAAAATCAGCTTAGGGATCCCAGGGTTTTAGTTTATTGCAATTTAGCCGATGGGCTGACAACTTATTTCTACAGCAATATACCTACAAATCTATCTTAAAATTACCCTCAAAACTTTATCAGACGTGGCGGAACGACCTTTGTTTAGGTCGTTTACGCTTTGCCTAGCCCATTAAGGATAAAGGCGTGATTATGTGTCTGTATGTATTTACAAAAGACGACCACTGTGAGTCACTGTTTCCTAAGATACAGGATTTCTATCTTTTAGAAAGCAGGGATATATATTGTCTATATACAATTACGTGCACTCTATGCTTGAGTTAACCAATCTAAATTCATTGATTGCTAAATAAAGATTTATTTTATTTATTTGCACGTCAATGTGACACTTAATGAAATCGTGTCTTTGACGCATTCATTAGGTACCATTAAACAGTGTGAAACATGAGTTGATATCTTTGTGGTTCACTGGTGACCACAAATTAGTCATATTATCCTTGAACCCTCGCTTTAATTCCTCACCATTGCAAAGGAAAATCTGGGATACTGTATGCCGGTAATTTATCCTAACCAGTGACAACAAAAAATTAATATGCGTCGTCTAGTGGTCTGAGTGACTCACGAGCATGCTCTATAAGTCAACTGCCTCCGTGGTCTAGTGGCTAGTGCCATGGTCTCCCGATCCGGAAGTCCTGGGTTCGATTCTAAGGGGGTAAAACACAAAGTTGATATTTGGGAATTTATCACTTTGTGAATTTTTCCCCAGTTTGGGTAGGACATTGCAGGCTGAATTACCTGATTGTCCGAAAAGAAAAAGATTTCATGCTTCGGAGGGCACCTTAAGCTGTCTTTGATAGTGGTCGTTACATAAAAACCATGTCAGAGGCCTGATAGTTGTGCTACTAGGCGGTTTAAAAACTATGACACCAGGGTTCATCGGGTCCATAGACTCGATACCCACTCGACAGAAGAAGAAGTGGTCTGAGCCTACAGCTGTTAATCTGAAGATTCTAGGATTTATTGTCACGTTATTAACAGATTTCCATTTGGTAACCAGGATATCTGAACGATTCATCATTATGACTGATATGATGATGAATGATATTATGACGTACCATTTCTGTTTTGAAAGTTGTAATCAAAACGGAAATCCATTTTCAAAACATTTATCATCAATGATAAATGATAACATAATTCTGGTATCGATTTTGGGTAACATTGAAGACAGTATACTTCCATGTTATGATGATACATACAGATGTCACATTGCCGAATAAAAAAATTAAGCGAAATAAATACCAATGCATACATATATACGTGGGACACTCAGAAAGTTTTGCGACACTAAAAAAAATTGTTCTACAGGTACATATATTTTTATTAAATCTTTTCAAAGTACTCTCCACCAGCCTCTATACAAAGATTCATGCGTCTGAACCAGTTTTCAAAACACTTTTTCCAGTCCGCCGTAGACACCTCGTTTACAGCCTGCTCGAACGCAGCCAGCGCATCTTCCGGCGGCGAAAATTGTATCCCCTTGAGCTGATTTTTTATTTTTGGAAATAAAAAGGAGTCACACGGTGCTAGATCAGGGCTGTAAGGAGGGTGACCCAGGAGTTTGACTGGTGTGCTGTCCAGGAAGTCCCTCGTTTTGAGCGCGGTGTGTGCAGGCGCATTGTCGTGGTGGAGCAGTAGTCCGCGGAGCCCTGTGTTTGGTCGCTTGTTGCTCACAACAGAAAAAACTTCTGGTAAACATTTGGTAGTATACCATTCGGCGTGAATGCTTCTTTGATCTCGTAAGGGAATTGAGGCCAAGTGGCCAGTCAAATTAAAATAGCTGGCGATCAAAATCTTCCCCCCGCTTCGAGATCGCTTCACTTTGGTAGGCGTTGATTCATTTTGAAACACCCAAACTGTCGACTGGCGCTTGGTTTCTGGATCGTATTGATAAATCCAGGACTCATCACCTGTTACGATGTCGTAAACACGCCGAGACGAGCCTGCTTCAAATTTGTTCAGCATATCACGGCACCATTCCACCCGGGCCTGCTTCTGAGCGTCGGTGAGGTAGTGCGGCACCCAGCGCGATACTATCCTCCTCACGCGAAGATGCCCTTGTAGAATCTCGTGAACGCTTCCCGATCCAATCTTTAATATGTGCTGAATCTCCTGATATGTAATTCGCCTATTATCTTGGATTAAATTTTTACTGCTAGCACGTTTTCTTCCGTAATAGCCGTCAAAGGGCGACCGCTTCTTTCTTCATCCCCCAAGGTTGGTCGACCGCGCCTAAATTCGTTATACCAACAATACACGGTTGCCTTGGAGGGGCTTTCATCCATAAATGCTATTTGAAGTCTATCGAACGATTCATCCGGTTTCAGGCGACACTTGAAATCGTAAAAAATCATAGCTCTAAAATGTTCCCGGCGCAGATCCATTTTTTAGTAATACACGATACTTTGAATTGGCTCGCAAAAAATGTGGAGGGAAATTTTGAAAATGGAACACACATATTTTTACTTACAAGTAATCATATTTTCAAAAAAGATTCTAACCGGCCAGTCTGCCATATATAAAAACTATTTATCGCAATACTTTCTGAGTGGCCTGGTATAATCACGCTCTTATCCCTTCCGGGGAAGGCAGAGCGTAAAACGCCTAGTAAAAGGCACATTCGCCATGTCTGACAAAAATTGTGGGCAATTTTAGATTGTAATTTGTATTGCTGTAGTGACAGGTTGTCAGCCCATTGCCTAAATTACAATAAACTGTAACCTTCGAGTCCCTTTTGCTGACTTCTACAGCATGCCCAGGAGAAAGGGCAGCTGGAACATTCTATGTGTTTCTATCTCTCCCAGTCCAGTATAGAAGAAAGCAATAAATATCAATAGCTGTTAGAGTATGTCTGTAATGAAGACGTCAGACATTTTCAGAGTTTTAAGCCCGTATTTACAGTCAGGTCTCAAGCGTGACGTTTGAGTTCGTATCGGAAATGTCATTGCAGTACGAAACGACCTGTCAAATCCATAGTTAATATTGCTCTCAATCCTGATATCGCATGTTAAATACGAGTCTTATACGGCGAGTTAGACTTAGAATTGTTATTTGGCTTTGGAAAAATATTAATAGGACTTGTATAAAACAGTTTAAAGAATCAATGGTGACTTGTACATAAAATAAAACTTAACATTCAATTTTTAGCTAATATCATTGATTTGATTTCTTATATTTATAGCATACATAGTTTGTCATATTTTAACATACATACATATAATCACGTTTTTATTCCTAATGCGGTAGGCAGAGCGTAAACGACCTAAACAAAGTTCATTCCGCCCCCTCTGACAAGTTTTGAGGGTTATTCCAGATATATGTTACTTTAGTGACAGGTTGTCACCACATCACCTTAATTACAATACTGAAGCCCTAGACTCTCTTAGCTGATTTTTACAGTATGCCCGGGAAGAGATGCAAATAGCACATTCTATATTTTTCTATCACTCCCAGTCTAGCATGTTATATTTAGTTGTTATGTCATAGCAGTGACAAAAAAGTTATCGGTCATAGGCCTAGTAATACATTCTTGGTATTCATATGAGTCATGTCCGATTTTGATGTTAAAGATAAGTGATATCGAATCTTCAATAGCAACACATGGTAGCACATGGGCCCGTATTGTTAAACAGCACCTGAGACTGGCAGCTAGTTTGAGTTCGTATCAGAAATGCAATTTCAGTAGAATATGGCCTGTAAAATCCGTACTTAATATTGCTCTCAATCTTGAGATCGCTTTATATATACAGGCCCTAGGCCCGAATGGATAAACAGCATTTGAGACTGACAGTTAGTTTGAGTTCGTATCAGAAATGTCATTTCAGTACAATATGGCCTGTACAATCCATACTAAATATTTCTCTCAATCTTGAGTTCGTTTTATAATTAAGAGCTTTAAAAAGTAGCAAAAGTACTTATTTATTTTAGTACAAGGTTGTTTGCTTATGTTTTATTGTTTACTTGTTTAAGTCATCAATATGTCTATGTACCTACCTATGTAGGTAAATAGTACTTGTACCTATTGAAAGCCGACTATGTGTATTAACATGCCATTCGGGGTGTAAGGGACAGTTTCCTGCGATCTGATAGGGGTTGCTCAGTCACTGAACAACTATTAGAAGTTTTATTTTTCAGGAACTGAATAAGTATATTTGCTTCTCCATACAAATTGTCTGATCAAGATGGTCATTTTGTATAGGAAGGTCAATTTTTATTTTTTATCTCCTGAAAGAATTTCCTATTGAAAGTTGTTCAGTTTCATGGACTGAGCAACCTCTATCAGTTTGGAATTGCGTCTCAAGATCGCGTTGGTTTTCGCATGCTTCTTCTTCTTAGCGAATGTATTCTCGAGTCAAACGACCCGATAAACCCTGGTGTCAGAGTTTTTTCAAACCGCCTAGTAACACAGCTATTAGGCCTCTGACATGGTTTAAGTAAAGACCACTATCAAAGACAGCGACCGGGACCGCAGTTTAACGTGACCTCCGAAGCACGGAATCCGTTTTCTTCCAGACAATCAGGTGGATTAAGTCTGCATTGTCCTAACCAAACTGGGTAAAAACCACAAGGTATTAAATTGCCAATATATCAACTTTGGCCCCCCCTCCCCTGGGAATCCAGGACCTCCACATCGTGAGCCCATGGCTCTGACCACATATCCACGGAGGCAGTTCTCATGCTGACCTCCAAACTTCAATTTGCACCTGATTTCTACATTCATAAATATAATCACGCTTTTATCCCTAATGGCATTAACATATCTAAACAAATGTCGTTTGAGGGTTATTTAAGATAGATTTGTAGGTATATTGCTGTAGTAACAGGTTGTCAGCCCATCGCCTAAATTGCAATATACAGAAACCCTCGGATCCCTTAGCTGTTTTTTACAGCATACCCGAGAGGGAGGTATGTTATTCTCTTAGACGAAGAACCTGATTTCTATGAACCTAAATGTACCTACAGTTTAAAACCTACAAGTATGAATATGCCTAGTTGAAGCTTCAGTATGACCTCATTGGTATCTTATCTGTTGGATTGATAAAGTCTTGCGCACCTTTATTTATTTTCCTGACCGTTGGTAGGGTGACCATGCGTTTACATATGTCACATTTAAATTCAATTCATTTATTTAATACGACACATATGGCTTACAGTTTAAAAACCAGGCGCACACAATGCTGAGTCAATTAGAAATTACAGTACAGACTTATAATATTTATACATGGAAAATATCATTATTTAGGTTGTAACTCGATAAAAAACTAACAAGTTGTATTTACATACAAAAGATAAATAAATATCAATGTATGTTGTACATTGCATATGCTTCTAGTGTTGAGTGTTGAGACATGATGAGTATTTTTTTATGCTGGTCTGGGAGAGAGAAAAGCATAAAATATGCCCGCTGCATTTCCTCTCGGGCATGCTGTAAAAACCAGCTAAGAGATCCGCAGGAGGAGAACGATATTTGTTTAGGTCGTTTACGCTCTGCCTACCGCATGAGAGATAAAGGCATGATTGATATATCTGCTCCATGTGTATTTACTAAAATGTTAAACCTAATTAAGTTCATTATTTTCCTTTCTGATTAGTTTAGTTATCCTCAAAGTATTTTTTACCTTGCTATTCAGGTATGAACCTTCGGATTTGCAGCAGAACAATATCCTAGTATTAAAATATAGTATGTAGTTTCTCAAGATTAATTTTAAACGTTTTCCAGTGTTGTTGACATCGTCGTGGTTTTTTTTTCTAATTCTTTGTATCTGGTCATACTCTCCTACTCATATTAAATTAACGATCACAAGATTATTTTTGCATTCATTGATACCTATGTTCACACTCTGACGTCTAGGAACTAGGAACGGAACAAATGAATCACTAACCGCCCCGCAAAAACCACAAAGCATAGCCACCGCACTGGACAACACAACTCCTTAAAAAAAACCGGCCGGCACACGGCAAGCCAATCCAAGCCTAACTTCACTTCATTCGCCACCGCGCTACCGACGCGCGCGCACGTCTCGATCTTCAGTGACGTCATGTTTCTATTCGCGCTTATTGTTGCGCTTGCGCACGCGACATTTGCACAGTTACAAGTGAACACGTCTATCGGAATAGTGGTAGGTGGAAACGCAACAGATGGGAGCTATTACACGTTTTATGGAGTCCATTATGGAGGGAACACCGCCGGTGAAAACAGATTCAAGGTGAGTTTTGTTTAGAAGAACGATAATCGATTTGCTCTGGACAGGATTATTATAGCTACATACTTCGATGCTAGAAGTGAGAGAGAACAAAGCTAACATCAGTCAAAAACTAAGAATGAAAATGACCTACAATTCATTTCAAAGATGGTAGAAATAAGACAGAATGAAGTTAGCTTCAGTCAGAAACTAGGCATTAAAAATGAATCAATCCATCGCGTGATTGAAACTAAATAAGTGATAACAATATTGATAAGTCTAAAATAAACTCATCGGTAGGTAAGGTACCTAATTGATTTCAATTTTCATTCAAAAGACGAGACCGTTTTGTTGAAAGTTACCTTGAGGGTAAAGATAGGTGGAGGTATAGACAGTTAGAGGCCTGCTCTCAGGTAGACTGATAATACCATCTTGAATTCCAGAGGCTTCCAAGAAATTGATACCCTAAAGGCTTAACGTTCCACCTTCAAATTATATTCAAGGTTAATTTCAGTTAATGGTTTCTGTGAATGTTAGTATAGGTCAGACGGGGAATACCCGTTAGTACGAACAATGCAGCCTATTTTAAAGTTGCATCATAAACTGGACTAAAGCAGTCTCTTAGAATTTATAGAGCCAGTTTGTGTTAGCAGAATTTAAGTACCTTCATACACTATCATGACATACACGATTCAGATCATATTTTCTACAGAGATACTCTACCTGTAAAAAATAGACCCTTTCAAATGATAAAGGATTTTTCCAAATCAGCTCATAAATAACGGAGTTATGAGGTAACAAACATTAAAAAAATATATAGAACCGAATTAAGAACTTCCTCCTTTGTTTTGGGGTCGTTTAAGAGTACAGTATAGTAGTTATCAATGTTTTTCAAAATTCAAGTCCAGGTTTTAAAGATGAAGGACAATATTTTTTTACAGCTCATATCGTATTAAAATACTTATCATACCTACCAATAAATTAAAAAGATTTTTGAAATTTATCATCGGTTGTATTTGTACAATATTATCAGGCGAATCATTTTATTATCTATATCAAACTCTCTACATTTTAACGAATCTATTAAAGTATGTACTTTGAACAATATCTTATCAACAAGAAATGACTTGTATTAAATGTGTATAAATATCGCTACGGAATTGTATCTGATGATGAAGATTGATGATGTTACAAATATGTCCGTGTCGTCCATTATTGACACACAAACTACAAATTTGTTGTGTAACATATTTCTTTGCTTATTTTCCAGAGTCCAACACCACCTCCAATCTACCCCGGGGAGTACAGTGCTCACGACAGTTCAATAATCTGCGCCCAGCCATCATCATCAGGAATGATCGGTACTGAAGACTGTCTGACACTAGACATCTTCACCAATGGAACCGCCGAAACTAAACCCGTCATGGTTTGGCTGCAAGGAGAGGAATACACGAATACTTTCTCCAAGACCGAAGCTGCTAGAAGCTTCGCAAGATTAGTCATGGAAGGAGTAGTCATTGTACAGATGAACTATCGTCTCTCGATTTTCGGATTCCTTTGCCTAGGCGTGCCGGAAGCACCTGGCAATGCTGGCTTAAAGGATATTGTCCAAGGTCTTAAATGGGTTCAGCAGAACATAGCTGGCTTTGGCGGTGATCCCAACAACGTGATGTTGTTTGGACATGGATCTGGAGCAGCAATGGCGGACCTCATGACTATGTCACCTCTAGCGACTGGTCTCTTCCACAAAGTGATTGCTCAAAGCGGCTCAGCTTTGGCTCCTTGGGCTGTATCTTACAACCCTGTCGAACACGCTCAAGCCCTTGGTGCTTTATTAGGATATTCTGACTTAAACAATTCACAGTTAGCGAATCATTTAACTTCTGCATCATTAGACCTTTTCGCAAACCCTTTGATAAATTTCCAATTCCGTAACAATTCGATTTTGTTCGCTCCTTGTATAGAAAACAAAGATCTGAATCCTAATGACACATTTTTGGACGATGTTCCTCTAAAAATATTGAGATCAGGGAACTACATCCACGTCCCTTACATCGCTGGATACACTGATAAAGAAGGGACAATGAGAGCTGAACAAGCCGCCTTGCTCCAGCCTAGTTGGCTAGAGCTGATGAACACAAACTTCAGCGACTTTCTCCCTGTAGACCTTGACTTCGGAAGTAATTTGACGAATGTACAAAGAGCCATCCGGGATTTCTATTTTTCGCAGAGTGCCATTGACATGAATTCTATTGACGATTTCTTGGACTATCAGGGTGATACTTTGGTTCTTGTATCAGTTATCAGAGGAGCTAGAGAGCGAGCAGCTACTTCCACATCTGAAGTCAGGCTTCTTGAGTTCAGTCACATCGGTACCCAGAATTCTGAATGGATCTACAACACTGTACCTCTGACCGGAGCTAGACATGGAATTGTGCTGAACTATTTATTGAACCACGACCTCAACCAAGGAGATATTTTCGTCATGAATGCCCTCGTCAGACGAGTTGTTTCTTTCATGTACAACGGGTAAGTTTATAAAACATACTTATTTTAACAAGTTGGATAACATTTATTAATTCTAATATGAATGATGTCAATTAAGTCATATAAAATGCACATATTTGACGAACGTCAGCACACATTACCATTAAAAATGCATGTCATAAAATATTAATCATGAACTACCAGTTAGTTACCTTTTACCTCTATATGTACCCGCACCTGAATTGAACCAGTTCAACTTTAACACATTTCAGAAAATTCATAATTCAATATTTATATGGATGATTTCCTTATCATTCGCTCTTCTTTTCCAGCAACCCCGTGAATCCTGGCAGCTCCGCAGTATGGCGTCCAGTCACAAACGATTCTCTTCAATACTTCCTAATCTCTGGCAGCAGCAGCGGTGCCCAGGGTCTCTCACCATTTTCAGAAGAGGGGAGGACGAACCCCCACACCCAAAGGATGACTTTATGGAATGACATCTACTTCAAGTATTATGTAGCACCCGAGCCAGTGTCGTCTAGTGCAAGAATTTTGGGTTTGACACTAGTGGTGTTGATAAGTCAAATGATTTTGAGTCTGTTTTAATTATAGGATAGTGCGTAAAGTTTGAAATTAAAGAATTTTCCTCATGAACATTGATTGAATTGTCAAACTGTCTAGATCAATGTTTTTGAGGGAATCCTTTGGTCTTTTCAGTTTGTGAGTACAAAACTAGCTTATAAATAATAGTGAAACATTCCGAAGTATTTTGTGCTATTTTAAATTCTCAAGTGATAAAATTACACAAGTTTATTTTGACTGTAAATGACAATGTAGAAATTTTATTAAAACATACTTTGATGAATATTATAATTTTTAGCTCAGGTTAAGGTTGTCATGAAAAGGCTCAACATAAAATGTAGCCGTCCAAAGTCTTTAAAGGTTCCTTTTGATTGTTTATATGTTTTTATTACATTCTAGTTAGGAGCATATTCAAATGCGTATGTAAGGTCTGTCTTATTCATTTTACGTTTTGACTTTTATCTAGCTGGTTCTTATTACCTCTCTCTTTTCCATTCCTTTGTAGTATAGTGTACCTAATCAAATAGCACAATTTTTTATTGTAATTATTATTTGATTAAAATCAAATTTAGTGAATTTGTTTTAAAACTATCTAATTTTAAGGATAATATTTTCGCATTTTATATGTTACGCTGATTATTGTAATTTGTAATTGCCATTGTAATTTTAATGATTATTAATAACAGAAATGTTAATTTTACGTAATTGCGTTTAATTAAAAATACTAATAGCATTATGCTTCAAAAGTTATAAGATAAAACTCAATTTTCTATGACACTACTTTACGGTTTCTTATTAGAGAATAACTATTTTCCTAATTTCTCTTTTATATATTAGATTAGATTCATTTATTTCACATTATCAATTTCACAATTACATTGCAATAATAATAAAAATGACAGAGAATAATATGATCGTCAAAAAATACAGATTACACAATAAAATAAACCAAAAATGACGAAACAAAAATTACAATTATACAAATGGAGTCTAACATATGTCTGAATAATTAAAAATAAGTTAATTTGTAAAATCAAATTTAAAACATATTTTTATCACGAAAAGGGTTTTTAAGGTATTTTAAGGGTTTTTCGACCCGATAAGATATTGTATCCTCATCACCTTTTGGGAATCGAACGAAAGACCTCTGAATCAAGAGGAATATACGATAAGACCATGAAAATTCATATCTCTGTTCTTTTTTTTATTTTCATTTCAGTACTTTAAATATCTAAGCATTTCCCGCGTCATAAACTCCTTAGGGAGCGTCGTAAATCTTACGAGAAAAATATTTTTCTCGCAAACAAAATTAAACCTTAAAATCTGATGGGAAAGAGGTTGATTCGTATGCAGGGATCAGCTAACTGACATTGAAATAAGACACCAGTGATATACCGGACCGTTTTATAGAGAAAATGAGATTTTGATCGAAGTGTAAAAATAGATATTCAAGGGTCGTTTAACCTAAGATGAGGGTTGGATTGAGAGCGATAGGGTTAGCGAGCAGAAACGATGGATATCGGGTTCAGTATTGGATGACATCTGCCAACTTTATCATAGTGCTTCACTTTCAGAGAAATAAAATTGAAAAAAGGTTTTAACCACAAGATTGTGGTCGTTTTTGGCATAATTTCAAAAACTATTAAAATTTCAAACGGATTCACCAAAGGAATGTATGCAACGACTATGATTTTTGAGGATATCAAATAATTATTATAATGTCTGAATACATACATACATATAATCACGCCTTTACCTCTAATGGGGTGGGCAGAGCGTGAACAACCTAAACAAAGGTCGTTCCGCCACGTTTGACAAAGTTTTGAGGGTTATTTAAGATAGATTTGTCTGTATATTGCTGCAGTGACAGGTGTCAGCCTATCGCCTAAATTGCAATATACTGAAACCCCCGACTCCCTTAGCTAATTTTCACAGCATGCTCGGGAGAAAATGCAGCTGGCACATTCAATGTTTTTCTCTCGCTCCCAGGCCAGCATGGAAGAAAACAAAACTACTCTTAAGAAAAACTTAAATGGGGCGAAGCAAAGTAAGTATTCTGCAAGAACCTACTTACCTTTAAGCGCTTCTCAACAATGCATTACGCTTACCAGTCTTACCACAGTATATACCGGGTGTAAGGGACAGCATCCCATTAACTGATAGGGGTTGCTCGGTCACTAGGCCCGTATTGATAAACAACATTAGACTGACAGGTAGTTTGAGCATGTATAAGAAATGTAATTTCAGTACATTTTGGTCTGTCAAATCCATACTTAATATTGCTCTCAATCTTGAGATCGCTTCATAAATACGAGCCTAAATAACTTTTACCAGGAAATTCTTTCTACTAATAAACAACTATCCAGAAGCAAAAATTTACCTTTCTTACAAAATTGTAGATAAAGCGATCCATTTGGTATAGAGAGGGAAGGGAACACAGTTTTCTTTTTAAATGTATTTTGTTTTTTGCTTTGGAAAAGTTGTTTATCATTGGTAGAAAATAGTGGTTTAAATTTTTTTAAAGGAACACGGTAGGTACATTTTACACCGTGTATAAATAATACGGGGTTCAAGGGACAAAAACTGATAGGGGTTGCTCAGTCAAAGAATTTGAACAACTTTCACTAGAAAAAAAAAAAAATGTATTTTCCATACAAAATACCGGCCCACCTCGACCAAGAAAGATTTTTCTGGTGAAAGTCGGTCAGTTTCGTTGAGTGAGCAACCCTAATTAGTTTCTAGTGCGCTGTCCCTTACACTTACACCCGGTATATTATCTATAGTACGCTTACCGCCAGCATACCGCCGTGAATACCACAATCTTGAACTTACCTGAAATACAGAAAGGAAGATTAATATTTTCTTATAAAATGGGTTGAAAGATGGCTTCCATATTTCTACAATCTGGGCCGATGCTTACTCGAAGGCTTGCATTGTTGAGAATAATGCAGCGTATTTTTGTATTATTGAGTAGATTGATTAAAATTTTCAGACTGGGAACAATAAAATAGTACATTACTTTAGAAGTCGAAAGAAAAGCAATGTATGGTGCAGTAAATTTGTAAACGAGATGTAAACGAAACCTTAAATTGCGTTTTCGTTTGAAACTAGTATAGTATTTTCTCTCATTTTGCGAGGAAACAACAACAATACACTTAAAAATAAACTTCAAACTTGCGATCCCTCCATAATATTTTGACATTTTAAATTTTTTATTGGCGCCTTTGACAGGCACACATTACATTAATTCATTATTACTTTTTTGCATTCTGCCTTTAAAAAATAACATTGTGAACTTAAAAACACCTATCCATACTAGTGTATACTTCAAAGACTTTGCGTAGCGGTCGTTAACGGTCATTGTTGTCGTTTGGAGAAATTTCTGGCGTTTGCGAATTTGAGGACCGAAAGGAGTGAATGAATGAAGGTTTTGTTTTTTTTAATAATGAAGATTTTTCCAAGCAAATGGGAGAAAAATATTTCTATTTGCTTTTCCAAGTGACCTAAGGCTTTACACAGGTTCCTAATAGCAATATAGATTATCTACAGTTACACAGATGTTGGGACACGACTGATACGACTTGACGAGTTATTAAACACGATTATTAAAGGAAAGATAGAAGGAAGGAGAGGAAGGGAAAGACCAAGAATAAGTTACATCGATCAAGTGAAAGAAAAGATTAAGGGCAAGTCGTACCAAGAAGTCAAGGAGAAGGTGGAATGCAGAGAGAGCTGGCGTTCACTTCATGTATACTCAAGCGACAAGAGCATACATACGTACATATGGTCACGCGTTTATCTCTAATGGGGAACGTAGAGCGTGAACGACCTAAACATAGGTCGTTCCGGCGCGCCTTACAAAGTTTTGAACGTTATTTGAGATTGATTTTTAAGTATATTGCTGTAGTGACAGGTTGTCAGCCCATCGCCTAAATTGCAATATACAGAAACCATCGGTTCCCTAAGCTGGTTTTTACAGCATGCCCGGGAGGAAATTCAGCTGGCACATTCTATGTTTTTCTCTCGTTCCCAGGCCATCATGGAGATAGCCAACTAGAGTTAAGCTCTTAAATAAATGATGACAGTTTCACAGACCTTTCTGAAATATCCCTCATAATATTGTCAATACTCACACTATCTTATCCTCTTCCATGCTAGCCTGGGACCGAGAGAAAAACATAGAATGTGCCAGCTGCATTTCCTCCTGGGTATGCTGTAGAAACCAGCTAAGGGATTCGAGGATTTCAGTATATTGTTATTTAGGCGATGGGCTGACAACCTGTCGCTACAGCAATATACCTACAAATCTATCTAAAATAACCCTAAAAACTTTGTTAGGCGTGGCGGCACGACCTTTGTTAAGGTTGTTTACGATCTGCCTACCCCATTACGGATAAAGGCGCAATTATATGTATGTATGTATCTTACACAAGTGTCCAAGGGGATACATAAGAAAGTTAGAACTTTCTCCTTGAAACTTAGGAAGATAGACCTCATTTAATTGTGTAGGTAGTTTGTAACAACGGTACGTGCCTTCGTAGCTTAAAAGGTTAAGGTCATAAGTTTTCTCAAGGTAAAAGTTAAGTGTGGTGGCTAGTGTTATAATTTAAATACATACATACATATATCATCACGCATTTATTCCTAACGGGGTAGGCAGAGCGTAAACGACCTAAAGAAAAGGTCATTCCGCCACGTCTGACAAAGTTTTGAGGGTTATTTAAGATAGGTAGGTATATTGCTGTAGTGACAGATTAATAAATTGAATGAATTAGATAAATTGCAATATAGAGAAACCCTCGGATCCCTTAGCTGGTTTTACAGCATGCTCGGGAGGAAACGCAGCTAGCACATTCTATGTTTTTCTCTTGCTCCCAGTCTAGCATGGAAGAAAAACGCTTTTTGACTTTTTATGAAAAGTCAAAAAGCGTATTTTACAGGAAAACATGCTGGCCTGGGAGTGAGAGGAAAACATAGAATGTACCAGCTGAATTTCCTGTACTATGTATATACGTAGTTCTATCACTACATTTATGGTAAAAGTAATAATTTTAATCAAACTCCCCTTTTGTATTCTCTAATAATCACTATCTCACAAGCCTTTGAAATGGTTCCCAGAATTTATCACGGGTACCGTAATTTCACAACAAAACGACTTCGCGAAGGATTTACGACACTAAGTTTTAAGTGATAAAGCACATTTTGGCGGAACAAGGTAACGTCCAGTCGTCCCTCTGGTAAAACCAGGTAAGTATAAATCTCGAGGTTTGTTGCAGAAATGAGGATATTTCTAACATCGCTGTGGAAATGAGAAAACGAGACATTTCTGGTACGAGCCCTGTTTGGAGAATGTAGTATTTTGGAGAAAGTCAGGATAAAGTGTACCTATAGGGTATTTTTTTAATCAGGCATGTTTCTGAATTGGACTCACACTATGAAGAATTAATTAGAACTTTATTAAGAATTTAGATTTATTTATAAGGGCTTAAAATCAGCCTGAGCCTGAGATACCTAATTAATGGTTTGTTATTAATTAAAATTAACCGCTTAAAAATTAAATTATGCATTTTAGTTTAAAGTCAAGATTTTGAATGATAATAGTAATAATAATAATATATTTATTTACAAACATTTTCTTACGGACCCGTAAGAAAATGTTTGTAAAATGTTATTTTTAATTTTGGAAATAAATATATTATTATTATTACTATTATCATTCAAAATCTTGACTTAAAACTACCCACACTAGGAATAAACCTGTATCGCAGGAGTCCATTATTAACATTACCAAGTAACTACTTTACAAAATATAAAGCCAGCCAACATAAACAATTCGGATGCATCTTACATTTATTACCTATCACAATATGAAAACATTCTGATTCTAATTTTAATTTAATATTCATAATATAATAGGAGATATAAAAAGAAAATAATATAAAAGAATAAATGGAACAGCATGCAAAAATAATAACTATAACTAGGGTGTGGTGTGGTGATGTTCGTGTGTGTGTGTGTGTGTGTGTGTGTGTGTATTTGTTTATGGGTGTGTGATGGTAAGTGTGTGTATGGTGGTAAAGCGGCAATTTTTTTTTTATATGTTTATAGATGTATAGGAATTAGCACTCACTGTACCTATATAAGGTCTTCTGATTCCTTGTACGAAAGGGATAGCAGCAGCTCGCTTTAGCCTGCCCGATCCTAAATTCTTTAATGTCGTATCGTTTGACAATTCGGTTGTAGATGAAAGGTTGTCCGAAATAGGGAAAGCGGCGTGCAAATGCTGACTTAACTATGACTTGGGGAATTCCATAGAGTCTCTTATTCAAAAATTGATTGATTGTTTTGTATTAATGTTATTTGTGTTAATGTGGATATAAATGTCTTTTTCTTATTTTATTTAGTAGAAAAAAATAGTAATTTGCAATTTGATTATATTTTTAGTATAAAAAGATGTAGGTAGCTACACAGTACTTTCACAAGATATTTTTGTTCCTAAAACCACCGCACTCGAGCCGATCTGAATAAAACATGGCTTAAAGTGATTGCATGCATGGTGGCAGGTTTCAAACATTCATGGCATGTATTTTTTACGGGGCCAGTATAAATTATATATTTTTATCCATCCTCATCAGTAAGGAAAATATAGAAATTATTTCAGAGACAGTGGATTTTAGGCCCGTAATTATAATCAGCACTTGAGACTGACTGCGCGTTTGAGTTCGTATCAGAAATGTTACTTCAGTACATAATGGCCTGTCAAATCCTTGCTTAATATTGCTCTCAATTTTGATACCGGTTTATAAATACGAGCCTTAATTGTCCAGTTTCGTTGCCTGAGCTACGCAAACCCTTTCAGTATGACCACTGTTTTTGAAATAACCTTAGAATTGACTTTCTATTACTAAAATGTATACAAAATAATAGTTGATAAAAATGCTAAACGATAAACAAGTGTTACTCATAATGAAAACTGATCGGATTACTTGTTTGTATTGAAAGGAGGCTTAGCCCTCGACGTTTCGATCCTATACGAGGATCTTTCAATACAAACAAGTAATCCGATCGGTTTTCATTAAGATAAAAACGGTGCTGATTTAACCACTCATGAAAGAGACAGATTTTATTGCACTGCAAATACCAATAACTCAGCTCCGTCTCTTCTGTCGACAGATCCATTACTGTAATTTGAAACATTTTTCAATACTTTTAGGCCCGTATTTACAATCAGCTCTCAAGAGTGACATCGAGTTTGAGTTCGTATTACAAATGTCATTTCAGTACAAAACTACCTGTCAAATCCATACTTAATATTGCTCTCGATCTTGATATCGCTTTATAAATACGAGCCTTAGTGCAGCAACACACAGGCGTCACTTACGCGCAGTAAGTGTGTGGACGAAGTTTGTATGGGACATCGTGATTCGTTGGTCCAATATTCTTCAAATTATTTATGCAATAAACATTCTTTAACATTATTACATTTTTATTGAAACTCGACCCCGAGCATGCTGTAAAAACCAGCTAAACTAATCTCTTTAATGCGGGTGAAACCGCGAGCGGAAAACTAGTGCAAAAGCAAAGGGAACACAGAAACGATAATGATATTATTTTCTTACAAACAAATAAAGTGAAGAGCGTCGCGACACGTCTGCGTCTGAGTGACATGACGCTTGAGGAAATACCTAAGGAAATACAAAATTATAGCAATTTTATCTCACACGTTATAACTGCCTCCGTGATCTAGTGGTTAGAGCCTCGGGCTTACAATCCGGAGGTCCTGGGTTCGATTCCCAGGGGGTAACACGAAGTTGATATTTGTCAACTTATCACTTAGTGAGGTTTTTCCCAGTTTGATTAGGTCATTGCAGGCTGAATTACCTGATTGACCGAAAAGAAAAAAAAAACCGTGCTTCGGATGGCACTAATAACTTTGAATAGAATAATAAATAGAATAGAAACTTCAAATAACTTTGATAGCGGTCGTTACTCAAACCATGTCAGAGGCCTATTAGCCGTGCTAGGCGGTTTGAAAACTCTGACACCAGGGCCCATCGGGTCATTCGACTCGAGAATCCACACGCTAAGAAGAAGAAGAATGTAAACTGCCTTGGCATGAACCAGGTTGTATTTTTTTTATGTGAATTAGAACCTGATATTCTTAAATTGCATCAACGGGCTAGTGAATTGAGCCTTTGACTCTTGATCTTAATATTGTGGATATAATTTTCGGAGAAAGACAGCAATTTATTAGCATCTAATTCCCGTATTTATAATCAGCAATTGAGAGTGAGAACGACTTTGAGTTCGTATCAGAAATGTCATTTCAGTACAAAATGGTCTGCCAAATCGATACTTAATATACAGAATAATATCAATCTTGAGATCGCTTTATAAATACGAGCCTTAGACAGCATGCTCTATGAGCATCCATGGGTTGGGAGGGGTTGTTCCAAGGAAGGGCGAACGGTAGTTTTAAAAAAACGCCCAGAGACTTTCGATTCGACGTTGCTCTTTTAGGAGTTAAAGGTTAAAGCCAATTCTTAGTGATGATGGATAGGAAAAGGGTAGCTACCCCCACCTGGTCGGGTGGTGTGACCAGGGGACCGAAGTCCAACCGGATCCGTGTGATAGTCTTCTCCGACGCCTTCGGGGCTAGGCCCCCTGGGCGTGAAAGCAGTCGACGCCAGTAGAAACGGGCGTGTCCTGGGATTTAAAGTCCAACTGGACAAGTTTGGAACTTGTATATCTGCAGATCGCGGAGAAAACAACGATACCGTGTTTCAGAACTTGTGTTTCTTGATGTGGCGCCATCTGTCGGCTACACTTTCAATGCCCATAGTCACTGTCATCTTTATCTGTAGGTCTCCGAGTACCGTTCAGAGTTTTATTTTATTTTATTACAAATAGGAACACCAACATCAGTCAAATTTTGCATTTTGAGTTGTTCTTTATTCCAAGGTTTATAAACTTGCACAAAATAAAATGAAACTGCTTCTTCCATTCTGGACTGGGAGCGACAGAGAAACATAGAATCAATGTAAAAACCAGCTAAAGGATCCGAGGGTTTCAGTATATTGCAATTTAGGCGATAGGCTTACAACCTGTCACTACAGCAATAAACCTATCCTCAAAACTTTGTCAGTCGGATCTTTGTTTAGGTCGTTTACGCTCTGCCTACCCCGTTAGGGATAAAGGCGTGATTATATGTAAGTACAAAATAAAGTAATTTTGAATGACACTACCAACAATCAACATTGTATCACGAAACGTAAGTAAACTGAATCAATAAATAGACTGAACACAGCTTTATACTGTTGAAACCCTGAGCGTGACACCATCGACCTCGACTTAGCTCTCTTTGCTCTTGTGATAAGGTATGTTTTTGCAGAGACATGCTGTTGCGTGGGTTTTATGTATATTGGGAGTTTTACCACTATTTGGCACGTCCACGGCAACGGAACGATATAGTTGATGATATCGTGGAAAGGAAATTGTATGAAAATCAATAAAAGTACATGACATGTTTTTCCTCTTACCAGCACGACAACGGCACAACTGTAATACCCACCGTTATCGTCCCGGGTGCCAGCCGGGCTGCCAAACTGCATGTACTTTGAATACGCGTGTGTGTGTGTGGACGATATGGTCAATGATTTTACTATCACAGCGGAATAACAAGAGTCACGATATCGTTATTGACCCGTTGCCGTTTCGTGGACGTGATGTCTAATAGTGGAAAAACAGCCTTTGATCGGATTTGTTTTTCCATTTGCTCCAACATACGGTTTCTTTAAACGAAGTGAATAACGCCGACAAACTGAAATTCAGAACAACTCTTTTGCTGTAATATAATTCTATGCCAGTGCGCAAGTCTTTGTTTGCAATCTTTTTGATCTATAATGACAAGTTCATTCTAACATACATACATTATATAGTCATACCTGTATACCACACTGGGTAGGCAGATCCTTAACTGATCCTAACTTGTCTAACATGTTTTAAGGGTAATTTACTACTACTAGGCGGTTTAAAAACTCTGACACCAGTGTTCATCGGGTCCATAGACTCGATACCCACTCGACAGAAGAAGAAGGGTAATTTAGAGAAATAAGAAACTGTGTATTATACTATTTATTATTCTTTTTCTTAGCGAGTGGATTCTCGAGTCGAACAATAACCCGAGTTATAATTATTATTATATTAGCCTCAAGTGTCCCGCAGGGCAAAAACCTCCCCTCTCTCTTTCCAAGCAACACGATCCATGTCCGACCAGTTGGGTTCAAAGTCGACCAGGTCATCCCGCCATCGCATCCTCGGTCTCCCTCTGCGCCGACGTTCTTGTGGAACAAATTCTGTGACTAGTTTGGCCCATCTCTCGGGATGCATGTTGCACACATGTCCACCCCAGTTCCACTTAAGCCTTGCGGTTTTTTTGCCCACGTCAATAATTTGAGTTTTGGAGCGGAGTGTCCTGATGCGATCAGTCCTTTTTACACCTAGAATGCTCCGCTCCATTGCTCTTTGACACGCCCCGAGTTTGAACTTCTGTAAGCCGGTCAAAGACCATGTCTGTGCTCCGTAGGTCAGAGTAGGAAGGACACGTCGATAAGTTCCCGTTTAAGGCATAATGGAAGGTCTCCCTTCATAAGATCTATTATGGCCCAGAGTGATTGATAAACATATCAACGTCCTAACAAGTCAAGTGAAAACCTAACAAGTCACCCTTTCAAATAAATTGCAATACACTGAATCTCTCGTATCTCTACAGATTCCTATGGTATGACGGTAACTGCCTCCGTGGTCTAGTGGCTAGTGGCATGGATTCCCGATCCGGAGGTCTTGGGTTCGATTCCCAGAGGGGAACACAAAGTTGATATTTATCACTGTGTGAATTTTCCCCCAGTTTAGTTAGGACATTGCATGCTGAATCACCTGATTGTCCGAAAAGAAAAAAAAATCGTGCTTCGGAGGGCACGTTAAGCCGTCGGTGCCGGTCACTGTCTTTGATAGTGGTCGTTACTCAAACCATGTCAGAGGCCTGATAGTTGTGCTACTAGGCGGTTTAAAATCTCTGACACCAGGGTTCATCGGGTCAATAGACTCGATACCCACTCGACAGAAGAAGACGGTATTACCATTTTCTATCATTGCCTGCAGCCAGGGCTGGCCCTGGCTGCAGGCAATTAAGATTGGGGTGGCATTGCTGGCAATGCCACCCCAATCTTAAGGCTAAATTATAATTTTCCAGTCTTTTAAAATGGATGTTGTTTCGTTAAAATTAATGGAATAATTCAATCTTACATGATTCAATATATCGTTGGGACAATTGACCGTAAATGAAGCGGTAATTTCAGCTGGGAGAGTCAGATAAACCGCATTTACATCTGCAACAGTCAGCATAATTATTCATGATGCCCTCCCGGAATAAACGCAGAAGGGATAATATGCGGAACACAAATGTGACGTCAGAATGTAGTTAAACCTAAACGTAACAATAAAAGTGACATGCTCTCTTTCTTTGTCAAAAATCAACTCGATAATAAACTTTTGATGTCATTTTTTTAACCACGTTTCTATTAACTTTTCTCTTACATTGGGCACATACCACGAGCTAAAACTAAAATTAAAATCAATCTGTCACTTTTAAAATAATAAAATTGAAAAAGGACAGCCGATTTATACTCTGTGGTTTTACACTTTTTCCGCTAGATTTTGAACGCGCTTTTGCACGTTTCCTTTGTGAACTAAATTTGAATTTGTTTATTTATTGTATTTTTTTTGTACGCAATAAAGAATATATAGGAAAAGGACAGGAGATCTATTCTCTCCGGTTTTTATTTATATTCGGCGGTTTATGTGTTATCTGTAATTTTTACTCGTCGTCATATGATATGGCGGATAAAATGGACAGAAATACGTCCATTTTATCCGCCAAAAAAAATACAATAAATAAACAAATTCAAATTTAGTTTACAAAGGTGAGCTTAGTCAGTGTTTTAAGTCTGAAAGTGACAAATAGATTTTATCTTTAGTAAATCTAAAATCGAGCCCATTAAAAATATAAGCTTACTAGCGACCCGCCCCGGCTTCGCACAGAAATTATCAGTGTTTCTCTACTATATTATGCAAGTATTATACATATAAACCTTCCTCTTGAATCATTCTATCCATTAAAAGAAACCGCATCAAAATTCGTTGCGTAGTTTTAAAGATTTATACATAGGAATATAGGGACAGAGAAAGCGACTTTGTTTTATACTCAAAGAAATACTTATGTTTATTAACAAACACAATGACGGCAACAAAATGGCTTAATGTGACCTACGAACCACGGAAAGTACCTACATATTTTTAAGACAACTGCAAATGGATTCAAACTGCTTTGTTCTAGTCCTAACAGACTACTGTCCTTTGTGAGATGGAACTAAAGGTACTATTTATTATTCTGTGACTAAACTAGAACCATAGTCTTTCAGATCGAGAGCCCATAGACCAGATAAACCGGGTTTACATCTGCAGTCGGCATAATTATTCATGATGCCCTCTCGCTTCAGCGATTGAGCAATGAGCAGGCCTGTGAATCCAGTGATAATAAGCGAAACACAAATCATGCGACAACAGAACCGAGGAGAATCTACATAAACCGTTTTGGCCCTTCGGATAGTAACAGTACTACCTAGCTATCGATAAAGATCTAGATTCTAGATCTGCCGGCTAAAACTAAAATTAAAATCTATTTGTCACTTTCAGACTTAAAACATCGGAAAAGGACAGGAAATCTATTGTCTCCGATTTTTTTATTTATAGTCGGTTTTATGCGTTATCTGTAATTTTTATCCTATTAAAATTGACACAAATACTGGTGAAACATGCACAAGCTAGTAACTATTTATTAATTTTATTATTTTTAAAGTGACAGATAGATTTAAGTTTTCGCCGGTGGAATCTAGAATCGAGCCCACTATAAGCACACACGTCATAATCTCCCTAGCTTTATCCCGTATCTAACGGGATAGCCACCTAATCTAGGGGATTGGACGAAAGTACTGGTTTTTACACAGAGCGACTGAAATCTGACCTCCGCAACCCAGAAGGGAAATAGACCCGATCCTAGATTAGGCACGTATAAGGAATAAAATCATCATCCCAACTCTTCTCGAAGGACTACCCAGACAAGGGCAATGTCCAGCAGTGATCTGTTGCGTTGCGGTTGTTCTTTTTTTATTAGAAATGGGTTTGCTCTTGAGTTTAGACACTAGGTCAGGGATGACCGTGACAAAGTCGACGATGGAGCGAGCTTACCCAGAAGACCCCTGTTATGGCACTGGAAATCTCACTCACCGACGGAACACGGCAAGCTGTTTGGCGCCTGACTCCGGCGAGAAGGTGGTCGCAAGCCAGGCGGTCCCTTGGCACCGCTTTGTATGGATCGATAAAGTGGTCATTTTGTTTTATACCTAATCCCCATCTCGTTCGATTTGGAAATCAGCAGACCACTGTGTAAAATCCTAGCATAGCAAACGATGGTGAGTTTAAGTAAGATAAAGAAAATATTTAGGTACGTTCACACAAGTTATGGTAAGTATTGGCTAAATATTTGTTCTATCTTACTTAGTCTTCTTCTGTCGAGTGGGTATCAAGTCTATCGACCCGATGAACCCTGGTGTCAGAGCTTTTAAACCGCCTAGTAGCACAACTATCAGGCCTCTTAGTTTATGATAGACTTCCGCAAAATAACGCCTGATTCTATAAATTACTTGATGGTGAGTTTGTTGGCTAAACAGTTTCCGTTCATCTTACACAAAGATTGTCCCTTGCCAGATATCAAACCCACGGGATTAATACTGAGCTCTTTGCATTAGACCCGTTAAAGCGGCGATTAAATTATTAAGATGACTAATTTGCATTGAAAATTTATTCATGAATTCCTTACAAATGTGGGATTATTATGTAGAGTTCCTTTCGTATCTATAACCACATGGACTCTACAGGGTGTAAAGGGTAGGTATATGCACCCAAGGGTTGTGAATCTGCCCATGAAACTGAACAACTTTCCGTAGGAGATAGGTCAAAGAATGAATAAAAAACGTGTTGACCTTCTATACAAAATGCATTAGCTGATAGCATATTTTTCTTTTGATTTCGGCCTATGTTCCTAGGGGAAAGTTGTTTAGTTTCATGGGCAGATTCACATACTTTCGAATTACATAAATATCTATCCTTACCATTTATTAAAAACTTTTTGTATGTTTGTTATAAACTCGTCTATGTTTAAAACCTCAAACTAGAAAACTAAAAGAAGGAACATTAAAACTAATTTTCATTTATCATTAGGTGACACCAAACACAAAATACTTCAAAATACTAGAAGCATACAAGATATGGTAGTGTTATGTGTGTATGGTACCATGAAAGGTTGATTAGCAGTATTCATTGGAATCGGGACTCTTGATGATGCAGCTTCAGTAAAATAATGAAATCAGAATGAATGAATCGAAGTGGAAACTGTATTTTTAGGTCCAAATCCTTGTTCGTTCGTAGATGTGGTATAATTTATGCATGATACTGATACATCAAACTAAGTATCCCCCTAATTATGGCCAAAGTTAAAAGAAATGAGGATCTGTAAAAGACGAAAATATTACAGGAGACGGAACTCCATTAGATATGAACTTAGATATTATTACGATATTCAGTGCTTTTTACGTGCTTCGGAGGGCATGTTAAGCCGTTGGTCCCGGTTAATATCGTAGATATTAGTCGTTACCCCATGTCAGAGGCCAGTGCTAAGCATTGGCGGCTTAAAAACTCTGGCCTAATCTAGGATCGGGTCTGGTTTCCCTTCTGGGTTGCGGAGGTCAGATAGCAGTCGCTCTGTGTAAAAATCTGTTTCTCGTTCAATCACCTAGATTAAGTAACGTGAGATACGGGATAAGGCTAGGGAGATGACGGTGAACTTGATATTACACAAAGGCCACTTCCAATCTACTCTACATAAAGATGAGTTCCGATGTACTTGCATGACATAAAGGTGCATGCACACGTGGCCTACTACGTTCAGAGTAATCTTGCAAGATGGCTGCGTCTGCAACCAATCTCTGCGGTACGGACTGCCGGGAAAGTAGGGCTCACAGAGTATTTTCATTTGTGACAACCTACGTGACCAAGATTTGCATTGTGTTTTATATGTAGCTATGAATACGGTTTAGTCTATCTGACAGGTACTCTATCTATCTCATCACTACATAGTATAAAACAAAGTCGCTTTCTCTGTCCCTATATCCCTATGTATGCATAAATCTTTAAATCTACCCAACGGATTTTGATGCGCTTTGAATGGATAGAGTATTTAAAGAGGAAGGTTTATATATATATGTAATACTTGCATAATATTGTGGAGAAACACTGCTAATTTCCGTGCGAAGTCGGGGCGTGTCGCTAGTATGTAATAATGAATAATGGTAGCAATTCTGGATGTATTATTCCTTAACTAATTCTTAGCTAACGTTGTGACTTTCTTAACTTTGACATGAGAACAAGATAGCAAATAAAAGCAAAACTTTGACATTCTTAAACTGACGTATTAATAAGAATAAGAATGATATCGCGGGAATGGACAGCATTTTATAATTTACATAGACTGTATGTTTAAACCTTGAAAATCACGTAAAAATGTTTTTATACCTTGAAAATCATGTAAAAATGGCCATTCTTTCTTTTCCTTTGTCACTTTAATAATTACTCATGACAAACAACGCCGAAAATGTCGGGTTACTTTATACAAAAATTTCATAACTTTTGCAACACTGAACTTTTTAATTCTACTTCATAAACATGCTGGCATGCTTGCTTATAGTTTTTATTCGCTCAGTTCATAAATATATTTTTTTTCAGTCTGTACTGAAATGGCCAGGGAGCGAGAGAAAAACATAGAATAAACCAGCTGCATTTCCTCCCGGGCATGCTGTAGAAGCCAGCTAAGGGGTCCGAGGGCTTCTGTATATTGCAATTTAGGCGATGGGCTGACAACCTGTCACTACAGCAATATACCTACAAATCTATCTTGAATAACCCTCAAAACGTTGTTGGACGTGGCGGAACGATCTTTGTTTAGGTCATGTATGCTGCGCCTACCCCATTAGGGATAAAGGCGTGATTACATGAATGTATATATTTTTCTTTTTTGTAACCGAGAGGTCGGCAAAATAACGGCGGTTCCAAAGAGATAGGCCAGACTGCGAGGGAGAGGAAGACCTAGGAATACATACATACATACATATAGTCACGCCTGTATCCCTGATGGGGTAGGCAGAGCGCAAACGACCCAAACAAAGGTCGCTACGCCACGTCTGACAAAGTTTTGAGGGCTATTCAAGATAGATTTGTAGGTATATTGCTGTAGTGACAGGTTGTCAGCCTGTCGCCTAAATTGCATTATACAGAAACCCTCGGATCCCTTAGCTGGTTTTTACAGCATGCCCGGGAGGAAATGCAGCTGGCACATTCTATGTTTTTCTCTCGCTCCCAGTCCAGCATGGAAGATACCTAGGAATACATGGCATAATTACCTTGATGCATTATCTTAAATATATAAATCAATCTTAAATATGCATAAAACGTTACTAGGATGCTGACACTCTACCTTACTCGCTACCTTACTCTGATACAGGCGTGGTTAGGTACGAATGTTAATTAAACCATGCCTTTTCTCATTCACAATGCATTTTCATTTCGCAATAGAATTTCTAACTAGAAGAAATGTGCTAGTTTCCCTCCTAATTAACTTCTAGTATGAACAATTTAGGTTCCAAAAAAGAGCAAACATTTCTGAATTTCATAATAAAATCAGGTCACATTTCTTTCATTTCTTTAGAGAATGAGCAGCGAAATTTTAGGTTATTCAAACTTGTTCCTTGTCACGTTCAAAATACAGATGAAATTCGCTTGTGAAACAAACTGAGCGATAAAACTTGTATATTTTTCAGCTTTACATGGAATGTGTAAATATGTAAAGTAAAAGCAGGTATATGATATTTTTTTAATTGCTTAAATAGGGAAAAATAAAAAAAATAAAGTAGTCATCTCCAAAATACGTACACAGGCTTGCCTGGTAATAACGATATCTTAATTAACTTAAATATTACATGCAAGGAAATATCTATTGCTTAAACATAATTTGTAGTACAAAATACAAAAAGTTTTTATTTTTCTTTCACATAGAAGTAAAACTTAAAACTAGGTGAAATTGACATAAATATAATTTTGAATCTATCTATGTGAGAGACTGGTGTCCGTACTAGGAGACCTGTATTACAGATCACCAGACTCTCCGCACTCCGAACCTGGTGGATTCATAGAAGCGGCCGGTACATAAAATATATTTTACCAACTACGTGATGCAAGATACAGTTAATTAATTTAAATTTAACAGCATCCACTGATCGTGAATTTGTTCATGTGTGTGTGTGTGTGCGTATGTGTGTGTGTGTGTGATAGTCCTTACTTTATAGTAATTTTGATGTTTAAGATTTTCAAGATATTGATTTTGCACTTTAATTTGACTTTCATAAGACAATAAAACATGTATGTATATGTTGTAATTATTGTTGCATTGCAAATGTTTTACTCCAAGAAAATCTTAGGTGTCAAATGAAAAAGACTTTACAGTTTATTTCATCTAGCTTTGACGTAGAGTCATAGTTAGCTAAGCTATCTATATATATATAATCGAGGGTAAAATAACTATGAATCTCTCCAGTTATTGAAATAATCATTGATGGTTATTTTTACATGCTGGACTGGAAGCGAGAGAAAAACATAGAACTGTCCAGCTGCTTGTCCTCCCGGGCATGCTG
Source organism: Scrobipalpa costella (assembly GCA_949820665.1). Classification (NCBI taxonomy): domain Eukaryota; kingdom Metazoa; phylum Arthropoda; class Insecta; order Lepidoptera; family Gelechiidae; genus Scrobipalpa; species Scrobipalpa costella. The sequence continues at coordinate 15,573,321 of OX463312.1, forward strand.
CAAAAGGGATTCGAGGGTAACATCATCATCTTCCTAGCCTTATCCCGTATCTCACGGGGTCGGCTTTCTAATCTAGGGGATTGAACGAGGGTACTGGTTTTTACACAGTGCGGCTGCCATCTGACCTCCGCAACCCAGAAGGGAAACCAGACCCAATCCTAGATTAGGTTAGAGTTTTCAAGCCGCCAATGCTTAGCACTGGCCTCTGACAGGGCTTAACGACTAATTTCTACGGTATTAAACGATATTAACCGGGACCAACGTCTTAACGTGCCTTCCGAAGCACTGAAAAAGCACCGAATAAACGACAATATGAAATTCGAAAACCGAAAAACACATTGGTAAAAAACCTCCCGGTCAGGAGGCAGCGGCCCTATCCACTACACCATCGGGCTTCGAGGGTTACAGTGTATTGTAATATAGGCGATGTTCGTCGAAACCATAGCAAAAATAAAAAACCATTTATATTTGCAAATCTTTGAGTTCCTAATTGGGCACAATATAGAAAGAGAAGACAGAGTGGTACATATTTGTACGTTGATGTCTACGTTCTACTAAGATAATTTAGGTAAATGTTTACATGACGTATGTGATTTATCTAAAGCTAAAGAAATGGCGGAAACCAAGAGGTTTAACACTAACCAAACTGCAAACATGACGTCAGCGGGAAAGAAAATGCCAATTTATGGCTGACAGGCGTAATACAAATTATCTACAAACTCATACGTAGGTAGACGCTTTTTATTAACTATATCTACTTAACTTATACGTACTTCCATGCTAGCCTGGGAGCGAGAGAAAAACATAGAATGTGCCACCTGCATTTCCTCCGGGGCATGCTGGATTCGGGGGGTTTCAGTATATTGCAATCTAGGCGTTGGGCTCACAAACTGTCCCTACAGTAATATACCTTCAAACCTGTCTTAAATAACCCTCTAAACTTTGTCAGACGTGGCGGAATGACCTTTTCTTTAGGTCGTTTACGCTCTGCCTACCCCATTAGGGATACAGGCGTGATTATATGTATGTACGTATATATTTTTCTTTTTTTGTGACTGAGAAGTCGGCAAAACAGCGGTTCCAAAGAGATAGGCCAGACTGCGAGGGAGAGGAAGACCTAGGAATTCATGGCATAATTACCTTGATTCTTTGAAAAAAGACTGGCTAAATATTACTCAAGATTACGACCGATGGAAGAAGAAAGGCAAGGACAGGTCAGGGTGACAAAAAAAAAGGAAATGCTTGAAACAGTTTTATTTTTAAAAAACAAGTCACAAATATACGTACATATAATCACGCCTTTATAGGTAGGCAGAGCGTAAACGACCTAAACAAAGGTCGTCCCGCCACGTCTGACAAAGTTTTGAGGGTTATTTAAGATAGATGTGTAGATATTGCTGTAGTAACAGGTTGTCAGCCCATCGCCTAAATTACAATATACTGAAACCCTCGGATCCCTTAGCTGGTTTTTACAGCATGCCTCTCTCTCTCCCAGTCCAGCATGGAAGAGTATACTCTTCCATGCTGGACTTCACTTCTACACTTCACTTAAAATAAAAACTACTTAAGGTGTATACTGTTGGCAAATGAGCAGATATTCATTTGCCTTAAGTAGTTTTTATTTTAAGTGAAGTTTATATTTCAAGATATGCAACTATGGCCCGTAATGCCTTAGAATATCTTTCAAATTAGCGCTCTACGGCGTGGCGATTACGTCTGTGGCCGCGTCAAACATACATACATACATATAATCACGCCTTTATCCCTAATGGGGTAGGCAGAGCGTAAACGACCTATACGAAGGTTGTTCCGCCACGTCTGACAATGTTTTGAGGGTTATATAGATAGATTTGTAAGTATATTGTTGTAGTGACAGGTTGTCAGCCCATCGTCTAAATTGCAATAAACAGAAACCCTCGGATCCCATAGCTGGTTTTTACAGCATGCCCGGGAGGAAATGCAGCTGGCACATTCTATGTTTTTCCCTCGCTCCCAGTTCAGCATAGAAGTAAAAAAATGTGCAAAAAACGCTCAAAAAAGCGAGTTCCATAAAAACGTTGCTATTTTAGATAATCATAATACGGATAATGTCGGGAAATCCCGAAAAAACCGTGAAAGCGCTCCTAATAGTTTAGAAGGAATATCAAATATCATTTTCATTGAATAGAATACTTTTATTTCTTCCATGCTGGACTGGGAGAGATAGAAAAACATAGAATGTTCCAGCTGCCCTACCTCCCGGGCATGCTGTTGAAGTCAGCAAAAGGGACTCGAGGGTTACAGTGTATTGTAATTTAGGCGATGGGCTGACAAACTGTTACTAAAGCAATACATATTACAATCTAAAATTGCCCTCAATTTTTGTCAGACGTGGCGAAAGCGCCTTTTAAGAGGCGTTAAACGCTCTGCCTACCCCGTAAGGGATAAAGGCGTGATTTATGTATGTATGTATGTAGAATACTTGATAGGCAATTTTATTGAATAAATTAACTTAATAACAAACTTATCAAAACAAATGGAAATAGTTTGCATGTAATGTGTATGAAACTTAATGGTTCTACTGTGATCAGGTAGCAAAATGTAAACTATCTAGTTTAGCATACCTTTTAATGAACTAGAATATTTTTAAATGTTGCAATTTCAGGCCATGATTTAATTTCTTAGTGTTTTTTTTTGTAGTATTTCCCACTGATTAGTTTAGGAGAAATTTTAATAAGCTTTTAAAAAGTACCATTTGCAGGGAGGAAACACCTTAAACTAGAAATAAATAAAAATAAAATTGCGCTTGAGTGCGTGTTAAAATAAAATATTTTATTCTTCGCCCTTGACGGCTGTTTGCCATGATAGGTAGGTTTATGTGTTTTTTTACGAGCAAACCCAAATTGCTGATGTGAAATTTTCCATACATCTCACTCATGATTATGACGAATGTCTGTGAGTATCAACAAATGTTTAAAACTGTATTTAGGTCAAGTCGAGTACAACAACGTAGTCTTGTTTGTAAAATTCTTAAAAAATATGAATAGGTCTCAGATAAATAGATAGGTAAAGCGTTTTATTCATATTTCTACAAAACACATGTACATTTCGCAAATTTAAAAAGACATACAATAAAACAAACAGATAAATCAAAGAAGTTTACACAATATGCACATGTGTGCTGCAGTGATTTTCTTCTTCAGAAGAAGAAGAAGAAGAAGAGATTTCAGATACCATATCACGTATATTGCTGTAGTGACAGATTGTCAACCTATCGCCTATATTGCAATACACTAAAACCCTCGAATCCTTTAGCTGGTTTTTACAGCATGTTCGGGAAAAGATCCAGCAGGCACATTCTATGTTTTTCTATCACTTCCAGTCCAGCAAGGTATAATGTTCTACAATAATTTAACGCTAATTGATGCCATGATGGAATTACCTAAATGGATATTACCTAAAATATGTGGTGTTCTACAAACGACAGTCATAACACTAAATTAATTTGCGTTCGACCGATCGCCCCACAAACGCACAACCCCAGCAGAACATTCTACCTAACGGCAGCAACACACAGGCGACACTTACTGCGCGCAAAGGTTGCGCTCAACAAGTAGACAATGCTTTTTGCATTGCCTACAACACACATGCGTCACCTTACGCAATACGCGCTCGTAGCGAGGAACTCTACGTCGGCGCAACCTTCTGCCAGTACGCCTCCAATGTATTTTGCATAGCAAGCAACACACCATTACGCGGCAGTAGGTAACGCGTTATCAAAAAACTCTAAGAACTTACCGGTTTAAAAACTCTGACACCAAGGCTCATCGGGTCATTCGACTCGAGAATCCACTCGCTAAGAGAAAGGAGAACTTACCTTCGGCACCGGTGGTTTCACAGGTTTCTGATCGTAAGCTGACGTGTACAAGATGGTGTGGATCGGCGCCTCTGTCGGTATACCAAGTGACGTCATCGTGCTCTGTGGCTGTCAGTTGACCGCACTGTCAGCTGGCTGTGTTTATAATCACTAACATTGATGAGGCACTAGATTTTTTGTGAGGTTTTCGTGGTCTTCAAAGTTGTGTTTTTTTTTAACTCAGCAAACACTTTTTCTTGAATTTCGGGGATAAAAACCCCTACATAAGCACTTATGGTCACTAGTAGAAAAGGTAGAGTACCTTACGAAGCACTGAAACCTCAACTAAATAAATTATTACTGGGATTATTAGTTATACGTGTGTGCTACACCTAATTTTAGATTTCTCATTAGGCAAAGCAATTTGATTGAAGCTACATACATAATGAAATAATTTACTTCCTACATGGCTAAATTAATTAATACATATCTCAACTTCTATGCTGGTCTGGGAGCGATAGAAAAACATAGAATGTGCCAGCTGCATCTTCTCCCGGGCATGCTGTAAAAACCAGCTAAGGGATCCGAGGGTCTCAGTATATTGTAATTTAGGCAATGGGCTGACAACCTTTCATTATAGCAATATAGGTACATAATCATCTGTAATAAAATAACCCTCAAACTTGTCAGAACGGCGGAACGACCTTTGTTTAAGTCGTTTTTGCTCTGCTTACCCCATTAGGGATAAAGGCGTGATTATATGTATGTATGCATATCTCAATTTTGAATTCGATTTTGCTTATTATATAGGCTGTAATTTATTTTTACTATTACGAAATGTGTTTTTTTATTGACCCCTCTAAAAAATAAGAATAATGTTAGCAATAAAGATAGAGAGAGAGATAAATTTATCAATAATTGTAAATTACAAGTCAAAAATTATAAGCACTTAAGTATATCACATTTATAATCATTTAAATTTTATTACTTTCATTATCATTAAAATTAATAAAACAAAAAATTATACTAAACCCCGATTCAATTATTCAACGGAAATAACACGTCAAACACAAATTCTGAAGGGAACGAAGGATTATCCTACTTAAGTTCCTAATCCCTTCAATGTACTCCAAAACTTATTCCAACTGTCACCCTTCAAATCCAGTACAAATACTCTTTTCCGTAAAAAAATACACCGACAGCATTTAACAGTGACTTCAGATATATTACGCTTCTTTACGTGCAATAGATAAGTTTGGCGACCACCTCTTGTGAATAAAGTAAGATATTCTTGGATACAAAGCAACCAGAAAAACCTATGAGGAAAATAAAGATATTTTTTATAGAATAATACAATGTCATCACTTTAAACAAAAGTTTTAGTCGTTCAACTTCAAATATCTGCACAGATATCATAATTGTTGTATTAATCCAATCCAATCTTAAGGATATACACTATTGAACACATTCATACATATAAACACGTCTTTATCGCTGTAGCTCTATATTGCTGTAGTAACAGGTTGCCAGCCCATCGCCTAAATTGCAATATACTGAAACCCTCGGATCCCTGCGCTGGTTTTTACAGCATGCTTGAGAGGAAATGCAGCTAGCACATTCTTTGTTTTTCTCTCGCTCCCAGTTCAGCATGGAAGACACATACTAATATTGACGAATTCTCTTCTCTTTTGCCTTGCGCAGTCGGTTAGAGACAGAAACCCGCATAAAACTTCACACTTGTCCCTTCTATCTAATTATACTAAAAGGTAATCGGATTGACCGACAGTTCATCAAGGCAAAGTAAACTTAATATACTCTATACATTTTTAGTTGAATTGTCTTTTTCACTGTACTTTTGGTATTGTGTTTTTTGTTAATGTACTGTTTGCAAGTGCTTTGGTCTTGTGAGATTAGTTTGTTTGGATCGGAACGTAAACCAACTCTTTAGGAGCAGCCTTTGGGCCCTTGATGATCCTTCGCGATCGTAGAGTGATCCTTCCCGCAAGGAGGCCCTTTAATGTAGGGACTGTCTCATAATATATTGTCTTTGGTACTGTGTAGTAATTTGGTAAGGACGACATTAAAGCTCGTATTTATGAAGCGATATCAAACTTGAGAGCAATATTAAGCATGGATTTGACAGGCCCATTTGTACTGAAATTACATTTCTGATACGAACTCTAACGAGCTGTCACTCGTGAGAGCTGATTACAAATACGGCCCTGAATGATTTAGGTTGATCAAAGATCTACTGATTAAACTGTAATTTAAATTAAAATACTGCTAGAAAAATTGGTGAGGTGACAATAGAATTAATTTTGACAGTTTAAAAATCAGCTATTGGTGTTTAATATTTTTTATTGTCCAAAATATTTGTCATTCAAACTGTATATTACAATCTTTTTATTTTACAATTTAAAATAAAACTCTCTGATTTAAATGCAAAAATATGCACAAATATTGTTTAATAGAATTAGTCCCTGATTTACACTGGTTGAAAATTTCAAACATTCGTGGAGGTTAAGCTAAAAACTATTGAAATTTATGCTGAAACTCAGACTACGTGCCATGGAAGTTTCAGCAACACTGATGGAGCGGAAATATTAACGCATCAAAAGGTATATGTAAAATATAATATGGGTTTTAGGCGGATTCAAGCGCTTTCAATGTTTATCCATGGGAATTAGATGTTTTATGCTAAAACACGCTTTTGTTATTTCAGACAATCTGATTATAACATACTACTAAACGGCTGCACCCAATTTCATGAAATTTGGCAAGACCACAGAAGGTATCCTAGATACGAAATTGGGCTACATTTTATTGTGACAAAACACTTCATTCTACGTCTCATTGACACGGTGACATCTAATATGATCAACTGTACCAAACGAAGTACTTAAACTAGGTTTAGGATCTGAAAACTACCTTTACCAAGGCCAATGTCTATTATCAGACAATTAAGTGATCTATCATCCTAGAAAGTAGACAATAACACAGCCAACACTAGATATCTAGGCCACGAAAGCAAAGAATTACGTAACAAGGAACTGACTTGCCTTAGACAGCAACACACAGGCGTCACTTACTGCGTGCACTCAACACGCTGTCAATGCTTTTTGCATTGTCTACAACTTACGCAATACGCTCGCGTACTAGAGTTCATCATTACGCACACGTAGAGCGTAAAGTGACGTATGTGTGTTGTAGGCAATGCAAAAAGCATTGACAGCGTGTTGAGCGCAACCTTGCGCCCAGTGACGCCTGTGTGTTGCTGCCCTTCCAGATTTGATCCCAAATCATTACCTACTTCATTCGATTCGTGAGTTTGATTATCTTCTACATATATTATATTATATAGAGTTGACAGTAGATCGAGTTTGCCCAGTACCCTCAAAGGTGCTGGCATTCCAATATACCAACGAAATTGAGAGATTTGGGACTGATCTCTACTGGGAGAATCTGTTCTTAAGAGACTCGGTGGATGTTGACTGTTCAGATTTTAGCAATATTGACAGCATTATCAGCTACAGTCATAAGATAAGAAAATGAACGTGAGACTAACTGTCTTAAGAAGCCTCAGGGATATCCAGTTGATAAAATGGATGATAACCTTACCGGTTTGGGATTCTCCAGCAAGCGGAGGGCTGATAGAATCATCGACTGTGTCCCTGAAAACGCAAGAGAGAATCGTTCCAAAAAGGGTGAAGAAGAACAAAGAACAAGAAAAAGTAAGAACAAAAAACAAGAAGAAGGAAAAGTAAGAATAAAGAACAAGAACAAACAGGAGAAACGAAAAACAAATTATCAAAGACCACAAATATAGTCAAAGATATAGAAGGCAACCGATTGGCCTACCAGAGGAATAAAAAAGAATAAAAAAATAGGATTGGCATTTGGAATATTTTAGCAATAAATACCTACATGATAGATCTCTAGACTTCCTATAGGAGCACTGTGATGAGCACATAATTTATACCTAATGAGAAATCTAACGTTACATTACTACAAGAATCAACACAATTTAATTTAACTAAACATGCGCAATAGTAATAAATTAACCTAATTTAAAACATTAAATTGTTGAAACACTTTTTCACGCACTGAAACAGTTGCATTGCACTTCAAAAACTAGAATTCAAAACACGTTCGAAAAAAACGAATAAAATTCGAAAATTTGAATTTAGAACGATTTCGGTGACAGGATGCGCGGGCGCGACGGAATACACTGACTTGTGTAGTTGTTAAGTCAACACATCCTACCAGGCGGCCGTACGCAGTGACTTTGAAGAAGCGCCGATTCATATTTTGCTCTAGTATTATATATTGCTCAATGTATCCATTCTAATATTATAAACGCGATAGTAACTGTCTGTCTGTTTGTTGCTCTTTCACGCTAAAACACCTGAACAGATTTTAATTAAATTTAGCATGGTGGTAGATGGTAATCTGAAGACGGGCATAGGCTACTTTCTACGGCGGGAAAATGCCTCACTTCCATGGGAAAACTCACTCAGTCGCGGGTGAAACCGCTGCAGGGCGAAAAGCTAGTTCTAAAATAAACCACGTACCTATATTGAAACACGTAAGTAATGGCGAGGTAATGTGTTTGTACGTTATCTGAAATATGAATGATTCAGCTAGTGTTTGATTTATCTTAAGCACCAAAATATACCATCTATAACAAAAAGGGAAAACAGAAGGAGGTCAATGTATCTGCCTACTTATAAAACTTTCACCATGGAAAAATAAAATAAATTTGATAAAGAAATACTGCACATAGGCAAACTAAATAATTTATTTTTCGATCTATTTCTCTTATGGAATTGTGGTTATATTGACTTTATATGATAAACGTCACTGTGATAATTAGTCTAGGAATGTTTGTCTACTAAATTGATAAGAATTGGGTGTCATCCCTATTCTTAAATTAAACCATGTCAAAATACGTACAAGGAACACCTCCAAATCAAAGAAATCTCCTCTTGTCAATTACCTATCTCAAGTCTTAATAGAAAACTTATTCATTATTCAAACGGTTAATTATTTCTATTCCATTCAGCCACCTGATTCTAGTTCAACACAAATATTTAATGCATATTCAACAGGTATCACTCTAGTATTCTCTATTTATACTCCAGTACCAAAACCCTACTAAGTAGCGTAGTAAATAAAATAGATTCGTAGGTAGAGTATTTTTTTAAAGATTGTATTACTCTGATTTATAAAAATATGCTAGTTTTAAGGTCGGTACAAAATAGATCGCAAAATTTAAAGCGTTACAGCCAAATAATGGTCCATTTACACCGGGAATCAAGCAACGCGACGCTCTTCTCTTTAACTAACTCTATATCCTTTGTAACGTTTCTCCTAACTCACCATTTTGAATATTTATTACGCTCAACACCCAATTTCGGTAGCCATGACACCTGCACAAAGCACATCAAAGGAATTAATCATTCGTTTCCGGTCAATTTCCTTCAGGGACTCCGGGGACCCTTATATAACTTCCGGTTGGAGACTAGAGACGGATGGAGGCATTTGTTCTTATCTACCCAACTTGGGGATTTTCCGGGTTCTACACAGATCAGTTTATACGTACACTTATTTGTTTGCACTAAAGTGTTTTTTTTTTTAATTTTTCAATCTTTTCGTTTGCCACTATTTTCTTTTTACGCGTATAAAAAAATATCTCGATGGGACGTCTTGGATGAAATTTTCTATTTGTAAAAATGTGAATTGTATAATTGACCCTTTGTAATAGTCAGTTAAAACTTAATTTTTTCCCTAAAAAAAAGGGCTATTACAGCCCAAATAGCAAGGAAAAAGAAATTGCTGCATATAAAGTTGTGTGTCTTAATTACTCTTTCAGTATCACTAATTATTTAATATTTGTCAGATATTTTAGAACGTTGCACAAGCTATAATATAGCTGTACCTATATCAATAAAATGTGGAGTAGATTGAAGTTAAGTTATTAATATTTCGGTGATTAGAAATGTCGTGACTGTCTAAACCACTACTAAAATATTGCTTTGTTGGGGCCATCAACAAACTCATTCAACTAAAATATTACTTCGATTAACTTGGATGACCTATTCATAGTTCTATTCCATTTTGAAACTAATCGGATTTGTACAATCTAGGACTTTAGGTACTGAATCAAATTTCTAGTATCCAATATGGATTTAGTACAAATTGTTTTGTTCAAATTTTCAACCAACTCTACCTGAAGATATCTTTGAATAACATTTTGCCGTATAAAAAACACCTACTTATGATAAAACATCTACTCTTCATTTCCTAAGAAAAGATAAAATTCTATTTTTGAGAACATAAATCAAAACTGGTATGAATCAAAAACTTTAAATAACTTTTCTGCAAAGTTGGCAGAAATGAGTTACAATGTTATTCTTCGCGGGTGTTGATGGAAAACACCGGTAGCAAAGAAAAAGGTTAAAAGTCAGATAAACCACGGAAGTGTTGTAGAGTTTGTTATATCTAATGAAAAACCCACGAGAAATTGCTTACATTTTCTACCCTCTTATTATTTTATTTTTCTTCACTGAAGATTTTTTTTTCCATGCTGGCCTGGGAGCGAAAGAAAAACATAGAATGTGCCAGCTACATTTCCTCCCGGGCATGCTGTAAAAACCAGCTAAGGGATCTGAGGGTTACAGTATATTGCAATTTAGGCGATGGGCTGTCTTGTCTCTACAGCAATGTACAAATATATCTTAAATAACCCTCAGAACTTTGTCAGACGTGGCGGAACGACCTTTGTCTGGGTCGTTTGCGCTCTGCCTACCCCATTAGGGATGGAGGTGTGACTATATATAAGATTATTTTTTTTATTAAATTCATTCGCACGCTAAAATTTTGCTTGAGGGCTGACGTGCGATATATTTTATCAAATTCACGCAACTTCCATGCTGGACTGGGAGCGATAGAATAACGTAGAATGTGCCAGCTGCATCTACTCCCGGGCATGCTGTATAAGGAATTCGAGGGAATATTGTAATTTAGGCGATGGGCTGACAACCTGTCACTACAGCAATATACAGTTCTATCTTAACTCTCAAAACTTGCCAGATGTGGGGGAACGACCTTTGTTTGGGTCGTTGACGCTCTGCCTACCCCATGGAATAAAGGCGGAATTGTATGTATGTATGTAAATTCACGCAGTCTGCTGTAAATGGAAACTATTCTCCTTCTGCCTAGCGATTTCCCGGCCTGATGCAGGCGTCCGCTTTCCGGCTTTTTTTACTCCTTTTTGTCAGTCTTCGGCATCGTCTGGTGTGAAATCGTTTACTGCTTTTACGAGGTGTAGCCAGCGCTCATACTGGGTGTAAGGGACAGCATCCTGCAAACTGATAGGGGTTGCTCAGTCAACGGTACTGAACAACTTCCACCAGGATATTCTTTCAGGAAGTGAAGAAAATAATTGGTATGGAAAACCATACAAATTGTCTAATCTAGGTGGACATTTTGTACGGAAAAACTTCCTGAAAAAAATCCTTGATGACTGTTCAGTATCAGTTTGCGGGACGTTGTCCCTTACACCCGGTATATATTTTACCAATAAATGCATATTTTGCGGGAATCGAAGCCACGAACTGCAACAAAGGAGGGACAGGCGACTGGGCCAACTACAAGTAGAATACTCGTATACCTACCTGATGTGATCTAATCAAATTGTTTTTATTATCTAAAAGCATTATTTTGTTCGCTTATCGCTTTCGTGAATTTATTGGGAAATATTATTGAAATTTAAATCGTTATGTACCCTCGACAGGAGAACAATTTATTGTACCAATAATACAGAAACGTACAACAAACAAATACATACCTCAACCGGGAGTAAAACATATTACTGACCAAACTTTGGGCGTTTTTCCACTAGACGGCCCGGTGACGGCACGGCAACGTCCCGATAACGTCCACCTAGTTCCAATCTGAGCGCACACACACACACCCATGCTTCGTACGAAACACATGTAGTTTGGCAGGCCGGCGACGGTACCAGTGGGAATCAATGCCGTATCGGCAAGGGGAAAAGCATGCCAGTTAATTCTATTGCTTGTCATAGATTATCTCTTCCACGGTAACGTCGATAACGCCTATATTGTACTGTTTTGTTCCTTTCTAGCTTCCATGCTGGACTGGGAGCGATAGAATAACGATAAAATAACGGAAGGAGATCCTCCCGGGCATGCTGTAAAAACCAGTTAGGGGATTCGAGGGTGTATTGTAATTTAGGCGACGGGCTGACAACCTGTCACTACAGCAATATAGTTCTTTCTAAACAACCCTCAAAACTTGTCAGACGTGGCGGAACGACCTTTGTTTGGGTCGTTGACGCTCTGCCTACCCCATTAGGGATACAGGCGTGATAGTATGTATGTATGTATGTTGTTCCTTACTTTTCTGCTGTATGTATTTGTGTTTCTTTGTGCAATAAAGTATCTTGTATTGTATTGTATTGTATGGTGCCATGCCGTGGCCGTGGCCGTGCCGTCTAGTCGAAAAACGCCCTTTAGGGTGAAATCGAACAAACTCCAAACTCTAACTTTCCTCGAAGAACATAGGTCAAAAATAATAAAAAATTGGTCCTGTATTGTTTTTTATAACAGGTGTAAGGGAAAGCGTCCCTGCGTAACTGAAAGGGATTGCTCATTCAACGACATTGAACAACTTCGACACAGGAAATTCTTTCAGGAAGAGAAAAAAAAGTTTTGCCACACAAAATGTTCACCTCGATCAGACAATTTGTATGGCAAAACGAATTTTTACTTTCACTTCCTGAAAAAAAATCCTGTTGATAGTTGTTCAGTGTCGTTGACTGAGCAACCCCTATCAGTTTGCGGGACGCTATCCCTAACACCTGGTATGACCTTTGTCCATGAGAAAAGTTGTTAAGGTAAAATTTTTACTCCATGTATTGGGAATAAAGATAACTCTCTATTTCTGAAAAGAAATTTTTTACAGCAGGTACATTTTACGTGTTATTTTATTGCGTACATTTGCTTATGTTTAGCAATATAAATGTTGCGGTTACATTAAACTAGAAACATACAACATTGTGGTAGTTCGTATGTTAATTAAATTGACTGCATAATACGGTGGCTCTATTCAGTAAGGTCTTAAGTCAATTAACTATTTTTATTATAATTTCTGAAATATGATTAAAAAAATATAAGTGTTCCCTTTGTGTTCCCCTCCGGGAATCGAACCCAGGACCTCCTACTTTATAACTATTATTTAATAGGAGGTCCTGGGTTCGATTTCTAGAGGGAAACACAAAGTTGATATTTGACAATTTATCACTTTGTGAGGTTTTCCCCAGTTTGGTTAAAACATTGCAGGCAAAATGGAAAGAAAAAGGATTCCGTGCTTCGGAGGGTACGTTAAGCCGTCGGCCCCGGTCGCTGTCTGTGATAGTGGTCGTTACTTTGTCAGAAGCCTAATAGCTGTGCTACTAGGTGTTTTAAAAACTCAGACACCAGGGTTCATCGAACGTTGTTCGACTTGAGAATACACTTGCTAAGATGAAGACTAGGATTGAAAATAAAAATGCGAAAAACCCTTTTGTCAGTCGCCCTCGAGCATTAATTGCAAAGATTGCAATTAATTGTTGCAATCTATATAATATACTAATGTCAGAGGCTAATTGGTTATAGGAAAAATACGAATCGCATACTAGACTATGCACTTTCATTGATGAAGGCTACTTACAAATACCTTCATACTACTTCAGTGCTGTCCCCACAAAGAATAAATTTATTGTGTCTCAAATTTTGAGAAAAGTTGATAAAAGTTTTGCGAAAATCGGAAGAAATTCTTTATTTTCTAATGCATAAGGTAAAAAATTACACTTAACATCTAAGCTGTGAACGTCGATCTTGCCAAAAGTGGCCACTTTTAGCAAAAATCGTCATTCAAAGCTTGCTGGATTACATTTGATTTTGTTTACAAAATGAATAATATTTTGAGGACTTTTAGCACTCACAATGCTATTGTTATCACTACATAGTATAAAACAAAGTCGCTTTCTTTGTCCCTTTATCCCTATGTATGCTTAAATCTTTAAAACTACGCAACGGATTTTGATGCGGTTTCTTTTAATGGATAGAGTGATTCAAGAGAAAGATTTATATGTATAATACATGCATAATATAGAAGAGAAATACTAATAATTTCCGTGCGAAGCCGAGGCGGGTCGCTAGTTTCATATAATATGAAAGAAAGAAATAATAAATTCGTTTCTGGCGGGAGTCGAACCTGCATCTCTGGAATGCCGAATGAATGATCGCAATTTCCTTTTTAAAAGAGGTTCAGTTTTATCAGTTTGCGGGATAGAACCTAAATAATACGAGTGAATCCGCGGGCAAAAGCTAATCGTAGATGTTCATATAAAGCCGTCGCTACAAGATCACCTCGTCGCCTCCCGTTATCAAGTCCAGAGTAAATAACAGGATCGCAATCTAACAATCTGTTTAATCAACACGTAATTGTGTATTTACTTTTACATTAACACCTGCTACCGTTTGTATTTGGACCTTTTGGTTAGGGAATAAGGCATAGAGTCGAATGAAAGAGTGGAAGACAGGTAGTTATTTTGTGGTAATAATGGAATTTGTTTAACAATAATAATTTTATACTGTAAGTATTAGTCGTTAAGCCATTTCAGAGGCCAGTGCTTCTTCTTCTTCTGTCGAGTGGGTATCGAGTCTCGATGAACCCTGGTGTCAGAGTTTTTAAACCGCCTAGTAGCACAACTATGAGGCCTCTGACATGGTTTTGTGTAACGACCACTATCATAGACAGCGACCGGGACCGAAGGCTTAACGTGCCCTCCGAAGCGCGAAATCTTTTTCTTTTCGGACAATCAGGTGATTCAGCCTGCAATGTCCTACCCAAACTGGGGAAAATTTCCAAAGTGATAAATTCTCAAATATCAACTTTGTGTTTTTCCCCCTGGAAATAGAAACCAAGACCTCCGAGTCGGGAGTCCATGGCACTAGCCACTAGACCACGGAGCCAGTGCTAAGCATTGGCGATTTGAAAACTCGAATTCATCTTTCCTCACTTAAGAGGAGTGTTAAGCTGCACATTTCCATACAAAATGTGATAACGGTTCCCACCCCGTTAACATAGTCCGAATCCTATAATTTTTGGACATGATGTAGATAAACTTAAAAACTAGGATTGTACTTTTTTTTTATATATCAGTTATAAATAAATATGACCTCCATATTATTTGTATGGGAATGACAAAGAGGTCATATCTTTTTATAACTGTAACATTTCTAAAAAATAAGAGCCCGATGGTGTAGTGGATAGGGCCGCTGCCTCCTGAGCGGGAGGTCGTGGTTCGAATCCCATCACGTACCAATGTGTTTTTCGGTTTTCGAATTTCATATGTACGTTTATTCAGTGCTTCGGAAGGCACGTTAAGCTGGTGGTCCCGGTTAATATCGTTTAATACCGTAGATATTAGTCGTTAAGCCATGTCAGAGGCCAGTGCTAAGCATTGGCGGCTTGAAAACTCTGACCTAATCTAGGATTGGGTCTGGTTTCCCTTCTAGGTTGCAGAGGTCAGATGGCAGTCGCTCTGTGTAAAAACCAGTACTCTCGTCCAATCCAGATTAGGAAGCCGACCCCGGAGATGATGATGATGATGGAAACCGTTATCGACTTTGTATGGAAAGGTGCATATTGACACGTGGTTAACACTTCTTTTCTTCTTCTTAACACTTCTTCTCAGTCTTAAGAAGACACTTCTTTTAACAGTTAGGTAGATGATTCAGTCTGTATCATCCTAACCGAACTGGGTAAAATCACACATATTGATCTTGAATAATATCGACTTTGAGTTTCCCTTGTGGAAATCGAACCCAGGACCGGATAAAGGACATACATACATAGATATAATCACGCCTTTATCCCTAATAGGGTAGGCAGAGCGTAAAAGACCAAAACAAAGGTCGTTCCGCCACGTCTGACAACGATTTGAGGGTAACTTAAGATGGATTTGTAGGTATATTGCTGTAGTGACAGGTTGTCAGCCCATCGCCTATATTACAATATACTGAAACCCTCTGATTCCTTAGCTGGTTTTTACAGCATGCCTGGGTGAAAATGCAGCTGGCATATTCTATGTTTTTCTCTCGCTCCCAGTCCAGCATGGAAAAAATGTGGGTCAGGAACACAAGGCTCAAACCACGAAGGCAGTTTTATGTCCTTATTCAGTCGAGTACAGTGAATGAATTTTAAACCTCATTATTAGACATACATACATAAATCACGTCTTTATCCCTTACGGGGTAGGCAGAGCGTTTAACGCCTCGTAAAAGGCGCTTTCGCTACGTCTGACAAAAATTGAGGGCAATTTTAGATTGTAATATGTATTGCTATAGTGACAGGTTGTCAGCCCATAATTAGAGGTCGCAATATAATGTTCGTAAGCACAGTACTCAACCTAAAGCGATGCAAGTTTGTTTGCACTTGAGCTTAACGCTTAAATAAACAGGGTCCTTACCGTTCATATCGAGTGTAAGGGACAGCGTCCCGCAGGGGACGAAACTTAACAACTACGAGTATCAGCAGAAAATTCTTTCAGGAGATAAAAAATAATGATTTTTGAAATTGATACTAAATGACCACCTCGATCAGACAATTTGTATGGAAAAGCAAATTTCTTAAAAAACTCTGCTGATAGTTGTTCAGTTTCGTTGACTGAGCAACTCCTATCAGTTTGCGGGACGCTGTCCCTTACACCCGGTATAATGTTAGTAAGCACAGTACTCAACCTACCACATTCCAAGTTTGCTTGCACTTGAGCTTGACATTTAAACAAACAGGGTCCTAAATAAAACCAATTGATACTATTTAGTATCACTATCACTACATAGTATAAAACAAGGTCGCTTTCTCTGTCCCTATATCCCTATGTATGCATAAATCTTTAAAACTACGCAACGGATTTTGATGCGCTTTTAATGGATAGAGTAATTCAAGGGGAAGGTTTATATGTATAATACATGCATAATATAGTAGAGTATTAATATTATTATTAAGTATAATAGTTATTATAAATTCAGTGTTGATCCTATAATTTTCATAGGTAGGTACTAAAAGGACGAAGCCAAAATCATGATGGGTAAAACCAAAAACTTAGGAAACTGAACGACTATGGGTAATTCTGCACTGCTCCGTATTCGATTCGTATCCGAATTGGTCTTCCTAGTAAATGTATGACGCCTTGTGCACCCATCCTTAACCGTTTATTATGGAATTTTCACAAGCTGCATTTCGTCCCGGGCATTCTGTTAAAACCAGCTAAGGGATCCGATGGTTTCAGTACATTGCAATTTACGCGATGGGCTGACAACCTGCAATATACCTAAAAATCTATCTTAAATAACCCACCAAAATTAGTCAGACGTGGCGAAATGACCTATGTTTAGGTTATCCACGCTCTGTTCACCCCATTAGGGATAAAAAAGGTAATTATATGTATGTATGGTATACCTAAAAACTACACATTTAGGAAATTTATAAAACAAATTAAAATGTTTGATATAATATTGAACTCTAGGTAAAACCCAGTATGCTCGCAACTCGCAATGACGATGATCTAATAACAAAAAGGCATCAGATGTCGGTCTGTGCGTCGCGCACGTTCCCAGGCCGTAAGCCGACGCTGTTGCTAGATGAGGCCAGGAAAACAGCGTCTCCAGCGGCTTACACCCTAGGGATTATGATGATGATGTAATTATAAATATCTTTTATTTGAGTTCTTATACTTATAATATGAAATGTTAAATTATTGTTCATATTGACATGTAATATTTATTAATATGAAATAAAAAGTATGAATATGATTAAAATGGGAGCGATACGGTTTACATACAAACATATAATCACGCCTTTACCCCTAGATCCCTATATAGAGCCACAAAAAAAGGCAAAACACAAACACCACCTTCATAACATACGCTACAGAAGTTTCTTATAAAACACTGGCTTTTAACGTCTAGCTCAGTTACAGTTTTACAACCATTTCTGTCAAACTTTTAATGGTATACTGATTGATGTCGATGAGATAGACGTCTCTCTCACTAGTTCATGAAAGCACGACTTAACCTTTTCTGTTATTGGTATCCCTGCGTCGTTTTAAAAACTTCATCTTGTATACTATAGAATATGTTTTGCCGAAGAGACCGGCACTATAATCAGTCACTATAACGGTTTATTCGCTACAAGCTTATTTCGTGGCCACGCAGTAATAAGACTATGCGTGAGATGGCAAGATACTCCCGAAGCGAGGATTACTTGAGTCGCATTATTCAAACACAGGGCTTGCCACTACATCAGATTACACAAGTTCTTCAAGAATCTTCGCACTTCACCTCACTGCGTCCCGTCACGGAGTGGGCCAAGGTGAATGGTGGTAGAAGGAAGTCGCTTTCCGCGTCTGCCTGTTCATCCGCTAACTCGTTTTAAACCCGCTATTTTCGTGGCCAAATACAAAAGACAATGCGTGAGATGGCAAGATACCCGCGTGAGAAGCGAGGATTACTGGAGTCGCATTATTCAAACACAGGGATATACACTATCTCACATTGTTATTTGTACACATAAAGTGTTTACTGTATAGGTACTTCATTCTAAGCAAAATAATTTCGGCAGCCAAAACTTGGTGAAATAAAAAAAAACGTTTTCCAAATCATATTATTTAGGAATACGCTGCGACTCTTCACTACATAGTATAAAACAAAGTCGCTTTCTCTGTCCCTATATCCCTATGTACGTGTATGCATAAATCTTTAAAACTACGCAACGGATTTTGATGCGGTTTCTTTTAATGGATAGGATGATTCAAGAGGAAGGTTAATATGTATAATACATGCATAATATACTAGAGAAACACTGATAATTTCCGTGCGAAGCCGGGGCGGGTCGCTAGTATATTATAAATCGCTTGTAAAGGTAAAACTTCTATCAATTTTTTATTGTTGTGGATTTCTTTTTTGCGTTGATTTTTAATTAAGTTTTGTTCCGTTCAGCTACTCTAAGCAATTATATACATACATACAAAAAAACACGCCTTTACCCCTAATTGGTAGGCAGAGGCGTTTTTTCCACAACTGACAAGTATTACGGCAATTTTAGAGTGTATCGCTATTAGGTTGTCAGGCCATCGGCAAAATTATACATACTATCACGCCTGTATCCCTAATGGGGTAGGCAGAGCGTGAACAACCCAAACAAAGGTCGTTCCGCCACGTCTGACAAGTTTTGAGGGTTGTTTAAGATAGAACTGGATATGGCTGTAGTGACAGGTTGTCAGCCTATCGCCTAAATTACAATATACCCTCGAATCCCTTAGCTGGTTTTTACAGCATGCCCGGGAGGAGATGCAGCTGGCACATTCAACGTTATTCTATCGCTCCCAGTCCAGCATTGTAATGCACTGAAACCCTTGAATCCCTTTGCTGACTTCTACAGCATGGCCCAGGAGAATAAGCATGTGGCACATTCTGTTTTTCTATCATTCACAGTCTATCATGGAAGTGGTATATGCAATTAGAGTATAGTTAGCTATAATTGGTTTAATAAACTACCTACATAACTTCAACACAGTATATCTATACGGAAAATACGTGTTGTTCAAATATTGACAAACGGTAGTGGCGCTGTGATAGATGGCCGTTTTATCTCAATTTATCTAGTCTAGCCGCGACTAGCTAGCTCCAAAATAAATCTTTAGCGAAAAGGAAGAGATAAGTATCTATCAGATAAACTTTAAAGAAGCTGAGTTAGGGATATATGCATCAAGACAATGCATGCATGCAAACATGCCTGCTTGTCTGCCAAGAAGTTAAGATTCAGTACTTCGGAAAGCACGTTAAGTTTTCACTAACTGTGATAGTGTTTTGTTTATGACATCGTCATTTCCCGAGCCTTATACCGTATCTCACGGGGTTGGATACCTTATCTAGGTGATTGAACGAGGGTACTGGTTTTTACACAGAGCGACTGCTATCTGACCTCCGCAACCCAGAAGGAAAACCAAACCCAATCCTAGATTAGGTCAGAGTTTTCAAGCCGCGACCCTTGTTTAGGTCGTTTACGGTCTGCCTACCCCATTAGGGATAAAGGCGTGATTATATGTAAGTATGTGATTACAAATTTCAAAAATGCAGGTGAGATAAAAGTTGTTAAAACTCAAACGAAACTCAAGAACTAAATATTTTCATGCGACTGCGTTTATTCCGTATTTCACCAACAGTTGCATTGACCAAAATTTTTATTGCATTTTCTTGTTTCGAAACTGAATTTGAATTTTTCCAGCATCGCACTTTGAGCCCGGGTTTAAACCGGACTTTGTTTGAAAGGTTGAAAAGCTTACAAAATACGGCGAGAGTTTTAGTCCAACGGGATTGGTCAAATTTGTGGTGCTTGTGGTTTGAAGAAGAGGTATTTTTAGGAACCGCACAATTTTATATCGTTTCCTTCTAAAGAGAAATTCGATTAGGCAACCTAGCTATGTGTGACGACCATTATAGATACGTTTTCGTCTACCGCTGTCTTTGATTCTTCTTCTGTTCAGTGGGTATCGAGTCTATCGACCCGATGAACCCTGGTGCCAGAGTTTTTAAACCGCCAAGCTCAACTATCAGGCCTCTGACATGATTTGAGTAACGACCACTATCAAAGACAGCGACCGGGACCGACAGCTTAACGTGCCCTCCGAAGCACGAAACTGACAATTAGGTGATTCAGCCTGCAATGTCCTAACCAAACTGGGGAAAATTTCACAAAGTAATAAATTGACAAATATCAACTTTGTGTTTCCCCCCTGGGAATCGAACCCAGGACCTCCGGATCGGGAGTCCATGGCACTAGCCACTAGACCACGGAGGCAGTTCGGAGGATGTCTTTGATTGATACGAGGACTCCATCATATCTACTGATCATGTTACCCATTAGAAAACCATATTACATAAGCATACATACATATACGTAATTTAAATACATACACACATACATATAATCACCCTTTATCCCTAAGGCAGGGTGTAAACGACCTAAACAAAGGTCGTTCCGCCACGTCTGACAAAGTTTTGAGGTTTATCGCCTAAGTTGCAATATACTGAAATCCTCGGAACCTTCTGTTTTTTCAACTTGCTTTGGAGGAAATCTAGTTGGTAATTTCTATATTTTTCTTTTACTCCCAGTCCAGCATGGAGTTAATATATTACTCATATAAATCATACCATTTTCTTTTTAAGAAAGAGCGCGCCATCTTTGTACCTAAGGCACAGCTCGGACACTCCTAACTACCATGTCAATTTGGTCACACATCGACAGACGGCATGTTGCACTTGGCATGCGTTTGTGTGCGTGTTATAAGGGTTGACAAATTTTGTTATACCGGTCATAATAATCACTTGATTAATCTGGTTCTAGATTAAACCAACGTTTTAAAGTATTTCACTGTAACTGAATAGTTAGAATAGATTGGGTTGCATATGTTGTATGAATTTACTTACCGGCTCTCATCACTGTGGAATCTAAATATGTTCCTTTTGGATTATTGTATATATGAATATATTGTATATATTAATATATATATGCAGACAAATATTGAGGGATTTCTTCCATGCTGGCCTGGGAGAGAAAGAAAAACATAGAATGTGCCAGCTGCATATCATCCCGGGCATGCTGTAAAAACCAGCTAAGGGATCTGAGGGTTTCAGTATATTGTAATTTAGGCGACGGGCTGACAACCTGTCACTATAGCAATATACCTACAAATCTAACTTAAATAACCCTCAAAACTTTGTCAAACGTGGCGGCGCGACCTTTGCTTAGGTCGTTTACGCTCTGCCTACCCCGCTAGGGATAAAGGCGTGATTATATGTATGTATGTATATATGTAAATATTGAGGGCAATTTCAGATGAAAATACGCACACATTTCATGCTCGAACCGAAATTCGTACAACACACTGTTAAATGTCCGTATTGGTCACGTGTACTTGACGAATACATACATTACATACATATAATCACGCCTTTATCCCTAATGGGGTAGGCAGAGCGTAAACGACCAAAACAAAGGTCATTCCGCCACGTCTGACGAAGTTTTGAGGGTTATTTTAGATAGATTTAAAGGTATATTACGAATACTGTTGACATAATATACATTTTTGTACAATACTGTTATTAATACAATTCTTCTTTTCTTTTGTCGAGTAGGTATCGAGTCTATGGACCCGATGAACCCTGGTGTCAGAGTTTTTAAACCGTGCTACTAAGCACAACTATCAGGCCTCTGACATGGTTTGAGTAACGACCACTAACGTGCCCTCCGAAGCACGAAAATCTTTTTCTTTTCGGACAATCAGGTGATTCAGCCTGCAATGTCCTAACCAAACAAGGAAAATATTCACAAAGTGATAAATTTTAAAATATCAACTTTGTGTTTCCCCCCTGGGAATCGAACCCAGGACCACCGGGTTCGATTCCCAGGGGGGAAAAACAAAACACCGGTCGGGAGTTCAAGGCACAGCCACTAGACCACGGAGGCAGTTAAAATCAATATAATGATCAATCAAATTAATACAATGTGTATCGGCAAATGTGAGAATTATATAACAAACAACATTTTACAAGAAGCCGTTGGTCCCTGTCATTTCTTTGTTAGTGGTCGTTACACAAACCATGTCAGAGGCCTATTAGGCGGATCACAAATTGTTACAACAAGTTGTTCTATGCAGGATGAGTGCACAAACGCCCTGAGAAAATGTTTTATATTTTTATTTAAATATTCAATAGAAATAGATTCATCAATTGAATCTTAATTCGTAGCGATCTAATAAGGCCCGTATTGATAAACAGCACTTGAGAAATGTCATTTCAGCACAATGTGACCTGTCCAATCCATACTTAATATTGCTCTCAATCTTGAGATCACTTTATAAATACGACACTAAGTAGATGTATATTTTTACCAAGAGAAAGAAATTCATACATACATATAATCAGGCCTTTACCCCTAATGGGGTAGGCAGATCGTAAACGACCTCAGGTCGTTTCGCCACGTCAGACAAAGTTTTGAGGGTTATTTAAGATAGATTTGTAGGTATACTGCTGTAGTGACAGGTTGTCAGCCCATCGCCTAAATTACAATATACTGAAACCTTCGGATCCCTTAACTGGCAAATTCTATGTTTTTCTCTCGCTCCCAGGACAACATGGAAGTAAGATAGAAAGTCATAAATGGGAATGATAACTAGGCACTTTGTTTTCTCGTGGAAATCCGACCGAATTCTCGGGGTGGGAAGCTAGTCGTTTAATCTGATTGATTTATACTGTTTGACAAACAGACAGAATGAATTTGCAATTTCCCTCTAGTTTACCAAGTTTACCTGACGATAGGTCAACAAAGGCTCAGCAAACATTTTGATTGATTCTAGTAACATGAATTTAGTGCCCGGTAGTGTGTTCCACTCTTTTGCCGTGCGCATTAAAAACTCATACGTTTTAGATGCGGTTAGTTTGGATGGTGGAATATCAACCAGGTTATGATATCCTGCGGTGCGTCTAGATGTCCGATGGTAGAATGGAGCTGGCGGGATAAGGTCGTGGAGCTCTTGAGCACACTCACCGAAGTACAGCCTGTAGAAGACCTACAAACAGGCAACCTTACGGAGATGTTCTAGGCTTTTCTCTAATCTACTGACTTATTGTAACGAAAAAGAATAGAATTCTAATATTTATATATTATTTGACTTACCCTTTCTGAGGTACAATCTTTTTTAAAACTCCCCACTTAGGGGTAATGACCCTACGGTAGGCATCCCGAAATCTTATGTTTTTTCTACCGTCACAATAATATTAATATAATGTATAAAATGTTTTATGTATTGTTTATTATGTGTACAAAATTCCTGATGATGCTATAAGTTAGTGAAACCGGTAGGATTAAATTATATAAAGTGAAACAAGTACAAGTGTTTTAATAACAACATTATAAATATGGAGTTTCTAAGTCTTAAGTATAAATTGAAAAATCATAGGTTCGATTAAGCACATTACGAACTATTCTCTTGAGACTTGAAGTAAATACCTACCTTATGTAAATGATGAGTCAATTCCACTATGAAATTGTGAAATGTGGCACTAACACTGAAAATTTCACTATGCCTATGAGATTGCATTTTCACTACCGGTGTCATCATTTTGATCACATTTTACACCACTCTCAAAAATTACTTCTTAAGTTTTTTTTCTACAAAAGGTAAGGAATTTACTCTATATTACTATAAACTCGGGGAAACTGATCTCTAACCATAAATGGAGTAAGATATAATATCGACACTAAAAATATGTTACAAAAATATTCCAAGAGCTGGCACACAATTTAAACTTCTAAACTAGATAGGTACCTACTATAGTCTTTCACGTCAGTTTTAAAGCCTGACATGTAAAGTTTAATTTATGCGGAAACCTTACATTGTTGGAGCTTCACGTAGACAAGGCTTTGGTTAGCAATATTTCACAAGGAGCTACTCCAGTTTTTATTAAAGGAAAATTTAAATAGTGTAAGGTCATGTCACGATAATATAGTAAGCAACTATAAATGTTTTTCTTCCATGCTGGCCTGGGGGCTTGAGAAAACCATAGAATGTGTCAGCTGCATTTCATCCCGAGAATGCAGTAAAAAACCAGCTAACGGATCCGAAGGTTTCAGTATACTGCAATTTAGGCGATAGGCTGACAACCTGTCACTACAGCAATATACCTACAAATCTATCTTAAATAACCCTCAAAACTTTGACAGTCTTGGTGAAACGACCGTTTAGGTCGTTTATGCTCTGCCTACCCCATTAGGGATAAAAGCGTGATTATATGTGTATAACTATTTTATTTTGTTGGTTCATTATTGGAAGTGCTGGTGTAGAGGCTTAATTTCTCCACTGAAATTATTTTGCCATTTCTGTTGTTTGAAAAAGTCAGTAACTCTTTGACTATTTTAGTAAATTAATGCTAACGAGGCCTCGACGTTGGTCAAAGTGTGAAAACCAAACTAATTTACACATAGAGTTATACATAGGTGTCTAGTTATATGTACCTATGTATTTTATGTAAATAGAAGTAGGATAGTGGTAGTATAACTAGCGCAATACTATTTAAATGTATATATTGTGAAATATTGTATGTATTTCGTGAAAATAATAACACGGTGTTAAGTACGATGTATTTAGTATACAAAGGTCTAGTAAATACTTACTTATCTACTTAAAAACAGTAGGTTCAAGTGCAGCAACACACAGACGTCAAAACAACTCAATTAACACGCTGACAATGTTCTTTTTTTTGCATTTACAACACACAATGCGTAGCGAGCCTTAAGGGGATTCCCGGTGCACGCCAGTGCCCGCATCAGTCATAAAATAATTACTCACGCAATTAATCGAAAATCCGGTAGATTAGACTGAAGTATAGGTACTCAAGTTTATTTTAAGCATTACAAAATAATAATTCAGTGTTCACTGCAGTTACAGATAGCAAAAGTGCTAAAAGTGGCCGTTATTCGAAAATTTCCATCAGTAACTGAACTATAAGCTGCAACTTTATGAGGTTCCAAATAAGTTTTATTGCTTTTACTTCAATCTGATCTACCGGAATTTCGATTGATTGTGTTTTGAATAATGATTTTTTTTACTGATGAGGGCGCCACTTAGCCCAGGGAAGCCGAGTCTCCAGAGCATAAACAAAACACGAAACATACCACGGCTAAACAAACATGTCACGGCTTTACGCTTTACGCGCGCGTACTGGCAGAGGGATGCTCTGACGTAGAGTTCATACGCGTAGAGCGTAAAGTGACGCATCTGTGTTGTAGGCAATGCAAAAAGCATTGACAGCGTGTTGAGCAGAACCTTGCGCGCAGTAAGTGACGCCTGTGTGTTGCTGCCCTAACTTCTTCTTTAAATTTAAGAGCAGGGCTCTTGTCTGTGAAGTAATCGCCATTCGGATCGATTTCGTGTAAGTTTCTTGACATCCTGGTACGACACGACCTCACCATTTTCTTTTATTTGGCTTGCCAACATCCGTGGGAGATAGGGAATGCCAGTGCGTGCTTTCTGCGTGAGCTGCTCCATCTTTGACTTTGTTTTTCATTTCTGGTGAACGATACTAAAGTCTAAAATCGAACCTATTGTAAATCACAAAAAAAGACTGGGAACTGAAATGAAATTTATATACACTTCACAACGCAAACACCACGTAAACCATTTGTTCACTCACACCCAATGCGGTTGTCGAAAGAAGGAAGGAGTCAAACTTATTTGACACTCTGAAATCAAAGAAATCCATGCTTCATCCAAAATATGGTCGATTTCTGTACAATGTTTTATCGATGATGAATGATTATAATGACGAATGATGTTTAAATGGAATGCTGAATTATGCTTCTTTACAACCTATATCTTTTATAATAGAACACTATCAAGCCTGTATCCCTAATGGGGTAATCAGAGCATCAACGACCCAAACAAAGGTCTTTCCGCCACGTCTGACAAGTTTTGAGGGTTGTATAATATGATAGATTTGTATATTGCTGTCGTGACAGGTTGTCAGCCCATCGCCTAAATTACAATATAGCCTCGAATCCCTTAGCTGTTTGTTACAGCATGCCCGGGAGGAGATGCAGCTGGCACATTCTATGTTTTTTTATCGCTCCCAGTCCAGCATGGAAACTAGAAGTTCTGTAAGAAGATTTGAATCCCATTTGTTTCCAATATTTCTAAGTTCCATTTTGTAAAGCAATTTTATCATAAGAATGTTATAGGTATTGTTAGAAAAAGATTTATTTTATTATCCGCGGTAAGTTTCATAAAAGAGGAAAGACAAAGTAAAATCCTGGCAATAACCGATAAAAAGTATCCAGAGAACGCCTTTAGCTATTATAAAATGATATCGCTTTTTGTTCTCCCATGCTGGCCTGGGAGCGAGAGAAAAACATAGATTGCGCTAGCTGCAGGTCCTCCCGGGCATGCTGTAAAAACCAGCTAAGGGATCTGAGGGTTTCAGTATATTGTAATTTAGGCGATGGGCTGACAACCTATCACTACAGCAATATACCTACAAATCTATCTTAAATAACCCTCAAAACTTTATCAGACGTGGCGTAACGACCTTTGTTTAGGTCGTTTACGCTCTGCCTACCCCAATAGGGATAAAGGCGTCATTATATGTATGTATATCGCTTTTTTGTTTCAATTTTTTAAATGACTATGACAGAACTTTTAATAATCCTCCCACCGATTTTCGGTGATGGCGGCCAATCTCCCAAAGATCAACCAACTGCGCAGGACTAGTTTTTAGTCCCCAAGTGTTTGCGCTACACACAGGTGCACTCTCTATTCCTTCAAGCTCTTATTCTGATGGGACAGATTGACTGACTCGACCAGAGAGAAATCAGGCGCAGGACCGACTATTTACATGCCCATCCGACAGCATGGATCATTTTACTTTTCGGACAATCAGGTGATCAGCCTACAATGTCCTAACCAAAATAGAAACAACAACACAAAGTCATTGTCCCCCGCCGGGAATCGAACCCGGGACCTCCTGATCGTGAGCCCATGGCTCAGACCGCTAGACTACGGAGGCAGTTAACACTCTGACAGAACTTTTATTGAGGCTATGACATGTGGCCACTGCAATCTTATAGGCATACATTATATACCATTTTATCTTGAATAATACATACATAAATCACGCCTTTATCCCTTACGTGGTAGGCAGAGCGTTTAACGCCTCGTAAAAAGCGCTTTCGCCATGTCTTGAATAATATTGGGTATTTTTAAATATTAGCAGTTAATAATTAAAAAACTATAATATAAATGAATTTCACATATACCTAGATTTTTACCTAATAGCTTCAGAATAAGTTTTTATACGGAGGATTTAATCGTTAGTCTATTAAAATTAAATAAATATTATGTAAATATTATATATGACAATTTTTCAATCAAATTAACAACAACAAATATTAAAATATATTTAAATATATTTTCTATATTTGCTGCATTGAATTTTAACTACCTGTTATTTATTTGTTTTAATGTAGGCAAAAAAGATAGTTTATTCAAATATTTTTGCTTTAAAAAATATTCTATCTATTTACCCGATTTTCGCCATTCATTTAGAATATATACGAGTAAAGATTATTATTTATCTTCTTCGAAGATCTTTTGTTTTTGCATTAACTGTCTATTATTCAGTTGCCTGAGCTACTACAAAGGGGTTCGAAACAAAAGAATATTGAACAAAATTCTTATATAGGTACATTAGGTACGTATACAAAATTGCCTCTTTAGACTTATCTATGTTGCATAAATTGTGTGTCGGATAATACCTATTCTATGCCAGAATGTAAGGACAGCAACACACAGGCGTCACTTACTGCGCGCAAGGTTGCGCTCAAAATGCTGTCAATGCTTTTTGCACTAACTGGCTACCACGGCTATGTGGCATCCATAATTAATTATGGTTTAGTATTATGGGGAAACTCTGTACTCAGAAAGAAAGTCTTTATTCTTCAAAAAAAGATTATGCGCGCAATATGTAATACATGGATACCAGATAGCTGTAAACCGCTATTTAAGAAGCACAAAATTCTGTCTCTACCTTGCCAATACATTCAGGAAATATGTAAATTTGTGAAACTTCATCCTGAGTATTATA
Source organism: Scrobipalpa costella (assembly GCA_949820665.1). Classification (NCBI taxonomy): domain Eukaryota; kingdom Metazoa; phylum Arthropoda; class Insecta; order Lepidoptera; family Gelechiidae; genus Scrobipalpa; species Scrobipalpa costella. The sequence goes on from OX463312.1 coordinate 15,601,926, forward strand.
AAAATCTTTCTGATAAACGTATAAGAGGAGTAAGATCTTTGTACAAACACACATTGTATCAACCTCCTGCAAATACGCATGTATAGAAAAATGTTTTAAATTTGTCAATTGAGTTGTATAATAAGGTTCCTGACATAATTAAATCCCAAAATAATAAATGTTTTCAGACTTATTTACAAAAATGGTTACTTGATAAATGTTTTTATAGCGTTCAAAAGTTTTTAAATTTTAGAGGTAGTTGACATTTTAAGAATTGTTAAGAATTAAATTTTGAAATTTTTTGAAATTTTGGGACATCATTTTATATATTGTAATACTCTACCTATCTGACATTTTTGTAATTTATAATTTTATTTTGTTTGTTATTTGTGATTAATTAATATTTTGCCCACCTGCCTGCAGGTTTAATACTAGACTAAATTGTAAAACCACCTATGTATTACTGTGTTCAAGCAAATAAATAAATTATCTTATCTTTTTTGCCTACAACACACAAACGTCACCTTGCGCTCTACGCGCGCTTAGCGATGGACTCTACGTCAGCGCATCCCTCTGCCAGAACGCACGCATAGAGCGTAAAGTGTTGCATGTGTGTGATAGACAATGCAAAAATCATTGACAGCGTGTTGAGTGGAACGCAACCTTACACGCAGTAACTAAAGCCTGTGTGTTGCTGAACTTAGGTACCCTTTTCATGATAACTTTGCTGAACTTATTTTTCTTTTACTTGTGATGATGATTTGATGAACAGTGTATTTACATAATTTTGTTGATGGTGACGATGATGCAAATGACAATGACAAAAACCACAATCCTGATGCTGGTCATCCATTCCATTCCATGCTCAAACAAGAGCTACTGACTTTCTTTTTGTCATCGACTGGTATCTGGAGGGACAGCATGGCTAGACCGGCGATGCGTCTCAAGCCGTTCTGTAGGTAGGGCCCCTGTAGGTAAATACATAAATTAAAATCATAAATAATAACTAACAAATAAAACGTATAAACACGCCTTTGTCCCTAATGTTACTACAGCAATTTACCTACAAAACTAGCTTAAAATAACCCTCAAAACTTTTGACGTGGCGGAACGACCTATGTTTAGGTCGTTTACGCTCTGCCTACCCCATTAGGGATAAAGGCGTGATTATATGATTGCATGTGCTGTCCCTAATGGGGTAGGCAGAGCGTAAACGACCTAAACAAAGTATGTCCACCACGTCTGACAAAGTTTTAAGTGTTATTAAAAAATATAATAAAGGCAAAATGGCGATGCATTTTAAACATTGCTGCAGGTAGGGCCCCTTTTTATTGCTGTAGGTTAATAGATAAATTAAAATCATAAACAACCATTTAAAAAAATATATAATTAATGAAAGTATTTACAAGACTAAATAATTAGGGCAATGCATCTCAAACCTTTCTGTATTTAGGGCTCCTGTAGGTAAAAACATAAATTAAAATCATAAACAATCACATGATAATTTTTTACAAAGGTAAGTATTCACAAGACAAAATAATTAGGGTTATGCATATCAAACCTTTAGTAGGTAGGGATAAATGAAAAGATTAATTATAAAAAGAAAAGGAAAGTATTCACAAGAATAATATAATGCTGTTATGTCAGAAAGATACAAAATACAAAGGAAATATTTTACAATAACACACAGAATACAAAATAAATTGTATTTTTTAATGATTATTTTTATGAAATAAAAGCTCTAAGTCCTTAATGAAAGCTTAGGTATTCAAATTCACGAACATGAAAGCCATTTCATGTTAGTGAACTCTTCCATGCTGGACTGGGAGCGAGAGAAAATCATAGAATGTGCCAGCTGAATTTCCTCCCGGGCGTGCTGTAAAAACCAGCTAAGGGATCTGAGGGTTTCTGCATATTGCAATTTAGACGATGGGCTGACAACCTATCACTATATCAATATACGTACAAATCTATCTTAAATAACCCTCAAAACTTTGTCTGACGTGGCGGAACGACCTTTGTTTAGGTTGTTTACGCTCTGCCTACCCCATGAGGGATAAAGGCGTGATTATATGTATGTATGTATGAAAGCCCCGTACCAATTAGGTTTTTAGGTCATGTCCACCCCTCCTACACAGAGGAAATTTTAATTTGTTTCTCCTAGTCTAGTTTTAAAAAAACGTAATTTATTTTTCTAAATTAAAAGCAGTCCCTCATAATAATAAACTTAAAATGAAAAGTAAAAGAGATTTTTTTTCTCTTAAGTTTTCGCGAAATCTTTTTCAAAAGTTTTTCATTTCCTGAAAGATTTCTTGGTCAAAGTTGTTTAGCTTCGTTCACCGAGCAACCCTGCATCAGTTTATGGGTAGCTGGCATTTATTTTCTCAATTCTACGTACATACATATAACCGCGCCTTTATCCCTAACGGGGTAGGCAGAGCGTAAACCAATGTCGTTACGCCACGTCTAACAAAATTTTGAGGGTTTTTTAAGATAGATTTGTAGGTATATTGTTGTAGTGACAGGTTGCCAGCCCATCGCCTAAATTGCAATATACTGAAACCCTCGGATCCCTTAGCTGGTTTTTACAGCATGCCCGGGAGGAAATGCAGCTGATACATTCTGTGTTTTTCTCTCAGTAAGGCAGGGAAGAATTCTATCATGCTGAAAGTGAAATAACTATCATTGGAACTATATAGCAAACTAGGTACCTAAACGCTAATACTCACTTTACTATTGGCAAGCATGCCAGGTGCAACAGCACGTGCTAAACGAAGCAAAGTGAATGTTTACATTTACGCGTTTAGGTTACCTAAACAACGCCTGGGTGGTCTGATAGGCTAGAACAGTGGTTCTCAAACAGTTACCGGCGGGGCGGGGGTAAAGGGGGTCGCGGTTTAATACGATAATTAGAATTAACGGAGCTCGATTGTGACTACAGGAAATGTCTGGGTGGTCCGTTATGCTAGACCAGTGTCTCTCAAACTGTATACAGTGGTCATTAAAGGGGGTCGCGATTGATAGAATAGAGTCAGGATTCAACGAGCTTGTTTTACTTTACGGAACAAAATAGACAACAGCATATCCCTAAAACTACAGTTGACCTCAATCATCATAAAAAATATAGAGTTAAAAATATACGCAGAGTTATTGATTTTAGTAAGAAAAACTGTCACGCCGAGATATTGTCACAGAAAAAAACTGTTTTAACATTTCATGAATGTTATTAAATATGACTAAAAAGAGTTATCATCCCTCTTCAGATAAATACCTACTTTAAAATTTGTATTTTTTTTATGGTACCAACTGTGTAGTGACGATTAAGAATTCATGCATAAGAAACTCTCTATCTAGAAAGTTAGAGTTTTGAAGTAAAACAATGCTATTGATTCGTGGTTAGCATGACTTAACTAAAGCAACACCGTTGCTGTCTCTTACTGTTCTCTCAGGATAGACAATGACAGGAAACCATATTTATTTTGTGCGTGTACAAATTGACACCAGTATATTGTTGGGGGGTCGAAGCACCTCAAAGTTTGAGAACCAATATCATTTAGACGTACTGAATGACCTAATGCATCCCGTATAGTAACCAAGTAACTCGACACTTTTGACGGGCCGCTTTACTAGAGAACACTTAGGGCTCTCACTACGACCTCAAATTACCGTAACAAGAATATGTATATGAATATTTCAGATTCAGATAATATAATCTGTCTGTAAGATACGCAAACATTCAGTTAGGCGCTGAAGATATGGAGGACACAAATTTTTTATAGCCAATGGGCTCGATTCTAGATTTTCCGGTTAAAAGTAAAATTAAAATATATCTGTCACTTTCACACTAAAAATATTAAAAAAGATCTATTTTCTCCGGTTATTTATAATCCGTGGTTGTATGCGTTATCTGTCATTTTTATCCGCCGACATATGATATGGGGGATAATATTTACAGAAATACTAGGGCAACGTGCAAAAGCGCATCAAAATTTAGCGGACAAAATGTAAAACCATAAAAAATAAATCGCCTGTCCTTTTTCAACTTTATTATTTTGAAAGTGACAGATAGATTTTAATTTTAGTTTAAGCCGGTGGTATCTAGAATCGAGTCCACTATTCTGTGCGTGAAATCTTCACTTATTTTGAGGCCTCTGAGACTGACTTGGTTTGTGCATGGACAGAAGTATCCACAGAATGACAACCGTCAAAGACGGTTTTTATTACTTTTATTCTTTAGCAGCTACTAAAAATAAGCTTATGCACTCAACAAAATGTAAGAAATAGAAGACAGCAAAAAAACCACCCAAAATCCAAGTGTTTGCGAAAATCTCAATGAGAAAATCTTTTAAAGCTCTGTTTACCATCTAGCGAACGACAAACAACCCGAAAGCTTCAATGGTCAGACTCTATAAAGCATTTTCCAAGACTGCAAGCGAGATTGGCCTTAATTCCCTTTAATTAAACGAAAACAAAGACCCACAGAGATTAACGCTGATTGGCTGGTATCAGGGAGAGTCCGCGAGGAAAAGCTTCTTGAGAACAAATGAAAACATTGGTTCCATTTTCGAATTAGTTGCGTTGAAAATAACGTCAGTAGATCAGTGTTATAGCATGGAGGAATATAATGGGCTTAATTCTAGATTAAACCGGCTAAATCTTAAATTAAAATCTATCTGCCACTTTCAGACTATACAGATTGGAAAAGGACAGGAGATCTTTTCTCTACGGTTTTTAATTTATAGTCGGTGGTTTTATGCGTTATCTCTCATTTTTATCCGCCGTCATGTGATATGGCGGATAAAATTGTCAGAAATACTGTAACTTGCAAAAGCGCATCAAACTCTAGCAGACAGAGTGTAAATATCTATTAAGTATAAATCGCCTGTCCTTATTTAATGTTATTATTTTGAAACTTACAGATAGATTTAAATTTTAATTTTAGCCGGTGGTATCTAGAATCGAGCCCAGTATATACTACGTACGTACGTACAATATATAGTATTCAAGATAATGGTAAGTTTGTGGATGCAATTTTAGCAATAAGTCTGCCTAATTTCTACTTTTCTTGTCTATGTTTGTGTTTTTTCACTACATAGTATAAAACAAAGTCGCTTTTTCTGTCCCTATATCCCTATGTATGCATAAATCTTGTAATCTACGCAACGGATTTTGTTGCGGTTTCTTTTAATAGATAGAGTGATTCAAGAGGAAGGTTAATATGTATGCATGATATAGTAGAGAAACACTGATAATTTCCGTGCCAAGCCGGGGCGGGTCGCTAGTTGTGATATAAATTGTAGGTAAATTCTATTGCGATTTATACGAAGGCTTCTCCCCAATAGATTAGCATGATATACCTAAGTAAATACTTACAGCCTATAATGAATGTCATTCGAGCATTTTATATTATCATGTGTATTATAATTAGTTTTTCCAATCAGCGAAATCCAAGTAGGCTAATCTATTAATAGACACAAGAAAAGCTAATGTTGCTTTTACACCATTTAATATTACTTAAATTACAATAACCGTAATTCTAGATTTTTACTCAAATAAAACTTGATTCCAGTACCCCGGCTTTGCATAGGGTACTTCTTAGGTATGACTGCGTCCCACTCCCTTATCCCGTATCTTACGGGGCGGCTACCTAATACAGGGGATTGAACGAGGGTACTGGTTTTTACACAGAGCGACTGCCATCTGACCTCCGCAACCCAGAAGGGAAACCAGACCCAATCCTAGATTAGGTCAGAGTTATCAAGCCGCCAATGCTTAGCACTGGCCTCTGATATGGCTTAACGACTAATATCTACGGTATTAAACGATATTAACCGGGACCAACGGCTTAACGTGCCTTCCAAAGCTCGGAAAAAGCGCCGAATAAACGTACATATGAAATTCGAAAACCGAAAAACACATTGGTACGTGGTGTTATTCGAACCACGACCGGCGCTCAGGAGGCAGCGGCCCTATCCACTACACCATCGGGCTCTTAGGTATGACTGCGTATACTACTAAAATTCATTTTTGATGAATTCAAAGGGAATTTGGTAGAAAATAGTCCAGTGTAAACCACCTCGCACCCCATTATTGATGGCTTTGAAATTATCTCGTAAAGTTCTCAAAATTTTAGTAAGACTTACTTCAGGACATGTCCCGTTTAACAAGTTTGGCTACCTAATGGGAAAAACCGTCTCACCCAATTGCAAAGTGTGTAATAACATAGAATATGCGTTTATTATACTAGCAGAATGCAGCCGCAACAGCCTGCGCAGATAAATTTTATTCACATATCTCGCTTTACGAAATTTTCAAGTATTACTAACTTGCCCATATTTAATAGAGATCGTCGAAATTTTCCAATTATTTAGAGCTTTTGAACAAAATTGCTCTGCACAGGCAAATCCAACTTGTTTGCTCCAACCTTAATATAGAGTGAGCTAACGTTTATAGGGAACAATAGGGCTGGCGTGTACTCATTGTACAAAAGCCCTCTTAAACCATTAGAAAAAAAAACCTTTAACATACGGAGTGTAAGGGACAGCGTCCCAGCTGGGTTGCTCAGTCCGAGCTGGGTTGCTCAGTCAACGATACTGAACAACTTCCACCAAGAAATTCTACAAATTGTATGACCGAGGTGGACATTTTGTATGGAAAAGCCAATTTTCATTTTCACTTCCTAAAAGAATTTCGCGATGAAAGTTGTTCAGTGTCGTTTTTAAGCAACCCCTATCAGTTTGCGGGACGCTGTCCCTTACACCCGGTATAGGAACATGTGTTTTCCTATTCATATTATATCAAAGTAAATTTTAATGTGTACCTTAATTTCAACCAATGGTTAACACATGAACGTGATCTCGTGGTTGATGTGGACAGTTTCAAATTATTTTCACAGTTAGATATGTTCATTATAGGCAATAAATTATCATAACTTATTGATTATTGACTTTGCAACAATGATATTTCAGCAATTAATCATGGGAAGCAAATGGCAGGCACGTGATGAAGATAAATACAAATCATTTCATTAATGTTTAATGTGTATCGTTTTAAATAGGTACCCAATAAACTAAGATGATTAAATGCCCATTCGTAATACTTATAATATTAAATGTATATTCATATTCGTTTATTTGCTTCATATGGTTCACAATGGTGGTACTTTACAAATAAAGTGACTTAACTCAAAAAATTGGGATTTCAAGTTTCTGCAATAAAATAAATTATAACTTAAACTTAACTTTGAAATTATAACTTAAAACCCTAAAAACTTGAAATATTTTTTAGAATATCATCTATCACACTTTACTCAGAAAAAAAACCAAGTTTGTAGGGTTGTGAGGTTATGTTTTCAAAGATGGTTTATTGCAGAAAGTCCAAATCCCATTTTTTGAGTTAAGTCACTTTATTTGTAAAGGTATAATATATTGTGCTCACAACCTCATATGAACCTGATAGGGCACTGTACCAGGTGAAAGAGACAACGTCCCGCAAAATGATAGGGGTTCAGTCAACGACACTCAACAACTATCAGAAGTTTATTTTCAGGAAGTGAAAATAAAAATTGGCTTTTCCATACAAATTGTCTGATAGAGGTGCACATTTTGTATGGAAAAGCCATTTTTTTTTCTCTTCCTGAAAGAATTCCTGGTGGAAGTTGTTCAGTGTCGTTGACTGAGCAACCTATCAGTTTACGGGACGCTGTTTCTTACGCCTGGTTTATATACCTACCGACGACCCGCATAGCCTAGTTGGCAGTGCACAGTGTACCTGCCTGCTATCTGGGTTCGATTCCCGGCCGGGCAGATATTTTGAATGAAGAATTTAAATGTCTGTTTCTGGGTCTGGGTGTTCTTTGTGGTTGTTTCTGTGTATGTCCATGGCACCCCGATACCAGGAATCCTAGTTGGGGCTATCAGATCATGTTTTTTTACTATAACTTAGTAGGTGGCAACTTAATGAGATAATTAATGAGAGCCCGATGGTGTACGGGATAGGGCCACTGCCTCCTGAGCGGGAGGTCGTGGATCGAATCCCACCACGTGTCAATGTGTTTTTCGGTTTTCGAATTTCATCTGTACGTTTATTCGGCGTTTTTTCCGTATTTCGGAAGGCACATTAAGCCGTTGGTACCGGTTAATATAAGATATTAGTCGTTAAGCCATGTCAGAGGCCAGTGCGGCTTGAAATGTCTGACCTAATCTAGGATTGGGTCTGGTTTCCCTTCTGGGTTGCGGATGTCAGATGGCAGTCGCTCTGTGTAAAAACCAGTACCCTCGTTCAATCACCTAGATTAGGTAGCAGACCCATTGAGATACGGGATAAGGCTAGGGAGATGATGAGTAGGTGGTACTTAATAAACATTGTGTCTTGCTATCGATACCAGAGACTTGAGTACTCGTAGAGTTCATGAAACAAAACAATTTTATTTATAATGTGGTTCGCTTATTTTTTTAATGCTATGCGTAGATAAAGGGTCTATACAAGCCGATTACCGTCGGCTTCCCTTTCAAGAATTCCATCTTATCTCCACTAAATCCGGAATTACGTTGTTACTATAAATTACATGAATGTTTCTTTTTTTGCTTTGACTTACCCTCAATAAAAGTGCACCCTTCGCCACAGGTAGACCTGCTGTTTTTTTTACTTAATTTGGTTCTTTGTAAAATAGATCATTCTAAGGTATTTGATAACATACTTTTGATCAAATTCGGAACTTACGTAACTATGACATGACGTAAAATATATGTAGGTACGTATAAAAACATATTGAGGGTATAAAGTATTTGCAAAGAAAACCGCAACCCATCGGAAGTAAAGTGTAACTTTCAATAGAAGGCAATAAAACACCGAAATAACCCAAATATTTGTGGCAACAGCCCCGTACCTGTTGAATGTATAAGGAATAGGGATGTCCATTAATAGGCTCTACAAGAAACACTTATAAGAAGTATTTAGAAGAAAGTGCCAAGGTATCAAAAAATATTTATTTACAAAAACATTCATGCATATAATCACGCCTTTTTCCAGAATGGGGTAGGTAGAGCGTAAACGACCTAAGCACAGAGGTCGTTCTGCCACGACTGACAAAGTTTTAAGGGTTATTTAATATAGATTTGTTCGTATATTGCTGTAGTGACAGGTTGTCAGCCCATCGCCTAAATTGCAATATACTGTAAACCTCGGATCCCTTAGCCGGTTTTTACAGCATGCCCGGGAGGAAATGCAGCTGGTACATTCTATGTTTTTCTCTCGCTGGAAGGTAAGTTGTCTAAACCTCTATCAATGCACCACGACTTACTACATATAGATACTATAGATAGAGGTTTATTTGATTGAGGATATACATCTTAACTCTACATAATATCTGTTAAATATTGGATTAATAACAGCTGATACATAAAACATCACATCACTAGCAACCCATGACGGGGATCTTTACAAAGTCTTTCCCAACACAACTAGATTTATAACTTTTGCTTTGTTTTTTGTTTCAGGAACTTCCACATGGATACAAAGATATATCTGACAATGGTATTTTGTTCTTACATACATATAATCATACCTTTATCGTTGGCAGAGCGTAAACGACCTAAACAAAGGTCGTACCACGTCTAACAAAGTTTTGAGGGTTATTTAAAATAGATTTGTAGGTATATTTCTGTAGTGACAGGTTGTGAGCCCATCGCCTAAATGACAATGTACTGAAACCCTCGGATCCCTTAGGTGGTTTTTACTGCATGCCCTGGAGAAAATGCAGCTGTCTTGCTCCCAGGCCAGGAAAAAATTGAATTTTCTTATCGATTGTCTAAGCCCAAATATATTTTTCTATCCGTCCTATATCAACAAAGGGGATATTTCCTATTTCCTTGCCTCTATCCTTACACGCGATGTGAACTCAAGTGAGGATTCCTTAAGGGTTAGGTACAATAACAAACACCTCTCTACCAAATAAATAATGACACAAATATTATTAAAACAAAATATCATAATTAGCTCCGAGCTAATCATACCATCCTTATGTTGTGTACATTTCGATAAAACCTCCGTGGTGTACTGGTCTGAGCCACGGGCTCACGACCCGGAGGTCTCGGGTTCGATTCCCGGCGGAAGCAATGACTTTGTGTTCTTGTTACTAGTTTGATTAGGATATTGCAGGCTTATCGCCTGATTGTCTAAAAAGTAAGATGTCTTGTCAGTCAATCTGTCCCATCAAAATAAGAAATTGAAGGAATAAAGAATGCACTTGTGCGTAGCGCAAACACTTGAGCACTAAATACTAGTCCTGCGCAGTTGGGAGAGGGCGATCTCTGGGAGATTGGTCGTAATCACCGAAAATCGGAGGAAGGACTATTATTATTTTTTATTATTAATTCGATAAATATTGAGAATAAATTGATAGGTAAGTAGGTATTGATAATAATTTACACTTGAATTAAAACGATCATATAATTTATTCTCAATTTTGCATTAACTACTAGGGATTAACTTGTTAATGTTTTTTTTTATATAATACCTACAGTGTCTGTTTACCAAAAGACGCACTATGAACTTGTCCCGCTACTGTTTTTTTTTATTTCACCTATAGCAACACATAAAAAGGGTTTCCACTTGAGTTTGTAAACATTGTATAAAGAACAACTCGTGTTTGGTAAACAATACGCTAGAACTGTGAGTGTGATTTCTATTTTCGTGTACGAAAAATAATGTTTACATAGGTACATACGTACAGTCACGCCTGTGTTCCTTAGGGGGCAGGCTAGGGTTCAACGGCATACTAGAAACTTTAAGAACCTAATGTTTATTTCTGTTTACATTCAGCCCATAGAATTATGTATGTACATTACACTTGCCTTAAACCTACATCTTGTATTATTCGTCCATGCCTACATCAAAGAAAACGAATCTTCTACTGGCTTTTACGAGAAGAAAAGAAGTGGGAACATTCTATGATTTTATCGCTCGCAGTGACTCAAAGTGACGTTCACATGTATGAAGTAAAAGTTTAACATTTCCCTGCCCAGCACATTTTTTAAATTTCAGCCACTTTCAAGTTTAAAAAAATACCACGATCTGTTAGCAAAACCGCATAAAATACCGCTACACTCTTTATATTACCAACCCACATGCTCACTCTAATAAAATCCCCAGGCGCGGGAAACGCACACCAGTGTTGCCAACGTAAATAATAGATTAATTTTAAAATTACCCGGCCGCGCGCGGATGAGCGGTAAATAATAGAGAGGGTGGCAACCCTAACAGCCTCACAGGTGAAATTTTAAACTTGGCTCATTTTTGTGGAATGCTATATATCTTGACTTCGCGTGCCTGGTCAATTTAAAATGAAACTTTTTTTTTTACAATTCATAAGCTAGTCTCTAGGTTAGTAAGTCTCAAGGGTAGAGTACCTACTTTAAAATACCGGCAGTGTAACTCTACCTTACCTTATCTACCTTACTTCCATGCTGGACTGGGAGCGAGAGAAAAACATAGAAAGTGCCAGTTGCATTTCCTCCCCGGCATGCTGTAAAAACCAGCTAAGGGATCCGAGAGTTTCTGCATTTTGCAAAATAGGCGATGGGCTGACAACCTGTCACTACAGCAATATACCTTCAAATGTATCTACGCCTGTATCCCTAATAGGGTAGGCAGAGCGTAAGCTACCTAAACAAAGGTCGTTCCGCCACGTCTGGCAGAGTTTTGAGGGTTATTTAATATAGATTTGTAGGTGTATTGCTGTAGTGATAGGTTGTCGGCCCATCGCCTAAATTACAATATACTGAAACCCTCGGATCCGGTAGCTGGTTTTTACAGCATACCCGGGAGGAAATGCAACTGGCACAATCTATGTTTTTCTTTCGCTCCCAGGCAGCAAGGAAGTAACACACTGGATTATTTATCAAATTCTCATTAATCACATTAACAAATTGTGGTATTTCAAGTTATAAAGTTAGTTGTTGAATGAAGCCTGAAGTAGCTTGCGGTTTCAGCTCAAACTTTGGATGGATTAATGCTAGAACTAATTAGACTTGGCAGACAGTGGCGTCGATTCACGCGACATAATCCTAATTCCTAGCTAGTGCTTTCACTTTCATGACATTGACATAAGGACAGGATAGCAAAAAAACACATGACTATGACTTTCCTAATCTGATATAAGACTGCTTATTTGACGTAATATAAGGAACGATGCTCTATGCTCAGTACTTATTTAAAGCGTCTTACGTCAAATTAGGAATGTCAAAATCATGTGTTTATATACTACCGTGTTCTAATGTCAAAGTCAAGAAAGTGACAGCTCTAGCTAAGAATTAGTTAAGGAATAGTGCGTCCACAATTGCCACCAGTTAATAACTAATGGGGGCTTACACCGATGTCAGAGATTTGAAACCGCCTAATAGCAAATATAATTCAAATTCAAATTCAAATTCAAAATTCTTTATTTCAGGCATTCACCCATATAACAAACACATTGCAATTAAATATATAAATTAAAATTAAAAAGAGGACAAACAAACAAAGTGAACAAACATATTACAATGAATATGTTGATATTTAAATATAAAAAAAATATAAAAATATAAATTAAATTAAATTATAATTGTCATAATGTCATATTATTACCTATTATTTTTGTATAAAATCTTTACATGTCACGTATATTGTGTGGAATACAGCCATTACAATTTTGTTGTCACTTTTAATTAATCTTAAGTGGAATGCAGCCTTTTGCCTCCGCATAACAGCATAAAAGTCATCGACCCTATTGTCGGCAAACATGCCAGATGCGCTACACCGCCAGGGCAGACGCAGCATGGCTCTGAAAGCGTTGTTGTACTGTACACGAAGAGAGTGGTAAGCTTTCCTCGTGTACTTGCACCACAACTGGCCGGTGTAGAGCGACTGACAGTATGCCTTAAATAAAGTCACTTTGACTTGGTCTGTGCTGTGGGTAAATCTCCTAGCCAGCATGTTACTTTTACAGGCTAAACTCCTCCTCTGCCTCTCTAGGTCATCATCATCTGACAAATCATTTGTTATAATATGCCCTAGATATTTAAACTTATTTACAATTTTTAATACAGTACCACATAGTTTAATAGGTAGTATTGTGTCAGGACCCTTTCCATACTTAAAAATCATAACTTCCGTTTTAGTTACATTGTATTTTAGTTCATGAGTATTTGCATAGCGTTCACATATAGCTAGTAATTTTCTTAATCCCGTCACTGATGGGCTGATCAGCGCCATGTCATCAGCATAGCTTAGGTTATTAACACGTTCGCCACCAACGTTGCATCCGACCCTGGCGCTGCTCAACTCCTCAATCAACTCATTAACATACAGGTTAAACAGCACTATTGAGGTTAGGCCTCCCTGCCTCACACCACTGCTAAGTTTATAACTGTCAGAAAATACACTACCCCATTTAACTTGATTCAACTGGTTTGCATACCAGTATTCTAAAATATTTACTATATCGGGCGGTACCTTTGTATTGCGCAATTTTTTCCATAATATGGAGTAATTAATTGAATCAAAAGCACGGCTCAAATCAAGGAAGCACGCATAAATTGATGTACTTCTTGCAATGTACTTTCTGACTGTGTTCTTAAGAGCAAAGATTGCCAAGTCCGTGGACAAACCCCGCCTGAAGCCAAACTGTGCACTACCTAGAGGAATATTGCTTTCATTTAAATGCTTATTAATCAACCTTTCAAATAGTTTCGACATTATCGTGGCCAGTGAGATTGGCCGGTAGTTACCGAGACTGGAAGAATCACCCGTCCTGTTTTTCACAATAGGAATTACAGTGGTTTTCATGAAATCATTCGGTAGGTAACTATGATCGATACAAGCGTTATAGAATAACGCAAGCTTCTCAAATAAAAGTGCTCCACCATATAGAATGTGTTCAACACTGAGCCCGTCGTGCCCCGGGGACTTACCGCGTTTCATATTCTTTACACATTTGAATACTTGGTCAGGCGTGACGTGGAGCGAGCTAGTGTCACGCGGCAGCCCCCCCCCCCCCCCCCCCGGCGCACCGCGGGCCCCGTGATCTGCACTGCTTGTTCCCGTCGGCGGCGGGTTAAATTTGTCGACAAACATGTTAGCTATTGCAGTTGGGTCCTGACTACCGTTTACAGTTATGGGTAAGCTAGATTTAAGCGTCATTTTGTTAGTTTGTTTCCAAAAATTATTAAAGTCCTTATTATATCTATGCGTGGCTAAGATGTCCATTTTTATTTTATTTTCGTTAAACTGACACCATTTTATTTTGTTCTTAAAGATCTTGCGACTTATAGCCATATTATCGTACAAAGGTCCATGAGGAGGCCGGCCGTGCCAGGTCCATGTATGAAAACATTCCCTAGCAGCCAAATGGTACTTTTTTACATGAAAATTCCAACCAATTACACGCTTATCTTTAAAACAGTGTGCACCTACATATGTTCTAATTGCTGCTTTAGTTAAACATTGTGAAATATTTCTATAACAATTTTCAATACATTCGTAGTGCTCAGAACAGTTACATGACATACCACTACACGGGATAGGCATCCAATTACGCTTTTTTAATAATGTATCACATAATTCTGAATATTCAATTTTTTGATCGTTATTTCTATCTCCCCATTTTACTTTATCAATTTTTCGATTAGTGTGAGTAACAATTTTTGGGACTATAACATCCATATCACAGTTGACTATCAGCGGTTGGTGGTCAGACCAGTAAACATCGTACATAACTTTAATGCTTTAAATTAAATTGAGTCCTGCTGATGTTGTTATACAGTGGTCAATCCAACTGGTGGTTCCGAAAGCATCACTGGTAAACGTAAAAGTTTTTGAATTCATACCAAGTAAGTCCACGTCGGCGCACGTCCAGTCCTGGTCCAAACAGTATTCACGCACTTCGCGACCGAATACACTTTTCTTTTTTGTGAAATCCGTATTAAAATCCCCGAGCACCAATACGCTTTCTACCGCACTATTCTCAATAACCGCACTAATGACCGCTAGGTTTTCCGTAAGTAGGGGCAGATTGTCGTCATCTTCCGTCGGCATGTATACGGACATCACGATGACTCTGCATTCGTCACTCACGTTGATACACACAGCCGCTACGCGCGTCGTGCCGGTGTCAATCGGCGTTACGTTAGTAAAGATTGCTTTTCTCCATAAAACTGCTACGCCGCCGTAGGGTCGCCCTTTCAAGGGTCCAGTTGACAAGTCCAAAGCTGATAAACCATAGGCCGAAAATTCAGGATGTAGGTGATTCAGATACTCCAGGTCATTAGGTATAAGCCAATGCTCTTGTAGTGCTATCACATCATGGTTACTACATAGGTCCCTTATATGGTCACACGATCGTTTGGCCGATTTACAGTTAAATGAAGCCAAGCTAATTTTCATCTTGTTTTATGTGTCTATATTGTGGACGGGAGGGGTTGAAGGTCTTCTTTAGCGTGTAGCGCCTGTATTCCACACCACTAGGCCAAAATTCTTCACTTAAAAATGTATCTACTTGTGTCTGTTCAATGGTTATTTTGAAAGACGTAAATAATGACTCCGCGTGGGAGGTAAGCTTTTCAACCTTTTCGACGGTGTGTCCACTTTCTTGAATAAAGTCACTTAAGTCGTTTTCTGTGGTCTGCAGGTCGAATCTCGAGGCGTAGATGTATGCCAGCTTCGGAACTATTCTGATTTTATTCGATGTTAGTACTGCTTTTCCTTTTTTGTTGTTGTTCTGCTGCTTAAGGTTTCTGTATTTTTTCTTTTTATTTATAACCGTCGTAAAGCTGTCGTCAGTAATAGTGTCAATAAAGATGTTCGTATCAGGGTTACGAACTGGACTGCTAGTCGCACGCGTCGTGGACGCTGGTTTCAGGTCATCAGTCGAGTTTGTGCCAGCTGATGTGCGTTGCAGGGTAGGCAGCGACGGCGGGGCGCCCTGCGTCACCTGGGAGGGCCTCGCGCCCGGCGCAGCGCGCTCTTCGGCTACCTTCTTTTTATGGCGCTTGCGTGACTTACCCTCGCTTTGGGTATTCTTTGATTTCGTCAAGTTTTCTTCCCGTATATTTTCTTTGTTAGGGAATGTCGATGTCTGCGTCAGTTTCTCTTTTATTTCCAATATGTCAGCCGATTTTAAGTAGTCAAATTGAATGCGATGAACGTCTTGTTTAAGTGCTAGGATGTCTTTTAACAGGGTTGTAACGTCCACGTAGTCGAACGTGACGGGAGGGAGACGATGGAGATCTTTTGCCACGAAAACTGGCAGGCTGTCAGGTTCGGTATCCTTAAGGATCTTAATAATGTCCTGTAGGCAACGTTTAGCTTTTCCTTCGCCTTTTCTTGTCATACGTACAGAAGCCGCTTCGCAGACAATCCCTCTCGCCACTTCAATAGCACTCTCAGTAAAATTCGATTCACAAATTTGCAGAAGGCTAATTTCGTCCATTATGTCAATTTTACATTGTAAAAAGCACAAGAGCTCGTTAATTACCAATCTACCGGATTGATTTGTCATGATTTCTGAATATTTTATCACTTTTCACAAAAATGCACGTAATGTAACACGCATTGCCGGAATGATCGTAACGGTTACGACGTGAAATACTCGATAGCGCACACAACCGTGCACGGAAGCTGCGCGCGCGCGACTGTAATGGGAGCGGTGTCTTAACGTGGCCTCCAAAACACGGATTCCTTTGACGGACTTTTTTGTAAGACCATCAGTAAATCAGCCTGGATTGTCCCCGTTAGACTCAAACCCACAATCTCCGGATCGGCAGCCTCTAGGCTCTAACCACTAGACCACGGAGGCAGTTAGTTCTACCTAATAAAATCTAACTTTAAATACTTAGATTGCTACTAGGTAAAACTAATTTGACTTGGCAGACAGTTAGTTAGTAATGGAGTGAGACAATGAAGATTCTAATTTTTCAGTAATTTGTAACACTTTAGAAACGCATAGACGAATGGGTATATTTTTCATAATTAGTTTAAACTTCTTAAGTTTCGTCATGGATCCTTAACTAGGCTCCATAGCGAAAGTTAAACTACCCGAATTTACCTTGGGAATATACCTGTCACAGAATTATGATGAAATACGATTTTCGATCAAAAACCTAGGAATTTGATCAAAACCCCGATTTTGACAAAATACTGGTCATAATCCATAGAAAAGTCAAGGATTTTGTCGAAATCCGGGTTTCGGTATATTGTATCTGAGGGTTTCAGTATATTGTAATTTAGGCGATGGACTGACAACCTGTCACTACAGCAATATACGTACAAATCTTTCTTGAATGGCTCTCAAGACTTTGTCAGACGCGGGGGAACGGCCTTTATTTAGGTCGTTTACGCTCTGCCTACCCCATTAGGGATAAAGGCGTGATTATATGTATGTATGTATGTATGAATTTAGTTCATGGAGGTATTGGAAACAAAAACAAAAAAATAAAATTATCTCATGTCTCTATTGTTTTATTCAAGTATAAAATATAGCAGCCAATATTAATGTAATAAAAAAAAACAATTCATCAAAAACCGGACTTTCGCAAAATCCTAAACTTTTTTCTGGATTATGACCAGCATTTTGTCAAAGTCTGGATTTTTATCAAAAAACCGATTCCATCATAATCCTGCGACATATACATATTTCATGCATCATACGATTAAATAAATAGTGCACTTGTAAATTCACAATTAAATAATTCCCAAGGTAAATTCCGGTATTTTATCCGCATAGATCTAGCATAGATCTTGCTTCCATGCTGGCCTGGGAGCTAAAGAAAAGCATAGAATGTGCCAGCTGCTTTTCCTCCCTAGCATGCTGTAAAAACCAGCTAAGGGATCCGAGGGTTTCAGTATATTGTAATTTAGGCGATGGGCTGACAACCTGTCACTACAGCAATATACCTACAAATATATCTTAAATAACCCTCAAAACTTTGTCAGACGTGGCGGAACGACCTTTGATTAGGTCGTTTACGCTCTGCCTACCCGATTAGGGATAAAGACGTGATTATATGTATGTATGTATCTAGCTAAACAGAAAATATACGAGTATTGACTAGATCCAACTTTTAGTATTACATATTTCATATTCCTGTAGAAATAGTAAGTATTTTCTCATTTGTTAATATTAGCACGTGAAATATTTACCAAATTTCGATATGATCAATCTACGTAGGTAGAAAGGACGATATTAATTAAACGGTATCATAATGTTTTAATAATCAAAATTTAATTTATGAAAATAATCCTCTATAATGCTTACCACAAACACTGATAATTGAATTTCAGCTGAAAAATTATCTACGTGTAGCATGAAACGTGTTGAGAGCCATTTTGTATCGGTTGTTTGAGACGCGAAACAAAATTGAATTTACGTAATTCTAATAATACCTAAAATGTAATAGTCTTACACCGAAGCCCAAACGCTCCTAGGTTTTCCTAGTCAAACTTCAAATGTGATCAAACCTAGGCAAGGAAGTAGGAAAATCTAAGAATGCCTAAAATTCGGGGTTTGACTAATCATAATATATCATCAAAGTTATAAATTTTATTAGGACTTACTTATAGGACTTACTTTCTTCCATGCTGGACTGGGAGCGAAAGAAAAACATAGAATGTGCCAGCTGCATTAACTAAGGGATCCGATTGTTTCAGTATATTGTTATTCAGCCGATAGGCTGACAACCTGTCACTACAGAAATATACCTATAAATGTATCTTAAATAACCCTCAAAACTTTGTCAGACGTGGTGTAACGACCTTTGTTTAAGTCGCTGCCTACCCCATAAAGGCGTGATTACATATATGTATGTATGTTACTTCTAGCATAAGAAGCCTCAGCGCTTTTATTTTACCTGACGAAACTCTACCTTCAA
This sequence comes from Scrobipalpa costella, assembly GCA_949820665.1. NCBI lineage: Eukaryota > Metazoa > Arthropoda > Insecta > Lepidoptera > Gelechiidae > Scrobipalpa > Scrobipalpa costella. The sequence goes on from OX463312.1 coordinate 15,620,807, forward strand.
TATCCTATTTAAGGCAAACAGACAGACGAAATGATAATAAATAGATCACCAAATTGGCAATAATAAGATTAGATAGTCTGTCAGTCTGGCCCTACCTTCTAAAAGATACGAGTGACCTCACTAGGTCGAGTCTTATGAATGATCAATTTGGCTTCCATGCTATCCTGGGAGCGAGAGAAAAACATAGAATGTGTCAGCTGCATTTCCTTCCGGGAATGCTGTAAAAATCAGCTAAGGGATCCGAGGGTTTCAGTATATTGCAATTTAGACGATGGGCTGACAACCTGCCATTACAGCAGTATACCTATAAATAACCCTCAAAACTTTGTCAGTCGTGGCGAAACGACATTTGTTTAGGTCGTTTACGCTCTGCCTACCCCATTAGGGATAAAGGCGTGATTATATATGTATGTATGTATGTATTATCAATTTGAAGACTGGCTGGGTGGCACAGTTGGTAGTGCACCAGCTTGCTGCACTAAAGGTAATGGGCTAACAGGAGTGTTTACTAAATGGCCAAAAATAATTAAAACGTTTATTCTTAAAACTGATAGCTGAAATATTGAGGGCCTCATTCATAATTTAAACAAATGCACATTTAGATTTAATAATCGAGTTAAAATATAGAAATTAATAATTTGAGTAGTCAAGTATTTTATTTAGCTTCCATGCTGGACTGGGAGCGACAGAATAACGTAGAATGTGCCAGCTGCATCTCCTCCCGGGCATGCTGTAAAACCCAGCTAAGGAATTCGATGGTATATTGTTATTTAAGCGATGGGCTGACAACCTGTCACTACAGCAATATCCAGTTCTATCTTAAACAACCCTCAAAACTTGTCAGACGTGGCGGAACGACCTTTGTTTGGGTTGTTCACGCTTTGCCTACCCCATTAGGGATACCGGCGTGATAATATGTATGTATGTAGTACTTACCAAGGAGTGACGTCATACCTCGCTATTTTCATACAAAAAAGGATTTCTGACATTTTATAATAGGTTCTGATGTGACTAGTAGGAAACAAGCGGATAGCTTTTATAGGTTTTAAATAGTACCTTGTGAATATTTGAAAAAAAATTACCTAATGGTAAAATAATTGTACAATAGCAAATTAGGTACTATCCAGGCCCGAAATAAAGCAATTCAAGGCCGATTAAGCGATCAACTAAAACAAATTAGATAGCCGAGGCATAGCTTATGCCATTCGATACAGGTATTTCTGTTATAATGAAGCTATTAGTTAGTACATACATGTTACTGAGAAAGAAGAAAATTATATTTCTTTTCTAAATGCTGCAATACTATTATTATTAGTTAAACACGCTCATTTTTAACTTCCTAAACAATATCATTAGCGCCTGAAAAATTAGAAAAATAATTTGCTATTTTACAATAGACAAAAGTCTAGTTTAGAAATCTTGTGAACAAAGTACCTAACTACCATTTAGTACGCTATTTTATTTGCATTATCTTCAATAATAAGAATGCATGGAAAGACAATGATATTATTATTATGACTGATTAGAGAGGTCGCTACCGCTAGGGTATTACTATATTATAGTACCCTAGCGGTAGCAACTTCTTAAATCAGTAGTAATACCATCGTCTGTCAAGCCTAATCACTACATAGTATAAAACAAAGTCGCTTTCTCTGTCCCTATATCCCTATGTATGCATAAATCTTTAAAACTACGCAACGGATTTTGATGCGGTCTTTTAATGGATAGAGTGATTCAAGAGGAAGGTTTATATGTATAATACATGCATAATATAGTAGAGAAACACTGATAATTTCGGGACGGGTCGATAGTTTGTTCATAAAAACAAGACATAATGTATTCTTCTTTTCGTGTAGAGCTTCTGGCTTGTAGAGCTCCAATAAAAAAAAAGACTGATGATTTCTTCTTTTAAGTTTTTGTCCAATCTATCCGTTTTCATGGTATTAAAATGTATATGTGATGATGGCTCATTTAACAGTAGGTATACGCACAGTATAATTAATAGTACTAGGTATAGAGCTTAAAAAATCTAGTCCTTTAGGTCCAAATACTAATCTAGCCAAATTTCTGAAACATCTGTAAAATGCATTCCAATCAGTAGATTAAGATATGTAGCATGATAGCGCAATGCGGAAACATGGTAACTGATATTTTGCTGTCAATCAGCAAGTAGATAATTGCCATTTAAATAACCATTTTATTGTAATAATGTTTATGTCGAACGTGTTTGCGTTATTGTTATCGGTTTCGCGAGCAAAAGAACATTTTTATTTAAATGTGAGCAAACGAAATATGCTCAGCAAAATATAACACGCTAAGCGAAAATTCCGCGGTTTCCATAAAAACAAGAGGCAGTGACGTAGGTACCTACTTACACATTACACCATACACCGGCAGCATTCGTGACATTTACATAGTGAGAAATTCAGAGCATTCGTGGCCACGAAGAAAACCTCGACGTATAATCATGTAAGTGCATACGTACTTATGAAGTCATCAACATAAACAAGTGGAAACACATTATAACCTATCAATCAATTTCATGCTCCCAATCAATGTACAGCACATTCAATGTTATTCAAACATGAAATGACCACAAAGAGTTCCCTGTAACGCACACACATACAAAAGTTACATACAAACCTTTAGTTACGGAAAAAGATAACCTAAAAGTCAGTTCTGTAATGCAAGGTTACAACGCCAAAACATTCAGAGAATAAACAAATAACAAATCTTACCGTTTTTACTTCGCTGTTGCTCGACTTGGCGTTCGACATCGCCTTGATCATCCTACTGGAGTTATCCAGGAGACACTTTTGGATACTCATAGCTCCTTTTTTTAACACGACACTTCCACAACAAATAAATTCACATCGCCGACACAACACTTGTAATAATAACACTAACCCATTAGTAGTGAATCGAAAACAAAATCACATTTTAGTCACTTGACCGTCGCGTTAGGTTATATCCATTGATTTGACGTAAGAAAGTTTGGTGTGCGGACGCGCGGTGACGTGCACACTCAGTGGTGTTCGGCCCTCGACTGCGGCGTGGACTGGCGTGAAGACAGCTGGCGCTCGAGACCAGCGCCGCAGCGCCCCCTGGCCAGACAAAGGAGAGCCCAGTCCGGTACGGTAGCCGGGCCGACACACCTCGCAAAAAACGCCATAAATACGAGTAAACTATAAAATCCGACGCTAGAGATAAATTACTACGGAGAGTCTGAGAGCAAGGAATTTCCGGCTTAACACTATCGATACTGTATTCGCATGTTTATTTATTTTTGTGACGGGTTTATGGTTGGCCCGTTTCCACTCTCCAGTAATTTGGCTCCGGTCTTCCACTTGCCAAGAAATTTTGAGCAAGTGTTTAGTGTATTTGGCGTTGATTTTTCTATTTTAAACACGCAACTTACCTTGCTTGGTAGCATTCAGTTTTACTAATTAGCTTTTATCCTGTGTAGGTACTGTGTAGGTATAGAGTTCAGCATCACTATTTTACAACATCACTCATTAAACTAAAACCTAAAGGGCGTCATAATTAAATTATATACAAAATTAACGCTATTTTAGGTACACCAGAAACTCACTCCTTGTCTTTTCTTGAGTCATACCATGTCATACCTAGTTTGTTTTGTAAACTCTCACCAGATAACTTTTCTATGAAAGGAACGCACAAATGGTCCTACAAAATGTCGGATTTGTGATAATATTATTATTCTAACCCTACAATACGTATTCATGGCGACTCAGAAGTAGAACCTGCTAAGTGAAGTTTATTGCGTCACAAGTTACTGAAAATTAGAACGGAGATTAATTTTGGCAAGAGCTATTAATCCTCGGATTCCCGTATGAGAGATTCAAATCTAAGACAAACTTTGCGGCTGCCTCTGTGACTTATGGTTTGAAGTTTCAATTACTTACGCATTTACTGTTTCTACTGAAAAAAAAAACCGCAGTAAATTCTGAGAAGTCCGTTTGCGCGCAAAAACATTAGCAGAAAGTTAGTTCTCAAATGTTTACTATCTTTTTTTGTATATGACTTATGACTTTATACTAGAAAAGTGAAGAAAACTGGTTGATTCCAATTTTTTAAAGTCAAATCGTGTCCTAATTCATATTTTTTTTCGATAAACATGTACAATGGTAGCAATTCCTAGTTGCAAAAATTATGACTACCAATATAAGTCTATATCTGTCATTTTCTATCATGAGAGAACAGAAAGGGACGGTAACAATTTTAGTCAAGATTTAGTTAAGTTGTATGCTTAAGTAAGTAATCGGTACCATTATTAGCCAGAACTAAGAATATAAACCCCAGATGCAAGTAAAATAACGTGATAAGAAGACACACAAATAGATATTGATGCATATTATAGAAACTACCTATTTCACATGCTTGGGATAATACTTTAGAGATTATCACTCGCTTCTCTGTCTGTTTTGTTTATATTTATACCACACAGTTATCTACGCTATCTAACACAACTTTTACGTTATCTCTCCCACGTGCCTGTCCTTTTGTCAGCAAGAGCAAATAAATATTCATATAGATGGACTGCAGTCCAACTATCACTGCTCATTGCAGTCAGGAATGAAGATTTTGTTCTTGTTAGCGCAACTGTCTGTCGAGGATAAGTCCACATCTGCCGACAGCCTGCGTAATTACGCATAGTTCATTGCACCATAACTGCTTTTCCTACAAGTTTATGCACTTGGAGTAGCTTAGGTATTTTATATGACTCTACGCTGCCGTTGCTGGACTGCATTCCACTTAATTTCAGTCAGCTTGTGGCAAATTTTCAATACTTCAAAAATCCTTTAACTCGCTTATCACATATTGCAGTTAGGTTGTTGTACGTCTGTTCGGACCCTAAACTCGTGGAATGATTTCGTCGTCGTCAAAGTTTAAACTAATTAGTGTCACAAGATAACGTCTTCTCTAGATAAAGGGTTATCCTTAATACTTGGTGTCACTTTTGCGAGGGCTTTGTAACTGACAGCTGCTAAGGCAAATTGTAAACAGTTTAGCTGATATCTTGTAAGAAAATTACTTTTAATTTTAAAATCATTGGAAACTCTACATCTATATTAACTACATTTGTGTTATTGTAGCTCTTAAAAACACAAGTAGGTAAAACAATGATCTTGTCTTGTGAGATACTACTACCTAGGTATTTTTCATCTTTTATTCGTCTACTTACTTATCATAACAGATATTTCGATTTAAGTCAGTTACTATATTTAATTCGCCTATCGAATACATCCTGAAAGATGGGCTAAAATTGCCACAGTCTAGGTGCCTGAAAATAGCCGTAGGGGCAGAGGAAGACACCGAAAGAGGTAGCGGGACGAAATTGACGCATTTGACAAAAACTGGAAAGAAATAGCACAGGACCGGGAAAAGTGGAAAAGAAAACGGGAGGCCTTTGCCCAGCAGTGGGACAAATATGGCTAGGTAAAAAAACTACACTTAAAATTTTCTACTTTGCCCCAAAACTTTCACAGTTCAAACCTTATTCAACTAACTTAGATCCCTTGAAATTCCCAAAGCGATAGATTAGACAGGGCTTAAAGGTATTATTTGGGCTTGCAACATGATAACAAATTGGATTTAGGAAGGTGGCCATGTTAGAGAGTCTAACTTTAATCACCAATCAACATATAGTATCTAGTTGGACTTTAAGATATTTTTTAAATACACTTATATTAGTAGCTTAAGATTTTTACAGACGTCAGGTTCACCAAAATCAATTATATTTATGCAATCAAGCAAAATTAACTTTATATCAAATAAATGAAAACCTCGCTAAATAATAAATAAAACATAATAGAACGCGCCTCCTAACTAAATTGTCAACTACAGTTGCGGCTTGCAGCTGCTCTTCAGACAATGGGTTTTCATCTACGTACTTATAAGTACATAAACAAGTAAAAGCAATCATCTCTCAAACAGTAGAATAGCATAATGTTATTAAACTACAGAAACAATTTAAAACAACAAAGCGGACCTACTGAGAATCGGACAGTTAATTTAATACTAGAATAACATCCAACTGTCCAATTTAGATATTCTACTAGACTACTGCCATAACTTTGTCATCTAAAACGGACGAATAATAACAAAATTACCATACAAAGGAGTTGATATAGGCGTTTAACTAAATTGCTAGGAAATCTTTGAATTTGTCGAAGCGTCTGAGGAATAACAAGATTGATTTTACATACATACATATAATAACGCCTTTATCTCTAATGGGGTAGGCAGAGCGTAAATGACCTAAACAAAAATCATTCCACCATGTCTCACAAAGTTTTGAAGTCTATTTAAGATATATATTGCTGTAGTGACAGGTTGTCAGCCCATCGCCTAAATTACAATATACTGAAACCCCGTTAGCTGGTTTTTACAGCATGCTCGGGAGGAAATGCAGCTGGCACATTCTATGTTTTTGTCTCGCTCCCAGGCCAGCATGGAAGACTGATTTTAAAAGAGTGTTTGATTTTAAGTTAAAGCACACACAAAAATAGTGAAAAAGAAACCATCCTGAACTGAAGAAAATCAAGCTTACCCATACAAAAATCAAATCAGCTGAACGGTTTATGGGCATCGTCCTATTTATACTCCGAAAGATTTTTAGGATTCTGAGTAGGATATGAACTTCTTTTAGGGCTGTCAAACTTATTTTTATTATTTCGTTATCAGGCAATGCAATGGATTGCTAACTCCGACATCAAATTAAAAGTCGCATTTTTGGAAACGCCATACGATGATGATGATTATTTCGTTCTATCTGATCTTACCAACCCTATAAGAAAAATAAGAAGATGCCATCATGAATGTGCAGACTTCCATTTCCATGCATCTAGCTTTTCTTTCAACAGTACAAAGGATACAAATACCACATAAAAGAAAAAAGCTGTAAGTGGCACTAGTCAGAATATTCGCGCAGCAATTTGCGGCAGTTGGTATTTTGTTACTGAGATCCTATTCAATAGAGGTCTGAAATTGCCTCACAAAGAAGCTTTTTATTTGATTTGCTACTCTAAAGATTTCATCCTATCTCTGCTGAGTGGCGTCTAGTGAAACCTTTTGATTTCCTTTGAAAAGAGTTTTTGATTTTCAATCCATGTTTTCAGTTTCTTTGTTGGTTTCCTACAAAATCAGTAGTGAGTGAGAGAGAGATAATTATCATTTATCTAGCTAATTTCGAAAACGAAAAGTTATCACTCATTATATTGTAACTTTTCCAAAACAAAACTACTGTAAGTAAAATTTATCATGCATAATCTACTATCATACATACACGATTATGCATAAGTACCTAGTTTATAATGTGCTTCAAGTTCTTTGTCTACTCATCTCTCCGTATCATCTAAAGCAGAATGACCTAGTTTACTGTTTTAATAATAGTGCCATCTAACCGAGATAGCATACAACATCCAGCCAAGTGTAGAACACTGTTTGTACAAACCACAACCAACCTCTTTCATAAAATTTTCGCTCAGTAGTTCATCGGTATGACAACAGATGGCGCTCACTCGTATCCTCTGAAAGCACGTGTTTAGGTAGTGACAAAAGAGTTTGTTTTGATTGTGCTTGTAGAAAGACGACGTCTTTATACAGTTTATCGTCTGATTCGATAACAGTCTCCTCGCGGCATCCGTACAGAATCATATTGTGCCTTTATCAGTGTATAAACGTAGCTGTTTTATCACAAGACGAAATTAATCGTAAGTTTTTAATATATAAAGGTTCAGTTAGAAGATGTTTTTATTATCTATCCGTCTTACTTTTACCAATGAAATGTACAGATTCTAATATAAAAAACCGGTCTTATTTTATTTAATATGCATATTTTGCTTTTATTTAAAATTCGCTTACCTGGTTTTACTTGTCAGCAATCGAATTACTATAATTTTATGTAGTAAAAGTGCCTGCACAGAAATTAATATTTCACAAAATTGTAATAGTTGTTTAGGTACATCAACGTATTTTTTCTTAATATTATGTAGGTAATTCAACATTCATTATTTTTGTCAATGGTACTTGGAAGCTTATACTTGTTAACTCAAAATAATATTGTTTAGAATTAGCACTGATAGAAATATTAGTTACATTGTTATTCTATCCGACAAACTAAAATATTACATAAGTTAGAACGAGTATGTTTTTGTACATATGTCTATTCATATTTTTGACGAATAACATACATACATATAATCACGCCTTTATCCCTAATGGGGTAGGCAGAGCATAAACGACCTAAACAAAGGTCGTTCCGCCACGTCTGACAAGGTTTGAGGGTTATTCAAGATGGATTTGTACGTATATTGCTGTAGTGACAGGTTGTCAGCCCATCGCCTACATTGCAATATACTGAAACCCTCGGATCCCTTAGCTGACTTTTACAACATGCCCGGGAGGAAATGCAGCTGGCATATTCTATGTTTTTCTCTCGTTCCCAGGCCAGCATGGGAGAAAGGAAGAATAGGATGACAATAAAAGTAATTTGCTATTTCTATGAATGTTATTCGTTACACTTCCATGCTGGCCTGGGAGCGAGAGAAAAACTTAGAATGTGCCAGCTGCATTTCCTCCCGGGCATGTTGTAAAAGTCAGCTAAGGGATCCGAGGGTTTCAGTATATTGCAATGTAGGCGATGGGCTGACAACCTGTCACTACAGCAATATACGTACAAATCCATCTTGAATAACCCTCAAACCTTGTCAGACGTGGCGGAACGACCTTTGTTTAGGTCGTTTATGCTCTGCCTACCCCATTAGGGATAAAGGCGTGATTATATGTATGTATGTACCCAGCTAAAGGATCTGAGGGCTTCTGTATATTGCAATTTAGGCGATGGGCTGACAACCTGTCACACAGCAATATACCTACAAATCTATCTTAAAAAACCCTCAAAACTTTGTTAGACGTGGCGAACGTCCATTGTTTAGGTCGTTTACGCTCTGGCTACCCCATTAGGGATAAATGCGTGGTTATATGTATGTATTCTTAGAAACAACTATAATCGATAATCTAAAAACCTATCTCTTATGATCTCATCGAAGCAACAGGAGATCTAAGAGCTGGCAGCTATTTCGCTCAATGGATTAGTTTAGCAATTCAAAGAGGTAATGCTGCCAGCATCTTAGGGCCGTATTGTAATCAGCTTTTAGGACTGACAGCGAGTTTGAGTTCGTATCAGAAATGTCATTTCAGTACAAACTGGCCTGTCAAATCCATACTTAATTTTGCTCTCAAGTTTGATATCGCTTCATAAATACGACCCTTAGGTACTTTGCCTCGGTGCGGCGCGCTGGATGAAATATTTTCTTTATAATAATTTCTTGTTCAATTAGTAAATATGATAAAGCTTTTAAATTTCCAGTAATCCGGCAACCATGGCCCCAGGAACGCCCAACCCTGCAAAAATGCTGCTCCGCAACGAAATAGCAGCTCGCATTGCAGCTCTCAGCACAGAAGAGAAGAAGAGGCAGTCTCAGGCTGTGTTTGAGAAGGTAATTGTAATGTATTTAGGATACATATTTGACTAGGTTTGCACTATCCCGCTTACCGCTACGCATTTTTCTTTTACCTAAAGGTTGCCTGGAAGAAATTGCTACCTTAGCAATAAGGCCGCCTATTTTGTACTTGACTTTTTTTATTGTTATCTGTTGTGTTGTATGATTTCTTACGTGCAATAAAGTATTTTTATGTTATGTTATGTTTTATGTAATTGTATACAATACAGTCACGGCCTCCATGTTGGACTGGGAGCGATAGAAAAACATAGAATGTTCGTTGACGCTCTGCCTACCCCATAAGAGATAAAGGCGTGATGTATGTATGCATGTATGCAGTAACGGCAGTATCTCTTACGAGGTATAGGCAGAGCAATGAAGGCCTCATGTAAGATCGTGTTTGCCACGTCTGACAGGGTTTTATGTTGACTGTAGAGGCTTAGTGGCGCCATCAGCAAGTAAATCATAATTCCCTAAAAACATAATTAATCGAAAATCCGGTCCAACAAACTCAAGTAATAATAATAAAGATAATTTAGAACCTTATAAATTAGCGATTCTTTGATTGTGTGTGTTGTGTTTCGCTAAAAATTGTCAGGCGAAACCTAAATAGCAATAAATCGGAACTCTCGTCTCCCTCTCTGATTCTGCTGGAAGAGAAGCAGTTGGAACATTCTACGTTTATCTATCGCTCTTGGAAGTGGTAATTCTATCGGGATACCTAACTACTTAAACTGAGTAATCAAGTAAAATATTGACAAGGGGATTCCTACTATCACATATAAGATAATTCATATTTCCATTGAGTTGCATCAAATCAGTTTTATAAACAATAGATACGTAATTTGTTGGGTTATCTTACGATTTGACCCGATTAAACTCGGTACAAAAACACAATTTTAATTTATTTTTGTTTTTCAATAACAGATGAGTAGGTACAGAAATAATAAAATCTATCTTCTAAATAACCCTCAGAACTGTGTCAGACGTAGCGGAACGACCTTTGTTAGGTCGTTTGCGCTCTGCCTACCCCATTAGGGATAAAGGCGTGACTATATGTATGTATCTTCTATATATATATATAAAAATGAATCCCTATTTCCCTTGGGTGACCAAGGCATCACGCCTGAACGGCTGGACCAATTTCGCTAATTCTTTATTTGTTCTGTTCGCTATTATCAGGAGAAGGTTCTTATGAAAGAAAAAATTAAGGAAATTTCGCGGAAAATTAGAAAATTTAAAACTACTTAATCACCATATAAAAATATTAAACTTTTTTAATGTAACCTTAAGACATTTGACATAGAATTGACTGAATGCGTGCTGCAAATATAGTCAAAGAGGATGAAAAAAAAATTACGTTTAAAACCTTGGTCCTAGTTTAAAACCTAGTTTAAAACGGATTCTTCTGTCAATCTTATTTTATTGATCAACTTAATAAAATCAAAAATCTGCTCATTTATGGCGTCTAAGGCAGAACAAAGTTCGCCGGGTCAGCTAGTATATTATAAATGTTACCTTACATTACGGATAAATGAAATGAAATGAAATGAAATTAAATGAAATGGATTATAGGCCGTTCGTCACGCCCGTTACTTTCTAACAGAAAAATATGGTTACAATAATGAATGACCGAACCTAACCTCAATATTCCAGATGATCAACCACCCCTACTACAAATCCTCGAAACGCGTGGCCCTCTTCATGAGCACGGACGAAGAAATCGACACCGCCCCCCTCATAGCCCACGTGAAGCAGAGGGGGGCTGCAGCCTTCGTCCCCCAGTACGCGGGGGGGCAGATGCGGTTCCTGCGGGTGGAAGAGGGGGACGAGAGGAACATGGCGCTCACGAAGCACGGCATCGCGCAGCATTCCAAGGAGCAGCAGAGGGAGGAGGCTGTTGAAGGAGGTGAGGGTTCTTGTGCATACAATTAGTAAGATTTGATGATGCTGATTGCTGCAGAAGTTAAGTTTCTTCTGTCTTCAAATGTTAAGGAATGAAGAGCTGCTGTCTTGTAAAGGTTGTGGATTCTAGGGTATTCAGTATCTTGGTTTAAAGGGCATTCAGTTCCATTTGACAATGATACTGATGGCTTCGAAGTCTGTCATTTGATTTCTTCGTTTAACTGTTGAATAAAGCGACTCATTATAAGAAAGGACCTCGACGCAACTCCTCATAGCTCACGTATAATAAAGGGGGTTGCAGCCTTCGTCCCCCAGTACACGGGGGGAGAAGATGCGCTTCCTACGGGTTGAAGAGGGGGATGAGAGTTGAAGGAGGTGAGGTTTTTCCTGTCTTCAAATCATTAAAAAGATAGATAGGTAAACTATCTATACAAAGAAGCTGCGGTTGGTGCCGTCTTTTTAAGTGGTCATCGTGTTTTCTTAGGTTACGTTACGTGTGACAATGATACTGATATTCGATGGCTGATAGTTAACTTTTAGAAGAAGTAAGGTTACTTCTGACTATATGTCGTAATGAACCCTTGAACTGATGTCTTGACTGTCTTTAGGAGGTATCGTCATGGATTCTTGGAGATTCAATTGAGTTAACCTACGTATGACATTGCTTCCGATCGTTTCTGAAGTCGTCTAACTGTTGAATAAAGCAATTATAAGAAATAACCATATAAGAAAGAACCAAAATCTTGACGCAGCTTCTCATAAAGGACGTAAAACAGAGCGGGGCTGTAGCCCTCGTCGCTGGTGGAAGAGGGAGATGAGAAGAATGGCGCTCATGAAGCAAGGATCAGCAGAAGGAGGCTATTGAAGGAGGTGAGGGTTCTTCTGACTTTCTTGGGTATTCAGTTACGTATAATGAATGACACTGATGGGTTAGAAAGTCTGCATTAAAGGGGAGAGGGAGAAAGCTGTTGAAGGAGATAAGGTTTCTTCTGTCTAACAACTTAAGCAGGTCCCTAAAGTGATGTCTTTCGAAGGTATCAGTGTTTTCTTAGATTTAGTGGCATATGAAAGTGACACTGGTGTTGGATGTCTGATATTTTACTATTCTTGAAGATGAGGTTTGTTCTGTCTAGAAAACGTAAGGCGCCCTTGTGGTATTTTGAAGGTATCAGTATGGCTTCTTGGCGTATTCAGTTGCGTATGACAATGACCATTAGCCTTCTTCATCAAACAGCTCTATAAGGCGACTCGTTAAAAAGAAAGGATAGATATCGGCGTTCTTCATAGAGCACGTTAAGATACGCGGAGGGGGCAGATGCGGATCCTGCGGGTGGAAGAAGGGGATGAATATGACGGTGTCGAAACACGGCATTGCGCAGCATTCCAAGGAGCAGCCGAGGGGGGAGGCTATTGAAGGAGGTGAGTGTTCTACTGTCTGACATCGTCTTGTTTTTCTTTGGGTTACTGCTTAAATTTCTTCTCTTCAAATGTTAAAAAATGAGAATGAGAGAAGCAGAATCAAATGGGACCTATACGTGAGAGAGGGAGAGAGATATGTGAGAATTCTACAATTCTACATCTCACACCAGAAAAAAATATTTGATGATTATTTCATAAATAGGTTTTTAAGTTCCTGTATCGATAGATTTGTCTTCTTTTTAATTCCTAGATGAAAAGAAAAAATAAGTTCTTTACGTTTGTAACCATTGTTGGATGCAAGAAATATGACATTGCAAGTTATCATTATGTTAATTTGATTTTAATAAAATTTGTTCCTTCATTTACTTACACCTCTCTTCTTTTACCGCTTCCAGGTGGTCTGGACCTGGTGATAGCTCCAGGAGTGGCGTTCTCCCGCTCTGGAGGTAGGGTTGGTCACGGTGGAGGATATTACGATAAGTTCCTGAAGAAGCTCAAGAGTGAACAGGAGGTACCACCTAAGGTAAGCTCAGTTTAGGTGTCTCCTCAAATCAGATATAGCAAGATAGAGATAACGCAAATGCTTGTTAGTCAGAACATGTCGCAAAAAATCTGCGGTCATTTAATAAAAATACGGTTTTTTTATATTAAATATGAAACCGCTAATTAAATCATAGATTCTGTAAAATTATCGTTATGTTAGATCAATATATAATGTAGTAGATACGGTTTTTTATTTAGTTGTAAGTAACAAAATAAAAAAAAACTGTTATTTTTTAAATTATATTCTGTATTTTTCTAGGTTGTAGCTGTAGCCTTTACCTGTCAGGTCGTAGAAGACGTGCCTATGGATGAACACGACCAGAAGATCGATGACGTCATCACTGCTGATTAACTTACCAAAACATGGCTGTTATTCCACCAAACATTAATTTAAAAGAAAGACTTTATATTTTAATAAGTATCTCCAATAATACTTAACTTTACGCGCATTCGTTAAGAGTTTTTTGTTTGCGTAGTCCTTACAAATTAAATTGTGTCGACTTCAAATATGTGTTGTTAAAAAAAGAACATGATTTAATAGTCTATGATAGTTTATAAAAATAAAACAATATGTCATTTTGACATTGGATAAAATATAATAGGCAGAAGGGCAGAAGGTCTTTAAAATGTATCCTATTTATCACAATAAGTAATATACAAAACGTTTTATAAATCTAAGTAAAACACATAGAAATGCCACATTTTTTTTATTGATTACAAAAATACAAACGCACTCGGTGCAAAAAATAACGAGAAATTACGAAAAGTGAGAGAACAAGTAAAATCTAAAAATATTTACAATAATTAGGTACATAGATCACATCTTTATATAATTAGATCACAAATTGTAGACTATTATCCTAACTTTTGTCTTGTTTTTTAACTATTTGATTTTATTCAAAAATATTCCAATACCTGTTGATTAGAAGAAGACAAAATTTAACTTTTGGCCTTACTATGACCAAATAATAACTCAATATAATTATCACGTATGATTGGATGCTTTAATTTAATTTATATTTTATCATCTATGGCACCATATCGGTGTTTTGAAAATACATGATTCAATACACATAGAACTACGTATATTCATATATTGACATTATCACAATACATACTTACTTAAAAATATAAATGATTAAAAATAAAAAATATTTAAAAACATTAACGGGAAAAGTAATCAAAATCAAGCCATACAAGGAGTAATGCTCAACGGTATTTGTAATTTCAAAAAAATCATTAGTGTCTCTAAAATATAGCAAACAAGGTTATTCAAACGAATCCTGCTAGACCTTCTTCTTCGTCTGTCGAGTGGGTATCGAGTCTATCGACCCGATGAACCCTGGTGTCAGAGTTTTAAAACCGCCTAGTAGCACAACTATCAGGCCTCTGACATGGTTTGAGTAACGACCACTATTAAAGACAGCTAGACCTTGATACATTTAATTTCAAAATATAGCCTCTCAAAAAAAATTATCATTGCTTTTCGTTAGTTACGAATTCTACCCAGAAAAATAATTAAATAAGGTTCCACTAAAACACATAATAAGAACTTAATTCTAAAATGATTTAAATGTAAAGTTTTTTTTTTTTGAGTTTCATAAATTGAGATTAAAATATTGAAATAATTGTATCCCACTATCAAAGTAAGTCATTTAATTAGAAATAAACTTAATAATCTACATGACAGCTATTTAAAAATAAACTAGTTACTTATCTACAGTTTTACATGAGATAACATTATCTTAAATTAATTTAACTATAGTTTACAGTTTTACACTGATTACATACATTGGGCTCTATTCTACGTAGACTTCCCGGCTAAAACTAAAATTAAAATCTTTTTGTCGCTTTCAGACTAAAAAACATTAGAAAAGAACTGGAGATCTGGAATCCGTTTTTTGATTTATTGTCGGTGGTTTTACGCGTTATCTGTCATGTTTATCTGCCGTCATATGATATGGCGGATAAAATTGACAGCAATACCGGGGAAATGCGCAAGAGCGCGTCATAATCTAGTGGGCAAAGTGTAAAACCATAGAGTATAAATCGCCTGTCCTTTTTCAATGTTATTAATTTAAAAGTGACAGATAGATTTTAATTTTAGTTTCAGCCGGTGGAATCTAGAATCGAGCCCAATTACATACTATGTAGTAAATGTGTAAATAGAATAATTAGATAATCGTAGTTATTTATTGAAGACCTCAGTTACGAATGTGTGATAAAGGAATCACTTATTATGACAGTCGCAATCCATATATTAATATGAAAGAAAGAAAATTAAAAATTCGTTTCTAGCAGGAAATTTAAAAAATCTACGTAGGGATTAACCAGGCCAATTCGTAACTCTCTCTACCGTTTCTGTAGCTCAGTTGGTAGAGTAATGGACCGTCATTCCAGAGACGCAGGTTCGAGTCCTGCCAGAAACGAATTTATTATTTTCTTGCTTTCATATTATATGAAATAAAGTATGAAACAAGTAATAAATTTTGAGGATTGTAGCATTGTGAGTGCTACAATCCTCAAAAATATGTCTCAATCCATAGTTAATAATATGTCTTAACTAGATGTAATGTCAAATGTGATCCCTTATATTGGACTATTACGTATTGCAGTACTCTTTAATTTAAAAAAAAAACAGAAATTTATGTAAAACATTTTCAACTTACAAAAATTTTAAACTGACAAAAGTTTCACTGTTTACATTGTAATACGTAAAACCCAGTCTCCAACGCATAAACAAAACACGGAACATACCTCCGCGGGGCAGAGAGGGGAAGGGTATCTCAAACATTTCCCTTCCTTTCCTTTTGTTTTGTTTGAGAGGAGTCACGGCTTAACAATGATGTACCTAAATAACAGAACCAAAACAAAGAAATTCTTGAATGCCCTTACTAAGTATTTTCACAGTATACTTTACTTACCTACAACGCCTTCGTAAAATGTTATAGCTAAGTTATATGATATAGCATGCATAGTATAGAACACACTTACTCATAAAAATAACCAACCTACTCGTACCTAGTTACATTTTAAACTTCGATAATGGAATCCATATACCTTTCTTGATATTCTACCTCAAAAAATAAGCCTCGAGATCTGAAACAGACAAAAAGGTTAACTTTAGGAATGAAACATGGGATTGTAAGCTAAACAGGATTGTTCTGTTTTGAAGCGTTTGATATTTGAGGTTTGATATTGTGTCCCGGTTATCTAAAATTTCTATTCCCAATAGTTAATTTTGTGGTGAGTAGGCCGCGCTCGCTTCTCTTGCATAACGTATTGACTTAACTTTATTGAGCTTCGCACGCATTATGTATTGACTCGTCTTTTGTGATATGTCGCGCTCGCTTCGCTCACGTGACGCATGGATTCGGGTTTCGATGAATGTCGCGCTCGCTTCGCTCGCTGACTCTTCAACAACTTACTGTCAACGCAGCACAGTTCCAAACACGCGCTATCCTCAAGACATGAGCAGCTCTACTGCTCCTACAGCAGCCAGCAGCAGTAAAAGAGCAGTGATTGCTAGCACAGCTCTACATCAACGTCTTCAACACTCATCTCTATAGTTAGAGGCATGTTTATAATACAGCAACTTACTGTCAACGCAGCACAGTTCCAAACACGCGCTATCCTCTAGACATGAGCAGCTCTACTGCTCCTAGCAGCCAGCAGCAGTAGAAGAGCAGTGATTGCTAGCACAGCTCTACATCAACGTCTTCAACACTCATCTCTATAGTTAGAGGCATGTTTATAATACAGCAACTTACTGTCAGCGCAGCACAGCTCCAAACACGCGCTGTCCTCTAGACATGAGCAGCTCTACTGCTCCTACAGCAGCCAGCAGCAGTAGAAGAGCAGTGATTGCTAGCACAGCTCTACATCGCCGTCTTCTCCTCTCGTCTCTTGCTAAACGGCGGGAAAGCGCCTCGCCCCGCGCGCCGTCCAGAGTGAAGAGAGCACTGGCAGCCTGGAAAAAGAAAACAAGGCCATTTTGAATTTAAAGAAAATATAGAGATCGAATTTTTAATTGTTAAGCTTCTTATTTCACAACAATAGATCAGAAATCGTTTCTCTACACAATTCATTTACTTAATTTTGATAGGTAGGATCATTGATAGAATAGGATAGGATTAAATAAGTTACAAAGTTTTTTTTATTGGGTCTTACTATAATTTCAATTGCAATCTAAGTATCTACCATTTACATATTCTATATAAAGCATGTAAAATTTATAAATCGATTCATACAAAAATTGATTCTATTTTCGTTCGCTTATCGAAATTAGGGCATGCATATTGCCGCCATTTTAAAATAAGCTGGCGCCAACAAAATCATTAAAAGATATCCATTTTAACAACCAATGCACCTTATTACTGTTTTATTTCCAATCAATAATTAAATTATATCAAATTGGAACACATTTTGGGAATATTAATTAAAAGGCAGTAACAGTTTTTATTCAATTATAATTTTATGCTTGTTTTCAGAACTTTAACATTGTAAGGGCTTTACACCTGTATTTAGTTACGAAATGTAATAAATAATAATTAAACGCAAACATTTATTGTAGTCGTAAAAAGGCAATTGACATAGATATTTAAATTTCAAAAGATAATGCTGCTTGCGACTCTCCGACAGTTTTATATATTTTATTTAAATTCTGTTGCAAATGAGATATTTTTCAAAATTAAACATAAAGATCATATCGCGAAATTCCTCCGTATTCTAGCGGTCAGACCATAAGCTCATGACCCGGAGGTCCCGGTTTCGATACTCGGCGGGTGACAACATTTTGTGTTCTTGTTTCTAGTTTCGTTAGGACATTGCAGGCTGATCACCTGATTGTCCGAAAAGTAACATGATCCATGCTGTCGGATGGGCATGTAAATAGTCAGTCCTGCGCCTGATTTATCTTTGGTCGTGTCATTTAATCTGTCCCATCAGAATAAGGTAAGGTAATAATTACTTCCAAGCTGGACTGGGAGCGAGAGAAAAACATAGAATGTGCCAGCTGCATTTCCTCCCGGGCATGCTGTAAGAACCAGCTAAGGGATCTGAGGGTTTCAGTATATTGCAATTTAGGCGATGGGCTGACAACCTGTCACTACAGCGATATACTTACAAATCCATCTTGAATAACCCTCAAAACTTTGTCAGACGTGGCGGAACGACCTTTGTTTAGGTCGTTTACGCTCTGCCTACCCCATTAGGGATAAAGGCGTGATTATATGTATGTATGTATGTATCAGAATAAGGGATTGAAGTAATATAAAGTGCACTTGTGTGTTGTGCAAGCACTTGGGCACTAATAACAAGTCCCACGCAGATGGTTGATCTCTGTGAAATAGGCCCCTGTCACCGTAAATTGATGATAAATAAATACAATACAAACAGTACAACCGAAAATCGGTTGGGAGGACAATTTTTTCGAGTATAATTAAATTACTGACGAACAAGGTGGAATTACGAAAGAGATTTCCAATTTAAATGCGGTTTCCATTAGTTTCTTACTGATTGATGTAAATGATCTTAAAATCATTGATTTGATTAATGACGTTTTGATTTCGCTTTGACCAATTAGAGAAAATAAAAATAAAAATAAGTAAGCATTGCGTTATACTATACTTGTGGCTATAATATACGTATAAAAAATGCTTTTCCATAAAAAAAAATCCACCTTGAGAGAAAAACATAGAATGTGCCAGCTGCATTTCCTCCCAGGCATGCTGTAGAAACCAGCTAAGGGATCCAAGGGTTTCTGTATATTGCACGTTAGGCGATGGGCTGACAACCTGTCACTACAGCAATATACCAACAAATCAATCGTATATAACCCTCAAAACTTTGTCAGACGTGGCTAACGACCTTTGTTTAGGTCGATTATGTTCTGCCTACCCCATTAGGGATAAAGGCGTGATTATATGTATGTATGGATGTAAGGAATGCACGGACTTGTACAAAATGGTTGTCACCTTGCTGGTTCAAGACGTCTGGCGCCAGAATTAAGCAATATCAAAACGCATGTTCATTTAAATATTTAAATGTTACATTATGTTCACCTCTAAAATGTAATACAATTACGGAATAAAAAAATTACGCATACCTCTAAAATACATTAAAATGTTGTCAACTAAATTAAGCGAGTCAAGTGAATATTAATATTTTTTACTATGCTGGCCTGGGAGCGAGAGAAAAACGTAGAATGTGCCAGTTGCATTTCCTCCCGGATATGCTGTAAAAACCAGCTAAGGGATCCGAGGATTTCAGTATATTTTAATTCAGGCGACAGGCTGACAACCTATCACTACAGCAATATACCTACAAATCTATCTTAAATAACCCTCGAAACTTTGTCAGACGTGGCGAAACGACCTTTATTTAGGTCGTTTACGCCTTGCCGACCCATTAGAGGTAAAGGCGTGATTATATATATGTATGTAAATTAATAGTGTAGCATATTCGAATTGAAGTACTTAAAGTTATGAAATAATCTAAAACAAATTACCTAATTACATATATTTGTTCTTTCTTCGCTAAATTTGATAATTTTTATCTTTACCGAACCTTAATACTGAAAAAATATGTTATTGCTATTTTTTTATAACAATGTGTCCTATTAGGTTTTAACAATACAAAATACAAAACAATGTGAAAATTGTAGCATTGTTGCAATAGTAGGACAATCTAAACATTATTATGTGAAACTGGTCAAGATCATGGGAAGTGTACGAATGTAAGAAAATAACAATAAATAGAGCCTTGGCAGCAAATCTTAAAATTATTTTAATAAATAGAACATATATATATTTATCGCGACGAACTTTTTCCAAAATAACATTTGAGATTTGGATTCAGATTCATTTATTACACATTATCCAATTTATAGTTACATTGCATTCATAGTAAAAATGACAGAGAATAATATGATCTTTAAAAAATAATAATATAAAATTGTACAATAAAAAAAAAAAAAAATTAGTGACAGCCGTCAGGAGGCTCTCAGGCAGACCTGTTGAAACCTGGACTGCAGAAGGCGAGTACAAGGCGGTTGGAAAAACCTGGAACGAAGCAAAATCACGGCGGAGAACTGGAAAAAAAAATAAACTCTCCAGATCCCTTTGTACCAGCAGCGGGGTACTATTATATCGATACTGAACAACTTTCAGCAGGAAATTCATTCAGAAGAAGAAAATAAAATTGGCTTTACATACAAATTAATTAACTTTACATACAGAAAATTTATTTTTTTCACTTTCTGAAAGAATTTCCTGGTGGAAGATGTCCAGTGTCGTTGACTGAGCAACCCCTATCAGTTCGCGGGACGCTGTCCCTTACACCCCGTATAGAATAGAACCACAACTACTATAACTACTTATTCACAGAAAGTCAAGTGTAACTGTTTTTGGAGTGAACCATCACAAATTTATGTTTCGACCTGGCTTACATTTAACCATTTATATTGTATCAAATTTTCCTTGTTAAATTTGTATTTAGTGACAGTGACTAATGCGTATTATATATTAGTACGTTCATTTTATTATGATTAGTGACAGCCCGTATAAAATTAAATTGTCTGCATGCAATGAATGAGCTGTCAGTCAGCGAACGAGGTATATTCGGAGAGTGTTCATCATCCTAAATCTAGGGCCTCCTGTAGTCTATCGACTGCTCAGCCGACCATGCAGAACCTAATCCACGTATGTTCGTTCCCACATGACAATACAATAGCTACATCCAATTGCCAGCCAATTGGCGAGGTTTAACCATCTTGGGCTATCTACGCTCGTATCAATGCCTTTCATAGGATCGTGCATCGTGTTTGACCATACTGATGCATATGAGTTACGAGCTTGCATGTTTGTGGTCTGATTGCATTTGATTGTTTAGATTCGAGTCTTGAGCGGTAGAGCAAAAATACTAAATAGGTACGTACAATACATTGTGCATTGTATGTACACATACCTACCTAATTTTACGCCTATATCAATTATCCCATCAGGTGTCTCATCATCTCCCTAGCCTTATCTCGTATCTCACGGGGTTGGCTACCTAATCAAGGGAATTGAACGAGGGTACTGGTTTTTACACAGAGCGACTGTCAGGTGTCTATGAAGCGATAAATTGTAAGAAGATATGTTAGACGCTTTTCACTAAGTGACTGAAGCTGAAGCTGAAGGGTTTGATTCTAGATACCACCGGCTAAAACTAAAATTAAAATCTCTCTGTCACTTTCAATATAATAAAATTGAAAAAGGACAGGCGATTTATACTCTATGGTTTTACACTTTGTCCGCTAGATTTTGGAGCGCTTTTCCCCAGTATTTCTGTCAATTTTATCCGCCATGTCACATGACAGATAACGCATAAAACCACCGACTTAATCAAAAATCAAAAACCGGAGAGAATAGTTCTCCTGTCCTTTTCCAATGTTTTTAGTCTGAAAGAGACCAATTAATTTTAGTTTTAGCCGACAAATCTAAAATCGTTCCCAATTTATTTTTAACAATCTGATTTCAAAATATAAAACTAAAGCGCCATTTTGCTTTAGACATCTAGTGAAAAGCATCTTTACCCATAACGGGCGGTGGCTTGTGACATTTTGAAGAAGACAATGAGGGTTGAAAAGTAGGGGCTAAAAAACTTTTCCTTTAAACAAATGACCGCCGTATTTTAAACAAATATTTTGTACTTTTTCACAGTTTCAGTTTTTAAATCTAGATAACCTTTGATAAATGAGTCCAAAGTCAAAGTTCTAATATAAAAATGATACCATCTGTAATTTATTAGGCCCATAAATAATTATCTACCTAACACCCAAACTATACCTAAGAAATCACCCGCGGCACAGCCATTTAAGTTATAATTTATTATATGCAAATATTTGCAATGCAAAATAGCGCTTATATTTTTTTGAATTCATTTGTTTTTGTTGTTAAAAAAACTAAATATAACAGAACGCCAAAACTTTAAGTACCCGATATTAATATTAGCTGCGGTACTGGCGGTTAAAAACCCAGGCACCAGGATTCATTGGGCCGTTCATTGATTCGACATACATACACACATATAATCACGCCTTTATCCCTAATGGGATAGGCAGAGCGTAAAAAAACTTAAACAAAGGTCATTCCGCCAAGTCTGACAAAGTTTCGAGGGTTATTTAAGATAGATTAGTAGATATATTGCTGTAGTGATAGGTTGTATACAATATACTGAGACCCTCGGATCCCTTAGCTAGTTTTTACAGCATGCCCGGGAGGAAATTCGACATCCCACTCGAAGAAAAACCTGATTGTAGTGGACATTCTAACACATTGGAGACTAGAAGACTAAAGAATTTTGATTGATATGCGACTCTCAAAAACAATTTACTTTCACGATGACAATCAAAGATGGATCTCGAATGATCGAACTCCCAACCTCTGACAATCAGAGATCTGCTGTGTGCGTACTTCCCGGGTCAATTGGCGACACCTTAGTTACATCACCCACTATTTAAACAACAAAGGGACCCATTCTTGAACCATGACATGCGAAAATATTTGTGTCATATATCTGGGATATGACCTCTTTCAACAAATTACTTCCATGCTGGACTGGGAGCAAAAGAAAAACATAGAATGTGCCAGCTGCATTTCCTCCCAGGCATGCTGTAAAAACCAGCTAAGAGATCCGAGAGTTTCAGTATATTGCAATTTATGCGATGGGCTGACAACCTGTAGTGACAGCAATATACCTACAAATATATCTTAAATAACCCTCAAAATATTGTCAGACGTAGCGGAACGGCCTTGTTTAGGTCGTTTAAGCTCTGCCTACCCCATTAGGGATAAAGGTGTGATTAAATGTATATATGTATGTGTGTATGTATTCACATATTACATATTACAATATAAAATTGCCCTCAATTTTTGTCAGACGTGGCGAAAGCGCTTTTTACGAGGCGTTAAACGCTCTGCCTACCCCGTAAGGGATAAAGGCGTGATTTATGTATGTATGTATGTATGTATGTATTCAACAAATCGTCTTTTTGTAACAAAGGGCAGATTGCGTGGATGTTTTGCATATTTCTCGGTGTAATCTGAACGTACAGTGAAAACTCACGGAATATGAGCTACTGTATGCTATATTCTGCTTTCTTTGACAAATTGCAATAAATATGGCATGCTTGTTTGCAATGATTTCGTATCGGGATGCCTATGCCTTAGACATTGCATTTCTTATAGACTCAATTTTTGGCATGGCTCGTAAAGAAAATAGAAAAAAATATTAATAAACTAATTCGTAATGAACTTACTTATTGGCCAACCACCCATAATTTTCGCATGGTCATTGGTCATTGATCATTATGTCGTTGGAGAGATTCAAAGATTGATCTCTTGGCTCTGCTATCAAACAAAGCGCATGACATAATAGGACGTCTTGAGTCTCTTGAGCACTTATTGTGAAAGCTCGTCGGCTGTTTGTTTGGTAAGAGCTGTTGACGAATCGTAAGGGTAACCTGTTTGGTGCCCAAGTTTAAAAAAAAAGAAAAACAATTAAGGAACATGAAATATTGTGCTTATAACACATGCATACATAAAATCACGCCTTTATCCCTAATGGGGTAGGCAGAGCGTAAACGACCTAAAAAATGGCCGTTCCGCTACATCTGACAATATTTTAAGGGTTATTTAAGATATATTTGTAGGTATTGCTGTAGTGACAGGTTGACAGCCCATCGCCTAAATTGCAACACACAGAAACCCTCAGATCGCTTAGCTGGTTTTTACAGCATGCCCGGGAGGAAATGCAGCTGGCACATTCTACGCTTTGCGCTCCCTCCCAGTTCAAAAAAGTGCTTATAATGTATGTAGTAAATGTTAAGAATCTGCTGCAAACAATAATCATACAAATATCATTAGAACACTTACAATTATCAATATCACATGCATAAGAATAAAAAAATTAAAAGGCAAGGTACTTTTTTTTATAAAAATCGAAATATAAATTAATTTATTTTTCGTTTAGTTGCTGTCATACCACAATGACCACAATCAGCTCTATACTTTTAAAACTGTTAAAGAGTAAGCCCATGTTAGGTATAATTAATCGTTATTAACACTGTCAAATTTACTGTCAAGTTAATGATTTTACATCGCCGTTTACATGTGACAGTTTTACTTGACCTTTAGGTTAACAAATGGGGTATAACTGCGTTTAAGTAAAAGTTTCTGACTCTCCTATTTTTAGTTCTTTTTACATATTTGCAAAACGAGTTGTGTACATGCGACCTTCCTGCCACAGTTACTATGAGTGTACAGTTAGCCGTATGTAAAGTGTATCTAAATAATCTACATATAGACAATTCTATATTGAAAGCTATTACATATGTGCGTCACTATAGCAATACATATTACAATCTAAAATTGCCCTAGATTTTTGTCAGACGTGGCGAAAGCGCCTTTTACGAGGCGTTAAACGCTCTGCCTACCCCGTAAGGGATAGGGGCGTGATTTGTGTATGTATGTGTATGTGAAAGCTATTGCAAATAAGTATTATTTTTATCCATAACATGATCCATACTAATAAAAAAAAATGTGTAACAGAGCGATTTTAAGAATTCTTTCTTGATTAAAAAACTATCCAGAAGTAACAGGACATAATTTGTTGTTATTTATCGCTCTTAATCCAGCAAGAAAGTAATGTCAAAAAAATCAAGCTTTGTTTTTGCCTTTTGATAAAATACCTAACTAGGCAACTTGTATCAAATGTTAAATCAAATTAGTCGCAATTACGCTCACCGTAATCACAAGCGCAAGTCGCATGCGCGGGAATGCGGATTGTGCGGACCGCCATCATTTAGCGCGCGACGGCGGCAAGACGGTGCGGTGGTGTGGCGGGGATGTTGCGAAAAACCACGACTGCGTGTCAAGAACGCTGCGGTTTGATTTGTACAAAGTTAGTAAGTAAACAAACCTATCAGTAGGTCTACATTGCGCACTGTAGACTTCGTTTTGTCTACACATTATCTCTTCCGTTGTGCACTTCACAACGGAAAATGACAAGTATGCAAACATGAAGACAAATTGAAATGTACAGTGCGGAACATTGCCCATTTGAAGCTATTTAGTTGTTTTTGTCGTCTATTTTACTGCACAAGAGATTCTACGACTTTTACATTTCCTAACAGTAATAATTATTTTATCATTAAATTCGGTAATTAAAAAATGCTAATTACGGCAAATCATTTTTCCCATGTAGGTAAACACAATAAAAAATGCATTTTAAAACTAAATTCTATAAATTGATTAATTAAATTTGACAGATATTAATGTAGCGAACTGTACAAAACGAAATGTCCAAGTAAATAAACTTGTAGAATAAAATTATTACCAAGTCAACTATTCCACTTGCACTTTCTACGAATTAAAACATGTCACGTTTGGCAGAAAAACTAGCCGGGAACGGAACCCGGATACCCGGAATAGAGATCGTTGGTGACAAATTAATGCAATTAAACCTTAATTCCCTTAATTTGTCGTGCTAGACGTAATATTGTGTTCTAGGAACTTTGAGGGAAGAAGGTTGTTCACTTGAGTTATTAACTACTTCTATGTACTTTGTTTCCATGCTGGACTGGGAGTGGGAGAAAAACATAAAATGTGCCAGCTGCATTTCCCCGGGCATGCTGTTAAAATAAGCTAAGGGATCCGAGTGTTTCAGTATATTGCAATTTAGGCGATGAACTGACAACCTATCATTACATCAATTTACGTACAAATCTATCCTAAATAACCTTCAAATCTTTGTCAGACGTGGCGGAACGACGTTTGATTAGGTCGTTTACGCTCTGCCTACCCCATAAAGGCGTGACTGTATGTATGCAAATTGGCGAGCGCAGTCCAATCACTATAAACATTCCCTGGGACGGGAATAGATGAGGCAATGATACAAGACTCAGCCAGCATTGTCCTAATTAAATTCGGAACAATGTCACATAGCGATATGGTCATCAAACTTTCTACTTCTGGATCGAAGGCCCAAGAGTCAGATCACTAGACCACTAAGGCACATAATGCTTTTCGCCTCTGCTAAGGAAGATATGACTATTCATACCAGGTGTAAGGGACAGCGTCCTGCAAACTGATAGGGGTTGCTCAGTCAACGACACTGAACAACTATCAGCAGGATTTTTTCTCAGGAAGTGAAAAACAAATGGTTTTCCATACAAACTGTCTGATCGAGGTGAACATATTTGTATGGAAATGCCATTTTATTTTTATCCACGTAAAAGAATTTCCTGGTGGAAGTTGTTCAGTGTCGTTGACTGAGCAACTCCTATCAGTTTGCGGGAAGCTGTCCCTTACACCCAGTACAATACAAAATGCAGTCGTCCAGAATGTTCTTTGCATAATATCCAATGATTGCTCCAGTACAGGTAATATAGATGCAGCTAGCTAGATCTAGAAGTAAGTGCAAGCGGAAATGAACCATATTATTATTGCGTCACACGGCCGGAACGCAAATCTGTCTGTATATGCCATAAAGCTTGGCACAAGTTTATAACTGTCAGCGACAATCATGATAGATTTAGGCCCGTATTTATAATCAGCACTTGAGACTGACAGATAGTTTGAGTTCGTATCAGAAATGTCATTTCAGTACAAAATTACCTTTCAAATCCATACTTAATATTGCTCTTAATCTTGAGTTAGCTTCATAAATACGGCCCTTAATGAAGACAAGTTTGAAGGTGTGTACGACCAATATCAACATTGTGATGAAAAATATTCTTCTGATATCAGTAACTAAGGTCGTGGAAGAACTCGTGAGATTATCATGACATTATTGGGATTGGAAATTTCTTGGGGAAAAGCAAAAATGATGCCTTATTATTTGGTTCTGGTAAAATGGATTAAATGGTGAATCCAACAGTTGAGAACTCCAAAATCTGTAGTCTTTCCCAAAAAAAGGCACTATATCTACAATCTACATAACTCGTATTTAGACCTATTCTTAAATCTATATTAGACACTGGGCTCGATTCTAGATTTGCCGGCTATAACTAAAATTAAAATCTATTTGTCACTTTCAGACTAAAAACATTAGAAAAGGACAGGAGGTGTGTTTTTTTCCGGTTTTTGATATATAGTCGTGGTATTATGCGTTATCTGTCATTTTTATCCGCCGTCATATTATATGGCAGAAAAAAAATTACAGAATGACTGGGGTAACGTGCAAAAGCGCGTCAAAATCTAGCGGACAAAGTGTCAAACCATAGACTATAAATCACATGTACTTTTTCAATTTTATTATTTTGAAAGTGATATATTATTTATCACGATTTATTATAATTTTATTATTTTGACAGATAGATTTTAAATCTAGAATCGAGCCCACTATGATACTCGCTGTGTTCTTATAACTTACATATAAGATCCATAAAGATAGAAAGCGAGAGGTCGTAAAGTTTACCATCTTATAACTTATCAAATGGCTACCTATTATAACCTTCGACTATTAAAAAAGAGTAGGGAATATGCACATAACTTTGCGAGTGAGTAAACTTCTAGATCCAAATTAATATGATTTAATTTAAAAAAAGTTTTAGCGCCGCATTTATATTTAGGTGATAGCGCTCTGCCTACCCCATTAAGGATAAGGCGTGATTATATGTATGTATGTATGTATGACAGCGAGTTTGAGTTTGTATCAGAAATGACATTTCGATACAACCTGGCAAATCCAAACTTAATATTGCTCTCAATCTTGGTCTCTTGATTAGATAGCTAAATATAAAAATGCAAGTCATAGAAAAAAGAGGAAAATCTCAAAGTCGTCCTTGTTGTGTAGACCCTGAAGGTGAGATAGATATGGAAAGACGAAATGTTTTAACTACGTAGAAGTATGTTTTTACATCAGTGTTTTTCTGTAAGCAAAATCTTGACCACATCTATCAAGCCCTGTTGTTCCATGCTGGATTGGGAGCGAAAGGAAAACATAGAATGTGCCGGCGTCATTTCCTCCCGCGCATGCTGTAAAAACCATCTAAAGGATCCAAGGGTTTTAGTATAGGTATTGCAAATTTAGGTGATAGGCTGACAACCTGTCACTACAGCAATAAACCTACAAATCTATCTAAAATAACCCTCAAAACTTCACAGACGTGGCGGAACGACCTTTATTTAGGTCGTTTACGCTCTGCCTACCCCATTAGAGATAAAGGTGTGATTATTTGTATGTATAATCACACCTTTATCCCTAATGGGGTATGTATGTATGTCTATCAAGCCCAAGCCACTACCTCAAAAGCAGCACGTATTAGCCGACTATGATTTCGCAAAGTCACAGTAAACATAATCGGAGGATGTATATTCGCTAAATGCCGCAGTGAGTGACCGGCCAGCTGCCTTGCCCGCGGCGATGTCGGACGCATGTCGCAACAGACCGCGACACAGGCCAGGCAAACCCGCCAGGCCGGCTATCAGCTGTTTTCCAACTATGAAGAAACAGTTTGACTTTCGGAATGCCATATTTTGGGTCTAGTTTTTGTCTTACGCACCTTTCGAATCTCAAAACGATTCGCAGATATAATGATATAATAATGCAAGCCATTTATGAATATGATTAATAATACACGACCCAGGATCCTTCCTAGCTACAGCAAACTCGCCATGCATGGGAGTAAAGGGCCGGTTTCCAACTATGAAGAAACAGTCATGTTAACTTTCGGAATGTGATTTTGGGTCTATTTTTTATCGACAACGTTCAAGCACCATTTGATTCTTAAAACTATCTGCAAATTGTTATAAAGAAATTTTGGATATGATTAATAACGCAAGACCTAGGACGCTTCCCTGCGGCATCCTCTCGTATAACATTCATGATAAAAGGGCAATGATGTTTAGAAATAAGAAATAGTATATACCTGCTGCTTATCTGACTAAGCATATACTGTATATGTTTTAATTATAAGTCAAGTAAGTATTACAATTTAGGCGTTGGGTCCTTCGAGAATTGTACTCAATATTCGTTGTCTTTATCGAGACCGCTTTTATCTGGGGTTTTGCTCTGCCTATCCCACAAGAACCTGGCTATTATGTCTATGTGTACATATGTTTTTATATATCATTCAATACCAATCACAATGATAAATCATTCTTTCATCACATTTGCACATAATCGAAGAATTACATAATACAAGTAACACACCGATATTAAGTGGTAAAGCCTCAATAACTCATTACAACAGTGTCCTGGATATCTTTCATTAATTTTATAGACGTAATTATTATCAAGTAAAGAACTTGAGATGATGATGAGAAATGAGAAGCTAGTAATTTGAGAACTTACGTTAAACAAGTCGCGTATTACGTTTTGTCGCCTTGCCCGAAGGCCTGTACTAACGTCACGTTAAAAATGATACATAACTTTTTAATCGTAGTTTTTAATAGCTAGGTAATTAGTGCTCTGAATATAGTGGTCGTAATAACTATCTTCTTCCTATTCTTCTTCGACCTCTATATTTGCTGTTTTTTTGACTTGGTTAATAACCTTTCTTTCTTCTAGATTACCCACAGCTGTTGCATTATCATTTATTATACATACATACATATAATCACGCCTTTATCCCCAATAGGGTAGGCAGAGCGTAGAGGACCTAAACAAAGATCGTCCCGCCACGTCTGATAAAGTTTTGAGGGTTATTTGAGATAGATTTGTAGGTATATTGCTGTAGTGACAGGATGTCAGCCTATCGCCTAAATTGCAATATACAGAATCCCTCGGATCTCTTAGCTGGTTTTTACAGCATGCCCGGGAGGAAATGCAGCTGGCACATTCTATGTTTTTCTCTCGCTCGCAGTCCAGCATAGCATTCATCATGGTATCATTTATTATTCGGTTGTTAAAGTGTAAGAGAGCGAGGTTATGTGACTATTATGTATGGATGCATGTTAAAGTGCTTTGCTACCTTATAGTTTTTTGCATTCTTTTCCATTTTGATCAATGGTTAATATAATATACAATCATTTCAAGACATTATTTTGCTACAATGTACAATCATTTTGTCCCAGCCCCTCAATCTATTCAAAGTGTGCCAAGGCAGCGGACGTGGTTGGATAATGCCATCTAATCATCTAATGATAACTCAGAATATCCTGTTGTAGGTAGTTTTAATTCCCAGCTAAACTCGTAAACTTTGAAATTGAATAATTAGCAACTTCGCCTTTATCTTAATTATGGGGAGGAAGTTGGTCAATATAAAGTCATTTCAAAATTTTGATCATAATTTGGTGGTTTACAAGGTTTTGTCAAGGATTTGATATAAGAATACGGTCATATTTGCAAAATTCGCTGTAGTCGTAACTGTTAGTGCGAAATCGGTCCCAAAGGTTATTGAGGAATGGTATTACAAGTCGACAGCAAATAAAATATTATGAACAACACAGGGCCTCCTAGGTTGCTACCCTGCGACACCTACTCTGATCGGTATGTGAATGTTTATTTTATTACATTCATACATACATATAGTCACGCCTTTATCCCTAATGGGGTAGGCAGAGCGTAAAAAACCTAAATAAAGATTCCGCCACGTCTGACAAAGTTTTGAGGGTTATTTAAGATAGATTTATAGGTATATTTCTGTAGCGACCGGTTTTCAGCCCAACCCATCGCCTAAAATGCATTATACAGAAATCCGCGGATCCCTTAGCTGATTTTTACAGCATGCCCGGGAGGAAATGCAGCAGCCACATTCTATGTTTTCCCTCGCTCCCAGTCCAGCATGGAAGAAATTCATTGTTTTTTTTTATTATTTTACTTTTTTTGACATCACAAATACAAATCATATATTTCATAATTAATTATTACAATAAGTACCTACTATGCATTACACAAAATAAATTCTGAAATTAAATGGGGATACACACAGCTTATAGCTGATTTTAAGCCTATCCTAGTCAGATACAGGCGTTCCAATATTTTAACCCATGTTCCGCTCTAGGTAAAAAAAGTATGTTTTCGCAAAACACTTCTACTTAAGGAGATCCCCTAGGCTAAGTGACGACCTCATCGGTCAAAAAAATCATAATCAAAAATCCGGTTGATCAGGTTGAGGTTAAAGCAATGAAAGTCATGTAGAACCGCATAAAGTTGTAACTTATAGTTCGTTATTATTACAGATAGAAAACTTGCGAAAAATTGACACTTTTAGCACTTTTGCTATCTGTAACTGCAGTGAACACTTAATCATAAATTTAATACTTAAAATTAACTTCAGTACCTATACATACATACATACATAAAATCACGCCTCTATCCCTAATGGGGAAGGCAGAGCGTAAACGACCTAAAGAAAGGTCGTTTCGCCATGTCTGACAAAGTTTTGAGGGTTATTTAAGATAGATTTGTAGGTAAATTGCTGTAGTGACAGGTTCAGTAGCTATACGACAATCTAATTTACCGGATTTTCGATTAATTGCGTTTTCAGAGAGTAATGATTTTTTAACTGATGAGAGCGCTGGCGTGCACCGTGGATCCCCTTAATAGCTAATTCCAGAATGCAGTTGCAAATTGCAACATATATAATGGCAGACGGCTCGTTGCAAGTTGCAAGACCATCACTCTTGGAGAATGGATGCGTTTGACAGCTCGAAGGCCGCTGATAGATCGAAGCTGGCAAATTGCTGGGACAATAGCGATGCAATTCTCATCATTTTATGTACACACTGGCTTTCAGTACATGTAAACACGACTGCATCCATTACGAGGGAGGCAAAGCATTAACGGCTACTAGAAACTGTTTTTGCTGTAGGAAATTTTAGATTAGGGTTAGTAAGGCTATCGCCTAAATTGCAATTGATTGGAACGTCGTTTTCCTCTAACCTGACTTCTACATTATGGGCGGGAAGAGAAGCAGCCGATACATTATATGTTTTTTATAGCTACCATGGAGAGAAAGCTGGTAAATTGATAGAAAAACTTTAATTTTTCATTATTTTCTGCACACATTGAATAAGCTCTTGTAGCTTTGGATCAGAATAGCACAACTTCATCTTTTTCCGCAGTGGTATGTAAGTAGGACCTGTATTTATAATCAGCTCTCAGGAGTGATAGTGAGTTTGAGTTCGTATCAGAAATGTCGTTTCAATAGAAAACGACCTGTCAAATCCGTTCTTAATATTGCTCTCAATCTTGAGATTGCTTTATAATACGAGCCTAGAAAAGTGAGGAAATCTACAGTCTCTTAAAAAAATCATTAACGTGAGCAAATTAATTTATAAATAGAAAACGACCTGTCAAATCCGTTCTTAATATTGCTCTCAATCTTGAGATTGCTTTATAATACGAGCCTAGAAAAGTGAGGAAATCTACAGTCTCTTAAAAAAATCATTAACGTGAGCAAACTAATTTATAAATAATAACCTATTATTTACAAATTCAATAACCAATACAATTTAGCTGTGTAAGTATAAGTAGCTATGGCTAAACCTTATTGGTGAGCCCACGGTTCAATATTTATTTATTTTTAAACCATTCTTTCGTAATATGCAGTTAGTGTAGGAGGACAACTCATGGATGTCAATATTTTCACTTATATTTGGATATACTGGATCTTAAAATTAAATAAGATTCTCAAAAAATAGGTTACTGAAGTATATTTTACAAATTATAAAATACTGTGAAATTATTTCCTTTCAGATAATAGCAATTATGCAATTTCCAACGCGAGGGGCTGGTAACGTGATAACGCCTTATTTAACGTAACGTTTTTCTGAACGCATATATAAATAAAAAATGTAAGGCTCTGTATTTTTAACTGATGAAGTTTTCTATTGTAATGTGAATTACTTTTGACAGCCAGTTTAGGCTTTTATGTAGCAGAAATCGTTTATTCAAAGCGTTTATATTATTTACTCTATATTTAGTTATTTAACCCATTTTTTGTTAAACGGTTAGCGTGGGTAGAGTCAAGTTACCAACGCATTACCTACACGCACGTTTTATATTTTTGTGATCATCGTGTAATAATATAATATATACTCGTAATATGTACTATTCGACTGTGAATGTGAACTTGTGTCTTAACACAACATAACATAAAAATACTTTATTGCACGTAATAATACAACATACAACACAACAGATAACAGCAAAAGACAAGTACAACATAGGCTAAGGCATATTGCTAAGGTAGCAATTTCTTCCAGGCAACCTTTGGGTGAAAGAAAAAAGTGTAGTGTAGTCTTGAACTTGAGGTTTCGTAAAAAAATATTTTGTCTGCTGAGACACCGAAATGCATTCGGTGTAGTTCAATAAATACTGGGCTCGATTCTAGATTTGCCGGCTGAAACTAAAATTAAAATCGTTTTGTCACTTTCAGACTAAAAACATTGAAAAAGGACGGACAGGAGATCTATTCTCTCCCGTTTTTGATTAAAAGTCGGTATTTTTATGCGTTATCTGTCATTTTTATCCGCCACCATATGATATGGCTTATAAAATTTACAGATATACTGGAGAAACGTGCAAAAGCGCGTCAAACTCGCCTGTCTTTTTTAAATTTTAATATTTTGAAAGTGACAGATAGATTTTACTTTTAGTTTTAGCTGGTGGAATCTAGAATCGAGCCCAGTGCCAGCCTGCCTCTATCAATATTTGTCACACGTGGAGAATACAGCTTTTATCAATCCGTAGGCGATCTGCTTACCCCATAGGTAGGGCATAGATTTAAACGAGTGTAAAGGATTAACCCCAACACAAGACCAGTGGCCAGTTGCCCAACTCTCCAACGTTTCCACTACACTTACTTGCCACTTGCCTTTCCACTGCACTCGCCACTTGCCGGCGAATGTAGTTCAAGAGCAGTGTGACGTGAGGCAACATCGCCCGTTTTGCATATCACTGGCGAGGTGTTCTAATTACCTAGTGATAAACGTTTCGCCGAAATTCGGTTAATTGAGAACTATGAAAAAATTTATTATGATAGATATGAATTGAATTGTTTTAGTTGTGTAGGGCTATGATCGCTCTGCTTATGAGACGAGTAAAACAGGCGTTTGTATTTTCAAGGTTTACACGGGGTGTAAGGGACACCTTCCACAAAACAAACTGACAGGGATTGCTCAGTCAATGAAATTGAACAACTTTCATCAGGAAATTATATCAGTATTTTTTTTTTACTTTTTCATACAAAATGACCGCCTCGATTAGACATATGGAAAAGCCATTATTTTTAAAATCCGGGAAGACATTCCTAACCAATGTAGTTCAAGAGCAGTGTGCCGTGAGACAACGTCGCCCGTTTTGCATATCACTCGCGAGGTGTACTAATTAGTAATTACCTAGTGATAAACGTTTCGCCGAAATTCGGTTAATTGAGAATTATGGGATAATTATTTGATTTGTGACTGGTTTCGCCCTATTCTGCCCTCAGAAGAAAAAAAACCATAACTACGAGATTTTAGCGAAATCTTAAAAACTATTCAAAATGTGCAAAATCTATGTAAATCAAAAAATAAAAGAAATAAAATGCTTCCTTTTAAAATAAACCCTGTATCTGTAAGTTTATTTCACCAAAGGATATGATAGTCGAAAGTCTTTTGCATTTTACGCACAACATGGTAGGATGCAGTTATGGTTTTTTTCCTTCTGAGGGTAGTATTCCAGGGTAGGCTTGTGCGCCTCGGTATATGATAATGATCGTCATAGTTATGAGTCAAGTAAAATGTGTCTGTTTTTATATGCTTTTCTCCGTTTATTTTGTTCTTGTTTTCTATATTTGGTTTTCTATATTACATCATAATATTATATTTGTACATTATTCAAATAATTAAATTAAACATAATAAATCGAAGAAATACGCCATAAACCAATAAAATGTAATGGAAGCTAACGAGTAACAGTTTTTTTGTAACAGCTAATTTTATATTTTAGCTGTAACGAAATTCGTACAATTAAGGCACGAAAATAATTTTAATACATTACTTTTACTTTTTTTATAATTTGCACTAGCAACCCGCGCCGGCTTCGCACGGAAATTATCATTGTTTCTCTACTATATTATGCTTGTATTATACATATAAACCTTCCTCTTGAATCACTTTATCCATTTAAAGAAACCGCATCAAAATCCGATGCGTAGTTTCAAAGATCTAAGCATACCTACATAGGGACATAGGCACAGAGAAAGCGACTTTGTTTTATACTATGTAGTGATTCTTTATTGTATTAAAAATTTACACATACAGTTGAACTTAAAACTAGGACACAACAGGCGAGCTTATTTCTATAAGAGATCTCTTCCAGCCAACCTTATACTATGTGTGATAAAGCACAGAATCCCAAAACTTAATATAACGGAAAAAATATTTCACACAATGTTTACGCAGTTATGTATTCTTATTATGATAGTAATAGGGGTCATCATTTAAGTGTTTCTTTTTAGCTGATGATTTTTGTTGAAATTATTTCTGTAATACTTTGTCGAGTTATATAAAAAAAAAAAAAAAAAAAAGTTGAAGGTATGAGATTTCATAATTTGGTTTATTTATTGCTGAATATTTTTAGGTGATCATGAACAAAAAAAAACAGACTTTTATAAATTGCAACTAAAAGAGATAAAAATCATTAAAAAAATTAATATACCCTCTGTTTTCTACCCAATCGAAATTACAAAATTCGATGTGACTACCCCATAAACTATCTATAAGACGAGTACCTGAAGAGCAAAAACAAAAATCTTTGATATATGTACATACATATAGTCACGCCTTTATCCCTAATGGGGTAGGCAGAGTGTAAACGACCTAAACTAAGGTCGTTTCAGCTTGTCCGGGAGGAAATGCAGTTGGCACATAAAGCTATGTTTTTCTCTCGCTCTGAGTCCAGCATGGAAGAATATGTTATTTGATATATGTATGTGATTCAAAGATCTTGCACAGAATAAATATTAGCAAAACATTAACTTCGTGCCTCAAGCTAAATCTGTGAGATAGAATTAAAGACGCTTATTGCAGAAATAATGCATAACAATAAATTACTACCTCCGTAGTCTAGTGGTCTGAGCCACGGGCTCATGATCCGGAGGTCCTGGGTTAAATTCCCAGAGGAGAACACAAAGTTGATATATGTCTACGTATTTATCACTTTGTGAGATATTTCCTATATTCGATAGGAAAATGCGTGCTAAATCCACCAGATTGGCTAGAAGAAAACGGATTCCGTGCGTCGGAGAGCACGAAAAGCCGTCTATCTAGGTCGCTGACTTTGATAGTGGTCGTTATTTAAACTATGTGAGAGGCATAGGCTAATAGTAGCTGGCACATAAATTGACACCAGACTTCGTGATGCCTGCAATGTCCTAACCAAACTGGGAAAAATCGCGTGATAAATTAACAAATACAAAAAAAAAAAAAAAATTATCAAATATCGACTTTGCATCCTCTCCCCTGGGATCAAACCCAGGACCGCCAGATCCGGAGACCATGGCCCAAACCACGGGGGCATCCTTAAGCTAAAACTGTGAGATAACAGAATTGAAGAGACTCATTGCAGCAATAATGCATAACAATAAATAACTCGGTAAGAGGCGTTCAAGGCAACGTTATATGTTGCCAATAAATCAATAGATTATCTTGACAAGTATTATTGTTATAACATCTTTAAGAATATAGAGGATTTTGGCTAGCATATGTCTAAATTAATTGTTATGCCAGACACTTCAAATAAGTAAAATAAAAGCGATAAAAAATTAAACTTTATTTCAGGTTACAAGCCCCATACATTACATTACATGTCATTCATTTTATAGTTTACATTTTTAAATATTGACCCCACTATAATCATTACATGGACATGTTTACAATAATAATAGTACAGTTAGGTCCGTTAGCTAAAAATATAAAAAATATGGGCTAAAATATAAAAAATCAACATAATATGACTGTACGGGTGTCAAAGTGAAAATTGCTTAGCGGTGGCGCCCCCAGTCGATCAAACACCATAACTCGAAAAATATATACCCACCTACTATTCACTTCTCGTGCTCTGAAAGTACTATTTTGTGCAGGGTATAGGCTGCACAAAATTGAATTATGTGCACAAGGGCAAATACATATCTTCTCATAAATGCATCTCTTCTAAGACAAAGAAAATTACGCTTTACTTGTCGTAAAATCTACTATTTTCAAAACATTGTTCTACTACTTCCTTAGAATTGGAGCGTATTATTTTTAAGCGTAATAAATTGAAGAGTACCCCGCAGTTACTATCGATAAATCCGCCAAAACGGCCGGTTTAGCAAAAATAACGATAATAACTGCTCCTCTTTTCGTCAGTTTTTTTTTATATACGTATAAATGTACATTTCTGTTGCCATACGCGAAGTGTTGGAATGTCACCTACCACATATAATCACTTTAGCATTTCACGCCTCCTTTCATGGTTAATTAAGACAGGTCCACAATTAAAATGCAAGCAGAAATTCTCAGCGACACTTTACAAATATTTACAATATTTCCATAAAATCGAAACCAGTTAAAAAGAGAAAGGTTGTAAGTGCTTATACTGATTTGTTCTAAGGAATTTTCCTACCTACATAAATGAATAAAAAATGGCGTAGTTATTATTTTGTGTTTATTTTTACATTGCATTGCTTGTGCATTTGCATTCAACTCATCACTTCTGTGTAAGTACCTAATTATTATTTTTTCTATCCTTAGCAATGACTATGAATGACATTCCCAAAATACATACATTCACATGGTCACGCCTTTATCCCTAATGGGGTAGGCAGAGCAGAAACGACCTAAATAAAGGTCGTTCCGCCACGTCTGACAAAGTTTTAAGGGTTATTTAAGATAGATTTGTGCCTAAATTACAATATACTACTGAAACCCTCGGATCTATTTGGACAGCATGCTGGGGAGGAAATGCAGCTGGCACATTTAATATTTTCCTTTCGCTCCCAGGGCAGCATGGAAGTAACAGCCGATTCCCATAATAACAGGTGATTTTATCATTTTATCTTCTTCCATGCTAGCCAGGGAGTGAGAGAAAAACATAGAATGTGCCAGCTGCTTTTCCTCCCGGGCATGCTGTAAAAGTCAGCTAAGGGATCCGAGGGTTTCAGTATATTGTTATTTAGGCGATGGGCTGACAACCTGTCACTACAGTAATATACCTATAAATCTATCTTAAATAACCTTCAAAACTTTGTTAGACGTAGCGGAACGACCTTTGTTTAGCTAGTTTACGCTCTGCCTACCCCATTAGGAATAAAGGCGTAATTATATGTATGTATGTAATTTTAACAACCTACAGCGTAATATTATGCCCTGGGCAAAACTCACCAATTGAAGCATGAACAGTACAAATAAACATTAATTCGTAGATAAAATCAGTATTGTTCAAATGTTCAATGGTGATTGTTTAGAAGCGATTGACGATTGTAATAAATGTTATCGATTTGAATCGTTTATTCCTCAATTAAACCATTTATGACAGCACGTAGGATGATTATGATCTTTTTGCTCAGTTTGGTAGCGAAGAGAGGACGGGTTAGTTATAATAATAAAGGTTACATAAAATAGAATTTGAATAGAATTAGAATTGTAATTTAAGAAATATTTGTAGTTATATTGTTGTGGTAACAGGTTGTCAGCCCATCGCCTAAATTACAATATACTGAAACCCTCGGATACCTTAGCTGGTTTTTACAGCCTGCCCAGGAAGAAAATGCACCTGGCACATTCTATGTTTTTCTCTCGCTCCCAGTCCAGCATGGAAGAATTTGTTTACACCCTCTCACGTAATAGGATCTTTGCAAATTTCCTTCGCTTCATCCACCTACCTGCACTAAGATACAATAATACAAAATATTGTTACTATAAACAAATTTTTGTCAATGTCAACGATGTCAATTTATCAGTTTGTGAGATTTTCCCGAATTTGGTTAGGACAATGCCGAATCACCTGATTGTCTGGAAGAAAAGATTCCGTGCTTCGAAGGGCACGTTAAGCCGTCGGCCCCGGTCGCTGTCTTTAATAGGCCGTTACACAA
Organism: Scrobipalpa costella; assembly: GCA_949820665.1. NCBI lineage: Eukaryota > Metazoa > Arthropoda > Insecta > Lepidoptera > Gelechiidae > Scrobipalpa > Scrobipalpa costella. The sequence continues at coordinate 15,660,248 of OX463312.1, forward strand.
ACTATGTCAGAGGCCTATTAGCTGTGCTATTACGCGGTTGAAATACTCTGACACCAAGGTTAATCGGGTCGATTCACTCGATACCCACACGACAGAAGAAGAAGAATTGTGATAATCAAATCGTTCGGTCATTCCATCTAAAACTAAAACATCACCTCTTTTTCTATCTCAATCATTTTGCACAGTCACCGATCATATAGGTTAATTACATGCTATCATATCTTAAATTATAGTATTGACAAGCGAAAGTTTATCCTCACACCGTTACGTAACACACAATTTAGTATCCACATAGTGATTATTTGTTACGAGAGTTAATGTGTTATTTAACTTGGCAATTTTGCTATTGTTATATTCTTTTATTGTACGTATATAGTTATTATGTGGCAGGTCGTCAGCAAGACCAAAATCTATTAAAATATGCGTCAGTATGCTAATGTTAGTAGTTCTAGGATGTTGAATTTGCTGTTTTATCTGTGGGAATTCTAGTACTTGTTTTTAATTCACACGTAAGCCCGATGGTGTAGTGGATAGAGCCGCTGCCTCCTGAGCGGGAGGTCGTGGTTCGAACCCCACCACGTACCAATGTGTTTTTCGGTTTTCGAATTTCATATGTACGTTTATTTGGTGCTTTTTCCGTGCTTCGGAAGGCACGTTAAGCCGTTGGTCCCGGTTAATATCGTTTAATACCGTAGATATTAGTCGTTAAGCCATATCAGAGGCCAGTGCTAAGCATTGGCGGCTTAAAAACTCTGACCTAATCTAGGATTGGGTCTGGTTTCCCTTCTGGGTTGCGGAGGTCAGATGGCAGTCGCTCTGTGTAAAAACCAGTACCCTTGTTCAATCCCCTAGATTAGGAAAGCCGACTTCGTGAGATACGGGATATGGCTAGGGAGATGGTATACTTCATTAGTTTTAGGTTGGTCGTTTAGACTAAAGGTCAGCGGTGGATGAGTACTAAAAATGCATCTCTCTATACTAGGTATAAGGGACAGTCTCCTTAACTGCCTCAGTGGCAAAGCGGTCTGAGCCATGGGCTCTCGACCCGGAAGTCCCGGGTTCGATTCCCGGCGGGGGACAATGACTTTGTGTTGTTGTTTCTAGTTTGGTTAGGACATTGCAGGTTGATCACCTGCTTGTCCGAAAAGTAAGATGATCCATGCTGTCGGATGGGCATGTAAATAGTCAGTCCTGCGCCTGATTTATCTCTGGTCGTGTCAGTCAATCTGTCCCATCAAAATAAGAGATTGAAGGAATAGAGAGTGCACCTGTGTGTAGCGCAAACACTTGGGCACTAACAACAAGTCCTGGCGAGTTGGCTGATCTCCGCGAGATTGGCCGCTATCACCGAAAATCGGTGGGAGGACTATTATAAGGGACAGCAAAAAAGGACAGCAGAAAACTAAACTGAACTGAACAACTATCACAGGATTTTTTTTCAGGAAGAAAAAAAAAGGCTTTTCCATACAAATTGTTTGATCGAGGAGGAGGATCATTTTGTATGGACAGATATTTTTTTTCACTTCCTGAATAAAATTCTTGCTGACAGTTGTTTAGTTCCGTTGACTGAGCAACCCCTATCAGTTTGCGGGATGCTATCCCTTACACCTGGTATTTTGTTTGACGCGGTGAAAACACATTATATCTGTACGATCAACTGAACTGCCTCCGTGGTCTAGTGGCTAGTGCCATGGACTCCTGATCCGGAGGTCCTGGGTTCGATTCCCAGGGGGGAAACACAAAGTTGATATTTGAGAATTTATCACTTTGTGTATTTTTCCCCAGTTTGGTTAGGACATTGCAGGCGAAATCACCTGATTGTCCGAAAAAAAAAGATTTCGTGCTTCGGAGGGCACGTTAAGCCGTCGGTTCCGGTCGCTGTCTTTGATAGTGGTCGTTACTCAAACCATGTCAGAGGCCTGATAGTTGTGCTACTAGGCGGTTTAAAAACTCTGACACCAGGGTTCATCGGGTCGATAGACTCGATACCCACTCGACAGAAGAAGAAGTACGATTAGGTTCTGTATACCCCTTTTATCATGGATATCGAGGTGATATCCACCAGTTCGATCAACTGGGTACTTAGCTAGTGACAAAGGGTCCGTACAAGCCGATCCCCATCGGCTTACATTGATCACACCTGTGTCCCTAACGGAGTAGGCAGAGCGAACGACCTAAACAAAGGTTGTTCCGCCACGTTAGACAATGTTTTATTTAAGATAGATTTGTAGGTATATTGCTGTAGAGATAGGTTGTCAGCCCATCGCCTAAATTGCAATACTTATACTGAAACCCTCGGATCCCTTAGCTGGTTTTTACAGCAGCCCGGGCGGGAGGAAATTCAGCTTCTTTGTTTTTATCTCACTCCTAGTCCAGCATGGAATCATCATCGTCGGCTTCCCTTTAAGAAATTCCACTCTACCGAATCCACCGTCATACCATCCTAGGTAACAATTTATTTCTTGCGCAAAACAATCATCACTGGAATACTAAACTTTAGCAAAATTTTGAACGAAGAATGTGCAAACTTGCAAATTGAACTCTAACTCCGGGCAAAAAGCATCAATATTTTGCATATTGCTTCCAATTGTTAGCAATGACCGAATTGGCATCAACGTACGAAAATGCAAAAAGTACTAAGTAGGTAGTTGTGTGCCACTATACGCGGTGTAAGGGACAGCGTCCCGCAAACTGATAGAGGTTGCTCAGTTAAAGAAACTGAATAAAACAAAATCAGCAGGCATTTTTCTCAGGAAGTGATAATAAAAAAAAATCCATACAAATTATCTGATCGAGGTGGTCATTTTGTATATATATATATATACTTTATTGCATAAACACAAAATAAATGTAATTTACAAATATAGTGTGCAAGGGCTCTATCTAATCTAATCTCTAAGAAGAGATCTCTTCCAGCCAACCCAATGGTAGTAAGAGAAAGTGAATAATTTTGAGGAGACAAGTAAATGCAATATTAACAGAGACTAAGAAAAAATAATAATAATAATACTTACATACCTATATATAATATACGGTAGGTATATATCCTATGTATAATAGAATAAATACCTACCGTATATTACTATCTTAAATAAACATACATATATACTAAACATCTGTCTATGTATCCATATATATATATGGATACATACATATACGAATAAACTACATAAATACATACATCAAAATTATTCAGATAAGAAGTGCTCTTTTAATCTTTTCTTAAAGACATTCACTGAGGGACTTTCTTGAATTATCTTAGGCAGTTTTGTAAAAAAATCCTGCTGATTGTTGTTTTGTTTCGTTGACGGGGCAACCCCTATCAGTTTGCGGGACGCTGTCCCTTACAACCGGTTTTTAACCTATAAGTATCGTTGTGATATCTAAATCTGTTGATAAACGAGAGCCTATCTGAAATAAGAAGTTTTCCCGCAATAAAAATCCTCTGGTTTGACTACATACATACATATAGTCACGCCTTTATCCCTAATGGGGTAGCCAGAGCGCAAACGACCTAGCAACGGCGTTCCGCCACGTCTGACACAGTTCTGAGAGTTATTTAAGATAGACTTGTATGTATATTGCTGTAGTGACAGGTTGTCAGCCCAGCGCCTAAATTACAAATACTGAAACCCTCGGATCCCTTAGCTGATTTTTACAGCATGCCCGGGAAGAAATGCAGCTGGCACATTCTATGTTTTTCTCTCGCTCCCAGGCCAGCAGGAAAGACATGGTTTGACTATGTAACTACTAAATAAAAGCCTCTCATCATCATCTCCCTAGCCTTATCCCGTATCTGACGGGGTCGGCTACCTAAGATAAAGTATTGAACGAGGGTACTGGTTTTTTCACAGAGCGACTGCCAACTGCCAACTGACCTCCGCAACCCAGAAGGGAAACCAGACCCAATTCTAGATTAGATCAGAGTTTTCAAGCCGTCAATGCGTAGCACTGGCCCATTGATAGATATAAGTCGTTAGATCGTAGATATTAAACGGCACCAACGGTTTAACATGCCTTCCGAAGCACGGAAAGAGCGCCGAATAGACGTACATTATGAAATTTGAAAAACCGAAAAACACATTTCTACGTGGTGGGATTCAAACCACGACCTCCCCGCTCAGGAGGCAGCGGCCCTATCCACTACACCATCGGGCTCTCTGGCTGGTTGGCCTCTATCTCTACCGAAAAATAGTCAAAACTGCGGGTGAAACCGCGGTCGGAAAAGCTAGTATATAAGGAAAACAATTAGCATGAATTCTCGTTATCAACTTGCTGACCAAAAGCCGTATTTTTGAACCGCTCGAACTGAAATGCGCGTGCTTAAGACCAACATTCGCATGGCAAATTGTATGAAAATAGCATGCGAAGTCTACTCTTTCGTATTCGAATTACGATTCGAGTGATTCAAAAATATAACTCCAAACCAAGCGTAAGCGCAACCATTGAAACACTCATAGCGTAATTATAATGAAATTGACATTAACATCAATAAAACTGTTTATGGAGATGATCTTGACCAAACGAGTGGGCATTCACTTCTCCTAATTCCACTCGTCGTTATAGTCTAAGAGACGTGTATTATACAGTAACAAGACTTACAGCACGTACATTTGTTGCCGATATATTCTGATATGAATAAAACGTATCTGCAAAAAGGCAATTAAATATGTTCCTTTTAAAATGACACGTGTTTTCAGAAGGTTTCCTAAACATCTGAAAGTTTTTTTGAAGTGAAGTTACATACTTTGTTTCGGTAGGGCCACAAACTTGCGACTATAGTCACTAAAGCAATGGCCAAAAGATTTTGAACCAGGAAAAACATTTTCTAATACAAAAAAGTCAAACCCATCTGAATAACACTGCCAACCAACTATGTCTCAATTAATTAAGAAATCAAAGATTAGAATGTCTCACCATCTCTCAGACTATACTCTCGTTAATTCAATAGACTTGTTGCGTCAATAAAACCTCTATTTGATGGATGCTTAAATCAAACGTGCTTAAAGCAAGTGCTTGTTAAACGTGTCAATCAGCTGATTGCAATAGATCAAAGATTTAAAAAATGCTTTGCTTGAATGATTTTAAGTGTATCTACCTACCTACACCATTTATCTATTACTGGTACCGACTAAATACATACAGGTTGTCAGTCCATCGCCTGAATTGCAATACACTGAAACTTTCCAATCCCTTACGTTTTTATAGCATGCCCGAGAGGAGATACAGCTGGCACATTCTATGTTTTTTATCACTTTTTTCCAGTCCAGCATGGAAGACCGATTAAATCTTGACTAAAATTGCTACACTGAATTACGGTAGTAGTATATTATATTCTGTGACTGAATATGTAGAAGCTAGATTTGACAGCAAGGTGTAAGGGACGATGTCCTGATTTAAAGGGTTTGCTCTGTCAACAAACTTAAACACAAAACTAAACAACTTTAACGAAAATTAACTTGATTTTCAATTCACTTGAAAAAGAAGAAGACTTTTTGAAGAATTTTAATTCAGCTGTGCGTAATTGCGTATCTGCGTACGTTTTAAAATTGCTGACGTTTTGGAGTCGTATTTCTGAACCGCGCGTATGAAAACTGAAAACGCATACGAAAATCATTCGTGTACGAAATCGAATTCTATTACACACGATTTTACGTATTTTTGAAGCAGTAGAAATCTGTGTTGCCAATAAAGTCTAATCCCATAAATTGTTTTCGTTCTACGCAGAAATACACCTACTATACCACCACTACCACTAACAAAAATCGTTGAATTGAATAATGGGAAATGAATCTTAGAGAAACGGAACTTTAATTCAAGTAAATTAAAAAGTTATAGTGTCACTTGTCAAATGATGTCTGTGTCACTGTCAGATTATACACTACGAGTACCTACTTAGGTTTCGAGTAATAGAAAAAAAAACGTGGCGAAATACGTCTCTCCTAAATATAGAGATGTGAAGCCATTAAAGAAAAAAAAAGAAAACGAGTGGTTTGGACCACTCGTTGCAGAGACGCATACGTATGAGTATTCAAAAATAGTGATTTTAGGATTTCGTAGGCGAATGCTGCTTTTTCGTATGCGAATTCGGATACGGATCTCAATATTGAGATCAATATTAAGTACGGATTTGTCAGTTCATTTTGTACTTAAATAACGGTTCTGATATGAACTCAAACTCGCTGTCAGTCTCAAGTGCTGTTAATAAATATGGGTTGAGGATTCTTTTGCTTTGAAAACAAGCATAGCTTTTAAATTGCGGACATTTTGCTCTCAGTACGTTTTACATTGCGGTTTATGAGTCTCCAAAGACATACAACATTGAAAACAACCCGCGCAGAACTCCTGTTAACGATAGTTTCTATTATACAGCTTCCCACTTCCTCTCATCAAGCGTTTAAGATGCAATCTACATCATGATATCACCATCATCTTCATTATAAATATTACGAAATATCGTAACAAACCATTAGCTGTTCATACTGTCCAATCGTAAGAGCTTGAATAAACTAACTGTCTCAGTAGCTTAATGGTTGGAGCCTAGGGTTCTCGGTCCCGAGGTCATGGGTTCCGGAGACAGCTTGTTATTTTCCGCTTTGACTTTTCCCGATCTAGGGGCATTTTCAGTACTCACAAAGCTTGGCACGAGCGATACAAGATTAAAGCCTATATAATCAGCTCTCAAGCGTGACAGCGTGTTTGAGTTCGTATCGAAAATGTCATATCAGTACATAACGACATACTAAATAATGCTCTCAATCCTGATATCGCTTTTTAAACACGAGCCTTAGTATCATAAGGAATACTGCTTAGATTTTTTTTATCTAACGTTGCCTGGTAGAATTAGCTACCATTTCTCCATAGACTCAATACCTTTATTGTACTATTGTTTTAGATAGATAGATAATAATTTTATTTCTTTTATAAAGACGCACACATACAATTTGTTGAATTAAAAAAGGATACAAAAGTAAACATTTAAACAAACATAAAACAAACATCAAATAAAAAAACAAATATACACGATAAATACAAAACAAACAAATGGTTGTGTGTGTCGCAGTAAACCAAAAGGGCTATATCTCAGCATAAACAATACAATACAATATACTTTATTGCACAAAGAAACACAAATACATACAGCAGAAAAGTAAGGAACAAAACAGTACAGTATAGGCGGCCTTATTGCTAAAGCAGCAATTTCTACCAGGCAACCTTTGGGTAGTAGGATAGTACATAGCAGATAGCGGGATAGTGCATACTAAGTTAATCTTAATACTTAAATAATAAACGTTTTGCCCTGTTGAGCAAAACACTGATTTTCAGCTACTACCTTCAGAGAGTTTTACTGGTACTAATAGAAATATTTAATTTTGTTTTCCATACAAAAATAAATGTGTAATATTATTCATCATCATCAACCCCTACTTATCTTAACTTTTAAATCATAGTTAATCTATTATTTTGAAATTAGTCTACGAATATAAAACTGTCATTAAAATAGCATTAGAAATACTTTAACGGCACATTTAACACATTTTGCAATATCTTCAGAAGTTTAATGTTGTATCGTAATCAAGGTTTTAGATGGTATAAACAAGTGAGAATTTGGAATTTTATTGGAATGTCATGAATTCATCATGATAATTAGATATTTTATAGACATAATAATAACGTATATCAATTTTATGAGTTTGTTTGTGACCTTTATATTCAACGTTTTTATCCCAAATAGCTTGTACATACATACATACATATAATCACGCCTTTATCCCTAATGGGGTAGGCAGAGCGTAAACGACCTACACAAAGGTCGTTCCGCCACGTCTGATAAAGTTTTGAGGGATATTTAAGATAGATTTGTATGTATATTGCTGTAGTGATAGGTTGTCAGCCTATCGCCTAAATTGCAATATACTGAAACCCTCGGATCCCTTAGCTGGTTTTTACAGCATGCCCGGGAGGAAATGCAGCTGGCACATTCTATGTCTTTCCCTCACTTCCAGTCCAGCATGGAAGTTAGCATAGTTAGAATAGCTTGTAACAAGTAAGAATTTGGAGTTTTGTGCAAAATTCATGAATTCATCACGGTAAAGACGTAAAATAATGCCTATCAATTTTATGAGTTTGTTTGTGACCTTTATATTCTACGTTTTTAATATCAGGCAACAAGTGAGGAATCGGATTTTTATACGAATGTCATGAATTCTTCATGATAAATAGCTATTTTAAAGACATAATAAAAATGCCTATCAATTTTATGAGTTTGTTTTTGACCTTCTTCCATGCTGGACTCTAAGATATAGAAAAACAAAGAATGTTCCAGCTGCCCTTCCTCCCGGGCATGCCATAGAAAGCAGCACAAAGGATTCGAGGGTAACAGTGTATTGTAAATTTAGATGATGGGCTGACGACCTGTCACTACCAGCAATACACATCATAACAATCTAAAATTGCCCTCAAATATAATTTTTACAAGGCGTTTTGCGCTCTGCCTACCCCATATGGGATGGGGTCGTGATTTTATGTATGTATGTATGTATGTTTGTGACCTTTATATTCAAAGTTTTTATGGCAAATAGCTTGATCATAAGGGCATCACTCAACAACAAACAAATACTTAATTTAACCGCCATTTTGAATTCCAATAGCACCCATTACACATGCCGAAGGGATAATAAACTTACTGACACCTACACGATTTCAATTAAAGAGGTATAGTAATATATCGATAGGCGCAGGTCATTCCCATCACGACCCAATCTCGAATTATTGTCGGAATAATTGTTTTTCGCACTCAAGGGCTCCAGAAGGGCTTGTAATTGGACTGTAATGGATAAAGCCATCTGGAGTTGCCAAGCAAGCCAGTTACATTTTAAGTATAATGTGATCAAAAACATTTTTGTTTAATGTTAAACCAGCTAAGGGATCCGAGGGTTTAAGTATATTGTTATTTAGGATAAATTTGGGATAAAAGCGTGATTATATGTATGTTATTTAGGCGATGGGCTGACAATCTGTCACTACAGCAATGTACCTACAAATCTATCTTAAATTACCCTCGAAACTATGTCAGCCGTGGCGGAACGACCTTTGTTTAGGTCGTTTACGCTCTGCCTACCCTATTAGGAATAAAGGCTGCTGTAGTGACAGGTGGTCAGCCCATCGCCTAATAAACAAAAACTCTCAGATCCCTTGCCTGGTTTTTACAGCATGCCCGGGAGGAAATGCACATTTTATGTTTTTCTCTCGCTCCCAGTCCAGCATGAAAGATATCTCCTATTCTCACATGCTCAAATTTAAAAAAAAATAGTTTAAAACTATAACATCGACGTTGGCAACTCTCAAACCGTCGATCATATAATTGGGAGGGCTTGATTAGTGCCCTTAAGGTCTAAACAATTGGACACCAATTTCGAGTGATTTATTGTAATTTTGGGTCCAATTCGATTGTGGGTAATGGTGCGGAATAAAGGTCTATGGCCCAGAAGCGGGCAGTTTAAGGCCAGCGGTATTTAACAGGTCAGTAACTATTTAATAACCTGATAGTAAAATGATAAATAACCAATAAAGGTAAATATACCATTGCATGAGTTGAGTACCATTTCATGCTGCAACTGGGAGTGGGAGAAAATATAGAATGTGCCAGCTGCATTTCCTTCCGAGCATGCTGTAAAATGCAGCTAAGGGATCCGAGGGTTTCAGTATATTGCAATTTAAGCGATGGTCTGACAACCTGTCAGTATAGCAATATACATCATAATCATCTGTAATAACCCTCAAAACTTGTCAGACGTGGCAGAATAACCTTTGTTTAGGTCTTTTTCGCTCTGCCTACCCTATTAGGAATAAAGGCGTGATTTTATGTATGTATGTACCATTGTATGAGTAGTAGGTTTTTTTATGAGACGCTGTCGATACTGTGGGGGCAATTCTATCTATCATGAGAGAATAGAAACGGAGCGACTATTTTAGTTAACATTAATTAAAGTCGTGTCCTCAAGGAATCGGTCCCATTGGCGTCAGTAAAAACAATAGGGGACTATCTGAGGCTGAAGTATGATTTTTCTCCTTAGGAAAAGATTTTCAGTTTCATTTCATAGCACACCCTTAAAAGTCTTTATAATAATTCTGATTCTGTTTTGATTCTATGAGAAGGGCTCAAATCTCAACTTACAAGATATAGTATGGTATACCTCGTTTTATGTTTCACAAAGCGATTGGAATTCTCGTATAGGATCATTTGACACCTAGACGACCCATTGGCTCAAATAATCCTTGACATTGATGAGTATTCAGTCGAGACACAGGCAATGCAATTTATAGACTTGGATATCATTTTGATTCCAAATCATTTGACTTGAATTGCAGGTCAGCTTCTACTAAGTTCTGATGACCCATGATGACCTTTATTAACCTTTTTACTATAGCGGCCTTTCCGCACCGAGTCTCAAATAATGTATTTTATATTGATTATTACGACTTTTATTTTTCTTTAATATTTATATTAATTTGTATTTGATGTTATGTAATCTCACGCTTAATGATACATACATACATACATAAAATCACGCCTTTATCCCTTACGGGGCAGGCAGAGCGTAAAACGCCTCCTAAAAGGCGCTTTCGCCACGTCTGACATAAATTGGGGGCAATTTTAGATTGTAATGTGTATTGCTGTAGTGACAGGTTGTCAGCCCATTGCCTAAATTACAATACACTGTAACCCTCGAAACCCTTTTGCTGACTTATACAGCATGCCCGGGAGGAAGGGCAACTGGAACATTCTATGTTTTTCTTTCTCTCCCAGTCCAGTATGGAAGATGATGACGCTTAATGATGTTTAACGCAATTATGTTTTATTATTATTAACTACTAGCGACCCGCCCCGGCTTCGCACGGAAATTATCAGTGTTTCTCTACTATATCATGCATGTATTACACATATAAACCTTCCTCTTCCATTAAAAGAAACCACATCAAAATCAGTTGCGTAGCTTTAAAAATCTAAGCATACATAGGGATATAGGGACAGACAAGGCGACTTTGTTTTATACTATGTAGTGATATTGGTAATAAGAAGACGTGTAACCGAATGTTATTAATAAATTTGATCTTATCTTAGGGCCATATTTGTAATCAGCTTTCATGAGTGACAGCAAGTTTGAGTTCGTATCAGAAATGTCATTTCAGTACAAACTGGCCTGTCAAATTCATACTTAATATTGCTCTCAAGTTTGATATCACTTTATAAATACGAGCCTTAGATAAAACTGCGATTACATTACCCAGCCGACCGGGCCCGATTTTTTGATATACAAAGCTAGTGCACAAATATTACTTTAAGTTAAGTACTGAAGCTAAGCAGCCATATATTGATTGGCAGGGAAGTGTATTCGCTTCTTTAGATTTTCTTGTTGACGTATGACTTAACGAACCGTCACGAACCCTGATAATCTGACAATAGTAACGACCACTATCAGAGACAGCAAGCGTAAAACAATGTGAATTAATATTGTCTTAGATAAACATGAATAATAATGACATGGAAGAAAATGATCTTACTCCAGCGGACAAAGCGGAGTAGACGAAGAAGGAAACCGGATCCCAGGTCGAGCTAAGAAAACGCTAGGCAGAAGAAAAAGAAGCAGAACATAAAATTCTAATAAGATCCACTTACCAACAGCGACATCTCCGTATTCTTCGGCATCATGGTGACGTCTCCAGGCCTCACTCCAGGCCCGCAGTAAGGCAGCGAAGGGCCCCGGTTGGGTATCCTCGGCCCTGGCTCGTGGAGTGCCAGCAGCGCCGCGTGGAGCCTCGCTCGGGCCGCGCTGATGCCCCCGGCGCCCCGGACTGCCGCTTCCACCACGTCGCCTACGTCTTTCTCCCATCTGGTAACAGAAGTTTAATGTAAGAAACAACTTAGCGCTTTATAATTTATTTGGAAATGGTTTCTTTGCGCTTTCTAATTTATTTGATTCGGAAATCTTCTCTAGGTCGCCCGGATGGTGTGGTTCAGGGGCTCAATAACAATATCTGGTCTTGGTAACTATTGCTGCTGCTTCGGCTGTTGTGCACTTTTGTAATGTCAAGGGACATAATAATGGAGGAACTAGAACTGCCCTGAGACTAAGTCCAGAGAAGAAGAACAAGAACTCTCTACTACTTACCTCTACTCTTAGAGAAATTATTTCACTTAGTCTCAGGGGCAGTTTTTGTTCTTTAAGGCAGAGGCCTTGTATCAATCTATAGCAAGGTGTGGTGTATCTTCCGTAAATAGTTATGTAGACACTATACCAGCATCCTCCTAAACACGCTCTGATGTCCTCCCTTAGACTCCTTGGAAGCGTACAGTCAGGGTTCTGGTCAGAGTCAGAGGTAGTAATGCTCTGACTGCTTTCAAGCTTATCCAGTCTCTCCTCGAGGTCAGCAAATTCGTTCTTTGGTAAATGTGCTGTAAGACCTTTCTTAATTGAGAAGCACATACCTGCATCCTCCTAAACACGCTCTGATGTCCTCCTTGAGACTCCTTGAGAGCGTACAGTCAGGGCTCTGGTCAGAGTCAGAAGTCGTACTTTGACTGCTGTGACTGCTCTCCATCTTATCCAGTCTCTCCTCGAGGTCAGCAAAGTCGTTCTTTGGTAAATGGGGCGACACCCGCCCATGGCTGCCACCGCCGCTGCCGTAGCCTGCGAACATATAGCGGTCTTTGAGGAGTAAGGCGACTGAGTGCGTTAGTGGTTGAAGGTATTGCCAAGTAGATATGTTAGTATGGTGGTAGTATGGGTGGGCAGACTAAGCAATATCTTTTGATAAAATGTCGACTTGATACGTTAACCATAGACTTAATGAAACGTTACTTCGTAGAATGTTCCTTTCCCATAATGCCCCTTTTGCAAAACGTCTTTTTCCCATAATGTACATACATACATACATATAATCACGCCTTTATCCCTAATGGGGTAGGCAGAGCGTAAACGACCCAAACAAAGGTCGTTCCGCCACGTCTGACAAAGTTTTGAGGGTTATTCAAGATAGATTTGTAAGAATATTGCTGTAGTGACAGGTTGTCAGCCCATCGCCTAAATTACAATATACTGAAACCCTTGGATCACTTAGCTGATTTTTACAGCATGCCCGGGAGGAAATGCAGCTGGCACATTCTATGTTTTTCTTTCGCTCCCAGGCCAGCATGGGAGAAATATCCCATAATGTCCCTTTTCGAAAAATGTCCAATTCGCAAAATGTCCCTTGCTAAAAAAAAAATCTATCAGATTGAAATAGTGGGCAGCTACTGAAAAGACTTGGACTACTTACAGCTACTGAAAAAATATTAAAAGGTACATTTTGCGAATGGCACATGTTGCATTATGAGAAAAAGTAATTTTGCGACCAAGGGACATTTTGCGAAGTTATGATGATGATGAACAGGTCTTACCTGAGGAAATGGAAGGGGCTCGTCGGGGCACCCTGGGCGGCTCCAGCTCAGGCACCTCGCCCTCGGTAGACTGCAGCGAGTCCACGATTATCACTACCTCCTGATCATTATGATAATAATATTGAAGATGATGAAGAGCCTACCTGAGGAGGTGGAAGGGGCTCGTCGGGGCACCCTGGGCGGCTCTAGCTCAGGCACCTCGCCCTCGGTAGACTCTAGCGAGTCCACGATTATCACTACCTCCTGCTCCTCTTCCTCCGTGTATAGCGGGTTTGACCTGGGGAAATAACATTTTGGTCATCCAACTCTAGAGATTACGCAGAAATAATATCTTAAAACTTCAAATTAGCTAAAAACAAACTTTTAAGCAATAAGAAGATAATCATAAATTACTAGATTTCATGCATACCTACACATAATAACGCCTTTATCCCTAATGGGGTAGGCAGAGCGTAAACGACCTAACCGAAGGACGTTCCGCCACGTCTGACAAAGTTTTGAGAGTTATTTAAGATAGACTTGTAGGTATATTGCTGTAGTGGCAGGTTGTCAGCCCATCGCCTAAATGCAATATACTGAAACACTCAGATCCCTTAGCTGGTTTTTACAGCATGCCCGGGAGGAAATGCAGCTGGCACATCCCACTTACATTTTAAATGCTAAACTTCCATATTTTGAGAGAAGGATATATTAACCTACACACTTTTGAATTTATCACATAACTTAGCTTATTTCGAAACTCTTGAATGTTAGTCATTAATTCTAGCCTCAAACTTAGCAAAGTTTAGCATAAAATGTGCCTAGATTTGGCAAGACTGGTAATACTAGAATTCAGACAGGGGTCATAGGCCGATGATACCACATGGTGAGTTGTAGTACCTATAAGACCTTTTAGTAGGTAGGTATATGCCATATGACATAATGGCAGCTACTTTGAATATTTAATGGTTATTCAAACCATATTTTAGTTACTTCCATGCTGGTCTGGGAGCGAGAGAAAAACATAGAATGTGCCAGCTGCATTTCCTCCCGGGCATGCTGTAAAATCCAGCTAAGGGATCCGAAGGTTTCAGTATATTGTAATTTAGGCGATGGGCTGACAACCTGTCACTACAGCAATATCCCTAGAATTCTATCTTAAATAACCCTCAAAACTTTGTCAGACGTGGCGGGACGACCTTTGTTTTGGTCGTTTACGCTCTGCCTACCCCATTAGGGATACAGGCGTGAATATATGTATGTATGTATGTATTTTAGTAGGTTTTTTAAACACCCATTAAGGCTTTAAGAATGTACAAATGGTATGACAGGACTGTTGCAGACTGTAACCGACGACACTCCACCGAGAAATTTAATAAGAAATATTCTCATGCTAATATGAATTGATCCATTGAGGTAGTCATTTTGTATGGGAAGTCAAATGATGATTGTTTTCTTCCATGCTGGACTGAGGCCGAGAGAATAACATAGAATGTGCCAGGTACATTTCCTCCCGGGCAGTAAAAACCAGCTAAGGGATCCGAGAGTTTCTGTATATTGCAATTTAGACGATGGGCTGACAACCTGTCACTACAGCAATATTTATTTTCATTTTTTTATTTATTTATTTATAACAATAATAATATGACTGTTTACACCTTTAAAAATGTTATACCTACAAATCTGTCTCAAATAATCCTCAAAACTTTGTCAGACGTGGCGGAACGACTTTTGTTTAGGTCGTTTACGCTCTGCCTATCCCATCAGGGATAAAAGCGTGATTATATGTATTTATGTATGTAGTCAAATGATTTCTTCATTTCCTAGATATTTTTTTTGAAGTAGTTTCGTTGACTTTGCGTGCAACCCCTATCATTATAAGGAAGCAGTCTCCGGTATAGTAGGCAATCTTTACACCTTTTATAAGTACAAAGGCTCTTTCTTCTAAGAAATTAGCAATTTCCATCATCAGGTCATTGCCTCTACAATGACACCGCCAGTCATTGCGTATTCCAAACACATGTCCAGATGAACGTGATCGCCATGATGAATGCAGTTTTGCATGGGAATGCAAGTTAGCACTTTGCTTGGGTAGATTATTTTGCAAATCTCTAACAAACAGCTGTGCCTGTTGTGTCTTTGTTGTATATATATATATATTTTCTTTGTATTTTATTGTGAACAATAAACTGTTAAATAAATAAACTAGAGGAAAATGGAAGTGCATATGTGAGCATCACGAGACAAGCTTCTTAGGTTACTGTAGCTACCATATTAAGCTTGTTTTGTTTGGAAGCGCTCGTGGTAAAGCGGTTAGTGCTTACTCATTCTGATTACGAGTGTTAAGCAACCGTTGTCGTAGCCAGGCCATGGATATAATATGGGTATTACATCTCGAGCGTTTACGTGCTTCGGAAGGCACGTTAAGCCATTGATCCCAAATATTACCCTAGATATTAGTCGTTAAGTAATATCAGAAGCCTATTTTTTTTATTTATTTTTTTTATTTAACAATTTATTTACCTGGCAAAATCCTAGTCTAGTATTGGGTCCGGTTTCCTTTCTGGGTTGCGGAGGTCAGATGGCAGTCGCTCAGTGTAAAAACAAGTTCCCTAGTTCAATCCCCTAGATAAGGTAGCCCGTAAGATACGGAAAAAGGCTAGGGAGATGATGAGGCTAGTTTTGTTTGTCAGATGGTGTAATATTGAAAGGGCTTTATTTCCCTGATGGCTGATAGAACCGAAGTGTTCAAGCTTAAGCAACTGCGAGTGGAACGCCCTTCTTCTATATGGAGCAAAGACACGATTGGTGGCAAGAAGGAACCGGATGCCAAGAGCCGAAGGCTGGGCTCTGTGACGTACCATGGGATAGGTCTACGAGTACATCCATCAGTCAGCTGACACCCATGCTACTGTCTAACCCATTAGACAGCAGCTGGTTGCTATGGTTACCTGAGCACCGGCGGGGCAGCATATCATCGAGCGCGCGGAGCGGGTGCAGGCGCGCGGGGGCCCAGCACGTGCACCCGCTGGTTGCTATGGTTACGGCTGGTTGCTATGGTTACCTGAGCAGCGGCGGCGGCATGTCATCGAGCGCGCGGAGCGGGTGCAGGCGCGCGGGGGCCCAGCACGTGCACTCGCTGGTTGCTATGGTTACGGCTGGTTGCTATGGTTACCTGAGCAGCGGCGGCGGCATGTCATCGAGCGCGCGGAGCGGGTGCAGGCGCGCGGGGGCCCAGCACGTGCACCCCTCCGCGCCCGCGCCGCACGCCTCCAACCCTCCCCCGTCTCCACCCTGAGGACAAACAAACAGTAAAGTTAATATCAAGTGGATGTCATTTCATTTCAGCACCAGCAGTTAGCAGCAAGGCAGAGAAAAACAAAGAAAGAAGACCTACAAGAGTTGCCTGGAAGAAATTGCTACCTTAGCAATAAGGCCGCCTATGTTGTACTTGTTTAATGTTGTTATCTGTTGTGTTGTATCATTTGTGTTCTTACGTGCAATAAAGTATTTTTATGTTATGTTATGTTAAGAGATACGCGAGAGTACCAGACTTTCTATCGAGGTTGAAAATCTTTTGTAGATCACAACTCAATAACAAAACCTACTTTTTTATGGACCTATTTGCACCATACTACAAAGCGTATATGTATAATGCGTCACTGGACTAATGGCGAGGAGATGCTACACGCAATCTACACCCCTATGTGCAAATAACAACTGCCTATGGGCGCCCACTAGGGCTCGAACCTCGGCTTATGGGAATTCCTTATCGAAAATAATCTACCCGGTACGTACCGGTACACCCCAAACTGGGAAGCAAAGGAGGGACCTCCACGACCCCGCCGGCGGGGTGCGCGGTTGCTGGAAGAGCTTGTGGTGAGTGTGGCTGGACTTGCATTGGCAGCATTAATTGCACGAGTAATTTAGTCTTCGCCGTCGGTAAGGAACAAGAACAACCAGACATATAGACATATAAGATTACGATGGATGGAGTATTATCCTAACTAAACCTATTCTTTTCACATTCGAGCCTCTGTGATTCAAAGGGTGTAGCAAGGAAACTACTGGAACATGAGACAATCCACCTTAAGTTACATACATACATATAAACACGCCTTTATCCTTAATGGTGTAGGCAGAGCGTAATCGACCTAAACCAAGGTCGTTCCGCCACGTCTGACAAAGTTTTGAGGGTTATTTGAGTTTGGTTTGTACGTAAATTGCTGTAGTGAAGTGCAGGTTGTCAGCCCATCGCCTAAATTGCAATATACCAGGCCACTCAGAAAGTATTGCGATAAATAGTTTTATATATGGCAGACTGGCCGGTTAGAATCTTTTTTGAAAATATTATTACTTGTAAGTAAAAATATGTGTGTTCCATTTTCAAAATTTCCCTCCACATTTTTTGCGAGCCAATTCAATGTATCGTGTCTTACTGAAAAATGGATCTGCGCCGGGAACATTTTAGAGCTATGATTTTTTACGATTTCAAGTGTCGCCTGAAACCGGATGAATCGTTCGATAGACTTCAAATGGCATTTATGGATGAAAGCCCCTCCAAGGCAACCGTGTATCGTTGGTAAAACGAATTTAGGCGCGGTCGACCAAACTTGGGGGATGAAGAAAGAAGCGGTCGCCCTTTGACGGCTATTACGGAAGAAAACATGCTAGCAGTGAAAAATTTAATCCAAGATAATAGGCGAATTACATATCAGGAGATTCAGCACATATTAAAGATTGGATTGAGAAGCATTCATGAGATTCTACAAGGGCATCTTCGCGTGAGGAGGATAGTATCGCGCTGGGTGCCGCACTACCTCACCGACGCTCAGAAGCAGGCCCGGGTGGAATGGTGCCGTGATATGGTGAACAAATTTGAAGCAGGCTCGTCTCGGCGTGTTTACGACATCGT
Source organism: Scrobipalpa costella (assembly GCA_949820665.1). NCBI lineage: Eukaryota > Metazoa > Arthropoda > Insecta > Lepidoptera > Gelechiidae > Scrobipalpa > Scrobipalpa costella. The sequence continues at coordinate 15,678,583 of OX463312.1, forward strand.
AACAGGTGATGAGTCCTGGATTTATCAATACGATCCAGAAACCAAGCGCCAGTCGACAGTTTGGGTGTTTCAAAATGAACCAACGCCTACCAAAGTGAAGCGATCTCGAAGCGGGGGGAAGATTTTGATCGCCAGCTTTTTTAATTTGACTGGCCACTTGGCCTCAATTCCCTTACGAGATCAAAGAAGCATTAACGCCGAATGGTATACTACCAAATGTTTACCAGAAATATTTTCTGTTGTGAGCAACAAGCGATCAAACACAGGGCTCCGCGGACTACTGCTCCACCACGACAATGCGCCTGCACACACCGCGCTCAAAACGAGGGACTTCCTGGACAGCACACCAGTCAAACTCCTGGGTCACCCTCCTTACAGCCCTGATATGGCACCGTGTGACTTCTTTTTATTTCCAAAAATAAAAAATCAGCTCAAGGGGATACAATTTTCGTCGCCGGAAGATGCGCTGGCTGCGTTCGAGCAGGCTGTAAACGAGGTGTCTACGGCGGACTGGAAAAAGTGTTTTGAAAACTGGTTCAGACGCATGAATCTTTGTATAGAGGCTGGTGAAGAGTACTTTGAAAAGATTTAATAAAAATATATGTACCTGTAGAACAATTTTTTTTAGTGTCGCAAATCTTTCTGAGTGTCCCACGTACTAAAAACCTCGGATCCCTTCGCTGGTTTTTACACCATACCTGGGAGGAAATGCAGCTGGCATATTCTATGTTTTTCTCCCAGCCCAGGACGGAAGCAAGAAGAACCTTAAGTTTCTGAAATGAGCATCGTGCAGATATCCCACCACAGTGTCGAAAGGATTTCGGCACAGAGTAGTTACGAGCGCGGCGTGGTCTTGGTGTAAACTACAGTATCTAAGGTAGTAAAGGCCGTATTGATAAACAGCAGTCGGCTAGTTTGAGTTCGTTTCAGAAATGACATTTCAGTACAATTTGGCCTGTCAAATCCGTTCTTAATATTGATCTCAATCTTGATATCGCTATGTAAATACGAGCCTAAGTAGACTACAGTGTTTGCGAAGATCGAATGTGAGGGAATTCCCGAGGCTTTCATCTTCCATGCTGAACTGGGAGCGAGAAAAAAACATAGACAGGCATGTTGTAAAATAAAAACCAGATAATCGATCCGAGAATTCAAGTATATGAAATAAAGGTTTTATCTATCTATCTATATTGCAATTTAGGCGATAGGCTGACAACCTGTCACTACAGCAATATATCTATCTTAAATAACCCTTAAAACTTTGTCAGGTGTGGGGGAACGACTTTTGATTAGGTAATTCACGCTCTGCATACCCCATTAGGGATACAGGCGTGATTATGTGAATGTGACAACGAGTTGCAAATAATAGGGAAGCACACCTAAATTGTGACGACGCGACGTAGAAGCCAAGAAAATCCACCATGGCTCAATCAGGCTGCATGGCTTTGAAAAAACAACATTAATTCTAAGCCAATCTCACTAAACATCAGCATCCAACCACACACAATACGCTCAGTGGTATTGTTTAATTCAAGGTCCGAAACAGCTGATCTCATCAGATCATCGCAATTAGTGCTCCTTACCTTACATAATGTACAGAAAACTGTTAAGGCTTAGACAACATGGGTGTCTTACATATCTTGCGTTTTTGTCGGAGCCGGAGACGAATAGAAATGTCAGCTCTGTTCTCTATCCATAGTACTTTTACTCTGTAAAGCCGAGTCTCCAGCGCATAAACAAAACACGAAACATACCTACCCCCGCGGGTAGAGAGGGGAAGGGTTTCTCAAACATTTCCCATTTGCCCCGAGGGGGTATGTTTCATGTTTTCTATGCGCGCTGGAGTCACGGCTTAAGGATTTCTATATTCCGGCCAATTTCACAAACGATGGCCGTGTGCCATGTATTTTATCGTGTCGTCATTAGAGTATTAGTTTTAAAGATAATCTTTCCGAAATTTTGCATTGTTCAGTTAATGCATAAATGATACATACGTAAATGCACCCGTGCTAAAACAAATACTATCCTATCACTACATACTCGTAGTATAAAACAAAGTCGCTTTCTCTGTCCCTATATCCCTAAAGTCGCTTCCCGCTGTCTGTATGTATGTATGCTTAGATCTTTAAAACCACGCAACGGATTTTGATGCAGTTTTTTTATAATGGTTAATGTGATTTAAGGCAAATGTAGGTATAATACCTGTATACGTGGTCTAGCGGTCTGAGCCATGGGCTGTAGAACCGGAGGTCCCGGGTTCGATTCCCGGCCGGGGACAATGACTTTGTGTTGTTATTTCTAGTTTGGTTAGGACATTGCAGGCTGATCACCTGATTGTCCAAAAAGTAAGATGATCCATGCTGTCGGATGAGCATGTAAATAGTCGGTCCATTGCCTGATTTCTCTCTGGTCGTGTCAGTCAATCTGTCCCATCAGAGTAGAGAGTGCACCTGTACGTAGCGCAAACACTTGGAAACTAAAAACTAGTCCTGCGCAGTTGGCCGATCTCTGGGAGATTGGCCGCCATCATCGACAATCGGTGGGAGGACTATTATTAAAAATATAATAAGGAACACTGATAATTTCCGTGCGAAGCCGGGGCGGGTCGCTAGGAACTTATATAATAGACTGTACTCAAGATATCTCTTAAGAAATTCCACTGTACTTAATAATCCAAATGAGAAGATATTCGGCAGCTTAAGAACTCAACAATAGACTTAGATCTATTGCTACTGATGCTATCAGCAACGGCTTCGAGTAATCACAACGAATACATTTAAATAATGACTTATTGTTTCGTTGACCAACGTTTACTTTCGTATTAACTATATTGATAACGATTGTTTTATTTCGGGCATACTGAAACTAGTAAAAGGCCTAATGTTTTCGGTAGATTGTAATTTAGGGTTACTTATTATTTGTATAATTTATTAATAGCCAAGCAGCAGAATTGCTGATAAGGCTATGTCCGTAGCTGGTGTGTGCGCTAATATTTTATTAAAGTTTTTTTTTTTATTTAACAAAAGGCGATGAACTGACAAATAATCAATTTAATAATCGTACTAATAGTCCTCCCACCGATTTTCGGTGATGGCGGCCAATCTACCAGAGATCGGCCAACTGCGCAGGACTAGTATTTAGTGCCCATGTATTTCCTTCCATGCTGGACTGGGAGCGAGAGAAAAACATAGAATGTGCATGCTCTGATCCCTTAGTATGCCCGGGAGGAAATACAGCTGGCAAATTCTATGTTTTTCTCTCTCCCAGACCAGCATGGAAAAATATAAGAATAAAGTAGTACCTTGGTTTATAATGGTAAAATGATTTATATCACTTTATTTGTTTCGGAGGTAATCACTTATTTAGAGAATAACCAGTTACCAGTCATCATTTCCCTATCCGTATCCCGTATCTTGCGGGTTCGGCTAACTAATCCAGGGGATTGAACGAGGGTACTGGTTTTTACACAGAGCGACTGCCATCTGACCACCGCAACCCAGGAGTGAAACCAGACCCAATCCTAGATTAGGTCAGAGTTTTCAAGCCGCCAATTCTTAGCACTGGCCTCTGATATGGCTTAAGGAATAATATCTACGGTTTTAAACGATATTACCCGGGACCAACGACTTAACGTGCCTTCCGAAGCACGGAAAAAGCGCCAAATAAACGTACATATGAAATTCGAAAACCGAAAAACACATTGGTACGTGGTGGGATTCGAACCATGACCTCCCGCTCAGGAGGCAGCGGCCCTATCCACTACACCATCGGGCTCTCACCAAGACACTTACCAATCTTTTTACCTTTTTATATTGGTACAGATATAATTAGGCCCGTATTTATAAACAGCACTTGAGAGTAACAGCGAGTTTGAGTTCGTACAGAAATGTCATTTCAGTACAAAATGACCTGTCAAATTCATACTTAATATCGCTCTTGGTCTTGAGAAGTCTCGCTTTATAAATACAGGTATAAATTATACAATAGAATGTAACAAAAACCTTAAATATATCGCTCTACTTACTACAACACCGTAAAAAAAACTGTGCCTATTATTAAGTAACGCACTCAGTGGATAATTTACGGTTAGGAAAGGTAATTGACAAGATATTCTTTATCAGTTAAAACTAAAGTAAAAGAAACACAATTTTTTAAATATTTTTAGTAACTGGACATCTATAATTACGATTTTAGGCCCGTATCGGTAAACAGCACTTGAGATTAACAGCTAGTTTCAGTTCGTATCAGAAATGTCATTTCAGTAAAATTTGACCTGTCAAATCCGTACTTAATATTTCTCTCAATCTTGAGATCGCTTTATAAATACGTGCCTGAGTATCGCTAGAAAAGATCCTGTTTTATGTGCTATAGTTTAGATGAAACTTAAATGAATGGGAAGTGTTAGTCCAATAAATAAAGACAAAAAAGTTTATTGACACATAAACATCTGTTACCTACTTCTTCTTCTTCTGTCGAGTGGGTATCGAGTCTATCGACGCGATGAACCCTGGTGTCAGAGTTTTTAAACCGCCAACTATCAGGCCTCTGACATGGTTTTAGTAACGACCACTAAATACTCAACACAAAATACGACGACGTTGATGTCTTTTGTATGGTAAATATTATTTTGTGAGCTTTATTAAATGAATGATAATTATTTAATAGAATGCAGCTTTTTTATTATTCTAGCATATGTAAATCATTAACTTTAATATTAACTAGCATAATTTTACCCTTGGTAAGAGTTTTAAAAACATTGTGGGTTATACAAATTAACAATAAAATTTTGCAATACCAGTAAGTAATTTAATTAAAATTCGTAAGTATTCATCACGAAGTCTATTCAGTTTTCGTAGTGTAACATACAAACAAACGTAAGTAAGTAAATACGAATTAGTAGAGCGTGAACAATCCTCATTATGTGAGTTACGACATTTGTTACACGCACCGTATAATAATTTGACGCCAAGTGCAAACAGCTGATTGAGTTGAAAGTTGTATTTTGCGGTTATTACATATTATTTTTCCATGCTGGCCTGGGACCGAGAGAAAAACATAAAATGTGCCAGCTGCAATTCGTCCCGGGCATGCTATAAAAACCAGCTAAGAGATCCGTGTAAAATATAATTTAGGCGATGGGCTGACAACCTAATTAATTAATTAATTACAATATACCCTCGAATTCCTTAGCTGGTTTTACAGCATGCCCGGGAGGAAATGCAGCTGGCACATTCTACGTTCTTCTGTCGCTCCCAGTCCAGCATGGAAGCTATATGACTACAAATCTATCTTAAATAACCCTTAAACTTGGCGCAACGTTAGACGTGGCTTAACGACTTTTGTTTAGGTCGTTTACGCTCTTCCTACCCCATTAAAGGATAATATGTATGTACATATTATTTTATATTGGATTGGGATCTCTCTTGGGAACTTCCATGCTGGTCTGGGAGCGAGAGAAAAACATAGAATGTGCCAGCTGCATTTCCTCCCGGGCACGCAGTAAAATCCAGGTAAGGGATCCGAGGGTTTCAGTATATTGTAATTTAGGCGATGGGCTGACAACCTGTCACTACAGCAATATACCTAGAATTCTATCTTAAATAACCCTCAAAATTTTGTCAGACGTGGCGGGACGACCTTTGTTTAGGTCGTTTACGCTCTGCCTACCCCATTAGGGATAAAGGCGTGATTATATGTATGTATGTATGTATGGATCTCTCATCATTATTATCTTCAGCCCACATCCACCCATTAGGATACCCAATAAAATCTAACTAATTTTAATTCGACTGTTGAAAGCGAATACTGCTAAAGCGCCACATTGCCAGTATTTGAAATTCTTCTCCTTCTTAGCGAGTGGATTCTCGAGTCGAACAGTGGCGACCGGTAAAAAGGTATTTGAAATTGAGCTTTATATATACCTATCTATACTTACAGTATACAAAGCTGAATTTGGCATGCGTTTGATATGTGTTGTGTTAGCAGTTTTCGCTTAACACTGTCGTATCAATATTCACATTTTACGGAAAAATTGGTCAGTTTAAATGGTAGAATCTTATCCCATTCTCGATTCAAATGGAAATAAATTTCACTGCGTTTTGCACAGTTCAGGTTATAAATTTATAGACAATAATGCAACAATGTCGTCTACATAGGCACTTCCCAAAGTTTTAAAAAATAGCGTTTAATATATTCAATTTTGATTACATAATAAAAATATTGATGGCTATGAGTCAAAGTTCATTGTCCGGCAACAAAGCATTGCGAAACAAAATAAACATTTTATTTCTCACACGTTTTATTGATAAAGTAACAGTATATAAACACACGTACTGGTTTTTAATTAGAACAATGCAACGAGTCAAACAAACAGATAAATGTATCTTCATATATTCGATTTGGCAGACGATAAATACCGTAGACATGGAAGCCTATACATGTGACTTTATTTTAATACATACATACACCACGCCTTTATCCCTAGTGGGGTAGGCAGAGCGTCCTAAACAAAGGCCGTTTTGCCTCGTCAGACAATTTTTGAGGGTAGTTTAAGATAGATCTGTATATTGCTGTAGTGACAAGATGTCGGCCCATCGCCTAAATTACAATACACTGAAACCTAAAATTTTCATATTTAGCATAAACATTACTGTAAAATTTAATTATATTAAGATAAATCTTACGCAACCGAGATTTTATCAAATTACAGTATTTGGACTTGATACAAAAATGAATTAACTATATAGACTCGTGACTGCGCTTTATAATCAACTTCATCAATAAATTCACAAACAACAAAGGAATTTTAGCAATCTACTGACAAATCTGGGATTTATCAAAGTCTGTTCTTGACCTAATCAAACATTATTATTATCTGTTCTTGTGACTAAAAATAATACATAAAATTTTTGCACGATATTTGTTTGTTGACCAATAAAATGGTTGGTTTATGTCATCATTTAGGTAGGTACGTAAGGTATTATAATAAGGATGTCCAGGCATATTTTATTTTTAGCCTGTGAATAATAATTTAAGGTGAACATAGAAGACCATAACAAGAATAATGATTGGACGGTGAGTATCGCTATTTTGTTCCCATGTTTTGTTTCCTATTTGGCAGTTAAATTACTTTTCTTGCAAAAAAGGTATCAGATATAGCTTAAAGGTCTACCGGAGTGGTGAAATCCCATACAAACGTAGTTTTGCTTTTATTCTTAAACAGTTAAACCAAACTTCACACACATGACCAAATGCATCATACATATGATTTTACTTAGTTAGGTTTGGTTTGATCATATTAACCAAGTACGAAATTAGAAAGCAAATTTAATTTTAAGCTATTTCCACACCAAATCGTATTTTCGTTTATGCTTAATATTTTCAAATCAAACCTAATTAGAAGCTAAGATATTATTTATTTTATTTATTTATTAGGTTTGCCAACAGGTTTACATCTAACATGCTAAAGTTGCAAAAACAAGAAATTGACTTGATGTAGACCCAATTACAGGCAAACACAGCTAGCTATAATACATGTACTTATTTACTATTGTTACATACATACATATAATCACGCCTTTATCCCTAATGGGGTAGGCAGAGCGTAAACGACCTAAACAAAGGTCTACTATTGTTACAACTAATTAAGTAGGTTAACGGGGTGTATGATGCATTTGGTCAAGTGTACGAAGTTTGGTTAAGTTTGGTTTTACTGTTTAGGAATAAAAGCCAAACTACGTTTGTATGGGATTTCACTACTCCGGCAGAGCCCTATAATATCCACATTTTGTGGGACTGCCCGCTATACAAAGAACCCAAAAGAGTGATGCTGTATCGGGAATCGCAGACCGAGTAGCGGGACCGGTGTATTTCGAGGGTGTATTGATTGATTGATTGATTAAAGCTTTTATTGACTGACACAAAACAGATACAGGAAATGGTACAGACAAGAGAAAAAGTTACAATAAGGAACAATGAGGACAATAATATAACGAACTTAACATTAACAAACGTTACATGACAAAAATACAAAACAAACTTAATATGTAACATACAAAAACAACCGTGCCAGTGTACCACACTGTCCACATTGTGTCAGTCAACTTGGCGCTGACTCAGCATTGTGCTGTAGTTTAATACTACAGCGCTGATATTCTGCCAGTACCAAATTGTATGTATCGAGTTTTCCAGTCTTTGCGGAGCTCAGGGAATTCGCTTAAGCTTATGAGTAGGGGACGACTGCGAGTGCAGCAGAGCCACAGCTCGGACTCTCCTAACTATCATGTAATTTTGGTCACACATCGACAGAGGGCATGTTTCACTAGGCATGCGTTAGTGTGCGTGTTATAAGGGTTGACAAATTTTGTGATACCGGTCATAATCATAGCTTGATTAATCTGGTTCTTGATTAAACCAACGTTTTAAAGTAACTTACTAACTTTTACCGTAACTGAATAGTTAGAATAGATTAGGTTGCATATTTTGTATAAATTTACTTACCGTCTCTCATCACTGTGGAATCTAAAAAAGTTCCTATTGGAGTCATATCTTGTGAAACAGTATCTAACCATATTTGGAACACAAAATATTATTATTTCCGTTACACTGGGAAACATGCGCGCGCCATACCCGCTAAGCGTACGCTCAATGTAGCCCACAATCCGGCGCGGAGTGTGAAGTATGTCGGACTGGGGAAGGGAGGTGAATGTACATTCTGTCTGTAGTACTATTATATATTCTGTGGCAGAGCACGCACTACTTTTATGTGTGATACAGGCCCATTTGTAGGTGTGATAGTAGATCCGCCTCTTCGGGAGGAGAGGGACAGGGACACATTTTAATGTCCTTTAGGACTTGTAGGGAGTGCACTATTAGGGAAGATGCCTCGAGTAAGTACCTCTGCACTCCCGTTGTATGGCTAACGGCGGGTAGGGCCATGGTTGGTGGGTTAGACCCTAATGATAACTGCAGCATATGGTGTCATACTCTTCGATTGAAACTGTAGTAGTTAAAAATACATGAAAAGCTTACCATTAGGCAGTCTGGAATTCTTTGCATCTAGTACATAAAAAAATCTTATAAATATAGGAGAAGATTGATTTGCCGGTCAGAAACCGGTTGGTATTTAAAGTAACATTTAACACATTATATAATCAGTGACCGATACTTCCGAGGATGATAGCCGTGTCAAGATTATTGCAATCAGTAGACTATGCGTCAAGCATAAGTTACAAGATCTTAGCGACACTATCCGTCTTCTGTCGAGTGGGTATCGATTTACATATTTAGATAAAATTTCATATACTTGTAGAGTTTAATAACTTGCACAACTATACGAAATTTCATGAATAAGCATAAACAATTACCCGAGAATACTTCATCGGTTAGGTTAGGTGTTAGGAGCGGCCATGTTACCTTAAAGGTGTTGTTGACTGTACCTATGTTGTACAGGACACTGCTATTGCTGGCAAAGCCTGCACATGTTCCAACCTAGCTTACCCACATAGGCCACATGTTAATTATTTCCATTTAGCTGATAAAAACATGTTACACAAAATAATTAATATACTTATAGTTTTTAGCAACTTTTTTTAGTGGACTTGATCTAGGCTCGTATTTATAAAGCCATCTCAAGATTGAGAGCAATATTAAGTATGGATTTGACAGGCCACATTGTACTGAAATGACATTTCTGATAAGAACTCAAACTAGCTGTCAATCTCAAGCGCAGTTTATCAATACGGGCCTTAATATCTCTGTTTTTTTTCTAAAGTAGACAATATCGTAGTTTGTAGCAACTTTTTTGAGCGGACTAGATCTAATATCTCTGTTTTTTTTTCTAAAGCAGACAATATCGTAACTTTGTGCATTTATTTCATTTCACCGTCAAACCAAAATGTTATAACTTGTCCTACAGCCAAAAATCGCTGAGGTATTTCTTCAAAATCGTCAAATTTCTTGTGGCTACTATTAGAAATGCAAACAAATTCGATGACCTCAATATTACGTTTGCCGGTGCAACGCGCTACGTTTGATAGAAACATCGTTACCTTGAAACAAAATATTATTTGACATAATAGGTAAATAAAGAAATAATTAAATAAAGATTTTTTTAATTAATTTAAAATGAAAATTACTGTAAATAAAATTTCATAAGTGAAAAAGGAAACTAAACTACACAGTCAAGACGTAAATAAATGACCAAGTTGACATAGACAGAAATAGAATTAAAATTGATACAGAAATAAGACGCACGATGTGTAACAGTTCCCATTACGTAGTAGATATTTATACTATATTTGAATAATTTGAACAACAATAATGCTATAGCTATCTCTGCCTAATAATAATATATAGTGTTCGTTTTTCCTTATCGTTATCACGACAGTAACCAAACCACGACATTCCAACTTTGGTTCTTCCGCTCACCTACAGATGGCGCTGTTAGTATCTAAAACGCGGTATCGTTGTGTTCACGGCGACAACATAAGTAGTCCGCGTTGACTCTCCGCAATCAAGACCTTACTTCATAGGATCATTTCTATAGTAAGCTCTTCAAGCGAGATTCACACTATGTGAGAATCCACTAGTCACGCTGATGAGGCGTGGCGCGGTGCCCTGAGCGTGAGGCTGGCGATGGTAGTCTACCATCAGCTCTCGATGATCGTTCGCTCCCTCTTGCGGGGGAGAGTGGGGTGCTGTCGCTCTCTGAGTGGCTAGATTTTTAACCCATTTTAAAATACTAAACACACAGCGGTCATATCATGTGTTGTCGTTAATATCATACACTAGCGACCCGCCCCGGCTTCGCATGGAAATTAGCAGTGTTTTTCTACTATATTATGCATCTATTATACATATAAACCTTCCTCTTGAATCATTCTATCTATTAGAAGAAACCGCATCAAAATCCGTTGCGTAGTCTTAAAGATTTATGCATACATAGATCGATATAGGGACAGAGAAAGCGACTTTGTTTTATACTATGTAGTGATAACAGAAGTATTATCTATCATATTAGTCGATTTTACTTCAACCTTGACCACGCAAATGAATAAGTTTGATTCCAGTTTTATTAGCGTATATTTAATACACATCTATTAAGCTGTTTTATTACTTTTGATATAATATTTTAATGATAAAATAGTGTCCAAACTTAACCTCAATACGTATATCATTAACATTAAAAATATATACACAGCTTTTCTTATCATTACTAACACGTGGCGCTTCAATAAAAAAAAAGCGTGAATGCTTTGTACATGGTCGGCTACATGCGTTTAATAAATGTTAAAGATAAGTTTCTTCCATGCTAGACTGGGAACGAGAGAAAAGCGTAGAATGTGCCAGCTGCATTTCCTCCCGGCCTTCAGTCGCAGAATGTACCAGTCGCAAAATGTACCCCATGCGCAAAACGTACCATTCGCAAAATGTACCAGTCGCAAAACGTACTAGTCGCAAATTGTACCAATCGCAAAACGCACCAATCGCAAAATGTACTTGTCGCAAAACGTACCAGTCGCAAAATGTACCCATTATTTATGATAATTACAATCGATAGGGTGTAGGGATAAAGTACTTAGGCTTCCCAGGAAATAGATTGTAATTTTTTTTAAAGAGAACCGCATTTAAAAACCGATTTAAAAACGGTTTTTTGAAGGCGGTTCTCTCTTTTTTAATAATTTTATTTCATGCTTTTTTTAGAGTCAAGTTTACTTTAGCTTTAGCACTACTTAACTCAAAAGTATGAATAGGTAAACCGTACCAATAAAAAATACTTGTCTGATGAAAACCGCATTAAAATCGGTTCAGCAAAACGTGAAATAATCGCAGCAAACATACATTACACACATTACGGGTCAAACTGAGAAACTCGGTTTTTTTTCTCATGAAAATATTTGAGGGTAGGTATACATATTTCTTTTTTCATACGAAATTGTTTTGTTGCTGTCAAGTGTTTATTCTGCGAAAAACGTTAAGTTTTTTGCTAGATAGGTAATTACGTGTACAAAAATGGAACAGGAATTTAGTTTTGCAACTAATCAGAAAGGAAACTGTACTCTTATTTGTGGTGTGCATAGATATAATAAGCATAAGACTAACAAAACTGGAAGTACCCTTTGGCGGTGTGTTTATAGACAAGAGTGTTGTGCTTCGTTATTACTTGATAAAACAAAGACAGTAATTATAAGGAGAACGAGACATACGTGTGAAACACATTATATCAAAAATATTATTCATCAACATGGTGCATATTTAAAAAAGGCAGTGTGCAAAGATTTCAGACCCGTGCAACAAATTTTCGAAGAATGTGACGCACGCATACGTAGCCAGGTTCCTGCATCTGATCATGACCAATTACCTACGTATTATTCTCTCAGAGATACTTTGTACAGGGCACGCAAAGCATTTCTTAATTCGGATAGATTGCGACATACCAGTACTGCAACCGTAAAAGTCCCAGATGTATTAGGAAGACGATTTCTAGTATGTGAAGATGGTGAACATGAAAAAATTCTTATATTTGCCACAAAATTGGCAAGAAAAATTATGAAAAAGCCAGGTTCTTATTACGTAGACGGTACTTTTCAGTCGGCTCCACCTCCTTTTTACCAAATGTATGTTCTCCATTTAGACAATAATTCAAGTGCAAAATGCACAAATATTATACCGGTAATTTATGTTCGACGCCATTTGGAAAAACGCTGAAAAAAAGGGTTTATTACGAACAGATCAAGGTCGCAATATTGCAAGGACTGCTGCAATAATACCACTGGTTCCAGCCGAACAAATACCTGCTACTTGGTGTTACATGTTAGAAGAAGCACCTTCGAATCCAGAAATGGACAGTTTTCGACGCTATTTCGAAAATCAATGGTACCCAAGGATGCCTCCATCTCTGCTCAGTTGTGCCGGTTAGCGTCACCGGACAACAAACGCGTTGGAAGGTTGGCACCGGCGAATCAACACTGGTCGCATTCCCAAAAAACCGACCTTTTTTATGTTCATATATAAACTGAAGAAAGAGAGCAGATTTTGGAATAGACGTATAAAAGATAATCTGTTTAAGCAAATGAAACCTAACAGACGACAAAAAGATATTTTTTTTGATAAAAATTATAAGAAACTGCTGATCAAGTTGCAACGCAATGTTATTAGGTTGCCAACATTTTTGAAGAAAGTAAATTTATTACAATGCCTAACGTAGATATAAAGGTATAACAACAACAAGAGCAATACTGATTTGATTATAACATTATTCTAAGATGATCACTGATGTGTATTTTTTTTCAAATAAATAGGTCAATTACATAATCTATGGTTTTTTTTTAACTTCTACCCATGTACATTACCAGACCCTTAAATCCACCAACCACCACCAAGACTATTCTCAAATCAAGGGTACATTTTGCGACTGGTACATTTTGCGACTGGTACGTCTTGCGACTGGTACGTTTTGCGACTGGTACATTTTGCGATTGGTACATTTTGCGACTGGTACATTTTGCGAATGGTACGTTTTGCGCATGGGGTACATTCTGCGACTGGTACATTCTGCGACTGAGCCCCTCCCCCTTCAGTCGCAGAATGTACCAGTCGCAAAATGTACCCCATGCGCAAAACGTACCATTCGCAAAATGTACCAGTCGCAAAACGTACTAGTCGCAAATTGTACCAATCGCAAAACGCACCAATCGCAAAATGTACTTGTCGCAAAACGTACCAGTCGCAAAATGTACCCATTATTTATGATAATTACAATCGATAGGGTGTAGGGATAAAGTACTTAGGCTTCCCAGGAAATAGATTGTAATTTTTTTTAAAGAGAACCGCATTTAAAAACCGATTTAAAAACGGTTTTTTGAAGGCGGTTCTCTCTTTTTTAATAATTTTATTTCATGCTTTTTTTAGAGTCAAGTTTACTTTAGCTTTAGCACTACTTAACTCAAAAGTATGAATAGGTAAACCGTACCAATAAAAAATACTTGTCTGATGAAAACCGCATTAAAATCGGTTCAGCAAAACGTGAAATAATCGCAGCAAACATACATTACACACATTACGGGTCAAACTGAGAAACTCGGTTTTTTTTCTCATGAAAATATTTGAGGGTAGGTATACATATTTCTTTTTTCATACGAAATTGTTTTGTTGCTGTCAAGTGTTTATTCTGCGAAAATACGTTAAGTTTTTTGCTAGATAGGTAATTACGTGTACAAAAATGGAACAGGAATTTAGTTTTGCAACTAATCAGAAAGGAAACTGTACTCTTATTTGTGGTGTGCATAGATATAATAAGCATAAGACTAACAAAACTGGAAGTACCCTTTGGCGGTGTGTTTATAGACAAGAGTGTTGTGCTTCGTTATTACTTGATAAAACAAAGACAGTAATTATAAGGAGAACGAGACATACGTGTGAAACACATTATATCAAAAATATTATTCATCAACATGGTGCATATTTAAAAAAGGCAGTGTGCAAAGATTTCAGACCCGTGCAACAAATTTTCGAAGAATGTGACGCACGCATACGTAGCCAGGTTCCTGCATCTGATCATGACCAATTACCTACGTATTATTCTCTCAGAGATACTTTGTACAGGGCACGCAAAGCATTTCTTAATTCGGATAGATTGCGACATACCAGTACTGCAACCGTAAAAGTCCCAGATGTATTAGGAAGACGATTTCTAGTATGTGAAGATGGTGAACATGAAAAAATTCTTATATTTGCCACAAAATTGGCAAGAAAAATTATGAAAAAGCCAGGTTCTTATTACGTAGACGGTACTTTTCAGTCGGCTCCACCTCCTTTTTACCAAATGTATGTTCTCCATTTAGACAATAATTCAAGTGCAAAATGCACAAATATTATACCGGTAATTTATGTTCGACGCCATTTGGAAAAACGCTGAAAAAAAGGGTTTATTACGAACAGATCAAGGTCGCAATATTGCAAGGACTGCTGCAATAATACCACTGGTTCCAGCCGAACAAATACCTGCTACTTGGTGTTACATGTTAGAAGAAGCACCTTCGAATCCAGAAATGGACAGTTTTCGACGCTATTTCGAAAATCAATGGTACCCAAGGATGCCTCCATCTCTGCTCAGTTGTGCCGGTTAGCGTCACCGGACAACAAACGCGTTGGAAGGTTGGCACCGGCGAATCAACACTGGTCGCATTCCCAAAAAACCGACCTTTTTTATGTTCATATATAAACTGAAGAAAGAGAGCAGATTTTGGAATAGACGTATAAAAGATAATCTGTTTAAGCAAATGAAACCTAACAGACGACAAAAAGATATTTTTTTTGATAAAAATTATAAGAAACTGCTGATCAAGTTGCAACGCAATGTTATTAGGTTGCCAACATTTTTGAAGAAAGTAAATTTATTACAATGCCTAACGTAGATATAAAGGTATAACAACAACAAGAGCAATACTGATTTGATTATAACATTATTCTAAGATGATCACTGATGTGTATTTTTTTTCAAATAAATAGGTCAATTACATAATCTATGGTTTTTTTTTAACTTCTACCCATGTACATTACCAGACCCTTAAATCCACCAACCACCACCAAGACTATTCTCAAATCAAGGGTACATTTTGCGACTGGTACATTTTGCGACTGGTACGTCTTGCGACTGGTACGTTTTGCGACTGGTACATTTTGCGATTGGTACATTTTGCGACTGGTACGTTTTGCGAATGGTACGTTTTGCGCATGGGGTACATTCTGCGACTGGTACATTCTGCGACTGAGCCCCTCCCGGGCATGCTGTAAAAACCAGCTAAGGGATCTAAAGGTTTCAGTATATTGTAATTTAGGCGACGGGCTGACAACCTGTCACTACAGTACATACATACATAAATCACGCCTTTATCCCTTACGGGGTAGGCAGAGCGGTTAAAGCCTCGTAAAAAGCGTTTTCGCCACGTCTGACAAAAATTGAGGGCAATTTTAGATTGTAATATGTATTGCTATAGTGACAGGTTGTCAGCCCATCGCCTAAATTACAATACACTGTAACCCTCGAGTCCCTTTTGCTGACTTCAACAGCATGCCCGGGAGGAAGGGCAGCTGGAACATTCTATGTTTTTCTATCTCTCCCAGTCCAGCATGGAAGTAATTAGTCACTACAGTAATGTACAGATCTATCTTAAACAATCCTCAACACTTGTCAGACGTGGCGAAACGACCTTTATTTGGGTCGTTAACGCTCTGTCTACCCTATTAGGGATAAAGGCGTGACTATATGTATGTACGTAAAAGATAAGAATGAGAAATAAACAATCAAATATTTTACCCGGGCAGAATTTGCATCTATGACTATGGAATACATACATACATATAATCACGCCTTTATCCCTAATGGGGAAGGCAGAGCGTAAACGACCCAAACAAGGGTCGTTCCGCCACGTCTGACAAAGTTTTGAGGGTTATTTAAGATAGATAATTACAATATACTAAACCCTCGGATCCCTTAGCTGGTTTTTACAGCATGACCGGGAGGAAATGCAGCTGGCACATTCTATGTTTTTCTCTCGCTCCCAGGCCAGCATGGAAGTTGTTCAGTGTCGTTAACTGAGCAACTCCTATTAGTTTGTGGGACGCTGTCCCTTACACCTAATATACTTCTCTAACATAACGATCTCGTCATAACAGACGGGTTATCATCTGTAATTAGCAGGTATTCCACAGAGTATAACATCTTAAACCTGTATATAATTGAGGGTGAACCCGCGGACTGTGACGTAACATGCGCGCGCGCACGTCACATCGTGTTGTTTTAGTGTTGCCAGATATTTCATTAAAATTACATACATACATAAAATCACGCCTTTATCCCATACGGGGTAGGCAGAGCGTCAAACTCCTCGTAAAAGGCGCTTTCGCCACGTCTGACAAAAATTGAGGGCAATTTTAGATTGTAATGTGTATTGCTATAGTGACAGGTTGTCAGCCCATCGCCTAAATTACAATACACTGTAACCCTCGAGTCCCTTTTGCTGACTTCTACAGCATGCCCGGGAGGAAGGGCAGCTGGAACATTCTATGTTTTTCTATCTCTCCCAGTCCAGCATAGAAGATAATTAAAATTGCAATTGTTAAAAAAAAACTTGGTGGGTCAGGTAGTTCCACTGATGTCCTTTCGGCTTCATCTTCCATCAGACACTCAGAACTATCGACCTGACAACCTGCGCAGTCTAGTTGGCAGTGTACCTGCCTGCTACGCAGAGGGTCCCGGGTTCGATTCTCGGCCAGGGCAAACATTTGAATGATGAGTTTAAATGTCTGTTTCTGGGTCTGGGTGTTCTTTGTGGTTGTTTCTATGTATGACCATGACACCCCGATACAGGGAATCCTAGTGGGGGCTATGAGTGTGATCGTGTTTTTGTTTTTTGTTTTTTATCTTGCCTCTTTTCCTTCCATGAGCTCCAGAGCTTTTCAATTTAGGGACCTATCACTATTGCCATTCTCTCATATTCAATTATTAACTATTATCAGTTTTAACTCACCTTCGGAAGGCACGTTGGTAGAGACCTGAATCAATTATGAAGCCAAGATATTTTACTCTTGTCTACTTGAGGGAGGTTCGAATCCCACCACGTACCAATGTGTTTTTCGGTTTACGAATTTCATATGTACGTTTATTCGGCGCTTTTCCCGTGCTTCGGAAGGCACGTTAAGCCGTTGGTCCCGGTTAATATCGTTTAATACCGTAGATATTAGTCGCTAAGCCATGTCAGAGGCCAGTGCTATAAATTGGCGGCTTGAAAACTCTGACCTAATCTAATATTGGGTTTGGTTTCCTTCTGGGTTGCGGAGGTCAGATGGCAGTCGCTCTGTGTAAAAACCAGTCCCCTCGTTCAATCGCCTAGATTAGGTAGCCGACCCCATGAGATACGGGATGAGGCTAGGGAGATACATACATACATAAAATTACGCCTTTATCCCTTACGGGGTAGGCAGAGCGTTAAACGCTTCGCCACGTCTGACAAAAATTGAGGGCAATTTTAGATTGAAAAGTGTATTGCTATAGTGACAGGTTGTCAGCCCATCGCCTAAATTACAATACACTGTAACCGTCTAGTCCCTTTTGCTGACTTCTACAGCATGCCCGGGAGGAAGGGCAGCTGGAACATGCTATGTTTTTCTATCTCTCCCAGTTTAGCATGGAAGCTAGGGAGATGATGAACAGTTTTACTCACGGATTAAGCAAGCAAGTGTGGCAGCCCTACACTGTTGGCACGCGCATCGCTATTACACTAATATACGACTGTTATGGCACAAATTGCATTATTACAAGAATTGAATACATAACGTTTTTGATATAAAACATGATTGACGTTTAACCGTCGTACATTTTACATACATACATATTAAAATCACGCCTTTATTCCTAATGGAGTAGTAGACAGGTCGTACAATTTAGATTAAAACAATGATTATACAATTTCAAATTTTTCTGCTTGTACAATTTCTATACCCAAAGGTTGCCTGGTAGAAATTGCTGCTTTAGCAATAAGGCCGCCTATATTGTACTGTCACGTTTGTTCCTGTTTATTTCTGTTGTATGTGTTTCTTTGTGCAATAAAGAATTTTGTATTGTATTGTATTGTATTATACTTATCTGTTAGTTAGTTTTTCCTTGTCAGACGTGGCGGAGCGACCTTCGTTTAGGTCGTTTACGCTCTGCCTACCCTATTAGGGATTAAGGCGTGATTATATGTATGTAGTTTTTCCTAGCCAATCTTTATAACCACATTTTAGAGTATTATGTTAGATACCTATCCATCTAACACTTATTTTCTACAAGAGACAAGACAAATCTAAAGATTTAAGATACTAGGAGGATTTTATGAAGTCCAGTTAATTAGTTTCCGAACCCCCAAAATGGCTGAAACTAAAGGTTCAAAAACAATAGTCAACATTAATCTGAATACGAGTATGAACTTTCAAAATAAGCAAACTAAATAAGGTTTTTTTTAAAGAAGGTATCTAATGTTTTGTTTTGGTAAAATACTGCATGATATCATGGAGCAGAATATATAATAGTACTACAAACAGAATGGCAACTCATTTCCCCTCTCCAGTCTGATATACGATACACTCTGCACCGGATTGTGGGTCTCATTGTGGGTACGCTTAGCGAGCATGTACGGAACGGAAAACGGAACGGAACGGGAACGGAAATAATAAAGTTTTGTGTTCCAAAGATCTTTAGGTACTGTTCCGTGTACGGAAGTCTTTCTACCACAAAATATGAACTTTTTTTAGATTCCCAAGTGATGAGAGACGGTAAGTAACTGCATACAAAATATGCAACCTAACCTATTCTAACTATTTAGTTACAGTGAACTACTTTAAAACGTTGGTTTAATCTAGAACCAGATTAATCAAGTGATGATTATGACCGGTATAACAAAATTTGTCAACCCTTATAACCGCACACAAACACATGCCAAGTGCAACATGCCGTCTGTCGATGTATGACCAAAATGACATTGTAGTTAGGAGTTTCCGAGATGTGACCAGGTGTAAGGGACAGCTTCCCGCAAACTGATAGGGTTATC
The DNA here is from genome assembly GCA_949820665.1 of Scrobipalpa costella. Taxonomy (NCBI): domain Eukaryota; kingdom Metazoa; phylum Arthropoda; class Insecta; order Lepidoptera; family Gelechiidae; genus Scrobipalpa; species Scrobipalpa costella. The sequence goes on from OX463312.1 coordinate 15,698,172, forward strand.
TCAGTCAACGGAACTGAAAAACTATCAGCAGGAATATTTTGAGGAAGTAAAAAAAACAACGATTTTCCATACAAATTGTCTGATCGAGGTGGTATTTCGTATGGGAAGGTCAAAATAGTTTTTAATCTCCTGAAAGAATTTCCTGGTGATAGTTGTTCAGTTTCGTTGACTGAGCAGCTATCAGGTTACGGGACGCTGTCCCTTACACCCGGTATAAAAGAGACATATAAATCTCAGGTGCTTTTCAATGTACAGATATCTAACACTAGTGACCTTGTTACACTAGTCAGTGATTTTGCAAATATAAGCATTCGTAATGCGAAAAGATGAATTTCAAATTCACCCGGACATTTCGATATTTGAAACCCCTATCTATCAGTTTGCGGGACGCTGTCCCTTACACGTATAGTAACGTACAAATGATACTTTGAACTATGAAATAACGTGCCTTGTCTTATCGCCATTGTTCTATGGGTAAATTGCTTGTAAATTGCTACATCAAAAATTATAGAGAAATTGTGGGATGCGCAATTTAACACTTTGTCAACTACAATAGAATAAGGAGATGAGCAATTTTCATCGCCAAAGTAAACAATTCCACAAAAAAACAACTCACTGCACGGCTACGTCTCCACAAAGATGAAAAAGTCGCCGCAGTTTTATCAAGTGTGTCATCCCGCTCTCTGCCAAAGCTACACAGGCCAGATGTGAACTTTGGCGCGAAAAAGCTTCTCTGCCTACTACTCCCTTTGTCCCGCTTAGGAAATGCAATCTTGATCCAAGATTGACCATTCAAGATCTTGGCGTCTTTTTTCTGAATCAAGATTGGTCAGTTCGAGATCTTGTCGAGATTCAGGGCGAGATCTTGGTTTCGAATCAAGAATTTCGGGATTATTCGAGATTGAGCAGAATAAATGAAAAAAAAGGGTTATTTTTGTATCAAATACTGTTAATTGATAGTAACGAGTATTTTAATATTGTGTAAAATTAAAACAACAATGTATGAACACAATAATCAACATTTATTTTTAAAATGAACAAGAATCAATCAACATTTTAGTGACAAAAAAATATATTAAATGAAATAAATGCAATATTGCAATGAGATCACAATTATAACCTATAAATTACGTAAATTAATAAAGAAAAAAAAATAAGCCTTATGAAAATGACTTCTCAGAAAGCATAGTACTCTTTAAGTGTCATCACTCCCGCTTGCCGAGAATCTTCCTCCTGGACATGACATGGTTTGAGTAACGACCACTATCAAAGACAGCGACCGGGACCGACGGCTTAACGTGCCCTCCGAAACACGAAATCTTTTTCTTTTCGGACAATCAGGTGATTCAGCCTGCAATGTCCTAACCAAACTGGGGAAAAATTCACAAAGTGATAAATTCTCAAATATCAACTTTGTGTTTCCCCCCTGGGAATCGAACCCAGGACCCCCGGATCGGGAGTCCATGGCACTAGCCACTAGACCACGGAGGCAGTTAACTACCACTAATACACAGGACTCCACATGCTTAAATACTTATATTCTACCCATTTTGTAACTAAGGCTTTATGTTAATATATTTACATAGCCAACTAATTAAGGAGCCTGCCAATATTTCTTCCGAAAAAGATTTAAATGACGCTACAAAGCGTTTAAAACGCGGTCTTATTACTGGAAGCAATCGAATGAAAATTGATCGGCTTTGTATTGAAAGGTGGGTTAGTCCTCGACGTTTCGACACCATGGATCACCAGGAGAGATGAAAGTCACACTCCACCGCCTGCCAAGTGCAACCTTTGACGAAGCAATCTATTGCAGACTTCGGGTGGAAGAGAAAGTAAAGAAAACGAAGAGGTCATAAATACGGGGTGTAAGGGACAGTGTCCCGCAAACTGATAGGGGTTGCTCAGTCAACGGAATTGAACAACTATCAGCAGGAATATTTTCAGGAAGTGAAAAAAGAACAATAATTTTCCATACAAATTGTCTGATAGAGTTGGTAATTTTGTATGGGAAGCTCAATGTTGTTTTGAATCTCCTGAAAGATTTTCCTGATGATAATTGTTCAGATTCATTGACTGAGCAACCCCTATCAGTTTCCGGGACGCTGTCCCTTACACGACATTAAAATCTTAAGTGCTTTTCAATGCACAGATAGCTAACACTAGTAACACTAACAGTGACCTTGTTACATGACTAGAACACAGGTTTCTACCTCGTGCCGGAGTCTGTGTGTACGCTCGCGATGACATTTGCATCAAGCGTCTCAAGAACCTTGAGGCACCAAGTTTTTCCGTATTGTGGGTACTGGTCGATACTGGTGTAGCTCAAAATGTGTATGCTTGCGTCTATCGCTCGCATAGTGGAGACACGGAGACAACCAAACTGTTTGAACACCTCAGTGAAGGTGCTGATGAAGCTCTCCAGAGATACCCGGCAGCGCAGCTAGTCATCCTGGGGGATTTCAACGCTCATCATAAAGAGTGGTTGTTCCCATACCTAGTGACCGATCATGCTGGGCGAGAGGCGCGCAAATTTGCATTGTCGCTAAATCTCTCCCAGCTTGTCAGCTGTGCAACAAGGGTCCCGGATATTGAGTCTCATACAGCCAACTGCTTAGACCTTCTGCTGACTACCGATCCAGACCGATACTCTGTGTCTGTTTCTGCCCCATTGGGCACCTCAGATCACTGTCTGGTGAAATCTGTATCAGTGTATTCACCACCCGATCAGGGCCCTTGTGGTAAAAGACGGGTGTGGCGATACAGGTCAGCAGAATGGGATGAGATGCGCCAGTTCTTTGCTTCGTATCCTTGGCAGGACTGTTTTTCTTCAGGCGAATCGTCGAGCTGCGCGGATGCTATTACAGAAGTCATACGTCAGGGTATGGAGTATTTCATACCGTTCTCTGATGTTCCTACCGGTAGCAAAGCTCGCCCGTGGTTTAATGCTGACTGTAACTGCGCGGAATCGCAGAAACAGTCGGCATTCCTTGCTTGGGCTGATGCTCGTGCACGCAAAGCTCCGAATACTCGCGATCTGAAGAAAAACTATAACAAAGCCACCAAGTTAAGCAAAAAGGAATTACGCAGGGCTCGATTTGCCCACATAGGCCGAGTAGGCGCTAAGCTTGCTTCCTATCCGGCTGGCAGTAAAGCATTCTGGTCGCTTGCGAAAGCAGTGGAAACAAATTTCTGCCAGCCATCTTTACCGCCTCTGCAGAGACCTGATGGGTCGCTTGCTCATACTGCGGAGGAGAAAGCCAATCTTTTTGCCTCCCATTTTGCGGAAAGTTCGCGTCTTGATGCCGCAGGTAAAATACCACCCCCGTTACCTCGTGTCGACTGCTCTATGGCAGCCGTACGCATCCGGCAAAAAGAGGTCCTTAAAACCATGCGAAATCTAGACGTGAATAAAGCAAGTGGCCCTGACGGTATCCCTGCAATCGTCCTGCGTAACTGTGCGCCTGAGTTGTCTCCGGTGTTGACACGCCTGTACCGCCTCTCACTTGAGACTGGTGTTGTTCCCAAATCGTGGAAGCTTGCAAATGTGCAACCTGTACCCAAAAAAGGTTGTCGAGCAGACCCTGTCAACTATAGACCCATATCGGTAACCTCTATACTCTGCAAGATTATGGAGCGTGTACTGAATAATCGGCTCCTGGCATACCTTGAGGATAATGATCTCCTTAACGATCACCAATACGGCTTCCGCCGAGGGCGATCGACGGGGGACCTCCTCGTGCATGCCACTCACTTATGGAGTGAGGCTATCGAGAGACATGGTGAAGCACTTGCCGTGTCTCTGGATATCTCCAAGGCCTTTGACAGGGTCTGGCACGCTAGCCTTACTGGCAAGCTTCCCGCCTACGGGTTACCTGCTGGCCTTTGCAACTGGATTTCGGACTTCTTGAGCGAACGATCCATACAAGTGGTCTTAGAAGGCTGCTCCTCCGGACAACAGGCTATTGATGCCGGAGTTCCTCAGGGTTCTGTCCTGTCTGCAACCTTATTCCTGCTGCATATCAACGACATGTTTACACCCGATACCTTTGGGTACGCTGATGACAGCACGGTTGTTGACAGATATCTGTCCAGTGCAAGGGCCAACAGTGAAACAATCCAGTCTTGTCGGGAGTCCATGGTGGATCGTCTGAACTCATCGCTAAGGGTGATATCCGAGTGGGGCGATGCCAATCTCGTCAAGTTCAACGCATCCAAAACCCAGGCGTGTCTATTCTCGACAAAACGGAGTCCTTTTAACCTGGCTCCAACTTTCTGGGATGTATCCGTACCGATTTCTGACCATCTTGAGCTTCTTGGTATGAGCCTTACGTCCGACTTGAACTTTGGACGTTACATTGAGTCTCTGGCCACAACAGCTGCCAAAAAACTTGGTATCCTCTCGAAGGTGAGGCGATACTTCACACCGGGACAGCTATTGCAGTTGTACACAGCTCAAGTCCGATCGTGTATGGAGTACTGCTGCCACCTTTGGGACGGTTCAGCTAAATACCAGCTGGCTGCCTTAGACTCAATCGAGAAACGCGCTAAGAAGCTCATTGGAGACTCAGCACTGGTTGAGGCAAAACTACAGAACCTTGAGCACCGTCGCAGAGTGGCGTGCATGTCGGTATTTTACAGGATACATTTCGGGGAGTGCGCGTTAGCACTTCATGACCTTATACCCCCCTCCCCTTTCCATCTCCGGAGCACGAGGCGTGGACAGGGGTTCCACCCTTATGTCGTGGATATACCACAAATTCGCACGAAGCGGTTCGCTTCCACATTCTTAATGCGAACGGCTAAGGAGTGGAACTCCCTGCCGGCGGATCTGTTTCCGGAACAATATAACCTGGGCCTTTTCAAGGCGAGAGTGAATAGGCACTACATAGGTGAGTATGTTTCAACATAGTCCGCATCGTCACTTTCCACCAGGTGAGATGGCGGACAAATGCTCGCCTATATATATATAAAAAAAAAAAAAAAAAAAAAATGACCTAGACAGAGATTTTGCAAATATAAGCATTCGTAATGCGAAAAGATGAATTTCAAATTCACCCGGACATTTCGATATTTGCAAGTCAACAAAATGTTACGAATAACATTATAAGTTGGTCAGTCGGTCTCAATGTCGCGTATACCCATACAACTGATATAATATGACTTGGCTTGCCGTAATCCGGTGAAAAGTGTGCGCTGTTGTTGCGTCAGGGACGATGTTATGCAGAACGTAGACAGTAAATAATATAACGGATGAGGGGCCAGCGTACCAATAACAAAAACTGATAGGGGTTGCTCAGTCAACGGAAAAGAATTCTCTGGAAACCAGGAAAACCAGGAATCTTGCTTTTTTTTACTTTTCCGTACAGATTGTCTGAATGAGTTGGTGACTGGGAAACGAAAGAAAAACATATAATGTGCAAGCTGCATTTCCTCCCGGGCATGCTGTAAAAATTTGCTGAGGGATCCGAGGGTTTCTGTACATTGCAATTTAGGCGAAAGGCCCTCAAAACCTTGTCAGACGTGGCGGAACGACCTTTGTTTAGGTCATTTATGCTCTGCCTACCCCATTAGCGATAAAGGCGTAATTATATGTAGGTATCCTTCAAGAAATGTTTTCTTTCTTTAGCTTTTCCGTACAAATTGTCTAAATGAGGTAGTTATTTTGTACGGAAAGGGAAAATCAAAATATTTTTCATTTGAGTCTTGGTGATAGTTGTTCAGCTTCGTTTACTGAGCAATCCCTATCAGGTTCTGGTACCTACGCTGTCCCTTACACTCCGTAGATTATTCTAGGTTGAGGTTCTAGCCACTGTTGAAAATCAACTTGGTATTTACTTACTGGTGCTGTACATATCGTTTGAACAATACTGATTTTATCTACGAATTAATATTTATTTGTAGTTTTCATGCTTCAAATCTATCTTAAATAACCCTCAAAGCTTTGTCAGACGTGGCGAAACGACCTTTGTTTAGGTCGTTTACGCTCTGCCTACCCCATTAGGGATAAAGGCGTGACTATATGTATGTATGTATGTATGTGTTGTACATATCTATTTACCTCATTTTATTTCATTTACCCATCTTGATAATTCATGAGACAAATTATTTCATGAATAAAAATTTTGTTCCTGCACACATGTTGCGTTATGCCGTCCTCCTCATTACGGGCCACTTTCTTTTCTTATTTTTGTCTGCGCTTGCCCTGAATTTGGGCCAATGATTTTGAGCTCTGGTACATGCTCGCCACATACATACATATAATCACGCCTTTATCCCTAATTATCATCCTGGGTGCTGTCATAAATGGTTTAATTGACGAATAAACGATTCAAATCTATAACATTTATTACAATCGTCAATCGCTTCTGAACAATCACCATTGAACGTTTGAACAATACTGATTTTATCTACGAATTAATATTTATTTGTAGTTTTCATGCTTCAATTGGTGAGTTTCGCCCAGGGCATAATATTATGCTATACACACATAAATATAATCATGCCTTTATCCTTAATGGGGTAGGCAGAGCGTAAACGACCTTAATAATGGTCGCTCCGCCACGTCTGACAAAATTATGAGGGTTATTTAAGATAGATTTGTTATTTTTGTTAGGTATATTCCTGTAGTGACAGGTCATAATGTACCGGAATGTCATTTCTGATACGAACTCAAACTAGTTGTCAGTATCAAATGATCATTATAAATACGGACCTTGGTGATCTTGTGTGCATACGAATTGCCCCCACTGTACAGCTCTCGCCAAATAAATTTCAGCTGCTCTTCCTCCCAGGCATGCTGTAGAAGTCAGCAAAAGGGTTTTGAGGGTTAGTGTATTGTAATTTAAGCGATAGACTGACAACCTGTCACTGTAGCGATACGCATAGGTATCCATTATATATTAATCTAGAATTTGCACTCAGTATTTGTCATACGTCGCGAAAACGCCTTTTACTAGGTGTTTTACGCTCAGCCTGCCTCGTAAAGGATAAAGGCGTGACGTTACTTTAGGTATTTATAGCAATTTTAAAACTACTTCTTCCATGCTGATTTGGGAGCGAGTGAAAAACATTGAATGTGCCAGCTGCATTTTCTCCCGGGCTTGTTGTAAAAACCAGCTAAGGGATCCGAGGGTTTCAGTATATTGTAATTTAGGCGATGGCCTGACAACCTGTCACTACAGCAATATACCTACAAATCTATCTTATAAAACCCTCAAAACTTTGTCAGACGTGGCGGAATGACCTTTGTTTAGGTCGTTTACACTCTGCCTACCCCATTAGGGATAAAGGCGTGATTATATGTATGTATGTATGCAACTACTTCTCTTGCTATTTGATAGGTATGCTCTTAGATTAAATACCTAATTAATTCTGCCTCTTGCCAGAAATTTGGCCAGCTTGCCAACCACGTGGTGGCAAGTTAGACTAATCGAGGTCGCATTTCATAACCGCGTAAATAGTCGTATATGCCACTTACGACATAAATATCTCGGATTTGACAACAAGTTGCACCTTGAACGTGCGAAGTGTAAACAGTCATGTTATTGAAAAAAAAAACAACGCCATTAGCATCTCTAGGGACTATCAGAAGCACATATTTCCACAAGACATGTAGTACTATTATATATTCTGTGACAAGACATAGTATTTTATTTTAGTCATAATCATAACTAAGAACAAAAGTTAGAACCTCAAAATTAAAACTCCATGTGCCTACTCAAAACCTTACTTTCAATATTTTTATTCAATAACTCCAAAAAGATTTTAGTGTTATTAACTGGCCATAAAACTTTAAAAAATATATCTGAAAACCATTTAAACTAAAAAGAAATAAATCATTCTTTAGTTTTAATTGTATCTAATGGCATCTAACTGTCGGTTTTTTTGCTTATTCGGCCAGCTCCAATGTTCATTGCAATAAAAACTTTTTCAGCATCCGATGACACCAAAGAGATTTTAGTGTGATGAACTGGCCACATCACTTGAAAAAAAAATCTTATCAAAGCAATTTGATAAACAAAAGAATAAAACATATTTTAGTTTTAATTTTATCTAATGGCATCCAAGTGACAGTTTTTTGACTAATTTTGCTAGTACAACTCCACTGCAGTGAAAACTTTTTCTCTGTAAAAATCGGAATATATGTTTTTATGCTAAGTTATTTTCATGGGATTTTTAATTCCGTAATGCTATCGTTCTTCCATGCTGGACTGGGAGAGATAGAAAAACATAGAATGTTCCAGCTGCCCTTCCTCCCGGGCATGCTGTAGAAGTCAGCAAAAGGTATTCGAGGGTTACAGTGTATTGTAATTTAAGCGATGGGCTGACAATCTGTCACTACAGCAATACAAATCATCACAATCAAAAATCATCAAAAATTTGCCCTCAATTTTTGTCAGACGTGGCGAAAGCGCCTGTTACGAGGCGTTTTACGCTCTGCCTACCTCGTAAGGGATAAAGGCGTGATTTTATGTATATATGTATGGCAAAAAGTATTATGTCTATCGTAGTATAGAGGGACATGAGTGTGCAAATTTAACACAATAGAAAATTATCATATTATAGATATTATTATTACTTCTATGCTGGACTGGGAGCGAGAGAAAAATATAGAATGTGCCAGCTGCATTTCCTCCCGGGCATGCTGTAAAAACCAGCTTAGTGATCCGAGGGTTTCTGTATATTGCAATTTAGGCGACAGGCTGACAACCTGTCACTACAGCAATATACCTACAAATCTATCTTAAACAACCCTCAAAACTTTGTCAGACGTGGCGGAACGACCTTTATTTAGGTCGTTTACGCTCTGCCTACCCCATTAGGGATAAAGGCTTGATTATATGTATGTATGTATGTAATTTTGCTAGTACAACTCCACTGCAGTGAAAATTCAATTTTTTTTTCTCTGTAAAAATCGCAATATATATGTTTTATGCTAAGAGTTATTTCCATGGGATTTTTTATTCCGTTATGCTATGGCAAAAAGTATTATGGGTATCTATCGTAGTATAGAGGGACATGAGTGTGCAAATTTAACACAATATAAAATTATCATGCATGGCTATTACCGGATAATTACCGGCTATATTGGTATCTTGCTTATTACTCAGTAAGATTATATTTTAAATTAGAAATGGATTAGCTCTTGATTCCAGTTTAGGAGCCGTATTTTTGAATCACTTGAATTGAAATGCGCATATGCGAAACAGCTACATTTGCATGTTTTTTTTTTCTTTTTCTTTTTTAAATATATATAGGCGAGCATTCGTCCGCCATCTCACCTGGTGGAAAGTGACGATGCGGACTATGTTGAAGCATACTCACCTATGTAGTGCCTATTCACTCTCGCCTTGAAAAGGCCCAGGTTATATTGTTCCGGAAACAGATCCATGTGTACTATTTGGCATGTGCATTATGATTAGAGTGATTCAAAAATGCGGCTCTATTCACTCTAGCTTTGAAGGTTATGGAAAAGTGCTACAATTTGCACGAGAATGATAAAATAGTTGACTAAGCGCGATAGTGGGCATTCCGCTACGAAATCAAACAAACTGCCAAACTGAAAAATTACGTTTACAATTTACATATTTCTTGTACGATTCGGTTTAGGTAACACAATAGTGATACTAAAAATTTAATTTTATGCTCAGTGAACTTATTTTAGCTTCTAGACTTTTGCTCTATCATCCAACATTGTTTCCTTATTTTAGAGCATATTCCATTTTTATTTTTATGTATTGCGTTACGCAATCCATCCAATCCCCGAATCGCTCATTGGCCGGAATAAAGGGACACTTAGAGGATTGGCAAGTGTAAAACGCACAATCCCCGAAATGTCCTTATTTCGGCCAATTTTAGGAGCGTTATCTTCCATGCTGGACTGGGAGTGAGAGAAAAACATAGAATGTGCCAGCTGAATTTTCTCCCGAGCATGCTGTAAAGACCAGCTAAGGGATCTGAGGGTTTCAGTATATTGTAATTTAGGCGATGTTCAAATCTTTCTTGAATGGCTCTCAAGACTTTGTCAGACGCGGCTGAACGGCCTTTGTTTAGGTCGTTTACGCTCTGCCTACCCCATTAGGGATATAAGCGTGATTATATGTATGTATGTTATAAAACAACCACTCGGCGGATTCGCAAACACCAAACGGCCAATTGTCGAATTCTTTAAAATACTAGCTACAAGAGACAGTTTACGCAAGGTGATATTCAGGCAACTGAACAACTTAAATCAAGCAATTATCATCGAGGTGATCATTTTGAACGGAAAAGTCAAAAAATATGTTCTATATCCGAAAGAATTTCCGAGTGAAAGTAGTTCAGTTTCGTTGACTAAATAAGCTATCCCTTACACCTGGTATTTTAATGTCCCTTACACTTGAAATTGTAACGACCTCGGCAATTGGCCGTTTGGCGTTTGCCAGTCCGCGAAATGGTTATTTTAAAACGGTCATTGGCGGACATTTCGCGGATTGTGCGTTGAACATTTGCCAATTCGCGAAATAACCGTTTTTTTCTGGCCAATGAGCTAATTCGGGGATTGTGACCTAGAATACCTGCTCATTAAAATATATTTTTTCTGTACCTAGTAGGATCTACTTCCATGCTGGACTGGGAGCGAGAGTAAAACATAGAATGTGCCAGCTGCATTTCCTCCCGGGTATGCTGTAAAAACCAGCTAAGGGATCCGAGGGATTTAGTGTATTGCAATTTAGGCGATGGGCTGACAACCTGTCACTACAGCAATATACCTACGAATATATCTTAAATAACCCTCAAAACTTTGTCAGACGTGGCGGAACGACCTTTGTTTTGGTCGTTTACGCTCTGCCTACCCCATTAGGGATAAAGGCGTGATTATATGTATGTATGTATTTTTTGCCTACTTATATAACAATTATTATTTAACATACACCACTCAAACATAATAGCTCAATTACTTGAAGATACGATACGACCATCGCAATCAAACATTTCTAGTTCTACCACTACTTAGGTAACCTAAAAACAGTAGTTATTTCAAATTGCTATGCAGAACATACTCTGTTCTGTTGTCTGTTGCATGGTACACGCAAAACCTACATCAATCTAGATTTTGTCTTTTGAAAAACAATATGATATACATGCAAATGAGATAATTAGGCATTTTCGAATCGGTTTTATAATAATTGCCTAACTCTCTGAGTCTGAGTCTGAGCATCGGACGCTTGATGATAATAAGTTTAGTGGAAATAATTATATATTTGTGACCTGCTCAAGTTGATAAAATATTTAAATTGTGCACGTCTATGTGCTATCACACTTTTATTAGGTCTGCTGTAAGAAATTTCTTTGTAGAATTATTTCTACAAACAGTGCCTGTTGTGTCCTTATTCATTATGTAATTGTTTTGTGTATGATTATGTGTACAATAATATGTTGAATAAATAAATAAATCGTTTGTTTGATACCATCTATTTTGTCATTGAAGTATGTTTCAAAACTTGATGCCTCGACCTTACTGTCCAAGCTCTAAGATCAGGCGGCAGACCAAAGCGCTGGCTGACGCTGCTGTCCCTTACACCTCGTCTTATGTAGTGTACGGTAAATAAAAAACATTCGTTGATATGATTTATTACATACATACATACTATCACGCCTGTATCCCTAATGGGGAAGGCAGAGCGTCAACAATCCAAACGAAGCTCGTTCTGCCACGTCTAACAAGTTTTGAGGGTAATTCAATACATACATACATATAATCACGCCTTTATCCCTAATGGGGTAGGCAGAGCGTATACGACCTAAACAAAAATCGTTCCGCCACGTCTGACAAAGTTTTGAAGGTTATTAAAGATAGCTTAAGATTTGTAGGTATATTGCTGTAGTGACAGGTTGTTAGCCTATCGCCTAAATTGCAATATACAGAAACCCTCGGTTCCTTTATCTGGTTTTACAGCATGCTCTGGAGGAAATGCAGCTGGCACATTCTATGTTTTTCCCTCGCTCCCAGTCCAGCATGGAAATAATTCAATTGTAAAGGGTAATTCAAGATAGATCTGTATATTTCTGTAGTGACAGGTTGTCAGTTCATCGCCTAAATTGCAATTTACTGAAACCCTCGAATCCCTTAGCTGGCTTTTACAGCATGCCCGGGAGGAGATGTATTTTGACAAGGTTTGGAAGGTTTGGAGCTGGCACTTTCTATGTTTTTCTATCGCTCCCAGTCTAGCATGGAAGACATGAAATGATTTATTGAAATCTTCATTCATCATAGAATAACGCTGTCACTGAAAAACATGTCGGGGGTATAAAAGATCTAAACGGAGTGTAAGGGACAGCGTCCTGCAAACTAATAGGGATTACTCAGTCAACGGAACTGAACCACTATCAGCAGGATAAAAAAAAACATACAAATTGTCTTATCAAGGTGGTCATTTTGTATGGGAAGTAAATTTATTTTTTTCATTTCCTGAAAGTAATTCCTGGTGATAGTTGTTCAGTTTGACAAGGTTGAGAGCCCGATGGTCTAGTGGATAGGGCCGCTGCCTCCTGAGCGGGAGGTCGTGGTTCGAATCCCACCACGTACCAATGTGTTTTTCGGTTTTCGAATTTCATATGTACGTTTATCCGGCGCTTTTTGCCGTGCTTCGGAAGGCACGTTAAGCCGTTGGTCCCGGTTAATATCGTTTAATACCGTAGATATTAGTCGTTAAGCCACATCAGAGGCCAGTGCTAAGCATTGGCGGCTTGAAAACTCTGACCTAATCTAGGATTGGGTCTGGTTTCCCTTCTGGGTTGCGGAGGTCAGATGGCAGTCGCTCTGTGTAAACACCAGTACCCTCGTTCAATCACCTAGATTAGGAAGCCAACCCCGTAAGATACGGGATAAGGCTAGGAAGATGATGATGAGTTGTTCAGTTTAGTTGACTGAGCAACCCTTATCAGTTTGCGGGACGTTGTCCCTTACATCCGGTATACCGTGAAAGGGTCTTATGACCTTCAGTGGCGAAGGGTCCATACAAGCCGATTCCCGTCGGCTTACCTTTTAAGAATTGCACCTCATCCAGAATTACGTCGAAACTATAAAGTAGTTAAATGTTTTTTTTCTTTCGTTACCCTCAATTAAATTGCACCCCTCGCCACTGATGGCCTTCCTGATATGATAACTTCCATGCTGGACTGGGAGAGGTAGAAAAACATAGAATGTTCCAGCTGCCCTTCCTCCCGGGCATGCTGTAGAAGACAGCAAAAGGGACTCGAGGGTTACAGTGTATTGTAATTTAGGCGATGGGCTGACAACCTGTCACTATGGCAATACACATTACAATCTAAAATTGCCCTCAATTTTTGTCAGACGCGGCGAAAGCGCCTTTTACGAGGCGTTTAACGCTCTGCCTACCCCGTAAGGGATAAAGGCGTGATTTTATGTATGTATGTATGTATGTCTATTTTGACCACTTCTTCGCCTTCATTTCGACTCGTCGACTCATAAATTCTATCTGGTCATTCATCAACTCGATAAACCTTTCGATAGAAGAAGAAGAACTGTTTCTATAGGTAGTTATTCGACCTTTTCCATCCAATAAATTAACATAACCATATTGGGATACATAGGCATGCCAGGCGTTATTATAAAAAAAGAATAGGCCCATTTTAAAGGTTACCCGAGTTTATTTATAAAAAGGTAAAAAAAATATCGCATGCCGGTCCACTTTTTTCGTTTTACGTATCAACTGGCCTTCGCTTATCGGTTTAAGTTGCGTTTCGCAAGCAAACCCGTATGCCGGTTTTAAGTCAAACCACTCTACTAAGAGTATGCAAGCCTAGTACTATCCGACGGATTTATCACTATGAGAAACTTTAAGAAGGATTATTGTATGGTAATACTGGGATAATCTCCTTTTGTTTGCGTTTGTTTTGGTCTCTGTTTGGTACTTGGTATGGTACACAGGACAACTGAACCTATACTTATCGCCTACGCAGAAGCAAGATAGGGTCTTCTCCTCCACGACCTCGCCTGCGGGATACTTGAACAATTCTTGAAGACCATGTAACATTTTCCAAGGGCCTCTTCTAATAGGGTATGGTATTTATTTCTGCTGGATTTGCAGGGCGCAGGTGATAATTCTATGATGTTACAGACGTTAACGTTTACGATTTCCAGGACGAAGTTTGATGCTCTCTCAAGATGTAGTAGTGCGTCTATATGCCTTATAATTAATTTTTAACATATTTTATTTATTAATAATAAAAATAAATCATTTTATTTCAGGCAATATTTACATTAGTAGATGTTAAATAATATAAACAGAGGCCCATAGAATGTATACCTTACAGACTAACATACATATTTATAAAAACCTTAAATACTACTTCGACGTATTATAATTCAAATAATGTTGCTATTTTATCTGCATGCTACCTTTTTTTTCTAAATTCGGTACTAAGTCTGCCATGTTAAATACGAGTAATCGTTAAGGAGGGACGCCCGCGCCACAGGTTTTCCTACTGATGAATTGTGCAAATGGTTTGTTAATAAAGATATTTGTATTTGTAATTTATTTATTAACATAGTCAATGTTTAGAGCTGAAAATCAGTGTTGCTCTTTAGAATACACTGAGCTATGACTCTCTGCATCACTTCAGCACACATTCAACAGAATGTATGCACTAGTTTGTATTACTTTGGTCATGTCTCTATTTATTTATTTTCATCTCTTCTTTCTTTGTGTTTACCTTTTGTTTTATGTGTGATGTTTTATATGCAATAATCTTTTTATTTATCAATCTATCTATGTCAGTAAACCACTAGTAGGTATAAATTTTTATTTATCTGTGGTAAACTATACTCAAGTTTATTCTCTCTACGCTTTACCTACAAAATCCTTGACGCTTTCGAACATTTGAAGTGTTGAAAATGAAAAGTTCTGTTTACTTCCTTGTCAAATAAGGTTGGTGCAAATATTTTCGTATTATAATTTTATCTATGAAACTTTCACAACTTTAAAAGACAGTCGCTTTGTTCGCTCTGGTGAGGATTTTTCGGCCAAGCCAGGTGCACTTGATAATGCTGAACTTGCTGTTTTTAGGGCCCTGAAGGTTTTGGCATAACGAGAAAATTTTGCTCTTGGATCTGTAGGTTCCTAGAGCCGTTAAACATTCGTAAATTAAATAGTTCCAAAGTCGGTACCAGCAGTAATTTGCAGCGTAATCATGAAACAATCAGTAAATTATCCGCCATCGCACCGCGACGGAGCCGGAGCACGGCGGCGGATCGTGAACTCCAAAGATGCGCGGGCGCAAGTCATTTCATAGGATTCAGTCTTTAGTTAAAGTTTTCGTTACCGCTCTGCCATACTTGTAAATGTACCTACACTACAGAATATATAATAGTACTAGGGTAGACGCGCATTGCCACAGTGTGTGTGAGTTCGCCAAAGTACCTAAACCTTTAGGCCCGTATTGATAAACAGCACTTGAATCTGACAGCTAGCTTGAGTTCGTATCAGAAATTTCATTTCAGTACAATATGACCTGTCAAATATATATTTAATATTGCTCTCAATCTTGAGATCGCTTTATAAATACGAGCCTTAGTTACTCACTCACAGGCGCTTATCCGTCTGTACGCACAACCACAAGTATGGCCGAGCGGTATGTTTTTTTTATTTATTTTATTAGGAATGTGTTTGCTCTTGACTCTAGACACTAGGTCAGGGATGACCGTGACAAAATCGACGATGGAGCGAGCTCACCCAGAAGATGCCAGAAGACAGCAAGGTGTTTGCTTTAGTGACAGGTTGTCAGCCCATCGCATAAATTACAATATACTTAAACCCTCGAATCCTTAAGCTAGATTTTACAGCATGCCTGGAAGGAAATGCAGCTGGCATGGAAGGAAGAAAACTGGACACTGGACATCCGAAATGTCCAGTAGAGTAACCTATTAAAATAATGTACTTATTTACTCTGTATGTATAAATAAACCTAGTGTCTAGTATATCCTAGAACTGGGTTCATTAGCAACAGAATCAGCCTAGAGCGAATTCCCACGGCGGCAATTAGTTACAAATACCTCCTATTGTGTAATACAATGCATTATAGTTCCGTAGATTATCGGAAAATCTATGCATCGGAAATTCAATTAGCTCTATATTATTAAAAGCTAAATAATCTAATTTCTTCCATGCTGGACTGGGAGAGATAGAAAAACATAGAATGTTCCAGCTGCCCTTCCTCCCGGGCATGCTGTAAAAGTCAGCAAAAGGGACTCGGGGGTTACAGTGTATTGTAACTTAGGCGATGGGCTGACAACCTGTCACTATAGCAATACAAATTACAATCTAAAATTGCCCTCAATTTTTGTTAGACGTGGCGGAAGAGCCTTTTTCGAGGCGTTTCATGCTCTGCCTACCCTTTAAGGGATAAAGGCGTGATTTTATGTATTTGTATGTATGTTATTAAAAGCACATTTAATTTATTATTTACCTACCTAAAGTTTAGTATACAATATTTTATTGTTTCGGCTTGAAGCACGGATTGGTTTAGTTAGATAGTATTAAAGCCCGTATTGATAAAGATCTCTTGAGTCTGACAGCAAGTTTGAGTTCGCATCAGACATCATTCAGTACAAAACGACCTGTGAAATCCATACTTAATATTGCTCTCAATCTCAAGATCGCTTTATAAATAGGAGCCTTAGAGATAAATACCTTTGACCGACGCTTCGACCCGATACAATACAATAATGTATACAAAGCGCGAAAGTCTTAAACATAAGTTTAGTATAGTTTATTACTTTTATAGAGTTAAAATTGTGAACTAGAGACCAAGTTCTTATTTTAAGGTTTTCTGAAAAATAGTAAGAGAGATAGAGATAAATTTATTAATAATTGTAAATTACAAGTCAAAAATTCTAAGCACTTATAATTAGTGATAAGACCTCCTTCATTAATTATTAGTTAAAAATGGATCCTGGAACTATAGGCGTTTTTACTGAGGTATTTTACGTATACAAAACAAAAGATAGAGTTAGAGACCCAATGAGAAGCAAGATGTTTTACTTTTTATGCTCTTCTAACTAATTTAAATAAGTTCCTCATCATCTCCCTTAGCTTTCATTCATTCATCTAGCCTTATCTGGTATCTCTCGGGGTCAGCTACCTAATCTAGGTGATTGAAAGAGGTTACTGGTTTTTACACAGAGCGACTGCCGCCATCTGACCTCCGCAACCCAGAAGGGAAACCAGACCCAATCCTAGATTAGGTCAGTTTTCAAGCCGCCAATGCTTAGCACTGGCCTCTGACATGGCCTAACGACTAATATCTACAGACTTATGACAGATTTTAGCCAAGATTTAGTGATTTATGTAAATACGAATAGCCTCATTATCAAAATAATAATCTTTGAGAATATCACATCAGCCGCAAAGATAAACATTTCGGTTAGAACATTTGCGGCGAGCGAACGCGGAAGGAAAGCACGCAGGGTAATTCAATCTTCGGAAATCAGTTCCTTTCCTATATTGCTGCGTAGGTAGGTATAGGTACTGTAAGAGTGGATACTCTTTACTCATTTGTAGGAATGGCTGAAATGATAGCCATTCCATTTTTGAATCTTTTTCGATATTGACTGGAGCCTGGCGACAAGCTGCCACGCATTCTTGTTCTAATCGAAGTTGTAGTAGGTTGTTATAATTGCAAAATATACTACACATGAAAATCTGGTAGTTTCTATGAAATAAAATAAGCGCTTCACCCCCTTGGATGCTACGGTACCTACGTAGAGTACCTACATTGTTATAATATGAGTTACTATTGCTGTAATATGAGTTATTTATCTACTTTCACTTGACTAAAATGTGATTGTAATTTTATGTAAAAAGTTAAATTTTCATTTAATACTTTTTTTGTCGTGTGGGTATTGAGTCAATCGACCCGATGAACCCTGGTGTCAGGGATTTTAAACCGCCTAATAGCACATCTAATAGTCCTCTGACATGGTTTGTGTAACGACCACTATCAAAGACAGCGACCAGGACCGACGGCTTAACATGCCCTCCGAAGCACGGAATCTTTTTTCTTCCAGACAATCAGGTGATTCGGTCTACATTGTTGACAAATATCAACTTTGTGTTCCCCACCTGGGAACTGAACCCAGTACCTCTGGACCGTGAGCCCAAAAACAAAAAGATGTAGTAGCTGTGACAGGTGCAATTTGTATGAATTTTACTATTTATTGAGATTTTAGATACATTTTCTTCTGTTTTCCTTCTGAACTACCATCTAAAATTTTATAGGTATTGTCGAAGATTGTATGCTTTCCTTTAAAATGCTTTAGCTCCTATAAAAATGAAGGAAATAAATAAGTACACAAATATACAACAAAAAGTTAAGATATAGCAGCAATTTACTGCATCGTCCTTATCCGAATCCCGTAAAAACATAAATATGTAGAGTAGAGATCAGAAACTTAATCAGAAGTATTATAATCATAACACAAGCACTATTAAAGTTAAGTACCCTGTTTGTTTAACGTGTGACAAAATGCTAGATAGTTAATTTAATACTTAATTCAAAAAGTTAATTAGTAAACTGCCTATCAACTTCATTTATCTGAAGAAAGCAATTAAGAAACTAACAACGTGCGTTCTTCCTGAAACACTGATCCAGCAAGTGTTCCGGCAGCTTATTTATAGTTAACTTTCTCAGTAACAAGTTAATTAAAAAGAGAACTAGTTTTATTTACTTACTTTTCGACAGATGGTGAATTGATAAATATCCCAGCACTAAACACACACATCACTTTTGCACATAACAAAATTACACTGCGTTCTACTCGACATTTCCCATTACAAGTGATTAAAACACAAAGGAAATTAATTTCACAGAAATTTAGTACTATAAAGTACCTCGCAACTTAAAATTTTCCGAAACGAACGCTCCGAGAAAACCGCGCGGAAAATATTTCGTTAATTGATTAACTTTTAAGAAACTTTATTGCGAAATTATGAATTAAACTGCGTAAGATTTAATGTAAAATATTTTTTTTATTTTAAAATTGTTTTAATAGTTTTGAATATTAAAATGAGTGTAAGAATTCGGTTTATTTTTTAAAAGTATGTCATGCGGGCGTTCGCGCCGGTTGTGTTGGTACGATTGCGCAATGGAGGCGCGTCGTGCCGGTTCGAGACGATGGATAAAACTGAAAGTGGCTCACAAGCCGCACAGCTGAGCCGTCGCAGTCCCTCCTTGATGCTACTGGCGTTACCTAAGCGAATAATTTCCATTAATCCCCATCTGAACCGTGCATCCGCTGCTTTTGTTGGTAACGAGCGCTCTGTTGACACAGCGCCTCAGAATATATAATAGTACTACCAGCGCCTCAGATTTTTAAGGCGCCGCGCTCTAAATGTGAAGCGACTGTAACATATTTAAACTGCAGTTCCGATACGTGAATGCTTACACAATAGTTTTAGATAAGAAACACGTGTGCATAACTAAATAGAATCTAAATTTTGTTTGACTGCAGGTGTTGCAGATAAAGCTAAAAATGCCTACGTGCCAGTGCCAGCGGTAGCGTACGCTTACAATATCCTTAGAGACGAAATTGTAGGTAGTTCGAAAGAAACATATAATTTTCTTAAGTATTATGTTTCTTTCGGACTACCGACAATGCTTATTTAAGCGTCAGGCAAACAATAAATAATTGTCACGAGAGACCGTTGTATTCCGATCATAATGATTAAACTGTCTTTGTAAAATTATTATATTTTCTTCCATGCTGGTCTGGGAGCGAGAGAAAAACATAGAATGTGCCAGTTGCGTTTCCTCCCGGGCATGCTGTAAAAACCAGCTAAGGGATCCGAGGACTTCAGTATATTGTAATTTAAGCGATTGGCTGACAACCTGTCACTACAGCAATATACATACAATTCTATCTTAAATAACCCTCAAAACTTTGTCAGACGTGGCGGGACAACCTTTGTTTAGGTCGTTTACGCTCTGCCTACCCCATTAGGGATAAAGGCGTGATTGTATGTAGGTATGTAAAATTATTTGTATTCTAGGCTAACGACTCCAGATAAACAACAAGTAGAGAGGTAGGTACAGTAAATAAATAGAGATGAAAGATTTTGCGACGATTCACGTTCTCAATATGTGTTTTGTTTAACGCGCTGTGAAATTATGCAGGAATCATCGTTTAGTTTGTGTCTAATATGAAGTCTGTTATGGCGGTAGAAGCAAACGTTTGCGATTTGTTCGTTACTGTGACGACACGTACTTACGACTCTACATAAACAATATCTAGAAATAAGGCATCTTCCATGCTGGACTGATAAGGCATCTTCCATGACAGCTGCATTTCCTCTTGGGCATGATGTAAAAACCAGCAAAGAGATTCGAGGGTTATAGTGTATTGCAATTTTAAGCGATGGCTCAGTCGACGAAACTGAACAACTATCACCAGGAAAGTCTCTCAAGAAATGAAAAAAAAAGGATTTTCCATACAAATTGTATGGAACTTACTTATTTACTTCCATGCTGGCCTGGGAGTGAGAAAAACACATAGAATGTGCCAGCTGCATTTCCTCCCGAGCATGCTGTAAAAACCAGCTAAGGGATCTGAGGGTTCCAGTATATTGTAATTTAGGCGATGGGCTGACAACCTATCACTACAGCAATATACGTACAAATATATCTTAAATAACCCTCAAAACTTTGTCAGACGTGGCGAAGCGTCCTTTGTTTAGGTCGTTTACGCTCTGCCTACCCCATTAGGGATAAAGGCGTGATTATATGTATGTATGTATGTATGGGCTGACAACCTGTCTATAGCAATATACATCATAATCATGTGTAATAAACTAATAACCCTCAAAACTTGTCAAACGTGGCGGAACGACTTTTAGATCGTTTTCGCTCTGCCTACCCCATGAGGGATAATAGCGTGATTTTATGTATGTATGTAGAAATAAGGCAAATGTCAGACATAACTTCGCTAGCGGTCTGGTTTTCGTAAGATCGCTCCATCGTCAAATCAACTACAACTGACGTAGTGACTTAGAATAGAACCAAGAGCTTACCAATCGCAAATAAAAAGAAAATCTTTTGAAATAGTTTTGTAAGAACTTCTCCTTAACCAATACATAACCACTTAATTTTTCTAGACGCTCAATTCCCGTCCCGCGTTTTTTCGTTCCTCACACGGATGTTGGATGTTCGTTTCATTGTACATTCGCTATGGCATACGCTGTACTCTCAGGAGATGACTTGTTTGTTCATCAAGACAATGTGCTTAAAACAATGCCGAAATTGTAGGTAGTTGTCAGCACTTGTTGTTGAAATTTAACTAACCACCTGTCCTGCATATCTGTTTTGGTTTGGCCGGAAGACAATAGAATGGGAAAGTTAATTTTATATAGTTTGAAATTATATAAATAGTTTGCCAAAAAGAAATAGTCTGTTAGGGGTAGTTTTTGTTGCTTTTCGTATTTTTTTAGAAAATACCGACATTCACTATTAAGAGTTTAAAAAAAGGGACTAAAGATATTTCTTCCATGCTGGCCTGGGAGCAAGAGAAAAACATAGAATGTGCCAGCTGCATTTTCTCCCGGGCATGCTGTAAAAACCAGCTAAGGGATCCGAGGGTTTCAGTATATTGTAATTTAGGCGATGGGCTGACAACCTGTCACTACAGCAATATACTTACAAATCTATCTTTAATAACCCTTAAAACTTTGTGAGACGTAGCGGAACGACCATTGTTTGGGTCGTTTACGCTCTGCCTACCCCATTAGGGATAAAGGCGTGATTATATGTATATATGTACTAAAGATATAGCAAAAGACCCAAACCACAAGATGCACCAAACCTCATGTTAGATATTTTTTTGCAAACGTTTGAATTTTCTTCTTCATAGCGTGTGGATTTTCGAGTTGAACGACCCGATGAACGCTGGTGTCAGAGTTTTCAAACCGCCTAGTAGCAGTATATATATAAGAAAAAAAGTATATATATATTTATATATATAGTTTTAGTTATAGTAGTTAGTTCTTTCATGCTGGACTGGGAGCGAGAGAAAAACATGGAATGTGCCAGCAGCATTTCCTCCTGGGCATGCTGTAAAAACCAGCTAAGGGATCCGAGGGTTTCAGTATATTGTAATTTAGGCGATGGGCTGACAACCTGACACTACAGCAATATACCTACAAATCTATCTTAAGTAACCCTCAAAGTTGTGTCAGACGTGGCGGAACGACCTTTGTTTAGGTCGTTAACGCTCTGCCTACCCCATTAGGGATAAAGGCGTGATTATATGTATGTATGTTTATAGTTTATTGATAAGGAGTCAAAAATAAATTTAAGAAAATAGTTATGAAATTGTATTGTTACTCAGAAAGAATGATTACAGAAACAAGAAATAAATGAAACAGCGAAATCGAAATTAATCATTTTATTTGTCTAACTCCGGACAAAAAATATCTCTATCCATCGATAAATATTCTTATTTACATAAATACAACGTTTAGGCTTACGCCAGACCACAACAATAATATTTATAGTGATTTTATTTACGTAAGGTTGTGGTGTGTCACCGGCCTAAGTGCATCTGGGAACTTTATTGTCTCTCTTAAAAAATATACCTACACGAAATTTTAAAAACAAAATAAGTATTCTTACAGTTTTCGTTGCCAAATTAGACAATCTCCAAAAAAAAATAAACTATATATTTTTTTCTGGACTTTTGAATAATGTTTTCCTTGTAATTTGGTTCTTTTTTTCTTTTTTTTACATTATGACAAAGTCCCATTTCAGATACACTTATTAAAAAATAAATCACATCTCTTCTAGATATTTAGTTAATTATCATTATTTATCATAAACTGTTATTTATTATTAATATCAGAATAATTATTTTTACACAAATTATTTTAAAACAATAATAAAAAATAGAGGAAGTAAACGTCTAATATAGTTTTTGTAAAACTGTGTATTTTACTAATAAAAAAACTCCTTTCTATAACAAATGAATTTCCAAGTATCCAAGTTAATGATAATTTAGGTACCTATCGGATCCACTTCTAGGCCTAATATAAAGGGTGAAAATAAAATGCTGACCTAACTTGAGGGTGTGAACCAACGCATGAAACTGAACAACTTTCCCCAAGGAACATAGATTTGAATATGAAAATATGGGCCTCCCATACAAAATTACTCTCGTCGCAGACTCCATTTATTAGGTAGGTTTTTTTTTCGTATTTCGACCTAAGATGCTCGGGGAAAGTTCTTCAGATTTATGGGCAGGTTGACACCCTAAAGTTCAGTCAGCATTTTTTTTAACTCTACTGCGCCTATGCTTCGTTTATTTAACGTTGAGTTATCGTAACGTGTTTTGCAGCCTTTAACAGCTTCTTTGCAACTTAGCAGAGGTTCAAATTTCGGAACCGCAGACTATAATATTGATACAAACATGTTTTGCGGTTGACTTACTTTGAAGTTGTAAGGAAAAAGCAGTTTATGGGCCGCAAAACAAGTTGGTATCGATAACTCTACGCTAAATAATCGAAGTACAGATAAAACTTATTAAATTACACAGTTTTATAAAGTAAACAAATTATCAGATAAACAAGTAAGTAACATAGAATAACACCAATGAATAAGGAACATAGTTTTTGGCTTGGTTGCTTACAAATACTGCAAAGACAACCACTTTGCATTTGTAGATAAAATAAACATGTACTTTGGAAACACTTTAGTAGTAAAGTGTTCTAGAACAATATTGGCACAAGATTTTTTTTATTTAGTTATATCGGATGCAAGGGACAGCGTCCCGCAAACTAATAGGGGTTGCACAGTCAACGAAACTGAACAACTTTCACCTGGATATTTTTTCAAGAGATGATTTTATTTAATGGAAAAAAAAAATCTACTGATAGTTGTTCAGTTTCGTTAACTGAGCAACCCGTATTAGTTAGCGGGACGCTGTCCCTTACACCGCGTAGTTTTCTTTATTCTGGATGTAAGTCTCGATCTCAACTCAAATTACCTAATGGGCTCTCCAGACCTTCCGATTCATAATAGGGAATACTCATGCTTTTTTTAAAACTATAAGTAAGAATTATAGTCACCATAGATGAACGGATGTGAAGGAATTTTCGCAAAATATTCATTAGTTTAAGAGTTATAATGCCTTAAAGTGGGTAGGTAAAAAGAGAGGTCCGAACTGTCATGTGACGTCATAAGACAGGAGCGCCATACTAATTCCAAATAAATTGTGTTGAAGAGAGAGATAGATAGTCTATCTTTATAATGGTATATCTCGGTGATATTTTGATCAATTTTATTTCTGTTTTCACTGTTCTTTTCATAATTTTAGATGTTTTTAGACAATAAGTTTAGGAACTAAAAATATGTTATATGCACGTTCTCTATTATAATCATATTTTTTTTTTTATATATATCGTTTTACGGCTCTGGAAACTTAGTCCTTTTGAGCATTATAATCATAAATCAGATAGTGTGACCATCTCAAAAATAGCGATCCTGTCACAGACTAGGCAAAAAATCTGTGTTTAATAAAAATGGTATTCATTGCGTGTTAATATAAAGTAAATTTCCTAGGAGCTTTTAAATCTGCCACTTTTGTTACTCGTCAGAATGATCTCCAAAGACAAAATTTTGAGGCAAAATCTGCAAAAAAAAATATTGCATATCTTTGCCACATATGGTTTTATCGGAAAGTCTGGAGCGGTCCTAAACTTTTATTATATTGAGCCATTTTTCGAAGTTCTTCAATCTATTTACTATTAACATTACTGAACTACTTGTCTCTACATAAAATACACAAAAATGCATTTCATATACTTGAAATTTATTTTTAAACACTGTCTTTAATTTTCTTAATATCAATATGGCTGGAAATGTCCTACACTCTACACATTTTGTTAATTATGTATTATAAACAGGTACTAAATGAGATAAGTACATTACATACAAATATTTAGTTCAGATACAAAAATATTCATTTGTGTAGAAAAATAAATTTAGATGAAAAATAAACTGTATTGTCATGGCTTCGTAAAATAAAGTATTAATTGAAGTATTTTGGATAGAAAAATATATTGCACTTACACTTAGATAACTTATGGATGAGAAAGAATATGTTTTAACCCTATTATATTCGCATATTTACAAGTAACTTTAAGAAATGATATGGTGTTTGATTGTCAATTAATAAAACAAAAGAAGCAAATAAATTAAAATACTTTATAATTAATAAAAATCATTAGTAGACCCCAATTAATTAATCAAATTTTGACTAGAAGTGTGTGCATCGCCTTAATTTTGGAGTATGCTAACAAGTAGAACCTTTTTAACACTAAACGATTAACAAGTGTTATTCATAATGAAAACTGATCGGCTTACTTGTTTGTATGAAAAGAAGGGTTAACTTTCGACGTTTCGATCCCATAGGAGGGCTAACCCTCCTTTCAATACAAACAAGTAAGCCGATCAGTTTTCATTCTGACCGAGAACTTTAAAAAAAAATATCATATTATAACTACAGATTATTTCTCGCAAACGTACAAACAATGTTAAGGTTTTTCAACAGTCTGGTAGGTCGTTAATTTATTGTTTAGCATGAGAGCTGGCTGCATATCAGTAAGCATCGTGTCATCTGTAAAGTGGATTCTCATCTTTTTGAAATGAGACCTATATTTTGTTAGGAAAAACTTTTTTTTTTGTTGTTATAAAACTTGCTTTGACAATTCGTTTTCTGATATATTTTTTCTCACCGAACCCTGTACTTTCTAAGCGGTATCAAATATTAGGCCTTAAAATGCAAAGAAAGTTTTTGAATTACAAACAAAGTCATTATGTGCGTATGGATAATCAAATTTCTTTAAAGTTTATTGAAGTCCTGGAGAGTTTTGCAGTTGTTTACTAGAATTAAATGAAGCATGCAACTGCTTTGAAATTTCGAAGTAAATATAATCGCACGAAAATAAATACCAAAAAATATATTGTGTTGCTATATCCCCCAGAACTTGATGAACGTTTTTTTCTTTTTCCAAATAATAAATAAATATTCTCCTTCGCTAAAGCATCCATCGACGCTGAGCTTTCTTCTTACTCTAGCAATAATTCTACGTATCACATTCACTTCGTCCCTTTTCTTTCTATAATCAAATTATTTATAATTTACATATTTAAAAACATTATTATTATACAAAAAATATATATTTACTCGAAAAACTGGAATATGGTAGCTGTGACAGATGCAAATCCTATGGATATTATAGTATTTCCAACTCAGATTTAGAATAAAGGTAAACAAAGTTTCATGTATTTTTATTCAAAAACATATTTATAAATAAATGATATGTGATGGCAATTAGTTAAATTACTAAAACTTATTTAATTATGTTGTCATATCTAATAGCTAAAACTTATTTTAGAAACAAGATCTTCGATTAAAAGACATGAAACCTTAATTCTAAACCTGAGTTGGAAATACTATAGATACATTTTGTTTTGTTTTCTTTAGGAATGGCATTTGACACAGCTAACATCCTAGTTTTCGAGTATAAGAATAATTAACAAGGAGTAAAAACAGTGTCAACCCTATTTTAAAAACAAAACGAGTTTAAACTAGTTATTTTTTTGTTTAGTTTTATGTGATTATAAATAGAGCTGACATATTTGTATATCTCCGATTTTAAGTAGAATAGAAGCCCATTTGTGTTTTAAAAGAACATGCTACTTTTATTTTTATCCCATATGAAAATAGACTGTCTGAATCTAAGATTCAAATAGCAGCAGCGAAAGTTTTGTAAACTAACCTGATCATGTATTTTAAACACTGAACGTGAAACAGATTGTATGTCTTCTGAAACATTGAGACGTGTAGAAAAGTAAATAATAGCTGTGGCGCACGATACATAGTTTCGATCCCTAGAATCGGATTCTCTAAACACATCGGGCTCCAACTAAAATGATAATATGATAATTTGAGCCAACGTTTACAAAATACGCTTTGCACCTGAACACATAGGAACCCTGTGTTCAATAGATAACAATTTTAAAATTGCTATTAGATAAAATGCTTCTAGTTACAAATAGAGATAGGTATGTAGAAGGTAAAAACTCATTCAATCCGGCCGGGTTAAAACCGGCTGATTTGCATTCAAGCCCGGTTTTAACTCATTATCACCTAAATTATCGGGTAAAAACCGTTGTCCTTGGTCAGTGGGTGGATTGAAATGGGTTATAGCCCAGTTTTAACCCACGCTTGGGTTTTAACCGGGTAACCTATCTCTAGTTACAAATTTAAATGTACACAAAATGGCTGCCGTCCATTAATAACAAAATGGCGTCCATGAAATCGAGGCAAGATGGCGGACGCTTGAAACAAATTATTGATAAAATTGATGTCAAGATTGGATACTATGTATCTAAATACCGTCATATAAAGAGTGTAAGAGCTTCCCGCAAACTGATAGGGGTAGCTTATTCAAAGTTACGGGAAGAGACACGTTTGCGGGAAACTGTCCCTTACACCCTGTATGTATACAGTGTCATGTAGTATTGTGTTAAATGTCAAAATCTTATATTCAGTCAATTTATTGTTTAGGTGTCTCTTAGAATATTACATCAAGATCGTCAAGATAAATACACACATACGTATATTACGTAACCAGTATACCTTTTTTTCTCTGTTATATTTGATATATACGTTCACATTTTTTTGTGTATAGTCCAGAAAAAGGTTGACAAACAAATATGGGTTACAGTATTACTATTGTCATAGGATCTACAATGTGTAACAGAAAGGGTATATGCACCCTGAAAGCATATGAACCAGCACATGAAACTGAACAACTTTCCTAAAAGGACATTAGTCGAAAATTCGAAATACGAAAAAAAATACAGCAGTATGGGAAGCCATTTTGTTTTCGTATTTCGACCTATGTTCCTTTGGGAAAGTTGTTCAGTTTCATGGGCTAGTTCATATCCTTTCTGTTACACGTTGTAAAATAGCTTAGCTATACATTGATACTTGCTATACTAAAGTCTGACAAAGAGTAAATCTTAAGATTTTACTATCTACATTGATGGTATGTCTGTCTCTCTCTAACATCTTATTAAATAAATAATCCTTTATTTTTCACTTCGCATGTTGATAGTGCATGCTAAATATTTCTTGCTGTCAATGTAATTAATTCTGTTATAGTCATAATCATAAAATAGTCAACTGAATATATATATAAATTGATAATTAGAACTGAATATGATAAATATATTAAGTAGTTGTTTTGAACTTTTCAGTTTTTTTCCACGGAAAATGGGGAAAAAGGACAATTTAAAGTCTAGCAAATGTTGTAAATCTTACACTCTCATAGACTTGCCACGGCTCCAGACTTGCTCTCGAGTCTTGCTATAAATACTAAACCTAACCCTATTGTTATATTGTTCTTCTTTGGTTGTTAACTGTTGTGTTCGTGTTTCCAATAAAATAAAATATTAAACTTCACAGAATTTACCACATTGACGGTAAGAATTTACGCAATATTTTTTTTTGTATAAGGAGGCCTAAGATATTTCGCGCAAACGACCGACTAACAAACCAGCGTCCGAGATTTTGTATGTAATACCCTCGTTCAATCACCTAGATTGGTTAGCCGACCCCGTGAGATCCGGGATAAGGCTAGGGAGATGATGATGATGACTGAGTTGTGATATCATGGCGAAGATATTTTTATTGGTATCGTCGCAAAATGTCACTTTATAATGATGTTTCTTTCGCAAAAAGTCGTCTACGCAAAATGTTCCTTGAAATTTTTATTCCATAATATTTATAAGGCGCATTTTTAACCTACTTAAATCTATCTAAACGGAACATTTCGCGATAGGCAAAACGAACGTTTTGTTACGATACCAACTAAAATACTTAGTGAAACTTCACAACTCAGTATTTACACCTCTGATGCTCTGTTACACTCAAAAAATCTAGGAAAAGAAGCTGGAACAGATGCAATTCCTATAGATTTCAAATATATTCTCTTTTGCTTTCCTGTTGCAGCTATTTTCCTAGATTTTACAGAGTATACAGGGTGTAAAAAAAGTTCTGCGTTCGTTTAAACCACGTATAGTATTAGTAAAATACAAAACAATACACACATTAAATAAATTAAATTAAAATATTCACATTTTATTAAATTCGTCAAACTGAAACAAGTGAGCCAACTGTAGTCACACACATTACGGCATTCGTCACAGCTCCGCGCCCCGCGCCCCCCGGCCTCACCGCCGCCGCGCCCGCCGTAGTGTGCATAACTACGTTTGGCCTACATGTTTCTATTCTACGAATTTCATAAAATTTTTACTTAAAATATTAATATTAATTCTATTTAGTATTGGGTTTGTGTTCATCACTAATACATTATGTGGTTTAAATGAACCTAGTACTTTTTTACACCCATACAGGGTGATCGAATCAAATTACTCGATAAAGTCATCTTCATCCCACTCTAATTCAACCCAGACCAGCTGATTATGATCATTCAAGTTATCTTCTGCGTCGCGATATACCTTGCGCAGGTAACCCTCCTTATACTGGTACCGCTATTCGGCCTGTTGGCCCACGGCGAGGACTCCGTGCATCAGAAGGAACGAGTGAATGTCTCGGGGGACCTGCGAGGAATATTATATTGATTAAACACATATAAGAAGATTCTTATTATTATTATTATTTAACAATTTATTGTACACAAAAAACATCATAAACACAGGACATAGAAAAACAAAGACACAACAGGCACTGCTTATTTCTAAAAAGAAATTTCTTACAGCAGACCTACAGAAGTGATAATTTTAACGAAACGCGGATAAAACGTGCACAAACTTTAATACCTATCAATAAAATAATACTACTGTAAAATACTTATATAATGTAAATATTTTATTATTATTATTTTATTTTTATTTATTCTTCCATGCTGGATTCTTCTAGCTTCAGCAGCCAGTGAGTATTATAGATCACTGTGTTATATAGGTCATTGGGTCGTATGGGTCATTGGGTCGTATGGGTCATTGGGTCGTATGGGTCATTGGGTCGTATGGGTCATTGGGTCGTATGGGTCATTGGGTCGTATGGGTCATTGGGTCGTATGGGTCATTGGGTCGTATGGGTCATTGGGTCAAATGGGTCATTGGGTCATATAGACAGTTTGGTCACATCTGTATGGTCTTACATGCTGGACTGGGAGCTAGAGAAAAACATAGTATGTGCCAGCTGCATTTTCTCCCGGGCATGCTGTAAAAACCAGGTAAGGGATCCTACGGTTTCAGTATATTGTAATTTAGGCGATGAGCTGACAAAGTCGCTGCAGCAATATACCTACAAATCTATCTTAAATAACCCTCGAAACTTTGTCAGACGTGCCGGAACGACCTTTGTTTGGGGCATTTACGCTCTACCTACACCATTAAGGATAAAGGCGTGATTATATGTATGTATGTATGTAAAAAGAAACTGATCAATTTGCTCCAAGGAACATAGGTTGAAATGTGAAATAAAATTTTGTTCCTCCCATTCGTGAGTCAATGGTTTGTATATCGACCACTATCAATGACAGCGACCGGGACCGACGGCTAAACTTTCCCTCCGCAGCACGGACTCTTTTTTCTTACAGACAATCAGGTGATTCAGCCTGCATTGTCCTAACTTATATGGGGAAAATCTAACATTCATCCTGCATTGTTATTTCTATACAAACTGGGGAAATCTAATGAAATGATAAATTGAATTGATAAATAAAAATGTTGTGTTCCCCTCGTCGGATCGGGAGCCTACGTCTCAAACTACTAAACTACGGAGGCAGTAGAGTAGGCTAGGTATAACAAATAATTTAACTAATAAGGGACTTATTCACATTGGCTTGCCTGTGAATAAGTCTGGCTAAACGATCCCAAAAAAGCGATGGTAGCAAGGGGCCGCCTGGCTCGCGACCACCCGACCACCGGAGTCCGGCGCCAAACAGCTTGCTGTGTTCCGTCGGTGCGTGAGACTGCCATTGCCATAACAGGCATCTTCTGGGTGAGCTTGATCCATCGTCGACTCTGTCACGGTCATCCCTGACCTTTGTGTGACCAAAGTCAAGAGCAAACCCATTATCTTCTTTTGCTTCATTTTATCATTTTTACATTAGTTTTACATTCTGCTTTATTGTGTATTATTTTGATATTAGCTATTGCTACATTATGGTTTATTTTATTACTTTGTTCGACATGTTTAAATTACTTTTATTATATAACTGTATATTTTTGACAATCATATTATCCCCGGACTTTTTTATTATTTTTACAAAATGAAATTGATAATATGAAATAAATAAATCTAATCTTCATACATACGCGTTTATCCCTAACAGGGAAGCCAGAGCGTAAACGACCTAATCTAAGATCGTTCCGCCACGTCTGACAAAGTTTCGAGGGATATTTAAGATAGATTTGTAGGTAATAGTGACAGGTTGTCAGCCCATCGCCTAACTTGCAATATACAGAAACCCTTAGATTCCTTAGCTGGTTTTTACAGCATGCCCGGGAGGAAATGCAGCTGGCACATTCTATGTTTTTCTCTCGCTCCCAGTCCAGCATGCAGCAGTTCTAATCTAATCATCACTTCATAATATAAAACAAAGTCGCTTTCTCTGTCCCTATATCCCTATGTATGCATAAATCTTTAAAACTACGCAACGGATTTTGATGCCGTTTCTTTTAGTGGATAGAGTGATTCAAGAGTAAGGTTTATATGTACGAGGAAAATACATGCATAATATAGTAGGGAAACACTGATAATTTCCGTGCGAAGCAGGGGCGGGTCGCTACTTTAAATAATAAATTAATAAATAAGAGGGCACGTTAAGCCGTCGGTCCCGGTCGCTGTCTTTGATAGTGGTCGTTACTCAAACCATATCTGAGGCCTATTAGCTGTGCTACTAGGCGGTTTGAAAACTCTGACACCGGGGTTAATCTGGTCATTCGACTCGAGAATCCACTCGCTAAGAAGAAGTTTTAAATAATAGCTGTCTTCAAAACACGTGAGTTAAAGAGCATTATCTTTCCCTGTCAAAATAATCCGTGTTTAGGGTATATATTTGTATATAAATAACTATAAGTATTTATTTATTTTTGATTATGTATATAATTGGAAGTATTTATTTATTTCTTGTTAATATTTATGTAAAAGAATTACATTATATAATTATTTTACAGTAGTATTATCTTATTGATATTTATTAAATTTTGTGCACGTTTTATCCGCGTATCTTTAAAATTATCACTTCTGTAGGTCTGCTGTAAGAAATAAGCAGTGCCTGTTGTGTCTTTGTTTTTAATGTCCTGTGTTTATGATGTTTTTTTGTGTACAATTGTTAAATAACTTTACCTGGTTGGGAAGGTACCGGAGTTTGTTGACATACATGGATTCTGCGGCGAGGCACATGAGGTTGGGCCGCAGCGCCGCGCGTATCATCACCTCTACTGGACCTGAGGCAAATAGTCTCGTGGTTAGCAGCTGGTTGGAGAACATTACAATACAATACATACATATAATAGAGAGCCCGATGGTGTAATGGATAGGGCCGCTGCCTCCTGAGCGGGAGGTCGTGGTTCGAATCCGACCACGTACCAATGTGTTTTTCGGTTTTCGAATTTCATATGTACGTTTATTCGGCGCTTTTTCCGTGCTTCGGAAGGCGCGTTTAGCCGTTGGTCCCGGTTAATATCGTTTAATACCGTGGATATTAGTCGTTAAGCCATATCAGAGGCCAGTGCTAAGCATTGGCGGCTTGAAAACTCTGACCTAATCTAGGATTGGGTCTGGTTTCCCTTCTGGGTTGCGGAGGTCAAATGACAGTCGCTCTGTGTAAAAACCAGTACCCTCGTTAAATCCCCTAGATTAGGTAGCCGACCCCGTGAGATACAGGACAAGGCTAGGGAGATGATGACATACATATAATTACGCCTTAATCCCTAATGGGGTAGGCAGAGCATCAACGACCTAAACAATAGTCATAGCGCCACGTCTGACAAGTACATACATACATATAATCACGCCTTGATCTCTAATGGGGTAATCAGGGCGTAAACGATTTAAACAAAGGTTGTTTCGCCACGTCTGACAAAGTTTTCAGTTATTAGATAGATTTGTAGGTATATTGCTGTAGTAACAGGTTGTCAGTCCATCGCCTAAATTACAATACTCTGAAACCCCCAAATACCTTAGCTGGTTTTACAGCATACCTAGAAGGATATGCAGCTGCCACATTCTATGTTTTTTATCGCTCAAAGTCCAGCATGTAAGACCATACAGATATAACAAAACTGTTGACAT
The DNA here is from genome assembly GCA_949820665.1 of Scrobipalpa costella. Lineage (NCBI taxonomy): Eukaryota > Metazoa > Arthropoda > Insecta > Lepidoptera > Gelechiidae > Scrobipalpa > Scrobipalpa costella. Next base: position 15,731,557 of record OX463312.1, read on the forward strand.
GACAATGACAATTTGACCTAATGACCCATTTAACCCAATGACCCATTTAACTCGGATGAGCAACTCACAGACAACATTGCACACCGAGTCCACCCAGTTCTCACAACACCTATATGACCCAATGACCCGTATAATACTCACTGGATGCTGAAGCTATGAGCGGAGTGACGCCGTTGATGTCCACGGCGTCGGTGTGACAGCCGCGGATGAGCAACTCGCAGGCAACATTGCACACCGGCTCCACCCAGTTCTCACAACACCTATATGACCCAATGACCCGTATAATACTCACTGGATGCTGAAGCTATGAGCGGAGTGATGCCGTTGATGTCCACGGCGTCGGTGTGACAGCCGCGGATGAGCAACTCGCAGGCAACATTGCACACCGGCTCCACCCAGTTCTCACAACACCTATATGACCCAATGACCCAATGACCCGTATAATACTCACTGGATGCTGAAGCTATGAGCGGAGTGATGCCGTTGATGTCCACGGCGTCGGTGTGACAGCCGCGGATGAGCAACTCGCAGGCAACATTGCACACCGGGTCCACCCAGTTCTCACAACACCTATATGACCCAATGACCCAATGACCCGTATAATACTCACTGGATGCTGAAGCTATGAGCGGAGTGATGCCGTTGATGTCCACGGCGTCGGTGTGACAGCCGCGGATGAGCAACTCGCATGCAACATTGCACACCGGGTCCACCCAGTTCTCACAACACCTATATGACCCAATGACCCGTATAATACTCACTGGATGCTGAAGCTATGAGCGGAGTGATGCCGTTGATGTCCACGGCGTCGGTGTGACAGCCGCGGATGAGCAACTCGCAGACAACATTGCACACCGGGTCCACCCAGTTCTCACAACACCTATATGACCCAATGACCCAATGACCCGTATAATACTCACTGGATGCTGAAGCTATGAGCGGAGTGATGCCGTTGATGTCCACGGCGTCGGTGTGACAGCCGCGGATGAGCAACTCGCAGGCAACATTGCACACCGGCTCTACCAAGTTCTCCCTATCTGTGCAAATAATAAAAAAAATAATTTAAACAACAGCCTTTTGTTAAACCCGCCATCATAAGCTGCAACAATTGGCAGTCCACATAAAACTCAATCATAATACAATACAAATATTCTTTATTGCACATTAACAACACATTGTACTGTACAGGAACAAACATTACAAAACAAACAGAGTACAATTAGGCGGCCTTATTGCTAGGGTAGCAATTTCTGCAACCTGGGTAAAGGAGTTATAGAGAATATGCATGACTTTTAAAAATTATTAACATACATACATATATATAATCACGCCTTTCTCCCTAATAAGGCGGGCAGAAAATAAACGACCTAAATAAAGGTCGTTCCGCCATGTTTGACAATGTTTTGAGCGTTATTTAAGACAGATTTGTAGGTATATTGCTGTAGTGACAAGTTGTCATCCGATCGCCTAAATCCCTTAGCTGGTTTTTACAGCATGCCCGGGAGGAAATGCAGCTGGCACACTCCATGTTTTTGTTTGGCTCCCAGTCCAGCATGGAAGTAAGAATGTGATTTTGTTTTTTTTACAAAATACTAATTAGTTTACGACTTATGATGCTTTAAACCACTTTAAAGTAAGTTAAAAAGAGAGGTCCGAACTAGCATATGATGATGTCAGATGACAGGAGCGCCATACTACTTCCATGTAAAATGTTCAGCTCATCGCCTAAATTGCAATATACAGAAACCCTCGGATCCCTTAGCTGGTTTTTACAGCATGCCCGGGAGGAAATGCAGCTGGCACATTCTACGTTTTTCTCTCGCTCCCAGTCCAGTACGGAAGTACTACACTACGTGAGGAGGCTGTAAACAGAAAAGGGATGTCTTATCTGATCTGTCGACTATCTATATATATATATGGCAACAACTTTATTCCAGATTTCGTCACTTTGACAGCCTTATTATGAACTGGTTGATTTCAGTCTTTTTTATATCTCTAGTTTTCAGGCAACATTTATTAGTTTAGCTTCCATGCTGGACTGGGAGCGACAGAAGAACGTAGAATGTGCCAGCTGCATCTCCTTCCGGGCATGCTGTAAAAATCAGCTAAGGGATTCGATTGTATATTGTAATTTAGGCGATGGGCTGACAACCTGTCACTACAGCAATATCCAGTTCTATCTTAAACAACCCTCAAAACTTGTCAGACGTCGCGGAACGACCTTTGTTTGGGTTGTTCACGCTCTGCCTAACCCATTAGGGATACAGGCGTGATAGTATGTATGTATGTATGTTTATTAGTTTTGAAAATGATAGGTCATCATCATCTCCCTAGCCTTATCCCGTATCTCACGGGGTTGGCTACCTAATCTAGGGGATTGAACGAGGGTACTGGTTTTTACACAGAGCGACTGCCATCTGACCTCCGCAACCCAGAAGGGAAACCAGACCCAATCCTAGCTGATTAGGTCAGAGTTTTTCAAGCCGCCAATGCTTAGCATTGGCCTCTGTTATGGCTTAACGACTAATATCTATGGCATTAAACGATATTAACCGTGACCAACGGCTTAACGTGCCTTCCGAAGCACGGAAAAAGCGCCGAATAAACGTACATATGAAATTCGAAAACCGAAAAACACATTGGTACGTGGTGGGATTCGAACCACGACCTCCCCGCTCAGGAGGCAGCGGCCCTATCCACTACACCATCGGGCTCTCCAGTTTTGAAAATGATAGGTGGTACCAAGACAAACGTACCTGGGAACGTCTGATATGATATGAGCAGCACATGTAGCGCCGTCCGCCGCATCTCGTCCGACGCGTCTACGTGCACTCCGCACTCCAGGAGCAGCTTACACGTGCGGTAGCAGGGGAATCTAGACAAACAAATATATGATAAACTATATACATACATACGTATAATCACGCCTCTATCCCCAATGGGGTAGGCAGAGCGTAAACGACCTAAACAAAGGTCGTTCCGCCACGTCTGACAAAGTTTTGAGGGTTATTTTACGATAGATTTACAAATACATACTATATACATAACTACAAACATACCACAAATCTATCTTAAATAACCCTCAAAAAATTATCAGACGTGGCGGAACGAACTTTGTTTAGTTCGTTTACGCTCTGCCTACTCCATTAGGATAAAGGCGTGATTATATGTATACACATACTACATACAGGGTGTAATGAATCTAAATACTTCGATATCGTGAACCTTGCGCTCGCTACGCTAGAAATCTGAATAATATGCCTCGATCAATATCGAAAACCTTGCTTTTGCTACCCTCGCGATGTAAGTTATATACCTCAGTAAATTTCGAGATATTTCGCGCTCCCTTCAATTCAATTCAATTTATTCAATAACAATAATATTGTGTTTGAAATACATGTACACTAAAATTAACTTAAACTAACTTCGCTCGCGGTATAATATGCATCGGGCAAGAGCGTGGCATTTATTATTAATTAATAGAGAAAATCATTAAAAAGCATTATTAAGTTACTTTTTCACGCCTAAATGCTAGGTTTACCCATACTTTTACTTACTGGCACACATCACTGGTATGGAAGTCGTCGACAGGCGTCCGTCGGTCGCAAGCGAGATGCAGGAGCGTCTGTCCTGTTCTTAGCTTCGCGTCTCTGAGATTGAAGATCGCCATCCGAACCGCTCGTATCGTTTCCTACAAGAAAAACACAGTAGTTAAGTAACTACTTGATAAAAGGACAAAAAACATTTAAAAATATATGTATATTCAAAATTGTGGAATTCCCTTCCCGAAAACGTTCGACGAGCACCGTCTATTGAGACATTTAAAGAGCGAACAAGAAAGTTCTTCTTAGAGAATAATAATTAGTTATTTATCCTATCTCCCATTAGCATAATATGTATTAGTTTATTATAAATATATATATTAGTTTATTTTATTTATGTATTTATTTAGTAGTATTTATATTGTTTAAGTATTAAGATTAACTTAGTATGCACTATCCCGCTATCTGCTATGTAGTATTCTACTACCCAAAGGTTGCCTGGTAGAAATTGCTGATTTAGCAATAAGGCCGCCTATATTGTACTGTTTTGTTCCTTACTTTTCTGCTGTATGTATTTGTGTTTCTTTGTGCAATAAAGTATCTTGTATTGTATTGTATATTAGACTTCACTAATATTTGAATCGAACCTGCAAGATATTGTGCCAGTAAAAACAAACAATTTAATTAACAATTCTTTCCATGCTGGACTGGGAGAGATAGAAAAACATAGCATGCTCCAGCTGCCCATCCTCCCGGGCATGCTGTAAAAGTCAGCAAAAGGGACTCGAGGGTTACAGTATATTGTAATTTAGGCGATGGGCTGACAACCTGTCACTATAGCAAAACACATTTTAATCTAAAATTGCCCTCAATTTATGTCCGACTTGGCGAAAGCGCCTTCTACGAGACGTTTAACGCTCTGCCTACCCCGTAAGGGATAAAGGCGTGATTTTATGTATGTATGTATGTAAAAACAAACAAATCGTCTGCAAAGCTATCCATATACTTAGCCAATAAATCCATAGACCACAAAACCATAAGACTGCGCATAAACTCACCTCGCTATTTCCCGGGTCCTCCAGCAGCCTCCCGGCCACCGCGACGAGGTACAGCGCCGTCCGCACGTTGCTCTCGAACTCCTCCTGCAATATGAGCGCGCGGCAAAGGCTCTAAGCTACAATAGCTGCCAGCCAACCGCCTCTGGGCAAAGGCGGGTGCTGGCAGTATGTAGCGAGTGATTACTAACTACACAAGTGTTTGCTAGTTTAATTAAACTTGATTAACTAAAACAATGTTTACTCTCTATACCTTCTTATAAGAAAGTAGGTAACTACTTGAAGTTAACTACTACTATAAATAGCGTAATGTAATTTTGCTCTAATAACTACATAGTGTCATTAAGTTCTCTACCGTTAGTGATTAAGCACAGTCTTTCTCATAAACAGTCTATGGTTATACCAATTTACTACACTACTAAAACAAAATATAAGCTTCTGAAACTGCCTCCGTGGTCGAGTGGCTTGTGCCATGGACTCCCGATCCGGAGGTCCTGGGTTCGATTCCCAGGGGGGAAACACAAAGTTGATATTTGAGAATTTATCACTTTGTGAATTTTTCCCCAGTTTGGTTAGGACATTGCAGGCTGAATCACCTGATTGTCCGAAAAAGAAAAAGATTTCGTGCTTCGGAGGGCACGTTAAGCCGTCGGTCCCGGTCGCTGTCTTTGATAGTGGTCGTTACTCAAACCATGTCAGAGGCTTGATAGTTGTACTACTAGGCGGTTTAAAAACTCTGACATCAGGGTTCATCGGGTCGATAGACTCGATACCCACTCGACAGAAAGAAAGAAAGCTTCTGAACCCCTCGTCTCCCTCTACCGAATTCCCAGGAAGAGACGCAACTGGAAAACCCTTATGTTTATCTATCACTTCCAGACACGCATGGAAGTCTATAGTATATTTTCAAGTTCATTAGGTCATAATCATCAATTCCATGCTGGACTGGGAGCGAGAGAAACACATAGAATGTGCCAGCTGCATTTCCTCCTGGGCATGCTGTAAAAACCAGCTAAGGGGTCCAAGGAGTTCTGTATATTGCAATTTGGCCGACAGGCTGACAACCTGTCACTACAGCAATATACCTACAACACTATCTTAATTAACCCTCAAAACTACCTCTATCTAGCCTACCCCATTAGAGATACAGGCGTGATTATATGTATTAAGGTCATACTGATCATAGGATCATATAGGTCCTTAGGGGGTCAATTTAAACCTAAAGAAGTAATGGGGTATGAACATAGCGATACTGTGAATGATATAGATGCTCACCATTATGGAATCTGGGTCGTGTGTAGGTTGTGGTTTGTCGAGCCGCTTTAGTTCCTCCGCACACGCCTCCAGCACGTAACAAACCTGGATGGAACAATATTTATCTTATTAGTTTAAATGTAGAACATATGGTTAAAGCAAAATCAGAACAGCATTTCTCCATTACTGCGGCTGTGATCAAAGATGGACATTCAACTGCTGATATGCTGGACTGGGAGGGAGAGAAAAACATAGAATGTGCCAGCTGTATTTAATCCCGAGCATGCTGTAAAAACCAGCTAAGGGATCCGAGGGTTTCAGTATATTGCAGTTTAGGCGGTGGGCTGACAACTTGTCACTACAGCAATACACGTACAAATCCATCTTAAATAACCCTCAAAACTTTGTCAGACATGGCGGAACGACCTTTGTTTAGGTCGTTTACGCGCTGCCTATCCCATTAGGGATAGAGGCGTGATTGTATATATGTATTTAGATATTCAAGGAACGGGCAACCCGCCCTCCCATGAATGAAATATCTTGTATCGCAATCGCCAACCCGGCTGCCAAGCATAGTGAGTATATTACTCCCAACGTGGGAGGCCCTTGTCCAGAAGTGTATGCATGTGGGATTGAAACCAGAGAAAAATTACAATACTAACCTGTTGCAATGGCAATTCTATTCCAATATGGATCATTTGTGAGAAAACTTGAGCAAATCTGAGCAGGTCCTTTACAACTGACACCTGCAAACAATATAAATTAAATTAATAAAGATTTACTAATATTAAAATTTCCTTGGCACGGTTTCACTCACAGATCAATTATTTTACCATACCAAAGTAATCAAATTCAGTTAGTTTTTCCTTCAGTACACTCTTTGAACATTTGAAGCAAACAAAGTGTGCTAAGAAAAGGAGCAAAAGCAGTTCCGTAAGTCACTGTATTCAATTGAAATATTTTTACTGGAAGGTCTACTCTACATCTACACTATCGCGCAAAGGGCGCTGTTTAGGTTGATGTTAAACCAGTAGCTTACGGTGCATAACTCAACGTCAGCTGAAATGACAAGCTGATGATCCGAAATAACACCACCGATTATACATTACAAACAAAAATACATATTTATTGATACATACCTTGTTTTGTAGCCTAAGTTCTAGCGCATGCCTCCACAGCGCTAGACACCGGTCAAACCTCGCTTCATCCGCGAACACCGCGCCCCTAAACACCACCGGGTGAGGCAGGTCGGGACAGGATCTTCCTAATATACGCTCGCGCACCGTCAAGCCCTCCATGTGGAGACTGTGCGCTCTGTTGTGGATTCGCTCTACGTCCTGAAAAGAATTCATCCTGTATTTTTTAAAGTCTCTTGGATTATTCATAAGTGCAGTATAATACGGTCTTCGGTTATCAGGTGATCTTAAAAGCAGCAGACATTAGCAAAGTCGGGTAAGATGAATGTACTTTTAATTAAATAATTTATTGTTATGCTATTTTGGTAATATTTTATTTTAAATTTGTACCATTCAAAATGTATTTACTTATGCTTCCTAACTATAATGTATTATGCATGGTTTGTAAAAATGCCTTTATAAGACAAATAAAGAATTTGAACTAGTTGCATTTCCTCCCAAGCATGCTGTATAAATCAGCTAAACATACATACATACATATAATCACGCCTTTATCCCTAATAGGGTAGGCAGAGCGTTAACTACTTAAACAAAGGTCGTTCCGCCACGTCTGACAAAGTTTCGAGGGTTATTTAAGATAGATTTGTAGATATTGCTGTAGTAACAGGTTGTCAGCCCATCGCCTAAATTGCAATATACATAAACCCACGAATCCCTTAGCTGGTTTTTACAGCATGCCCAGGAATGCGAATGCAGCTGGCACATTCTATGATTTTGTCTCGCTCCCAGGCCAGTATGGCAGATTAGAGATGAAAGAGTCACATCATTTATTTCCAAATAGATTTCTAAGAACACTTTTAGAAAGTCACAAGCGAGTCTATTACAAATAAAATTAAATTATATCTATGTCACAAAATAAAATAAAACTATATCACAATGAAGAAGAAGCATTAGAAACTCGCACTTTGCGCCCCTCCCTTCGTTTTATCTTATTCTTAGTTTTGTCCTTCTTTTTGTTCAAAATAGGGTTTGTGACCGCAATGTGTGCCAAATTCTTAGGCTTCACTGAAATATCAGAGCTCCAGACATCTTTGTCATTAGTATAGTCATCTAACTTATAATAGGCTTTCCGACATAATGTGTTTTTAATAGTATCTTTAAATTGATTTTCTGACAAATTTAATATATGGTCAGGTATTTTGTTATAGTATTGTATACTTAGACCTAAAAATGTTTTTTTTACTTTAACTAACCTAAACGGGGGTTGGTCAATTTTATTTTTGCTTCTAAGGTTCCGGTCACCATTTTTGGTAAAACTATGAATATTTTTCCTTGCATACATAATATTTTCATATGTAAATTGACATGGTACAGTTAAAATATTTATCTCTTTGAACAATTCTCTTAGGGAATCACGACATCTGAGTTTGTAAATTGCTCTAATAGCCCGTTTTTGCAAAACAAAAATTGAATCAATGTCAGCAGCGCGGCCCCACAGCAAAATTCCATAGGACATAATGCTATGAAAATAACTAAAATATACAAGTCTTGCTGTAGCAACATCCGTGAGTGACTGTATGTATGTATACCTCGAGTGTAGTGCTTTCCCGCCAGTTATCATAAGCTGGAATTGGATCAGCCGGTTTCTTTAGAAGGAGCCCATATCGTGTGTCATACCGCATCACCATTGCCCGATGCAGGTATTGGTATGACATCTGAAAATAAATAAAATCTTTATTTAGTAATCAATGAATTTAGATACGTCAACAAAAGCATAGAATTAGCATGTTCGTACATAGACAATAAATAGCCCTGCTTCTTAAACAAGATAGAAATCCTGTATCTTAGGAAACAGGGGAAAAGTAAACAACTAGTGAAAAAAGTGAAAATCATTGCTGATAGAATAAAAAGTGCGAATTAATACAATCAGCCTAAAGGTAAGTTTGCATATCAGATTTATTCATAGTACATTACTACAAGACCGAAAAAAACATATTATTATTAACATTCATTATATCGGCTGACAGAAGTACAGTACTTTTCTCTAATTTTGAAACAATAAAAATACATTATAAAACAAACATTACGCTTTCTATATAACATTTTGACGTTTTGGTTTGCATGGCGCCTTTGACAGGCGCACATTCCAATCATCATTAATTCCATTTTGTAAATTTAAAAAGTTGTATGCGCATTCATCCTTAAAATAATCAATAATGTCAACTAAAAAACACCTAACCTATACTAATGTGTCCTTAAAGATTTCGTGAAGCGGCCGTTAATTTCATTGTTGTCGTTTGGGAAAATTGCTGGCGTCTGCGAATATGAGGACCGAAAAGAGTGAATGTAGGTCTTGTCTTTTTTTAATAATTAAGCTTTTTCCGAGCAAATGAAAAAAAAGTCTGTTTGTGAAAAGGAACCATTACTTTCAGGGACAACAAACGCTATAATTTTGTATCAACCGCTTGGCAGATTGACTCAAATAAGTAAGTCTTAATTGTAGTTAGGTATAAAAATATAATATATACCCCTTTTTGTAGGTAATTCTTACCCTTAAGCAGTAATATTCCTTATCATTTGCGAATGATGCTCCTAGTAGTTCATACGCTTCTACGGCTTGTGCCCTGGTCACTTCTGGCCGCGCCGCTAATATTTCTACGACGGAAGCCCTAGCGCGTTCCGCTGCGCATTGCAGTGGGGTCATACCTGTCAAGTAGGAAAAATGTGGTTACGGAAAGCACAATAGTACATTACTTCCAAGGCCGAAAAAAAGCAATTTATGGTCGAGTAAATTTGGAAGGCCGAGACGCAGATGAGGATACTTGAAGTATACTTCTGAAGTATAGTACTTTTCTGTCATTTTGCGAGGAAACAATAATAATACACTTGAAAACAAACATCAAACTTCTCGATCTGTAATAACCAGAGGTCGGAAATTCGGGTGCAAAAAAAGTAAAAACCCACTGTTGGAGCTACTAAGAGTTGCTACAACCACCTTTTTCAAGATTTTTAGGGCCCCAGTTTATTTTTCTTTATTAAATTGTTTTAGTAATGCCAATGTGTTCTTTGCGTCAATATAAGTCGAAACTGTTTGCAATTTTTATTAATATTTGTTTTAATTTGAAAGATAAAAGTAGAAATGAGTTTTCAATGTACTGAAAAATATTAAAAATATAAAAATATCGTTTGATTGTTTCATATTTTTATTGAATACCCTTTATAAATGATTTCTACAATGTTTTTATTATTATTACACAAAAATTTTAATGGGGCCCTCGGGGGCCCAAAAGCGTTTTATTTCTTTAAAGAAAATTGCGGAGAAAATTAAAATTAAAATTCGTATTTGGCAAGGTTAAGACAAGATAAACGCTTTTTACTCTTGTTATCTTTTTCTATACGGTTGATAGTTTCAGGATAAATTGATTTTGAAGTTATCAGGACGCAATCGTTCAAAACCAAGCAAAGTAGTGGTTTTTATGGTGAAATCGTCTAGGTTAAGAAGAGATAGGCAAGGCACTTCTCTTTCTTGTTATTTTTTCTCTACGGTTGACAGTTTCAAAGTGAATTGATGTTAAAGTTGTTAGGACAATTTTTAGGCCTGGGGGCCCAAAGCATTTTACTTCTTAAACAAAGAAATTACGGAAAAAAACAATTATTTGGCTAGGTTAGGACAAGATAAACGTTTTTGCTCCTGTAATTTTTTCTCTACGGTTGATAGTTTCATAGTAAATTAACAATTAAATGCTTGTTACTAAGTTACATGAAATACTTTTGGCTTTCTTTATAAAATTTTACCATAATATTGTGTACTTTCAACATTTCACAAATTGAAACAGATGCAGCTCTATACGCTGACCATGTCGCATATACTGAGAGAGAGAGAGTATATTGGACCAGCATGTATGTGTCTTTCAAATAAATATTTCTAGGAAATTTATCACTTCGACCGTGTATCCCAGTCTCTCTCTATCCTTGTCCCTGTCTATCTCTCTCTTTGAGTATGTGCGACAAGGTCAGCATATTGACTGTATCTGTCTAAGTGCGTTTAGGATGTATTGTCTTAATTTTTGGTTTGTAAAATATGGCAAGTACACAAAATCAAAAGTGTATTACATGTAACCTAGTATCAAGTATTTTCTCTGATATACTTATTGGAAACCGGCTAACCCAGGGAGGGTTTCAGTATTGTATTTTAAACGATGGGCTGACAACCTGTCACTATAGCAATATACAGATCCACCTGGAATGACCCTCAAAATTTGTCAGACGTGGCGGAACGACCTTTGTTTAGGTCGTTTACGCTCTGCCTACCCCATTAGAGATAAAGGCGTGATTATATGTATGTATGTACTTATTTGTAAAATATAAAATAAAGACGAATCCGGTAAAATTCTTTTTATATATATATGCGAGTGCTTGACTGGTCTTATTTTAAGGATTTAGGTGCTTACAATGAACCTTAATAGTTTCACAACGAAAGAAAAAAGTATAGTAATGTTTAAGCAGTAAAACGCTTTGGGGCCTCCAGGCCCAAAAATTGTGTCCAGGGAATTTTAACATCAATTCACTGTGAAACTGTCAACCGTAGAGAAAAAATCTTTCTTGAAAGAGAAGTGCCTATCTCTTCTTAACCTAGCTGATTTCACCATAAAAACAACTACTTGGCTTGGTCTTGAACAATTGTGTCCTACTAACTTCAACATCAATTTACCCTGAAACTATCAATCGTAGAGAAAAAATTACAGGAGTAAAAAGCGTTTATCTTGTCTTAACCTTGCCAATTACGAATTTTAATTTTAATTTACTCCGCAATTTTTTTTTCAGGGTCCGCTGTCGAACTTTTTTCTACTCCACTTTGCCCGATCTTCGGCATGCGTTTGTGTAAAAACGTTCTTTTCCTTATTCGCTTTCACGACGACTATTTAGGAAAAGAACAGATTATACCGATCATATTCAAACTAGTTCCATGCTGGACTGGGAGTAATAGAAAAATATATAATGTGCCAGCTACATCTCCTCCCGGGCATGCTGTAAAAACCAGCTAAGGGATCCGAGGGTTTCAGTGTATTGCAATTTAGGCGATGGGCTGACTACCCGTCACTTAAGCAATATAATACTTACAAAGTCTGTAATAACGTAATAATGAAGTTATGTTGTATTATTACGTGCAATAAACTATTTTTATGTTACGTTATGTTATAACCCTTAAAACTTGTCAGACGTAGCGGAACGTCCTTTGATTAGGTCGTTTTTGCTCTGCCTGCCCCCTTAGGGATAAAGGCGTGATTTTATGTATGTATGTATATTCAAACTAGATTCTGTAAGTGTCTGCATGCGTGGGTGCGCGCGTGTGTGTGTGTGTGTGTGTGAGTGTGTGTGTGTGTGAGTGTGTGTGTGTGTGTGTGTGTGTGTGTGTGTGTGTGTGTGTGTGTGTGTGTGTGTGTGTGCGCGTGTGTGTGTGTGATTTGTTACCATTTTCGTTGCTGATTATCTTGGCGCTTTGATCGATTAAGGCGCACACTATCGCCGCGTGGCCACACTCCGCGGCGAAATGTAGTGCGGTGGCGCCACAAAGCGCCCTTTCGTCCACACGGGCCCCGCTGTCCAGCAGAAATTGTACCTGAAACAAGTATTAAGTATATACTATAGTATTTTACAGTAGTAATATTTTATTAGTAGGTATAATTTTTTTAACTTCCATGCTGGACTGGGAGCGAGAGAAAAACATAGTGTGCCAGCTGCATTTCCTCCCGGGCATGCTGTAAAAACCAGTTAAGGGATCCGAGGGTTTCAGTATATTGCAATTTAGGCGATAGGCTGACAACCTGTCACTTCAGCAATATACCTACAAATCTAACTCAAATAACCCTCAAAACTTTGTCAGACGTGGCGGAACGACCTTTGTGTAGGTCGTTTACGCTCTGCCTACCCCATTAGGGATAAATGCGTGACTATTTGTATGTATGTTACTGACATCATTACGTCCTATAACCTTTCTATAATGAATGTGATAATGTTATCATAGTTATTAAATGTTGAATGAAGCAATTTGCATCTATTAATAGTCACGTGTCATCAAGCATGCAACTTAATTAATAAATATTGCATTCTATTCTACTTCAACGCATTTTATAACAAGTTGTATAATCTCACTTTCTTAGGCACCTGTTCAAGAAAAATAATAAATGGATTTATGCAACTTGACTAGAAGTTTATAACTTTGCAAGTCCTTGTTGATAACAGTAGAAAACTGATACTTAAACAGTATGTACGTTTCATGTTTCAAAACTCTGATTATACCAAATATTAAGTTTGGCCAATCAATGAATGGATGCATAAAATAAATAAGAATATGTTTTTTTTTTAATATGGACAATCAAGTCGAACGAACCATAAGACCCAATAAGTCCTGGTTTCTCAATCTTTAAACCGCCTCATATGCCTCTGCCATGGTTTGTACAACTCCCACTACCAGAGTATAAAGGCCAGGGCTTATCGTTAGCTAAGGAAATTCAATAATTTTGGCTTTGTGTCTCCTGCGCGAATCATATCCACGATCACTACATCGGACTGCCTCCGTGGTCTAGTGGCTAGGGCCATGGACTCCCGATCCGGAGGTCCTGGGTTCGATTCCCAGGGGGGAAACACAAAGTCAATATTTGAGAATTTATCACTTTATGAATTTTCTCCAGTTTGGTTAGGACATTGCAGGCTGAATCACCTGATTGTCCGAAAAGAAAAAGATTTCGTGCTTCGGAGGGCACGTTAAGCCGTCGGTCCCGGTCGCTGTCTTTGATAGTGGTCGTTAATTAAAACCATGTCAGAGGCCTGATAGTTGTGCTACTAGGCGGTTTAAAAACTCTGACACCAGGGTTCATCGGGTCCATAGACTCGATACCCACTCGATAGAAGAAGAAGAAGAAGTACATCGGAAGGTTACGTCAGTCTATCATTATGTCAGTCTATCATTACATACTGTATTTCAGTCTGGGGAGGTGCATATAAAACCTACATGCTAAATCTTGAACGAGTTCAACGAGCAGTACTGAAAGTTATGTTTAAGTAACCGTTTAGATACCCAACAACGGAACTGTATTCTGATTGCAAACTACTTACAGTAAGGCAACTTTTTGTGGTTCAGTGTGTTTTGAGGAAACACAGAGATGTACCTCCTCTAGATCCTCGAAGCCGGAGAAATAACCCACCTACTGTTCCACACAACACTGTTTTTGCTGAGCACCAATTTGACGTTTTGAGTAATTATTTATATACAAAGATAAATGATTCCATAAAAATTCTTAACCTGTCAAAATTTCAACTTAAAAATAATCTAATTAATTGGCTTATGACTACAAAAAACTACGATACAACAGAACAACTGCTAATATTTATTTCATAACAAGTAACAGCTCTAAAATCCTTAAAATTTATTTTATCACACACATACACACGCACACACACACACACACATTGGTACAAATATAACTAACTATATCATGGAGCAGAACTCTGCTCCATGAACTATATATATGTGTCTAACTTGAAATAATATTTTTCACTTATAAAGCACACATCACACAAAGACTCGCTGTTCAGAGAGTTCAGGTTCTAACCTAGTTTGGGAGCCAGAGTTTCACAGTCACTTAATCTTGTTAGTTCTTAAATGTTTTTAAAAACTATGTAACTAAATGCAAGTGCATTAGGTTTTTTATATTTCTTGCTTAAATAAAGCTTATTATTTATTACGTCTCGGACTCAAAGAATATGAAAGATCTACTCACTACATCCAAATGTCCTTTATACGCTGCAATCATCAAACAAGTATTGTTATACTTATTGGCCTTATGTATGTCCGCTCCGTGCCTGACCAAATATTTGACTATATCCAATCGTCCGTCGAAACAAGCTGCTCTGAGGGGTGTGCTTAAAGTCTTTGTGGAATGGTTGACGTTGGCTCCGGCGCGGACTAAACGCTTCACTATTCCAAGATGGCCGGCCCCGGCGGCGCACCATAATGCTGTTGCACCTGGAATATTAGAAGCAAAGGTTAGAGAGAATCTAGAATGTAAGGAATATGTGAGAGATATATGAAACGTTTGAGGGGAGGAATCAAGTCGATCTTTAAAGATTAGTACTTTCGTGTATAAAATAAGTTGTTTACTATGCTTGTAAGTTAGTATATTATATTACTCCATAGATATACTATTACGTGACAGTTGCAAATAAATACTATCTTAAATGTGACTAAGAAAAGCAGATTACCGAATTTTGTAGACTCATAACCTAAGTTAAATATATTTAACAAGAACAATAATGTCTAAAATGCAATACTTATGGGATAAGTGCTATCAAAAATACTACGAATAAACTCGAATACTGACTAACCAACCTCGAGATTAAAATGTGAATCGGTGTGTGATTCAGAATCTTAAATATATCGGAATGCACGCATAAAATTGGCTATAGAAATAATTATGACTAAGTTTCGTAGTATTTTTGAGACTACGTATATACTAATATTGATAAACTCTTAATACCTCGCCCTCTGTATCTATTAAACATGTTGCAACGTACACTAGATGAAACTTAGAAACAATATGTTTGACAAGTCGTATTTTGGTCCGAAATGATAGAAAGTTTGAGATCGAATTCACAACTGAATGTAACAAGAAGTCTTTTAGGTTCCAAAACAAAATGGTCATTTCAAAAATCTCGCAATATAAAGTTGAAAAAGAATCTCCTTTAGGAAAAAATATGAGGACCACCGGAATTTTTAAGTTCCTACATGGTTCCAACTTTCAAAACGTTTTCGTGAACAAGCAAGGAACAAGGATATGGCACACGACAAACGCATGCCGACCTAACTGCGTCTCTTCGCCGAATGCATTGCCAAGATACCTCACGCGGTTGAATTAACGAATTATAATTCATAACGAACAAAGAGTTTGGTAGCCTGCCAAGTTTTGGATTGAGACTCCGTTGGTGTTTCCTTTGTGTAAGATCAGGCATGGAAGCAGCGTGGGGACTTTGTAGCGATTTGTAAGGGTGTGAACTTATTATCATTTGGTCCTGTTCAAACGACGAATAGACATTTAGTAGATATTTACTTAAAAAATCCAACTCTGAATCAAACGTGTAGCCGTTTGTTACAAGAATAAACTTTTTTTGTTTTAGAAACTTCTATTTTAGGATTCGTGTCTAAAAATATCCTTTGTTGAAGCCATCGAAACATTAATCTTAATTCTTCAAAGAATAAGGTAGCAAAAAGTAAATTACTAAAGTGTAACATATTATGTATACGTAAGAAAAGACCTTTTTTTTATGTGCAATAAACATATTAGTGTAAAGTCCGTTCGCCGACCCGAGATGACAGAAAGTTTTAAAATATTGTCAATTAATAATTTACATATGAACTGAAATCTTTGTTCCAGATTATTAGCACAACATTTAAAAGCAACAACGCCACAATTTCTCATGTTTAAATATAGAGCCACGCTTGCGGACGTCGTCACAAAAAATACGAGTCAACGTTCTCACGATTTCTTCCATGCTGGCCTGGGAGCAAGAAAAAACATAAAATGTTCCAGCTGCATTTCCTCCCGAGCATGCTGTAAAAACCAGCTAAGGGATCCCAGGGTTTCAGTAGATTGTAATTTAGGCGATAGACCTCTCACTACAGCAATATACCTACAAATCTATCTTAATTAGCCCTCAAGGCTTTGTCAGACGTGGCGGAGCGACCTTTGTTTGGGTCGTTTGCGGTCTACCTAGCCCATTAGGGATAAAGGCGTGATTATATGTATGTATGTATGTTCTCACGATGTTTCAGGAAGTTTCAACATTCATTGTTTTTATACAAACCATGAAGAAGTGAAATCATCTCATTTCACAGTTGTTTTGGCATTGAACTAATTAAGAACTAAGCAATTTATTCCATGCTGGACTGGGAGCGAAAGAAAAACATAGATGTGCCTGCTGGATTTCCTCCCGGGCATGCTGTAGAAACCAGCTAAGGGATCCGAGGGTTTCTGTATATTGCAATTTAGGTGATGGGCTGACAACCTGTCACTACAGCAATATACCTACAAATCTATCTTAAATCACCCTCAAAACTGTGTCAGGCGTGACAGAACGACGTGGCGGAAAGACCTTTGTTTAGGTCGTTTACGCTCTGCCTACCCCATTAGGGATAAAGGCGTATGTATGTAAGAACTAAGCAAAACAGTCTTGGGGCTATTTTTGGATTTTTCAAAATTCGTATGGATCTTTCTTTGTGCTTTTCCAAACAATACCTACAGAATTCATTTATTCTTTCGGCGTAAAAGGTGAACAACTTCATTGAAATTGGCACAGTATCTTAAGATTTCAAGGAACAAAAGATGTTTGCAAACAACTCCTAATAGGTAACGAGAACATATACATACATACATAAAATCACGCCTTTATCCCTTACAGGGTAGGCAGAGCGTTAAACTCCTCGTAAAAGGCGCTTTCGCCACGTCTGACAAAAATTGAGGGTAATTTTAGATTGTAATGTGTATTGCCATAGTGACAGGTTGTCAGCCCATCGCCTAAATTACAATACTGTAACCCTCGAGTCCCTTTTGCTGACTTCTACAGCATGCCCGGGAGGAAGGGCAGCTGGAACATTCTATGTTTTTCTATCCCTCCCAGTCCAGCATGGAAGTACAACGAGGTAACGAGAACAAGATCTTAATAACATGCAAGTGAGTGAAATATAGGATGCGTCATTTATTTAGGATACTGGAGAATTTTCTGACATTTGGGCGTTCTCGTGATTAAGGCCCGTAATTATGAACAGCACTTGAGACTGACAGCTAGTTTGAGTCCGTATCTGAAATGTAATTTCAGTACAAAAGGACCTGTCAAATCCATTCTTTATATTACTCTTAATCTGGAGATAGATTTATAAATAAGAGCCTTAAGGGGATCCCCGGTGCACGCCAGCGCCCTCATCAGTCAAAAAATCATTGCTCACCGAAAACGCAATTAATCGAAAATCTGGTAGATCAGATTAAAGTATGGGTACTGAAGTTTTTTTAAGCATTATGAATTAATAATTCAGTGTTCACTTCAGTTACAGATAGTAAAAGTGCTAAAAGTGGCCGTTTTTCGCAAATTTCCTATCTGTAACTGCAACGATCTATAAGTTGCAACTTTATGAAGTTTCAAATGACCTTTATTGCTTTAACCAAAATCTGATCTACCGGATTTTCGATTGATTTTGTTTTCAGTTAATTATGATTTTTTGACTGATGAGGGCGCCACTTAGCCCAGGGAAGCCCCTTAAACATTTTTGCAAATAAGATATGTACCAATATGGATTTGAACTTGCGACCATGGTATACCAAGGGTCTGAATAGATACCCATTTATTTAATCAGCTAAGGGATCCGAGGGTCAGTATATTGCAATTCAGGCGATGGGCTGACAACCTGTCACTACAGCAATATGCCTACAAATCTATCTTAAATAACCCTCAAAACTTTGTCAGGCGTGACAGAACGACCTTTGTTTAGATCATTTACGCTCTGCCTATTCCATTAAGGATAAAGGCGTGACTGTATGTATATATGTTATTTACTAAACACGCAAGCGAAGCAAGTGCGATATTTCACTAAATCAATATGCTACCTACCATTGGCGAGGTGTTCAATTTTATCAAGGGAAAGGCAAAACAAAAAAAATATTCGTATTTTATAGTTTTAACGTAATTCCGGATTTGGTGGAGGTGGAATTCTTGAAAGGGAAGCCATTGGGAATCGGCTTGTGTGGACTCTTCACCACTGCTACCTACGCGACCGAAGTGAGCGCGACACTACACGACTATTGACTCAACTAGGTGCGTGAGCGCAGTGAGCCCAACTCCGCTTGAAAACCTAATCCATACGTTAAGCGAGCGCGACAACCAAAGATTATTAACCCGTTGAGCGCTCAGTCAGATTTTGTTGGTAATGATGGCTCAAATGTCGAGGTCACATACATACATATAATCACGCCGTTATCCCTAATGGGTTAGGCAGAGCGACAACGACAAAGGTCGTTCTGACACGTCTGACAAAGTTTCGAAGGTCATTGAAGATATACTTGTACGTATATTGCTGTAGTGACAGGTTGTCAGCCCATCGCCTAAATTACAGTATACTGAAACCCTCAGATCCCATAGCTGGTTTTTACAGCATGCTAGGGAGGAAATGCAGCTGGCACATTCTATGTTTTTCTCTTACTTCCAGTCCAGCATGGTCGAGGTTATATAAACAGCGAAAAATGACAAACTAATTTGCGCACGCGCGGCTGAGCGCTCGACACTTGACGGGTTAACAATTACCTTCAATAACGTACTCGTCAAACTTGACAGTGCCTTCTGTCTCGAGCCGGACCGGTGGTCGGAACTTCTCCAGCAGGATCCGCACGGCGCCCTCCCGCCCGTGCCGCGCCGCCGCCGTCAGGGGCGTGCATTTTACTCCTTCACAGCATACGTCCTGGAAACACTTGTTTTGTTAATTACCTTTAGAGTTAAGTTTGTGTAGTTATTAGTTATATGTAAGAGTTTTGTTATTTAAGAGCACTTGTATGTTGGGTAAAAAAGAAATGCTTTGAGCCCAGCTGAAAACCAGCGCTGCAGGTTTAAACTGCAGCATACGCTAAGTTGGGTACCCTTTTCAGTGTCCATGTTTTGTATTTTATTTTTTTATGTTTTGTTATATTGGGTACTGAATAAATGTATTTTCTTTCTTTTTTTATTTACATATATAATGTCATGTCCCTAATAGAGTAGGCAGAGAGAAATAAATAGTTTGACTAATGCTCAGAAAGTCACGAGCTATGGCAATAACAGTCTGTGTTAAGTTGGAACAGTCAAATGGCTATAAATGTGTACTTATTAAAAAAGAGGGAAGATTTGTATTTTGCAATAATGATCAACTAAAACTACAGAACTGAACTGATCATGAAAGTCAATCTCGTTTTATTTAAAGTAAAACAGAGGTTTGAAAAGTTATTTCCAAAAAGTAATGAAATTGTAATAGCACATCAGAAGGAAAGAACATTATTAGAGTTTAAAACAAAACAAATGTTGTGATTTAAATGGAAGTTCTATTGTGTAAACTATACAAACTTATTTGTTTTGTATAACGAGATCAAACTAAGTATATTACGTAAACATAATTGTTTTACAATAAACTAGAGAGGATTATTTATTTTTATTTTGTACATTCATTCAGACAATAACATCAAAAATAAAAGGTGTATGTATTTTCTTTATATTGTTACCCGACTGTCAAGGAAGGGTTATGTTTTTTGAGAGAATTTTGTATGTATGTATACTCTGTTATTTTAACGTTTTTATTGATACCAACTTGTTTTGCGGCCCATAACTAGTTTTTACTTTACAACTTTAAGGAAAATCAACTGCAAAACATATGTTTGTAACAAGGTTATCATCTGCGGTTCCAAAATTTTAACCTCTGCTTAGGTGCAAAGAAAAAGCAGTTTAGGGCCGCAAAATACATTGGTATTGATAACTTAACATTAAAAACACTAATTATATCTCTGAACCAGCTGAATGGAATTGGACAATTAGGGTATTGTTCAATTATTCTCAAGCACTCGAGTGTTCTTAGATAGGTATAAGGATTTTAGGCACAAAATTGAAATTCTTAAAAAAAAATGATCCTATTAAGTGGGGTATCAAAATAAAGGTTATTAAATGTTAAATCTCAATTTTAGAACAATTAATGCACTAAAAAAAAATTTATAGGTACCTACTACAGTCAGGTTGCTTGAATTCCTTTTTAAATACATGTTATATAAATACATACATACATAACGTCACGCCTCTTTCCCGGAGGGGTAGGCAGAGATCACATCCTTCCATTTGCTACGATCCTTGCAAAGTTCTTTTGCTTCATCTACATTCATCAATCTTTTCATGCACGCTCGTCGGTTTAGGGTACTCCTGACCTGACCTTTCCCTAGAACGTCCCCGATTTGATCGCGGTACGTTCGCCGAGGTCTTCCCCTTCCAACATTCCCATTCACACTCGCACTCGTTATATAAATACATAAGCTACTTTTTACTGCAGTAAAGTTCCTCATTCTAATGGGAAACTCAGCTGCAGGTGAAAACGCAGACAGCTTGTCAAACATAAACATAACCTTCTAGCGTTATTGACCCTGAACGAACATATCAAAAATAACTCTAGGAAACACATCAAGCCAAACTCCTGAAATAAAAATAAGATCAACTGTACTCAGTAGCATGTTTACTTACAGATGCTCATTTGTCAATGTATAAATATCTTTGGGGTTCAATGACATGTCATTTACCTTAGTGCAGTTTTTGTATGTACCTACATACATATAATCACGCTTTTATCTACCTAATGGGGTAGGCAGAGCGTGAACGACCTTAACAAAGGTCGTTCCGCCACATTTGACAAAGTTTTAAGGGTTATTTAAGATAGATAGTTTTGCTGTAGTGAAAGGTTTTCAGCCCATCACCCAAATTACAATATACTGAAACCCTTGGATCGCTTAGCTGGTTTTTATAGCATGCCCTAGAGGAAAAGCAGCTGGCACATTCTATGTTTTTCTCTTGCTCCCAGGCCAGCATGGACGGAAGAAAGGGTTTCTGTATGTACAGAACAACAAACTTATGTTTTTTTACATACTTTGATCATGCAGTCCTTAAACTTTTTATGAATGATAAGAATATCACACCTTTATCCCTAATGGGGCATGCAGAGCGTCAACGACCCAAACGAAGGTTGTTCCCCCATGTTGTTTTGAGGGTTGTTAAAGATAGAACTGTATTTTATTGTAATGACAGGTTGTCAGTCAGCCCATAGCCTAAATTACAATATACTGAAAGCCTTGGATCACTTAGCTGGTTAATACAGCATGCCCACAAGGAAATGAAGCTGGCACATTCTATGTTTTTCTTTCTGTCCCAGGTCAGCATGGAAGAATATATACATACATACATACATATAATCACGCCTTTGTCCCTAATGGGGTAGGCAGAGCGTAAACGACCCCAAAAAAAGGTCGTTCCGCCACGTCTGACAAAGTTTTGAGGGTTATTTAAGCTAGATTTGTAAGTATATTGCTGTAGAATAAGAATATATAATATATCTGATTAACAGTAAAACTATTTTGAGTAGAAAATTATAAAAAGGGCCAAAAAAAAATTACAATAAATTTATAAATAGGAATTTTCCTAGATTTGACAAACAGTTAGCGATGAGTTGACTATAATAATGTTTATGATATATATAAACATAGTCACAGTAAATGAACAATCTCATATGTTTGGTCGAACCTGGCAAAAAACAAACCCATTAGTTACGAGTAAATAGGCATCTTCTATGTAAGCTTGTTCCATTGTTGAATGTCTCTGTTGCCCTTACCTATAAGTATTTCTAACTCAGATTTACAATAAAGGTAAACAAAGTTTCATTCATTTCTTTTATACAAAAACACATTTCAAAAATAAATGACAAATTAGTTAAATTACTAAAACTGCTATTTCATTACATTTATTATTATTAAAAGTTATTTTAGATCAAGATCTTTGATTAAAAGACATGAAACTTTGTATTCTAAGACTGAGTTAGAAATACTAGTCAAAGGCATACAATATATTTACAAATAAAATAACACATTGCACTTTTGATTGTAACCGGATTTAAATCTCAGTGTGGAAAACAACCTTATCAAGGTGGGAAACAAGTCTGTGTAAAAGGCCGATTATCGTCACTTACACGAAGACGTTTTACTGTACCGTTGCTGTTAGATTAGAGTCTACATGGAGAATATAATCGTGAAAAAAATCATTCAGCAATTATACACAAATAAATATCATACAAATATTTATTGTTTTCTCATAGGTTAATTAGTGAGTCTAAAGCTAGGCTACACCTATACATATAATAGTTGTTCTACTGTGTAGTCCTACCTGACACTTACCTGATAGTTATGTACCAAGGCCAATAGTAGATAACGACGCAAATCTCGTCTCTCGCACAAAAAGACAATTAATAACGCGTACGAATCATCTGACGCGCATAAGCCAAAAGGTAACTTCGATACAGACGATATAAATAGAAAATATACTGTGACTATTGCATGCAGAGTAATGACAAGTTTTTATGTGAAAAAATGGACCACTTACGCTGTTAAGGACTTCGTCAACTTCGTCGGTGTTTTTTTCATATAACAAAGCGTATAGGGTGAGGGACATTCCATCCCTGGCTGCGAAAAACACCCTTTCCCTCAAACTAGTAGACACATCGCACAAACTATACAACTTCTCCTCCATTGTCTATATCAATATTGAAAGTTATTTCAAATAAACTCTTTAATTCAACACAACACAGGTCCCACTTGTAAGTTTGTTTGTAAATTAACCAATTTCTTTCACGAAATAAAAATTTTCGTGCATGTCACTTCCCATTTCGCGAGGAAAACACAGACAGAAAAAAAATAGAAGTGGAAAGTGCATGGAAAAATCTCGTAATCCTTGTAATCGATTTTATAAATCGATTATAACTTATCCCAGATTTAAAAAAATCTGGCATTTTAAATGTACGATTTAAATGTTTATTTATTAAAATATTAAGTTTGTTTTATTAATTATTTGTAATATTGCTTATTTATAGTAATATCTTATTAAAATCGGCTATGTAAATTCATCGATAAAATGCGAGTGACATTGCTATACATTGCTACATCTCTAGTCAAAGACTAGTGATGTGATGTCTCGAGAAAGAAAACCGAAGCTCTCCGATAATATACAAAAAATACCTATATTCAGATCAAATAACGTATCTTAGAAGTTTCAGGATAAAAAATAATTCAGGGTCAAACAATTTCATTTTCATTTATTGAAATATTTTATTCAATGCATTCTTAATCTGAAACCTGAAAAAATGCAACGGAATGCATTTCTCTCGTAGCATGTTTCGTAGTGCCACGTTTTGTACAAGGTGGAGTTTATCGGCCAATGAGGGAGGAGCGTTCCCTTCACTTCACTTCCCCGTTTTGAATTTTTGACGTGTAACCTAGCTGTCGTCGAGTTTTGTGTTATTTACAGTAAATATTGAGTTAAAATCTGTTAAAAAACCCGTGCATTTATCATCATGTCGACCGGACAATGGGAAGTTGTTGGCAAGAATAAGAAATCTCAGAATGGCAAGGTGAAAAACGCCAATGGCACTGATGAGAAAAAGACCAAAAATGGGCCTAAGCTCGAAGACGTCGGTAAGAAACTATCCTCCTAAAATATTAATTAAACCGACAAACCGAATAGAATTATTACTGCATTGCTATGCAAAAACACTATAATTAATACATTTTAAAATTTTAAGACTTATTTTTTGTTATACTTTTAGCGGTTTTTTATCGTACCCACTCTATAAACTAGATTAAAATCCAATATAACATTATCTATACATTTTATAGGATTTCTGTGCACCACTGGTTATAACCAAAACATTATCCTATTAAAAAATATAGAGTATTTTTTTTACCTATTTTGTTTTAGCCTAGTGTATATTTTTTTCAGGGCCTCAATCCCAAATCAAATCTTTCTATTCGGGTATGGAGATTGATGACGACCGCAAGCCCATTAACAAGAAGAAAGAAGCAGAGAAGAAGAAGAAGCAAGAGAAATTGAATCCGCCAAAACCTAAACCACCAAAGACTCTAGAAGGAGCATTAGAGGCTGTATGTATAATGTTTGTTGGAATAAGAAATCAGACCACAACACAATTATATTTTACTGTACATAAACAAGACATTACATAAAAAACAATACAGAAACAAGGTATAAATAGGTGACCTTATTGCTAGGGTGGCAAGTTCTGCCAAGCAACTAATAGTAATTGAATCATATATATTCAGTTGATGTATGTTACCAAAGTAGATCCCTATTTTATGACTCATTCTTTCAGTTCATGTATATATTATGTATCAGTTTCTATAACATATTATCACTAATGTTATTATGTCCTAAGATTGAGTTAAATCATGTATTGTTTCTGATTGATAAGGCAGTAATTATCTTACAAATATGCTTAACAATGTGTACAAAGCAGAAAAGTTTAAATCAAACTTTGTACAATAAATATTTCGGATTATTTACATAGTTTTGTGATATTTTAAACTATCCTAAGCATTATCTTATCTAACATTGTGCTTGTTAGGTACTACTTAACATTTTAGTTAACAATTGGATGGATTTAAACAATAAACAAGTGTTATTCATTATGAAACTGATCAGTTTATTTGTTTGTATTGAAGGGAGGGTTTCATTATGGATAGATTTAATAATTTTATTTAAAAGACTGTGGTATCCCACTGCAGAGCAAAGGCCTCTCTCCTTTCCTTCCATTTTTCGTGATCTAGTGCCAGTTCTCGCCATTTGGTCATGTATGCATCTAGTTTGTCTCGCCACCTCTTTTGGGGTTGTCCACGTTGTTTCGATGGATATTGGATTAAAATTGTAGCTAAGCCATGACATAGATTTATCATAAAAAACAACCTATTACCATGGATATAACAAACATATTCAATTACAGATTGACGCAGCCGAACTAGCAACAATAATAACTACGAACAAAGTCCGTTTCTCCAACGCACCCCTAGTATGGCTGAAGGAAGTCGCCAATTTCCTCAACTCAAAGACTCTGATAGACATTGAAGACCCTACATTCATTGTTTATCCTTTAAATTACCCAGTGTCAGTTGTACCAAGTGATATTAAGGAGGCATTGGAGAATGTACTAAGGGACGCTGGGAAAGCCAATGCTCAGCTGTTCTTTGATGTTACACTCACCGCTCTGGCTAATGATATGAGCAGAGGTAAGTTAGTTAATTTTACTTTGAATTAGTCAAATAAACAAATGATTCTAATTTAATTAATATAAAAGTTGTGGAAATATTGTTACACAAAGCTATATTTTTTTATTTATTTAATTTCCTTTAATTATTTATTTACAACGGGTAACCCTATTTATTTTCTTTTCTTTCTTTCTTTCCTTCAGTTTCACTAAATTCATAAAGATACGATTTTGTAATAAAACTTAATAAGTTATTCCTCAGAATTATTAATATATTATAAGTTGAATTAATAAAAAAAATTCAGCTCAGCAATAACCTCTAAATAAAATAAAAACTGAATCTGTTTTGAGAGATGATATTTATTTTCTTAGTGTTTATAGAACCATACAAATCATTCAAATTTCAATAAACTTTCTTTTAAATTAGTTTTTAAATTAAAAAGTTATAAACTTAAAGCACTCAGTTTACTTTAGGTATGCAATTGGGTATGCAGCTGATAAAAGCGACGTCAGTTTACGCATGACTGGGTTAGTCGCAACATGGTTGTGAACAGTGAATGCTGTGTTGAAATAAAATAACTAACTGACCGTTACTACTGACATCTAGTCACTTTCCATTTCTAGATCTTCTTAAAATAAGAAGATAAGAAACAATGTAAATTTAATTCCGCCAGTATTTATTGTTCATGGAAATGATTTTGGAGAATAAAGGATTTGGAATTCTCAATAGCTTTATAATTATGATAACCACAAAATGTAATTTCATTTAAAAAAGTGAGCTCCTTGAATTATGTTTTATTTTTGTCACTCATTGAAGAACCAAATAATACACTCCATTTACTTTTACTTTACATTAGCTAATATAAAATTGTTACATGCACTGATCTGTCTTCAATTCTTTTATATCTATGTTCTTAGTGCCACGTTCGTCACGTCTGACAAAGTTTTGAGGGTTATTTAAAATAGATTTGTAGGTATATTGCTGAAGTGACAGGTTGTCACCCCATTGCCTAAATTGCAATATACAGACACTCTCGGATCCCTTAGCTGGTTTCTACAGCATGCCCGGGAGGAAGACAGTTGACACATTCAGTTGATACTTCTCTCCCTTACAGGCCAGTATGGAAGAATATATTGTTGAAAGATATGTAACTTCCTTCATAATATTATAATATTTGAAGGTTTTTTTCTTGTGCACTGTAAAACTTTTTGTATCGTTTCCTAGGTCAGAATGTGAACGGTCACCGCCTGCTGCTGCAGATGCTGGCACAGGACTATCCGGAGTTCTGTGTGACATCAGTACAGAAGAGCGCCAGTCTGCGCAATTCCTACCAGAACAGGCCTCCTATCGGTCTGTCCTTGTTGTGGGCGTTCGGCCAGGGCGGCTTGAGCGATTTCTCTGTTGGAATCAAAGGTAAGAGCTTAAAATCATCATATCATAATATACATAAATATAATCTAATCACGCCTTTATCCCTAAAGGAGTAGGCAGAGCGTAAACGAGTGGATAAAGATGGCTTTTGCCTACTCTATTATTGATAAAGACGTGATTATACGTATGTGAGTATGTTTATCCCTAATGGGGAAGGCGGAGCGTAAACGACCTAAACAAAGGTCGTTCTGCCACGTCTGACAAAGGTTTGAGGGTTATTTAAGATAGATTTGTAGGTATATTGCTGTAGTAACAGGTTGTTAGCCTATCGTCTAAATTATTAGGAAGTAGCTTCGCACGTTTTGATAAACCATTATAAATAACTAAAGAAAATCAATATTGTACTAGATCAATTGGTTTATGTTCGCACTGATCTTGATTTTAGGTCAAAATCGAGATAAACCCTTATCTTTTATCAGTGTAGTTCGAACGCCTCTCAGGTGTGTCATTGATAACAGATATTTTGGTACTATATGGTGGCCTGGTAGTGAACGAAGAACGCGTGCAAGTGTAAAATACCTTATTTTGTGATACAAATCCCTAAAGGTATATTTCACAACTTTTGTTTTTACAATCAACATACATACATATAATCACGCCTTTATCCCTAATTTTCTGTACATTGCAATTTAGGTGATTGGCTGACAACCTGTCACTACAGCAATATACCTTCAAATCTATCTTATATAACCCTCAAAACTTTGTCAGACGTGGCGGAACGACCTTTCTTTAGATAGTTTACGCTCTACGTACCCCATTAGGGATGTAGGCGTGACTATGCTGTTTATATCTAATGGGGCACTCAGAGCGTTAACGACCTAAACAAAGGTCTTACGGCCATATCTGACATCAGTTTATCGATCAATTTACCTACTTACTTCTTTCCAGCGTGGCAAGAGCTCTTCCTGCCAATAATAGAACTAAAGAACTACTCGAAATACGTGATCGGTTACCTATCCACCATGCTGGATCGCCATGAAAGCCTGGACAACGTGAAGGTGTCCCAGGATCAGCTGCTGAACATGATCGACCTGGTTAACAACAAGAAGAATGGATTATCGAAGGAACTGTCAAGTGACCTTATCAAGCAATTAAGTAAATATAAGGTGAGATCTGTGAAAATGATTTGAAATAAGGGAATTCAGAAACATGTTAATTTAAAAGTTCATAAAATCCATCTGCGTACAAAACAAAGTGAGATTCAAAAATTTTATGCATTGTAGATTCTAAATGGTCGTTCGAAACGAAAAATTATGTGGGACACATAAAATTTATTTTAAAATGCCTATTAAATGAAACCTCACTCGGCATAGGTCGCCAATTTTCAAAATGACGTATGATTGTCGCCATATTTAATTTTGATCAAAATCATGTCTTTAGGACTCGCATCGTTAAGACGAATCGATTAAAAACAGCCCACGCGTTTAGTCTCTAGAGTGCAACAGAGGATAAAACATACATACATACATACATGCATAAATGGGCTGAAAAATACATTATCCTGCGTAAGTTGTCGGGTAAAAAACCTAATATACATAGGCAATATAGTGATTGATGGTGATTGCTATTTGTACAACTTTACTAATTTTTTAGGACTATTTAAATTGATCAAATAATAGGCATTTGTTATTTTTGGTTGGTTTGCAAAATTCACTTCCAATCAATTAAAAAAGTAATGTTTGGCATGCTGCTAGTGTGAAATAGATTATTTATTTTATGAACTTGTTTTACAATAACTATATTATTTCCAGGATATATATTTAAGTAAATCGGGTAACAAACTCCAAGTGCTGTTCAACCAAATAATGAAGAAGTTGCCCAACCAGTATTTGAGCGGCAGCGCCCTGGACCCTTACAACCAGGTCTGACAGTCATACTGTGGATTATTTATTCTGTATTTGCAAGTAAAAATATATTAATATCAATCAAATAAAATTTTATACTCCATTTTGAGACAACCAAACAGTAAAATGGTATCAACAGTCAAAGTTGTACGGAAGGGTCATTTTATTCATATTTCGATCGGTTTCCTTGGGGAAAGTTGATTAAATTCATAGACACTCTAATGTAAGACTGGGAGCGAGAGAAAAAAACATAGAATGTGCCAGCTGCATTTCCTCCCGGGCATGCTGTAAAATCCAGCTAAGGGATCAAAGGGTTTCTGTATATTGCAATTTAGGCGATAGGCTGAAAACCTGTCGCTACAACAATATACAAATCTATCTTAAATAACCCTAAAAACTTTGTCAGACTTGGCGGAATGGCCTTTGTTAAGGTCTTTTACGCTCTGCCTACCCCATTAGGGATAAATGCGTGACTATTTGTATGTATGTTACTGACATCATTACGTCCTATAACCTTTCTATAATGAATGTCTAAATTAGGGTCAAAGGCGTGATTCTATGTATGTATTTATGTACTCTAATGGTCAGCAATTTTTTTTTTCTACCAGGTGCTAGTGGAGACGCTCTTGGATTGTTTAGCCAAAGATGACTCCTGCAATGCCACCTGGAGGCAGCTTTTCCATAAATGCAGCAAACAGTCTGCTACTATACTCGAGTATATAGGTAAGTTTAACTGTGTAGGTACAATAAAGTCAAAGGTACAATCTGTAAAAAGAAATTTCATTAAATACTCACAGAGAATTGTCAGAGTAAGCTTATGTAAATTTTATTTTTTACACCAATGCAAAACGTTTCATAAAATAAAAGTTAGTTAAAATTGCATTGTGATCATGTGAAATGCAAAAAAAAATGTTTTTTTTATTTCATGGAATGGAATGTTTATTTAAATTCACTTTCAAAATTATTTTGTTGGTAGCGGTGCCTGTCATAGAAGGAAAATCATCTTTACCTATAATAACCAGGTAAATAAATGTTAATTTTATTATCCACTTAGATACTCATTGGGAGAAAGTCAGTCGAACCCTGAAGCTGAAATCCTTGAAAGCGACGGTAACTCAGTACAAGGAAATCGGCGTTGACGCGCTCAAGGGAAAAAAGAAAGACGAGACCGTCGTCAAAGCGAATAAGATTTGCCAAGTAAGTTATATCCCTAGAATAAAAACTCTTTCAGTTAAACTTATAAAAGAATCTTGTATGCAAATTTTTCGGATATTTCAAAACTATAAAACCGATAAACAGTTCCCATCACTCAAGACGTCAAGTACTGTTTCCGGTGTTACCACTTAAAATAAAATTGACATACTTGTTAGATATTTAAACTCGAAAGGTCATAATGAATTTCTTGATTATTTACCGTGCATAGTTAAAATTAAGTCAGCTTATCAGTAAATTAGATGAACATTTACTAATAAACTCAAACAACTGGAAATTTTACAGTTTTATCAGTTTAGTGAACTTTGACCTCTACCACATCAGCAGTATAAAAAAATGACACGTGGTTGTTCTTTCACCGAGGTTAATGGTCACACTGATTTTGACAGTTGAAAAAAAAGTAAATCTCGAGACGGTCGACATTTTTGTTGAATTTATCTCAATTTATTTTGCGATTATTCAAGTTTTTCAACGAGAAGTTATCGCTTTTGATAGGTAACTATTGTGCTAAAAATACTTTAATTTTATGTGTGTTAAATATAAGTCGAATAGCGTGATAAAATTTTGAATTTGGAAATAGTGTTTTACCATGGGCGTCACAAGGCGTAGTTCACGGAATCTCGTATTTGCTGCTGAATGGAAGTGGAAAAACGACTTTGTAGTGCGTACGTAGAAAGCACCCATCCGGAGTAACCGTAAACTGTTATGTGTTATATCCGTTACTCTGCGGGAGGCCGCCTGTGGCTGACGCGTTCACACGTATTTTGTAGTATCTAGTGAAAGTGTCTTTGTGTCAAAAAACCAGGTAACTTGGCACTTGGGCCGCGAGCCCATAGGTTCAGAAATACTAACTGTTTTAACTAAAATATATAAAATAACGTTATCTATACACTTCTGCCCTTTCATACACAAAACATAAAATGTTATATTTTTCCTGTACATGTAGCTATATGTGACCTTCATATAAATTACCTTCCTGGGTAATAATTGACCTTATTCATGGTTTTCTTAGCCCGTTAATGTATACTGATTGAATTATTTCACAGCAGATAATACATACAATGTAATATATCACAATAAGTCCAATTGACACAAAATATATCAGTGTAGGGATAAATTAAATCTCGGTATAAAATAGAACTATAAAACATAATATGATTATGAAAGAGAGTATGAATAGGATGAATCAAAGTTGCAATTTTGGGCCCTTTCTAGTCTCTAAGGCGCTCCAACAAGCCAAATTTAATCTTGATCTGCCAAGCAAACACAAAAACAGGTGCCTTGCCACTCAGTTTATAAATACTGTGTGCAGCATACCTCCAAAAGTATGCAAGCAGTTTGTAAACATTGCTACTGATTAATTCTAACCTACTATTAGACAAATTACATAAAATGATGTTATATTATTGTTATTGCCTTTTTCTTGAAAGGTTATACAGATAGACGGAAAAGTTTAACAAATCCACTTGTCAAAAAGAATATGTGTGTAGGTTTAAGCTTTGACAATGAATAGTTAAAAATAAGATTCAGGCAGAACTATCATAAATAGTTCTAAGACAAAGAAATGTGCCAAAGAGTATTTGTTCATATTTAGGACCATTTAAAAGGCCTTTGTTTCACTTATGTCTTGTGGTTAGGAGGATATAGTAGTAATACTCTATTCTATTCTAACAACTTATAATTTTCCTTCCAGAATATTCTAGACAGGATGACGAGCTCTAGAAGATTCCCGTGGCTGTGGGCCAGCTTCTTCGTGCTGCTGGCTATCGGTGGACTTGTGGCGTACGATGTGTCTCAAGTCAATGGAGACTTCCCTAGTAAGTTTCTTATTTATGAACCACTAGTTTGTTGTCATACACTTTCACCCACGGTTTAGTGAGATTTTCTATTGAAAACAGATATAATTCTTCAATAAGTTGCCTACTCAGCAGCATAGCTTTTTAATTTTTGATATTGTTCAGGTAGTTTTTGAGTTTATTTGTAACCAAAATACATAGAAAAAAACTTAATCGTAAGGACAGCGTCCCACAAACTTACTCACCAAAACTGAACAACTATAGGAAGAATTTTTTTGCAGGATGTGAAAGAAAATTGTTGATTTTCCATACAAATTGTCTGATCCTTGAGGTAATATTTTTTCATCTTCTGGAAGAAATTCCTGGTAAATGTTGTTCAGTTTCTTTGACTAAGCAACCCCTATCAGTTTGCGGGACGCTGTCCCTTACATCCGGTATACAAAAATACAAATCTTTTAACATATTGAATTAAACTTCATATACAAAGTTACCTATTTAGATTGCGTCCCAAGATTTATGAATTGATACAATAATTTATATGTGACATTTATATTCTGAGATAAAACTTGGTTTATTATGCCATATTTTATACATAGGTACAATTTATCTGAAATAATTATGACTGTTGATATTTTTACTATAGATTATGTTATGATGGAATGGTAATAATATTTTAGGATAAATGCTGATAATTACAGTGACACCATTTTATTTTACCAATGTTAATAAAGAATCACTATCAGCATCATACTTTCATGATTTCAAACCCTTCTTCATCCATCGCCTTCGCCAGCACCATCTAGACTAAACATCCTTACTGATTCGCTCTCCCTTTCGAACTCGTACAACATAACTCTATCTTCTTCTCTTTTACACTGTCTAAAAACTGTCTTACTTCATCATTCAGAAATCAACTAAACACCATAAAGACTGAATCCCACAACCGGTTTTATCACTACATATATTGTAGTGATAAAACCAGTTTTTTAAGTTAAATATGCAAATTGTTTGTGTTTTTTCTAAGGATCCTGATTTCTGAATGACTCATCATGATTTCAGAGTTTCTAATAGAAATCATTGTAAATTATTTCTATACTAATTCCATGGAGGAATATAAAACGGAAGTTACTTATTTTTGTTTGTTGCTCTTTCAAAACTATAAATGGCTGAAAGTATACATACATACATATAATCACGCCTTTATCCCTAATGGGGTAGGCAGAGCGTAAACGACCTGAAAGTATTCTGATGAAAGTTAGAATGGTAGATGGTTACTGTGCAACAGCCATAGGCAATTTTTACCATGGAAAAATACCAAAACATACCATTCTTCATAGGAAATCTAGTTTATTATAATTCTAGTAACTTAAATTTATAAAGAACTATTTATTAGTAGTTTTCCTTTATTCATACATACATGCATTAAATATAATCACGCCTTTATCTCTAATGGGGTAGACAGAGCGTAAACGACTTAAACAAATGTCAGTCTGCCACGTCTGACAAAGGTTTGAGGGTTATTTAAGATAGACTTGTAGGTATATTGCTGTTTTGAAAGGTGCCCAGGAGGAAATGCAGCGGGCACATTCTATGTTTTTCTCTCGCTCTCAGTTCAGCATGGAAGAATTTTAATATCTCGGATTTAACCTTTAGCTTGCTCTATGAATATACAAGGTGGCGCAAAAGAAATCACCCTATTGGAAGATGCTCTCATTTTTGCAAATGGCCGCCAATGTCAAATCTGTTTTGACATTTGTGGACTAGACAGATGCAGAATACAAGTGAACAAGCCATGGAGCGATACACTCCCCAAGAACGCGGAAAAATCGTGTCTATTTTTTTGAGTAACAATTCGTCTGTGGTGTTGGCGCAGCGCGAATTCCGTCGCCGATTCCCCGGCCGTCCGACACCGACTGCGCAAACACTGCGACGTTTAGCCACCAACCTTGAAGAGTATGGGACCACACGAGACGTTGCTAAGAGTGGCCGGCCCCGGAGCGCCCGTTCTGCCGAGAATATCGCCGCTGTAGCCGAGGACGTTGAAGTGAGCCCCGAAACATCGACCAGACGACGTGCCACGCAATTGGGCCTCAGCCGGCGGTCCTTGCAGCGAATTTTGGTGCGAGACTTGAAGATGTTTCCTTACAAAGTCCAGACCGTGCATCAGCTGCTGCCTGCCGACCGCCAAACGCGCGTAACCTACGCCCAAGCCATCCTCAATCTCGAGGAAGAATTGGACAATTTTTCGACCAAAATCATCATGAGCGATGAGGCTCATTTCCACCTCAGCGGTTACGTGAATCGGCAAAATTATCGCTTCTGGGGCACCGAGAATCCACGAGTGATGCACGAGGAGCCGTTACACCCGCTCAAAGTGACTGCGTGGTGCGCTGTTCACGCTGGAGGAGTCATCGGGCCATTTTTTTTCGAGAACGCCGCGGGTCAAACGACAACAGTGGACGGTGCGCGCTATAGGGCCATGTTGACCGAATTTTTTCTGCCGCAATTGGACGAATTGGGACTGGAGGACAT
This sequence comes from Scrobipalpa costella, assembly GCA_949820665.1. Classification (NCBI taxonomy): domain Eukaryota; kingdom Metazoa; phylum Arthropoda; class Insecta; order Lepidoptera; family Gelechiidae; genus Scrobipalpa; species Scrobipalpa costella. Next base: position 15,766,222 of record OX463312.1, read on the forward strand.
GTGGTTCCAACAGGACGGGGCAACGGCGCACACTGCACGAGCCACAACCGACATTCTGAAGGCGGCATTTCCGGGTCGCCTAATCTCTCGTTTTGGCGATTTGCACTGGCCGGCCAGATCGCCCGATTTAACGGTCCCGGACTTCTTTTTATGGGGTTTTTTGAAGTCTCGTGTTTACGTCAACAAGCCTGAGACCTTGGAAGCCCTCAAAGACAACATTCGACACGAGTGCGAGAATCTGTCGCCCGAAGTTCTCGCCGAAGTGATGAAAAATGCCATAAAACGAGCCCGTATGGCAATCAATTGTAACGGCGCCCATTTGGCCGATATCATCTTCTCGACTTGACCAGTAAAATTCTAAAGGTGCAAATAAATATAATCAAAAAACAGATTCGAAGTTTTTCATTTAGAAAAAAAATGAGAGCCAAACAACATCGGATGACTTCTTTTGCGCCACCTTGTAGATTGCAAAATGGTGTTATCACTAGAAATTAACTGCAACAATGTCTTTGACTCTCATGTTTTGTAAACAAACTCAAAATGTTATACACATGTTAGATAAGGGAATTAGTGATTGACAACATTCTCAAGAATTTCTTTGTATTAAAATTATAGTTATATAAAAATCCACTGGTGAAATAATCATCATGAAATTAAATTCATGACATAAACTTGGGAGGACTGTACATAACATAGCTAATACTTAATTAATAAAAAAAAAAATACTCATTGAGTACTTTATGGTTATTGATTACTGATTAGGTTACCAAGTCCAGAAAAAATATTTACTGATATGTTTCAACATTTTCTGATAACAATAGTTATATTATATAGGCAACTGTTTCAATAACTATTATTACCTATCTTTAGTTTATGCTTTACTAGCGACCCGCCCCGGCTTCGCACGGAAATCATCAGTGTTTCTCTACTATATTATGAATGTATTATACATATAAACCTTCCTCTTGAATCACTCTATCCATTTAAAGAAACCGCATCAAAATCCGTTGCGTAGTTTTAAAGATCTAAGCATACATAGGGATATAGGGACAGAGAAAGCAACTTTGTTTTATACTATGTAGTAACTAATAAAATAATACATAAATCCTCAAGAAAGTGCACATTTTAAACATAAAATTTCTTCTTTAATTTACAGAAAGTGCAACAGGCAAACTCTTCAAAGACCTCGGCATTCTAGAGCCCAGTCAAAAAGCTTGGCAGAAGACCCTTTCCACCTCAGCCAGAGGCTATCTTTGGTTGGAAACCAATGCCCCTATCTACTACACACAAACAATCGAGGTAGCCAAGCCTTACGGAGAGCTATCTAAGGATATTCTATTCCTCGCTTTGAAGAAAGCCGGAATCCTATATGGGAATGTCCGGGATTATGTAGTGGCAAAGACTCCAGTGGTAGTCGGGACGATCGAGGAGTATGCCCCTGGTTTTGTGGATAAGGTGAAAGGGTATACGTCAGCAGGATACGAAACCGTTAGAAAATATTCCAACGAGTATTATACATTGACTGCTGACTACTTCAAAACTAAAGTTTTTGTGTAAGTACCTTTGAATATCTTTTCTATTCCTTTAATTTTATTTTTTTGTACAAACTGACAAATAGTCTTTAAAATAGTTATTTAATTAACATTCCTTCTAACAACAACATTGCACAATATTTTTTAATTAAAGGCATTAGCTTTCCGTCAATTTGAATATTAATGAACTTATTATGTATTGTTGTGCAACAGCTATTTCCTTCAAGATATTTAATGCATACAATTTTTAATCATTCTATTCTTAGTCTCATCTGGCCGTTACATACTGTATATTAGTCAAAACAAAAATAACGAGGCTTCAGTCATCTGGTGACTATGCCAGCCTCATGGTATCTTTCATATAATTAAAAAACATGTATTTAACCAGATAGTCAAAATTTGACTTAGTGCTATATCATTCACTAAAGGGGCTTTCCTGGGCTAAATGGCGCCCTCATCAGTCAAAAAATCATTATTCAGTAAAAACACAATCAATTGAAACTCTGGTAGATCAGATTGAGGTTAAAGCAATGAAGGACATTTAGAACCACATAATGTTGCAACTTATAGTTCGTTGTAGTTACAGATAGAAAATTTGCGAATAACGGCCACTTTTAGAACTTGCTATCTGTAACTGCCGTTAACACTGAATTATAAATTTATAATGCTTCTTCTTCTTCTGTCGAGTGGGTATCGAGTCTATCGACCCGATGAATTCTGGTGTCAGAGTTTATAAACCGCCTAGTAGCACAACTATCAGGCCTCTGACATGGTTTGCGTAACGACCACTATCAAAGACAGCGACCGGGAACGACGGCTTAACGTGCCCTCCGAAGCACGAAAATCTTTTATTTTTCGGACAATCAGGTGATTCAGCCTGCAACCAAACTGGGGAAAAAATTCACAAAGTGATAAATTCTCAAATAACAACTTTGTGTTTCCCCCCTGGCAATCGAACCCAGCCGGATCGGGAGTCCATGGCACTAGCCACTGGACCACGGAGACAGTTATAATGCTTAAAATACTTCAGTACCTATATTTCAATCTGATTTACCGGATTTTCGATTAATTGCGTTTTCAGTGAGTATCTTTTACGAAGTGAGTAATGATTTTTTAACTAATGTGCACCGGGATCCCCCTTAAGATGCATAGAACTACTTATTTGGTTGGAGTATGGCACGGTAGCTCAGTTGGTTAGAGCAGCGGCACGGTTCGCTGAAGGTCATCGGTGGGAAGGGAAATCAAATCATTTATTTCGATTCCTAAGAACACTTTTAGAAAGTCACAAGCGAGTCTATAACAAATAAAATTAAATCTATGTCACAAAATAAAATAAAACTATATCACAATGAAGAAGAAGCATTAGAAACTCGCACTTTGCGCCCCTCCCTTCGTTTTATCTTATTCTTACTTTTGTCCTTTTTGTTCAAAATAGGGTTTGTGACCGCAATGTGTGCCAATTTCTTAGGCTTCACTGAAAAATCAGAGCTCAAGACATCTTTGTCATTAGTATAGTCATCTAACTTATAATAGGCTTTCCGACATAATGTGTTTTTAATAGTATCTTTAAATTGATTTTCTGACAAATTTAATATATGGTCAGGTATTTTGTTATAGTATTGTATACTTAGACCTAAAAATGATTTTTTTACTTTAACTAACCTAAATGGGGTTTGGTCAATTTTATTTTTGCTTCTAAGGTTGCTTATGCCTGTCACCATTTTTGGTAAAACTATGAATATTTTTCCTTGCACACATAATATTTTCATATATCAATTGACATGGTACAGTTAAAATATTTATCTCTTTGAACAATTCTCTTAGGGAATCACGACATCTGAGTTTGTAAATTGCTCTCACATGTTTTGATAACCCAACTTTCTCCATTCCAGCGGTGAGTGGGCCCCGGACGTGCTCTCCAACAAGACGGCCGTAGCTCTGAACGCGACGCGCGACCACGTGCACACATACTTCGTGTGGCTCCGGCAACACGTGCAGGTGTACTCGGAGATACCCTGAGCGAGCGGCCCGAGCGGTGTGAGCGTTTGTAAACCCTAACGTATTACACACACGAGCGCCATCTACAGCGTGCAGACGGGTAGAAATATTGCTTAGGACTATGATAAGGGCCATTTGGTAAAAACACGACTAAATTAAATCTTTACTAAAAATCATTGAGAGAACCGATCCTCAGAAAATTACTAAATCTGCCTCAAAAAAATATTTCAGCCACAATAGGTTATGCTCCAAGTTACTATTTTTGAGGCTGATTTAGTTTTTCTTGAAGATCGGTTAATTAAAACCCAAAATTATTGCCATCCCTTTCTATTCTCTCATGCGTGGTAGAAAATAGAAGGTATAGAATTAGTTAAATCGTGTTTTGCAAAAGTGCAACGCCGGATTGCCTTTATAGTAGTGTTATCTCTATCGCACTTGTACAACGACTACATCTCTTTCTAAGAGTCGAAGTGCAATATTTTCCGCCCCGTACTACACGCATGTCGCGTGATAGTTCAATGTTACCTGGTTTTTGATATCGACAGTTTTGTTAGAGATCATTTTTGTTCAAAAACCAGTTTATTTTGATCTAATACGCGACATGTTCACGCTATATATGGCGCACGCCTTTATTACTTGGAAATTCAAACAATTGATAGAAATTGGCGGAACTTTGACAGATTTATTTACTTTTCAAGCGTCACAAATATTATCATAAAATTAATTTATTTTTCGAATTATTATTACTTGCTAACCAGTTAAATATACCCGAAGTCTGCAATAACCAGCAATAAAATAATCTATTAAACCGGCAGGAACGGTCAGTCACAGTATTTTTTTTATTGTAGTTAAATGTATGTATCTAACTTTGTCCCTCACGAATTTCCAAGTAAACCTTCTACAACGAGTAACATAAAGGGTATACGCATCGTGAAATGTTTAAATCTACCCATGAAACTGAACAACTTTCCCTAAGGAACATAGTTCGAATACGAATAAAAAATTACTGCCCATACTAAATGCGCTATCAGTTGATGCATTTTGTATGGAAGGTCAACATTATTATTTTTTTACAATGTTCCTTAAGGAAAGTTGTTCAGTTTCATGACCGATTCACACCTTTCTCGATACATATACCCTTTCTGTTACATGTTGTATACATGTTTGTACTGTATCTGATTATGGTAACATTATATTTTTTTTGTGAAAATGATTATGATTAGTGATTACCATGATTAGATTTGATACAAACAAGTAATATGTGTGAATGGTTTATTTTTATAGCATTTTTTGTTCTTAACTTGCTGTTCACAATTCCTCTTTCTCAAAAATATTTTAAGGAAAGATGTATCTGTAAATTACGATATACTTCCTTTCAAAATATTTTTTAACTTGTACGGATTGATATTCTTTATTCCATTTCCATAATCAATTTTAGTTTCGTACTTGAAATTTGGCAACATTGTTAAAATTGAGCTGTATGATTGGAGCACAAAAAATTAGTATTGCTAGCTTAGCTTTGTGAAATTGACCTTTGTGAACCTGGTATCTTTCTGTGGTGTTGCCAGTTTCAATAAAAGATATAAACCTTACGGTACTCGATCGATATGTTATGTATTTTTTTCTCATTCCAAGTTTTATCATGTATAAAATCATATTTATATGGATATTATGTAGCCAGTCATCATTATTGGGTGTTTTCGACAACTAGAAACTAGCCTTAGAATCTATATCACTTTAATTGAAAGTCAGTATAATGATTTTAAGGCTATTTCTGCATATTATGGATCTGATTATTTTTGTTTTAGCATCAAAAGCACAAAATAGTTGAACCACAATCATACACATTTGTCACATTACCTAGAGGTGATTTCTGAAAATAAGATAATGGACTAATTAAAAAAATAAATATAAAAGAGTTCTTAGGCTGTTTTTGGCAATTTACTAAATGTACAGTACTTTCGCTATATAAATAAGTAGCGTATCTCATATTTTGTGTGTTAATTTTCTCTCGTTTTTTTTTACAAATTCTAATCGAGTACAATGATTTATTGTTTTATGCCTTGTTGTAAATATTTTTAATCAACTTTATTCCAAATAATTTTACGCCATATTATGTTAAAAGATAAAAGAGATTTTCAATCATTTCCATGACAATAAGTATTATCAATTTTAAATATTTGATTTACATTCCTGTGGTGCATTTAGTTTGCGTTCATAATATCAAGTCGTAATTTAGTTAAATGTTAAATTAATTTCCAAACTTAACAATTTATATGTATAGAATTTTCAAAAATGTTTTGTGTTAATAAGGATAAACTGTATTTAGAAGTATAATTGACATGTAGTTTCACCAAAATTATTGCTTCGTTTAAAACAATGTTGGAATTTTAATAATTTGAAATGGATTCTATTGTGAACATATGCCTGTAATGTTTGTATATTTAAATATATTGAATTTTTCTTATTTATATTTTTGCCAATACCATTCCTCAGGTTTATAGAATGAAAGATGATTTAATGTTGTGTTGTACGAACTTGCTGTAAGGAGTCACAATGAAATAAAATATTGTTAGTGATAAAATTGTGGTTTTATTTGTTGTTCATATATTTGATGAATCTTCTTCTTATCTTATATAGCCGTTAAGTGTGTCCCACTGCTGATGAATTAGATGAATAAATAATATAAAAATAACTACACTTAATTACTAAAGAACAATCTATTGGTGTTATTGTATATTGCTTCTGCTAATTCGTCAATATTCTCTTTTCTAATCGCTGCTAATATCTCCAATACATGTCTGAAAAACAAAAAATATATTTTTCATACAAGGGCAAAAACATATCTACTCATAAACGCATCTCTTCTAAGGCAAAGAAAATTAGGCCTTACAGCCAAACAATAAGAAGTGCATAGAACTTGTTATTTTAAAATAATTACTTCAAATTATTTGCTTTTGTTTATTATGACACAAAACTTGACATATTTTTGTAAAATTCGTGCTTTAAACCATTTTTGTCCTCGAATAATATCAGCCCTCGCCTTTGCCTAACGGGCTCAGACAGCTAAAAATCTCGTGCACTTTCGTAAATTCTACTATTTTACATAACAAAAAATATATATATATATATTTTTTATTATTAGAATGTTAGTCCTGCTATAAATAGAGCTCTATTTATGGATGTGATTTCACCATCTTCATGGCAGCAATGAAAGTTGTATAAAAAAAAACTTACACAATATTAACAGGTTCATTTCTGCCTTTAACCTGGTTGTCTGTGCCCACAGTATATTTCTCCTTCTTCACTGATGGGTACTTAGTGAGCACATGAGTGAATCCTGGATGAGTTGCCTTTACTTCACACCACGGGCAGTCAGTTTCAATCATGAGACGATCTTGAGGGATCTTAGAAGCCACTTCTAAGTTTTCTTTTGATCTTAGTGAGCTAGAAGACAAAAAAAATTGCTATCAATCCTTATTGTATTAATTACCCTAAATCATAAAGACAATATAGTTCGTATTTTTAATGTTGAGTTTCGATATCAACGTATTTTGCGGCCCATGAACTGCTTTCTCCTTGCAATTTTCGGAACTGCAGATGACAACCTTGTTAGAAACATGTTTAGGAGTTAACTTTATTTAAAATTGGAATGTAAAGCAAAAAATGACCGCAAAACATGTTAGTATCGATAACGCAACGTAAAAAAAACGGAGTGTAATTTGTAGCATGATCACATTGGAACTTGTCTTAGGACCTCCTTTACAAAGCATCAATCAATGGTTCCTGTAAGTTTCAATAGTATTTGTTACTAAGAACTTACCATCCATTAATACCTATATACATGCCCAAAGCTAAGATCTTGTCAAGTGCATCTTGAGAGCCATCAAAGGAATGTACCACTCCCCCCACCACAGACTCCTTGTTCCTCGTCAGTATATCCACGAGGTCATCTGCTGCAGCACGGCAATGGAGGAATAGTGGCAGATTAAACTGCTTACTGAGTTGCAGTTGATATTCAAAGAATCTGAAAAATTACCAAATAAGTTTAACTTTCTTCCATGCTGAACTTGGAGCGGGAGAAAAATATAGAATGTGCCAGCTGCATTTCATCCCGGGCATGTTGTAATAACCAGCTAAGGGATCCAAGGGTTTCAGTATATTGCAATTTAGGTGATGGGCTGGCAACCTGTCACTACAGCCATTACCTTTGTTTAGGTCGTTTACGCTCTGCCTACCCTATTAGAGATAAAGGCGTGATTATATGTATGTGTGTAAGTTTAAACTAGATTTCCAAGTTGATGCTGATGACAAGTGGTAAAACATTTTTCTCTGGGAATTAGATATCTTCCACAGTAAAAAGTGAGTTACTCCCAAACAATCATGGCATATTATAATATTATAATACCATTCAAAATACCTATAGTTTGTTTAAATTAATAATTTCATCCAAACTTACAGCAATATAAAAAAAACTCCACTAATTATTTTTAAACACCATAGCAGGGCTTTAGCAGGGTAAAAAGTTATTTAAATGAGGAAAAAAGTAAAAACAGAACAAAGAACCATACTTTAATTGGATGTCTTTCTCACAGAAATGGAGTCTCTCATAATCCAAGCCGCACTCTCCAATAGCTACAATTTTGTCCTTATTCTGTGATATGACCTCTTTCAAACCTTCTAGGTAAGTTTCAGGGTCTGCTACAAACTCCGTACACCTTGTTGGATGACAACCAACTGTAGAAAATAATCTTGCTGAAAGAGGGATGAAAAGTTTTTTGTTACTTCTGAACTAACAAAAAATGCATTTGATTTGTTTTGAAAAGGGGTAGAAAGGGTATAACAGTTTAAGGTAAAAGTATAATTATATTTTCAATTTTAACTATCCAAAGTAGCTGCATGCTGGACTGGGAGTGAGAAAAACATAGAATGTGCCGGCTGCGTCTCCTACTGGGCATGCTGTAAAGACCAGCCATAAGGGCTCTGAGGGTTTCTGTATATTTCAGTTTAGGCAATGGGCTGACAACCTATCACTACAGCAATATACCTACAAATCTATCTCAAATAAAACTTTGTCTGACGTGGCGGAACGACTTTTGTTTAGGTCGTTTACGCTCTGCCTGCCCGTTGGGGATAGAGGCGTGATTATATGTATGTAAGTATTTGCCCTTACTACCTACATCATAATATGCAGTGTAAAATATCTTATAATTATCGTCTCTTCGATATTGTTCTACAGCAAAGACAATATTTAGACGATTAAACTCACAGTCAGTTCGAGCCAAAACCAACGCTTTTTTACTATCTATCAAGCTCCCTCCAGTTATGATCATTTTATCCATTCCGTTGCTCCAAGCACGATCCAACACCTTGTCCAAGTCTGGGTCGTGTTTCTTGGACCCATGGTACACACCCTGGTACATTTCATCCGTGAGATTTGCTCCAATATCTGTAAGAACGACTACATTTTATAACCTTAAAGTAACAGGCATACCGTTCTTTTTAATGAAATTCTTACTTACCGATATATTTTCGTATCGAAGACATTCTTTTCATTGATAACTTATTATTTAGAAAAGTAAATTAGATAAATGCGGCCAAATAAACAAACAGTTCACATCCATAAATGTGTTATCATCATATCAATGAATAAACTGATAAGATATCAAATAGTTTTGCGCGGGAATCGTAAAAAATCTCTTCACGCAGGACGTTTTTCTAAATGACTTCTTTGCTTTGCTTCTGTGTTTCAATAAAATAATGAAAGAATAATGAAGTATTATGAAATGAGCTTAAAGTAAGGCGTTATTTTATGATATCCCCATTGTAGGAACTCCCGGCCGGCTCAGCTGAATCTCGCGCGCGATCACGACGCATTACAAATATATGAAATTAAAGACTAAGGCTGCATGGGTTTTGACTTTTGCCTTGCCGTAAAATGAGGAACATAACAAAAAGTTGGTTGTCAAATGTCAAAAATGCAATATTAGTAAAGCTTTCTTCGTAAACGTTCATACATACTTCTATATCTATTACAGGTTTGGCAGAGAGTAAACGGATTAGAAATTTTAATTTTAGTGATAATATTTTTTAGGGCATTGATTGCAGCAGTGCCCAGTGGCCAAAAGGGTTCTGGTTGATCCAAAAAAACATATAAGACCTACAACTAGAGAGCAATAAATGAAAACCCCAAATTGTAGAATACCTTAGGATATGCATTTATTGTTTTACTTATCTAATACAAACAAGGAATACAAGTTAGTATTAGATAGAAGTAAAATAAGTACCATAAAAATTTAAACAATACAAAACATACATTTAATACTTGCAAATAATTTTAATTATTTGATTAATAATTTAATTTTATATTTTTCGAGACATAAACAACAAATAATGAGATTGTGTTTCAACATAAGCAAAGAGAGCATAAATAGCAAAAGTACACACAATTAATTACATTTTAGACTTTTTTTTACTGTATAACTAAATTCACAACAGACAACAGTCATTTTAAACACAGAACAGTCTTAACACTAACATAATTCCATCAATAAACATTTATTTCCCAAAGTATGCAGTTCTTTAATGCACGTTTATATAATTTCTCATTGGCCACTCAAAAGATGGTCACGCATATCATTCACTTTCACTGTACCACTCTGAATGCATTCCAAGATGGCGAGTAAGAGCCTAGTCACTTTGTGTTTAGCTGCAAACTCGAGCAAGTCACAAGCATTTCGCGCTGTCAAACTGTTTACCAACTTGTCCACACATTTCTGTTCTAAATCTGGCATCATGTAATAGGATGCCAGTAGCAAGAGCTGTTCTAAACCAGTTTCAGGTAAAGTGTGTAAGTAAACATAGTCTTTAAGGTGCTGCAAGGTAAACTTTGATGTGCCAGGAACGTCTACATGTCCTTCTGCGGTTTCCCTCCATGTGCCACCGAGCATTCGTCTTAACACCGGACTGGAAGCGGCCAGGACTGCCCGGTGCATACGCACAGACCCATCTTCACCTCTCAATTCAAAGTCAGTCAATTCCATATCACTATGCAGTGTAGCAAAGGAGCTAGAACTTGGCACTACATCCATACAAATCGACACATCAAATGTGTACTGCTGCTTCTTGTTTTCGTAAACCAGATGCCAGGTCCCATCGTCACTGATGAAAGTCTTATCAGTCACGCCGAATTCGGCGCTCGTAAACTTTATTGTGTACGTCAAGTCGTCTTCAATTCTTAGTTTAGAGAATTTGATGAATATCAGGTTATTGTATATGTTCGTATGGCCGTTGTTGACCTGGGCAGCAATCACTTTCACCTGGAACACAGCTGCACCGCTTATCACGTACTCCTGGCTAGTTTTATAAGTAAAAGGCGTGTTATAGTTCGTGATGCCAAATATAGCTTGAAAATTATTTCCGCGTTGCAGTAAGTCCTTCTCCTCCATGCTGGGAGCAAAGAACATTCGTTAAAACTCTCATTCGATTGTTAAAACACACTGGATTAAGAAATAACAGATACCACGAACAAAGTTCTGAAACAAAGGAACTCAAAAACTAGCAAATAACTCTAAGTACATTGGCACCTGGAACAACTGGAGCGATAGTTTATAAATAAAAATTAAACAATACACAATTTACTGACTTTGTTAGTTAATGCACGTGAAACTTAGGAAAGTTGTGCGAAATACTAATAAAATAAAATATTGTTCTTTTCATGTTTTTTCTTTTCTTTGTTTTCGTTGTTTTTTTTTTAAATCTCCTATGTTATGATATGGGAAGGCAAAGAGCGAGGACCATGCAGCCTAGTCTTCAAAGTACAATTCCTATCGTCCGTCTCCTTAGCGTTAGCTCCGGCGGAAAGCATGAAATTTGGTATGGGTGTAGCTTATACACATATACTTCAATCATTTCCCTAGCCTTATCCCGTATCTCACGGGGTCGATACACATCTACTTCAATATAAGAATCAAATTAAGCTGTAAGGCGATTATTTCCTTCCCTTCCCACCATTTGTGTCCTAAATTTCAGTTTTCTATATTTTTCTTGAAAACTAATAAAACTACAATTGAAGAGTCTATGAGATTCACACATTCATATATTCCACATTAAATTATCTACAATATTGTCTTAGAAATTATGTTGCTAGAACTTATAATTTTTAAAATTTACTCACATTTATTGGTGTGCTTTACCTGCAGATAAATGAGTTTTCCCCTAGGAATGAGTTATTTTTCCCGCAATAAAAAGAGCCCTATGACTGTCTCCAGGTTACCATCTGTCTTCATGACAAATTTTATCAAAATCGGTGCAGCCGTTTAGGCGTAATAGTCCTAGTGCGGCAACTTATGTTAAAATAGTATGGAGGCATTGTCCATCCGGCAGAAAGTACTAAAATTGGCATATAAATAGCTGTTTTACGTTTATTAGCAATTAAAAGATGCAATAGCACGATAAATTACTTCCTTCCCACTCACTTTAAAAGCCCCATTATTAGATTTTTCAAATTTTCATGTTTTTTCGAATTCTACTAAAGCTACATTTAAAGTGTTTATGAGACATATGTGTTACCTACACTCATACCAAATTTCATGCTTTCCGCCGGATGCGACCATACCGCCATACTAAATTGCATTACGGAGCCGGACTACTACGCTAACCTAAAAGTCATTAGAATGCGCCGGTGATTCACATTCCAATGCTAAACAGACTTTTGCGCAGAGATATCAATCTGAACCCTACTGTAGCGCTTTCCTTAGATTCTTACTCCTGCCATATTGTTCCTCGTCAGCAGGTGTGGGGTGTATGCTCCCTGTGGGGTGCATGGTCCCTGTGGGGTGCATGGTCCCTGTGGGGTGCATGGTCCCTGTGGGGTGCATGGTCCCTGTGGGGTGCATGGTCCCTGTGGGGTGCATGGTCCCTGTGGGGTGCATGGTCCCTGTGGGGTGCATGGTCCCTGTGGGGTGCATGGTCCCTGTGGGGTGCATGGTCCCTGTGGGGTGCATGGTCCCTGTGGGGTGTATGTGGTGGTGTTACCTGTGGGGTCAATCGGCGTGGGTTCAATCGGCGTGGGTTCATGTTGATCGAGCTGCACGGTCCAGTGCACGCGGCCGTCCTCGTGGGGTGTATGGTCCCTGTGGGGTGTATGGTTACCTGTGGGGTGTATGGTCCCTGTGGGGTGTATGGTTACCTGTGGGGTGTATGGTCCCTGTGGGGTGTATGGTCCCTGTGGGGTGTATGGTCCCTGTGGGGTGTATGGTCCCTGTGGGGTGTATGGTCCCTGTGGGGTGTATGGTCCCTGTGGGGTGTATGGTCCCTGTGGGGTGTATGGTTACCTGTGGGGTGTATAGTTACCTGTGGGGTCAATGGGCGTGGGTTCATGTTGATCGAGCTGCACGGTCCAGTGCACGCGGCCGTCCTCGTGGGGTGTATGGTCCCTGTGGGGTGTATGGTTACCTGTGGGGTGTATGGTCCCTGTGGGGTGTATGGTCCCTGTGGGGTGTATGGTTACCTGTGGGGTGTATGGTCCCTGTGGGGTGTATGGTCCCTGTGGGGTGTATGGTCCCTGTGGGGTGTATGGTCCCTGTGGGGTGAATGGTCCCTGTGGGGTGTATGGTCCCTGTGGGGTGTATGGTCCCTGTGGGGTGTATGGTCCCTGTGGGGTGTATGGTTACCTGTGAGGTGTATGGTCCCTGTGGGGTGTATGGTTACCTGTGGGGTGTATGGTTACCAGTGTGGTCAATGGGCGTGGGTTCATGTTGATCATTATGTTAAATCCACCACGTTAATACACTGCAAGCAACTAATTTAGAAGAATGATAGAATGAATTGTAATACGCAAGACGAAAGCACTAAAGCAGATCTAAACACATTTATTTATATAAAACAAAGATATAGTATTATAGCTATGATATAAAATGTACTACACTGTGCGACACAAAACTCTTGAAACGGAACTAAAATTATTTCAACTGGCATCACCTACTTTTTCATACAAAATAATCAATGTGTTGCCATATTAAAGCTGTCTGGGCGAAGAAAGTGGCACCCCCATTATGTCATTAGATTTGTGTCACAGTATAAGCCATGACTCCTGCCCTCAAACAAAACACAAAACATACCCCCGCGGGGCAGAGGGGAAGTGTTTCACAAACACGTCCCTTTCCCTCTCTGCCCTGCAGTGGGTACACCAGGTGTAAGGGACAGCGTCTCGCAAATTGATAGGGGTTGGTCAGTCAACAACACTGAACAACTATCAGCAGGATTTTGATTCAGGAAGTGAATAAAAAAAATGGCTTTTCCATACTGAACGAGGTGAAATACTATTCCAATTCGATTTTAGAAAAAAGGTGAACAAAGTTTCATGTCTTTTAAATCAAAAACACATTTAAAAATAAATGATACGTGTTGGCAAATTAGTTATTAAACATACATACATAAATCACGCCTTTATCCCTTACGGGGTAGGCCGAGCGTTTAACGCCTCGTAAAAGGCGCTTTCGCCACGTCTGACAAAAATTAAGGGGACTATTTTAGATTATTATTTTAGATTAGTTATTAAAACTAGTATTTAATTATGTCTAATAGCATGGACGAATCTAATAGCTAATACTTACTTTAGAAACAAGATCTTCGACTAAAAGACATGAAACTTTGTTTACCTTTTTTCTAAAACCGAGTTGAAAATACTATAGGTGCTAGAAGTGGTATTAAATAATAAAAGTTATTGTGTAACATAAAGTTGATTTTTTATTGAACAATCTTATTTTATTTTACAAAGGCTTGAAAAGGAATGCAATGTGTTAAACTATGTATTTTTATTTATGTAAAGTTAATTTTACCTATACAAATAAAAATGGGTTGCGGAGGTCAGATGTCCGTCGCTCTGTGTAAAAACCAGTACCCTCGTTCAACCACCCAGATTAGGTAGCCGACCCCGTGAGTAGAGAAACACTGAAAATTTAAAGAATACAATCTAGTAAAGTTGCAGGTTGACTTGTACGTGCATCATCACTACATAGTATAAAACAAAGTCGCTTTCTCTGTCCCTATATCCCTATGTATGCATAAATCTTTAAAATTACGCAACGGATTTTGATGCGGTTTCCTTTAATGGATAGATTGATTCAAGAGGAAGGTTACATGTATAATAAATGCATAATATAGTAGAGAAATACTGATAATTTCCGTGCGAAGCCGTGGCAGGTCGCTAGAGATAGAGATAAATTTATTAATAATTGTAAATTACAAGTCAAGAAATTATAAGCACTTAAGTATATCACATTAATAATAATTTAAATTGTATTGCTTTTATTATCATTAAAATTAATAAAATTATTATATCTATAGAATGCCTGTTCGACAAGCCAACGCTTAAGCCGTGATTTAAAGCTATTTAAGCTTGGAGCCTGCTTGATTACATCGGGTATTTAAAGACACAATTTTAGAATTTCTTCCATACTGGACTGGGAGAGAAAGAAAAACATAGAATGTTCCAGTTTCCCTTCCTCCCGGGCATGCTGTAAAAGTCAGCAAAAGGGATTCGAGGGTTAAAGTGTATTGTAATTTAGGCGATGGGCTGACAACCTGTCACTACAGCAATACACATTACAATCTAAAATTGCCCTCAATTTATGTCAGACGTGGCGAAAGCGCCTTTTAGGAGGCGTTTTACGCTCTGCCTACCCCGTAAGGGATAAAGGCGTGATTTTATGTATGTATGTATTTAAAGACTACTAGTAAAGAATACAATCTAGTCCAGTTGCAATTTGGCTTGTATGTGCATCTGATGTGTTTCGTCCGTGAGCTCGGCGCGGAACAGCTGGGCGTGCTGCCAAGCGGCCGTGCCTAGGCCGCCCGACAGCCGCGCGTGGATCAGCGCCGTCTTGAAGCGGCCGCTAAACTCCACCGGCTCTGGGGGGAGATTAAAAACAATATTTTAAGACTTTTTTGGTTTATTTTTTATTTGCCATATTTAGATTTAACGACGGCCTCATTCTTTTCAGCTCTTTCTGGGCGATCTATATATATCGCGAGCGAAGCGAGCTTCGATGAATAACACAAAATCACTCGCTCGCTACGCAAATTAGTATACCTCAATTGATAAAGTCGCTCGCATAATAAGTTAATATACCTTAATCAATAGCGTGATACCTATAACTCGCTACGCTCGCGATATGAGTTATTTGTTATACTGCGATTAATGGTCCCTGTGGGGTGTATGGTCCCTGTGGGGTGTATGGTCCCTGTGGGGTGTATGGTCCCTGTGGGGTGCATGGTCCCTGTGGGGTGCATTGTTCCTGTGGGGTGCATGGTCCCTGTGGGGTGCATGGTCCCTGTGGCGTGCATGGTCCCTGTGGGGTGTATGGTTACCTGTGGGGTGTATGGTCCCTGTGGGGTGTATGGTCCCTGTGGGGTGCATTGTTCCTGTGGGGTGCATGGTCCCTGTGGGGTGCATGGTCCCTGTGGGGTGCATGGTCCCTGTGGGGTGCATGGTCCCTGTGGGGTGTATGGTCCCTGTGGGGTGTATGGTCCCTGTGGGGTGTATGGTCCCTGTGGGGTGTATGGTCCCTGCGAGGTGCATGGTCCCTGTGGGGTGCATTGTTCCTGTGGGGTGCATGGTCCCTGTGGGGTGCATGGTCCCTGTGGGGTGCATGGTCCCTGTGGGGTGTATGGTTACCTGTGGGGTGTATGGTCCCTGCGAGGTGCATGGTCCCTGTGGGGTGCATTGTTCCTGTGGGGTGCATGGTCCCTGTGGGGTGCATGGTCCCTGTGGGGTGCATGGTCCCTGTGGGGTGCATGGTCCCTGTGGGGTGCATGGTCCCTGTGGGGTGCATGGTCCCTGTGGGGTGCATGGTCCCTGTGGGGTGTATGGTTACCTGTGGGGTGTATGGTCCCTGCGAGGTGCATGGTCCCTGTGGGGTGCATTGTTCCTGTGGGGTGCATGGTCCCTGTGGGGTGCATGGTCCCTGTGGGGTGCATGGTCCCTGTGGGGTGCATTGTTCCTGTGGGGTGCATGGTCCCTGTGGGGTGCATGGTCCCTGTGGGGTGCATTGTTCCTGTGGGGTGCATGGTCCCTGTGGGGTGCATGGTCCCTGTGGGGTGCATGGTCCCTGTGGGGTGTATGGTCCCTGCGAGGTGCATGGTCCCTGTGGGGTGCATTGTTCCTGTGGGGTGCATGGTCCCTGTGGGGTGCATGGTCCCTGTGGGGTGCATGGTCCCTGTGGGGTGCATGGTCCCTGTGGGGTGCATGGTCCCTGTGGGGTGTATGGTTACCTGTGGGGTGTATGGTCCCTGTGGGGTGTATGGTTACCTGTGGGGTCAATGGGCGTGGGCTCATGTTGATCGAGTTGCACGGTCCAGTGCACGCGGCCGTCCTCGTAGGTGGCGGTGTGCGCTCTGATGCTTAATGAGGTGAAGGAACAGCATCCACCGGCCTCCAGCTTCCACGATATTATGCCCATTTTGGTGCCTTCTGAAAATAAGCACAGAACGGATTTAAGCATACATACATAATCTTTTTTTTAATGGACCTATTTGCACCATACTATAAATTGTATATAATACGTCACCGGACTAAAAGCTTCACGCAATCTAGACCCTTATATGCAAATGACAACTGCCTAAGGGCGCCCACTAGGGCTCGAACCTCGGCTTATGGCGTTGCCTTGGGAATTCCTTATCGAAGAGAGACATACATAATCATACATTTAATCACGCCTTCATCCTTTATGGGGTAGAGCGTAAACGACCGAAACAACGTCACTTATGATACATTTGTAGGTATATTGCTGTAGTGACAGGTTGTCAGCCCATCACCTAAATTACAATATAATGAAACCCTCGATTCCCTTAGCTGTTTTTTACAGCATGCCCAGGAGGAAATACAGCTAGCACATTCTATGTTTTTCTATCGTTCCCAGGCCCGTAGGGAAGAAACAACTGATTTAAACAACTGTACTATAATTATTTCAGCAGTCATCATATATTTTTTCATACAAAATTATCCATGTGTTGCTATATTAAAGCACACAAACACAGTACTTAGCTTGGTGGCACTGTAACAAGAAATTAATAGGTGTTATTCATATTCAGTCAACGAAACTGAACAACTTTCGATATATTTTTTCCTCTTGACATTAATTTGGTCTGATGGAAGTAATTTTGTTTGGATGGGGAAGTCTTCATTTAGTGCAGTTTTGTTAACTGGCAACACTATACCGGGTGTCAGGGACAGCGTCCCGCAAACTGATAGGGCTTGCTCAGTCAACGAAACTGACTAAGTTTCACCGGGAAATTCTTTCAGGAGATGAAAAAGAATACCTCCCCATACTGACAATTCGTATGAAAACCATTTTTCTTTCTCTTCCTGATAAAAACCTGATGAAGTTTAGTTTCGATGACTGAGCAACCCCTATCAGTTTGCCGGACTCTGTCCCTTACACTCCGTATGTTTTTACCTTCTCTGGCCAGGTAAATCATCTTCCAATCGGTCTCGATCTTCCTGAACATCTGTTGGTAGGTGTGCGCGCCTTCAGACCATATCGATACGCCATTTTCTTCGCCATTCTCTATATCGTACCTGCAACATAAATCATAACAAATAATTCAAGTAGTCACATTTAAGTAGGATATAAACTTTTGCACTTCTCATGCTTCTCATCGTTAAGCCGTCGGTCCCGGTCGCTGTCTTTGATAGTGGTCCTTACTCAAACCATGTCAGAGGCCTGATAGTTGTGCTACTAGGCGGTTTAAAAACTCTGACACCAGGGTTCATCGGGCCGATAGACTGGATACCCACTCGAAAGAAGAAAAAGTGCTATTTTGGTGCAGGCTGCAAAAAATTGAAGTTCTTGCACCAGGGCAAAAACGTGTCTACTCAAAAATACATCTCTTCTAAGGCAAAGAAAATTAGGCCATACAGCTAAACACAATAAGAAGTTCATAGATAGATAGATAGAACTTGTTATTTAAAAATATACATGCATACATATAATCACACCTTTATCCCTAATAGGATAGGCAGAGCGTAAACGCCCTAAACAAAGGTCGTTCCGCCACATCTGACAAAGTTATGAGTGCTATTCAAGATAGATTTGTAGGTATATTAAATATTTAATATTTTAGACTTATGTCCAGACAGATCTCTTTAAATTTATTTAGTTAAAATATTAATTTTAATTTCAATATTTACCAACCAACCGGCCCGTATTTATAATCCGCACTTGAAATTGACAGCCAGTTTGAGTTTGTATCGGAAATGTCAGTTCAGTAAAAAATGGCTTGTCAAATACATACTTAATTTTTAAGAATGATTTTTTAATACCAGTGTATTCTTTGTACCGTGACATTGGCAGAATCATCGTATAAAAACGATGGAAGCCATACTATGAAGGAAAAAAAAATACATACTTAATATTGCTCTCAATCTTGAGATAGCTTTACAAATACGGGCCTACGTGTCTTGTTGTAAACTCTTACATACAGTCACGCCTTTATCCCTAATGGGGTAGGCAGAGCAAAATCTACCTAAATAAAGGTCGTTCCGCCACGTCTGACAAGTTTTGAGGGTTATTACAGATGATTATGATGTATATTGCTGTAGTGACAGGTTGTCAGCCCATCGCCATCATCATCAGCCCATTGTCAGCCAATTGCAATACACTATATTACCCTCGAATTCCTTAGCTGGCTTTTATAGCATGCCCGGGAGGAGATGCAGATGCACTCCCAGTCCCGAATGGAAAAGAAACTTTTTATGGCATTTGCCAACAACAAACGTTTATTTAAACGTTTATTATTTTTTAAGTACTTATATGTTTATTCCCCGTGTGGTGCCGGGTTAGAATACCATCACCCCATAACTTCCCGTGGGTGTCGTAAAAGGAGACTAAGGGATAAATCCAGGGAATGGGCAGCAGCGTTCCCTGTGAATGGAGAACTTGTACTGCGCTCACCAACCCGCCTGCCAAGCGTGGTGAGTATGGCATATACCCCCAGTTGTGGGGAGGCCCATTTCCAGCAGTGGACTGTTGTGGCTGATGTTGATACGTATAACCACAGCTCGGACACTCCTAACTACAATGTCATTTTAGTCACACATCGACAGACGGCATGTTGCACTTGGCATGTGTTTGTGTGCGTGTTATAAGGGTTGACAAATTTTGTTATACCGGTCATAATCATCACTTGATTAATCTGGTTCTTGATTAAACCAACGTTTTAAAGTAGTTCACTGTACCTGAATAGTTAGAATAGATTAGGTTGCATATTTTGTATGAATTTACTTACCGTCTCTCATCATCACTGTGGAATCTAAAAAGTTCCTATTGGAGTCATATCTTGCGGTAGAATGATATCCGTACACGGAACAGTACCTAACCATCTTTGGAACACGAAACTTTATTATTTCCGTTACACTGGGAAACATGCGCGCGCCATACCCGCTAAGCGTACGCTCAATGTGGCCCACAATCCGGCACGGAGTGTGACGTATGTCGGACTGGGGAAGGGAGGTGAATGTCCATTCTGTATGTAGTACTATTATATATACATACATACATACATACAGTCACGGCTTTATTCCTTACGGGGTAGGCAGAGCGTTAAACTCCTTTTAAAAGGCGCTTTTGCCACGTCTGACAAAAATTAAGGGCAATTTTAGATTGTAATGTGGTCAGCCCATCGCCTAAATTACAATACACTGTAACCCTCCAGTCCCTTTTGCTGACTTCTACAGTGTACGAGCCTACTCGACATTATTATAATTTATATGTATTTGCTTTACCTTCGTCATACGGACGCTTATTTAGCAATATATGCAGTTTTACATGTTACAATACTTTTTACCTTTAGTGTGCAATAAACGCTCTACGGAATCGGACCACATTACTTTTCTTTAACATTTCCGCTCCGTATAACCAACAAATACAGTTTATCTTAAGAACATAATTAAAGTGAAAGAGTTTGCTCCTTCATTTATGGTCCTTCGAGCCGGATCTCAACTGGGACAGGACACAATCAGTTTGCGATCCGCGAGTTATAGAAGTGTGACACGTGTGATTGTAAATCGAGCTTCGGTAGCGAATCGGTCAACTGGCCTCCCACCAGCGGGTCTCACCAGTCTGATTGAGAGGGATTATCGCACATACCGCAGTGAGATTACGATTACGCGTTTCTGACTACAAGCTAACTACTACAAGCTAACAACTACAAGCTAACAACTACAAGCTAACAACTACAAGCTAACAACTACAAGCTAACAACTACAAGCTAACAACTACAAGCTAACAACTACAAGCTAACAACTACAAGCTAACAACTACAAGCTAACAACTACAAGCTAACAACTACAGCCATGGACGTTAAGGAGGTGGAAACATTACTTCAGCACCAGCAGATTATCGCTGAAACGATCAACAAAATTGAAGTCAACTTCAAAAAGGACTCCAAGGATCGGAAGACTGCTGACTACCTGAAAAAACGATTAGACTCACTTCAATCCATGTGGAGTAACTTCCAGGTAAACCACGAAAAGCTTTCTACGTTTGAAAACAAGACAGGTGAATACTTTACATCTAACGCGTATGAGAAACTTAAAACTCAATACGATCGAATTCATCAAGTTTTAGAAACTTACGAACCTGTCGTCGTGGTAACCGAGGAGCGTGGCGGAATGTCGAAGACAGACGAGCTGATACAACTTCAACGTACCAACTTTAGAGCTTTATCCAGAATAATGCGAAACATCAACATAAACAACATCACCGAAAAATGGGAACTGGAAGACAAACTGAAGACATTACAGGCCCGTTGGAAGGTGATTGACGACACGCACTGGGAAATTGACAATCTTCTAATCGATTCGAATATTGAGTACGAACAAGACTACAACAAGTATGAAGATATATTCGAAATGGCTAAAAGAGAGTTAAATCTAAAGCTGAACTCCACTTCGCATCAGTACCAATCCGTTCTTCAGATTGAATTACCTACCTTTTTTGGAAGTTATACACAGTGGCCAACATTTATGGACCTTTACTGTGAGGCTATTCACAACAACAACTCTATTACAAAAGCCCAGAAAATGCAGCATTTGAAAGGGAAGCTTAGAGGTGAAGCTGAGCGCATCGTACAACATCTCCACGTGTCGGCTGAAAACTACGATACCTGTTGGGACATTCTCACCCATCGGTATAACAATTTACAGTTGCTTTTTACTAAGCAAATACAAACATTCATGAATCAACCGACGGTGCAACAAAATGCCGCCGACCTCAAGCGGTTATATGATACCACTACGGAAACAATAAATGCAATACATAACCTGGGTATCGACGTGACCACGTGGGATCCAATTGTCGTACACATTATTACAACGAAGTTGGATTCCGGTACCTACACTGACTACATGGAAACTCGAAAGGCGCCGAGGGATTTGCCAGACTTCAATGAACTTATGAGCTTTCTAGAAAACAAGTTTACAGCTCTAGAACCTCTTAACAAGAAACAGACGGTAAACCCCATCAAGCCTAAACCTACATTTACAAGGGAGTCCACACACTTACAACCAGCGCGGGACATTCAGTACAACGCAGACAAATACAAGCGTTTTCAACCTAAAGTTTATCACGCCAACATAGAGCGGAATTGCCCAGTATGCAAAACTGGCCACCTTTTAATACATTGCAAACAATTTCAAGACATGTTACCGGAAACCAAGTTGTCGACATTTACACAATTGAACATTTGCAAAAATTGTCTATACTCGCACAATGGAAAACAATGCAATTCAATTAAAAGGTGTAGAGTATGCAATGAAGCTCACCACACTACATTGCATGATATGTTACGTGACACTGGAAGTTCGGCGTCATTGGGTCAATGTACAAATAACATGAACACATCTAGAAATAAACCTACATATTCGCCGAGAAATGTGAACCACGTGTCAGGCAATCTTAAGGAGGTTTTAGTCTCGACGGTCCTACTTAAAGTAAGAGCTTCAGATGGCATTTATGTTTTGCTAAGAGGTCTACTAGATCCAGGTTCGCAGGCGAATCTTATAAGTGAAAGCACAGTACAGAGACTTGGTCTACAAAGATGTCATGAAAACGCAACAGTTAAAGGAGCCGTGTCTGAAAAACCTACCCACAGCATTGGGAGTGTTCAAATTGACTGCCAATCAGTGGATGGCAACTACCAATTCTACGCAACTGCATTGGTGATGCCAAAAGTTCTCAACAACCTGCCAAACTACACATTTGAACAAGATTGGCCACACGTACAACATATTAAGCTCGCAGACCCTGATTTTAACATATCGAGACCAGTTGACATCCTACTTGATGCAGGCGTCTACGCCGAAGTAGCTATGAGCGGACAATTGAGAGGTCCTACCAATACGCCCCTGGCACAACAAACACAACTGGGCTGGGTGCTTATGGGCAATATGCAAACATTCCATTGTCACGCAGTAATTCACAACCTGGATGAAATTTCGCAGTTTTGGGAGACTGAAGAAATTTCCGAGCCAACAAAGAACATGACAAAAGACGAACAGTACTGCGAAACGCTTTACGTCAATACAACAACAAGGCTTCAAAATGGGCAATACGAAGTAAAATTGCCAATGAAATCAAACTTTGAAAAGGAGCTAGGCGCATCCAAACCGCAAGCAGTAGCACAATTCAAGCAACTTGAAAAACGCATGGCCAAGAACAAAGTTTTAGCTGACGGCTACAAAAACTTCATTGATGAGTACATAGCGTTGGGACATATGAAAAAGTGTACACTACCACGGGAACCCAGCTGCTACTTACCATATCATGGAGTATACAGACCCGAATCAACAACAACACAGACTCGATTAGTATACAACGCAGCATCTAAAACTTCTTCGGGCCGTACTCTAAACCAATTAATGGAATGCGGACCCAACTTACAACAAGATTTGCAATCCCTGCTTTTACGTTGGAGGGGTTTCGAATACGTATACACAGCTGACATAGAAAAATTCTTCAGACAAATTCTTGTAAAAGAAGAAGACCAGCATCTGCAAAAGATTGTATGGCGGGAAGCGGCCACGGATCCGATTATAGATTACTTGCTGTGCACAATTACTTACGGCACCATCGCAGCTCCTTGGCTGAGCATGCGCACGATCAAGCAGCTAGTCATGGATGATGGCCATCGTTACCCCCTTGCTGCAGATATTCTAAATAATCAACTATACGTCGATGATTTACTGGGCGGCAGCAACAGTATCTCGGAAGCATTAGAGGCACAACAACAGTTGATTGACCTACTCAAAGGCGGTGGATTTAATTTACGCAAGTGGGCTAGTAACAGTCCATTTCTGCTAGAAAGCCTACCTCAAGATCTTATAAGCCAGAAAATGATAGATTTCAAACAAGCAGAAACAAACAAAACATTGGGTATCACATGGAATCCCTATACGGATCAGTTTACATTCAAACAAACGCCTCTCAGCAACAAACGTGACGTCATGACAAAGCGCACACTACTTTCCGATATGTCAAAGTTATATGATCCACTCGGCTGGCTTGCTCCTGTTACATTAAAAGCAAAACTTATTTTCCAACAAGCCTGGACAACATCAATGGGATGGGATGATCCTCTTCCAGAACAATTACAACAGGAATGGTAAAAATTTCGTCAAGAACTCGATTGCATACACAGCATAACAATACCTCGCTGGATGGGCAACATACAAAAGCCAGTTGAGGTGCACGGTTTCTGCGACGCGTCGGAAAATGCTTACGGCTGCGTTATTTATTGCAAATCATCCGACAAAAAGGGTCAACCTGTAATCAGACTAATAGCCGCTAAAACAAAGTTAGCGCCTTTGAAAAATCCAGCATCGCTTCCGCGATTAGAACTTTGCGGCGCACTACTTTTGTCTAGACTTATGAAAAAAGTCATAGATACAATGAAAGAACAGACAGTCACAATACATGGATGGACCGACTCGATGGTGGTGTTGGGATGGCTACAGGGCGACGTCAGCCGTTGGAAGACTTATATCGCCAACAGAGTAACCCAAATAACGAAGAACGTGAAATCAAACTGCTGGAGACATGTGAGGTCGGAGGATAATCCAGCGGATTGTGCGAGCCGAGGTCTACATCCCTCACACATAATCAATCATCCGTTGTGGTGGGAAGCTCCATCTTGGTTGAAAAATGACAACTTACCACCAACGAGTACGTTCACTACAACAGAAGAGGAGAAGAAGAAAAAGCTAGTTGCTGCAATACAAATCAAATCAACATTTATTGAGGAATTTCTAGCGATGCATAGCTCTATGGCACATGCAACCAGAGTATTAAGTTGGGTGATGCGATTCATAAATAATGCACGCGACAAACAACAAGCCAAACGAACTTCGCATTTAACAACTGCTGACATAGAGTTCGCACAAAACATGATTATACGGAACATACAACATAATAACTTTGAAGAAGACATTGCACATTTACAAAAACACAACAGGGTGCGAACTTCAAGTAAAATTTTGAACTTATGTCCATTTTTGGATAAAGACGGCTTGCTTCGTGTTAAGGGGAGGCTGACACATGCAAATTTAGATCAATCTCAAAAACATCCGATGATCATACCCAACAACCACAAGCTGACGGAACTTTTGATTGATCAGGCCCACAAAATAACTCTTCACGGTGGTGCCAGGCTTACGCTTGCCTACTTACGCAACAGCTATTGGATACTTGGTGGAATGAAGACGGTCAAAAAACACCTCGTGAAGTGTGTCACGTGTCTACGCTTCAAAACACAAAGAAGCTCTCAACAAATGGCAGATTTACCAAAGGCCCGTGTTACACCATCTCGTGCTTTTACCCATCTGGGAGTGGATTTTAGTGGGATGGTTGAAGTGAAAGCAAACAAGGGCAGAGGCATCAAAATATTGAAAGCTTACATTGCCATCTTCATCTGTCTCTGTACAAAGGCTATCCATCTGGAACTAGTGTCAGATCTAAGCACACCTACATTCTTAGCTGCACTAAAACGTCTTTGCGCGCGCCGTGGAACGCCAAAACACATCTACAGTGACAACGGCACGAACTTCGTAGGCGCAGCAAGAGTACTAGCCAAAGAAAAACAAGAGGCCCTGCAGCATTTCATGAACAATGATCTACTTACCGAAATAGCACAATTAGGTATCGAGTGGCATTTTAACGCCCCGGCCTGGCCGACAGCTGGAGGATTATGGGAAGCTGCGGTCAAGAGTATGAAGCATCATCTCCAGCGTGTCCTTGGCGAACAAAAGTTAACCTATGAAGAGTTCACGACATTGCTAGTGCAGATAGAAGGCTGCCTCAACTCACGACCACTCGTTGCTTTGACAAATGACACCGATGACATCAACGTCTTAACACCTGGCCACTTTCTGATCGGTGACTCGGTATTGGCACCACCTTTATCTTCTGACGCTGAAAACACAAGTTTAACAACAAGATGGCGATTGACAGAAAACATGTTCAAAGATTTTTGGAAAAGGTGGTCCAAAGATTACCTGCAGACACTGCAAGTTCGAGGCAAATGGCACGAACAAACAAAAAACATCGACATCGGCGACGTCGTTTTGGTAAAAGACGATCAATTACCACCGGCGAAATGGCTTATGGGTCGAGTTACAGACACCCATCCTGGTAGCGACGGTCTGGTGCGAGTTGTAACATTCAAAACAAAGGCGAGCACTATGAAGAGGCCAATAACAAAACTTTTACGCCTACCAGTCGACCAACAATCTAACTCGGACCATCACCAGACAGATACTCGTACATCAAATGAGCCGCACCAACAGCCCCGACAACAAAGACCAAAACAGTCCATGTTCATCAAATATTTGAGCATGATTTTACTCATTATGGCATGCATAACCCCGTCCACTCAGCAAATTGCTAACGTGACTGCACTTGACCATGGCAAGTTTGTTTACTTCGACAAAATATCTGATATGCAGATTATTCAAGATGACTGGAAAATGGTTGTTTATTACAACATGTCAACTTATTGGAAAAGTCTGAACAACATAGAAAAATACGTCAATCATCTCGATAGTCTCTGCAAGCAGGAAGTTGCATATCAAGCTATAGCATCTCAGTTTCATCACGAGCTAAATGAGCTGAGACACTACAATGAAGTACTACAAACGGAACATGGACGGCGTGTAAAACGAGGATTGATAGACGGCGTTGGATATATAGCTAATTCTCTTTTCGGCGTACTCGACGAACGCTTCGCTGATAAGTACAATTCCGACATTAAAAAAATGCAAAATAACGAAAACCACTTGTTGAACTTATACAAACAACATACATCGATTATAGAAGGCGCATACAATCTATTGAAAAGAAACGAAGAGGTGTTAAACAAGCAGTTTTTTTCTATAAATCAACACCTTATGGAGACAGAAAAACGAGTGAAACAAGACTATCAAAACAATGCGTACATTACTGCAACCGCCCTCGCTGCGAATATGATAGTTTCGAACTTACGTAACGTACAACAGCTGTTACTTGAACTTGTCACCGACGTTCGGAACGGGCGAGTGGACGCTCACCTTTTGAAACCTGATGAGTTCGAATCACAAATGAATATAATTTCGGGACAACTGCCTAGTGGATTATCTCTACCGTGTGTCAACAGTTACGGGTGCATTCGTCTAATGTACAAAGTTTCAAGAGTGCACGTCAGACTAACAGAAGACTTTTTACTATTTGAAGTAAAGATACCACTTGTCACTGCTGATCAATATGAACTATCCCGTACACTACCTATACGCAAACAACAAGGATCAAATATGATAAGCGTCGTTCCCACAACACCATATCTGGCGGTCAACTTAAGAAAGGATCTTATCATACCAATTACAGCTGATGATATATCAACATGCCTGCAAGCCCATGAACATCAAATGCTTTGCAATATAAACCTTCCGATCTACGACATAAAGAACACAGAGTCGATTTGCGAAGCGCAAATTATAAGCAACAAGGCGCCGTCAAGTTGCCGTACAGTAGTATCGGATTGCAGAGATGAGTGGGTACAATTACACAGCCGCGGTTCCTGGCTGTTTACATGTTGCGAGGAATGCACTACGCGCATTTTTTGTCCAGCTGGTATTACGTCACAAGTACTACGTAGCACTGGCATTATCACATTGTCAGATGGGTGCATGCTTCAAGGAAAATATCATATGATCCACTCGCACAACTACTTCCACAGCGAGATACATCTAGATGAGCATGAGATGTATATCCCAGAATCGGGAATCAACAGTTTTCTATCTGTCAGCAATATCAGCACTCTGAACATTATTCCTGAATCACATGACAAACAACTGCAAACATTGAAAAACAGCATTGACGTTGTGAAAACTCAGCAGGAAAATCTGAATCTACAAACTACAGCTGACGACGTTCATCACTACGTCATGTATGGTTTTATGACCGTTTGCTTACTGGCAGCTGGAGCCTGGGGAGGTTTCAGAATCAGAAAGATTTGTCAGAAAACATCGCAACAATCGACTGACATACCGACTAAAAGCATGCTAGAAATGCAACACAGGACATTAAGAACCGTTCGTGACGTCACTAATACAAACTACGGTGCTGACTTAGAAGAGAATATCGATCAGGACATCGTGAGAGTAGATAAAGCCACTTCACCTGTTTGAAGATTTATTTGTCTTTTTCATATACATTGTTTTGTTTTCTTTTATTTAAGTCGGCAGGATGTTCGAGCCTACTCGACATTATTATAATTTATATGTATTTGCTTTACCTTCGTCATACGGACGCTTATTTAGCAATATATGCAGTTTTACATGTTACAATACTTTTTACCTTAAGTGTGCAATAAACGCTCTACGGAATCGGACCACATTACTTTTCTTTAACATTTCCGCTCCGTATAACCAACAAATACAGTTTATCTTAAGAACATAATTAAAGTGAAAGAGTTTGCTCCTTCATACAGCATGCCCGGGAGGAAGGGCAGCTGGAACATGCTATGTTTTTCTATCTCTCCCAGTCCAGCATGGAAGTAACTATTATATATTCTGTGGTATAACTGACCCGTCCAGTTGAGAGCCCGATGGTGTAGTGGATAGGGCCGCTGCCTCCTGAGCGGGAGGTCGTGGTTTTAATCCCACCACGTACCAATGTGTTTTTCGGTTTTCGAATTTCATATGTACGTTTATTCGGCGCTTTTTCCGTGCTTCGGAAGGCACGTTAAGCCGTTCGTCCCGGTTAATATCATTTAATACCGTAGATATTAGTTGTTAAGCCAAATCAGAGGCCAGTGCTAAGCATTGGCGGCTTGAAAACTCTGACCTAATCTAGGATTGGGTCTGGTTTCCCTTCTGGGTTGCGGAGGTCAGATGGCAGTCGCTGTGTAAAAACCAGTACCCTCGTTCAATCCCCTAGATTAGGTAGCCGACCCCGAGAAATACGGGATAAGGCTAGGTAGATATATATAACTGACCAGTCACGTCCTATGTAGTACTATTATACACTACACATTACACATACATTCACACTTACACGCACACTTAGCCTACCTTATGTTTATTGTTTACTACCCTATTATGTAAATTTAATATGATGAACTCTGTTATTGGCTATGTAAGTTTTTAAGATTACTGTTTGTAATAGTGAAATAATTGCTGTTGGGTTCTCAATAAAGAAATAATAATAATAATATATTCTGTGTGAAGTCAGATCTTCCATGCTGGACTGGGAGAGATAGAAAAACATAGAATGTTCCAGCTGCCCTTCCTCCCGGGCATGCTGTAGAAGTCAGCAAAAGGGACTCGAGGGTTACAGTGTATTGTAATTTAGGCGATGGGCTGACAACCTGTCACTATAGCAATACACATTACAATCTAAAATTGCCCTCAATTTTTGTCAGACGTGGCGAAAGCGCCTTTTACGAGGAGTTTGACGCTCTGCCTACCCCGTAAGGGATAAAGGCGTGATTTTATGTATGTATGTATATATTCTGTGGTAGAACTGACCAGTCACGTCCTATGTAGTACTTGATGCGGCACATTCCCGGCGTCCGGAAGCGGAACACGTGGCTCTTATTCCCCATCTCGCCGCGCTGGTGGCGCCACGCCGCCGACCCGGACACCCGCCCGCGGAGCTCAGAGTCCATCGGCGTCCTGTCATTTGACCGGGTATTTATTATTAGTGAAAACTATTGGTGAAAATTAGCTTCCATGCTGGCCTGGGACTGAGAGAGCTTCCATGCTGGCCTGGGAGTGAGAGAGCTTCCATGCTGGCCTGGGAGTGAGAGAAAAACATAGAATGTGCCAGCTGCATTTCCTCCCGAGCATGCTGTAAAAACCAGCTACGGGATCTGAGGGTTTAGTATATTGTAATTTAGGCGATGGACTGACAACCTATCACTACAGCAATATACGTACAAATCTATCTTAAAAAACCCTTAAAACTTTGTCAGACGTGGTGAAACGACCTTTGTTTAGGTCGTTTACGCTCTGCCTACCCCATTAGGGATGGAGGCGTGATTATATGTATGTATATATTGGTGAAAACCTGTGATTGGCTTTCTGTCTTGTATTAATTTTTTTTTCCATGCTGGGCCTGGGAGTGAGAGAAAAACATACAATGTGCCAGCTGCATTTCTTCCCGGGCATGCTGTTAAAACCAGCTAAGGGATCCAAGGGTTTCAGAATATTGTAATTTAGGCGATGGGCTGACAACCTGTCACTACAGCAATATACCTACAAATCTATATTAAATAACCCTCAAAACTTTGTCAGATGTGGCGGAATGACCATTGTTTAGGTCGTTTACGCTCTGCCTACCCCATTAGGGAAAAGGGCGTGATGTTATGTATGTATGTATGTATTAATTTTTAAGTATTCTTATATTAATAGCTATTGGTTTTCCTCGAAATACAAAATAAAATAAAAAAAAATGTGAAGTCAAAAGTCAAAGTCAATTCATATATTTCCAAATAGATTCCTAACGGTTCGCGTACACCAAAACCGATCCGTCGGCCGATTTCGGGTCGGAGCTGTTCGGACGACTGTCTCGGACGATCAACTGAATACACTGCAGACGATAACGGCCGTTGCCGGTGTAACCATGTAGTCTGACTGTGCAACATACAGAGTACTGACGTGTTTTAAAAAATGGAGGATTTCGAAGAAATGTACTTTTTTGAAAATTCATACCGCAATTTTATTCGTCGAAGTCGAAGCCGTCGGCGTGAGTGGGTTAATGAAATATTTATCCACAGGAAACAACTCGGCGAATTCCACCACCTTTTTGAGGAGTTAAAATTACAACCCAAATTCTTTGAATATTTTAGAATGAGTTATGGTACATTTCAATACATTTTAAACGCAGTTGAACCACTTATTACCAAGCAGAATACAAACTATCGGGAAAGTATATCATCGACGGAAAGACTTGTAATAACTTTGCGGTAAGTGTACATTTATATAATTTTATTGTATACTTAGGTATTTTATAGCAAGACACTTTATATACGGTTATCCGGTTAAACGGTTATTATATGATATACTTTTTTGTTTCAGGTACCTTGCAACTGGGGAATCTTTTCGATCTTTAGCATTTTCGTTCAGAGTTTCAAATAGCGCCATTGGAATGATTGTGAGAGAAACTTGCAAGGCTATATTTGAAAGTTTAGTATCTCATCATATGCCTGTGCCAACTGAGGAAATGATTTATCAAAATGCTGAATTATATTGGGCAATATGGGGTTTTCCTAATTGTATTGGTTCCTTGGACGGTAAGCATATTCGACTGAAATGTCCTTCGAATTCTGGCAGTATGTACTATAATTACAAGCATTTTTTTTCCATTGTTTTACAAGCAGTTGCAAGCCCAGATTATATTTTTTTATTTATTAAAGTAGGAGCTTATGGACAACAAAGTGATGGTGGCACATTCGCCTCTTCAGCGTTATTTCGACATTTTGAAAATGGGCAGTTCAATATTTCAAAATGTTTACCAAATACCAATACTGTATTACCCTTGGTATTAATAGCTGATGAAGCCTACCCACTTAAAACGGTATATTATGAGGCCCTATCCGAGGCGTAACCTTGGAGAAGAGGAAAGACTTTACAACGAAAGATTGTCTAATGCCCGAGTAGTGATTGAATGCGCTTTTGGTATAATAACACAAAAATGGAGAATTTTAACTAAATGCATAGAGACAACTACAGAAAACGCTGAAACTATAGTGAAATGTATCTGTTTACTGCACAACATTATTATAGACAAAGAAGGACAACCAAGGCACAGTTATTCTACAGATCAAACCAGAAATTCAGGTCAAAGAAACAACTTTGCTTCTAGAGGACAAAACAGAAGTACGACCGAAGCTTATAATATTCGTGAAGCTTTCAAACAGTTCTTTTGTAATCAAAATAGATATCAATAATTATACTTGGAGCTTTCGAATATTTTTGTAAGGACAATTTACTTTTTAACGTAAATGAAGGTCTTAAAATATGTTCAATTAAATAATAATACTTACATAATTTTAAGTGGTTTTATTTTTAAGTAAATTAAGATACAAAACATATTATGGTATTAATAAGACTTATTCAATTAAAGAGTACAGTGGATTCTGGGCGGTTGTTGAAGATTGTGAAAGAGTCATTGGATTCGTGATCAGAGACAATGGCTCTTCCATATTAACAACGTAAGTCGGATGTGACACATTTGATGGTATGTCATCGTTTGTGGCTGGTGGCAAGTGGCCCTGCGCAGATGTGGATGTATTTGAAAGTGTCATTGGATTCGTGATCAGAGACAATGGCTCTTCCATATTATCAACGTATGTCGGAAGTGACGCATTCGATGACATTACACCAGAAGCAGGGCGGCTTAATTCTTCAGAAGAATAGCAGCTTACGGGAGAAAATTGAGGTTGATTTCTCTCTTCTTCCATAAACACGTCTAACAACTTTCGCTGAACAGAGAGTTTTCTGTTTCGTGGCACTTCTTTTAAGTATGGAAGTAAACTTAACAAAAAGTTTCGATCAGGGTCTTCTGCTGACTTATCAGCTGATCTGGACTCAAATAATTGAAGTTTTCGTTTTTCGATCTGTAAATACTCTTGTTCGACGTCAGTATTTCGCTTTTTCTTATTAAACCGTCCAGTTGAAGAGTTAAAACGATGAGCTTGCGTTACAGGTACACGAGTAGGATTTGCGTGAAATGGAGTATTTTGTTGCGACGTTAAATTTTCGGATTGGCTCGATGAAGTTCCTGGCCGTGAAATAGGTAAATTCTCAACCTGCGGTATTCCTCGTGGTTGTGATTCCGATGACAACTCAGAAAACTGAGATGATCCCGTATCATCATGATGTTCTTGGCTCGGGCTTCTTACTTCAGGCAAATTTCCACTTAATGGTTTTGGAGCAATTTGTTTCGCAAGGAATAATAACAACTCATAATATGCCCACGATGATGATTTGTGATCCGCCGCCGAGCCAGATTTACCTGGTTGAGTACATCTGTTATACTCTTTGCGAAATTGGTCCCTCAGGTTACTCCATTTCTTCTTAACATCTGCTATCGATACTTCCATTTCTAAAGCAACTTCATCCCATAGACGTTTCCCAATATCTCGATTATTGTAACTTTTTGAATGTTTGTCCCACAGTGACGGTCTGTTATAAATGCAAGTAATTAATTTTTCAATATCCATTTTTCATCCACAACACTACTCGATCGCAGAAAGAAGCGGGTAAAACTGACAAAAAATTCAAACATGTTCGGACTCGTCAGTTGATCGTCCGTTTTCGGGCGTTATCGGACGAAGTCGGTAGTAGCAGTGTATGCGCGCTCTTTCTTTTACTTACGTTTGATTTGATCGGCCGAGTTCGGCCGATGACGCCCGAGCATACTTCGGCCGATGGCGGATTCGGTGTACGCGACCCGTAAGTCCATGCTGGACTGGGTGCGAGAGA
Source organism: Scrobipalpa costella (assembly GCA_949820665.1). NCBI lineage: Eukaryota > Metazoa > Arthropoda > Insecta > Lepidoptera > Gelechiidae > Scrobipalpa > Scrobipalpa costella. The sequence continues at coordinate 15,799,771 of OX463312.1, forward strand.
AAAACGTGGAATGTGCATGATGTAAAAACCGGCTGAGGGATCCGAGGGTGTAAGTATATTGAAATTTAGGCGATGGGCTGACAACCTGTCACTACAGCAATATACTTACAAATCTATCTTAAATAACCCTCAAAGCTTTGTCAGACGTGGCGGAACGACCTTTGATTAGGTCGTTTACGCTCTGCCTTACCCATTAGGGATAAAGGCGTGATTATATGTATGTATATAAATTCCTAAGAACACTTAGAAAGTCACAAGCGGGTCTATTACAAAGAATATTATATCTATGTCAGTGATCTCAAATACTTCAGTCTATGTTGGGAGGAATGGCGGAAAGGGACGGAAGGGTACGGAGGGATAGGAGGGACGGTAGAATAAGACGGGACGAGAGGGATGTCGGCAGGGACGGAAGAGTAGGAAGGGATTAGAGTGAAACGGGAAGGACACTAGGGAAAGAAAGGGCTGACTAGAGGGGTGGTGTGCGGGACGGTAAGGAACTAAAGGACGGGAAAGATGGTGGGCACGGATAGGCGGGAGGGAAGAAGGGACGTGAAGGATAGTGGTGGAAGGGACGGCAGAGTTCGAAGGTCGTAAGGGATAGCAGAAGTAACATACATAAAATCACGCCTTTATCCCTAATAATGGTGGCAGAGCAAAAGTGCCACAAACAAAGGTCGTTACGCCACGTCTGACAAAGTTTTGAGGGTTATTTAAGGCAGATTTGTAGATATTTTGCTGTAGTGATAGGTTGTCAGCCCATCGCCTAAATTGCAATATACAGAAACTCTCGGATCCCTTAGCTGGTTTTTACAGCATGCGGGAGGAAATGCAGCTGGCACATCCTATGTTTTTCTCTCGCGACCAGTCTATCATGCAATAATGACAGGGTTTTTTGATTAGTTGAAGTCACTACTTCATTTTCTGTAGGCACGGATGGCGGAAAGGGACGGCAGGAGTCCGTACGGACAGGAGGGAATGGTAGGGTACAAAGGGACTGGAGATATGGTAGAAGGGACGGGAGGGTACTAAGGGATGGGAAGACAGAGGGATACCGGCAGGGACGGAAGAGTAGGAAGGGATTAGAGTGAAACTAGGGAAAAGAACACTAGGGAAAGAAGTAGTAGTAAGGAACTAAAGGACGGGAGGGTACGAAGGAACGTAAGGGATAGCAGAAGTAACACTAGGCAAAAAACTGACTTCTCAAATAGCATGTCGACTATAGTCTGTCAACGTCGTGCTTACCGCGCCCTAGGGGTACAGACGTTGGCGGGGACGCGGTAGCACGCGGCGATTGTGTGGATGTGCTCGCTCACCCTCCTGCTTCACCGCCCGCACCCCCGTTACCGCGTCCCCGCGCACGTCTGTACCCCTAAGACGCGGTAAGCACGACGTTGACAGACTATAGCTCCTGTACATTTCTCTGGGCCAGGTATTTCCGCCGCGCTTCCGACACGCCTCGTTGTGTATATTTGCGTATCTATGTGGGATTGGATATTTATGATGAATGGTCTATTTCCGAACGATGATGTTTGGTGGTTTTTAGACGAAGATGTGAGAAAGGGATGATGATAGAGTTACGTTGTATGGGTGCGAAAGAGTGAGCGCATCAGTATGGGATTGCAGTCTGTTCGGGTCGAGCGTAGGTGAAGGATGTGATGGTGCTGAAGATACTCTATATATATATACTTTATTGCATAAACACAAAAGAAATGTAATTTACAAATATAGTGTGCAAGGGCGAACTTATCTCTATGAAGAGATGTCTTCCAGCCAACCCAATGGTAGTAAGAAAAAGTGAACAATTTTGAGGGGACAAGAAAATGCAACATTAACAGAGACTAGTAAAACAAAAAAATTAAAATACTTACATACCTATACATAGAATAAATACCTATATTACTATCTTAAATCAACATACATATATACTAAACAATATATTGCTACATACATATACGAATAAACTACATAAATACATACATCAAAATTGTTCAGATAAGAAGTGCTCTTTTAATCTTTTCTTAAGGACATTCACTGAGGGACTTTCTTGAATCTCTAAGGATGTTAAGAAGCTGAATAAAGACGTTGCAGTTTGAAAATTTGCCTTTCCTTCGCTGCCCCGATCCCACATATACGGGAAACTGGTAGAAGGGAAGGTAGGATAAGGAGGGGCGGGGCGAAGGGTCGGGAAGGATGCTGGAAGGGACGGCAGAGTACGAAGGGACGTAATAGCATACATACATATAGTCACGCCTTTATCCCTAATGGGGTAGGCAGAGCGTAAACGACCTAAACAAAGGTCGTTTCGCCACCTCTGACAAAGCTTTGAGGGTTATTTAAGATAGATTTGAAGGTATATGGCTTAGTGACAGGTTGTCAGCCCATCGCCTAAATTACAATATACTGAAACCCTCGGATCCCTTAGATGGTTTTTACAGCATGCCCGGGAGGAAATGCAGCTGGCACATTCTATGTTTTTCTCTCGCTCCCAGGCCAGCATGGAAGAAACAATAGGCAAAAAACTGACTTCTCAAATAGCATGTCGACGAGTTCCTGTACGTTTCTCTTGGCCAGGTATTTCCGCCGCGCCTCGGACACGCCTCGTTGTCGCTGCGATCGCAACCACAGTATACACTCTAACAGTTCCGATTCGCTGCAGGCGGTGCGCCGTTTTAGTACCTGGAAAGAAACTTTTTAAATGTTTCGTTCGTTTTCTTGCAATGGGGTCAAGTCAAGGGCAAAGGGCAAAGTTAGTTGAGGTCTAGTCAAAATAGGCTTTACGAAAATTAATAAGTAGGTATATTCGTCTAAAATATAAATTAGGCTACTGCGTAGGGGTCTCGCATAACGTATCGATTCGACTTTGTTTAGTGAAATAAAGCGCTCGCTTAGCTCGGGTAACGTATTGATTCGACCTTGTTTAGTTAAATGTCACGCTCGCTTAGCTTGCGTAATGTATTGGTTTGACTTTGTTTAGTTAAATGTCACGCTCGCTTAGCTTGCGTAATGTATTGGTTTGACTTTGTTTAGTTAAATGTCACGCTCGCTTAGCTTGCGTAATGTATTGGTTTGACTTTGTTTAGATAAGTGTCACGCTCGCTTAGCTCGGGTAACGTATTGATTCGACCTTGTTTAGTTAAATGTCGCGCTCGCTTACCTTGCGTAATGTATTGGTTTGACTTTGTTTATATAAATGTCACGCTCGCTTAGCTCGCGTAACGTATTGATTCGACTTTGTTTAGTTAAATGTCGCGCGTGAAATTATACTTAACACGTACCTCGCTGTGTTCGAATCGATTTTACAAATTACATATGTACGTTTATTCGGCGCTTTTTCTGTGCTTCGGAAGGCACGTTAAGCCGTTCGTCCCGGTTAATATCGTTTTATACCGTAGATATTAGTCGTCCACCTATGTCAGAGGCCGGTGCTTAGCATTGGCGGCTTGAAAACTGCCCTAATCTAGGATTGGGTCTCGTTTCCCTTCTGGGTTGCGGAGGGCAGATGGCAGTCGCTCTGTGTAAAAACCAGTACTGTGAGATACGGGATAAGGCTAGGGATATGATATGACGCACCTCGCTGTGTTGCTGGGTGTACCGCCACGTGACGTCCTGAAGGTCGTCCCGGGAGAAGGCGAGCACGTGCTCGAGCCGCTTGCCCCAGCCGAGGCTGTAGGTCAGCGGCGCGTCCAGCAAACACTCGCACGGGTCGCAGTGCAGCCACTGCTGCGACTCGTAGTCCCATATCTGACAGGAAAACACGCTTGTTTGAGTATATTTCAATTAAGCGATGGGCTGACAAACTGTCACTACGGAAATATACCTACAAATGTGTTTTTTTGTGTGTGTATTTGTGTGTGTGTGTGTGTACAGGCACTATTTCACATATTTGCTCGCTCCGCTTGCGTAGGCTATTATTTTTTTTTGTATCTTGCTTCGCTCGCATAACGAATTGTTCTAATTTATAGTTCGTTTTTTTTAACGGAGCGTTTTCGATACCAACGTATTTTGCGGCCTGTAAACAGCATTTTCTCTAGAACTTAGGAGAGGTTCTAATTTCGGAACCGCAGACATTAACCTTGTAAAAACATATAATATGCGGCTTAGAAAAAACTGTTTATGGGCTGCAAAACAAGTTGGTATCCACAACTCAATGCTAAATAAACGAACTTTACATGAATCGAAGAGCTCGCTTTGCTCTCGTGACGTGATTCAGCTGATGTTGAATATCGTGCTCGCTGCGCTCGCGTAACGTATAGATTCATTCATATTTAGTGCAATGACGCGCTTGCTTCGCTCGTATAACTTTGACAAAGGGAGCCAAAAATTGCAATGCCTAAAGACAAAGTTAATCCAATGCTGACCGTGTACCGCGGACACTAAGTAAATATAGCTTATGAGTGACATGAGTCTCCTGACAGCAGGTAGGAAATATAAAAACATCACAGGTGCGAAAGAGACTCCTTTATAACTGACAAAAAATGAATGCATTTGACATGGATAATCATGCTATTTGAAAAAGGGTATATTATGATGTGGCATATACTATACTGTAATGCGGCATCTTATTAAAAATACAATGTCTTTTCGTTTTACTTACTAACATAGTTATAAGTATTTTGATTGTTACTAACAAAATTGGATCATTGTTATCTGAAATAAATAAATTATTATTATATTATTATGTAGTTTTTATGGCTATTCCATCTCGGTCTTTTGAAAACCGGTATTTCAAACGTCACGGGCCTAAGCCAAGTGGACGTCCTCTTGAACATTTGGTGTGGTTATCAACGATATGTCTGTTTGTAGAAACTTACGCACTATACGGCACGTATTAAGGATGACTGCCTTTTGCAATCCAGTGTAAGTGTGGTCTGGGAGATCTAAAGTTTTGAGGGACTGGTGTAACTGTTGTGGTATGACTCCTGTGGTGGATAATACTATTGGGACAATAACAACATTTTGTAAGTGCCACATGCGTGTTATTTCGTCTTTTAGGTCGATGTATTTACTTAATTTTTCACCTATGGTTGTCTGGAGATTGTCTGAATTGGGGACTGCGATATCTATAATTTTTGCGGTTCTATTAGTTTTATCTATCAAGGTGATGTCCGGTCTGTTAAAGTGCGTTGTCTTGTCGGTAAGAATGGCTCTAACAAAATATAGTTTATGTGTTGAATTTTCTAGTATAGTGTCCGGCTGGTACTTATAATATGGGACAGCAGGTGGTTGTATGAGATTATATTTAAACGCAAGTTTCTGGTGTACTATTTTTGCCACCTGATCATGCCGGTGCTTGTGATCTGTTTGCACGATGGTCTTTATTATAATGAACAAGACTGTACTTGCGTTTGGGTTTGAGCCGCGTCAACAATAACTGGTCGATCACTAGAGATACTCACCGAGCGCCGCCGTGATGACGATATCAGGGCGCACGGATAAACCTCTATACAGGTTTTTGTTGCGTGCCTTATGTAATCGCTGCGTAGATTTTTTTTAAATGTAATAAATAAAAGTAAATAAATAGTAGTTGTATATGACTGTACCTCGCACCACACGTGGTCGCCGGTGCTGAACACGAGCCGCGCGTCGTAGCCCATGCTGCGCGCGACCAGCGTGAAGCAGTTGGCCCACTCCCCGCAGCGGCCGCGCCGGCTCTCCAGCAGCGTGCGCGCGCAGTTGTAGCGCGGGAACTCCTTCAGGCACCCGCACTGCATGCAGCGGTAGATCTGCACGGATTAAACGGCAATATAGAAATAGAAAACATTTATTATTCATGACGTCACAAACACAACACAGTAAATACCTTTTTAAAGCAAAAACAGAACAAACGAAAGTGAAATAAAATAATAATATAAAGAGTAACTATTATCTAATCTGTGATATAAAAATAAACTGTTAATGCTACCGGAATGTGCGTGTCGCGACGTCACAATAAAAGGACCCACTCAGCTTATACCGCGATCTTTTAATACACATACACATAATCACGCCTTTATACCTACAAAAAGGTCGTTCCGCCACGTCTGACAAAGTTTTGAGGGTTATTTAAGACAGATTTGTACGTATATTGCTGTAGTGACAGGTTGTCAGCCTATCGCCTAAATTGCAATATACTGAAACCCTCGGATCCCTTAGCTGGTTTTTACAGCATGCCCGGGCGGAAATGCAGCTGGCACATTCTATGTTTTTCTCTCGTTCCCAGTCCAGCATGAAAGTAATATACATACAGCAATATATCTACAACTCTATCTTAAATGACCCTCCAAACTGTCAGACGCGGCGGACCGACCTTTGTTTAGGTCATGTACGCTCTGCCAACCCAATTAGGGATAAAGGCGTGATTATATGTATATATATATATATATATATATATATATAATCGACCCGACCGATACCGACCTTTCTTTAGGTCGTGTACGCCGCGTCTGACAGTTTCGAGGGTCATTTAAGACAGAGTTGTAGATATATTGCTGTAGTGATAGGTTGTCAGTCTATCGCCTAAATTGCAATATACTGAAACCCTCGGATCCCTTAGCTGGTTTTTACAGCATGCCCGGGCGGAAATGCAGCTGGCACATTCTATGTTTTTCTCTCGTTCCCAGTCCAGCATTGAAGACACATAATATGCATAACTAATTTTAATCATAATCAATAAAAAAATCGATTGCTCGTAACGAGATTCACCTTCGGTCGAGTAGCATATTGATTCATTCACTTTTCGTGGAATGTAGCGCCCGCATAGCGTATTTTTTTAAATCGTTTTTCTTACAATGACGCTCATGAAACGTATTGATTTAATTCATTCATGTATCGTGCAATGTCCGGCTCGCTTCGCTATTGTAACGTAATTATTAATTCGAATCTCGTACAATGACGCACTCGCATCCCTCGCGTAACGTATTGATTTCATTCGTTCATATATCGTGCAATGTCGCACTCGTGTAACATATTGATTCATTCGTATTTCGTACAATGACGCGCGCTTCGCTCTCGTAACGCGACTAACACCTACTACAAATAAACCCAATGTCGGGTTTACCGTAGATTAAGGTTATCATAAAAAACTGTATTACTTTGTTTCTGGAAAATAAACTAAAAAAAAGACGTATTTATTTGATTTAATCATATTTTTGTTACAATGACGCGCTCGCTTGGCTCTCTTAACGTATTGATTTGATTCATTCATGTTTCGTATAATGGCGTTATGTTTTTATTAGGTATTTCGTGCAATGTCGCGCTAAGGTGACGTATTAATTCATTCATATTTCGTACAATGACGCGCTTCCTTCACTCGCGTAACGTATTGATTTAATTGTGCAATGTCAAAAGAGTCATACTATATCTGTCTGTGTCTCACCTCAAGGTTGCATGTCTCAGTCTCGTTAGTGAACGTGGAGTTGCGATAGTGGCTGGTGGTGCCCCCACACTGGTCGCAAGCCGGGGCATCGGGGCAATGACGCGCTTGCTACACTCTCGAATTGTATTTCGTGCAATGTCGCGCTCGCGTAACGTATTGATTCATTCATATTTCGTACAATGGCGCACTTGCTTCGCTGTCTTAACGTATTGATTTGATTCATTCATATTCTATGCAATGACGCGCTTGCTTCGCTCGCGTAACGTATTGATTTGATTAATTTCATGTTTCGTGTAATGACGCGCTTGCCTAGCTCTCGTATTATATTTCGTACAATGTCGCGCTCGCGTAACGTAATGATTCGTTCATATTTCGTACAATGGCGCACTTGCTTCGCTGTCTTAACGTGTTGATTTGGTTCATTCATATTCTATGCAATGACGCGCTTGCTACGCTCGCGTAACGTATGGATTTGATTAATTTCATATGACGTGCAATGACGCGCTTGCCTAGCTCTCGTATTGTATTTCGTACAATGTCGCGCTCGCGTAACGTAATGATTCGTTCATATTTCGTACAATGGCGCACTTGCTTCGCTGTCTTAACGTGTTGATTTGATTCATTCATATTCTATGCAATGACGCGCTTGCTACGCTCGCGTAACGTATGGATTTGATTAATTTCATATGACGTGCAATGACGCGCTTGCCTAGCTTTCGTATTGTATTTCGTACAATGTCGCGCTCGCGTAACGTATTGATTCGTTCATATTTCGTACAATGGCGCACTTGCTTCGCTGTCTTAACGTGTTGATTTGATTAATTTCATGTTTCGTGCAATAACGCGCTTGCCTAGCTCTCGTAATGTGTTTCGTGCAATGTAGCGCTCGCGTAACGTATTGATTCATTCATATTCTATGCAATGACGCACTTGCTTCGCTCGCGTAACGTATTGATTTGATTCATTTATATTTCGTGCAATGTCAAAAGAGTCATACTATATCTGTCTGTGTCTCACCTTAAGGTTGCATGTCTCAGTCTCGTTAGTGAACGTGGAGTTGCGATAGTGTCTGGTGGCGCCCCCACACTGGTCGCAAGCCGGGGCATCGGGGCAATGACGCGCTTGCTTCGCTGTCTTAACGTATTGCTTTAATTCATTCATATTCTATGCAATGACGCGCTTGCTACGCTCGCGTAACGTATTGATTTGATTAATTTCATGTTTCGTGTAATGACGCGCTTGCCTAGCTCTCGTATTGTATTTCGTGCAATGTCGCACTCGCGTAACGTAATGATTCGTTCATATTTCGTACAATGGCGCACTTGCTTCGCTGTCTTAACCGTATTGATTTGATTCATTCATATTCTATGCAATGACGCGCTTGCTACGCTCGCGTAACGTATGGATTTGATTAATTTCATATGACGTGCAATGACGCGCTTGCCTAGCTCTCGTATTGTATTTCGTACAATGTCGCGCTCGCGTAACGTATTGATTCGTTCATATTTCGTACAATGGCGCACTTGCTTCGCTGTCTTAACGTGTTGATTTGATTAATTTCATGTTTCGTGTAATGACGCGCTTGCCTAGCTCTCGTATTGTATTTCGTGCAATGTCGCGCTCGCGTAACGTAATGATTCGTTCATATTTCGTACAATGGCGCACTTGCTTCGCTGTCTTAACCGTATTGATTTGATTCATTCATATTCTATGCAATGACGCGCTTGCTACGCTCGCGTAACGTATAGATTTGATTAATTTCATATGACGTGCAATGACGCGCTTGCCTAGCTCTCGTATTGTATTTCGTACAATGTCGCGCTCGCGTAACGTATTGATTCGTTCATATTTCGTACAATGGCGCACTTGCTTCGCTGTCTTAACGTGTTGATTTGATTAATTTCATGTTTCGTGCAATAACGCGCTTGCCTAGCTCTCGTAATGTGTTTCGTGCAATGTAGCGCTCGCGTAACGTATTGATTCATTCATATTCTATGCAATGACGCACTTGCTTCGCTCGCGTAACGTATTGATTTGATTCATTTATATTTCGTGCAATGTCAAAAGAGTCATACTATATCTGTCTGTGTCTCACCTCAAGGTTGCATGTCTCAGTCTCGTTAGTGAACGTGGAGTTGCGATAGTGTCTGGTGGCGCCCCCACACTGGTCGCAAGCCGGGGCATCGGGGCAATGACGCGCTTGCTTCGCTGTCTTAACGTATTGCTTTGATTCATTCATATTCTATGCAATGACGCGCTTGCTACGCTCGCGTAACGTATTGATTTGATTAATTTCATATAACGTGCAATGACGCGCTTGCCTAGCTCGCGTATTGTATTTCGTACAATGTCGCGCTCGCGTAACGTATTGATTCCTTCATATTTCGTACAATGGCGCACTTGCTTCGCTGTCTTAATGTATTGATTTGATTAATTTCATGTTTCGTGCAATGACGCGCTTGCCTAGCTCTCGTAATGTGTTTCGTGCAATGTAGCGCTCGCGTAACGTATTGATTCATTCATATTCTATGTCATGACGCGCTTGCTTCGCTCGCATAACGTATTGATTTGATTAATTTCATGTTTCGTGCAATGACGCGCTTGCCTAGCTCTCGTAATGTGTTTCGTGCAATGTAGCGCTTTGAAACGTATTGATTCATTCATATTTCGTACAATGACGCACTTGATTCGCTCTCGTAACGTATTAAGTTGATTCATTCATATTTCGTGCAATGACTGTCTGTGTCTCACCTCAAGGTTGCATGTCTCAGTCTCGTTAGTGAACGTGGAGTTGCGATAGTGTCTGGTGGCGCCCCCACACTGGTCGCAAGCCGGGGCGTCCACCCAGCTGAAGAACCGGTGCTTGAACCATGACAGAAGCACCTTTAGCAGAGCCATGTCGTACGGCATGTCAACGTCTTTGATCTCTCCTAAGAATTAAAAAAGTTTGGTTAAATAATAATAATAAATCATTTTATTTCAGGCAATATTTACATTAGTAGATGTTAAATAATGTAAACACTAATACTCTTGAAGAGTATTTGAAAAAAAAAAACAAGTTCTGTATAAACTATTCGTTCAAAATATCTTGAGAGTATTTAGATTTAATAACTAATATGTTTCTTACAAAATTGAATTGAGTATTTACCTGTAATAATAAAATTATGATTATTTCTTTACTTTTAATCTATAATACGGAAATGTGTTCATTCAGTACTCACATTACATTCCTGTTAGTTTAATAAAAAACTCAGCAAACCTACATACTGATAACATACATACATACATATAATCACGCCTTTATCCCCAATGGGGTAGGCAGAGCGTAAATGACCTACACAAAGGTCGTTCCGCCACGTCTGACAAGTATTGAGGGTTATTTAAGATAGATTTATAGGTATACTGCTGTAGTGACAGGTTGTCAGCCCATCGCCTAAATACAATACACTGAAACCCTCGGATCCCTTAGCTGATTTTTGCAGCATGCCCGGGAAGAAATGCAGCTGGCACATTCCATGTTTTTCTCTCGTTCCCAGTCCAGCATGGTAGTATTGATAACAATAGCCTAAATATCTTACCCTCCTTGATCTTCTTCTGGTGATCCCTCATCTCGTCCAACGCCATCAGTTGCAATGTGACGATTGGGATCTGCTCCCGGGCAAACGCTTGCAAATCCTCATCCTCATATTGGAGCACTTCGTTGAACATCACTTCCATCTTCTTCAGCAATGGGTTACGGGTTGGCTGTAATAATTATAAAGAAAACAGTAAAAAAATAAAATGTACATACATACTTACAAAAATAATCACGCCTTTATCCCTAATGGGGTAGGCAGCTTTCTCCCATACTGGACTGGGAGAGATAGAAAAACATAGAATGTTCCAGTTGCCCTTCCTCCCGGGCATGCTGTAGAAGTCAGCAAAAGGGACTCGAGGGTTACAGTGTATTGTAATTTAGGCGATGGGCTGACAACCCTTCACTACAGCAATACATATTACAATCTAAAATTGCCCTCAATTTTGTCAGACGTGGCGAAAGCGCCTTTTACGAGGTGTTAAACGCTCTGCCTACCCCGTAAGGGATAAAGGCGTGATTTGTGTATGTGTGTGTGTGTATGTATGGGGTAGGCAGAGCGTAAACGACCTAAACAAAGGTCGGTCCGCTACGTGTGACAAAGTTTTAAGGGGTATTTAAGACAGATTTGAAGATATATTGCTGTATTGATAGGTTGTCAGCCCATCGCCTAAATTACAATATACTGAAACCCTCGGATCCACATCCTCTGATCGGATCTGGTTTTTACAGCATGTCCGAGAAGAAATGCAGCTGGCACATTCTATGTTTTTCATGCATGCAGACCATTTATGCGCACCGGATAGTGTTGGTCTGCCGCCGTGGTGTAAGTTCAAAATGACGTCATAATTTTTTTGTATGAAAAAAATCCCTTTTACTTTTTCAGGAACCTGTTGAGTGCAGTATTGGATAAAAGAGCTCAATGAGCTCTCTTCCATACTGGACTGGGAGAGAAAGAAAAACATAGAATGTTCCAGTTGCCCTTCCTCCCGGGCATGCCGTAAAAGTCAGCAAAAGGGATTCGAGGGTTACAGTGTATTGTAATTTAGGCGATGGGCTGACAACCTGTCACTACAGCAATACACATTACAATCTAAAATTGTCCTCAATTTATGTCAGACGTGGCGAAAGCGCCTATTAGGAGGCGTTTTACGCTCTGCCTACCCCGTAAGGTATAAAGGCGTGATTTTATGTATGTATGATGTATGTATGTATGAGCCGATTCCAAAAATATACCAAATTACACATTTCAGCATGTGTTTACCTAAAAGAAGGAAAATTTACTTTTTGGAAAGTACGAAAGGAAGGGGCTGTATCTTCTTAACAGAGCATCTAATCAGCATAATAATAAGTCATTTCTTTTTAGAGAGCCCGATGGTGTAGTGGATAGGGCCGCTGCCTCCTGAGCGGGAGGTCGTGGATCAAATGCCACCACGTACCAATGTGTTTTTCGGTTTTCGAATTTCATATGTACGTTTATTCGGCGCTTTTTCCGTGCTTCGGAAGGCACGTTAAGCCGTTGGTGCCGGTTAATATCGTTTAATACCGTAGATATTAGTCGTTAAGCCATGTCAGAGGCCAGTGCTAAGCATTGGCGGCTTGAAAACTCCGACCTAATCTAGGATTAGGTCTGGTTTCCCTTCTAGGTTGCGGAGGTCAGATGGCAGTCGCTCTGTGTTCAATCCTCTGGATTAGGTAGCCAACCCCGTAAGATACGGGATAAGGCTAGGCAGATACAATAAGTCAATTCTTTTGCAGTGCATAGAGTGAGTATACAAAGTATCTTAATACCAATTTTCGGCCTATTCTAAGATGATTCATTTTCACGAAAGTTTAGTCAAACTGTGTCACATCGTGATCAAAAAGAAATAGGATGTTAGGTGTGACAGATGCAGCTCCTATAGATTTCAGACTCTTCAGACTGTCTGTCAGCTTTCATCCTAAATTTTACAGAGTATAATGTTATATCTTATACTTTAGCTTTTGTATTAAAACATGTAAGAAAGGATAGAATATTAATTTGTTTGTTTTATCCTGTAGACTATGAAATGGGAGTCTTCAGTAGTTTTCTCAATATTTTTGTATCTTGCAAGTGCTTATTAGCTTCGTACAATAAAGTATTAATACTTAACATCGAATTGGAAACAGAACAAAAGAGTAAAGCAGTAGAGATAGATAGACTTGCTCCATTATATAATAGTATATCTCGGTGATTTCTTGATCTATTTTAGTTCTGTTTCACTGATGTTATTATAATATTGGATATTTTTTGACAATATGTTCAGATAAATATATTTTATATGCGTGTACTCTATTAGACATTTCTTTTTTATTAGCCCGGTTTATTCTGTTAACTGTGCAAAGGCAGTTTTTAACGTTGTGTATATTCTCATAAAAATTCTTTAACTTACCAAACCTTTGACTGGCATTAAATTGTCCTTTACTTTGGGTATTTTATGTAAAGATTGGATGTTCTGCTCTATTTTCTTCAAGGAACCGCAGCAGAAGTAAATCTTACGTTCTATAGCAGCTTGAGCCAGGCGCAAGTTGTTCAATGATTCCCCTTTGGGGAAAATATATTCGTTATCCACCTGAGAACCATTCAATTGTATGTTACTAAAACTCTATTGAACATATTTTTTTATAATACATATTTCAAAAGGCAAAAGAAAAAAATTATAATAATTCTGTTTCTCACTAAGCAGTAATTCTTAAGCTGGGAAACTAATTCACTGGAGTTTTGAATGTAGACTAAGAGCTTATGGATAAAGTTTTAAAAGTATTTACTCACCGGTTTAAACCCAATGGATTTTAAGTAGTCGATGAGAGCCTCATATTGAAAGAACTTCTTCAGACCTTCGCTCTTTATAGTACGTGTATCAATATCGTGAGGGTTTTCCAAAATATGGTTAAACTGTCGCAAAAGTTCGTACAGAATTTTGCTGAATATATCTGCATCCCGAACATTCTGCTCTACTAGAGCCAAACGAGCCATATCCTCCATTTTAAAGTAAATGCTTTACGAACACGAATATAAAAATGGTTTATGTAAGAAATATCATTATTTATTTACGAGTTTTGATAATACGTGATAACAACACTTGTCAATTTTTGATTTGTCATTCTGCAGTATACGTTCGAAAATAAAAATGACAATATAGATTTTTGAACGAAACCCATAAGAATGGTTTGCTTGCCAGATGTCTTAATAAATCTCCCTTCACTACTGCTAGGGTTCGGTTACCATGGCACTTATTGCAATCAACAAAAAAATATGTTTTAACCTGGAGTTAACGTAATTACTAAGTTATGCGCAAACATACTATGACAACTGAAAAAAATACAGACAAAGGTAAATTTTATCTATTTAAGTTCTTTATTTCAACATATTCGTTTGAAGATGAATATTTTTGTTTTTATTCAGAGTTTGGTCATGGTTCCCGAAATTGGCTGTTACATGCCCGTTACGTGCGTGGAGAACATGCCGTATGCCTCGAACTCGCCGATCAACTTCAGAAGCAGACGGATAACACACACAGATATGCTCATTTTATCAAGGTAGTTTCTCTAAATACTTGGAAGACGGTCCATTTTAGCAAATATTTCGATAATATATTCAGAGTACTATGGGTTCATCAATTTAGTACGAGTTTTCAAAAATGAGCTTTATAAGAATAAAAAGAGATTTAAAAAAGTTTAGAACATGTGCGTATTCAGCAAAGAAACACGCCACTTCGGAGAAATAACCGCTGTAAAAAGATAAAAACCGTTTATAGCCCTTACAGTAATTGAAAAATACCTGTCATAGAGGTACCATATAGAAGGGCTTATAGGAAGTTCATAAATTCCTCTCATATTCTGTCTCTATTTATCTCTTTGATAGGTATTTATTTTTCTAGCAGGGCTATACTAAAGTTAATTAATAAATTGTTGAATAAATTGCAAGTGGATTTTATTTCAGGGTTCTGTTTTAGCCGATGCTGGTCGGTTTCAGGAGGCTCTAGAGCGATTTCACAGCTGCATCAGACTACAGCCCCAAGATCCTGAACCTCTCAAGCAAGTCGCAAACTGTTTGTAAGAAACCACATTGAAAATGAAAGTAAAACAATAAACTGGAATACCACCAAAATATGCATATCTAGCTACTCTATTAAATATCGATCGTCATATAGATACCTATTACCCAAGTTTTGGTTTCAGATTTAAACAGGGCCGTTACCAACTATCACTGGAAACGTACCTTGAAGCCGATAAACTCACAAAATATCCGGATGCAGACATTTATTGTGCATTAGGCAAGTAATTCACACTCACACATGTTGATTTTGAGAATCAATAGAAAGTCTTCTAACGTTTTCTATTCCAGCGGAATGTGCATCAAACCTGGGGGACATTCAACGCGGGGTGGAATGGGCTCGATCTGCTTGCCAGGCGGGTGGTGGGGAGCGTGCTGGAGCATTGCTGGCCAAACTTCTGCTGGCTTGTGGAGATGTTCGGGGTGCAATGCTGGCGTATGAACAGGCATTAACGTAAGCACGTTTGTTTTTTTTTTTCCATGTATGCAGTAGCTTTCCGATAGGCCCACCCTACCCAGCTGCTTGCCTAGGTGGTAAAACAGCGTCTTAGTTCTCTTTTAAATACCGCTTTTTTACATTCTTCTTATCTTATCTTCTTATTTAGCCCACATCATCCCACTGCTGGGCAAAGGCCTCCCTCTTCTCCTTCCACTTATCCCTATTTTGAGTCTCCAGGCGCCAGTCCTTCGAAAATGTGTCCAGCTCGTCGCGCCACCTGCGACGGGGTCTTCCGCGGCGTCGGTTCGTGGTGGGTGGCTTCCACTCGGTACTAACTTTCGCCCATAGTTCCTCTGGCATGCGGCAAAAGTGGCCGGCCCAATCCCACTTCAACTTAGCTGCTGTTTGAGCTACGTCAGAAATTTGCGTTTTAGAGCGCAGTATGGTATTTCTGACTCGGTCGGTCAGCTTGAGGTGGAGCATACTGCGCTCCATAGCTCGCTGGCAAATCTTGAGGCTGGACCTCTGAGCTTCAGTCAAAGACCAAGTTTGAGCACCGTAGGTGAGGATCGGGAGAATGCACATGTCCATGAGCTTGCGTTTAAGTGAAAGTGGCAGGTCACCCTTCATGTGCTCTTTCATAGACCAATAGCTCTTCCAGGCGTTTTCAGTGCGTCGAGCAACCTCTTTATCTTGTCGTGCTTGGAAAGAGACTATTTGGCCTAGATATAAATACTCATCGACATATTCCATTCTCCCGTTATCCACCACCACCCTGTATTTCGTGCTGTTTGTCATAAGTTTGGTCTTTGACATGTTCATCATCAGTCCCGCCTCAAGACTTGCCAAGCTTAGATCTTGTATCATCTGTTGTAGCTCCGATGCTGTTCTTGAGAAGAGGATAATGTCGTCGGCGAAGCGTAGATTTGTCAACCTTCTTCCACCAACGTCAACACCTCGTTTCTCCCAGGCAATATTCAGCTTACGAAATACTTCCTCTAGTACGCTGGTAAAAAGTTTTGGTGAAAGAGGGTCACCCTGCTTGACGCCCTTACTAATGTTGAAAGATGGACCGGTGATCTCTAACTTAATGGAAGCAGAACTTTTTTTATAAATAACTTTAAGGAGATCTATGTAAGTTTCGTCGATTTCTTGGTTTTCAAGAGCTTCGAACAAAGCAGTATGCAGTAAACTATCGAAGGCTTTCGAATAATCCACGAAGGCAAGATATAGCGGCAAATTAAACTCATGGTGCTTTTCAATAAGCTGATTTAATGTCTGTAGATGGTCGGTGGTGGAAAGTCCAGGTCGGAAGCCGGCTTGCTCTGCGGGTTGATGTAGGTCTAATTTCCCTGCTATACGGCGTTCAATAATTTTGATAAACGTTTTATAAAGATGTGATACAAGGCTTATCGGACGGTAATTGTTAATATCGGACTTATCTCCCTTTTTATGCAGAAGTATGATGTTAGAGTGACAAAATTTATCAGGCAGATTTCCAGTCTTAAGAATATTACTGAAAAGTTAGCTAAATAAGGTAAGAGAATTGGTTCACCGATTTTAAGTGCTTCAGTGGTGATACCATTTTCGCCTGGGCTTTTATTGAATTTCATCCTTCGCAAAGTTTGCTGGACTTCTAATTCTGTTATAGGTGAGATGTTATCATTGTACACATAGTCGGAATCTTGTATCGGAGAATTGTGATCAGTGTAGAGGTTTCTATAATAATTTGTACTTATTTCAATTATTTTCTCTCGATTTCCTTGAAGAACGCCGTTGTGATCCCTAAGCCTTGTGATCCAGCTTTTGCCTTTTGTGATTCCCTGCCTCAAGATCATTAAGAGTCGCCTCTTAATGATCTTTTGTTCTAATGCATTTTCTATTAGTCTTTTATTGTATAGCCTCAGGTCTTTCCGTATACTGCGCTTCACCTTTTTATTTATGTGTCTATATTGTTCATTAGTTGTATTGCTCTTGCTGTTTTCTCTTTCTTCTATTAATTTTAGGGATTCTATGGAAAGTTTTTTAACCTTATTATTTGTCTTCTTTTCATATTGAATTGGTCGGTATTAGCAATAAGGTCAAATTTATAAATTTTCTTAATTTTAGCTTTAAATATGGTTTTTCTCAATATTTTACGGTTAAACATTATTTTAGCTCGAATCGGTCTATGATCTGAATTGAAACTAATTTTGTTAAGAACATCTATATTTTTTATTACGTTAATGTTGGAAATGAGAATGAAATCTATTTCATTTTTAGTGGTACAATTAGGAGACACCCAAGTCCACCTCCTTTGTGGTTTCTTATAGAAAAAACTGTTTCCTAGACGAAGGCTTTGTCCGAAGGCAAATTGGAGAAGTCTGGTTCCGCGTGCATTTCGAACACCTAGACAATGAGGTCCGACTAAATGTTCGTTGTCCAGATCTTGTCTTTTGCCAACTTTGGCATTGAAGTCGCCTAGTACTAAGTTCCATGTGCCACGATGTTCATCAAGGGCTTTATTAAGAAGGTCATAGAAGTCTTCAACCTCTGCGTCGGAATGGTCTGATGTTGGGGCGTATGCTTGAGCTATGGTTAGCGTTTCTTTTTCGTTTTTACGGAATTTTAGTAATGCTAATCTTTCAGAGTAAGCCACAAACTCTTCTAAGTTGCTTTTCCAGCGTTTGGCAACTAGGAAACCTACTCCATAGAGTCCGCCAGATATTCCATTATAGAAAAAGATGGTATTATCGCGCTCAAGAGTGTCTTCGCCTTCTCGACGAATTTCTGCAAGACCTATGTACCCACTTAATTGTTTGTAATGCATTTTCTAATTCTAACAAACGTTCTTCTGTTCTTAAAGTTTTTACGTTGTATGTAAGCACATTTAGTTCGGAGTCCATTTTGGGATTAGCCTGGTTCGTTTGACGGGTTTGGGATCTCGCCCGGGGATTCTTCGCACCCCATGCTCCAGGGTGGTTTTGCCTACCGTCAGCGACACTACCACCGCCGAAGGCGCCGGGCACTCGGGGCCGCTCATTAGGTGGACTCATCATAAGAGTAGAGGGGAGTAGACATTAACCCACCACGCTTGTCTAGAACGGGTTGGCAGGTATGCAGGAAGCTGGTTGTGAGGCTTGCAAGCAAGTCAATATCCTGCACAAATAGTGACTTTCAGGTCCCTTTTACTGCCTTTTACAGTATGCTCGGGATGAAGAGCAGCTGGCACATTCTAAGTTTTCTTTTCGCTCCCAGACCAGCATGAAAGCTCTTTTTTACATTATCTAAACAAATTAAATTTACCTACCACTTACCTTACCTACATTTAAAAGAGAACTGTTCATTTCATCCCAGCTCTCAGGCATGCGGTGCTGAGACCCTTGCAGCAGCTGGAGCACTACAATTACGAGCTGGCGACCCTCGCCGCGCATTTCAACTACTGGGCGCCGCTTTAGCCCAACAACCAACGCAGCATGCAGCTGCCCTAGCCTTAGCAGCCATGATGCTGCAGCATAAAGACATTGACGCTGGACTTGCAAGGCTTAAAGCAGCACTGATAGCGCACCCAACCTGTGTAGCAGCGCATACTAATCTGGGGTTAGCATTGTTAGCGAAGAAAAAGTACGTGGCTGTGAGTATATTATCAATGTTCATGTTAAAGTAAATTGATAAAGGCTTCTGTTTTGTTTATTAATGATAAATAACCTCTCTCCTAAGGCTATAACTTGCCTTCATCGCGCTGTATGGGCTGCCCCGCTTAGTGCTCATGCAGCCCACGACCTGGGACTAGCGTTGTTAATGTGTAAACGACCAGCGTCTGCCTTCTGCAGACTCGCCACTGCTGCAGCTTTGCAGCCTTCAGATCCCTATACAGTAAGTCCACCACAAATCAGCTTACCTACTCTTAATATTATTTTATTACTTTTGCGACTTCTACTTTATTTTACTGGATGAAATCAATCTTTTACATTAACTAAAGGTGCTACTGATAGCTGTTGCACTAGAGCGGCTAGGCGACAGCCGAGCGGACGCAGCGTACGCAAGAGCGGTGGAACTGTCACCGGACGACACGCTCATCCGCATCAACATGGCCGGCAGACATGCGCGCGCTGGCCGCCTCGAGGAGGCCGCAGCGGAGACCCGTGTCGCTTCTCAACAAATTGCCACATCCAGAGTAGAATCGCAGGTAAACTATCGTGTCTATGTATCATAGTTATAGTAACCAAAAGCAGTAACATTTTTGTTTTCCCATTCAAGAATCAGCAGGAGCCAGGAATAGTCCAATAATATAGGGATATTTTAACATACTGGCAACACTAAAAGAGCGCCGGATCAAAAAGAAAAATATTTTAAGCCTTTATCAAGTTCACGGTGGTCAAGATAAGATAAGATAAGATAAGATTCTTTATTCATAACAATTGTTACACGTTATTTTGCTTAATAAAAATAATTACATTTATTACAATTCATTTAACTATCTATATATTATGTAAAATCTATTATATTACAATAGGTAACTTGAAAAAGTCGTCATAACAGTAAAATGACTCGCTATGCAGCCACTTATTTAATAGGTGTTTGAAGGACACGATGGAAGCTGCATGGATAATGTGTTTGGGTAAACGATTGTAAATATCAGGCCCTATGAAGTAAACGGATTGCTCGGATTTCACCAGCTTGTGCGGATCAGTAGCAAGCAGTTTCTCGTTCTTGTTACTGCGCAGGTTATATCTGGTATTGGCACCCTTTTGCTTAAATAAGTGGAGATTAGTGTGCATGAACACGGCCACTTGGCTAATAAATAAACAAGGTAGGGGCAAAATCTGGAGTTTCCGGAAATAAACCTGCGCAGAAACATCGTCAGGGACGCCGGCCGTCGCCCGCACGGCACGCTTCTGCATGGAGAATACGCGGCGCCAGTCCGCGGCGCGCGCCCACAGCTCCGTGCCGTACAGCAGCAGCGAGTGCACCGTGGCGAAATAGCACTGTCGTACCACGTCCCCGCTAGCCGTGCTCGCTAACCGCCGCAGCGCAAAACAAGCGCCCCCCAGCCGACCGCAAAGCTCGTCTATGTGCACCTCCCACACCAACGCGCTATCGATGTTAAAGCCAAGCAAGCGTGTGCAGGCAACTTGCTGTATAGGGGCTCCACCTGCACACACCTGCATGGCCTGTGAGGGGTGCCCGTTTAGACTAAACTTCATAAAGCAAGTTTTTTCTTTATTAAGTGCAAGGCCATTCGTCTGGAACCACCCGTGCAGCTGACTCAGTACGTCGTTTAAGGCTCCCTCCAGCTTTTGGCTAGTGGCTGTACTGACTACTGCCGTGACGTCGTCAGCGTACATAAAAACGTCGGCGTCTTTGACGGCTTGCGGCAAGTCGTTTAAAAGGAGGCTAAATAAGGTGTTAGATAGACAGGAGCCCTGCGGAACGCCCATAAGGTTATACAGTTCCTCTGAAATAACGCTTCCCCTATCACCTGTGACAACTTGAGCCCTGCCGCTCATGAAAGATATTATCAAGTCTAGGGCGGGGCCTCGGATGCCGTAATGTTCGAGCTTTTCGGCGACGAGCGCGTGATCCGCCGTGTCGAAGGCGCGCGATAGGTCGCAGCAGAGGACGGCGACGTGCCGACCGTCCTCGCGCGCGCGCACCACGCACCGCACCACCTCGCGGACGAGGTCCGTGGTGGACCTGCCTGGCCGGTAAGCGTACTGGCAATCCGACACCACATTCCTGTTGGTCCAAAATTTCAGGAGTCTTCGATTTAATCCCACCTCAAGCATTTTACTAACGCTAGGTACTAATGAAATTGGGCGGTATGATTTGATGGCGGTCTTTTTGCCTTTGCCTTTATACAGTGGCGATATTTTAACCTTTTTTGGTGCGTCTGGGAAAGTACCTAAACGTAAACAGTTATTAAAAAGGTGGGATAAAACGAAACATACCGACATACTGGCATTCCTCAGCACGTTAGCAGATAACCCATATATGTCTGCACTGTTTTTTGGCGCTATAGACTTCTTGAGTATCTCTACTACTTCGAGCGGTGTGAATGGACGTAGCCAGATCGAGGCGTCACTGCGACTGTGGCAGCTGGACATGGTTGCCAGACATTGCGCTGGGTTAGCAGCCGGCGCTCCGCACGCCGTCGCCGCCGTGACGAACTCGCTGTTTAGTGAGTTCACCAGGTGTAGTTTGGAGGCGAACGGGTTGCCACTCTCGTCGACGATCAGGTCAGTGTAATCAACCCTGTCATGGGTCCCCCTGCTTATCTCCATGTTAACCGCTCTCCACATACCTCTACTTTTGTTTGGACAGTTCGTAATTACAGAATTGAAAAATTGAGTTCGTTTTGTTTTAAGTTTTTGATTATAAGATTTTAGCATATTATTAGTAATTTCGATTAAGTCTAGGTTAGCGGGATTATTTTTTGAAAGATTTATAAAGTCGAAAAGCAAGAGTTTAAGATTAATAATTTCAGAGTCTATCCATTGTTGTTTATTGTAATTATGATTAACCTTTTTTAGCGGAAAACAAATTTCAAATTTATTTTTAAATATATTTATAACGTCCGTTGCAAATTGCAAACACTCTCCGGTATGTTTGTTTACGATCTCAAACCAATCTATAGAATCAAGCGCCTCGCTAAATGCCATTGTATTGTTGTTGCTAAAAACCCGTTTTGATATGACTACTGTTCCCGGACGGCGGCGGGCTGGTCTCGGAGCGGTTAGTCGCTGCGCCAAGTGATCGCTGACGTGAGTATCGACGCATACCGCGGACACACGGCCGCCAACAATATTTGCATACGCGTGATCGAGTAGGGTTGAGCTATTGTCCTCTATCCTAGTAGGATGGTGTACAAATTGGGTAAATCTTTGAGCTGATAGTATGTCTGTTAGCTGTCGTTTTAAAGGTGTATTTTCTAAAAGATTTATATTAATATCGCCCATTATGATTGCCGTTTGATTCTCATCATTAATTTTAGTAAGCAGACTGTTGAATAATTTTAAATATTCAGTGTGGCTTGTCAGGTTCGAATGATAAATACCAACGATTAGAGTATTTTCCTCTATTAAGTGAACCGCACATACATCAAATATTTGTTCGCATGACAAATCACAGTAGTCTGGTCTATTAACCGCTTTTAAATTAGATTTTACGTAAATGCAGCTTCCTCCGTGCTGGATAATCGGTCTGCAGTAGTAAGAAGTTAAATCAAAATTATTAAGCGTAACAGACTTAATTTCATTATTTCGGAGCCAGTGTTCCGTTACAACAAGCACGTCACATAACAGGTCATTGTTTAACAAAACTTCTAGCTTTTTAGTCTTATTGTTTATACCTCCAGCGTTTTGGTGGCAAACTACTAGTTGTTCAGTTCGTAGTGGCAGTGTGTCCGACGGCCTCGGCGGCTGCGGGTGGGAGGGCCCGGCCTGGGTCGCCGATGGAGCCGTGCTGCTCTGCGTGGACGGATGGATGACGTCGTCGTTGGTGGAGGGGCGCACGCCCCGCGCGCCCGGTGCTCTGACGAAACCACTCACTCACTTCGGTGCCCGGTGGCCAGTTGTTTGCTGACATAAACAAGTCGAATTTGCTGTGCGGGACCGTTATTACGAAAGATGCGTAATGCTGATGTTTTAGCTTAAGTTTTTCGACGGTGCAGTCCAGGTTACAGCTTTTCTTAGTCATATACGCTTTAATCGTTTCGGGACTAGTGTCGTGTTTAAAGAAACATGCATGTAACTTCTTTATGCGTTCGGTGGTTTGCAAGTCACTATCTACCGGTCCTGTGCCTTTTATCGCCACGCGCTGTGGATTTTTCAATTTATTTCTGCGATTTGTGACTAGTTGCCAGTCATCGGTGTCATCATCTGATATTTCTAGCGTCATTGCTGTAGGGGTCAAGTTATCAGTTTTATTTATATCAGTGGTAGATTCGCGTACTTCATTTTTCTGCAGATTGAGAATATAAGGAGTATTTAGTGACGTAGATGCTGGGATCTGTGACGTCGTGCTGATGTTTGCAGGTAGCGATCCTCGCCGTGCGTCGTTTGTTGGGGGTAGACATCTCTTGGGAGCGCCGGTAGGAGCCAACGGTTTTGGCTTATTCTTGATTGCGGCTAATGGATGTTTTTGGAGAGTCTTCGATACTAGAGGTCCACTAGGGGCACAATCGCGTGGTTGAACATGGGCACTATTTAATTTGCATGTATCGCATTGCCGGATTTTTATTTCTTGATTCGAAATTTTGTCATCTAGCTTTTTTAAATCGTTAATCACTTGATCAATTTTAGCTTCTATTGGTGATAGGAAACGTTTTATCACTTTTGTCATGGCACTTTGTTCCGTTTATTACCTCTAAAGCCGTGACTCCTGTTCTCAAACAAAACACGAAATATACCCCCACGGACCAGAGAGAGGAAGGGAAATGTGAGAAACCCTTCCCCTCTCTGCCCCGTAGTACCCCCCCCCCGTTTCGTGTTATGCGCTGAAGACTCGGCTAAAAATATAACTATACCGGGTGTAACGGACGGCTTTCCGGAAACCTATACCCCTATAAAGAATTCTTTAGTAGGGTGTTATGGGCTCCTTCTCGCAAACGGGATTTCTCAGTCAAAGAAATTGATAGATACCCCCATTGATAAATAACGTACTAAAGCACGATACCACTACCATTTATCAATGGGGGTATCTATCAATTTCTTTGACTGAGAAATCCCGTTTGCGAGAAGGAGCCCATAACACCCTACTAAAGGATTCTTCTATGCTGGCCTGGGAGCGAGAGAAAAACATAGAATGTCCCAGCTGCATTTCCTCCCGGGCATGCTGTAAAAACCAGCTAAGGGATCCGAGGGTTTCAGTATTTTGTAATTTAGGCGATGGGTTGACAACCTGTCACTACAGCAATATACCTACAAATCTATCTTAAAAATAACCCTCAAAACTTTGTCAGACGTGGCGGAACGACCTTTGTTTAGGTCGTTTACGCTCTGCCTACCCCATTAGGGATAAAGGCGTGATTATATATATGTATGTAATAAATGCTTTATCTCCCACAGCTGTCGAGTTCGGTAGCGTCCCTGGTGAGCCTGCTGCAAGACGCCGGCGGAGTGGTGTTGCCAGCTTCCCTCAACAAACTGCCGGCCCCGATATTGATGCCTGAAGCCGATGACGTTACTCCTTCCGAAGAAGAACAGATGGCTGCTGACGAAGTTTAAAAGTATGTTCTAGTAATTAAAAAAAAACTTTTTTTTTTCAAAAGTAGGTACGTCCGGGAAATTGCTAATCTCTACAAAATATATGCTTACATTGGTGCAACATCAATTCATCATCACATCCTTGTATTTTCAATCTGCTTCTATCGTGTCGATGACAAGACAATACCTTGTCTTTTTTTAATGGATGTATTGAATAAGTCCCTTGGTAGGTATATTTTGCCAGTAAGTCCTGGAATTCGTCGTTTACGATAAATATCACTATATACACTGGCTGGCTGTTGCTGATCTGAAGAAATACTCGTATTATTACAGCAATGTAGCATCACACATAACCATGCCCGGAAAGTCATCGTAATTTATTTTCCCAGTAGGTATGGATTGACGTGGGTCGATAGGTCGACGTGGGTCGATGGGTCAACAAGGGTGGATGGGTCGACGTGGTTTGTTGGGTCGACGTGGGTCGTTGGGTCGACGCGGGTTGTTGGGTCGACGTGGGTTGTTGGGTCGACGTGGGTTGTTGGGTCGATGGATCAACGTGGTTGGGTCGTTGGTTCGTGGAATAAACGTGGGTTGATGTGTCAACGTGGTTTATTGGGTCGATTTGTCGACTTGGGTTGGTGGTTCGACATGGTTCGTAGGGTTGGCGTAAGCGGATAGGTCGACGTGATTTGTTGGGCCGAAGTGGGTCCATGGGTTGATGACTTGGCGTGGTTCAATGGGTAATTGTATATTGGTACAACCCAGGGTTTCAGTATATTGCAATTTAGGCGATGGGCTGACAACCTATCACTACAGCAATATACCTACAAAATCTATCTAAATTACCCTCAAAACTTTGTCAAACGTGGCGGAACAACCTTTGTTTAGGTAGTTTACGCTCTGCCTTCCCCCTTAGGGATAAAGGCGTGATTATATGTATGTATACAAACCAACAATCTAAGTCGACCCAACAAACCACGTCGACCCATCGACCCATGTCGAGTCCACAAACCACGTCTACCCATTGACCTACGTCAACTCATCGACCCATCCACCCATGTTGACCCAACAACCTAAGTCGACGCAACAAACGACGTTGACCCATTGACCTATGATGACTCCACGAATACGAATCACGTAAACCCATCAACCAACGTCGACCCCACGAACCACGTCGACTCATCAATCCATGTTGTCTCCACGAATTACGTTAACCCATCAACATATTCTGGATATCGATAGTATTTCTGATTACGGTACGCCTAGCGAGTCGACATTCTTTCTATTTTGCAAGGTATACTATCGATATGTATACTATCGACAGACTCCCAACACTAATGTTGTTCTCCGGCTTCTGCGGCATGTGCCGGCGACATGAAAAGCCGACGGCTATCCAGGCCAGGTAGCATGCCGCCGGGCAACCCGCGCGGCGCAACCCGCCGGCAATGCTGGCTGCATGTATGTAGCAGCCCTAATAATAAAATATTTTAATTTGTTATATATTCATAAAAAAAGTTCAATTGAAAATAATAAATCAAAATCCGTCTGACATACTGTAAGCACGGAACACAAAGAACTTGGTAAAGATAGCAGATTAAAGTGCAAATCCCGTCTCAGTTTCCACACTCTACGGTCACCCGTACCACGGCCGCCGAGAAACGTGACGTCACACGCTGAACGCTCCGAGCGGATTTTTATTTTTGTACGACACAACTTCAAAAATTCATAACTCCGTCAGTTTTCTTCCATGCTGGACTGGGAGCGAGAGAAAAACATAGAATGTGCCAGCTGCATTCCTCCCGGGCATGCTGTAAAAACCAGCTAAGGGATCTGAGGGTTTCAGTATATTGCAATTTAGGCGATGGGCTGACAACCTGTCACTACAGCAATATACGTACAAAATACAAATCCATCTTGAATAACCCTCAAAACTTTGTCAGACGTGGCGGAACGACCTTTGTTTAGGTCGTTTACGCTCTGCCTACCCCATAAGGGATAAAGGCGTGATTATATCTATATGTATGTATGTCAGTTTTCAAGATATTGAAAAATAACTTTCAGTACATATATTTAATGTAATACTCTAATCTTATACATAAAAATATATTTTTTAATTTACTTGCTAATAGACACTTCCTTCTTTATTATGTTATCCATCACTCACTACATAGTATAAAACAAAGTCGCTTTCTCTGTCCCTATATCCCTATGTATGCACAAATCTTTAAAACTACGCAACGGATTTTAATGCGGTTTTTATGGATAGAGTAATTCAAGAGGAAGGTTTATATGTATAATACATGCATAATTCTTCCATGCTGGACTGGGAGAGATAGAAAAACATAGAATGTTCCAGCTGCCCTTCCTCCCGGGCATGCTGTTGAAGTCAGCAAAAGGGACTCGAGGGTTACAGTGTATTGAAATTTAGGCGATGGGTTGACAACCTGTCACTAAAGCAATACATATTACAATCTAAAATTGCTCTCAATTTTTATCAGACGTGGCGAAAGCGCCTTTTACGAGGCGTTAAACGCTCTGCCTACCCCGTAAGGGATAAAGGCGTGATTTATGTATGTATGTATGCATGCATAATATAGTAGAGAAACACTGATAATTTCCGTGCGAAGCCGGGGCGGGTCGCTAGTAATAAATATGTAACAAATATAACCAATTCTAGATTCTCTGATACGATTTTATAGTGTGGACTATTTGCTTAGCCCGTGGGGGCTAAGGTCAAAATTTGGCGATAACTCAAACCCGGCTTCCCACTAAATCGTTAAGGGAGTTTTTTCTTGAACTCAAACTGTCTATGAATTAGTTTTTTTATAAATGCTATTTAATAAAAATATATGTGGTTGTTCTTTAGGTATACAATCAGTTACTGTATTTTACAGGATACAAGTATCTTATTTACTTCCTCAACAGCTCTCGTTTGCTTTGCTATACTAGTAGGTACATAGAAAATTACTAACGTATAACTTTATGATCCAATTCAATATTTTGTAATAAAATATTATGCCTTGCTTATCGTTAGGAAAGTGTTATGTACGTTATTAAATAAAATATGTATGATTTGCATAAGTTTAAAACTTTTAAAATATGAAATTTAGGGCAAAGCATACTATGTTATATATCGTTTTTATCACATTCGGATTTTGTGTTACTTCGGTAAGTTATTCTTTTCGTATTTAATAGGTAGATATGCTGTTACCTGCTATGTATAATGTACGTTATATAGTCTATCTAACTGGGGCCTGACTTCCAGGGGACTTGTTTAATACAAAAGAGATGGATGCCTTTCAACCGCATGTTGATCTGAGCATATTGTGATCTACCAAATAGGTTTTCCATTAGGAATTAAGAACCGACTTACATGATATCTATAGATGATAAAGGTTTACTTTACAACTACATAGAAATACTTTATTGCACGTAAGAATACAAATCATACAACACAACAGATAACAACAAAAAACAAGTGCAACATAGGCGACCTTATTGCTAAGGTAGCAATTTCTTCCAGGCAACCTTTGGGTCAAAGAAAAATGCGTAGCGGTAAGCGGGATATTGCAAATCTAGTAAAATATGTATCCTAAATACATTACATTACATATAATACATAAACTAGTTACAAGCTACTACATAGATATTGTAAAGTAAACTAATACATACATACATACATATAATCAAGCCTCTTTCCCGGAGGGGTAGGCAGAGACCACATCTTTCCACTTGCTACGATCCTTACATACTTCTTTCGCTTCATCCACATTCATTAATCTCTTCATACATGCTCGTCGGTTTAGGGTACTCTTGACCTGACCTTTCTTTAGGACGTCCCCGATTTGATCCAAGTACGTGCGTCGAGGCCTTCCCCTTCCAACATTAACTAATACATAAACTAATGGAAGATAGGATAATGCAAACTACAACCAGATCTAGACGAAGGAAATGACAGCAACAGCACAGGATAAAAGTGAAGGATAAATAATGATCAGATAGTAATTTCTTCCAAGTAATGTTTTTTAAGTCGGCTCTTAAAGGTTTCAAGAGACGGTGCACGTCGAATGTCTTCGGGCAATTCATTCCACAGCTTGATCGCTCGCACTGTGAAAGACTTAAACTACCTCCGCGGTCTAGTAGTAAGAGCCATGGGCTCACGATCCGGAGGCCCAGGGTTCGATTTCCAGGGACACAAAGTTGATATTTGTCAATTTACCACTATGCGAGGTTTTCCCTAGTTTGTTTAGGACAATGCAGGCTGAATCCACCTGATTGTCTGGAAGAAAACGGATTTCGTGCTTCGGAGGGCACATTAAGCCGCCGGTCAAGGTCACTGTTTCTGGGTCGATGTTGCCTATGACAGCGTCCCGCAAACTGATAGGTGTTGCTCAGTCAACGAAACTGAACAACTATCACCAGGTTTCTTTTCAGGAAATGAAAACAAAAATGCTTTTTCATACAAAATTACCACCTCGGTCAGACAATTTGTATGGAAAAATAAATTGTTTTTTTTTCGTTTCCTAAAAAAAAATATGGTGATTGTTGTTCAGTTTCGTTGACTGAGAAACTCCTATCAGTTTTGCGGGACGCTGTCCCTTACACCCGGTATATTATGTTTTTATTTCCAGGTGGCTGGTATGGAAAACTCAGAGCGTGAACGTGTCGCCAGTTTAATTGTCTTACCCCCAATAGTCCTTGGATACGACGAACTGTATGACGAACTCAGCAATAAAAAATCACCACCAAAATTAAGAGCGAACACAGAAACAGTAAAACCGAATATCAAGAATAACCCGCCTCCGTTCAAGAAATTGAATTTGCCCTGGGATCAGCTTGTAGCTTACGAAGACCCTCGGAGCGAAGATTCCATTATCATACCACAGCAGCGACTCGTCGTACAGCGCACAGCAGATGGCAGAATTAATGTACAAAATTCCAAAATCAATCCACCTCTAAAACCTTTCAAAACTGACGATCTAACAAATAGCCACAAACCAGATTGCAAATATTACAAAAAAGAAGTAAGAAGCGATAATAAAGAACTCGTCAATGGAAGTATACCGAATGTAGAATCTATTAAGAACAATGATATAAATGAAACAGTCAATGCCAATGAGACCAATGCTAGCAAAACTGACAAAGACTCAAATGGTTCCAATTCAAAAGTAGATGACCATATATCAATGCCAGCAGAAGGTGCAATTACAGACCCATTGGGTGGTGACACTCTAAAATTTCATGGAAAGTTCGTTTTACCGAATAAGCTGTTTGATTGTCCGTGTAATAAAGACAAATCGTGAATTATGTAGAATATAGTTTTATTGTACCCTAGTGTAAGATGACGTATTCAAACTCTAAATTTATGGCCTCTCTGTTGAACATAGTTATTAAATTATCGATGGAATATACTGTCCAGTAAATATCGGCGAATCACGATATGTAATAGCAAAGAAATTTGGCTTCTCTTCTTTATATTTTACGTCCGGTCTCGGACGATCCGACTTGGATTCCGTGCAATATAGGCCTGAAAAGTTTTTCTTTTTTATGTACAATTGAGACGCTTATTAAACTATTTACAGATTATTATAACAAAAATAGAACTAAACCAAACAACAGCTAGCATATGCTATGTTTAGAGATGGTGATTATAGAGAATAGTTAACTTACATGATAGAACATAGGCACGAACCGCTTTTGAGTCTATGTTTATTGCACCATATTGCACTAAACTTTCGTTCTGATATGCATCTTTGTTTTCCTGAAATTAATTAAGATCCGCCAAACTAACTCAATAGACATTGACTTAATTTTGGACATTGAGATAACTATTACTTACCTACATGTTGGACTGGAAACGAGAGAAAAACGTAGAATATGCCAGCTGCATTTTTTTTTTTTTTTTTTTTTTTTTATTTAGTTGCAAAAATATATATACATATATATGACAATCGGTGTCGTTAAACCCTATAGGGTTTGTCAACAACACAACATTCCGCTTCTATAGGTACAGTAAATAAATTAACTTATATTAACAAACTTAAGCAATTCTAGTTTAGGACTTATACATTAGTTTAAACATTGAAACACATAAATAAAATAAAATTTTCTTAAAATATCATCGCACAAAGGAACCCAGGTACATTGCATTGTTCGCATTTCCTCCCGGGCATGCTGTAAAAACTAGCTATTGGATCCGAGGGTTTCAGTATATTGCAATTTAGGCGATGGGTTGACAACCTGTCACTACAGCAATATACCTACAAATCTATCTTAAATAACCCTCAAAACTTTGTCAGACGTGGCGGAACGACCTTTTGTTTAGGTCTTTTACGCTGTGCCTACCCCATTAGGGATAAAGGCATGATTATATGTATGTATGTAGTACTTACATCTATACTGAAACTTGTCTGTGAAGTGATAGTACAGATAGGAGGATTTAACATATAGTTGACAGAGAAAAGTGGTTGCAGACTCGCGAAAGAGGCAGCCAGACCCTCGTTTGTTAGTCTTCGAAACAACGTATTGAGGAGGTCCACTTCATTCGGTAACAAAACTATCACTCTAAAATCCTCGTCCTGCAATGGAAGCTCCAGGATCTAAAAAGAGTAAATGTTATAAGTGTCCAACTGAGCACATCGTTACACTGTTTAAATGGCGTATGAATAGAAGCTGTTAGCGACACATTCCACCATTTTCAAAATTTAATATTTTTGTAAAGAGGCATGCGAGGGGTATGCGAGACGCGCGGGGATAGTGCCCGCTACTATACAATTGACATGCGAGTCCTGCGCCCGCCGCACGCTTCTCTGTACCCAAAATCTGTAGTGACCGTACGAACTTAAAAATAAACACAGTGCTATTGGAAATTTGATGATTTCTTCTTCAAAATTCACCATTGACCATCCTTTAAGTAACAGAAGCCACGAAATCAGGATCAGGAGCCTATGACTCAGACCACAAGTCCACCGAAGCTGTTGTTTATGAAATCCTTATCAATCAAGCAAGGGTGGGTGGGCATGCAGATCTGCAGCATCACTATATAGTATAAAACAAAGTCGCTTTTTCTGTCCCTATATCCCTATGTATGCATAAATCTTTAAAACTACGCAACAGATTTTGATGCGGTTTCTTTAAATGGATAGAGTGATTCAAGAGGAAGGTTTATAATATGTGTAATACATCCACAATATAGAAGAGAAGCCGGGGCAGGTCGCTAGTAAATCATATAACTTGCGCAACGCAAAATTGACCATAATACTATGATTCAAATTCAATTATTAACAGCGATTGATTAGGCTAGGTAGGTAGGTATATGAAACTCACCCTAGGTTCATAGTTAACATCCTGCGTGTAATTAAATGAGTTATGAACTTTCATAACACGACCGTCCAAATCAGCTTTCTTCCATGCAGACTGAAAGTAATATTATGTATAGTGCCTGGCAAACACCTTGAACAATACCTTATCCACATTTTTTTTTATTTGTTTTTCCATTACACCATTCAATTTACTAAAGAAAATGTAAATATACTAAAGACGTTTGCCGAGAACTAAACGAGTATCTTAACGGATAATATGATATGACCTGGATTGGATATACCTACATGTGGTCACAAAACGATAGTTTGTGCGCTACACATAAGATTAAAGTATATCTACCTATTTACAGCAGTTATATAAATATTAGGCTATAACTCTCACTAACTACTTACCTTAAAGGTGCAAACATTAGCCGCAACATAAATGGAGTCTGATGGTATTGTTTTATGTATTGTAAATTCTTTGAAAATCGAGTGCTGATTACAAACCTGAAGAGCAATAATTAAAAACGCTTACATTAGCTTTTTAAACTTAGCTTACCTTTTTTTAATGGACCATCTTTTTATTAATTGGACTGTTTGGATTAGAATAGAAAAACGTTTTAAGCTTGCCTACTAGCTGTATAGTCAGTAGTGACAGCTCATCCGCAAATGTATTTCATCCGTGGATGAAACGAATACGTACCATGTTATCTTTTCGTCCATAATTTTCATAAATAAGGTATAGGTAATGTCGCGAATGAATAAAGAAATTGAAATTGAATTGAAATCGCATACAAAGACAAAGATACCAAGGTAAATCGAATTTTAATTTTTTTTTTTTTTACAAATGTTACATATATCTAAATGATTTGAAACATAATAAAGTCTTTTCGAAAATCAAAATAATATTCTTAATTCAGAATGAAAGTAATTTTTAAACCAAACCTGATTTATGACAAAACAGAAAGCATCTTCTAAAAAAAATATTTTACAATAGCCATCAATCACCACGACATGTTTCATCATATCATACATACATACATACATATAATCACGCCTTTATCCCTAATGGGGTAGGCAGAGCGTAAACGACCTAAACAAAGGTCGTTCCGCCACGTCTGACAAAGTTTTGAGGGTTATTCAACCAGACCCAATCCTAGATTAGGTCAGAGTTTTCAAGCCGCCAATGCTTAGCACTGGCCTCTGATATGGCTTAACGACTAATATCTAGTACCGGGACCAACGGCTTAACGTGCCTTCCGAAGCACGGAAAAACGGAAAAAGCACCGAATAAACGTACATATGAAATTCGAAAACCGAAAAACACATTGGTACGTGATGGGATTCGAACCACGACCTCCCGCTCAGGAGACAGCGGCCCTATCCACTACACCATCGGGCTCTCTATTGTTTGTTTTGTGTCTGATGTTATAAAAACACCATTTATCTGATAATACAGATTTCTTTTCAATCCAAGTATTCTGGAAATAAGTATTAAATTGAGTTATTTAAAAAAGAAAATTTAAAATAAAAAAGTCATCCCATTTGTATCAGTTCAGTAGTTTTGGCGTGATGTGGTAACATACAAACAAACAAAAAATCTAAAAAAAACGATTTATTCTTTATATCGTTAATAATTCCTGCAGCTGTTATTTTTTTTTTTTCAAAAAATATTTAATGAACAGACACGACCCTTCTAGAGATTTATTATATACTAGCTGTGCCCGCGACTTCGTACGCGCGGAGAAGCGTTTTCAGTATGTTCGACACTGCATGTTTTCCATACAAACTGGGGCACTTACTCAATATTAGAATGGTTTGCGTGATTATTTATAACCTAGGCTGGACACCAGGTAATTAAAAAAACTCAGTCAAATAAAAAGTCCCTTTACTATCGGTTAATAACGATCAGAGTTCAATTTCCTGCCTACCCCCTAAATAAGGTGGCGTTATTATTTGTATCGTAACTTTGAGTTTAAGTAATGCTCAGTCAAACAAAAAAAGTTCGATCAAAATCGTTTAAAAACAACCGAAATTACTTTTCTCGAATTTCGGCTTATGTTTCTTGGGGAAACTTGTTCAGTTTCATGGGTAAGTTAAAATCCTAAAATTTGGCCGCCATTTTTTTTTACTCTCGGTATAATTATCTGCTATGTCCGTGGGTTTCTTAAATCATAGTCAACAAACGTGAAGTCTTAACGCAGTGCGGTGCCGCAACGCGGTTTCGTGTTTCAGCCCTAAAAGCAGAATGGTCAATTTACGTACCCACTGGTCAACAGCTTGTGCACCTTCGCCTTCAGCAAAATTTACTTTACTTTTGCTAACATTATCGCAAGGGAATTTTATATCAGTGTCGTCGTATTTTCGCGTAGAGAACAAACTTGTTTTTAATTTACATGTCTCGTTACCTTGAAGTGATTTCTGGACCTGAAAAGCCATTGAGATAGGAATCTATTGGTTTGTGTACAAATTATCAACCGGGATACGATTATGATTCACCTGTTCCTGGCCCGCGGTCTGTATTAGGCATATTCTTACATCTCTATCTCTTTCATATTTTGGCGAACTCGCGACTACCCACAGAATAGAAGAAGGCACTGGGAGGCATCAGCGACTTCTAATCTGTGCGACTACCCTGCCTTTAAAAGTACCTAGATTCTAAAGTTAGTACCTATCAATTATAGGCAGGTGGAGGTTCTTCCTTCAATCTTTTTTGGGAGCTGCTCAAGAGCTTCTAAAAACAACGGTAGAGAACTGTGGTAAAGTACCTACCTAAATAGATTTTAAGTAGGTAAATATTATGCAAACTAAAGTGAGACTAAAGGAGGAAAAAATCACCACGCCATACCTTAAAATATTTATATTTCTGTTTCTTCAATGCAGCGAGCAGGATATTTGACCCAAGAGTAGAGATTACCCACGCAGCACCAGCTTGGCCCACGCAATTAGGATACCAGCACTTGTGCAAGCAGCGAAAGGCTTCAATTGTCTGCATCGGATGACGCCCAGTGAAAATATTGTGAGGCCAAAGCCGTGGGACGCAGTTGCTTAGAATATGTTGGATAATCTTGTTTGCCAGATTTGAACAATCTTGATTTCTTTATATTTCAATTTATTTGAGGTAGAAAGAAAACACATAAACACAGATGAATAAAAAATTGTACTAGGTAAACAAAGATCAGCTGTTTCACACTCGGCTGATTGTGACATTAAATGTTGCATTTATTTAGACCACTCTTTTTTTAGAATGTTTTTTTTCTGCCTTAAATGGATTTATCAAGTACCTAATAATAAAAATACGTGTTATAAATAAACAATCAAGATTCATATAATGATTAATAGTATTTTTTTTTATACATTTAAAAAAAAGAATGTTAAATCAAGGCTGTATAATTTGCATATCCTGGCTGGTGTAATGTAAAAAAAAACAATGTCATTTGAAAACTGTCTGGGGGCGGTGTTTGTAAATGATGCGGATTTTAACAAATTTTTGGCGATATTACTGGAAAACAATGATACAATTACTATTTATACTATCATTGAATTTAATATTAACGGCCTCTGAACAAACAAGCAACTTAGAATATTGTGATATTAAAGGAGGATCCTGTAACGCGCACGAAACTTATGACGAATTGAAATACTTGTTATACGATGTTAATCCTCCCGAAGGCTTCAATTTACGGCGAGATGTGTACATGAGATTCGCAATTATGTTAGCTGAATTCAATAAACAAGAAAAGAAACAAAACTGGCGACTTGTTTTACCGCCCTGGCATGAACTTTACCACTGGAGATCACAAAGTTCTAAATCAAAACCAATCCCGTGGAGTACATTCTTCGACCTATCTTCACTTAAATCTTACGCTCCTGTGGTGGAACTGTATGAGGTATTTTCAAAATATCCCAAAAAGAAAAAGCTCCAAATAGATTTACACATTATTCTTCAAAACTTCCCTGATGCATTTGAAGGTGGTATTTTCAAGGAAAAGTGGGAAATAGTAAATGATCATTTTGATTATGACGGCAAATTTTGGGGATACAAGAACATAACAGTGAAGGAAACACTTTGTGTAAGGTTTCAAGGAAAAATATCAAAGTTATGGGAATTGATATCCTTACACACTTCGGCAAAGACAATTATGTTTTCACATGGAGAAATTCCTCTGCATGACTCTTATGGAACAAAATCCTATTGGGATTGTAGAAAG
Source organism: Scrobipalpa costella (assembly GCA_949820665.1). Taxonomy (NCBI): domain Eukaryota; kingdom Metazoa; phylum Arthropoda; class Insecta; order Lepidoptera; family Gelechiidae; genus Scrobipalpa; species Scrobipalpa costella. The sequence goes on from OX463312.1 coordinate 15,835,913, forward strand.
AGTATGCAATTCAATAAAAAACTAAGCGACATAGCTAAGAAGTTTATGCGGAATCATCTTGGTTGTGATAAAGATAAGTGCGATTCTTATGTCAGTGTGCACTGGAGGCGGCAAGATTTTGCTCAGAGTCGTAAGAATGATGTACCGTCCCTGCCTGGCACTGTTAATCAAATCAATAAATTTATAAAGAAAAACAGCCCAAATCTCACCAAACTCTTCGTAGCCACCGATGCTTCTTCTAAAGAAATAAATCATTTGGAGAAAGATTTAATGAAATTAGGGTATCAAGTATTTTTCTACATGCCATCCAAATCAGTTATGGATGAGTTTAAGGATGGTGGAATAGCTATAGTAGACCAAATAATATGTTCCCATGGAGCTTATTTTATTGGTACTCATGAAAGTACATTTACATTTAGGATTCAAGAAGAGAGAGAAATCATTGGGTTTAATCCTGATACCACATACAATAGACTGTGTCCTGATAAAGGAAAATGTGAAAAGATGTCAAGGTGGACGATTGTTCACTAAGTAGTTAATAATCTATCTGTTGTATCATTCTTCCATGCTGGACTGGGAGCGAAAGGAAACATAAAATGTGCCAGTTGCATTTCTTCCCGGGGATGCTGTAAAAACCATCTAAGGGATCCAAGGGTAGCAGTATATTGCAATTAAGGTGATGGGCTGTCACTAAAGCAGTACCTATACCTACAAATCTATCATAAATTAACCTTAAAAACTTTGTCAGACATGGTTTACGCTCTGCCTACCCTATTAGGCATAAAGGCGTGATTATTTGTATGTATGTATCATTCATTTCCTAATTTAAGTAGGAGGTATTCTAAGTCTAGTCTAAGTAGCTAAGTTCAATCAAGCATTATGTATTGTATTGTATTTATATATTTATTATCATTTACAATAAACTTATATTTTACTTTAGGAGTATGTAAGTATTCAGATCTGATGGATTTGAAGTTATAATTTTAAAACAATCAAGATTTTCTTTTGTAATTAATAGAGTAATTTCGTTCATGGTAATACCATGTTCAAAAATATAATTGTGCCATATTTTGTGAGTTTATTGATAAGTAATTTAAAATTAAGTAATAATTAAATTACATATCAAATAATATTATTTGTGTATTGATTTGTTCTTTAAAATGTCACCCGTATATAAATTAACCAACTCGGTATTCTATATAATAATAATATAATACTAATTACTATTCTATTATGTTATTGTAGTAAGTACTAACTACTACTACTATATGTAGTACTATTATATATTCTGTGGTACTATTATGAATTCTGTGACTATGTATGACTAAAATGGTATTTGTAGCAACCACAGCAGACATGCTCTGTGGTAGCTAGCAACCCTCCTGAAGGGAAGAATCATCGTTCTTTTTGGAAAAAATATTATTATATCTTGGCTGGGCAGTGGGCCAAATAGATGGAGCAGGCAAAATGTTAAGCATTCCTGCTTTGATTCCTAGTCTACTTTAGAGCAGAATTCAAAAATCGCGCCCTTTTAAGTAACTGGGCGGGGCAGAGTACGTTCATAAATGGCACAAAGGTAGTAACCTTTTTCTAACTGTAACTGCTGCATGGACGTATTAACTGCTGCCCTGCTGTTATGTGGCATAATACTTTAATACTAAGCCGCGTCTACATTCATCATCCATCCATTCACAATCGAATCCACACACAACACAAGTTTCTCTCTAATTCTAGGCAGGTAGTGCCATGAAATCGGAAATTTGGCACAGATGGCAACACTGAAACAGAATAAAAAAATTGTGGTTGGTTGGTTGGTTTGGTAATTTTTGTTTTAGATTCTGTGGTTTGGATTTGGAAAGGATCAATTTTTGTGTTTGTGATTTTGTGAGGTAGAATATGTAATTTTTAACGGGGGTTTAATCTTAATGAAGCTTTTAAACAGCCAAAACCTACCGATGAATTAATCATTATTCATCAAGTGTTAGCTTCATTTTCACTTTGGAGCCTTCCGCAGTCTCGGCGTTCTACTTGCAACTGCAAAATTACAAGTAAGAGCTTTTTTTGCTTAATTTTATAATAATAATGAATTAAAATCTCTAAGAACATAGTTTGGTTATTAAAGAAAAAAAACCTACCTCCTAATTAACTCTTATTAACTCTCCTTGTCATTCATAAACATAAATTGAGAGTTAACTACAACATTTAAACTTAATTTTGTTTTTCAGGATGCAAGTTTGTGAGCTGATACAAAGCGGGAACACACTACAGGCGAAGTTTGCCACTCCAGCACTTCTTGGAGTGTACACCAGCCAAGATTATGTTATATGTGGCTTGGTGGCGTTTCAAGCCAAAATCACTATATACCAGATCAACATTCAATTTTTCTTTGTGTTCTCAATCAAACTGGATAAAGTATTCCAATCGGATGATTTAACATATGCAATAAAATTCTCCAGTGATACTCTAGGAGTTAAAGATAAAGTGCTTCTGACAGATGAGACGGATTGGCGGCAGATGTATGAAGGTGACAACATTGGCAGGAATGTAGATGTAAGCCTGTCACTTGATATATTCAACAACAACTCCGGAATGTTCTCGTCCTTGCTCAATGACACGGAGTCAACCGATTTCGAGCTTCAAGGAGAAAATGGTTCTGTACACGTACATAAAGTGATACTAGCAAACTTCAGCCCGGTGATCAAGACTATGCTCAGTGGGCAGTGGAAGGAATCGGACACAGGAACTGTCAAAGTTTCACATACTACTAAAGAAACGTTGATAGATTTGAAAAATTACATGTATCTGCAGAAGTTGCCGGAGACTGGAGTGGAGAAGCTTGCTATACTTGCAGCTTACTACATGATGACTGATCTGAAACAGCAATGTGCTGTCAAATTGTTGAGTAAATTGTCAGCAGAAAATGCCACTGAGCTTCTTGATTTTGCTATGAAATATAAGATTGATAAGTTAATGTTAGCTATTTTAGAGAGTGTGCATAGGGAAAGTATTTTAGTTAAAGATATAGAGAAGAAATGTCATATCAATCCCAATTCATATGAGTACTATTGAGTTTTACCTCTTGTTTTAAATCATAATTAAAAGATAGATCATAATCATAATATAGAATAAATTATTCATGTACTTACGTGTAAGCACAACTTAATTTATTTTGTTAACAAAAATATTTGCCAACAAAAGTCTTGATGTTTAAGTTATATTTTGTTAGTTTGTTAATAATAGTAGTCTGATGAACTAGAGAATTTTGTTGGTGCTTTGTAATTTCTACAACCTACAAGATTGTATGCTATTGTTAAAGTACTATGTATTGTTAGTTGAATAGATAGCAATATATATAGGTAAGTACAACATATTAAATACTGCACATAATATTTTATTTAATGGTTTTCTTACAGTACCTAATAAAATAAAATTATTGTATTGATGGGGAGGTATAGAAATATATCCTCAAATTGTTTTAATTTTTTTTCTTAACTGTTTTAAATGTAATTAAATTAAAATTAATTTTAACAGTCGGATGGGTGCGTCCACCCATAATGTGTTTTTTAAGTTGTCCGACGGGACAACTTAAAAAACACATTACCAATGGCGGTTAGACCATCAGTATTATCATGATATTAATACCGTCAGTATTATCGAATTACCAAAGGCAGCGTTGAGGCATTGCCATTTACTAATTTCTACAAAAAAAAATAAAAAAATTTGCCTATCTACTTTTCATTAAACAATCGTATCGGTAGTATAGGTACTAGCACAGATAATATAATACTATACTAGTACAGATGCCTAATGTCATACAACAAAAGGGTCTGGTCCGCCATAAGTCGGGCCGAGTGGCGTTGCTGTCGCACTTGAGACGTACGCGCACATCTGCGCTCCTTGTCTTACACCTGTGAAGGTCGTACAACTGATCACATTCTAAGCAAATTAGATAAATCTGTGAAATTCTCCAGACGGTAAAATGAGGAATTGTCTAGCCTGCAATAATCACATAAATATAGCGGAACTAATAGAATGCTCGAAGTGCAAGGGGCAATACCACTATGTGTGTGTAGGTATTACCGAAGCGCTTTTTAAGGAGAAAAAACAGGACTTAGATAGAAACTGGATCTGTCCAGAATGTACACGAATTACACGACGGAGCAAGAAGAATGCGGAGACACCAATACGCAATATTTCGTTAAATGACACCACAATGTCCGTTGACGAGCAGGTAAATAAAGACTACAGCATTATCGGTGATACAATCATCAATGAGAAGACTACCAAAGTAAGCAGTACCCTCATCCTCGACCAAATAAGTGACCTATTAGATAGAAAGTTGCAGAATAATACACAATCTATTCTTAAAGAACTATCATCTTTTAAACAATTAATACAAAACAAATTAGAATCCGCAATTGCTATGCTAAAGATGGATATAAAGAATAACATAGAAAATCTGAAAACTAGCCAAGATAAAATAAATACTGACCTAATAAAAATAAATGGCTGTATTAGCAAATTGGAACATGATAATAACCAATTAAAAAAAGAAATATACTAACTAAAAAATAAGACAACAAACATACAAATAACACCCGAAAACTTGGAAGATAATAATAGGAAAATCATATTATACGGACTTGAGGAATATAATTATGAAGACAACAACGAGTTATACGATCGAGTCACAAACGTTTTCAAAAACATATTATACCTCGATATCTCTGGCTACCTTGAAGACTTGAAAAGACTAGGAAAAAGGGGACTCAATCGGCCAATTTGCATTGAACTTTTAAGCAAGAGTAGGACCAATTATATTCTTGACCAAGCGAATTATTTTGCGAATACCGGCCTGGCAATATCAGCTTGTTTAGACAAAAATGAACTAGCCCGTCTTAAAGAATTGAGAACTTTATTAATAGAACAGCGGAGACTTGGATACCACGCCGTGATAAGAAATAATAAACTATACGTCCAAGGTAAGGAATACGCAGATACTCGAAACGCCTTATCTACGTCACAACTGCCCGCCACCGATCCTGACAATAGTTCATTCATCGGTCCGATACAGCAAAATAAAACACAAACACCAAGGAATTCCTTTCGTAAATAGTTTTACAATAAACTTCCAGAATACACAAAGCTTGAACAATAAAACACATATTATTCAAACGCTGTTAGATAAAGAGAAATACGATGTAATGTGCCTTTCCGAAACTTGGATCTCTAACAAACGAAAAGATACAAATAGACGGCTATAACTTCGCTGCGACCTTTATTAGACAGCGTTACAGAGGAGGTGGAACTGCCGTATTGCTGCGCGAAGGGATTGATCACAAACCACGTCAGGATATAACAAATCTTTCTATAGAATATTATGTTGAGTGCTGTGCCATTGAAATTCCTAAACTAAATTTGCTATTAATTAATTTGTATAGATTGGATCGCAGAATAGACATATTTTTTGATGTTATACATAAATTAATTAATAAGATTAAACCATCTTGTAGTAAAAAACACGTTGTAATTGGAGGCGATTTCAATTTAGATGAAGAAAGAGACAAATTAAATTACTCACGTCTCAAGAAATTATTTTTGGAATGTAATCTACACCAATTAATTAAAGAAAAGTCTCGAGTAACTAACGAAACATCATATTGCATTGACCTTATATTCACTAACAATACGACGCGTGGCTATGCCAAAGTTATAGATAATGGTATCTGTGACCATAAAAGTGTAAATAATTATTTTGACGACATTAAAATAGAATATAAATTAAATTAATTAATTTAATCTTCCATTCTGGACTGGGAGCGAGAGAAAGACATAGAATGTGCCAGCTGCATTTCCTCCCGGGCATGCTGTAAAAACCAGCTAAGGGATCCGAGGGTTTTAGTATGTTGCATTTTAGGCGATGGGCTGACAACCTGTCAGTACATCAATATACATACAAATCTATCATAAATAACCTTCAAAACTTTGTCAGACGTGGCGGAACGACCTTTGTTTAGGTCGTTTACGCTCTGCCTACCCCATTAGGGATAAAGGCGTGATTATATGTATGTATAAATCAAAACCTATAATTACATTTAAAAGACAATTAACGCATAACAATATCATTAAATTTAAAGATGACCTTAGTAAAACCAAGTGGACCGAAATAATAAAAAATAATAAAAATATGAACGAAAATTATAATTCATTTGATAACATAATAATTGACATATTCAATAAATGTATACCTATGAAAAAAGTAACATTACGGTATAATAGTAAAATTAAATATATGTCGAAGGGTCTAAGAATATCGTGCGAACACAAACGCCTATTGAAAGTTCATGTTAATTTATCAAAAAATAAAATACTGAGATCACATTACAAATTATACGAAAAGACTTTAAAAAAATGTGTAAAAATGTCAAAATGTCAAAAAGGTTCTCATACGCAAATAAATTTAAAAAATCTAAAAATAAGATGAAGTCAATGTGGAGTATAGTCAACAACATTACTAACAATAAAATCAAAAAACCACCAGATAATATAAAAATTAAAGTAGGAGACACGGTACATGAACACCCCCGATACGTTGCTAATCACTTCAATGAATACTATTTGTCGGTGGGCTCAAGTCCGAGCCACCAAGCGCGTGCGCACCAGTCTGCCGCGGGCGCCGGAGCCGGACCGACTCGCATGTCTACTGGTACTCCCGGCTCCCCGCATCGGAAAGATTCAACCGTTTTACCCCGACCTACTAGTTCGATGTTCTTATTCCCAATTGACGAATGCGAAACCTTAAAACTTTTAAAAAATCTTGACAGTAAATATAGCTCCGGAATTGACGAAATCCCCCCTATTTTATTAAAACAGTGTGCAGATATACTTGCGCCACCTTTGACAAAACTTATAAACCAATCCTTTGACGAAGCGTGTTTCCCCGATAAACTTAAAATCGCAAAAATCTTACCCATATTTAAAAAAAGTGGAAACAAGTTTGAAGTTAGTAGCTATAGGCCAATTTCGTTGTTACCAGTAATATATTTTTTTTTTGAAAAAGCAATAACAAATCGTGTGAATAATTACCTTGAGAAGTTTAATCTATTATGTCATAATCAATACGGGTTTCGTAGTAAGCACTCCACAACTTTAGCAGTTACCAAATATATTCAGGAGGCGCTAAATTATATTCGCGATAATAAACATGCTGTAGGTCTACTCTTGGACATGACTAAAGCATATGAAAAAGTTAACCATGATATCTTACTATCGGACCTTCACGGTATTGGATTACGCGGAAAAATAGGAGATTGGTTCAAATCGTACCTTTCCGACAGACAACAATGTGTAGAAGTACAACATATCGATGATACCTCGCGAGTACTACGAAATATAACCTCGGATTTAAAAACAATTAACTGCTCCATACCACAAGGAAGCGTAGTAGGATGTTTGCTGTTTTTAATTTATATTAATAAGCTACCACAAGTGACTAATTCGTTATGTGTAATGTTCGCGGACGATGCATCGTTTCTATTTAAATGTAATGACGACTTTGAGAGTATCCATAATATAGTTAATGAATTTAATAACATCAAAAGCTGGCTTGCCGATAAAAATTTAGAAATTAATATTAATAAAACAAATATTATTCAAGTTAAACCTTACCAGAGAAAATCTATTGACCTTAAGTATGTAACCGACAAATTAAACATAACAGAAAAAAGCGAACATAATCTCTTAGGTATTAATCTAGATAGCCACCTTAATTGGAAGAGTCACGTGGAAAAAATACGAGTTAAATTGTCTTAATTTACTTATGCATTGGCAACCTTAAAATCTAACACCGACTTGGAAACGGCCAAATCCGCTTACTACGCCTACGCATATGCTTGGATGCAATACGGAGTAGTCCTTTGGGGCCACAGTACCGACGCTGACAATATCTTCGTCCTTCAAAAAAAGTGTTTGCGAATTTTATTAAATTTAAAACCCCGGACCACCTGTCAACCGCATTTTAGACAACAAGAAATGTTAACTTTCCCGTGCATTTATATATTGGAAATGGCAAAATATGTGAAAAATAGTATTAACCAATTCACTTTTTCTAGTAATTTAAGACGTAAGGATACCATTGTACTACCGCGTTCAAAATTGACCTTTTATCAAAATAGTCCACATTATCGAGCTGCAAAAATTTACAATAAAATACCAAAAGATATAAAAGCCGAACCCAAATTAACTCAATTTATAAACAGATTTAAAAAGTTCTTAATAATAAAAAGCTACTACACCATAAATGAATATTTTAATGGAAATTTAATTTAACATTGTACTTTTTAACATTGACATTTGATAGAATCAACATTAATTAATCATGACATTAGGAAAATATTAAATTAAAATCTGACATTTTAAATAGGGTAATGATAAATTGAATTATGAATTGCATTTTGACACCGACACTAAGGTGCCTGCATCACTAAGGTGCTGGAGTTGCCTAGTGCGAATACCAAGTTCTTCTTCAACTCCTTTTCCGTAAAAGCTGCACAACTGTGGAATAAACTGCCTAAGACAATTCAAGACAGTCCCTCAGTGAATGTCTTTAAGAAAAGATTAAAAGAGCACTTCTTATCTGAACAATTTTGATGTATGTATTTATGTAGTAGTTTATTCGTATATGTATGTATCAATATATTGTTTAGTATATATGTATGTTTATTTAAGATAGTAATATACGGTAGGTATTTATTCTATGTATAGGTATGTAAGTATTTTTAATTTTTTGTTTTACTAGTCTCTGTTAATGTTGCATTTTCTTGTCCCCTCAAAATTATTTACTTTCTCTTACTACCATTGGGTTGGCTGAAAGAGATCTCTTCATAGAGATAAGTTCGCCCTTGCACACTATATTTGTAAATTACATTTCTTTTGTGTTTATGCAATAAAGTATATATATATACTATTTATACTTACTATACTAACACTTAGATTGTAATAAATAACTAAAATAAGATACTCATACCTATCAGTTTCACATATGTCATTACAGAAACGGAAATTCTGCTATCCAATCTAATTATATATCGTACAAGCTAAAAATATTTGATTATACTTTGTTTAAGACAAATTGCAATGCCCTAGTAACAGGGTTCATGTACTGCTCCATCTATTTAAAATAGTATTTAAGACCTACATAATGTAATGTATATGTACGTAAGTACATGATCGCAATAAATATATGAATATGAATACTTTAAAAAAACGACGAATCATTCTAGACATGACCTTTTTGCATAAGATAGTAAATTCAAGGATTGATTGCTCATACCTTCTGTCGCAAATTAGAATATCTGTCCCTCGTTGCATTCCTCGATTCCCCGTGACAAAATTATTCTCAATTTCGAATTCCAAAACTAATGTCCACCGTCATTCAACCAATATCCGCTTACCCAGTACATATAACCATCTCAGTAGTAAGGTGCCGGATCTTGACATTTTCCATCTTAGTCAAAATAGTTTTAGAAAATGTCTTGCTTTAATATAATATGCTTCAATATAGTTTGAAAATGTTATTCAATAATCTTATTTACATTAATTAATCTTGTAGGTAATTTATATTTCAATATGTTTTTTTTTTAAATAATTTATAATTTTTTGTGTCTCGTTAGAATATTTTTTATTATTACTGTAATTTGAGTATAATTATTGAGTTTAAAAAAAAAATATGTGAATGTTGTACACGTCTGTAATTGGTGTATGTATCAGCTAAATTACTGATTTTGCATGACTTTTAAAAATGTGTTAATATGTATACTGTTGATGTGTCTGAATAAATAAATAAAAATAAATAAAATGAAAAGTCCTTTGACCGAGTCCCAAAAGCCGCCCCGCTGTCGTCCAGCTGTACTGCTAGAGTTGCTTACTGTTAAAATATTGTTTACGTCTAGAAAGGATAACGCTAGAATATAAGTTATTCTTTACTATAAAATCATTATTCTACTCTTTTTTTCTAAATATAAGATTTAAGTTTGCAATCGGTAGGTACAACAAAAAAGGGATCGCGCGTGCTGCGACGCCGGCATCCTATACTTATGTTTTGTGGACTTAGAAAAGGCCTTTGACCGCGTTCCAATTCCAAGGACTGCTCTCTGGGCAGTTTTAGAAAAATGTGGCTGTCATGTGAAGTTTGTAAAGTTAGTGCGTCAGTTTCACGAGGGTATGACAGCCCGCGTACGTCACGAAAACAACTTCACAGAACACCTTGCCCTGTCACCAGCGGTGTCAAGCAAGGCTGCATTATGGCTCCAACCCTCTTCGCCATCTATTTTGCTGCAGTAACGAAGGACGCTCTCAAGAACTGTAATGACCAGATCTCCATAAATGTCCGTATGGAAAGTGTATTTGACCTCACTCGCTGAAGCGCGAAACGCAAAATTCAGTCCGTTCCGGTAACAGAAGACCTGTATGCCGACGATGTTCGCCTTATGGCTGATAGTTTGGGCGTCCTGCAGAGTTATCTCGACAATTTAGATGAATCGTGTCGCAAATTTGGCTTAGTAATCAGCGCTTCTAAGAGACAGATTCTTAAACAACCCGCTAAAGGGAAATCTGCTGAAGATGCTGCTGTTTATCTACAAGGAAAGCCTCTGGACGACGTAGGTACCAAGGTACCGGCCTTGGGAGTTTAGTGCGCAGTGATAATCGTCTCGAGTCAGAAATTTCTGCTCGGATCGGTAACGCTGCTGCAGCCTTCGGTGGACTAAGCCGACGGGAGTGGAAGTCACACGATCTGAAACTACATACAAAGCTCGCTGTCTATAGAGCGATAATTCTACCTTTATTGCTGTATTCCTCGGACATGGTGTCTGTATAAAGGTGACATCAAAAGGCTTGACGTCTTTCATTTAAAATGTCTTCGAGCAATTCTTCGGCTGAGCTGGCAGGATCGTGTACCTAACTCGGAGGTTCTACGTCGAACCAAACAGACCGGAATGGAGTGTCTTCTAATGAAAGGTCATCTTCGCTGGTGTGGACACCTTGTTTGCTTGGAGTCTACCAGGCTACCAAAACAAATGTTTTACTCTGAGCTTAGCTCAGGTAAACGCAAACCTGGCTGTTTTGAAACGCCACCTGACTGCTGTTGTCATTTCAAGTGAATCGTGGGAGGAGCTTGCTACTCACAGGACGGAATGGCGAACTACAATCAAATCGGGTTTAGAAAAGTTTGAACGCTTCCGTCTGGAAGATCTTGAAGCCAAAACTCGTCCCAAACCCACTCTCAACTACACATACAACTCCGATGGGATTCTTCACTGTGCTTCCTGCAATAGGACTTTCAAAACCAAATTTGGATTTGCTAGTCACGCTCGCGCCCTTGCAAGGTCCCAGGCTAGCATAAGCTAAGGATGTCGCCGTCGACGGATACGTCTAGAAGGCCATCACATCATCAATATTGGTACGATAAAATATTAAAATTGTTCAAGGCGGATCTAATTTCCTGGCCCCAAAAAGCCTTAGAAAAATATTGGACGAAAAATTTGACCCCATAACCCTCCATTTTTATGACCCCATCGGAGAGGGTATTCAACCTTTACTAACATTACTTCCCCAAAAAACCAACACCCTCCCCCATGGTCGAGAAAAAAGATTTTCTTGTTAAAGAAGACTGAGAAATTAGAATAAAAATAATGACGCCCCATAACCCCCTCTTTTTCCTCAGTGACCCCCCACTTTTTATTCCCCTAGATGAATGGAGGAATAAAAAGTAGGGGGCCACTCAGATGGCTGGGAGCTAAAAAAATACAACTTCCGTCAACATACGTCTTGCGCAAAATCAACCCCTTCCCTCCTATGAGTTAGAAAAACTTGACCCCGCATGACCCCCCCTTTTTATGACCCCATCAGATGAGGGGTGTCAAGGGGGTCAACATTTACTAGCATCACTTCCCCGAAAATCTGGAACCTTTTTTTCCCTGGGAAAACAAAAAAGTTTTCCTTTTTAAAGAAGGCTTGGGAAATTACATACATACATATAATCACGCCTTTATCCCTGATGGGGTAGGCAGAGCGTATACGACCTAAACGAAAGGTCATTCCGCCACGTCTGACAAAGTTTTGAGGGTTATTTAAGATAGACTTGTAAGTATATTGCTGTAGTGACAGGTTGTCAGCCCATCGCCTAAATTACAATATACAGAAACCCTCGGATCCCTTAGCTGATTTTTACAGTATGCCCGGGAGGAAATGCAGCTGAAACATTCTAAGTTTTTAACAGTAAGCAACCCTAGCAAATACGGCTGGACGACAGCGGGGCGTCGCGAGGCGAAGGGGGAAGTAGGTATAAAAATGGCGGCTTTTGGGACTCGGTCAAAGTCTCGGGGACAATCAAGGACTCGGGGAGAGTCGAACGCGGCGAACACTCTCATGGCGGCCGCCAATGACCCAGCCGGCGAAACGAAGCGGAAGAGGAGGCCGAGGAGACGGAGAAATCGAGCCGCTCCTCAAAATGACGCGGGAAAACCGGACCAGCCGCGTCGCCAGCCTCCCACGGGTCCACTGGAAGCGGTCGGCGCCCCTCAGGGTACACCTCAGGGGGAGATGCCGAAGCACCAGCGGGCTCCAAGACAAAAGAGCCAGCGAGCAGCCGTCCCAGAAAGGGACATGGTCCTAACAGAGGCGGTTGGGATCCTCACGGAAGTCCTGGTGGCAATCCGCATTGGTGAGGATGCCACCAGTGTAATCGAAATGGGCCTGAAGGTTCTTTCCTCCATGACTGGCCAGCCAGCCACTCTGGAGGACCTTAGGCCCCCACAGAAGGCTGCTCAGGGTGGTGCTGAAATGCAGCGCTGACGCGGCCCACAAACTGCCTGCCCACATCCACTACTCCACGTCGAGTAGTCAGGATAGTGGGCCAGACACAAGGACTGACCCCAGGACCGTCAAGCCGCCGTAAGCTTGAGGTCGCTAGATGGGCCTCCCCCATGGGGAATCCCCCGGCTGGCTCGATCTCACCACGGCGTGAAAATCCTCCTGATGACCCTGACTCCCTATGACATCTTGCTACAAGCGCCCCAACGACCTGCCTGTAGTCACAGGCCGCGAATCGAGAGACTACGCTCGTGAGGCTCAGCCTCGATAGAGACGAGAAGAAGATCCGAAGCGACTCGGTCAAAGAGTTTCCATTCTATGTAGTTTTATTTATTCTAATGGACCAGGTGGGGTATTCATTCCACGAGGATGCTAGTTTTTAATACTGTGACTGCCCATGCGACTGCATTTGACTGAACCGACTTCCACCATCTAGAAAAGAAACCAGACCCTTACCTCGATACGAACTTCGAACACAGCGGTCAGACGGCAGACCAGACTTTTCAAGCTGCCAAATGGTCTGACTTAAACTTGAAGTGCCTTATGAATCTGAACACTAAAATGAATGTAGGTTAGGCATATGTAAGGTAAACCTAGTACCTATTAAACTGATAGAAGCTAGACAGAAACCTGTTTACGTTTAATTCTTTCTGGCATATCAGGCATTGTGATTTTAAATCCTCCTTGTTGACAGCAAAGTATCTACATACATACATACATACATATAATCACGCCTCTTTCCCGGAGGGGTAGGCAGAGACCACATCTTTCCACTTGCTACGATCCTTACATACTTCTTTCGCTTCATCCACATTCATTAATCTTTTCATGCATGCTCGTCGGTTTAGGGTACTCTTGACCTGACCTTTCTTTAGGACGTCCCCGATTTGATCCAAGTACGTGCGTCGAGGCCTTCCCCTCCCAACATTTCCATCCACACTCGCCATATATATCTGTTTGGTCAACCTGCTTTCACTCATTCTCTCAACATGTCCAAACCATTTAAGCATTCCCTTGTCAATACCTGTCACTATATCTTCTTTCACACCAAAACGTTCCCTAATCACACTATTTCGTATCCTGTCACTCAGTTTGACTCCAATCATACTTCTTAACGCTCTCATTTCTACTGCATTTATTCTGCTTTCATGCTTCTTCTGCCATACCCAACTTTCACTGCCATACATCAGTGTTGGAACCAACACCCCTCTATGCACAGCCAGACGGGCCTTATCGGACACCTTCTGACTGCTCATAAAGGCGTGCAACGCTCCATTCACCATGTTACCGGCATTCACTCTTCTTTCAATATCACTATCATTCTTTCCATCTGCTGTAAACATTGATCCTAAATACACAAACTCTTTCACTTGCTCCACTTTTTCATTCCCTATCAAGATATTACACGCTGTCATATTCTCCTTTTCAAAAACCATTGCTTTCGTCTTACTAACATTTACTTTCATTCCTTTCTTGTTCAAAGCTTCATTCATAATATTTACCATCTCCTGCAACTCTTCAGCCGACGATGCAAGTAAGACTTGATCGTCAGCATAGAGCAGACATTTGACGAGTAAATCATTCATTCGTAATCCCCGTTCACTTTCTTTTAAATCTTCCAAGCAACTATCCATGAATAGGTTAAAAAGCCATGGCGACGCTACACATCCCTGTCTAACACCTTTTTCGATGCTAAACAATTCAGTATACGCCCCGTTGATCCTGACACAAGCAAAGTATCTATAAACACTATTTTCCTTCCTGCGGCCCATCACGAAAACCACAATCGAAATAATTATCCCAAAAAATGGAATTAAAATGCCGACCGCTCGCGTTCTAATCTTCTAATGTTTTGATTTTGCAACAACACAACAAAACAAAACGAAGTTGGCAACGTTGCCGTCCTTGGCCGAGCTTGCATCGCACGCGCGCCGCGCTGTTCATTTCAGTGCACTAAACAGCAACATCGTGCGGTCGCGCGCATCGCGGGAATATCAGTACTGAATATCGATATATAATTAATTATTAATACTTTTTACTAATACTCAAATTTATTGTTATAAATATCGATATATTTATTAGGTATTGATACCAGTATTAATATTTTTTGAAAACTATTAGTAATTTGAAAATATCGATATCAGTCCCTGCTTTAAAGTGCACATAAATACATTCTGATCTTACTGTGTCAAAGGAGGCTTGTCTATATCAGGGTATTTCCCTTCTATTAGTATAGACTATTAGCCAAACCTATTGACAGTATGTATAGTATAGTATATATTCATTGCTGGTTTTAGTTGAATAGAGTAAGTATAACGTGTTGGACAATGCAGCAATGTACAAAGAATGTGGAAATGTTTGTGTGATAAGGATATAGGTACCAAAGATAGATAGGTAGGTACATTACATAGCTTCCTATACATATAAATGGGTACGATGACACGATGATACGATCAGTCTGTCGCAACTTAGTAGAAAAAAAACGCACTATGGAATTCAAATAACTTTTAATGGCGGCTTCGCTCTATCTCTCTCACTTCCTCAAACCTTTCATTCATTTGTCTGTCATCTGTCAGTCGGCGTTTGTATTTCAGTTTTGTGTTGGATTTACAAAAACAAAAAGTGAATATTTTCTGGTGTATTTTGCCGTGATAATTTCGTTTTGCCGTGCAGTAACTTGAAACTAATGTGTGGAAACCTCGGTGTGAATTAAAAATGTTACGTAGAAAGTGTGAGACATGCGGGCTAAAGTCCAAACGTGAAAACGGCATTAAACGCTTTTTCATGGCCCAATTTCCTTTGGATAAAGATCGGTGAGTGGAAATAATGTAGTTAATTTGTAGTAAACTTCCTTTTGGGCTAATTAAACATGATTTAAATCATCTTTAAAATCCGAAAATCATGTTGATCCTGAAAAATAGTGTTGCCAAAAACATATTTAAAAAGTATCGATATATTTATTTCAGATGTAAAGAATGGGTGAAGGTTACGGGGAACGAAGATTTGGCATATATTCCAATTGAAAAATTGCATGAATTAAAATTTGTTTGTGGTAAGCATTTCCAGAATAAAGATTTTAACATAAAGAAATCACGGCTAAAACGAACGGCTGTGCCGACGATAAGACTCACTGCTAAGCCACTTTCTGATGACATTTTGAAAGAATTTCCTTATACCCTTTTCCAAGGAGATTTTGCAAAAAATAGTAAGTAAGTTAATGGTTCTAAATCGACCTCTAATAAAACTGTACCTGGTCTATGTCTGTACATGGAAGATATTTTAGAAAAACAAGTATGAGGGGGCTTATCTTAACCGGGCTTATTATTATTATTTATATATATTATACCACGGGCGGTAAAATATTCTTAATAGATTTACCGAAAAAGAAACAATACAATTAAGTTAGATATTTGACTTAATAATACTCTAGTGGGTAAGAATAGCAGGCATTATTTTTATTCAGTTTTAAAATATCTTGTTTCTAGGGTTATCTAAACATAATGTTAGAAACTATCTATTTCAGATGTTTACCACGTACATCCTTGACACGATTGTACAACACCAGTAAAGAGTCCCTTAACCACGGGAAGGGGATAGTAAATATGGTTATTTAATGCAATGTAAATACAAAAATATGATTAATTGATTTTCCGGAAAAGATACAATACAAGGTTAGTCTATTTTAGTTATTTCCGTAGTTAGATAGATGTCTTAGTAATATGTTAGTGGGTAAGAACGACAGGAATATTTTTAATTTAGTTTTGAAATAACTAGTTTGTAAGAATAAAATAATACAATTTCAAGGTCAACATTTATCTAAGAATATAAGGATCGTCTGCTTTGGTTATTAGATGACTTAATGGGCTTTTTTGTTGCAGATACGACGGAATGTTCTTGCAAATTATGATATAAACATGATCTAAGATATCAACTTATGAAGAGAAGATAGATCTTACCCAACGGAATACTGTTAATAAAGATATTGAGTTTTGTAATTATGACCAAAAACTGTTTCCTTTTTAACTCCGATCGCAAAGATTTTATTGGGGTATTATAGGACACATAAATTCCTGTAAAATCATGATCGGAGTTATTATGATCACAAACTGTTTCCTTTTTGTTTAACTCCTCTCCAATCTATCGAAAAAGATACATTATAGACATAGAATCATGATTGGAGTGCGACATTAAGGCAACAGTTAAATCCTTGAACTAAAATTTGAAGTTTGGAAAGTGAGTGGCTAAAAAATGTAGATTATCGATATCGATTAAATCTTCCTGTCTACGGTTTACGTCACTATTAAATGAACTATTTGTTGTTAGGTTGGCAGTATTGAGCTTCTTGTATTGGCTACGCCTCGTTATCTGAATTTTGACACTTGAGGCTGTTCATAAATGTTCTATGGAAGTCCCGTCTCTTAAAACGTAGTGATTATACGAACAAAGGCATATGACCAGACGACTAGTTGTCATTTCTGAGTTCTATGTTTGGTTGAGTGTGTTTGAGTGAATTGCTTCTTTATTTGTATAATTCAGTGCCTAATTAAATTTCAGGTAAGTAAATTATTAACGTACCTACTCATATAACTAGTTTATAATCATAATCAATAATTCTTCCATGCTGAACCGGAAGCGAGAGAAAAACATAGAATGTGCCAGCTGCATTTCCTCCCGGGCATGCTGTAAAAATCGGCGGTTGGAGTGTAGCCTTTGGGGCACTATGGGAAAAAAACTTAGAAAAATTTTGGTCGAAAAATTTGACCCCCCATGACCCCCCCTTTTTATGACCCCATCGGATGGGGGGTGTCAAGGGGGTCAACCTTTACTAACATCACTTCCCCGAAATACCAACCCCCACCCCCCTGGGGGGCAAAAACTTTTTCCTTATTAATGAAGGCTTTGGGACTTAGGCGAAATTCGGATCGAAAAAATGACCCCCCATGACCCCCCCATTTTGTGACCCCATCAGATGGGGGGCCTCAAGGGGGTCAACCTTTACTTACATCACTTCTCAGGAAAACCATCCCCCACCCCTGGGGACGAAGGGGGGGTGAATTTTCCCAGTGACCCCCCCACTTTTTATCTCCCCGATGGATGGGGGGGCTCAAGCCGTACAACTTTTGCTAACATACCTACCACGTAAAACGAACCACCTCCCTCCTATGGATGAGAATATGCACATTTTTAACATAGCCAATTTTCCTTAGGCAGTGTAGGGTTTGGGGCAAGGACATAGCCGCATTTTTGATGAAAATTTTACCTACCTTTTTTATGCGCCCATCGTGTAGAGTGCTTCAAGGGGGTCAAATTACCTCGGGAACATTTTTTCGCCAAACCGACCCCCACCCCTGGGGACGAAGGGGGGGGGTGAATTTTCCCCGTGACCCCCCCTTTTTATCTCCCCGATGGATGGGAGGGCTCAAGCCGTACAACTTTTGCGAACATACCTACCACGTAAAACCAACCACCTCCCTCCTATGGATGAATATAGCCAATTTTCCTTAGGCAGTGTAGGGTTTGGGGCAAGGACATAGCCGCATTTTTGATGAAAATTTTACCTACCTTTTTTATGCGCCCATCGTGTAGAGTGCTTCAAGGGGGTCAAATTACCTCGGGAACATTTTTTCGCCAAACCGACCCCCACCCCTGGGGACGAAGGGGGGGGGTGAATTTTCCCCGTGACCCCCCCTTTTTATCTCCCCGATGGATGGGAGGGCTCAAGCCGTACAACTTTTGCGAACATACCTACCACGTAAAACCAACCACCTCCCTCCTATGGATGAATATAGCCAATTTTCCTTAGGCAGTGTAGGGTTTGGGGCAAGGACATAGCCGCATTTTTGATGAAAATTTTACCTATCTTTTTTATGAGCCCATCGTGTAGGGTGCTTCAAGGGGGTCAAATTACCTCGGGAACATTTTTTCGCCAAACCGACCCCCACCCCTGGGGACGAAGGGGGGGGTGAAGTTTTTCAGTGACCCCCCCTTTTGATCTCCCCGATGGATGGGAGGGCTCAAGCCGTACAACTTTTGCGAACATACCTACCACGTAAAACCAACCACCTCCCTCCTATGGATGAGAATATGCAAATTTTTAACATAGCCAATTTTCCTTAGGCAGTGTAGGGTTTGGGGCAAGGAGATAGCCGCATTTTTGATGAAAATTTTACCTATCTTTTTTATGAGCCCATCGTGTAGAGTGCTTCAAGGGGGTCAAATTACCTCGGGAACATTTTTTCGCCAAATCGACCCCCACCCCTGGGGACGAAGGGGGGGTGAATTTTCACAGTGACCCCCCCCTTTTTATCTCCCCAATGGATGGGGGGCTCAAACCGTACAACTTTTGCTAACATACCTACCACGTAAAACCAACCACCTCCCTCCTATGGATGAAAATAGCCAATTTTCCTTAGGCAGTGTAGGGTTTGGGGCAAGGACATAGCCGCATTTTTGATGAAAATTTTACCTATCTTTTTTATGAGCCTATCGTGTAGAGTGCTTCAAGGGGGTCAAATTACCTCGGGAACATTTTTTCGCCAAACCGACCCCCACCCCTGGGGACGAAGGGGGGGGGGGGTGAATTTTCCCAGTGACCCCCGCCTTTTATCTCCCCAATGAATGGGGGGGCTCGAACCATACAACTGTCGTTAACATACCTAACACGTAAAACCAACCCCTCCCCCTCCTATGGATTAAAATATGCAAATTTTTAAATAATCAGAGTAGGGTTTGGGGCAACTGAAAATATACAAATTTTAACCTGACCGATTTAATTCCGGGTGTCAGAAGTGTAAGAAGGTAAAACTTAGCTTGGAAACTATTTTGGCGCTATTTTTATTTAATTTTCATTCTGAGGAATATTAAAGTGAAATAAAAAAAACAATGAAAAATACCATTCCGACGCACAGTACCAGAAACGCAATCGACTAGCACAGAATTCTGTGGTTAATAGCGATTTTTTCATTTTATGCATTTGATCGGAAATGTAAATGACCAGAATGAAAATTCTGGTACTTTGCTAACAATTTATCTCACCATGTGTAATTCTTATACTCGCATTATGCCAGATTCGCCGTATTTGGCATTTCCTAACTGACGTAAGATAGCTTATTTACGTAAAATTAGAGTGCATGCTGTATGGGCCCTACTAAATGTTTCCTTCCTCCTGTATTTCAGTCGTGTTACATCTTATCAGGAATGTAAAAGCCACGTGGTATTTTTTTTATTATATTTCGTACATGGTATAATGTCACAGTTGAGGAATAAGTTAGCTAATAATATATTGCACCGATCGAAAATTTAGGGCAATTATGGTTAAAAATTATGAATAAATACATATTTTGTATTTTATGTGTAACAGTTTGATACGCTTCATCATTTCTACAGGTTAAATAGTTGAAATTACACTGTATGACCAAAATTGTCAATGTTTCCGGCAGTATTAGCAATATTGACGGGAATATTGCTGGTAATTTACCGGCAATTGTGATATACCTAACTATTTATTTTCATAAAAATGAAAATTTAATAGGGATGCTATTATATAGTAGAAAAGATACAAATGCGTTTTTGCATGTAAATAATAATAATAAAAAAAATCTACCTTGGTTCAGTCTAACTTCAAAGATAGTAATCATGATGTTGTTTTTATTTTAATGCATTAACATTTCAAACTTACTTGTTTTTGAGTAATTTTTATGTTTTACGTAAAAATAATTAAATACATCGAATATATCGAATGAATTCTAATGTTAAGTTACTAAACGTTACATTTCTTTATAAACAAATTTTATTTTAAATATATTTTTACTGGAAACTTTGGCAATATTGCCGCTAGGAATATTGCTGGCAACGGAAATATTGCCGCAGGGACATCTCTAATCAAGACCATCGACTCGTGTAATGGGTGAGCTGTAAAATTATTGTACCCGGTATGTAATTACTTGATTATGTTTTGCCCTTCGGAACCTTATAGTTTAATACGTCGAAATTGATTTACCGCTATCCTATAGGTAAGTTTTTTTTTTATTCGTGATGGGTTTGCTCTTGACTCTAGACACTAGGTCAGAGATAACCGTGACAGAGTCGACGATGGAGCGAACAAACCCAGATGCCTGTCCTAGTACTAATAATGTATGCGTGCTAATACTATGAGATTAAAATAGCTAATCCAATCGTGTTTTATTTATTTTATTTCTACTTTAAATGCACCACATTTTATTGTTTTGTATGTACATTTATTATACACAGTTTATATTATAGTTTTGTTGATTTTTATCGTTATCATTTGTTCTTAAGGTTTTTTAATTCTAAGAATCATTACATTCTGGCCATTTTTTATTTTAATTTCCATTTCAAGATTTATTTTGTTGATTTTTTATCGTACTTAAGGTTTCTTAATTCTAAGAATCATTACATTCTGGCCATTTTTATTTGAATTTCAAATTCAAGATTTATTTTGTTGATTTTTGAGATCACTGGGAAAATTCACCCCCCTTCGTTCCCAGTGGTGGGAGTCGCTTTGGCGAAAAAATATTCCCGAGGTAATTTGACCCCCTTGAAGCACCCTACACGATGGGGTCATAAAAAAGATAGGTAAAATTTTCATCAAAAATGCGGCTATCTCCTTGCCCCAAACCCTACACTGCCTAAGGAAAATTGGCTATGTTAAAAATTTGCGTATTCTCATCCATAGGAGGGAGGTGGTTGGTTTTACGTGGTAGGTATGTTAGCAAAAGTTGTACGGCTTGAGCCCCCCCATCCATTGGGGAGATAAAAAGGGGGGGTCACTGGGAAAATTCACCCCCCCCTTCGTCCCCAGGGGTGGGGGTCGGTTTGGCGAAAAAATGTTCCCGAGGTAATTTGACCCCCTTGAAGCACCCTACACGATGGGCGCATAAAGAAGGTGGGTAAAATTTTCATCAAAAATGCGGCTATGTCCTTGCCCCAAACCCTACACTGCCTAAGGAAAATTGGCTATTTTCATCCATAGGAGGGAGGTGGTTGGTTTTACGTGGTAGGTATGTTCGCAATAGTTGTACGGTTTGAGCCCCCCCATCCATTGGGGAGATAAAAAGGGGGGGTCACTGGGAAAATTCACCCCCCCCCCCTTCGTCCGCAGGGGTGGGGGTCGGTTTGGCGAAAAAATATTCCCGAGGTAATTTGACCCCCTTGAAGCACCCTACACGATGGGGTCATAAAAAAGATAGGTAAAATTTTCATCAAAAATGCGGCTATCTCCTTGCCCCAAACCCTACACTGCCTAAGGAAAATTGGCTATGTTAAAAATTTGCATACTCTCATCCATAGGAGGGAGGTGGTTGGTTTTACGTTGTAGGTATGTTCGCAAAAGTTGTACGGCTTGAGCCCCCCCATCCATCGGGGAGATAAAAAGTGGGGGGGTCACTGGGAAAATTCACCCCCCCTTCGTCCCCAGGGGTGGGGGATGGTTTTCCTGAGAAGTGATGTAAGTAAAGGTTGACCCCCTTGAGGCCCCCCATCTGATGGGGTCACAAAATGGGGGGGTCATGGGGGGTCATTTTTTCGATCCGAATTTCGCCTAAGTCCCAAAGCCTTCATTAATAAGGAAAACGTTTTTGCCAACCAGGGGGGTGGGGGTTGGTTTTTCGGGGAAGTGATGTTAGTAAAAGTTGACCCCCTTGACACCCCCCATCCGATGGGGTCATAAAATGGGGGGGTCATGGGGGGTCAAATTTTTCAACCGAAATTTTGCTAAGTCTTTTTTCCCTTTAAATTTTTTTTTTATTTTTCCAATATTTTTTTTATATTTTTTTCTTTGCGTTTCATAGCGCCCCAAAGCGTATACTCCAACTCCAACACTCCGCCCTGAACTTGACACTCTGACCCAAATCTGTCTTAAATAACCCTCAAAACTTTGTTAGACATGGCGGAATGACCTTTGCTTCGGTCGTTTACGCTCTGCCTACCCCATTAGGGATAAAGGCGTGACTATATGCATGTACGTAATCAATCGCACCAGCCAATGAAAGCCCGATGAGCCCGTTTTTATTATTTTATAGAGATTTTGTAGTCTCTAGGACTACAGTTTTTGCCGAATACTAGGGCGAGTATGTTTTAGTTGTGATTAGGATAAAAAGCAACTTTTCCCAAAAGAAACAGTTGCTTTTAGTGATGCGACGCTGATCGAAAGATATAGTATTGAAAATATATACATAGGTATTTCGTATTTTGATAACTTCCGACATAAAGTTCCTTAGATAAAGTTGTTTGTTATTTTTCGTATGTAAGTTTGGTATTTATCACGATGACTAAGTAAGATATAGGTCTGCAGCTGGGTGGGTATTAAAAGATAATCCTGCAACTCTAATCTTGAATAGAAGAATTATTATCAAAATTAAATAGAAGTTTACTTGAATATAAGTAAATATCTATTTAGTTTTATACGGGGTGTGACAGCGTCCCGCAAACTGATGGCTCAGTCAAGGACACTGAACAACTATCACCAGGTTATTTTTCAGGAAATGAAAAAATATGCAAATACAAATTGTCTTACTGAAATAAATTAATGGTGAAAGTTGACCAGTTGCGTTGACTGAGCAAGCTCTGTCAGTTTGGGTCAGTTAAAATTAGCTTCTAACCAAATGCTTATTTTCCTTCATTTACAGAATGCAGGCGCAAGTTTCAGAATTGCTTCAAAATGGAAATATGCTGCATTTGAAGCTTTCTATTCCCAATATAACACAAGTATCCATATTACCTGAATATGTTCTGTGTGGTGTGGTACTATTTCAAGCAAAAAGCTATTTATTGAAGAGTCAAATTAATATACACCATATTATTACGATTACGCTAAAAAAGCTGTTTCAATCGAATAATCTTAATTATTGTATACAGTTTTCAAGTGAAGCATTAAACAAAACAGAATCATTTTTATGTTCAGGTTCTTGGGTTGTTTATGATGGTTGTGGTGCTAGCGGTGCAGGTGTTTATAAGCCTGAAGTTGATATAGATCTGAGTTTAGACATAGCTAACAGCACCTCTGGACTGTTTGCCTCTCTTCACGACGACACTCAGCTGATAGATTTGGAACTCTGCGGAGAAGATGGCTCTGTGAAAGTCCACAAGACCATTATGGCAGGAATGAGCCCGTTCATTAAAACTGTGTTCGAAAACAGCGGACAGTGGGATGAAGCTACTTCAAACTCCGTGAATGTGCCGACAACTAAGGAGACTCTGCAACAATTGAAGGATTATATGTATCTGCAGAAAATGCCCGACACGGGAGTGGAGCACCTTGTTGCGCTCGCGTCCTATTTACTGATGTCGGACTTAGAAGAACGCTGTACAGTGAAGCTGCTCATTAGTTTGAGCGCGGAAAATGCAGCCGAATATTTAGAGTTAGCTATGAAGTACAAATTAAAGGTTTTGCTGCTTGCTATATTGGAAAATGTAAAGAGAAACACGATTAAAGTTGACGATATAGATAAAGTTTCGTCATTTGGTAACGACAGAAACTAGATTAGGCACTACCTATAGGTACCAAGCTACAGGAGTGTGGATCCATACTAACTATGTCTTTATTATTCTTTTTTTTAATAGTAACAATAGTTGTAAGGTTGGAATAAATTACTACCTTAGCAATAAGGCCGCCTTTGTTGTACTTGTCTTTGTGTTATCAGTTGTGTTGAATGAATATTTCTTATGTGTGATATGATAATAGTAGATTTTACGACAACTGCACAAAAACAAGTCATTTTTGGCTGATGTGTAGTCGATGACAAAAATTGTTTTGTGCACGAGTTATAAACTCTGCTTTTCACTTCGATTGCGAGGAAAATTGAGGAAATTCTACAAGAATATTGTAAATAAATTAAACAATTTATTCCCGCCATTTAACTTTTTAAATCATTCGATATAAAATATTAGGCTTTGGCCGGAAACCTATACAGCCTTCTTTTTTTTAAAAATATTGAATTAAATAAACTATCGTACTTGAATTAAAAAATTTAATATTGTTTTATGTCATAAAAACACAAAAGGCAAATAGTTTAAAGTCAATATAATAAAATATATCTATGAACTTTTTATTATTTATAATTTATTTGGCCTAATTTTCTTTGAAGAGATGCATTTATGAGCAATCCAATTTTGTGCAGCCTGGGGTGTACCCTGGCGCTTTTCGAGCACGAGAAGTGAAAAGTATTTTTATCTTATCTTTTATCTTATCAATAAATAGTAATAGTAACCGGAAATGTTTATACATGTTTACCTTTATTAGGCGTTAGTTAAGTCTAAGTTCCTGTCTGCGGGCACCTGGCGGGCAATGGCTCTGTTGATATATTTTTATGTATTACTTATTGTAATCTAGCTGTAGGTGTTTTGAATAAATAAAATAAGCTAAAAGTGTATTAACAATAATATTTTTGCTATCATAGTTTTCATATGGTTATATTTTTGATTACTTATTCTTGTAAAGTAAGTAAGCATTTCATTAAAACACTAAAAATAATTTAGAAAATAAAACCAAAAGTCGGTTTGTCAATGTTTTTATTGAGGTCATCTCACCTTCTTAATTCCAGCATGGAACGTGGTTGTTCACACAGAGAGAACATATTTATTATATTTAAAATAAATAATTGAAAGCCTGCCTGCAATACATTAATTCATTTCGACTTTCCCCTAGGCACATTTTTTATTATTTGCTTTTAGGCGTTCACAGTGGAATGGCAAGGGCAAGCCTCGTACAAAAATACACATTTAAGTGATTAAAAAAAAATATATCGAATATAATCGCAGGCAGACTGAAGGCTTAATAATTATTGCTTATTTTTTTCATTTTACATTGCATTTTTAATAAAATAAATAACAGGTAAATGGCTTATGGTAAGTAGAATTTATGAATTCTCTATTATTATACAGCATGTAACAGAAAGGGTATTTATTGGTACCAATGCGTAGTTGCAAAAATCACCACTTCACTAATATAAGGCTATACTTGTGATTTTGTGTTATGAGAGAACACAAAGGGACGCCAAAAATTTAAGTCAAGATTTAGTTTAAGTTGTGCGCTCTACGAATCGATAGCATTGTCACCGATAGGACATAAATCTGCATATGAAACTGAACAACATTACAAAGAAAAACCACTCGAAAAACAAAAATAAATTAACTTCCCATGCAAAATGCATCAGCTAATAACACATTAAGCCATTTGTTTTCGTACTTCGACCTAAGTTCATTGGGAAAAGTTGTTCAGTTTCATGGGGAGATTCACATCCTTTGGGTGCATATACCTTTTATATTTCTGTTACACCCTGTATGCTGAAAATATGGTTTGGGTTACAGTTACAGACATGTATATATATTTTTTATAAAATTAAATATTGCTCAGTAAGTTTCTTTCTACATGCTGGAATTTCCAAGAATTGAGTAATTTATCTAAAAAAATCTTTTCATTATATTTACAGATAAAAACATAATGGTGACCTTAATGTTTTCAAATTTTGCGTTCTTTTCACAAATTCAATCTTTTACACAATAATGATTTGACACATGTTAGGGTTGGCGATGTTAAAGAATTTTACACACTTCACGTAAATATTACACGTTTAGGTATTTTTTTCAGTCATGTGTAAATCTGGCAAGATATTTTATTTGATATCAAAATAATTATCGTATGCACAACCCCCTCGCACACCACAAAGAGTACAAAAGTCCATTCTCTTACTAACTATTCATATTCATAATTTCATCTATTTTCTGAACACTACCCATATTTCGCCTCTAATAATAAACATATTCTATCTTTATAAATGCACTTTTTGTTATTTTTTTACATCTACTTTTTAGACGATAGGATAGAAATTGATTTGATAAAAGAAAGCGCCAAAGTTTTGAAATAAATATACCTATATTTAAGTATGTAATTAATAATATAAAAAAAAGTTGTTACAAGGGCCGATATTATAGTACTGATACTATCTGTTTCACAAATGTAGGTACTTAAAGATGTACTTAATACTCAAAGAATACTGAAGGAAAGATGGCATTGCTTCTCTCACATTTATGGACTTATTTAACTATGTAGTACAATTTCTTTGGTGTTGTGTCATATAATGATTTTACCTTCTATTGGACGCTATATAAATGGCGTTCGTTCATCTACTGAGTAACTCCGCTGACTGCGCTTTGCTTTGTATGAATTTGAATTAAGCTCTTAAAAGCTACAAAAATCTTTTTACGAGCTCTGTAAATGCTCAAAGTAATGTCAGTAAGTTAGTTTAATTTTTACAGTGAATTTTGCACAGTCAGCAGAGGGACTAAACCCCCTATTTTGCTAAATCTTACTTCTACTATATTTACATATTATATTATTTACACGAATGGAATCATTGAGATCATTACATTATTTACTTACAATGTAGAATGACGTTTACGAGGTGAGTTACAGGCTAATAATAATAAAATAATACTATCATGTAGACTGGTTTGGTACACGATGGCTACAGATTATTGTATCCAAACATGAGGTAATAATGATATTATTTGCCGTAGTGTTTTTTTTTTACGGTCACGAAACGTGTCCCGTCTCGACAAATAGTCTTGGTCACCCTACTGCCTAAATAACAACATAAAACAATAATTGCGATGTTACATTAAACGTAACAAAAATAAAACTGAAACAAAACAATAGATTGCACGTGTTTAAAACTGAGTTGTAGACACCTACTTTTTTCGTAACGTTGAAAACAAAATTGCAAAATTATATGCATTTTTTTTGTAAGGCGTTGCATTTTCAGAATGCCCCCAAAATCTGGGCAGAAGGCAAAGGCTTTGCTTCGGTTCAGCCGAAACGTTCTTTGACAAGGAACATGAGTTTCTTCTTGCCCTTGTACTTGAGTTTGATCTCTTGCAACAGCGCCGCGAACTGGTGAGGCCCGTCGTGCGCTAGAGCGAACGTATCGCGCGCTTTACCTGGAAATATGAAAAACATAAAGTTAACCATTTATTGATACACAATGGCTAAAAAATGTATATTACCTAAGTAATATTTTCCATCCACACGAAAAGGAGAAGAACAAGAATCATTTTATTCATACTAGACTGAGGAGCAGGTTTCGTTTAGTTTTAAACAGTACCTACATCAGTTCACAATCCTATTTAAATTTCCCTTATGGTACTAAAAAGAGCCTGGGCAGTATGCCAGTAAGTTTATTGCCCAGCAACGCCATTCAAAATGGCGGCGAACCACTAATTAACACGCAATCTTTTGGAATATTAGCGGGGCGTGGTGCGGAAGATAAACGTCAACTGCTGATCTACCAATAGCACGGTTGGTTTCTCTTTTTAGCCGCCGCCGTCGCGCACTGAACCTGACCTCCGAAGTTCTTCAAAAAGTTTATCATCATCTCGTCTATTCGATGCTGCCCAAAAGTATGGACCTAAAATACGTTGGACTCACCTACTATAACTACACTGCGACACAGAACTCTTGAAACGGAACTAAAATTATTTCAACTAGCATCACCTAATTTTTCATGCAAAATAATCAATGTACAAAATACAAATACAAAATAGTTTATTATTAGTCCATAAGATACAGAAAATGTTTACTAAGGTAACCACACTAGGCTTGGCCGGTGACGTGGTTAACTTTACAGTATACTTTTTACATAATTAGGACAATCTATATTACAAGTATGTACTTATTACTAAAAAAATAAAAAGATAAAAACATGCAAGCATGTGTTGCCATATTAAAGCTGCCTGGGCGAAGAAAGTGGCGCCCCCATTTTTCATAATAATTTTGTGTCTCAGTACCTATACCACAGAATATATAATAGTACAACATACAGAATGGACATTCCCCTCCCTTCCCCAGTCCGACATACGTCACACTTCGCGCCGGATTGTGGGCCATATTGAACGTACGCTTAGCGGGTATGGCGCGCGCATGTTTCCCAGTGTAACGGAATTAATAAAGTTTTGTGTTCCAAAGACGGTTAGGTACTGTTCCGTGTACGGATGTCTTTCTACCACAAGATATGACTCCAATAGGAACTTTTTTAGATTCCACAGTGATGAGAGACGGTAAGTAAATTCATACAAAATATGCAACCTCATCTATTCTAATTATTCAGGTACAGTGAACTACTTTAATACGTTGGTTTAATCAAGAACCCGATTAATCAAGTGATGATTATGACCGGTATAACAAAATTTGTCAACCCTTATAACACGCACACAAACGCATGCCAAGTGCAACATGCCCTCTGTCAATGTGTGACCAATATGACATCGTAGTTAGGAGTGTCCGAGCTGTGCCTATACACTACACTCACCTAGGAAGTCGACGAAGTCCGCGTAGTGTCGTGGCGAGATGTGCGCGAGGCGCGCGTGCGTGGTGGACGCGTAGGCGCGCAGGGCCGCCTCCAGCAGCGGCCGCAGCGGCGTGGGGGGGCGCGGGGGCGGCGGCCGCGAGCGCGAGCAGCCCGCCGCCGCCACGCAGCAGCGCCGCAACACGTCCGACTGTAATATAATAAATAATGTTCATTACAGGAACAAAAGGAAAGATGATTTTTTGGTATTAAAATGCTTTAATAAGCAATTAAATAGTTTACAAAAATTTTGTTAGGTTAGGTTGGTTTTGGTGTCGTGCGAGAATGTGTATGAAGTGACTGGCCATTTGGCACTTTGATATTGGTTGAAATTATGTATGACGTGTGAGCGTTCTGAACGGTGATTGGATGTTTAATTGCTAGGTTCAGTGTATGACTCGACACAGTGCAAATTGACCCTAATCTTAATACTATAAAGTCGAATATGCGTTGACGCGGCGTAGACAAATAATAATAAATAAAAAAGCCTTTTATTCCTTAATTTTCATCATAAGTTACAATTGGTATAACATGACTTTCAAAAATAATAACATAATATTGATTAAATTTAAAATTAGTATTAAATAATATTTTACATGCATTATAGATTATTAATTGTGGACCCCTCTTTGGGTGAAGGCCTAATCCTACTGAATCCATTGTTGTCTGTCCTGTGACTTTTCTTTCCAGTTTGTTTCAGCTAGGGTCGAAATTATTTCGTCTGCCCACCTCTCAATTGTCCGACTGTACACAGACACAATTCACTTCATTTTTACGTTTATGGGCACACTTTCTTTCTTCCACATGTGCATATTGTGTAAACTACTTGGATTTATCTGTTTGCTTTATTGTATGTGTATCTTTAAATTTGCGAAATGTACATGTGTTTTGTAGAAATATGAACAAAACGCTTTATCTATCTATCTTCCATGCTGGGAGCGAGAGAAAAACATGCATTTCCTCCCGGGCATGCTGTAAAAACCAGCTAATGGATCCGA
This sequence comes from Scrobipalpa costella, assembly GCA_949820665.1. Lineage (NCBI taxonomy): Eukaryota > Metazoa > Arthropoda > Insecta > Lepidoptera > Gelechiidae > Scrobipalpa > Scrobipalpa costella. Next base: position 15,866,139 of record OX463312.1, read on the forward strand.
GGGTTTCAGTATATTGCAATTTAGCCGATGGGATGACAGCCTGTCTCTACAGCAATATACGTACAAATCTATCTTAAATAACCCTCAAATCTATGTCAGACGTGACGGAACGACCATTATTTAGGTCGCTCACGATCTTCCTAGCCTATTAGGAATAAATGCGTGATTATATGTATGTACGGGCACACTAGCGACATTACATGTGTTGGATATTCGGATCTCTCTCTTGCACTTACAGTGCGGAAGAAAGATCCGACTGTCCGACAGCTGTTTTGTCCAACAATGTAAAGCCCCGGTTCACAGTTCCTTGTCAGGCACAACGAATGAAAGAGTAAGAAGAACGTGCACCTATTGCCAGTTGCCACTGTACTTTTGATCGCGAATAGTTTAAAATGTTGGATGCCAACATCTGCCCTTTCATACTCATACTCATAATGTTGATTGCAATATCATAATTAATAAGGTACATTCTTAACGAGTTACTATAGGTGCTGTCTTTGATAGTGGTCGTTACCCAAACCATGTCAGAGGCCTGATAGTTGGGCTACTAGGCGGTTTAAAACTCTGACACCAGGGTCCATCGGGTCGATACACTCGATACCCACTCGACAGAAGAAGACAGAAGTCTTAAAATATATTAATTATGACGCCACGTCAGGGCAAAGCAATATTTTAATAGCAGACAGACTTTCGCCTCTGGGCCGTAGCGTAGGCAGATTTTGCAAAGATTTTGTCAAAATAATATTTGGAGGATTGGAGGCCATCAGATAGCAGGATGCTCAGGAAGCGATACACAAGGCTCAAGGCAGACTGGCCTGGAGACAATTCCCCTCTAGGGCGACTTTTGTATACGAAGAAGAAGAAGAACTTACTTCCATGCTGGACTGGGAGAGATAGAAAAACATAGAATGTTCCAGCTGCCCTTCCTCCCGGGCAAGCTGTTGAAGTCAGCAAAAGGGACTCGAGGGTTACAGTGTATTGTAATTTAGGCGATGGGCTGACAACTTGTCACTATAGCAATACATATTACAATCTAAAATTGCCCTCAATTTTTGTCAGACGTGGCGAAAGCGCCTTTTACGAGGCGTTAAACGCTCTGCCTACCCCGTAAGGGATAAAGGCGTGACTATATGTATTTATGTATGTTAATTTCTTACCAACACAGGCGCGCATTGCACGTTCTTCACCAATAGAGGTAGCATGGCTTGCAGCTCAGCGCGGCCCAGGGAATGCGCCAGAGCAACCGCCCAGTGGATATCCGCTATCGCCGGATGGCTGTCCTGTAATTACAAAAAAAACAATATCAGAAACGCGTAAGTCCGTGCTTCGGAAGGCACGATAAGCCGTTGGTCCCGGTTAATAACATAACATAAAAATACTTTATTTCACGTAAGAATACAAATCATACAACACAACAGATAACAACAAAAAACAAGTACAACATAGGCGGCCTTATTGCTAAGGTAGCAATTTGTTCCAGGCAACCTTTGGGATATGCGGGATAGTGCAAACCTAGTAAAATAATAACAATAAAATAATAGTAATATCGTTTAATACCGTAGATATTAGTCGTTAAGCCATGTCGGAGGCCAGTAAGCATTGGCGGCTTGAAAACTCTGACCTAATCTATTGGGTCTGGTTTCCCTTCTGGTTGCGGAGGTCGGATGGCAGTCGGTCTGTGTAAAAACCAGTGCTCTCGTTCAATCCCCTAGATTAGGTAACCGACCCCCTGAGATACGGGACAAGGCTTAGGGGATGACGATTAAAAACGCGTAAATCTATTGCTTACGCGTAATTCTAAACGTTCGAAAAGTAAGATGATCCATGCTGTCGAATGGGTATATGCAACTCTTGTGTCTGATTTTTCTTTGACTTGATCAGTCAGTGTTCTCAATGTTTTAAACAAATTGAGAACACTTGGATATCGCATTGCAGGATGTTTGTTTCTTCTTGTGGCGATAGATACATACACATACATACATAAATCACGCCTTTATCCCTTACGGGGTAGGCAGAGCGTTTGACGCCTCGTAAAAAGCGCTTTCGCCACGTCTGACAAAAATTGAGGGCAGTTTTAGATTGTAATATGTATTGCTATAGTGACAGGTTGTCAGCCCATCGCCTAAATTACAATACACTGTAACCCTCGAGTCCCTTTTGCTGACTTCAACAGCATGCACGGGAGCAATGGCAGCTGGAACATTCTATGTTTTTCTATCTCTCCCAGTCCAGCATGGAAGTATAGATACATACCTGGTTATAATGCAGGTGCAGATTCCTCATGGCTAATGTAGCAAGTCGCATAGCTCTCGCCGGCTGCCCCCTCTGCTCCATGTATCTGGCGACGGCGAACAGCTGACTGGAAGCCAGCGCCCCCCGCGCCGCCGCCCCGCCCACCGCCGCGCACGCCGCCTCGAACGCGCCCGCGGAGCCTTCGCACACGGAGAGGGCGGACAGAGCGCAACCGGGCGGGTCCTGCGGGGGAAATTATGGCTAATCAGAACAAGTTTTGGTGCTTTATTTTACATACATATAGTCACGCCTTTATCCCTAATGGGGTAGGCAGAGCGTAAACGACCTAAACAAAGTTCGTTTCGCCACGTCTGACAAAGCGTTGAGGGTTATTTAAGATAGATTTGAAGGTATATTGCTTAGTGACAAGTTGTCAGCCTATCGCCTAAATTACAATATACTAAAACCCTCGGATCCCTTAGCTGGTTTTTACAGCATGCCCGGGAGGAAATGCAGCTGGTATATTCTACGTTTTTCTCTCGCTCCCAGGCCAACATGGAAGAAAGCTTTTAATAATACAAGCTTTTCACTCAGCGGTTTCACGCGCAGCTAAATGAGTTTTTCGGAGATGTTCCCGAACTAAATCTATACAAAAAAGGACTTCCGACGCCCCACAATGTTCCAAATAGTTTACCAACATTCAAGTGGTCTCCAAACATTTACAATGATATAGAGTGTTCCCGAACATTCCACAACATTCCAGAAAGTTCCAAAACATTTCACAATGTTACAAAACAGTAAGAATTTTCCAGAACATTCCAAAATGTCCCACAACTTTCTAGAATGTTCTGAATGACTGTTCTAGACGGCGAAACTTCCACAGTACCTTAGCCGCGCATTGCAAGGCGAGCGTCCTGGCGCATGCGCTGAGCTTCTCCTGTTGCTCGAAGGTAAGTCCTAGCCTCAGAGCTGTCGCGTGAGACATCGCTGCCGCCGCCACCGGCCCCGTCGCCTCTGTCGGCGTAAATAGCTCGTACCTGAGAAAAAGATTGAGTTTATAGTTTGATAGAACGCATTTAACAATTTATTGTACACACACCAAAGATATTTTAAGAAAGATACGTTACGTTCATACTGCACGCACATTTTAATTGTTCCGCGACATATATACATACATATTTATAACATTGCATATCTAAACAAACGCTGAGTGCGACACAAAATAGGCAAAGCGTAAGAGTGAAACAGATAGCTATTTGTAATCAGTACAGCTCGACTGCCTAAAATGGTCACAAATTAGGACCATTTGACGGCACGAGTTTCGCGCGTTTTTAACGTATCTACCTATATATAATATCATTGACACACACATAATAATTACACGAGGAATACCGACACAACAGGCACTGCTTATTTCTACAAATAAATTTCATACAGCAGACCTAATAAGAAAGTAATAGCATAAAACGTACGCTTTATTTGAGATTCAAAGTTATCTTTTATTCGCTAACTGTGGTGCCGATTTCTTGAAGACACAATTTAATTAAATCTTAATAGAATTGTTGCCGTCCGTTTCTGTTCTCTCTTGATAGAAAACGACGAGTAACGGTTTTAGTCAAGAATTAGTGATTTGGTGCGCATACGAATTGGCCCACAGTATGCGGAAAAAAGTTATCTAATGTCAATAGCATTAATCCAACATTTTGGATCCACCATTTTGTGATCACAGGCAAGTAGTACCGCCCTCTATGATATTTCTTTGAATACGTCCCACCATATTTTTATTTTTTATATAACACGATCATACTCATAGCCCCCACTAAGAATCCCTGTATCGGGGTGCCATGGACACACAAAGAACACCCAGACCCAGAAACCGACATTTAAACTCATCATTCAAATGTCTGCCCTGGCCGAAAATCGAACCCGGGACCCTCTGCGTAGCAAGCAGGTACACTGCCAGCTAGGCTTCGCGGGTCGTCGTGATGGGGTAAGAAGCATCCAAGCCCAACCCTTGTGAGCACAAATCACAATCCAACAAAGAGTCTTGGATAGATTCTAGAGAACACATACATACATAAAATCACGCCTTTATCCCTTACGGGGTAGGCAGAGCGTAGAACGCCTCGTAAAAGGCGCTTTCGCCACGTCGGTCAAAAATTGAGAGCAATTATAGATTGTAATGTGTATTACTGTGACAGGCTGTCAGCCCATCGCCTAAATTACGATACACTGTAACCCTCGAATCCCTTTCGCTGACTTCTACAGCATGCCCGGGAGCAAGGGCAGCTGGAACATTGTATGTTTTTCTATCTCTCCCAGTCCAGCATGGAAGCACACGACTCACCAGTTCTGCATGATGGACAGCAGAGCGTCCAGGCCCAGTTCCGTGGCGCACGTCACCAGCCACCGGACCATCTCTCGTCGCCGCCAGTTCACTGATGATAAAGTCATTCGGAGCACCTGCAACAAAATATGATTGGTAAGATAAGGCATCGCAAAAATAACCATGTAGGTAGGCATTTACGATGGCCATGACAGTAGTGTGATCATTTAATAATTAAATACAAATTTGTACAATTCCCTAATGTGTTTGAGACCACCTTTTAAGTATATAAGATATCTGTGCCGGGTGATCTCATTCTTCCATGTAGCTTAAACATTTATATAATACTAGCTGTGCCCGCGACTTCGTACGCCCGGTTTGTATGGAAAACACGCAGTGTCGAACATACTGAAAACGCTTGTCCGCGCGTAGGAGCGGGATCTGCTAACCCGCGTTCGGAAGCGTGCTTCACATTGTCTGATCTTTGTTTTTGTATGGAAGAAACGATTCCGCGCGCGAGCTAGCAGATCCCGCTCCTACGCCCGGATAAGCGTTTTCAGTATGTTCGACACTGCGTGTTTTCCATACAAACTGGGGTACTTACTCAATATTAGAATAATTTGCGTGATTATTTCTAACCTAGGCTGGACACCAGGTAATTAAAAAAACTTAGTCAAATAAAAAGTCCCTTTAAGATCGGTTAAAAACGATCAAGTCAAATAAAAAGTCCCTTTAAGATCGGTTAAAAACGATCAGAGTTCAATTTCCTGCCTACCCCCTAAATCAGGTTGCGTGATTATTTGTATCGCAACTTTGAGTTTAAATAATGCTCAGTAAAACAAAAAAGTTCCATGAAAATCGGTTAAAAACGATCGAAATTAAATTTAATACCTACCTCCTAAGTCATGAGGCGTGATTATTTGTATCTTTACTTTGATTTTAAATAATGCTCAGTCTAATAAAAAAGTTCCATAAATATCGGTAAAGAAACAGCCAAATTTTAATTTCCTGCCAACCCCCTAAGTCAGGTACCGTGATTTTAGGTATCCTAAGTTGCAACCCGGGTAAAACACAGTTGAATAAAAAAAGTCCCATAATTTTTTCACCGCATTTTCTCGTGCTCGCCAACTTCGCTACGCCTAAAGCAAGGCGTTATTCGTCGTGGCGCGCAAGTTAGCCCTACTGGTCTCATTACAAAGTTGTGACAGGTTGTCAGCCCATCGCCTAAATTGCAATATACTGAAACCTTCGGATCTCTTAGCTGGTTTTCACAGCATGCCCGGGAGGAAATGCACCTCGCACATTACTAATAAATACCCTCGCAAAATACTAACCTGTAAACCTAGTTCAAATGCAGCTGCCAGCAAATCCCGATGGTGATGCGGCGCGTCTGGCGGTGCGGCGTGCCGTAGCGCGTCTTGCGCGAGTCGGAACAGCTGCGCGGCGCTGCGCACATGTCGCTGCGCCGCGCCTAATGCTGCGCGAAGTCGGCCCGGGTTGCCTCGGGCCGCGCCTGGAAATAACATAACATAAAAATACTTTATTGCACGTAAGAATACAAATCATACAATACAACAGATAACAACAAAAAACAAGTACAACATAAGCGGCCTTATTGCTAAGGTAGCAATTTCTTCCAGGCAACCTTTGGGTGAAAGTAAAATGCGTAGTGGTAAGCAATTACGTTACATTGTAAGCTTTAACAGCGACTATAAGGAAATGCAGGGAATGGGCACGTTTGGCAAGGAATTGATCTTCTTCTTAGTGAGTGGATTCTCGAGTCAAACGACCCGATGAATCCTGGCCTCTGACGTGGTTTGTGTAAAGACCACTATCAAAGACAGATACTGGAACCGACGGCTTATCGTACCCTCCGCAATCCTTTTCCTTTTTAGACAATCAGGTGATACAGCCTGCAATGTCCTAACCACTACGAATAAGGAATAAGTCCGTATACACTTAACGGTAGTCACTATTATATCGAAAATAATAGCAAAGATAAATATGTAGTTGTGTATTTCGCAAAGGCTATATTCAAATATCACTCTAGTACTACTTTAACTTCGTCCGTGGACTAGTAGTTAGAGCCATGGGCTTACGATCAGGAAGTCCTGAGTTCGATTCCCAGGGGGGGACACAAAATTTGATATTTGTCAATTTATCACTTTGTGAAGTTTTCCCTTCGTAGTATATACGTCATATTTAGGGAATGGTTAAGCTGCGACCTGCAACCAGACTTGATACACCCTTTTCCAGAATGGAATTGTTTCATTCAGGCCCCTTTTCAATGGCAGTTAAATATATAATAAACTTCCAAACAACATAAAATCAATTGAAAAGCCTGATAAATTTAAAAATGTCCTTAAAAATATCTTATTAAAGAAATGCTATTACACAATAGATGAATTTTTAGAAGATAATTTAGATACTAAAACCTAGCATTCTAATGTTATTTTTAAATTATAAGTACCTGTGTACCTAGCATAAAAAACTTTATATATGTTACCTACTTTTAAATTGCCATACCCTTACAGGGTTCATGTGTGTTTCTGAATCTATTTATAACACCTTTGTACAACATGAAAGCAAATAAAGAATTGAGAATTGAAAAAAAAAAGAATTGGAAAGTGTTTGATTTCCTAAAACAAAAGTTCGATTAGATATTTCTGGTTATGGCTCTGACCACTAGACCACGAAGGCAGCTTAAAGGAACTGTATTCACAAAGAATCATAGGTTTGATCGAGCGCAGTCAATATGAAAATAAAACAAAATGGCGGATAAACAATGTTGGGATCAGGGTGGAGCGCCAATGGCTTGAAACATTTAACAAAGGGGACCAGTGTGTCACTTAGCTGCCTCCGAGGTCTAGTGGCTAGTGCCATGGACTGCCGATCCGGAGGTCCTGGGTTCGATTCCCGGGGGGGAAACACAAAGTTAATATTTGAGAATTTATCACTTTGTGAATATTTCCCCAGTTTGGTTAGGACATTGCAGGCTAAATCACCTGATTGTCCGAAAAGAAAAAGATTTCGCGTTAAGCCGTCGGTCCCGGTCGCTGTCTTTGATGGATCGTTACTCAAACCATGTCAGAGGCCTGATAGTTGTGCTACTAGGCGGTTTTAAAACTGACACCAGGGTTCATCGGGTCGATAGACTCGACACATCTCCTCCCATGGTCCTACCGACCTCTCGGTGATCAGGACCGTGTCAGACCGAAACAACGGTACGTACAGGGGACTTACAAAGCATACGCTAAAGTACTGCCTGAATTCTCTATAACTACAAAAAAAAAATCCTGACTTGTGTGTCCCCTGTCGCACTTTCCCCTGTCTGGGGCAGGACAAGAGAGAGAAGAAGAAGAAGTGTGTCTCTTACCTAATAGCGCAGAAGCGAGCGCGGCCTGCTGTTGCTCCGCGTGCTGCAGCGTGTGCCACGCCCCCGCGCCCCCGCCCCCCGCGCCCGCGCCCGCGCCGTCCAAGGAATACGCCTCTTCCACCATTGGTAATCTGGAACAAGGGTTACACATCTTATTAAAATTTTTGCATACATACATATAGTCACGCCTTTACGTAGCCAGAGCGTAAACGACCTAAACAAAGGTCGTTTCACGTCTGACAAAGTTTTAATACATACATACTTACATATAATCACGCCTTTATCCCTAATGGGGTAGGCAGAGCGTAAATGACCTGAACAAAGGTCGTTCCGCCATGTCAGACAAGGATTTAAGGGTTATTTATGATATATTTGAAGGTATTTGAAGGTATATTGCACTAGTGACAGGTTGTCAGCCTATCGCCTAAATTGCAATATACTGAAACCTTCGGATCCCGTAGCTGGTTTCTACAGCATTCCCGGGAGGAAATACAGCTGGCACATTCTATGTTTTTCTCTCGCTCCAAGTCCAGCATGGAAGAAACATTAAATTTTTATTTACATTAAAATAAGGTTTTTTACATTAAAATAAGGTATAAGGCATGCTGGCCTGGTAGCGAGAGAAAAACATACAATGTGCCAGCGGCATTTCCTCCCGGGCATGCTATAAAAAAAACAGCTAAGGGATCCAAGGGTTTCAGTATATTGCAATTTAGGCGATGGGCTGACTACCTGTCACTACAGCAATATACCTACAAATCTATCTTAAATAACCCTCAAATCTTTGTCAAACGTGGCGGAACGACCTTTGTTTAGGTCGTTTATGCTCTGCCTACCCTATTAGGGATAAAGGCGTGACTATATGTATGTAAAATAAGGCACGGAACACTGACGACTCTAGTCGTGAATCTTACATAAATGAAGTATTTTGCTCCAATGCATGAGAAAGGCTTTTCCTCTAATAGAGTTCAAGATCCGGTAAACCAGTTAAGGATTTAGTAGTCAGGAACAAAAATATTGCGAAGGAATGAGCTATAAGTATCTTAAAGGTTTGAGTAAATAAAGTAGCAGCCGGACAACTCATGGGTTCATTACAGAAAGAATGTATTGCTGCTAAAATAGCGTTTCAGATAGAAGGGCTCGATTACTGTGGACCATTCAGCATTAAAGTCGCTAAGCAATGAGTGTTGAATAAATACCTCATAGCTCTTAATCCGACGCGGTACGCAAGTTCTGGATCCGTAGGCAACAAAGTCAGGAACAGAAATCTCGCGAAGGTATGCGCAGGCGCAGATCTCGGATGTACCCTCGCGCCGAGACACGACGAAGGCCCGCCCTCTAGCAGAGCTTGCGCGACTCGCGCGCACACGCTCGCGGCCGCTTCGCCTTCCACTCGCTGTAGTTGCGCTATTAGGCGTTCCTCCTGTGGAATAGAGAAGTAGTTAGCGATCGGAAGAATACTATTAGAAGTATATTTTTGAGACTTCTAGTACTCACAATGCAATTTTATTACATACTAGCGACCCGCCCCGGCTTCGCACGGAAATTATCAGTGTTTCTCTACTATATTATGCGTGTATAATACATATAAACCTTCCTCTTGAATCACTCTATCCATTAAAAGAAACCGCATCAAAATCCGTTGCGTAGTTTTAAAGATTTATGCATACATAGGGATATAGGGACAGAGAAAGCGACTTTGTTTTATACTATGTAGTGTTAATATGAAAACTAACGCTAACGTCGCTATAACGTATACATAAGAAAGATTATGATAAATTCGTCACTCCCTCTAACGTTTCTGTAGCTCAGTTGGTAGAGTGATGGACCGGTATTCCTAACACGCGGGTTCGAGTCCTGCCAGAAACGAATTTATTATTTTCTTCCTTTCATATTATTATTAGAAACAGTTAGGGCCTTGGCAAGTACTTACACAAGATACAATAATTAATTAACATACAGGTCCTCAAGTAGAATAGTTGGGAAATCGAAGAAAATACTACAATACAGTTACATTCTCCTCTGATTTGCCAATGGAAACGTGGTGCTACACTTATCTTAATAAAAACTCAGCACTGACTTCTCGACACCAAATGACAGTGACTTGTGACTTAAGTGTTGGTCAAAAAATGCTGGCACAATACAATTGTACAATTTGTAATGAAATGACCCATTCAGTAATAAAGCCAGTTATAAATCTATGGAACCCCATCACATGACGACCCGCGCAGCCTAGTTGGCAGTGTACCTGCCTGCTACGCAGAGGGTCCCGGGTTCGATTCTCGGCCAGGGCAGACATTTGAATGATGAGTTTATATGTCCGTTTCTGGGTCTGGGTGTTCTTTGTGGTTGTTTCTGTGTATGTCCATGGCACCCCGATACAGGGAATCCTAGTGGGGGCTGTGAGTGTGATCGTGTTTTTTTTTTTTGAATGGGAAATAAAATCGTGTACTGAACTGACCTGCTTGCAGTAGCGCTCCTGAGCGTACAGTCCGCTGGGCAGCATCCTCTGCACTCCAAGTCCTAGTAACGCTGCTTCTAACGCTAAAGCCAGGTAGGTTTCTTCAGGGTTCTTGCTGCCCGCTACAGGCACGTGCTGGTATCTGCGGGAGAAGAGAACATTTTAGAAAAACATTCGGTAAGAAAAGAGTTCTAAAATTTTGAAAATTGTGTTGGGTTCCTCGTCGATATACGTGTGTAGTCTCGGCGAGGCGCGCTGGTCGTCGGGCGCGAGGCACGGCACCATGTCGCCTCTAGCGTTCTAACAATAAGGTACATTATTCTGCTGTATCCTCACCTCGGCGGTAATCCTGTGTTGGGTTCCTCGTCGATATACGTGTGTAGTCTCGGCGAGGCGCGCTGGTCGTCGGGCGCGAGACACGCGTCCGCGAGGCACTCGTACACGCACCATATCGCCTCGAGCGTCCAGCCCGTCCAACATCTGCTGTCTGTACAAAAATACAAAATAATTTATTTGTTTTATATAAGTTTAAACAGTGGCCGGAGCCTCCTTTTAAGTTTAATAAAACCTGTGCTAGGAGGCACCGCTCTACTAGGATATAATAAAACGTAGATGGAAATAATGGAGATTAGGTTGGTTTTATTTATGGTAGAAGTGGTACTTCCGTGCTGGAATGGGAGCGACAGAAAAACATAGAATGTGCCAGCTGCATTTCCTTCCGGGCATGCTGTAAAAACCAGCTAAGGGATCCAATGATTTCTGTATATTGCAATTTAGGCGATAGGCTGACAACTTGGCACTACAGCAATATACTATCTTAAACAACCCTCAAAACTTTGTCAGACGTGGTGAAACGACTTTTCTTTAGGTCGTTTACGTTCTGCCTACCCCAATAGGAATAAAGGCGTGATTATATGTATAACGAAGTGGTTGACTGTTGAATCAGTTGAATCAAAAACCTCAAAAACTTTCTGATTCTTCAGTAAGTTGCGCGAGCGTGCGTGCGTAATTTATGTGAAGAAAGCTCGACATTTTTTGAAAATTGATAAATAAGTGTGTAACGCAAGCAAAAAGATTGCTCTAAGATTACGTTTCACGCATTACGCGACCGAAGCGAGCGCAACTTTTCACGACGACTGAAACATAGTTGTTAAATAACTTTAAGTATAGTTTAAAAGAATTTTAATATTTGTACGCTATCAATAAGATGGCAAGTTATGGCGCACTACCTGTATCTTACAACACTGTAATCTGTTATTTTTTTGTACCCATTACTACAAATAAAGTTATTATTCTGATTCTATATTACAACCATCACTTTCACTCACCTTTGCCTATACACCTATGCGTGTGAGACAGCGCACAGGTAGCGCTCCCAGAAAGGCACGTGCCGGTGTCCATGTGCGCGCACACCAGGGACAGCTTGACTCGCTCCCCGCAAGTCCCGGAGCAGCTGTCGGCGCCGGAGCAAGTTGTCGTGGTGTTGCCGCTAGAGGACGCCTCGCCCGCGCCCACTTCCTGCCACCGGTGTCGGGCTACTTCCTGTGAAAACAGATCACTACATAGTACAAAACAAAGTCGCCTATGTCCCTATGTATGCAATCTTTAAAACTACCCAAAGGATTTTGGTGTGGTTACTTTTAATGGATAGAGTGATTCAAGATGAAGGTTTATTTGTATAATACATGCAGAGAAAGTAGAGAGACACTGATTATTTCCGTGCGAAGCTGGGGCGGGTCGCTAGTATCTTAATGAAATGGCTCGATTGATACTTTTGTGTGGAGATCTATGACTTAGGAAGGGAGGCCTTTGCTCAGTAGTGGGATGAATCAGGCTAGATAAAATAAGATGACTTAATCAGAGCATCCTGATTGATTCAGTGGACGTTCGAATACAGTAAATATTTTGCTGTATAGGTCCTACAAACATATCCTAAATAACCCTCATAACTTTGTCAGACGTGGCGGAACGACCTTTGTTTAGGTCGTTTACGCTCTGCCTACCGCATTAGGTATAAAGGCGTGATTATATGTATGTATTTTGCTATATAGTGTAAATTAGGGCTTACCTGCCGATGCCTCATAGCTCTGGCAGCGCTGACCGCTAGCCGCAGCGCGGCCGGCGCCCTCCCGTGTGCTCTTAACGCTTCTATCCGCGCTCCTACTACTGGTAAATGTTCTGTAATAAAAAGGCATTACGCATTAGTCTTGCAAACAGGAACGTAGCAACCCATTGATATGAGATGATGAGGTCCTTCCAGACGTATCCGTCGACGGCGACACCCTCAGCTTATGCTAGCCTGGGACCTTGCATGGGCGCGAGCGTGACTAGCAAATCTAAATTTGGTTTTGAAAGTCCCATTGCAGGAAGCACAGTGAAGAATCCCATCGGAGTTGTATGTGTAGTTGTGGGTGGGTTTGGAACGAGTTTTTCGGAGATGGCGTTTGGCTTCAAGATCTTCCAGACGGGAGCGTTCAAAATTTGACATATAATGATATATAATATATATATATACCAGAATTCGTAAATGAAAGTATGTGGGATGATGACGAAGATGGCACGAACAATGATGAAACGAATTTTGGCGAAGATGACTCGAATATGGATATGACTGGTTTTGATGGTTCCGCAACTGGGGATGGTAATATAACTGGAGGAGGGGAAGGTGGCGCTGTAGGGGATGCACAAGGAGGAAAACTAATAAAATTTCTGAACGGCAAAGAGTATTTCTATCTCGACGGCTTCACATACACGAAAAGACACAAACCCGGAAAAGCTGTGGCTACAAGTTGGACCTGTTCGAAGACCGGGAATTGTACTGCGTACCTTCGTCTGGATGATCAGCTAAATATAGTCAAGGGTTTGAACAAGCCTCATAATCATCCACCTTCCAAGTATCATGTCACTTCATCTGGACATTACTTGGGAGCGAGAGAAAAACATAGAATGTGCCAGCTGCATTTCCTCCCGGGCATGCTGTAAAAGTCAACTAAGGGATCCGAGGGTTACAGTATATTGCAATTTAGGCGATAGGCTGACAACCTGTCACTATGGCAATATACCTACAAATCTATCATAAATAACCCTCAAAACTTTGTCAGACGTGGCGGAACGACCTTTGTTTAGGTCGTTTAAGCTCTGCCTACCCCATTAGGGATAAAGGCGTGATTATATGTTATGTATGTATGAATGATATATAATGTGAGCAACTGCCGTATCAGTCGTAAACTACGTTTACGGAAAATCATAAAGACTGTCTAGCTGACGAAGGAAAAATACATTTAATTGTGCATAGTTCAAAATAGGGAGAAGACTTCACTCCAAAGGTCACTGTTTTCAGATGAAAACTCACCATGCCATAAAGGCTGCCCCAGCTCGTTGAACTTGGGGTAAGGCTGTGGGGTGGTATTACTCAATTCTGACGCCTTTTCGTACATAGCATAGCAGTTATAGTAATGTTTACATGCTTCAGACGTTGTTGTAATTAATACTGTTACCTATTTAAGATCTTTTGTATACTATGATTATGTTGTGTTTTGTACTGTGAACTGGAGAATAAAGTGTTTTCTATTCTATTTTATTCTTTTCCGGCTTGTCAGGGTCGTAGAACTTGTCCCTACTAAGGCTGTTCTTCTGGTACTCGTTCTCCCAGAATCGACAAATGTTTTGTGCGTAGAGAAAGATAGGGAGAAGACGTGACTCCATAGGTCACAGTTTTCAGACGGTAATCATTATAAAGTCCTTTTCGAAGCGAAAACGAATGGGCTTTATACCTATAGGCAAGCGTGCACCAAAGTTAAAAATAACTCACCATGCCATAAAGGCTGCCCCAGCTCGTTGAACTTGGGGTAGGGCTGTGGGGTGGTATTGCTCGACCCTGACGCCTTCTCCGGCTTGTCAGGGTCACAGAACTCGTCGCTGCTGAGGATGTTCTTCAGGTGCTCGTTCTCCCAGGATATGTCTACTGCGTCTAATGCCCTGCGCATGGAATGGTCAAGTTTTATATATATTCTTTATTGTATTAAAAATTTACACATACAGTTGAACTTAAAACTAGGACACAACAAGCGAACTTATCTCTATAAGAGATCTCTTCCAGCCAACCTAGTGGGGATGAAAGAAGGGAAAAACTCGGGAACAGATACAATAACTAAAATTATAAAATCTGACCTTTTCTTTGGTCGTTTACGCTCTGCCTACCCCATTCGGGATAAAGGCGTGATTATATGTATGTATGTATAAAATCTGATAAATTATAGTAATACTAATACATATATAACAATAATAGAAAAAACTAATACATAACAAAATAATATATAAGATATATACGTATATTATGATAGATAAAAAAAAAATATATGAATATAATACATATTATTAACATCAGAGAGAGGTCATAAAATGCTCTTTGAGTCTCTTTTTAAAAGTGAAAACTGAAGGACTGTCTTGAAGTGGTTTAGGAAGTTTATTCCATAGTTGGATAGCCCGGACAGTAAAAGAATGGAAGAAAAACTTTGTGTTTGAACCAGGACACTCAAGCACCTTTGTGATACAAGCGCGCCTGGACCGGGAATCACCGGGTAAGAAACGGAATCGGAATCGGGTTTTAGTCTTAGGTTAGTAATTATACCTTTCTTAATGCGTGAGTGACGCGTGAATGACTCGTGAGTCGCACTATTAGACTTTTTATCTTCTTGGTCATGGCTAATGACGTAGGTACATACATATAATCACGCCTTTATCCCAAATGGGGTAGGCAGAGCGTAAACGACCTAAACAAAGGTCGTTCCGCCACGTCTGACAAAGTTTTGATGGTTAGTTAAGATAGATTTGTACGTATATTGCTGTAGTGACAGGTTGTCAGCTCATCGCCTAAATTGCAATATACTGAAACCCTCAGATCTCTTAGCTGATTTTTACAGCATGCCCGGGAGGAAATGCAGCTGGCGCATTCTATGTTTTTCTCTCGCTCCCAGGCAAGCATGGAAGAATGACATAGGTACTGACATGAAATGCTTTCTTCTTATAGGGCCGATCGTTCGGGCGACATGAAAACTTGTAAATGAATGGGAAACATTCTGTTATCAAGCAGGGTCGTTAATATTGACATCCATCGGTTATATTAGGATTTATACCCGGTGTAAGGGACAGCGTCCCGCAAACTGTAAGGGGTTGAATAATTTTCTGGTGGTCGTTGACTGAGCAACCCCTATCAGTTTGTGGGACGCTGTCCCTTACACCCCGTATAGCGTTGTCGCCGTCGCACTTATACAATAAGGGGGTGTTTTGTGTCGATGTGCAATATTTGCAGCCCCAAAACAGAGTGAAAAGTGTACAACTTACTTATGAAATACAGTCCTAGGCGTAAGTTGAGGCGCCGGCCTTTGGTTGTGCAGTCTTAATCGTTTACTCGCTCTCCTGTATTCACGTTCATAACTGAAACAAAAAATAATTAATTTGTAGAAGCTTTTAAGTTTATTACATACATACATAAATCACGCCTTTATCCTTTACGGGGTAGGCAGAGCGTTTAACGCCTCGCAAAAAGCGCTTTCGCCACGTCTGACAAAAATTTAGGGCAATTTTAGATTGTAATATGTATTGCTATAGTGACAGGTTGTCAGCCCATCGCCTAAATTACAATACACTGTAACCCTCGAGTCCCTTTTGCTGACTTCTACAGCATGCCCGGGAGGAAGGGCAGCTGGAACATTCTATGTTTTTCTATCTCTCCCAGGCCAGCATGGAAGTAATTAAGAAGTAGTTAAGTTTATTACCTTTTCAATACAGGGTATGCACTCGAATGGATGTGAATCTGCCCATACAACTGAACAACTTTCTCTAAGGAAACATATGCATACATATAATCACGCCTTTATCCCTTATGTGGTAGGCAGAGCGTAAACGACCTAAACAAAGGTCATTCCGCCACGTTTGATAAAGTTTTAAGGGTTATTTAATTTGTAGGTATATCGAAAAACATATTAGTTTTCAGAATCGAAGGTTTTCAACTTCAGCCATTACTTCCTGGAAGAGATCTCTTTATAGAGATAAGCTCACCTTTGTGAACTAAATTTGAATTTGTTTATTTATTGTATTTTTTTTTGTACGCAATAAAGAATACATTATGGTACATAAAAAATATATATATTTGTACGCTATCAATAAGATGGCAAGTTGTGTATGTGTATCTTACAACACTGTTATCTGTTAATTTTTGTACCCATAACTACAAATAAAGTTATGATTCTGATTCTATATTACATCCATCTCTTTCACCCACCTTTGCCTATACACCCAAGCGTGTGAGACAGCGCACAGGTAGCGCTCCCAGAAAGGCACGTGCCGGTATCATATCATATAACTACAAATAAAGTTCTGATTCTGATTCTATATTACAACCATCACTTTCACTCACCTTTGCCTATACACCCAAGCGTGTGAGACAGCGCACAGGTAGCGCTCCCAGAAAGGCACGTGCCGGTATCATATCATATAACTACAAATAAAGTTCTGATTCTGATTCTATATTACAACCATCACTTTCACCCACCTTTGCCTATACACCCAAGCGTGTGAGACAGCGCACAGGTAGCGCTCCCAGAAAGGCACGTGCCGGTATCATATCATATAACTACAAATAAAGTTCTGATTCTGATTCTATATTACAACCATCACTTTCACCCACCTTTGCCTATACACCCAAGCGTGTGAGACAGCGCACAGGTAGCGCTCCCAGAAAGGCACGTGCCGGTATCATATCATATAACTACAAATAAAGTTCTGATTCTGATTCTATATTACAACCATCACTTTCACCCACCTTTGCCTATACACCCAAGCGTGTGAGACAGCGCACAGGTAGCGCTCCCAGAAAGGCACGTGCCGGTATCATATCATATAACTACAAATAAAGTTCTGATTCTGATTCTATATTACAACCATCACTTTCACCCACCTTTGCCTATACACCCAAGCGTGTGAGACAGCGCACAGGTAGCGCTCCCAGAAAGGCACGTGCCGGTATCATATCATATAACTACAAATAAAGTTCTGATTCTGATTCTATATTACAACCATCACTTTCACTCACCTTTGCCTATACACCCAAGCGTGTGAGACAGCGCACAGGTAGCGCTCCCAGAAAGGCACGTGCCGGTATCATATCATATAACTACAAATAAAGTTCTGATTCTGATTCTATATTACAACCATCACTTTCACCCACCTTTGCCTATACACCCAAGCGTGTGAGACAGCGCACAGGTAGCGCTCCCAGAAAGGCACGTGCCGGTATCATATCATATAACTACAAATAAAGTTCTGATTCTGATTCTATATTACAACCATCACTTTCACCCACCTTTGCCTATACACCCAAGCGTGTGAGACAGCGCACAGGTAGCGCTCCCAGAAAGGCACGTGCCGGTATCATATCATATAACTACAAATAAAGTTCTGATTCTGATTCTATATTACAACCATCACTTTCACCCACCTTTGCCTATACACCCAAGCGTGTGAGACAGCGCACAGGTAGCGCTCCCAGAAAGGCACGTGCCGGTATCATATCATATAACTACAAATAAAGTTCTGATTCTGATTCTATATTACAACCATCACTTTCACCCACCTTTGCCTATACACCCAAGCGTGTGAGACAGCGCACAGGTAGCGCTCCCAGAAAGGCACGTGCCGGTATCATATCATATAACTACAAATAAAGTTCTGATTCTGATTCTATATTACAACCATCACTTTCACCCACCTTTGCCTATACACCCAAGCGTGTGAGACAGCGCACAGGTAGTGCTCCCAGAAAGGCACGTGCCGGTATCATATCATATAACTACAAATAAAGTTCTGATTCTGATTCTATATTACAACCATCACTTTCACCCACCTTTGCCTATACACCCAAGCGTGTGAGACAGCGCACAGGTAGCGCTCCCAGAAAGGCACGTGCCGGTATCATATCATATAACTACAAATAAAGTTCTGATTCTGATTCTATATTACAACCATCACTTTCACCCACCTTTGCCTATACACCCAAGCGTGTGAGACAGCGCACAGGTAGCGCTCCCAGAAAGGCACGTGCCGGTATCATATCATATAACTACAAATAAAGTTCTGATTCTGATTCTATATTACAACCATCACTTTCACCCACCTTTGCCTATACACCCAAGCGTGTGAGACAGCGCACAGGTAGCGCTCCCAGAAAGGCACGTTCCGGTATCATATCATATAACTACAAATAAAGTTCTGATTCTGCTCAGTCAGGAAGGTAAGAAGGTAGCTTCCATGCTGGACTGTGAGCGACAGAATAACGTAGAATGTGCCAGCTGCATCTCCTCCCGGGCATGCTGTAAAAACCAGCTAAGGGATTCGAGAGTTTATTGTTGATTGGCGATGGGCTGACAACCTGTCACTACAGCAATATCCAGTTCTATCTTAAACAACCCTCAAAACTTGTCAGACGTGGCGGAACGACCTTTGTTTGGGTTGTTCACGCTCTGCCTACCCCATTAGGGATACAGGATAGTATGTATGTATGTATGTAGGAAGGTAAGCAGATGGTAAGTACTAGTTAAACTTACTTATTAGGTCTAGATTCCTCGTCGGAGCTTTCCGAGTGAGAATGCAGCTCTCGCCTCTGTCTCTCTCTATGTCTTTCTCTGGGAAAAGTAAAAACATAATCAATCAGTATTTAACAAGGTTGTAACTAAAACTGACATCGTAGGTTAATTTGTAAATTCTTTCGTTTATTCTTAGAAAGCTGTCTGTACAGTTTCTAGTTTCTACAATTTAGTGGAAGGTTATACAATACAAATAGGAAATTATTTATTTTCTCCTACAAGCTATACATAATATTAATAATGTTCAAATAGAAATATAAACAGAGAAAGCTGAAGTTGGTTGTTTACGTTCCAAGCAGGATTACCTAAGACAGGTATCATTGAATGTGCCGATTTATCATCTAGAGATTACTAGGGCTCGTATTTATTCAGCGATATTAAACTTGAGAGCAATATTAAGTATGGATTTGACAGGCCAGTTTGTACTGAAATGACATTTCTGATACGAACTCAAACTCGCTGTCACTCTTGAGAGCTGATTACAAATACGGCCCTATGATACCTGTGTTAGGTACGCGGAGGGAGATATGTGATGACTAAATCGAGAAATACTTTTGACTGAATTATTGTACCTAAAAGTATAAAATAGTTTTTTTGGGTTCTTACCTATCTCTCTCCTCTCGCTCCCGCAGCCTCTCTCTATCCCTGTCTTCTCTATCTCTATGACGATCTCTGTCTCTGTCTCTGTGATCTCTGTCTCGATCCCTCTCGTTTCTTTCCCTTTCTCTCGCGTACTGGAACAAATAAGACAGTTGGGTAAAATTATGGTGCTAAATACAGGGTAAAAATACTTGAAAAATGAAAATCTTACTAGTTTTATATTTTTTTAAATGCTCATATGTCGTTTATTAGAAATGCACCTAGAGTTCATTGTGAAATTGTTATATGAATCGCATGCGCCATTTCTGTTATGGGAGCAAAAAAATCGAATTTTATTGAATTCGTTCTATCTTTAGCGATATTTCACGTTTACCTTTACCACACATCCATATTCTTGACCGCGAGCGAAGCGAGTGCAAGATTTCATATGATCAATATACAGAAGTGAGCAGGAATAGAGAATTGGGTGAGATTCAGATGATATACTCTCGATTTGAATAAGTATTACAGTAGTTGTATAAAAACAAAATTCCCTGGCTATGAAAACACGGAATTGCTCACCAGCGGGAAGGATCTGTAGTCCGGGTCCTCAGTGGGGCAGACCTCCACCGCGGACCACTTCTCGAGCAGGTGTCGCCACTGTATCCGGTGGTGCTTGTTGCTGCCCGGGTCCAGCACTATGCTCACCCACAGCGCGCCCAGCTGCTCCCAGAGTTGCCTGTGGACGAAAAAATGATTTAAAGTAAGTAGGTAGTTTGTAGGTACCTCGCGTTATTTAGACTTAGAAAATGTTTTGTTTTTCAACTCATGGAAAGAAAAGCTTTATGATTGTTATCAAATGCCTTGTAGCATAGGTATAGTCGTTAAATTTTCATTTCACTTAGTAATATAAACATAGGAAATATAAACTCATATCACGAGCGCAGCGAGCACGAGATTTCAGGTGATGGTTGGAAGTATTATAATCTCATATTGCGAGCGAAGAAACGAGAGATTTCACGAGGCTGATCGAGGACACACTAACTCGTATAGAGCGTATGGTGATGTACTATACCAATATTAACACATATCCCGAGCGAAGCGAGTACGAGTTTCCACGTTATCGACTCATATTGCGAGCGAAGCGAGCGCAAGTTTTAAACGTAATTAATAGGTAGGGCATATGAATATTATATTACTCATATCGCGAGTGAAGCAAGCGCAAAATCTCATATACTAAACGTGGTATAGTATAAACTTACTTAGCGAGCGCGAGGATTCACGTTAGTGATTAATTACAATACGTATGAATGATGATAAACACTGCGTTGTACATACACTGACCTGCACTTCTCGGTCATGGGCGTGTTCTGGTTCCTCCACAGCAGCAGCCGAGGGTCCGACAGGAACTGCTCCGTCATCAGCATCAGCATGCGCGGACCGTTCGAGTCCTGCGCTCTCAGCATCTCTCTTACCTGGAAAATAAATTAAATGGTCAATTGCAATACGATGCTATATCTTTATGTTTCATATGCTTGATGCAACCACGACCAAGGGTTAAAGATCCCGTGCTTCATAGGGCACGTTAAGCCGTCGGTCCCGGTCGCTGTCTTTGGTAGTGGTCGTTAGTCAAACCATGTCAGATGCCTAATGGCTGGGCTACTAGGCGGTTTGAAAACTCTGACCCCAGGGTTCTTCGGGTCGTTGTTCGACTTGAGAAGACCACGAACATATAAAATTCAGAACAAAACTTGGTGGGTCGTGTATATCTTGATGCTATTCTGTCTAACAACCAACTTTGTTATACATACATACATATAATTACGCCTTTATCCCTAATGGGGTAGGCAGAGCGTAAACGACCTGATCAAAGATCGTTCCAACACTTCTGACAAAGTTTTGAGGGTTATTTAAGATAGATTTGTAGGCATATTGCTTTAGTGACTGGTTGTCAGCCCATCGCCTAGATTACAATATACTTAAACCCGGATCCCTTAGCTGGTTTTTACAGCATGCTCGGGAGGAAATGCAGCTGGCACATTCTATGTTTTTCTCTCGCTCAATGGAGATTAATGAATCTGTCTGTCACTTTCAGACTAAAAACATTGGTAAAGGACAGGAGATCTATTCTTTCCGGTTTTTGAGTCGGTGGTTTTATGCGTTATCTGTCATTTTTATCCGCCGTCATATGATATGGCAGATAAAATTGACAGAAATACTGAGGAAACGTGCAAATGCGGGTCAAAATCTAGCGGACAAAGTGTAAAACCATAGAGTATAAATCACCAGTCCTTTTTCAATTTTATTATTTGGATAGTGACAGATAGATTTTAATTTTAGTTTTAACCGGTGGTATCTACGTAGAATCGAGCCCATTGTTGATTTCATTTGTGAATAATAAATCGCTTATAAACCTAACATTGTTGTAACAATTAACATACACGTGCAAGAACTTAAGTTGATTAATCGAAACCAATCAAATAAATACTTGATTACGATTAATCAATTAATCGATTCTAGCGGCTTAATTACACAATGGGCTCGATTCTACATTTGCCGGCTAAAACTAAAATTAAAATCTAGTTGTCACTTTCAGACTTAAAACATAGGAAAAGAACAGGAGATCTATTCTGCCCGGTTTTTTATTTATAGCCGGTGGTTTTATGGGTTATCTGTCATTTTTATCCACAGTCATGTGATATGGCGGATAAAATTGATTGAAATACTGGGGAAACGTGCAAAAGCGCGTCAAAATCTAGCGGACAAAGTATAAAACCATAGAGTATAAATCGCCTGTCCTTTTACATACATACATATAGTCACGCCTGTATCCCTGATGGGGTACGCAGAGCGCAAACGACCCAAACAAAGGTCGCACCGCCACGTCTGACAAAGTTTTGAGGGTTATTCAAGATAGATTTGTAGGTATATTGTTGTAGTGACAGGTTGTCAGCCCATCGCCTAAATTGCAATACACTGTAACCCTCAGATCCCTTAGCTGGTTTTTACAGCATGCCCGGGAGGAAATGCAGCTGGCACATTCTAAGTTTTTCTCTCGCTCCCAGTCCAGCATGGAAGATACATGTCCTTTTACAATTTTATTATTTTGAAAGTGACAGATAGATTTTAATTTTAGTTTTATCCGGTGGAATCTAGAATCGAGCCCATTGATTATTTATGATTATGACAATACTGACCTTAGAAAATAATGAGTTGAGTTGCTTGTTTGCATTATAATACGTGCCCTGTAGTAGATACGCCCGCACTTGTTCGCAGACCTGAAATAATATACATAAAATATAAGAACACGAAACGAAATAGAAGTCATTCCATTCCAATTTTGCCTCTGCAGACTATGGCAATTTTCTTAAGAGGCCTCTTCGCGAGCGGTGGCACTCTCACTCGTTAAAAAATCAAAACTCGCAAAATAATGACATTTTCAAAACTTTTATCTGTCACTTCCTTAGATTTAGAACTAAGATTTTTTTAAGAAGTAATGAATTGAGGAGCAAATAGAACCAGGCAGTTACTATCGAAATTATTGCTCAAAACGGCCACTATTGGCGGAACTTTCGAAAGTAACCCCAGGGTACTATTTGCTCTTCAACTCATTTCTTCTAAAAATCCTTAGGTCTAAATCTAAGGAAGTGACAGAGAAAACTTATGAAAATATCTATATTTTGCGAATTATGATTTTTTTACGAGTGAGGGCGCGACCGCTCGGGGAGAGCCCTCTAAAAACCAAAAAAATGCATAAATATTCTCATCATCAGTTCTTTTTTAATTCACCCTTATCGGCAAAGAAGGCGTAAGAAATGCAGTCGAAGATGAGAAGTTACCATATACAACATGTAACAGAAAGGGTATATGTACCGGAAAGGATATGAACCAGCCCATGAAACCGAACAACTTTCCCAAAGGAACATAGGTCAAAATAAGAAAAAAAAAGTTTCACGTTCCATACAAAATGCATACATACATACATACATAAAAATCACGCCTTTATCCCTTACGGGGTAGGCAGAGCGTTAAACGCCTCGTAAAAGGCGCTTTCGCAGCTGATGCATTTTCATACAAAATGCAAATGATAACGCGAGTAGTATGGGGAGTCAAATTTCTTTTTCGACCTATATTCCTTTGGGAAAGTTGTTCAGTTTCATGGGCTGGTTAATATCCATTTGGGTGCATATATACCCTTTTTGGTACATGTTGTATATCCTGAATCTATAACGTCCGAAAACCAGTGATAGGCCCGTATTTATCGCTGGTTTTCGCACGTTATAGATTAACCCATTGAACCCGTTGTCAATCTTGAGAGCTAATTATAAAATCAGCTCTCAAGATCGACAACGGGTTCAAGTTCATATCAGAAATGTCATTTCAGTACAAAATTACCTGTCAAATCCATACTTAATATCGCTCTTTATAAATACGAGCTTATTGCAGTACGTCGATTCGAAAACCCAGTCGCGAAGAAGCGGTTACCTGCTGCTCATCCAAGTGCCAGGCATGATGTGCGTCAGGAGGCGGCCCAGCGGTGGGGTCTGGCGCGCCACAGATCCTGTTGATGGCCGACCTGGCCTGCAGGACTTCGTCAGCCAATCGCTGCGCCGTAGGAAGCACCTCCGTGTGGTGCTCCGCGATCAGGTACTGGACGAACTTCTGGAGCTGTTGCCTGTCCATCTGCAGAAGAGTTTCTGGAAGGAAGGATTGGGTAATTCTCAATGTTTAAAAGGTAATGGTAGAACGGTTTTTCGGCAACAAATAATCCAATTGGTACATACATATATACATATAATCACGCCTTTATCCCTAATGGGGTAACCTAAACCTAAACAAAGGTCGTTCCCCCACGTCTTACAAAGTTTCGAGGATTATTTAGGATTGATTTGTAGGTATATTGCTGTAGTGACAGGTTGTCAGCCCATCGCCTAAATTGCAATATACTGAAACCCTCCGATCCCTTAGCTGGTTTTTACAGCATGCCCAGGACGAAATGCAGCTAGCGCATTCTATGTTTTTCTTTCGCTCCCAGTCCAGCATGGTGACTACAAATCTTTCGTCATTGACTCATCCATCGAAAAAAATATAAAGTGGAAAGAGTAATTTCGTGGTTGGTCAGTATCTCCTAGAAGCATTGTCCAAAGCCTTCAAATCTGAGATAGCCTCACCTGAGATGGGCACCCTCAGCCTGACGGAGTCTGCGTTCCTGATGCGGTACAGCGCCAGAGCCACAACGTGCTGGCACCAGAAGATGTCGCGCGCCTCGCAACTGCATGTTACTCCTGTTATCTTACATCTGGAAAGAAAATATTGTGGTTATTTTTCTGGTGTTATCACTGCATAGTATAAAACAAAGTCGCTTTCTCTGTCCCTATATCCCTATGTATGCTTAGATTTTTAAAACTACGCAACGGATTTCGATGCGGTTTCTTTTAATGGATAGAGTGATTCAAGAGGAAGGTTTATATGTATAATACATGCATAATATAGTAGAGAAACACTGATGATTTCCGTGCGAGGCCGGGGGGGTCGCTAGTTGTAAAATATTTAGAAGATATTTCCGTCCATCGTGCAATTTGGCGTATTCGTGTCTCTGCGTTACGATAGTTAATTATTATGTTTGAAATCAAATAGACATAATATGCTCGTATTTATAAAGCAATCTCAAGATTGACAGTAATATTAAGTATGGATTTGACAGGTCCTTTTGTAAAGAAATTAAATTTCTGATACGGACTCAAACTAGCTGTCAGTCTCAACTACATACAAACATAAAATCACGCCTTTATGCCTAATGGGGTAGGAAGAGCGTAAACGATCTAAACAAAGGTCATTGCGTCACGTCTGATAAAGTTTTGAGAGTTGTTTGAGATAGATTTGTAGGTTTATTGCTGTAGTGACAGGTTGTCAGCCCATCGCCTAAATTACAATACACTGTAACCCTCGGATCCCTCAGCTCAAGTGCTGTTTATAATTACACATTTCTATAACATCATCAAGGATCATATCGTAGATATTTATCTCTCTTTCTAGGTCGCTGTGTATATTTCTCAGGGTAAAAATCTACAGGCGTCTGTTATATTTTTTAGGATCGGTCCGGTAACCGTCGTCGTCGACTTTTAAATTGTTATTACTACAACTTTTTCAACAATTAATAAGACCCTGAGTGCCCCAATTTATTGTCTTCACAAACTATGAGGCCTCAGCCTATTAAAGTAGGTGACAACTACCCAACAAAGGCATTCTTTTGGTACTTTGCCCTTTGCAATAAAAAGCCCTTTTTTCGGACGAGTGACAATGGCTCTAGGCTGTTTGTGATCCTTTATTGTTTGTTCATTGTTTTTTTTTCTAAAATGTACCGCCGTTGCAAAGGTTCCGTTTCGTACAAACTTTGTTTGGTATAAAAATTAAAGGGAGTTGTGGAAGCCTTTCTCATTGTTTTGCAGCTAATCAAGATTTATTTAGTTGTGGTCTTGTGTTTTGAATTAGTGACGGTAGGAACTAAACATTGAACATGTTTTTGTATCTCTAGCTAAATTATAAATATATTTTGTATTATCAGGTGGTATATTTTTTTATCGAAATATTTATTTAATAGTGTGTAAATATTGTCTAAGTATTATATGTAGTAATATGCACTATCCCGCTTTCTGCTTGTACAATTACTATACCCAAAGGATGCCTGGTAGAAATTGCTGCTTTAGCAATAAGGCCGCCTATATTGTACTGTCACGTTTGTTCCTTTTTATTTTTGTTGTATGTGTTTCTTTGTGCAATAAAGAATTTTGTATTGTATTGTATTGTGGTCGCGATATAAGCAGTTTTATAACGGTGGCTGAAGTTCATTGATAAACCACGTAATATCGTGCCCTGTGTTATGCAGGAAGTTTCATCGACGAAGTTGGCCTTTAGGGCCGTATTTGTACGAGCCTTAGGCTCTAGTTATGACACTCACCTGTCAAAAGACACTGTGACCCTGTATAGCCGCTCTGGTTCTGAGCACGGTGGCACGGCTGCCGGGGCCCGCACCACTCCGCTGAGGTGGAACCCTGTAACAAGAGACATCACCTTGAAATAATATCCCTTGGACATTGACACATATGTTGTGAGGTTAAAACGGGGTAGGTAGAGTTTGCTAGGAAAACGAATTTTCTATGTTGTAGCACTAACCAACCAACCTCCCATGGTCCTACCCGCCTTGCGGCATAACGGACCGAAACACGAGAAACGCGCAAAGCCGCGACGCCAAAATTCAAAAACAAAATCTTTTTTAACCTTAATAGGCTTTAGAGGTTGTACAGGCTGTATGTACAGGATATGGGAAAGTCTGTCTTAACTCTAATGGTGTAAAGGGACGGTAGCCTGAAAACTAAGAGGGGATGTAAGCCTGAAACCTAACAAATTTCTCAAAAAAGCTATGTGAAAAATGAAATTCTTCCATGCTGCCCTGGGAGCAAGAGAAAAACATAGAATGCGCCAGCTGCATTTCCTCCCGGGCATGCTGTAAAAACCAGCTAAGGGATCCGAGAGTTTCAGTATATTGTAATTTAGGCGATGGGCTGACAACCTGTCACTACAGCAATATACCTAGAATTCTATCTTGAATAACCCTCAAAACTTTGTCAGACGTGGCGGGACGACCATTGTTAGGGTCGTTTACGCTCTGCCTACCCCATTAGGGATAAAGGCGTGATTATATGTATGTATGTATGTATGCAAAGGCCATATTCAAATATCACTCTAGTACTACGTCGCCAACATTAGGTACACTTAGTATAAGTATAAAGGTTTATTATCAAATAGAGATTACGATATTAAAATCGAATGGATTTTCTATATCAATTTCGGCGCGTACGCACGCAAAGTGAAACTGTCGACCTGACCGTAACAACGTCACGATTTCTGTCGTAAATGGATAGAATGGCGAAATTTTATTCTAATTCATGGGAGGTACATTTTTTCTTTACGCAACATAGTGGCCAGATAAGCCTGATAGTAAATGCACCGTGAGAGTCACTGTGATTCTTCTTTTTGGCAGAAAAGGTGCCAAGGTTTTAAAAACTCTGACACCCATCATAATTATTCATTTAAGGTGTATCCTGTCGGCAGATGAGCAGATAGATTTCAAGATATGCAACCATCGCCCGTAATGCCTTAGAATATTTCAATGCAATGAAGGCGGCCTTATTGCTATGGTAAGAGTCAGGCGAATCATTTCGATTAGAGGCAACTCGATGGAGGCCAAGAAAAGTGCAATGCTTTTGCGATGTATTTCTTTATTTAAGTACATACATACACATAATCATGCCTTTATCCCGAATGGGGTAGGCAGAGCGTAAACGACTAGAACAAAAGTCGTTCCGTCGCGTCTGACTAAGTTAACAGGGTTATTTATGATAGGTTAGGCATATTGCTGTAGTGACAGGTTGTCAGCCCATCGCCTAAATTGCAATATACTGAAACCTTCGGATCCTTTAGCTGGTTTTTACAGCATGCCCGGGAGGAAATGCAGCTGGCACATTCTATGTTTTTCTCTCGCTCCCAGTCCAGCATGGAAGTATCTGATGAGATGACGCTGCGTATTTGCCTATGATTACAATTCTTAGAAATCATAGCAACTTGTTGCTTACATTTTTATGTTGGTTCGGAAATAGTCGCAGGCGCAGGATGTAATATCAACGGTCATTAAATAGGCGAGTTTTAGCCACTTTCAACAAAGTCGTTAAACCTAAGTAAACCCTATAAAGAGTAGCGATTTATTTGTAAACCGTACAGCAATATAGGACGCGTATTTTCAAAATATTTAACACTTTTGCCGCCATCAAAATGAAAATAGCTTTGTTTTGTTTGCAATTGTATTTTCATTGTTGTAGAGTTTAGACGATATTGTTTATATTTCAGCTTCCATGCTGGACTGGGAGCGACAGAATAACGTAGAATGCGCCAGCTGCATCTCCTCCCGGGCATGCTGTAAAAACCACCTAAAGGGTTCGAGGGTATATTGTAATTTAGGCAATGGGCTGACAAACTGTCACTACAGCAATATCCAGTTCTATCTTAAACAACCCTCAAAACTTGTCAGACGTGGCGGAACGACCTTTGTTTGGGTTGTTCACGCTTTGCCTACCCCATTTGGGATACAGGCGTGATAGTATGTATGTATGTATGTTTATATTTTATATTGTTAGATTTATTTTACAATGTAGAATAGTTAGAATGGTGGCTACACTTTTTAGACTTGAAGCAGGATATAAAATATATCATTTTATTATTAAACTCGATGATTATACGTTACATACATACATACAATCACGCCTTTATCCCTTATGGGGTAGGCAGAGCGTAAAACGCCTCTTAAATTTAATTTTGGTAATTAAACTCTATTAACAACACTTTTTCGATTCTTATTAAACATTTGAAACATAGGTGTATATTAAAAAGCGTAATTAAATGGCTATGTGAATAAGTATCTTGTTTTTAAATAAAATCTGGGTTACGTAAATTACAAGAAAAAATGTGAAAGGAAAACAACTAGGTAAAGGTTTATAAAGGTCAGGGCAAAAATGGAACCTCTGAGTCAAAGGGCGACTGTACAAATACCAACAAAGTTTTCTATCAACGATGCCGATAATAACAATATAATATTTATTTCGGACAACAATAATCCATAGAGGTTAGTAAACTTATAACTATTGGTTTCTTCCATGCTGGACTGGGAGAGATAGATTCTTCCATGCTGGACTGGGAGAGATAGAAAAACATAGAATGTTCCAGCTGCCCTTCCTCCCGGGCATGCTGTAGAAGACAGCAAAAGGGTTACAGTGTATTGTAATTTAGGCGATGGGCTGACAACCTGTCACTACACATTAGCAATACACATTACAATCTAAAATTGCCCTAAATTTTTGTCAGACGCGGCGAAAGCGCCTTTTACGAGGCGTTTAACGCTCTGCCTACCCCGTAAGGGATAAAGGCGTGATTTTATGTATGTATGTATAACTATTGGTTAATAACACAATAACTACTGGTCTATCCGATGATGACTGACCAGCTTACGCTGCATGCAGTCGTGTCCAGTGAGCCAACTTGGGCGATTCCCATCTATCAGCCAGCATATGCAGGATGCTGTTGGAGCTGCCGCGAACACGGCCAAGCAATGAAGCACACCGCTTGCGCATAATATAAAACACCTTTTTGTCAGGGATATCGTGCTATGTGCAGTCAGCAAAGGCGATTGCTAGCTAGGGCCGCCGGTCCAATTGGATGAGATTATTTTAAGAAATTATTAATAGATTTTAATAAAATTTCTTTAATTTGTTGGATCGTTATTTTACGAAATTTCATAAAAAAACATAAATATGTTCCTCAAATAATCTCATCTGTTTCGAACGGGCCTGCCCTCTCTCCTTTGCTGACGACCTAATTTAAAAGCAAACTAGCTTTCCGCCAGCGGTTTCACCCGCGTTGAAAGAGTGTTAATTAAGGTTTTCCCGCGCTGAATGTGCCATAAATTCGCCTATGTTCTCTTCTAGGATCTATCCCATACGTGTACCAAGTTTAATTCTGATCCATCTAGTAATTGAAGCGTGACTGAGTAACAAAAATCCAGACATTCGCATTTATACCATTAGTAGGATTATTGGCCACAGTAATATGATTTGTAGTATAATAATAATTTCTTGTTACTTAAGTAAATAATAGCGTAAATAGATTATGGATTAAATAATTTTTTTTAGTAAGATTTATTCTAGCTTAGTAATACACAAAAATTACTTTAACTTCGCCAGGGCTTGAGTTTCAAAAAGATTCCCACGTTTTTTTAAGAAAATAATTGCATACTTCTCGAGTGCGTTCAAAAACGCAATTACATCAGCTGCACCCCAACTTTTGAACGGTTGTCGATTCCAATTTCAAATTTCTCAATAGCTCCAGCGAGCCCAGAATTTTTATTTTTATTTACTTCCTTGTACTGGATGCACATTTTATACTTACTTAATTTTATTGTGTTTACTCGACCCTTAACCGTAGTGATTTAGGTAGGTAGGTCTTTTAGGAATCTGGGTTCATGTACCTCGATTGTTTTAAATGTACCTAAATAAACAAGTCTTAAATTAAGTAGGTACTTATTTATAACCATTTCTGTGTTTTCGGCGGTGTTGTTTTCAATAACGCCAGTAGCTATATCACCAAAGATCATTGAAATAAAACAAAGAATATTAAAGGTAACTGCTAATTTGTTGATTAATAAAATGTCAAAGGTTATAATTGGGTTGCGTATTCGGAAATTCAGTCATATTATTATGTTTAATATTGATAGGACTAGGACCTAACCTATCGTGTCGCGGCTAGTTACAGATCTAGGCTAGCTGATATGATGAACAAATCGAATTCGTTCACGACGGGAGCGGAAGCGCCATCCAGTCAAAAGTTTCAACCAATCGATTGCAATTCGTCAAGCTTCGAAATTCGAACGGCCGGTGACGCAAGCTTTGTTTTCTTTTTTCAAACGGCATTTTGTGAAATAGAGCAGTCCGGTAGATTTATTCTGTTCTATTTTCAAAATTCATTGTGTACAATATACAAATTAAACGGCACATTAAATAATGTATTATTATTATTTTTTTTTTTTATTTGTAATATATATTTTTTGTATATTTATGTTCAGGTACGGTGTACGGTTATATAATAAAGCATATAAGAGTTACATGAAATAAAAAGCAAAAGATGACCATAACTTCCTTTTTAGATGTTTGTTATAAAAATGGTTTCATAACTTTTAGCTTAGCTTTGTAGCTACTTGTTGTAAGGGCAAGTCTGTCTTAAAATAAAACTTAGTAGGTAATTGCAGTGAATATGCCCCAAAATGTATTATACTAAATGAATAAAAAAAGAGAATTGGATGAATTAAATAGTCAGATTCCAAAAACAAAATCAATTAGGAAAAAAAACCAATACTGCGCAAAAAAATAACCGATTTGTAAAGGTACAGCTATAATGAAGACCGAATTCCTGGTATCTGAGTTTGAAACTTCCTTATTTGGCTTACAGTTCTAAATTGCAGCAATGGCGAACTGGCTAGCAATAATTTGCCGCGCATAAAGTCTCTTTTGAGCATGGCCACGGGGTGGAAACTGGCACTCAAAAGACTTGGTTTTTAAAAGAAGAAAAAATCCAAGATGGCGGTGTTTATTCAGCTGATGTTTTATATTTTTATGGCGGGGATTCGTTATCGGTAGCAAAGCGACGTATTGAATCACGTTTTAAATCGGCACTGATTTTAATTGGCTTATAGGTACTGATGTATAATCATTACGCACGATTGTATAGCACATTGTAACGGTTTTTCTTTTTATTTCCCATACATACATACAATATTAAAAATAACATGGTGCTTATCTTAGTTTGAAAATACGTTGTTAACTTTACTATTTCCTAGAAGGAATTTCCTATGTATATTTCTATTTTCATGTTTAGCTAAATAATAAAATCGTTCTAAAAAAATATTTTGTTTGGTACTAGAAAATATGTAGAGCATAGAAAAACACTAATTGCCTACCTACACTCTAGGAGTAGAAGAACACTCGGTGCGGTTTCGCTTTTCGTCACGTTCGGAATGAGGCGGGATGTGAACGAATTGCACGTTCATATTGCATTCTAGCTCGATTTCAGGGTGAATTGATTTAGTTCACATCAGTTTGCCACGCTTTAATATTATATCAACTGTTAACATAGTTCGGCGTAAGCAAAATTTTGAGGAAAAGATACCTAGAAACCGATTCTATTCGACCGCGTCTTATATTTTGTTGAATATCATTGCAGAAGAACTGAGTATTGCTTCAGTCAGGTTATTAGCCCATTGCCCAAATTAAAATACACTGAAATCTTCGAATACATACATACATATAATCACGTCTTTATCCCTAATGGGATAGGCAGAGCATAGACGACCTAACCAAAGGTCGTTCCGCCACGTCCGACAAAGTTTTGAGGGTTATTTAAGATATATTTGTTGGTATATTGCTTTAAAGACAGGTTGTCACCCCATCGCCTAAATTACAATAAACAGAAACCCTCGGATCCCTTAGTTTTTACAGAATGCCAGGGAATGCAGCTGGCACATTCTTTGTTTTTCTCTCGCTTCCAATCTAGCATGGAAGATCCTCGAATACATTTTAAATTAATTTAGTTTTTTATTATTAATTAATCTAAAGGACGGTAAAGGATTCTATATTTTTTATGTTGGAAGTGTAATAAAATGACAAATAATGTAATCAACTTAGTGTCGAATTCGAATGTTACCGGGTTAAATCCGGTGTCGTCTGTTAAGGTGATTCCTCCCGGCAAATGGTTGTTTTTAGGAGCTTATTTCTCCTAAAAAGTCTACAAATACGATATATGTTTACATCTAACAAATTATTTTTCCCACTTCCACCTCGAAAAGAGTTCATTTCGCGCCTAAATTCCATGGGTAAAAGCCCATTTTATTCTTAAGAGAGGCAAAGTAGCTATTTAATTTTTTTGAATAAGGCAAAGGTACGGCTCAGTTTCAGCCTAAAATTTAATTTTAATTTTATTTAATTTTTTTTATTTTAAATTTTAATTTAATTTAAATTTAAATTTTTCTTCCATGCTGGACTGGGAGCGAAAGAAAAACATAGAATGTGCCAGCTGCATTTCCTCCCGGGCATGCTGTAAAAACCAGCTAAGGGATCCGAGGGATTCAGTATATTGTAATATAGGCGATGGGCTGACAACCTGTCACTACAGCAATATACCTACAGATCTATCTTGGATGACCCTCTAAACTTTGTCAGACGAGGCCGAACGACCTTTGTTTAGGTCGTTTACGCTCTGCCTACCCCATTAGGGATAAAGGCGTGATTATATGTATGTATGTTTTTTTTGTTACGTTTTACTTTCTATTATATTGTTTATATTATTTTTCTAATAAATTATGATGACGTCTGTAATATTTATTTTTAAAAGCTAAAAATAAACAACATTTATTGCTAATTTTAGAATAATAACTATATATATTTGATTATTTACTAAGTGTTGTTGCAATTTCCAAACGCAACGTTCCAAATAAAAAAAAATAAGGCGGGAATGTCTCTATACAAACATATTAATTTATTTATTTTTGTTAATTCTATTTTCTTGTATTAATTCTATTTGGTTTTATTTAGTTATTAATAAATTTAATTGATATAGTCATATTAAGTTTATCTTATGTTTCAATCTCACAACTCAACATTTTCTCACTGGAAGAGGGAAAAGTTGTATGTATCACACGAGGGCAAATTCATTTACATCTCGTGCTTTGAATCCCTTGGTTAGCTCAGGATACTGATGACTGTCAGCAACTGCAGAATGATCTTACCAGATAAGTCGAGTGGTGTGACTTAAACAAGATGAGTCTTAACATTAGCAAATGCTATCAACTCGCAATAACTAAGAAAGACATCCCGACAATTTTTAACTACAGAATTAACTTCATAAATTTAAATAAGGTTACAGACATCCGAGATTTAGGGGTAATTGTTGATAGCAAATTAAGTTTCTTACCACACATTGATAAAACAATAAAACAAGCATTTAAAATTTCTGGACTTGTTACATGTATGACTAGGGACTTTAGGACCTCTGCTACTAGATTGACTCTCTTTCACTC
Source organism: Scrobipalpa costella (assembly GCA_949820665.1). Lineage (NCBI taxonomy): Eukaryota > Metazoa > Arthropoda > Insecta > Lepidoptera > Gelechiidae > Scrobipalpa > Scrobipalpa costella. The sequence goes on from OX463312.1 coordinate 15,900,429, forward strand.
CTTTTCGCGAAGTATACTGGAATATGGCTCAGTTATGTGGAACCCATACTATAAAGTTCACGTTACACGTTCACTATAAAGTGCATAGAAAGAGTTCAAAAGAATTTTTTACGACATGTTACTTTTAAAGACAGAGCTCTTAAATCCCATCCATCTTACAATCGTCAACTAAAGAAATATAAAATACTATCGTTATCTGATAGGAGAAGCATGCTCGACATGTGTTTTCTGTATAACATTGGTAACTGTCAAATAGACTCTCCTTTAATGTTAAAATCAATAAATTTAATCGTGCCTCAAATTCATAGTAGACGGAAGAATTTTGGTCACTTTAAAACACTGCCATCCAGAACGAATGTAGGTATATCTGCTCCACTTAATAGAATAGTAAAGAAGTATAATGAAATAGCGGATAAAATAGATCTAGATATATTCCACGATTCCTTGTCAGTATTTAAGGAAAAAAATAAGAAATACTTCTTGAGTGTTTGTTAAATAGGTACCTGCAATAGAATTTGATTGTTTTTTTTTAGTTCTTTTTTTGTATGTTTAGGTTAGAATAGTTTTAAGTACCTATAGTATTATTTCGCATTCCCTAAAATTGCTACTTATAGTATCTCAAGCATGTTGTGTTAGCCTATAAGTGTGGTTCATATTTGCAAAAAAATCTACACAAATATCTGTATACATGTTGATATGTACTGTGTTGGCTGGCCTAATAAATAAATAATTAAAAATAAATAAATACTATTTTTGAATCACTCGCTACGCTCGTGATTCAATTTTAGTATCCTTCGCTACCTCAGGATTCAAAATCAGCACTCGCAGTAAAAATCGACTTTGCACTCTAGTTGAACAAATAACTATCATAGCCTGCAAATGCAACATTTAAAAATATTGTAGCTCATAAATAAAAATGCTAAAAAAATGTGGAAGTAAAGCTGTTATTATGTGGATTTGCCGCACATTTTTGACGTGGCTACGGAAATAACCGCCACGCCGTAGCGCTCGCTGATTTGAACGATATTCTAAGGCATTACGGCGGATGATTTCATATCTTTAAATCGACCTGCTCATCTGCCGGCAGGATACACCTTAAATAGTGTTAACAGTAGACCAGATTAGTGACTGCTTTTGCCTTGATTTTTCTTTCCAACTCAGTTTTAGAATAAAGGTTAACAAAGTTTCATGTCTTATAATCGAAGATCTTGTTTTTAAAATAAGTTTTAGCTATTAGATATGACAACATAATGAAATAGTTGTTTTTAATTGTTGTTAATTTGCCAACACGTATCACTTTTTTTAAATGTGTTTTTAAATAAAATGATATGAAGCTTTGATTATTCTAAAATACTATAGTGAGGTTATCAAATAAAACTTTATGGGTGACTACACAATTGAATACATTCAAAGTGTGATGATAATGATAAAAAATAAATAATCACCAAAGACGAACCACAAAAAAACCAGCTAAGGGATCCGAGGGTTTGGGGGTATATTGCAATTTAGGCGATAGGCTGACAACCTGTCACTAAAGCAATATACCTACAAATCTATCTAAAATAACCCTCAAAACTTTGTAAGACGCGGCGGAACGACCTTTGTTTAGGTCGTTTCTGCTCTGCCTACCCCATTAAGGATAAAGGCGTGATTATATGTAAGTATGTACGAACAACAAAATATGGTTGCCTTTCGATTTCGAAGCCAAAATTAACGGAAAGGACCTTTGGGAAGTAAAAGTAATGTCAAGTCCTGATCAGGCCAGTAAATCTGGCTCCACAGTCTTTGGAGTATGAGGACAACTGCGGCCATTTAGCATACGGCTTTTACCAAATAATTTAGTTACTTAAAGAACTGTACGACCTTTGTTTAGGCCGTTTACGCTCTGCCTACCCCATTAGGGATAAAGGCGTGATTATATGTATGAACAAAATTTGTAGGTTCAAGAAGTTAGATTTATAATAGAAGACTTCCTCAGAAGTTATTTATAGCAAGTCTGAGTCTATTTTTGTATTTGCGTAAAATATATCAAACTCTGCAATTTCAGAAGACCTACTTATTCTGAGACGAAGCAAAACCTTTGATAATGTTTCTCATGCAAATACTTTGGGATAATAATGTTCTGAAGCAACAATACAAGAACGAAGAATTGGGCATACTCAGAAACGGGGGCGGGCGAACCAAATTTCCACAACAAAGACCAATAAAAACCAAACGCAGATACTGAAAAATAAAAAATTAAAATAAAATCACAATACAGTCGCGCACAAAAGTTATAACCGGGCTGAATGTGAAACGAGTACAGTCGTAAATAAAAGAGAATAGCGCGGGGCTGTTATTACTCCCAAATTTATGGAGTTTACCCAAAAATTACCGGTTATAGCAGTTTTATGACGGGAACAGAAGCACTTTTTAAAATATTGTTTTAAAAGATATTTAAAAGTTGGCCTACGACTCTGTTGTTTTTACTGAATGCTTATTAGTGTTTTTTCGAAGATATTGAAGACATACATATTTTGTTTGACATGGATATGACATATACAATTAATCTGATGTAAGAAATTGTCAAAATACGTCTTAAAAAATGTTTAAAAGTAATGAAACATAATGTCTTTATAATGACACTTTGATATGACAGATATTTGTTTACATTTTGATCTGTGATTCAAAGATATTAGTGCAAACTCAAAGTATTGAATTTAAGATAAGATTACTACAATATTAATAAAGAAACAAATTTTACTTTTGTTAGGCTACTCAAACAGTTAATTATGACGTTGATTCAGCAGTTAAATATAGAGAAAGCAGTTCTATTTGCAATTGTGATTTGCGAGTCAGCTTTCTCTAGAACATCCTTGAACTCGTCCAAATTTTCTGCACATCAATGTTAATAGTCATGATAAAAACTGTGTTTTTTTGTCACGTCTCTTCAATCAATCAATCAATCTCAATTCTCCTGCAACTGTTTGTAGGATGTCAAAAACGTTCCCGTGTATGTAAATATTGAACAATGACGTCTTTTTTATTGGAGTCCGACAAACTTAAACCTTTGGACTTTTTAATTTTAGGAGTATGTGTATGTTAATCATTATTTTATTATTTAACAATTTATTGCACACAGGATCATACAAAGGACACAAACATAAAAAAAACAATAGCACAACAGGTACAGCTTATCTCTAAAAAGAAATCTCTTCCAGCTGACCTACGGTAGTGAGAGCGCATAAGTGAGACATTAATTTGCATAATATCCTTACAAGTGTGAATTTAATTTTAAACCTGGTATTATTTTTTACAATAATGTTTGGATGTTTGACTCTACATAGTTTTGACCAAAAATAAATTCAAATATGAGCTTCTGCCAACTCTACCAACTTTGTATTAATTTAATTTAACCGCAAAAAAATTGTAAATGTTAAACAGACATTTAAAATAAGTAGGTAGGATGTTCATAATTAATTATACTGGGTGTAAGGGACAGCGTCCCACAAACTGATAGGTGTTGCTCAGTCGACGAAACTGAACAACTATCACCAGAAAATTCTTTCAGGAAATGAAAATAAAAATCCTTTAATCTTTTCCATTCTAGGAGTATGTGTATCTTAAATAGTTGTGAACACTAGCATTGCTTTTACAAGTGTGCATTTAATTATAACATTTACAGGATATTCACTAATCTCTCTCATATATCTCATAACATAATTATGCAGGCTAAAAGTGCCATGACTAGCCTTGATAAAATCTGGAAAGACCGTAATATCCGCCGAATAACTAAGATGCGTTTGGTTCGTACGTTGGTTTTCTCTATCTTCCTGTACGGGGTGGAGACTTGGTGTCTCAGGAAGAAGGAACGCAACAAGATCCATGCCTTTGAAATGTGGTGTTGGAGAAAGCTGCTACGCATTCCTTGGACAGCCATGAGAACCAATGTATCCATCCTCGAAGAGCTAAAGGTAACCAAGCGCCTGCTGACTACGTGCCAGGAAAGGATCCGGAGTTTCTTTGGGCACATAATGCGATCCCCATCGCATAGCCTGGAGAAACTCATCATTCTCGGTGAAATGGAAGGGAAGCGCGCTAGAGGAAGAGCGCCAGCTAGATGGGTGGACCAACTCAAGGAGGTGACTGGAAGCCAGATACAGGGAGCGGTACATCTGGCACAGAACCGGACCCAGTAGAGACGATTGACATACAGTCACGATCCTCAGCATTGAGAGAACGACCAGGAAGAAGAATTATGCAGGTCTAATGAAAGTTCAAATCAGACAGGTCTGAAACAGTTCTTCTTCTGTCGAGTGGGTATCGAGTCTATGGACCCGATGAATCCTGGTGTCAGAGTTTTTAAACCGCCTAGTAGCACAACTATCAGGCCTCTGACATGGTTTTGTGTCTGCTATTCTTGTTTCATTCAGCTTCCCCTAATACATAGTTTTATTATTTTAGATTTGCGAATCCAACCTATATTTTTAATCTTTATTTAGAACGTAAATATTTGGAGTTATTATCAGCGGTTTGGGGTTATTATTACTTCCATGCTGGACTGGGAGCGAGAGAAAAACATAGAATGTGCCAGGTGCATTTCCTCCCGGGCATACTGTAGAAACCAGCTAAGGGATCCGAGGGTTTCAGTATATTGTAATTTAGGCGATGGGCTGACTACCTGTCTCTATAGCAATTTACCTACAAATCTGATTTAAACACACCCTATACAAAGGTCGTTCCGCCACGTCTGACAAAGTTTTGAGGGTCATTTAAGATATATTTGTTAGTACGTAAGTATATTGTCGTCAGCCCTAAATTACGATATCCTGAAACCCTAAGATCTCTTAGCTGGTTTTTACAGCATGCTCGTGAGGAAGCAGCTGGCACATTCTATGTTTTTCTGTGACTCCCAGTCCAGCATGGAAGATCATTTAAATAAGATAGTTTTGAACAATTCAATTATATTAACATACATACGAGCTCAAAATACAAGTTTTGATGACGATCCACACCAATATCGATCCGATAAACATAACGAGTCCAAAACAGAGATAACCCCAAAAATAATGTTATTACTATTAGCTATTTCCATCAATTAAGATGCCCCACTTTCGTATACACGGCGCCGGGGCGCGTGTGTGCGTACGGAACCGGTTTGTTTACATTAATCACTGAATAACGCGTTAGTGTGCGAGCGAGACGGCTGTAGTAGTGTGAGTCACGTCTTTACGTCACTTTTGTTTACATCTTTGCTGGTGTGCGTTTGTGTTTAAAGAGGTTACCGTGGCAGTCGGACGTATCTTTGGAATGTTAAATTCTGCGGTTCTTTTATTTGTACTTTGGTTAGCTATTTTATTTATTTGAACTACAAGCTTCTTTTGTAACAGCCGTAAACAAGCTTTGCCACAACGTAATTTGTGACCACCCAATCCATGGCTTTTACTCTCATTGGCTTTCTACTCAGGTCCTTTCCTTACAATATTAAAAAGGTGGGTAATATCAAATTAGGTAAGTGCAAATATTTTAAGGGTGAATTCTTCTCTACCTACAACTCAATTAAATGTTAGAAATTTTCGAAAATCCTTATTTTTTTTGGAATTTGTATGACACGTGTTAAGTATTTTATGCATGGTACGCTGCCGAAGTTTGTGGGTTCAATTCCCACCTGAGTTACTTTTTTTCCTCTTTCTATCATTATTTTCTAACTTACGTCCTTTCACCCGTCAGCCGGCATTCACACCGCTTCAATCGTGTCGTCACACGGGCCGGCCCTGTGGGCGTGAGATCGCGTGGCGCGTGACGTCACAGCGCGTTTCGTCACGTCTGTGGCTGTGTGCTCGACGGCGCTTTTAGCGCTGCTCTACGTAGGTATTTCAAATTTGGAATCGTTGAGTGCATTTTTTTTTGTTGATTTGATCAATGGAACAAGTTTGATAAATAAAAATAAGATAATTTTGACTCTACTTACTTAAAAGAATTTGTTTTTTTTTTACAGAGGATTATTAAGTTGCTGACGATGGATGATAAGTAAATAAAACCGAAATGTAAACCTATTATATATTTTTATAATATTGGATAATAAGATGACCATTTAAAAAAAAATATTAATGTAGAGATGCCAGAAAATAAAGCGCTGCAGCGCTGTCTCTATTCAACCGAGACGCCGGTACTACGTCATGTCTGCGTCTGTGTGCGTAACATCCGACGTCTTTACGTGAGACACGTATGTGTGCGGCCGCGGGCGTGTCAGTCAAGTCAATGTTACATTTTTGTGACCTTAACCGCTCTCTTGCAACATTGTCCTTTACATAATTGTTACTTGGTTAGTTATTCTTAGACTCTACCTACTAACGATAGTCTGAGATAAAGTCGGATATCAGATTGCAAACGATATCTTTACTTCAGCGATTTAAAAATTGAAACGTCCATGTGACGTCTTAGGTCACGTTTAAACTCAAAGTGACCAAAAAGTGTAACACTAAACAGTATTACAGATTTCAGTTCCTTCTTGTTGACGCATTTCATCATAATCCTGCGTTAGTAGTAGTAACTCACACATAGACCCGTTAAACTCTCCCTTTCGTCTTGTGTCAAATTCTCCTGTTACTAGGAAACTGAGTGATAGTAAAACACACATTTCGATAACCTCGTCGGAACGGAAACCGTCGGAAATAGGGCTATTTTCATTATGGACGTACGTCGATGATCTTTTTTAAAATGAATGAGTATGACAGATGACTGACAGATACTTCCATGCTGGACTGGGAGCGAAAGAAAAACATAGAATGTGCTGCCCTTCCTCTCAGGCATGCTGTAGAAGCCAGCAATAGAGATTGGAGGGTCGCTGTGTATTGTAATTTAGGCGATGGGCTGACAATCTGTCACTATAGCGATACACATGACCATCTAAAATTGCCCTCAATATTCGTCAGACAGCTGTTTAAGCATTTTACGCTCTGCCTACCTCGTAAGGGAAAAAGGTGTGAATTTATGTATGTATGACGGATAACTTGGTCAAATCAGCTTCTTTTTATAAAACGTCAAAAATGTTTTTTTAATGAGATAAAATACTGAGTTGCGACGTCATACCTAATCATTCCATAGAGGTAATACTGCTAGTCTGCTGGGCACCATTTCTCGCGGATGCACTGGATGAAAATTTCAATTATAAACTTTGTTTTGTCTGTGCTTAAATTTTAAAAAGTAAAACTTCTCTGTTTTTTACCCAGTTGTAATTCTCAATTATCTTCTTTTGTATTGTAGAGATTAAGAAATGAAAAAATGGGATGAATGAGATCCACAGTATTTTGGAAATTTGCCTGAATCATTCATTATACGTACAAAATATTAAAAGGTTTTTGAGCCGTTATTTTATAATTATATCATGTTTATTTTGGAATATGGCGATATCAGGCAAAGAAATATCGCGTGTAAGAATTTCGTACGATTCATTTCGAGTGGTTCTGTTTTCGCCTGTGTCCCAACAGATGTCGGACGAAGTAAAAAGAGGAAACATTCCAAATTACAGGGTATTCTTGTCATTACCGCACTTACACACGCGTGGACACATATTTAAATGATCGTTAAGCTAATTTCGTGGCTGAAATTACACCCTGAGCGTAAATTAAGCAGCTACTGTGCTGCTTTTTGAGGTTATCCTTTTGTAGATGGATGGATAAAACTAGTTACAACTAATTGTCAGACGAAGACGGCTTTTTAACACAACTTATTTTGAAAGTACATGCCACACACGAAGATTTATTTAAACGCAATGAATCGAAAGACGGGTCTAACAGACTCAAGTAATAGTAATTAGGATAATTTAGAACCTTGAAAATTAGCGATTCACAGTTCGTTGTAGTAACAGGTAGAAAAATTGCGAATAACGGCCACCAACGGCAATTTTCTTCCTGTTACTACAACGGTCTAAGAATCGCTAATTTATAAGGTTCTAAATTATCTTTATAACTATTACTTGAGTCTGTTCGACCGGTTTTTTGATTCACTGCGTTTTTATTGAGTGATATTTTTGTTATTGATTGGAGCGCCATCTAGGCCATATCGCCACTTTATATGGCATAACGTCAATAAGCACTGAACTGAAAATTTCAAGACCATAAAATATTTCACAAGAACAAGTAGAGAACAGTCTGACCAATGTTATAGATACAGCTCCTATGTACCGCCTGTTATTTTAGGACGCCGCTTGGGGTGCTAGGGCCAAGTGACAAGTGTTTGTGAACCATCTGTGCCTGTCGCGAATCGGAAGCCCTCTAGGGGGCGCCACTAAGGGGGTTCGAGCCCCCCGCAGCGTGAAATCTGATGTTTAAAGCAGCTTTTTTGTTCGGGATGGCTGAAGGGATGCAGCTGGAAGAAACCGTAGAAAGCTAGTATTTGCTTCGAAAAGTGTTGTAAAACTTCGCCTAACTAAACTGAAGCGACAAAATTATGCAAGTGTGATGCCACTAAGGGTTTTTAGCCCACCAAATCTGATGTTTCAAGCAGCTTTTTATTAGCTTTTTGTTCGGTTAGACGGCTGAAGGGATGCAGCTGCTAGAAAGTGCTAATAGACACTGTAGACGTAGGAAGCCAGTATTTGCTTAGTAGCAAAATAGGGCTCGAAAGATTGTACATCAAACATATGTTAGGTTAGGTTGGGTTAGGTTAGGTTAGGAAAGTCTTAAAGAAAAGCACGGAATTAATCACGAATGTTTTCGTTATATTTGATAGTAGCGATACTTCACATCCAAAATAAGAGAATTACAAAATCAATTTTAGATTCTAATGTGTACTGCTGTAGTGACAGGTTGTGAGTTCATCGCATAAATTATAATACACTGTAACCCTCGAATCCTCTTTGCTGACTTCTACAACATGCCCGAGAGGAAGGGCTAGAACATTCTATGTTTTTCTATTTGTCCATTTTCTCCCATTCCAGCATGGAAGGAATTTATTTTTCCCACTTCCACCTCGAAAAGAGTTCATTTCGCGCCTAAATTCCATGGGTAAAAGCCCATTTTATTCTTAAGAGAGGCAAAGTAGCTTTTTAATTTTTTTGAATAAGGCAAAGGTACGGCTCAGTTTCAGCCTAAAATTTAATTTTGGAGGGAGTTTTTGTGTTACGTTTTACTTTCTGTTATATTGTTTATATTATTTTTCATATAAATTATGATGACGTCTGTAATATTTATTTTTAAAAGCTAAAAATAAACAACATTTATTGCTAATTTTAGAATAATAACTATATATATATGATTATTTACTAAGTGTTGTTGCAATTTCCAAACGCAACGGTCCAAATAAAAAAAAAAAAATATGGTGGGAATGTCTCTATACAAACATATTAATTTATTTATTTTTGTTAATTCAATTTTCTTGTATTAATTCTATTTTGTTTTATTTAGTTATTAATAAATTTAATTGATATAGTCATATTAAGTTTATCTTATGTTTCAATCTCACAACTCAACATTTTCTCACTGGAAGAGGGAAAAGTTGTATGTATCACACGAGGGCAAATTCATTTACATCTCGTGCTTTGAATCCCTTGGTTAGCTCAGGATACTATTTTTGAATCACTCGCTACGCTCGTGATTCAATTTTAGTATCCTTCGCTACCTCAGGATTCAAAATCAGCACTCGCAGTAAAAATCGACTTTGCACTCTAGTTGAACAAATAAGTATTACGTTTAAAGAATTCGTTGAAATCAAGTTTTTGTCAGTTGGGTAAGAACAGTGGTAGCTTTAAATGAACTGTCTGTGTTTGAAAATAAAGAAGGACGCCATAATTACTGCCATATCGGGCCCCGATCAGATAGAAGGAGATAACAGTCAAGAACAGCTGTTTGTGCGGTTACGGCGGGTTCTGTCACAAACTGGAATATGTTCAAGGTGGGAAATAGCCAGTAGTATATTGACATACATACATACATATAATCACGCGTTTATGTTCAGACTCACGCTTCACCTGTGATCTCTGTGGCAGGAAGTGCCGAGCTGCTATTGGACTCTACAGCCATAGAAAAACATAAAAACATGCGCCGCATCTCTTACCTCCGACGGCGCACAAATCTCTTCTCTATTATTTGACGCTGCAACAATCATCTGAACAAGATGTCGTGGCCAATGATGATGGGCTAAGTGTTTAATGGGGTAGGCAGACCGCAAACAACACAAACAAAGGTCCCTCAGCCCCCACGCCTGACAAAGTTTTGAGGGTAATTTAAGATAGATATTTAGGTATATTGCTGTAGTGACAGGTTATCAGCTCATCGCCTAAATTGCAGTTTACTGAAACCTTAGGATCACTTAGCTGGTTTTTACACCATGCCCGGGAGGAAATTCAGCTGGCACATTCTATGTTTTTCTATCACTCCTAGTCCAGCATAGAAGAAAAATATTAAAAATTGCTATGCCAAATTGCAAGAGTGAAATTTTCTTTGTTTTTTATTGTACCTAACCTCAACCAAATATAAAAAAGGAGATGTGTTTTGTTCGTTTTCTGTGATAGGTGCGATTTTCTAGATAATTTTTAAATTTTGGCGTCATCAAAGATCATCAACAACATATTTTTTAATATTAATTCTTATTTATTTATATACATACATACATACATACATATAATCACGTCTTTATCCCTAAAGAGCAGGCAGAGCGTAAATGACCTGAACAAAGGTCGTTCCGCCACGTCTGACAAAATTTTGATTGTTATTTAAGATAGATTTGTCGGCATATTGCTGTAGTGACAGGTTGTCAGCCCATCGCCTAAATTACAATATACTGAAAACCCTCGGATCCCTTACCTGGTTTTTACAGCATGCCCGGGAGGAAATGCAGCTGGCACATTCTATGTTTTTCTCTCTTTATTTATATCTCTGAACTTAATCGATTTTTAATTAATTTTAATCACAAATTACCACTTTCATACTGCAAAAGTAATCAGTTGTACAATGTAGCGAGAAGCGCATCTGCCTTCACTTCCTATCTGTGTAAATCCACTATCGCCCCTCCCTTCTACTACCACCTGCGCAAGAGCATACAAATGATATAAACGGTTGAAATTTTACTAAAACACACATTGCCAATTCGCATATTTGATTTGGCATACATGGCTTGGAAAAATAGTCAAAGTTTAATTGTTCTTAGGATCCTACATTTAAAGTACACCTACCTACATTTTTATTTTATTTCGGAGAATAATTATACTAAGTATACTAAGTAAAATTTATACTAAGGTCAGGTCTTATATTATGTCAGGTTGTTATTTATGACCTACAGAAGGATTAGAATCCAGATAAGCGTTTTTAAACATTCTACATACATACATACATAAATCACGCCTTTATCCCTTACGGGGTAGGCAGAGCGTTTAACGCCTAGTAAAAGGCGCTTTCGCCACGTCTGACAAAAATTGAGGGCAATTTTAGATTGTAATATGTATTGCTATAGTGACAGATTGTCAGCCCATCGCCTAAATTACAATACACTGTAACCCTCGAGTCCCTTTTGCTGACTTCAACAGCATGCCCGGGAGGAAGGGCAGCTGGAACATTCTATGTTTTTCTATCTCTCCCAGTCCAGCATAGAAGAAAACATTCTGGTTATTATTTATCAAAAATCACACACATTTACATAAAATCGCGATGATCTCCAGAGTTTTGCTGCGTCGGAAAAGAGAAACTTTTATGTTTGCGGACATTCCAGTACAGTACAGTCTGGAAAAATTGCATGGAAAATGTATGCACGTCTAATATAAAATTACATAGATAAAAAATATGCAGGCACGTAACGTAGAACTTAATTCCTGTCGCTTCTGCCCACATGATCCACACCTGCGCGTGAGCACACACAGGTGCCCGGAAACCGACGGCGCGCGCGAGCTTTGTTCTAAATTTAAATTAAACGAATCAAGCGGTTAGTGTACTCAACGGTTAATGTAGCTTTCTTTGATTCGTAGATTGGCTGGATTAAGTACCTACGTACTTAATCCAGCCATTGAAAATTGCCATTTGTTTTTTTAAATGAGAACTCAAATGTATCGATTTTCAAAAGAAGAAACTACGAGTATATATAAAATAGCTTTTATTTATAGATTTTATAAAGCCAAAACATCAGTAGTTACAACTTAAAAACATTAAAACGCTTTGTTTTTCTAGGATCCTATAAAAACTAAGACCAATAATTATTACGTTAGGTACAAGTTTTTGTTTCAACTACTACACAGAGAGTCCATAACTAAAAACAGTGACAGAAAGTCAGTTTAGAGTGACAAAAATGGTAGTTAGTACAATTGCACCCGCATAGCAGATGTCCAATGTCCATTTTATCGGAGCACAGTTGACGGAAAAAGTGGACGAATTGCAAACGACCACATTAGCCATATGCTAAGTGTACGGCGGACGTACGAATATATTGTTCGTAAGTGCTTTTAGGGTTCCGTCAAAGAAAGGGTATACAAATTGTTGGCTACTGCAGTGGTGGTATAAAAAATCGGGTAACAAGTTTTACTGTGGTAAAATTCTTAATTTTAAACATTCGCAGTTATTTTCGCTATAACTATGAAACATTTGTGGTAAAATTATATTAATATTCAATATAATTCTTGAGTTACATCTGAATGCAGACATGATTTTGGCTTGAAAAACATAAAATCTTTACCAAAAAGTGCCTACACAAAAATTTACAGGTTGTCAGCCTATCGCCTAAATTGCAATATACTGAAACCATCGGATCTCTTAGCTGGATATACTTTTCTTTTACCACTTTTTAAGGACATGAAATATACATTAGTAACAAACTGCACTCGCACTTGGCAGTTTTTTCCGCTGTTGCAAAATACAAAGTAGATTTACATGTAGGTCCTTATGCGGGCCAGATGTCCACGCAGCCGAGCATGGGTGTCCGTTAACTGACAAAAACGACCTCTAGGTACGAAATTCTAGTACTTTCATCTTTTTCTGAACCTCGCAGCAAATAAATGCCATACAATACATACATATAATCACGCCTTTATCATTAAAACGACCCAGACAAAAGGTCGTTCCGCCACGTCTGACAAAGTTTTGAGGGTTATTTAAGATAGATTTGTAGGTATATTTCTGTAGTGACAGGTTGTCAGCCAATCGCCTAAATTACAGTATACTGATGTCCTCGCGTCCCTTAGCTGGTTTTTACAGCATGCCCGGGAGAAAATGCAGCAAAACAAAATAACAAATTATTTTCCATCATTTCATTAGTTTTGCTACGGCACAGCGTAGCAATTTGCTACGTGCCGCAAAAGCTTGCAAAGCAGCATTGTTCAACAACAAGCAACTTCACGTTTCCTCAAATTGCAAATAAATATACCGGAATAAAGCGTGATTGTATGTATGTATATTATTATTAGCCTATGCTGTCCCACTGCTGGGCAAAAGCCTCTCCATCCTTCTTCCACCTCTCTCGATCTTTGGCAACCTCCCACCAATTCTTGCGATATGCGTCCAGGTCGTCTCGCCATCTTTACCGAGGTCTACCCCGTCGACGTTGTCCGTCAGGGACCCATTGGGTGACGACATTTGGCCATCGCTATGTATACATATATACGTACGAACTAACTACAAACTAAACTACAAAAAGCCTCCGTGTTTGTTTAGCCGGCAACAATAACAGTGAGCACGTGGTCGCGCGCGTTGACCGCGGGTCGATGTCTCCACGCGAATAGAATAGACGCGTGCGCCAGCGCAACGCAGGTAGAAAGAGATTGCACGACGCGGCGTCGCAGTGCATACGAAGACATTTTTTGTTTCATATCGCTACATATAATCTCGCATTTTTTGTTTCATATGCTACATACATATAATCACGCCCGATGGTGTAGTGGATAGGGCCGCTGCCTCCTGAGCGGGGGGCCGGGGTTCGAATCCCACCACGTACCAATGTGTTTTTCGGTTTTCGAATTTCATATGTACGTTTATTCGGCGCTTTTTCCGTGCTTCGGAAAGCACGTTAAGCCGTTGGTCCCGGTTAATATCGTTTAATACTGTAGATATTAGTCGTTAAGCCATGACAGAGGCCAGTGCTAAGCATTGGCGGCTTGAAAATTCTGACCTGATCTAGGATTGGGTCTGGTTTCCCTAATGGGTTGCGGAGGTCAGATGGCAGTCGCTCTGTGTTAAAACCAGTACCCTCGTTCAATCACCTAGATTAGGTAGCCGACCCCGTGAGATACGGGATAAGGCTAGGGAGATGATGATGATGATGATGCTACATACATATAATCACGCCTTTATCCCTAATGGGGTAGGCAGAGCGTAAACGACCTAAACAAACGTTCCGCCACGTCTGACAAAGTTTTGAGTGTATTTTAGGATATATTTATGGGTATATTGCTGTAGTGACAGGTGGTCAGCCCATCGCTTAAATTGCAATATACTGAAACCCTCGGATCCGCAACTGAGATATTCCATGTTTTTCTCTCGCTCCCAGTCCACCATGGAAGACCGCGTATCGCGTAAGTATATATATACAGTAAAATAGTTTTGGTAAATACTAAATCCGAACGTCTCTACAACATTTTATTACTGAAGGCTATTTCGGCGCTAAAGTTTTTGTGGCACTTATTGAATGGCGATTATCGCTACTGTTCACAGTTTCACACGTACAATAAAACATGAGTTTTTTATTAGATTGCTTTTTTAATTTATTCGCTAAACAATGATTGATTGTGATTGAGCTGTGGCATTGACGTGAAAATTGTCAGTTGATAGGCCTGTCTTCATTCGTGTGCTTTTAACTTACGATATGTCGCACACTGCTTCATTGATACAAACGGTACATTATAGAAGGTGATCTTTGAACTAATTGTACATTCTGCACTTCAAGTCGAGAGTACCTACTACAAGTACCTAGATAACTTGAACCAGCCAGATCGGTCCATATGCAAATATGCATAAATCGATACCATAAGGTATTATTATTTAATCTTCTGATAATATAAGGTTAGGCATGCGATGCAAATGCGAGCTAATTGTTCTTTTATTATCATTTGTATATATCTATGCTATGTGATTTTTCATACTTCCATGCTGGACTGGGAGAGATAGAAAAACATAGAATGTTCCAGCTGCCCTTCGTCCCGGGCATGCTGTTGAAGTCAGCAAAAGGGACTCAAGTTTTACAGTGTATTGTAATTTAGGCGATGGGCTGACAACCTGTCACTATAGCAATACATATTACAATCTAAAATTGCCCTCAATTTTTGTCAGACGTGGCGAAAGCGCTTTTTACGAGGCGTTAAACGCTCTGCCTACCCCGTAAGGGATAAAGGCGTGATTTATGTATGTATGTATGTAATATTTTACGTGCATTATCTGATGAAGTGACACATGTCAAACTATTTTAAAGCAGTATTAAATATCTAATAACGCTGCAAAAACGCAACTTGAAAGCACATGAGTGCGGATAGCCTCCAATGTGGAACATACAAAGTAAAATGTTTTCATGCTACAGTGGTTCGACAGAAGTAAACTAAGTAGTAATTAGCCAGTTACAGTAATTGGCACAGCTGTTTCTTGTTGCTATTGAATGAAGAAATACCATATGGCTATAGTATTTCTTTAATAACATTGGAGAACCCCTAAAACTAGTATTTTATATCCCTCTGTGACTCTTCTATAAACTGAACAAGTATTCCTAAAGTATTTGTAATTATTTGCGATGTATAGGGCGTTTTCGACTGGACGGCACGGCGACGACACGGCACCGTCGACGGTACCGTGAAAGAGATTATCTATGAAAATCAATTAAATTATATGGAAATGAGTTAACGATAGAATGAGCTCAACAAGAAATTTAAATTTCAGGAAGGCATTGTTATACTGAACACATAGGGATTTAAGCGACAGTTGCCTGTATGAAGTCCACAGACTACAGGTATATAATGATGTACAGTATGCCCTAAAAAGTGTTACTTTTACTTGTGCTGAGCAATACCTAAATCTGTGAACCACCATATTGGCCCTGACTGCCAAAGCCCTACGCTCTCTTTCAATATCTTCATCATCTTTCAAATCTTCTGTTACTATGTGTCCTAGATACTTGAAAGATGATACTCTTTTAAGTGGTATTCCATATAAGGTTACATGAGGTACAGTACTGGGAAATTTGTTTCCCGCTTTAAATATCATAAATTCACTCTTTACAGTATTATATTTTAAACCATGTTTATTTGCATAGTTTTCACAAACAGTCAGTAGTTTCCTTAGACCATTCACTGTTGGGCTCAGCAGCACCATGTCATCGGCATACCTTATGTTATTTATACAAACACCATCAATATGACACCCGACATGCATGCTGCTGAGCTCAGCAATCAAATCATTGACATAAAGATTGAAAAGAGTGGGAGAGGAAAGCCCACCCTGCCTCACCCCACAAGACAAACCATATTCTACCGAGCTAGCATTTGCCCATTTTACTACATTATTTATAACTTTATCTTGGAACTAACCACTTCCTGCTAAATTACCAACTATTTTAATGAAAATTATATCCGCGAAAATAGTCATACCATAAACAAAGGCGAACTTATCTCATGGAAGAGATCTCCTCCAGCTAGCCACCATAAAGTGCGTGCGAGAAAGTGAAATTATTGTAGAGACAGAAACATGCAACATAGATTGCAGAAATTAAATAATTAAGTACCTACTTACATATCAGGTTTGAAATGGAAGGAAATAGTTCATAAAATCACATAGGTACATACATATAATTGCGCCTCGATCCCTAATAGTAGGCAGAGCGTAAACTACCTAAACAAACGGTCGTTCCGCCACCTCTGACAAAGTTTTGAGTGATTATTGAAGATAGAGATAGATTTGTAGGTATATTGCTGTAGTGACAGGTTGTCAGCTCATCGCCAAAATTGCAATATACTGAAACCTTCGGATCCCTTAGCTGGTTTTTACAGCATGCCCCGGAGGAAATGCAGCTGGCACATTCTATGTTTTTCTCTCATTCCCAGTCCAGCATGGAAGAAAATCACCAATGAACATGTTATAACTATGAGACATTTTACGGATTTCTTACCGAGGTTTTATAGTTATAGTGAGAATAACCGCGAAAGTTTAAAATTAAATGAACACATTTCCTAAAAATTTACTGATAAATAAAATTTACCCGTTTTGTGAGGGTCAGAGTAGAGCGTTAACACTTTCATTGCGATGTCTGTGATACGTACCTGAAACAATAATAATATAACATTAGTATGTAATATTTTTATATACATTTTGATCCTCAAAGTTTTGTGTTTTAAAGATTTTCTTAAGCCGTGACTCCAGCGCACCATGACAAACCCCCGCGGGTAGAGAGGGGAAGGGAATCATAAACATTTCCCTTCCCCTTTACATGTTTCGTGTAATTTTTCAGAGCAGGAGTCTCGCCTTTCAAATTCATGGACCAACAACACATCAATGTTGCCAAAAGGCATCGACTCTCAAGCGTAAAAGCTTCATCAAGTCTGTAAACCTAAACAACCAAGTTAAGGTGACAATACTAGCCAAGTGGCGACCCCATTAGTAAAAAAAAAACTTAAATCACTAAAAACGCAGTAAATCGAAAATCCGGACCAACAGAATCAAGTTTTAGTAGTAAAGATAATTTAGAACCTTATAAATTAGCGTATGAATCGCTCGTTGTAGTACATACATACATACATACATACATATAATCACGCCTTTATCCCTTGCGGGGTAGGCAGAGCGTTAAACGCCTAGTAAAAGGCGCTTTCGCCACGTCTGACAAAAATTGAGGGCAATTTTAGATTGAACTGTGTATTGCTATAGTGACAGGTTGTCAGCCCATCGCCTAAATTACAATACACTGTAACCCTCGAGTCCCTTTTGCTGACTTCTACAGCATGCCCGGGAGGAAGGGCAGCTGGAACATGCTATGTTTTTCTATCTCTCCCAGTCCAGCATGGAAGGAAAATAACAGGAAGAAAAATTGCCGTTGGTGGCCGTTATTCGCTTTTTTTCTTCCTGTTACTACACCGAACTATGAATCGCTAATTTATAAGGGACAAATATCCTGGAGAAGGTTTCATTAAACTATAATTAACAAGTTACATTACAAACGATGTACTTTGCGTAGCCCGTTTGGTTTGTGTATTTGTCATTCCCATATCATTACAGCTTACTCACTGCAATGTACGCATAACATTCGAATTGTATCCTCTCCTGTTCAGCCCTTGTCAGGTTTTTATTTAGAGGGTTGTTAAATCGAAGGACTTATGACACGATGAACTTTTTTTTAACCATATTACTAAGTAATTGGCCTGTGACCCACTTTGTATCTTACGTTTACGAGTCATCTTTCTGGACAGACGATTATCCTAATAAAACTGGGCAAAAATCCCATTGCACAGACTAGAACCCCAGTACTTCCGGGATCTAGAGCCCCATGCTCAGACCACTAGACCAAGTAGGCAGAGAGCATCCTTGCCAGTGGGATGTCGTCACGCACAGAACCTGCTCGACCAAGTTCCCGACTGGTCGGCCAAGTTTCTGGACTCGTCCGCCGAGTTTTTCCGGACCTCGGCACGTAACGGGGCTATGTCACTGCAATCACTGCTGCAGGCTGCATGCATGGACGTTCACACGCGCCGTTTTAGGATTTAAAAATAAAACGTTCGAAATCTGAACGGCGATTTGGCGCCAATGTATTGCAGCCTGTTATTTTTGGCAGTAGATTTTTCGGCATGCGTATTCTGCTTTGGAAATATCAAATTATGATTTTTCCGCCTTTTCTGTAACTCGAGAAGAGAAATTAAACACGTGTTGTCTTTAAAATCTTTTCATGATGGGGTTATTTTCGTCAATTTCACGTTTCCTGTGTTCTTATTAAATCACGCAATTCCGTTGCGTGTGCGCCTACGCGTGGCAAGTCAAATTTTTCTTAAAATGCGTTCCAAAACGCAATAGCATTGGCTCCATTGGCTTAAATATCTCGTTTTATGTTTGCTTGTCCGATTTCGAAGGCAAACCCGTTCCGGACATTGCATGTTTGGTGCCTTTATATTCTTGTTTTAACAGTTTTTTTTCACGGTTTCTCACTCTGATATGATTGCTGGAGAGTTGTTTGAATATACTTTTCCATACAGTGATGACTTTTGACTTATTTTTTGGGGTACATTTCTGATTCTTTTTACCAAAATCGAAAAATTTTCTTTGCTGTAGTACCTACAGTTCGCTTCATAAGTAAATTCTTTTAATAGTCGTACATAGCCCCGTTTTCAATTAAAGTGTTGTGAAGGAAAACGATTTATGGGCTACCATAAATAACAGCTACCTACGTACAAGTATACGATGATTATGATGCATCTTTCCGCGCCGACTACTCTACCAGCGATTAAACAAATTAAAATTCAAATCTCTACTATTATTTTGTGTAATTCTGAACAAATTAGACCTTAATTCAATGAAACCGGTGAATATGAATTAGAACAAAAATAATTTGAACATTTAACGTCCATTGCCTGGCGGCCATTTTGATTTTCAATCGTCAGAATGAAAAAGTTCATGTTCGGATTTTGAAATTGTTCCCGGGGTGGTAATTCTCGGCTCGCGTGAGTCTCGGAGTGGAGTCGTGCGAACGCCAAGTATCGATGCGTGTTCGGGCGCGGTCCAGCGATTGATCAGCGCGGGGTCAGCGACCGCTCTCCCCGTTCCTAATTTGAATTCGCGGCGTATTATCGCGCGGGAGTCCGTAATTGGATAACAATGAGGGCGCCGGCGCCACCCCTATACGATTGGCAGTTGGCCCATGGCGCCTTGTTAAAAAGGTCTTTTAGTTCTCATCATAAACTTTTAGGACACCGGACTTAATGAGAAAAATCAAGAGCAAAAGTGTTTTAGATTGAGGCGATAAGAGTTACTATCATTTTATTTTATGGCTACAGAAGACAACTGCCCTTAATGAGTCTCGGCTCGTAAAACAGAGTTATAATGCGGCGACGACGTGACCATTACGGCGCGGTCGAGTTTCTATTGGAACTTCCTCGGCGATACTTTGTAAGCTTGTCATTGGCACGTCCTGCGCTAAAGGGATTTGGCAAAGAACATAACCGGTGATGGCACAGCGCATGCGCGCAGCTAACATCGTTAGATGGGCAGTAAAGGAAGCAGGGGGAGTCGTCATCGCTGAAATTCTATTACGCGTTTTATACGCGGGGCGCGCCTTAATGTGGGGGGTTGTGTTATAAAACATGTCCATTACACACAGACCCCTACATTTTAAACCGACACCCCCCCTGACTCCATTCCCACGAGCAATGAAAGAAACGAGGCAGTTCACAATAAGCTGGTGATGTTGTAAAACAGTAAAATCTGCGTTTCGAACGCAACTGCTATTCGGAAGGGGTACGACTTTAGTTGGCCGATTCGATTCGCGCAGTTAATTCTGAATTATAACCGTCGCATGCGGAGGGTGGTTTTTAATCTGTGCGCGCCAGATGACTCAAGACAAATAGAGGGAAATTTGAATTTGGAATGGCGAGTGGAAAAGAAAAAAGTGCGGTATGCAAACAGCGGAACGTGCCAGTGCCAGTATCTTCTCTTGTACGTGCCCGGTTCAATCGCTTGCGGAATCGAGTGCGTACGAAGGATTAGCTAGTTATGCTGGGCCACGTCTGCTGGTCACCCATTATGCACTGTCACGACCTGGCTCAGGGCTTCACCGGGGTACTAGATGGGGCTCAAGGTAAACTGGAGGATATCGGTTGCTAAACCTTAGCATGCCATTACTAGCATACGATATGAAGCTTAATTTAGGTCCAATTTTATATTGAAGCTTAATTTAGGTTCTTCTATGCTGGACTGGAAGCGAAAGAAAAACATAGTATGTGCCAGCTGCATTACCTCCCGGGCATGCTGTGAAAACCAGCCAACGGAGATCCGAGAGTTTCAGTATATTGCAATTTAGGCGATGGGCTCACAACCAACACTGCAGCAATATACCTACAAATCTATCTTAAATAACCCTCAAAGCTTTGTCAGACGTGGTGGAACTACCTTTGTTTAGGTAGTTTACGCTCTGCCTACCCCATAAGGGATAAAGGCGTGATTTTATGTAACATAAGTCTACTTACTGTGTGTTTAGTTTTGTATTGTTTCATTAATAAATGTTTTTATATTCTATTATTTGTATGTAATTTTATATCGACTTGAAACCACACTCGAAAAGAAGAAGATTAGACAGAAAGGAAGAAAGGTGATATGCTTCATAAAAAAGTTATCTCTACCTATGGCAATTCTTAAAAAAAAAGAAAAAAGTCTCTATAGTTCGTTATAATTCAACAAAGCTAAGAAACGCGACTTGGCAAATACAAACGCGATCTTCAAACAAAATAAACCATGAAATATGTTTCTAGAAAAATCGAATGGTCCAATAAATAAGAGTATTTTGTTGGCAAACGCATAAATCTGTGTATTACAGTCGTATGCCAAGAATTTGTAAAGAGCTTTTAAGACACACACATACACACACATATAAAAAGCAGTTTAGCCTCTGCGTTATGAACATTACCTGTAGCGGTGGTACTGTGCTTTCTGATGCTGCCTATATCAATCTTGATTATAACGGAAACAGTAAAAGTTTACAAAAAAGGACATTGCAAAAGTAATAATAAAATGAATTTAAATTATACTGCTGCCCAGGAAAAAGGGACTGACTCAGCATTAAGTTGCGAAGAGTAGAACATGTACTCTCTTAGCAACACTTATAATTCTGTTAGTACCTCATCATCTCCCTAGCCTTATCCCGTATCTAACGGGGTCGGCTTCCTAATCTAGGGGATTGAACGAGGGTACTGGTTTTTACACAGAGCGACTGCCATCTGACCTCCGCAACCCAGAAGGGAAACCAGACCCAATCCTAGATTAGGTCAGAGTTTTCAAGCCGCCAATGCTCAGCACTGGCCTCTGATATGGCTTAACGACTAATATCTACGGTATTAAACGATATTAACCGGGACCAACGGCTTAACGTGCCTTCCGAAGCACAGAAAACACCGAATAAACGTACATATGAAATTCGAAAACCGAAAAACACATTGGTACGTGGTGGGATTCGAACCACGACCTCCCGCTCAGGAGGCAGCGGCCCTATCCACTACACCATCGGGCTCTTCTTTTAGTACCTAAGTTTCGCAAAAAAAAAAAAAAAACTTGATATAATAATCATTCCAACAAAGTATGTGTCGTATCTGTTCATATAAATAAAATTATAACAAATATACTAACAAGTTTAAATAAGTGTATAGATAAATGGACGAAGTGTGTATCATAAATAAATATTATGGAATAGGGAGGGGTGTATAATGTAAGAATAAAAACAATATAATAATGAGAACAATAAATAAAATATAATAAGACTACAGATTTCAGTTACCAGGGTTTTTTAGATTATTTAGTAGGCATTCTCTATACATATACATACATACATATAATCACGCCTTTATCCCTAATGGGTTAGGCAGAACGTAAACAACCTAAACAAAGGTCGGTCCGTCACGTCTGACAAAGTTATGAGGGCCATTTAAGATAGATTTGTAGGTACATCGCTGTAGTGACAGGTTGTCAGCCCATCGCCTAAATTGCAATATACTGAAACCCTCGGATCCCTTAGCTGGTTTTTACAGCATGCCCGGGAGGAAATGCAGCTGGCACATTCTATGTTTTTCTTTCGCTCCCAGTCCAGCATGGAAGAACATTCTCTATACATTTACTTAAAATTAAATTCTGATCTTATGTAGACATTGCTATCGATTCGTAGAACGCACAACTTAATTTATCTTTATTCTTATTCATTATATAAGTACACTTAAGTAGCTTATTTACGTATACGATGTATTGCCTGAAATGTATACCAGCTCGCTAGTTCAAATTATATTTTCCAGTGCCCTAAGGTTGCCTGGAAGAAATTGATGGTTAGAAATAAGTCCGCCTTTTTGTACTACTATTTGTTTCATTTCATTTTTTTCTCTTGTGTCTTTTCTGTGCAATAAAGCATATTCTTATCTTAACTAAATCTTGACTAAAATTATTGGCGTCCCTTTCTGTTGTCTCATGGCAGAAAATGAAAGGTATAGACTTAAATTAGTTAAGTCGTGATTTTTGCGTCTACGAATTGATACCATTATATCGTGTTATTGTTACTCGCAGAAGCTAGTTTAATATAGATTTAAGCCTTTAATTAAGGTAGGTATCATATAGGTATAAACATAAATTACGTTTGTTAACTAAAACCAAACAACTAATTTCAACATACTTTAAAATGTTATTCATATAAGTCCGTCATAATTTTGAAGGATTTTAGTTTAGCCTCGTTCATTTGTTTACTCTTATTTGAAAGGTTTCGTACAAACGTGACTTATTGAGGTAGTGAAATGTATGGCGAGTGAAAAGTGTGTGGGTGCTTACCGTCTTACCACTTCAATTGTTGGACTTACACAAGTTATGAGAGTTTCTTAACAAAAATTCAACCTTTGTTGACTGGTTTCCTCACCCAAAGATTTCCTCTTGGTTTATGTAACTGTGTTCTAATTTTTACATTTTACATACATACATAAATCACGCCTTTATCCCTTACGGGGTAGGCAGAGCGTTTAACGCCTCGTAAAAGGCGCTTTCGCCACGTCTGACAAAAATTGAGGGCAATTTTAGATTGTAATATGTATTGCTATAGTGACAGGTTGTCAGCCCATCGCCTAAATTACAATACACTGTAACCCTCGAGTCCCTTTTGCTGACTTCAACAGCATGCCCGGGAGGAAGGGCAGCTGGAACATTCTATGTTTTACTATCTCTCCCAGTCCAGCATGGAAGTTTACATTTTACATTTTATTCATCATGTAGTTTAAAAATTCCAAGTCAAATTTTAGACGCAATATCATGGAAGTAGATTCAGGTCTGCTATCGCAAAAACAGCAAATTTGCTCCAAAAAATACCTGCGTGAAATCTGTCTGACTCTTTGAAGTTTGACAGCGGGAAAGCTGTGAGATGCTTGCGAGTGTCCCTAGTACCCCCAGATTTACCTGCCGAATGACCATCTAATGGCGGCCCTGGCTGGCCCCGGGGGGGAACCGCCCCCCGCCCCCCATTAGAAACTTAATCAGGACTTATGGTCTCCACATCCGTGAGGGGAGGCTGTGCGACTGTCTTTTGTTTTTTGGTTAGCTGACCAGCCACTCTCGTTTCGTTTCCGCATGTAAAACATGATGACAAACAATTCATCAACGCGTGATTTTTGTCATCATTTAAGGTAGCCATTTTTCTTTACTGTTCTAGTTCTACTTATAAATGTAGGTAGGGACACAATTTAAAATTCTTCCGATGCTCTCATCTCAACCAGTTCAATTCATGGGTAAACCTTTATTAAAGAACTTTTTCTTAGACATCACATAAAAGTTTCGTAAATCACACAAGAAGAATGCAATTTTGCCGCCCAACACAGCTCTGCCATTCTGAATCGCATTTGTATGTATTATACTACACCACCACCACCGTATTATGCAGAGCCGCGTAATCTGTCCTCAAACAAGGGATCGGCGGCCAACAGCGGCCAGCATTGGCCAACATGGGGCAAGCTTGGTTGCATAGGTTTTT
Organism: Scrobipalpa costella; assembly: GCA_949820665.1. Lineage (NCBI taxonomy): Eukaryota > Metazoa > Arthropoda > Insecta > Lepidoptera > Gelechiidae > Scrobipalpa > Scrobipalpa costella. Next base: position 15,925,050 of record OX463312.1, read on the forward strand.
GTACAAAGTTTTTGCCCCCAGCTTAGCAAGGATTGCCAAGTTTGTAAGGAACAGGGGATTTTCGTTTGAGAATAGAAAACTGTCGAGAAAGATGTGTTCGATGCAATGCGCTTTTATTTCTTGAATGTAGAGTCAGCGCCATTTTTTCGTTTAGAAAGATATTTTTTTAGTACATATACTTATATTACTTCCTGGGAGCGAGAGAAAAATATAGTGTGTAAAAACCACCTAAGGGATCCGAGGGTTTCAGTATATTGTAATTTAGGAGATGGGCTGACAACCTGTCACTAGTGCAACAAATCTGTCTTAATTAACCCTCAACTTTGTCAGACGTGGCCGAACGATCTTTGTTTAGGTCGTTTTTGCTCTGCCTACCCCATTAGGGATAAAGGCGTGAATATATGTATGTACCTATATTCTGCTATATCTGCGTTTTATCTGTGAATAGTGTGCGCCACAACAGCAAAAAAGATATAAAGCCTACAAGTTTATTTTCCAGCCAGCATCGAACCGACGCTCCCCACTAGTCGGTTATCATTATCACTTTTCGAAAATAGAACGCAACGCACGCGAAGCAGGCGAGCGGGTAATCGGGCAAAAGCTTTCAAACGCGTCCAGCCTAACTAGAGCCCCGCATTCATACTGGGTGTAAAAAAATAGTTGGCCAAACTTTAGGGTATAAATAAATAAACTTGCCCATGAAACTGAACTACTTTCCTGAAGGAACATAAGTTGAAATGTGAAAAATAATTATTTGCTTCCCAAACAAAATGACAGCTTAATACAGTTTGCATGGGTTGTCCAATTCTTTTTCGTTATTCAACCTATGTTCCTCGGAAAAAGTTGATCAGTTTCAATGTTCACATTTCACTTCATACGCTGAAGCTTTTTACACCCGGTACAAATTCTTGTCCACGTTCCGATTCACGTATATTGAAACGCATTGGAATGGCTGAGGTGTCAAGTAACACTGGTTGAGTTTAAAGGCCCCGAGGCACGGGCCCATGTGCCGAACAGATAAGGGCATCCCCACTCGAGAATTTGTTTAGACGGGCCGATAACTTAGTATTGTCTGCGGGGGATCGGTGTTTGTTTTTAAAATTGTTGTCCGTGGAATGCTGTTTGATGTGTGGCGTAAACGTTTAGATAAAAATGCTTTTTGGTCGTGAAAAGGAGTACCTAGCTATCTGGAGATTGGGATTAGTATTGTTTTGAGTGTTCTACTGTCATGCAATCGCTAAAAACGTACTAATACGGGGTGTAAGGGACAGCGTTCCGCAAACTGATACGGATTGCTCAATCAACAATACTGAACAACTTCCATCCTTAAAATATGGCTTTTCCATACAAATTGTCTGATCGAGGTGGACAGTTTTATTTTCACTTCCTGAAAGAATTTCCTGATGGAAGTTGTCTAGTGTCGTTGATTGAGCAATCCCTATCAGTTTGCTTGACGCTGTCCCTTACACCCGGTGTAACTGTATTACGTACAAATGTAGAGCACTTTTAATTTCAGGAGGATCTACTTTGTTCCCATTAAATAATCCATAAACTTCAAAATTACTTACGGCAACCGTCAAACTAATCTCTACCCAAAATCCCTTGGCTCTGAGCCCAGCTAGCCCAAATTCAGGGCAAAGGACTTAAAGCGCAAGGGAGTTCAAAGATCGATATCAAGAGCTATAATGCCTGTGTGTGCTCCCCTAACCACCCACCAGTAAAACTAGGCCCCTCAAATTACATACTAAATCCCCTGTGACGTAGTGCTATAAAAGTAGGGGGGCGGGGAGAGAGGTCAAGTTACGCGGGTGGTAGCAGGGTGCGTTCCTTTATAGCTCAAGGATCGTGACGCATCTGTTCTGCTGCATAATGAAATGACACGAATTTTGCGAAATGGAATCGAGTTTGAAAAATGTTTTAAAACGCGATGCATATTGCATTTTTGACGAACAATAAAAAAAACAAGTGTACAGAAAAATACCGTTGACGTAGAGAATTATTTTTAATAAGGTATTTTAATTGAATTTGTTACTTTACGCATGCGATTTTTGATTGCGTAAGAAAGTTTAAAAAGATCTTACTTAGCGATACCATGCTCCAATTCAAGAAAGCAAAAGCAAAAGTAAGACGCTAATCAACTTTTTTTTGCCGTCAGCACCATCTGGCTAATACTTGGTTCCATACAGCCCTACCAGTATACATCGAACCTCTCAATATGAAGGGCTTCTAAAGGAAGTAGCCCACTTAAGAACCGGGGGCCTTATTTGAGCTTCCAAGAGGATTCGATTAAATCTTATGCTACTGTATACGCGCTACCTCGATTCATGGTTTGAATCCGGCTTTTGAGTATTTTAAAGAGTGTATTGCCTTTTATAAACGTCAAAATTAAAAATAATTAAAGATACTTAACTTTTAAATTTGATTAAATGACAGTTGAGAGCAGGCGGTTTTTTTAAATAAAACCAGCCAGTATCTTTAAAACTAAAAACTACGTGATATAAATCTCTTTGATGCCTCCTCGAAATGAAACCTCCTTGGTGTGTCTGTCGATTTAAAACTATTTATGGTAGAAAGGAATCTCTTTGATAGCACCTCGCCTTCTTCTGTCTTTTACAAATTACTGGCCATTTATTTTTTTAATACGTCCACGAAAAAAAATGGTTATTTACTTTTAACCTTAAGGCATCTGAGAAGATTTTTAAAAAATAAAACCAGCCAGTATCTTTAATCTAAAACTACTTGGTAGAAATCTCTTTGATGCTTCGATATGAAACCTCCTTAGTGGGTAGAACCTCGCTTCCTGTTTCTAATCTCCACCCGGAGAGCAAACGTGGTTAATGCCTCGTACACACGGGGTGGAATTAACCTCGTTTGTACACGCCCCCTATCTCCGTAATATTGAAAGGTACAGCCACAAGCTGGCTTGATTAAAATTTCTTTTGACTTGTTTGAGGGCTGAGAGAATGTTGCCAGCGTTATATTGGAAAACTAAAGATGTTTTTGTTGTAATTATGACTCGAAATACTATACAGTAAAGGTATATTTTTACAGTTGAGAACAAAGTTACGAACTCAAGAATTAAATAAATTATAGCGGTCTTTTTCAACGGCCATGTTAGTGAATTAAAATAATTACTGACTTTTATTAATTCACTGCAGTTTGACCTGAATTTCACTTTATCCGGATCTCCGATTTTTCGATAGCAGTACCTTAAAGAGAGCCGTTTTCAAAATCAAACTAAGTTCAGGCAAGATTAAACAGATCAGTTCGTGCTGATGCGGGCCGTGAGTTGAAGGCCTCAGGATTTAGGCCCGAGGGATTACAAGAGATAGGCATTTAGTTAAATTTCAATGGCACTGCCTCCGTAGTCTAGTGGTCAGAGCCATGGGCTGACGATCCGGAGGTCCTGGTTTCGATTTCCGACACAAAGTTGATATTAGTCAATTTATCAATTTGTGAAGTTTTCCCCAGTTTGGTTAGGACATTGCAGGCTGAATCACCTGATTGTCCCAAAAGTAAAAGGATTCCGTGCTTCGGACGGCACGTTAACCTGTCGGTCCCGGTCGCTGTCTTTGATAGTTGGTCGTTACTCAAACCACGTGAGAGTGAGAGGCCTAATAGCAGTGCTAGGCGGTTTGAAAACTCTGACACCAGGGTACTTCGGGTCGTTCTTCGACTCGAGAATACACTCGCTAAGAAAAAGAAAAAGGGTATGATGTGATGGGAAGGTGAAATAGAGCTAAATTAAACTCTACTTTAGCAGAGACATAGATTAGATATAATGAAATATAGACCTAATGTTGCTGATATACACATAGAAAAACTGTCACGAGTATTTTTTATACCTATTTATTATAATAATAGCAAGAGAAAAACAGAGAATGTGCCAGCTGCATTTCCTCCCGGGCATGCTGTAAAAACCAGCTAAGGGCTGCGAGGATTTCATTGTATTTAGGCGATGGGCTAACAACCTGCCACTACAGCAATATACCTACAAATCTATCTTAAATAACCCTCAAACTTTGTCAGACGTGGCGGAACTACCTTTGTTTAGGTTTTTACGCTCTGCCTACCCCATAACGGGTAAAGGTGTGATATGTGTGCGTCTTTTATGGTCTCTGACGTTCCTATTGGTCTAACTAGAATTCAACATTTACGCCTCACCTAAATATGAAAAAAAAACTTTGTTTTAAACTAAAAACGTAGTTACAAAAATGCCATTTCGATTTCTAATCCCTGAGTTATCCAGGGTTGTCACCCGTCACCAGCACGTAGCGAGGGGTGGCACGTCGAAGCTTTTCAAATGCAAAACTCGACGGTTTTCGGCGCAATGAGTTTCGCATGTTGTTGCCTTTGGATACGAGAGTGTGTACCTATAGTACAGATGGCTGTAGTATAGTAATTAAACGTGTATTTTGAGGTTAGGTTCAGTTGTAACTATGATGACATTTTAAAATTGAAATGGGGATCATTTTTCAAGAACTTCATACCTACTTTTGAAACTCGTTAAAATTATAATATTTTTCATCGACACGCAAAGAAGACTAAATCATCATTCAAATCAGAAATATTTTATAAAGATATTCAGTAAAAGATTATCGTAGTTTTGTACCGAATTTTTGTAACCAATAACAAGCAATACTTATATTTTTTTTAAACTCGGTGTTTTAAATTAAAGACATGTATGTCATCATACGCAAACAAAATTGATTAAAAAAGTTGGAAAACGTGTTAAAACGCGTGTTATCTAAAAGAGGCCATTGGATACGAGTACCCTCTTACATTTCCATACAAACAACGTCAAAATAACGCCGATCACACGCTTACAGCTCCGCGTATAAAATTTTGCGGTACCATTAGTATAATATTGAAATAATATCACCCTATATTGCAATAATGCCGGAGCCTTGGTTACTTTTGCGTTCAGAAATCTCTTTTCTTTTGAAATAAAATTAATAAGAATGTAAGGTTTCTCTAGATCCGTGTTCAGTTCAGGTCTTTCAGGATACAAATTAATTTCTCGTCTGGCAACACAGATTAAAAATAAAAACGATAACAAATCTATCCGCATCCGGGTGGGCTTAAAACAAAGCGCGGGAAAAATAAAAAATGGCGACGGAACAATAGCCCGAACTCGTCTTGCTTGTTACAAACAACATGGTAGCGATTTGCAATCGGCCTCGACTCTATCACGAAGGGAAAAATGCTATAATCGATCGATTAAAGTCCGGATAAAGTTGGTCTTGGCAGTCTTTTCTTTGGGCCGTCGGACAAGAAAAATACAGGCGTCTAAGAAATCTCGGTTGCAGCGGTTATTTTGTTGCGGTTTTACTAACCGTTTTTATCGATTTAGTATGCTGAATGAGTAGCGGAAAATAATATGTGGATATTATAAGTAAATATGTATCTATTTTGGCAGAAAACGCAAAGTCAGTACCTAATAAATATCAAACCAAACAAAATATTGAAATATATGGCTTACATTTTGAGTAGTTTGCTGACTTTACCTATTCGCCTATGCGTTGCGCTTGCGTTTCTAGCACAGCTTCTACATTTACAAGAAACTTGCACAATACAAATCTGTTCCCAGCCAGAATGTAAACACGTGAACACAAGTGCTTACATCTGTGCATCAGCCAGTTTTTGTGCTGGCCGCAGGTAGGAAACTCGCAGCCAGTAAAAAAAAAAACGAAAAAAGCTTTCTCTACAAGGGGGTGAAAACCAACTTCGCTTTGCAGTTGGAAGTGCACCATTTGTATGTGATATTTGAAGACATGGTTAACGTTGGCTGCATAGGTAACGTGGTAGTTCCGAGTTGGGATGGCAACGCAGGGGTCTAATGACACGCGAGAGGCTGTACAGTTGTTCACGCAGTATGAATTGTGCTTTAAATATAATTTTATACTGTCTATTGTACAAACTTGTGTCGTAGGCTGTACGAATAATATTTTTTCTCTGTGCTTAATCAGCCGAAATAGAGGTTTTTCTGTTGTCTTTTGACTTTTTGTGGCATTGCTACTAATTCAATTTTAATAGACAGTTATTGGAAAGTATATTATACACTTAAAATAAAAGAAATAAGTAAGGCGAACTGCTGTGATACTATGCAAGATACTGTTAGAAGAACTTTTCACTGAAAAAAAAATATATACAGCCGAATTGAGAACATCCTCCCTCCATTTTTTTAAATTTGTTGTTGGTTAAAAACAACATAGGTATCCACATATCTTATGATTTTCGTCAGAACCACAAAATAGCCTAACAACTAACTTACAGTGTATACTAATAAATCGGTCCTTACAAGACTGAGTTCGGGTGCCAAATGTGGAGGCCGGGCCTGGCAGCAGTGCCAGCCAGGGAGACGGTGGTGCCAAGATAAGCCAGGTGGGTGCCAACGGCGATATGCGGCGGCGAGCCCAAATTGGAAGCCTTTAGGTTAGAATTTTGAAAAAAGAATCGCGTGAAAGAAGGGGAAATATTTTATAGCGAGGAGATAACAGATTAAGTATAATACTTTGTAGAATTTGAATAGAAAAGTTGGAGCTTACGTAGTTTTGACAGAGCAGGAAAACGATACATTGGCGTCGATTCTCGCGACATAATCCTAATTCTAATTCTTAGCTAGCGCTGTCACTTTCTTGAATTTGACATAAGAACAGGATAGCAAATAAATACATGACTTTGACATTCCTAATCTGACATAAGACTGCTTATTTGACGGAAAATAAGGAAGCCTGTATGCTTGTTTTTATTTAAAGCGTCTTAAGTCGAATTAGGAATGTCGAAGTCGTTCGTTTCCTATCCTGTTCTTATGTCAAACTTAAGAATAGGACAGCGCTAGCTAAGAATTAGTTAAAGAACAGTGCGTCCAGAATTGCCGTCACTGGCAATGTTTCAAAATACATTTTTATTCAATAGTCATAAATTGTCATGGTCTTCTTCTGTCGAGTAGGTATCGAGTCTATCGACCCGATGAACCCTGGTGTCAGAGTTTTTAAACCGCCTAGTAGCACAACTATCAGGCCTCTGACATGGTTTGAGTAACGACCACTATCAAAGACAGCGACCGGGACCGACGGCTTAACGTGCCCTCCGAAGCACGAAATCTTTTTCTTTTTCGGACAATCAGGTGATTCAGCCTGCAATGTCCTAACCAAACTGGGAAAAATTCACAAAGTGATAAATTCTCATATATCAACTTTGTGTTCCCCCCCTGGGAATCGAACCCAGGACCTCCGGATCAGGAGTCCATGGCACTAGCCATTAGACCACGGAGGCAGTTATTGGCATTGTCATGGTAAAATCACGAAACCAATGCAAAGATCCTAACAGGTAAGAAAAGAACAGTAAAAGTTATATAGCTACTTATTTTATACAGCAAGGATCTTTACTGGCCGGACAACAGTGCCTTGGGGTTTTAGTACTGATTCCCGTACGACCAGCAGACAAGGGTATAAAGATTTTAAGACCTGTAAACTGCCAAGTCGTGGTCAAGATGGCCAGTTTAATGCTACAGCCTTAATTTCATGTCTTTACATACGTACATTTAATCACGCCTGTATCCCTAATGGGGTAGGCAGAGCGAAAACAACCTAAAAAAAGGTCGTTCCGCCACGTCTGACAAAGTTTTGAGGGTTATTTAAGATAGATTTGTAGGTACATATATTGCTATAGAGTTATATCGTTATATCGTTCCGCCACGTCTGACAAAGTTTTGAGGGTTATTTAAGATAGATTTGTAGGTACATATATTGCTATAGAGTTATATCGTTATATCGTTCCGCCACGTCTGACAAAGTTTTGAGGGTTATTTAAGATAGATTTGTAGGTACATATATTGCTATAGAGTTATATCGTTATATCGTTCCGCCACGTCTGACAAAGTTTTGAGGGTTATTTAAGATAGATTTGTAGGTACATATATTGCTATAGAGTTATATCGTTATATCGTTCCGCCACGTCTGACAAAGTTTTGAGGGTTATTTAAGATAGATTTGTAGGTACATATATTGCTATAGAGTTATATCGTTATATCGTTCCGCCACGTCTGACAAAGTTTTGAGGGTTATTTAAGATAGATTTGTAGGTACATATATTGCTATAGAGTTATATCGTTATATCGTTCCGCCACGTCTGACAAAGTTTTGAGGGTTATTTAAGATAGATTTGTAGGTACATATATTGCTATAGAGTTATATCGTTATATCGTTCCGCCACGTCTGACAAAGTTTTGAGGGTTATTTAAGATAGATTTGTAGGTACATATATTGCTATAGAGTTATATCGTTATATCGTTCCGCCACGTCTGACAAAGTTTTGAGGGTTATTTAAGATAGATTTGTAGGTACATATATTGCTATAGAGTTATATCGTTATATCGTTCCGCCACGTCTGACAAAGTTTTGAGGGTTATTTAAGATAGATTTGTAGGTACATATATTGCTATAGAGTTATATCGTTATATCGTTCCGCCACGTCTGACAAAGTTTTGAGGGTTATTTAAGATAGATTTGTAGGTACATATATTGCTATAGAGTTATATCGTTATATCGTTCCGCCACGTCTGACAAAGTTTTGAGGGTTATTTAAGATAGATTTGTAGGTACATATATTGCTATAGAGTTATATCGTTATATCGTTCCGCCACGTCTGACAAAGTTTTGAGGGTTATTTAAGATAGATTTGTAGGTACATATATTGCTATAGAGTTATATCGTTATATCGTTCCGCCACAGCTGACAAAGTTTTGAGGGTTATTTAAGATAGATTTGTAGGTACATATATTGCTATAGAGTTATATCGTTATATCGTTCCGCCACGTCTGACAAAGTTTTGAGGGTTATTTAAGATAAATTTGTAGGTACATATATTGCTATAGAGTTATATCGTTATATCGTTCCGCCACGTCTGACAAAGTTTTGAGGGTTATTTAAGATAGATTTGTAGGTACATATATTGCTATAGAGTTATATCGTTATATCGTTCCGCCACGTCTGACAAAGTTTTGAGGGTTATTTAAGATAGATTTGTAGGTACATATATTGCTATAGAGTTATATCGTTATATCGTTCCGCCACGTCTGACAAAGTTTTGAGGGTTATTTAAGATAGATTTGTAGGTACATATATTGCTATAGAGGCAGGCCAGCGCCTAAATTTCAATGTACTAAAACCCTCGGATCCCTTAGCTGGTTTTTACAACATGCCTGGGAGGAAATGCAGCTGGTACATTCTATGTTTTTCTTTCGCTCCCAATCCAGCATGGAAGAATTTCATGTGTTTAGTTTTTACATTTTGATAGATCTACCTGGATTGTCAAGTTAATTGTGCGTATTTTTTCTTCTAAGATTGCCGCACAGTGCATACAATACCTAACTGTGCTACTATTTCAAGAAAAGAGTGACTGCCGCCGTGGGCTAGTGGTCAGAGCCACGGGCTTTCGATCCGCAGGTCCTGGGTTCGATTCCCAGGGGGGTAACACAAAGTTGATATTTGTAAATTTATCCTTTGCCTTTTGCCTTTATGCATTTATGCCTTTATAGTAAGAGGAAGGCATGTTGTTCTTCTACTTTTTGTTTTTGTAGACAAGCAATTCAGCCAGACATCATCATCTCCCTAGCCGCATCTCGTATCTTACGGGGTTGGCTACCCAATTTAGGTGATTGAGCGAGGGTACTGGTTTTTACACAGAGCGACTGCCATCTGACCACGGCAACCCAGAAGGGAAACCAGACCCAATCCTAGATTAGGTCAGTTTTCAAGCCGCCAATGCTTAGCACTGGCCTCGGACATAGTTTAAACGATATTAACCGGGACCAACGGCTTAAGGTGCCTTCCAAAGCACGGAAAAAGCCCAAAAAAACGTACGAATCAAAATTTGAAAACCGAAAAATACATTGGTAGTATGGCTCAGGAAGTAGCGACCCTATCGGACTCTGTCAAGTGCTAATTTTATTAGCTAAAAGGCATTTCTTGTTTTGTGAAGCACGATCAAATTCAAAATGAGATAAGATTTTTTGATATTGCGTTAGCTTAAGGTGTATCCTGCCGGCAGATAAGCAGGTAGATTTCAAGATATGCAACCATCGCCCGTAATGCGAATTCCGTAAAAACTACGAGTCGGAATTAAAAAAGCTATGTTGCGATTTAAGATAATCATAATATGGATAATTTCCCGATAGAACCATGAAAGCGTTCCAAATAGTTTAGAAGGAATATCAAATTCACTGATAAAAACAGCTTTACATCCAGATTTTTAAAAAGCATACATTCTTCCATGCTGGACTGGGAGCGAGAGAAAAACATAGAATGTGCCAGCTGCATTTCCTCCCGGGCATGCTGTAAAAACCAGCTAAGGGATCTGAGGGTTTCAGTATATTGCAATTTAGGCGATAGTCTGACAACCCGTCACTACAGCAATATACTTACAAATCTATCTTAAATAACCCTCAAAACTTTGTCAGACGTGGCGAAACGACCTCTCTTTAGGTCGTTTACGCTCTGCCTACCCCGTTAGGGATAAAGGCGTGATTATATGTATGTATGTATGTACATAATTACATACTCCTGAAAACAACCATTTTCCGGGAGGAATCACCTTAATCATAGTTTGGCAGAACTAGGCACGAAAAAATACACCAAAAAGAATATCAGTTACGGTCTATATTTGTACACATTTTTCTTCCCTATGTGAGAGATTCAGCGTCCGTGCCTGTACTACAACACCTCCCTGAGTTATGGGGTTATTGTCAAATTAATACGAGCGTACTTTGTTGTTTATTACTCTGTGGATGCTTTACGGTCGGCCATCTTGGATTCGGCTCGTCCAATCGCGGTCGCTATTCGCAGGAAGTATAAAATGTGTGATGAGAAGTTGAGAACGGACATAAAAGTGGTATTCGTTTCATGAAAAGGTGAACCGAGAATATTTTTCGTATACTACAAAGTTGTGAAACGTAAAAATAGCTTTACCTAAAATCTACAAAAGTTTTAGTTCGGGATACTTGAACCGTTTTTTATTTAAAAAATAATAAAGATACGTAACATTTTTAGATTTTTTTATGCGAACATAATAGGTATATGGCTATTGTAAAAATTATTAATAAATAAATAAATAAATATTTTTTATATAAAATTCCAAGGAAGTAAAACTTCGCAGTAACAAAGTTGAAAAGAAATCGGAAGTTGAAAGGAAATGTGTAAAATGCACTAAAATAATGTAGCTCTCTGTGTACCTACCTAGATTAACCTTAAATATCTGAATCTCATTTCCTTTTCAATCAGTTATCAGTAAAGTTAAAGTAAGTTCAAGAAACTTTTCTAGAAATAACAAGTTTAACCCGAACCCAAATAAAAAAAGTTGACACTCAGTAAAAGTTGTCATGAGCACTTAACCCCAACAACGCTGATTGACACAACGACGAAACCTTATTAAACTTTCAACGACAAAGACAACTACCTTTCCTCACCTAACCACTCAAGCCTTCGTGTGTAGTACAACACTGCCATGTTTTAAATGAACGTGGCGAAAAAAGGAACTAACGCTGCCAATATGGCCGCCGACGCCATTTTTGACAGCTCTCCTAACATACAGACTTCTTCTTTTCAGATGGATCTTCGAGACGAACAACGATGGACCCTCTTTCCTTCCAGACAATCAAGGTATTCAGCCTGCATTGTCCTAACCCAACTGGGGAAAATTTCAAAAAGTGATAATTTGATAAATTACAACTTTGTGTTTCCCTCCTGGGAACACAAACCCAGGACCTCCGGATCGGGAGCTCATGGCTCAGATTACTAGACCACAGACGCAGTTACACATGCTTCGCCCCCGCCAACGTTCATTAAAAGCTTAGACGTGCTATAGTGCTATCAAAATGTTATTAACGAAATCCAAGATGGCGACGAAGGGCTGGGGCAATTTGTTTTATTATTGATACGCAAGTTATTGCCCAAAATTACAGATGATTGTGCCGAAGCCCGTTTGTTATTTATAGTTTTGATTGCTTCGCCTTTCGATTTAAGTTGGGGATTCGGTGCTTTTTATGAAAGTGCTTCAGGGTAAGTAGTAGGTAAAAACTTTTAGTTTTAACTATGATTTTACTTTTTTCTTTACTATAAGGTTGTATTTATAGAGGTGTGCGATGATTAATGATGTAAATTCAGTAATCATCATTAAACAAAACTCAAAAAAAAAGTTAATCAGACAACAGTTTTGATCGAAGGTGCCCAATTTCAATTAGAATAAGCATTAAATTTTGTTGTTTCCTTATTAATTGTTTTGATAAACCATCAGCTTCCCAACCGGCGCCTAAGTGGCACTTCTACAAATTCCCATCTCCCACTTGAAATCTATTAAAAACAGCTCCAACACATCGGGCACGCCGCACAAACTTTGAATCCGAACGCAGCAAACGGACCGACAAGGCTTGAAATGAATGTGGGGTAAAACGAACTAAAGCCGTTTTTGACAGTGCTTTATACACTGCCCACGTTCATGAAAAGCTTGGTCGCGTTGTAACAACTTGCTTCCGCCGGCGCCGAACCTGCGTCCCTCAGTAATGATAGCACTGACCCCAACCGTACCATTGTTTTACCACAAGGCCGAATTTTGGTGCAAATGTCTTTCTGTATCGTCAGTTTCTTTAGAAGCTGTTGGATTTGCCTCTATTTGGGTTGCTTCATGGATGTAATATTGATGATCTACGTTTAAAAAATATGCAAGTGACACGTGATTTTTTAACACATTTACAAAATTAAATTCTAGTGTTGTTTTGTAAGAACATAACTTATTTCAGCAATAAATTTTATTGCTTGCATCGCGAAGTAATACTCAATGTAGTAGTTAGTCAAGAATTTTGTTTTATTAAAGTTATTATTTTATACTTTACTTTTTCAATCGCTATTGATTCAATTTAATCATTTAAATTAGAGTGTTATAGATTATTTGTTTAGTCTTTGCCACAATAAGCAATACACAAACATTGGGTATAGTTGAAATGTTTAAAAATTTTAATTGATCGGTCACACTCTCTAAACACACCTTCAAACGTACATACATACATACATAAAATCACGCCTCTATCCCTTACGGGGTAGGCAGAGCGTCAAACGCCTCGTAAAATGCGCTTTCGCCACGTCTGACAAAAATTGAGGGCAATTTTAGATTGTAATGTGTATTGCTATAGTGACAGGTTGTCAGCCCATCGCCTAAATTACAATACACTGTAACCCTCGAACCCTTTTGCTGACTTCTACAGCATGCCCGGGAGGAAGGGCAGCTGGAACATTCTATGTTTTTCTATCTCTCCTAGTCCAGCATGGAAGAAACTATCTCTCCCAGTCCAGCATGGAAGAAACTTCAAACGTTGTTTTCAGAATTTATTAATCTGAAAAATATTAAGTTTATACCAACCAGGCTCTATATGTTGATCATTAACCCTTTCAATGCTGTGGACGTTTATGTTCGTTCGTGAAAATGTGATCTCACATACGATAGACGAGATTACTCGTTTCACAATAACTGCACCCACAGACTGCGCTAGAGAAACCGAAACCGTCGCCACATACTGGCCCCGAGTACGCTGTCCCGACGGTGGCCGGGATACTTAGTTATTAGTGTATATATATGACTAGTATTGCTAGCTTAAAAATCTAATAAAAATATGAGGCTCTTACGTACGATGGACGAGTTATTTCGTCCTTCTAGTATATGCGCATATACTGTAATCGTATTATCTCGTCTTGAAATTATTGGATATAATTTATTAATATTTTTTAGTCATTCTGTCTAGTCAGCCATTGAGTGCGTGTCGTGTTAAATGTTCCTAGTGAAAAACCAGTTAATATTCATTGTAAGCATCAATTGTGAGACCCTAAAATCATGGATGTAAATATAAGTAAGTCAATTTTAATTTATTCGATTTTCGCAAAAAATTAAGTAAAAGATAGCGAAGCTAACTGTACCTAACTCCAAAAAAAACAAGCGTTTATAGTGTACGTACGCGTAATTATTATTTGTTAGCCATTTGCAGCAGTTTTTTTATTACAATTATTATTTTATTTTTGCAGTTTTTGATACACAAGAATACGATCAAACGGAAGAAACGTGCGAAACTCCTGAATCAAAGTATTTGATTCCAAACAACAATCCAGAAAACCAAGATACCCAATGTGACACTCAAGACACTGAACGGGATATACTAAATACTGTTACTAATCGTGATGATCAACCCACACAACAAATGTTAACCATTCGGGACGAACCGCCATCAAACATGATAAGTCTAAGAGAAGCTGAAGATTCGCAAGATTTTTACAAAGTGGATATGAGTGATGAACATTTCAAAAAAATTACTGATGCAGTTCAGCACAATGTTTTAAAACATAGCGCACAAACGGATCAGGAAAAAAACAAAAACTATCACATTACGAGCCCAACAAACAATAAAAGCCCAATAAACAATGAAAAAGAAGCTGATTACCACTTTGGAAGAATGCTATTCTATTTAATGGCTACAGATTCTAGCAAAGAAAAAATCAATAAGTATATGAATATATTAGACGCTATTACACGCGAAGAATCATAATACTTAATTATTTATTATCTACTTATTAATGTAGAATATACAAAATATGATTATCTACCTAAAAATAATTATTTTTAAACAAGATTATTCTTTATTCATTCAGTACACAAACTTCTACCATGATATTGGTATCGATAACTGCTTACGACTGACTTTTGTTCTACTACTTTTGTTAATTCGAAATAAGTTTTGGTTTTTCATACAAATTCTCAATTTCTATGAAAAACCAATTTTTAATTTATTATAATATACAACGTGTAACAAAATTGTATATAAGTACATCCGGAAATATGTGGTCCTGCGCATGAAACCGAACAACTTTCCCCATGGAATATAGGTCTAAAAACCTCACAAACAGTGCAATAAAAACGACTCTCTTTCCTTTTCTTAGGGAACCTTTTTGTGTTTGTGCATACAAAGCATTTTCGTGTCGGATTCATTTTTTTATCGGTTGGCAACAGTTTTTCCGGAAAATGACGACCGCTCAATCGCAGAGGATTTATTGTTTTATGTGTAGTTCTAACCATCCATCTTTCTCTGCCATACTTTTCAAAAATCCCTCTTATTAATCGCATATGAAATTCAGCGATTGGTAAATCCTCATTTTTTACGACATTCCATGCGATGTGACTGTTGTACAAAATCATATCTATGAAATGAAAAGCAACTTTTCGATACCACTTCAGTGATTTTCGCAAACAGCTGATGGAATGGATCATCATGTCCGATTTATCAACAGATCCTTTTCCACGGTTGTAATCTACAATGCATTCTGGTTTCATTTTTTGTTTTTCTGTCATTACCATTTCGGCAGTGTGCATTGAAGAAAGAACATAAATTTGTCTTTTGTCGCACCATTTTAAGGCCATTAATGTGTTAGTATGTTTGACCTCTATTTCACCTTTGGATAACTTTTCATTTAATCGAGGAAAATTTTTTCTATTTGGTTTTGCCGTTCCGCAACAATTTGTACCATTGTCGTGGAGAAACTGAAAAAGATTGGGACTTGTGTACCAGTTGTCGGTGAATAAATTATGACCTTTGTATAAATAGCCAGTCATAAGTCGTTTAACAATAGCCCCTGATATGCCCGTATCTCGGTCAGGAGTAACAGTTCCTTTGCCTGTATAGATAATAAAATCAAGAATATATCCTGTTTCTACATCGCAAATAACGTAAAATTTTATCCCAAAACGGCTCCGCTTCAAAGGAATATATTGTTTGAAAAATAGTCTTCCTTTAAATAGCATTAAGCTTTCGTCAATGCATATATCTTTTCCCGGAGCAAAAGATGATTTGAAAGTGGACTTTACATGCTCATAAAATCCTCTGACTTTTTTTAATCTGTCTCCTTCGTCATTGGTTCCCTCAAAGTGGATCATAGATAGAATACTGAAGTAACGGTCGCGAGCCATAATTTTTTTAAATATTGGAGTGTCAAGCATTGGGTCCGTTGACCAATATTCAGAAAGTGACAACTTTTTACACCGAGCCATCAACATGGTCAGTCCAATGAATGTGTACATTTCTGATACAGAAGTAGGTTCCCACGAATGTACACGTGAGTGTTGCTTTAGTTCCTCATTAGCTTTACACATATTAGCGTACATGTTAGTTCGCAGTACAATTTTACTTACAACCTCGGAGTTCATAAAAAAATCAAAAAACTGTGTTGGCGTTTCTAGGAGCGCCAGTGACATGTCCTGAAAGCCTCCATCTTCAGAAAACGGATGAATTATTGGATTATTCCAATTGCCACTGACCCATTGAAATAGTTCGGGCGAATCCAGCGAATCATCAATAATCATTTCTTCAAAAATATCATCTCTGAACGACTCATCCCCAGAGTCGGGATCCAATAAATCATTCAATAACTCGTCATCGGTATGATAAAATACTTCAATATTTGCAGGCGGTGCTGGTTGTGAAGGTCCTGGTTGATTTACTAAGTGTTCTATTTCTATAATATTTTCCTCCATTATTCACACCACTTAGCACGAATAAATTAATAATAGTTAAAGATTAACTTGCTAATGCTATTTTCAGACAAAATATACGTGGCCGATACTACAAAACAGTATTAAGATTAATAAAATCATAATTTATTGCCGATTGGAGGGTACTCTCAAAAGAAATTGGAATATAGTATAAAAAAATCACGCTTGACCATATTTAAAATGGCAACATTATTTTATAGTTGACTATAGCCTGACTGGACGAGATAACTCGTTCACCGTATGTGCGAGCATTTTTACCCGAACGAATCTATTCGTCCGCAGTAAGTGCCAGCGATTTTGATGAAACGAGTTAACACGTTCACAGTAATGCAAGGCAAGTTTTGTTTCTATCGTTCAGTATGTGGAAGCCGATTTTCGTACGATGACTCCGCACCGAAAGGGTTAATGATTCATTACTGAAATATATCATGTTTACCGTTTTTATTCTTCTCTGGGCCTTTTCCCGTTTCTATCGGCTTTCCTAACCGTCTTTCTCGAGAGACATCGCCTATGTTCAACTTCATCGTTGTACATAAAATGTACATTTATAACAACGCTCTACATAACACCCTTACTGCACTTAAAACCACCTTTGGTGTTATTCATCCGCTCACACACTATCGGAAGATCTCAATTATCGTCTTTTGTTTGAACGAATCCTTGAAATTCGTTTCTTTTGTAAAATAATTATAATGGGTGGTGTGAAAAAAGAACTGATAAATCATTAAAGTCTTGTGGTCTTCCTTCTTTGCTTGGGTTTCTTAAGGTGTTATATTATTTTCGGTTGGATGATCATTAAAATAAGCCTTATGTGTGGGGTGTGTCCTGTGGTCAATCCGTCTTTATATATTTTTAATTTGAAATGGATGTGCTCTATTTTACGTCGGAGGTTACGAATACAGAACTGATGTTGCAAGAAACCTATATTTGTATATGGATAGCCTAAAATATTTTTTGGATGGCACCGAATTCAGGTTTTCGTCCGACAGTGGGCTAGTTACATAATTTTATTAAAATTAGGTATACTAGCTAGCTACTAATGTTTCTGGTATCTTAAATGCTACTAAGCCAAGATCTTTATGTAATTCCCACAAGGTAGTGTGTTAGGACCAATTATCTTCCTAATCTTCAAAGTTGTCTAGATACGTGTAAGTCGCAATATGAATGTACCCACAGCTATCACCACTGATTAAAGACATTTTAGGTCAATCATTTTGAACTGGGGCATTCCTATCTAGCTCTCTATTTCGAATCGACTGATAGACTGATATCGATAAGTATTTACGAAATACGATAGAACAGCTTGAAAGTACAGAAACTATCGATATTTTGTTATGTGGCCTCAATAAGTTAGAGGTTAGATAGCCTAGTTAAGCCATGGTAGGATTTAGGTTAGGTTTAGGGGATAGTCAATATATGTAAAGGAGGAAATCATGCATTACACACATACATACAATCACACCTTTATCCCAAAATCATGCGTTACTTTCGCGATATATATAAATTGACGTTATGGTGTAAATCAAAAGGTTCAGAAAAAAGAAAATGGACTTGGATAATAATGATTTGACTTTCAACTAGATTATAATAGGAATCGCTGTTAAAAAAATATTCTTAAATATTAAACCAAAATAGATACCCAAAACGCATTACAATAGTCAGAAACATGTCACTCAAGCTCTATCATTATAATTGACAATAACTAATGGTTCAGATGGTGGTACAAAACCATCTACATTTTGATGGATATTGGTCCCATTGTGTCTTTAGCTCATGTTTATATTTTATAACTTAATGGTCTATTTGAATTCAAGATTAATTTTGTGCCTGGAGATATAATGAGAGAATCCTTGAGGGTAAAGATGTGCAAGCTATTAATTATATTTAGGAAAAAAAAGAGAAACTTAAACTAAGGAAGATAATAAAATTGCTGAGATGACTGATTTCAAAAAGAATTATCATAAATGATTTACCATAATTATTGTATGTCACCGGCGAAAAGTAATCGATAAGGAGGAACTCAAAATATGGTTTATAACCATACAGAATCATTATCTTTTTAACAATATTCTTTATTTAGAAAGTATTTCAAAGTATCTTCCATGCTGGCCTGGGGGCAAGAGAAAAACATAGAATGTGCTAGCTGTATTTCCTCCCAGGCACGCTGTAAAAACCAGCTAAGGGATCCAAGGGTTCAGTATATTGTAATTTAGGTGATGGGCTGACAACCTGTCACTACAGCAATATACCTACAAATCTATCTTAAATAACCCTAAAAACATTGTCAGACGTTGCGGAACGACCTTTGTTTATGCTCTGCCTACCCCATTAGGGATAAAGGCGTGATTATATGTATGTATGTATTTGAAATACATAGAAAGCAGGTGGTAATATTCAGATACCAGAAAATCTGCAATCTACAATGAATTTAACAATAGACACACAAAGCAACAGTATAAAATAAAGACATTACTTCACGTGACATCATCCGACCATGCACCTGCCTTGGGGGTTCAATGCTAGTAATAACTTAATTTGCTCTTCCTGCGCCCGATTGGCACTAATTGACCCCCTCTCCTTTTTGTACGGTAATTGAATGACCCCCCCGTTTGACCCCCCGCTTGATGACATTAAAATTTGCTACCGTCTGCGGCGTGCATCGATTAGAATGTTTAGTTTTCGGTGGACGGGATAAGTGCAAAATAAATTTATTATTCAAAACTGGAATATTTTACCTGGATTATTTTAAAATAAACTGAGATATTCACTATTATTCTCTTTGTTTTTTTTTTAATAAAGTCAGTCAATTCGATTTCTGCAGATTTACAAATTAAATTTCCTTTCAACACCCCAGCGCCACATTTGGGGAAGGCAGTGTCTTGCAGTGGGTTTTTTAGTGACTTTGATTTGCGGTATGATTCACCAAAACAACAATACCGGGAAAGGAATCAGCAAAAAATATTTTCGGCTAACATTCAGCGTTCCTATCAAATAGTCATCATTAAATATAAATACATATATTGAATTAGGTGTTAATTAAGGAAGTTAATTGTATCAGTATACAATTAACTTCCTTCAAAGAAATTGACAGAAACATTCCGAAATGAGTTTGAAATTATTCTCGTTGCTACGAACGTCAAGGAGTCGAGATTTTCAGGGTTGCAAAATAGGCGATAGGCTGACAACCGGTCACTAAAAATAGAGCAAAGTATGACTCTATTTTCTGAAATGTATGTAACATTTCATTATGTCGATGATGTATTTTACAAACTAACACATCTATAGACAAGAATGTTCAACAGCACACAGAACGAAGAACTGTTTGTTGTATTGAAGATTCTGAGAGGCATACAGTTGATACAGTCAACCAAGCTGACTAAACATTTGGTCCAGGTTCTTAGTACGACTCAGTTCGGAGTCGGGGGTATTTACAAAATAATATGCTTATTGTTTGTCGTCTCGTACGGCGGCATACAGAGCATTTTGTTTTATAAGCTTCTCAGAATTTTATGAATGTTGCAACTTGTGATGTGGGAAGATGAGAAAAGATACATAAAATATGGTACTGGACAGTGAACGATGAAAAACCATGTTTCTCGTAACGGGCATACTATGAACCCGGTAGAGCAACGCAAGGTATTATTGGGCAATAGGCTGAGAATCCACTAAATATCCTACTTCTTCTTAGCGAGTGGATTCTCGAGTCAAACGACCCGATGAACTCTGGTGTCAGAGTTTTTAAACCGCCTAGTAGCACAGCTTTTAGGCCTCTGACATGGTTTGAGTAAACACCACTATCACAATCATCAAAATATTTATGCAGTCACAGTTATGTAAACCTTTTTAGTATGCTTTTAGCGAAATATATTTTTTTTTTTTATTTAATCAGAGACAGCGACCGGGACCGACGGCTTAGCGTGCGCTCCGAAGAACGGTATCCTTTTCTTTTCGGACAATCAGGTGATTCTGCCTGCAATGTTCCAAACTGGGGAAACCTCGCAAAGTGTCAAATTATCAAACATCAACTTTGTGTTCCCCTAACTGTGTGTGGAAATCGAACCCAGGACCTCCGGTTCGTAATATGTTAATATCCTGATATGTTAGAAATTGCGAAATGAGCTTTTATTAGGAATTTGACGCTTTTTCTACCCCGTAATGAATATAGGCATGATCGCATGCATTAATTTAGGTGTCCTTCTTTGGCTGATGTATTTAATGATGACTTAGAACTCTTTATGTAAATTCTGGGTTTGCAGATTGAATCTTTTTATTACGAGTACAATCAACAGTCGGAATTCTTTTGTTTGGATTTTACCTTGGACTTGCATCGGGTATTTATTTGTTCATTAAATCTGTTTGACCAACACTTGAAGACTCTTTTACAATGTAGCAAAAATCATCTTCATTGTTGTAAGTAAAACTGCTTCTCATACTTAGTTATTTGTAGTTACAAACAGTGTTGCCAAGTCTTTTCAGTATGATATCGCCGAAAAGTCAATTTCAAGTTCTCTAAATGTCGTCCAAGTTGAAGTAGCCTAAAATTTTTACAAATATTCTAAATAGCTACTATTTTAAATGCTTGAGATCTACTTAAGACTCTATTTAGTAGTGATGTTATTTAAATAATTAGGTTCGATATCAAAATCTTGAGTCAAAGAGGGTGGATGTTAGTAATTTCAGATGGAATTATTCAGAAATCCCTTGTGTTTGGGCCCATTTTGTTCGTACTCTTACCCTATATGATGAAAATAGCCTTCTTTGCCATATTATTTTTGAAGTAGCCTAATTATTTTTTCGAGATAGCCTAAATAAAATCGCATATCGCAAGTTTTGGTCGCCACAGCACCCTCCGAGATGGCGATAAATTCGCCTCACATGGCAGCACTGCATACAAACTCGTTTCTAATACCATATATCCTGCAACTGACGTACAAGTTCAAGGTAGACTAATGTGCCTAACTACAATATGTAAGCAAGTATACATAGCCATAATATTATTCAGTTTATTCTTGTGACCTCGAGCGTCTGAGTGAAGTTCATTGAACAAAAAAGCGTAGTATTTAAAGGTTTTAATCCTTGAACCTAGTAGAGGTTTAGCTTGAAGTCGGTCAGTGGGACGCGTGGCAACTAGACCGCAGAACATTGTATCTTATAATACTCATGCCTCAGGGCCGCTGTGCAATTCTCTCTATGTAGATATTACCAAGCAACAAAGGTTCTGTTTTTTGCGGAGGTGTAGGTGTAATACTACAATACTAATATTTCTTCCTTGCTGGAC
This sequence comes from Scrobipalpa costella, assembly GCA_949820665.1. NCBI lineage: Eukaryota > Metazoa > Arthropoda > Insecta > Lepidoptera > Gelechiidae > Scrobipalpa > Scrobipalpa costella. The sequence goes on from OX463312.1 coordinate 15,946,912, forward strand.
TGGGAGCGAGAGAAAAACATAGAATGTGCTAGCTGCATTTCCTCCCGAGAATGCTGTCAAAATCAGCTAAGGGATCCGAGGGTTTCTGTATATTGCAATTTAGGCGATGGGCTGACAACCTGTCACTACAGTAATATACGTACAAATCTATCTTAAATAACCCTCTAAATTTTGTCAGACTTGGCGGAACGACCTTTCGTTAGGTCGTTCACGCTCTGCCCACCGCGTTAGGGATAAAGGCGTGATTATATGTATGTAATATTGTAAATACAAAAGTATGTTTTAATGGCTGCACGATAGGATAGGAGCAATTTTGCTCACCATCTTGCGGAGAAATACCTCATTTTACTGAAAATCACTTCAAAAAATGAATATAGATGCCGCTTTTTGTAGGTATATGAGCTTGCGATTGGGAAACTCACGAAGTTATGCCGAATGAACCGCGAAAACACAATTTTTACTTTGTAAAATTAGTTTGAAACAGTTTTTACATTGACGGCAATTTTTATTATTGGAGCATTTATTTATCTTACAGCTACACATGCTTAACTGTATCAGCCTCTATCAGCATATCTTCGATTGCTTTCAACATACTGACAAAATGTTGATGACTGCCCACTATCAAGTAGGTCGTCAAAGTAGTCACCACATCGCTATTTTCGACCAAATGTTTATCTTGCTATTAGTGTGTGTACCTTTCTCACAACGTATAGTTGGAAACAGTATTACCAAACATAGCATTTATTTCTTGTATTTAATTACAATATAGAATGTGCCAGCTGCATTTCCTCCCGAGCATGCTGTAAAAACCAGCTATGGGATCCGAGGGTTTCTGTATATTGCAATTTAGGCGATGGGCTGACAACCTGTCTCTACAGCAATATACCTAAAATCAATCTTAATTAACCCTCAAAACTTTGTCAGACGTGACAGAACGACCTTTGTTTAGGTCGTTTACGCTCTGTCTACCCTATTTCCGTAAAGGCGTGATTATATGTATGTATGTATGTTATGTACCCAGAGAATCATTAAATTGCAAATGTACTTGTACTGAAACAATGTATTGTAGAGGCATGGCTTCAAAGCCTCTCAAATGCATTATGCCTTGAAACTTGAAATCCTACAGGGAATTCAGCATTCTATGGTTTCGCTCTGTTGACACCATTTAATGTTTCTTTTGTTGAAAGAGTTCCCATTCTGATTAAAAGTAACCAGGCACATTAGGTTCAATTACAAGCGAGCTACTAACACCTCTTGTAAATACATCGAAACAGGCCCTTTTTATACGCAACAATCGGCTGTCTATCCGCCATCAAATCGAGCATTCACGTTTATGGCTCCTCAATCCTGCTCGCCTTCAACGACTCTCTGTGCTCGTTCACTAGCCTCCACTCAGCGAAACATACCAATATATTCTTTATTACGACATCGTAAAGTCCAAACGAATTGCGCACGTAAGTTTGCAGAGTTCTAAAATGCGGAGGTGCTTTCGGTACTTACAAGCCAGTCTTTGTAAATGCAGCCAGTTTGGATAGAGCTCCCTTGGCTCCTGCATCGTCTGAATTTGGAGGGCTGCGCAGTGGAGTCTTTATGGGAATAAGGGGTCGGGATATGGTGGTTTTCAACGCGAGGTCACGCGACAGAACAGTTCTTGTGTCGACACTATGAAACTCTGTTATTGGACAGAGAAGCATTCACGTTTGTCAGTTTGTTCAGTATTTTCTTTGTTGCTATGAATTGCGATTGTGTTCGCAGATGGTGTTTTTTTCACGCGGATGTGGTCGGAGCGTTCGTGTCGTTCGCCTGTAGTTTGTATCTCTGTATATCCAGACGTGACACTTTCGTTGGAACTGCGGCGTTTTTGTGACTCATCTTATCATCGTTTGCTCTTCGATTATTCAATTGAATAAACAGAACGCATGTACTCGTAATTCGAGTTTTTGAAGACTCCACTTACCCAGTCCAAAGCTTTTCAAAAGTCTTGTACAATAGTTTAATGGATTCAAACAAATTGAAAGGCTTGGGGCTTAGACTGTGTTTAACATACTGCTTATACGAGAAGGGTTACGTTAGTTATTCGGGTTCGCTTGAGAGGAACGATCTTATTATTCTATGCAGTATCAGGTTAGTGTCTGTTTCACTTTCACCCCATCTGTAGTATCCATTTAAAACCCTTTCAATTCCTTTCTATAAACTTATGCTATTATGAAAATACCTGATATCTGAGTACTACACTGCGCATCACATGCCATCATTCATTAACAATCTGACTCAACATTTCCAACTGCATGACAAAAAACTCCAACACGCACGGACTCATCAACAACAGATTAAATAATTACCCGGTGCGGCTAATATCTCAATTCAGGCTTCCTGTCGACTCGTGCGCTGTGACGTCACGCGAAGATTAGCCGATGTAATGGTCTCTACTATTCTCTACTGTTGTTCCGTAATTGCTTTGTAATTGTCCACATGATAAGAGGTCGTTTTAGCTATTAGAGATCACGACCACTGGTGTACCTACATAATAGTGTAGTTTGGGATCTACCTGTTCTGTAGCAAGTGCTATTTAGATGCGGCTAACAGAGCAAGTTTTATTTAATGTTTTATGTTCATCGTTAATGTCTTGAAGTAACATCTAGTTTTTACTTGTTTAAAGTAATTTGGTGATTTTTACGCATTTTCTTTCACCCAAAGGTTGCCTGGAAGAAATTGCTACCTTAGCAATAAGGCCGCCTATGTTGTACTTGTCTTTTGTTATCTGTTGTGTTGTATGATTTGTATTAATACGTGCAATAAAGTATTTTTATGTTATGTTATGATTTTTGTGTGTTTACGCACGACCACACGACGATCTTCGTGACGCATTTGAAACAAAAATTAATTTCAATTTCTTCCAAATTAATCCAGTCACTTTAATATACTAGAGAATATAAATCAATATCTATCAATATTTGACCATTCATCAACTCTTCCATTACTAGTGTGACCTTTAAATTGTGAACGACACACAATCAATGAACGTCGAATACATTAGAATTGATGTTACAATTTAGATCTGTCAAAAATCTCATGATGATTCATGTGAGTGGAGGAGGTACTCGACGTACCTACATAGATGATTTGATATTTGTTGGATAGAGCACGTCAAACTTGATTCAAATGTACTTATCAAAATACCTGATTTAAATGTATGTAATGTCTATAAAATGTGAAGTTTTGATGGGAATATATTTTCTGACAACCTTTACCATCCTTCAGAGGCATAGTTACGAGTATAATGTCGTGTTTCTTATAATAAAACCGACAAAACTCAAGAGCATCATCAACAAACTTGCATCACGAGAACATATCACAGACGATCTCGGTGAATCATGTCGGCGACCACAAAAACTTCGGCTAACAACCTTCTGGGAAGCACACGTGACCTGACCGACAATACCAAACTACTTTATATTTCTGATGAAGCCCAGCCCTCGCCGGAGACTCCGACAAAAGCCGGGGGCTTAACTAAGACACTGAATGATTAACAGACTACGCCATATTTAAAAGCAGGAACGTGGACGAAGGATTTTTAAATTTTAATGCAACAATTACGTTGCTTCTAGAAATCGATTTCATTAAATAATTCACGATCTTGTCTGCCCCATCATTACACTACAGGTAACGGTCGAATAAATAAATTATAACTAATTTTGTTAGACCCTGTTTTTTTAGGGCCGTCATTACAATAGGCTCATTCTGGCCCATCGACCTTCTAATTTAATCGAAAATTAAAATCTGAATGAGAAAGTTCCGTATCGATAATTTAATCGTTGGCGTCCCTATCAGCGGATCTGGTGCAGGAACCGGTCCCAATTCGAGATTCGACCGGATTCGTCCTCGATATAAAGTTATTAACATTGAATTCAATATTTACAGAGCTCTGCCGGCTGCAGTCGTTTATTTTTGCATGACAATTAAATATGTATTCGACTCTGATACATGCAAAACGTGGGGTTCATTTTCGATCATTTGCATGAACCTTCAGGGCATTCTGTTCTTTTATTCATATTCTTGAATCTGGCATTTCTCGTTTGGGAACCCGTTGTTGCTCTAATGGTGCCAACCAGAATTTTTTACCTTCTCTTGACATTTATACTTTGTGTCAATATGGTTGCTTGCCGTGAGCGGTTTTTCAACTTCAGCTTTTTGTGAACCTCGATTTGGTAGCATATAATATCAGACAGTGCACCTAGGCTTGATGCTTATAAAAAATCACGTCAATATTCTCTTTCGTAGTAATCAGTCTCAATTTCGCGAAAACGTTTCCTGACCTCGTTCAACGATGTATCGTAATTTAATCCTTCCCTGGGAAGGAAAACCTTCGCTGCCTACGACCTGAATTCTCGGAACATATTTCAGCCTGTTTTTACTCAAGTGGGCGGCGTCAGATCGTAGATTGTGTGAGTCAGATGATATGGGTGTGGGAACTTGAATTACTCTAGACACGTGAAATATAGAGGCCGGTAACGCGTTTATCTCTAACTTAAGTGCATGATTCATATCGGGAACGGTATCTAGATTCGACGGGGCTCTTCCCAAGCCCTCAAGTTGGACGAAAGCCAGTGCCTAAAACCGTCCACGGACATGATTCAACTATGAAGTTGTGTTTATACTCCATATCTTTTATTGCATTGCCGAGCTCAGTTGACGAGAGACGTGACTGCGTTATGAACGATACAGTCGCTCCAAATGTGGCTTATGTGGCTCGACTCGAACCGAAACGGCCCGGAATGACCAGTAATCACCGTCCTGATGCCAGATAAGCGCAAATGAATATGTAACGCCCGTCCTCCCACGACCGCGCACAATAAAACGAGTTTGACCCTATAAAAATAAAAATGGGCAATTAATATTGTTTATTCGCGTCCGTTACAGAGAGCAGCGACAGTAACAAACGACGTCTGCATGGATTAATGCGAGGCTCGCGACGCGCCTCGTGCCGTGCAGACCAGGCTGCGGACGAAAGAATCCGGTTGTGTAATTCCCTATGTAACGGGACATCCAGTTATGATAATCTCAGCCGAATTTCACGAGACATCTAAAATTTCGAAAGTGGATTTTGTTTAGGCCTCTGATGAACCTGACCGTGCAATTTCAAATGGAAATTGCGACTATAAATTATGGTTACGGAATTGTGGTTTATGGATTGTGGATGCTGATCGGTCTTGATGCATGCTAATGAATTCCAATTGAATTAGCGTTGCGATTTCCTATCGAGCGTGAGGCGTGTCGCAGGGCAGTATTATCGGTCCACTATTGCTCCTTCGCTTTCCGGTTGAAAATCGTGATTAATGTGTTCCTGCAATCGATTAATGTCATGCCCGACTATCGGTATCGGACCAGATAAATGCAGAAGTGGCGTCGCGGCGACATGACTAGCGCCCGAAGCGCCTGTCGCCGCAGGCCGGCTCTAGCGAGGGTGCTCCAGCTCCCGCCCGGAGCCCTAATCTCCTGAAACTTTTATGAGCAAACGCATGAATAATTCCCGAGAGGAGCAGCTATCGATCGCACACGTCTAGGTTTTTATTTATACGGCGCGGGTGGGCGAGGCGCATATTAGTAAACAGGCGCAGGCGCGGAGGCGGACACTCACCGACTTGTAGCACGCTCTCCACGCAGCCGGCCTCGAGCAGCTTGAGGCCGCGACAGAAGGCGATGTTGCGGTGGTCGTCGGGAGGCGCCCGCGCCAGCGATGAATACATGCAGATGTCGCGCTCATCCCGCGGGAACGACCAGTACACCACGCGCCGTTGCACGGGTTCCGGGATGCGTTCGTAGCGCTCCTCAATGCGCTGAAAGGGGATCGAAGCAGCCACTATCTTCGCGGTGATATCGAGTAGGGTCGGCGGGGCGCGCGGCCGGCAACACGCGCGCGGCGCGCACGCAGACATGGCGCTCGCTCGGCCGCTCGCGGCGGACTGCCGCGCGCCCCGCTCGGCCGCGCCCCCGCCCCGCGCCCCGCACACCGCCGCCCCCCGCGCTCGGGGATGCGGCCCGAATCGACACACCGCGATAAATTATTCATTTGGCAGGCATAATGTGCGATATATTATTAAAAGTTGGCATTTTTGTGTTGTTCTCTAGAGGCTTCGAATAAAATCGATAGCTATGCAGAATGATCATTTATTCACCTGATTGCGCTGGCATTGACGGTAATTTCCAACTCAGTATTATTTTATCACTCGAAGTTCGAATGACTAGCGCGCTACAATTTCCAGGAAAATAACTTGAAATTACCTCCACAATCTTTTCTATAATTTGATAGTGAAATTACCGACCGACCCAGTTTCTTCGAAACAACTTGCATCGAATTAATAAACCACAATCGGAAATACCACACTTAAAACTAAAACTCGTCGCGTCGCAGCAAACTTAAAACAACAAAAACAAGGTGGTTCTAAAATCCTTCCTAATCCATTCAGGCCGAGTCTCCCCGCATTACACAAACGAAGGGGAAAGGGCGCGGAGTGCGGGGGGGAGGACATTAACAGCTGATGGCTGGCGGGGCGGGGAGGGGGACAGACGTCAGGTGTCCGACCTGCTGCCACTCAGCTGAGCGTCGTCAAAAGCGCTGCAGCGGCTAAGTTGGCGATATAGAACATTGACCTTTATTTGTTTATCATTTTTTTGTAACAGATTATTGTGATGTGTCGTCATACGGGTATGTATGTAGCGACGCTTTTGGGTTTTATATTGTTGTGATATTTTTAACCAAGCATAAATTATATCTACATACAAATGGGTGGGTACCTACTCCATTTCAGTAAAATTCTTTAGATTAGGTCTTTACTTAACTTTTGCAACTTCTTACAAATCACTTTTGTATCTTTTTAGCTATCCACTCAACTGTTTATATAATTGTGTCTACCAACTCGTTACTTTATTGCTTAGGTATACCTTTAAACTGTGTAGCTGTCTTATGCTTACCTACTTGCTAACAAAATACATAATTTCAACGTAAATCTTAAAACATTGTTCTATATTTAAAACAATTCCAAATTCAACAATATTCCAAAAATATATTTACCTCCTTTTCCGTCTGCTCTTCCAAGCAAAACCACAAAATGCGTCCATTTCAAACAAATCCGGCTTCATAAAAAGTGAACTGAACGCAGAAAGTAATATTCCCATTCGTCCAGCGCTTGAAGCGCTGTATTGTACAGAAATCTGTGTCTCGGACGCGCTGCCGAGGAAATCCCGACTGCTATATATACCTACTGTTTATATCGTGATATAATAGCAAATTACGTGTACCACTCAGCTGATCGCTATTGATTGTTTACATTTTTAAATTGCTGTCAATGTGACATTTGGCGCCAATATAGCAGTTTTTTTTGGGATAGGTATGCAAAAGCCTCTACACTATGTAGAGTCTACTGATCTGAGATCTAAAACATACTTTTGAACTGGATTATAATAATAATCAAATCAATGATGGGTTTGCCACTTCTAGTCCTCCTCCTCTTTAGCCGATCCTTCTTCCCTGCTGAGGATCGTGACCCTAAGAAATCTTATTTCCATTTAGCTGTCGCCAGCCATCTCGGTTCAGAACCATTCCAATGATTTTTGGAATGTCAGCGTCATTTTGTCCACGAGGTCGCTTTCCCTGGTCTCTTTCCCATTATCAATGTCCGTTCAAGGCATTTTGGACGCTTTAGAACAATCATAATCTTTTTCTATCGAGTCGATGACAAGAAGACATTTTTTTTTGAATTCTCTAGCGCAACCCAGAACCGTGCTTCCAAAGTAACTGTTAAGTCTTCTTTTGAAAAACTTTTGATCTATACAAAATCGTTTTTTTTTCTGGGGCGGCACAAGTATGTCACTACAGCAATATACGAACAAATCTATCTTAAATAACCCTCAAAACTTTGTGAGATGTGCCGAAACGGCCTTTGTTGGGTTCGTTTACGCTCTGCCTACCTAATTAGGGATAAGGGCGTGATTATATGTATGTATGTATGTATGTATGCACATGTATGTTTGTATTATATTTCTATTCTATTCTAAATCCGCCCTTGGAACTATATATGCCAGTTCTAGTACTAGATCTAAAAAGTCGGTTTCGTTTCTTATATCTAGGTTTACATTACAGTCTACAGCGTTCTCCTTAGCAACGCGATTCAAGCGGAGGTGGATCTTGGAGGAAAGTGAAACGGGTTCAAGGACGTGTTTATTTATACCTAGAAATTCCATTCAACTCGTCGAGATTTATATAAATTATGTTTACTGTAGGTATTTTAAGATATTTTAAAATACTTTGCCTCTACTGAGGATTATTTCATTTCTTTATAGTTAGAGAGAAAGGGTTACTTTCCTCTTAGCAAAAATGTACATAGGTACCTAATTACCTTTATTAGCATACGGTTTTGATACAGACGACTTATCCTCAGTTTTAAAAATTCTACTAAACAATTTCTTAATAAATACTCAAAATTATTAATTTTGCCTGGCTTTGGGCTTCGAAGTCAAAAATTCACGAGAAAACAATAGTAGATTTTATGCCTAGTGCATAAAGCAAGTCATTATTATCCGAGATCGTTATATGCCCGAGCCCGCAGGGCGAGGGCAGATGAAGAAGTCGAGGATAAAAAAGATTTGTGCACGAGTTATAAACTCTGCTTTTCACTTCGATTGCGAGAAAATAAAACAGTAACATAACATACTAACATTTATTTAATTAAAATTCAAAGTAAAATTAGTACAATTTTGAATGCTGAATGATATGGTTTTTACCGGCATATTAACGGCTTCTTTCCCGCTACTTTACTTTTTTAATTTTTGTGCATGATTTTCGGGCAAAGAATAAAATATATACAGCCTACTCTTAAATTATTTTGGAATACTGTTTTTTTAGTGATGAATATGTCTTGATATTTAGTTTCTTTTTCGTATTATCTTATTATAAACAAAAAATGCAAATAGGGAAGGATATATTATAAATTAGCAAGTTTTATCCGTGCACAATTTATTATGTTTGGCTGCATGGTCTAAATGGTCACTGCCTTAGTATAGATACATTTAAAAAGCTACTTTTTTGCCCTTGTGCATAAAGTTCAACTTTATGTCGCCTAGATTCTGCATAAAGTAGTACTTTTTCGAGCATGAGAAGTGAAAATTAACTTGTTGTCTGAGGGTTGAAAAATGTGAGCCCGTAAGGTTCCAAATAATTCAATTAGAATATATTACAAATTCAAGACGAAACTAGATCAGCTCCTCTAAATATATTCCTTTAAATAAATAACTAGCTGTTTCTCCACCTCCCCTAGATTAGCATGTAGGCAATTCAGCTCCAGGAATGAGGAGTGGGGTGGGAGAAGCGATGATTCATTCATTTGTCCAGGGGTTGGGGTGGGGGTGGGGGGACTACCCACTGGTCTTTTTATGCAAATTGTAGGAACAGATGTGGATGAGGCGGAGCTGTATCGATAGAATATTTCAGGCCAATGAGGTCATTATTTTAAATAATGGAACTGGAGAAATGATATCGGAAAGATCGTTTTTACTGGTCTATATCATTACAAAATATTTTCATCCTTGCCACGGCACCAAATTGTAGTGATAGGTACCACGAAAATTACTAGGTACCTCTTTTTGTCAACAAGTTTTGTAAAATAATAGAGACCGGTAAGAATGATCTTTCGGATACCTTTTACTCATTAGTAGGTTTAGCCCATTCGCATGGATGGCTCACATAAACTACGATGAAGAAGAATCAATTCAATACTGCAGAGATAAGTTCTTATACAGAGACGTGTGCAAAATTCAGATTGTTCTTATTGATTTCTGTTTTTGTCATACCGCTAAAATCTCTAGTACCTACTCACTCTATTTTGTGCAAGTAAATCAAAAATTTATCTACCACCCTGTGAAATAATTCATTTTTTAATATTCGACCTGAAATGAAGCTTGGCACCTGAATTGGCAAAGAACATAAAGTTCGCGAATGTTGCAGAACTAAAAACAAATGGGTTATGATGTTGGGAAAGAAGACAAACTTCTTTTTTTAATTATCATGTCAAATATATTCGTATTTTTATATTCTTCCATGCTGGCCTGGGAGCGAAAGTAAAACATAGAATGTGCCAGCTGAATTTCCTCCCGGGCATGCTGTAGAAAACAGCTATGGGATCCGACGGTTTATGTATATTGCAATTTAGGCGATGGGCTGACAACCTGTCACTACGGCAATATACCTACAAATTTATCTGAAATAACCCTCAAAACTTTGTCAGTCGCAGCGGAACGACCTTTGTTTAGGTCGTTTGCGCTCTGCCTACCCCATTAGGGATAAAGGCTTGAATATATGTATGTATGTATATATTTGATTTTTTTGGGACATCAGTTTCAAAAGTGCAGAAAGCGAACATGGTAGATTTATTTACAAAATGTATAATGTACATAACATAATACCTTCTATTCTATGCTTCTACTAGTATTTTTGTCAATCCCCGAACTTCCCGAACGCGAATCAATAGTGTTCCGAATTTAAACTGTGTCCCCGCCATTTTTGCCGGATCTAATGAACTATTAAACTGTAATTTGGCTGCGCGATGGCGGGTAGATGGCGCTGTGCGCACGTATTGATCGCGGCGAGGGGGCCAAGTTCTGCACATCAACTTCTGCCAAGTCACGGAATGTATTGCTAGCTATTGTGGCGAAAAATGGGGGGTCGAGATGGGATTCTGAACGCCCGCCCGCGGTCCTAGTTGAACGCGCCACCGTTCCAATTTTATTCCTTTCAAAGCGCGGCTGTTCTCTAGAGTTCCTTTGCCTCGGATGCTGATCTTTTTTGAAATTATGGGAGCGTTGACTTTGATTGATGCTCATAATGCTATTGCGCTTATGTTTCCATTTTGTAATGGTGTAGTTTCTTGTTTCTTCACAATGCGAGCTTGTAGAGATTTATGTTTATGAAATATCAACTTTAGTATTCGATGCATGTTTTATAAAGTAATACTGAACTTTGAATAAGAGCCTATTCAAAATATAAAAAATCAGATTGACCGATAACAGGATAAACAACTAAATCATATTTTAATTTTATGTAGGTAGTTAGTAAACTTACTTCCATGCTGCACTAGGAGCGAGAGAAAAACATAGAATGTGCCAGCTTCATTTCCTTCCGGGCAAGCTGAAAAAACGAGCTAAGGGATCGTCGGGTTTCAGTATATTGTAATTTAGGCGATGGGCTGACAACCTGTCACTACAGTATACCACAATTTACCTACGAATCTATCATAAATAACCCTCAAAACTTTGTCAGCGTGGCGGAACGTTTGCTTAGGTCATTTACACTCTGTATACCCCATTAGGGATAAAGGCGTGATTATATGTATGTAGTAAAACGTTCTTTGAAATGTATGTAAAGACGGTCAATAAACGCATCAAGCTTAATTAAATTTGTTTCAATCTAATGAATTATGTAGAACAACTACCAATTCAAAATTTACTTAAATATTAAATCGACTTAGTAGCTGTAGTTATAGCTACACAAACTTTGTATCGATTGCACTGTACATTCGTGCATGAAACGATGCTCAGTCTGAGGGTAATCTAGACTCATAAATCACTAACCCATCCCATCATCAAACTTTTATTTCTTTTTAATGTTATTAGCACTCCACGGTGGCGCCATCTACTTGCTTCATGCAGAATCCATTGAATGAACATTTTGGCTAAAACCTCAGACGCTAAAACAGTTACCGTCATGCACGCCATCTGTGAAAAGTTCACGTATAAATTTCGAGATGGCGCTTGCAACGTTTGCTAACTAAGAATTTAGTATGTAGATGTTACCATAGAGGGAGTAAATCGGGCAAAATTCGTTTAAATATTTTTATTTGTATCAAAAATATTTCATGTTATTAGCGATAGATTCATAAAGATAAGTCAGAGTCTACATTCTAAGGTAATTCGTTGTATCGGACAGGATATGTTAACTGGTTGCCGCGGTCCCATGAGTAGAGTTCCTGAAATAATAAGTAGAAAATGACCAGCAATTGTAAGTGAAAAACTTAAATATATTAACTTTCTTCCATGCTAGACTGGGAGTGAGAGAAAACCATAAAATGTGCCAGCTGCATTTCATCCCAAGCATGCTGTCAAAACCAGCTAAGGGATCTGAGGGTTTCAGTGTCACTGTCCTAACCTGTCACTACAGCAATATATGTACTTACTTATATATCTTAAATAACCCTCAAAACTTTGTCAGACGTGGCGGATCGACCTTTGCGGTCGTTCACGCTCTGCTTATCCCATTAGTTTAAAGTTTGAGATCCAACTGATAACCGTACCTTATGGTTATGATCATAACCCAGTTGAGTGGTCTTCCTGAAAGCATTTGTAAACGGTAGAGACACTTCCACGGGTTTCTTTAAATACAGATCCACAGCTATGCTCACTTTGCTGTCCCTCTCAGTCGCAGAGTCTAAGACGTACAGTACTCCGCATACTATGAACATCTCGCCAACCTGAAATGGTGTGATACTGTGTCAAACGCCTTGGCCAAATCTATTTGAATTTAGAGTGCTGCAAGGTATTTTGTGGAGTGGATTTTATTGTTGAATAAATTTTCGAGTCTTTTAGGTTTATTAGCGTATTTAAAAAGAAAAGAAAGATCTCTTACATAGTGTGGAACAAATGTACTAGTAAAAAAACTGCCTTCGTGATCTAGTAGTCACAGCCATGGGCTTACTTACAATACAATACAATACAAGATTCTTTATTGCACAAAGAAACACAAATACATACAGCAGAAAAGTAAGGAACAAAACAGTACAATATAGGCGGCCTTATTGCTAAAGCAGCAATTTCTACCAGGCAACCTTTGGGTAGTAGGATACTACATAGCAGATAGCGGGATAGTGCATACTAAGTTAATCTTAATACTTAAACAATATAAATACTACTAAATAAATACATAAATAATATAAACTAATATATATATTTATAATAAACTAATACATATTATGCTAATGGGAGATAGGATAAATAACTAATTATTATTATCTAAGAAGAACTTTCTTGTTCGCTCTTTAAATGTCTCAATAGACGGTGCTCATCGAACGTTTTCGGGAAGGGAATTCCACAATTTGACTGCTCGGACCGTAAAAGATTTTCCGAAGAAGTCCGTCTTGTGGGAGGGTAAGTTTAAAGTTAAACTGTTGCTGGAGCGCAAATTACGCGCCAGAGTTGAGGAATGAAAAGTAAATCGGTCCTTAAGGTAAGGAGGGCAATTGGGATTGGACAGGACGGAGTATAAAAGGGAAAGGATATGGCAGTCCCTCCTACGGGATATTGGCAACCATTGAAGCTTGAATCTATGGGCAGATACGTGGTCATACTTCCGCAGACCAAATATGAACCGAATACAAAGATTCTGCAGACGTTCGAGTTTGTTTAGCAGTACAACAGATAGGTCAGGATAGGAAACGTCTGCAAAATCCAGTATCGGTAGAAGGAGAGAGTGTGCCAAGGAGATTTTTGTTTTGGTTGGCAAAAGATTCCTGAGCCGTTTAAGCGAACCGTACGCGGCAAACACCTTCCTGCTTACCTCCGAAACATGAGGCTTCCACGAAAAGCAATCGTCAAAAATAACGCCTAGGTTTTTAATTTTATCACTGAAGGGTACTGGGGTACCGTCAAAAATAATTTGTGGTAAGAGGTTATGGTCAATTCGTGAAACGTACCAATGACTGCCAATTATTATGGACTGGGTTTTAGTAGGATTCACCTTCAAACCATAACAACGACTCCAATCTGCGATACAATTCAGGTCTCTGTTAGTAATCTTAATTGCGCGCGGAAGGCCAGAGAGTGACGCTTGTGTATAAATCTGTAAATGTACTTACTGCCATGGTCCTGGGTTCAATTCCCAGGGACACACACAAACAAAACACAATTGATATTTGCCAATTTATCATTTTGTGAGATTTTTCCAGTTTGGTGAGGACATTGTCTGAAAAGAAAAAGGATTCCGCGCTCCGGAGGGCACGTTAAGCTATCTATGATAGTGGTCGATACTCAAACCACGTCAGTGGATAAATGGCAGTGCTACAAGGCGATTTGAAAAACTCTTACACCAGGGTTTATCGGGTCATTTGACTCGAGAATCCACTCGCTAAGAAGAAGACTAGTAAAAAGGGTTCTTACTTGTTTATGATTAACAGAGATATTCCAAATGTAGTCAATATTCAGGTCGTCCTTATTAGGGTCAAAGCTGAGTTTAGCAACTGCTGTGTTGTTAGATCCTTCCAAAGAGTATATCGCCCAAAGACCATTGTCATCCGCACTGAAGTCAACCTGTATAAAGAGGGTTTTTGTGAAAACGTCTTGCTATTAGCAATTCTGGATGAGCTGGACGCTATTTCCTTTGTTTAATCAGTATTTTTCATCACTGGTGTATTTAGTCATAAAATCTACGAGTATAGTAATCATTTTGCAGAGAAACATGAACCACCTACTTTATCTGCATAAAGGAGTTCTAAAATAGACTTATCCGAAAAACTGTTCACTGCATAACACTTTTGAGAACACTAATATAATCTGTATCATACCTGATTATGCTGTGTGCTGTACAGTCTTCCGCCTGAAAAAGGAAGCTTGACAGATTTGAGTCTGCTCTTGGCCAGGTCGTACCGTATGATGTCTCCAGGATGGCTAGACTCATTGGCTTGGTAGAAGAAAGAGCCGCTGTAGACGATGTGGCCATTTCCCTAAAACACAACAAGGTAATACTCTTGGTAATCTTTACACAAGATAAGTTATAAATTGATTTCAAAAGGAAAGGAAAAATATTTCTTCCATGCTGGACTGGGAGCGAGAGAAAATCGTAGAATGTGCCAGCTGCATTTCCTCCCGGGCATGCTGTAAAAACCAGCTAAGGGATCCGAGGGTTTTGGTATCTTGCAATTTAGGCGATAGGCTGGCAACCTGTCACTACAGCAATATACCTACAAATCTATCTTAAATAACCCTCAAAACTTTGTCGGACGTGGCGGAACGACCTTTGTTTAGGTCGTTTACGCTCTGCGTACCCCATTAGGGATAGAGCCGTGATTATATGTATGTATGAAAAAAATATTTCTGAAGTACATTACAGACCTTAGATGCCTTTACTGGCTTTGACATCGCTCCTAGTACCGACATTATGGAAGATGGCCCAAAATATTGCCCAGTTGAAAAGAAACATCTTCTATTGTTTGTTAATTTATAATTACTTACAAAGAAAGGCTTCTGCAATTTGTGGAACTCGTCGACTTTATCATTTTTGAATGCCATTTTACTTCTATATTCTCTCAATCTTTCCACATCATTTTCCATCGTCGTCCACAATTTATCTTTCTGATAAAATAAAATAAAAATCGATTAATTTAGGCAATAGTTAAAACAAAAACTGAATCTTTCGTGTCCAATGTCTTTACTGCATTTTGGACTAAGACGTACCTGAAAATCTGTAGCATTTGCGTCTCTAAGCCAAGAACCGAAGAGTTCGTCCTTAGATCGATGGTAGACAGGTTTACCAATAGCGTAAAGTTGACAATCTGTAATAAACAAAAACCCATCATCATCATCATTGTCTAGAGATCGGTCTTCAGATGAGAACATCCAATGTTTACCTTACGGACACCATAAACAATCAGATCATTCAGTAATATATAAAAAGAGGGTTAAAATGTCCACTTTCTGCTAACGTTTTTTTTTTTAATAAGGATTGTTGAACAGTATTCCTTACTGGTATTCCTCCTAAGCTTGTACCCAGCAGTGGCATTCATGGAGGTAATGTACAGCCGTTCTCTGTCGCAGCGTGGGCATGTAGGACACTTCTGAACCTGGCACAACTCCTCGTAAGAAGTCGGGGCTGGAGGAATCGAACCGAATTCCACGTATACATTTTCGTTCTGGGCGGAACTGTCGTCTGGGAAATCAAGGTAATCAAATTAAATGTCAATTTTAAAATTAAAGACTATTGTGACTATATCACTAACATCCATATCCAATCATTAAAGAAATGAGAGATTCAGAACCTGGTTGGCATAGCTCATTGATAAAGAGGAAGCAAGAAAAAGTAAGAAGAGGAAGGTTCAACAAGAACTGACACCATTGTATTTTCACTTACTCGTTAGTCTAATATCTCCCTTAATGGTTTGATTGTTCAGCTCATTCTTGGCCACGCAACTGTACTTCCGATAGAAATCATGGTCCCTGACGTTGGGTATCTCTAACCTCATGACCCAAGCCCAGCGAACTTTCGTCGGGGAGACTTCCATCTTGTATCGAGGGCTCTCGATGGTGACGCCGTCAACTTCCCAAGCGAGCACTGGTTCGGGCCAGCCTTGAACCTGGATTGGAACGAGGAGAGGTAAACATACATGTCACCAATATTATTAGCTAGTGTTAGTCTAATTCTGGATATAGGAAACGTCCAATACCGAAACTGAGCCTGGTCATTCTAAATTCCTGGTCTTCGAATGCATTTCCTGAAATCAAGTTTGCTAAACAAATGACTTAGGACCATAACAAAAATACTTTAGGTCATCTAGCAGGAAGGCGTCTCACTCAGAGTTTGCCTAAACGTGATCGTAATTCGAAATCATTCTTTTGCCTACTTACTTCGCACTCCAATTTCGCCATCTTCTTCACAGGATCAACGTAAGCTACGTTATTCGGCACCCTAATGTATGGACTAACTGCAAATATAGAAAATAGGTTATGTTAGGTTGTTTTGCAATACTTCTATGCGCAGGAAGCGATAAGTTGGAATATGGGTATAGTATAGACACCTGGCTAACAAATTAAATGTTTCGTATGTGGAGTGATGTATCGTTGAATGTTGCTTCGTGGTGTGAGTACGATTGATTCGATAGAGAAATAGCTTACAATGTATCTCCACATCGATGGTCTGGTTGGCAGCTGGAAGCATCCCGTTGTTGGCTAAGCAGACGTATTTGCCCGCGTGCCATCTTGAAACATTGGGGATGTTCAAGAAATGCCCGTTTACTGATGCGTCACGCCAAGAACCCTGAAAAGATACAAGATTACTCTCTTAGTTCTTCATGTTTCCTAAGGAACACACAAAGAACGACATTCAATTTCAATACTTGTCGCATCAGAGTACCCAGAACCCTCTGCGAAACAGGCAGATTATTTACGTTGGCCTTGAAATGAAGCTAATTAAGTTATAAAAGACAATCAATTGCTAAGTTTCAGATTTCAGATAATTATTCTATCACACTCAGCTGATTGTATGACACAAACAAGGGTCACAAACTACTTAACAAATAAACTCGTAGCTTTTACAAAACTTTTACTGACATAATTTTTTTATAGTATTTTGAGTAGATAACCTGAATGATGGGTTTCCCGTCGAACCGTCTCCATTCCACAGTGGGTTCTGGACGACCAGAAGGGTTGCAGTGAATTCGCAGCGTGTCTCCCTCTCGCACTAGCAGCTTGTGTTGATCCTCTGAAAAGAAATGGACGCAAAATCATGAAATTGCAGTTACAAATTGATATTTATCGTATTCGGATTTTGATTCAGATTTTTCCCTTGACGCCTCGGTATATATGTAGGCAATGGACTACGTACATTGGCGACACTTTGATGAAAAAAAAAAAACAACTCACGTGGAAAAGTAGGGGGTACCAGCAACTCCTTTTCCTTGGTGTAGTTGTAAATGGATAGACCTGGGCGGCCCGGAGCTCCATCTCTACCGTCGTTGCCTCTCTGCCCTTTAGGACCTGTAGGCCCTCTGTCGCCTTTCATTCCCCTCAGGCCAGGCGGACCTTGGGCCCCGACTCTACCTGTAAAAGATAGAAAGTTTTGTAGAATTCTTTGCCATGGATTCGCCATTCTTAAGGCTGTGATATGATTAAATAAAGGGCCACGGAGTGGTTTAATTCAATGTCCAGAAAAAGTGAGTTCCATGCACTGGATGTTTTAAATCATTACGTGGAGTGTAGGTACATTTTAAATAAAAAAATCAATGCAAGACATCCATATCAGGCTTAACTTAAATATTTATATGTATGAATTACCATCTTTCCCATCCTTTCCATTCTTCCCTGGACTTCCATCTTTGCCAGGAATCCCGTCGCGACCGTCTTTGCCCGGAGCACCATCAGCGCCATTCCTGCCAGGTAGACCATCCAGTCCAGGCTCTCCGGGAACGCCGTCTCGTCCATCCAGTCCAGGGTTGCCAGGGAAACCTCTTTCCCCTAAAAGGAAATTGATTGACAAAAGACCATGGTATCTACTTAGCAGTTCCCAAAAAAAAAGTAGTATCTACAATAATTATAGTCACGCTTTCGCTTATATTTCGTAAAACCTTGTAAAAGTATCTTCAATGTTCTGTTTATATCCAAAAAATATCGTTTAAATTATTACCTTTTGGGCCTGGTGGACCTTGGGGACCCCTTGCACCGGCCTGTCCAGATTTTCCAGGCGCACCAGAGTCTCCTCTCTCGCCCTTTGGTCCAGGCTGTCCTATTGGTCCCTTCGGTCCTTGGACCCCGGGAGGGCAGTAGTCCTGTGTGGCCTTGCAGAAACCTTGGACTACTTTGTACTGTAGAAAGCAAAAATAATAAGAATAACAAATAAAAAATGTTTAATATTTTCCGATAGCAACATTATGTATATTTGGACCCATAATTTGAACTGACTCTTTTGTAAGACATTAAGAAATGTTGATCAATTATTTTTTCTGATGAAGGTCTTCATAGCTTCAGCTTGACGAACGATTCAAAGAATCTCGGAATTCAAAGTTTTTAAACCACTAGGTATATTTGAAATTTATGATGTACTTACAGGCACCCTAGAGTAGCTGGTCAGCCAGACCCATGTATCGCCACCAGGCGCTGGACCCTTGGCTCCTGTCTTCCTCATCTCCGCAGCATCTTTCTCTTCAAGTTCAGCTCTCATCTTCGGATTGAAGAACTCTACGTGTGGCGCTACTGTGTTGTCTTCTTGGTCTGTTGAGGTTTTCTGGAAAATTTGTTTGTCATTTCTTATATAGATAACTTAAAAGTTCGTCTACGAAATTATGCTCCAATTAGGTATTTTGGAATTTATTTTTACTTTAAGTGCGTATAGTTTTTTTATTTACATTGCGTATTGAAATCCTTACCAGCATTGCTTCTCTTTTTGTTCTCTGCGCTGCCATTCTCATCACATAAGCTTCAATTCTAGCTTCTAATCTATTTTCTAGAACATTCTGTACTAACTTCTGTGCTTCTACATCTAAATTAACTTTAGGATCTTCTACGTAGTTGTAAGTTTGTATAAGCATAGATACTATAGCGCATATACACGCGAACATGGACAGTCTTTTGCAGCATTTTGTATCTGCGCATTTTAACGTTTCTTTACTCTTCCCTCCCATTTCGATACATTCTCTTACACCTAGTTCTTAAAACACTTCACTTAGATCACTGATAGTCGTCACTGTTTTGTCCACCATACAATTTGTGTTCCTTTTATTCTAATTCGAATTTCGAATCAGAATCTTCTTTGTCCCTTAGTTCATAATATCAATCGTCTTGTTTTTCCTTTTCCGTAATTTCAATATCTTTTGATCCATTAGAATTTCCACTGATTTTTTAAATACCACTTTGACGTGTAGTCCCAGTGGGTTATCGTATAGTAATCCTGAGCAAACGGTCCTTCCGGCACGATACGCTCTTGTGCAACTACAGTACTCTGATTGTACGAGTACATGCGCGAGCGCAATTGACCGATCTAACTGATTTAAAGAGAGTAATTCAATCAACCAATCGACAGTTAGTCTAGGGGGCTTTATTCAGATGTCTGCCTGTCTTTGTCAATATAACGATGGAATAATAGATCAGTTTCCTTAAAATATGAATAAGCATCATTATTCTTAGGATGAAGGAATCTGAATACTAGTTAGATAGAATGTAAAAAATCGAATTTAATAATATGAAATAAAAATAGCATTGTTAAATAAGTGAATAAAGGCTGCATTTAATAATATAGACCTTATTTATATTCAAATGTTCTCTGGAAGAAAATAATGCCCTTGCGTGGTCCTAGTAATAAGAAAGTCTTTTGTCTTTTCTGTTCCTAATGTTTTCTACTGGAAGAATCAAATTAAGAAATTCTGAATTATAGTGACATATTTCGCACATTTCCTTATTATGATCATGACCCCATTGTTTTGCTGGCACCAATTTCGTCTAGTAAACGATATGTTGGGTACATCCAAAATCTACTCAGTATTTCATTTAAAAAAACTTCCTATAAAGCTGTTTTCATAGTTAATTATTCTAAGTGGTCTGGCATGAAACATCATATAAACAAAAGCAGATTTCCTTTGAAGTTCCCACCACAAGCTTTATTTTCAAGCTAGGCTTTCTTCTGCGCATGTGCGTCAATCTATGTCAGGGGCACGGCCTGTGTGTACACTGTACAGCCTTACAAGGTCATCCGAGCTAGTACCTTCTGTCATTTCAGGAGAAACCACGGCAGAACCACGTTCATTGCTTGAAAAAGCCATATTTTGTGAAATGGATCTAGTGCCTCCTTTTGCTGCTGTTCAAGGTATTTTTGTACTGTTTGACGAAGATTCTGATAGCTTTTTCGAAGAGTTGTAGAAGGGTTCAGTCGGGATTATTGATGAAAGTATAGACAACTCTGTTGCTAAGATGAGACGTTATGTAGATGCATTGACTGGGAGATCTAATCTCATGTCGCGTATTTTTCATGCAGATATGACGTATTCTGTGCTCAAGCATTTACTGATAACTAGAAAAAAACTATTAAAGGATGATTCTGATTGTACCAAAACCGGCAGTTATGTTTACTTACAGTTAAATCTTTCTATCCCTCTCTGACTTGATTTTCATTAAACACAGATAATTTTGATAAGATCAACCTTGTGTAACGCGCAAGAATTAAGTTGATTAGCATTTAAATTGCTAGATATGTAGAAATCTATAAATTGTTTTACATTTAACTTATTAGATTAAAACTGATTGGCTAGTCCCTTAAGTGAAACAACTAACGTAATTTCCAGAGATTTACTAAAAAAAATACGTTAGTGGGCTCGATTCTAGATTTGCCGGGTAAAACTAAAATGGAAATCTATTTGTTACTTTTAGATTAAAAACATTGGAAAAGGACAGGAGATCTATTCTCCCCGGTTTTTGATTTATATTCGGTGGTTTTATGTGTAATTTTGATTTTTCGCCGCCGTCATATGATATGGCGGATAAAATTAACAGAAATACTAGGGAAACTTGCAAAAGCGCGTCAAAATCTAGCGGAAAAAGTGTAAAACCATAGAGCATAAATCACAATTTTATTATTTTGAAAGTGACAGATTGATTTTAATTATACATAAAAAGCCTCTCATCTCGTTTCCTCTTTCGCTTCTTTATTCTTTTTCTAATGTCTCTTGTTTCGTTCTTTGCCTTCTTAAAAATCGTATTTATCATCTTGCAGCAGCTTGCAGCGTCCAGCCACTAGAAGACTATGACACTCCCAGAGCTCCTTTACTGAGACAAGTGTCCTTAGATGAGGAAAGGAGGGATGACTGCCTGGGACATTGGAGGGGAGCTCAAGGGGAAGAGGAAGAGAGGGGGGTCAGGCTGTTCAGAGCGATGCTGCTGCACCATCTCAGACTGGAGGAGTTGAGGCCACCGCCTTGCGTTCTGGCTCCACCTAGACCTGATCCCAGGTAAGAAGAGTACCTAAATAAATAGTATACTGTTGCAGCCAAGCTTGCAAGAAAAAAATGCGTATGCGCAGAAAATAACAAAATCAATGAGTTAGGTACCAGAACTTCCAGGACCATTTTAGATAGGATTGGATTAATTGAATATTGCTGCAGTGGCAGATTTATGCACCAAAATCCTTGGATCGCTCTACTGGTTTTTACAGTAAGCCCAAAATAAGAAGCAGCTGATATACCATATGTTTTTCTTCGCTCTTACTCCAGCATAGAAGTAGTAAGTTATTCTTATGTACTAGATTTATGATTATTATTACCACACTTCAAAGGACTCCCTTATTTTCTACCTCTCACTATTCATATTTTGCAACCTCCTAACAATCCTCGCGATATGCGTTTAAGTAGTCTTGTCATAATTTTCGACGTCTACCCCATCGACCTTACCTGTCAGGGAGAACTACTGGGTGTTAACGTTTACTCAGTTTAGAATATATAAATTCCAGAGGTTGGTGGATGTACTGGCGAGACTGGCGGGCGCTGGAACGAGCAGCCAAGAGGTTCAGGGAGAGCAAGGCACAGGCTCGGCTGGCGGAGAAAGCTGAGGAGATCCCGCTGCTGTGTCTGGATGAGGTGGAGTTTGAGGATATCATGCAGGAGTTGTGCCAGGTATTTCTATTTTTAACACTATTTCGTATGATATCATCATCATCATTAGGCCTTTTTCATCTTGACACTTGATTCAAGCAGAGAATATGCGAGAAGAGCATTGTCGCTCGTGGCTAAAAAGACCGATCCCTGAACGACACTTTCGTCCGCACTTACTTCACGCGTATTTGAGAGTCCGTTGATATAAGCACAGATAATATAATACCATACTAGTACAGCTAAATTGTACTTAAAGCCTACTGCATACTGCAAACACGGAGCTACAATTATACTCGGGTGACTGCAAATGGAACCGGCAAAAACTCTGCGCGGCTCTAAACTCTATCTTAATGACAGGCATGACGTCGGTGACATGAAGGGTTACGTTGAGCCTGGGGTACCGCTGGACATCCCGGCGGCACTGTGTGTAAGAGGCATCCAGAAAAGACTAAAACAATATTGTATTTAACCTATCTTTCCCAACTTTCCTTAATTTTTCCTTTCCTTTCCGCGTTCTGTTTCCCTACCTTTTATCCTCGACACTGGCACAAAGTTCTACTAGTGCCAAAAAAAAAGAAAATGTCCCCGCAATATATTGCAACGCAATCTTGACTTGGCACGCTATTGATATTGGCTTTAATAAACATTGTACATTATTGTGCTCTTGAGACTTTCCTCTTGAAGGACGTTGAATATAGGTACTCCTACAGCGATCGATGCAACCATTCAAAATAGATTTACGCAAATCGTTGCTATTTTCATTATTAACTTCCATGAGGAAAAACATCCAATGTGGCAGCTGCAGGTCCTCCCAAGCATGCTGTAAAAACCAGCTCAGAGATCCGAGGGTTTCTGTATATTACAATTTAGGCGATGGGCTCACAACCTGTCACTACAGCAATACACTTACAAATCTATATTAAATAACCTTCAAAACCTTGTCAGCCGTGGCGGAACGACCTTTGTTTAGGGCGTTTACGCTCTGCCTACCCCATACGGGATAAATCCGTGATTGTATATATGTATGTTGTTTTTTCATTATTAACTTTCATGAGTAGATCAAAAAACTCCATCAGCTCTTTGTTCTATGAGCTTCTTTGGATTTGGACTTTCAAAAACGAAACGGTTTCTTCATTATTTTATCTTTCTTTGTTCTAGTCCTGCTGCCATACAGAGCAGAGGGCGTTGGTGGTGCTAGCATTCCTCTGTGAGGTCTGTGCCCGAGCCATCCGTGTTGGCGGATGGTGCAGGGCCACGGACTGGGCTGCCAACCATGTGGCCAAGTGCGCCACTCCTTGGGCTATCAGGCATGGCGGCTGGGTGAGTTTTGTCGCAAGCTCAGAATATAGGATGTAAGTGACAGCTTCCTGGGTTGCTCAGTTAACGAAACTAAGGCCCGTATTAATAAACAGCACTCGAGATATGCAGCTAGTTTGAGTTCGTATCAGAAATGTAATTTCAGTACATTATGGCCTGTCAAATCCATACTTAATATTGCTCTCAATCTTGATATTGCTTTATAAATACGAGCTTAAATAACTTTCACAACTTTGTTTTTTGAAAGAATTTCCGAAAGTTGATTAGTTTTGTCAACCGTTAGTGTTAGCAACCCTCAGTTTGCGGTACGCTGTCTCTTACACCCCATAAAAGTTATCTGAGTCGTAAGAAAGTAATTTTGTAGCGTTAATACTGCAATAATCACTAGCTTTTAAAAGTAATAATGATGATCACGCATCCTAAATAGGACCCTGAAACGTGGCATTATAACAAATTATCATATTATTTACAATGTTATTCATTGTTGTTGTTGAAGATTACAATAAAGCTAACAAAAGAGAGAGATTTGAAATGAAGACAGTAACTTTTATAACTTCCATGCTGGATTGGGAGTGATAGAAAAACAGAATGTGCCGGCTGCATTTCCTCCCGGGCATGCTGTAAAAACCACCTAAAGGATCCGAGGGTTTCAGTATATTTTAACTTAGGCGATGGGCTGACAACCTGTCACTACAGCAATATACCTACAAATCTATCTTAAATAACCCTCAAAACTTTGTCAGACGTGGCGGAACGACCTTTGTTCAAGTCGTTTACGCTCTACCTACCCCGTTAGGGCGTGAGGCGTAAGGCGTGATTATATGTATGTAAGTATGTAACCTTTTTTTCTTCACAGAGTACGGTAGTAGATCGAGCCAGTGGTGCATCCAGAAGAGAAGAATCCACTTTGTTTGCGGGTGCAGCTCTAGCAGTGATGCTGGCCTTCATCTTGTTCTGCCGCACTAGGCTGCGTCACGCACTGCTATAGGTCCTTCAATTCTAGTGCCGGTCAGGCATTGGCTGTTCAAATGATGACGCTTGGCGTTGATTAGTGCGTTTGAATTAAGAATTCTTTGCACTTGGAATGGTTCGATTCGATTGGTTGGTTCGATTCCAACGATATTTGAGTAAGAGTGATAAAAAGAGTGAAGAAAACCTAAATTGTGAAAGGATTTGGAAAATATATGGAAAAAAAAACGAAAAATCCGATTTGATACTTCTTCAGGTAAGTAACAAAACATGTAACCATTTGTCAAATTCACGAATTTTGAAACTATTTTTGGAATGATGGATGAGAGCGAAGAGGGAACAGGAATGTATGATTAAAAAAAAATAGTTTTTGGACTAATATTTATTGTTAGAGTAAGTATTTATTAGAGTACCATCCAACGGATAATTTGTAGTTAAATAAGAAATTAAAAATTACATATAAATTATACCTTAATCGCTTAGCTTTTGCTTCAGTGTATCAAAATTTTCTGGCATTGCTTGCAAAACGCTTTGAAGTTCTATAAATTTTAATCCTAATCAATTATTTATAATCATTTTTGTATAGATCAATTTTATTTGACTCGATTGTATTTAACATTACAGTTTTAAAATAGTCCAACATCATAATCTTTCAATTTCAACAACAAAAGCTAGTACAATTTATTCTACTGTGCCAATAGTCCAACGGCACTTGTGACAATTTTTACTTATTTTACTTGTTACATACATACCTACATATAATCACACCTTTATCCCTAATGGGGTAGGCACAGCGCAAACGATCTAAACAAATGGTCGTTCCGCCACATCTTACAAAGTTTTGAGGGTTAATTTAGATAGATTTGTAGGTATATTCCTGTAGTGACAGGTTGACAGCCCATCGCCTAAATTGCAATATACTGAAACCCTCGGATCCCTTAGCTGGTGTTTACAGCATGCCCGGGAGTGCAGCTGGCACATTTTATGTTTTTCTTTTGTTCCCAATCCAGCATGGAAGAAACTTTACTTTTTCGTCGCTAATTATCTAGCAAATGAGTCCAATGTTGTCATAATTAATTGTCTTGATAACACCAGCCAGCTTGCAGTACAACGACTTCTTACTGTCTTTTTGAGTGTTTTTTATTTTTAGGTAAATTATATATTATATTCCTCTATGCCTAAACTTATAAGTTTTATTATGCTCAGTAATTGTGAATAAGTGACTACAAAATAAAATGAATGTACATACATACATACATACATACATAAAATCACGCCTTTATCCCTTACGGGGTAGGCAGAGCGTTAAACGCCTCGTAAAAGGCGCTTTCGCCGCGTCTGACAATAATTGAGGGTAATTTTAGATTGTAATGTGTATTGCCATAGTGACAGGTTGTCAGCCCATCGCCTAAATTACAATACACTGTAACCCTCGAGTCCCTTTTGCTGTCTTCTACAGCATGCCCGGGAGGAAGGGCAGCTGGAACATTCTATGTTTTTCTATCTCTCCCAGTCCAGCATGGAAGTAAAATGAATGTTTAAGTTAGATATAATTTATTTTTAAAAATTAAGATCTGTGAACTATGAGTATTAATAAATTTAAATATTTTGATGGAAATGTGTGGTTTTAGTTTATTTGCATAAACTAGGTATATTGTTTTTATCTTTGTTTCTTTTCTTACTTTGTCAATAACTTAGTCAAATTCTCATTTTCATTGGTAAAGATATTAAAGATACAATGATCATATTTCAGAACTATATAAATTGAATACAATAAATTTGAATTAATTTATTTGTAAAAGTAATACAATTCAATTTATTTCATAAAAACAACATGTCATAAATAAGATGACATAAATTTGATAAAAGTTCATCATCTCCCTAGCCTTATCTCGTATCTCAAGGGGTCGTCTACCTAATCTAGGTGATTGAACTGGGTTCTAGTTTTTACACAGAGCGACTGCCATCTGACCTCCGCAACCCAGAAGGGAAACCAGACCCAATCCTAGATTAGGCTTTTGCCAGGATAGTGGCCAACACACACACACACACACACAAATTTGGTAAAAGTTATTTGATGCTAAATATGAATATGAAAGAAATAAAAGACGTAACTTCACTCACTATTTTATTATTTTTATTGTAATTTTTCATAATACCGCCGAAAGACGCTCGGGTACCGATTCTCACGCAAAATGAAACTATCACCCGTCTATTAGTACAAACCAATCTTAAACATCAGCAATAAACTATATCAGAAACTATCACAATATTAAATCGTCAACAATCATTAAAAGCTTTGATAAGAGCAACAATTACGGCGAAATTTAATATACAAAATTCTTAAGGCTTCGTGTAGCGACGAAATTCCATACAAACGTAGTTTCACTGTCATTCCCAAACCGTACGACCAAACTTTGTACACATAACCAAATGCAACATATATTATGTTACTTATTAGATTTAGATTAAAAATATTAACCAAGGACAAAATTAGAGAGCAAATTAAATTTTAGGCGATTTTCACGCAAATACTTTTTTTTTGGTCCCATTTTGTTCATGTTTAATATTTTCTAACCAAAATTAATTAAAATATAGATATGTTGCATTTGATTATGAGTACAAAATTTGGTTATGTTTGGTTTTCTCGTTTTGAAATAAAAACGTAATGTATGAAAATTCGTTGCTCCGGGCAAGCCTTAAATCATCTCTGGCTACATAAATTTGTAATCATAATACTGCTACGTCGCCATCAACTAACTTGATACAAAACGGAATACCATCCGGAGCTTCTTCTTCGTATTTTTTTCTCTTTACAACATGATCAAAATCCCTAAAACTTATCTACTTTAAATTAATAACATTTTTATGTTTTACTTAATTTGTAATATCACTATTAACAATCTACGCTGTCATCTCGAGTTCGGGAACTTTGTGTTATTTAAATTCATCTTTATTTTTTATTTTTTTTATGTTCGTAGGTATTTTGGTTTCTGGTGGTGAAAATTTCAATGGCGTACTGAATTCGTGAAACTTAACAAATGTTTCTAATCAATATTGGATAATAAAACCTTAAAAGTAATCAGATGCGATGTATTTTTAAAGTGTTAAGATCCAAGCTGGAAAACGTATTACATATTTCATCACAGTACGCTGTTGAAATCATCGCATCGCAATTAGGAAGCGGCAAGATGGCGACGCGACGCGGCGAAGGTGCACCGAATTTGTATAGAAATTTATGTCCGCGCAAATACGTTACGTAAATTTCTATACAAAATCGGCGCGCTTCCGCCGCGTCGACGTCTTGCCACTTCCTAATTGCGATGCGCCACAGGTACCAATTATCAGACACATCAATATAATTTTAAAATAAAATACATCGCACTAAAAGATTTTAACATACACACAAAGATGAAGATAACAGAATCTTAATAAACTACACAAACAGGTTTAAATTGAAATTTCATATAATTATTTTTTAAAGTTAACATAATAATGATACAATCAGCATAAAATAATATAATACGGGGTGTAAGGGACAGCGTCCCACAAACTGATATGGATTGCTCAGTCATTTACAATGAACAACTTTCACCAGGAAATTCTTTCAGGAAGTTTTTTTTTGTCTTTTCCATACTAAATGTTCCCCTCGTCCAGACAATTTGTACGGAAAAGCCAATTTGATTATCACTTTCTGAAAATATTTCCCGGTGAATGTTGTTCAGTGTCGTTAACTGAGTAATCCCTATCAGTTTGTGGGACGCTGTCCCTTACACCCGGTGTACTACTACGTCAATCAGTACAGTCGGTGGATTCAAATTTGAGTCAATTTGACATAGAAATCATATGACAAATCGGCTCAAATTATATACCGTCAACTTTACTTAATATACTACAATAGCTTAAAATTCACTCGAATATTTCGTAACTCGAAGTCGAGATGAGGCAGCTTTGAACAGAATCGATGACTAAGACCACTCCACTTTTACAAACACAAATATATACATATTTAAAGCTGATCTGAAGAAAGCTACCTCCACTAAATATATACGAATGGTGTTCCGCCATCTGTGTATATAAAAGTGAAATGCTATATATCTGCAATCATTTACTTTAATTTTTATATAAAAACCATCACTCTAGTAACAATCTCTACCAGGATATCATATTTCAATTTGTTTAATAAACATTTTATTTATTTTAATGATAGCTTTAAGCCTAACTTATTCTACGAAGAAGTTTTTAAAGGTTATAATGTTAATAGGTATTGACCTGTGGAGTTTCGAGGGACTCCACGTTAAATATTCTATAATTGTAACAAATTTTAAGAGTTAATGAAGACTAGCTCGGTTTGTGCTATTTGGTATTGAACAAATGCAATTTTTGATGTAACTACTCGTACTTCGCATGAATTGCAATTAGGCAATGTTGCCTACACCGTTGTCAATTTTATTGTAAATATATTATCTTTTAATATATACTATAGTTATCGATAGTAATAATAGGATAAGAAAAGGTCACAATATAGAAATATTGAAAGTAAACAGTAAGAATTAATTGATTCAACAATATTTTCGAAGTATATAAGGTAAATATATATTGAAGTAAAGATCACAAGATAGGCAAAAGACTTGCCTATCCGCAACATTATTATTTTGAAGGATGATTAATTTACAAAGTCTACATATAATAAAGAGATAGATAGAAATCTAGTGTATATTGTAGTATATTAGCGTATAGAATAGTGTAGCGTTAGCATAATATTACGTACACTCTTGTTACTTGGTGCTTGCCACAATACAAACTACTTTATAAAAGGATATAATTTGATTTATACAGCTTCCTACTTCATCCTAACTTTATGAAATAGTGTGTACCATATCACAAACTCTTAAAGAAAGTTTTAATTGAATGAAATAGAGCAAATATCGTTCGTTACTTATTTTAAAGAGTGACCACTGGATCGCACAGTTCCATGATAATTGAAAACAAAACTAGATGTATGTTTTGTGTCTGAAGTGAATGATTTATTTGTCGTTTCTGAAACCGCTTGACCAACAGTGGTGCCGCTAAGCGATCTACGGAAGGCTATCATCAAATCCAAGCTTAGTATATTTACAGAGACTATGTGACTTCGACAGGTGATCTGACTCTATTAAAAAATTACAAATACGTCATAAGCATGCCCTTATCACAGATTATGACCTACTCGAATGTCCGGTACCTACCGATATGTCGTTATTTGTATCAAAACCATTGTTTTGTACAATTACTACGCTATATATGGAAAAAGCATATACATTTTTGATAATTTGTAATGACAATTTTTTAAATTTTAGTTATTGTACGTCATAGGGCTCGATTCTAGGTTTCACCGGCTAAAACTAAAATTAAAATCTATCAGTCACTTTCAAAACAATAAAATTAAAAAAGGACAGGTAATTTATACTCTATGGTTATACACTTTGCCCGCTAGATTTTGACGCTAATTTCCATGTTTCACCAGTATTTCTGGCAATTTTATCTGCCTTATCATATGACGGCGGATAAAAATGACAGAAAACGCATAAAACCACCGACTATAAATCAAAAACCTGTGAGAATAGATCTCCTGCCCTTTACCAATGATTTTAGTCTGAAAGTGACAAATAGATTTTAATATTCGTTTTAGCCGGCAAATCTAGAATCGAGCCCATTTTTCCTTTATAATTTATCTCCCATGATGAAAGCGATGCCGCTCAGTATGACTACAATATTATGTCATCTTGCTTTTTCCATACACAATTTCTAAAGTTATTATGCTTTGCACCCAAGTTCTTACTATTTTCAATATAAAATTCGTCTATTTCCTTGCTTCACATGTTTTGAATTTTACGAAATTTAATGAAGCGAATCATCTATTTCTGGAATATTTTGTGCGCTTTCGTGATTTTGTATTCAATTTAGAAGTCTGACAGTAAATTTTTCACTTTGAGCGTTGCAATGGTCTGAATTGTTAAAGCTTAACAATACGAATATTTAACTATCTATTCTAGTCTATTTATTGCTATGTCAAATAGGCGGGTTATCAATATAAAACTTTGTGGGATATCAACAATTGAATTTACAAAATTGTCTTTTAAAAAATCTTCGTCATTTATCGACTGTTCAGCTAGTTTTAAACTAAATGAACACGCTGCTAAAACAATGAAACGAGCTACACTTGAGTGAACCAAAACTATGGACGGTTTCTGAGATGTTCCAAAAAGTGAAAAAAAAATTATCAATTCGCATGGACATGATCTCGCATGTCTGTCTCCTCGTCCGAGTATTCATTAGATATATAGAGATATTTCTAAATATACTTTAAGAATTGACATTCCGCCAGATGTAAATTTTATCGTATAACCAATATTTACCGCTGAAGTCGAAGTTACACTTTTAGAACTAGAACGAAATGAGGGTGAAGATATTCTTTGTAATCGTAGACTAGTTTACAAGGATAGTGTAAAAATCTAACTACCGTATTTTATTCAAGAGCGGGACTAATGCTTCCCAGAAGGCAATTAATAACACTATTTCGATCACCTATTAGATGAAAGTGTATCTTTAACACGTTTACTGCTCAATACATTACAAATATCGAAGCTAATAATGTTAATGAGCTCTTTAGAACTCTTAGGCACATTTTATGGAATGAGTATATTATAATTATTCATTTACTTAGTCACATTTGCCCCGCTCCCTGCCACCGCCTGTCTTCTTACTAATGTATTTACATTCCCATAATATCCTCTCAAAGTGTTCTTTTGACAACTTTTACCATAGTCTTTACCAGTGTGTGGCTTTTTCTTGAAACATCACCTTCTTCTCTAAGGCCCGTATTTATGAACATCTCTTGAGACTGACAGCGAGTTTAAGCTCGTATCAGAAATGTAATTTTAGAACAAATTTAATTGTAAAATCCATACTAAATATTACTTTAAATCTTGAGATAGCTTTGTAAATACAAGCCTAAGGCTTGTTATTCTGAAGCGATCTCAAACTTTAGAGCAATATATTAAGTATGGATATAACAGGCCAGTTTGTACAGAAATTATATTTCTGATACGAACTTAAGATCGCTGTCACTCATGAGCGCTGATTATAAATACGGCCTAAAGTATTTCAGAATTGTTTTTGGTAAATATATAATGTTAGAACTTCCCAATATTTCAGATGATCAGCCACACTAACTCCAGAATCAGATCGTTCTCAATCTTCACTCATCATACATTTTTCAACTTGTAATTTGTTTGCCAAAAGCAAATTGCTTTCGTCCTAGTAATAATGAAGACAATAAAATAGAAACAACACATGGACTGAAGGTCGGATTGACCAACGAAGAACTATTTAAATATAAATAACTAGCGTCAAACGATCGATATTTACAAATGTAAATAAAATACAGAACTGACAGTACATTGATAGAAACAAATATTTCGGAATAAACCATTTCAAATACAGTTTTAAAATCTGTTTATTCCAAAATTTTGAACTGAATTTTTACGCCAAAATTTCACCTTAAGCTTTTTAATGAACAACTAACATTTATACAACTACCTACAGTCTATTGATGGCTACACTTTTGCTTTTTGATACAAAAAAATGATTTCATCGCCATCTTCTTCAGTAAGATGCGGAAATCGCTCTACTGTGTCTACATCAATCTTTGAACGTTTATGCTATCAACTGCATCCATATTCAATGGAAGCATCCCTCCAAAGAGGAAAAAAGGCCAAGTTGCAAAAGTCTCTAAGTCCTGTAGTGTGACTATAGGACTTATGCACTTTTGCATTTCAGTCCTTACTTTACTCTTACAGTAATTAATAGTTATAATCATTGGTGCTCAGTTAGTCTTAATTCATTTACGAAAACGTAAAATATTTTAAAACAATGCTAACATCGACGGAAACAACTAAAAGAATTTGAGCAATATAATATCTTTACAACTATTTTGTGCATTTAACACCCAAATTACGTTACAAAATTAAACAAACGTGGCACTTAATAAAAAACTAGTAAAATGTTCATTATAACTAAAATTATTTGTGTTTTATGTTACAATAAAATCACAGAAACGTAATCCTACCAAAACTTATTAAACCAACTATTCTTACGAACTAATATTTTGTGTGATAAACTGGTTACCAAGAAGGAAACCCAGTAAACGATGAACCTTTTTGGCATATTTTCGATAACGAAATTAGCTTTTGTCTTCATAACTGCAACTAAGATTTAAAACAGTTAATAAAAGCTGATTTAAAAAGGTGCTATTTTAACAAAATAAGTAATTGAACTATCCATTCTTTACAAAATATTTTAATGTCGTCTTTCAAAGTTCTTTGTACGCCATGAATCAAAGAACACAAAACAATGGATCGGATGCTACAGCTCATATAAAACTCCAATCCTTACTCGCTAGGACAGTGCAGGTAACCATACTCCAGGGCCAGGCTGACGGTGACGAATACGAAGTACAGGAGGAACATGGTGAAGCCCAGGCCCCTGTTCATCTTCCACCTGAAAACCATAACAATACTATTAGAATGTAAAGTAAAGTGAAATGAAGAGACTTAAAGTGATGGGAGGCGAAGTAAAGTGAGGTAAAGTTGTATGAAGTAGAGTGAAGCAAAGTGAAGTGAAATGAAGAAAAGAGAAGTGAAGTACAGTGAGCTGAAGTGATGTGAAATGATGTGAAGAGAAGTGAACTGAAGTAAAGTGGAGAAAAATGAAGTGAAGTATATTGCAGTAAAATGAAGTCAAGTAAAGTAAAATTAACAGAGGTAAGTTGAAGTGAAATGAAGTGAAGTGTAGTAAAGTAAAGTGAAGTCAAGTACAGTAAAATGAACAAAGGTAAATTGAAGTGAAATGAAGTGAAGTGTAGTAAGTAAAGTGAAGTCAAGTAAAGTACTCACCTGAAGCAGGCGATGCTGAGGATGACGAACATGAGCATGGCGAAGAGGAGCACGATGCTGCACACCATGCCCTTGGAGTTGACCTCAACGGGCTCCCCATATATGATGCCGTACAACAGCCATGGAAGAGGTAACCTGGAATTTAATAATATAATATTGAGTACAAAATAATTGACAATTAATTAATTGTTTCAGCTGCATTTCCTCCCGGGCATGCTGTAAAAATCAGCTAAGGGATCCGAGGGTTTCTGTACATTGTAATTTAGGCGATGGGCTGACAACCTGTCACTACAGCAATATACCTACAAGTCTATCTTAAATAACCCTCAAAACTGTCAGTCGTGGCGGAATGACCTTTCGATTAGGTCGTATACGCTCTTCCTACCCCATCAGGGATAAAGGCGTGATTATATGTATGTATGTAAATAATTGACAGATTTTTGGTTAAGAGAGAAATCAACCTCCTCAGATGTGAAACGATTTAGGATATAAAGTAATAACTACCTCCGTGGTCTAGTGTTCAGAGCAATGGGCTGATCCGGAGGTCCTGGCTTCGATCTGTGCAGGATGCCTAAAACCTGTAACCTTGATACCCCTGTTGGCGGAAAACAACTTTGCCCCGCCGGGTCAGACGATCATGGAGAAGAAAGGCGCTTAGCTCCGGAACAGCTTCCTTTTGTCTCCATGTTGGATTTGTCAAGCTTCTCAGAACGCGATGGAAACATTAATTTGATTCGCGGTAATCCATCTAAGCATCTTAACCAGTCACTTGAACAGTCCATTCTAAATGATACATGTGCCTTGGACAATTTGCGGCTTATTATACGAGAAGAAGTTGAGCGTGCTATGGATAGCCGCCTCTCGCAACTAATTAACAAAACAGTTACTGAGCAATTGGATATTAAACTAAAACCAACGCATAAATCAATTTCTGAAATCGACAACAAGTTACTTATGCTCGAAACTAGAATAAAGAACCTAGAGATGGCCAAGGTTTCTGAAGTATTACCAGTGGCTGAACAGCAAGTCCTCCCACCTACATTTGCTGAAGTACTTGTTAAGAATGACGGCATGCAGAGTAACAAGGACATTAACTCAGAGGAAACTTGTTCACGTGCTAAAATACCATTACGAAAGCAGCGAGAATCTAGAAACTTCCAAATAGACTCTGGTAGTGCTTTCGTCTCTGACACGCAAAATGACAGCGAGTGGAATGAGGTTAGGAAGAAACCCCAGCGTACAGGCCCAAGTGGTGTTATGCGGGGATCTGCAAGTCCTGGTACTACGCAATTGGAAGCAGCTGATAGACAACGTTACCTCCACTTGTATTACGTCAAAGTTGGTACTACTGAGCAACAGGTTTTGGACTACTTAAATACGATTACTACCGGCGAGAGCTGCACTGTTGAGAAGCTCAATGCTAGGGGAACTATGCATCTTTTAAACTGTGTGTACCATCTAGCCAAGCTAACAATGTTATGTCTCCTGAAAATTGGGCTAAAGATATATGCGTTAAACCTTGGCACCAGAACTTTCGTCGGAACAATAAAAAAGAGGTCGAGACGCTTTAGAGATATTAGTCTATTTTATCAAAATGTTAGAGGCTTACGCAGTAAAAACCACGGTTTTTTACAACAATAACTGAGACTTTCCTCAATAGTTCTGTAAACGACTCTGAGCTGTTTCCTCCTAGTTACATTGTTCTAAGGGAAGACCGCCCTAATGATGCTGGATGGGGTGGTGTGTTGGTAGCTGCCAGGGATACTTTTACTGTTAAACTTATTACTGATGTAGATGGACAAGCTGAAGTCAAGGATGTTATGTTTGTTCTAATATATTTTAAAAATATTAAGTTTGTA
Source organism: Scrobipalpa costella (assembly GCA_949820665.1). Classification (NCBI taxonomy): domain Eukaryota; kingdom Metazoa; phylum Arthropoda; class Insecta; order Lepidoptera; family Gelechiidae; genus Scrobipalpa; species Scrobipalpa costella. The sequence goes on from OX463312.1 coordinate 15,982,375, forward strand.
ATTGGTGTACCCTTTTTCCCTCCAAGCTATAATGATGAACAATATTTAGCTGTTTTAACTTGCCTTGAAAATTTTTATTGTAAGTATTCTAATCTACCCATTGTAATATTAGGCGACTTCAACATGTACTCCTGTAGTGCTTTTGTAAGAACACAGTTTCAGGTATTTATGAAGTTTTGTAACTTTGAACAATTCAACAATGTTGTGAACGATATCAATCATATCTTGGACTATGTCTTGTCAGATATAGGATCGGATAAATTGGCATTGACGGGTGATGTGGTACCTTTGGTACCTGTAGATTCGCATCATCCTCCTTTGGAGGTAATTTTGTCTCTCCTGCGTCCGTAAGGAGGCAAGTAATTGCCTAATGACGAACCACCACTACCGGATAACATAAAAGCGTATGAGATTTCAGGTTGGAATTTTCGAAGAGCTAATTTTCTGAGCTTGTATAATGAAATAAGTCAATTAGAATGGGCTGATGTTCTTGCAGAAAATTCTGTAGATGTAGCTGTGGACAAATTTTATACTAAAATAAACTCAGCTATAGATAAAAATTTTCCTAAAAGAAGATGTCAGTATTCAAACAAAGGACGTATTTACCCTTCCTGTTATACTTCAGAAATTATCAAAAAAAATAAAATCAAGTATTTTCACCACCGAATGTTTAAAATTAAGGGCTTAGTATTTTACCGCGAGGTTTTTAAATGTTACTGATCACACATTAAAGACTTAATTCAAGAATCATACATAAAATACACTAATACCATTGAGAATAATATTCACCGCGATCCAGCTTGCTTTTGGAAATTCGTTCGAGAAAGACGGGGGGGCGGACGGCAAGGTAATGACTACATCTATAAAGGTAGAACTATTAGGGGCGGGGAAGCTGTCGTTGCTTTTGCTGAGTATTTCTATTCAGTATTTCATGATTTGGAACCCATGTTGGATCCTGATGCTGCTCAGAGGTGCGGGGATGGGGAGCAGATGCCTATTATTTGCTTAAAAGAAGTTACGTTGGTTGACCTGCGGCAAGCCATCCGTCGTTTAAAGGCCTCTTCTGCTGAGGGTCCTGATGCTATCCCTCCTTTTCTTATTAAGGACTGCAAAGATGCCTTTGAACTTCCTCTTTTGCATCTCTTCAACCTTTGCCTTCGGAGTAGCCTGTATCCCTCTAAATGGAAACTTTCAAGGTTGTCTCCAGTACCAAAGAGCAATAAATTGCAAGATGTTACCAACTTCAGACCTATTGCGGTTTTGTCAGTTTTTAGTAAGCTTTTCGAGTCAATATTGTGTGCATATATTACACCTAAAATTTGTAATTATTTGGATGACTCTCAACATGGTTTTCGTCCAGGATGGTCGACTACAACCTACCAAGTCGCACTGGTTGATTCGATAACTTCACTGATGGAGGATGGCAAACAGGTCGATGCTGCCTATTTTGATTTTAGGAAGGCATTTGACCTCGTTGATAACGACATACTCCTCTCAAAGATCTCTTCGTTTGGATTTGCCCCTAAATTTGTAAAGTTTTTTGCATCTTACCTGAAAGATCTTCGACAGTATGTCCAAATGTGTGGCTATCGATCAGAAACTTATTTTACAAGATCAGGCGTAAGTCAGGGAAGCACACTTGGTCCAACATTATTTTTAATAATGATTAATGAGCTTCCAAAGATCTTGAGAAGAGCAAACTGTCTTATGTTTGCCGATGACCTGAAACTCTACTGCCCCGTATCTGGTACTGCCGACTGTCTTGCTCTCCAAAGGGATATTGATTCTGTTACACAATGGAGTCATGATAACAGCCTATCCCGTAACGTATCCAAATGTTGTATCATTTCGTTCTCTAGGTCCACTCTTCCGCCTCTTGATTTTTCATGTTTTAAATAATCAAGCGTTATTAATAAAATTTGCGATCTAGGATTTGAAGTAAACAACAAGATAGCTTTATAAAGACTGATTTATTTTCAATACACCCTCACATAGCACACATATTATACAACATCTTCCTCCTTAATAACGAATAATTAATTAATATTTGTACGCTTAACAGGCAAACTTAATCAAGTTTTAAGTTAATACATTGAGAAATTTAAAACTTTCATTATTTTTCTTACATTGTACTATTACTTAGATACTACTACTATTTATAATTGATTCATATTTATACTCTTATATAAATATCTAAATTATTATAGATTCGACATGACCAGAGACATAACTATCAAATTTTAATACAATTATTATACTGTTTGAACAAAGTAGTTTAAATTGAGAATTTGATAAATATAATATTATGATAGACATAACATTATTTTATTTAACATTATTAGGTTTATTTTAATGGTTACTTATTATTTTACTTGTTATTTTCTTTTTAAATTAAATTCTGCATAAGTGTTAGTTTCACATTAAAGCATGCCATAACATTTTACTAACCTACTGAAAACAGAAAACAAGGGAAAACCATCCGGATAAATGCAATATTAATTATTTTTTAAGAGCCGTTATTTTAATTTTAGCCTCCCTTGCAGCAGCCCTTTCTGTGCGTATACGTTTGTTTTGCTGCACCTGTACAGGCACTTGTCCAGCAACCACTTCATCATCCAGTTCAGAGCAAGAGTCAAAAGTGTCCGAGCCTTCCTGCGAATCATACCCTGACTTATTTTCACCGTGGCTTGGACCGTCCTCACGGATCGCTTGGTCCGGCGACCTCGTGGGAGGCGACGCCTGTGTACACGGCACCCTGATCAGATGTCTGCGGTTCCTGCGCAGCACCCTGCCCGCGCTGTCACGAACGAAGTAAGAGCGCGGTTGCGGCGCGCGGCCCTCCACACGCGCGTGCTGCCGGCGCCCTCCTGGCCCATCTGTCGCGACCACCTCGTCACCTATACTGAGCTCTGGTAGTAATCGGGCTCGGCTGTTGTACCATGAACTACTTCTTAACTGATTACGCATAATATTTTCATAATCGACTGAACTGTCCCTTTCCGGTTGTAGTTTCTTAAGGTGAGAAGGAAGTTTAGTATTTAATCTCCGTCCCATGAGTAATTGAGCCGGACTGGCAACTCCGTCTCTTGGTGTTGCTCTGTAGTTTAACAGACCTATATAAAAATCCTCATTCGAACGAGTCGACTTCATAAGCAGAGTCTTAACTGTCCGCACAGCACGCTCACTGCGCCCGTTAGACTGGGGATAATTCGGTGATGAAGTTGTATGCGTGAATCCCCAGCTCTCTGTAAATTTTTTGAATTCTTTTGAAGCATATGCGGGGCCGTTATCTGTAAAAAGTTCTTGAGGAATACCATGACGTGCGAACTGATCCTTCAATGCCTTAATTATTTGCTTTGAATTTATACTCGAGACCGGACATACTTCAACGTAATTTGAAAAATAGTCCACTATGAGCAAGAAGTATGTTTTATTAAATTCAAAAATATCTGATCCAATTTTTACCCAGGGTAATTTTGGTATGCTATGCGGAATCATCGGTTCGCGCTGCGGTCTAGGCGCCAGTTCTGCACATATTCGACAGTGTCGCACTGCACTCTCAACGTCTCGCGCCATCCCCGGCCAGAACATGACGTCACGAGCGCGTCGCTTGCACCTATCAATACCGAGGTGCCCCTCGTGCACACGTGCCACCATTTCCCCGCGAAGACCTTTAGGTATAAACACCAGATTGTTTACAAAAATGATTCCATCCGCATATTCGAACGACTCCCTGTAACTCCAATAAATGCGCACATTTTCTTTTACGTCACATTTATTCAACGGCCACCCATTCATAATATAATTTACAAGAATTTGACATTCAATATCGCCATTAGTATATTGTTTAACGATGTCTATTTTGTCACTGCTGAACCTTACATTTTGGATCAAGAAACAAGTTTGATCTTCAACTTCTTGTGTGATATTTTCCTGCATTAAATCTGGAAGCGGAGCCCTTGATAATGTGTCAGCAACGTACATGTACTTCCCAGGAGTATACACCACCTGGAAATCATACCTTTGAACGCGCAACATCAAGCGCTGTAGTCGCGCCGGCACAGAATCTAATGGTTTTTTAAAAAGAGCCTCGAGTGGCTTATGATCAGTTTCCACAGTAATATCATTCTTACCAAAAACGTACTGGTGAAACCTTTCCAGAGCGAAAACTATAGCTAGCATCTCTTTTTCTATCTGAGCGTACCTTTGCTGCGTGTCCGTGAGCGTAAGCGACGCGAACTCGACCGGCCGCCCCCCCTGCAACAGCGCGGCGCCCAGCGCGCGCGAACTTGCGTCCACCGTGAGCAGCGCCGGTGCGCGCGGCTCGAACAGCGCCAGCACGGGCGCGCTGCACAGCTCCCGCTTTAACTCGCTCACTACGCGATCCTCACACGCTCCCCAGCACCAAGCAGAATCCTTTCTAAGTAAATTCCGTAAAGGAGCAACCTTACTTGAGAAATTTGGGATGAATTTGCTTAGATAATTCACCATGCCAAGAAATCTCTCCAGTGATTGCCTGTCATTGGGGTTGGGCATGTCAACAATAGCTTTAAGCTTCGACTGATCAATTTTCATCCCTTGCTCGTTAAATGTGTGACCCAAATAAGTCACCTCCCTTACACCGAACTCGCACTTCTCAGGATTAAACTTCATACCGACCTCTCTCGCACGTTCTAATAGTTTTTTAAGTCGAGCATCATGTTCTGATTTACTCGTTCCCCATACTATTACGTCATCAACAAATGAGTCTGTCCCTTCTAAGTCCTCGAGCAGCTGCCTAACCTTGGCATGAAAGACCTCTGATGCCGAATTGATCCCATACGGTAAGCGTAAGTACTGGTATCTCCCGAATGGGGTACCGAAAGTACACAAGTCGGCACTCTGTTCATCAAGCTGGACCATCCAGAATCCAGACTTCGCATCTAATTTACTAAAATACCGCGCATCTTTAAGTTTGGTAGCAATATCAGTAAGAGTTGGTAGTGGATAGTGTTGCCGGCGAATCACACGGTTAAGTGGCCGCGGATCTAAACAAACCCGTAAACTACCATTTTTCTTAGCTGGGACCACGATCCCATTCACCCAATCTGTAGGATGCGTCACTTTTCTTATAACACCTAACTCTTCCATACGATACAGCTCTTTCTTTAACTGATCTCTAACCCCCACTGGTATTTTTCTAACAGGGCTTATGCAAGGGTTTGCATTTTTTTCTATAGGTATAGTGTAAACACCCGGTAATTTTCCCAGACCTTTAAACAAATCGTCATATTCTTCTAGATTAATTGAATATATTCTTTTCACTAATCCTATTTCATCTAAAGCGAATTTTCCTAGGACACTTTGACAAGTATGCTCAGATATTATAAACTCCAATTTATATTGCTTATGTTTGTACATCCAGGTTATCATAGTCGCACCAATAATTGAAAGAAAATCCCCGGTGAAAGATTTAGCACAAATATCAGTAGGTTTTACATCAGAAAGAGACAATCCCAAATTAATAAAATTCTTCTTAGATAATACATTTAAATCCGAGCCACAGTCTAATTTAAAACGATGCTCAACGCCAGTATCAAATAATTGAAGTGTTTCATACCATTTAGAGTCCTTATCTTGAACCAGTGAGTCCACATTTTCCAATGACGATATATAATACAGTTCGTCTGCACCATACTCATCACAGTCCTCATCCTGATTCAGTTCATGCACTTGTTTGATTCTACGCACTGGGCACATTATTTTAAAATGTCCTCTATTACCGCACAAAAAACACTTCACTTTACGGGCTGGACAACTCTCACTTCCGTCACAGCGCAAACCGGCGCACGCTCCACACACCCGTGTAGTCGAACTTGGGCCTGGCCCGGCCGGCGCCGGACTACCGACGCCGCCGCCGCCGCCGCTGCGCGCGCTCCACGCGCCGGGCCCGCTCGCGACGCAGCCGCCGTTGTACCCTCGCCTGGCCGCCGCCGGCGTGCTCGCCCTACCGGCACTGCCGCCGCCGACGCCACCGGCGCCCCGACGCCCCTGGTCAAACGCAACTCGCCGCGCTCGCTGTCCACTCCACGATATACTGTCAACCGACTCGTTCCTTTGTTCAGTTTTCACACATTCTATCTGCTTTCCGTCGGTATTGGATATTTCATTGGCTTGACAGATCTTTACCGCTTTCTCTAACGTTAAATCATCCGTGCGCAACAGCCTATCGCGTACAGCAGTATTATTGACCCCGCAAACAATCCTATCACGCACCAAGCTATCTTCCAGTTGCTCAAACTCACACTGCTGACTCAACAGTTTCAAGGCGGTTACATATTCATCAATGCTTTCACTCATTTCTTGGTTGCGAGTGAAAAACTTAAATCGAACAATCGATGTATTTGTTTTTGTTCCAAAATACGCATTAAATTTTTCTACTAACTTCTCTAAATTCTCCTTATCAGTTTCCGAACTGAATTTAAATGTTGAATATATGTCGTAACCTTCGGACCCAATTAAATTAATCAATAGACTAGCTTGCACGTCACTTTCTTCCTTAGAAACTCCCGATGCTTTCAGAAACACTTTGAACTGACGTAGCCATTTTCGCCACGCGTCAGCTCGGCTGGCGGGTCCACCTTCTAAACATAATTCCGTTGGAGGGCGAGCGTGTTCCATAATGTCGATTAATAACACTGTTTATTTCTTCGTAAAAAAACAATTTTATCACTAATACAGTCACTATACCACGATATATTTAATTTTAAATGAGACCGCTGTCACCATGAAGTAAACAACAAGATAGCTTTATAAAGACTGATTTATTTTCAATACACCCTCACATAGCACACATATTATACAACAGGATTGACCTTGGATGTGAAACTAGATTTTCACGAGCACATTATAAGTATGTGCAAATCTGCCAGTAGGGTTCTAGGGTTTATAATGCGTACCGCTGCCTGCTTCCGTAATTCTGGATTAGCTATCATGCTTTTTAATGCCTTCGTCCGTAGCAAGCTGGAATATTGTTTAATTACATGGGACCCTTTTGAAAAGATGTACGTTCTTATGATTGAAAGGGTACAGCGTAAATTCGCTAGATATATATATAAAAGAAATTTTGGGTACTACCCTTTCTTGTACCCTTCCCTATTTGTATCTGGTATGGTGGGTTTCGACACACTGCAAATAAGGCGTAAATCTTTTTTAGCCGTCCATTACTGCTTGCTTTTGCGCAACAAAGTAGACAATCCTAGCGTCTTAGAAAGGATCTGTCTGTTCGTTCCTGATAACTACACGCGTACTGGTCGGCGCTATCGACAACTGTTTGCTACCAGTTCCACACGCACTTGCTATGCTGCCAATGCACCTACTGCCCGGGCTATCACCCTTCTTAATAGCTTTTTGTTAGACGTCCAAGATGTTGATTTATTTAATACTCGTATTCATAAGATTGCCGTATATTTATATCTATTTCTAAGCAAAACTGTACAATAATTTAAGTTCCAATGTGGGTTTTGGGTGGATGGGTTTGGTTTTGTACTGTAAACCTGTATTGTTTTTTTGAAATAAATAAATAAATCCACTCGCTAAGAAGTGGAAGAATATAAGGTACAGGTATCTTATCTTATCATAACATCTAGAAATAGCTCGAAGCATAAATAATTTTTGAAAGTTAGGGCACGATATCTTCTAGACATAATGCTGGCTAAGTTATATCGACGATTGCGTGCGAAATCGCAATATCTACCGCCACGTCATTCTTGAAACATGATATTTATCAATAAAGTTTGCTGGGTAGTACTGTTCTTTTTCTGGCAAAGCAACAAAAAGTTTTAAGTTACCTTTGTTACGTATGCTACTATAGATACATACATACATATAAACACGCCTTTATTCCTAATAGGGTAGGCAGAGCGTAAACGACCTAAACAAAGGTCGTTCCGCCACGACTGACAAAGTTTTGAGGGTTATTTAAGATAGATTTTTAGGTATATTGCTGTATATTACTGAACATGTTGTAAGCCCATCGCCTAAATTACAATATACTGAAACCCTCAGATCCCTTAGCTAGTTTTTACAGCATGCCCGGGAGGAAAAGCAGCTGGCATATGTTTTTCTCTCGCTCCCAGTCCAGCATGGACTATAAATACATTTGGTAAAACGATCATTACATGTAATCAAGTATGCTAGAGGTTTGGTCTTTACTTGATCTGCCTCTGGTGCCTGGTCTTGGTCAAAGCAAATGTGGCAAAGACAAAGTCAACGATGAAGTGGGTTCACATAGAAGCGTCGAAAGCATTGGCATTCATACATTTTACATACATTATACATATATAGATAGGAATACAGCAAATTTTTAGGCGCTGGGTTCTTGCAGGATGTACACAAAAGCTTGAAAACCAAAGCTAATGAAAAAACGTCAATTAAAATGTTGCCCCATAATTATTAAGATGATTTCAGAGGCTGATATGGATGTCATCATCATCATAAGGTTAAGTATATCATAGGTATTTGATTGAAGATATTTTTATAATACAGATGATATCATCTATCTTAAGATTTTTCATATTTTGCTATGTTCGCTGACATCTCAGCCTACTCGTACTATATGGGCCGTATTGATAAACAGCACTCAAGTCTGACGGCTAGTTTGAGTTTTTTTCATAAATGACGTTTCAGTACAATGTAGCCTGTTTAATATTACTCTCAATCTTCATATTGCTTTATAAATACGAGCTTAAATGTGTATCATCTTTTATGATCGGAAGGTTGATAATAGGATACCATCCTAAGGGAAATAATATCACAAGAGGAGTTTAATCTCCCGAGGCGAATGTCGAGCAATAAGGTTTTAATCTAGTAGTGGCACAGCTTGCAGGCAAAAGTCGGGGTGGAGAAAAAACCAATCAAGTGCCCTGGATATTGCTTCCAGTATATTATTTTACTGTACGTTACTAAATAGATATAGGTAAGATTATACCTATCAGTAATACGGGGGTATACTTCCCGAAAACTGAGGGGTTGCTCAGTCAATGAAACTGAACAACTTTAAATAAAAATTTCTTTCTTTCTGCCTCTTCTGTATGCTCAAGGTTGTCATTTTTGTAAGGGGGAAAATTGTTTATTTTTTGTTACCGGATAGGATTTCCTGGTGGAAGTTCTTCAGTTTCTTTGACCGAGCAACTCCGATCAGTTTGTCCCCTACACCCGGTAATTATAGTAGTGGCACCTACAGTGGCACAGCTTGCAGGCAAAACTCGGGGTGGAGAAAAAACCAATCAAGTGCCCTGGATATTGCTACCAGTATGTTCTTTACTGTACTTTTGCTGCAACTAAATAGGTATAGGTTATATTATACCTATTAGGTATACGGGGGTACACTTCCCGAAAACTGAGGGGTTGCGCAGTCAATGAAACTGAACAACTTTAAATACAAATTTTTCTTCTTTCTTCCTCTTCTGTATGATCAAGGTTGTAATTTTATAATAGATACTACTTTTTGAGGATTTTTGGTGTGGTGGTTTTCCTCTTACCTTCCACACCGCAGTATATGAAGCGAAGCTAGTCCGCGGCATATAGTCTGGACATGAGCCCTTCCAGAAACCATTCCTTCGGCCTCCAACCATTACTGGTATCACCGCTGCCTGACACTAGGGGAATGCTTATTTAGTGGCGGCATTGACTCGCTACGTCACAAGATCGTCTTCGGATATTGTGTAATTTTTTAAGGAAACCCATCCCACTGGACTCCTCACCACATCCTGATCTTGCCGTTGTTTGGTCGAGGACTGCTTATTCGATATATTCGCAGCTCACTATCCCCGAGTCCTATGCCTTATTCTGATAGGTAGGTACCTTATGTATGTAAGTCAGCCGACGTGGACGGACGTGCTTAACGTAGGATTGTCGCCTACCGTGCGAGATAGATAGTCAGTGTGCGAGCGAGAAATTACTATAAAGAACAAAAGAACGTACGTCACCCACGGAGCTGCAAAACACGCTAGCACACATCACGTACGCCTCGTAAATCTCGTCAACATTATCGCCCTAGCCTTATCCCGTATCTCACGGGGTCGGCTTCCTAAACTAGGGGATTGAACGAGGGTACTGGTTTTTACACAGAGCGACTGTCATCTGACCTCCGCAACCAAGACGGGAAACCAGACCCAATCCTAGATTAGGTCAGAGTTTTCAAGCCGCCAATGCTTAGCACTGGTCTCTGATATGGCTTAACGACTAATATCTACGGTATTAAACGATATTAACAGGGACCAACGGCTTAACGTGCCTTCCGAAGCACGGAAAAAGCACCAAATAAACGTACATATGAAATTCGAAAACCGAAAAACACATTGGTACGTGGTGGGATTCGAACCACGACCTCCCGCTCAGGAGGCAGCGGCCCTATCCACTACACCATCGGGCTCTCTAAGTCTAGTGTGAGGGCACATTTAATGGCCCCTAATTTTGTGTGCCTTCTGCTGTTAACACTTAGAATGCTTACTTTAGTTTAAACGTAGCAAATTCCTTACCGATTGTATCGTATTTGTTTTTATTGTCGAACTGTTTTTTTTGAATATTTACTACGTTGTAATTTATATATGATACTAGCGACCCGCCCCGGCTTCGCCCGGAAATTATCAATGTTTCTCTACTATATTATGCATGTATTATACATATAAACCTTTCTCTTGAATCACTCTATCCAGTAAGAAACGCAGAAAAATCCGTTGCGTAGTTTTAAAGATCTAAGCATACATAGGGATATAGGGACAGAAAAAGGGACTTTGTTTTATACTATGTAGTAATTTACTATTATTCCGAGATCAATATTGATATTGTAATTTATATGCAACAGAGAATGATACCACATCTGGAACATACCGTGTGTAAGGGACAGCGTCCCGCAAACTGATAGGGGTTGCTCAGTCAACGAAAGTGAACAAATTCCACTTGGACTTTTTTTCAGGAGATGAATAAATTAAGACTTTTCTATTCAAAATTACCACTCTGTTCAGACAATTTGTATGCAAAAGCAAAAAAAAAATCTTTTCCTGAAAAAGAACTTTAGTGATAGTTGTTCAGTTTCGTTGACTGAGCTATCCATATCAGTTCGCGGGACACTGTCCCTGATACCAAGTATGTTAGCTTTTTGAAGAGTATCTATCAAATTTGGATTTGACTGTATTTACATACAAATTGAGCTTAAATTAAAGAAAATCACATTTTTTAACTTTATAATACTCTAATCATGTATAACTATAACTTACATGCTGGACTGGGAAAGACAGAAAAACATAGAATGTGCCAGATGCTTCTCCTCCCGGGCATGGTGTATAAGGGATTTGAGGGTTTCAGTATTGTAATTTAGGTGATGGGCTGAAGGCGTTATTGTATGTATTTCTGTAATCATGTATAGTCAGCGCATTTGGCTAAACGCATACGAACGAACGAACTACAACAATGTACTACAAAAGAGGAGTTTTAAATCTTCCATGCTGGACTGGGAGCGAGAGAAAAACATCGAATGTGCCAGCTGCATTTCCTCCCGGGCATGCTGTAAAAACCAGCTAAGGGATCCGAGGGCACAATATTGCAATTTAGGCGATAGGCTGACAACCTGTCACTATAGCATTATACCTATAATATCTTAAATAACCCTCAAAACTTTGTCAGACGTGGCGTACGTTCTGCCTACCCCATTAGGGAGAAAGGCGTGATTGTATGTATGTAATTAAATCTTACAAGATTGCGTGTTTCTGACCCCCCTATTTGGGCCAAGGTTTTATAGTGAATTAGGTAGATAAATATCAAACTGTTACTTTTATCGTAACTTTTCACGTCGGTAGAGGGGGTGGTGGGGGGGTGTTATGACTAACAAGTCGTGGGGTCACGCGCAGCCCCCGAAATAGGTCAAATTAATAGATTTACCGCCTACGTCGTGTAGTGGTCTGAGCCGAGGGCTCTCGATACGGATGTCGTGGATTCGATTCCTCCGGGAACAGAAAAATAATTTTAGCTAATTATCACTTTGTGCGAGTTTCGATGTTTTATTTTTAGGACTGCTAAACGTCGAATCGTTTGTAAGAAAAGGTCTCGTGCTTTGGAGGGCACGTTAAGCTGAACAAACTTCAAGCAAACAGTAAGTGAAGTGAATAAGCATGAACCTACATACCGGCTTAGATTGTGCAATAATAACTATTTGCATTGCAAACATTGCAAATTGCTTTGTCAACATCTTTCACAAATATTTATTCTGTAGGGAAATGAATTCTCAAGTTTTGCAAACCGTATCTGTACAGTACGGGGCGGTTAATAATGCACAAAGAGACTTATAAAAAGTGACGTTTGTCCGATTTGACACTCGTTGTACAAGTGCAACAGATATAATGCTCTACAAAGCCGAATTTATTCGATGTGCAATATTTATGTCCTTTACTGTACTGTATTCGTTTTAACTCAAAAAGCATTTTCTATTGGATATCTGTCAGCCGACTCTTTTGTTAAGGCTCTTACACTCGAGATTTCTTTGTCAGAAAAACTTGTTAAGGCTAGTGCTGGCGAGCAGTGTTGCAAAGTTAAGGATATTAAATCGGTAGATATTTTTTTTGTGGGCTGTTTGCTGCCTGCTTACTGCACAATAACTTCCTCCGTGGTCTAGTGGTCAGAGCCATGGGCTTACAATCCGGAGGTCATGGGTCGATTCCCAGGAATGAACACAAAGTTTCATTATACATACATACATATAATCACGCCTTTGTCCCTAATGGGGTAGGCAGAGCGTAAACGACCTAAACAGAGGCCTTTCCGCCGCGTCTGACAAAGTCTTGAGGGCCATTCAAGAAAGATTTGTACGTATATTGCTATAGTGACAGGTTGTCAGCCCATCGCTTAAATTGCAATATACTGAAACCCTCAGATCCCTTAGCTGGTTTTTACAGCATGCTCGGGAGGAAATGCAGCTGGCACATTCTGTGTTTTTCTCTCACTCCTAGTCCAGCATGGAAGATCATTATATTTGCCAATTTATAACTTTGTGAGGTTTGCCCCAGTTTGGTTAGGACATTGCAGGCTGAATCACCTGATTGTCCGAAAAGAAAAAGGATTCCGTGCTTCGGAGGGCACGTTGAGCCGTCGATCCCGGGCGCTGTCTTTGATAGTGGTCGATACTCAAACCATGACAGAAGCCTAATAGCTGTACTAGGCGGTTTGAAAATTCTGACACCAGTTCATCGGGTTGTTCGACTCGAGAATTCACTCGCTATGAAGAAGACTGCACAATTGGTAGATTATGATAGTATTTTTAGTAGGTAGTAGGAAAACTAACATTATAGAAATATTACACAATGTCTGTGATGAAGCGGTACCAAAATATTCTAAATATTGTTTTAGTTTATATATTACTTGTACAAGCGATTACGGGAATTACACTGTATTAAATTAATGACAACAATTATTCGCTTCAAATCTAGTCAAAATAAGTTGTTTTACGACTTTAAGTAGATTAACCTAGACATAATTAGGCTTACACAGTAAATAAACGTCTCTCATTTCTGGTTTAATCTCATAAGTAAATTTTACGAAAACTTTGGGGGATTTTCCTTTAAATTTAAAGGATCAAATGTTGTCATTTCGGGTTCGGTAATACTTTGACGTGAGTTATTGACAGGAATAATACGCTATTTGCCTACAACTTTTTATAAAATGTCAAAAACGCTTTTTTTGTATGGAAATAGTGGGTTATGATGTCACTCGCCAATAAATATTGACTAAGTACTTAAATCAATAACTAGATGATATTGTTTTGCAGTCCTTATGAGGATGACATGGTCGCTTTGTTATTGTGTACCAAGTGCTTTCACAGATAGATATTAAAAAAAAAGGCAATAACTTGTAAAATTTAACTCGATTATTAAATCTATATGTGCATTTTTTTTAAATGATGTATGTATGAGTTCCTCAGTAATTTTTGCCTTTAGTTTAAAGTATAAACGTGTTGATATTTTTAGCCAGTAAACATGCCTATTCTTAATCAATTTCGAATCAGGTTTCGCCGCAGAATCAGTGTTGTTTTTTCGAATTAATTTCTAGCTAAGTGCTAGCAGAGAATCAGATAGGATTTGCAACCCTGGCCGCTAGCCTCAGCCCCAAACCGCCTGAAAACATTTGGTGCATCCAGCGCCGGTCGATACAGCCCCTCCCAAACACATCCACCTTATTCCATCCACATAAAGCCTATTATTCTAAACCCCATTCACAATATCGCAAGCTATTCTTGAGGGTTTGTTTGATTTTAGATTCTATGATGTAAAAAGATATGGTCAGGTTTTGTTTGGAAGTAAAGGTTGTGTTGGCTTTGACAATGTATCGTATAGTACCTATTGCAAAGCGTTCTTTGTTTGATATTGTTTTGTTTTTACCTTTGGTGTTTTTCTTTTAATAGTAATGGACGGATTCTTGGTATTATTTTATTTAACACTTGGGCTCGTATTTTTAAAACTATCTCAAGATTCAGAGCAGTATTAAGTATGGATTTGATATATTGTACTAAACTGTCATTTTTGATACTGCTGTTTGTTAATACGGCCCTTAGTCAATAAGAAATATTATACAATATTTATGAAAAAATATATTTTATATTGTATTAATTTAAAAGATTATGTTATCATGACATAAAACTTTTCTATACATTTCAAATGACAGAAGAAATAAAGAAAACTAGTTGTTAAAAAAAATCTAGGTACCAATTACGGAAGGAGTTCCTACAGTGTGATACAAGTTTTTCATAACATTGTACACAAAAGGAAAACATTATCATTACCTCAATAACTTGTATAGAAAACCTAAAAATACATAAAAATACACGTGATCGTTAACTGTACCGAACTCTAGCGGCCAAGCGTGGTAAACACAGACCTAGATTAAAGTAGACAACGCATCCTCTTCAAACTCAAAAACGATCGGTGGAAGTAATTCAATTCAATTTATTTATTTATAAATTTTGATAATGTATGACGTAACTATATGGAAACTACTCGACTGCGATTTGCAGCTTTCGTCCATGTTCACTTTTCCATTACTCAAGCAAGCTACCTAAAGAAATGGTTAAAACGCAGTTTTGCGCAAGCAAACGTGCAACCTGGACAGTTTCAAAGTAAGTTGTTTAGCCGCCATTGCTTTCTGTTCTCTCATTATAGAAGAATTACAGGTATAGAATTATTTAATTTAATTAAGAATAGAATGGAATAGAAAACGTTTATTTGTCACCAATTATTACAAAAGAAACTTAACCTAAAATATGATGTATAATTAAACAATTTCGTGTGCGGTAGTCTAATCGACACAAATTAAAATTTTAACATCCACTGACGATGCCTAGTCATTGTAGTAAAGATTGAAAGCAAACATGCCTGGTAGAGACTCCGCAGAGTTTTCAACACGCAAGGTTGTTTGTTTTTCGTTATCTGTCTACTATAATAGAGGTCTGTGGTTGCTGGTAACCTACATTCTAACAAAGTGCCTTATAAATCCTGCCCGAACGTGTTTTGGATCTGAAACCGTAGGAATTGTATGTTTCCTACATTACCGCAATATGTTCTGAAATTTGCTGCACGTCTTATCTCTTAAGGGTAGGTAGAGCGTCAACAGCCTAATAAAATTTATGCAATAAACAATATAATAAAATGAATTTTTGCCACGCACGACTAACAAATCGAGCATTTTAAAGGGATATGTTTTAGTGGGAGGTTGTCATATCTATCAGCGAATAAATCGAAATTAACAATTCACAAAGCTCTAACTAGGGATGTCCAATATGTCCATGCTAGGGAAGGGATTAGCAGTTGGTACGGTACATAATAATGATTTCCGGAGAGCGTTGTTACCCTATCACTCTAACTTTAGTTTAAATAATTTGTGGTTAGTTACTTATATAACTGCACTTAGAATAACTGCAACCACAATTATATTGAAACTACGTATACATACCTATCAAATAGAACTATTAGACTTTATTCTGTTGTAGAGTCAAGCAATTTCCTTTATTCCAAAGTCTAGCATTCAGCAGAATACAAACTACTTAGTAGTTTTAAACAAGATAAGCTTTGAGTCGGCGCTTTCATCAAACATAACAACAAAACTAAGCTAGCGATCACGGTAGCAGCGGAAGCGAGAGCGTGAGAACAAGCGGATTTAGAAGTTATTGAAACAAGATAAGCTTCGAGGCGGCGCTTTCATCAAACATAACAATAAAACTTAGATTGTGTTCATGGTAGCAGCGACAGTATGAGCGTGAGAGAAGGCGGATTTAAGTAGACATTTACAGTTGTGCTTTTTACATACTTTCAGTATGAAAAAAAGTGTAGGTATTGGACAGGACATCCTGTCACTAGATGGACATGGTGTAGCGGGTAGGGCTACTATTTTGATAGTTGATAAGAAAAGTTTGATAACTTTAAGGGATGATATGATATTGATAAAATACGGTGTTTAGGTAATGATATAAAAACAACCGCTCTGATTGAGTGAGTTTATTAGACTGATTTTGTGCTGTACTAAACAATATTGATAAAATGTGCAATAAGCATTTACATTGAAATAATTCCATACAATGATTTCATGATAGGTACGTTTCACCGTACATCTTGCCGACTTAAAAGAAAAAGAACAAAACAACTATGATAAAACATAAGATAAAATGATAAGATAATGTTATAAAATTAAATTAACTAGTTAAAAAACAATATATAAATTCATTTTAAATATTTCATTCGACATTATGAGGTACAGTGAATTTCCGAATCACGAAGGGTGAGGTTCCTCGGTTTACGCTCGTGACGCTTTCGGAGCGCTCGATGTTTCCTGTTTGTTCTGCACCTAGAACGCTCTCCGATATCTTTTCAGATGTCTGTGTTTGCTGCTTCGGTAGAAGATTCCTCCGCCGCCAAAAGTAGACAACCATGCCACTCAAGATAAGCATTCCTATAAGTACAATGTACAGTAAACTGTAATGATGGATGTCATGGATACTAAATTGCTGATCAGAGTTGTTTTTTAGTTCCTGGATCTGTGTCTTGATATTGTTCATCATCACAGTATGATTTTCCGAAATTGTAGGCAGTACTTCGAGTGGAACGGTGGTGTTTATGAGCGTATTCAAGATTGATATATCTGGAACCTCCACGGTGTCTGCTTGCTGATGTATATTATGCAGATATTTTTTATGCGAGTGAATGGAGAAAGTATCTCCTTTTAGGGTACAATCTTGACCTAGGCTAATGATACCATTCCCGATGAGGTTCTTTATTTCCATTCCTGTTGAACACAAAATGCGAACTCTGCATTCTCTGCAACATGAATAGAGCCAGCCGTTCCGGCGGTGCAACTTGATCCACTTGTCGGCGACACACGTGGTAGATATCTGTGATAAGCATGGTGACGCATTTAATGTTTCTGTGTTTATGATAGTGATGTCACAGATAGATTGTTTATTCTTCAAATCATAAATTGGTTGATCTAATGAGCACAGGATCTTATCCATCTGAGTATGAATACAAGTTTGTAAGTCCTGATGAGATAGTAGGAAAACCATGTCTCTTCTCAGATTGAATGCGACGAAAGGAAGAGTAGGTATTAGCTGGTACATATTATTGCCGCTCTTTTGTGGTATAGATATAACATGATCCAATTCATAAATTTCATGGCTCACCAATGGTATTTTGATCTCAATAATCAGATAATCTTCCATTATTCTCGAAAACACCTTCATTAACTTGTATAATTGGCGAAAGTCGTGGTTATCAGTCGGCAAGGTAAGATCTCCTCGTAGTTGTCCAATGATGATGTTAGTCTGTTCTTTAAGTTGTTCCGGTGAGAAAATGTGTGTGTCGATGCGACCGTGAGTAATGTCAGTGACTGTATTTATCAACGTATCTTGAATCCGTCTCAAACTTGATAAAATAATGCTTGCTGCTAGTGCCGAAGACATTAAATAAAAATTGTTTTCAGTGTCTAGGCGAACTTGACCTGCCTCTAATGTCATTTTCTCTAGACGGTGCTTGATGAAAGAAAACTGTTGATTCATGATATTTTCATTACGCTTCAGGATGTTGTATTCAGCCTCTATCACAAGTGTCTGATTCTTTATAAGATTTTGTAGATGGTTCTCATTTTGCGTTATTTTAACTATGTCATTTTTATATTGCTCTGCAAATCGCTCATCTAAAACACCGAAAAGCGAATTTGCCACATAACCAATTCCATTTATTAATCCTCTCTTCACCCGTTTGTTTTGATACTTAAGTAGTCCGTTATAATGCTCAATCTCATTTACTTCATGCTGCAGTTGCAATAGGACACTTTCGAACTGACTGCCCGTAGTGTGACATAATGATGATAAATGAGTGACGTAGTTTTGTACATGTGATAATCCAGACCAATATGTTGACATATTATAGTAAATAATTAATTTCCATTCGTCTCTAATGTGCTGAAGATGGGACACTTTGTCGAAATACAGGGTCTGACGATCCTTAAATTTCGTGATGTTATATGGCATGACGTTTTGCTGTGTACTTGGTGATACAAGTGTCATGAACATAATTAGAGCCAAAAAGATGAAATTTGTCAGTAGATTTCCTCCCCGTCTGCGTGTACGCTTGTTTATAACTTGCGGTTGATTGGTGTTTTGTCCCGTTTTATTCGGTTTGTCTTCAAAAGTTTGATTGACCGGTAACATGATCAGCTTGTTTATAGGTCGCTTGATGACATTATTTTGCGTTTTCAGTGTAACTACTCTGACGTAACCATCGCTTCCAGGGTGAAGGTACATCACACGTCCCATAGCCCATTTTCCAGGGGGCATGTTATCTTCTTTGATAATAACAATGTCGTTGACCTGTAGGTTCTTGCTAGGTGTTCTCCACTTTGGCCTCGACTGCAGCTGTTGAAGATACTCACTGGACCACTTTTTCCAAAACTGCTTGTTCATAGCCTGTACCAGTTGCCATCTCCTGGGTAGTGATATTGAATCTGGGTCAGATTGTGGTCTTGATAACAACGAATCTCCCACTAAAAAGTGTCCAGGGGTTAAACAGTCGTCGTCAGCATTTTCGGTCAATGCGCACAGTGGTCTCGAATTCATGCAGGCCTCAATTTGATGTAATAAGGTGATGAACTCCTCATACGTAAGCTTCTGCTCTCCCAATACTCTCTTAAGATGGTACTATAAACTTTTCACAGCTGCCTCCCAAAGACCTCCTGCGCTTGGCCAAGATGGTGCATTGAAATGCCAGTTGACTCCCATTTCGCTAACATCTTTGATGAAATCAGTATTGAGAGTGTTCAGTATAGCCTTGTACTCCTTGTGGAGAAGACGAGATGCGCCGACGAAATTAGTACCGTTGTCACTGTACACGTGCCTCGGGGTACCTCGTCGAGCGGACATGCGTCGAAATGCCGCTAAAAACGCTGCTGTACTCATGTCTGACACCAGCTCGAGATGAACAGCCTTAGATGCCAGACAAATGAAGACCGCGACGTAAGCTTTGACAGTTTTGATGCCTCTTCCTTTGTTGGCCTTTATCTCAACCATCCCTGTGAAATCTACCCCACAATTTAGGAAGGGGCGTGAGGGTGTCACTCGTGGTTTTGGCAGGTCAGCCATAATTTGTTGTTGATTTTCTTGACTGAAACGTCGACACCTTACGCACTGTCTCAGTTGCTTCTTTACAGCACGAATGCCACTGATAATCCAAAAATTATTCCGGATGTATGACAGAGTAAGTCTTGGCCCGCCGTGCAACATTGTAATGTGCGCTTGGTTGATTATAAGTTCAGCCAGTCTACTGTGCGATGACAAAACCACAGGGTGTTTCGCTGAGTAACTGATGTTTGCATTCGCTAGGCGTCCGTTTATTCTCAAAATACCATATTCATCCAAAAATGGGCATAGACTTGATAACTTGCTGCTTGTACGCAAATGGCCATTTTTCTTTATTTGGTTGATATCATCCTCAAATTCCAGAGCTTGTGTATGTTTGATAATGATATTTTGAGCAGCCTGTAGTTCCGCTGACGATAGAACAGAGGTGGTTTGCTGCGATGCGCCTTGTTTATTTCGCAATTGTGTAATAAAACGCGACATCCATGCAATAATGCGAACAGCGCAAATTAGTGAACTTTTGCGTTTTAAAATTGTTGTTATGAATGAATCGTCTTTTTCATTTGTCGCATTACATAAAGTCGCATTCACATGGACCTTTTTCACTTCTATCATCGGGGTTTCAATTTGGAATGGCGTTTCTTCCCGGTGGTTGGTTATTAGCCACTGTGGGCCTTCCCACCACAGTTTATGGTCTTGCAGTGTTGCCGATGTGAGTCCTCGCGTGGCACAGTCAGCTGAGTTTTCTTCTGACTTTACATGACACCAATTGGATGCTGGTATGATGTCAATAACTTGTCTCACACGGTTGGCAACAAACTGCTTCCATCTTGATATATCGCCCTTGATCCACCCCAGCACGACCATAGAATCTGTCCAAGCATGGATATTTTCCGTGGGAATTGATTCCAGGATTTTCTTCATGAGTTGTGATAAAAGTAAGGCCCCTAAGAGCTCGAGTCTTGGTAAAGATACTTGCTTGCTGTGTGGAGCCACCTTTGTTTTAGCTGCTATAAGGCGTGATGTGTATTCACCCTTACTATCCATCGTTGTTACGTAGACAGCGCATGCGTAAGCCTTTTCTGAGGCGTCGCAAAACCCGTGCAATTGATATGTTGCTTTATTTCCGAGGTATCTGGGTATTATAAAATTTTCTATGTTTTTCAGGTCGCTTCGGAGGTGGCGCCACTCGTGAAGAATGTCTGCTGGCAATTCATCGTCCCATTTTAAATTTAAGGTCCAGGTCCTTTGAAAAAGTATTTTTGCCTTTATAGTGATAGGTGAGAGCCATCCTAAGGGGTCATACATTTTTGATATATCTGATAGTAATTGCCGTTTAGTATGGCTGTCTACATTTTTATGATATTCGATTTTGTTTTGGAATGTGAAGGTGTCAGTTGCAGGGTTCCACCTATATTATTCCTAGTGTTTTTCTGGACTCTGTATCCTTAAACTCAAATGGAGCATTCAGCTGACTTGCGGGTAAATCTTTGATAAGTTCAGGGTCATTGCTGGACCATTTTCTGAGATTCATGCCTGCTTCTTTTAGAACATGAATCAATTGTATTTGCAATTCTTTTGTATGCGCTTTAGAATCGTGGCCAGCCAATAGGTCGTCCATATAAAATGACGTTTTTAATGCTGACGCAGCGAGTGGATATTTGTCTGCGTAGTCCTCGGCTATCTGTCTTAGGGTCCTGATAGCCAAAAAGGGTGCTGCGGTCGAGCCGTAACTGACGGTCGATAGAAAATGCTCTTGGAGTTGATCCTGAGTACTATCTCTCCATATGACAGTCTGTAGACGCTGGTCACATTCTCTGATAAGTATCTGGCGGAACATCTTCTCAATATCCGCGGTGATAACATATTTATGAGTCCTCCATTCTAATATAAGTCCTTGAAGATCCCTCTGAAGATTAGGTCCACATTCCATTAAGTCATTAAGGCTAAAGTCTGACATTGTTTTTGATGAAAAATTGAATACAATACGAAACGCAGTAGTAGTAGAATCCAATTTCTCTACCGCGTGGTACGGTATGTAGCAAGCGGACGCCGATGTTGTCGCGTCAGCAGGTCGCATGTGTTGTAATTCTTGATATTCATGGATAAATTTTTTATAGTCTTCAGCAAGTGTCGGATTTTTTATCATTTTCTTCTCTAAATTTTTGAAACACATGATTGCTTTGTTTTTGGAGGCTCCTAAGTGTTGTTCATAGTCCGGTTTCATCGGTAAAGCGACTTCGTATTTACCGTCGGGTAAACGTCGTGCGGTTTCTTGATAATGCCTTTCGCAATATTCATCTTGCTCTGACAAAGGCGACGAAGAGTTATTGATATCTTCTATCTCCCAAAACTTTGATATTCGTCGACATGGTTGAGAACGGCATGGCAATTAAAAGTCTTTACATTGCCTGATAAAATCCAGCCTAGGTACGTCCTTTGCGCCATGGGTGATCCTGAGGGGCCTTTGATCAAGCCTTCCATGATAATTTCCTTGTAAACATGGACGTCCAATAAAATATCGATAGGTTTTGATATATTGTACTCAGGATCAGCCAATACGAGATTTTTCAAGTGCGGCCAGGTCTGTTTACTAAATGAGTTGTTAGGTAATACGTTGACGACACGTGATAGTATCAATGCTTCTGTTGTGAATTCATAATCGTCATAAATTGATCGACACTGTAGTGTCACTTTTCCTTTGCTCTGGTTTGTGGTAGATCCAACACCTGATACGGATGCAGGGCAATATTCACGTTGCAAACCCAATATCTGTGCAGTATTTTGCGATATCAATGAAACTTGGGAGCCCTGGTCTAAAAAGGCTCGCATAGTAACAAAAGTGTTGTCAGCAGTTTTCACCTTCAGTAAAGCAGTAGTCAATAATTTTTCTTCGTCATTCGAGGCGACGTAATTCACTTGATGTAGTTGACGTGGAGATTTAAATGAGTTGTTGTTATTCATTGGCGCTGTAGTCGAAGGAATCAAATTATTTTGCATGTTGGTAGGTAATGCTGGTTGTAATTTGAATACGGCGTCGTGAATGATTGAATTATGTTCTCCATTGCAAGTTTTACAACGTTTTGTAGAATTACATGGCTTGTCGAAATGTTTGTATAAGCAGTTTTGACATACTTGATGTTTCGATAGAGACTTCAATTTTCCTTCCGGCGACATATTAAGGAACCGTTTACACTGATACAAATTATGATCGCTGTAACACAGTGTACATTTTGGGGTGTAAGTAGCAGCTGACTGATAATTCTTGCGAAACTTCCCAGAGAAATTGAACCTGCTGTTTTGCTGTTTTACTTGATTTTGGTTAAATCTTTGCTCCGATACATCCTTCTCTTTCTTGCTTAGAGGTTCAAGCGCGATGAACTTGCTCTCAATGAAATCCATAAGCTCGTCGAGTGAAGCCAAATCTTTAGGCGTCTTTCGTGCTTCTCTGTAGTCCCTGAACGTCTCGGTATCCAATTTCTTACCTATCAGATGCACTAAAAGTGGATCCCACGTAGAGGTGTCAACGCCGAGGTTATGAATCGCATGTATACACTCCATTGTAGTGTCGTATAGGCGCTTGAGTTCGAAGGAGGATTGCTTTTGGATAGTAGGTTGATTTAAAAATGTTTCAATCTGATAGGTAAACAATGCTTGAGGATTGTTGAAGCGATGAGTTAGCAGATCCCATGCGGTGTCATAATTTTCTGATGTTATATTCAGATGTTGAATAAGACGTTCAGCTTCGCCTTTGACTTTGCTTTTCAGGTGCTGCATTTTTTGAGCCTTTGTGAGGAAATTATTTTTGTGAATAGTGTCAGCAAAGAGGTCGAAGAAACTAGGCCATTGCGAGTATTTTCCAGTGAAAACTGGAATTTCAACCTTTGGTGTAGATTCGCGCAAGTGAGCAGTAGAGCAAAGTTTCTTGTTGAGCTGTTTTTTGATGCAATTATAGGTCATCTCAAATTCTATAAATTTCCTTTCATAAGCTTCATCACTACCTTGCAGTAAGTTGTCGATGCGCAAGTGTAGTTCATCAATAGCACGCCAACGATGTTGTAAATCCTTCAGTTGGTCTTCAATTTCCCATTTTTCTTCTAAACCATCAACATCTATATTTCTGATAATGCGATGAAATGCCCTGAAGTTAGTTTTCTGCTGCGATAACATTTCCTCCAACGGGCCGTCGGGTAAGGTGCCACGGTCAATTTTTATAGTCTTTGGAATACTAAAGCTGGGCGTCTGTTTGTTACCTCCAGTCGGTTCTGCAGCCGCTGGTTTCCCTGGTTGATAGTTTGATAAAACTTCACGCATTGAATGATAGAATACTTTCCATTTAGCATAGATGTCATTTGTAAAATATTCACTGGATTGGTCCTCACTAGAAACTAGCGTATCGTTGTTTTGATGAAACTCTCCCCACAATTCGTCCAATGCCTGGATTCGCTTTAGTAGATACTCTGTTGTTTTCCTTTCGTGAGAATCCTTCTTAAAATTTTTCTCTCTCCTTTCCAGTTCGCTGATAAGTTCCCTTTGACGATCCAAAAGTCTATCCATGATGATATAAATTGCTTGCAATGCAATAAACTGATGATAGTAGATCGTGGTCGTTGATGATGTTCACTTCAACGAGCTGCTGATCTAATGATAAAAGAAGCCTGATGTGGTTGAGACTCCTTGCTGGTGATCACTCAGTGTATTTGCAATCTACATGCAGTATATGCACCTTCTCAATTCCACTGGTGAGACCCGCTGGTGGGAGGCCAATGGAACCGATTCGCTACCGCACTAAATATACAAACCACTAAGTTATTGCTAGTTTGATATTGATATATAATGATAGCTTGATGTACAAGTAGTTCTGCAACGAGTCACTTCACGTCACAGCGATGCACTCAAATTTCACAAAATGTCTGTATGTAAAAACGAATAAATTCGTGGCCGTAGTCCAAATGATAAAGCCGAATCGATAAATCCGGCTCGAAGGACCAAATGTAGCGGGTAGGGCTACTATTTTGATAGTTGATAAGAAAAGTTTGATAACTTTAAGGGATGATATGATATTGATAAAATACGGTGTTTAGGTAATGATATAAAAACAACCGCTCTGATTGAGTGAGTTTATTAGACTGATTTTGTGCTGTACTAAACAATATTGATAAAATGTGCAATAAGCATTTACATTGAAATAATTCCATACAATGATTTCATGATAGGTACGTTTCACCGTACACATGGAATGTTACAATACAAAAATCGTTAGAATTCAGTAAATGGAGTCTGTCGCCAAATAGCTTTATTAATGTTGCGTTACTAGATAATAATAATAATATAATCATAATAATAAGACATTTATTTCAGACCAAGAGTATCCATAGTTGGGTTAGTAACAATTTTCTTAATAACTATGTTAGTGACATAAAAACAAACAAGTACCTAATACTACATAATTACGAATGTCCCAAAGGTAGATAAAACCTCACAACTTAGCGCAATGAAGCTGCATCCACCTTCGGAACATGGGGGAGTCCCACCGCGCCGCGAACACGCCCAGGATGGTGTTGGATAAAGATAAAGAATGTTAGAAATGTTAAGGCTTCTAAGGGTACGTTCGCTCCATACATTTTGTCACGATCGGCACTGGAGTAGAGAAAAGTCTAGAGCTTGACTATAACTTGTAAAAAAACAGGGTTCATCCGGTCGTTCGAGTCCCCAGTCGAAAACCCTCTCAATATGAAGAAAAAAATATGTCGCTCCCGCTGACACTATGACCATAGTCTAACTTTTACTGCCCAACTTAGACCAATCGTAGTGTATACGATGCTGTTTAAGAGTTTAAGCATTGTTGGTGATACTGGGAACAATTTTCTACGACAAGGCTTTAAATGAATACATACATATATATAATCACGCCTATATCCCTAATGGGGTAGGCAGAGCGTAAACAAAGGTCGTTCCGCCACGTCTGACAATGTTTTTAGGGTTATTTAAGATAGATTTGTAGGTATATTGCTGTAGTGACAGGTTGTCAGCCCATCGCCTAAATTACAATATACTGTAACCCTCGGATCTTTTAGGTGGTTTTTACAGCATGCGCGGGAGGAAATGCAGCTGGGACATTCAATGTTTTTCTCTCGCTCCCAGGCCAGCATGGAAGAGTAATGTATACGATGCTGTTTAAGACTTTTAGCATTGTTGGTGATACTGGGAACAATATTCTACGACAATACTTTTAAAAAAACTGACGCCTACGCAATGTTTGAGACTTCTCCTTGTAAATTTACTTTCCTCTACCCAAAGGTATCCTGGGAGAAATTGCTACCATAGCAATAAGACTGCCTTCATTGTACTCATGTTTTAATTTGTTCTTATTTCTTGTTTTTTTTTTCTGTTTTTTGCCCCCGCCCATATTCATTAAAAGCATTGTCGGAATATACAAAGAAAAGAAGTGCTTCCATGCTGGACTGGGAGAGATAGAAAAACGTAGAATGTTCCAGCTGCCCTTCGTCCCGGGCATACTGTAGAAGTCAGCAAAAGGGACTCGAGGGTTACAGTGTATTGTAATTTAGG
The DNA here is from genome assembly GCA_949820665.1 of Scrobipalpa costella. Taxonomy (NCBI): domain Eukaryota; kingdom Metazoa; phylum Arthropoda; class Insecta; order Lepidoptera; family Gelechiidae; genus Scrobipalpa; species Scrobipalpa costella. Next base: position 16,008,593 of record OX463312.1, read on the forward strand.
CGATGGGCTGACAACCTGTCACTAAAGCAGTATATATTACAATCTAAAATTGCCCTCAATTTTTGTCAGATGTGGCGAAAGCGCCTTTTACGAGGCGTTAAACGCTCTGCCTACCCCGTAAGGGATAAAGGCGTGATTTATGTATGTATGTAAGAAATGAAACCTTTTTAAAGTCTCTTTAGCGCCCACAGACGGAGGCATTTTTATGGAAATGAATGTCATAATTTTCATACGAAATAAGATATTTTCAAAATATGTACATACATTGTGAAAATAATCTTGAACCTACTTATTTACGTACTCATATCATATATAATGCATTGCAGATAATACTTTATTAAAACACCATCATCATCATCTCCCTAGCCTTATCCCGTGTCTCAAAGGGTCGGCTACCTAGTCTAGGGGATTGAACGAGGGGTGTTTTATTAAAACACCAAATACAATAAATACCAGGCCACTCAGAAAGTATTGCGATAAATTGTTTTTTTATATGGCAGACTGGCCGGTTAGAATCTTTTTTTAAAATATGATTACTTGTAAGTAAAAATATGTGTGTTCCATTTTCAAAATTTCCCTCCACATTTTTTGCGAGCCAATTCAAAGTATCGTGTCTTACTGAAAAATGGATCTGCGCCGGGAACATTTTAGAGCTATGATTTTTTACGATTTCAAGTGTCGCCTGAAACCGGATAAATCGTTCGATAGACTTCAAATGGCATTTATGGATGAAAGCCCCTCCAAGGCAACCGTGTATCGTTGGTATAACGAATTTAGGCGCGGTCGACCAACCTTGGGGGATGAAGAAAGAAGCGGTCGCCCTTTGACGGCTATTACGGAATAAAACGTGCTAGCAGTGAAAAATTTAATCCAAGATAATAGGCAAATTACATATCAGGAGATTCAGCACATATTAAAGATTGGATCGGGAAGCGTTCACGAGACTCTACACCGGCATCTTCGCGTGAGGAGGATAGTATCGCGCTGGGTGCCGCACTACCTCACCGACGCTCAGAAGCAGGCCCGGGTGGAATGGTGCCGTGATATGCTGAACAAATTTGAAGCAGGCTCGTCTCGGCGTGTTTACGACATCGTAACAGGTGATGAGTCCTGGATTTATCAATACGATCCAGAAACCAAGCGCCAGTCGACAGTTTGGGTGTTTCAAAATGAACCAACGCCTACCAAAGTGAAGCGATCTCGAAGCGGGGGGAAGATTTTGATCGCCAGCTTTTTTAATTTGACTGGCCATTTGGCCTCAATTCCCTTACGAGATCAAAAAAGCATTAACGCCGAATGGTATACTACCAAATGTTTACCAGAAGTTTTTTCTGTTGTGAGCAACAAGCGACCAAACACAGGGCTCCGCGGACTACTGCTCCACCACGACAATGCGCCTGCACACACCGCGCTCAAAACGAGGGACTTCCTGGACAGCACACCAGTCAAACTCCTGGGTCACCCTCCTTACAGCCCTGATCTAGCACCGTGTGATTTCTTTTTATTTCCAAAAATAAAAAATCAGCTCAAGGGGATACAATTTTCGTCGCCGGAAGATGCGCTGGCTGCGTTCGAGCAGGCTGTAAACGAGGTGTCTACGGCGGACTGGAAAAAGTGTTTTGAAAACTGGTTCAGCCGCATGAATCTTTGTATAGAGGCTGGTGGAGAGTACTTTGAAAAGATTTAATAAAAATATATGTACCTGTAGAACAATTTTTTTTAGTGTCGCAAAACTTTCTGAGTGTCCCACGTACCTATATTAATAAAATAGGTCAGTTTTTACTAGAACTTCTAGCAGCCAAATTAAGCTTGCTACAAACTCTCTGATCAAATTATGCGCTTTAATAATAAATAGTTAAATAGTTTAATAAATAGTTTTTTCCATGCTGGACTGGGAGAGATAGAAAAACATAGAATGTTCCAGCTGCCCTTCCTCCCGGGCATGTTGTAGAAGTCAGTAAAAGGGACTCGAAGGTTACAGTGTATTGTTATTTAGGCGATGGGCTGACAACCTGTCACTATATCAATACACATTACAATCTAAAATTGCCCTAAATTTTTGTCAGACGTGACGAAAGCGCCTTATACGAGGCTTTTAACGCTGTGCCTACCCCGTAAGGGATAAAGGCGTGATTTTATGTATGTATGTAATAATAAATAACTCATACATCACAATCTGCGGCGGGATATCTCGGTCGGTACATAAAACATGCCCTGCCTACCCCGTAATCCCTTATATCAATAACAATTAATAACAATACCTTAAAAAAAGTCATTCTGCCACATCTGACAAAGTTTTGAGGTTTATTTAAGATAGAATTGTAGGTATATTGCTGTAGTGACAGGTTGTCAGCTCATCGCCTAAATTACAATGTACTGGAACCCTCAGATCCCTTAGCTGGTTTTTACAGCATGCTTGGAAGGAAATGCAGCTGGCACATTCTATGTTTTTCTCTCATTCTAAGTCCAGCATGTAAGAAAGGGAGCCTGTGAGGGATAAAATCGTGGATTATATCAATAACAATTATTAACAATACCACGTTAAATATATTTGGATAGAACACCTAGATATCACTACATAGTATAAAACAAAGTCGCTTTCTCTGTCCCTATATCCCTATGTATGCATAAATCTTTAAAACTACACAACGGATTTTGATGTAGTTTCTTTTAATAGATAGAGTGATTCAAGACGAAGGTTTGTATGTATAATACATGCATAATATAGTAGAGAAACACTGATAATTTCCGTGCAAAGCCGGGGCGGGTCGCTAGTTACCAAATAAAGCTTGTTACAAACGTTCTCGGGTCAAATTATCCGCGTTAATTATGAATAACTCCGCCGGCACGAGACCGCGGGCGGCGGGCGGCTGCGGCCCGCTTCCGTCAGAACGGGATACCTCGCTCGGTACATAAATCATGCTCAAATACCAAACACATACATACATACATACATAAAATCACGCCTTTATCCCTTACGGGGTAGGCAGAGCGTAAAACGCCTCCTAAAAGGCGCTTTCGCCACGTCTGACATAAATTGGGGGCAATTTTAGATTGTAATGTGTATTGCTGTAGTGACAGGTTGTCAGCCCATCGCCTAAATTACAATACACTGTAACCCTCGAATCCCTTTTGCTGACTTATACAGCATGCCCGGGAGGAAGGGCAACTGGAACATTCTATGTTTTTCTTTCTCTCCCAGTCCAGTATGGAAGTTTTGTTCAAACACGGTTAATGAAATTACTAGTATAGGTAAGCATAGAAAACTTACATACCATATAATCGCGCCTATATCCCTAATGGGGTAGGCAGAGCGTAAATGACTTTCACAAAGACCACCTTTCTTTAAAATAATACATACATACATATAATCACGCTTTTATCCCAAAGATTGCTGCTTAGCAATAAGGCCGCCTATTTGAACTACTATTTGTTTTATTTATTTTTTTCTCTTGTGTTTTTTCTGTGCAATAAAGTATATTCTTATCTTATTTTATCCCAGATGGGGTAGTCAGAGCGTGATCGACCTAAACAAAGGCCACGCCACGTCTGATAAAGTTTTGAGGGTTATTTAAGATAGATAGGTATATTGCTGTATTGACAGGTTGTCAGCCTATCGTCTATATTGCAATATACAGAAACCCTCGGATTCCTTACCTGGTTATTACAGCAAAATGAAATGCAGCTGGCACATTCTTTGTTTTTTTCTCGATCCCAGGCCAGCATGGAAGAAAATAATAATAGAAAACTTGTCATATTTTTATTATTTTCTAATGTTATGTTTTTATTATTTACAATAGTAACTATACAACTTTAAATACTACGTAGAAAAAAAATGAAAGACAATGGGCTCGATTCTAGATACCACCGACTAAAACAAAAATTAAAATCCATCTGTCATTTACAAAATAATAAAATTGAAAAAGGACAGGCGATTTATACACTTTGTCCGCTAGATTTTGACGCGCTTTTTTACGTTTTCCCAGAATTTTGTCAATTTTATCCGCCATATCATATGACGGCGGATAAAAATGACAAATAACGCATAAATCCACCGACTATAAATCAAAAACCGGAGAGGATAGATCTCCTGTCCTTTTCCAATGTTTTTAGTATGAAAGTGAGAAATAGATTTTAATTTTAGTTTTATACATACATACATATAATCACGCCTATATCCCTAATGGGGTAGGCAGAGCGTAAACGACTTAAACAAAGGCCGGTAGTTTTATACAACAAATCTAGAATCGAGCCCAATATTTGTTTATAATATTTGTGAAAAATACCTAATGTATTCACTATGCTTGAAACATGAAAAATAGTAACCCACAAATGAAATCTAAGGCTCCTATTTAAAAAGCGATCTCAAGATTGAGAGGAATATTAAGTTTAGATTTGACAGGCCATTTTGTATTGAAATGGCATTTCTGATTCGAACTTAAACTCGCTGTCAGTCTCAAGTACTGATTATTAATATGGGCCTAAGTGAGGCGCAAATTCAAACACAACAAAGCGTTCCATGCCGCAGCTCTACGGTACCAGTTTAATACGCCGTAGCAGATGCCTACGCCGTAGCAGATGCCTACGCCGTAGCAGATGCCTACGGCGTAGTTACATACATACATAACGTCACGCCTCTTTCCCGGAGAGGTAGGCAGAGATCACATCCTTCCATTTGCTACGATCCTTGCAAACTTCTTTCGCTTCATCTACATTCATCAATCTTTTCATGTACGCTCGTCGGTTTAGGGTACTCCTGACCTGACCTTTCCCTAGAATGTCCCCGATTTGATCGCGGTACGTTCGTCATCCGTCCGTCCGTTGTAAGTAATTTAAACTTTTTTTCTAAATTTCTTTAGGATAACGTTTCGGTTCGCTATCCAATAAAATCGAAAAATATTTGAACTCTGACATCCACTCTAGTATAATATCAGGGTTCATCGATTCAACCCGGTAGCAGAACACAGAGCTCATCTGTAAATAAGCCGTTAAAAAAAATAGCCTTTATTTAATTATTTCACTTATATTTACATTTCATTTCATTTACATAAAACTATTTCATTAAATTACATAATAATATTGTTAATTTAAAATTTTACATAAATTATCGTCCTGTTACAATTTTTATTTTAATGTCATAATAATTAATAATTCTATCACTTGTCACTTTGATTTATATAATGTTTGTTTATTTCTGTCAAATGTAATCAACGTCTTTCGACAAAGGCCTCCTCCAACCTTTTCCCGAAATAAGCCTTTTAGCAAACTAAAAACCTCTGTCAGAAACCAAAACACCCACATCCGCATCCACTATCTAATACCCCTTGTCTTCCCTTAATTTCCCCCGGGAATAATTACCGAAGGGCCGGGAAAGATGTGTTACTCCACCGCCCTAAAGCCCTTACTATTTGATGAGGGCCGATCGGAACGTACCTATGCATGTTTCAGGGAACGACTTAGTTTGGGCGGGAACCAATTTTAGGACGAGAGGGAGAAAATAATTTTGGTATCATTCATTGCTTTAAAAACTGCTATTTATCAACATCAATACTAATATAATAAAGAGAAAAGATTTGTATTTTTATGTGTACTACTGGAACACATAAAAACTAACTCAAATACTGCTGGACCAATAAAAAAAAAGACCATTAGAATGCTACATTCACCCTGAGTAACAAAGGCTACTTTTTACCTCGGGAAAATATCGTATTCCCAAGGAAAATCTCATTAAGGAAGCCGCGGGTGAAATTGCGGCATAAAAGGCTAGTCTTCTTCTTCTGTCGAGTGGGTATCGAGTCTATCGACACGATGAACCCTGGTGTCAGAGTTTTTAAACCGCCTAGTAGCACAACTATCAGGCCTTTGACATGGTTTAAGTAACGACCACTATCAAAGATAGCGACCGGGACCGACGGCTTAACGTGCCCTCCGAAGCACGAAATCTTTTGTTATTTTCGGACAATCAGGTGATTCAGCCTGCAATGTCCTAGCCAAACTGGAGAAAAATTTACAAAGTGATAAATTCTCAAATATCAACTTTGTGTTTCCCCCCTGGGAATCGAACCCAAGACCTCCGGATCGGGAGTCCATGGCACTAGCCACTAAACCACGGGGGCAGTTTAAAGGCGTGATTATGTATTTAAGAAAATATGCATGTGTCTCTAGTTTTTCGTCCATAGCAAAATAAGTTAGTATTTATTAAAATACGTTCGAGTCGTCTAAATATTTATTGCTGTAAGAATGAGATCGTATCAAGAAATAAAGAAAAAGCATTTATTTGGCACCATAGACTACTTCAAAACAAAAGCTCATATTTATAAAGCGATCTCAAGATTGAGAGCATTATTACGTATGGATTTTCGTACTAAAATGACATTTCTAAAACGAACTCAGATTCGATGTCAGTCTCTAGTGCTGATTATAACTACAGGCCTAAATAGACTAAACAGTTGCTTTTCATTTCTCAGAATGATCCGTTCATCCGTATATATTCTTGCCAAAAACAAATTCAAAATTATTATTTTACGATAATGTACTTAAAAAGTAGCCTTGTCATTATTCATTAATATATTGCATTTTTTCTAATTCTTCCATGATGGCAGAAGCGAGAGAAAACATAGAATGTGCCAGCTGCATTTCCTCCCGCGCATGCTCTAAAAACCAGCTAAGGGATCCAAGGGTTTTTGTATATTGGAATTTAGGCTATGGGCTGATAACCTGTCACTGCAGCAATATACGAAAATCGATCTTAAATAACCTTCAAAACTTTGTCAGTTTTACAAAGTTTTGTTTGGCAGAACAACCTTTGTTTAGGTCGTTCACGCTCTGACTACCCCATCTGGGATAAAATAAGATAAGAATATATTTTATTGCACAGAAAAGACACAAAAGAAAAAAATAAAATAAAACAAATAGTAGTACAAATAGGCGGCCTTATTGCTAAGCAGCAATCTTAGGGATAAAGGCATTATTTTAAAGAAAGGTATGGATTAACAAGGCCAAGACCCAGTAACATAAGACTCGGCCTTTCACAGCCCCTTGACCTTTAGGTATCCATGCTAGCACTAGACAGCTTGAAGGTTGCGTGGCCAAGCTCGAGCAATTACCACCTCTCAATTATATCGGGTGTTACGAAGTTAATACAAGGTGTTACATAATAAAGCCTGAAGGATAACGTATAGTTTTAAATAAAAAGGATAACTTTCTGATTTTCTCACATGACTTATTATTTTCGTTACTTGCATAAATTCAGGCTACAGACACAAAAAAATACCTTGCAGCGAACATTGGAGCTGGCCGAATAACACAAAAACTGTCAATTTGGATGCCGTAAGATAAAATTAAAACTAAAATACTTTTTTTGCAAAGTGTCTTTTCATATTCTTTTTGCAATTATGTGGCCAGTTCTTCAGACTTAAATATTTTTGGTGCTCAGCTATCCAATAAGAAAAGGTAGATTTTTGATTCAAACAATACTTGTACTGTGGAAATATCAAGTATTTCGTATATTATTCTAGGAAATGGAGTGAAAAGCTCGTGTAATCTTTGTAAATGAGTTGCTAAACTATTCAGCACGTATCCTGTGTACAAAAAGCACGACACACTCAAGTATAGGTCTAAATATTACATGAGCCACGTAAGAAGGAGAGTTTTCTTAAATATTGGAGCAATTTCTAAAAACCCACCGGGAACGAACTGCTTGCATTTTGTTTTGGCGCGAATCCAGACGCTTTACTTTACTGTGGCTCTGAAACTTTAAGCCTGTTAGCCCCCAGTGTATAGAATGCGTAATAGATTTTTATTTACGATAGATTTGCGATGCGGTTGCTCAAGATTTTGGTTAAGCTCAAAACACCAATATAGAGTTGATGAAGCAAGCTCGCACTGAAGCCAAACTGAATAATCTAAGACATAAGTGCAGCAACCCATAGGCGTCACTTACTGCGCGCAAGGTTGCGCTCAAGATGCTGTCAATACTTTTTGCATTGCCTACAACACAAATGCGTCATCTTACGCTCTACGGCGGTGCATCCCTCTGCCAGTACGCCAGTACGCGGGCGTAGAGCGTGAGACGTGAGACAGCATGTTGAGCGCAACCTTGCGCGCAGTAAGTGACGCCTGTGTGTTATTGCCCTAAAGAATCATTCAAAAAGTGATCACCAGATTGACTCGATCCTTAAAAAATCTGTCTGAAAACTAAATTGAAGCACGTTAAGTTGAAGCAAGTTATTTAACAGTTTATTGCACACATGATCATACAGAGGACATAAACATAAAAAAAAACAATAGCACAGCAGGTACAGCTTATCTCTTAAAGAAATCTCTTCCAGCTGATCTACGGTAGGGAGAGTGCGTAAGTGAGGCATAGTATATAAGGCGTGTACAATTTAAAATATAGGTACAATTACATTAAATATGATTCAAACCCCAATATCATAAAATACAATAAATATAAATAATAATACATATACCTACGGAAATAGTATATAATAACAATAATAATTATACCATGAGCACAGCCGCTCGAGCAGTTAAAATTTCTTAAATTGTGTTAATATATTAGGTTATTTTTACTCCAAGAAATGAAAACCTATTAAATGCACGTATCTGTAAAAAACTAGTTAGGGCAAGAGTTTGAGAGCCACTAGCGCAACTTAGTATTAACTTGTGTTTCTACAGCGAGAATTAAGAAAAAAACCTACTTTCTGTTAAAACATATGAGTGAAAGAATTATTTCGATACAACTACTAGTTACCGAGATAAAGAATTGTTAATTGAGCGCGGGTACCGTCTGCCCGATGCATGTTCGAACCTAGCATTGGATGACGGCTGAATGACGTCAGAAGACCCAGCTGTTTAATAGAAATTGGAGACTGAATTCGGTAGCAGGCAGGCGCGGGCCACGATATTTAAACGAAGTTCAAATGGCTACTGAAGATTTTTTAATGAAACAAGAAAAACTAGTATATTTGCATAGTCACAGGCTCTACTGCTTTAGAGCTGATTTGCGCACCTTTTCACGTTCCTCATTCTTATCCATGGTTCATTCACGGAAACCACTCGGGGTTATCTTCTGCAAATAACCCTCTCGTAGTTCGAGTGCAAAAGTTTGAGAACCACTAGCGCAGGCTGAAGTTAGCACTAACTTGTGTTTATACCGCGAGAGCAGTCGAGAATTCTTATCCGTGGTTCGTTCGCGGGAACCACTTGGGGTTCTCTTGTCATTTTAAATGCTGTTTACGGCCAAATATTTTAGTGAGTTTAAAATTTTAAAGTCTACAAATTTGCTGAGCTTAGAGATGTAACTGAGCAACTGCGTTTGTGGTTGTATTTTTTTAGGTGTTGTTTTTTGCTTGCGTTAGGATATTTTTAGAACAATTAGGATCCCAAATATTTTTATCCCTAATGGGGTAGGCAGAGCGTCAAAGACCCAAACGAAGTTCATTCCGCCACGTCTGATTAGTTTTCAGGGTTGTTTAAGATATATCTGTATATTGCTGTAGTGACAGGTTGTCAGCCCATCGCCTAAATTACAATACACTGAAACCCTCGAATCCCTACTCTGTGCATGCTGAACTGGTAATGAGAGAAAAACATAGATTGTGTCAGCTGCATTTCCTCCCGGGCATTCTGTAAAAACGAGCTAAGGGATCCAAGGGTTTCTGTATATTGCAATTAAGGTGATGGACTGAGAACTCACTAATTTTAATTTTATAAAAATATTATCAAATTCAGGAGACACTGCGCTATCAGTGACGTTAAAAAAATATTTTAATTGTACAAGATGACAGGCAGACATACTTAAATTTAGATGTGCCATAATTTGAGTTGTGGCACCATATTAGCAAGTGATATTGTAGCACTTTGTCCCTGCATCGACCTACAGTTTCCCCGAACAACTAAATTGAATTTCAGTGTGCAGTATATTTAGTTAATAGTGTGATAGTCTCGACTAAATGCTTCCTATAGTAGCTTCTAGCTAACTTCGGGATCGGTTAATTCCAAGTTTAGTGGTCGCCTGCTGGCTACTGCTGGATAACTTAGATGTTTTAAACTACCTATATGTTCATGTTGTATTTGCTTAGTCAGAAAGCGTCAAGACACATCTTAGGGACACATGGGATTATTGCTTGCATCAAAGTCAAGTAGTTATATCTTTGTGAGTTTATGTCTCGCAAGTCAATAGCAGCCCCAGACATCTAATTGCTTGGACGCAGTGTACTAAACGAAAATTAATTACAATCATTGTACCTAGTTGCACACAAGTTATTTTCCAAGTGGTCAGTTTACAACCCGTCTATTCTGAGGAGCATGGAGAGTAAAGGTAAACTTCGTCCTCATCTATACTTATGATTGGTCCTGCTTATGTAGGTGTTCCATACATACATACTTACATAAATACATACATATAATCACGCCTATATCCCTAATGGGGTAGGCAGAGCGTAAACGACCTAAACAAAGGCCGTTCCGCCGCGTCTGACAAAGTCTTGAGAGCCATTCAAGAAAGATTTGTACGTATATTGCTGTAGTGACAGATTGTCAGCCCATTGCCTAAATTACAATATTCTGAAACCCTCAGATCCCTTAGCTAGTTTTTACAGCACGCCCGGGAGGAAATGCAGATGGCACATTCTATGTTTTTCTCTCACTCCCAGTCCAGCATGGAAGATACATACATATAATCACGCCTTTATCCCTAATGGGGTCGGCAGAGCGTAAACAACCTAAACAAAGGTCGTTCCGCCACGTCTGACAATGTTTTGAGGGTTATTTAAGATACATTTGTAGGTATATTGCATAACATGATTTGTATTATATTAAGTAGGTATTCCTATATATAGAAATTGAAACACTATATTTTTAGACGTGAGATCATAGACGTGAGATCGTTAGATCATAGTAATGCTGTAAAATCAGTAAAAGAAAATGTAACTTACCCAACAGTAACATCAAAAATATTGCTGCCGACAGAACTGGACACCGCCATATCGCCGAAGCCTTTCCTGGCCACGATGACGGACGTGATGAGGTCAGGAACTGAGGTCCCCGCAGCCAGCAGGGTGAGGCCCATTACCTCCGGGGGGACCTGTGCCGTGGCCCCCGCCACGTTCGCCCACCACACCATCAGGTACGAAAAAAATGCTATCCAAACTATTGACCCTATAAAGGTTAGAGGATATAGGCCCTTTCCTGAAACAAAAAAGTATGATTTGGTTAATAAAACAAGAAATACAAAATGATTAGCGGAATAACGGAGGTGATTTGATATCCAATTTATTACTTGTAGTGAGTGTTTCGCCATAAAATTTGAAGGTTAGAATAGTTATTGTTTGAAACTATTCCCGCAAGCATCAATCAAACATATAAATATTAATAAAATTGGTTATTGTATAAGTAGCAATATGCCTTTCTCGAAATATTTTGGTTGGTTTAGTCATCTGTACAAAACTCTCAAGATTTACATATGCACTATATGAGTTAAAGAAAAATAACAATATAGAAACGGCTCTCACAGCACTCTACGCCTACGCACTCATACATCCAATACGGGATCATACTATGGGGAAATAGCACTAACATTTAAGAAATATTTCGATTGCAAAAAAGGTGTATAAGAATAATAGATAACATAGACACAATGAAAACATGCAAACCATACTTTAAATGATATAAGATTTTAACTTTAACTTCACTATATAGAAGAAGTGAGCCTTTTTGTTAGAAAAATCTCCGACCTATTCCCCACATACTCACGCCCAGCTAATTTAAGACCGCAAACTAGATTAGCCCTTCTCCAAACTAAAATGAAATTGGTAAGTGACGGACCACTTGTGATGGCAGCCAAAGTTTATAACAACCTGCCCAAAGATATACAAGGAGAATAAGATATTATCAAGTAAAAAAAAATGTTAAGGTAATACTTTATTGAAAAAAGTTTCTACACATTGCAAGAGTTTTTTGATGAAAAATAAACTAACAAATAGATAACTTAAATCGAAACTAGCGAAGCGTTATATGTGACCTTTTAATGGATTCTGCATGCTATTTTAATTATGATAATTTGTAATCTAATTTAAATTTAATCCTTGATGTATCTCAAGAAAAGTTCAAACTTTTGATTATGTTGTTAATTTATTTATTCTATGAACTTATTTCACAATCTCAAATCTCAAAATTAATTTATTTGCTACCATGTTAATTTATCTTATAAATGCATTTATTGTAATATTGTTGCTGTGCCCTGCCGCCGGATCCATATGTGTTTCTTATTTTTCTTGTGAACATCTTTAAATTACCATATGGTTTGCAATAAACAATTTGACTTTAGCTCTGGGTACAATCAACTTTGCTCAAGAAATATTTTCATAAAAAAATTGACGTATCTAAGAATATTCCCAATCATCCCTGGCACAATAAAATGTAAACAAATTAAGTGAATATTGAAAATAAAAACCTATCTGGGTCTGAGCTATTCTACTGTTTACCTTTCGGCGTCCTAGTATCCGGAAGGGTGATCCAGAGAGGGAAGACTATGGGTGCGACGAGCAGGTACGTCACTCGTTTCCGGAAGCCCTGGGGCCACGACATGTCCAGCGGCGTCGTGTCCTCTTCCAGGTCTCCGATCTGAAATATAACACGTTTTCAAATCTGGCATCGATTTTGTAGGACAATTTAAGCCTTTATGAGGCAGTGGCAAATATGCTACCAAAATTTTAAACTTATCTACCCGCATTAAGTTTCAAAACATTGAAAGTTTTCTACATGCGCTGCCTTGTCAACGGTTACGTGTATCTATCTATTCACAGTCGCTTCAGGAAACCACGGCATGTCCAGCGGTGTCGTGTTCTCCACCAGGTCTCCAATCTAGAAGATGGCATAGGAGTTCTAAGTTTACGTTGTTTTGATCGGACTGCAGAATTCATAACGTTGTACAACATAATTCCTGTTTACTCAATTAAGAATGCCATTTGGGCTTAGTAATGCTCCTGCAATTTTTCAAAGAATTTTAAACTCAAATTCATCTTATCACAAAATAAGTTATGATAAAAACTACCTACACGAAGAGTTGTAGATTTTCCATGTTTCAAACGAAATTTTATGTTGCTAGCGGGATTCAAAAGATTAATTTTCCACAAAATTACTTCGCTACATAATGTGACGGTCCTACTTAAAACGACATAACATTATTTTTTGTACCAAAGGGTTTTACCCCTTATACTACTCAACACGACTTACAAGGAAAATGCAGACATCTTTTGAAGAAGGTACAGGAAATATCGATAACTTATACGAACGGGGATCGAAGTGTCCCAAACCTGTCATAGGATATCCCACTGGACCTTTAGACGAAAACGACAGTACGACCAAGCTTTAAATGCGTGCGTGGGAGCGCTGCAGTATAAAGAGAACTGTCAAATCTCAAGGTTATTCCCTCTTTTGCCCACAATCATTTAAACCGTGGTCGTACTGTAATGGGGTGTGGTGCTATTTCCTGCCTCGCTGACATTTGGAAGCTCTTTTCATTTCAATACTTTTGTTACCATTGATATTTTCACGTACGCAGGTAGTGTCGTTTTGTGTTGTATGTATTGTAGCCCTCCATTGGACATCGACATAAAAGTTTTTAGAATGTCATGTATTGTAATTTTTTTCATTTCGGAGTAGCGCGTACTATGAACTTGATTGATCGTCGGACCTTTCTCTCGCACTCACGTGATAGAGTGTCTTAGTTTAGCTTTATTCTTTCATCAATATAGATAGACTGCATCAACGTAGCTCTAGAAATATATTAAATTAAGATTTCAATAACGGGCACTCAATTTGAAATGTAAATCCCGTACCTCACGACATGTTTCGGGACATTCGGAGTCCCCTCATCAGGTTGAGCGTGTCGGTTGTGGAGTTGTGTAGCCGACCGCGCCCCACCTCACACACTTTTTAGATATAAAATGATAAAATTTAGTATGTACTTACTTCTTCTATAGCATCTAACTGGACATCGGCCGCTTGCAGCCCACCATTGGGCAAATCCAGCGGCGTTTCTTTGGCCTGGGCGGCTGCAGCCGAATGCCTCGCGGCGGCCGCCCCGGCGCCACCAGCCGTCGGCTTGGTGGCTTCTAGTAGCACCTTCAACGACGCTATCGCATGCAGCTGCGTCGCTTTCTCGTCCACTTTGCCTGTGGAGGTATTAAAGTGTCAAACAGGAGTATGAGATGTTGCGAGGTTCTTGGGGTAAGGGAACGTATACCGTCATTGAACTTAACTTTTTTAATAGAGAAGATTATCAGTGATATTATCGCTTTCACATTCCGCATTTCACTGGAGGTACAATTCTGTCAAACAGGAGTATGAGATGTTGCGAGATTTTGGGACATGTGAACGGAAAGACGCTGATTTTTTTAAAGAAATGGATTTGCTCTACACTTTAGTCATAGTCAAATCTAAGGTCACTGTTAGGTAGTCACAATCATTATTCGAGTCAACATTGTAATTTACAAATAGTAAGTAGATCTGTTTAATCGTATGAAACAAATTGCCTCTTCTCAAACAACGCAGTTTAAATAAAACCGCAGCATTTTCCTGTCTGCTCTCTGTGGGTACATATTTAGGGTTGCCAAGAATCTGATTGGAGCCAAATATTTACAGGCTTCTTGAATAATTGCTTGGTCAATATAGCCCAGAGCTGAGGTTTTGTGGGTTTTGATAAAAATAGACAACATTATTACTTTGTTTTAGGAATCCTAGCCCCTAAGCTTTGGACAAACAGGATGACCAGTATTTTTTATCTGCATCTAATATAAACTGGCAGCCCTATATATATTAAACTACTAGCGAAATGGGTCACAACACTCCAACTCAACTTGCACAATACACTCTACAACTAGTTCAGACAACTGGAATTATATTTTGATGGACGTATAGCAGAGATTCGCTGTTTTATGCGGTAGAGCTTTTTCCCGTTGTTGCCCGGGTGATACAGGTCAAAATAATATCAGACCATGTCCGTAGATTTTACAGATGAGCGGAGCTTTCAGAATTTTGATCCGGAAGAGCTGAGTTCGACTCCCGCAAAAATAGTCACTATGCCTTCAATCTCAGCTATTGTATTTGATAGTGTGGTTATTAACAAAAACACCAGTCATTAAATTATACTAAAACGCTGTTGGTCCCGGTGCACAACCTAAGCTATGGACAACCTTCGAACCAAAACTGACTTGGAATATTATTTTTATAATATAAATGAATTAATTGACAATTGACTGCCCCAGTTGCACAAATAAACAAATCTGAATGACAGTACAAATATATCTATTAAGACTTTTTATTTTTATTATTGATCGTTTTGAATGTGACTTTAAATTTTGTAATTGATGAATTTAGTGACGTGTAAATTTTTATTTATTAATAAATGATTGAATTGAATTGAATTAAACGGGGGTCAATTTGCCCAATGGTGGGCTATGGCTGTTATTGGTAAAGTAAACATTTCAGTGGAAAACTGTTTATCTGAAAGGTACACCACACCATCAGAAGCGGAAGTGGTATAGTGCCATAACAATAAATAAAAAAGATTTACCAATAGAAAATTTACTGCTAAAAATTCCTGACATGATTGAGTTGAAATAGTCCAGATAGTTTTAAAAATATACAGATATTTTACTACCGAAATTCCAAAAGGATAACAAAGCTGTAGCAATATCGTATTTGGCTACGCTGTAGTCCATTATGTGAAATCTGCATCACGGCATGAATGTTGTTGTCCCTTTCGAAGAACCCCTGAGACAACTTCCACTTTTGTGGATTTCCATGTGGTCTATTCTAAACAAAGATTCACCCATTGGCTTGCCCACTTCAGCTGAGCGATTCTCTTTACCAAGTGACAGGCTACCCAAGTTGCAGCCTGACTTGCGGCCGCCATAGCACAGTAATAATAGTCCTCCTACCATTTTTTGGTAATGGCGGCCGATCTCCCGGAGATAAGCCAACGGCGCAGGTATTATTTTTAGTGCACAAGTGTTTGCGCTACACACAGGTGCATTCTCACAGTTCAATCTCTTATTCTGATGGGACAGATTGACCGGCACGACCAGAGAGGAATCAGGCGCAGGACCGACTATTTACATGCTATTTACATGATACAGCATGGATCATCTAACTTTTCGGACAATCAGGTGATCAGCCTGCAATGTCCTAACCAAACTAGAAACAACAACACAAAGTCATTATCCCCCGCCGGGAATCGAACCCAGGACCTCCGGGTCGACAGCCCATGGCTCAGACAGCTAGACCACGGAGGCAGCACCGTAATAGATAGTTAGGCACCAAGCAGCTTGATGCTTTCTTATCTGAGAGAGGGTGAACTCTTTCTGTCAACGACTTCTTTCTAGGTCATCTGTAAAACCCTCAAGATTTCATCTCAAATAAAAATAATGTGGAATACGTAAAAAGTAGAGTAGAAATTTTGTTTTTTTGGTTGGCTCACAAACAAAAACGAGTAACAAACAAACAAACTGCAAGCAAACTTTCACAATATGTGGACTGCGTTGGTCGGGCGGCTGGCTGTGGGCGGTTCGGCCAGCAACTAGTTTGGACAGCTGATGGGAGATTATGACGGACACTACCAACTTTGTATGTACGTAACTACGTAAGTGCAAGTATTGTAACTAGATCAAAATGAAGGAATATAAACTGATCGTAGAGTAGACGCTGTTAGGTTGAAACCACGGTTCGTCGAGTCGTTTTATCCGATAACGAAGAAGAAAATGTCTGACCTTAATTTTTAAGCATAACAAACAATCTGCTGGCCAACTTTCACAATACCGGGTGTAAGGGACAGCGTCCCGCAAACTGATAGGGGTTGCTCAGTCAACGAAACTGAAAAACTTTTATTGGGAAATTCTTTCAGGAGATGAAAAGAAAATTTGTCCTTCCCATAAAAAATACCTAAATCATGCAATTTGTATGGAAAAGCTATTTTTTTGCTTGGTGTGGTTCTTCTCCGTATGTGGAGAGCGTCAGTCAGTTGGATAGCTGACTGGATTGTTCCTACATAGTACGACTGTGCGATAAAAAGTCATACCAGCTGCTGACATACCATAAGAAGCAGTAAAGGGAATCAAAAGTTTCAATATTGAAAAATCTATGACCTACTTTACCTATAGAATCTACGAAGGACCCAAGTCAAGTATCATAAAAAAAATACTAATATCTTTTATACGATCTGCCAAAAAATACTTTCTTATATTCTGTCATAGTACAGCACTTCTTGAAAGTGTTTAACACTCCCTTGTGACTGGAAAACGGTATTTTCCGTCGAAATTGTCTGCCACAAAGCGAGAGATAAGCGAACAATGCTCAGCTTAGCTATTGTCGATCCAAAAGTCGTCATTACCACCTCTATACAGGCTATAGTAGATAGATAGATAAACTCATTATTAAACATTTTAGAGAAAAGTAAAATACATATGCGCAAAGACAGTCTTATTAATTTAAGGTCAACTTACACCTACAATTATGAAAATACTAACATTTATTCATTAGGTTAAATCAGTATTTAGTATATTTTTTCATTTAAAATAGATTAGTTATCAAGTTAAATTTTGTACCACTTAATTGTAAGATTTCTAAGATACAGGTAAATATTTACTTAGTTAAGGTATACATCCGTTTATTTTAACAGACTTAAATTGAACTAGTACTTACTTTAAGTTATATAATCAGTTTATGTTTACATATGTTATTTTGTTATACTTATATCCCTGAGGTTGTAACTAATAAGCAGTTACATTTATGTAAGGTCGTAATTCATCCTAGCTATAATATCTGTAAAGATTATTTTAAGTGAAATAAATTATGCTTATTCTTATGATTATTGCCGCTTTAAGCGATCTCTTCTAGACAACCCTGCAGGTTAGAAAGAAAGTTATTAAACAATGCAAGAAGATGCGGCAACAACAATGAATAATGTGACTAAAATGTGATAAAATCCTACAAGACTTAAGAACTACATAATTAAAGTACATACCAATATATACATAAACATATACTGATGGTAGTAGAGTTATTAAGGAAATGATATTAGCCTTGTTTTGCGCGAAAATAGTGTATAGAGCTAAAATAGTTTCAAGCGAATTTAAAACGAGTCGTTTGCCAAAATAGTGTCCAAAATAGACAAGACTACAGATGACTTTGCGGGCATTCAAAATGACGTCACAGATAAGAGAATAATGCTCAGCTTAGCTATTTCCGATCCAGAAGTCGTCATAACCACTGCTATACAGCCTATATTATAGTCGTTCAGTTATTTAGTAACGAATTCGGCCTCGTTAAGCGCAGAAATAGTGTAGATTTATGATTATTCGTCTTATCTGCATTACGTTTTATGCTATCACACTTTTATTAGGTCTGCTGTAAGAAATTTATTTGTAGAAATAAGAAGTGCCTGTTGTGTCTTAATTCCTTATGTAGGTAATTGTTCTGTGTATGTTTATGTGTACAATAAACTGTTAAATAAATAAATAGATTTGAGCTAAAACAATTAAAATAAGCTTTTTCCGGGAAAGTTGTCTAAATCTCCAAAATAGACAGAAAATCTATCAGATGATTTTGCGGGTTTTCAAAGTGCTCGGTTCAGCTATTGTTGATCCACAAGTCGTCATTACCAGCCTATAGTAATGGTATTTGAGTTATTTAGGGAATTAGATTTTTCTCCTTTTGCGCGATAATAGTAGACTAATTTAAAATTGGTCTGCTTACTTCATCTAATTAAGAAGGTTAGAAAGAAAACCTAGATACATAACAACCACTTCCATGCTGGCCTGGGAGCGAGAGAAAAATATAGAATGTGCCATCTGCATGCTGTAAAAACCAGCTAAGGGATCCGAGGGTCTCAGTATATTGTAATTTAGGCGATGGGCTGACAACCCGTCACTACAGCAATATACGTACAAATCCATCTTAAATAACCCTCAAAACTTTGTCAGACGTGGCGGAACAACCTTTGTTTAGGTCGTTTACGCTCTGGCTACCCCATTAGGGATAAAGGCGTGATTATGTGTGTGTGTGTGTAGAAAGAAAACTTAGATGCATAACAAATGCTGCTTTGCTTTCAAGGTTATGTAAGATGCCTGAGTTTGAATAAAGCAACACATTTAGAATGATTGAAAATGGGAAATTGACCGTGATCAGATCAACCCGTCCGATATTTTAACACAGTCATGATCACGGAGCGACTCATAATAAAAATCTAATATTAATAACCGTAACAGTTTTAAAAAGACTTTCTATTGGTAAAAACCTGTTCCTGTTTCTGTTTCTTCCATGCTGGACTGGGAGAGATAGAAAAACATAGAATGTTCCAGCTGCCCTTCCTCCCGGGCATGCTGTTGAAGTCAGCAAAAGGGACTTGAGGGTTACAGTGTATTGTAATTTAGGCGATGGGCTGACAACCTGTCACTAAAGCAATACATATTACAATCTAAAATTGCTCTCAATTTTTGTCAGACGTGGCGAAAGCGCCTTTTACGAGGCGTTAAACGCTCTGCCTACCCCGTAAGGGATAAAGGCGTGATTTATGTATGTATGTATGTAAAAACCTGTAATTGGCTTTCTGTGTTGTATTAATTTTAAGTATTCCTATATTAATAGGTTTTTCTTGAAATACAAAATAAAATAAATGTGTATGTTTCCACTAGGAACCTATATGATGCATGATACCAAACAGCACATAATTAAGTAACATCTTTGCATACAATCTAAAATTGCCCTTCAATTTTTGTCACACGTGGCGAAAGCGCTTTTTACGAGGCGTTAAACGCTCTGCCTACCCCGTAAGGGATAAAGGCGTGATTTATGTATGTATGTATGTATTTGCATACAAGTATGAACTGTCAGATATCACTACATTGAAACACAATGACGACAAACGGCTGGACAGTTATCAATCTTCTTCTTCTGTCGAGTGGGTATCGAGTCTATTGACCCGATGAACCCTGGTGTCAGAGTTTTTAAACCGCCTAGTAGCACAACTATCAGGCCTCTGACATGGTTTTGTGTAACGAGCACTATCAAAGACAGCGACCGGGACCGATGGCTTAACGTGACCTCCGAAGCACGAAATCTTTTTCTTTTCGGACAATCAGGTGATTGAGCCAAATTCAAACAAATTCTCAAATATCAACTTTGTGTTTTCCCCCCTGGGAATCGAACCTCCGGATCGGGAGTCCATGGCACTAGCCACTAGACCACGGAGGCAGTGATCAATGAAATAGGACGATAGATGGTATCGGAAAATGCCTCACACGTACAGAAAAAAGTCAGGCGAAAGATAGTACGAAATTAATAACACTCTGATAAGATACATACATACATACATACATATAATCACGCCTTTATCCCTAATGGGGTAGGCAGAGCGTAAACGACCTAAACAAAGGTCGTTCCGCCACGTCTGACAAAGTTTTGAGGGTTATTCAAGATGGATTTGTACGTATATCGCTGTAGTGACAGGTTGTCAGCCCATCGCCTAAATTGCAATATACTGAAACCCTCAGATCCCTTAGCTGGTTCATACAGTATGCCCGGGAGGAAATGCAGCTGGCACATTCTATGTTTTTCTATCTCTCCCAGTCCAGCTTGGAAGTAAGATAAGATAAGATATACACAGAAATTAAGAATAAATAAATTTTAACATCTCTGCAGCAATCTTCAGCGATGTCGCAGGCAGCACAAGGTTTAGTAAACAAAAGTACACAATAAATGAAAACATTTAGTACTTTATATTACTAATCCTCGTGGTGCTGATTTCTTCGTTCCCCTTTATTCTTCTTCATTCTTCACCTTAATTCTTGACGTAGATTCTTCCTTATTCTTGTTCTACACTCTTCTTATAGTTTATAGTCAACATTGGGAGATTACTTTGACATTCTTCTCTTTAAGGTGGCGATACCAACCAAACGGCGGCCCCAATAGTAAATAAAACATAATTACCAAAGACGCAGTGAATCGAAATACCGGTCCAACAGAATCAAGTTTTAGTAATTAAGATAATTAAGAACCTTATAAATTAGCGAATCATAGCTCGTTATAGTAACAGGAAGAAAAGTTGTCGTTGCTGGCCGTGATTCGCATTTTTTTCTTCCCGTTACTACAACGGAATATGAATCGCTAATTTATAAGGTTATAAAGAGTTTAAGTAATGCTCAGTGAAACAAAAAAAGTTCCATCAAAATCGGTTAAAAACTACCGAAAATTTCCGACCTACGTCCTAAGTCATGAGGCGTGATTATTTGTATCGTAACTTTGATTTAAAATAATGCTCAGTCGAATAAAAAAAGTTACATAAAAATCGATTAAGAAACAGCCAAATTTTAATTTCCTGCCTACCCTCTTAGTTAGGCAGCGTGATTTTAGGTATCCTTAGTTGCAACCCGGGTAACATACAGTTGAATAAAAAAGGTCCAATCGAAATCGGTTCAGTAGTTTTGGCGTGATGTGGTAACAGACAGACAGACTAAAATTAAAAAAAGTAATTTTGATCTTTATATCGTTAATATGGCCTGCTGCAATTATTTTTTTGACAAAATATCAATGTACAGACACGACCCTTCTAGAGATTTATTATATGTATAGATTATTCAAACCGGGCGTACGAAGTCGCGGGCGGGTACAGCTAATCTTAAAAAACCATCAAACTTTGTCAGACGTGGCGGTACGTCCTTTGTAAACAGACCTAAAGGTCGTTTACGCTCTGCCTACCCCATTAGGGATAAAGGCTTGAATAAATGATTATATGTTTCTTCCACGCTGAACTGGGAGCAAGAGAAAAACATAGAATGTGCCATATGCATTTCCTCCCGGGCACGCTGTAAAAACCAGCTAAAGGATCCAAGGGTTTCAATATATTGAATATCAGGCGATGGGCTGACAACCTGTCACTACAGCAATATACCTACAAATCTATCTTAAATAACCCTCAAAACTTAATCAGACGTGGTAAAACGACCTTTGTTTAGGTCGTTTACGGTCAGCCTACCCCATTAGGGATAAAGGCGTGATTATGTGTGCGTGTGTGTATGTTTGTATGTTATTATATGACAGGTTGTCATTGTTAGATTCAACAAAATTGGAAAAGCTCTTATCTAGCTACCTACAAACTACCTACAAAGAAAACAAAATTTTTAGCTCGAAATAAAACTTTTGCCGTACTATAGTAAAGATAACAGGAATAAGCGAAATAAATAAAATAATTTATGAAGAAAGACTACACATTACAGAACATCAAAATTATAGGTTCAGAAAGTCTTTGTTAAGAAATGTTCCAAGATGGCGGCAATAAATGATCTTCATTGTGGACTTTCGATGATTAGCTGTTCTTATTTCCCATTACGTGTAATTTTTTTATGAAATATTTCACATAATGCAAAACACTAACAGAAAATATTGTGATGAAATTGTGGTTGCAGCAACGTTGATCTTCATAATCTTCCTTCTTTTTCTATTTGATCTTCTTCCTAAATGTAACATTACAATACAAGGACAATGTATCATATCATATAATACATACATATAATCACGCCTCTATCCCTAATGGGGTAGGAAGAGCGCAAACGACCCAAACAAAGGTCGTCCCGCCACGTCTGACAAAGTTTTGAGGGTTATTTAGGATGGAATTTTAGGTATATTGCTGTAGTGACAGGTTGTCAGCCCATCGCCTAAATTACAATATACTGAAACCCTCGGATCCCTTAGCTGGATTTTACAGCATGCCCGGGAGGAAATGCAGCTGGCACATTCTATGTTTTTCTCTCGCTCCCAGACCAGCATGGAAGTATCATATAATAGTATAATCATAATCATATAGGATGTAAAAAACCAGCCAAGTGCGAGACGGACTCGCGCACGAATGATTCGGTACCATTATATATATACATTATTAGACACCTTATTTTAACCATTTGTTACCAATAACCAATGATTATTAATGCAAAGCAAAAAATCAGCAAAGCAATCACGTTTTTTATGGATTATTTTATTTAATGAATAATTTTTATAGTTATTTTACAAACCAATGTATATATTTTTAGCGTTTTCCTGTTGCTGTTTTTAATATCGAGCATGAAATGGCAAAAAAGTCAAGTTTATTGTATAGGATCTCCCCTTAAATATTTATTTCATTCTATTTTAAGAATTTGTTGTAATGGCAGCATATATACATACATAAAATCACGCCTTTATCCCTAATGGGGTAGGCAGAGCGCAAACGACCTAAACTAAGGTCATTCCGCCACGTCTGACTAAGTTTTGAGGGTTATTCAAGATAGATTTGTAGGTATATTGCTGTAGTGACAGGTTGTCAGCCCATCGCCTAAATCACAATATACCGAAACCCTCGGATCCCTTAGCTGGTTTGTACAGCATGCTCGGGAGGAAATGCAGCCGGCACATTCTATGTTTTTCTCTTGCTCCCAGGCCGGCATGGAAGATAAGTAGGTAATGGCAGCAACAAAAATATATCATCGTTGAAAATTACAATACGGTTCATCAGATACAGCCTGGTGACGTGGTGACTGACAAAGCATCACGTTTGTTGTATGGGAGCCCCCCTCAAATATTTATTATATTCTGATGTTAGTATTTGTGGTCAATATTTCTACTCTCTAGCTGTCACCTTTCATGAGATGTAGCCTGGTGATTGACAGACATTCACGTTTGTTGTATGGGAGCTTGGGAGCCGCCCACTTGACTTTGACTTTGACTTATCATCGTCGAAATTACCTAATAAAATAAAGACAACAGGTATAAGCGAAATTAATTTATAAAGAAAGACGATCATCTTTTTCAAATAATGTTTTGCATGCTCTGGTTTTTAAATTGTATATCATACATACATATATATAATCACGCCTTTATCCCTAATGGGGTAGGCAGAGCGCAAACGACCCAAACAAAGGTCGTCCCGCCACGTCTGACAAAGTTTTGAGGGTTATTTAAGATAGAATTTTAGAATTTTAGGTATATTGCTGTAGTGACAGGTTGTCAGCCCATCGCCTAAATTACAATATACTGAAACCCTCGGATCCCTTAGCTTTATTTTACAGCATGCCCGGGAGGAAATGCAGCTGGCACATTCTATGTTTTTAAATTGTATATCTATTAATAATATTTTTTTATTATAATTAGAATAAATTTATATTTGTATGTCATGTACTGTAGGAAATGGCTTGTACCGTACCTCATTGTATAAAATTGTGATCTTGTATTGTAACCTATTTTCAGCAAATAAATCATCTTTATCTTTATCTTTTCACATACATACATACATATAATCACGCCTTTATCCCTAATGGGGTAGGCAGAGCGTAAACGACCTAAACAAAAGTCGTTCCGCCACGTCTGACAAAGTTTTGAGGGTTATTTAAGATAGAATTCTAGGTATATTGCTGTAGTGACAGGTTGTCAGCCCATCGCCTATATTACAATATACTGAAACCCTCGGATTCCTTAGCTGGATCTTACAGTATGCCCGGGAGGAAATGCAGCTGGCACATTCTATGCTTTTCTCTCGCTCCCAGACCAGCATGGAAGTAAATATAGTAATAAGTATGGAAGTATCTTTTCACATTACAGAATATCAAAATTAACGGTACAGAAAGTCTTTGTTAAGAAATGTTCCAAGATGCCGGCAATAAATGATTTTTCGATGATTAGCTGTTCTTATTTCGCATTACGTGAAACCTCGGTTTCGGGCAGATTTACCACGTAATGAGAAACACTAATAGAATACTGTGATGATATTGTGGTCGCAACAACGTTGATCTTCATAATCTTCCTTCTTTTCTATTGAATCTTCTTCCTAAATGTAACATTACAATACAAAGACATGTATCATAAAAAGTACTGCATTTGGCGATATGGCTTTAGTGGCGCCCCCATCAGTAAAACAATCATAACTCACTTAAAACACATTAAATCGAAAATCCGGTCCAACAGACAAGTAATAGTTGTAAAGATAATTTAAATCTTTTTATATTAGCGATTCGTAGTTCTTAGAAGTAACAGGTAGAAAAATTGCAATTAATGGCCACCAACATATTTTATTTTCCTGTTACTTCAACGAACTAAGAATCGCTAATTTATGAGCTTTTAAATTATCTTTATAACTATTGTTGGACTGGATTTTCGATTCATTGGTTTTAGTGAGTTATGATATTCTTCCATGCTGGACTGGGAGAGATAGAAAAACATAGAATGTTCCAGCTGCCCTTCCTCCCGGGCATGCTGTAGAAGTCAGCAAAAGGGACTTGAGGGTTGCAGTGTATTGTAGTTTACGCGATGGGCTGACAACCTGTCACTATAGCAATACATATTACAATCTAAAATTGCCCTCAATTTTTGTCAGACGTGGCCAAAGCGCCTTTTACGAGGCGTTAAACGCCCTGCCAACCCCGTAAGGGATAAAGGTGTGATTTATGTATGTTTATGTACGATTTTTTTACTTATGGGGGCGCCACTTAGCTTCTATTTTCACCTTAAACCACATGTTCTACTTAGGATAACAAATAAATTTTCCAACGAAAACAAAATTTTTAGCTCGTAATAAATGGCTTGTCCAATCCGTACCAAATTGCAAAAGAGAGTATATTTTGATGGGCACAGAAGACAATTTTTTTTGTATTTTGGGAAAGTTGTATGGTAAGATTAAGTAGAGCATGTGGTTTAAAGGAACGTAGCTCTTTATTACATCCATACATACATACATATAATCACGCCTTTATCCCTAATGGGGTAGGCAGAGCGTAAACGACCCAAACAAAGGTCGTTCCGCCACGTCTGACAAGGTTTTAAGGGTTATTTAAGATAGATTTGTAAGTATATTGCTGTAGTGACAGGTTGTCAGCCCATCGCCTAAATTACAATATAATGAAACCCTCGGATCCCTTAGCTGGTTTTTACAGCATACCCGGGAGGAAATGCAGCTAGCACATTCTATGCTTTTCTCTCGCTCCCAGGCCAGCATGGAAGAAATCACTATTACATCCTGTATATTATTATAATAAATATTATAAATGTGAAAGAGTAGATGTTTGAATATTTTATTTTACTATTTACTAGCGATCCGCCCTTGCTTCGCACGGAAATTATCAGTGTTTCTCTACTATAATATGCATGTATTATACATATAGATAGACCTTCCTCTTGAATCACTCTATTTATTAAAAGAAACCGCATCAAAATCCGTTGCGTAGTTTTAAAGATTTATGCATACAAAGGGATATAGGGACAGAGAAATCGACTTTGTTTTATACTATGTAGTGATATCTACAAATATATAGTCATTACAGTCATGCCTAAGGTAAAGTCAAAGTTCCGTGAATATGTGGGTGTCTACTTAATCACGCTTAAACCACTGGATGGGACGGCTCGGGATGAAACTTGGCATTGCACACACTTAGGTTAAGCTTCTTTTCACAGAAAGAAAGCCTTCATTTTTACGGAAAACCGCAAATGTACAAATATTTTACCGTCCTGAAATATAATGTTGCACTTCATGTACTCGATGTCCGATAAATTTGCTGTTCTTGTTTATCATTACGAATTCGTAGTAATAAGTTAATAAACTGTAGCAGTGGCACAGTTTGTACGTAATCTGTAGTAGTGGTACAGTTTTTACGTAATCTGTAGTAGTGGTACAGTTTTTACGTAATCTGTAGTAGTGGTACAGTTTTTACGTAATCTGTAGTAGTGGCACAGTTTTTACGTAATCTGTAGTAGTGGCACAGTTTTTACGTAATCTGTAGTAGTGGTACAGTTTTTACGTAATCTGTAGTAGTGGCACAGTTTTTACGTAATCTGTAGTAGTGGTACAGTTTTTACGTAATCTGTAGTAGTGGCACAGTTTTTACGTAATCTGTAGTAGTGGCACAGTTTTTACGTAATCTGTAGTAGTGGCACAGTTTTTACGTAATCTGTAGTAGTGGCACAGTTTTTACGTAATCTGTAGTAGTGGCACAGTTTTTACGTAATCTGTAGTAGTGGCACAGTTTTTACGTAATCTGTAGTAGTGGCACAGTTTTTACGTAATCTGTAGTAGTGGCACAGTTTTTACGTAATCTGTAGTAGTGGCACAGTTTTTACGTAATCTGTAGCAGTGGCACAGTTTTTACGTAATCTGTAGTAGTGGCACAGTTTTTACGTAATCTGTAGTAGTGGCACAGTTTTTACGTAATCTGTAGCAGTGGCACAGTTTTTACGTAATCTGTAGTAGTGGCACAGTTTTTACGTAATCTGTAGTAGTGGCACAGTTTTTACGTAATCTGTAGTAGTGGCACAGTTTTTACGTAATCTGTAGTAGTGGCACAGTTTTTACGTAATCTGTAGTAGTGGCACAGTTTTTAGGGTTCCGTACCAAAAGGGTGAAAAACGGGACCCTATTACTGAAACTTCGCTGTCCGTCTGTCCGTCCGACTGTCGAAAGGCTGTATCTCATAAACCGTGATAGCTGGAGAATTGAAATGTTCACAGATTATGCATTCCTGTTACCGCTATAACAAAAATACTAAAAACAAATTAATATTCATATTTAATTAGGGCTCCCATACAACAAATGTGATTTTACTGTCTATCACCTGTCTGTATCTCATAAACCGTAATAGTTAGCGTGTCGAAATTTTCACAGATCATGTAATTTTTTTCGACTTGCACTTGGTTGGTTTTTACGTAATATTATATCTTCACAGGTGACCTTCTTAAATTAAAGCATGAAAGTTAATTTTTTGAAGATATTAAGGTTGCCATGACAATATAATTTACAACACATACAACATTAAGTTATATGAGAAATATATAAACAACACAAGGTTGGTGTCTTATTAAATGGAATTTGACTATGCAATTATTTATTGACTTTTGAAATATGAAACTCTACCAATTTTGCCAAAAGATGAGAGCCCGATGGTGTAGTGGATAGGGCCGCTACCTCCTGAGCGGGAGGTCGTGGTTCGAATCCCACCACGTACCAATGTGTTTTTCGGTTTTCGAATTTCATATGTACGTTTATTCGGCGCTTTTTTCGTGCTTCGGAAGGCACGTTAAGCCGTTGGTCCCGGTTAATATCGTTTAATACCGTAGATATTAGTCGTTATGCCATATCAGAGGCCAGTTCTAAGCATTGGCGGCTTTAAAATTCTGACCTAATCTAGGATTGGGTCTGGTTTCCCTTCTGGGTTGCGGAGGTCAGATGGCAGTCGCTCTGTGTAAAAACCAGTACTCTCGTTCAATCCCTTAGATTAGGTAGCCGACCCCTGTGAGATACGGGATAAGGCTAGGGAGTTGATGACCAATTTTGCCGAATAATAATGACTAAAACTTGTGCTGTAGTAGTCATGTATTGACAATTATATCATTATTTAAATAACCAATGAACAATTTATTATTTTTGATGTCTTACAAATTGAATTCACGTCCCTTGATCAAGATCCCAAGAGTCTTACTACTAGAACACAGAGACAGTATCAAAAGTGGCCTTCAAACCGCAAAACTGAGTAAGTTGGTAGCTTTAATCAAACTCAGGCCATTTCGGTACAGCTTTACTTGATATGGCTCTGATCTTATACCAGCGTTGGAATGATTGACCCATCTAACTAATACCGGGTGTAAGGGACAGCGTTCCGCATATTGATTCATACATACATACATACATATAATCACGCCTTTATCCCTAATGGGGTAGGCAGAGCGTAAACGACCTAAACAAAGGTCGTTCCGCCACGTCTGACAAAGTTTAGAGGGTCATCCAAGATAGATCTGTAGGAATATTGCTGTAGTGATAGGTTGTCAGCCCATCGCCTAAATTACAATATACTGAATCCCTCGGATCCCTTAGCTGGTTTTTACAGCATGCCCGGGAGGAAATGCAGCTGGCACACTCTATGTTTTTCTTTCGCTCCCAGTTCAGCATGGAAGAAATTATTGATAGGGGTTGCTTAGTTAATGAAACTGAACAACTTTTACCAGGAAATTATTTTAGGAGACATAAAAAAACAGCTTTCTCATACAAAAGGACCATTTCGATCAGTTGGTATGGAAAAGAAAAAAAAAGAAACATACATACATACATACATATAATCACGCCTTTATCCCTAATGGGGTAGGCAGAGCGTAAACGACCTAAACAAAGGTCGTTTCCGCCACGTCTGACAAAGTTTTGAGGGTTGTTTAAAATGATGGATTTGGAGGTATATTGCTGTAGTGACAGGTTGTCAGCCTGTCGCCTAAATTGCAATATACAAAAACCCTCGGATCCCTTAGCTGATTTTTACAGCATGCCCGGGAGGAAATGCAGCTGGCACATTCTATGTTTTTCTTTCGCTCCCAGTCCAGCATGGAAGAAAGAAACATTTCCTTATTAATTTCATCATCTCCCTAGCCTTGTCCCGTATCTGACGGGGTCGGCTTCCTAATCTACTGGCCTCTGTAAGGGCTTAACGACTAATATCTACGATATTAAACTATATTAACCGAGACCAACGGCTTAACGTGCCTTCCGAAGCACGGAAAAAGCACCGAATAAACGTACATATGAAATTCGAAAACCGAAAAACACATTGGTACGTGGTGGGGTTCGAACCACGACCTCCCGCTCAGGAGGCAGCGGCCCTATCCACTACACCATCGGGCTCTTTATATTTCCTTATATTAATTTCCTGGTGATAATTGTTCTGTCTGTCAGTTTGATAAATATATATATTTGCTATATATTACGCAAATGTCCGTTGAATTCAGTTTTTAAAACATTGCAAAATTAATTAGTTTTTGATGATACCTAATCAAATCAGGTACCTAAGTGTAGGTATTATAGGTACAACATTATGCCGCCCTGACAATACATATTTTGATTTCTCGATATCAGTTAATTATTTTTGTCTGTCTGTTTACTGTCTGTAAACATTTTCTATTATATTCTATTTCTTTTTCGATTCGAAAGCTCTTAAATATTTTGACAATATTTTAATTTACCATTGTGTAAAAACCAGTACCCTCGTTCAATCCCCAAGATTAGGTAGCTGACCCTTAAGATACGGGATAAGGCTAGGGAGATGATGATGATTTTATTTTTCATTGTGACAGCTGTAACGCGTGGTCGCCTAAGATGTTGTTTGACGATACTTTTGTATCAGTATCTTTATATTCACAAGTTTCTATAGAGGTCTGTAGAGTCTACAAAAGAGTCTACATTTCAAATATCTTGGTAACCTATATTTTAAAGAAAAGCTTAGAAATACACAGATTATAGGTAATACAGTTATGTACAAGAGAGAGACAGCACAAGACAACGACTATCAGCAGCGGTGCAAGCGTGACGCTGCACTTCAGCAGGGCTCCCGTGTTGTGATTGGCTGTTGGCTCAGTGCAGGCACTTACCTTACCTTATAAGTAATAACAAAAATATTTTACGGGACTTGGTTGAATTAGCATCGGCCTTTTGCCTTTCTCGCGTGAGAATCATTAGAAGAAAAAAATATGTAAAAAACTGTTTTGATACTTTTGGTTTCAAACATTTTTATACAGTTTTATTTAATTATTTTTCTGATGGTTAAAGTAAAACGCATGGGCAGCTTCAGGCAGCGGAATGAAACAGAGATAATGCTGCAGAAGTAGAAAGGTGATGTCTTAATGTAGTTTTTTATGTATTTCCATGTTGAAGAATGACGGCAGTTCAACATGTTTCAATATCAGGATAGAGTAAAAAAGACCTGTCATTTTATTCAAATCAAATTTAACATTTTGCAACTATGGAACGATTAGGTTTTGATATAATTTAACATTTAACAATGATAGGTTTCTCTTTTTAGTAATGCTGCAGAGAATAGTTTCGCCATTTTTAATCGATAATTTTGGGTAGGTATTTGAACAAGGAAATTTGTTTTACCTCCAATATCTTTGTATTTGCAGAACTAATGACGCTAAATCTCAAATTGTTATTTATTGTCGCTTCAATTGGCGCAGTAAAAAGTTAAATCTGCATTACCGCGTGAAAGAAAAAGTAAAAGAGAATCTGTTTTCAAAATGGCGGACCTTCCTCCTGACAGCTGTCAGTGCTTAGCGTAGTGTAATAGCGAAGCGCGGTGCATACCTAACTCACCGTCGTGCATGGGATCGATGGTGTGAATCATGAGCTGCAGCAGACCGTGGCGGAACTTGGCTGTAGGCGGTGGGCCCTTGCTGGACCCCGCCGTGGCTGCCGTCGCCGTCGCCGTGTTCGTGCCCACGGAGGTTTCCGACGACGTCGTTGCGTTGCCGTGCTGTGGGCAAAAGAGTTTGCGGTTAGTAACCAGGGATTTGAGATAGAGGAGATGGGATCATAGATGATATCTGACTGAGAGACCGGTGAGAGGCCTTTGCCCACCAGTGGGACACTAATGGCTAGATAAGATAAGATAAGGTCTGACTGGTCATATAGCTTGTATGTAAAAAAATACACTTTATATGAGCTGTCTCCTAGATTTGGTAGTCGACCCCGTGGGATACGGGATAAGGCTAGTTAGATAATGATGAATGATGAGCTGTCAGATATCATAATACGCTAGTTTCCTACTAGTCAAATCAGCAACTTCTTATGAAATGTCATATTCGCTTTTTTGAATGAAAATAGCGAGTAATGACGGCACTCCCCTTAAATATTGTACTACTCAAATCTACAACTTGCAAATATTTTTAACTTGATTATTAAAATCTAAATGTGCGTTTAAAAAAATATATAAATGAGATCTACAATATTTTAGCCATCAGTTTTAAGTATGAACGTTTTAAATATTTTTAGCCACCCAGTCAATACGCCTCAGAAATCATAGCTTTATCTTTTACGAGGTAGTCAGGTAATTAAAAGCTTTCGTTTCCGGTAAATCGTTTTTATTTTTTATGGGCCTTTTTCATTATGAATCATAAGTTTGCGAAAAGGAGACTGGGCTAGGTATTTCTAGTTTTCCGACTCAATAACTGGATTTCTCTAGATTCTATCAGACGTTGCATTTTCTCGTATAGTTTATTCCCAGGTACAATACCTCTATACTGTAACAGACTTCAAGTAATATTAAGCTAGGCAGGTACATTCTATAAATTTCTTCTCGCGACAGAGATGATACCGTAAAACGAAACGGGAATTTCATTACAAGAACCTTTTGTACCTCTACCTAAACATACGCAAAAGAAGGTACACAAGTATTGGAAGGTATTATACAGAAAAGGTCGCCGTATTAGAAAAGTCGAAATAGCTGACTTTTGAATGGCGGTATTGTGGCCTTTTTATGAATATCTTTTGGTGCAGCCAATCTTGTGGATATTTACTGATTGAAATTCAGATGTATTTAAGAATTTAGTAGTCGTATAGGATAGGATTTTATATCATTGGATCATTATCATATCTACTTAAATTTGTCCGTCTGTCTGTATAAATCCATATGTATTAATCAAATTTTCCTTCTATTTGACATCAGATAAGTAACAATAACTAACTCACATGAACTTATCTGCATTTTAATCATCATATTTCTTTTACTACTACTCTAAACGGATAGAAGTAAGTCGTATTTTGCACTTCCATGTTGGCCTGGGAGCGAGAGAAAAACATAGAATGTGCCAGCTGCATTTACACTCGGGTTTGCTGTAGAAACCAGCTAAGGGATTCGATTTATTCAGTATATTGCAATTTAGGGGATGGGCTGACAACCTGTTACTACAGCAATATACCTACAAATATATCTTAAATAACCCTCAAAACTTTGTCAGACGTGGCGGAACGACCTTTGTTTTGTTTTTTTACGCTCTGCCTACCCCATTAGGGATAAAGGCGTGATTATATATATATATGTATGTATGTATGTATTTTGCAAATGACAGTAGCAATGCTTTTTAGCTTAATTTTAATATTGGATTGAATTGCTGGGCTAGAATGAACATACATACATACAACACGCCTTTGTTCCTACTGGGGTAGGCAGAGCGTAAACGACCCAACCAAAGGTCGTTCCGCCAAGTCTGACAAAGGGTTATTTGATATAGATTTGTAGGCATATTGCTGTAGTGACAGGTTGTCAGCCCATCGCCTAAATTACAATATACTGAAACCCTCGGATCTCATAGCTGGGTTTTTACAGCATGCCCGGGAAGAAATGCAGCTGACACATTCTATGTTTTTCTTTCGCTTAGGACACCATGGATGGATGAAATAATTAAATTAAATGTTCAGTTATTTCCTCACAAAATAAACAATAAATACCAATTACAAACCTTCGAAATGCATCTACTATTTTAGACATCATCGCGTGTGAGGGGTGTGAGTGAATCTACCAAGGCTACCTACATTTTTGATGTTAAACAACGTCATGACATCAGCTGTTGTGGTTTAAAAACAACATCACCGGAAATTATTATTTTTTTTAATCAGAAAATAAAAAATTAAGTAAGTTCAAATGAAGCTTCCAATATTCTCTACATTTAATATTTCGTTAATACTTCCATGCTGGACTGGGAGCGAGAGAAAGACATAGAATGTGCCAGCTCCAATTACTCCCGGGCATGTTGTAAAAGCCAGCTAAGGGATCCGAGGGTTTCTGTATATTGCAATTTAGGCGATAGGCTGGCAACCTGTCACTACAGCAATATACCTACAAATCTATCTTAAACAACCCACAAAACCTTGTCAGACGTGGCGGAACGACCTTTGTTTAGGTCGTTTATGCTCTGCCTACCCCATCAGAGACAAAGGCGTGATTATATATATGTATGTAATATTTCGTGAAAATGATTTTTGGAGTTGAAATCGTTTGAGCTGTTAACACTTTATGAAGGTTATGTATGCCTTTGACTAGTTTATTAATGACGTAGTATTTATGAGTATTCGTGCCTGTATTGGCTGGGCGTGGGACTGAATGGGCCTTTGACTAGTTTATTAATACTGTATTTACGGGTATTGGTTAAGATGGTATGGTACGTTTAAAAAGTTAATTTTAGGAAGGTCGCTGTAACTTTCAGAGTAAAATCATTGAAAGACGCTGTAACTCATATTGATTTGTAAAAAAATAAACAAAATAAGCAGAAGAACTATTTAAAAATCATCAGCAGTAGCAGATTACGATTCTTTTATTTCTGCATTGAATTGAAAATTAGTACATTACTTCTAGTTAGATAATAAGTTATGATAATTACATTAAATGTACATTAATGTCTTCCATGCTGGACTGGAAGTGAGAGAAAAACATAGAATGTGCCAGCTGCATTTCCTCCCGAGCATGCTGTAAAAACCAGCTAAGGGATCTGAGGGTTTCAGTATATTGTAATTTAGGCGATGGGCTGACAACCTGTCACTACAGCAATATACGTACAAATCTTTCTTGAATGGCCTTCAAGACTTTGTCAGACGCGGTGGAACGGCCTTTGTCTAGGTCGTTTACGCTCTGCCTACCCCATTAGGGATAAAGGCGTGATTATATGTATGTATGTATGTATGTACATTACTTCGAGGCCGAAAAAAAAGCTATATATGGTTGAGTAAATTTTACGCATATATTGCTATTTCGACTGAGAGAAGTATAGAACTTTTCTCTCATTTTCCGAGGAAACAATAACAATACACTTAAAAAAACATCAAACTCGTGATTGTTCCATAATATTTTGACGTTTAAAATTTGTAGGGCGCCTTTGACAGAGTAAATATAGGTTTTTTTTTTAAGATTTTTTTTTCCGACGAGATAGGAGAAAATAACTTTTTCCGTAATACCTGCAATGCGATATCAAAAACGGGAATCAATAAACTTTCCGACATTTCAGACAGTTGCTGCCAATAAATTTGCTACATCCGACAGAAAATTCACAAACAAATACTTCGCCCATTCTGCTATCGCCACTTTGGCACATGCCTTTAAAAATAAGGGACATTTTGGCACAAACAAGGCTGCAACAAAAACTATTTGGCACAATACCCGTCCAACTTAACACTTAAGAGCAAGAGAATGCGCTTGCTGCGTTGGCGGTGTGCTAAGCATTTCTTAATACTTTCTGTTGACCTCAGTACTAGTGTTAATGCCCTT
Source organism: Scrobipalpa costella (assembly GCA_949820665.1). NCBI lineage: Eukaryota > Metazoa > Arthropoda > Insecta > Lepidoptera > Gelechiidae > Scrobipalpa > Scrobipalpa costella. The sequence goes on from OX463312.1 coordinate 16,043,680, forward strand.
AAAAACATTGCATTTTGTTGCTGGCATCCATTATTTATAGTTTGCTGTCCTTTAAGGTGACGATACTAGCCAAGTGGCACCCCCATTGTATATAATACGTATCACAATTTACTAAAAACGCAGTGATTGAAAAACCGGTCCAACAGAATCAAGTTATAGTAATTAAGATAATTTAGAACCTTATAAATTAGCAATTTATAGCTCGTTGTAGTAACAGATAGAAAAATTGCGAAAAACGGCAACCAACGCTAATTTATGAGGTTCTAAATTATCTTAATTACTATTACTCGAGTCTGTTGCACCGATTGTTCGATTCACTGCGTTTTTAGTGAGTTATTTATTTAACTGATGGGGGCGCATCTAAGGCCCTATCGCCACCTTAACTACTCTGACTAGCCTGCAAGACTTAGGTAGAAACGGTGTAAGTGCAACAGTTTATGAATTTAATTTCATGGTTTTTCAATATCAAGTTGCTAGGACATTAGATTGTTTCCTCATATCTCCATACTATTTAAATATACATACATACATATAATCATGCCTTTATCGCTAATGGGAAAGGCAGAGCGTAAAAGACCTAAACAAAGGTCGTGCCGCCACGTCTGACAAAGTTTTGAGGGTTATTTTAGATAGATTTGTAGGTATATTGCTGTAGTGACAGGTTATCAGCCTATATATATGAAACCCTCGGATCCCCATTTAAATATACTGGCAGTTATTTCACTCAAAGGATTAGTTCCGCAATTTAAAAAGGTAATGCTGCCAGGATCTTGGGTACTTTGCCTCGGTGCAGCGCGATGGATGAAAACAAATATTTATAATAATTCCTAGTTCATTAAGTAAATAAAGGTTTCCATTGTTTGTAAATGTACTTCCATGCTGGACTGGGAGAGATAGGAAAACATAGAATGTTCCAGCTGCCCTTCCTCCCGGGCATGCTGTAGAAGTCAGCAAAAGGGATTCGAGGGTTACAGTGTATTGTAATTTAGGCGATGGGTTGACAACCTGTCACTACAGCAATACACATTACAATCTAAAATTTTCCTCAATTTTTGTCAGACGTGGCGAAAGCGCCTTTCACGAGGCGTTTTATGCTCTGCCTACCCCGTAAGGGATAAAGGCGTGATTTTATGTATGTATGTATGTAAATGTACTTGATTATTCCACTTAAGCCGCATAAAAAAACGACTTACTAGCCCCTCTAAGGGACTAATGTAGTAAGTTATCACTCGCTTAGTTATCCGTTTGCGTGACTGTACAATACAACGCCTGCGAACGCACTTTAGATTTGCACGCACCATTACATGCGATTAGTGACGAATCGTAGGTATTTTGTGATATTGTAGACGTGTCGTAAACGGTACCGGTTAGGTATGTACTAATATGGAGGTACTAACTACGTGGCTGAAAATATTATAACGTTGAACTTTAAGCTGTTTTAACATATAATCACGCCTTTATTCCGGGCGTAGACGCCCTAAACAAAGGTCGATCCGCCACGTCTGACAAAGTTTTGAGGGTTATTTAAGATAGATTTGTACGTATATTGCTCTAGTGACAAGTTGTCAGCCCATCACCTAAATTGCATTATAATGAAACCCTCGGACCACTTAGCAGGTTTTTACAGCATGCTCGGGAGGAAATTCAGCTGGCACATTCTATGTTTTTCCCCCACTCCTAGCCTAGCATGGAAGTAATAAATTGTTTTAACATTTTATAAAATAACTATCAGTTCCAGGTATTTGGTATACAGCGTGAAACATCATTATATTAACTCTACCTAGATATTCTACCAAGATTCCTGACTCCATGAGCAAAAATTATTCTGTAGCAGACGTAGCATTATCGTAGCTTCTAGCTCTACGATTGCTACGCCGTAGTACAAAACCCGCAATATAGAAGCAATGCAGCTTTCCTTGTATGAATAGTAACTTTTCACCCATTTGCTCAGAAAAAACTACATTATTTAAAAAAAAGAACTAAACTTACATTCGCTCTTTTCGGTCATCAAATTTGAAAACGCCAGCAATTTCTCCAAACGACAAAAATTACCGTTAACGACCGCTACGCGTAGTCTTTAAAGTATACACTAGTATGGATTAGGTGTTTTTAAGTTCACAATATTGTTGTTTTATAGTGCGATAATAAAAAAAAAAGGAATGAATAAAAGTATGGAATGTCGCGTCATGCAAATTTAAAATGTCAAAATATTATACAGGAATCGCAAATTTGATGTTTATTTTTAAGTGTATTGTTGCTGTTTTCTCGCAAAATGAGAGGAAAGTACTATACTAGTGTCAGCCGAAATGGCAATATATAGTCTCATTCTCGTTTACTTCTAAATTTACTCGACCATACATTGTTTTTTTTTTTATTTCTAAAGTAATGTACTATTATCAGCTAAGCTCAATTTGATTACAGGCTGTTTTTGTTGTATACAGTCGTGTTTATGTCCAAGTGGTTTGCGTGGTTGATCCAGCGCGCCTCAGATTTGCACGCGCCATTACGCGATATCCGACGAATCGCCGCCATTTTGCATTGTTATCGATATGATATATATAGGGCCAATATACAGTCATTTATGGCTAATATTGTTTTAAAACAAAAAACGATTTATTTACAGGCAGTTGAGTAAATGTGGTAAACACTACTACTACTAGGTTTACTGGAGCCGTATTTATGAACCGCTCGAATCGGAATTCGCATACAAAGATCAACATTCGCATACGAAATCCCAAAATCATTATTTTGGAATACTCTGGATGCGACTCTGCAACGAGTGGTCTAAACCACTCGTTTTCTTTTCTACTACTCGAAACCTAAGTAAAGTAGTCTTTGGACACGGAAGTGACACAGACAAATATTTTACAAGTGATACAATAACTTTTTAAGTTATTTGAACCACTAAGGTAGAGGCGGTGTAGTGTGTGTATTAATAGTAATAATTTTAGGGATTAGACTTTGTTGGCAATACAGTTTTATATTGATTCAAAAATATGTGTGATTGAAATTGATATCGTACACGAATGATTTTGTATTATGCGCTTTCAGTTTTAGATTCGAGCAGTTCAAAGATACGGCTCCTGGAGCTGTATGTTTTAATCACTCGAATCAAATTCGCATGCGAAAGAGCAACTTATGCATGCTAATTTGTATGGAAATCGCATGCGAACGTTACTCTTTCATATGCGCATTAGCTTTCGAGCGGTTCAAAAATACGACTCCTTAACAGTGTTTATGTAGGTATGAGCTTCAGATTTGCACGCGCCATTACGCGCGATACCCGACGAATTGCCGCCATTTTACTAACGGCCGGTGTAAGTGGCCGCATTACTTACTTAGGGAAATATTTTAAGGGGCACTATGGGACGAGACTTATAAGTAGACCAATAAACCATAGGGCAGAAGGACCAGAATCACTATCCAGTTTTTTCGAATAGATACTTATGTAAAGGCAGTATCTATTAAACAGAAAAAAATGTGTGTAAATGATGCCCAGTTTTCAAATCAATATAAAACGAGGTTAGACTGTCCAGTCCTATCAGTCCCATCCTATTTACATGATTGAAATCTATTAGAGTTCACTGAGACGTTCTTGAATATACTTCCTATACAAAAGAAGAGGATCTATTACTTAGCAAACTTCAATTCAATAGCTTTCCATTCAACTGTTACAGATATTTTGCAACACGTTTAATACTTTAACATCGTAAACTGAATAGATTCCTAATGGCCGAGGTTTATGCGATATTCGAACATTAGCGAGATTTATAGTTTCCTACACAGCCACGTTTAGCCAATAAAAGGTACAGTGGCTGCCAAAACTGCGGATTACACCAGTGGTTTCCAAAACTGCGGATTACATCAGTGGTTTCCAAAAGCTAACTGAAATGGTGACCCATTAAAGTTATACAGGGTGTAAGGACAGGTAGGGGTAGCTCAGTAAACGACACTGAACAACTTTCACCAGGAAATGTTTTTTTTTTGCCTTTTTCATACAAAATGTCCAGTCAATTTGTATGGAAAAGCCAATCTTCCTGGTGAAAATTATTCAGTGTCGTTGACAGAGCAACTCCTATCAGTTTGTGGGACGCTGTCTCTTACACGTGGTATAGAATTTTGGAAACCCTTGTATGCAAGAGATGCGCATGTAAATCAGGACCACCACGGTAGATACTCCGATACTGGTTTTGTGGAAGAGCTTGACGAAACATTATACCTACTCATGAAACATGATATTTGATACTCTCGGTCTCGGCGCTTCGCTAAAGTCCGCTCTTTGAGGAAATCTAAATTATTCTATCATTATTTAGTGACCGCACTGTGGTAATATTTGTAATGTAAAGTACGAACGAATTTGTCGGTGACTGTACCTGATTTTACGAAACTTATTCGAAACCATTCAGGAAAGCTTCTAATACTTAAGTGGTTTAAGGAAATCTATTTAATAATGTTTTTTTTTAGTGTCGGTACAACATCTATTTCATTTAATTAAATATATCTGAAAAGTAAAGCCAAATTTTTAAAAACGTATTCAAATTTGGCAGCGGAAACCCACTCCAAAAAAAAGCCACTAGCCTAAGTACAATTTTTGCAGTTCCATCGTCCATAACTCATAGTTTTTACTGCAAAACGCCGCTACGTATTGAAAAGAAACATTTCGACGCGAGACAAAGGAAGTTCCAAGCTCTATCTTTAAGCTGGGTTACGACAAGTTTTTGGATGAACGTGAGCGAGAGCGCTGGCATACAAAAATACAAAAATAACTGTCAAAAATAGGGTTGGCACTATGTTCTTCTTAGCGAGTGGGATTTTGAATCGAACGACGAACCGATAATCGGAGTTTTGAAACAGCCTATAGTAGCACATGTAGGCCTCTGACTTGAGTAATGACCACTATCAAAGACAGCGACCGGGACCGACGGCTTAACGTGCTCTCCGAAGCGGAATCCTTTTTTCTTTTTGAACAATCAGGTGATTCAGCCTGCAATGTTCTAACTATACTGGACAAATACCAACTTTGTGTTCCCCTCTGGGATTCGAACCCAGGACCTCCGGATCGTAAGCCCATGGCTCAGGCCACTGGACCACGGAGGCAGTTTGGCGCTACGGTGGCAGCGTCAGTTTCTTTTTTTGCCACGATCATTTAGATCCTTGTCGCCCTGCTGCGCCTTTTGGAGCCGAGCCAAAACCTAGAACATGACTTACATAGATGCTGCAGTAGGCATTTAGACATTACTTATGAATTATAGGCCCACAACGCCGCGATTTTATGAAAGGCCAGCATAATCCTAATACTGAAATTACGTAACGCAATTTAGGAACATATCTCATATATCAATCACACTTCTATGCTGGCCGGGTCGTTAGACTCGAGAATTCACTCGCTAAGAAGAAGAAGATGTTGGCCTGGGAGCGACAGAAAAACATAGAATGTGCCAGCTGTATTTACTCCCGGGTATGCTGTAAAACCTGCTAAGGGATCCGAGGGTTTCAGTATATTGTAATTTAGGCGATGGGCTGACAACCTGTAACTACAGCAATATACCTACAAGTCTATCATAAATAACCCTCAAAACTTTGTCAGACGTGGCGGAACTATCTTAGTTTAGGTCGTGTACGCGCTGCCTACTCCATAAGGGACAAAGGCGTGATTATAGGTTTGTATGTATGTAACGCAATTTAAGACTGATTTAGGTTGGGTTTGATCCAAGTCTGACCCAATACGCTCTACGAAATAACTTTGTCGTTGCATTAGTCCCGAATTGGCGTAAATAAGATTATAGATCAGACGGCACTATGTTGCACGACAGTGCACTGCAGCAACGTGACACTGCGCGACAAAATCTGTCGAAATGTATGAACCTGACATTGCCGCGTCGTGAAGCGTCGCGCCGCTCCGCTGCAGCTTCAGGGCCGCTACAGTGCGGTATATCTCATACATTTTCATACAAATAATCATTTGTCGCGCCGTGCACGTCACGCCGCAGCTACGTTCTAGTGCGGTTTAACCTTAAACTTAAATTAAACCCCACTTGTAATTTTTCGTCTTGAGAAAAAGAAAGAGAGAGCATTATATGGTTTTATTTGTGTTTATTACTTCACTAGCGACCCGCTCCGGCTTCGCACGGAAATTATCAGTGTTTCTCTACTATATTATGCATATATTATACATATAAACCTTCCTCTTGAATCGCTCTATCCATTAAAAGAAACCGCATCAAAATCCGTTGCGTAGTTTTAAAGATTTATGCATACATAGGGATATAGAGACAGAGAAAGCGACTTTGTTTTATACTATGTGGTGATTAGGCCATTATCAAGAAAAAAATCGCTTAGGTACGTTTATTCATCATGAAATAAGCATCATCAGGTCAGTCCTGCTGTCTTTACGATATTAAATCATCTCCCTAGCTTTATCCCGTATTTCACGGGGTCGGCTACCTAATCTAAGTGATTTATCGAGAGTACTGGTTTTTACACAGAGCGACTGCCATCTGACCTCCGCAACCCAGAAGGGAAACCAGACCCAATCCTAGATTAGGTCAGAGTTCTAAAGCCGCCAATGCTTAGCAATGGTACCGGACTTGGCTTAACGACTAATACCTACGGTATTAAACGATATTAACCGGGATCAACGGCTTAACGTGCCTTCCGAAGTACGGAAAAGGCACCGAATAAACGTACATATGAAATTCAAAAACCGAAAAAACACTTTAATACAAAAATTACTAGTTGTAAATCTCAAGAGCTGATTATTAATACGGACCTATGTTTCATTAGGAACAAAATACGATTCCCAACTCCTGCGTATTGAGGCTCTCAGCTACTTTTCAGGCCTTTAACTACACCCTTGTAAGGAGGAATGCCTTTCTTCCCTCGATGAACAATGTACTATTACTTTATGCCAGTAGATAAAATTCGTTCGGTAGGCAATCATTCCGGATTAAAATGCCAATTACTTTGCCGTGAGTATGCTCAGGCACGGATTTAGGGCAGCGATTTAGTTTTATAACCACAAATATTGTATAAAATTGTATTGCGTTATACAGAGTGTAAGGAATTAAGTCCCAAAAGCGGTAAAGAAAATTCCCTGTCAACAAAACTTAACAACTGTATTTTTTTTTCGGGAAGTGATTAGCTTTACTCCTTCAAACGAAATGGCCACTTTGGTAGGATAATTTTGTTTTCAATGTGCCAGTATTAGAATTTATTTATAAAAGTTGTTCAGTGTCATTGATTGAGCAGCCCCTTTCAGTTCTCGGCACACCGTACCTTACAGCCTTTACCTTATAATCGCGACACTCGACTGCAGCGAATTGTCCCGTGGCCAGGCCGTAACCGCTTCCATTCACAAAAATGTGTAAAGTTCTCATTTCTGTTGGCGTCCGGCATTTTGTAGTTAACGACTTTTTAAGTGATTTAAGCTGTGATTTTCCTTAAAATCCCTCCTAATCTGCAGTTTTATGAAGCTATTAAGTTTTGATGACTGCTTTTGATGACCCAAATACTTTAGTTGCTATAAACATGGGTATTTACAAAAGAGACGGAGGGATATACCATTTTATTTGGATTAGCTTTCTGATGTAAATTTTATCCCTTTCTATATTTTGTCAAGTTATCTCTTTTTGCCTCTACATTATGTGATTAAAATATTTAGCATAAAATATATTTGTGAATAAGTCCGGCTGAACGATTCCTACAAAGCGGTATTAGGCCTGACCTAATCAAGAGCAAACCCATTTCTAATTAAAAAATATATCATTTTGGACCCTTGATAATCCCTGAAATAATCTAATCACTGCATAAAAAAGCAGGTACAAGAGTCCTATTTTTGAATCACTCGAATCGAAATGCGCATGTATTGCTAAGTATTCTAAAGTATTTGGCATGCGAATGTTACTTTTTCTTATGGGAATTCGATTCAAGTAGTTCAATAATGAGGCTCCTGTGTAATTTCGGAATACGACCTCTCATCCAAATTAAATGAAAACGACTAAGAAACAAGTTTGGGAAAAAAAAGATCTCCGTTCTAGATACCACCGACTAAAACTAAAATTAAAATCTATCTGTCACTTTCAAAATAATAATATTAAAAAGGACAGGCGATTTATATACCCTATGGTTTACACTTTGTCAGCTAGATTTTGACGCGCTTTTGCACATTTCCCCTGTATTTCTATCAATATTTTCCGCCATATCATATGACGGCGGATAAAAATTACAGATAACGCATAAAACTACCGACTATAAATCAAAAAGCGGAGAGAATAGATCTCCTGTCCTTTTGAAATGTTTTAGTCTGAAAGTGACAAATAGATTTTAATTTTAGCTTAAGCCGGCAAACCTAGAAGCAAGCCAGTATTGTGTTCCTTGTAAATATTACACTGCGCTGGCCGATCCGCCTGCCAATATTAATGAGTATGGCAAATATCTTCCTAATGGAAGAGGCGTCAAATTTCTTCTAAAATAATGAATATTTCCTAAAAAGTAAGCTTTCGTTTACCCTGTCACGAACTTCGGGGGTGGGAGGGACGATTAGGGCGGCAAAATCATGCATGAATAATTCCAAATTCTGAAGTAATATGCATAGAATAAAATTGTATACATTAGCTAAAATTAATTACATTTTAATTACCTTTCGTCCCTCTCGAAGGCCTAATTATATTTCATTAAGGAAGTTTTTGAAAGTCCGTTCTATTTAGGTCGCTGTATTAAATGCCATGAAAGTATAATGCTCTTGAAGTCAGTCATTAATTGAATCGACTTTGTGCAAAATTAGGTTAATATTACGCAGGGGGTAGGTAGATCGTCATCATTATTTCTGCCACGACAGTCAAATATTAAGTCTTGATACACACATACATATAATCACGCCTTTATCCTTAATGGGGTAGGCAAAGCGTAAACGACCCAAACAAAGGTCGTTCCGCCACGTCTGACAAAGTTTTGTGGTTATTTAAGACAGATTTGTAAGTATATATATATTTTGTAGTATATTGCTGTAGTGATAGGTTGAAGGCTGACCTATCGCTTAAATTGCAGTATACAGAACCTCGAATCCCTTAGGTGGTTTTTACAGCATGCCCGGAAGGAAATGCAGCTGGCACATTCTCTGTTATTCTCACGCTCCCAATCCAGCATGGAAGAAGTCTAAGTCTAGGGGTCGTATTTATAAAGCGATCTGAAGATTGAGAGCAATCCTTAGTGTGGATGTAATAGACCGTTTTGTATTGAAATGACATTTCTGAAGCGAACTCAAACTTGCTGTCAGTCTCAAGACCTGATTATAAATATGGCCAGTCTTGATTCATGAAGTAATGTATTTTTGCGAGGGAATACAAGCAGCTGGTTAATTCTGTATTTTTCATAATTATCTCTTGAAAACCTTGCTTGTAAATCAACATGAATATAGGAGGTGTAGCAGTATCGAATCCCCATATAAAAGTCAATTACCTTTTGTTCCTTTTGAGCACTAAATACAAAATGTTATTGTAGACAAAGCAAGACTAAAATTAACATACAGGGTATCCCAAAATATCAAGTGTCTTTATATAATAAGAAAGAAAGAAAATAATAAATTCGTTTCTGGCAGGACTCGAACTTGCGTCTCTGGAATGCCGGTCCATCACTCTACCAACTGAGCTACAGAAACGGTAGCAGGAGTGACGAATTTATCATAGTCTTTCTTGTGCACACGTCATAGCGACGTTAGCGACATCTAGCCATGTAGTTTAAGAACTACATAGTGTCTTTATACTTCAACATTTACTAGTTAATCTGTGTAGAGTGTATTATTTGATTATAATTAGATCAATAAGACACCCTGTATAAGTATTTATAACCTGATTATACCACAGTAAGTCGCCCGCACGTTAAGGAATGACTAAGGGTTCTAAAATAGACTAAAATGAGACCCTAGGCCATGCTCTATAATCTAAAAATCTAGGAGTTTAGTACCTTCAGGATGGATGCATTGTAGGAACGGTTATACAGGGTGTAAGGGACAGCGTCCCGTAAACTGATAGGGGTTGCTCAGTCAACGGAACTGAACAACTTCCAGCAGGATTTTATTTCAGGAAGTGAAAAAAAGAAAATTTGGTTTTCCATACAAATTGTCTGATCGAGATGGTTTTTGGACATTTTGTGTGGGAAAGCCATTTTTGTTTCATTTCCTGACTAAAATACCCGCTGATAGTTGTTCAATGTCGTTGACTGAGCAACCCCTATCAGTTTGCGAGACACCGTCTCTAACACTCCGTATGTTATGGAAAAAAAATATAATGATAAGTTTATGAATATAGTTATGATCATTAATGTGAACTTCTTATACATATTATGATAAATACACCCCATTGAGGGAGGCCTATGAACGACAGTGAAATCAGCAGCTGGAAATATGACAATAAGTTTGTTCACTTATAAGTTGGTTACACAAAAAATACACAAGTTTCATGTTGAATGCTGATGCGAGGACATAAAAAAGTTAAACCTTATAAATGATAAAGCTTTATAAAGAACTAGCTGTGCCCGCGACTTCGTACGCCCGGTTTGTATGCAAAACAGGCAGTGTCGAACAAACTGAAAACGCTTCTCCGCGCGTAGGAGCGGGACCTGGTAACCCGCGCGCGGAAGCGTGTTTCGCATTGTCTGATCTTTATTTTTGTCGAATAAAATGCCCAGCAGTGGGACAATTTATAGGAAAAAATATATATATTCAATGTACAGACACGATCCTTTTAGAGATTTATTATATGTATCATCATCATTAGGCCTTTTTCATCTTGACAGATGATTATATGTATAGATGGGCGTTTTTCGCCGCGTGTTTCGCAACGGCGACGACATGGCACCGTTGACGGTTCCGTGCAAGAGATAATCGATGAAAGTCAATAAAATTATATGGCACGTTTTTTCACTTCCCGGCACGGCAACGGCACGGCATTGAGTCAGTTTGCAAATACATCTTTTATGATTTAAATTACGTTACATAAATGAACCATTAATTCTTAATAACGCCTAGAGATTCTAAGACAAACTAAAACCTAAAACGCAGAAACAACAGAACAAGACCTAACAACGATTAATATTAATCTAGACCATGGCTAGACGCCAAGCTGCCTAGCTCTTAACTCATTAGTCCTCCGAGACCTAGCGATGCCAAGTTAGGCAGAATTATACAGATGGACTACATTTCAACTGCAAACCGACTGCTGAATTGCAGATAGCGTGTGTTGAGTCTAGTATATTTCGTTTGGTCGTAACAAACTTGTTAGTGACAATGGTAGTACCTTCGATCGAGAAGTTGAAAAGAATTCTAGAAGATGCCATTATGGTTTCCCTTAGAATATATCAAAATTCCCTTCGATAGTCCTATACTCATGAACGTGGAGCGTGTAACCGCTTAGAAATATCAAGGTATCAATAAATAAATATAATCGCGGCATATTAACAAAATATTTGTTAAAGCCGTAACAAGTGAAAACAACGAATCTTCCAAACAACAGTTTATTATCCAAAAACCATATCAGATACACGTAGTAGTTGGATCCTTAGAGTACAAGAATAACGTAACCATAGCAACGCAAGAAGACAGCAGCTAGAGCTGCGTTATACATTTCTACTTTTTAAACTAGAGTTGTGCGCGTCGGTAACAATGTTACTTCATCATATTTTTTTATTTTTTTTATACAATATGCATTTATTTTTAATAACTGTAGGTCTTTGTTTATGTATTGTATACAAAAATGTAAGACTGTTGGTTTCTGAATAAATAAAAGTAAAGAATCCCGTTCAAAACAAAAATCTACAATGTGGTAGTCGGATTGCAGTTTAAATGCAGTCCGTCTGCCTAGAAAGATTTGCCAACACGTAGCTTAAGTCTAGGTGTTGCATACTTTATACTCTGTGGATACGCTAAGATGATACTGAATATTGGATTTGCCAACTAGGGTGGAAATCGTCGGAAGTTTAGTATTAAGATAGGAATCGCTCTTTCGTATCCGTCGTGGTTTAATGTTGAGCTCTATCATAATAGAATCAAAGTTTATTTCTGTATTTCTGAGGGTTTTCTTTACATAATATATTAATAATAGTATTTCCAACTCCGTTTTGCTTCGGAAGGCACGTTAAGCCGTTGGTCCCGGTTAATATCGTTTAATACCGTAGATATTAGTCGTTAAGCCATGTCAGTGGCCAGTGCTAAGCATTGCCGGCTTGAAAACTGACCTAATCTAGGATTGGGTATGGTTTCCCTTCTGGGTTGCGGAGATCAGATGGCAGTCGCTCTGTGTAAAAACGTAACGTAAGAGTATCCTCGTTCAATCCCCTAGATTAGGAAGCTGACCTCGTGCATACATACATACATACATACATACATAAAATCACGCCTTTATCCCTTACGGGGTAGGCAGAGCGTTAAACGCCTCGTAAATGGCGCTTTCGCCTCGTCTGACAAAAATTGAGGGCAATTTTAGATTGTAATGTGTATTGCGAATGTGTAGTAAGAGGTTGTCAGCCCATCGCCTAAATTACAATACACTGTAACCCTCGAGTCCCTTTTGCTGTCTTCTACAGCATGCCCGGGAGGAAGGGCAGCTGGAACATTCTACGCTTTTCTATCTTTCCCAGTCCAGCATGGAAGTACCCGATCTCGTGAGATACGGGATAAGGCTAGGGAGATTATTCCAACTCCGTTTTAGAATAAAGCTAAACAAAGGTTCATGTCTTTAAATCGAAGATCTTGTTTCTAAAATAAGTTTTAGCTATGATATGACAACATAATGAAATAATAGTTTTAGTAATTTAATTAGTTTGCCAACACCTATCATTTATTTTTGAAATGTGTTTTTGAATAAAAAGACATGAAACTTGGTTCACCTTTATTCTAAAACCGAGTTGGAAATAGTATAGGTACATTGCTTTCTTCCATGCTATACAGGGGCGAGAGAAAAACATAGAATGTGTCAGCTGCACCTACCTCATCCCGGGCATGCTGTAAAACCCAGCTAAGGGATCCGGAGGTTTCTGTTTATAACAATTTAGGCGATGGGTTGACAATCTGTCACTACAGCAATACACCCACAAATCTATCTTATATAAGAGTTTCATTACGCAAAATCAGAAACAGGTAAATTCATGAAAACATTTTGAATACTCGTCATCACCAAACAAGCCTGGGTTTGTACGGCTTTTGGAGATGGCTATTTAATTTTATTTAAATGTAATCTTATTTTGGCAAATAAATTAAAAAAGAAAATAGTATTTTCGCCTATCATAACGTATATCGGAGTGGTTGAAGTTTATTGTTAAAACCCTTTCGAAATATTAATTGATATGCATTTTCACTCTACTCTCGTATTATACCTATTAAATTAACATACTTAATACGACCTAGTTAAAATAAATTGTTTTAGAGAGCATTCCCAAACATTCCAACCAAACTGAACTTTCTGCGGTTGACCTCATTTGGCTAAACCAGCCGGTCCCAGTTCGGTGTTTGCGGTTCCCCAGTGTGATAAAAAATTCACTGAACGACACTTGAGAGACCATTCAGGCTTTTCACACTCAGTTAATGCGATGAGAATTTGATCTCTTGAATTACGTTGAAGAACTAATATACCTACGAAAAGTCGAAGACTAAGGCTTGTTTTTATAAAGCGATCTCTAGATTGAGAGTAATATTAAGTATGGTACGGAGTTTCTGATACGGACTCTAAGTAGCTGTCAGTCTCAAGTGCTGTTTATAATTACGGGCCTACGCCAAACAACTAAAAGTTGAAGTTGAATCACTGGCCTAAGTGCAGCAACACACTGGCGTCACATACTGCGCGCAAGGTGACGCTTGTGTGTTGCTGCCCTTACAGAAGACTCCAGTGACATATGGATTGCTTTGTTCTGTGTAATATTCCGTTACTGAACTTCACATTTACACTAATTTTCTTTTTCACTCTCTACTCACTTTTAATTAAAATTGGATTATTAGAAAATTTGTTCAGTAGGTTTCAGCCATTCACAAGCGAGTACCATGACGTGATTAAGTACGCAAGCCAATGGTCAAATTTTCGTGATTGAAAAACGATATTTGTAATGATTTTTGGAAAAGAAAAAAATAAATATATATATATAGTTTATAAAAGAAGCCAATAACAAGCGTGTGTAGGCTTGGACGGTGAGAGAATTAAATAAGTAACATGCATATTTTTGTTGCAGTACCTAAGTTTAAGTAGAGTTAAGAGTTAAAAATTGCCATTCGTTACTTCGAAAAATCGCGCAGTGCGTGCGGGAAAGAAACTCCTTAAAAATCCACAAATATATTTTTTTCTTATAGTCGCAAAACATTTCGAAAGAAGGTACGTCCATAAATTGGTATTTAGGTCAAAACAATCTTTTGGCTTTAGCTTAACAAGGCTCATAAAATTATAAGTACGATATAAAAGGTTAAGTGCATGCTTAAGCAGTTAGGCTGTTGAACCATACTTATGTGCTCTCCAAGAAATTTTGTAATGCCTTCGAAATAATGGCTGTAAAAAGAATTTTGTTGCTTAAAATATTTCTTTCTTTTTCTCAGGTTGCAACATAACGAAATTAATCCTTTTGTGCTATGCATACCTAATGATTCTGAGCTTTGGGGTAGAAGAAATCGTAGTATTGATTTTAGTAGGTGACAAAAAATAGATAATAAATCCAGTTTGTTTGTAAGATTGTTCCCGTTATATGTCGAAATTGCCATTTGACACGAGAATCTACTCGCTAAGAAGAAGATCGGAATGGTTAGGATAAAATGCGGTCAAAATTATGTCATTGTTTTTTTTAAATCCTATAATTCGTCCCACTGCTGGGTTAAGGCGTCCTGGCGTCTCCAGGCGTCTCTGTTTGCTGCCTCTGTCAGCCATTATGCGCTGAAAGCATCTAGGTCGTCTCGCCATCTTCTAAGGGATCTCCCCCGTCTTCGGCGACTATCCTTCGGGATCCACTCGGCGACATTGTTTTTATCATCACAAAATCAAATTATGTTGACAATATATTATCCTATTAACACTACTGCTAATCCTAAGGTTGCCAAATAGAAATTGGTGATAAGCAAATATGTTTCTACTATTTATTTTCACTTCTTTCTTACACGAACGTTACCGAATATTTGTGTAACACGAATCATGCCAGAGGTCTGTGACTAAAATGCTTTTCATGAGAAATCTTTATCTGCGCCATCACGTGTTGTAGCGATTATCGTTTTACTGATACTGAACCTAAACATTTAATACTTATCCTTGAAAAGTCAATAACGTTTTTATTTTACCGCAAAGTCGTCTAAGAAAATGGAATTTGTCCGCCCGGGTAAGCTGGCAGTAGAGGAGTTATAAAATAGTCCTATCCCCACTTGTGCGCTTTCAATATTGCACTCGTTTAAAGCTTTCGGCCTGCTTACGATGCAACATTAGCTTGACGAGTGGGTTTTGTATAAAAAAAATGTTACAGTCAACACTTTCACTTCGTTAAATGTGGTCACCAAATTGTTTGAACTTAAGTGTCGGCCGGAGTAGTGAAATTAAATACGAACGTAGTTTTGCTTTTATTCCTAAACAGTAAAACTTAACCAAACTCGTACACATGACCAAATGCATCATATCTATGCTTCTAATTAGGTTTGGTTTGAAAATATTAAGCATAAACAAAATACGACCGAAAATACGATTTAGTGTAAAAATAGCCTAAAATTAAATCTGCTATCTAATTTTGTACTTGATTAATATTTTCAAACCAAATAGTAAAAATAATTAAAAGCATAGATTATGATGCATTTGGTCATGTATACGGAGTTTGGTAAGGTTTGGTTTTACTGTTTAGGAATAAAAGCGAAACTACGTTTGTATGGGATTTCACTACTCGGGCAGACTCTCAAGTGGGACATATTAAACAGTTATATGCTATGATATACTATGATTTCATTACGAGGTCTTCGAAGAGTGAAATTATCTTATTTGTTGGATCTGCCTCCGTGGTCTAGTGGCTAGTGCCATGGACTCCTGATCCGGAGGTCCTGGGTTCGATTCCCAGGGGGGAAACACAAAGTTGATAATATATGAGAATTTATCACTTTGTAAATTTTTCCCCAGTTTGGTTAGGACATTGCAGGCTGAATCACCTGATTGTCCGAAAAAGAAAAAGATTTTCGTGCTTCGGAGGGCACGTTAAGCCGTCGGTCCCGGTCGCTGTCTTTGATAGTGGTCGTTACTCAAAATCATGTCAGAGGCCTGATAGTTGTGCTACTAGGCGGTTTAAAAACTCTGACACCAGGGTTCATCGGGTCGATAGACTCGATACACCCACTCGACAGAAGAAGAAGATTTGTTGGATAATCAGGTGAATTAGCTAACTTAGCTTTATGTATAATACTTATTGGGTAGATATTTATTTATTTATCGTATAACATTAGTTAACTGGTATACTTAATTTGTGTCAGAGTTTGATACTCGAACCCAAATATGTCCTTGCATTATCTGATAAGAGTTTAATGTCTTCTGGTCGTCCGGGCAACTTTGTAAGTGCATACATACATATAATCACGCCTTTATCCCTAATGGGGTAGACAGAGCGTAAACGACCTACACAAACGTCGTTTGGCTACGTTTGACAAATTGTTGAGGGTTATTTAAGATAGATTTGTAGGTATATTGCTGTAATGACAGGTTGTCAGCCCATCGCCTACATTACAATATACTGAAGCCCTCGGATCCCTTAGCTGGTTTTTACAGCATGCCCGTGAGGAAAAGCAGCTGGCATATTCTATGTTTTTCTCTTGCTCCCAGGCCAGCATAGAAGAAAGTTTGTATATTGGTAAGAAATCATCAATCTATAACTCCTTAACCATAAGCCAGCAGCCAAAGCGTTAAGATATCGTTCGGTTCTCGCCGGGGGCTGGCTGAGGGGATGGCCATAAACCAGAGAGCAGCCTTATCTCACTGCGGGTATGTACTGCCACTGAATTTAGGCCAAACTGGTGATAAATACTTCCGACTACATAGACAGATATGTATGTTGTATACTAGCCTTTGGGCCGCGGTTTTACTAGTTTTTTTTACTACGATATTCTACAGATTTTACGCTCTGCCTACCCCATAAAGGCGTCATTATATGTATGTACATACATACATATAATGACGCCTTTATCCCATTTATAAAAGACATACATATGTATTCTACAGACTAAATGTGTTCTTATACGAGATGTCCCGCAATCTGATAGGGGTTGCTCAATCAACGAAACTGAACAACTAACATCAGAAAAATATTTCAGGAAATAAAAATAATACAAAAATGCTTTTTTATAGAAACTGTCTGGTCGAGGGAGTCAGTTTGTATCGGAAAGTTTTTATTTTTGACATCTCCTGAAATAATTTCCTGGCGAATGTTGTTCAGTATCGTTAACTGAGATAACCCTATTTGTTTGCGGGACGCTGTCCCTTTCACTCGGTATACTACTACTTTATTTATGTATTACAAACTTTCAGCCCGAAATATATTAGCAACATGTGATACCTAAACAATCAATACGCTACATAATGTACTGATTAATCCGTGTAATTTTAGGGTCAATTTTCCTCAATTTTTGTCAGACGCGGCGAAAGCGCCTTTTACGAGGCGTTTAACGCTCTGCCTACCCCGTAAGGGATAAAGGCGTGATTTTATGTATGTATGTATGTAATTTTAGGGTCTTCCATTCTGGACTGGGACGAGAGAAAAATATAGTATGTGCCAGAATCTGTATCAGAATCAGAAAGTGTAAGAATCAGCTAAGCGATCCGAGGGTTTTAGTATATTATAATTTAGGAGATGGGCTTACAACCTATCACTACAGCAATATACCTACGAATCTATCTTAAATAAGCCTTAAAATCTTTGTCGGACGTTTCGGTACGACCTTTGTTTAGGTCGTTTACGCTCTGCCTACCCCATTAGGGATAAAGGCGTATTTGTATGTATGTATAAAATGTAGGTATACCATCTCCGTATTCGGCACTTATCACATGCCATCGTCATTGACGCAAAACTAACTCATCTTGTCTCTGAAAGGTGTTGGCTGATCAAAGCTTCGGAAGTATCGGAATATGTCGGGAAATTCCAGCGAAGGCTCTCAAAGGTCTGTGTTCGTGTTACATCACACAATAAGGCCTTTATATATAATAAAGGCCTTTTCCTTTGACACTGCGCGATTGAAATGAGATTTTCCGTCGAGCTGTCGGAACTAGGCCAAAGTATCTAAGCAAACGGGTTTTAGAGAATTTTGGGCGAAAACGTCTGTCGAAGTTTTCCGATTTGGCACCTGAGTTCGATGTTTGCGAAAGCCATTTAGCGGGTTACGAGTTTTGCTGTATGGAAATGAAATTGCGTGAACAGTCGGATGAGCATATATTTCTATTTCATATTTCAATGACTACCACAGCACGTCATATTAAACTATTTTATCAGAATGTTATTCATTTTGATCAAATAACTAGCGTTACTAATTTTTAAAAAGTGCTTATGTTTAGAAAAAATGGGTAACTCTAAAATTACATACATACATATAATTACACCTTTATCCCTAATGGGGTATGCAGAGCGTAAACCACCTAAACAAAATTCGTTCTGCCACGTCCGTCAAAGTTTTGAAGGTTATTTAAGATAGATTTGTAGGTAAATTGCTGTAGTGTAGATGTAGGCTAAAGAAATGATGATGATGATGATGATGAGAGGTTGTCAGCCCATCACTTAAATTACAATATACTAAAACCCTCGGATCCCTTAGCTGGTTTTTACAGGAGGAGGACATGCAGCTTGCACATTCTATGTTTTTCTCTCGCTCCTAGGGCAGCATGGATTTTATGGTAGATGTTTAAATTATTCGAGACAGTGGTTCTGATAATAATCCTCACATAATTATTAGTAAGAATAGAGTGCAACTTGTATCTGGCACTTACCAGGCCACTCAGAAAGTATTGCGATAAATAGTTTTTATATATGGCAGACTGGCCGGTTAGAATCTTTTTTGAAAATATGATTACTTGTAAGTAAAAATATGTGTGTTCCATTTTCAAAATTTCCCTCCACATTTTTTGCGAGCCAATTCAAAGTATTGTGTCTTACTGAAAAATGGATCTGCGCCGGGAACATTTTAGAGCTATAATTTTTTACGATTTCAAGTGTCGCCTGAAACCGGATGAATCGTTCGATAGACTTCAAATGGCATTTATGGATGAAAGCCCCTCCAAGGCAACCGTGTATCGTTGGTTTAACGAATTTAGGCGCGGTCGACCAACCTTGGGGGATGAAGAAAGAAGCGGTCGCCCTTTGACGGCTATTACGGAAGAAAACGTGCTAGCAGTGAAAAATTTAATCCAAGATAATAGGCGAATTACATATCAGGAGATTCAGCACATATTAAAGATTGGATCGGGAAGCGTTCACGAGATTCTACAAGGGCATCTTCGCGTGAGGAGGAAAGTATCGCGCTGGGTGCCGCACTACCTCACCGACGCTCAGAAGCAGGCCCGGGTGGAATGGTGCCGTGATATGCTGAACAAATTTGAAGCAGGCTCGTCTCGGCGTGTTTACGACATCGTAACAGATGATGAGTCCTGGATTTATCAATACGATCCAGAAACCAAGCGCCAGTCGACAGTTAGGGTGTTTCAAAATGAACCAACGCCTACCAAAGTGAAGCGATCTCGAAGCGGGGGGAAGATTTTGATCGCCAGCTTTTTTAATTTGACTAGCCACTTGGCCTCAATTCCCTTACGAGATCAAAGAAGCATTAACGCCGAATGGTATACTACCAAATGTTTACCAGAAATTTTTTCTGTTGTGAGCAACAAGCGACCAAACACAGGGCTCCGCGGACTACTGCTCCACCACGACAATGCGCCTGCATACACCGCGCTCAAAACGAGGGACTTCCTGGACAGCACACCAGTCAAACTCCTGGGTCACCCTCCTTACAGCCCTGATCTAGCACCGTGTGACTTCTTTTTATTTCCAAAAATAAAAAATCTGCTCAAGGGGATACAATTTTCGTCGCCGGAAGATGCGCTGGCTGGGTTCGAGCAGGCTGTAAACGAGGTGTCTACGGCGGACTGGAAAAAGTGTTTTGAAAACTGGTTCAGACGCATGAATCTTTGTATAGAGGCTGGTGGAGAGTACTTTGAAAAGATTTAATAAAAATATATGTACCTGTAGAACATTTTTTTTTAGTGTCGCAAAACTTTCTGAGTGTCCCACGTATCTTGCCATTTCTTGCTGAACGCCAGCACTGAAAATCGGTTGTAGTCAATTTCTATCGTATGAACTCAGAAATAGAATATTTTTATAACATATTTTTTATTTAATAGATTTCCTTTTTCAGGCGATTGTGGCTTGAACTGTTTGTGTGGTGCAGTTCAAACGGTGAATCACCTGACATTTTGCCCTGCGTGCCCCTACACCTACATACATACATACATAAAATCACGCCTTTATCCCTTACGGGGTAGGCAGAGCGTAAAACGCCTCCTAAAAGGCGCTTTCGCCACGTCTGACATAAATTGGGGGCAATTTTAGATTGTAATGTGTATTGCTGTAGTGACAGGTTGTCAGCCCATCGCCTAAATTATTACAATACACTGTAACCCTCGAATCCCTTTTGCTGACTTATACAGCATGCCCGGGAGGAAGGGCAACTGGAACATTCTACACCTGCACGCAGATAATGCTGTTAACGTGGCCAAATTCTATGCTGCAACAGTGTAGTGTCTGCCAGCGACACGCTAAAAAAAGCAATCAGCAAGGCACGGCAGTAATTCGTTATTTATTTATTTATTTAACTATTTATTGTTCACAAAAAAACATCATAAACACAGGACATAAAAAACAAAGACATAACAGGCACTTAGTTGAGTTTTACTGAACTATTCGCGATATTGGTCTTATCGCAAACGCATTGTAACTTTGAACTCAGATTTGTACCTAACTAGCATTCAAAGTGACCGGAGGACCATTAAGAAAAACATGGTCGCATGCAACACCATAATTATATTCCGAAGGGCTTCTTAGTAGTTGATTTACATATTCATTAGGGCAACACTGACCGGCGTTGCTAGTAGAAAATTACAGAATTCTCTGTTCAAAGGCACGCATTCACGACGCAGGAAAACATCAATCACTAGGTGCCTTCGTGGTCTAGTGGTCCGAGCCATGGGCTTCCAAAACGGAGGTCGTGGGTTCGATTCCCCTCGGGGGCTAAACAATATTGGTATTTATCAATGTAACACTTTGTGAGAATTCTCCAGTTCGGTTAGAAACATGCAGGCTGAATCACCTGATTAGGATTCCGTGTTTCAGAGGACATATTAAGCCAACGGCCCCAATGCCTGTATTTTACATAAACCAAAACATATCAATGGCGGCAGCCATTACGGGGTAGACATACCCCGTAAGGGATAAAGGCGTGATTTTATGTATGTATGTAACAATGGCCTACAGTTTACTACTACGTTTATAGTCATCGAGACAAACCTATTATGGGTTTAGCGATGTCTTATAGATTGTATAAGGGTCGTTTATTGTAATAAAATTCTAATTAAAAAAAAAACATAAGCTCGTATTTTTGAAGCGATCTAAAACTTGATAGCAATATTAAGTATGGATTTGAAAGGCCATTTTGTACCGAAATGACATTTCTGATACGAACTCAAACTCGCTGTCACTCTTAAGAGCTGATAACAAATATGGCCCTTACTGTGTTATCTGGTTAAAAAATTCTTACACCAAAGTTTATTAGGTCGTAGCTTGACTCTAAAAATACACTCAGTAAAAATAATCATTTGTAGTAGATTTTTCCATACAAAAGCACGCATTTATGTTGTAGGAAAACATTAATCACTGCTTCCACTTGCGAGCTTTGTCCAAACAAGGCTACTACTGCTAAATACAGGGGCTCAAAGAAGTCATACATTAGGTCGTGTGGTGACACAATAAATTATTTACAGAAATTGACAAAACTTTTGTAAAGTCAGATTTTATTCATAAATTTTCTTTTTCTAAAAGAAGGACAAATATTTTTGGAATATGTTAAAAAATAATAGTATGTAAAAGAATTATATTAACAATAATTATGTAAATATAAATATGTATGAACGCGTACTTTTGTGTTGGTAACGACCACTGCGCATTGCTACGCGTTTCGTAGCAATTTGCTACGACACTGGCGTTGATTCTCGCGACCTAATCCTAATTCTTAGCTAGCGCTGCCTCTTTCTTGACTTTAACATAAGAACAGGATAGCAAATAAACACATGACTTTGACATTCCTAATCTGACATAAGACTGCTTAAATGACGTATAATAAAAGAGCATGTTCTATGCTCAGTTCTTATTTAAAGCGTCTTACGTCAGATTGTCAAAGTCATGTGTTAGTAAGTTAATAAAGTTATCTGAGAATTAGTTAAGGAATAGTGCCTGCAGAATTAAAGCCATTGTGAATTGCAAAGCTAATTATTTTACAATGCAAAACCAATTTAGAAACAATTTTTAGAAGTGATTATCACCTTTATGTAAACTCAAAACCAAACCCCCAGCCTTGAAATCGAAGCTAAAAGCCCATACCACTAGACCGCAGTGTCAATGTTGAAACCGCACGAGTGTGGACTGCTCATTTTCCAAACGGGGTCAAGAGGAACGTGACTAATCTTTGCACACGTGTGCATGTCCCGACTTACTATTTGTACGTATTTTGTACGACGTATTTAGTTCTTCCAGGCTGGTCCGGGAGAGAGAAAAACATAGAATGCGTCTGCTGGTTTTCCTCCAAGGCATGCTGTAAAAACCAGCTAAGGGATCCGAGGGTTTCAACATATTGCAATTTAGGCGATGGACTGACAACCTGGCACTACAGCAATGTGTTTTGTTTATGTGTATGTTTTTCTCTCACTCCCAGTCCAGCATGAAAGAAAGTAAAGTCCGTAGACCTGACCACAAAGACAACTTTTGCATTGATTATTTTCTTGTCGTAAAGTTTTTGAGTACCCTTTGCAAGTTTGGGTGAGACAGTTGGAAAATATTGTCGTTCGCAAACCGCGAGGTGTATTTCAAGATAGTTTCCAAGACTATTGGTTTTGGAAAGTTGTCAGGCAATATTGAGTGGGGCAGACAACAAGGAAAAAAGATAGCCTGAGGCTCGTTACATAAAATGTTGTTGATAGCAAGGAATTCTTGGTAGTTCTCTAGAATCTCTAAATTACTCTCTAGAAAGAAATACTTTCTTCCATGCTGATCTGGGAGCGAGAAGAAAATATAGATTGTGCCAGCTGCTTTCTTTCCGGGCATGCTGTAAAAATCAGCTATGGAATCCGAGGGTTTCAGTAAATTGCAATTTCGGCGATGAGCTAACAACCTGTCCCAACAGCGATATAACTACAAAGGTATTTTAAATAACCCTCAAGACTTTATCAGACGTGGCAGATCTACCTTTGTTTAGGTCGTTTACGCTCTGCCTCCCCATTAGGGATAAAGGCGTGAATACATGTATGTAGTAGTTGATTGGTTGCCTTTTCCACGGGATAGATTTTTTTTAAGAACAAACAGAAAATCTGTTGTAAAACCGAGAAGCTGTAACCAAGAGAGGAAATCCCTCGTTGAAGGAAACTCGAGGAGATAACATTAATTCTATTCTTTGTACTGTGACCTTTCTCGGAGTACATAGTAAATCCAATCCCTTATATTACATACTCGGCCTTAAAATTACGGTCTGACGATTCTTAGGCCCGTATTCATAATCAGAACTTGAGACTGACAGCAGGTTTGAGTTAGTATCAGAAAAGTAATTTCCGTACAAAACGGCCTGTCAAATCCATTCTTAATGATGCTCTTAATCTTGAGATCGCTTTATAAATACCACCCTAATTATGCTTCCTTCCCTACTAGAGAGCTTGACTTCTGAGTATTTGGAGTTTTAGTCTGTGATAAATTTGAATTCTTCAAGTCTGTTAAATTAACTAGGCTACCTTTTTGTATAACACACGTGTTGAAATGGTGATGCATACAGAGTCGACCAAGAAGCAAGTCTAAAAATTAAAAAAAAAAAAAATTAAAAAAAAAAAAAAAAAAACACTTTATTCAGGCATATGCCCGTAGCTTTACAACTAAACTTAAGTTAACAATATTTTACGTTTACACTTTTTAGATTTAAAATAAAAAAAACATCTAAAATTACTAGATTCTTAGGTACATTTTTATAGAACAGCAAACTGTTTCACGCCGAACTCCGTAAGACAGCCCTTCACAAAACCTACTAAAATTTGATATAGGTCGCAGCTTAGGCAGTTCATGTCAGAAACACAGGCTCAATGTAGATGGCGGCAAAAAAGCTAAAAACCTTTACTCAGCACGGACTAGATAGGCTGGGCTTAAATAGATAGTAAGATTACAATATAAAGCAGGGTGCCGGATGTACGTAGAGCCTGCTGTTGACCTTTTCAAGAGGGTAGCCCTTATTATTCGCACTCCATCCTCAAATCACTTTCGGTTCGGCTGTTTCC
Source organism: Scrobipalpa costella (assembly GCA_949820665.1). NCBI lineage: Eukaryota > Metazoa > Arthropoda > Insecta > Lepidoptera > Gelechiidae > Scrobipalpa > Scrobipalpa costella. The sequence goes on from OX463312.1 coordinate 16,068,228, forward strand.
TAGTGGGACCCTTGCATGCCATTCTGTTAAAACTATGCCACCATACCGGGTGTAAGGGAAAGCGTCCCGCACACTGATAGGGGTTGCTCAGTCAACGAAACTGAACAACTATCACCAGGAAATTCTGTCAGGAGATGAAAACAAAAATTGAGTTTTGCATACAAAATTGTCAACTCAAACAGACAATTTGTATTGAAAATCAATATTATTTATTTTTACTTCCGTGCTGGACTGGGAGAGATAGAAAAACATAGAATGTTCCAGCTGCCCTTCCTCCCGGGCATGCTGTTGAAGTCAGCAAAAGGGACTCGAGGGTTACAGTGTATTGTAATTTAGGCGATGGGCTGACAACCTGTCACTAAAGCAATACATATTACAATCTAAAATTGCCCTCAATTTTTGTCAGACGTGGCGCAAGCGCCTTTTACGAGGCGTTAAACGCTCTGCCTACCCCGTAAGGGATAAAGGCGTGATTTATGTATGTATGTATGTACTTCCTAAGAAAAACTTCTGCTGTTAGTTGGTCAGTTCCGTTGTCTGTGCTACTCCTTTCAGTTTGTGGGACGTGGATCGTATCTATAAGATATGCCCAGTAGCAGAGAACAAAGTGAATAATGTAGTACATTCTATGTTATTATCGGTATTAAATCATAGAAGTAATTGTTTAGAAGTTGTGACAATCGAACCACTAATCTGTGGATAGAGAGCCCAAAGCTAAGACCATAATAACCATAGACGCAGTTAAAACAAAATGCCAGTTAGAACCAGAGGCAGTTATCAATTAGTAATAACAGTTAGATATTACAGTCACGACTAATAATACTGCACTGTCTGTGTGTCAGCGATAGTGGGATTATTAGAATTGCTCCACTGGCCTTCGGTCTACGTCTGTGCTGGTCTGTATAATACTGGGTGTAAGGGACAGCGTCCCGCAAACTGATAGGGATAAGTCAGTCAACGAATCTGAACAACTAACAGTAGGATTTATTTTGGATGTCATTTTAATTTTATTTTTTAAACAAATTGTCTGATCGAGGTGGTCATTTTGTATGGTAAGGTAATTTATTCTTTTTTCATCTCTTGAAAGAATTTCCTGGTGAAAGTTGTTCAGTTTCGTTAACTGAGCAACCCCTATCAATATGAGGGACGCTGTCCTTTACACCCGGTATAACATCACCGACTTTGCATACAAACTAGCGACACACTTGTGAGGGTTGCTAGTTGCCCTAAGGGCCTGAAAAAGATGACCTTTCTACAGCTATGGTTCTTCAATGTAGAGTGATCAATATTCTACATATTTTTATGTTTTTTTGCGTCTTTAGGCGACGATACTAGCCAAGTGGCGCCCCTATTAGTAAACAACATAATTCACTAAAAACGCAGTGAATCGAAAAACTCGATCAATCTAGTTGTAGTAATTAAGATAATTTAGAACCTTATAAATTAGCGATTACTTCCATGCTGGACTGGGAGCGAGTGAAAATCATAGAATGGGCCAGCTGCATATCCTCCCAGGCATGCTGTAAAAACCAGCTAAGGGATCCGAGGGTTTCAGTATATTGTAATTTAGGCGATGGGTTGACAACCTGTCACTACAGCAATATACCTACAAATCTATCTTAAAATAACCCTCAAAACGTTGTCAGACTCGGCGGAACGACCTTTGTTTAGGTCGTTTACGCTCTGCCTACCCCATTAGGGATAAAGGCGTAATCATATGTATGTATAAATTAGCGATTCATAGTTCGTTGTAGTAACAGGAAGAAAAATTGCGAATAACGGCCACCAACGGCAATTTTTACCCAAGTACGGCAAAGCAAAAAAGAGGGTTATGATTTTGACCGGGAAGTATGTATGTATGTTTTTCTCATTCAGATCAGTAAGCGGCTTTTATACGTGATTTCGCTAGGTATCTCTGACAAATATTACGAGTGAAATTACATTGAATTCTATTCTGAAAATATCGAGGCAAAAACACTTTCTTTCTTTCTTTCTGGTCGTTCCCTCAATGCTGAGGATCGTGACTTTATACTGAGCTTATGATTCCTGGACGCTCTGCCTACGCCATAATGAATTTAAGCGTGACTTTGTATGTCCCATTGGCCTTCGGTTGAACATGGCTGTATAACAGCACCAACTTTGCATACAAACTAGCAACGTAGCGACCCACTTGTGAGCATCCCTGGAAGTGATGACCTTTCAAGAGCTGGTAATCTAATCGGGGTAGCATTCTGTATTATTTTTTTGGCTATGTTAGGGATTTGGAGTAAGTACATAAAGTTAAAAATTCACAAAAAAAAAACAGCTTTTCATACATACATATAATCACGCCTTTATCCCTAATGGGGTACGCAGAGCGTAAACGACCTAAACAAAGGTCTTTCCGCCACGTCTGACAAAGTTTTGACGGTTATTTAACTTAGATTTGTACGTATATTGCTTCCATGCTGGCCTAGGAGTGAGAGAAAAACATAGAATGTGCCAGCTGCATTTCCTCCCGAGCATGCTGTAAAAACCAGCTACGGGATCTGAGGGTTTTAGTATATTGTAATTTAGGCGATGGGCTGACAACCTATCACTACAGCAATATACGTATAAATCTATCTTAAAAAACCCTTAAAACTTTGTCAGACGTGGCGAAACGACCTTTGTTTAGGTCGGTTACGCTCTGCCTACCCCATTAGGGATAAAGGCGTGATTATATGTATGTATGTATGTATATTGCTGTAATTTCTTCCATGCTGGACTGGGAGAGATAGAAAAACAGAATGTTCCAGCTGCCCTTCCTCCCGGGCATGCTATAGAAGTCAGAAAAAGGATTCCGTCCAAGGTTACAGTGTATTGTAATTTAGGCGATGGGCTGACAACCTGTCACTACAGCAATACAAATCATTACAATCCAAAATTTGCCCTCCATTTTTGCCAGACGTGGCGAAACAAGCGCTTACGAGGCGTTTTACGCTCTGCCTACCCCGTAAAGGATAAAGGCGTGAATATGTGTCTGATATATGATATGTATTGCTGTAATGACAGGTTGACAGCCTATCGACTTAATTGCAATATACAGAAACTCATGGATCCCTTAGCTGGTTTTTACAGCATGCCCGGGAGGAAATGCAGCTAGCATATTCTACATTTTTCTTTTGCTCCCAGTTTAGCATGGAAGAAAATACTTTTCGTGTTTATGTAACTACTCGGCCGATGAAGATGAAACCACAAAAGTAAGCTTTGAGCCCCACATTTTTACAAGCTTAAGTTTTTCCGTGGGGAGGAGCTATTCGCATTTATAATATTAGTATTGGTTTCTTCCATGCTGGACTGGGAGAGATAGAAAAACATAGAATGTTCCAGCTGCCCTTCCTCCCGGGCATGCTGTTAAAGTCAGCAAAAGGGACTCGAGGGTTACTTTGTATTGTAATTTAGGCGATGGGCTGAGAACCTGTCACTAAAGCAATACATATTACAATCTAAAATAGTCCCCTTAATTTTTGTCAGACGTGGCGAAAGCGCCTTTTAAGAGGCGTTAAACGCTCTGCCTACCCCGTAAGGGATAAAGGCGTGATTTATGTATGTATGTATGTGTATTGGTTATACCGGGTGTAAGAGACAGCGTTTCGCATACTGATGGGGTTTGCCCATGCTCATTGAACGACACTGAACAACTTTCACTAGGAAATTCTTTCAGATGAAATAAAACTTGACCTTTCCATAAAAAATAACCAACTTAATCGGACCATTTGTATGGAAAAATATCCTGCTGATAGTTGTTCAGTTTTGTTGACTGAGCAACCCCTATCAGTTTGCGTGATGGCCCTTACACCCAGTACAAACAACGTTATTATAAACTAGTCCCTTTCAATACTGTAAAACAGCTAAATACACAAAGTCTCACTTATAAGATTCGGTTCATTCGGCGAGTTTCGGCGAGGGTCGAGGGGGTGGGACGGCTGGGAGGGGGTGGGAGAGGGGAGTTCTTGACAAACGGCAGGATATCCCGGGCGAGGCTCCAACGGCCTCTTGTCGCTGCTTTCCGGGGAACTACTAATAGTTCTCGAACGAAAACGATACCGGCATTCCTGTTTCTGAGATTTTTTGCACAATGAAGATAGGTCTTCTTCTTCTGTCGATTGGGTATCGAGTCTATCGACCCGATGAACTCTGGTGTCTTTAAACCGCCTAGTAGCTCAACTATCAGGCCTCTGACATGGTTTGAGTAACGACCACTATCAAAGACAGCGACCGGAACCGACGGAAAACGTGCCCTCCGAAGCACGAAATCTTTTTCTTTTTCGGTCAATCAGGTGATTCAGGCTGCAATGTCCTAACCAAACTGGAAAAAAAATCACAAAGTGATAAATTGTCAAATATCAACTTTGTGTTTCCCCCCTGGGAATAAAACCCATGACCTCCGGATCGGGAGTCCATGGCACTAGCCACTAGAACACGGAGGCAGTTATGAAGATAGGTATAAAACATTAAATAAATAGATCCAAATCTATCCTTAATAATCCTCAAAACTTTGTCAGACGTGGCGGAACGAATTTTCTTTAAGTCGTTTATGCTCTGCCTACTCCATTAGGGATAAAGGCATGATTATGTATGTATGTATGTATGTATATAGCTGAAATAAATCATAATCATCTCTCTAGCCTTATCTCGCATGTCACGAGGTGGGCTACCTAATCTAGGGAATTGAACAAGGATACTGGTTTTTACACAAAGCGACGGCCATCTGACCTCCGCAGCCCAGAAGGGAAACCAGACCCAATCCTAGATTAGGTCAGAGTTTTCAAGCCGCCAATGCTTAGCACTGACCTGTGACATGGCTTAACGACTAATATTTACGGTATTAAACGATATTTACCGGGACCAACGGCTTAACGTGCCTTCCGAAGCACGAAAAAGCGCCGAATAAACGTACATATGAAATTCGAAAACCGAAAAACACATTGGTACGTGGTGGTATTCGAACCACGACCTCTCCGCTCAGGAGGCAGCGGCCCTATCCACCACCATAGCTGAAATAAATATATTTGGTTATAAGGTTTTAAACTTGCGTCATGCTCTATCAACTAAGCTATACTGCTATAGTATTATTCGTCATCGTGAGCTCATATACCTACGTCCCCCTCCAGGGGTACGTAGTCTGCCATGAAATCGGGCATTAGTCGACCACGTGGGCCCAGTACGAAATGGTAGTCCTTATTCAACCCAGTGAAATTTTAGTTTTATTTTTTTAGTATGCCTGAGTAGAGGAAAAGCTTGAACTTAAAGGTATGGATGTTTTTGAAACGCCTCTAGTGCAGTTCTTTAATTCATACATACATACATACATAAAATCACGCCTTTATCCCTAATGGGGTAGGCAGAGCGCAAACGACCTAAACTAAGGTCATTCCGCCACGTCTGACAAAGTTTTGAGGGTTATTCAAGATAGTTGAGTAGGTATATTGCTGTAGTGACAGGTTGTCAGCCCATCGCCTAGATCACAATATACCGAAACCCTCGGATCCCTTAGCTGGTTTTTACAGCATGCTCGGGAGGAAATGCAGCCGGTACATTCTATGTTTTTCTCTTGCTCCCAGGCCGGCATGGAAGATATATTCTTTAATTCGTACTAAATTATTATCACAGCATGGTCAAATTGGTCAATAAGGAATGGTGAAGCGCCCCCTTAAGACGGCACAACGGCACAAAGAGACATCACATTCTCAAATCAATTTCAAAAGTGAGTTTCATTCGAGTTCGCGTGGTACCGCCCTCGTCCTAATTCCGTCTTTTTTCGGCTCTGCAGATATTCATCGTTATCAACTTTTCTTCGGTTTTATTAGCGGTTTGAACCCTCCAAAGAACTTGATGTTACGAAGGTACTCCCGAGTGGATACTTGAATACACCAGGTTTTAGCAATATGCATGGGTGGTTATTTATTTTGACCTCTCTGATGAAAGACTTAGTGAAGAATACAAATGTTGTTGAAATGTGGACGACTCTTTGTATTTGATTTTCGCTTGTGATTTTATCTAAGAATTTTACAGTAAGTAATTTTTATAACCCTCCGGAATTTAAAATACTTGTCATAGAGGTACCATAGAGAAGGGCTTATAGGAAATGTATAATTCCGTCTCCTATTCTATCTCTATTTTTCTATATGACAACTATGTTTTATTCCTGGCAGGGGTACAAATCTGAAGCATCATGGATGCATCACCCTATATTTTTCAACAAATTGGCCTGGAAACCACATAAAAACGGAGAATGTGCCAGCTGCATTTCTTTCCGGGCATGGCTGTAAAACCAGCTAAAGAATCCGAGGGTTTCAGTATATTGTAATTTAGGCGATGGGCTGACAACCTGTCACTACAGTAATATACCTACAAATCTATCTTAAATAACCCTCAAAACTTTGCCAGACGTGGCGGAACGACCTTTCTTTAGGTTATTTACGCTCTGCCTACCTCACTAGAGATAACGGCATAATTGTGTGTATAAAATAATGTTACTTTTTAATATCGGAAACTTTTTGAACTTGTTGCCATGGATACGGCAATATAAAAGTCAATTTTATAAGTCAGTTAACGAAATTGGCACGTGTTGTGTTCGGTTTTCCAACCACATGAAAACATTGTCCCACTTTTACTTTTAATTTATTACGTGTTTATTACTTCTACATCATGAATTACGGTGAGCATTTGTAATAAATTCATTCGACGCGTATTTTGTGGATTTATTCTTTATTTATGATTTTCTAATAGATTTTTGCACTCACAGAGGTATTTTAGCGTCCTCTTATGACGAGTAATAAATAGCAGATCACTAATTCGTCGCTCGAGACATGGCTGCTGTAGCTTAGCGGTTTAGAGCGTTGGGCCGGTTTTCCAAAGACGCGGGTTCAAATCCCGTCTGGGGTCGAATTTTTGGTTTGTTATTTCTAATATTGTTTATTCACTTTGAATTGGTACATCACAAGGTGTACCACAGCCTGTTGGTCTAAACGTTTATTCAAATCTGAAGTCGTTTTGCGTAAAATATCCTATAAGCGCACACTGCGAGGAGTGAATTCGACCGGACAACTTTCCGGGGTAAGACGGACAACCACACGTACAAATTGCATCCAAACTTCTTGTATAGTATTATATTATCTGTGTCCAAACGTTCATGTTGTGTTTGCGTATTTTGTGAGACGGTGTGACCCCAGACTACGGTTCTACCCCAAACTTTTACAAAGATACATACATATAATCACGCCTCTATACCTAATGGGGTAGGCACAGCGTAAACGACCTAAATAAAGGTCGTTTCGCCACGTCTGAAAAAGTTTCGAGGGTTATTTAAGATAGATTTGTAGGTATATTGCTGTAGTGACAAGTTGTCAGCCCATCGCCTAAATTACAATATACTGAAACCCTCGGATACCTGAGCTGATTTTTGCAGCATGCTCGGGAGGAAATGCAGCTGGCACATTCTATGTTTTTCTCTCGCTTCCAGGCCAGCATGGAAGAAACTTTTACTCGCTTTTATATATATCTTGTACATTTGTTAAGGATGTCTGTATGTCGTGAAGTAGTTTTCTCTGGCGTTCTATTGTACTAAACTGGGAGATTTAAGTAGTTCACAAGTTTGTTATTTATGTAAACGAAGAAGGTTGTGTTTAGTCTAGAACGTCTGCTTGTGAGTCTGGAGTGGTTTTAATTAACTTATAGATTACGAATATCTTGTGAAACATAACTCTTTTGATTTCCCTTAAGATTATCGTAATTATCATTTCAATTAAGTATACATTTAAAATACCTACTAATCTCAATCGTTTTCTTATTTTAAGATTACCCACAAGAGATAAATGGAATAAACCTAGCCGACTACTGTCCAAACCAACGCGCTTACAACTCTGTCGTATACGTCCATAAAAAATGTATACAGAAAGCAAAGAAGGAGAAGAAAAACGAACTCGAAAAGAAACAAAAGGAAATGAAAGAGAAAAAGGCAAAAAAGAAAAACAAGCATGTGAAATGTGGAAAGTGTGATAAATGCCAGCAATGCGAGGAATGTAATAATGAAATTTTTGCAATGAACAACTCAATGTTGGCGCAGAGCTTGCAATTTGCGAGAACCATGATACCAGTTGTAATACCACCCAATGGTATTGCGTCACCAGTTTACTACACTATAAAGGCTACGAAGAAAAACAAAGACAAAAGAAAACGGAAACCTGAAGTTTCCGCTCATACGCACACGTTGAAAAAAGAAAAATCAAGAAGAGTTATTGAAACTTACAGAAATGAAGGAGGAAAAGAAAGTTTGAGCGTAAAAGAAACTATCAGTTACTCTTCTCGTGGTCATAGCCATAGCGACACTTTAGACGAACTACAAATGAATCCATCTTTATGTTGTACATTCTCCGAAATTTCCGACCACAAAAACGTGAAAAAGGAAAAGAGAGATAAAGCAAAACAGGAATTTCAGAAGGTGATTACCTCGGATTCGTTCGAAGCGTTGGCTACTGAATTTTTTAACACTTCGGGCGATACGAAAATAAAAATCCATTTGATGAATGAAACGGAGAAAAATTTGCTCAGCGAAAATATCAGAGTGCCAGTTCTGAATGCGATACGAGAGTGTATATTGGAGGTAAACGGTCAGAGGCATAACGAGTCGGCCATCGTACAGAAATTTGTTAGGTGCAACAACCAAAAGCTTGATAACATTATTGACAAACTGTCTTGCATAGAGCAAAAATTAGACAACATACATTCTACAAATGATAAAGCAAAAACTAAAACAATAGCTCAAGATGTGCATAATGAAACTATAAGAAATGAAACAGTTGGCAGATCAAAATCTCCAAAAGTGAAACTACTTAAATCACCAAATCCACAATCTACTTTGGAACGCTTGGGAGAAGATCTTTTAGAACTTGTGGAAGATGATTCTATGGCAGCTTTAGAGAGACCAGAAAGTTCTGGTGACGAGTATTATAGCAGACCAACACTTTCAGCAAGGAGGAAGTTTAAAGGTAAAACTACAGTAATGCATTTGGATGTAGGAAATAAAGTAAGGAAGGAGGGTCTTGGTGGTGGTGAAGATAATAATGTGGCTGAGGCTAGTGGAAGTCAAAGCAGTCTGCTGATAAGACCTGACAACCCAGGCAGGATCCCGGCACGATTCTGCTGGACTGATGCAACGAGGAAAAATGCGCAATGATTTTAATAATTAGTTTAGCTTTTAGATATAGTTTTAATTTATTGGTCTAGTTTTAAATTTCTATTTCGCGTACTGTTTTCGTTTAAATAAATTAAAGATAATCGTTTTAGTTATTGCTTATTTTTTGTCGCTTTCACAGTTTATAGTTACAGAGCCGTAAAACTTAGAGCCTTACGTAATAAAAAATGCATTAGGCACATTTAAAATTGGCCTAATTAGCACTTTAAGTGCCATTTTATTTTCCAATTTAATTCTGAAGGCTACGAGGGTAAATTTTCATTAAAGAGGTATGGTATTCAGTAAATAAAAGAAGGGAAGTAATTAACTAATTAGACTAAGTCACAAAATCATCCTTGTTTTTTTAGAACATTTTAAACATAATAATATCTCATAGCTATAAATTTTGAAATAAGATCTTATAAGATGGAATTTTCAAGTTTAAGTCTTATAGTGTCTAGCCGTTAATGTTCCATATTGCGCAAACTTTCCAGATTTTCGCTTTCAGCGGATCAAAAAATATAATTTATTTAAAACATTTCAAAATTACATTATCACTTCTGTAGGTCTGCTTTAAGAAATTTCTTTTAAGAAATAAGCAGTGCCTGTTGTGTCTTTGTTTTTTGTGTTCTGTTTCATGGTGTTTTTGTGTACAATAAATTGTCACAAATAAATAAAGTCTTTTCTATACAGTAACTCCACAAACCCCTTCCTCTTCCGAAAAACCCCGAAAGCATTCACAATAAGCAGTAACCTTCATGTGCTTACATAACCCAGTCCCACGGTGAACTTTACATGAATCGCGCAGTGACCTTGGCACGAATAAACTCCACTTTATGGGCTTACAGACCATCAAACGCTCCGTAGAAGACAGACGCGATGCACGCTATCAAATTGAAGGATATTATTAGAGTATGCGGCTAGTGGTCCGAGCTATTTGATTTTGGTTCGAAAGTTATAGGTTCAATTCCCATTTTGTAAGATTGTTTCTTTCGTTAGGACAATACAGGTTTATTACCTGGTTTTAAGTTAGCTATATACTTCGGAGGGTACGTTCAACAATCGGACCCAGTTGTTATCTCTGATACATAGTTGACGAAACCCAACGATTGTTAAAGCCTTAATCTCTGATACCAAACAACCTGCTGTGTTCCGTCAGTGCATGAGAGTACCAGTGCCATATCAGGCATCTTCTGCGTGAGCTCGCTCCATCGTCGACTCTGTCATTGTCATCCCTTGTTTCTAAAGTCACGAGCAAACAAACCCATTTCAAGTAAAATAAACAAGGAAACAGTTTTTAATACCAAATCTTGCACTGATTCTACCAAGACTGAATTTAACAACCAATGGCAGATGGATACCAGATCCGATACCTATTGGAAATTCGGACAGAATAAACAATCGCTACTTGACCACATACCGTGATGCCAGCCTGGTCTGGTTGGAGGTATGGCAAATATTTATCCAACTCTAGCCGGGATATACGAAATACGGTACGACTAGGGTTGCGTCTCGTCCGTTATAGGAAAGCTGGAAAGCCATGTCACAGGCCTGTGCTAAGCATTGGCCGCTTGAAAACTCTGCTTTAATCTAGAATTGGGTCGGGTTGCGGAGGTCAGATGGCAGTCGCTCTGTGTACAAACCAGTACCCTCGTTCAATCCCTTAGATTAGGTAGCCATACCCGTGACATATAGTATAAGGCTAGGGAGATGATGATATATCCTATATATCCTACTATCCTTCCCTGCAGGATCTAGTAGCATATGCTACGTCGTAGCAAAGCGTAGCTGCAATGCAAAACTTGGGATTGGTAAATCATGTTCTTACATCTCTTCCAACAACATTGATATCAATCAACTAAATAGCCACTTTTCGTCATCAGCTAGCATTGATAGTGCCACTAAGTGTAGCACGCTTAATCACCTTATGTCCTTGCCTACACCTAACTTTCCAGCATTCACATTTCGTCCGATCACTGCCTGTGATGTAATAAAAAATGTTCATGCTATAACATCTAACGCGATCGGTAGTGACTGTATTAGTCGTGCTATGATTATTCCTCTCCTTGATATCCTCTCCCCTATCATTGCTAATATCCTAAATCAATCCTTATCCTCTGGTGTGTTTCCTACCATTTGGAAGGAAGCGCAAATAGTACCGTTGCCCAAAAAATCCAACCCAAACTCATCTGCTGATTACAGACCCATCTCCATTCTCCCTTTCCTCTCCAAAGTCGTCGAAAGGTTGGCGCATCAGCAACTTGCCTCTTTTCTTACTACAAACAACCTTTTGAATCCCTTCCAATCCGGTTTCCGCTCCGGTCATAGCACAACTACAGCACTAGTTAACATATCTGACGACATCCGACACGGTATGGAGAATCAAGAGTTAGCGGTGTTGACATTGCTGGACTTCAGCAATGCTTTCAATACCGTTGATTTTGATATTCTCCTAGCTATGCTACGTTCGATTAATATATCACAGACAGTGGTTGATTGGGTTTCTAGTTACCTATATGGGCGTCGACAGCGCATTCGCATTGAGGAATCATTCTCTGCATGGTGTGACACTTCTGCTGGCGTACCACAGGGTGGCGTTCTATCCCCACTTTTATTTTCAATTTTTATTAATTCTATTACTCTTCCTCTTACTTCCTCCTATCATTTATACGCTGATGACTTGCAAATTTACTCAACAGCTCTTTTGTCTGAACTACCAAATGCTATCATTAACACCAACAGGGACTTGGAATGCATTGCCGATTGGAGTCGCAACTTTGGTCTAAAAATTAATCCTTCCAAAACTCAGACAATACTTATAGGCAGTCCTTGGTATATCTCCCGTGTCGACCATTGTTCTTTACCGAAGATTGTTTTTGATGGCGTACCAATTCCATTTAGTGAAAAGGTCAAAAACCTAGGTGTTATCTTTGACAAATGCTTCTCATGGAAACCTCAAGTGTCCGAAGTCAGCAGGAAGGTGTTTGCTGCATATGGTTCACTCAAACGTCTTAAAAATATGTTGCCAACCAAAACGAAAATCTCTTTGGCGCAGTCACTTCTCCTACCTATACTGGATTATGCAGACGTTTGCTATCCTGATTTATCTGTGCAGTTGTTGAATAAACTCGAACGTCTGCAGAATCTGTGTATAAGATTTATTTTTGGTTTGAGAAAATATGACCACATCTCCACCTACCGGTCCCAACTGAAATGGCTTACAATTTCACGTAGGAGAGATTGTCATATACTCTCCCTCCTCTACTCTGTCCTGTCACATCCTAACACCCCTCCTTATTTTAAAGATCGTTTTGTTTTTCATTCCTCAACCCTTTCCCGAAACCTTCGATCCAGCCATAATCTCACCTTGAATATGATCCCTCATAAGACAGACTTTTATGCCAAGTCTTTTTCAGTACAAGCGATCAAATTATGGAACGCCCTGCCGGTTGAAATTAAACGATCTCCATCACAGGCAATTTTTAAGGAGCGAGTTAAGAAACACTTTACTGAACTCGCATAGAATACATGTTTACTATTCCTTTCTATATTATTTGTGTATCTGTCATTCCTTTTCATATCAATCTGAATTATTTATTTCCTTTCCTCCATAATGTATGTATTAGTATATTATATATGGTGTATAGTAGTTTATTATCTATTATAATTTACGTAATTTATGTAAATCATATATGTATTTTATGTAGATTTGTCTATATTAATTAGTTTTTAGTAAGATGCACTATCCCGCATTATCTACATTTGATTTCCTCTACCCAAGGTTGCCTGGTAGAAATTGCTACCATAGCAATAAGGCCGCCTTCATTGTACTTTAATTTTTATTTAATTTGTTCTAATTCCTGTTGTTTTTGTTTTATGTGCAATAAAGAATATATCTATCTATCTATCTATCTATCTATCAATGCTACACAACTACGCTTTGCTACGACGCAGCAAGTACCTACTTTTTTAAATATTGGAAATGGGTTTATTGAATGTTTGTTTAGTCAAATCAGAAGTCTATTCATCCGGTCCCTATGTGACCATTCATTAGAGTAACGACAGACTTCTCTGGACCATTCCTATACTGGTGGTTCTTTGTGTGAGCTTATCGCCATTCATCCCTGATGATTTGATGATAGTTTTTTTTTATATCCTGGACCTGGGGAATGTGAGAAACCACTAGAGGATAATCAGTTTATTTACTGACAATTTTTTGACTTTGGTTGAACTTTGGGAGAGCCAAAAAGTTTCAATATTTAAACTGGCCTGTCCGATTAGTTTTAGTAGTGACAACCCTAGTCCTAGCCGAAATGGCCACCAGTATTTACCATGCCTCGCCGGCAATTCAGCGACGATTTATGTCGGGGTGCCTTCGTGAATAACTTTAATTTATTGAGATATCTCTCAAAATGCAATATTTATTCACGGAAACTGCGGTATAATATGCAATAAATATTACAAAGAAGCCACTTTTAATGGGTAGATAAGCTAAACTGTTCTTCATGATATTATAATCGTTTTCTTCTTAGCGAGTGGATTCTCGAGTCGAACAACGACCTGAAGAACCCTGGTGTCAGAGTTTTCAAACCGCCTAGTAGCACAGCTATTAGGCTTCTGACGTGGTTTGAGTAACGACTACTATCAAAGACAGCGACCAGGACCGAGGGCTTAACGTGCCCTCCGAAACACGGTTTTTTAGCATGTTAAAATGGTTATGTAAATGAAGTTAACAAATAAACAATTATCAATTATCTGCAGTAAAAATCACCCTAATATATTTTTATACATTTTGGACAATATTTATTCTTAATAGCTTTTTTTTTAAATACAAATATTCCTTCTATGCTGGACTGGGAGCGATATAAAAACATAGAATGTGCCAACTGCATCTCCTCCCGGGCAAGCTGTAAAAACCAGCTAAGGAATTAGAGGGTTTCATCATAATAATATTCTAATTTAGGCGATGGGCTGTAAACCTGTCACTACGACAATACACAGGGCGGAACGACCTTTGTTTGGGTAAACTCGTGATTTATGTATGTATGTATGTACAAGTATTTAACAAATGAGGCCTTATCGTATATTAACTAACTTAAATAATTAGTGTAAATTATGATGTAATATTACATTCTTCCAAGTTGTACCTAAACCTGAGGTCACACAGTCAAAACCCAAGGCTCTATAGCTTCCCCGTTGCCTGGCAATACTACTCGCGTGACTAAAGCTCGTTACTCCATAGGGTTGCCCCCAATCTTATACCTTCTCCATTCTAGCTTGGTGATTCTGACAACAGGTAAAAAATATTCAAACATCACAGATTAGGTAGCGATGGCCGTAAAAATGGATGAATTATAAATATGTCAAAATCAACAAACTACATTGGAAAGATTATAGTTCTAGTTTCCTGTTGCACATTTCTTCAAATACCATTAGTCATAGATGAACTTCTCCTAAAGAACTTATATTACAAACTTCTGAGTCTTATCCAAAGGAAGAGGTTAAAACCCAAGGCCCTATAGCTTCCCCGTTGCCTGGCAATACTACTCGCGTGACTATAGCTCGTTACTTCATAGGGTTGCCCCCAATCTTATACCTTCTTCATTCTAGCTTGGCGATTCTAACAACAGGTAAAAAATATTCAAACATCACAGGTGATGGCTATGGCTATAGAAATGGATGAATTATACACACATACATATCACGCCTTTATCCCTAATGGGGTAGGCAGATCGTTAATGACTTAAACACAGGTCGTTCCGTCACGACTGACGAAGTTTCGAGAGTTACTTAAGATAGATATATATAATATATGTATATTGCTGTAGTGACAGGATGTCAGCCCATCGCCTAAATTACAATATACTGAAACCCTCAGATCCCTCACCTAGTTTTACAGCATGCCAGGGTGGAAATGCAGCTGGCACATTCTATGTTTTTCTCTCACTCCCAGGCCAACATGGAAGATTCAAACGTCACAAGTGAGAAAGCGATGGCTATAAGAATGGATGAACTATAAATATGTTAAAATCACCAAGTTACATTGGAAAGATTATAACTCTAGTTTCCTGTTGCACATTGCTTCAAATGCCATAAGTCATAGATGAACTTCTCCTAAAGAATTCGAGTTACTTTCGAGTCTTGTCCAAAGGTAGAGTTCAATACCAGGCCACTCAGAAAGTATTGCGATAAATAGTTTTTATATATGGCAGACTGGCCGGTTAGAATCTTTTTTGAAAATATGATTACTTGTAAGTAAAAATATGTGTGTTCCATTTTCTAAATTTCCCTCCACATTTTTTGCGAGCCAATTCAAAGTATCGTGTCTTACTGAAAAATTGATCTGCGCCGGGAACATTTTAGAACTATGATTTTTTACGATTTCAAGTGTCGCCTGAAACCGGATGAATCGTTCGTACATACATACATAAAATCACGCCTTTATCCCTTTATCGTTAGATAGACTTCAAATGGCATTTATGGATGAAAGCCCCGTCCAAGGCAACCGTGTATCGTTGGTATAACGAATTTAGGCGCGGAGATTCAGCACATATTAAAGATTGGATCGGGAAGCGTTCACGAGATTCTACACGGGCATCTTCGCGTGAGGAGGATAGTATCGCGCTGGGTGCCGCACTACCTCACCGACGCTCAGAAGCAGGCCCGGGTGGAATGGTGCCGTGATATGCTGAACAAATTTGAAGCAGGCTCGTCTCGGCGTGTTTACGACATCGTAACAGGTGATGAGTCCTGGATTTATCAATACGATCCCGAAACCAAGCGCCAGTCGACAGTTTGGGTGTTTCAAAATGAACCAACGCCTACCAAAGTGAAGCGATCTCGAAGCGGGGGGAAGATTTTGATCGCCAGCTTTTTTAATTTGACTGGCCACTTGGCCTCAATTCCCTTACGAGATCAAAGAAGCATTAACGCCGAATGGTATACTACCAAATGTTTACCAGAAGTTTTTTCTGTTGTGAGCAACAAGCGACCAAACACAGGGCTCCGCGGAATACTGCTCCACCACGACAATGCGCCTGCACACACCGCGCTCAAAACGAGGGACTTCCTGGACAGCACACCAGTCAAACTCCTGGGTCACCCTCCTTACAGCCCTGATCTAGCACCGTGTGACTTCTTTTTATTTCCAAAAATAAAAAATCAGCTCAAGGGGATACAATTTTCGTCGCCAGAAGATGCGCTGGCTGCGTTCGAGCAGGCTGTAAACGAGGTGTCTACGGCGGACTGGAAAAAGTGTTTTGAAAACTGGTTCAGACGCATGAATCTTTGTATAGAGGCTGGTGGAGAGTACTTTGAAAATATTTAATAAAAATATATGTACCTGTAGAACAATTTTTTTTAGCGTCGCAAATCTTTCTGAGTGTCCCACGTATTTAAGGCTCTGTAGATCCCCGTTGCCTGGCAGTGCTGCTAGCATGACTATAGCTCGTTACTCCCTAGGGCTCTCTCCAATCCTAATTCCAGTTCCCTGTCCACTATGGCTTTTAATGAATATGAATACGAAAGGACAAAGAAAGAACTTCTCCTAAACCAACTTTTATTGCAATCATTCGAGTCTTGCCCAAAAGCAGAGGTGCTATTAGATAGATAGATAGATAGATAAACTCTTTATTGTGCATAATTTGTACAGTTTGGAATAGCTTAAAAATAACAATGAGCGCAAAGGCGGCCTTATCGCTTTAAGTGATCTCTTCCAGTCAACCCTGCACATAGGACAAAAAATATACATAGCAAGTAGCTGAGGAAACAACAAAGAAAAACTAAACACTAAAAAACCTTCAACACTTAATATATTGCTATTATTTATCACTTTGTGTATTTTTCCCCAGTTTGGTTAGGACATTGCAGGCTGAATCACCTGATTGTCCGAAAAGAAAAAAAGATTTCGTGCTTCGGAGGGCACGTTAAGCCGTCGGTCCCGGTCGCTGTCTTTGATAGTGGTCGTTACTCAAACCATGTCAGAGGCCTGATAGTTGTGCTACTAGGCGGTTTAAAAACTCTGACACCAGGGTTCATCGGGTCGATAGACTCGATACCCACTCGACAGAAGAAGAAGAAGAAGGTGGTTTAAAAACTCTGACTACTTCCATGCTGGTCTGGGAGCGAAATACTTCCATGCTGGTCTGGGAGCGAAAGAAAAACATAGAATGTGCCAGCTGCATTTCCTTCCGGGCATGCAAGATCCAGCTAAGGGATCCGAGGGTTTCAGTATCTTGTAATTTAGGCGATGGGCTGACAACCTGTCACTACAGCAATATACCTAGAATTCTATCTTAAATAACCCTCAAAACTTTGTCAGACGTGGCGGAACGACCTTTGTTTAGGTTGTTTACGCTCTGCCTACCCCATTAGGGATAAAGGCGTGATTATATGTATGTATGTAAAAACTCTGACACCAGGGTTTCTCGGGTCGATTGGTCCGAAACTCATATGAAAAGATGAATTCTCCTACTAACTTCTATTGCAATCTTCGAGTCTTTCTCAAAAGCAGAGGTCACAGAGTCAAAACTTAAGTTTTCCCGTATGCTGGTTGCGTGATTATAGCTCGTTATTCCTTAGGGCTGCCCCCAATCCTAATTCTAGTTTCCGGCGTTTCCGGAACCTGTCCGCTTGTCTCGCGCGTTTGATACGTTTGATACTGTGCGTGAGGTTTGCCTTCGCATCGATAAATATTAATGAGTATGCAGAATTTGTAGGGTTAATAGGGTAGTTTGTTGGTTCGGTTGGTTTCTACGGGCACCTCCTATAGTTATCCCTTTCTGGTTTGGAGGAATACTACTATAACATAATGTTGCAGAATGAATTATATGGTCTAATGAAGATCAAAGTGTATGTAACTTATACGTCTGCGCAAGAGTTCCCATTGAGCAGATGCTTTGTTGATTAAATACAGACGGGCATTTTTGAGCACAACAATGCGTCATAATACACCCGACTCGAACCTGCTTCTCTTGAATGCCAGTCTATTACTGTACGTGTACATAAGAAAGACTATGATAAATTCGTCACTCTCTCAACCGTTTCTGTGCCTTAGTTGGTAGAGCAATGGGGCGGCATTCCAGAGACGCAGGTTCGAGTCTTGCCAGTAACTAATTTATTATTTTCTTTCTTTTATATTATAAAATTTGGTAGTTATTTAATGAGTATTTATTTAGTATATATTAAGTTTATTATTAGTTAGTATTTTTAATAACTACATAACGTTGGCAGCCCTACCTGGTTGTTATTCGGCGCAAGTCACTGGTATGTAAGATATTTTATCGACCTGAAGGTTAGATAGCGCGATCCTAGTGCCTTTTGCATACATACATACATACATAAAATCACGCCTTTATCCCTTACGGGGTAGGCAGAGCATAAAACGCCTCGTGAAAGGCGCTTTCGCCACGTCTGACAAAAATTGAGGGCAATTTTAGATTGAAAAGTGTATTGCTATAGTGAAAGGTTGTCAGCCCATCGCCTAAATTACAATACACTGTAACCCTCGAGTCCCTTTTGCTGACTTCTACAGCATGCCCGGGAGGAAGGGCAGCTGGAACATGCTATGTTTTTTTATCTCTCCCAGTCCAGCATGGAAGGAAAGGCCTTTTGCATGGTCTATACTATCAGCTATCTATGCCCAAACTATACAGAGAAAATACAAGGATGTTGGTGAATAATTTGATACAAATAGATAATTTCATAGACATTGGTGGCTAAAAAAACAATACGTTTTTACTTAAAACTGATGGCTCACTTAATGTGGATCTCATTCATCATTTACAAAATGCGCATTTAGATTTAATAATCGAGTTAAAAATATAGAAGTTATAGATTTGAGTAGTCAATATTTACTGGCGAGTGACGTCATAACCGACTTTTTTCCTACATTAAAAGTTGCTGATTTGATTAGTAGGCAAATAGCGTATTGATAAATATTAAAAGGCATCTTTTCTGCCTCGGTTTCGACCTGTTTGCTAGGATGTTTCTTGGGCAGAGTTGCATACATACAAACATATAATCACGCCTGTATCCCTAATGGGGTAGGCAGAGCGTAAACGACCTGAACAAAGGCCGTTCCGCCACGTCTGACAAAGTCTTGAGGGCCATTCAAGAAAGATTTTTACGTATATTGCTGTAGTGACAGGTTGTCAGCCCATCGCCTAAATTACAATATACTGAAACCCTCAATTTCCTTAGCTGGTTTTTATAGTATGCTCGGGAGGAAATGCAGCTGGCACATTCTATGTTTTCTCTCACTCCCAGTCCAGCATGGAAGATAAATTTTTAGGTATATTGCTGCAGTGACAGGTTGTCAGCCAATCGCCTAAATTGCAATATACATAAAACCTCAGATCCCTTAGCTGGTTTTACAGTATGCCCGGCAGAGTTGTCCGCTGTCTTTTGGCTGTCTTTTAGACATACAAATTCTGAAGACTTTAGTTTTTTATAATGCTATCACATCCTGTATTTGCATACAGCTGAAAGAAGGTGGGATAAGAACTAATTGTTCGCACTGTAAACAAGTCCAGCTGAAAAATGCTAAACGCAGCAACTGGCTTTACAAAGTATCGCCTAGCTTGAAATAATCTTTCTACGGTTAAATCATCAGGTCCTCTTACTAGAGTATTATATTATTTGAATACAAGTACCCCAGTTTGTATAGAAAACGCGCTTTGTCGAACATACTGAAAACGCTTCTCCGCGCGTAGGAGCGGTGTGTTTTCCATAAAAAGACAATCAATCAGACAATGAGAAACACGCTGGACTGGGAGCGAGAGAAAAACATAGAATGTGCCAGTTGCATTTCCTTCCGGGCATGCTGTAAAACCAGCTAAGGGATCTGAGGGTTTATGTATATTGCAATTTAGGCGATAGGCTGACAACCTGTCACTGCAGCAATATACCTACAAATTTATCTTAAACAACCCTCAAAACTTTGTGGGACGTGGCGGAACGAAATTTGTTCAAGTCGTTTCCGCTCTGCCTACCCCATTATTGATTAAGGCGTGATTATATGTATGTATGTAGAATCACTCTACCACGCGCGGACTAGCAGATCCCGTTCCTACGCGCGGGGAAGCGTTTTCAGTATGTTCGACATTGTGTGTTTTCCATACAAACCTATTGGAATAAACACAAAAGCATTTGGCAGCCATAAAACATTGAACATTGATAAGCGGGGTTATTCCTACGGGTGTAATTAGTTTGTCGCGATATGATAAAGTTGTAATGTTTGGAGTCCAATAGTTTGATAAACTATCGGATTGTTGTTAATATTTGTAATGTCGCTATAAATGATAGATGATAACATAACAAACAATAATAATAGGTTAATTATGAAACCCAAATTAAAAGTTTTGTAGTTATAATTAAATATGTTTTGAGGAAATATTATAATTCACGAATATGATTTTAATATTTTTTATGGGTACCTAGTCCAAAAATTTTTTTTTTTAATTTTATGGAAGAATCTTTTGATTAAAGTTGTTGAGTTTTGTTTATTTGTCAACCTCTATCAGTTTGTTTTCAGTTGTCCCTTACTTCTGGTATAAAAGTTTGCTACAGAAAATGTCCCATGTGTTACTTTCAGCCTGGCTGGCTGAAACTTACTGAAATACAGCTTTCTATATTTGAGGATTTTTAGCACTCGAAATGCTTCATATGGTATTATTTTTATACATACATACATACATAAATCACGCCTTTATCCCTTACGGGGTAGGGCAGAGCGTTTAACGCCTCGTAAAAGGCGCTTTCGCCACGTCTGACAAAAATTGAGGGCAATTTTAGATTGTAATGTGTATTGCTATAGAGACAGGTTGTCAGCCCATCGCCTAAATTACAATACACTGTAACCCTCGAGTCCCTTTTGCTGCTGGTAGGAAGGGCAGCTGGAACATTCTATGTTTTTCTATCTCTCCCAGTCCAGCATGGAAGTAATTATATTATTAATTATATTATTTTTATATAGTAAACAAACAAAGAAAATACCGTTTCGGTAGCTTAGTGGTAGAACGATGGACCGGCATTCCAGAGACCCAGGTTCGAGCCCTGCCCGAAACGAATTTATTATTTTCTTTCTTTATTATATAAGTACACTTAAGCAGTTTATTTACGTATAAAATGTATTGCCTGAAATGTATACCAGCCCACTTGTTCAACATATATTTTCCTGTGCCCTATAGTTGCCTGGAAGAAATTGCTGCTTTCGAATAAGGTCGCCTATTTGTACTTGTTTTTTTTTCTTGTTTTCTAAGCAATAAAGTACATTCTTATTCGTGTTATACAGCTTTCTATCGTTTAAATTTAAATGTATACCACTATAAAGTTGGAGCCCCGCTCTAAACCCTTGGCCCTTGCTTTGCGTCCCTTTGTCAAACGGCGAAGTAGCGCCAAGTTTTAATCACCGCCACTCCCTTTCTTCACCCTACAAGTTTTTAACACTTTAACTACCGGATCTTTCCTCCGCAGTGATAATTTTGCAGGGTGTTAAAATTTCTCAAAGAGCCATCTTTAACAGATTAAGTATGAAACATTGTTGTCTTTTTCCTCTGTCACAAAATAATAGGCATCTTTTAACTTACATACATATAACATATAATCGCGCCTTTATCCCTAATGGGGCAGGCAGAGCGTAAAAGACCTAAAGGAAGGTCGTTCCGCCACGTCTGACAAAGTTTTGAGGGTTATATAAGAAAGATTGGTAGGTATATTGCTGTAGTGACAGGTTGTCACCGCATTGCCTAAATTGCAATATACAGAAACCATCAGATCCCTTATCTGGTTTTTACAGCATATCCGGAAGGAAATGCATCTGGCAATTTCTATGTTTTTCTCTCGCCCCAGGCCAGCATGGATGAATTTTAACTTCCACTTTAGGATTATTCACGTGCTTTACAAAACGAAAAAACTATTGACAATAGTACATTATTGCAAAGGCAGCGAAATAGGCAATTGCAGGTCGAGTATAAGTTTGAAGGCCGAGCCGCAGGCGAGGACTTCAATGATACGAGACAGGCAATTGCCATTTCGGCTGAGGCATATATAATGCTGTTCTTAAAAAAATGCAAGGAAATAAAAAAGGGCCTTTTACATAATAAATTTAATTAATATTAAAAGTTACATTACTCATGTTAGGACAATTATTGAACGAAAATGTTATTCTTTTGATTTCGCTGGAAGCAGGTTTTCCATCGCTAATTTAGCTTCTGATCTTAAATCTGGTGGAGTGCAGTCAATGTCCATTTCATTTTCACTTTCAGAATCATCGGAACTCATTTTAATTTATGTTTATTAACAAAATAATTAACAACGAACTCCGCTTTACCGCCAATTTTTTATTTTATTTTACAGCTTGGTCCGAAAGGTAAACGCATCTGTGGCTATACAGCCACGAGAACGCAATGTGTACGATAGATGAAAGAGTTCTCAATTCAAACAGCACGCCGTTTCATACAACATTGCAGGCGCGCTCTTCGTTCCAAATTCTAAAAACGCGCCGGGAAGTGATTTTCATTTTTCAGTCTACGTAAATATGATACTTCGCGTGTTAATTTATTCAAAAATAAAGACAATATTTTCGCGCATGTTTAAGAAAATGTTTATTTGTTGCGTTTAACTGCTCTACTTAGATAGATATGCTCAGGTATTTTCAGGTGTTCTGGGTAGCCAAAGCATTAACTCCTCAGGTTTTCAGTCATTACTGGAGAAGTTTTCATCTCATAAGACAGACCAGGTGGAGTTACCAGCTTTTTGTTGGAAGAAGGTCACGTCTGGGAATTTAAGAGACTTGAAATATCACGGTTCCTGAAAACTGCAACATTTACAAAGAAATTCTCTTTGATCTCTTTTTACTTCTCTACCAAATCAAACAATTTGTATGAGGATGCTATTTTTTTATATTTGATAGAATTACTTGCTTCCATGCTGGCCTGAGAGAGAGAGAAAAACATAGAATGTGCCAGCTGCATTTCCTCCCGGGCATGCTGTAAATCCAGCTAAGGGATCAGATGGTTTTGGTATATTTCAATTTAGGCGAAGGGCTGACAAGCTGTCACTACAAATCTATTTAAATAACACTCAAAATTTTGTCAGACGTAGCAGAACGACTTTTGTTTAGGTGGTTTATGATCTGCCTACCCCTATAAGGATATAGGCGTGATTATATGTATGTATGTATAACCGAATCGGTCACCACTTTAATGTGACCTTATTTTATAATCATTGATATATATATATGTATATAATGTTATAATTATAATATTATAATGACGTAAAATGGCCTCTCTTGCTATATTTAGAAAGGTCGAGAGCCTAAAAGGGCCTTCTCGCGACCGTTGTTGATAAAGTTAGGTCATTATTAAATTCAATATTAAGCAACGCATAAATTTTGAGACATAACTGTAGCAACACACAGGCATCACTTAATGCGCGCGAGTTTGCGTTCAACACGCTGTAAATGCTTTTTTTGCATTGCCTACAACATACATGCGTCACCTTACGCTCTACGCGCGCGTTCAGGCTGAAGGATGCGCCGACGTAGAATTCCTCGCTATGCGCTCGTATAGCGTAAGGTGACACATGTGTGTTGTAGGTAATACAAAAAGCACAGCGTGATGAGAGCAACCTTGCGCGTAGCAGCAAGTGACGCCTGTGTGTTGCTGCACTAAATTAAAATGTATTATTGGAAATCTATTCTTCCATGCTGGACTGGGAGAGATAGAAAAACATGGAATGTTCCAGCTGCCCTTCCTCCCGGGCATGCTGTTGAAGTCAGCAAAAGGGACTCGAGGGTTACAGTGTATTGTAATTTAGGCGATGGGCTGACAACCTGTCACTATAGCAATACATATTACAATCTAAAATTGCCCTCAATTTTTTTCAGACGTGGCGAAAGCGCCTTTTACGAGGCGTTAAACGCTCTGCCTACCCCGTAAGGGATAAAGGCGTGATTTATGTATGTATGTATGGAAATCTATATTTCATATTGATTTTAATGCGAAAATGAGTGATGTAGGTAATTTAAGCACCATGGTTGTTCTTTATCATTAAACCCCAAGATAATTCCTCAAACTATGAAACTGAACAACTTTTTTCAAGAGCATGCTCATTAGATCTTTGATTATATTACAGATAAGTATACATTAACGCATTTCCTCCCGGGCATGCTGTAAAAACCAGCTAAGGCATCCGAAGGTTTCAGTATATGGCAATTTAGGCGATGGGTTGACGTCCGTCACTACAGCAATATACCTACAAATCTATCTTATATAACCCCTTAAAACGTTGTCAGACGTGGCGGAACAACCTTTGTTTAGGTCGTTCAATCTCTGCCTACCCTATGAGGAATAAAGGCGTGATTATATGTTTGTGATGTTAACAGTGTCACTTGCTTGGTAAATTATCAAGAAACTCTTTATTTTTGTAGAAAAGTAACAAACTCACCTCCTTCCTATCATTATCGTATCAAATCTTAGTTTTGGTAGTATTTTCTTCCTTAGTATTATCGCTAATCTGCATCGTCATTAATGGGGCCTAGATATTGTATAATTTAGTGATGTGACGAATATATATCGATATTTGGGAAGATAAGTTAATGTTGAAATCTACAACTTCTTACAAAAGGTATGCCATAACAAAAACAACTCGGTCATGTAGCGGTACGCGGCGCGGTAGGCCTGGCAATATACGCAGCTAGTATAATATTCGTGTTGACTGGGTGGCTAAAAGAAAAACAAAACGTTTATACTTAATAAACTAATGGCTTAAATATTGTGGATCTTTTTCATAATAAAAAAATGCACATTTAGATTAAATAATCTAGTTTAAAATATATAAGTTATTGATTTGAGTAGTACAATATTTACCAAGGAGTGACGTCAAAACGCGCTATTTTCATAAAAAAGCTTCATTTCAATTAAAGTTGCTCATTTGCATACATACATACATATAATCACGCCTTTATCCCTAATGGGGTAGGCAGAGCGTAAACGACCTAAACAAAGGTCGTTCCGCCACGTCTGACAAAGTTTTGAAGGTTATTTATGATAGATTTGTATGTATATTGCTGTAGTGACAGGTTGTCAGCTCATCGCCTAAAATGCAACATACTAAAACCCTCGGATCCCTTAGCTGGTTTTTACAGCATGCCCGGGAGGAAATGCAGCTGGCACATTCTATGTTTTTCTCTCGCTCCCAGTCCAGCATGGAAGATAGCTCATTTGACTAGTCGGTAACGTATACCCTAGGTCCATCATTTTTTTTTTTTTTTTAATATATATAGGCGAGCATTGTAGCATTATAGCATGCGGACTATGTTGAAACATACTCACCTATGTAGTGCCTATTCACTCTCGCCTTGAAAAGGCCCAGGTTATATTGTTCCGGAAACAGATCCGCCGGCAGGGAGTTCCACTCCTTAGCCGTTCGCATTAAGAATGTGGAAGCGAACCGCTTCGTGCGAATTTGTGGTATATCCACGACATAAGGGTGGAACCCCTGTCCACGCCTCGTGCTCCGGAGATGGAAAGGGGAGGGGGGTATAAGGTCATGAAGTGCTAACGCGCACTCCCCGAAATGTATCCTGTAAAATACCGACATGCACGCCACTCTGCGACGGTGCTCAAGGTTCTGTAGTTTTGCCTCAACCAGTGCTGAGTCTCCAATGAGCTTCTTAGCGCGTTTCTCGATTGAGTCTAAGGCAGCCAGCTGGTATTTAGCTGAACCGTCCCAAAGGTGGCAGCAGTACTCCATACACGATCGGACTTGAGCTGTGTACAACTGCAATAGCTGTCCCGGTGTGAAGTATCGCCTCACCTTCGAGAGGATACCAAGTTTTTTGGCAGCTGTTGTGGCCAGAGACTCAATGTAACGTCCAAAGTTCAAGTCGGACGTAAGGCTCATACCAAGAAGCTCAAGATGGTCAGAAATCGGTACGGATACATCCCGGAAAGTTGGAGCCAGGTTAAAAGGACTCCGTTTTGTCGAGAATAGACACGCCTGGGTTTTGGATGCGTTGAACTTGACGAGATTGGCATCGCCCCACTCGGATATCACCCTTAGCGATGAGTTCAGACGATCCACCATGGACTCCCGACAAGACTGGATTGTTTCACTGTTGGCCCTTGCTCTGGACAGATATCTGTCAACAACCGTGCTGTCATAAGCGTACCCAAAGGTATCGGGTGTAAACATGTCGTTGATATGCAGCAGGAATAAGGTTGCAGACAGGACAGAACCCTGAGGAACTCCGGCATCAATAGCCTGTTGTCCGGAGGAGCAGCCTTCAAAGACCACTTGTATGGATCGTTCGCTCAAGAAGTCCGAAATCCAGTTGCAAAGGCCAGCAGGTAACCCGTAGGCGGGAAGCTTGCCAGTAAGGCTAGCGTGCCAGACCCTGTCAAAGGCCTTGGAGATATCCAGAGACACGGCAAGTGCTTCACCATGTCTCTCGATAGCCTCGCTCCATAAGTGAGTGGCATGCACGAGGAGGTCCCCCGTCGATCGCCCTCGGCGGAAGCCGTATTGGTGATCGTTAAGGAGATCATTATCCTCAAGGTATGCCAGGAGCCGATTATTCAGTACACGCTCCATAATCTTGCAGAGTATAGAGGTTACCGATATGGGTCTATAGTTGACAGGGTCTGCTCGACTACCTTTTTTGGGTACAGGTTGCACATTTGCAAGCTTCCACGATTTGGGAACAACACCAGTCTCAAGTGAGAGGCGGTACAGGCGTGTAAAAAAAGTATATGAAAGTTCATGAAGTATTTTTGATCACCTAAAATATGAACCACCTTTTTGTTTTTTTAAATCAAATAGGTCTATTAATATACATATCTACAAGTCTATATTAAATATCCCTCAAAATTTTGTCTGACGTGGCGGAACGACATTTATTTAGGTCGTTTACGCTTTGCCCACCCCATTAGGGTAAAGGAGTGATCACAGGTAAGTGTGTATGTAAATAGGAATATCGATACACGAATGCGAATAAGGTACATCACTAGTATACGTATACATAAGTACCAAGGGTGGAAGATGCAAGTCACCACCAGAACACCCTCAGGGTGATTAATACACGACCTGATGGATTTGCCCCATTTACAATAGCTGGTTCTTTGGGTCGACTGTGATTGGGTTTCAGCTAAGTAAAGCAGAAAGAATGCAGTGTATATGTTTTGTTTATGATACAAGGTTTACAGGCCGTGATGTTAAAACTTTAAGTAAGGATAAGTGTCATAATTTGAGATACGTGGCACAATTTTAAATTATTTGACATAATAATATAATTTCCATGCTGGCCTGGGGACGAGAGAAAAACATAGAATGTGCCAGCTGCATTTCCTCCCAGGCATGCTGTAAATATCAGCTATGGGTTTCAGTATATTGTAATTTGGGTGATGGGCTGACAACCTGACACTAGGCAATGTACCTTCAAATATATCTTGAATAACCCTCAAAACTTTGTCAGACGTGGCGAAAGGACCTTTGTTTAGGTCATTTACGCTCTGCCTACCCCATTAGGGATAAAGCCGTGACTATATGTATGCATGTTTGTATGTATAATATAACTTTAAAATATATATTTTTTTAAAGTCGACGAGTTGCTACACAGCCACTTTGTATCGTGTCAATCAGACAATAGGTCTTTCCAAAATGGCATAAGTGATAAGACTCTATATTGCCGATAGGTGGCTTTTCAAAAGATGATCTGTCAATGTCATGCTTATTTCTGTTTAATTTGAGGTTTCATACAAGCTTCTACTTCCATGCTGGACTGGGAGAGATAGAAAAACATAGAATGTTCCAGCTGCCCTTCCTCCCGGGCATGCTGTTCAAGTCAGCAAAAAGGACTCGAGGGTTACAGTGTATTGTAATTTAGGCGATGGGCTGACAACCTGTCACTATAGCAATACATATTACAATCTAAAATTACTCTCAATTTTTGTCAGACGTGGCGAAAGCGCCTTTTACGAGGCGTTCAACGCTCTGCCTACCCCGTAAGGGATAAAGGCGTGATTTATGTATGTATGTATGTATTTTCATACAAGCATTTTTTTAACTTATTCTTGTCCATATCATACATCTTGTTGCTATGATACTCTCGTTACCCATTATTTTTTCTGTCATGTGAATGTTTTAGGGAAAAAACGTAACTGTTCTTGCATGCTTTTTACTAAGAATTAGGTGCTTGATAACATGGTAGCCTGCGGTAGTTCTGCGGTAAAAACCTTAATTTCACGTAAAAAATATTTATAATGCATGGCGATCGTGTGAACGTACCCAAAATTTTGTCAATATCATGTACAGCTAGAGCCATCTGATGAAACTTTTGAAACTATGAAGGTCACCTTGAAAATACCTAATTCTAATATTTTTCCAAAAGTTTGTACAATATGAATGCAATAAACATTTGAGTATTGAGTAATATAAACAATAAGATTTTTTTATATAAGTTATTTTAAACAATTATTCCTACATACCTGTATCTGCTTCTTCATTCAATAAACCATACAAAACTTATGCATATTAGTAAACGTATCAAGATTCATGCACCAAAAATTCATCACTCTCTTAATATACTCGTATATAGGAAAAAAAAGTGTTTGTGTTGGTAAAAATATGTTTTTGTGAAATGTGGATGCCATGCGTAAAATAAAATGTGTTGTATTTGTAATATACGAATAAAAATGAATTTGTAATTTATGCTTTCTATAACATTATTCGTAACTAATACAGTCGTTAAAATTTATATATTATATCTATAAACTAGGTAATTTGTCTTAAAATAGATATATAAGACCTCAAACTATACTAAATCTTATATATTATACCTATTTTAAATTAGATACTCAATCACTATTTAGTATAAATCTAAATTATATACATTACTTGCAACCACTAACTGTATTTTTTACAAGTTGTACTATAATTTACAAGAATATAAAATATCCATGGTAGCTGAATTTATGTAATCAAATAATTTTTTTCAATACCTACAATATAAGTAAGCAAGCGCCATGTTTCCTCACATAACGGTCAATTTTCTTTTCACTGGCCCCTGAATTATAGCCTTTGGAGGCAAACAATCAAAAACCTTTCAACCGATACCCCCCCCCCCCCCCCCCCACTCACAAACGACTGACTACTCAAAACATCGTTATTTCAAACGACCAACGCAATTCCAATTTGATTACTACAAATTGTATTACATTGAATAATTTATTGCAAACATTACTGATTCATGTTGCGATGAAAAATTTCACCGTTTTATTTGCCCTACGAATCGATCGGTAAGGTTGAATCTCTTGACGAGTTTAAGCAGCCTCTACTTATCACAAAAGCGCGAATTACAAAATATCGAATGTGCTTTTTATATCCAATTTTATTCTAATCTGCTTATAAGTTTTATATCAAATATTACACGCGTTCCATGCATTAGCTACTGTGTGAAGCGATTATAGATTTCTTTAGATAATAAAGCTTGATAGAAAAGTTAGTAATTCTAAAATAAGATTGTAAAAAGGTTCCAAGTGCTGAAAGGTGTTGACTCACCAAGGTCTGAGCGGCCGACTGGTGCTGAAAAACAGGCTTCAGTCAGTTAAGCCAGTAGAAGAGTTAAGAGTTACTTTAGAATTACTTAAGCAGATACGTCTCAGCTCGTTATGTCCAAAAGACAACTTTTCTTAACATGTCCTTTTCTCAAAATGTACGATTTTCCAAAATTTACTTTCCGCAATTTGTCCTTTTAGCCGATAGAGCCAGGGCTTTGAATTTCGGAGTGATTCGCGATTTTCTGAAACTATTGTTGTTTTTATTATAATGTGACTAGATGAAGGCTAAATAAACATTATGAGAAATGGGCATATTGAGACAATTTGTTTGAGAAGGTCAAATTTGCGGAAAGGACAATAAGAGCTGAGACGAGCAGAAATGAGGACAGTTCATACAACACAACTTAGAAGTGACATCAAGTTATTTAATATTACCATCCGGGTCTCATATGCAGGCTGTACAACACAAGCAAACATGTAAATAAATGGGAATGTATGAAACGTGTAGATGTGACTTCTGAGTCATGTGTTATATGTGTACATATTGAATGGGTACAAGAAAAAAATGGGAGGAAGTACGCTTTGAAAATAAAATACTTAATTAGACATAATAATTATAAGTTATGTTATAAGTTGCATCTCTATAATCTTAGAGGTTAATGTTCAGTTCAAATGTTATATTTGTATAAGGGTAAAGAACAATGATTTTCAAGTAGTTATGATGAGTGTCGCAGTAACAAACAAACATACAAAGTTTTTAATTTCGTTAAGTATACGTAGTGGTGGAGATTCGTGGACAGATCGGAGAGAGGCCTTTGCCCTGCAGTGGGACGCTAATGGCTAGATACATACATATAATCACGCCTTTATCCCTAATGGGGTAGGCAGAGCGTAAACGACCTAAATAAAGGTCGTTTCGCCACGTCTAACAAAGTTTTGAGGGTTATTTAAGATAGATGTAGTATATTGCTGTAGTGACAGGTTGTCAGCCTATCGCCTAAATTACAATATACTGAAACCCTCAGATCCCTTAGCTGGTTTTTACAGCATGCCCGGGAAGAAATGCAGCTGGCACATTGTACGTTTTTTCTGCGCTCCCAGTTCAGCATGGAAGAATAATGATAATGGCTAGATAAGGTAAGATAAGATACGTATTAGTGAAGAATAAGGCCTTGTACCTATGCACTGTGACTAAATATTCTAAGAATAGGTTTCATTTCGGCGGCCCGCAAATATTTTATAAGCAAAAGTTCAGCGACTCGAAAATAAACAATTACAGTGAAGCGAGATTTTGGTAAAATGTTTCTGAAAATACGTCATCCACAGAGGCGTTCACGGTTCAGCCAGTAAGTTCATCGTAGCAGGAGACTACGAAAACGCTAAGATATTATTACGTCCCAGAATATAATAATTTCTTCCATGCTGGACTGGGTGAGATAGAAAAACATAGAATGTTCCAGCTGCCCTTCCTCCCGGGCATGCTGTTGAAGTCAGCAAAAGGGACTCGAGAGTTACAGTGTATTGTAATTTAGGCGATGGGCTGACAACCTGTCACTAAAGCAATCATATTACAATCTAAAATTGCCCTCAATTTTTTGTCAGACGTGGCGAAAGCGCCTTTTACGAGGCGTTTAACGCTCTGCCTACCCCGTAAGGGATAAAGGCGTGATTTATGTATGTATGTAGAATATAATAATAATTTAGTAATTTTGAGAGTTAAAATTCGCAGGCTTTATTTATGCTTAATTTAGCCAACAAGTTCAGCGGTGTTGCCCGTCGCAGCAACCTACGAAATAATTATGTCCCGAATAATAATTATTAATTATGGCTTAGTGACTTTCTTTCGAAAACTTTAAGCTTAGTTCAGCCATTAAATTCAGGGTACCCTTCGTAGCAGTCACCTACGAAAACGTTACGAAATTATTATGTTCCCAAATAATAATAAAAGGCGTGATTGTATGTATGTAATGTCATCATCTCTCTAGCCTTATACCGTATTTTACGGGGTCGGCTACTTAATCTAGGGGATTGAACAAGGTAACTGGTTTTTACACAGAGCGACTGCCATCTGACCTCCGCAACCCAGAAGGGAAACCAGACCCAATCCTAGATAAAGTCAGAGTTTTCTAGCCGCCAATGCTTAGCACTCGGCCTCTGATATGGCTTAACGACTAATATTTACGGTATTAAACGATATTAACCGGGACCAACGGCTTAACGTGCTTTCCAAAGCACCGAATAAACGTACATATGAAATTCAAAAACCGAAAAACACATTGGTACGTGGCGGGATTCGAACCACGACCTCCGCAAAGGAGGCAGCGGCCCTATCCACTACACTATCGGGCTCTAATATGTATGCTCTGGTATAAACTTATCATTACTAAAATGTATACCAGCCCACTAGTTCAACTTTTATTTTCCTGTACCCTAAGGTTGCCTGGAAGAAATTGCTGCTTAGCAATAAGGCCGCCTATTTGTACTATTTTGTGTTTCATTTAATTTTATTTTCTGTGCAATAAAGTATATTCCTATCGTAATGAAATGAAATGATATTTATTTGCTTCAAAATATGGTACAATAGATATCAATCAAAATTTATCAGAATCACATAAATTCGTCATTTTCGTGACATGCAAATATTAGTAAAATTTTACAATAGGTACAATTATGTCAACAATGTGATAATATATAAATGCCCATTAGAAATTAGGAAATATTAAGTCTTAAATTAAAAGGTAGATTATCATAATTATCATTTTACATTTTGTCAGTATTTTAATATTAAATCTGCCAGCATTAAAAATATTTAATGTCAAAAATGTTTAGTTACACACAACTATGATGTTTTTTGTGTACAATAAATTGTTAAATAAATAAATATACTATTACAATAAAAAACATTAATAACATATGAATACTGCTATTAAAATTTTGATTTATACTTGTAGTCATAAAACTCCTTAAGATTGTAAAAACATTTATCACACAGCCAGTCGAATACATTTTTTTTTTAAATATCGAAAAAGGTAAACCTTTATTTCCTCTGATAAAGTGTTGTAAATTCTTACTACCATTCGAGAGCAGTTTTTATCAAATAAGGCGTCTTTACCGCGTGATAGAACCAGACTATTTGGATACCTAGTGTTGAATTGAGTAATTTGCTTTTTGGATTTAAATAAATGTAAGTTCTTCTTAACAAAACAGGCAACTTCGAATATGTATAAAGATGCCAAAGCTAGTATTCTTAATGGACTTCTTATTCTTCAGTGGACGATAAGAATCGAGAGGTGCAGCAGTGCAGATCGCCCTAATAAATCGTTTTTGAATAACAAACGCATCATACAAATTTCCGGAGTTACCCCAGAGCACTAAGCCATAACGTAAAACAGACGCAACATGGCTATGTTCACGGCTGTGATAGGCCGGCCATAAGGGCTGTATCAATGCCTGAAGGTGGCTTCTGGAACCTCCGTTAAATTCATATTATTACATTTTATGTCAACATTTAATTTACGCATTTTCCAATTTCTAAATATAGTGTATTTCGTGTTATTAATATTTACCTGTAGATTATTATATTGTAGCCAATCATATGTTAGATCAATACAATTGTTAATTTCAGATTCAAAAGCGATTTTGTCATTACAAGGAATAATTAATGATACATCATCTGCAAATAGTATTGATTTATAACTTGTGATTTCCGGTAGGTCGTTAATATACAATAGAAACAAAAGGGGCCCAAGGATGCTTCCTAGAGGAACACCATGATTATTGTCTTTGAAACTGTATCTATAAGGAATCAGATTAGACTTTACATCTATTTTGAAATTTCTACGCATTGTGTTCTATTTGAAAGATATGAGCAAAGCCAATCATTAACAACACCTCTTATGCCAAATCTTTCACATTTACTTAAAAGTAATTTATGACAAACGTAGTCAAAAGCCTTTGACATATCAAAGTATACTACAGAAACTTGTTTTCCTTGGTCTAGATTTCTCGTTATTTCGTCTACTAATAAATAACCAGCAAGAGTAGTAGACTTTTTTTTTTAAACCCGTTCTGTTCCTTTTTTAAAATGTTATGCAAGGATCGATATTCCGTAAATCTGACATGCATGGCTCTTTCAAATACCTTAGAGATTACCGAAAATAGAGCGATTGGCCGATAATTATTAATATCATCTTTAGCATCCTTTTTAAAAACAGGTATAACAATCGTTTTTTTTTAAAGCAGAAGAAAATTTTCCGGTTAAAAAATTATAAATTTATTAAATAATTTATAACGTGAGCAATATCATAAATACAAAACTTCAATATCTTGGTGGCAATTTCGTCATAGCCTACAGCATTGGTTGTATTAAGAGATTTAGTAATTCTTATAATTTCTTCCACGCTACAAGGTTTAAGAAACATAGTATTTTTTATATTAATATTTGTATTATATTTATGCTAGGCTCTCTGTGGTTTTGATTTTTCTTCGTCATCTATAAATTTATTGTTAAATTCATTTGTTATCTTATTTATATTTGTTATTATTTCATTGTCTACTGCAATTTTATCGATTTCATTAAGTGTCAGGTCGTTATTGTCAGTTTCTTTTATAATATTCCATGTTGTTTTAAATTTGTTTTTTGACAAAGTCATAATTTTTTTATGTGTTATTTTTTGTGCTGTTCTTATACAACTTATTAACATTTTTGAGTATTTATAAAACGCAGATTGATTTTATTATATTTATAATAGTCAAATCTCAGAACTCTATTTCTCCGACAAGATATTTTTATCCCTCGCGTGGTCCATTGAAGTCCTTTTTTGTTTTTACTTATTTTAATACGTATTTCTGGAAAACAGAGTTTGTAAAACAAAGCAAAATCATCTATGAACTCTTTGTAGGCTTGGTCAATGTCATCTGATGAAAATACTGTAGCCCATGATAGAGCTCTGAGGCAAGAAAGGAATTTTCTTACATTTCCATCGCTATAATCACGCCTTCTAATGTAATATTGACCTATGGACTTTTTGTGACATTCAGCCTCAAAACCCAGTGTTTGGCATGTATTATGGTCCGACAATGCCATTTCATGAACTCCTGCTGTGATTTTATTGTATTCTATATTACTTGCAATATGGTCTATGCAAGTAGTTTTCCGTGTTGGTTTATTTATGTGTAAAGTAAAATTATGACTAGAAATTCATCGACTTTTGAGGGAAGTCAATGTACATATAATATTCCGGAATGATGTCTTGTCCTATGTAAACTTGTTATGCTCTTGGCATGTAGGTATAAGGAAAACATAATTATTTCAAAAGAATCGTACAGGTTTTTTAACGAATTTTGTATATCTAATAGCTTATTTTTCTTATTGAGTAAGCAAAGTGGTCTAATTTAATAACAACGGAGTGGAGTAGGCAGAGCGTAAACCACCTAAACAAAGGTCGTTCCGCCACGTCTGACAATGTTTTTAAGGTTATTTAACCCATTCTTGGCCGCTGTACTCAAATGAGTACAGTTATTAAAAAAAAGTCTTAAACGTTTTATGACGAAAGAGTTGAGTTGATGAAAAAGTTTTATGACTAACCTACCCCAGGTTAGTCATAAAACTTAAATTAAACTAAATAAAAGGTAAAATTTATATTATTTTGAGACAACCGATTTGAAGGTATTTTAAAAATATGTGTCATTTAGAGCCCTTGGATCTCATGGTATTGGACAAACGCACAAGTGAGGAATTCGTTAATTTATTATTGATATTTTTCCAAAGGTAAATATAATATTTAGTTGTATTTGTGATAGAATATAGTGTAATTTATCATATGAATTAGAATAATGCAAATGATATCCTAAATTTTGTAATTTAGATGGAAATTTAGCCTACTGTACTCAATTGAGTACAATGGCCACTTTAGTGTGTAAAAAATTATATCGGTTTCAGGTTTTGGACAATGAAGCGAAATACATTCTCCCATACAAATAACTTCAGAGGACTCGAGGAAGCAGTTGAAGCGATCATAGAAAATGATGATGATGATTGTGACTATGACTTGGCGATAATACCACCTGATCCCAGTGTCGTAACTGATCAAGAAGAAGGCGCTGAAGAAGACATGGTGACACAATCATTGCCAAGAGATGTACCTGGTAATATTGAGGTTTTTATTCGTTATGAAGGTACTTTGTCAAGTGACTATGATTCAAGTGATGATGAACCATTGGCCGCAAAAAGAATACGTTGGCAGTCTGACACTCAACAGCGACCACCTAGAGCTCAGCAGCAACCATCTAAAGCTCAGCAGCAACCACCTAGAGCTAAGCAGCAACCGCCCAGAGCTCAGCAGCAACCGCCCAGAGCTCAGCAGCAACCGCCCAGAGCTCAGCAGCAACCGCCCAGAGCTCAGCAGGAACCGCCCAGCACTCAACAGCACCAACCCAGCACACAGCAGCAACCGCCTAGCGCTCAGCAGCAACCACCTATAGCTCAGCAGCAACCACCTATCACTCAGCACCGACAGCTTACACCAACCTGGAGAAAATGCTCACCATCTTATACTTCTACTCGTCAAAATACTTCTGAGGTGCAAGATAATCATATTGTTGTAAAGGAACAGCTCAAAGATCTAACTCCTGTACAGATTTTTGAAACAATATTGGATGATGAAGTACTGAACCTCATACTTTCTAATAGTATTTTGTACGCTAATCAAAACAACAGACATGTTTTCCAATTTGATATTGAGAAGCTAAAAAAGTTTATAGGTATTTTGATTTTATCTGGATATCACAAGTTGCCTCGTGAAGGATTATATTGGTCGTTGGATGAAGACGTCGGGGTTGAGCTAGTTTTAAGAGCTATGCCAAGGAATCAGTTTCGTGAAATAAAAAGAAACCTTCACCTTGTAAATAATGATGAAGCAGCAAACTCCAGAGACAAAATGTTCAAAGTTAGACCCTTAGCTGACATATTGATGACAAAATTCAATCAGTGGGGTGTATTATTATTATTATTTTAAACAGGCAGGCAGTTGTTATTAACTGATAAGGCCTGTATCCAGTTGACCACTTTATGATATTTCCACGAAAATATTTCAATTGATGAGTCAATGGTCAAGTATTACGGACACCACCCCAGCAAACAATTTATTAGAGGGAAACCAGTGCGTTTTGGTTATAAAAACTGGGTGGCTGCAAGTTCCACTGGATACTGTTACACATTTGATTTCTACTGCGGAAAATCCCTTGATGTGTCAAAAATGCCTTTAGGAACCAGGGTTTTGAAGTCTTTATTATCAAAATTAGATACCGATCCAAAAAATCACAAATTGTTTTTTGACAACTTTTTTACCTGCTGTGATCTTTTGATTGATTTGCGAAATTTGGGGTACTCCGCTACTGGAATTGTCCGCGAGAATCGCACAAAAAAGTATCCATTGGTAGCTTCTAAGGAGATGAAGACGAAAGAAAGAGCTACATTTGATTACGGGTTCGAAAAAAATATGAAATTTTGTTAGTCAGATGGAAAGACAACAGTGTCTGTACTATGGCAACCAACTACGACCACTTTGAACCAATGGGAACAGTAAAACGATGGTGCACAGCGAAAAAAGAGAAAACTGATGTAAGGATTCCACTTTTATTCCAAAATTACAATAAAGGTATGGGTGGGGTAGATGAGCTTGATCAGTCCATATCACTGTATCGGATCGCGATTCATGGCAAAAAGTGGTGGCGGGTTTTGTTTACGTACTTGTTGGATATGGCCATTTCAAACGCATGGCGTTTACATGTTATCAGCAAGGATGATCCTATGGATCAACTTTTATTCCGCCGTAGTCTGGCCAGACACTATTTGAGAGAAGAAACTCTAAAACGACCATCTTCTTCTATTGTCGTAGGACTGCCTCAGGATGGGTCAGGCCACTATCCCCAGAAGATAGAAAAACAGTTGCAGTGCGTTATCTGCCATACTAGGGTTCGTTGTGTATGCAAGAAGTGTTTGAAAACACTTTGTGTTGAAAGGTCATGCTTTGAAAATTTTCACTCGTAAGTGGCCGCTGTACTCAAACAAGTCTTCTTCCTAGCCTTATCCCGTATCTCACGGGGTCGGCTACTTAATCTAGGGGATTGAACGAGGGTACTGGTTTTTACACAGAGCGACTGTCATCTGACCTCCGCAACCAAGACGGGAAACCAGACCCAATCCTAGATTGGGTCAGAGTTTTCAAGCCGCCAATGCTTAGCACTGGCCTCTGATATGGCTTAACGACTAACATCTACGGTATCAAACGATATTAACCGGGACCAACGGCTTAACGTGCCTTCCGAAGCACGGAAAAAGCGCCGAATAAACGTACATATGAAATTCGAAAACCGAAAAACACATTGGTACGTTGTGGGATTCGAACCACGACCTCCCTGCTCAGGAGGCAGCGGCCCTATCCGCTACACCCTCGGGCTCGCTCAAACAAGTACACCCTTAAAAATGTGTTAAACAATTAAAAAATAAATTGTTCAAATTTATGTTAATTTTGTTTATTTATAGATTAATAATATAAATATTCCAAATGTATATTGACTTTCCTTCCATTTTGGCCATTAATGGGTTAAGATAGATTTGTAGGTATATTGCGGTAGTGATAGGTTGTCAGCCCATTGCCTAAATTGCAATATACTGAAACCCTTGGATCCCTTATCTGATTATTACAGCACGGTTAGAAATGCAGCTGGTACATTCTATGTTTTTCTCTCGCTTCGAGTCCAGCATGGAAGAAACACAGCGGTAAAGGCTTGTTTTAAGTCGTTGACGCTCTGCATACTATAGATGTAAGACTGGTTTTATAAATGGAATGTACGAATTTCTCCCAGCGTTTACTCCGCGTTTATAATTATACATACATATAATCACGCCTTTATCCCTAATGGGGTAGGCAGAGCGTAAACGACCTAAACAAAGGTCGTCCCGCCACGTCTGACAAATTTTTGAGGGTTATTTAAGATAGAATTCTAGGTATATTGCTGTAGTGACAGGTTGTCAGCCCATCGCCTAAATTACAATATACTGAAACCCTCGGATCCCTTAGCTGGATTTTACAGCATGCCCGGGAGGAAATGCAGCTGGCACATTCTATGTTTTTCTCTCGCTCCCAGACCAGCATGGAAGTTTATAATTATTCCGGACGAAATTACAAAACCTTATCGCATTTCGGACCATTACCCTCATGAGCTCAGTTATATAGGGAAAATGCAAATTTAAATGTTTAATAAGATTTATTAAAGCTCATTTTGAGGGTTATAAAAATAATTTAAATTCGTCAGAGACCATTTAGCAGCTGAATTAATCTGACGACCGGCCGAGAAAGGATTCAAACAAATCATCTTTTTTAATAGGTACTTTTCGACTAACTAGAGTAGTAACACTGTGGGGCACATATGTCTCACTTATACCATCGCGATAACTGCCTCCGTGGTCTAGTGGCTAGTGCCATGGACTCCTGATCCGGAGGTCCTGGGTTCGATTCCCAGGGGGGGAACACAAAGTTGATATTTGAGAATTTGTCACTTGTCACTGTGTCAATTTTTCCCCAGTTTGGTTAGGACATTGCAGGCTGAATCACCTGATTGTCCGAAAAAGAAAAAGATTTCGTGCTTCGGAGGGCACGTTAAGCCGTCGGTCCCGGTCGCTGTCTTTGATAGTGCTCGTTACTCAAACCATGTCAGAGGCCTGATAGTTGTGCTACTAGGCGGTTTAAAAACTCTGACACCAGGGTTCATCGGGTCGATAGACTCGATACCCACTCGACAGAAGAAGACCATCGCGAAATAGGACATTGACATGTCCCAGTAA
Source organism: Scrobipalpa costella (assembly GCA_949820665.1). NCBI lineage: Eukaryota > Metazoa > Arthropoda > Insecta > Lepidoptera > Gelechiidae > Scrobipalpa > Scrobipalpa costella. Next base: position 16,107,829 of record OX463312.1, read on the forward strand.
TATCATCGAGTTATTGAATTAGAAATATTGAAAAGCACTTGGGATGACAGCGAGTTTGAGTTCGTATCAGAAATGTAATTTCAGTACGAAGTGATCAGTCAAATCCATACTTAATATTGCTCTCAATCTTGAGATCGGTTTATAAATACGAGCCTTAGTTAATCTGGCCGGCACTCACTCATAAGTCTGTAAATTAAATAACGTAATGTCTCAATTGCCACGTAAAGAAACTACTGGCTATTTGTGCAACAAACTTTCTGATTTCTTCACCTTCAGCACAAAATCCTGTTCAAAAATGGCGGCAACAAAATCAGCAGTGGTGTACAAATATGGCGCTCGTTAGGGCAGCGTTTGGTTTGAAATCGACAGCTCTAGCAGAAAGACTAGATAAAGTTCACTGGCTCAGTGCCAGGGTCCACTCATGAGGATATAACTAGAGTAGAAGCAAAATTGATATGGCGTAAAAGCGAAATTCATATATATGTTTGTGTGGAAAAGCCCAAAATAAGTCACTTAGTTAATTTACATATTTAAGGCTGTATGGCGTGATTTCCCTTGTCTATGAAAAGAAACGCGACGTATGCCGTCTCGCTCGTGCTCTGTCAGTTGGGAAGCCAGTGTGGGTCCGCCATTTGAATTGATGTGTACGATTTCTTGATGAACTTATGAAAAAATATATAAAAGGATAACTGTTTGTTGGAATTTACATTAAAATATTGTTGAATAAAGCCGTCATCTAATCGAATTCGATCTTATTTCTTAAATAAAAACCACCAGAGTGAAGTAAGTTCCTTGACCATTTTGGTGGTTTTGCCTCAAATATTTAAGGCCGCTATTGATAAACAGAATTTGAGACCGACAGCTAGTTTGAGTCCGTATCAGAAATGTTATTTTAGTACAATATGACCTGTCAAATCCATAATAATGATCTCGATCTTGAAATCGCTTTAGAAATCCGAACAGTTCTGCCCTATGAAAGGTTTATCTAATCGATTTTCCTACAGACTGTCTACAGACATGAAACAAGCTTTCATGCTTCTGAGATCTTGAAGTATCTTATCATTAAACCATGTCGTAGCAAAGGAATTTCCACATTAAACGCTACGTGGCTTGGAAGTTAAGGAGTTAAGAACACAAGTGGCGTGGAGCAGTTGAAGTGTTAACCGGGTGGCAGCCGGCAAGTGGCGTGGAGACACTGGAGGCTTGGAGGAGACGAGATCCACTAAGGGGTTGGCAGAGTATGTAAGGAGACTTTGATATGAACTTTTTGAAGAAAACGAGTAGTTAGCTCAAAGGATTTAAATTTTGTACATTTGTCTACTCTTTTTGAGGATAAAGTTAAACATATAAAACGGACCAGAATTTACACACACAAAATGTAAATACATGCGTATAGTCTTGCTTGTATTCGTTACGGGGTAGGCAAGGTTTTGAGAGTTTAGCATCAGCCAATCTCTACCCGAGGGTGTTGTTAAATTCAACTAAGGAATTCACTGGTGTCGATTTTCGAGACATAACCCTAATCCTAATTCTTAGCTAGCGCTGTCACTTTCTTAACTTTGACATAAGAACAGGATAGAATAAACACATGACTTGACATGCCTAATCTGACATAAGACTGCTTATTTGACGTAAAGTAAGGGAGCATGCGCTATGATCAGATGTTACTTAAAACGTACGTCAGATTAGGAATGTTAAAGTCATGTATTTATTTGCAATCCTGTCCTTATGTCAAAGTTAAGAAAGTGACAGCGCTAGCTAAGAATAAATACACATAATCATGCGTTTATCCCTATATTTAATGGGGTAGGCAGAGCGTAAACGACTTAAGTAAAGGTTGTTCCGCAACGTCTGACAAAGTTTTGTGGGTTGCTTAAGATAGATTTTGTAGGTATATTGCCTAAATTGCAATATACTAAAACCCTCAGATCCCTTAGCTGGTTTTTATAGCATGCCCGGGAGGAAATGCATCTGGCACATTCTATGTTTTTTTCGCTCCCAGGCCAGCATGGAAGAAAACTAAGAATTCGTTAAGAAATAGTGTTTCCAAAATTGCCGCCACTGTGTAGCTACGCTCGCCAATCTGCCTGCCAAGCGCGATTGAGGCACATGTATCGAAACTCCCAAGTCGAAATCCCTATTTCTCATGTCTCGTGTTTTAAAAACTAGACTGTTTTAAACAAAGCCTTTGTTTCAGAAGCATTCTTTAAAGGCTTTCTTTTCATTACCCAACAATAGTCGTTTTTGATTGTTCTTGTTGTTTATGTTACCTTCGTTCAGACGGGGTGGTTTTGTTGTGAAAGAGAATATTTCAGTGGCTAGGCGGAACATTTTGGCAACCTTAAAATTATATCAGTGTGTACATATATGTATTTAATTATATTAATGTATGCATTATTATTATTTTATGTATTTCTATAAATATTTATTTTATGTAAGTTATGCTGGTATTATTTTAATATTATGCTTTATTTGTGCACGCCTAACCTGCCCCTCAATTTAAGTCTCACTTCCGTAGGTCAGCTAGAAGAAATTTCTTAGTAGAAATAAGCTTTACCTGTTGTGTCGTTATTCCTTGCTTTCTCATGGTACTTGTGTACAATAAACAGTAAATAAATATTTAGCATTTTCAATGAACAGTTTATGTAAAAGAAGACAATTAAATGCATGAATACTTTCCACTTTCGCCACTACCCTCAAAAATAACCTTTATTTAACAAATATTCATATTCTTATTTGCCAAAGATTCAATAACATAACTTTATTTACGTTTCAATTACCCTGTTTTACCTCCGATGTTATTTTTGTTATATTGTAAATTTGTCTTATATTAATTACATACATATAATCATGCCTTTATTCCTAATGGGGTAGGCAGAGCGAAAACGTCCTACACAAAGGTAGTTTCGCCACGTTTTGAGGATAATTACCGTAGATTGGTAATTAAAGTTGATTGTGATGTATATTGCTATAGCGACAGGTTGTCAGCCCATCGCCTAAAATTGCAATACACTATAACCCTCGAATCCCTTAGCTGGCTTTCACAGCATATATATTAAATAAACAAACGAAAATATGATAAAATAAATAGGTATCTAAGGCTGGTATTTATGAAGCCAACTCAAACTTGAGAGCAATATTAAGTATGGATTTGACAGGCCAGTTTGTACAGAAATGACATTTCTGATACGAACTCAAACTCGCTGTCACTCATGAGAGCTGATTACAAGTACGGCCCTAAAAATCTAGAAAATACCTCAGCATAACAAAAGTAATCTGTATCATAACTATCCGTACTATACTTTGTTTTCGTATCTGTCAACCCCGTTTTAGACTGGAGTCAAGAGGAAACCCATTTATAATATTTAAATAATTAGGTACTCGCTGCTATGCTACGCAACTACGCTTTGCTACGACGTAGCAAATGCTACCAGATCCTTCCGCAAAGGATAGTAGGATATATAGGATATATTATCATCTCTCTAGCCTTATCCTGTATCTCACGAGGATGGCTACCTAATCTAAGGGATTGAACGAGGGTACTGGTTTTAACACCGCGCGAATGCCATCTGACCTAAAGGGAAACCAGAATCAATCCTAGATTAGGTCAGAGTTTTCAAGCACTGGCCTCTGTCTGACATGGCTTATCAACGATATTAACCGGGACCAACGGCTTAATGTGCATTCCGAAGCACGAAAAAAGTTCCGAATAAACGTACATATGAAATTCGAAAGTCGAAAAATACGTTGGTACGTGGTGAATTCAAACCACGCCTCCCGCTCAGCAGGCAGTGGCCTTATACACTACACCACCGGGCTCTCCTATAGGAAATATATCTGGAATAAATATAAGCCTTTAAAAATAATATTTGTTATTCACCACAATTCAAGGGAAAATCCACTTTCACCTTAACGGAGGTTTTGAACTTGAAAAACCCTAAACACTTTTACTACAATTTGAAGACAAATAAAATTCAAAACCATAAAGTACGAAACAAAGTAAAAAAAGGAAAATAAACCAAAGCACGTCAGTAAAACTAACTACATTGCTTTTTAAAGCTAACACTGAGTTTCCCTTTGGGATTAGTTTAACTCGAGCTCCCCTACCAGGGTCAACACACCAGTGAATGAACACCCAGTGTTATCCATTAGAATTGTTATTTTAGTTTATTTGGGAAAACAGTTATACAATAGGTAGTACTTAAAAAAATATACAAAAAGACCCATATAAAATTATAATTTTACATTGTAAAATATGTAAAATTTTGGTAATTATAATTAATTAGGTATCATTAAATAATAAATTATAATCGTATTGTATCTATACATTAAGTAAATATGTCATAGTCATAATCATAATAATATACATATATACATACATACATAAATCACGCCTTTATCCCTTACGGGGTAGGCAGAGCGTTTAAAGCCTCGTAAAAGGCGCTTTCGCCACGTCTGACAAAAATTGAGGGCAATTTTAGATATATATATTACAGTTATTTTATAGAACAGAAGCATAAGTTTTACAAAAAGTGAAAATAATTCTTATGGCCGTATTTATAATAAGCTCTCATGAGTGTGAGTTTGAGTTCGTATCAGAAATGTCATTTCGGTACAAACTGGCAGTAACTAAACTACTAACTAACTTTCAGTCAAATCCATACTGAATATTGCTCTCAAGTTGGATATCGCTTCATAAATACGAGCCTAAATATACAACCAACTACTTTTTCCACATATTACAATTGGAAAGATAAGATAAGATAAGATGTTCCTTTTCCAGTAGAGAATATTACTTTCTAAATGTAGATTCATTCATTCTATCATTCATTCATTCATCTCTACAGTGGCTATTGTTCAGTGGGTAGTGTTCATTCACTAGTTTTTAGCCCTTTCTAGTCATATTTTATTATAACCTAGGTCTAAACCAAGATATCGCTTTTTTCCAGAAATTAGTTTTCTAATTAATAACTGTGTTTGCAAATAAGCACAAATTAATTTGGATAAATCATCAAAACATATAAAAAAGGTCTGCATCAAAGTTAGAAATTTTCTTCATTGTCCATTCACTGGTGAGTTTACCCTAGCAACTTTAAGTAAACAAATCTTCAGTGTTTGTAGTTTGTACAGTATATTAAAGCTTGTACTAGAGAATATGAAGTTTGTGCTATCAATCCACGTTGAATGGATGATTATATTCGTAAGTAAAATGTACATCTTCCATGCTGAACTGGAAGCGAGAAAAAAGCATAGAATGTGCCAGCTGCATTTCCTCCCGGGAATGCCGTATGACTCGATACCCACACGACAGAAGAAGACTATTACAAGAACATTCGAAACACTTTCAGATACTTAAAATAATACATACATACATACACATAATCACGCCTTTATCCCTAATGGGGTAGGCAGAGCGTAAACGACCCAAACAAAGGTCGTTCTGCCACGTCTGACAAAGTTTTGAGGGTTATTTAAGATAGATTTGTAAGTATATTGCTGTAGTGACAGGTTGTCAGCCCATCGCCTAAATTACAATATACTGAAACTCTCGGATCCTTTAGCTGGTTTTTACAGCATGATCGGGAGGAAATGCAGCTGGCACATTCTATGTTTTTCTCTCGCTCCCAGGCCAGCACGGAAAAAAAAAGATACTTTTAAAGTAGACTGGAAAGATGTGATGTAATGATACTCTCTCAGCGAAAAACTTGTTCAACCAGTGATCTCTCTCTAGAGACGAATTCTCGTTCGCTCTGCATAACATTATGTAAAACATGTTTGTCTGTTACCGCACACGAGGCGACGACTATGTTGCGATTTTTTTAGCTTTCATTTACATACATATAATCACGCCTTTATCCCTAATAGGGGAGGCAGAGCGTAAACGACCTAACCAAAGGTCGTCGCGCCACGTCTGACAAAGTTTTGAGGGTTACTTGAGATAGAATTGTAGGTATATTGCTGTTGTGACAGGTTGTGAGGCCATCGCCTAAATTACAATATACTGAAACCCTCGGATCCCTTAGCTGGTTTTTACAGCATGCCCGGGAGAAAATGCAGCTGGCACATTCTTTGTTTTTCTCCCACTCCCAGGCCAGCATGGAAGAACAGCTTTAGTTTACAAGCGAGAGTTATTCAAATGAGGACTGAAGATTGAAATATTAATGTTTGCTTTAGCCATATCTATTTATTTTTTGGGTTGACTTTAGTTTTTGTTTGAGACAGAATCGTGAACTCTATAACCTGGACCTTTTCAATGCGAGAGTGTACAGGCAATATTTAGCTATTAAGAAACATATTTAGAAACATAAAGCGATCTCACAATCTCAGAATCCTTAAAAGTACTGACATTTTCGTCACGTCGGAAGACAGTAAATATTCGCAAAGGTTTAACAACGACCTTTAGCAGCCTAGCAGCCTGTTGCGAAGTTTATAGTCACCGGGAAATTTCTTAAAATATGAGGAAAATCTAAAATCTATACACTTAAACCTGTGACGCCTTTATCCCTGATGGGGTAGGCAGAGCGTAAACAATCTTAACAAAGGTCGTTCCGCAACGTCTGATAAAGTTTTGAGGGTTATTTAAGATAGATTTGTAGGTTTATTGTTGTAGTAACAGGTAGTCAGCCCATCGCCTAAATTACAATATACTGAAACTCTCGGAACCCTTAGCTGGGTTTTACAGCATGCCCGGGAGGAAATGCAGCTGGCACATTATATGTTTTTACTCGCTCCCAGGCCAGTATGGAGGCCAATATGCCTCTCATGTCAAATTAATTGCCGGGAACACCACAGTTTATGTGTAACTAATCCGGACAAGCCTGAGTTTAGAGTGGACCGGTTGTATGAATAAGAATTCCATAATACTGCAAACGAAATAAAAGTATGGATAAAACTTACTCTCTTGGGTGAGACTCGGACGTTCTACAAAACATTATGTAAAGCACGTACTACAAACAAAATGTGTTGTCTGTTCGTACATACACGATAATGGCTGTGTTACTTACTCTACACTACTGTTGATGTTTTCTTTAAATAGAAACATAAACTTTATAATAACTTATTTGGCAAGATTATGTATCACTCTTTCTAAAAAACAGTACCCTCGTTCGATCCCCTAGATTAGGTAGTCGACCCCGTGAGATACTGGATAAAGCTAGGGAAATAAAGCTATTGGAGATTATGATGTATCACGTGGGCATAATCTTTCAATAAACATTTCCTGTTTATTTATATTGTAAAAACAATTATTTGTGTATTAGGCGGTGTACTCTGAGGGCCGAGTATAATTTGGATTAGCCGAGGGGATAAAATTGTTAATTGAGATAGAAATATCCTACGGCATACTGAAAAAATCCATCTCCATTTTCACAACAATATCAGATTTCATTAAATGTAATGTAGGTTTGCACTATCCCGCTTACCGCTACGCATTTTTCTTTCACCAAAAGATTACCTGGAAGTAATTACTACCTTAGCAATAAGGCCGCCTATGTTGTACTTGTCTTTTGTTGTGATCTATTGTGTTGTATGATTTGTAATCTTACGTGCACAAAAGTATTTAAATGTTATGTTATGTAATTTCGATACCGAAATCCGCCTAATAATAATAATAATAAACGGGCTACGTCGAACAAAGAAGTATATGTATGTATCAATAAATTGTTTAGTATATATGTATGTTTATTTAAGATAGTAATATACGTTAGGTATTTATTCTATGTATAGGTATGTAAGTATTATTATTTTTGTTTAATTCTTTGTTTTACTAGTCTCTGTTAATGTTGCATTTTCTTGTCCCCTCAAAATTATTCACTTTCTCTTACTACCATTGGGTTGGCTGGAAGAGATCTCTTCATAGAGATAAGTTCGCCCTTGCACACTATATTTGTAAATTACATTTCTTTTGTGTTTATGCAATAAAGTATATATATAGAAGTAAAAGACTTTTAATAATATTTATCAGATATTACGCCATTATTTTGGCATAGATTCAAGTTAAAAGTATACCTAAAAGGCAGACACGAATTCAAAAACTTCAGCAGTGTCTGAATTTGAACATGTAGCTGAAGGTCAAACTTCAAATCTGAACGATTTCAACAGTTCAAATAAGCTTCTTATACGAAATTCTAGCAAAGGGCTTGTGCACCTTAGCGTAACCTTCTCAAATCTGGCGTCGAGCCAAAGTGGCTGCGGCGAAGCAGCCACACAGCCTTCGATGCCAGTAACACAAAATGCATGCATAAAATCATGCCTCGATCAGGTATTGAGAAGACATCAGACAAGTAGGTAGAGCGTTAACAGTTTCTGTCAAGTCGTCACGCAGAATAATGACGTATGCTTTGTCATTGTAGTCTTCTTCTTCGCGAGTGCATTCTCAAGGCGATCAACGACCTGATGAACCCTGGTGTCAGAGTTTTCAAACCGCCTAGCAGCACAGTTATTAGGCCACTGACATGATTTGAGTAACGACCACTATCAGCGACGGTTTAACGTGCTCTCCTCACGAATCCTTTTACTTTTCCGACAATCAGGTGATTCAGCCTGCAAAATCCTAACCAAACTAAAGAAAACCTCATAAAGTGATAAATTGTCAAATATCAACTTTGTGTTCCCCCAGGACCTTCGGATCGTAAGCCCATGGCTCTGACCAATAGACCACGGACGCTGTAATTATAGTTCAGTTGTAATTATAGTGACTAGTAGTGGAGTACCTATTGTAAGCCCATCACCTAAATTACATTACATAAAAACTCTCATGGTCTATTTGCTCTATATCTACGGGCTTTCTTCCACGCTGGCCTGGGAGCAAGGGAAAAACATAGAATGTGCCAGCTGCATTTCCTCCCGGGCATGCTACAAAAACCAGCTAAGGGATCCAAAATTTTAAGAATATTGTAATTTAGGCGATGATGGGATGACAACCAGTCACTACAGCAAAATACCAACAAATCTATCTTAAATAACCCTCGAAACTTTGTCAGCCCTGGCAGAACGAATTTTGTTCAGGTTGTTTACGCTCTGCCTACCCTATGTCATAACCAGGGAGACGGTTAGAGAAATAGCTGCTGTATTTTATGAAAATTATGTATGGTAATAAATAATAATATTATGTTATGACTGCTTCCATTCCCAAGCTATTAATTAAGGACTGCCAAAACAATGAACTATTATTAATTCGTCGATTTCTCCAGTAATTTACTGCAAAATGCTTCGCTAGATGGCGCTGGCAGTCTGCCAAGATGGCGTCGGTGCAGCCTTGCAGCCATCAATATCATCGTTGGTATACAGGGTGTTTGAAAGAACCTACAAAAATGGTGGGTAGGTGAGTTATTCAGCTAGCTATGGTTTTCTCATATTTTTTTTTATGTTTTTCTAATTACATCACAAGGTTAACTCCATTTTTGAAAATAAAAATTTGGCTTTTTTCTTTTGAATTGATAAAAGATTCTTTATTGATCGATATTTGGTGGAAATACTTGCTAGTAAAATTGAAAAATCAGAATTGCAGAGCCAAAAATCTAACTGAGTATGTAAAGAACACACGATTGTCTGATAGAGACCACGCCTACCTACCATTTTCGTATATTCAAAATAATTTTCCGATCCGCCTGTATTATTATATTAGCGTGGTGCGAATTCTCACTTGAAATATGCCTGTTCTCATTATTTATGGTAATTGGTATGTCACTCGGTAGCTATTACCTAGTATATTGAATATTATACATACATAGAGTCACGCCTTTATAGGCAGAGCGTAAACGACCTAAACAAAGGTCGTTCCGCCACGTCTGACAAAGTTTTGAGGGTTATCTAAGATAGATTTGTAGGTATATTGCTGTATTGACAGGTTGTCAGTCCATGGCCTAAATTGCAATATACTGTAACCCTTGGATCTCTTAGCTGATTTATACAGCATGTCCGGGAGGAAATGTAGATGATACATTCTATGTTTTTCTCTCGCTCCCATTTCAGCATGGACATTATAAATGCATGTTCATAAGTGCACTGCCTAGTTTCAGCCTAGTGATATAGTTTTAATTGCATCTGTGGAAGGGAATGATTTCAGATAAATGCCTATTTAGGCGATTTTATAAGTTATCGGAGTTTTTAGAACGTTCATTAAGCGGGGTAAATTCTATACATTAAAAATATAAACTTGCATTACCCATTATTTTACTACTATTCTCAAACACTTCCATGTTGGACTGGGACATGCTCCCTGGTACATAAGAAATAACGACCTACATCGGGACCTTAAAGTAGACCTCATCACTGACATAATTAAGAAGAACGCTGAAGCTCACGAACGAAGACTTCTTCACCATGTGAACGTCGAGGCCATCCAGCTCCTCGATAACACGGACATAGTGAGAAGACTAAACAGGATAAAACCTTTTGAGTTCGTTTTGTAAAGTGACAATGTAATATAGTGTATTGAGTGCTATACATAAAGAACACAAGAACAAAGTGTCTTCTCTTAATACAGACAATAAGAAACGTGTTAATGGACACATTCTTAGTTTAGTCTACCTAGGAAATTCAGCTATAGTAAAATTACTCATTAGCTTTAGATTAGGCTAGATCGTAATTTTTAAATGATGTTACCGTAATAGGTAAAATATTTACGAAAAATAACAGCTAAAGGATCCTATGGTTTCAGTATATTGCAATTTACGCGATGGACTGACAACCTACCACTACAGCAATATACCTACAAATCTATCTTAAATAACCCTCAAAACTTTGTCAGACGTGGCGGAACGACCTTTGTTTAGGTCGTTTACGCTCTGCCTACCCCATTAGGGATAGGGGCGTGATTATATGTATGTATTTTCAAATGATTTGTTTTCATTATACCTAAATAATTCACACCACCTGTTTCCTTTCCCAGAAAGAGGATAATGCGTAAAAAAAAGTGCTAAGCATTTGGATTACGCAAATGACTGGAACAAACGAGGGATATGGTAATTGCCCAGTCACTGGGTTGGACTTAGGTGAAAAATGGGCCCTTATTCGCTTTTTATGTTCCTAATAAAAAATATATAAAATTAAAAATTTTCTATATATAAATAATCACGCCTTTATCCCTAATGGGGTAGGCAGAGCGTAAACGACCTAACCAAAGGTCATTCCGCCACGTCTGACAAAGTTTTGAGGATTATGTAGGATAGAATTGTTACCTACAAATTATTGCTGTAGTGACAGGTTGCATCACATTACAGCCCGTCGCATAAATTACAATAAGCTGAAACCCTCGGATCCCTTAGCTGTTTTTTACAGCATGCCCGGGAAGAAATGCAGCTGGCACAATTCTATGTTTTTCTCTCGCTCCCAGGCCAGCATGGACGTCAACTAACTAAAAGCAAGAAACTTTTCTATCTATGAAAAAATTTAAAAATCTTGGTTTTGTAACCGTTATGTTGGCCTATTGCAAATTAAATAAAAAATACAACGATTAATAACCATAAGCTAACCCTGGGCTTAAGCCGAGTGTTGAAACCGCAGAATTGAATATTTTTTTGATAAGTAACGAATCTCAGTCGATTTCAATAATCGTACGGCTCTAAGCCTCGTATTTATAAAGCGATCTCAAGATTGAGTGCAATATTAAGTATGGATTTGACAGGTTTGTTTGAACTGAAATGACATTCCTGATACGGACCCAAACTAGCTGTCAGTCTCAAGTACTGTTTGTAAATACGGGCCTAAAAGCCAACAAGAAGATACAAAATTAAAAATCCGTTTTTCATATTTTACTCGACAATTATTTTTACAAAAGAACTTTCTAGTTTCTTTTATTTTTCATTCCAACCATTATTAAACAAAAAAAAATTAGATAGAGTTCTATGGTTACAAATAGAAGCCTTAAGTATATCGATAGCAAAGGTAAAGATAAAATAATTTAATTTTAATTAAAGGATAAATTAATTTTCCAACGTTGCTATTCCCGTCTAACTAACTTACTTAGAATATGGCCTTTGGTAGAAGGGAATGTGAGTATATTATTTCGTCCCGATCTAATTACCTCCCTGTGCAGGCAATTTTGCTTCTCTTATGAAACATTATTCGTTTAGATACTAAACAGGATGTAGCAACAAGTGAGAATCCTTTAAGGTTATATAGGGAACTCTGTGGTCGTCATACTACTTCCATGCTGGTCTGGGAGCGAGAGAAAAACATAGAATGTGCCAGCTGCATTTCCTCCCGGGCATGCTGTAAAATCCAGCTAAGGGATCCGAGGGTTTCAGTATATTGTAATTTAGGCGATAGGCTGACAACCTGTCACTACAGCAATATACCTAGAATTCTATCTTAAATAACCCTCAAAACTTTGTCAGACGTGGCGGGACGACCTTTGTTTGGGTCGTTTGCGCTCTGCCTACCCCATTAGGGATAAAGGCGTGATTATATGTATGTATGTATGTGGTCGTCATGCGGAAAGAAGCATGTTAGGTTTAACTCTACGAAACAAAGTCAAGAACTCGAAAATTCGCCAGAGGACCAAAATATGTGATGCTGCAGAACTAGCGTGTCGCTTGAAATGGAAATGGGCGGGCCACTTAGCAAGAACTACTGACGGTCGCTGGAGCGAGAGGGTGATACACTGGTACCCGCGTGAGGCGCGCCGACCGAGAGGCCGGCCGCGCCGGCGCTGGCGGGACGACATCGTGTCCATCGTGGGCATTAACTGGCCGAGACTGGCCGCTGACAGGGAGAAGTGGCGCGAGATGGAGGAGGCCTATGTCCAATCCTGGGCATCCAATGCAATGTAAATTTCATTCACTCAGCTTTTATTTTCTATATCATTATTTAATGAACTTTTGAAGATTTCATTTGTAGCTAAGTTATTTAGTATTTTATTTCGTATGGCATAATATAGGTTTGAAATGATTTTATATAATATTTTAAGTAAAAAATCATTTTATTGAAGCATTTTATTTTACTAAAAAACTTTAATGAATTCTTGTTTTACACTGCTGATTTGAATACCTAATATTGTAATGATTCAATTATGTTTTAATTTTATTTTAGTTTAATGTTTTAACTGAGTGAATGACTGTGATCCATATTCTAAATTAATTATTCAATATTTTTATTTGATTGATTTATTTTATTTTATAATTTAGTTTTAAGAGCTGCATGAATTTGAGATTTACTTTTAATTATGAATTATTCTTATTTACGCTGCTAATTTTAAAACACAATATTGTAACGATTGCATTTTATTATTTTATATTTATATGTTTAAGTGAATAACTGTAATCAATATTTTATTATATTTCATTTTAATTTAAAGTTTAGTTTATTTAATATTAAGATTTACATGGAACTGTGTTATTGGAAATCTATTTTGCCTAGTTTGTTTGTCACTGTTTTAAAATAATGTTCTACGTATGTTAAAATTATTTTTTTTATGTTATGTTTTATACTATGCTTGAATTATTTTTTTATACTATGTTTATACTATAATTCAAATTAAATTTATCAATGCTTAATGAAATGTTTGCATGCTCTTATGTTCTTTTTTTTGCATTGGAAATAAACGGCTTAATTATTATTATTATTATTATTATATGTGGTCGTCATAATAATGATCGATTTTGACTAGGAAACGTGGGTTGAGTTATGATTATGAAACAAGAAAAAAAAGAAAGCTCATCCATGCTGGACTGGGAGCGAGAGAAAAACATGGAATTTGCCAGATGCATTTCCTCCCGAGCATGCTGTATAAATCAGCTAAAGGATCCGAGGGTTTCAATACATTGCAATTTTGGCGATGGGCTGACAACCTGTCACTACAGCAATATAACTACAAGTCTAAGTTAAATAACTGCCTACCCCATTAGGGATAAAGGCGTGATTATATGTACGTAATAGGAAAGCGTTCACCTCCGGTGAATTGGATATTGTAATTTTCTTAGCAAGGTACCTACTAGCTTTTGTCATATTTATATCATATCAGCGGAATATTATGTCACATTTAAATGACAGTAACAGCTGCTATGATTTTCATATTTTAGCAAGAAAATAATTTATTTTTAGTTATCCACCGTCTTATTCATAATCAAACTCAAACCGTGGCACCACTTCAACTATGTGCAAAAAAGTCGTAAAGTCTTAAAGCTTCAATATGGACTAAAATAAAGTTTGATTTGTCAAATAGCGAATGACATAAAAACAAGGCATATATTTTTTTCAAGGGGCGTTTGTGTATCTATAACTATATTTGATCTAAGTTTAAGTATAAAAATTATGGGTATAATTTTGATGAAATCACAGAATTCCTATTCTCACCCATACTGCTACACCCTATATATGAGGCTAAATTCGATATTGATACAGACGAATAACCCGAATTTACTGTCGGGCTTACGGCGGCATTTTCTTATTGAGCTGAATATAAATATATCATGCGGATTTATGTTTGATATTTTTTATGAGACTAGCTTTCCGTTCCGGTATTTTTGCGGCAAAGAGATATATTTTCACGCGCCGAAAAGAATGTTGATAAAACTATCTAATATGAGGTATTAAAATTCATACTTTATTAAATATTTTTAGATCAGTAATATAATCATTTTAATCTTAAAATCATCTTTTCCACTTGTCGTCTTATTAATTTAGAAAAATATATGCTGGTGTCTTTTTACATGCATAAATAAATCACACCTTTAACTCTAATAGGGTAAGCAGATCGTCAACGGTAGAGTGCCAATGGGGTAAGCAGGTGTCTTTCGGTGCCGAAAGAATGTTGATAAAACTATCTAATATGAGGTATTAAAATTCATACTTTATTAAATATTTTTAGGTCAGTAATATAATCATTTTAATCTTAAAATCATCTTTTCCACTTGTCGTCTTATTAATTTAGAAAAATATATGCTGGTGTCGTTTTACATGCATAAATAAATCACACCTTTAACTCTAATAGGGTAAGCAGATCGTCAACGGTAGAGTGCCAATGGGGTAAGCAGGTGTCTTTCGTCGAAATATGAAAATCATAGTAGATCCACTTTGGGTCGCTGAAACTTCGGATACCCATTCCCAATATCGGCCCACGTATTGTTTTAAACTACGGTATTCAAGGCAGGTATCAATATGGCCTATAATATTTCGGACCCTTTCATGAAGATGATTTACCGTTCCCTACCTATTTGCAGAAGCCATCCAACGTGAGCTTTCACTGCGGTAGGAAGCAATACGTCATTTTAACGGTCCAGCCGTTACAAGACCCGTAGTTACGTCAAAGATACGTAGCCGTACGTAAACGTAACCAACTAGTTGCAAACTTACGGTATTCAAGATAGGTATCAATATAACTTATTTCGGGCCCTTTTTCAAGATTATTTACTGCTCCCTACTTCTACTAAAAAAGTACAAGTTCAAGTCTTTGTCAATAAATCACTGCGTTCCATTCTATACTGGTCGAAAACCATTAAAAACGAGGATATGTGGTGCATATGTCAGCAGACCCCATTTGCAGAAGAGATCGCGCATCGTAAATTGAGTTGGATTGAGCATGTTCTACGGAAAGGCGACAACACATAGACAAAACAGCTTTTCAGTGGCAGCCAATCAGCAGGAGATCCCGAAGCAGACTTTTGGAAACGAAAGACGAAGCTAAGATCACGGCGCAGGACTCGGAAGAATCTTCTTCTTCTGTCGAGTGGGTATCGAGTCTATCGACCCGATGAACCCTGGTGTCAGAGTTTTTGAACCGCCTAATAGCACAACTATCAGGCCTCTGACATGGTTTGAGTAACGATCACTATCAAAGACAGCGACCGGGACCGCCGGCTTAACGTGCCGTACGTAGTTACGTCAACGATACGTAGAAATGTGGTACAAGCGACGAAGCTGTGGCTACGATACCTACTAGTCGCAAAACTTACGGTATTTCGGTACTTCCATGCTGGACTGGAAGCGAGAGAAAAACATAGAATGTGCCAGTTACATTTCCTCCTGGGCATGCTGTAAAAACCAGCTAATGGATCCGAGGGTTTCTGTATATTGCAAATTAGGCGATGGGTCACTACAGCAATATACCTACAAATCTATCTTATACAACCCTCGAAACTTTGTCAGACGTGGCGGAACGACCTTTATTTAAGTAGATTACGCTCTGCCTACCCCATTAGGGATGAAGGCGTGATTATTGTATGTATCTTTTTGAAGATAATTTACTGCTCCCTACCTCTGGTATGGTATTAAGCTTGAGCTTTCACTGCGGTAGGAAGCAATACGTCATTTTAACGGTCCAGCCGTTACAAGACCCGTAAATACGAAAACGATACGTAGTAATGCAACTACGTCTACGGTACTGGACTGGGAACGATGAAAAAACAAAGACGCTGCTTGTCCTCCCAGGCGTACTGTTAAAGATAGTGGAAAGAACTAGTGGTTTCTCTGTTATGCAATTTAGGAGAATAAGTCTTGAATTTCGATACTGTAATAAATGTACAGTTCCGAAGATTTTGTGATGCATTGTATTGTATTGTATTTAAGTATTTTCTTTTTTACAATAAACTTTTATCTATTACAATAGTCCTATAACATGGTACATATTTTATAACATTATTCTTTAGTTTAGTATACTTGAGTTATTTAAAAAAATATATTTTGGTCCGCTCTCGGATTTATCTTAAAATATTATTATATATTAGGTATGCTTATGAAATAAAAAGACAACTTTGTCTAAAATAGTAAATACCAAAGACGGTTTTCAATAAGCCGTTGATGCTCTACTTTACACGTGAGAGATACATGCGTGATTATACTCATCAAAGTGTGAGTAAATTACGTGGCTTGCCTCTAATTTTACGCGTTTTGCCTTCGTAGCTATTCGTAGCAACCAGCTACGGCGTAACTGCTACGTAATTGGCGTAGCGTGTGTGGATAAATTGCGGCGCCTTTGATGAATGCGGGTAGTTGAACGTTCAGCTGTCATCATACCCATCAATATGGGGAAACTTTCGATATTGTAGTTATAACGGGTGTAAGGGACCTAGTCCCAAAAATGGAATGGAGTTGTTCAGTCAATGAAACTGTTCACATAATTTCTACTATAATTAAAAAAAATATTGATTGATTGTAAGATGGTAGCTGTAACAGATGCAATTTCTATGGATACATTTTCTTTTGTTTTCTGCGGGAATGGCATCCGTTGAAGGTATACCTATCTTACAGTTTTTTAAGTATGGAAAACAAAATGCTTTCACATAACTAATTCTTATTGAGCTGGGCATTTTGTAAGGAGACGGCATTTTTGTTTAATTTACTTGTTCATTCTATGTATTTTTATCAGTTTAATGAAACTGATTTTTATTATTCAGTGCAGCACGAAAGTATATGTCGCCCAGTCAAGCTTAGCACATGATAGCACTAAGAATTCTAACATATGCGAATAAATTTTGAGATTTTCTTCCATTTTCCACAATTCCGTCCACCCACCTGGCACGACGGGCCATAAACTCGCACGCTATACGGCATTCATACATACATACATATAATCACGCCTTTATCCCTAATGGGGTAGACAGACCGTGAACGACCTAAACAAAGGTCCTTCCGGCACGTCTGACAAAGTTTTAAGGGGTAATTTAAGATAGATTTGTAGGTATATTGCTGGAGTGACAGGTTGTCAGCCCATCGCCTAAATTACGATATACTGAAACCCTCGGATCCCTTAGCTGGTTTTTACAGCATGCCCGGGAGGAAATGGAGCTGGCGCATTCTATGTTTTTCTCTGGCTCCCAGGCCAGCATGGAAAATGCGAACATATACTAATAAATTTTGTAATTTTCTCCCATTTTCCATAATTCCGTCCACCCACCTGGCACCACGGGCCATAAACTCGCACGCTATACGACATACAGGGTGTTTAATTAAGCCGGCACCGTTCACGAAGCAGGTACAGGGTGTAGGTAAAATTAAACGGTAAATTTTACGGTAAAAAAAAATTCCTGGTTTTTATTTTACACACCATTTGTGAAAGTGGTTTTGGTGGTTGCGGAAATATGAATTTTAATTGTATTTCTTTCGGAATTAAAATTACTAGATCAGTCTTTTTAATCTTCCATGCTGAACTGGAAGCGAGAGAAAAACATAGTATGGGCCAGCTGCATTTCCTCCCGGGCATGCTGTAATAACCAGCTAAGGGATCCGAGGGTGTCATTAAATTGCAATTTAGACGATTGGCTGACAACCCGTCACTACAGCAATATACATACAAAACTATCTTAAATGGCGAAACAACCTTTGTTTAGGTAGTTTACGCTCTGCCTACCCCATTAGGGGTAAAGGCGTGATTATATGTATGTATGTTACGTTTTTCTCGTGGTCAGGCGCCATAAAAACTAGTTCGAAGCAGCCTTGTATCTGACTAATTTCTGCAATCTTCACCCGCACGACGAATAATTCGTGTTGTCCCCTACATACTCATACATATTGTAGTCCTACATACATACATACATACATATAATCACGCCTGTATCCCTAATGGGGTAGGCAGAGCGTAAACGACCTAAACAAAAGTTGTTCCGCCACGTCTGACAAAGTTTTGAGGTTTATTTAAGATAGATTTATAGGTATATTGCTGTAGTGACAAAATAGCAATATACTGAAACCCTCGGATCCCTTAGCTGATTTTTACAGCATGCCCGGGAGGAAATGCAGCTGGCACATTCTATGTTTTTGTCTCGCTCCCATTCCAGCATGGAAGACCCAGAAGACATTGTAGTCCTAAGTAATGTTTTAATTGCGTAAGGCTGTTTGTCCTGTTTTCGCACTTTACTTGTTGGTTAATATAATCTTCTCGTAGATTGTGTAGATTTATACCGTTATTTGTCATATTAATATTTACATTTTAATCACTACTTAGTATAAAACAAAGTCGCTTTTTCTGTCCCTATATCCCTATGTATGCTTAGATCTTTAAAACTACGCAACGGATTTTGATGCGGTTTCTTTTAATGAATAGAGCGATTCAAGAGGAAGGTTTATATCTATAATACATGCATAATATAGTAGAAAAACACTGATGATTTTTGTGCGAAGCCGGGGCGGGTCGCTAGTCTAGGATCATACTCATTTATTTATGTCACATAAGTAGGATCCAATTTTAAATTTCCATTATAATAATTTCAATTTTATAATCGGTCTTCCATTCCAATTTCCGATGCTTTGACCTTCGAAAAGAGACTCCAAGTTATTATTTTATAATTGCCTCCGTGGTCTAGTGGCTAGTGCCATGGACTCCCGATCCGGAGGTCCCGGGTTCGATTCCCAGGGGGGAAACAAAGTTGATATTTGAGAATTTATCACTTTGCGATTTTTTCCCCAGTTTGGTTAGGACATTGCAGGCTGAATCACCTGATTGTCCAAAAAGAAAAGATTTCGTGCTTCGGAGTTGACGTTAAGCGACCGGGATCGACGTTAAGCCGTCGGTCCCGGTCGCTATCTTTGATTGTGGTCGTTACTCAAACCATGTCAGAGGCCTGATAGTTGTGCTACTAGGCGGTTTTAAAACTCTGACACCAGGGTTTATCGGGTCGATAGACTCGATACCCACTCGACAGAAGAAGATTATTTTATACGAGTTTTATCTTGAAATTTTGATTAATTAGTGTGATTGCAGGAAGTGTTTAGCATCAAGATTTTCAAAGCAGTGGGGCTCGAAATTAGTGCCCTTTTAAAAGCAGTACGCCACTCCGGTCTCCAAGTAGCTAACTCCTGCCAGCAATCGCAAGATTATGCACTGAATGTTAATTAGCTTTTTAGAAATACTTTCGCCATCTCTGGCAAATAAGGATTTTACAAATTGTGTTTTGAATTATTTGATTGCCCGTGGCGTGGTGTCAGTTCTAATTCAATTCCATTCTTAGTACTGTTACAAAGTGTCTTATTACTACTGGGAGCGAGAGAATAACATAGAATGTGCCAGCTGCTTTTCTTCCTTGGCATGCTGTAAATAAAAGCTAAGGGACCCGAGGGTTTCTGTATATTGTAATTTAGGCGATAGGCTGACAAGCTGTCAATACAGTAATATGCCCTACAAAATCTATCTTAATAATAATCCACAAAAGCTTGACAGACGTGGCGTAACAACCTTTGTTTAGGTCGTTTACGTTCTGCCTAACCCATTAGGGATAAAGGCGTGTTTATATTATGTATGTTTGTAGTAAAGTGACACTTTTTTATGCCATTTTTGATATTGTAATAGGGTTGCCCCCAGTTGCCGCAAGGTTGCCGCTTGCATCTTGTTCTATTGATAAAACTACTTGGCATTTTTTTTTCTATTGGTACCATTGATTATTAGTGGCTGGTTGTGAGGGAGACACTTGAGAAAACGCTATACAATTTAAGATCGAATGTCTTTTCATTATGGTTGGTAAGAAAAGTAATTAGTTACTATTTTTCTGTACCTTTAATAAGTAAGGAATTAATCTCCTCTTAAAAAAAGTTAAATTGGCTATTGATAGCTAAATAGATTTCTTCCATGCTGGACTGGGAGAGATAGAAAAACATAGAATGTTCCAGCTGCCCTTCCTCCCGGGCATGCTGTTGAAGTCAGCAAAAGGGACTCGAGGGTTACTGTGTATTGTAATTTAGGCGATGGGCTGACAACCTGTCACTATAGCAATACATATTACAATCTAAAATTGCCCTCAATTTTTGTCAGACGTGGCGAAAGCGCCTTTTACGAGGCGATAAACGCTCTGCCTACCCCGTAAGGGATAAAGGCGTGATTTATGTATGTATGTATGATAGCTAAAAATAAAGTGGCTTTAGTATCCGACTTCACCGGCTCGCAGTGGGTTTAGGATAATTTCATTTGGATTAACGATTTCCATAATTTTGTGATGTTTACTTCGGGTTAGGTTGGATGAGGTTATTATAGACAAATTCCTTTCGAAATTATTTATTCCGTTTTAACGCTTTTATTTATGATTTTGTTAAATAATTAGGTTATGTTAGACCATTAGGTCCTAATTTATATTTGATCTCTGTAATATTTTCCCCCTCCCTAAGTAAGTAAGTAGAGAAAGGGGAGGCTTTTGCCCAATATTTAAGACTAAAAGTTGCACATGGTAACTAAAACCCTAAAAATATAGGAACCTAGGTATATCAAGAAGTTTAATTAGAAAATGTTGTATTGTTACTAAAATCCGCCATTGTCATAAAGTGGGTTACTAAATTAATTGTATAAGTTTTTATGAGCTCATTAAAAGGGATATTTTATGACACATAAACTACAGTAAGTACCCAATTAATACATGGGTAAGTTTTTTTAGTACGGTGGTTATAGTAAATACTTATTAACTTAGATTAAAAACTAAATTAAATCTGTAACTCTTAAGTGATTGTGATTCAACTAATTAGGTATTTTTGTTAGCTGAGTGCTCAATATTGTGATAAATAAATCAATGCATTAATATTGAGAACAAAAATGTGTCAGGAGAAAGCGTCATAAAATTATATTGGATAAAATTATTATAGCTCCTGAAGAAAATATATAAATTCTTTATAGACAGACATTTAATGTGATTTGGATGCATTGATTTGTTAGGGAGTGATAGAGTTGCGATAAAGGAGTGTGTAGGTTAAACGTACAGATGATGAGCTTGTTCAAAACAAACACAAATAAAATGTAGAACAACATTGAGTAAAATATAGACAATGGATTTGTTTTGCAATTGAGCTCATAATCTGTGCGTTGGAGCGAAGACCAGGTTCTAAAGAGCTAAGATTGCGATCGTGAGCGTCTCATGCGGGATCAGGGACTCGGGACTCGGGCAGGGCGCGGGGGGCGGGGGGTGCGTGGCGCGACATCGCTGGTGCGAGCGCCGAGCGTGCGGGCGACCTCACCGTGGGCATCAGCTGGTCCGTGCTGCGCACCCGCGTCACCTTGTTCTTGTAGATCAGCTTCTTGACCGCGCGCTCCACCGGCTGGTTCCACCGCATGAACATCACGTACGTGCCGTACAACGAAAACATCACCAACGCCTCTTGCCAGTATATATGGCTGTCCCGGAAACAGTATATCAACACTAGCAGGCTGATCGAGTAGAACGTACAGTCCCGGAAGAGAGGCCACCAGGTGAGCGTGAGAGTGGTCCGCGAGAACAGCGCGCACGCCCCGATCACGAACAAGATGTTGAACACGGCCGAGCCGACGATCGTGCCGATGCCCACGTCGTCGAACGACACGAACACCCCGATGATGGAGGTGAAGAGCTCCGGCGCGGACCCGCCGGCCGCCATGAACGTGGCGCCCGCCACGTCGTCGCTGATGGCGAGCCGCTCTATGATCACGTCCAGCGCGGGGACGAAGAACTCGTCGCACACGATCGCGAGCGCGACGAACATGTAGCCCATGCCGATGACGTGCAGCAGCACGGCGCCCGAGCGCCGCTGCTCCTCCGTGAACAGGTCGGTGGGGAACAGCGGCGCCTTCTCCTCCTCCGGCGCCAGCGACACCGTGGAGGCCGCGGGCGGCAGGCCCGAGCTGGGTGCCTCGAGCTCGGTGACATTGGGGTCGCCGGCGCGTGCCGCCGCCAGCAACGCGAGCAGCAGCGCGGCAGCCATGCCGGCTCTGCGCTCCCGGGGCACAGAGCACACTGCCGCGCGCCCGCTTGCAGCGCCCCGCGCGCCGCCCGCACCCCGCCCGCGCGCTCGATACGCCGCGCCGCACTGCGCCGCGTCGAAGCCACCCCTCCGCCCCGCGCCGCCGCCGACTCCTCACCGAATTACCCCTGACACTCGGCCTCACCAGATGCTCGACGACGCCCTGCAGCCTCCAGACCTTCACTCACACTGTGGCATTTGCTCGACCACATAATTGCAAGTGTCTACAACTGCTACAGTGTATTATTTTCCATACAGGACGCGAGCTTACGGGAGACGTGCCCGCGGCTCGCTCCGATACTGACGGAGTTAACACCTAGCTGCTTTACCACTTAGTTTCTCAGAGAGGTTAAGCCAGCATTTCTAGCCGTCACATTTTAAAGTTGAATTAAAAAGCTCCTCTGAATAAACTTTAAAGATCGCTTTATGCCTTCTAGTTTTATGCCGTCATCTTCAGGCAAGACTCGGTGCCAAATTGCGAATGCCAGCGTCCTTGAAAGTCGTGCGATTTATTACCGTTATTTTCTGGAATGCACTTCGCATAATTTACGGTCGCATCCACCCCAATCTCACAGCATTATCATCTATCTGAAATCAGGGGCAAAGCCAGACGCACTCCACTGCCAAATGCAGACGAAAATACAACGAAAACACACAGCTCATATACCCTGCAAGCAAAACCCGACCAAATCGAAATGGAGTTAAAACTGAAACACCATTAAAGGACATTCATCGATTAGTTTTCGTCTGCGAGGTCCGCTCTTTATTTCACAATGCACTATTTGTGCGAGAGTTTTCCGATACATGAATTTTAAAATTCGAAGCTTTTAGTGCCACGGCGTAGACGAAGTCTACGGTCGTAGGCATAGCTATAAAATACTGTCAATATTTTTTTTTTCACGCAGTCTTATTTTTTGGCACTCAGTTCGTTTACAATAATATGAAACACAAGCAAAATTGCTGTCCTTGAAAAACTGTCAGATGCAATTCGTATGGATTTTGGACACATTTTCTTTTGTTTCGAATGTTTCTATATATTGTATGCGATGGGCTGACAACCTGTCACTACAGCAATATACCTACAAATCTATCTTAAATAACCATCAAAACTTTATCAGACGTGGCGGAACGACCTTTGCTTAGGTCGTTTACGCTCTACCCACCCCATTTGGGATAAAGGCGTAATTATATGTATGTATGTGTCTTTCTTTTGTTTGCTATGGTAATCGTATCTTTGGCAGCTACCATCTCACAGTGTTTCGAGTTATAGCCATATTATAGCTAAGTCTTGAATAAGAGTGACCGTGCTAGAAGTTTAATGTAGAGTCAATTTTATAGAGTATAGAGTTTATATTAGCCAGAATCGATCCCTATGTTTCACTAAGCACGAAATTATTTAACAAAAATCGACCCCTTTCAAAGTTACATATTTTAGTATTATATTATTCCATGATATAACGATACGCACACGTTATTGATAAAACCAATGTTTAAGCATACTAAAGCAAATAGACGCTCTTTGAGTGTAGAATTTACAAACAAACATTGTAAGTATTAGCTTCTTGCCTTTCAAACATTTTCTCAAATATTATATTAGATATTGCAGGAGCGAAAATAAAAAAGTAGATTGTGTTTTTCATCTTCTTCTTTTGTATGTGGCTGAGATACGTGATTCTGATTATACAGGGTGTAACAGAAAGGGTATATGCACACAAAAGGATGTGAATATGCCCATGAAACTGAACAACTTACCCCAAGGTATATAGATCGTTCATGAAAAAAATAGTTTTGACTTTCCATACAAAATGCATCAGCAGGTAATACATACATACATATAGTCACCCCAATATTCCTAATGGGGTAGGCAGAGCAGGTATGTTTTTTTTGACTACTCGACGACTAATCAACTACTTGTTTGAGGTCTAACATCTCCGTTAAACAAACAAGTGAGCAGTCGTTGATTTATAAGTATGAATAACTCTTAGGGCCGTATTTATAATCAGCGCTCATGAGTGAGAGCGAGTTTGAATTCGTATCAGTAATGTCATTTCAGTACAAACTGACCTGTCAAATCTATACGTAATATTGCTCTCAAGTTTGAGATCGCTTCATAATTACGAGCCTTATTTATTCATTTATTTACTGTTTATTGTACACATGTAACATGAGAAAGATAATACACAAGGAACACAACACAACAGGTACAGCTTATTTCTAAAAAAAAAAATCTTCCAGTTGACCTACGGAAGTACGACTTAAATAATTGAGAGGCAGATTAGGCGTGCACAAATAAAGTATAATATTAAAATAATATCAACATATATACTCATATTATAAGTAACATACAATAAATAAATAAATAATTATAAATAGTTCTTCCATACTGGACTGGGAGAGAAAGAAAAACATAGAATGTTCCAGTTGCCCTTCCTCCCGGGCATGCTGTAAAAGTCAGCAAAAGGAATTCGAGGGTTTCAGTGTATTGTTATTTAGGCGATGGGCTGACAACCTGTCACTACAGCAATACACATTACAATCTAAAATTGCCCTCAATTTATGTCAGACGTGGCGAAAGCGCCTTTTACGAGGCGTTTTACGCTCTGCCTACCCCGTAAGGGATAAAGGCGTGATTCTATGTATGTATGTATGTAAAATAAATAATTATATCGTTCGTCACTTAGTGATTAAATTGATCTAGACCTAGAGTGGAGTTGTAGGTGACAAGTCGAATTATTCTCTACAACGGCCAAGTCACATGAAATGAATCTTATTGAAGAGCTAAGAATTACTATAATAAACCCTAGAATTGGCTCCCCTTTTTAGATCTCACAACTTTTTGTTCTATTCCAAGACCACCATGAACTTGGCTTTCACTTTTACATTTATGTTTTTGGTGGGATATATGTTTCTTGGAGAATTTTTATACAGTTTTATTAAGTTTTAATTATTTTTTACAGTTTTATTGGCAGATTCACGTCCTTTCTGGTACAAAATGCCCTTTCTGTTACACCCTGTATATAGGGGAACCCTTGCGCTGCCACATTTCTCTAAGTCACTTTATCTTGAGCATGATGGAAACGAGCGGAGGCATGCGGGGTGTAAGGGACAGCTTCTCGCAAACTGATAGGGGTTGCTCTCAATCAAGAAAACTTTACAATGTAAGGTTAGGGCGCACTAGGACATAAGCGGCGCGGCGCGACATTGCGCTACAAATTGTCCTTTGTATGAAAATGTATGAGAGGTACGGCACTGAAGCAGCACTGGAGCTGCAGCGGAGCGGCGCGGCGCTTCACGACGCTTCACGGCGCGGCAATGTCAGGTTCATACATTTTGACAGATTTTGTCGTGCAGTGTCGCGCTGCTGCAGTGCTGTGCCGCGCCGCGCAGCTACGCCATGTACGGTCAGACCGTAACCTTTCACAAATAAATTCTTTCGAGAAATTAACTAAATCTTTCATGTACAAAATGACCACCTCGATCAGGCAATAGAGTGCATGTATAAGAATAAAATATTTTCGTTATGTAAACACATATTTTCAAAAAATATTCAAAATTAGTGACAACATTTAAAATTGATCAAGAAATCACCAAGATATCGCAGAGTCTAAGAATTGTGACATTTGGACAGCAGATTCCTTTCATAACGTAACCTGCCATTATGAAAGGATTTTTGGATTACTAAGGGGGTAAAAAGTAGGTGTGATTTTTGTATGAAAGTCTTCCAATACAGTTTTAGTCTAATGATTTAAAACTAATGAATACGTATTTCAGCGGTTTTGGATTTACTACCCCTAAAGGATTGAAAAGGGGGGTGGAAGTTTGTATGAAACTAAACGTACCTACATTAAATTTTGAAGTTCGAATCTTCCAATTTTGAAGTAGTTTGTTAGTAGTACTTTGTTAGTTATTAGGATTTTTTTTTTTACACCTGCCTTGTCATTTCCACATGTCCTAAGGTAGACTGGTAGATAATGCCTTTGGCGTTAAGTCCGCCCATGTAACATTTTTGTGCATTAAGTTAAATAAATAAAATAAGTATATTATTTACTTAAATAATTAAATTAAATAAAAATATTATTGACACGTGTTTCAGCGTTTTTGGAACTTTCGCCCCTAAAGAGTGAACTGAATCAGTTCCAACCAACTCAAAGCCTTAAATACTAAAGTTACTCATGACATTTGGACAGCTGGTTTCTTTTACAACGTACTTTCGGATTTTTCACCTATGAGGGTGTAAAAGGGAGGTTTTAAGTTTATTTGAATGTCAATTTTGAAATTGGTATCTTCTAATTTTGTGTTAAAACTGCTGAATAAAAAATAATCAATACGTGTTTCAGCAATTTTGCTATTTTATCTTCCAAAGTGGTAAAAAGGTGCAAGTTTGTATGGAATTCCAATCAATTTTGAAGTAAGGATATTTCAATTTTGTATTAGACAAATGATCAAAAAATAATAGATACGTGTACCAACGTTTTTGGATTTTCCACCCCACAAGGGGTCAAAAAGAGGATGACGAAGGAATCTGAAAATGCATGAAAGTCCTTTTTTTTTTGTTGATGCTCAGTCTAAATGATTAAAAACAAGTTACTTATTATCACGTGAAAAAAGTAACCACCACTGCCACTGGAAAAGTCTCTCAGCCGCGGGTGAAACCGCAGGGCGGAAAGCTAGTACCATTACAAAGCGTGTCTATCTATCTCTATCTTTGAAACAAAATTTTACATGGAAGTAGTATGGCGCTCTTGTCATCTGACGTCATATGCTAGTTCGAACCTCTCTTTTTAACCAACCACTTTAAAGCAGCATAAGTCGTAAACTAATTAGCATTTTGTGAAAAAACAAATCACACTTGTTTATTGATGGTGATAATAATTCTTATTAATAATTTTTAAAAAGTCATGCATATTCCCTTCATTATAAATGTCTATCAGTTTGCATGGTAATAAGGGCACTTTTCGGGTACGGATTCCTAAAAAAACTACATTTTATAAAAGCAGTAAAGAAAGTGTTCCGTGGGGAGTAAAATCATGTCCCTGTATGTGTAAAGTGCCACAAGGATCCAAAATGATGGATGAACTCCAAGATTTGGGTCCAACAATTTGTCAACCTGTCTCATACAAGGTTGACCTTGACACCAAGACGAAAAATGTTAAGTGGTTTTAATATGAACCCCTATCAATACACGTTTGGAGACTAAAAATAGAACTATAAAAAAAATATTTGCAGAAATTGGCTAGAAATAAGTAAGTGCTTACGCATTTAGTTGGTTAGGCATTACAACTGCATACCTGAAACATAAACGTCACTGTGCTTCGGAAGGCACGTTAATCCGTTGGTCCCGGTTAATATCGTTTAACACCGTAAATATTAGTCGTTAAGCCATGTCAGAGGCCAGTTCTAAGCATTGGCGGCGGAAAACTGACCTAATCTAGGATTTGGTCTGGTTTCCCTTCTGGGTTAGATGGCAGTCGCTCTGTGTAAAAACCAGTACCCTCGTTCATTCACCTAGATTAGGTAGCCGAAAACGACAAAAGATCTTTTTTCTAACATAAAATATCCTAAAATAAGTTTTAGCAATTGATTTAACATGTATCATTTATTTTTGAAATGTGATTTTGAATAAATGGACATGACACTTTGTTTACCTTTATTCTAAATCTGAGTTGGAAATACTTTTTTATATTTTATAATAAGGTTTATTGTAGGCGGTGCTTCATACTTCATACTTCCATGCTGGACTGGGAGCGATTGAAAAACATAGAATGTGCCAGCTGCATCTCCTCCCGGACATCCTGTAAAAACCAGCTAAGGGATTCGAGGGTTTCAGCAACCTGTCACTACAGCAATATACAGATCTATCTTAAACAACCCTCAAAACTTTGTCAGACGTGGCGGAACGACCTTTTCTTAGGTCGTTTACGCTCTGACTAACCCACTAGGGATAAAGGCGTGATTATATGCATGTAAGTTGAAACGTTTAAACGGTTCTGCTAGTTGGTTTTGGTTTTGGTTTTGCAAGTTGACAATCAAGTTGCCTTTCAAAGCTAATGTACCAAGTTACCAACTTGAAATCCAACTTACCAACTGTACTTACCACTGACCTAATGTAAACCGCCTCTAACAACTGAGCATTTTTCTCGACCCATATCCCCGTATAGGACACGAAGCCCCTGCATTGCATAAAAACCCATCTGCCTAACAGCTAAAAACCGATATAAATAAAAACCTAATCCCGTTTCGTCTGCGAATGCTCTCAAAAGGGACGAGATAACGACCGCAGTAAACGGTGGCTTCTTCCATTGCCCGCTGATTGATTACATTACAGCACTGTGTAATTTAAAATGGTAATAGCCTGTTCTTACCATAGAAATTCTAAAAGAAAGGAGTGCCCGTGTGGTCAAGTAGTCTGAGCTTTGTGCTCGCGATCTGGACCACGTGGATTCGATTCCCACGAGGGAACAGATAGATGTTGGTCTGTTTATCACTTGAAAGATTTTCCCGTTTTGATTAGGACTATACAGGCGCAATTGTATGTGCTTCGGAGGGCACGGTTATTGGTCGGAGCCGCTCATTCTCTGCGAATGTCTTAACTACTATATACAACGAACTTTTTATTTCAGAGGGAAAGCGCGTCTCGGAGGATTTTATATTATTTATTTTAGTTACATACATATAATCACCTTTATCCCTAATGGGGTAGGCAGAGCGTAATCGACCTAAACAAAGGTGGTTCCGCCACGTCTGAAAAAGTTTTGAGGGTTGTTTAAGATAGATTTGTAGGTATATTGCTGTACAGTCAGGTTGTCAGCCTATCGCCTTAATTGCAATATACAGAAAACCTTGGATCCCTTAGCTGGTTTTTACAGCATGCCCGGGAGGAAATGCAGCTGGTACATTTAATGTTTTTCTCTCGCTCCCAGTACAGCATGGTAGTATTATTTTAGTTGTGATAGAATTAATCATGGAAAACGCTCGCTATGTGAATTCGGCTTATTGCGAAGTGATGTCTGGAAAGGAAAAAGAAAATGAGGGCGGAAAAGATGTCTTTCTTCCAAATCTCCCAATGCTAGCCCCGATTGATTGCGACATTGCACAACGCACAGTTAATTTATCTGCAAGGGCTTTGAGTTAAGCTAGCTCATTTAGAAGGTTTTTGCTTGCTTATAATTCTCATCCATGCTGGACTGGGAACGAGAGAAAAACATAAATGTGCCAGCTGGATTTCCTCCCGGGCAAGCTGTAAAAAACAACTAAGGGATCCGAGGGTTTCAGTATATTGCAATTTAGGCGATGGGTTGACAACCTGTCACTACAGCAATATATCAACAAATCTATCTTAACTTAAAAATAACCCTCATAACTTTAACTTGAGAGACCTCTTGTTTCGGTCATTTACGGTCTGCCTACCTCATTAGGGATAAAGGCGTGATTATATGTATGTAATTCTTTTGTTTCGTGGCACGGTTATTTTATTATACCATGGTACCGCGAAAGATAACTTTGTTTCGCATCACATCAACGTCCCAATGAACATTGCGGAGCTGCGCGTGGCGGCAGGGCTCGGCAATGTCAGTTCGTACATTTTGACAGTTATTGTCGCGCAGTGTCGCGCCGCTGCAGTGCCATACCGCGCCGCTCCGCTGCAGCTACGTTATGACGTACGGTCTGACGGATGTGCGGTCTAAACCTTTACATTGACTTTTTGGAATAAATAAAATAAAGACACCTTGTCGGCTTGACCGTTTATTTACGACTGAGGGACAGAGATCGATACATTTGATTATATCCGAATATAAAGCCCAACGTACAGGACACAGATCCTTTACAATTTTTTTTTTATAAACTTGTAGCATTAATTCAAAACTTAAATTCAATTAAATATTTCAAACCATAAACAAACATTTCAGTTTGAAATTATCGTAACCGATCTAACACACAAAGAAACCATATTCCATAAACCATATTCACAATACAAAATAATCAATTAACTTTAAACAAAAGCACAGCTCGGACACTCCTAACTACCATGTAATTTTGGTCACACATCGACAGACGGCATGTTGCACTTGGCATGCGTTTGTGTGCGTGTTATAAGGGTTGACAAATTTTGTTATACCGGTCATAATCATTAATCTGATTCTTGATTAAACCAACGTTTTAAAGTAGTTCAATGTAACTGAATAGTTCGAATAGATTAGGTTGCATATTTTGTATGAGTTTACTTACCGTCTCTTATCACTGTGGAATCTAAAAAAGTTCCTATTGGAGTCATATCTTGTGGTAGAAAGACATCAGTACACGGAACAGTACCTACCTAACCATCTTTGGAACACAAAACTTTATTATTTCCGTTACACAGGAAAACATGCGCGCGCCATACCCGCTAAGCATACGCTCAATGTGGCCCACAATCCAGCGCTGAGTGTGACGTATGTCCGACAGAGGAAGGGAGGTGAATGTCCATTCTGTATGTAGTACTATTATATATTCTGTGACAAAAGAATGCGCTCGAGTACAGTGTACAGTGCAGATAATCTTTAGAAATTTTACAAGTTGGCGTAAACAACATTAAGGTCATCGCTTACTGAGCTATCTAACTGATGGAACGTAAACAAGACTTTTAACTTTTTAAACATGCAAAATTACAATAAAATATTTTACTTTGACAAAACAAATTTGACTACGACTTATCAACAGGAAAAGCACATAATTTTAAAATTGATCTTGTAACTATATCTCCGTTACATCTTAAACTATATATTCTAGTTAATCCGTCATTTACGGTATGTTTTCCGGTTATTCGACCGTGACACCAATTTTTGTAGTGAGTGCCTGAGTGGATTCTCGAGTTGAAAAACGACCCGAAGAAACCTGGTGTCAGAATTTTCAAACCGCCTAGTAGCACAGCTATTAGGCCTCTGACATGGTTTTAGTAACGACCGCTATCGAAGACAGCGACTGGGACCAACGGCTTAACGTGCCGTACGTAGTGCCCTCCGAAGCACAGAATCGGGCAATCAGATGAAGTTGCCGTGTAGAAGTTGATAATCTTGTAAACTCAAACGTCATACTACTTTTCGTGTTTCATCTATTTTGGGCGTTCCTGCAGTCTGGTGGGATACTCGGATTGCCATCCGAGCCAGAAATCTCTTACATATTTTTGTGTCAGTTACCAACGGGATAGTCGTCCGTCGTTAATATTACGCAAGTCTGTGCTTGGTATGGTGACTGGTGCTTCGCCGATCAGAAAATGTACTGGTGTCAGCGGTTCTATAACATACGTGTCTGTCGTGTCTATTGGTGTCAATGGCTGGGAATTAAGGCATGCTTCTATCTGGCACAGCACCGTTGCCATTTCTTCATATGTGAGGTTGGCTGTCAAAATTATTTTAAGATGGAATTTTACTGACTAACTTTGCAATTAATTCTCTTGGAAGTTTAAAATGTCCCATAATCTGGGTTCTATCTGCTATTTATGGCTTACATCCTTGCACACATGATGCATTTGAGTAAATGGGCTTTGAATTTTGATCTTAAAATAATAGCAGGGCATAAGTTGTATTCCACCATAAAGCGTTCTTTTGTGGGCATCTGCTAATATCAATGATAATGTTAATTATTTTTTAGAGCCAAGAATAATAGGATATTTGATTTGCCGCCCACCCTCATTATATTGCGTTCGTCAAGGTATAGATTAGGACATTTTAAGTGGCTGGTTTTCTTTACTATTTTATTCGACTCTAATCTTTCTATTTCTTATCTGAATTAGTTTCTTAAAATTATTCTCACACTTGTCAGCAATGCATCTTCTAATTCTTCCGTATTGATTTTAGCTTCTACTCAAGAATGTTCTGGCTATTTATGAAACGCTTGCTATGAACTCTTTGTAAAAAAAAATAAGTCTCAAAAATGACAAAATGTATGTCTTTTTCTTCTGTGTTATCTATTTTTGCATTTGTAAGTATCTTGCTTTCTAAATCAATTCGTGTTATATTTGGTCTCCTAAATTGTATTTCTTTGTCCTGTAGCCATTCGGGCCCTTTCCACTCTACCATAAATCATTTCCAATTAGTTGTGGAAGTAGTAATTTTCGCGACCCAAGATCTGCTAGGTTTTGTTCAGATGCAACATGGAACCATTGTGTATTGTCAGTGTTGTCTAACATTTGAACAACTCTGTACGTCTTTCCGCGGTTAGGGTCTCCATATTCTTCATAAATCCACGATAGTATAACTGATGAATCAGTCCAAGCATAAATATTACTTTGTGGGATTATCATTGCCTCCCCACTAGAGTCAGCAACTGTGCCGGAAGTAAAACACCGGGAAGTTCTAGTCTGGGTCTAGTCTTGTAGTTGTGGACCCACAAGTTGCTCATTATTGAGTGATTTGTTGTTAAATCCCTTACATGATACATCTAAACCCATTCTGATTGCGGTGGTTTCGTTGTCCTCTCTTAAGACTGCATGGTAAGACCACCTGCTGAATTGTGTCAACTGTCTTGAATGGAATGTTCGGCACATATTATCTTACCTGCAAATTAAATTAAATATCAAAGTTCACTGTACACACAGTTAACACTACCACCAAAAATCAACATCATACATACACACTATAGACACCTACCAGTTATCTACCTAATATAACACAACCTACAAATAAAAAAAAATACGTACACCTAACCTAAACCTAGATATTTTACACACTTTTAGTGTTTCAGTTGCAAAGGTTTGGTCAGAATGTCTGCGATCATTTCATTTGTGTGGATGTATTTCATGTAAGGTCGTGGTGTGATAATGAATCCCTAATGAAATAGTGTTTAATGTCAATGTGTTTGGTGCGTGCATGATATGTGTTGTTGTGTGCCAGTTTGATAAAACATTGATTATCCGTGTGTATAACGAGAGTGTGCGTGTACCGAAGACTTCCTTAATGAGTGACTTTAGGTAGATAGCCTCCTTGCAAGCATCGCCTAGTGTCATGTACTCGGCCTCTGTGGTTGAGAGGGCAACTGTGCGTTGCTGGCGGGCTTCCCAAGACACAGGTGCTCCGCTCATCATGAACACGACTCCAGTATACGACCAGCGATCGACAAGATTGTTGCCGTAGTCGGCATCTGAAAACCCAACAGGGTAGAACTGGCTGTTGGATTGTAAATTAGGCCTTCCCGTACGTACCCTTGAGGTAGCGAACAACATCCTTGGCGGATTTCCAGTGCATCACTAGTTACTACTAGGGAAAGTAGTAGATATGCAGATTAAAATAATACGCAGTAAAACAATATTTTTCAAGTGTCCAGGTGGCATACAACATCATAGTAGGTATCAGAATATGCAATAAACATTATAAAATTCGGCCAGGGTGTTATAAAATTGACTAAAACCAAAGACTTTCAAAAATATCATGTATGTCAAGATCCAGGTGTGCATGCATTTCGACAGTTTCTTTTCTGAGTGAGTAGCTTTTACTGGCCCGAACAACATCCATCCCAGGGTGGTTTCATGAGCAGCTGGTGTTCCTGGTGGCCCTTTGATCAGGTTGTTCTTGATAATCTCAGTGTATACATCTATTCCTAGAAGTATATCTATTTTCCCTAGTGTGAAATACTCTGGATCAGCCAGGTTGAAACCTTCTAGGTGTGACCATTTCATAGGCCTAATTTCTTTGCATGGTAATTTCGTAGTCAGTTGTGTCGGAATAACAAAAGCTTCTTTCTTCCTTCGACTGGAAGGCTGAAAGTCGTCTCAAACCTTTTTTAATACCTCCAGTTGAACCACATAACTGACTTTTGTCTTTGTAGAACCCACTTCAGTCATAGTTCTAAAAATTGGTGATTTATTGAGCCCCAACATTTGAGTCGCTCTCTTGCTGACAAGCGTTACCATAGACCCAGGGTCGACGAATGCTCGCAGTATAGTGATTTGGCCTGAACTGCTGTTTCTGACTGGAATGATAGCTGTAGACAATAATCTTATTTTAAGCTTTGTATTAAAATCATGCGATGTAAATGATACACTTACTTCAGGTTCTTCCTCTTTTTCACAAGTCACGCCTGCGTATAATGATGATTGTTCTTTATTCGCTTAGTCTTCTTTCTTTTTGAACGAATGCAGAAGTGAGCGATGTTTATTGCCGCAGATATTGCAAGTACTTTTTTGCATGCTGTTGAAAATTGAGTGTCCGGTTGATAAACAATTATAGCAGAGGTGATGTTCGTTGACATACTCAGATCTCTTTTCAGGACTCCGCTTGCCGAACTCCTTGAAGTGACATAAATAATGTTCTTCGTTACACACTTTGAATGTATGCGTTGAATTAGTATAAGCAGTTGTGGCAGCAGCGATGAAGGTTTGGACAACGTATTCTGTAGGCTTTTCTTTCAGAGTGTTTTGGGATGATAGTAACTCGAGTATGCAAATTCGGCTTTCCAGAAACGTGAACAAGTCTTTGTACGTTGGCAGAAACGTAGGATGTTTGCTGCTTATATGGTTCTCCCATTCCTTGTCTGAATCTGGATCCAATTTCTGGACCACCAGAAATATGATTATTGGGTCCCAAGATTCGATGATAATGTTTAGCGCCTTCAAACTATTTAAGTACTCTCTTGTAGTGTCTATTAAAGCGTTCAGTTGCGCAGATAATTGTGTCGTAATTTTCTTTAATGAAAACAGTCTCTTCATGATAGCATTTACAATGAGCCGTTTCTGACTGTATCTGCATTTCAGAGTATTCCACGCTGGCTTATAGTTTTCCTCTGTGATTTGGAAATGTTTCATTGTATTCTTCGCTTCGCCGATTACACATGACATCAAATAGTGTAATTTCTGTACATCGGTGAGTGTTGACCTTTCATGAGTTAATGTAGTAAATGCGTCTTCAAACGAATGCCATTCGTGGTAAGCTCCGGAGTAAGTAGGTAAGTTAATTCGGGGGAGCTTTACTTCAATATTTTTGTCTGCGTACTGTGATTGATTTGGTTGTGATATTGAACCTGGTTGCTCGTTCTTAGTCTTGAGTAGATCCGACAGATCAGTTATTCAGTTTAAGGAAGCTTCTTCGCATTGATCGTATTTATCTTCGAAAAAACATGGCAAATCTCTTCGTTGTCCTTTCGTAGTGATCTTGAACAATTGTTGATGTTCTGGGTAAAAACTGTGCCAATATCTTTAAAAAATATAATATCCGGTATATAATATACGGTTTGTCGAGCTGCAAGACACTTATTGAAGTTTGTTTGAACTTTCGTTATTAATTGCATCAACGACTCCAGCTGGTCTACCAAAACATTTATTTCCCGTTGCTCCATGTCGGTGCAGTGTGCGCGGACCTTAACTGTATGCAAAAATGTAACTTCTTCTTTCATAGGTCGATTTTAATCAATTTATCCGGTGCGATGTTGACCACTATGAAAATATGAATAAAGTTCAAAATATCTTTGACTTTTTAGAAAATTGAAAATAGAAATCTTGTCCGCTTGAGCGTTTATTTTCGACTGAGGGACAGTCAGAGACCGATACATATGATTTTATCTGAACTAGATCCGAACACTCTCTTAAACGCTGAAAAATTACGCGTAAACTTAAGGAACCGGAACACAAACCATTTTTTTTACAATTCTCCTATTAGGGAAGGCAAAGAGCGTGAGTCCTTGCAGCCTAGTCTTCAATATTTATTCTGGAGTTATCTTAAGCTCCGCTAACTTAAAATCATTAGAATGCGCCCGTTATTCACATTCCAATGATCAACGAACTTTTACGCGGGAATATCAATCCGAATTATACGGTAGCGCTTTCCTTTGGTTCTTAATGAAGAACGATGGTGTAGTGGATAGAGCCAATGTGTTTTTCGGTTTTCGAATTTCATATGTACGTATATTCGGTATTTTTTCCGTGCTTCGGAAGGCACGTTAAGCCGTTGGTCCCGGTTAATATCGTTTAATACCGTAAATATTAGTCGTTAAGCCATATCAGAGGCCAGTGCTAAGCATTGGCGGCATGAAAACTCTGACCTAATCTAGGATTGGGTCTGGTTTCCCTTCTGGGTTGCGGAGGTCAGATGGCAGTCGCTCTGTGTAAAAAACCAGTACCCTCGTTCAATCCCCTAGATTAGGAAGCCGACCCCGTGAGATACGGGATAAGGCTAGGGAGATGATGAGATGATGCTTACCTTTGTTTCTTACTCCTGCCATATTGCTCCTCGTCAGTAGATAATTATGTTAAATGCACCACATTAATACAATAAACACTGCAAGGAAGTAATGTAGAAGAGCGAGGAACAAAGTCCGTCTGATATTTCATATTCGCCACGCAATACCCCGACTTAACATAATCTAGAACCTATTAGAATGTTCGATGAAGATTTATTGTAGGAGTGTCGAGTCAAACCTTATAGGGTTTCTGTAATTTGTTTCTCACATCTACTACGTTGTATTTCACTACTGGCACATTATTAAACTAATCCCACCACACTATCACAATAATAGCTGCGAAAAACTAATTGAGAAATCCAGAAATTCAGCAAT
Organism: Scrobipalpa costella; assembly: GCA_949820665.1. Classification (NCBI taxonomy): domain Eukaryota; kingdom Metazoa; phylum Arthropoda; class Insecta; order Lepidoptera; family Gelechiidae; genus Scrobipalpa; species Scrobipalpa costella. The sequence continues at coordinate 16,144,975 of OX463312.1, forward strand.
TTGTAACGATTCCCGCGCAAAACTAAAAATCATTTTTCTTCTTTTCAATTTTCCTATTTGGGAAAGCAAATAGCCCATGCAGCCTAGTTTTTAGTATTTTATTATTTTGTAAACTCAAGCTAATCTTAACCTATGCTAACCTAAAAAAGTCATTGAAATGCGCCTATGATTTACATTTCAATGCTCTACAGACTTTTGCGCAGGGATATCATTCCGTATCATAAGGTGGCGCCTTCCTAGGTTAAGACAACTCAACAATAAAAATACTGAAGACAAGGCTGCATAGGCTAATATTCTGGCCTTCCCTAATGGAAAAACTAAAAAAAAATTAGGTTCGCTGATTTGTGTTGCCATCTTAGGAATTTTACGCATATTTGTAAAATAAGTTTTCCAAAACATAATGGGGTGTAAGGGACAACACCCCACAAATTGATAGGGGTTGCTCAGTCAACGACACTGAACAAATTCCACCAGAAAATTCTTTCGGAAAGTGAAAATAAAAATGACTTTTATTAACTGATCGAGGTGGACATTTAGTGATCACCCGTTAGTGTATACCACTGCCAAGAATTAAAAATACCTGTCATAGAGGTATCATAGAGAAGGGCTTATAGGAAATTCATAAGTCCCTCTCTTCATCATCATTCACTTGCCTTTATCCCATTTACTTGGGGTCGGCGCAGTATGTTTCTTCGTCCATTCATCCCTGACAGCCGTCAGTTCAACACTCACACCTGTTTTAGACATATCATCTTTCACGCAGTCCATCCATCTTTTCTTTGGTCATCCTCTCCCAACATATCCATCCACATTCAAATTCATTACCCATTACATGGCCATACCACGCAAGGCGATTTCCTCTTGCTTTGTTGGTAATGGGCGCAACTATCAAAATTCCTTTTATGTACTCATTCCTTATCTTATCCATTCTTGTTACACCACACATCCATCTCAGCATTCGCATTTCCGCAGCATGAAGTTTTCTTTCATCCATCGCTTTCATTGCCGAACACTTTGATCCATACATGACGACAGCATAAGTCCCTCTCTTATTCAGTCTCTATTATTTTCTATGACAGGTATGTTTAATTCCTGGCAAGGGTGTAACGATACAGTGAGAGAGAGAAAATAAAAAACAAAATGTCGAAAGTGATATAGAAATGAAAAATGTAGATAAATCGTTTTGATCTTAACAAATACATAAGGTTTATTATGCAAATACTTTTTTTATACTGGAGATAATACGTTAAACCCGAAAAACTGATGTATAGCCCTGCCAGGAATTAAAAATACCTGAAAAATAGAGACAGATTACTTGACTTGACTAAATTCAGTTACTAATTCAGTTGCGACAGTTCATTTTTTTTCTAATATTCCTATTTTTAACGTAGAATGCTGTCGCTTAATACAAAATGACGCCTATTTTACTTTTTTTTGTTCCAGGCTATATGACTTAACCGTCTATGATTATTGTTTCTTATTCCAGCCTAAACTACTAAACCGCCTAGGTTTATTATTTCTGGTTCCAAGCTACATGACTTAACCGGCTAGGCATGCAAATAATGGCTCTAGGCTAAGTGTTTTAATCAATGAGATGGTCATATTTCAAAACCTAAGCTAATTGATTTAAATACCATATCTTAAACTTATTACGGCTATTTAGTAATTAGTGACTGTTTTTTTTAAATGAATTGTTTTTAATCATACTTGAATAATGAAGTTTTCAGAAATTGGTGGTTAAAACATTTATAAATTAAAAGGTACATACATAGGGTGTACCTACCTATCTTGTTAATAATCATGTAATGTGAAATAAAACACAGTTATAAATTGTTCAAAGATAAGTTTTTTTATTTCAAATGACAATCGCATAGGAACAGCAGTAACTTCTTAGCTTACCAAGGTTGTTACCTTGGTAAGCTAAGAACTTTGTTTTTACAATTGTATAGGAATCAGAAGTTAAATAGGCTTTTTATTATATAACCTTTAGTCTTATTACCTGAAAAAAATATTCTCATTCTTCTTCATTCCTCAACTTTAACACTTAAGTGTAGTAAGAACTTCTTTTTTGAGGTTTTTGTTTACAACAAAAAAAAAACTCTTCAATTACAAAAAAAGGTTTATCTATAATTTAGTTAAAAAAAAAAAATATATGATATTTACGTGCAATTCTTTGGTTTTCATTTCTTTACTTATTTTCTTCTATTTTTTTCTTACTTTCTCAGTAATTAAAATCAAAAACATCTATGGTTAAAAAAAAGTTTTGAAGTTTTCTTACCTATTATTATAAGTATCGAGTCTATGGACCCGATGAACCCGATTAACTTTCGTAAAAACACAAGTTAAAAAATGAATATTTTCTGGAATAAAACAGTAGCATTCCGTTTCCATATGGGGTATTCAATACGTTTTGAAGGTCAAACGAGGTACAAATAATGGAACTATTATTTTTTGGAAGTTCTCAATGACATTCTAACATTTTCTTTGAGGCATTTTCTCTTCCAAATGCTCCTTCATTTCCTCATTCTCAGTTATATCTTTGCCTTCAAAACGTAAACATTTAAGACATTTGTCCTTTTTCGGAACATGGAATCCGATATTGAACTCATCAGTAAAAATTTTACGGAATATCCTCTCACTTACGTAATCAACCCCTTTGCTGGCTTGATTTTCTTTATATACGCGGTATAGATTTTTTATATTTTTAAATTCTACTGGAAGGTATAATCTTGTACTATCCTACCTACAGTAATGTGAAGGAAGTGCCGGTAATTGTTTTATAAAATTCACAGTCGAGGCCTTGACTGTGTCAGACGTCTTATTTTTTTGGAATAACTATTCCTCTTGATTCAGTTTTTGCTGATCCCATAGATGCATTTGAGAGAGTGTAGTAGACGTATCGCTGAGTAATATCCAGAGTTTTAAGCAAAAATTGTTGACATACAGGGCGTCGACCTTCTCCATCGTTAATAAAAAAAATAAAAGTATTGTCGCTTGAATTACTCTCTTTTGTTCTTTTTCTTTTAATTTCTTCCTTAGATGACATTCCTACTAACCAATCTTTTTTTTCTTTCAGCGTACAAGGCCCAAAATTGATCAAATAATCCGTAATTTTTTTCTTTACTAACCTCGGCGCAATTATTCCCACATTTTTTTCCAACGCAAGGGTATTCATGTACTCTCTTTTTTGAACGATAGATCCATCTTTTTTTGAATATTTCTGGCCAGAATTTTTCATTTGGTTATTAAGTTTTTTTTATTCTGTCTCTTTTTTCTTACACCATCTTCACCAACTGTTGTCTTTTGTGATTTTTTCTTATGTCTTTTCGTTTGATTATCAAGTTCACTTTCGCTAGAAGATTCGTCACCAGTCTCTTTTCACGACGAGGAATCCCATACAAAATCTGAAAAAGTTCCCTGGTTCAGTATTTGTAAATTTATCACTTAGCTAATTTGTTCTCATTTTGGTTACGGTATTGCAGGCTGAACCACCTGATTGTCCGTAAATAAGATGGTTTCGTGTTTCGGAGGGCACGTAAGTAATTCCAACAGTCCCGGTTGCTGCCTATGATTATTTAGATTGCGGTCGTTACACATCCACGTCTATCATTAAAAACTTCTGACACCAGTGTACATTTAGGCCGTTCGTCTACTTGGAGAAGAAGATGACTCCCGCAGGAAAGAAATGAAAGAAATGAATCATACGGCAAATTTACTCTAGATTCCATAAAAACTTTCACCTGTCACTTGCATCTATTTAATAAAAAGACTTTCGGATCTTTCCGAGTTTTAGTTCTTCAGTAAGTATAATAATTATTAATATCATCGTACAAGGAAAGTTTAATGACTCCCAATTACTTAATAATATTTTTTTCCGTCAAAATATAAAAACTGAATGTAATAAACTCACCATAAAATCCAAAATTGACGACAAATGCTCTGCGCTGCTCCCACAAAAAACTTAAACGCGTACGAACTTGCTCACGATTTGCGGCAACTAAAACGATCGTTCGATTCGACCGCGAGTCGTCCGACGACTACGTATTAATGTGTCTACTATTCTTATTCTGTTTAAGGTAAACTGTTTTAAACGCTAGAAATTTACTTTTGTTATAACTGAAAGGACACTGCAATTCAAATATTAAATAAGAAAAATAGGTTTAACCATAATCTTTAAATGATAACTGTTGAAATCCTAAATAGTTTATGCGACCAACATATCATTATCTTCTGCAAAATAGTTGGTTGAAGTTACAACATCTAACATTTCATGTACAGAGCTAAATGTATGAATCGGCACAGGGTATGAATTTGACAAAAAGGCTACATGTATTTAACGACATTCTTGTATATTTACAAGATAAAGCTAATTATATTAAGTGACACTGGATAAGAATTTAACGAAGAGGCTAATTGTATGAAGTGACATTTCTATATATTTATAAAGTCAGGCTAAATGCTGTAACGTGATTTGCCTGTAAATTGTAGCTACAGGAAAAAAAGTTAAAACGCCTGTCTGGTATTTGGTAGTGAGCTTAAGTACACAGTTCCGAAATTTGACAATATTTTGTGTCGCTTCGTACATTAGCAGTCTAAAATACACCAAATAATGCGGATGTATTAAGCGACAAAAAAGTGCTCTGATCGTCACCAAACTCAGCGCAAATGACGAAGAAAAATTCGCTGATTCCAAATATGTATAAAAGTCTATATCGCTCAGAGTGTCGCTTAATACAATTAGCCCGGAACCCGTCGGTATGTATAATTCTATTATATTAGCCATTACTTCTTTTTCTCTCGTTGTCGGCGAAATCGTACACTCACGTGTTGACTAATTATAAAATTGCTCGTCCTCTCTCAGTGACGGGTGGATTGTGACTAACGTTTCTAAACGCTATACCACCTTCCTAAATGGCTTTCTAATTAGGATATTAAAATTTTGTCAGTAAGAAGCCTCACTTCTTCTGATTTGGGATACTATAATATCTATACTAATACTATCTATACTAATACTATAATATCTATACTATAATATCTTATAATTAGATTTCTGACGTCCTAAATGCTATTTTACTTGTCTGAATTTAGACACTGACTCATTTAGTCGTCTGAATTTAGTAAAGTGGAACTTATGCACTTCCTATAAGTATTTCTCTATGGTACCTTTATGGCAGGTATTTTTAATTCCTAGCAGGGCTACAAAAAATCTGATGTGCACATTTTTCACATGGTAAAATAGCAACACCGTGTCACAAATGTCATTGACCGAGATATCACACGTAGGGTTTCTAAGCGGATTATATTGCTAAAAACCAATTTCTGTAATAATTTCATTAGAAGAGCAGTGTAATTAGTCTCCATGATGTGGATAGACGAGGCGGATGGGTTCGCCGAGATATTCAAGGGGTATTTACCCTACTATTTGCTCGTAGCTTTACCTATTTTTATCATTATGTCCCCTGTTAACCCAGTCGCGGCTTCGCATGAGTTTTCGGTATATAGAATGCAGCAATATGATCTACACACTGTCCCCCACGGTAAGTAAAAGAATACAGAATAAGTTTCATTTATAAATCGAAAAACCAATAAGGTAATTTTGAGGTTATAGTTGGAGGCTGTGTACATAGGACTAGCCTTATCATTGACCTAAATGCCTATGTTAACACTGAGATTATTTTCCTCGCTTTAGTGAAATTATTTTTCACACTGCTCATATTTTCCATACAAAATTTATTATCAATTTTTATTTTTTAAGTACTTAAAAAATAAAAAAGTATACTCGTATTTGTAGTAAGCTCTCCAGCCTTTATCGTACACAATAATAGAAACATGAACTAGCATAAATATTTCAAATTGTTTTGATTTTTTTTGTTTTTCACTAAAATCAATACCTAAGTCTCAAATCGTGAGATGTGAATCCACTAAATAAAAAAAAATGTATTCACTATTAGGAGTCACCTTTTTGTTCATATGAGAAGTTGTTTGCTATCTGACAGATCTAGTTTTAAGCATCACTTACACTAGTAAACTCACTAGAAATATCACCGTACACAACCTTTGTCTGTGTGAAAGATGTTTAATCAAAATATGTCATCAGGATGCCGCAGCGCCAGCTTCAACCTCGAAGGCCGTTCCCTCACATCCTGGAGCACGTCCCGGCACTGCGTAGTGGCCCGTGTGCAGGATATCACCATCGAGCAGTTCATTGAAATCCGGGGCAAGGCCGGAGCATTGCTGCTGGTTATGCCTGCCAACGGTACCGTGCTCACTCCTGAGGAGAGAGAGGTGGGTTTGAGAATTAAAATTTACATACATACATATATATAATCACGCCTTAATCCCCAATGGGGTATGCAGAGCGTAAACAACCTAAATGAAGGAAATTCCGCCACATCTGACAAAGTTTTGAGGGTTACTTAAGATAGATTTGTAGGCATATTGCTGTAGTGACAAGTTGTCAGCCCATCTTCTTAATTTCAGCATACAGAAACCCTCGGATCCCTTAGCTGGTTTTTACATCATGCCCGAGAAGAGATGCAACTGGCACATTCTATGTTTTTCTGTCCACTATGGAAGTAACTGACTATAATAAGTATATCTGATAATTATACTTGCCAATTTAAAAAAAACAGGCTATGACGACAGGACAACCCCTATATGCCATTAAAAAAAAAATTGCATGTAAACTTGATATAAAAATAAGTCCTTGATTTAGATATTTTTTGAGGTCTTAGACCACTCACAACACTATTTTTATTTCATATAATGCGATGACGTGTACATAAGAAAGACTATGATAAATTTGTCACTCCCACTACCGTTTCTGTAGCTCAGTTGGTAGAGTGATGGACCAGCATACCAGAGAAGCAGGTTTGAGTCCTGCCAGAAACAAATTTATTATTTTCTTTCTTTCATATTATACTAATTTACATTTTATATTTCTGGTTTGCATATTTATTTTAATTGTAAGGACACCATTCAGTTCTAGTGTTATTTTCCTGTTGAATACTTCACACAACAATTCAACTCATTGGCAATGACTCTGTGTTCTACTTTACATACAAACATATAATCACGCCATTATCCCTAATGGAGTAGGCAGAGCGTAAACGACCTAAACAAAGGTTCCACCACATCTGACAAAGTTACGAGGGTTATTTTATATAGATTTGTAGGTATATTGCTATAGTGACAGGTTGTCAACCTATCGCCTAAATTACAATATATAAAAACCCTCGGATCCCTTAGCTGGTTTTTATAGCATGCCCGGGAGGAAATGCAGCTGACACATTCTATGTTTTTCCCTCGCCCCTAAATAACCCTCAAAATTTTGTCAGCCGTTACGGAACGACCTTTGTTTAGGTCGCTTACGCTCTGCCATCCCCATTGGCGTGATTATGTACTAATAAACAGGAAAAACATTGATTGATTGTAAAACAGAAGATACAATAAAATAAACAAGAAAATATCTTATTCATATACTTAGGATTATATTCAGCACATATTAGACATATTTTATATTCAATAAATATTTCTAAACTTTGGGCTTGTGATATAAGCTACTTTTCACCACTGAAAAACTCCTTTACTGGTGGGCTGGATTGTTAGTTTAAATAAATTGAAGATTAATGTGTTATTCATAAATAACACTTGTTTATCGTTTAGTGTTAATTATGATGATGATGTTTATTCATTATGATAAAAAACCGATCGGCTTACTTGTTTGTATTGAAAGGATCGAAACGTCGAGGGGTCCCTCCTTTCAATACAAACAAGTACGCCGTTCAGTTATCATTATAAATTGATGAATGATAATCAACGGCATGCTAGGCTGGGAGCGATAGAAAAACATAGAATGTTCTAGCTGTCCTTTCTCTCAGGTATGCTGTAGAAGTCAGCAATACGGATTCGAGGGTCGCAGTGTATTCTAATTTAGGCGATGGGCTGTCAACTTGTCACTATACACATTACAATCTAAAATTGCCCTCAATATTTGTCAGACGTGGTGTAAAAGCTTTCACTAAGCGTTTTACTCTCTGCCTACCCCGCAAGGGATAAAGGCGTGAATTTATTATTATTATTATTTTTAGACGGACAGGCAGTTGGAACAACTGATAAATGCCCGCATCCAGCTTTACTTTGTTGCCTTTTTCTTTTGGTCAATGGTGTGTTTGTCTAGTAAGTTTTTGAATTTATGTATGTATTTATAATCAACGGCCTGTTTTCGTATAATCTCAGCACATCCAACTCCTGGAGATGGCGATGGTCGGCGAAGCGATCAACGCTCCGGTCTACTTCGCGCAGTCGACCCCGGAGATGGAGGATATGCTCAAGGACCTGCAGCACAGCATGGTCACGGATGACCGCTCCGGGACAGCATTAGAAGCTATGATGAACACCGTCTCTTCTAATGGATATCAGATTGGTAATAAATAAGTTATTCTTCATACCTAAATCTCGAAAAATCTGGTGATTAGAATGAAGCTGCCTTTTTTAAAAGCAACTTTAATAAAAAACTAAAATCGAATGATACATAATGCGAGCGAAGTAAGCGCGACATCGCAACAAAATTGACTCAGTTACGGCAGCGGAGCGAGCGCGACACCTCACGATTAGTTCTCTCCGATAAGGAGTTCCCAAGGCAACGCCATAAGCCGAGGTTCGAGCCCTAGTGGGCGCCCTTAGGCAGTTGCCATTCTATTTAAGGGTGTAGATTGCGTGTAGCAACTCCCCGCCTTAGCCCGGTGACGCATTATATAAACTTTGTAGTATGGTGCAAATAGGTCCATTAAAAAAAAAAAAGAACCTCACGATTATTGAATCAATACGATATGCAAGCAGAGCGACCGCAACACTTAAAAAAATTACAATACACTACGTGAGCGAAGTGAGTGCGACAACCCCCGATTTCTGAATCAATACGTTACACGAGCGAAGCGAGCGCGTCTTTTCACGAAACAGCAAATAATAAATAATTGTTGAATTGAGCTTGCCATTTGATCCTGAAAGTATCTTATTCTGTTTCACAGTGGTATCGGCGTCAACTCCTCAGAAGCTGGAATCCAAATCGGTGACCATCCACGGGAAGCTGGCCGGCCGCTCGGGCTCCGCTCAGACCATCGTCATCGCCGCACATTACGACTCTAATGGAGTTGTGCCTGTGAGTATGCAAATCTTCCTTCTTGCCATTGCCATTGTAGTGATAGAATTGGTCAGATCAGATCTTTCTTCTAACTACCTGTGACATTAACAGTAGATAAAATACACATTGAATAGGAAGTTATTACAAGCGTGTCTGTGAAAAAGTCTCTCAATAGTCGTAAAAGGCTCGGGAACCTGTGCTAAACCACAGCTCGGACACTCCTAACTGCAATGTAATTTTGGTCACACATCGACAGACGGCATGTTGCACTTGGCATGTGTTTGTGTGCGTGTTATAAGGGTTGACAAATTTTGTTATACCGGTCATAATCATCACTTGATTAATCTGGTTCTTGATTAAACCAACGTTTTAAAGTATTTCACTGTAACTGAATAGTTAGAATAGATTAGGTTGCATATTTTGTATGAATTTACTTACCGTCTCTCATGACTGTGGAATCTAAGAAAGTTCCTATTGGAGTCATATCTTGTGGTAGAATGACATCCGTACACGGAACAGTACCTAACCATCTTTGGAACACAAAACTTTATTATTTCCGTTACACTGGGAACCATGCGCGCGCCATACCCGGTAAGCGTACGCTCAATGTGGCCCACAATCCGGAGCGGAGTGTGACGTATGTCGGACTGGGGAAGGGAGAGAGATTATAATTATATTCTGTGCCTAAACATTGCTTGCTTCTGGGTGAGATCACTCTATCCTCGACTTTGTCTTGATTACTGTATGTATGTCAGATTTTAAGTAGAGAAGCAGTTGTAAATTATTTAGAACTAACCTTTTACGCCGCAGTTTCACCCGCGGCATACGTAACGAGTTTTCCCGTAGGAATCAGTTACTTTCCCGCGGTAAAAAGTAGTCTATGTTACTCAGGGTGAACGAAGCTTCCTAATGGTGAAATAATTTTTGAAATCGATTCAGTAGTTTTTGAGTTTATTCGTTACAAATATACACACAAACACAAATACAAATCTTTCCTCTTTATAATATTAGTGTAGATGTAGACTAATCTTTCCGTCAGCGGTGTCACTCGCTGCTAAATAAGTTTTCCCGTGGGAAAGGTATACTTTCCCGCGGTATAAAGTTGTGTTTGCTACTCACGCAGGGTAAACGTAACTTTCTAACAATAAAATATTTTTTGAAATCGGTCCAGTAGTTTTTGAGTTTATTCGCTACAAATATACATACACACACACACACACACATACACACACACACACACACACACATACACACACACACACACATACACACACACACACACACACACACGCATACACACACACACACACACACAAAATTACAGATCTTTGCTCTTTATAACATACATACATACATATAATCACGCCTTTATCCCTAATGGGATAAGCAGAGCGTAAACGACCTAAACAAAGGTCGTTCCGCCACGTTTGACAAAGTTTTGAGGGTTATTTAAGATAGATTTGTAGGTATTTTGCTGTAGTGCAAGCCCATCGCCTAAATCGCAATATAATGAAACCCTCGGATCCCTTAGCTGGTTTATACAGCATGACCGGGGGGAAATGCAGCTGGCACATTCTATGTTTTTCTTTCGCTCCCAGTCCAGCATGGAGGAAGCTCTTTATAATATTAGTTGAATGTGGTTTTTAGTTAACTGCTGATGCTCTGTCTGCTGCGTGAGGGATTTATGCATGTATTCACCATATCGACAATCGTTCAGCTAATTGGATACCGTAACCGCGTCTTCCTCTAGGTTGTAGCTGAAAACCAGCGCTTTGCTCCTGAGCGAACTTTGACTCTGAGCTATTGCCTATTTGCACTGCTACAGCACACATTGTCTTAAGTTTACATGTACATGTTATCTGTTGTTTATTTTTGTTTATTGTGTTTTAATTTCAGAAATTTTTGTTTGTGTAAAAATTGTGTGTCTGTAGTACCAAATAAACGTTTTATCTATCTATCTATTATCTATCTTTTATCTATCTATCTATTATTGAGAGCCCGATGGTGTAGTGGATAGGGCCGCTGCCTCCTGAGCGCGGAGGTCGTGGTTCGAATCGCACCACGTACCAATGTGTTTTCCGGTTTTCGAATTTCATATGTACGTTTATTCGGCGCTTCTTCCGTGCTTCGGAAGGCACGTTAAACTGTTGGTCCCGGTTAATATCGTTTAATACCGTAGATATTAGTCGTTAAGCCATATCAGAGGCCAGTGCTAAGCATTGGCGGCTTGAAAACTCTGACCTAATCTAGGATTAGGTCTGATTTCCCTTCTGGGTTGCGGAGGTCAGATGGTAGTCGCTCTGTGTAAAAACCCGTTAAATCCCCTGGATTAGGTAGCCAACCCCGTGAGATATGGGATAAGGCTAGGGAGATGATATCTATCTATTATTATTTTTTCCCTAGGAGCTATCCCACGGCGCAGACTCCAACGGCTCGGGCGCTGTGGCGGTGCTGGAGCTGTCTCGCATCTTCTCCCGGCTCTACTCCACGGCCGCAGTGCGAGGAGGACCCTCACTGCTCTTCGTGCTGGCTTCTACCGGACATACCTTGAACTACTTCTCCAGCAAGAAGTGGCTGGAGGAACAGCTGGACTCGGCTGATGCTTCCTTACTGCAGGTAAACTTATTTTTACTTGATTCTGTGTTGTTCAACGTTTCAGGCGCTGCAATAATAACCCTCCCACGAATTTTCGGTAATGGCCAACTGCGCAATACTAGTTTTTAGTGACCAAGTTTGCGCAACACACAGGTGCACTATCTATTCCTTCAATCTCTTAATTCTGATGGGACAGACTGACTGATGATACGATCAGAGATAAATCTATTACATGCCCATCCGACAGCATGGATCATCTTTTCGGACAATCGTGTGATCAGAAACAACAACACAAAGTCATTGAATCGACCTCCGGGTCGTGAGCCCATGGACATTCCTTGAACTACGTCTCCATCAAGAAGTGGCTTGAGGAGTAGCTGGACTCGGCTGATGTAAACTTATTACTTGATGTTGTTGATTCTGTTGTTTATCTATCCCAAGGTTCAAGCAAGGGACTCCAACGGTTCAGGCGGTGTAATAATAATCCTCAAACCAACTGTCGGTAATGGCGGTTAATCTCCCAGAGATAGGCCAACTGCGCAATACTAGTTTTTAGTGACCAAGTTTTTGCAACACACAGGTGTACTCTCTATTCCTTCAATCTCTTATTCTGATGGAACAGACTGATACAACCAGAGAGAAATCAGGCGCAGGATCGACTATTTGCATGCCCATCCGACATTATCTTACTTTTCGGATAATCAGGTGATCAAACTGCGAATCAAACTAGAAACAACTACACAAAGTCGAATCGAACCCGGGACCTCCGGGTCGTGAGCCCATGACTTTTATCTCACTTTGTGAGAATAGACCCCTGGATATTTTTAATGAGCCGCCCTCATCCACATCATCATCATCCTTTTCTATTGCGTAGAAACATCATTTATAAGCGCGAATTAATTCATCTACTTTTTATTTTAGTGAAACGATGTTTCTATGCCGGAGTAAAGGATGGGACGACGGAAATCTGCAAATACGTACATATGTAACTGGATTTAGTTGAACCCTTACTTACGAATATAACACCAAAAACCGAAAAAAAATGAATATAATTTCCAAAGAGTTCTAAATAAATTGAGTTAGACGCGACTTACTAAGCAAATCATCACCCAAAAAACGATCCCAAAGCTACAACATTCATTTGTTCACGAACACTGAAGGATTGCCAATTTCCTCTCGTTGAAGCGCTACAACTTTTGGCGTACCTTGGTTAATATAGAAGTCTTTGATAATTTCAGAATAATATCCAACTTGTTTTTTTTGCTTCCATGCTGGACTGGAAGCGAGAGAAAAACATAGAATGTGCCAGCTGCATTTCCTCCCGGGCATGCTGTAAAAACTAGCTAAGGGATCCCCGAGGGTTTCAGTATATTGTAATTTAGGCGATGGGCTGAGAACCTCACCTCAAAACTTGTTAGACGTGGCGGGACGACCTTTATTTGGGTCATTGACGCTCTGCCTACCCCATTAGGGATACAGGCGTGATTGTATGTATGTTTCTTTTGCAGGACGTATCATTCGCGGTGTGCCTCGACTCGATCTCAAGCGCGCCCTCGCTCACCATGCACGTGTCCAAGCCCCCCTCCCCGCGCGGCGCCGCGCACTCGCTCAAGTCCAGGCTCGGAGCACCCGTCGTGCACAAGAAGATTAACCTGGCTGATGAATTCCTGGCTTGGCATCATGAAAGGTTTAGCATTAGGAGGATGACCGCTTTTACGCTGAGTTCCTTGCAGGTGAGAGTTCTAAAACGCGGTATCGAAGTTTTACCACCGTTTGGTATATAAGTTTCAGCGTAAGTATGAATAAGAAGATCAATTTAGCAGACGAGGTGTTGGCTTGGCATCATGAAAGGTTTAGCGTCAGGAGGATGACTGCCTTTACATTGAGTTCTCTACAGGTGAGTGAGGTTCTAAAACGCGGTATCGAAGTTTTTTCGCCGCTCAGTATATGACCTGGAGAGCAAGTATCTTGTTTAAGTCAAGGCTCAGGCTCGGAGCACCCATCATGCATAAGAAGATTAACCTGGCTGATGAATTCCTGGCTTGGCATCATGAGAGATTCAGTATTAGGAGAATGACTGCCTTTACGCTAAGTTCTCTACAGGTAAGACAAATGACTGCGCAGGTTCTAAAACGCGGTATCGAAGTTTTTTCTCCGCTCGGTATATAAGCTGGAACGCAACGCAAGTATCTTGCCCAAGTCAAGGTTCGGAGCACCCATCGTATACAAGAAGATTAACCTGACTGATGAACTACTGGCTTGGCATCATGAAAGGTTTAGCATCAAGAGAATGCCGGCCTTTACATTGAGTTATCTACAGGTGAGTGAGGTTCTAAAACGCGGTATCGAAGTTTTTCCACCGCTTGGTATATAAGCTCGAGAACAAGTATTTTGTTTAAGTCAAGACTCGGAGCACCCATCGTTCAAGATTTCATCAGGTTCATCGTAAGAAAAAATACTTGGCTGATGAAGTACTGGTTTGGCATCATGAAAGATTTGTATTAGGAGGATGACGGCCTTTACGCTGAGTTCCTTGCAGGTGAGAGTTCTAAAACGCGGTAGCAAAGTTTTTTCGCCGATTGGTATATAAGTTCAACCGAAAGTTCGCTTCGCGGGCGTCGAGAATACTATCACGACAGACCTCGAAATGGACAGACCCCGCATGCTGTGGTTTTTAAAAATTAAAACTTGGAATAAGATAGACGATTCTTATGTATTAGTCTTCTGCAAAAAAGCAATACATATTACAATCTAAAATTGCCCTCAATTTTTGTCAGACGTGGCGAAAGCGCCTTTTACGAGGCGTTAAATGCTCTGCCTACCCCGTAAGGGATAAAGGCGTGATTTATGTATGTATGTATGTAAAAAACTAAATGAATTATTTTTTCTATTGTATTAAAACTCGTGATGTGTTTTCCACAGAGTCACAAAGACCCGGCGCGCAGCTCGATCCTGGACGCCCCGACGGAATCCAACCTCCAGAACTTGGTGTCCAACATACAAGTCATCGCCAAAGCTTTAGCATCGCACATTTACAATCTTACCGGAGAAGTGAATGACGAAGATGCTGCCTTGTATAATGATGCTTTGGTAAGTATATTTCATCTCGTCATGGGTCTACATAGAGTCATAGACCAACCTCAAGAACCGTATTGATAAACCGCACTTGAGACTGACAGCTAGTATGAGTTTGTATCAGAAATGCTATTTCAGTATAATGTGACCTGTCAAAACCATACTTAATATTGCTCTCAATCTTGAGATCGCTTTATAAATACGGCCCTTAGTGTTCCACATACAAGTGATCGCCAAAGCTCTCGCCTCGCATATTTATAACTTAACTGGAGAAGTCAATGACCAAGATGCTGCGTTGTATATTATGCATGTATTATACATATAAACCTTCTTCTTGAATCACTCTATCCATTAAAAGAAACCGCATCAAAATCCGTTGCGTAGTTTAGAAGATTTATGCATACATAGGGATATAGGGACAGAGAAAGTGACTTTGTTTTATACTATGTAGTGATGAATAATTTCTCCTATAGGACGTGGACGAGGCGTCTATCAAGCACTGGTACAACTACCTGTCGTCGCAGCCCCGCGCGCCGCAGGTACTCACCACCGCGCCTGCTAATGGAGGTTAGTACACACAATCACGCCTATATTCCTTATGGGGTAAGCAGAGCTTCTACGGAGCGATTAACAGTGTTTTCGCTATATCTGTCAAATTTTAAGGAGCATTGCTGGGTGTAAAATAAATGCAAGGGAAATCGTTGAATGTTATTTTATTTCCGCCTAGTTTGCGGTGAGCAGTCATTCTCATAAGTTTACTAACCTCTATGGATTATTGTTGTCCGAAATAAATATTATATTATTATTATAAATATAAGAAAAAATCTTATTAATGACTATGTATTACTTAATTTTACTTAAGAGGCGTAACCAACTTTCGCGACGGGCTGAAGTGATACACTTTTCACTATCTCTGTCACTTTCACGTCACTGTCGGTTGCAGCGCGTTAGAAAAAGAGAGTAGATTCGAAGTCGCTCGGAATTAAAAACGTAAGCGACAAATGACAAATTATTTGAATTATGAATGATAATTACATAGATATAAAAAATATATGTACGAGGGATCAAGTTTGGAATGTTTTAAGAAAACTTTTAGGTAGTAGTTCGGTTGTCTTATTCATTTAAACCTGTTATAAGTGTTTCGAAGACCTGACTTTATGATTTTTTTAAATATAATGAATGACAGTATTTTTATTGTTTTCGAAAAATTAGTCGGACGAAAATTATCTCCAAGAACAATTTCACATTTTTTTTACGCAACATCAATAAAAATACAGAGGACCCTTAAACGGTAAACTGTGTTATTCTTTTGCATAACCCACGGAATAACCCCATGTCTTCCCGCGGGTATTAAAGAAAACCAACTTAGTAATATATCTAGGAAACGGGAGACAGCGTTCTCTGTGAATGTTTCATAGTCCAACATGGCCATAGCATATCTAAAATATGTTATTTTATGTATTACTTCCATGCTGGACTGGGAGCGAGAGAAAAACATAGAATGTGCCAGCTGCATTTACTCCCGGGCATGCTGTAAGAACCCGCTTAGGGATCCGAGGGTTTCAGTATATTGTAATTTAGGCGATGGGCTGACAACCTGTCGCTACAGCAACAACAAATCTATCTTAAATAACCCTCAAAATTCAGACGTGGCGGAACGGTTATTGCTAGGTCGTTTACGCTCTGCCAACCCCATTAGGGATAAAAGCGTGATTATATGCAAAAAAAAATTGCAGTTTGCTGTATAAACACAAATCTAGATTTAAGTAGTTAGTTTTGGCTTCACGGAAGACCAGCGCTACAAGCAGTTTACCACACTGCTTGTAACATAAGCTGAGTGAAGACCATTTTTAGTCACAAAAGTATTATGTTATTTCTTGTTTTTAGCTTGTAACACATTGTAACCTGTTTTGTGTCTAAAATAAATGTATTTTCTTTCTTTCTTTCTTTCATATGTATGTATGTATTTTATTAATTGTCTTTTAATTTGTAAGGTCTTCCATGCTGGACTGGGAGCGAGAGAAAAACATAGAATGTGCCAGCTGCATTTACTCCCGGGCATGCTGTAAAAACCAGCTAAGGGATCTGAGGGTTTCAGTATATTGTAATTTAGGCGATGGGCTGACAACCTGTCACTACAGCAATATACCCACAAATGTATCCTAAATAACCCTCAAAATTTTGTCAGACGTGGCGGAACGCCCTTTGTTTAGGTAGTTTACGCTCTGCCTACCCCATTAGGGATAAAGGCGTGATTATATGTGTATGTTTAATTTATAATCTATGTTGTGTTAGTAATTTGTAATTTAATTTCAATGAATTATTGATTTGTGTAATTTTTAGTTAGGGTATTTTTAGTTTTGATTTTGAATAGCATTATAATTTATTGCATAGGTACATTTTTTTTTTAAAGTATTACATTTATGTTTCTGCATGCTAATAAAATTTAAATCCTTGTTATCTTTCTTAATGTCGTTAATTGTAAAATTTAATTATGATAATTATTAATTATGTGACATTGAAAGATCTTTGCACCCGCGATACAGGCCCAGCCTAGTGCGAGGTGTATTGGAAAATAATAATTATTTGGCTGCACCTCTGTTTTTCGTTTGAAATTGTTTATATATTTGTGTAAAATGTAGCCTAAGATAAGATATTTTGAATGAATAAATTTATTATTATTATTTATTTATGTATGTTCTGTGCTGCAGGTGTGACGGCAGCGCTGGAGCGCGCGCTGTCCCGCTACACGGAGGCGACGGTGAGCGGCCACACGCCCGACAAGCGGGAACCGGAGCACACGCTGTACGGACCCACCAGAGCCACGCTTTATGTCTACAGGTAACTATATACACTTGTGAATGGTACTAAATACACACACACATACATATACACATATAATCATGCCTTTATCCCTGATGGGGTAGGCAGAGCGTATACGACCTAAACGAAAGATCATTCCGCCACGTCTGACAAAGTTTTGAGGGTTATTTAAGATAGACTTGTAAGTATATTGCTGTAGTGACAGGTTGTCAGCCCATCACCTAAATTACAATATACAGAAACCCTCGGATCCCTTAGCTGATTTTTACAGCATGCCCGGGAGGAAATGCAGCTGAAACATTCTAAGTTTTTCTTTCGCTCCCAGTCCAGCATGGAAGTCTAATATATAAATCACACACACACATAATCACGCCTTTATCCCGAATGGGGTAGGCAGACCGTAAACGACCAAAGAAAAGATCGTTCCGCCAAGTTTTGAGGGCTATTTTAGACTGAAATGTGTATCGCTATAGAGACAGGTTGTGAGCCCATCGCCTAAATTACAATATACTGAAACCCTCGGATCCCTTAGCTGATTCTTACTGCATGCCCGGGAGGAGATGCAGCTGGCACGTTCTATGTTTTTCTATCACTCCCGGTCCAGCATGGAAGCACATGGTACTAAATAGTTTTTAAAAAATAATTTCCTGTCCCTTTTCATTTCTACATACATACATATATTCACTCCTTTATCCCTAATGGAGCAGGTAGAGTAGGTCGTTGCGCCACGTCCGACAAGTATTGAGGGTCATTTCAGATAGATCTATGTATTGACGTAGTGACAGGTTGTCAGCCTATCAGCAATTTTCCGGGATTTACTGAGGGGGTCTGAGCGATTTAAACCAGCCTATTACTAAAGCTAAATTCTTCCATGCTGGCCTGGGAGCGAGGGAAAAACATAGAATGTGTCAGCTGCATTTCCTCCCGGGCATGCTGTAAAAACCAGCTAAGGGATCCGAGGGTTTCTGTATATTGCAATTTGGGCGATGTGCTGACAACCTGTCACTGCAGCAATATGCCTACAAATCTGTCTTAAATGGCCCTCAAAACTTTGTCAGACGTGGCGGAACGATTTTTGTTTAGGTCGTTAACGCTCTGCCTACCCCATTAGGGATAAAAGCGTGATTATATGTATATATGTACTAATGTCAAAATGTGTATTTCCAGTGTAAAACCAGCAGTATTCGACCTGATCCTAACGCTCGGTATCGCGGCCTACCTCGGTGTTGTTTACTTCGCGCTGCAACTGTTCCCGCGCTTCTACAACGAGTACGCAGCTCTAGTGGTCGGCAAACAGAAGGTCAACTAGGTCATCGCGAGGTCAAACCACTAGGTAAGGTCACTCAAGTTCAAGGTCAAGTGTCAAAAGTCAAGGTCAACTTAAGTGACTATTTTAGGGTCGAAGTCAACTAGACTCGCTGGTGTGTCAAGTTCATTTAACAATCACTAGTGCAAACATAGCTTATTAGAGTTCAAGGTCAAAAAAACAAAAGATCAAAGCATGTCAAGTAAACTCGCTGGTACACATTAACTTGACACAAGTTCATCTAACGATCACTAGTGCAAACTTAGGTCACTAAAGTTCAAGGTTAAAAGTCAAGGTCAACTGCAGTAGCCATTTTTAGGGTCGAAGTCAACTAGACTCACTGCTGTATTGAGTTCATTTCACTATATGTACTTATTACAAGAAGCAATATAGAATATTTAAGTCAACGTTATCTGAAAGGTAATACTAGTAGCAGAAAGATTATTGAAACATTAGTTCATTAAGTTTCTCATATTTGTTTAGTGTGGTAACATTATCCTAAGGCTTCCATGCTGGCCTGGGAGCGACAGAAAAACATAGAATGTGCTAGCTGCAATTTTCTCCCGGGCATGCTCTAAAAACCAGCTAAGGGATCCGAGGGTTTCAGTATATTGCAATTTAGGCGATGGACAACTTGTCACTACAGCAGTATACCTATAATTATATCTTAAATAACCCTCAAAACTTTGTCAGACGTGGCGAAACGACATTTGTTTAGGTTCTTTACGCTCTGCCTACCCCATTAGGGATAAAGGCGTGATTATATGTATGTACGTGTGAATTATCCTAAGGTAAAAATAGTCTAACAAATAATCTTCAATGAACCAGTGTTTGTGCCTTTTATCCTTGACTTTTATCTAAATCGGTACAGCGCTAACATTTCCGAGTTAGGTGAATTTGACACACAGTAATATGAGAAGTCATAATTAATTTATTGAATAAGCGTTGAACAAGTTAGTATAAGTCGCAATAGTACAGTCATATGATTAAATTTAACGCATTTATGGTAAATGAATTGAAATTAAATTCAACGAAATGTAAGTAAGAGGGGTTTGTTGAATGTCGTCAAAAGAAAATATTTTCACAAAAGAAATATAGGGTGACTATGTGACTAATTAAAAAGTAAAATGTCACCCTATGTATACCGGGTGTAAGGGACAGCGTCCCGCAAACTGATAGGGGTTGCTCAGTCAACGAAACTGAACAACTTTCACCGGCAAATTCTTTGAGAAGATGAAAAAAAACATCCTGCCCATACAAAATGCCTCGGTCAGAGAATTTTTCTGTAAAACCATTTTTTTTTTTCACTTCCTGAGAAAAAATCCTGGTCATAGTTGTTCAGTTTAGTTGACTGAGCAACCCCTATAAGTTTGCAGGACGCTGTCCCTTACACCCCGTATAATATTCAAACCCCTCTAAGTAGGATTTTTATCTCGAAGAAATTGAGTATTATTCTAAGTTGTATGCCTGGGCTGTTGTTGAGTTAAATGCTAAATTAATATCACATCATTATTTAAAGAAAATCCAAAGAAGTGTTATTGAAAAAGATCATTATAGGTTTTGGGACTGTTCATACATTATGTGGCGTAACTTTCTAGTAGTGACCGATATTTTATAAAAAGTTTCTTGTAATTACAAGCAACATCCTATGTAATATTCGGTCACTTGTAAAGAAACGATTTATCAATATTTTGTGCCCTATTTTAAAGGCTCTATTATTATATTATCAAAATTATTCTTTTTTACCGAATATTCCGGTATTTTGTCTACACTAAATTATGACGTAATTTTCGTTATCATGATCAAATAGCTATTGCGAAAACTTTATTTACCGTCCCATCATAATGTTCCTCATAATATAAATCAAATTATGCTTAACATACCACAATAATATATAACGTTTAGTGTATTAATTTCCTTTGTGATAGATTGTACAGATAATTTCAAAAGAGTTGACTGTTATAAAAACATTAATATAACAATCAGCTCTTTTAAAATAACCAAAAGTTGTTTTTATGCCAGCTTGTTGTGTTTTTCCATTATTTAGTTTATTTTCAAAATGCCGAAGTCAAAATGAACTTACTGTAAATAGATTAAGCTTTGGTCAATGGGATACTCAATGCAATGAATTTAAAAGACAGTTAGTGTGTTTGAAAATGTGTCTTGTAAGATTAATTAAGGAGGTCAAAAGAGGTATTTATGATTTCAAAACCAGCTTAGCAGTGTGACCACCCTGGACGTAGCAGATGCCCTAAAAGATTTATTTATTTGGAAAAAATATATTTTATAACGAAAATAATATATGGGCAAGAAGTACCCATCAATAGGAAAGACTTCATTTTCAAACGCATTATACTTGAAGTGATTTGGAACAAAATTATTCCATTTCGGGCAGTGTAGGCGAAAGTGTGAACCTTGCATGGAATTGAGAAATAAAATTTTGTTTTTAAATTACAAAATTACTTTTATTTGACTTTAATAATCCTATTTAAACAATAGTTGTACAGGTGTGACGAATTCCATATAAAAGAAAAACCTATTCTGTAAGTAAATAACACTTAAATCTTATAAATAACAAAAAAATAGAGAGCATTATAAGTACCTTTTGTTCGTTAAAACTATTACAAAATATTCTCAGATAAAAAAGATCTTAAATGCAATAAAAATATCCTTCCTAAAATACTCTAAAAGCAAGGGAATAGATCTTATTCTTCCATGACTTCACCGGCGGCTGATCCGTGAATACCCTTCAGCTCTGGAGAATTGTACGTCACCACCACCTTTAGGGACCCAATTTTCTGAAAAGGAAAGAAAAATAAACTCCTTTTATATCCTCCGGCAAAAAAACAGTTTATTAACATAACTGGCTATTATAAATGTTAAAAATCCAGTTTATTTACATAACTGACTATTATAAATGTTAAAAATACAGTTTATTAACATAACTGACTATTATAAATGTTAAAAATACAGTCTTCAATGCTGGACTGGGAGCAAGAGAAAAACATAGAATGTGCTAGCTGTATATCCTTCTGGGCATGCTGTAAAAACCACCTAAGGGATCTGCTGTCATCAAAGAGTGTGGCTGCGGCCACGGTCACTAGAGGCTAAGGTAAACATAGGTTTACATTAGGGTAAAGAGGCAGTTCAACAGTCAACAAGGATTGTGTTGTCCTTGTATACCCAGGGAGTGGACTCTGAACTCTCCTTCAGATAACTCTCTTGTCCAAATGAATTAATGGTTGTAGAGTATAATAATAATAATAATAAGCATTTATTTTCAGACACAAGATCCATCAATACAGTACATATGATTAAAAAATAAATAAAATACAATATAATATAACAATATCACACACTATCTCAGTGTCATAATTGTGTCACAAGTCACAAATCTAAAGTTAGGTTACTAGCTGTAGCCATTTTCTGTAGCATCTACTGTCAATTAGACGTTCAGACAATCCGCTTAATATACTATTATGAGATTGACGGAGAGAGGTCATGAAGGAGGCTATCCTGTGTCTCACAACAGCATTAAATGTGTTCACGCGAGCCTCAAAGAACATACCCGAGGCACTGCAATACCTTTTTAGGCCCATCAGGTACCTAAAACAGTTATTGTACTGTACTCTAATGCTGCTATGAGACTTTTTTGTATAATCGGTCCACAACTGGCATGTGTACAGTGACTGACAGAAGGTCTTAAACAGCAATATTTTTACACCGTCTTCACACTTACGAAATCTTCTCGCCAACATGTTACCAACCACGGACAGTCCCCTACACTGCCTCTCCATGTCGGAATCATCTTTCAGCGTTGAGGTAACTATGTGGCCAAGGTACTTGAATGACTCCACAATTTTAATCGGTTGCCCCTTTAACGAGATGACAGGTACAGATTTAGGACCTCGACCAGCCTTAAATATCACTATCTCAGTTTTCTTTGCGTTATATACAAGACCATGACAGCTAGCATAGTCTTCGCATATTGCCAGTAGTTTACGCAAGCCCCTAACTGAGGGACTGAGCAGCACCATGTCATCCGCATAACTCAGGTTGTTCAGATATCTGTTTTCCATTTTAAGCCCAACATTAGTGCTGCTCAGTCTCACAATCAGATCATTTACGTAGATATTAAAAAGGTCAGGTGAGGTCAAACCGCCCTGTCTCACCCCACACGACAAACCAAAGTTCTCGGAAAGAGTATTAGCCCAGCGCACATTATTGGTCTGATGCTTATACCAATAAGCTAAAAGATCCACAACGCCACTGGGCGCCCCAGCAACACGCAGTTTGTTCCACAGTATATTGTGATCAAGGGTGTCAAACGCCCGGCTAAGGTCCAGAAAACAACCGAAAACAGTCGTATTTCTATCCCGGTAGGTGTTTACTATTTGTTTCAAGGAAAAAATAGCCGTGTCAGTCGACACCCCCGACTTGAATCCAAACTGCGCGTCGTCAAGCTCGAGACATGGCGTAAGCTTCTCTTGAATTAGTCTTTCAAGCACCTTGGCCACCACAGTAGCCAAAGAGATGGGTCTATAATTATTTATACTTGATAGATCTCCAGTCTTATTTTTGACCACCGGTACAACGATAGTTTGGATTAGACTCGGAGGTAAAAATCCAAACTTAAAGCATAAATTAAAAAGATGAGCCAATATCTTACAGATGTGTTTCCCGGCAAAGTGCAGATGTTCCAGGCTCAGGCCATCATGGCCCGGAGACTTTCCACGCTTCATTTTCTTGAGAACACTACAAACTTCCTCCTCTGAAAATTGAATAGACTCCGTGCCACAATGACCCTCACCTTCAACCACATCACTTTTTTCCGTCGACGACGACATACAAAATTTTTCCTTAAACAAGTTTGCAATTTTAGCACAGTCATTTTCTTTTTCGATACTTACTGGCAACGATGTTTTATTACTTAATTTCTTTGTATCTTTCCAGAATGCTCCAAAGTTCCTGTTAAACTTATGTTTCGCTAGTGCAACTAATTTAATTTGCTCTTGATTATTTTGTACATATTTGAGTTTATTTTTAAAATCCCTACGCGCTATTCTCATTCGTTCGTAATAGTAGCCAGAAGAAGGTCTTCCCAACAGATTCCACTGCTGAAACATAAGTTTAGCCTTATCATGTATATTTCTGATATGGAAATTCCACCCGACTATTTTCTTACTATGTGGATTCTTTCTTAAGCAGCATAGTTTCGCTCCCCTTTGTAATACACTAATTAGTTTTAGATAAAACTCAGTGATGTACCTGATATGGTCATTGCTAAAAAAAGCATTAATATTAAAATTACATAATTGATAATCTAAAATCATATTATACAATTCACGTTCACAATAATTAGTATATTCTAAAATTTGACCCTGTTCTCTTGATCCCCATAAAATACTTTTTAATGGTAAATTAATATCACAGTCTATTTTATCACAGACAATTTTATCCAAATCACATACAATTACAAGTGGAAAGTGATCAGACCACTTGACGTCATACACAACGTAAACAGAAGTAACTATACTCGACGCCGCTTCAGACACAAGGCAGTGATCAGGCCAGGTACATGCCCCGTTCATGTCACTAACAAAAGTATAGGTATCAGAATTTATACCAAGCAAAGACAAGTCCTTACATTCTAATTGTTGTTCACTACAGTAACTGATTAATTCTCGGCCAAATAATTTACTATAATGGGCATTAAAATCACCCAAAACAAACACATTCGCTACAGCTACACTTTCTATAATAGCACTTATATTACCTAAACATTGCGTAAACTCTGGCAGATTAGGGCGACCGTTCGTAGGCATGTATATGTCGTGGGCTTATCGTTAGATTGGCCAGATCGAGATATGCCCGAGCACTTCTTGAAACGCCGGCACATCATGATTCGGCCGGGCATATCGCGATGCGCCAAGTAAAAGGTTGGGCAGATCGACGAGAATAACGTATTTGTCGATATTCCGAGCTAACAACACGGCGGATCGTGAAATAGTTGCATTTCGCGCCGATAGTGGCGCTGTCTTCGCGCGCTCGGCTTTGTTTACGCGATCGGAAGATGGCGGCGTTACAAACAAGTGAATGTGGTGTTGATATTATCAAAATGAACAGTGAAAACGAAACAAAAAGTGCATTTAAAGAACAATATTACCATCAGTTACTTGATTTCTATGAGGGACATAAAGATTCTTCGCACAATGTAAAAAAACCATGGACTTCTCAACGTATTTTAGAGGTTAGTATTTAGTTGATAAACAAGTGTTTATTTTTGCATAATAATGTGTAGGTGATGCGTTTCTCTCATGTCATTATGTATTAAAATTCTTAGATTGATTAAGTAACTAATGTTTGTACGCTAAAGTTCCATTTTATTTTTTAGGTTATTGAACAAATAAAAAGAAGTAGGGTGACCATGCAGCGGGTCTCTTCGGACTATTATTGGAGTGCAAAATATGATGTCATGGAAACTTCTGACAAAGATTACTTAATTTTCAAAAGAAAAACTGCCGATGATCCTACAGTGCGCATAGTCGCCGTAGATGAATATTTTGATATATTAACAGAAGTTTACAAAGCTGTTGGGCATGGTGGCAGAGAAAAAATGATATATAGTATTAAAAACAAATTTCACATACCGAAAAAAGCTATAGAAATATACATTAAATTGTGTGCAGTGTGTGAAATGAAACGTTCCATGCCAAAAAAAGGTATAGTGACAAAACCAATTATATCACCAGATTTCAACTCACGAGGTCAGGTAGACCTTATTGATTTACAATCAGCTCCGGACGGGGAATACAAGTGGTTAATGAATTATCAGGACCATGCTACCAAGTTTCTACACTTGAGGCCATTGAAATCTAAGAGGGCTGTGGAGGTGGCGTTTGAACTATTTAAAATATTTTTGGAGTTTGGTGCACCATTAATTTTACAATCTGATAATGGGAAAGAGTTTACAGCTCATGTCATTGAAGAACTTGTGCAGTTGTGGCCAGAATGCAAGATCGTTCATGGAGGCCCTAGACGTCCTCAAACGCAAGGAAGCGTCGAACGTAGCAACCAAGACGTAGAAAACATGTTGCGTTGTTGGATGAAAGATAATGATTCTGCTAATTGTTCTGTGGGTTGCTACTTCGTACAGTATTATAAAAAATCATCTTTTCATCGTATAATTGGTAGATCACCCTATCGTGCCTTGTTCGGTTCTGACCCCAAAACATTACTGAAAGGTACTAATATCCCGGACAGTGTTATTTCATCTATTCAAACTGAAAAGAAGAATACTACGACAACCTCGATGGAGATAATCTTGCCTGAAGGGACAAATGTTGATGGCTTAAGTAGTAAAGCACTAACGCTTGATGATGAGATGGTTTCGGCCAAAGTGAATATTCCTGAAGCATTAAGTGTACAGGATGCCCCAACATGTATAAATGCGGCACCGGCGCCTGCCAATATCGCAGACAGTGTTATTTCATCTATTGAAACTGAAAAGAAGAATATTACGACAACCTCGATGGAGATAATCTTGCCTGAAGGGACAAATGTTGATGGCTTAAGTAGTAAAGCACTAACGCTTGATGTTGAGATGGTTTCGGCCGAAATAAATGTTCCTAAAGCATTAAGTGTACAGAACGTCCTAACAAGTGTAAATGCGGCAACGGCGCTTGCCAATCAAGATCTGAAAATAGAAAATATGGAAACCGCCGAACAAAAACTTGAAGCAACTAATTGTTCACCCAGAAATGATACGTCCTGTATAGAAGATTTAGCTTTGCAAACTGTTAACAGAGCTTCTACTAGCAAAGATGTTTTTGTCGTTTCAATTCAAGGGGTTTCAGCCAGTAGCGACACGTCACTAACGACTAAGAAAGCCGACTGCAATACGCAGATTTGTTTGGTTTGTACCAAAGAAACAACTGGAGCTCATAGTTGTAGATCGTGCTTTAAACCAGTTCACGTTATATGTGGTCTCACTGACGGTGAAGAAGGTTACGGGTCTCAGATTTTATGTTTCATATGCAAAAGAGAACAAGACATTGCAAAAGAAAGAGCACAAACTCTTAAAGGTACCAAACGGGCTGCAGAAAAAATGATTGACCAAACAGTCAAAAAGCTTCCGTTATTAGAAGTTGGTAATAGCGTCTTGATAAATGTTCCAAAATTTGATCGTGGACCACTTGATACCAAGAACATCGCAGGTAAAATTGTTGACATTAGGAATGGTGTATTTAAAATTGGTACTACTTCTGGAACAATAAAAAACTGGTTCCCGAGACAAGAATTACAAATTTCAGCCAAAGATTATAATGGAGACATTTCTGAATCATTTATAACATTGCGTCATGCAGTCACATGTCAGTCCATGTTTGGAGGTCAAGGTTTCCAGAAATGCTCCTGCAGGCCTGCCAGAAATCAATGTCACACCAAAAGGTGTGCATGTTATAAGAATAATGTTCTCTGCACTTCAAAATGTCATCAAAGTATATCATGCATCAACAAATGATAGATATCTCAAAAAATATTTGACTTTCCTTTAATATTCAATACAAAGTTTATTTTCAACTGATTAAGTCTGTTGTTAGTCTGATTGAGGAACATTTTTTAAGTAGGTACCTATTTAATGTTTATAAACATTTTTTAATTTAATTTCTCTTTCTGCATGGCGGTTGTCGGGTTGTATTACCTATTTCTAAAGATTTTTTAGGTATTTAAATGTTACGAACGTTTGGTTTGTTATCTTATTTTATTACCAAAGGGCTGTGATTGAATGTGCCATTTTTAGAATTTTTTGACGATGTTATTAATGTTTGTCATATTTAATAACAAATAAGAGGTAACTATTCTTTGAAAAACTATTTGACGTTCCTATTAATATAAGTTTGTTTTCAACTGATTAATGAGTCTGATTATTTAGTTACACTTTATTATTTAAATAACTCATTTTTAATGTTATTCATTATTTTTTAACATTTTCATTTAATTCTAGCTGTTGCTCGTACGTGCCGTTTTCTACGTGATGCCTGTGTTAACATTTTATTAAACCTTACTGTTTATTTAGATATTTTATTTGCCTCAAATAGGCGTTTTGTTATTTTCTCTCCAAAGAACTGTGATTCTATGTGCCAGATTTGGAATTTTAAAAAATAATGTTAAGTTAGAGCTTCATAACAATAATTATTTTCAATTTTAATAAACATTTTAATTCTTAACTTTATTTTTATTTGCTAAAACCTTGGACACCCTACATAATCGATATGCCTAAAGTATCTCTGGCCAAATCGCCAAACGTTAAGTGTTGAACGATATGCCCTGTGTTGGATGGCCAGATGATGATGTGCCGGAGTATCACGTTCTGCCTGGGCATATCTCGATATGGCCAATCTAACGATAAGCCCACGACATATACACTGAATACAAGTGCATCATATTCACCACCCAACCGTACCGCCATCACTCGCGCGTTATCGCATGCTATTAATTCTACTTGTCTGAACACAGTTTTATCCCATAAGATAGCAAGACCACCATATGGTCGACCTATTAACATTCCAGCACTAGTGTCCACTGCGGAAACTCCGTAGGAACCGAAATTACTATCAATGCTGTTTAAGAAGCCCAAATCGTGGGGGAGTAGCCATGTTTCTTGCAATGTAATTATTTGATGTTTTTTACATAAGATTCGAATATGATCTACAGATCTTTTTACAGATTTACAGTTAAAGGTAACCATAGTAACTTTATCGGCTCCCATTATTTAGTCCTCCCTTAGCAGTGATTTGCACGTTGGTGTTGAAACGTTTGTGCGTAAATTTCCTATACTCTATGCCAATAGGCCAGAAGTCAGCTTTCAGAAACACCTCTTCTTTTTCCTTTAAAATCGTCAATTTAAATGAGGAGAAAGTAGTTGGTTTATAGGGTTTAAGTAAGTCAATACTGGCACTACTCTCTCCCGAGTCAATAATAAAATTTTCTAGATCTCTAGCGGTCGTGCTATTGTCAAATCGTGACACGTAAATGTAAGAGTATCTTGGCGCTACTTTAATTTTGTCGGAAGTTAAAACAGCCTGTCCGCAATTATTCTTCGCAATTCTCCTCTTTTTCTTACGGTTTATTACCGTAGTAAAGTTTTCTTCGTCTTCTATCTCACCAACTCGCTCCTTCTCTCGCCCGAGAGATGTTTGAATTGGCCGATATTGCTGATGGGTTTCCGCTACAGAAACGAAGTTGTTTGTCTTAAGACCCGGTTTAGTCTTAAGAGAGGCGGCTTGCTTCGCAGGTAGTGGGCCGTCGCTACGGGGAGCTGCCAGCGGTGGCGGGGGCGGAGGGGCCGCTCGACCGGCCGCTCTTGCGTAACTCCCGGCTTTACGCTCCGCGCTATGCTTGTTTTGATTCACAGTTTCGCGTCCCTACGCGATATTGGGTAGATGAGCTTATTATTGTATCGTTGCTGAGATTTACTTGATCTATTTCTGATCTTAAATTTTGTATTTCACTTTGAAGTGTCTCCGTGACGCTCAACGGTGCATAGGAAGATGATATGACGTTAATTTGCTTCTTTAGCACAAGTATATCCTTTAATAAAGTAGTGACGTCAATGTAATCAAAACTTACAGGTGGAAGTCTGTTGAGATTTTGCGCAACCAAGGTTGGTAGCTTGTTAGGTTCCGTTTCTTTGAGAAGCTTAATAATGTCTTGAAGATTACGTTTCGTCTTTCCGTCACCTTTTCTCACTTGTATTTTTGTTGTTTGAAGATAGTTATAAATAACAGACTTAGCACTTTCAATTTCGTCCTCGGTAAAGTTAGTTGCACAAATTTGCACTATGCCGTCTTCGTCCATCACATCCGTCTTTGCATTAATAAAGCTAAGTACTTCGTTTATTATAATATCACATTTATCACAACTTTTCGTCATTTTGAACGCAAATTACCAGGTTGTAGGTACTTAATGCGCAGTTAACAGTATAGTATACGTGAGGTCCGCACGAACGCGACATTGAGACTCCTATACGTCAGGTATACGTCATTCTTCTTTTTTTCAGCTATTGTGGTATTATGATAAGACTAATAAGTTCTGTTGAGGAGTTATAGTCAACTTAAGCTACTAATATAGAGCAATAAGTCAACAACATTAAGTCAAGGTCATCAAAGGTCCCTAGATGTCAAAGTCAAGTACAACAAATTGAATCTACTAATATCAAGCAAAGTCAACATCTTGAGGTCAACTAAGGTCACCAGAACGTCAAGTTCAACCAATACTTACATTAGGGTAAAGCGGCAGTTCAACAGTCATCAAGGAGTGTGGCTGCGTCCTGGGCACTGGTACTCTGATCACAGCGCCTTGTATACCCAGGGAGTTGACTCTGAACTCTCCTTCAGATAGTTCTCTTGTGAATTAATGGTTGAAAAAAAAGTATGCCGTATACTCTACATACGGCATCCTTGTCACCATGTCAGAGGCCTGATAGTTCTGCTACTAGGCTGTTTAAAAACTCTTATACCAGGGTTCATCGGATCCATAGACTCGATACTCACTCGACAGAAGAAGACTGCATCCTTTTTTTTTCAGCTGTTGTGATATTATGATATGACTAGTAAGTTCTGTTGAGTAGTTATAGTCAACTAAAGCTACTATTATTTAGCAATAAGTCAACATCAGCATGACTACAAGGTCATCCAAGGTCACCAAAGGTCAAAGTCAAGTTCAACCAATTTAAGTTACTAATATGGGGCAAAACCAAACAGCTTGAGGTCAACTAATGTCACCAGAAGGTAAAGTTCAACCAATACTTACATTAGGGTAAAGAGGCAGTTCAACAGTCATTAAGGAGTGTGGCTGCGTCCTGGGCGCTGGTACTCGGATTACAGCGCCTTGTATACCCAGGGAGTTGACCCTGAACTCTCCTTCAGATAGTTCTGTATCCAATGGGTTGACGAAGGATAGCGTGGTGGTCACTGGCTTACCCACGATAAGGTCTTCTACGAACTGTGGAGGAAATTGAAACTGTAAAGTACCTAAATCAACATTAATATGCGTTGAACAACCATATTGTCCTCTAGTCGAGAAAGCTACAATGGTTTTTTGTTATAAATGGGCCCAGTTGAAGAACTGAACCCATATCACGCAGGTGGGTTGGTAAGATCAAAGTTTCTCTGTCGTGTATCAAGTCAATCGACCCGATGAACCATGGTGTCATGTCATGGAGTTTTTAAACCGCCTAATAGCACAGCTAATGGACGTCTGACATGGTTTGTGTAACGAGCACTATCAAAGACAGCGACCGGGACCGACGGCTTAACGTGCCGTCCGAAGCACGGAATTCTTTTTCTTCCAGACAATCAGGTGACTTGGCCTGCATTGTCCTAACTGGGGATCGAACCCAGTACCTTCGGATCGTGAGCCCATGGCTCTGAACCACTAGACCACGGAGGCAGTTAAGGTCAAAGTAAAAATCCTGGATTTCTTCCTCAGTCAAAGATTAGATATGATAAACATTTCTTACAAATTTTACAACACCCACATGAGAAGATGTGATGCTATTCCAAGTTGGCATTTCCAACCTTATGCTGAGAAGATTCTATTCTAGCCCGGTTCATATTGATACTTATTTAGATACCTTGACATTAACAGTAGGTCTCGTCATTTCCAGATCGTCATCATCAGCCCAGGCCTGTTTGGTCTCCACCACGTAGAACATTGAGGATATCTTCAAATTGTAGTTTTCCACCATCTTGGAAAGATAGTCCTCTGGGGTTACGAGGATACTGATCTGCTCACCTAAAACATGATATAAGTTATTGTTAGATTTTTAGGAGCATTTCCTTGAGAGGCCAGTTGGCTGAGTGATGGCGGATAGGAAAAGGGTAATCATCCACCAGGTCGAGTGTTGTGACCAGGGGACCGGAGTCCGACTGGATTAGTTCGGAAGTTGTATATATGCAGATCGCCGAACAAACTTCGATACCGCGTTTCAGGACTGTTGTATCTTGATGTGGCGCCATCTATGTGCGCTACAGATTCATTTTCGTCAGTCATGTATGTGGATTGTCGAGTCGAACAACCTGATGAACCCCGATTAGAGTATACAACTTTTTAGTTATTTATTACCAAAAACCCAAGACACAATAGAATCACTAGACCACAAAAACAATTAAGGAATGCCGATAGTGTGGTGGTCATAGAGTTTCGCCAGCTCCAGGTTAGGGAATGGCAAGAAACTGCACAAGACCGAGAAAAGTGCGTCAGAGGTTAAAATACACTTTGGTTCTTTCAGCTTGCGAAGATAAGATGGTAAAGATTGTCTTACGTTTCTGTGGGCCGACATGGATCTGTCCATCAGCTCGCTTCACCACGTTGCCCCTGCGGCCGTGGTAGAACCAGCTCGTTGCCACTAAAGTAGCTTTAATATTGCGGGGCTGGAAGGGAGATTATCATATTTACTAGTGTGATATAGAGTACTGGTCGAAATTAATATAAAAACGCTTAAACGATCGACACTACAAGAAGAAAGAGTGTGTGATAAAATAGAAGAAACCTGCCTTGTCATTTCCACATGCCCTAAGGTAGACTGGTAGATAATGCCTTTGGCGTAAAGTCCGGCCATGTAACATTTTTGTGCATAAAGTTAAATAAATAAATAAAATAAAAAAAGAAGAGGTTGAGGAGATCTGCAAACAACTTGGATTGTTCTGGTCAATGCTCCAAATGGAACCTGAAATTCGGTTTGCTATAGTATTGATAATACTATTTTGTTTATATTCTGTTTATCAAGCTATTGAATTCACGGGCACGCTTGTGTAGGTACTTGATTATTCTAATCATTTATTCTATTTTGATTCGATCCAAGGTTGTGATCTCAATTTCATTGTTATATTAAGTTTGGACTACTTTTAACCACGACGACACAAAGTCAATTCATGCTATTTCTTTAGATTTCTAGCGACTGTTGGAGAACTCTTGGATCGTCCGTCTTTGAAAGTCTTTTTACTACCTTGTAAAGCATCTACTTACTTGAAAAACAAGTTATGGGAATATTAAAAAGTCCTAGGATCTAATCGCTAAACCATGTAAGACAATAAAAACCAGGGGAAGAACCTACGTAGAAAGAAAAAGAATATAGAGCAAGGTTACCTCGTCGGAAGTATTTTCGATGTCAACGGTGACTCTGAAGGATTTCCCAATAGGAATAGTATCAATGTCCTGCATGTGGAACTTGATGTCATTCTTGGTACTGCTCAGTAGCGCATAATACCTGTGGGTGGAAAATTATAAATCAGCATCCAAATAATAAAAGGTATGGACACTCTAAACTTTCTTATTGCAGATGAAGACACAACTGCGATACGCAAAGTGTATTTCTGCTAGAACCATCAAAAAACTCTCAATTTTCAATCAGTACCAAAATCTTCATCATCATCAGCCTGTGCGGGTAAGATACTGCTGGACATGCGCCTTTAGAAAGGTCCCTAGGTGTACCATTGGTCAACGAGGCTCTTAGTATTTAACTTTTGGCTCTATATACGTATACTATGTATACTTTAGGTGGCTTTTGTCTTAAAAATATGTCTGAAAGTCTAGTAATTCTCTTGGTACCTCTTAGCTCTGCTGGAATGCCTGACGCCGTTCATCAGAGCAGCCCTTTCGGAGCCGGTATGCTCTCTGTGCTTGTACTCCAGGGTGATGTCAGCGCGGTCAGAGTCACCGATGGGGTCGTATACGTAGGGCTTCTTGGTCAGGATCATGCGGCCAATGCTGCAGGGAAAAAATATCAGTGGCTTTAAAAAATATAACTGGACTTCCGAGCTTGGCAGAGCATGTTATAGCTACCTGAGAGTTTAATTACATTGCTTAGTTGACAGTAGTCGTTCCGTTTGTCAGCCCCATCTCAACCCACATTAAAAAAAACTGTGACCCCAAGAAAGGTTCATTGTGCTCACGCGAATAGAAGACGAAGACTTACACATAAATTATTTTAAAACGCCACCCCATTGGCACAGCACATTGTCATCAAATCGATATAAAAAGAAAAAGATTATTTTTATTTGAATGCCATAACTCTAAGGGCCGAATTTGTAATCAGCACTCATGAGTAACAGGGACTTTGAGTTCGTATCAGAAATGACATTTTAGTACAAACTGGCCTGTCAAATCCATACTTAATATTGAGCTCAAGTTTGAGATGGCTTCATAAATACGAGCCTAAATGCTAAGTTTGAAAACTTACTGGTAATCATTGGTATCAACCATGGAGTACCCAGTCTCTGAGTCAGGGTCCTGTCTCCACCTCATCAGGTCGGCGTTGACTGAGGCTAGCATGA
Organism: Scrobipalpa costella; assembly: GCA_949820665.1. NCBI lineage: Eukaryota > Metazoa > Arthropoda > Insecta > Lepidoptera > Gelechiidae > Scrobipalpa > Scrobipalpa costella. Next base: position 16,179,251 of record OX463312.1, read on the forward strand.
ACTCCACGTCGTACCCCAAGCCCGTGTGGCCTTGTTTGATCGCTTCTACAGAAGCTGGGCCGCACTGGTAGAAGCCTGAGGAGGTTTCTTGAGGAGTCGCGTCTATAGCTTGCCAGCCTCCGTAAGCTGATGGAATAAATACATTATGGAACTTTGTTGTGTCTAAACTCGAAAAACTGTAAGATTGTAGCTGTGATGTGACCAGGATGTGCCAGATCAACAGATGCTAATTCTATGGATTTTAGATACATTTTCTTTTGTTATCCTTAGGTATGGCATCTGTTACAGCTACTATCTTACCACACTGCCTCCGTGGTCTAGTGGCTAGTGCCATGGACTCCTGATCCGGAGGTCCTGGGTTCGATTCCCAGGGGAGAAACACGAAGTCGATATTTGAGAATTTATCACTTTGTGATTTTTTTCCCAGTTTGGTTAGGGCATTGCAGGCTGAATCACCTGATTGTCCGAAAAGAAAAAGATTTCGTGCTTCGGAGGGCACGTTAAGCCGTCGGTCCCGGTCGCTGTCTTTGATAGTGGTCGTTACTCAAACCATGTCAGAGGCCTGATAGTTGTGCTACTAAGCGGTTTAAAAAGTCTGACACCAGGGTTCTTCGGGTCGATAGACTCGATACCCACTCGACAGAAGAAGAAGAAGACCACATGTTGCACATAGATAAATAAAAAAATGGTATGTTACTGTTTTTCGAGAGGTATAGTGAGGGTGTTTATAAATCCAAGAAATAATTGTAGGTCCAACCAAAGTCGATAGGTATCTAGTTAACCAAATCCCGAAGTCGAATCTAGGCATTCAGTAGAGAGGCCTAGATTCGACTTCGGGATTTGGTTAACTTCTTTTTTTGGAATACTCCAAAAAAATTGACTCAAACAAAGCTGGTATGTTTTCATTTTGACTTGTTGTTACGGTAGAATGATGTTTAGCATATAACAGATAAAAACTATCTTCGAACTTTGTCAAATGACTATACAACCTTTAAAATATGTGCAGTAGACCTACCTCCAGGCAGATCAGGCCTGGCCATCCAAACGTCGTTCCACACGTGGTAGTTCCAGATGGAATCGGCCCCTTGAGGGTTTGTTGGGTCGCCGGGGATCTCCTCCATGGTCTCTGTGTAGTAGTGGTCCACTGTGAGGGTGCTGTTGGCGTCGTGGGCGGAGACCAGGTTGGTCACCACTCGGGATGGAAGGCCTAGGGCTCGGCATACTGCAAGAAAATAATTTCATATTTTTAAGGTCTTTCGCATTTTATTTCATAAACCTTTTGAACCTGTTTGAACCTGCGACTATCGGAATGCTGTTCCATCACTCTACCAACTGAGCTACCGGGGCGGCAGTCGGAATGGCGAATCTTATCCTTACTTCTTTTTATCACGTCATGATGGACGTCAGCGCCATCTTTTTTCGTATGTTTAGCTTTTAAATTTTAATTGAGTTTGCTCTGAATGTAGTAGGTAAAAATATACATGATAAGTCGTTTGACTTTTAATTATCTTAATAGATTTTGTGACTTTGAAATAACATATTTTTAAACTCTCCTACCTAGTTATCGTATCATACATTTTCATTCTTCAAAGCTTTGTCAGACGTGACGAAACGACCTTTGTTTAGGTCGTTTACGCTCTGCCTACCCCATTAGGAATAAAGGCGTGACTATATGTATGTACCTTTTCATTCACATAGTTTACTTAATTACGTTTATTTAAATAAATAACTTACACTCTATTACATCGGATTCCAAGTCCTCTTGGTTTTAACCTAAGATGTATGTCTATTTTTATTTGAATAGTTTTTCTAGGTCAAAGACGACTGAGACGACGATTTCGGTCAGAAAAAGCATGTTCTGTTGATAACAATAATCATCATTAACTACCTGTAGTAACAACACCAGCGAACACCCAACACTGTCCATAAGACACAGGTTCTTGCTTCTCCAGGAATTCAGTCAGGATCTCCACAGATCCAGTCCAGCAGCTAGGGTCTGTTCCATCATCATATTCTCCGTCCCATCTGCCCACCAGGACACCGTCATCATCGTTTGAGTTCACGATCTTCGAGATGTAGCGCGCCATTTTGATTGGGTCGCCGCGGCTGGAAGAAAATGGAATTATGTAAATAAATAGACATCAGAACTGCCTCCGTGGTCTAGTGGTCAGAACCATGAGCTTGCGATTGCAAAGCCTTAGGTTCGACTCCCAGGGGGGGAACACAAAGTTTATTTTTGTCACTTTGTGAGATTTTTCCCAGTATGGTTAGGACATTGGAGGCTGAATCACTTAATTGTCTGGAAGAAAAAAGATTCCGTGTTTTGAAGGGCACGATAAGCCGTCGGTGCCGGTCACTGTCTTTGATAGTGGTCATTACACAAGCCATGCCAGAGGCCTTAATAGGTTAATGACTCTGACACCATGTTTCATCGGGTTGATCAACTCGAGAATCCACTCGTTAAGAAGAAGAAGACCCCACCACTAAGACCAGTGAGGATAGATCAGTATCTATGGATAATATTGTGAAAACTTACTGTCGGAAAGGAAAATTCTCTCTATCCAGCATTAGCATGCTGTAGCATCAAACTGGCCGAAGACACAGACCCAGACCTTTCCGATTCATTCAGAACATACTCCTGGAGGAGATTCTGGTTCCCCATGTCATTTTATAAATAACTGACTGCACGTGGTACTGATGCCACATGCAGTAAATCGCCGTTCAATGAAATACTCGTGTCATTTTACTGCCTTCTACAGTATGCCCAAGAAGAGAAGCAACTGGAACATGTTATGTTTTTCTATCACTCCCGATTCAGCATTTTCAAAACTTACTGTCGGAAAGGAAAATTTCCTCTATCCAGCATGAGCATGCAGGCTGGCAACACTGTAGCATCGAACTGGCCGAAGACCCAGGGTTTTCCCCGCGTGGTCCTTATGGGTCCCACCCAGACCTTGCCGATGTCGTTCAGGACATACTCTTGACGAGATTCTGGTTCCCCATCTCATTTTATATATAACTTACTGCATGTGGTAGTGATGGGTTGTCAGCCTTTCGCCTATATCACCGTTCGATATACTCGTGTCATTTTACTGACTTCTACAGTATGCCCAGGAAGAGAAGTAACTGGAACATTTCATGTTTTTCTATCGCTCCAAATACAGCATCGAAGGATATTATTATATTCATGACAGGATACAACTAAAATACATCGTCAACTTACTGTCGGAAAGGAAAATTTCCTCTATCCAGCATGAGCATGCAGGCTGGCAACACTGTAGCATCGAACTGGCCGAAGACCCAGGGTTTTCCCCGCGTGGTCCTGATGGGTCCCACCCAGACCTTGCCGATGTCGTTCAGGACATACTCTTGGAGAAGATCCTGGTTCTCCATGTAGGTTAGGTCCTCTGGAAAAAAATGTTTCATTGCAGAAAACTGGAGATAATTTGTGAACTGGCTCTATCTTCAGCATTGGGATTAATTTCTAGAGAAGTAATAAGAAGAAACCGTAAAGTGGCGCATCTGATATGTACCTATTTTTTATATTTTATTTTATTACAATATAGTATAGTACACAAATTATAACATTATAAGATAAAATTTAAGTATGGAAACATTTTGAATCCGAGGTCCTATAATTACTATACACAACACTTAGAGATACTCTATTTTATCTATGTTTTCAAAAAGATGAGGAAATTAGTAGGTATATATAACATAAGTTTTTCCTCTCATTACACTCGTAACCCTTACCTAAATGTCTATAGAGATAATAAAATGTCAACGACTTGTAAATAAAGAACATTTAATAAAAACTGCGGATTCATGGAATTACACTTCCATCGAATATCTTAAAATTGACTACAGTCAGATGTGAGCGAACATATCATAGATATTAGGTACAAGAAATTTGATGGAAATAGAATGGAAGTTCATCTCACCAGGCATCCAAGGGTTGAACAGCAGATACAGGTCCTGATCGAAGTCATAGATCTCTCTCTCGGTGGAGGACTTGAGCCTGGTGACCACTCGGAGCGACCAGCAGCCGACTGGTGTGGTCACGGGGGTAGATACCTGGAAGCAAAGGCATCGTGAACTCTTATTGCAGTCACTTAAAGCGCGCTAGGTTGCGCTTGACAAGCTGTCAATGCTTTTTGCATTGCCTACAACACACATGCGTCACCTTACGCTCTACGCGCGTGTAGCGAGGAACTCTACGTCGGCGCATCCCTCTGCCAGTACGCGTGTGTAGTAGGCAATGCAGTAGTAATTGACAGTGTGTTGAGCGCAACCTTGCGCGCAATAAGTGACGCCTAGGGGTTACTTTAATTTTAGTTAAGGTGACGCATGTGTGTTGTAGGCAATACAAAAGGCATTGACAGCTTGTCCAGCGCAACCTTGCGCGCAATAAGTGACGCCTAGGGGTTACAAGCGTGATATGTATGAACTTCTTCAATCTGCAGTCTGAACTTGCAAGATACTTATATTATATCTATAATATGGTTGATCCAAGATCAAATCAAAGAACTTGGAGACCATTCCATTCCGGGACTGTCTTTTCAAACGACTCTTTCAATCTTAGCAGGTATCACTAGAACGGTAAAAAATAAATCGATGACTAATAAATCTTTTGACAATTTTGATTTAGAAAGTTGCATTACAGAGTTTCAAGTTCAGTTACAGATAGTTTAGTTACTTTACGTAACCATTGGGCTCGATTCTTGATTTTCCGGCTAAAACTAAAATTAAAATCTATTTGTCACTATCAGACTAAAAATATTGGAAAAGGACAGGAGTTATATTCGCTCCGGTTTTTGATTGATAGTCGGTGGTTTTATGCGTTATCTGTATATTACTGAGGAAATGTGCAAAAGTGCGTCAAAATCCAGCCAGCGGACAAAGTGTTAAACCATAGAGTATATAAATCGCCTGTCCTGTTTTAATTTCCTTATTTTGAAAGTGATAGATAGATTTTAATTTTAGTTTTAACCGGTGGTATCTAGAATCGATATATTAATTGAATTTTCAGTAGCATTTAAGTTATCGAGTTAGTAGATATAGAGATATTCAACTTCACAATCAGCATCATTATTTAAATAAAATTATTGGACCTTAAAACAAAACATGAAATCAGTATTAAGCATTTTAATTGCAAAATCGTGGTTGCTATTTTAGTTCGATAAATCAATTCGCTGCGAATATGTATAAATTGATTAAGATCTAGATAAAATATATATCATCTTCCATGCTGGCCTAGAGAAGAAGGCTCTGGGAGCTAGAGAAAAACATAGAATGTGTCAGCTGCATTTCCTCCCGGGCATGCTGTAAAAACCAGCTAAGGGTTCCAAGGGTTTCTGTATACTGCAATTCAGAAAATATGCCTACAAATCTATCTCAAATAACCCTCAAAACTTTGTCAGACGTGGCAGAGTGTTTTACGCTCTGCCTACCCCATTGCGGATGAAGGCCTGATTATATGTATGTTTGTATAGTTCAAGTTTACAATCAGCATCATTAATTTAATTAAACGAATGGAACTTAAAACAAAACATGAAACCAGTTGCGTTTTAGCACTATAATTGCAAAATCGTGGGTGTTAAATGATATTTTAGTTCGATAACATCAATTCGCTGCGAATATGTATAAATTGATTAAAATCTAGATAAAATATATTACTTTAATGATAGTGAGTAACAGGTTCTCCCAACCTTTGACCACATTATAATTTGCATAATCATTTACTTCAATGTCTTTAATGTATCCTACTTTATGTAGTAAATGCAGTATGTTAGTTCTATGCTGACCTGGGAGCGAGAGAAAAACATAGAATGTGCCAGCTGCATTTTCCCGGGCGTGCTGTAAAAACCAGCTAAAGGATCGGAGGGTTTCAGCATTTCAGCATATTGCAATTTAAGCGATGGGCTGACAACCGGTCATTACAGAAATATACCTACAAATCTATCTTAAATAACCCTCAAATTTTTGTTAAGCATGGCGGAACGACCTTTGTTTAGGTCGTTTACGCTCTGCCTACCCCATTAGGGATAAAGGCGTGATTATGTGTATGTGTGTGTGTGTGTGTAAATGCAGTATTCTGTAGGTGTAGTATTTTCTAAAGTTAGTATTTTGGTCATTTTATTTTAGTGTAGTGTAAACGGGAAAGTCGTGGTTCGAATCCCACCACGTACCAATGTGTTTTTTGGTTTTCGATTTTCATATGAACGTTTATTCGGCGCTTTTTCCGTGCTTCGGAAGGCACGTTAAGCCGTTGGTTCCGCTTAATATCGTTCTATACCATAGATATTAGTCGTTAAGCAGAGCTAAGCTTTGGCGGCTTGAAAACTCTGACCTAATCTATGATTGGATTTGGTTTTCCTTCTGGGTTGCGGAGGTCAGATGGCAGTCGCTCTGTGTAAAAACCAGTACCCTCGTTCAATCACCTAGTTTAGGTACCCAACCCCGTTACGGGATATGGTTAGGGAAATGAACGTAAAGCAAAGCGTTTACTAGATAAATGCCTCATCTGAATGGATGATTTGTATGGCTCTATGCCAAATTAACCTAATTTAAAATCACTAAGCTGGTTTATAGGTAGTAATAAGTATAAAGGGTCGTATTTATAAAACGATCTCGAGATTAAGAGCAGTATTAAGTATGGATTTGACAGACAATTTTGTACAGAAATAACATTTCTGATACGAACTCAAACTAGCTGTCATTCTCAAGTGCTAATTATAAATACGGGCCTAAGAATAAGTACTTAACAAAATATCTACGTACCTAGAGTTCAAAAAGGTCAAACGGGTGATTTGTATGCGAGAAGTCGAGCAAATGTTCTAAATACACGTATGTTATTTCATAATGGTATCATAGTTTTAAAAAAACATTTATTTAAGGCAAGCAGCAGTTTAACGCGACAAAACAGGTAAATAAGTATGTGTGTATATTTTTAAGGCTCATCTTTATGAAGCGATCTCAAACTTGAGAGCAATAGTAAGTATGGATTTGACATGCCAGTTTGTGCTGAAATGACAATTTCTGATACGAACTCAAACTCGTTGTCACTCATGAGAGCTGATCATAAATACGGCCCTAAAAAAAAAAGCCACTCACAAGACTGAATTAAAATTCATTGTTTTTAGTTACAAATATGTTAGAATCGAACACATTTTATGATATCTTTACCTGTAATAAAAATAACAAGCTAAACAATAAAACGTTTTCTTTTTTGTGATATAAATACAATTTATTCTGTCTAGACAAATTATTGTTTTTTAAACATATCTCTTCTAATAATTTCTATGTTGTTACATACATAAATATAATCACGCCTCTATTCCTAATGGGGTAGACAGAGTGTAAACGACCCAACGTTATTTAAGCTAGATTTGTAGGTATATTGCTGTAGTGACAGGTTGTCAGCCCATCGCCTAAATTACAATATACTGAAACCCTCGGATCCCTTATCTGGTTTTTACAGCATGCTCGGGAGGAAATGCAACTGGCACATTGTATGTGTTTCTTTCGTTCCCAGTCCAGCATGGACGAAAAAAATATAGATGTCGGCACCAGATTCGTCATATTATTATCTTCGTCTGTAATAAAAATAACAAGCTAAACAATTAACGGTTTATTTTCTGCGATATGAATAAAATTAATAGTTTTCTGTCTAGACAAATTACAATTTAAACATAACTCTTCTATTAATTTGGATATTGTTATATTAAATCCGGTTGTGAGATATAGTAATAGTAATCTTTTTATTGGTTATTTACCTTTATATGCCCTTCAAGCTCAGAAATAGCAGCATTGTGTATGTGTTAAGCTAACAATAGTTCAATAATTTGAGTTTATATTTTATTTCATGTTATGTAATTTTCGAAAATCGTAGATTCGTGAATTATACGAAGTTTCAAATGAATTGTTTTCACATTGATTAGGTCAATGCGGGTTAAGTCGTATCGTCAGTCGCGGTCGATATTTTTATAAAGGTCTTTACACATCCACATAACGTGGGTCAAAGGAATTTAAAGCTCGTATTTTTAAAGCGATCTCAAACTTGAGAACAATATTAAGTATGGATTTGACAAGTCACATTGGACTGAAATTACATTTCTGATACGAATTCAAACTGGCTGTCAATCGGATTATAAATACGGGTCTTACAGCTTCTAAATCCTGAGTTCATAGCATTGTTCAACCCAACAACTTATATGACTGAAAAAGAGGAAAAAATTTCAATTTTTTCTTTTATCCAAAAGTTGCCTGGAAGAAATTCCTACCTTAGCAATAAAGCCGCCTATGTTGTACTTGTCTTTTTTTGTTATCTGTTGTGTTGTATGATGTATTATTACGTGCAATAAAGTATTTTTATGTTAGGTTATGTTAACTAGTGGCAACGAAGGAGTAATCTGACCCAGAAGCCTTCAAGGCTTAACACGAGACCTACCTCGAAAGCGAGGGTGGAGTCTTCCTCATACACATTAAGCAGCTTGGCGCTCCAGGCCGAGGTGCTGTGGATGGCATCTCTCCTCAGGAATACGGAACCTTGGGTCTCCATCTGAGGTGCGTCACCTACAAAGAAGGAAGTATCACTACATAGTATAAAACAAAGTTGCTTTCTCTGTCCCTATATCCCTATGTAGGCATAAATCTTTAAAAACTACGGATTTTGATGCAGTTTTTTTTAATGGATAGAGTGATTCAAGAGGAAGTTTTATATGTATGATGCTGCTGATAATTTCCGTGCGAAGCCGGGGCGGGTCGCCAGTTGGTCAATAAAAAGGTGTAGCTAAGAAAGATAGAATAGATATATTGACCAGCTCTTGAATATTAGTCAAGGCCAAGTCGATTGGAGGACAGCCACCTATTTTTCGTTTGTCTCCGGTGGGTCTCACGAAGCCTACACCGTTTGTGTTGAATCGTGCAGTCGGACTTTTCCACAGACAAGTTTGTGCCGTTGATTGGGATGGTCAGCTAGTAGATATATCCATTATCTCCTTAAGGTATATCCCAACGGCAGATGAGCAGGTATATTTCAAGATATGCAACCATCGCGATGGTCGATGCATCGCCCGTAAATCCTTAGAATATCGTTCAAATCGTTCAAGGCGTGGCGGTTACGTCCGTGGCCGCGTCAAAAATGTGCGAAAAAACCATAAGATAAAAGTAAATTCCATAATAACTACGAGTCGGAATAAAAAAACCTATGTTAATGATGATAATTTTCGGAAGGATCCGTGAAAACGCTCCTAATAGTTTAGAAGGAATGTCAAATTTACTAATAAAAACAGCTTTACTTCCAGATTTTTATAGCATACTTATTTATGAACTAGAATATTTTCAAATGTTGCAATGGCAGGTCGTGAACTATGTTTTCAGATGTATTTTTTTTAGATAGTTTCAATGATTCATTTAGGAGAAATAAGCTCTTAAAAGCAACGATTTGCTGTTAGGAATCACCTTAAACATTACATGCCATCGATAACTCACCGAGAGAGAAGACCAGCTGTACGACATCCTGCTCCTCATTGAAGGGTCTGGTGAAGCGTATCACTCCGTTGAACGGCTGACCACGACGCAGGACGGTCACCGTCGGGTTCTCTTCGTTCACAACCTCATATCTGTGGTTAGAATGCATCGATAATTAGGTAGATTAGATAGATGTAAAAGAAAATCGCTAAGCAGAATTAGCTATGTAGATAGTGCTAAGTATCTTTGCTACGTCGTAGTAACGTTGCTCCCATACCTTGACCCCACGGTATTTTATTCCTCTGTTTCCTGTTGCTTTGTTGCCTAGAAGATATTGCTATATTAGCAATAATAGCAATAAGGCCGCCAATTGTACTAAGTACTTTTCTTTTTAGCAATTTGTAATTTCTGTGTTTTTGTGTAATAAAGTATATTGTACTGTATTGAAAATTCATGATAATTTATCTATATCTAGCGCTCTACGTGCTAGCCACAATTAAAAGTTGAAAGATAGCATACAAAGGCCATCTATATAGACACAAGAAGTACGAGTTATTGAAAACTATAATAGAGGAGAAAATTGAGGGGAAACGAAGAAAAGAAGGAGGATGAACTGGCTTGACAACATCAAAAAATTGACGAACAACAAAGACGCAGCCACGCTCGCGAGACTGGCTAAGAACAGAGAAGACTTTGCCAAGGTGTTACCGATTCCTGTTAGGGCATTGCAGCAGAAGAAGCGCTCTAGGTCTAGGTGTAAACTTTCAATTAATACAGTTTTTTATAATTATTTATAGTGTTTTAGTAATTTTTATGTTATTTATTCGTTATCACTTCATTATATTAAACGAAACTTTGGAAACAAACGTTATTTTCTCGCCTCCTCACTACTGATTGAGGTGGTAATTTTGTTTGGTAGGGTAGTTCTCCTGATTGACGGAAATGACACGAGTATGTTCCTCGACAAAATATTACATTAGAATAATTTAACTTTAACAAGCTTTTAAATGTGAATAATATATAGATTTTTGGATGTGGGTCACTTAATTATATTTGTAAAGGGAAAGGTCAGGTCAAGAGTACCCTAAACCGACAAGCGTGCATGAAAAGATTGATGAATGTAGATGAAGCGAAAGAAGTTTGCAAGGTTCGTAGCAAATGGAAGGATGTGATCTCTACCTACCCCTCCGGGAAAGAGGCGTGATGTTATGTATGTATGTAAAAATAAAACAGTTTTTCTTGTAATTCCGTCAAATCATTTCCGTCAAGGAGAACTATCCTTACAGTCTTTCTTTTTCTGGAAGAATTTGCTGGTGAAAGTTGTTCAGTTTAGCTGATTGAGCAAGCTCTATCACTATACTTTCATATAACCCGATATACTATTTTATCATAAGTTGATACCACTTTAAAGAAGTCCATGAAAAAAAAAAAGAATGTTATCATAACTTACTTAACGGTATGATGTTCCTTTGCATTCTCTCTGGGGTAGAAATGTACCACATCAACATGAAGGGGCTCCATTTTATTTTACCTGAAATTATTATGAGAGTGTAGAGTCAAGTTGAGACTTTTCAAAGAGCCCGATGGTGTAGTGGATAGGGCCGCTGCCTCCTGAGCGGGAGGTCGTGGTTCGAATCCCACCACGTACCAATGTGTTTTTCGGTTTTTGAATTTCATATGTACGTTTATTCGGCGCTTTTTCCGTGCTTCGGAAGGCACGTTAAGCCGTTGGTCCCGGTTAATATCGTTTAATACCGTAGATATTAGTCGTTAAGCCATATCAGAGGCCAGTGCTAAGCATTGGCGGCTTGAAAACTCTGACCTAATCTAGGATTGGGTCTGGTTTCCCTTCTGGGTTGCGGAGGTCAGATGGCAGTCGCTCTGTGTAAAAATCAGTACCCTCGTTCAATCCCCTAGATTAGGAAGCCGACCCCGTGAGATACGGGATAAGGCTAAGGAGATGATGATGATGAGAGTCAAGTTGCTTTTAAAAGATATACTTATTTGAATTTGAATCAGATTTGTCTTCAAATATTACCAGTAAATAATAAAAAAACGATAAATGTAAGTTTTTAGTTCATAAAATATATTTAAGCTACATGTATTTTTTCTTCCATGCTGGACTGGGAGAGATAGAAAAACATGACACATGAAACACAGAATGTTCCAGCTGCCCTTCCTCCCGGGCATGCTGTAGAAGTCAGCAAAAGGGATTCGAGGGTTACAGTGTATTGTAATTTAGGCGATGGGCTGACAACCTGTCACTACAGCAATACAAAGCATTACAATCTAAAATTTGCCTTCAATTTTTATCAGACGTGGCGAAACAGGCGCTTACGAGGCGTTTTACGCTCTTCCAACCCTGTATGGGATAAAGGCGTGATTTTATGTATGTATGTATTTTTTCTTTTATTAGCACTTCACACCAAAATAACACAGTCCAATGTTTAAAACTAGGTAGTTACTACGAGTATATTTTTAATACCTTAATCACAAAAACACTGTCCACGTAAAAACACAGCACTATTTATTTTATAACAACACAGCGCGTTCGAATTTTATATTTAAATTTAGAAGGTGTCGCGATGCGCGCGCGCTTCGACTGATTCGCGAATATTTCGACGCGTGGAGTATATCTTTGGATGGGACGGATCCGCGGAATCCAAGGGTGACTACACTTTTGGGACTCGGTATATTTGTCTCGGTTCGAGTACATTTAGGCTCGTATTTATAAAGGAGTCTTAAGATTGAGAGCAATATTAAGTATGGATTTGACAGGCCACATTGTACTGAAATGATGTTTCTGATACGAACTCAAGCTAGCTGTCAGTCCCAAGTGCTCTTTATAATTATGACCCTGACAACCAAGAAAAAAAAAATAATGAAGGTATTTCTCAATACTGGGACAACATTCTTTTCTCTCAATACCAAGACCTTACGCGTAATTGGACTCATTTTAAGCTGTGTAGACGTTTGAATGGACGCCATTGACAAACGAGCTATTGTAATCCGTTAAAATTAGTAACTTTCATTTTATTCAGGTTTTAAAAAGAAAAACAAAGCTCACTTGGCAAAATACTTAATCCGCAAACTGATAGCCAATGAAATTAAACAACTTTTAGCAAAGAAATCCTTTCAGGGAATGTTTTTTTACTGTCCCACACAAATTGAATCTTATAATGTTCTCCTAAAAGTTTTTGAAATCATAGCTACACTACACCGACGCACGATTACGTGTATTTAACTATAAATCGATCGTTGTTGTGTATGTGTCAACTACCTAATCCACAGTGTTTCCCTAAGGTCGTTTTTATAAATATTTCTGCTAGAAATACATTTACGTCATTATTTTCAGTCTGAACTGACTGATCTTGCTGAGTTTACATGTAATTCTAGATGACGTGTCATGAAATAGATGAATGTAGTAAATACATATATACCTACATATAATCACGCTTTTTCCCTAATGGGGTAGGCAGAGCGTACACAACCTAAACAAAGCTCATTCGGCCACGTCTGACAAAGTTTTGAGGGTTTTTTAAGATTGATAAATTGCAATATACAGAAATCCTCGGAACTCTTAGCTGGTTTTTACAGCATGCTCGGGAGTAAATGCAGTTTGGCACATTCTATGTTATTCTCTCGCTCCCAGTCCAGCATGGAAGAAATAAATATTTTTTCATATAAAATACAAATCCAATCCAGTTTCGGTATTTTGTATTACATGATAATTTTGAAACGGTTTCAATTGATACATGACGAAGTATTTGAGCCCATAATATTTGACATACAAAATTACTACAAATTATATTATACTAAAAGCATGGACACACACAACATAAGGTTAAGAACTTAAAAAAAACTTTACTTTACTTACAGAAATAGCACGTGAATCTTATTTATAAATATTTTACATAAACGAACGAATGTTAATTAAGTTCATATTTTTGTTTATCTAAGCCATAAAAATATATAAATAGTGGTTAACGGTATTAAAGTTGAATGACACATTATCTTAATTCACAAAACAGGAAAGTCAATGCCATTTCGTTGCCACCCAATGCGAATTAAAATACTTAGAATTTAAATATAGTCTTTTTTAACTAGTCCAGATTTGGTTGCTTTATAATTCCTACCTTTGAAAATAGTCTTTGTAATCTACATTTTCGTATTGTATTAGTTAGAAAGTTATTTGCTATTTAAGTTTGTTTTTAACTTATAGTTACAATATGCATAAATAAAACAAAAAATACGAACACAAATCTGAGGCAGTTTACCCAAAACGCTAGCAGTATTGGCATTCTGTATTGTGCGACTTGCACGCTGTGCGACCTTTTCTGTGGCCCCGAGGGCCCATTGTTTCAATTGCGAATAGGAGAATAATGTGACATCCCCCAGATCCAGTTTGAAAGTTATCTGAAAGGAATCCATTAATATTTTGCAAATGAATCAAAAAGTTTAGGTAACCTAGTTAAATTAATAGTAATTTATTTTTAACTAAAACTTTTTGTTAATGTATGAAGAATACACACTGAAAATTCTAACTGTGGTTTATTTAAGTTAAAATTATAATTCTACACTTTAACTAAATTTATGCTAATGTAACCAACTCGACCCAATTGCCTAGAGTTTACAAACAAAAACATTGTAATTCAGCTAAAATAAATTGTTGCGAGTCAAATTTAGCTCTGATACATAGGAAAGACCTAGTGGAATAGGTAACTATGAAACAGGGGCTGGCACTGCACCAAGTTATTCTCGTCAATATTAAACAGTATTTTTCTAAGAATAGGTGTGATTTATGGCTATATTAGATCGTAAAAATGTGTAAATTATGATTGAGGAAATAGGTAGATACCAGGCCACTCAGAAAGTATTGCGATAAATAGTTTTTATATATGGCAGACTGGCCGGTTAGAATCTTTTTTGAAAATATGATTACTTGTAAGTAAAAATATGTGTGTTCATTTTCAAAATTTCCCTCCACATTTTTTGCGAGCCAATTCAAAGTATCGTGTCTTACTGAAAAATGGATCTGCGCCGGGAACATTTTAGAGCTATGATTTTTTACGATTTCAAGTGTCGCCTGAAACCGGATGAATCGTTCGATAGACTTCAAATGGCATTTATGGATGAAAGCCCCTCCAAGGCAACCGTGTATCGTTGGTATAACGAATTTAGGCGCGGTCGACCAACCTTGGGAGATGAAGAAAGAAGCGGTCGCCCTTTGACGGCTATTACGGAAGAAAACGTGCTAGCAGTGAAAAATTTTATTCAAGATAATAGGCGAATTACATATCAGGAGATTCAGCACATATTAAAGATTGGATCGGGAAGCGTTCACGAGATTCTACAAGGGCATCTTCGCGTGAGGAGGATAGTATCGCGCTGGGTGCCGCACTACCTCACCGACGCTCAGAAGCAGGGCCGGGTGGAATGGTGCCATGATATGCTGAACAAATTTGAAGCAGGCTCGTCTCGGCGTGTTTATGACATCGTAACAGGTGATGAGTCCTGGATTTATCAATACGATCCAGAAACCAAGCGCCAGTCGACAGTTTGGGTGTTTCAAAATGAACCAACGCCTACCAAAGTGAAGCGATCTCGAAGCGGGGGGAAGATCTTGATGGCCAGCTTTTTTAATTTGACTGGCCACTTGGCCTCAATTCCCTTACGAGATCAAAGAAGCATTAACGCCGAATGGTATACTACCAAATGTTTATCAGAAGTTTTTTCTGTTGTGAGCAACAAGCGAACAAACACAGGGCTCCACGGACTACTGCTCCACCACGACACCGCGCTCAAAACGAGGGACTTCCTGGACAGCACACCAGTCAAACTCCTGGGTCACCCTCCTTACAGCCCTGATCTAGCACCGTGTGACTTTTTTTTATTTCCAAAAATAAAAAATCAGCTCAAGGGGATACAATTTTCGTCGCCGGAAGATGCGCTGGCTGCGTTCGAGCAGGCTGTAAACGAGGTGTCTACGGCGGACTGGAAAAAGTGTTTTGAAAACTGGTTCAGACGCATGAATCTTTGTATAGAGGCTGGTGGAGAGTACTTTGAAAAGATTTAATAAAAATATATGTACCTGTAGAACAATTTTTTTTAGTGTCGCAAATCTTTCTGAGTGTCCCACGTACTTTTTTCCGAAACTAGTGAAGTAACTGCCTCCGTGGTCTAGTGGCTAGTGCCATGGACTCCCGATCCGGAGGTCCTGTTTTGATTCGATGTTCTTGGTTCGATTCCCAGGGGGGAAACACAAAGTTGATATTTGAGAATTTATCACTTTGTGAATTTTTCCCCAGTTTGGTTAGGACATGCAGGCTGAATCGCCCGATTGTCCGAAAAGAAAAAGATTTCGTGCTTCGGAGGGCACATTAAGCCGTCGGTCCCGGTCGCTGTCTTTGATAGTGGTCGTTACTCAAACCATGTCAGAGGCCTGATAGTTGAGCTACTAGGCGGTTTAAAAACTCTGACACCAGGGTTCATCGGGTCGATAGACTCGATACCCACTCGACAGAAGAAGAACTTATCACCTAATACTTGTATCAAAATTATTCGCTGTAGACGGTTCATAGTTATTTTACCTAACATAAGTTCAAACCTATAACTTTCTGTCCTCAGATTATGCGGGGTGTATGAGACAGCGTCCCACACACTGATAAGGGGTAGCTCAGTCAACGACACTGAACAACTTCCACCAGGAAAATGTTTCAGGAAGTGAACAATTTTTTGGCTTTTACACACAAAATGTACACCTGGATAAGAATTACACCCGTTATACTATCCTATTACAAGGATTTAAGTTCTGCATTTTTGAACCATTCAGTCAACATCATATTTTAAACTAGCATACAAATATATTTTCCTGTTCATAAAATCATGTGCTAGTCTTTTAAAAGAACGTCATATTACAATTGTATCTAAACAAATACAAAATAGCTACAATTTATAGCAATTTTCCTCTTCCTGCTAACAAAGAAAAAAACATCATTCATTCATAATCATACCTAACAAAACAAACTGATCAATTCACACCTTAATGAATGTCATATAAAAGATTAATATTAATCATAGAAATAAGTACTACCTATTTGGTCAGAAAAGTCATGTTCCAAGTTTATATATTTGCGATGGGTTTGCTTTTTACAGAGACTTTACGACTAAATACTTGTACATACATACCTATAATAACGCCTTTATCCCTAATGGGACAGAGAGAAAACGACCTAAAAAAAGGTTTTTGCGCCACGTCTGACAAAGTTTTGAGGGTAATTTAAGACATATTTGTAGGCATATATTATTTTTAATAAAAAATGGGTTTGCTCTTGACTCCAGTCTAGGTCGGGAACGGCTGAGACCAAGTCGACGATGGTGCGAGCTCACCCAGAAGATGCCTGTTCACTCTAACTTTGAAATGTTGGGGGTTGAAGGCGTTCGGAAACACAGACGCAGGTAGTGAGTTCCACACTTATGCCGTGCGCATTATAAAAGAGTTTTGGAAGCGCTTAGTACGTATTGGTGGAATATCAACCAGGTATGGATGGTATCCTGCGGTGCGTCTAGATGTCCGATGGTAGAAGGGAGCTGGCGGGATAAGGTCGTGGAGCTCTTGAGCACACTCACCGAAGTACAGCCTGTAGGAGACCGACAAGCAGGCAACCTTACGGCAATGTTCCAGGCTGTAAAACTTGGCTTCTAGCAGTTTTTCGTCACCAATAAGCCTCTTGGCTCTGCGTTCCACCGAATCGAGTGCGGCAAGTTGGTATTTGGCTGAGTCATCCCAGAGGTGACTGCAATACTCCATGCAGGATATTGCTGTAGGTTGTCAGCCCATTGCCTAAATTACAATATACTGAAACCCTCGGATCCCTTAGCTGGTATTTACAGCATGCCCGGAAAGAAATGCATGCCGTGTGCACATTCTATGTTCTTCTCCCGCTCCCAGTCAAGCAGGGAAGAAATACTTATACCTAGTTGTATATTAATGTACTTACTTCGATTACATAATTAAGTAGGTACCTCCACAGTTTGACAAAGTATAACGTTTCAAAAGCATTCCAACATAACAACTCTTTGAGTCAAAGAAATAATAAATAGAAACTTGTCAAATAAAGACAGACTTGAATTAAATAGAAAATAAAACCACAAGTTAGAAAGTCTCTAGATGGTATTTAATTTTCTGTTCTTACAATTCATTTCAAAAATAGCTGCAGTAACACACACAAAAGTATACATAATATCAAATACCTATACTTACATACTTATAATCACGCCTTTATCCCCAATGGGGAAGGCAGAGCGTAAACGACCTAAATAAAGGGTGGTCCCGCCACGTCTGACAAAGTTTTGAGAGTTATTACAAATTTTGTAGGTATATTGATGTAGGGACAGGTTGTCAGCCTTTCACCTAAATTGAAAAATACTGTAACCCATTGGATCACTTAGCTGTTTTTTACAGCATGCCCGGGAGGAAATGCAGCTGGCAAATTCTGTTTTCCTCTCGCTTCAAGTCCGGCATCATAGAACTATCACATATAAAACATCAAACATATCTTCCATGCTGGACTGGGAGTGAGAGAAAAACATAGAATGCGCCAGTTGCATTTCCTCCCGAGCATGCTGTAAAAACCAACTAAGGGATCTGAGGGTTTCAGTATATTGTAATTTAGGCGATGGGCTGACAACCTGCCACTACAGCAATATACGTACAAATCCTTCTTGAATGGCCCTCAAGACTTTGTCAGACGCGGGGGAACGGCCTTTGTTTAGGTAGTTTACGCTCTGCCTACCCCATTAGGGATAAAGGCGTGATTATATGTATGTATGTAGGTAAATATATTTTTTGGCCCGACAACGCGAAATAGCGCGTGTAGTTAAATAAAATCTCGTTGCGATGAGTTTCGGCAACGAACCAAAGCAAATGACTCGCCAATACGTAACCAAAACTCAATAATTCCAATTATGTACATACCAGCTTCGGTAGAAGTCACTCGTCTCTCATCACACAACTCCAAGTTTACAAGAACCTGTTTTGGGCCTTCTTACGTGTTTTCCTCTTGCGTAATTCTCCTTGCTGTTGTTGACCATAAGTTGTGTCAATATTAAGGTTAATTACAAAAGGATTATATTAAGTGTAAACATTAAGTTGCTTTAATGAACATACATATAATCACGCCTTTATCCCTAATGGGGTAGGCAGAGCGTAAACGACCTAAACAAAAGTCGTTCCGCCACGTATGACAAAGTTTTGAGGATTATTCAAGATGGATTTGTATATATTGCTGTAGTGACAGGTTGTCAGCCCATCGCCTAAATTGTAATATACTGAAACCCTCCGATCCCTCAGCTGGTTTTTACAGCATGCCTGGGAGGAAATGCAGCTGGCACATTCTATGATTTTTTCTCACTCCCAGTCCAGCATGGAAGTAATGAAGCGTAAAATAAATGACTGATAAGATAATAATGGTCTTTTGACGCTAATTTCGTAGTTCTATTATTATTAATATTTTCTTTACAGCTGTTTTCAAAGCCTTATCACTATCACTACACTCAGTTATAGTTAGAAATATTCGTACAAGATAAAAGATATGATCAAATTTGGTAACATTCCATTCTATTTGAATTTGCGTACAAATTGTAAGTTAGCCGATTAATTAAGAAAGAACCAGCTTTCGTCTAAAAAACCTACGTTCCAAATAGCCACGGACAAATTTATGGTCTAAGAATTCAAATCTAGTTTGGCTAGTTTCTTTCTAAAAAAAAAAAAGTAGCTCTATCTAAAATGTTTACAAGGTTAGCTATGATAAGATATTAGTATGTAGAGTTTTAAATAAGAGCACTTTCTATACTTTAGTTTTAAGATTAGTAACTGTTGAAAATTTATGTTCACGTTTAAGATTCATGTTGACAAAACAAATTGGATAAAATTAAGACAACTTCTGGATATAAAGAAATTCATGAAGGACCTTTCAGGGCGTCTTGCTGAGATCACTGGTGACCGCAGGGCTGACAGCTTCCTTGCGAAGCGGATTAGCCTCGCTATCCAAAGGGGGAATGCTGCCAGCATGCTGGGCACCATGCCACAGCAGGACGCTCTGGAGGCCATTTATTACATTTGATTCGATTTAAGTTCATTTTTTTAAATATATATTTCATAACTTTTGTAAATAAATGTTGTTAAATTAAGACAACTTAAACAAAATAATAATAATAGTATTCATAGTCAGTCTTTACTTCTGGATTAATTCGGGTAAAAAGCTTTTACAACACCTTCGCAATCTTCAACAAGGTGGTCACTTATGCACTGTCAGCTGGAAGAGATTTCTTTTTAGAGATCAGCTGTACCTGTTATGCTATTGTTTTTTTAATGTTTATGTCCTCTTTAGATCATGTGTGCAAAAACTGTTAAATAAATAATAATCCTACTGATGAGATGAGTAACGATACCTCACAGATAACTGCTTCCGTGGTCTAGTAGTATGATCCATGGGGTCCAGATCCGGAAATCTTTGGTTCGATTCCAGATATTATCTTTTAATTCAGGTATCACTTTAGAGATTTTCCCCAGTTTGGTTTGTACAATGCAGGCTGAATCACCTGATTATCTGTAAAAACCGTGTTTCGAAAGGCATGTTTAGCCGTCGGACCTTGTCGCTGTTTTTGATAGTGGTCGTTACAAAACAATTTCAGAAGCCTATTAGCTGTGCTTTGCCCTGCAGTGGGACACTACAGGCTCATAATAATAATAATTTGCTATCACTCCAACACAATAACCCGGTTTCTTTGCTGCCACTTTCTTCTATAGTCCTACACTACCCGGATCCTTGGGTGTACTTCTATAGTGCATTCAGGGATATTCGCCGGCTAGCGTCACATTACTAATATTAAAGTTGTTTAAAAGTGCCTCTACGTGGGACACTCATAAAGATTTGCGACACTAAAAAAAATGTTCTACAGGTACATATATTTTTATTAAATCTTTTCAAAGTACTCTCCACCAGCCTCTATACAAAGATTCATGCGTCTGAACCAGTTTTCAAAACACTTTTTCCAGTCCGCCGTAGACACCTCGTTTACAGCCTGCTCGAACGCAGCCAGCGCATCTTCCGGCGACGAAAATTGTATCCCCTTGAGCAGATTTTTTATTTTTGGAAATAAAAAGAAGTCACACGGTGCTAGATCAGGGCTGTAAGGAGGGTTACCCAGGAGTTTGACTGGTGTGCTGTCCAGGAAGTCCCTCGTTTTGAGCGCGGTGTGTGCAGGCGCATTGTCGTGGTGGAGCAGTAGTCCGCGGAGCCCTGTGTTTGGTCGCTTGTTGCTCACAACAGAAAAAACTTCTGGTAAACATTTGGTAGTATACCATTCGGCGTTAATGCTTCTTTGATCTCGTAAGGGAATGGAGGCCAAGTGGCCAGTCAAATTAAAAAAGCTGGCGATCAAAATCTTCCCCCCGCTTCGAGATCGCTTCACTTTGGTAGGCGTTGGTTAATTTTGAAACACCCAAACTGTCGACTGGCGCTTGGTTTCTGGATCGTATTGATAAATCCAGGACTCATCACCTGTTACGGTGTCGTTCAAATTTGTTCAGCATATCACGGCACCATTCCACCCGGGCCTGCTTCTGAGCGTCGGTGAGGTAGTGCGGCACCCAGCGCGATACTATCCTCCTCACGCGAAGATGCCCTTGTAGAATCTCGTGAACGCTTCCCGATCCAATCTTTAATATGTGCTGAATCTCCTGATATGTAATTCGCCTATTATCTTGGATAAAATTTTTCACTGCTAGCACGTTTTCTTCCGTAATAGCCGTCAAAGGGCGACCGCTTCTTTCTTCATCCCCCAAGGTTGGTCGACCGCGCCTAAATTCGTTATACCAATGATACACGGTTGCCTTGGAGGGGCTTTCATCCATAAATGCCATTTGAAGTCTATCGAACAATTCATCCGGTTTCAGGCGACACTTGAAATCGTAAAAAATCATAGCTCTAAAATGTTCCCGGCGCAGATCCATTTTTCAGTAAGACACGATACTTTGAATTGGCTCGCAAAAAATGTGGAGGGAAATTTTGAAAATGGAACACACATATTTTTACTTACAAGTAATCATATTTTCAAAAAAGATTCTAACCGGCCAGTCTGCCACATATAAAAACTATTTATCGCAATACTTTCTGAGTGGCCTGGTACGTGTTGGCTTTGGCCCCACGCACGCCTTCCAAAAGTCCGGGACTATAGTCCCGAGATATGGTAGAACACACATAATTAGCTGTGCCATTACATACATACATACATATAATCACGCCTTTATCCCTAATGGGGTAGCCGGAGCGTAAACGACCTAAACAAAGGTCTTTCCGCCACGTCTGACAAAGTTTTGAGGGCTATTCAAGATGGATTTGTACGCATATTGATGTAGTGACAGGTTGTCAGCCCATCGCCTAAATTGCAATATACTGAAACCCTCAGATCCCTTAGCTGGTTTTTACAGCATGCCTGGGAGGAAATGCAGCTGGCAAATTCTATGTTTTTATTTCGCTCCCAGTCCAGAATGGAAGAATGTGCTGTGCTATTAGGCGGTTTAAAAACTCTAACACCAAGGTTCTTCGAGTCGTAAGTCAACTCAAAAACCCAGTCGATAAGGCAAGGTGAGCTCTATCCTGCTGTTGAGATGAGTAACGGTACCTCACCGATGACGAGGTCCTGATCATCTGCATAACGGATGTCACGCGTTAAGTAGGTTGGAGCTCTCGAGATGATGTGATGAATACTTTAATCATGATGACTAGTTAGGTATATACATACATACATACATAAATCACGCCTTTATCCCTAATGGGGTAGGCAAAACGCAAACGACCTAAACTAAGGTCATTCCGCCACGTCTGACAAAGTTTTGAGGGTTATTCAAGATAGATTTGTAGGTATATTGCTGTAGTGACAGGTTGTCAGCCCATCGCCTAAATCACAATATACCGAAACCCTCGGATCCCTTAGCTGGTTTTTACAGCATGCTCGGGAGGAAATGCAGCCGGCACATTCTATGTTTTTCTCTTGCTCCCAGGCCGGCATGGAAGAATATATTCTATATAGTGAGGTATATTCTAGTTTAATAATAAGGAATTATCGATTACATTGTTCTCTATTATTATAATTACACAAATTGTTTGAAAACCGATTTAATTATGAATATTATATTATTTGATTCGTCATTATTATCCACAGAGGCACTCCTACGTTATACGACATACTAGCAATAGCACAAACCGACAAAATACTGCATGCTGTTTGGGGCCGAATTACCATAGTTGTCTTAGGAGTCTTCCATGCTGGACTGGGAGCGAGAGAAAAACATAGAATGTGCCAACTACATTTCCTCCCGGGCATGCTGTAAAATCAGCTAAGGGATCCGAGGGTTTCAGTATTTTGCAATATAGGCGATGGGCTGCCAAACTATCACTACACCAATATACCTACAAATCTATCTTAAATAACCCTTAAAACTTTGTCAGACGTGGCGGAACGACCTTTGTTTAGGTCGTTTACGCTCTGCCTACCCCATATGGGATAAAGACGTGACTATATGTATATATGTGTTAGTAGTTGTTTGATTTTTTTTCAGTCGGCCTATCTGCTTGCCTATCATAGGTGGCGACCTTATGCACAGCCTACTTGAGCCTGCCAATATTCAAAATTAGTTAAAATCTCTCGTGTCAAGCCATAAATCATTTCATACCATTGCAAGTGCTTTGCTCTCGTGAGCTTAGCTTGTTTGTACCGGAATCCATTTCTTTAGGAGCAGCCGTTAGGCATGATTTCCGCAGATCGGTCCTCCCCGCGAGAGGTCCACCCCGCGAGTGGTCCACCCCGCGAGTGGTCCACCCCGCGAGTGGTCCACCCCGCGAGTGGTCCACCCCGCGAGTGGTCCACCCCGCGAGTGGTCCTCCCCGCGAGTGGTCCTCTCCGCAAATAGTCCTCCCCTTTCCAACTTGTATAATGCGTTTGTCAATTAATTATACCATTGTTTGAAATGGACAGGAAGAGTTCCTAGTAGAACCCTACAACTAACATATTTTTATAAACTGTCTTTATTTTACAATACAGACTAGAAACTCGTACGAGTTCACTGTGCTAAAACTAAACGGCTAAATTATACATACATACATATAATCACGCCTTTATCCCTAATGGGGTAGGTAGAGCGTAAACGACCTAAACAAAGATCGTTCCGCCACGTCTGACAAAGTTTTAAGGGTTGATTAAGATATATTTGTAGGTATATTGCTGAAGTGACAGGTTGTCGGCCTATCGCCTAAATTGCAATATACAGAAACCCTTGGATCCCTATACATTGTGTAGAAAATAACACATACGTTCAGACGTAACTATATAGTCCTTCCACATTTAGCCATAGCATCCGTTTAATATTTGTGGAATCCGTTTAGCATCCGTTTAGATCTGATCCTAGATAAACCTAAGTTGAAATACCTGGGTGTGGATAGTTGTAGCTTGTAACCTGTCTGTGTTGATGTATGAGTTAGCGCCTAGAGCTAATTGCTGGTAATGTTAGTCAGATGTTGTATTTATGTCTCAGATGTGTACAATAAATAATAATAATACGCTCTGTTTATGGGGCCCTTGACATTTGCAATAATCCAATATCAGTACAGTTATAATTTATTTTATTTACTTCCATGCTGGCCTGGGAACGAGAGAAAAACATAAAATGTGCCAGTTGCATTTCCTCCCGGGCATGCTGTAAAAACCAGCTTAGGGATCCGAGGGTTTCAGTATATTATAATTTAGGCATACATATGCTGACAACCGTTGACTACAGCAATATACCTACAAATTTATCTAATCTGTCAGACGTGGTGGAACGACCTTTGTTTAGTAGTCGTTTACGCTCTGCCTACCCCATTAGGGATAAAGGCGTGAATATATGTATGTACAGTCTTCGTCGTTACTGTTAAAGACATTAACGACATCATCATCAACAGCTTCTCATAATAACGATCATTGATTCCAAGAAATCACATGCACAAGTCATAATTGCATAGAGAAATGACTTGTTGGCCAGAATGCAAGTTCTTGACATACTTACACATATTACAATCATATTCGACTGAATCATCTTCTACATTAAAAATAACCTCTATTCCATTTTAATAAGGTTGAAACGTGGCTTTATAAAAGGAAAATGTAACTTTGTTTTCGCATAACGATGGGATGGTTGTAAGTTCGAAGAAAATGGAGTGATTCATTTGGGTCTTGGTTTTTTTTGCGGTATCCTCGTCTGTGAGTTTGGTGTCAAGGATGCGGACTGTATGTGACCTAATAACTAGTTAATACACCATTGTTTTTATGTAAAATGAGATGTTTCCGTCCGCTGGCGCTGACGAATAAGTAGGGCATATTTAGGGCCGTATTAGGAATCAGATCTCAAGAGTGACAGCGAGTTTGAGTTCAGTATCAGAAATGTCATTTCAGTCTTCTTCTTCTTCTGTCGAGTGGGTATGGAGTCTATCGACCCAATGAACCCTGGTGTCAGAGTCTTTAAACCGCCTAGTAGCACAACTATCAGGCCTCTGACATGGTTTAAGTAACGACCACTGTCAAAGACAGCGACCGGGACCGACGGCTTAACGTGCCCTCGGAAGCACGAAATCTTTTCCTTTTTCGGACAATCAGGTGATTCAGCCTGCAATGTCCTAACCAAACTGGGGAAAAATCACAAAGTGATAAATTCTCAAATATTAACTTTGTGTTTTCCACCTGGGAATCGAACCCAGGACCTCCGGATCGGGAGTCCATGGCACTAGCCACTAGACCACGGGGGCAGTTACATTTCATTTCAGTACAAACTGGCCTGTCAAATCCATACTTAATATTTATCTCAAGTTTGAGATCGTTTTAAAAATACGAGCCTTAATACAATAAACTTTTTTCTTATTGTCATTTTCTGAGGCATAATCTTTGATGCTGTAATTTAAGTTTCAGATGTTTGAAATAGGACAGGAGTTGTATGACCCTATTTATTTGATGCTGTCTAACATAATGCAAAATTATTCATAAATAACTGTACAAGAGGATATGACGGGTAGCTATATCTACCTACACGAAAAACCGTAAGAAGATAGACAGATGCCGTTCCCATTCCTAAAGAAAATAAAAGATAAAGTATGTAAAATCCATCAAAATTGACAAGGACACCCACCATCTTATTTTTTTTTGTAGAGTTTGTTATATGTACCTATTTGTTGGATAGCTATCATACAAAAATATTAGTTTGTATTTAGTTTGAGTCTATCTTCCTGTCTAATAGTAACCTGAATAGTACATTTCATGTCGAAACGAAACCAATGATTACCGATATTCCCATAAAGGCTGACTCAAAGACTGAAACACCATGAATAATCTAAAGCTCTACAATTTACTGTCTAATGCTACGCTTGGACATTATGCGCCTTAATGCTATACTTAAGGGTAGTAAGCTTGTCATTACATTATAATACATTAGTTTCGTGAATTTAAAAGTAGGTACAATCTTGTAACGAATAGTAATGAATGTAAAACTTTTTATTTAATAAATTATTTTGTGTCACAGAAACGGTAGGTATATATGCTCCCGAGAAACATAGGTCGAAATACGTAAAAAAAAATACTTCCCATACTACACGCGCATTTAGCTGATGCATTTTTTATGGAAGTTGGAAGGTATTTCTATTTTTCGTATTTCGACCTATGTTGCTTTGGGAAAGTTGTTCAGTTTCATGGGCTGTTTCATATAATTTCGGTTGCATATACCTACCCTTTCTACATGATGTAATAGTGCTGTGCGTGACTCTATCTACCTATATATGTTTTTTGATGCCAATAAAAACTTGTTAGGTATTAAAATTGGCCAATTATTTTAGTAATCGCAAAAAATCTTGATGAATGTAATAGATTCAGATTCATTTATTTCACATTATCAAATTCATAATTACATTGTATTAATTATATAAATGTCAGGCCCGTATTTATAATCAGCACTTGAGACTGACAGCGAGTTTGAGTTCGTATCAGAAATGTAATTTCTGTACATTATGACCTGTCAAATCCGTTCTTAATACTCTCAATCTCAAGATCACTTTCTAAATACGGGCCTTAGAGAATAATATGATCGTCAAAAGAAAATAATAATAATAATAGAAATTGTACAATAAAATATTCCAAAAATGTCAGTACATAAATTACTTTTTATGCAAAGCTTTCCGTTAAATAAAAGTTTAAAGTTCTCATTTGTGTACACTTGTGTTGATAACTGTACGGTAATTTTTCTTTGAAGAAGGGAAAATATCTCATGCAATATTCATTTGACAACATTTTAGTTTACTTCTCTTACTCACTCTTACTTTAGCCTTCAAAATCATCACAATGATATTAAAATTTATAATAATTTTATCTTTAACAAGTCGTTTAGTAAATTGTCTTAACAGTAATAAAAGTGGCATGCTGATATCATTTCTCACTTACGACGATCGTCCGACTTCAGTTTTAATGCCTAATATATGTTGGTCGTCTTGTAAGTACCACACTTAGGCTCGTAATTATAATCAACTCTTGAGACGGACAGCCAGTTTGAGTTCGTATCAGAAATGTTGATTGAGTCGATACCCACACGACAGAAGAAAAAGTACAAACTGGCCTGTCAAATCCATACTTAATATGGCTCTCAATCTTGAGATAGCTTTATAAATACGAGCTTATTTTACTATTGATTTAAGGAACACCATAGAATCTAGAACTAGATTCTTTTCTCTTTCCATGAGAATGGATTTTTCTTTCTCAGTTTCTTCACAATCCCGATTTACATCATATGCCAATGTACCTACATACCTACAATCTACATACAAATAATCACGCCTTTATCCCTAATGGGGTAGGCAGAGCGTAAACGACCTAAACAAAGGTCGTTCCGCCACGACTGACAAAGTTTTGGGTGTTATTTAAGATAGATTTGTAGGAATGTGGCTGTAGTGACATGTTGTCAGCCTGTCGCCTAAATTACAATATACCTACTGAAACCCTCGGATCCCTTAGCTGGTTTTTACAGTATACTCATTAGTCATTACACATATATGCCAATGTAGGTAGTCTTTAATAATATCCCATGCATTATAATACGATGGGATGTAGTGGGGCGTCTGTTTCCGTCTAGGTGCACTAGCCGACCCTTATGGGTGGTGCACCGCCAGGTACAGGCAGCCTGCAACTCTCGCCAGTGGCTCCAAGTAGCTGCAGTGCTCGCAGCGGCCACATCCCGGTAAACCGCGTCGGCTCGCGGGCTAAACCTGGTCGAGGGGGACCTTTCCTGTTTCGGCAGAAAGGTCTGATGCGGATGCCTCCCGCATGAGAGGCACAAAGTCTGTCTCGACGTAGACGGCAACCCACGCTGATAAGCAATGGGCCTTGGTGGATGCGGCGAGACAGCAAGGCAATGTGGAAGGCCGAGGGCGACGATAGAGGTCAAAAGCAATCGTCGGTCAGACACTGCATCCATCTCTTCTCTAGTCGTAGCGGTTCTCCGTTCCACTAGATCAAGAAGGGTTAGAAGGAGAGAGTGCATCTGTGTTTGCGCGTACACTTATGCACTGAAATATATCCTGCGCATCTGACTGCTTCCGTAAAATGGACTCCGAGGACGTAAAGTCCCATGGCGATGGGCTGAAGTAGAGAGGTTCGGTTTGATGCTGATCGGGCTTTGTCTGAGGCCTGCACACGGGCGGCTCTAGGGGTGTTTAACACCGTGGTCGCTTTTGCTCTGCAACTGGGGTGACAGAGTGAATTCGGCAGCACTTAGAGCGACAAAGCAGCCCTATTCAGGGAGGCACTGCTTTCCCCGCTCAGCCGGGGAGGGGGCTAGAAAAGGTGCCCCGAAAAACTGTTCACCCCACCCAGAGAGGAAGGTAGTAACCGCGGCTGCCTCCGCATCTTTTAAATTCGTGGTCGACGCAATAATAAAAATAGCAAAATAAGAAAACAATTACCGATATTTGGCGCGTGGAATGTGCGAACTCTTCTTGACAGAGTTGAAAATGCTTGTCCTGAACGAAAGACTGCCATTGTTGCTCGGGAACTTCTTCGGTACAATGTAGATGTGGCTGCTCTCAGTGAAACACACCTTGCTGAAGAAGGAGAACTAGTAGAACATGGTAGCGGGTATATTTTCTACTGGAAGGGGCTACCTGCCTCGGAGGCACGACGGTCAGGCGTTGGATTCGCTGTCAGGAATAATCTAGTGAAACACCTTCAAGAGTGTCCTGTGCACATCTCAGACCGCATTACCACACTGCGCCTTCATTTGGATCAGGATAACTACCTAAATGTCATCAGTGTCTATGCTCCCACGCTAGATAAATCTGATGACATTAGGATCAGTTTTATGAGGATCTAACACGGTGCCTCGAACACATACGCCCTAGAGAACAGATCCTACTTATGGGTGATTTTAATGCTAGAGTTGGACAAGATCACGAAGCCTGGCCTAAAGTGTTAGGCAGACACGGAGTCGGCAATGTGAACAGCAACGGACAACTGCTGCTAAGTCTATGTGGGCAACTAAATCTCGCAATTACGAGCACTATGTTCAGACTCTCTACTAAACACAAAACAACATGGATGCATCCTAGATCCAAACACTGGCATCTGATTGATTACGTCATCGTCCGGCAAAGAGATATAGGCCAGGTTCAAATTACTCGTGTTATACGTGGTGCCCACTGCTGGACAGACCGCCGGCTTGTAGTCACCAAATTGCGTCTCCGTCTTAGACGACCATGCAGATCTGCAAAGAAGAAGCCTAAACCTGGATAGGCTTAAAGATCCTGAGATGAAGAAATCAGTTTCTGACACCTCTCCTAAATAATAAGACCGGTGACGTGAACGCAGATTGGGAATCTCTGTCTTCGCACATTTTAGTTACAGCCACAGATAGTTTAGGTATCAATGTCCGCAAGAACGAGGACTGGTTTGAAGAAAACAACGGAGTTCTCGCTGATGCGATTGATAAGCACCGACGTCTTCTGAAGCAGCAAAGCAGGGGTCAGCAAGGCGTATCTGTTGCGGAAATTAATAAAAGTGACCTGGAGCTGCGTAAGCTTTCACGGGAATTGAAAGACAAGTGGTAGCAAGACAAAGCTCGTCAAATGCAGTGGCTTTCTGATACTAGCCAGTTGGGAGAGTTTTACACCGAGGTGCGAAAATTACTTGGTACTACCAGTTTTGCCAAAGTGCCATTGAAACCAGCTACTGGTGATGGCCATCTTAAAAGCAAAGAGGATGTACTTGTAACGATTCAGGGCCTCGTTCTATTGTTATTCCACAAATATGTTTGCATTATGAGAGTAATTAAATACATATTGTAAACAAACAAGTTTTATTATTATAAAGGCATTTTCAGATAAAATCGGAAGAAGGAGAACTAAAGGTACTAGGTGCTGATGTGAAATTTAATAGAGCAGAGTCATGTTGCAAGACACTAAACTTAAATTGATGATTTGTAATGAAATGTAAAAACTACTTATCTTAGGGCATCTGAGGTATATTAGCAGTAGAAATACTTTAGTAATTACTGAAGCTAACATGAGTATTTGCCAAGAAACCCATGGGATCAAACTGCACAGAGAGTCTAGAGCACTATGAACATTGAGAGGCTGCTTGAATGTTATTTGATTTTTGAGAAGTTAATGTACTTGGTAGTCGTATAGTTGGTCTTCAGTGGATCTAGAAGCACGTAGTGGTAGAATCGTGCTGGGCTTTCATTATTCAGATATCATTCGACCTTCATAGGAAAAAGCTGTAAGGAAAAGAAAGTTATGTTGGTGGTAAGAATGGTAAACGAAAAGATATTTTACACACGAACTTATAGGTAGAATACAAACTTCATTGGAATTGCGCGAATTTGGGTTGTAGCCGCACTTGATGTGGTTTGAATTTGTAGCCAGCGTGGACGTTTATTTGTGCGGAGGTGTTCATGAATAGCAGAAATTAGCGGTTAACTGTTGCTTTTGCAATTGTCAAAATAACAAGCAAAAGCTGATCATAAAATGTTCGATTACGAAGATAGTTATTGAAACTAAGCAAAACTGAGGATTATTTCTTGAGACATACGATTCATAATGAGTAGACGTTGTATTTGACATTACACAGGTCGAAAAGATTCATTTTATAAATCGGTTCGGGTGTTCCTTGAAAATGATCTTTATTTTCATAGTAGAAAGGTCTGACCCTTATCTCCATAAGAATAGGTTTCAGAAAATGAAAAGTTAGAGATTTTTCAAGAATTTTTCAAGAAATTTTCATGACAACTGCCACTGATAATAGTAAATTTGACCGTGTCGTCATAGAAATAAGGTCTAAATTGAATTGAAGCTGTCGAATGCTGCTGAAAAATGAGAATGTTTTGAAATTTAAAACCGATTTGAAATAATGAGGTCAGATGGACATTATGGTTTAAAATTAAGACGTGTGTCTTTGTTATAAGGATCAAATTGGACTAAAGGTGGCAAATTTCAGAAATAAAAACGAGAATAGCGGACAAATTCTGTTGATAGTTTAAATCGAACTTTATTTCTATGGTGAAAAGGCTGTGAATGGTTTGATTAAGCGAATTTTAGTAAAATGAATTTTTGAAAAGTGGATTTCATTAGTTTTTCAAGGAAATATTTGTGACAGCTGCAAACTTGAATCTTATGGACTATTAATATGGATGAAATTGGATTGACTGTAGGCCACATGAACAAAATACGGATTTGAATCGTAAAATTTAGACAGTTTTAGTTTAGGAAGACTGGAAGTGAACTTTGTCTTGTTGGTTGGAAGGTTGAAAATAGAAATTGACTAGATTCTTGGAAAAAATAGTATTAAAGCGGAACGGACGAGTGCTCGTGGTCTATCTATATGATCGAAGGGTAGTTGCAGAGAACTGAGTAGTCGTCAGTTCTCTGCAACTACCCGCACTTCGCGTACGGAAGTTTTCGGTTTTGTGGGGGTGCTTTAGGTGCTCCTAAGTACCCTCAATTTCCACGCTCACCACTCTGCCTACCCTCGGTCGTCGCGGGTGATTTCTGTTAGCACCCGACAACCCCGGCCTCCCACCAGCGGGTCTCACCGGGGGGGTGCGGCAGTTTTTGCCCGTCCCGGGGGGTAGGCTACGCTTCACGCGGACCAGGCCCCTACTGATTTTCATGGCGCCTTAGTAAGGATGCCAACCCCGAAGAAGGAGAGGACCGCTCGCAAGGTGCGGAAAACGGGAGCGCCGCCATCCGCGAGCACCCGCGCCACCCTTCAGCGGATCCTCCAGCTGCAGCCATGGCTGCCCACGCCACCGCACCCGGCAACACCATCGCCGCCCGGCGGAGGGGACGACCCCGGCCGTTCCCCACCGCTTCTGCCATCGCCGCTTCCGCCGCTACCACAGCGGCCCCCGTCTCAACGCCAGCAACAGCTGGACTTCGCCAGCGCCCACCGCGCGGCTGCAAGGCAGGCAGCCCTCGACGCACTGAGGGAGAGTGCAGCTGCCTTGCAGGACACGTCACAGAGTGACACGCGCCCACAAAAGCGCCCCCATTCGACTGCATCGCAGTCCCCGACGCCACCGCCGAAGACTGGTCCGCGCCCAGTCCCAGCCCCTCGTATGACGCCGCCGGCCCTATCCATGCCATCTTTGGATGCCGATGCCATGGACACGACGACGTCACCGCAGCGACGCGTCTCATACGCAGCCGCAGCCACGAGCCCGTCGCCACCGCCCCAGCAGCAGAGAGCGCAGCTCCCGAAGCCGCCAACGCTGCCGCCCCCTACAAATCTTTGTAGGGGAAAGAAGCTGCCACCTATCGTCGTGGACCACCTCCCTGATTGGCAGGTCCACCTCAAGACCCTGAAGCAGTCCCTGGGCCACGCGCCGAATGTGCGCCCGTACGGCAAGGGATTCCGCTTCATTGCAAAGACCGAACAGGAGTTTCGTGTGGTTCAGAGCTACTTCTGCGCTCTGGAAGGCACCGACACCGAAGTCTCCTGGTTCGCGTACGCTGCACCCGCCGACCGACCCCTGAAGGTCGCTATTCGAGGCCTGCCCGCCGACGCAGATAAGGAGAGCATCGCGGAGGAACTAGCCAGCCTGGGTTACCCAGTTGATTACATCCGACCAATCAACGCGCGTCGTGGACGCCCAGGCTGCATTTTCTTCGCCCAGCTAACCCGCACGCCATCCCTCACCCCGGGTCTATACAGTGTCACGGAGCTGCTGTGTATTCCCGGCGTGAAGATTGAGGGATGGCGGGGAAAGAAGACCTCTGCCCAGTGCCACAGATGCCAGCAGTTCAGGCATAGCTCCAGGCACTGCCACAGGAAGCTGGCGTGCGTGAAGTGTGGCGAGTCCCACGCCGCCAAGGACTGCCTGAGACCGCGCACGGAGCCAGCCACGTGTGCCAACTGTGGCGGCTCCCATCCCGCCAACAGCCCTGATTGTCCCGTGCTGCGCCGCGAAGTGCGGAACAAAAGAGCGGGAACTGCACCGCTCACGAAGCCCGTCGAGCCAAAGAGGAAGGAAGCGGCACCGCAGGGAGAGAACAACGCGGAAGGTTCTCTCATGGCGGCCGCCAACAACCCCGCTGGCCCGACGACGAAAGCAAAGAGAGGAAAACCGAGGAGACGCCGCAGAAAGGCAACTCCTCCGGTAGAGATAGAGCCACCCACGGGCTCGCTGAATGCGGTCGGCACCCCTCAGTTGAACACTCAGGGGGAGATTCCGAAGCGTCAGCGGGCTCCAAGACAACAGAGCCTAAGAGCAGCCGTCCCAGAAAGGGACCAGATCCTGATGAAGGCGATCAGGATCCTAACCGAAGTCCTGGTAGCGCTCCGCACTGGTGCGGACGCTACCAGTATTATCGAGAGGGGCCTCGACGACCTGAGGCTCCCCGAGGCAAGAACGCCGGCTGCTCAGGGTGGCCTACCACAGAAAAGAAGCGAGAGGCTTTCCTAGCCCGCTTCTAAGCTGCCCACATCCACTACTCCCCGTCGAGTAGTTAGGATCGTGGGCACCAAACCCCACTGACTGACCCCAGGACGGAGAAGCCGCCGCGAGCTTGAGGTCGCTAGCTGGGCCTCCCCCCAAGGGGAATCCCCCGGCTGGCTCGATCTCGCCGCGGCGTGAAATCCTCCTGACGACCCGGACCTTCATGCTCCAAGCGCCCCAACGCCCCGCCTGTCGTCACAGGCGGCGATCTGAGACTACGCCCAGGAGGCCCTGCCTCGATGGCGTCTCCCCGCCGGCCGCTTCGCGGCCGACGAGAAGAAATCCGAACGCTCGTGATCTTTTGATTGTGAATCGTGCGTCAGTTCACACGGTATTACTTCGTAAATTTTATTTCTTTTACGTGTTAATCGTTCATCAGTTCATACGTTTTACTTCGTAAATTTAGCTTTTTTACGCGTTTATCGTTCGTCAGTTCACACGTTATACTTGGTAAATTTGGGGTCTTGTTTGTTTTGAGTTTGAAAGATTAACTTTAAATTCAGTTACGTTTTGTATTGAAGATTCTCTATGGTCATAATTCCGGGGAGGTGCTTTCGGGCGCGCACTTGCATTTGCGTGTTTCGGAGTGCATGTCTGGAGCTAGGGTCATATTGAATGGGAGATTCTTTTGACAGTATTCGTGTGAACCATGCTTTGGTCATTATACCTGTTCTCCGTACCCACTTCTCAGACCAGGAATTTTGGCTAAAGAACCTAGGAGATTGTATTGGTGCGTACGATCGGCTTGCCCCAAACGCAAGTTTTATGCGCCCAGGTATGGGATAGGTACTTAGCAAAACGGTGTAAGGAGTACCTAGAACCACCTCTAGCGAACTGTTCCGTCTCCAGCCCCGATACGGACGACTTACGACTGTTTGTTAAGGATTTCCTATCTGTCCCCCACACAACACACGCGATTATCGGCTTATCTCTTATCTTCGTCAAGCTGGTAATCATCCACACGGGTATAGGATGTAATAGGCACTCTAAATCGTGACAACCTCATCACGTACAAATTAGCAGAAATAGGGTTCTAGAAGTTTGAACTCAGGCTTTCTAGAACATCCACATTACACTACACACCTCACAATTAATTAATAAATGTCGGGATCTAATCCCTAGCTTTGCATCTTCACAGTAGAAACAATTAGGATTAGACAAAGTTAGACTATAGGATTACTTAGTTCGATTTTATATCTACTAGGGAGGGACCTTAGGCATCAAGTAGGGGTAGGTCTTATTAATAGATTCATTAGGATTGTAGGGATATATTTATTTATAGTCTTAAAGTAAAATTTGATATTAAATTAACTTCAAAACTGTTCTATTAAGTTTATAATACCTACTTTGTTACCCTACCTGCTCCCGAAGCGTGTCAGACGTGATTCATAGTAGTGTACCTTGAGTAGGTACTGGTGAATTCAATTCTCAGGAACCCTATAGTAGATAGAGGCTAGATTTGGTTGAAGGGTCCTAAAGTTGATAATGATTTATAAAGACACTAAAATTATGTAAGAAAGAATTACCTATTGAAAACAATTGGTTAAAGTTATCCTGTATTGAATATTAATCATAAACCTTTGATATATAGGAATACATCAACAATTACTTTGATCTGACATTGGTGTGCTGACTGATGATAAGATGTAACAGTTGTTTGGCCATTTATTGAATAAAATATAATATTCTAGTAGAACGCTCAAAACAATAAGGGTAACTACATTAATGGTTCAAATGATTTCTAATAAAAAATATGTATCTGGCAGTATAATTGATTGTCATGATTGGGAAATTGTTGATAACAAATAAATAGTATCAATAGTTGGGATAAAGGATATTCTTAACTGGTTGTTTGAAAGGAAACTGTACCTATGTTGATAATGATATTTGTTATTTCCTGATAAATTCAGTCAGAGAAAGAATAGTTTGGAAAAGTAAGACAAACTGAATCTACATTAATGGTTCAAATGATATCTAATAAAATTATTTATCTTGCAGTATAATTGATTTTCATGATTGGGAAATTGTTTGATAATAAATAAATAGTATCAAATGTTGGGATAAAGGATATTCTTAACTGGTTGTTTGAAAGGAAACTGTACCTATGTCGATAATGAAATTTGTTATTTCCTGATAAATTCAGTCAGAGAAAGAATTGTTTGGAAAAGTAAGACAAACTGAGTGACAAGTTAATACAGAATGTTGCTTTGGATTAAGATTTTGTCCATGACTATAGACTGACAAGTTTTACCTATATTTTAGAAGTTCCAAATAAATTCACTATTCAGTTAAATTCAGAAAAAAGAGATTTCCAATACAGTTGGCTATTCTTAAAATCATGTTTGCAACACCTTTATTGTTAGAAACCTATATGAAACAATGCTGAGTATTAAGGAACAATACTCTATGTAGCTTTTGATATAAAATATTTATTTATTTATACTATAAAATCCTCTCAATTAGAATAGCAAAAAGAATGTTGAAATTTTGATTACATAAAATAAAGGTGGTAATTTAAATCAAGCATAGGAGCAAAGTATTGGAAATATGTGGTGGGCTTCTATCCAAAGTCAATGGTTGAAAGGAGACAGGGTACCTGATCTGTTGTAGGGCTAGAGGTTATAATAAAATACAAAATATCCTCATTATTGATTAGCAGATTAGGGCATAGTCAAACTAAATCAATACCTATGCAGCGTATGGCCGGAGCTGATCCTCTAAAAACCACAATAAAAATGTCTAAAGGTTTCTTAGCATTAGTATGTGACACTATCTCAAAAATCTAGGACAGTATCTTAATTCAATAGCATATTCAATTACATTAGAACTGGTAGTATGTTCACAAACTCACTTCTGACTCCGAATGTAAATAAAGTAATATTTATAGAATAGCAACTCCTGGTACACATTTTTCTATTCAAACAAACCAGAAATAATAAACCAAAACCATGAAAGAATTTAATCCAAGCCGAATATTAAATTGAATGACATAGGAATAATTTTATCAAATAATTGGTTTCCATAGTAGGTGTTCTTCCGTTGTTGTGTTTAGGCTCATATCCTCTTTCTGTATTAATATGCAGGAACAACTGAAATTAAAACACATAGTTAGGTAAGGTACATACTTTAAATTCTAGTAGAATGAGCTTAGGGTGATACTTTAGAAAAGGAATTTATGTTATAAACATTGAAACTAACTCAGTAACTATGAGCTAAATTAAATCATGTTTTACCGTTGGAATCCTGATGTGAACTTGTGATCAGACGTAGTAGCTTGTCCTTAAGTGCAGACCAGTCTGAGAGTTATTGCGTTGACTGCATTATTTGTAGGTTTCATAACTGAAAGATCTTTCTCAGCAGCGGCTGGGACTGTAAGGAAAGTCATTTGATTTTGTTATCTTTACTGTTGAATGTTATGGAGTGATTTAGGTATTTAAAACATTAGTGATAGCAATTTTGACTGGAACCTATTGTTTCTATTACTAGCCAAACAAAACTTACCTAGGAATCCTAGTTGTAACCGCAATTCTTGTGTTGGTAACAACAGTTTTGTTGAGGAACTTATGTTGACAGAATCTTCTGCAAATCTTCTAGTTTCAGGGTTTATCCTGGAATTGGTAATGATAGGTTAGATAAGAGACTTAAATTATGGTGGTAAGTATACATAATCTAACAAGTTTAGCAAAATAGTAGCAAGGAAAAGTTTATGTTTTGATCTGAAGTTATGATACTTGGAAAGTACTGCAGAAGTGTTCTTACCTGTTAAATTGGGAAGGGATTGAACTTGTGGAGTTGAGAACTTGTTGGTAGAACCTTGGCGCAGCTTTTAGCCGCATGCTTTTCCTTTTTTATAGTGGTTTTTGTATTTTTCATTGTAAAACTATGCCGCCAATTCGAGTTAAGAAAATTACTTTTTAAATTTGTCGATGACAGTTTTGAGTTTAGGCATGGAAGATAGGATATTAATCCTTACGGGTTACGATGTAATTTTTGATTGTCGCACAAGAAATAACTTACCCTTATGTAAATCAATTCATAAATTTGACGATTTTACTGCTATAATAAATCTGAAATATTTTTAGAGGAATTTATGATTAATAGGGTTGAAAATTAGGTAAATATTTTTTATGTTTTATGTGAATCTGAAGGCTTAAAAATTAACGTTCCGTTTCAACTTTAAATTTATTCCAGACAAATTAGTTAAATAGTTAGAGAGAGGAAGGAACGTAATCAACCTCTACTTAGTAGAAATAGGAAGGCTTATTGCCAAAATGTTTTAGTCTGACGTTCGATGCATTGGATATTATCTTACCTTTTTAAGGACCAGGGTTACTCTCTTTCACTTCGTAGACGTAGACGTATCACTAAAGGCCATAAAACGTAAGTTGCTTATTTTAAGCTTCTTCTTATTAGGTAAAAGAAAAAAGGGGGGGTTCGGTACATACTCAAGCGATGGGTAGAACACTTCAACACCTTGCTCAACGTGGACAACTCAGTTGATATGCAACACGTTCTGTCCATACCTCAACTTCCATTAGTCACTGAACTGGATGAGCCGCTGTCATTTGAAGAGGTTGTTGTTGCCATAAAACAACAACAAAACAAGCGTGCGGTTGGAATCGACTTTATACCAGGAGAGCTGCTAAAGTACGGCTGTAATAAGTTGCACTCAGCTGTGTGGAAACTTTTTGTTTTAATGTGGGAAAAAGAACAAGTCCCTGACACTTTCAAAGTGTCTGTCATTAGGGCTCTATATAAAAGCAAGGGTGATCGATCTGATTGCGATTCCTACCGTGGTATTTCACTGCTATCAGTCCCCGGAAAAGTCTTTGCCAAAGTTCTTTTGTACCGCCTTACGGAACTTTCAGAAAAGATTCTGCCAGAAACCCAGTTTGGCTTCCGACCTGACCGAGGCACCTGTGAGGCAATTTTCTCAGTGCGTCAACTCCAAGAAAAAAAGCAGAGAACATGGTCAAAATCTGTATCTCTGTTTTGGTGACCTTGAGAAAGCGTTTGACAGCGTCTCTCGAGAAGCCCTCTGGACGGTGCTGGGAAAGTTAGGATGCACGGAGAAGTTTGTGAGACTTTTGCGACTTCTACATGATGGCATGTCGAGCTGCGTCGCTGTAGACACTGAACAATCAGGCTTTTTTTTCCCCGTCACCTGTGAGGTAAAGCAAGGGTGTGTTCTAGCGCCCACTTTGTTTGCATTATACTTCTCGGTGGTCGTTCGTGAAGTCTTGCAATCGACTTCTGAAGGTGTCCGCATCCGTTTCCGCACTGATGGAAATCTTTTTAATTTGGCTAGACTGAAAGCTCGCACAAAAGTGTCGTACGCCTTAATTACGGATATAATTTATGCGGACGACTTGTGCTTTGTAGCTGAATCCCCAGACGGCCTGCAACGTCTTATGTCGGGATTTTACGAGTCCTGCCGAAAATTCGGCTTAAAGGTAAGTGTTAAGAAGACGGAAGTGATGTCACTTGACGTCCACGGTCGTGAGACACTGGCCGTTAACCTTGGCGACGACGTGCTGAAGTAGGTAGATAAGTTTCGTTACCTGGGGAGCACAATAACATCAAAGTGTGACCTCGATGCTGAACTCAATATTAGAATCGGTGCCGCAGCAGCAGCATTCGGTAAGCTGAATAGTCGAGTTTTCAGCTCACATGACCTTAAGCTGGCCACAAAAATTTCCATTTATATGGCAATTGTGCTGCCCAATATATTGTACTCTTCTGAGACATGGACCGTTTACCGTCATCACATTCGCACACTGGACCGCTTTCATCTTAAATGTTTGCGTAAGATCCTTAATATCAGATGGTCTGACCGTGTGCGGAATACGGAAGTTTTAAGACGAGCCAAAGTGGGAGGCATTGAAACCTACCTCATGCGGCGACAACTCCGTTGGTGTGGACATGTCTCGCGGATGGTGGATCAGCGAGTGGCAAAGCGCATCTTTTATAGTGAACTTGAGGAGGGCAAGCGTAAGCAAGGCGGACAACTCCTCAGGTACAAAGATGTGTTAAAGCGTCACATGAAGAGGTGTAGCATAGAACCTTCGCAGTGGGAAAGACAGGCTAGTGACCGGCCTGAATGGAGATCCTTGGTGAGATCCAAAATTAAAGATTTTGAAACCGATCGCTGCTCTAAGCTTGATGCCAGACGCGATGAACTGAAAACCCGTCCACCTGCGGCGATCAGTTACAATTACGTCAATGGAGTGCTCACGTGCACGCAATGTGCGAGGATATTCTCCAAAAAGATTGGCTATATAAGCCACACGCGAGCACACGAACGCCAACTGTTAAGGAGTTGAAGCAGTCGCCGTGGCCGAAATCGGTCTGGAGCAATATATAATACGATATTCCTATTCTTTGAAACCCATCCATGAACTACTGATTCTTAAAATACTATCATATAATTTGGCACAGGAAAATGTTGGTTGCTATTTATTTCCAGAATTAGTGGAATCATTAACAATACTGACGATGGCGTGTGGGGTGATGGTAAGATACGGTCCTGGAGTGCCAGTCTAGCTGGAAGACTGCTGCTAATAAGTACCAGGAAATGCCAAACAGCGTACGCCCAGGGAGTGTGGACCTGAGCTATGGGCGCCCATCATCAAGTTTCCATAGAACGTCCTAGTCGTGCACGCTGGTAATACTGTGACTTAATAACGAGTTCCACACACTTATATCCACCTCGGAGCCACAGTAGCCGATCTATGGAAGCGCAGGCGAACCACCGGCGCCTCAAAACCGGTCCCCCAGCCCCCGACACTGCATCTCAAATGTGGCTGTACAGCTGCGGGCCTGTCATCACAACGACCAGCTGTTGGCAGGTTTAGGGGAACT
This sequence comes from Scrobipalpa costella, assembly GCA_949820665.1. Classification (NCBI taxonomy): domain Eukaryota; kingdom Metazoa; phylum Arthropoda; class Insecta; order Lepidoptera; family Gelechiidae; genus Scrobipalpa; species Scrobipalpa costella. The sequence continues at coordinate 16,219,644 of OX463312.1, forward strand.
CAGCCACCCACGTGTTTGTGCCGTGCGTGGAGACCCGTGTTGGTGGGATGAAGGAGTCCTGGGGGTTGAGCCGATAGTAGGTCGGGTCAGTTACCTGCTAGACGCAACATACCTCTTTGGCCTGGATTTCCACCCAAACGGGAGGTCGTGGACTAGCCAACCATGATCAATCGGCTGTTGCATCCCGTCAGAGGGCTGCTGGCGAGCCATCCAAAACCCATGTGGTAGGCTATGGCCCGGCCGCGGGACCCAGGGCGAGCGCACGCGGACCTCTTCCGCGTGAGCAACCCTGGAATCCCTCGGTCGTCAGTCATCAGTCTGCCACGGTGCGGGTGACTATATCCCTAGGGTAGTTCTGGCGACCATGCTCATCAGAGTATGGCGTCCCCTTTTGCGGGCTCCAAGGAGGGTGGAACGCCGCTAGGGATGAATCTTTAGAAACCAACACCATGGACACAAAGAGGAAATTTGTCACCACCACTGGCCTAGCTGATCCTTCGGGAGCGCTATGGCAGGCAACTCCAAAACAGGAAGCGCCAAATACCACACCTGCGGCCGATCCTAAGGGAGCGCCCTCATCCAGGCTTGACCTCTCCACCTTGAGAGACGCGATACCGGCAGCGCCTAATGGCGATGCCTGGAGTCTGCAGATCAAAAGCAGGAGCAAGCCAGACACCCAGGCAAATCCGCCTTCAAAGCCTGAACAAGGCAATCCTTCTGGCAAGGCGCAGCGCAACCGAGCGCGAGCCGAAGCGAGGAAGGCTAAGAAAAAAGCCACACCCTTTGCTGCCAAGAGCGGCCACCCTAAACCCAATCGGGAGAAGGGAGACCACGGTGCTGGGGACTCTGGGAAGCCTGAAGGGCAACCCTCAGATCTGCCGGCCCCTCAAGGCGCAAAGAAAAAACGAGGCAAACGTGGAGGCAAGTTTGTTAGGGAGCGGGCTGGAACAAGCGACCATGTGAAGCCATCAGGGCCAAACAAGAGGGCGCGTCCCGACGACACCCTGTCGCCTCGGGATGATGTCAAACGCCCAAAGACTAACTCGCGCCCCACTATTGCCGGCTCAGTCAACTACGCTGACGCGTGCAAGTCAAATGACCTATGCGTAGCGATAATGACTGAGCCTTTCAAGGACATCACCGCTACGGAAGCGGAGGCGATTGAGGCCGCGGTTGAGGAAGCGATGGATGCGGACCTCTGCGCCCCCACCTCTTCCGGTGCCCCCAGGCGCCTTCCAAGCTTCCGCGGCAAGGCCTTTCACAGCGAGGGCGCTCTCAAACTCTGGTGCGAGGACGACTTTTCGCTGGAATGGCTCAGGAAAGCCACTAGAAATATCCGCTCCCCACGTCCTAACACCAGACTTGTGGTGAGGCGTCAAGCTGAAATCCCCAGGAAGGTGAAGGCGACCATGTTTGTGCCGAGATTTGCGCAGGAGAACATCAGGATCTTACATGAGAGGTTCACCGCGCAAAATCCGTGGTACAACGTGGGCGCCTGGAGCTTATACCACGTCGAGAGACAAGAGGAAAAGAAAGGCATCTTCCTTGTCATCGGCATACCACTCCAGGACATACCGGAGATCAAGAAAAGGGAACGCCGAGTTGCATACAAATGCGGCTCGGTCTACCTGCGCTTCGCGGAGGAAGTAGTCGGGGGTGAAGCGCCAACCAACTCGGCGCAAGCACAAGAGGCTCCTCAATCTCCGATGCCACCAGCGCCACTAGCGCCTGAGGTACTACCCGTAACCCACTCGGAATCGGAAGCTTCAGGCGACACCCCGCCACAGATGCGTCAGCAGGAGGCCATAGAGGCTACCGCTGGGAGCTCTAAAGCCACCGGGTCTTTAGAGGGTGCCGCTCCCATGCTGGTTGAGCCACCCGTGAAAGACTGGTGGCATGCGGATGGTAGCGCTGACCACCAGGACTTAGATTTGGAGGAGGGTTTGTTGAATAGCGATGGCGGTTCAACATCAAACCCACCCAGCCCATAACTTCATCCAAACCAACCTCCAGCACTCGCAAACTGCGACAGCTAACCTGCGAAGAGCGCTGGAGGTCAACACCGAGACCATTGCCCTTATCCAGGAACCGTGGATAAGAAATGGCAGGATATGTGGTCTAAGCAACATCGGGGGAAAACTTCTCCTAGATACCACCGTAAGTAACCCCCGTACGTGCATATTCGCCCCTAAACATGTAACCACCACCTTGATAAACGAGTTCTGTTCCAGAGACCTAACAGCAGTCCGGCTATTACCAAATGCTAGCCTCGGACTGCCAAGTATAGTACTAGCGTCTGCCTACTCGGCCGGAGACGCCGATGTACCTACACCGGAGCTTGCGGCGTTAGTTGCCTACTGCGAGTCGGAAGGTCTTGAGCTTATAGTCTCAATAGACTCTAACGCGCATCATCAAATCTGGGGCAGTGAAACCAACAACAAGAGAGGTGAAGAACTAGTAACATATCTTTTCTCTACCAATCTGAATATACTGAACAAAGGCTCGGAGCCGACCTTCGTCACATCCCGATGCCAGACTATCATTGACCTAACACTAGCATCCGAACGGGTCGCGCCACATGTTACCGACTGGCACGTGTCCGGCGAGATTTCCTGCTCGGACCATAGATGGATTAGGTACAACCTTTGTATAACGATCGATCCTATTGTACCTAAGCGCAATCCTCGTAAAACGGACCGCGCTAAATACAGCAAGCTGGTAAGGGAAGGGTTACGATCCATCGACCTACCAGCTGAATACGTATGTACAGAAGGTATTGAATTACATTTAACTAACATTTCCTCCGTTTTAATCAACAGCTATGAACAGACATGTCCACTTACAACGCTAAAGCCAGGTTCTAATTCGAAAACCTCATGGTGGGGACCAGAGCTGGAGAGGCTACGCCGCAAAGTAAGGAAACTGTTCAATAGAGCCAAAAATACACGAGAACTCGAAGATTGGGACGCCTACAAGCAGGCCCAGCATCACTATAAGAAGCGTATTCGAGACAGGAAGCGAGAGTGCTGGCAACGCTTCTGCACCAACATAGAATCAACGAATCAAGCTGCTAAGGTAAAAAACATCCTGTCACGCGACCCAGACCGCAACCTAGGCTGCTTGAAGAAACCAGATGGCACCTACACCAGATCCGACACAGAGACCTGCGAGCTTCTTCTGCAGACTCACTTCCCTGACTGCCGTATCGCGAATGACCAATCCTGGGATGACGCGATGCAAAGCAGCTCAGTGAACCAAGCGGACTGGACCACGGCTCACAGGGTAGTAGACGAAAACAAGGTAAAGTGGGCAATCAACAGCTTCCTTCCGTTTAAAACGGCGGGCCTTGATGGTATTTTCCCAGGGCTCTTGCAGTGGGGTGACGTGAATGTACTGGCCAGGCATCTTACTGCGGTGTACAGAGGATGCCTTGCCCTCCGTTACGTGCCACTGCAATGGAGGGAAGTAAAAGTTATTTTTATCCCCAAGCCCGCCAAAAGCGACTATACGCAACCTAAATCTTTTAGACCAATCAGTCTCACGTCCTTCCTTATGAAGACTCTGGAGAGACTGTGCGATAGGGACATAAGAACAATTTCCCTTATGCGTAAGCCGCTTCACGCTAACCAACATGCCTACAGCCCAGGCAAATCAACAGAATCTGCTCTCTACTGCGTAACATCTCGCGTGGGGAGAAGTCTATCTCAAAAACAATCAACCCTAGGCGCATTCATAGACATTGAAGGTGCCTTTGACAAAACAAACTTTACCAGCATAAGCCAGGCGCTCTCGAGACATGATGTCCATTCCACTATTGCCGGGTGGATAGATAACATGCTAAGGTACAGAGCGATACAATTTACCGTGAACTCCAGCACAAGAGGCGTGGTTGCCAAAGGCTGCCCGCAAGGTGGAGTACTCTCTCCGCTCTTGTGGAATATTGTGGTTAACGAACTCATCGAGAACCTCAATAGAATGAGACTGTATACGGTTGGCTATGCGGACGATCTTGCCATTCTCATAGGTGGCCCCTTCGAGAATGTGCTCTGCGATCTTATGAGATCTGCACTAATAATCGTCGAACACTGGTGCAGAAAGCACAACCTTACGGTGAACCCGTCGAAGACGGAACTTATGTTATTCACCAACAAACGGAGCTTAGGTCGGCTTAGACTACCTAAGCTGTTCAACACAGAGCTGAGCCTAACAAACGAAGTGAGATATCTGGGAGTCACGCTCGATAGTAAGCTGCTCTGGACTAAACACATTGAACACAAGCTAGAGAAAGCCTGCATAATCTTCTGGCAATGCCGAAGACTTATGGGCAGATCTTGGGGGTTATCCCCTAAAATTTGCAAATGGCTGTACACAGCAGTTATTAGACCGACAATCTCCTACGGTGCAATAGCCTGGTGGCCCAGGACTGAGCTTTCAACCGTTAAAACCAAGCTACAGAGCTTTCAGCGGATGGCTTGTACAGCCATGACTAGCTGTATGCGCACCACCCCGACAGCGGCCCTAGAAATCATCCTTGGGCTCACACCGCTGGACTTATTCATCCAACACGAGGCGTTGATGACAGCTTTTCGCCTCAAGCTTCAAGGCATATGGAGGAATGAGGACAGCCCTATCGCAACCTTGTGGGACACAGTAAAGCTACAGTACCCTCTCTGCGAGGCCCCTTGCGATAGAATACCGAAAACTTATACCTTTCACAAGAACTACCTAATACAACCATCCGAGACAGAGAAAGATGAATCAGGCGCAAATGAAGTTCGCATATATACAGACGGTTCAAAAATGGGGTCAGGGACCGGTGCCGGCGTCTTCTCTCAGGAACTAAACATCCACATATCGATTCCCTTAGGCATCCACAGTTCCATTTTCCAATGTGAATGCGTAGCCATAATGGAAGCAGCCAAAGCCGTACTACGCAGGAAGTTAGATGGATATAACATCAGGATTCTCTCGGACAGTATGGCCGTACTAACAGCCTTGCAGAGTAATACTATTACCTCAGGGTTAATATACGAGTGTCACCAGACCCTGGAGCTCATGGCGTCAGAAAACCAAGTTATCCTGCAATGGATCAGGGGACACAGCGGATCTCTTGGTAATGACGCAGCGGATGAATTGGCGAGAGGTGGATCACAGACACAGATCGCTGGCCCTGTACCAATCCTGCCAATTCCATTCAGCCAAATGCGCACGTGGCTGCGAACATTTACCAACAACCGACACAATGTCCAATGGACAAACCTTGAAAGCTGTAGACAGTCGAGAGAGGCGATACCTGCACTTTCGCCGAGACTGACCCGAAGACTTCTCAGCTTAAATAAACATGACATCCGAATTGTAGTAAGCACCCTCACAGGTCACATAACTCTCAACAAACATCTATTCACCATCGGCGTCACAGACAGCCCAAAGTGCAGGGGCTGCCTGGACGAGGACGAGACAGTTGCACACGTACTCCTGGGATGTACGAGTGTGGCTGACCAACGGGCAAAAATCCTCAAGGAATTGAGGTCGCTCCGAGAAGTCTGTGAAAACCCCAGGAGAATTCTGAACTTCTGGAAGGAGCTGGGCTGGTTGGAATAAACCAGTCAACCCTGCACGCACAACGGACCAAATTAAGAGTCTAATTGCGGATACAGGAGCCCCATAACATAACATAACATAACAATACTGACGATGCGTTTATAACAAATGGTTCTCTTTGTAAATTAAATAGGTAACTAATAATTTTAGTCTGTTCAAAAACTCGTCTCTGCCAAAAACAGTTTAATTAATTACAGAGTTTGTGAAAAGAGGACAGAAATCTTTTGCGAAATTAAAAGTAGTCATACTTTCTGCTTCCATGCTGGACTAGGAGCGAGAAAAAAAAGTGCCAGCTGCATTTCCTCCCGGGCATGCTGTAAAAACCAGCGAAAGGATCCGAGAGTTTCAGTATATTGCAATTTAGGCGATGAGCTGAGGACCTGGCACTATAGCAATATACTTAAAAATCTATCTTAAATAACCCTCAAAACTTTGTCAGACGTGGCCCTTTGTTTGGGTCGTTTACGCTCTGCCTACCCCATTAGGGAGAAAGGCGTGATTATATGTATGTAACAACTATTGTCTAAAAATTCATCTCTCATCCAAATCTTTTTAGCTGTGGAGTTTGAGACGCAATGAGCTTAATCAACTATTGCGATCCATGTTTATTAGAAAAAAAAAATAGTACATCCATCTTCTACCACTTCTTTTAAACGCATGAACCTCGCATGTTTCCACACCAGATGACATCAGAACCTTGGCAAAGAACCTGTCTGCAGCTGGCGTCAACGTGGCATGCTCTTTCCAGCCCCATAGAGACGAACTCCATCTTCAGCATATCTTGATTATTGGCGATTTGGCTTGTCCAGGAGTCGACTCCTTTCTACTAAAAGTAAGTATGATGAGTACCTAAGTAAAGTAAGTATAATTTGTATATCACTTTGTGAAGTTTTCCCCAGTTTGGTTAGGACATTGCAGGCTGAATCACCTGATTGTCCGAAAAGTTAAAAAGGATTCCGTGCTTCGGAGGGCACGTTAAGCCGTCAGTCCCGTCCGCTGTCTTTGATAGTGGTCGTCACTTAAAACCATGTCAGAGGCCTAATAGCTGAGCTACTAGGCGGTTTGAAAATTTTGACATTTGTATGAAAAAATATTTTGCATGAAATGAAGTACTTTACTTCATTTCATGCAAAATAGCCGGGTAGGTATGACAGAGACCAAGGGAGCGAGTTCACCCAAAGATATAAGTCTCACTTTGAAGATATTAGGCTTCAAATTCTTACATACTCTTCCATGCTGGCCTGGGAGCGAGAGAAAAACATCGAATGTGCCAGCTGCATTTCCTCCCGGGTATGCTGTAAAAACCAGCTAAGGGATCCGAGGGTTTCAGTATATTGTAATTTAGGCGATGGGCTGACAACCTGTCACTACAGCAATATACTTACAAATCTATCTTAAATAACCCTCAAAACTTTGTCAGACGTGGCGGAACGACCTTTGTTTGGTTCGTTTACGCTCTGCCTACCCCATTAGGGATAAAGGCGTGATTATATGTATGTATGTATGTATGTAAATTCTTACATTATGAAAAACAGACGCAGGTTTTTGCCGTGTCTTCAGCTACATATTACAAGAGAAATTTGAAAAACTATATAATAATTTCCAGTTGTTATCTATACCAATTTTAAAGCAAGGATCTTTTGTTCAGGCCAGTGACGACGGCTACTTCAAATCCCCGTACCGCTGGTTGCTATTGGATGAGGGAGACGAGGACCTGGAAGTCCTGGACCACTTGGAGATGTTAGTAGACAGCGACGTGGTGCTGGCCAGGAAGACTGGTGATGATGTTCATTTTATCGAAGGTATCATGTTTCCTGTGGTTCTTACAGCAATACACATTCCTAATTTATACACACATACATATAATCACGCCTTTATCCCTATTGGGGTAGACAGAGCATAAACGACCTAGAAAAAGGTCGTTCCGCCACGTCTAGTATATATTATTAGCGACCCGCCCCGGCTTCGCACGGAAATCATCAGTGTTTCTCTACTATATTATGCATGTATTATACATATAAACCCTCTTGAATCACTCTATCCATTACAAGAAACTGCATCAAAATACGTTGCGTAGTTTTAAACATCTAAGCATACATATGAATATAGGGACAGAGAAAGCGACTTTTTTTTTGTACTATGTAGTCACATCTGACAAAGCTTTGAGGGTTATGCAAGATAAATTTGTACGTATATTGCTGTAGTGACAGGTGGTCAGTCCAGGGCCTAAATTGCAATATACTGAATCCCTCGAATTTACAGCATTTTCGGAAGGAAATGCAGCTGGCACATTCTTTGTTTTTCTTTCACTCTCAGTCTTGATTTATATACCAGGCCACTCAGAAAGTATTGCGATAAATAGTTTTTATATATGGCAGACTGGCCGGTTAGAATCTTTTTTGAAAATATGATTACTTGTAAGTAAAAATATGTGTGTTCCATTTTCAAAATTTCCCTCCACATTTTTTGCGAGCCAATTTAAAGTATCGTGTCTTACTGAAAAATGGATCTGCGCCGGAAACATTTTAGAGCTATGATTTTTTACGATTTCAAGTGTCGCCTGAAACCGGAGGAATCGTTCGATAGACTTCAAATGGCATTTATGGATGAAAGCCTCTCCAAGGCAACCGTGTATCGTTGGTATAACGAATTTAGGCGCGGTCGACCAACCGTGGTCAGTCCAGGGCCTAAATTGCAATATACTGAATCCCTCGAATTTACAGCATTTTCGGGAGGAAATGCAGCTGGCACATTCTTTGTTTTTCTTTCACTCTCAGTCTTGATTTATATACCAGGCCACTCAGAAAGTATTGCGATAAATAGTTTTTATATATGGCAGACTGGCCGGTTAGAATCTTTTTTGAAAATATGATTACTTGTAAGTAAAAATATGTGTGTTCCATTTTCAAAATTTCCCTCCACATTTTTTGCGAGCCAATTTAAAGTATCGTGTCTTACTGAAAAATGGATCTGCGCCGGAAACATTTTAGAGCTATGATTTTTTACGATTTCAAGTGTCGCCTGAAACCGGAGGAATCGTTCGATAGACTTCAAATGGCATTTATGGATGAAAGCCTCTCCAAGGCAACCGTGTATCGTTGGTATAACGAATTTAGGCGCGTTCGACCAACCTTGGGGGATGAAGAAAGAAGCGGTCACCCTTTGACGGCTATTACGGAAGAAAACGTGCCAGCAGTGAAAAATTTAATCCAAGATAATAGGCGAATTACATATCAGGAGATTCAGCACATAATAAAGATTGGATCGGGAAGCGTTCACGAGATTCTACATGGGCATCTTCGCGTGAGGAGGATAGTATCGCGCTGGGTGCCGCACTACCTCACCGACGCTCAGAAGCAGGCCCGGGTGGAATGGTGCCGTGATATGCTGAACAAATTTGAAGCAGGCTCGTCTCGGCGTGTTTACGACATCGTAACAGGTGATGAGTCCTGGATTTATCAATACGATCCAGAAACCAAGCGCCAGTCGACAGTTTGGGTGTTTCAAAATGAACCAACGCCTACCAAAGTGAAGCGATCTCGAAGCGGGGGGAAGATTTTGATCGCCAGCTTTTTTAATTTGACTGGCCACTTGGCCTCAATTCCCTTACGAGATCAAAGAAGCATTAACGCCGAATGGTATACTACCAAATGTTTACCAGAAGTTTTTTCTGTTGTGAGCAACAAGCGACCAAACACAGGGCTCCGCGGACTACTGCTCCACCACGACAATGCGCCTGCACACACCGCGCTTAAAACGAGGGACTTCCTGGACAGCACACCAGTCAAACTCCTGGGTCACCCTCCTTACAGCCCTGATCTAGCACCGTGTGACTTCTTTTTATTTCCAAAAATAAAAAATCAGCTCAAGGGGATACAATTTTCGTCGCCGGAAGATGCGCTGGCTGCGTTCGAGCAGGCTGTAAACGAGGTGTCTACGGCGGACTGGAAAAAGTGTTTTGAAAACTGGTTCAGACGCATGAATCTTTGTATAGAGGCTGGTGGAGAGTACTTTGAAAAGATTTAATAAAAATATATGTACCTGTAGAACAATTTTTTTTAGTGTCGCAAAACTTTCTGAGTGTCCCACGTACCTCAAGATAAACAAGACGAAAAATTCCATCAAATTGTTGATTATAGAATAGACAAGATTTTTAGGCTCATGTTTACAAAGCGATCTCAAATTTGAGAGCAATATTAAGTATGGATTTGACAGGCTCTAATGTACTGAAATTACATTTCTGATACGAGCTTAAACTAGCTGTCAGTCTCAAGAATTGTTTATCAATACGGGTCTTAGTATGTATGCCAACTGTTTGTAAGCCCTCTGGCTAAGTCATTAAAGGAGAGAGGCAGATAGTCAAATATTTTGGATGATCTGAAAAGTTTGACAGTCAGCTTTTTATGGTATGATGGAAATAGCTCTATGTATGTAAAATGTTGCCATAGGTATACTCATCTCCCTAGCCTTATCCCGTATCTCTCGGAGTCGGCTACCTAATCTAGGTGATTGAACGAGGGTACTGATTTTTACACAGAGCGACTGCTTCTCGCTATCTGACCTCTGCAACCCAGAAGGGAAACTCTACCCAATCCTAGATTACGTCAGAGTTTTCAAGCCGCCAATGCTTAGCGCTGGCCTCTGACCAGTAGGTATACTATTTTATTTTAAAGGCAGCTAGAGACAGCATACGATTACATACATACATACATAAATCACGCCTTTATCCCTTACGGGGTAGGCAGAGCGTTTAACGCCTCGTAAAAAGCGCTTTCGCCACGTCTGACAAAAATTGAAGGCAATTTTAGATTGTAATATGTTTTGCTATAGTGACAGGTTGTCAGCCCATCGCCTAAATTACAATACACTGTAACCCTTGAGTCCCTTTTGCTGACTTCAACAGCATGCCCGGGAGGAAGGGCAGCTGGAACATTCTATGTTTTTCTATCTCTCCCAGTCCAGCATGGAAGTATCCAGCAAACAATTTACATGCATAATACAACGTTGTCTTGATGTTGTCTGCAAATAAAAAACAGACAAGGTCAGTAAAGTGCATTTAGCCAATAAAGACTTGATTCCTAACAAGGTTAGCTATAAAAACCCGTGTTGACCCAATAATACATACATATAGTCACGCCTTTATCCCCAATGGGGTAGGCAGAGCGTGAACGACCCAAACAAAGGTCGCTCCGCCACATCTGACAAACCTTTGAGGGCTATTTGAGATAGATTTGTAGGTATATTGCTGTAGTGACAGGTTGTCAGCCCATCGCCTAAATCACAATATACTGACACCCTCGGATCCCTTAGCTGGTTTTTACAGCATGCCCGGGACGAAATGCAGCTGGCACATTCTATGTTTTTCTCTCGCTCCCAGGCCAGCATGGAAGTGTGAAGTGTTGACCAAATAATTACTGGGTATTATAGACAAATTAGTCATAGAGACACATAGCACTCCTAGATTGAGTGATCTTTGAAGCATTAGTCAGACATTTATGTTAGAATCTAGGTTAGGCTTACAAGTTACCTACATAATTACATACACTTACAACTTGTAGTTCAACTAACTTAGTTTTTACGACATAATGTAACTTGGTTAGGACTTGTTTTATTACAAGTCAAATTTAGCATATTATTAATTTTATGACTTTGATGAATGATGATGATGATACAGAACTTTGACTGACGTACTTTGTAGACAAATCGTTGAAGTTATTGTAATATTTTGATGCTATAAAAAATTTAAAAGTTTAGTCCGATTATTACAAATATCCTTTAACTCAAATTAAAAAAATCTTAATAACGTTCCGATTCGTAGTAAATATCCTAATATAGTTTCATGGTTTCAGTTTACAGAATATCAGAAAATTCAGAAGTAATCTACTCAACACGGTCAGTTTGGCATCCTAGTTTTTACAAGAAACGATCATCAAACATGAATCCCTTAGTGATCAAAGAAAACTTCAACAATGATACTACAATAGCCAATGAAGATGGCGAAGATAATACAGCTTCGACAAAACATGGAGTCATTGAAGATTTTAGAAAGACTAAAGTGCTATCAGTCAGAAGAAGGAATTTAAGGAGACACACTCTTACTATGGTTAATGTTATCACTGATAGTAATAATACAAGAAACCATATGAATGATAGGCTGTAAGTATCACATTACAAGATATGATATTAAGCGTATAAAACAAATCATCATTCCCTTGCCCTTATCCTATTATTTGGCGCAGTATTTATTTATTTATTTATTGTTTCATTCATCCCTGTCAGCCGTCAGTTCAACACTCACACCCGTTTTCAACATATCATCTTTCACATAGCCCATCCATCTTTTCTTTCGTCATCCTCTCCCAACATATCCGTCCACATTCAAATTCAATCAACACTCTTATAACTTTCATTCCTCCCCATTACATGTCCGTACCACGGAAGCCGATTTCCTCTCATTTTATCTGTTATGGGCGCAACTTACAAGCTTTCTCTTATGTATTAAGCGTATAAAACAAATAAAAACAACAAAAACAAATTTGAACATATTTGAAAATGTCTTCTCAAAATCCTTAGAAAATAACAAGCTGCTCAAAAATAGTTTAAATCTAATTAACCACAACTTTTCTCTGATGGTGATAGACAAATTCTTGCTGATCATTTTCAGATTTTTACATCAAGACTCAATAACAAAGATGTCGTATGCAGCAGTGAAGATTTGTTTCGAAATGCTGAATGCTTCTGAACATCTTCTGTTCACTCACACTTGGGGATATAAAGACAAGAACGGCAACTGGCAGGGAATAGTAGATCATCTGTTGAAGAAGGAAGCTGATCTTGGTAATGTTTTGAAAACACGCAAAACACATAAGGATATAAAAATTTACCCTTCTTTATAAATTTTGCACGTAATCATATTCAATACACTAACTTCCCGTATGGAAGGATATAAATCAGTTAAAAAGTCGATAAAAGGATTCATCCAATAAATTGATGGGAAGTAGTAGTAGGCCTGGCCTATCAATCATATGGCAAAAATCTCCCAAATAGGGGCGGCTCATGTCCTACAATAGACCACTAGCGCTGTTATGGTAGACTATCGTAATAATGAAATCATTGTACTCCTTTAGGAACATTGACAATCTTCACCCAAGAGCGCATGCAAGTTGTGGACTACATCTCGATGGTAGGATCTACATCAGTTCGTTTTGTCTTTCGCGAACCCCCTTTGGCCTACATCTCCAATATCTTCGCACTCCCGTTCACCGGGGCTGTCTGGTTGGCCAGTCTGGTCTGCGTACTTGGCTGCTCAGTGTTCCTGTATATCACATCCAAGTGGGAAGCTTCCATGGGCATGGTATGGAATTGAAATTGACTCTTGAAATTGGTATGGCTGTTAAAATATTTCAAATGTTGCAAGAATGGATTTACTTTCTAACAAGTTTTAGATTTCACGTATTAATTTGTGTTTGCTTTATTATTTTAAGCATCCATTGCAACTGGACGGTTCTTGGGCTGATGTTCTCATCTTGGCAATCGGAGCTGTACTCCAACAAGGATGTACTCTCGAACCCAGATATGCTGCAGGTAGGTTACGTGGTATTTTTAGAGTTGAGCATCGGAACTTTTACATAAGAAATTTCAGATGTTTTTTGCGTATAGGAAACTTATTATAACTTTGTATGTAGTGGGCCACTCGGAGGTAGATTCCGATTAATATCCACCCCCCGTGACAGAAGATAAAAACAGTGTAAAAGTGCAATCCATTGAATCTTCAGGAAATTTCTTGTGTAATCAGACCTATTTTTACAGGAAGATGCGTCACTCTGTTCCTCTTCGTAACTCTAACAGTATTATACTCAGCATACTCTGCCAATATTGTCGTGTTGCTGAGGGCTCCTAGCTCTTCAGTTAGAACGTTGCCTGATCTCCTCAATTCACCTCTCAAACTTGGAGCTAGTGACTTTGAATACAACAGATACTTCTTCAAGGTATATAATAAAAAATAAGACTGTGTTTTAAAGTACCTACGCGCGCGCCATATTTAAAAATTTGTTTACCAAAATTAATGATTTCAACGATCACTGCAAAAACAACAAGTCACTTATCAATCAAACAATATAACTAACGTAATATTTGCAGAAACTGAATGAGCCAATACGAAAAGCTATTTACGACAAGAAGATCGCACCCAAAGGGAAGAAGCCAAACTTCTACAGCATGAAAGATGGAATTGAAAAAGTTAGAAAAGTAAGTGGAAGCACTTTCTCGTCATGTTTGAAATTGACCTTTTATTTGAAAGCATACGAAATGTGTTTATGCAAATAATGCCTTTTTGCGATATGCCATCATCATCAAATGATCAGCTTCTTGCATATAATTCCCAATTTTCTTACCCAGGGTCTATTCGCTTTCCACATGGAGCTGAACCCCGGTTATAGACTAATACAGGAGACATACCAGGAGGATGAGAAATGTGACCTGGTAGAGATAGACTACATCAACGAAATCGACCCTTGGGTGCCTGGACAAAAGCGATCCCCTTTTAAAGACATGTTCAAAATTAAGTAAGTTTTCCTTAATAATTTTAGTTTTTTTTTATAACGTAGATAATATGTTTGAGTCTACTCGAAAGAAGGAGGAGAAGAATTGTTATCTAATCAAATTTTGCTCTGGCGCCATTTTGTGTGTTGTCTTATGATGTAGCAGAAATTGCGATTTAGGCAAAATATTAATTGTTGGAGAGTTTTGGAGTTGGTTTTTGAGTCTATGTACGACATGGTAAACCCCATACTATCCAAATCAGATTTAGAATAAAGGGAAACAAACTTTCACGTCTTTTTATTCAAAAACAGATTTCAAAAATAAATGATACGTGTTGGCAAATTAGTTAAATGACTAAAACTACAATTTCATTATAATTATGATCATAACTGATAGCTAAAACTTATTATAGAAACAAGATCTTCGATTAAAAGACATGAAACTTTGTTAACCTTTATTCTAAATCTGATTTAGAAATAGTATAGAAGACAATATTTTGCTATTGCGGATTGAATCTATAGGTTCCTTGTATTACCCAACGTTTCATGAAATTGAACAGTTTCATGAAGTTCAGAGAGTCTGGCATCCAAGCCTGCATCTACCACCACCTTCAAGTACCGAAGCCGAAGTGTTCTGGAACCGTCTCCACCTTCAGCAGTGTCGGCATCAGGGATATGTTACCCGCTCTTCTGGCCACGGTCTACGGCATGCTGCTGGCTCCTGCTGTTCTTCTGCTGGAGATTGCTTATAAACGACTGTAAGATATTTAAACTATTTAAACTTAAGTGAGACATTCTAAATAAAGATTTTAGGCATGTTTCGTACTACGCGACTTATTTTCCAAAGTGAGTGCCCGTTATTAAAATCTTTATTTGTAAGATATTTCTCAAAATGTGTTGTTTAATGAAAATACGACATTTTCTTACTCTACATAGTCGGAGACATAAGACTTTCTATTTATTTTGATAGGTTTATGATCAATTAATTAAATACAATAATAATATATGAAACAAGATTATTACCGAAAAACATATTTTTATATTATAAAAAGCATCGGTAATATTATTATTTATAGGTATTGGATTCAAACATACATACATACAAAAAATCACGCCTTTCTCCCTAATGGGATAGGCAGAGCGAAAACAATCTCAACAAAGGTCGTTCCGCTACGTCTGACAAGTTTTGGGTTATTCTATTATATTATACAGATGATTATGATGTATGTATATTGCTTAGTGACAGGTTGTCAGCCCATCGCCTAAAATGAATTAGTGAATTGTATTCACTAAAACCCTCGAATCCCTTAGCTAATTTTTACAGTACGCCCGGGAGGAGATGCAGCTGGCTGGCATGTTTTTCTATCACTCCCAGTCTAGCATGGAAGAAAGTCCACGATGGAAGAATTTATTGTATTCAAAGATCTCTTACCGTACCTATTAACCACGATGGCGAGTATGGAAATGTTTATTTTATAGCGATTGATTAGATTTTTGCAATTTGTTTCAGGCTGGTCATGAGAAGAAACCTAAAAAAACAGGCAAAACTAATCACTACAAAGATGTTTCATTCAAATAAAGTTTATTAGACAAAAGTCCAACCCCTTGGCGGCATTTAATGTAGAATTTGCTTGCACAAAAATGTTTGTCCTCGTAGCTTAGACGACTAGAGATAAGAATCACACTTCAAATATGATGTTTTAGCAAATAAATTGAATTATAATAAAATGGTAGTTTGCCCTAAAAGAAATGTTTGTCATTTATTAAACCTCACACAAATTGAAATATAAAATTTTCATTTTTAAACGACAGGCTTCGACTAATGCTACGTTTGAACATAATGACCACCATTATGTACCGACAGTTGGTTGACTTGTTTGTCATCATTACAAATTCTTAAAGGAATATTTTAAAATATTTTGACACATTAAAATATTGCTTTTCCAACTTATTCCGTGTGATCATGTTATTTCACCGTCATGTTAAAATCCTTTGTAATTTTCCATTCAACTCCAATTCTTATTTTACTTTTCATGACAATTTTCTATCACACTACTTAACTTTGAGTCGTCGTCACTGGTTTTCAAAATGAAAGGTGCTGTGCTTTTATTTTTTTTAATAAGCACAGTGCAATGTATAAGAAATGATACAATAGATATGATAACATCCTTTATCTTATACGAAGATCGTCCAACTTCAGTTTTGATGCCAGAACCATGTTGGAAACCTTGTAAGTATAAAATTAATTGTAGTTACACAAAATCAACGGAGTGTAAGGGACAGCGTCCCGCGAAATATTAGGGGTTGCTCAGTCAACGAATCTGAACATCATCAGGATTTTTTTCAGGATGTGAAAAAGAAATTTGGTTTCCCATACACATTGTCTCATCGAGGTGGTCATTTTGTATGGAAAGGTATTTTTTATTCATCTCCTCAAAAAAAATCCCGGTAAAAGTTGTTCAGTTTAGTTGACTGAGCAACCCCTTTCAGTTTGCGGGACGCTGTCCGTTACACACGGTATATTATAATTGTACACGCATTATCTGCCTCACTTATGCACTCTCACTACCGTAGGTCAGCTAGAAGAGATTTCTTTTTAGAAATAAGCTGTACCGGCTGTGCTATTTTTTTTTTTATGTTTGTGTCCTCTGTATGATCATGTGTGCAATAAACTGTTAAATAAATAAATAAATCTGTTTTATGCCTATCTGCAATTTGGGAAAATGAACAGCAGACAAATATCATTCTCGTAAATTTCCTTTTATGCTCATGCGATTCCAAAAGCTACCTATCATCACCTCTTCTCATGCGAATGGAGAAAATTTGCAGATGACGTGAAGGCTCTGGCCAAGAGTCTGTCGTTAGTTGGCATCAACATGGCATGCTCCCTGCAGCCTCATCGAGCTGAATACTATCTTCAGCAAATCCTGATCATCGTGGACTTGGCTTGCCCTGAAATTAATACTTTTTTCATTAAGGTATGTATACAGGTTTTTATGTACTAAGGCGCTTATTTATGAAGCGATATCAAACTTGAGAGCAATATTAAGTATGGATTTGACAGGCCAATTTGTACTGAAATGACATTTCTGATACGAACTCGAACTCGCTGTCACTCATGAGAGTTGATTATACGGTACGGCCCTAAATATGGTATGTACTAAAGTTGCAGAAAATTTCTCATAGGTAGCGGCAACTGATTTAGTTTTTGAAATATTTAGGCTACTAACGAAGGCTTCTTCAAATCACCTTACCGATGGTTACTGCTAGAAGAAGAAAGGAGTAATCTAGACATCATTGACAACCTTACGATGCTGGCAGATAGCGACGTTGTCATTACCAAAAGGAGAGGTCAAAAGATGCATTTCATCGAAGGTAGGCATTAAAATATAAGAATTATCCACGTTTTAAACCAACAGAAATAACATCATCATCTCCCTAGCCTTATCCCGTATCTCACGGGGTCGGCTACCTAATCTAGGGGATTGAACGAGGGTACTGGTTTTTATACAGAGCGACTGCCATCTGACCTCCGCAACCCAGAAGGGAAACCAGACCCAATCCTCAATTAGATCAGTTTTTAAGCCGCCAATGCTTAGCACTGGCCTCTGACATGGCTTAACGACTAATATCTACGGTATAAAACGATTTCAACCGAGCCCAACGGCTTAACGTGCCTTCCGAAGCACGGAAAAAGCACCGAATAAACGTACATATGAAATTCGAAAACCGAAAAACACATTGGTACGTGGTGGTAATCGAACCACGACTTCCCTGCTCAGGAAGCAGCGGCCATATCCGCTATACCATCGGGCTCCAACTAAAATAATAGTATGTGGCAAATACTGCTTCTCTTCGAAATGCTCTATAATGAAGAGTATCAGAGCTTGTTAGAATAATCTAATTTTCCCCATAGAGTTTATTAGATGCAATGATAACACACATACATTAAGGCCGTTGTAGCTTTGCCTATCTCGTAAGGCATACTGAGATACTGACATGACTTTATGTTGAATATTTGCTACATCCTTTTCTTTTCTATAATTTTCAGTTTACAAGGTGTCACAAAACACAGAAGCTATCTACAACATTCGCTTTATTTGGAGACCACCAGTCTACAGATACTTTGACTTTCCTTCCTCAAACACAGGAGATTATAATGGAACTAACATCAATAAAATATCTAAAGGGATTAGTAGCATAACCTGGTTCAAATACGGAATGATAGAAGATTTGAGGAAGACAAAAGTGATTTCGGTAAGAAGAATGGATTTGAGAGGACACAATCTGACTATGGCGTGTGTCATCATTGATAGCAACGAAACTAGGAAACATTTGGATGATAGACTGTAAGTATTACTAACCTAACTCTGTTTCATCTCAGAAATTGGCTCTCGATAGAGCTCCAGCTCATTCCGCTCCGCTCCAAGGTCATTCTTGGTTCAAAGGCTGTCCATTGCCATTCAACGCGGAAACGCTGCAAGGGTCCGGAATGACAAGGGGCGGTATTTTTGAATAGTTTTTTTTTTAGTTATAAGTTTGACATGTATTGATGTATGTTTATAAAATTAATGTAATTTTTACTCTGTTATGTATAATAATAAGAAACTTTAAAAGTGAATGTAAAAATTGTGAGTGCCAAATATCTAAAAATACTGATCCTTTAATAGACAGTTCTTTTAAAAAAGCTTATCATTAACAATTATCACACAATAATCCATAAAACTTTTAGACATCTAGCCCAGGACTCGATAACAAAGTTATCGTATGCAGCGGTGAAGATCAGCTTTGAGATGCTGAATGCCTCTGAGAAAGTCATCTTCACACATACTTGGGGATATAGAGACAAGAACGGCTACTGGCAAGGAATGGTTGACTATCTGCAGAAGAATGAAGCTGATCTTGGTAAATCACACATACATATAATCACGGCTTTATCAATAATTGGTAAAGCAAGTTTTAAAAATAATAAATCTTATAAACGCTCTAATAAAATTCAGAATCTTTTTGTGAAGTCGATAAAACTTAGCTACTCTAGCAACTCATTTTATAATGAATTTGCTCTTAACTCTAGCCTAGGTTAGGTCAGCAGTAACAGGGACAGAGTTGACGATGGAGTGTACTCATCCAAAAGATCCCTATTTGAAGAGTTGAGGGTTGTATGTATTTAGAACCCAGATGTAGCTAGTGAGTTCCCATCTGTTGATGAATAAACGTGCACGATGCACCATAACAAAAAAACTTGTTTCTAGGTACTCTTGCAATCTTCACTCAAGAGCGCATGGAAGTGGTGGACTATATTGCCATGGTGGGGTACACCAGATTCCGCTTCATCTTCAGGGAACCTCCCTTGGCATACATTTCCAATATCTACACACTTCCCTTCACCGGAGCTGTGTGGCTTGCGAGCCTGATCTCTGTGCTCAGTTGTTCAGCATTCCTCTTCATTACTTCCAAGTGGGAAAACACTATACAGACGGTAATTTGCTTTATAATCATCATCATCTGCCTGCACCATGGTCATTTCACCAATCTATCATATCACTTGACTGAAGTTCAATCGTATATACCAGTTATCGGAACTCCTAATCGGATATTCTCATTGATAATTCATGCATGATCATTGATCACTGAGTGGATGATTGAAATTCAAGATATCAGTCCTTTGTTTTTAGGAACCGTCTCAACTGGATGGCTCTTGGGCAGATGTTCTTATCTTAGCAATCGGGGCTGTACTGCAGACAGGATGCACACTGGAACCTAAATTCAGTGCCGGTAAACTACATTTCATATAATGAATCAGTAGTAGTCTTTTTCATTCCTTAAATGTTTTTTTTTTTTTATACAGGTAGATGCGTCACCTTTTTCCTCTTCATAACGTTGACAGTGTTATATTCAGCATACTCCGCTAACATTGTGGTCCTTCTTAGGGCACCCAGTTCCTCTATCAACTCCTTACCTGATCTCCTCAATTCACCTATGAAAATTGGAGCTAGTGATTTTGAGTACAACAGATATTTCTTAAAGGTTAGTTCGGACAATTTAGTTTTCAGATCTTTTGTGGGCGGGGCAATATTATATATGTATAACTTTATGTTTTTCAGAAATTGAACGAACCATTGAGAAAGAAAATATATGACAAGAAAATTGCGCCCAAAGGACAAATTCCAAATTTCTATGAGCTGAAAAAAGGAATCGAAATGATCAGAGAAGTAAATAAAATATTAGAAATAACTTAGTATCTGAAAAATCCTTGAATAAAAATGCTACAAATGATTCTACTATTAATCTCATTTATATGACCATATCTTTAATAATTATTTTTCGTGCAGGGCCTATTTGCACTTCATATAGAGATCAACCCTGGATATCGTTTGATCCAGGAGACTTATCAAGAAGATGAGAAATGTGATCTGGTGGAAATTGACTATCTTGGTGAGATAGACCCTTGGGTGCCTGGACAGAAACGCTCTCCTTTCAAAGAAATGTTCAAAATTAAGTATGCGTAGAGTCATATTTCAATCTTTAGCCGAAGACAAACCGTTTTATAAATAAATATATCATACAGGTGTTGAAAAAGTTGACTAAGAATGGCCTGGAAATGATCCATGAGCAGCAGTAACATAATTATTATAACGTCCCTATAAACACATAATCAACTTGCACGTACTTTGTCAATCCTTCTGCTAAGTTTAGTCAGTGTGGTAAATTAGAGACCCAAAGGCTAGCAGTAGAACTGTTGTGTAAGACTGAATAATTTATCATCAAAAGACACAAGTGTACCAACGTCTCCTTATGGATATTCCGTCTCGATTTAGATCAAAGCGTCTTTTAAATCTTTCCTTGCAGCTTCATGAAATTTCGCGAATCCGGCATCCAAGCTTGCATCCACCACCGTCTGACGGTCCCCAAGCCGAAGTGTTCAGGCAACGTCGCCACCTTCAGCAGTGTCGGCATCAGGGACATGCTACCTGCTATGCTGGCCACAGTCTATGGCATGCTGCTGGCTCCTGCTGTTCTTCTGCTGGAGATTGCTTATAAACGCCTGTAAGTTTTTTTTTTTCTGCCATGCTGGACTGGGAGTGATAGAACAACATAGGATGTACCGGGCTTCAGTATACAGTAATTTCGGGGATGGCCTGACAAACTGTCACACACTACAGCAATATACAAGATATATCTAAAACACCCTCAAAACTTACCAGACGTAGCGAAACGACCTTTGTTTGGATCGTTGACGCCCTACTAAATTAAGGATACAGGCGTGATACTATGTATGTAAGTTTTTTACAACCGTTGTCTCAATGTCGACCAGGCATCTTCTGGGTGAGCTCGCTCCATCGTCGACTCCGTCACGGTCATCCCTGACCTAGAGTCTAGAGTCAAGAGCAAACTCATTTCTAATAAAATAAAAGTTGGATGGTGTTGATTCACTCGCCTATCATTGATTGATCGTTTATAGCTGCAACGTCAACTGTTCTATTCCATTGAGGATACCGCCGATCGAGCGCTTCTATAGGTACTATTTCCTATACGCTCGACCGGCGGTCGTAGTACCCTAAACGAAAATTTTCTAGAAAGAGGATGAGATGAGTAAACACCCTTAGTTGGTTTTTCGTATACAGGATGTACAACCAACGAAACCAATGCCTATTCTTCCATGAAAGACAATATGTTTTCGGTAATTTTATCACTGAAAAGTTACAAAAAAAAATTTTTGTTTCAGAATCAACATGAAAAAATTGCGTAGGATTATGAAGAGCAACACTAGAAGAAAAGTTGTTAACGCTTGGAACATCAAAAGATATTAAAATGTCATGAAGTGCACTGGCTGTATCATTAGTAACTATAGTTATAGTTTTAAGCACCTACTAAATAAATTAGTACACCGAACAAAGGCTTTAATTTTACGAACCTTTCCTGGGTTTAAGTCAAAGTAGCAATTATAAGCAATTTCGCGGTAGCTTCTACTAGTATTACCTCAAATCAGTTCATAAAATATTGAAAACTTAGTTTGGATACAATTTCTTTGACAATCGGTGTATTCGCATTAAAACTAAAATATTTGACAGTGAACGGTTTAAGTATCTTTTGTCATTACATGAGTAGATATTGGATAAAGTTGATAGATCGGACTGACATTATTTCCGAAACTTATACAAAAACTTAAAACTTTACCTACTAATTGTTTTAGAAATGTTGTAGCCTATTCACTGGTGTATTCTTGAAATATGACCAGTAATTTCAGAGATCATTTATACCAGATTTGAATATTTTGGATCCTATGTATCGAAAGTTACAACTACCTACGCGGGAGACGGTGAAAATGGGAATACTGAAATCGCTAATTAGTAGTTTACTTCTGTTTTAGTTTGTGTATTATTTTGCAACTCTTTTAATTCTTCGTTAGTCTTTCTCATCATGAAAGCCATTATGCTGGCTCAGAGGTTGACTTTGATATTTTTGTTCTTGAATTTCTTGATTTTCAAACCATGTCGCGCTTCGAGCAATCAAAATCATCAAAATGTAGAGTTTATAAAGGGTTTCATCCAAAATGAAATGAAACCAACGCATTTGATGTTTGATTTATGTTGGAAAACCAGTAAGTGTAGCAAGTAGCTTGAACGAACTTACTTTAGTCAGTTAATCCATGCTAGTAGGTACCCAAGAATGTGAATTCCTATGAGTGGAAAATTGTCCTGTATTATTCTTCTTCTGTCGTGTGGGTATCGTGTCAATTGACCCGACGAACCCTGGTGTCAAAGTTTTTAAGCCGCCTAATAGCACAGCTAATAGGCCTCTGACATGGTTTGTGTAACGACCACTATCAACGACAGCGACCGGGACCGACGGCTTAACGTGCCCTCCGAAGCACGGAATCTTTTTGCTTTAGACAGTCAAGTGATACGGCCTGCAATGTCCTCACCAAAAAATCTCTCAAAGTGATAAAGAGACAAATATCAACTTTGTCCCCCTGGGAATCGAACCCAGAATCTCCGGATCGTGAGCTCATGGTTCTGACCATTAGACCACGGAGGGAGTTAAAAAAAGCGAGAAATATGAAAAACTGGACCAATCCTGTCAAGTTTACTATCGAACGTCAATTTTGTACAGGTGATGAGGTGAAACTCGTAAAGGCGATGAGTGAGATCGGAGTAAGGAGTTGCAGATACTACCAGCCATCCAAGTTCTTAGACCCAGGGCATCTATTCCTCCTAGACCTGGACTGTCCTGATGTTGAAGGCGTCCTCGATAAAGTATGTATAGAATATGTAAAAAAAATACGGAAATATACTGGAAACTTATAAAACATGTAAATCCCTGCCAGGATTTAAAAAGACTGTCACAGATAAAGAATAAGAGAAGGACTAAGCCCTTCTCTGTAGTACCTCTATGACAGGTCTTTTTTAAATTCCGGGCAGGGCTTTAAGACGACATTACTTAAACAATCCAAACCTTTCTCTCCCGATGTGTTTTCTTACAGGCAATTACGAAAGAACTCTTCAGAGGACCATACAGATGGCTTGTGTTGACAAGTGTACCTGAACTCGACGCAAAAATAGTTTTGGAAAGAATTCCAGCATTGGTTGATAGTGATGTCGTTTTAGCAGAACGGACCGAATACGGCTTTCGGATGATTGAACGTAAGTATCATATTACCCAGTTCCCGTGTGATGTCAAGTCAGAATAGCACTATCCCATCTAGGGCCATCCCATTTAGGGCATCCCGAGATGACTCAGATACATACATACATAAAATCACGCCTTTATCCCTTAAGGGTTAGGCAGAGCGTAAAACGTCTCGTAACAGGCGTTTTCGCCACGTCTGACGAAAATTGAGGGCAAATTTTAGATTGTAATGATTTGTATTGCTGTAGTGACAGGTTGTCAGCCCATCGCCTAAATTACAATACACCCTTGAATCCCTTTTGCTGACTTCTACAGTATGCCCGGGAGGAAGGGCAGCTGGAACATTCTATGTTTTTCTATCTCTCCCAGTCCAGCATGGAAGAATGACTCAGATACCTAAGCTATTACACTTAAGGAATGCGAAGCATATCTAACTTAAAATTCTTAATCACTGAGTGCCAGATTTGCTTCATGCCACCTTCGCTTAATGCGCCTTTTGTTTGTAGGCTGTACCAAAAAGTTGTTTCTAAATTGGATTTTTATCTTTTAAGTGCATAAGCCCGCACCTCAAGCAAGTCTCGAGTCTACCGTTCGAGGCTTCTACAACAGGACCCTCACCGACATCAGACCTTGCAGATCCATGTTCAGAAGACGTCGGAACCTCCTTGGATATCCCATCACCATGGTGGTGGTCATTCAGGATAGCAACTCCACGCATAAGCATCTGGAGACCAGACTGTGAGAAATAATGTTTCGATTCATATTTTCAGTTAGATGATAGAACATATTTTTTTATGGCGACTCGATTGCGAAATTGGTAAAGCGAAATAAAATATTCTCTTTAATTTGATATTATTCCGTATGTAGACTCATAAAATTTTCTCTTCGTGGGTGTTTTGAAATCCAGGAAATGAGCATCAGAGTTCCGTTCAAAAGCAATAAACCTTTCCTCCCTGCGCTCGCCAAGCGTTTTGAGGATGGTATTTACCCTCAAATTGGAGGACACCTAGTACAAAAACCAGTGGACTAAATATTACAGTCTGCTATAGATAATTTTTTTAATAACATCCTGATTCTCAGCGAGCCGCAGCACGACTACATCACGAAGGTGAGCTGGCTGAACGTACGAATGGGCTTTGAGATGCTGAACGCCACTCCGCGGTACATCTGGGCGTATCGCTGGGGCTACCTGGTCAACGGCTCCTGGTCCGGCATGATCAATGACATACGGATTGGCAAGGCTGATGTGGGTATGAACGAGTATGTTACTTTTAATACATACATATAATCACGCCTTTATTCCTAATGGTGTAGGCAGAGCGTAAAAAACCTAAACAAAGGTCGTTCCGCCAAAGTTTTGAGGGTTATTTAAGAGAGAGATTTGTAGGTATATTGCTGTAGTGACAGGTTGTTAGCCCATCGCCTAAATTACAGTATATTGAAACCCTTGGATCCCTTATCTGGTTTTTACAGCATGCACGGCAGGAAATGCAGCTGGCACATTTTTTGTTTTTCTCTCGCTCCCAGGCCAGCATGGAAGAATTTTTATTTTAAATACTAGGGTTTTATCCAAAGCCTACCTGAGGATGAACAGAAAATGCGCCGACTTCTGCTGCCACACTCTCCTGTACCTCCTTTTGTGTTTGAGGTCTGAACACTATTAATGATCCATCTTAGGTCTAGATTATGATATTATGATTATGGAGCCCGATGGTGTAGTGGATACTGCCTCTGCACACTGCCTCCTGAGCGGGAGGTCGTGGTTCGAATCCCACCACGTACCAATGTGTTTTTCGGTTTTCGAATTTCATATGTACGTTTATTCGGTGCTTTTTCAGTGCTTCGGCACATTAAGCCGTTGGACCCGGTTAATATCGTTTAATACCGTAGATATTAGTCGTTAAGCCATATCAGAGGCCAGAGCTAAGCATTTACGGCTTAAAAACTCTGACCTAATCTAGGATTGGGTCTGGTTTCCCTTCTGGGTTGCGGAGGTCAGATGGCAGTCGCTCGTTCAATCCCCTAGATTAGGAAGCCGACCCCGTGAGATACGGGATAAGGCTAGGGAGATGATGATGAGGTCTAGATTTACATGATGCGTCTTGTGTGCTTTTGTATACTTTATAGTTTAAAACCAGAAAAACCATATGCTGGTTGGCCACAATATTGTGGCAATTCTGATAAATGTGACGAAGAAGAGAGACAGCACTACTATAACGTTATCTGTAGCTTCGGATGCAAAATCCATAATCATGTCCTGATTATTAGTCGTAATGTATTTTCGTGACAGGAACCAACTGTATCGTGAAGGCAGACAGAATGAACGTGATTACCTACACTGACAACATGGCTCCCTTCAGGGTCCGCTTCATCCTGCGCCAGCCTCCGCTCTCCTACGTCGCTAATATCTTCAGGTATAACTCAAGTATTATCATCATATGTCAATGGCAATCTGCTGCCTAAAACAGGTCTCTCCTAAGTCCTAACCTTAAGTTCAGTCTTCGACTCTTTGCATACACTTCCTGGCAAGAACCAATCATCAATCACTCCACTCCAGGCACAGACAGTAATTTTTACATCGATCGTATCATGGTCCAAGGATTTATCATCTCATCTATTTATATTTTTCTGAGTTTAGAAGGCGTAAAGATTCAGAACATAATTTTTGGATAAGTTAGAGAAAAACGTATGAAGACTGGAGCAATTGGCCAAAAATTTTCCACGATTCTTCAATGTTTTTACATAAAAACCTTGTGTTGCAGACTACCATTTTCAGCAGGCGTGTGGATTGCGTTGTTTGTGTGCACTATCGCTTCATGTGTCGGAGTGTGGGCTGCTACTCGATGGGAAGCTAAATTTACACAGGTACGACTTATACACTCTTTAAAACGAGGCTTTATTGGGTCACTAGGGTTCATTGGATCATTAGTTGACTTGGCAAACATCTCCATAGAAGAAGTAGATGTGGAAACAATGTTGTATCAAAGGTTCAGGCTTTGAACCTCTTTTTTTTAAATTTTGATCCTGTTACAGAGTTCATCTCAGCTTGATGGTAGTTTCAGCGACGCACTTCTATTCACTATGAGTGCGTTCAGTCAACAAGGTTGCACTATTGAGCCTAATAAATCTTCAGGTTTGTTTCCAGTTCGGTTAAGTGAATGCAGGTTGAACATCTGATTTATTAACTGCAGTTAACAGTGGTCTGAGCCATTGAGGTGTGCCCGATTCGAAATTGCTATCAGTCAATTTATCAACGATTTTTCCCAATTTGGTCAGAACATTGCAGGCTGAATCACCTGATTGTCCGAAAAGGAAACGGATTCCGTCGTCGCAGTCGTTAAACATAATCAGAGGCCATAACCTATGCTACAATTAGGCGGTTTGAAAACGGGTCGCTAATCGA
Source organism: Scrobipalpa costella (assembly GCA_949820665.1). Taxonomy (NCBI): domain Eukaryota; kingdom Metazoa; phylum Arthropoda; class Insecta; order Lepidoptera; family Gelechiidae; genus Scrobipalpa; species Scrobipalpa costella. The sequence goes on from OX463312.1 coordinate 16,246,818, forward strand.
CTTGAAAATCCATTCGATAAGAAGAAGATAAAGGGCGTGTTGTTGTCTATTTGCACCATGGTTCAAGTCCAACTCATTCGTCGTCTCAATAAACCACAAGACGATAGAAGATGTAGTAACAATTTTCTGTGCAGGTCGAATAATGTCGCTAATAATGTTCATAACCCTGATGGCTATGTACGCGGCGTATTCTGCCAACATCGTGGTGTTGCTGCAAGCTCCGTCATCTACAATCAGGACCCTCGCTCAGCTGGGCACGTCCTCTCTTACTCTGGCTGCCAATGATGTAGACTACAACCATATTATTTTAAAGGTAAAGCTTATCTACAAACCTATAAACATAGAAATCTATCTTAAATAACTCTCAAAACTTGTGTCTGACAGGGCGGAACGACCTTTGTTTAGGTCGTTATGGTCTGCCTACCCCATTAGGGATAAAGGCGTGATTATTATGTATGTAAAGCCTATCGTCGGCAGTCGACATTCGACGTACCTGCCATTGGCAAATGCCGTTCGTCTGTATGAAGCCTGAGGGCGATTTTGCACTGCTCTGTATTCGGTTCGTATCCGTGAAAAATTATATGGATTGGAGCGAAAATGTTTGACAGCTTCCATACATTTTTCACGGATACGGATCAGAATCCGTATCCGAGTATTTTCTGATGCGGATTGGCCTTCCTAGTAAATGTATGACAGCTTGCGCACCCATCTGTATTCGTTTTATATGGAACTTTCACGGTCACGATTCGGATACGAGCTGAATACGAAACAGTGCAAAAACGCCCTAATAAGTAATAAATAACATTAAATCAAAAATATTATAATTTTTTATAGTGATTTACTCAAAAAATATTTCAGCAATACAGCCGAACGGATCCGATGCGTCGGAAGATTTACAAACGGATTGACAACGATAAGGACAAGAAGTACTTTAATATTGATGAAGGAGTCCAGAAAATAAGACAGGTAAGTTGAGGACATAAAGATAAGACAATTAGGAAACTATCAACGTAAGAAGGTGGAGAGGAGAGCAGCTGAAAGCTACATCCAGGAAAAAAAGTTTTGCAGTGGGCTTAAAGGTAATGAAAGCAAGTAGGGACAAGATTTGTCTAAAGTATTAGTTACAGGCTGGTATGATAGTCGTTTCATACAAAGGTTGCCTGAAAGAAATTGCTACCTTAGCAATAAAGCAACCTATGTTGTACTTGTTTTTTGTTTTTATCTGTTGTGTTGTTTGATTTGTTTTCTTATGTGCAATACAGTATTTTATCTTATAACTCCTCAGTAAAGCAATACAAATAAGTAGGCACTATTAGAAAATCCTGTAAAAAGAGATGAATTTGTGATTATACCAGTATGCTGTTACTTTTCTTGGAATCTTTTCAGGGTCTTTTCGCATTCCACTCGATCGTGGAGCCGGTTTACCGTCGCATTGAGGACACGTTCCAGGAGCACGAGAAGTGTGACCTGGTAGAGGTGGACTATCTGGGAGAACAAGATGGCGGCTTCGTGCCGGTGGCTAAAAATTCCTCGTACTTGGAGCTGCTTAGAGTCGTGTAGGTGACGCAGCAATTTATGGAAAAACTAACCTTGCAAAACAACCTGATTTTTTCGCTGATTTTGACACTTTATAGTTTTAACTTCTAAATCTTGGTCCTCTATCTCCCATGCAACCGGACTAAACCACCCAACTGCTGCTTCTAGAGGTGCTGCCGTGACTTCAGCAAGCATTCTGGCACAAGGCCAATGTAGACTATGATGTCTATAATGTAGATCCAAGAATTAGTATTATGCTAGGCCCAAAAACCAGCATATAACCCTCGAAACTCAAACTTAGCCTAGACTAGGAGAAATAGAACTTCTTAAAATTCTGAAGATGACGATGTATGTGTAAGATAAAACTAAACAATATGTCCAATCGGTCAGTTTCAAACAGATCCAAGAGTCGGGCATCAAGGACGCAGTGGTGCGTCGCCAGCAGACGCCCAAGCCCAAGTGTGCCCAGAAGGGTGCCATGTTCAGCAGCGTGGGTCTTCGGGACCTCATGCCGGTCATCATCCTCATGCTGTACGGCACCGGATTCTCCATCATCATACTGATAGTTGAGATTGTTGTGCATAAGTTGTAAGTTTGAAGATTGTTCTTCTGTAGCGTGGGTTGTTGAAGGGTCGACACGACGCAAGAGAGCTTTGGGATTAGAGCAATCCGATTTTAATTAAAGGATTTTTTATTTTTATTTCAGTGTGCAGCGTAGATGCAAATCAAAATAAAGAAAAAAGTTCAAGCTGTCTACTTTAAGTAAAATTAATTAACAGTATCACTATTACCTATTACTGGATTATTAGTTAGATAAATACTGTACATCACTTTTGTTGCTAAACTGGTAAGTAGGTAAACAAACTACTATCACAGAGTAACTATAATCTACTATTAAATAATGAAATAATAAACCAATTGCTTACGATATATTCAGATTTTTATTTTTAATTATTCATAGCTTGCACTTTTTTGGACGAGAAAGATAAACTCTTAAACGAATCTAGGGCTGATTCAGAAACGCAAAGAAATTACAAGCAGTTACCAAAAACCTGTCAGGGGTATAACAAAGTCAAGTTCACGTTAGCTGTGGACATGTGAAGTGGTCAGTAATGCATGCCAGTCTAGCCAGTAACAAAGTCAAGGGACGTGGTAATCTATGGTAGAGGAACTATTTATAGCAGATAACTCATTTACGGCGCCTGGACTTTTCCAGAGGTTTCTGCTGGCGATGAGCTGAAGATTTAAGGGTAGTGGCTTTCCGGGGCGCTTCGGCTTTCCTTGGCCGTGGGTGGTGCTTATTGTTAACAGCAGGCAGGGACACCTTCTTCGGCTGCAGGAATGACTGCTGTGCAGGCTTGGAAAAGCCATGTTTTTGGCCCTGAAATGTGGATTTTTTCATTAGTAATTCGGTAAAGTAGTAAATCGGAAATAGTAAACTCAAAACGTTGCTGGATTAAGCGTATGATGAATCTTGGGTATCTATCAGTTAGATAGGATGGATGAAAACAATCAACGTGGATAGATTTATGCTATTTTATTATTCAATGACCAACAAACCGAATTAAACGCTGCTAGACTAGACTTGATGCCCATAGGTTACCGATGTAAAGAGAAAACATATTGCTATTTTTTCTACCCGGGAGTACGGAGTACCCTTTGGTCCAGTGAGGTCCAATCGAAGGGTATTACTGTTACTGACAGACCTTAAGCCTGCGCCGAGCCACAGATGAGCACATTCATTTTAAGATATACGAATATCGCCCGAAATGTCATTGAAATAACGTTTATATTAGCGCGCGCTACGGCGTGGCAGTTACGTCTGCGGTCGCGCGTTGCATGTGCGAAAATCGTAGTATATCTAAAAAAAACTCAAGGTGGTTATTATGTTTTATTTTTTTATTTAATACTGTTTATTCTAGCCATAGTAGGCGAATATCGTCACGAGAATCAAGAGAAGGAGACAAATTCGTGTTTTTTTTTTATTGAGGAAAGTTCAAATAATCGTGTTTCTAAGACATATTCTAATTTGTTTGAATTCTCAACTATCTTACATATTAATTTCACAACTAACACTTTAGAATGAACAACACAGCATGCGTACAAAAAATTACGTAATTTCGTTTTGCTAACACGATGGACCCTTATGGGGATCCCCGGTGCACGCCAGCGCCCTCATTATTTAAAAAATCATTACTCACTGAAAAAGCAATGAAATGTAAATCCGGTATATCAGATTGAAGTATAGGTACTGAAGTTTATTTTAAGTATTATAAATTAATAATTCAGTGTTCACTGCAGTTATAGATAGCAAAAATGCTAAAAGTCTCTGTTTTCAGCAAATTTTCTATCTGTAACTACAACGAACTATAAGTTTCAACTTAATGAGGTTCTAAATTTACTTCCTTTTTTTAACATCAATCTGATCTACCAGATCTTCGATTGATTATGTTTTTAGTGAATTATGATTTTTTTACTTCCATGCTGGCTTGGGAGCGAGAGAAAAACATAGAATGTACCAGCTGCATTTCCTCCTGAGCATGCTGTAAGAACCAGCTAAGGGGTCCGAGAGTTTCAGTATATTGTGATTTGGGCGATGGGCTGACATCTGTCACTACAGCAATATACCTTAAATAAATCTATCTTAAATAAAACCTTCGAAACTTTTTCAGACGTGGCGGACCCTTGTTAGGCTCGTTTACGCTCTGCCTACCCTATTAGGGATAATATGTATGTATGTATGTATGATTTTTTGACAGATGAGGGCGCCACTTGGATAGGGAAGCCCCTTAATACCTGCTACAAGGTACCTGGGACACGTGTATAAAACAACATAACTAACCTGGAAGCTCTTCGCCCTTATCTTATTCGGCAGCGGCTGGATAGCCTCAAAGCGGCGCACGCGGTAAGAGTTATCATACTGTGAGCCGATGGTCCTCCGCTGGGGCTTGTCTGTCTTGAAGTCAGCGCTGGCCAAGCCCGACAAGTTTGCCACCATTGTCCTGAAATATATCCAGGGTTTAGTTAAGGTCTGAATATAAACTGCCTACCCCATTAGGGATAAAGGCGTGATCATGTGTATGTTTGTAGCAGGTATTGGGCATTTTAGTAATCAATTGAATTGTATTACAGCTTGTGCAATACGATTTTTCCTGACACGAAATGGATACGAATCTAATTTGGATGAGTGAACAAACGCTCCAAGGATTTCGGAACTTTGGGTGTGTTGAAAGTTCATTTGGATGAGTACACAAATGCTCGAAGGATTTCGGAACTTTGGGTGTGTTGAAAGTTCATTTGGATGAGTACACAAACGCTCGAAGGATTTCGGTACTTTGGGTGTATTGAAAGTTAATTTGGATGAGTATACAAACTCTCGAAGGATTTCAGTACTTTGGGTGTGTTGAAAGTTAATTTGGATGAGTACACAAACTCTCAAAGGATTTCGGTACTTTGGGTGTGTTGAAAGTTAATTTGGATGAGTACACAACTCTAGAAGGATTTCGGTACTTTGGGTGTGTTGAACATAATTTGGATGAGTACACAACTCTGGAAGGATTTCGGTACTTTGCATGTGTTAAAAGTAATGGGCTTAAGCTCCCAACCCAACTATACATAAAGCTGAAAATGGGTACACCCTGCAACAACGTCTTATGTAGTCCTCCGAACAGATTTGGGGACGGTCAATCCCTTCGAGAACAACTAGACGTAATATGCGTTTTAGTGCCAGTATTTGTGTGACTCTCTGTTTTGGTGTCACATCTTTGTCGCTCTGCCTACCCTGTTCGTGATTTTAACGTGATCTAATGTACATAAATAAGTACAAAAATACATACTGTCATGCCTGTATCCCTAACGGGGTAGCCAGAGCGTCAATGTCCCAAAAAAGGTCGTTCTGGCCACGTCTGACAAGTATTGAGGGTTGTTAGGAAATTAATTCAGTAGGTACCTCAACTCAGTCAAAGTATTTCCATGGTAGTTCACATCGCTTTGTAACTTATCTAATTTTTTCTCAAACTGTTTGAAGGAATTCATAAAACCTTGTAAGGAATCGATATGACGTATGCGCTGCATTTTTGTTAGCACTCTCTAACTTATTATTTTTATCACACAGAATTTTTTTTTGGCATTCAAAGAAACTTCATTTTTATTGTTCAACTTCAACTTTTAGTTGTTTGGCGTTTTGAGTTTTGTCTTCATAGAATGACAATGAAATGCCAATGTCTGCGTCTTTTTTCTTCTACATGTTGCTTTTGGACGTAAAAGGTTGCAAGAAAACAGGAAAGATAAGTGGAATATTATCATAATAATTAGTTATTCTGGATGTGTTTAACGAATATACGTACAATACAAAATTCTTTATTACATAAAGAAACACATACAACAAAAATAAAAAGGAATAAACGGGACAGTACAATATAGGCGGCCTTATTGCTAAAGCAGCAATTTCTACCAGGCAACCTGTGGGTATAGAAATAGTACAAGCAGAAAGTGGGATAGTGCATATTACGACATACAATATGTACACACTATTAAATAAATATTTCAATAAATATACTGATATATATCTTACGATGAACTAATACATAATTTTATTTTAGTTCAGTTTTGTTGACTGAGCAATCACCATCAGTTTGCGGGACGTATATGCTACATAGAGAAATTGGTAGATAAAATATCACTACACATACTTACTTAAACGATACTTATGAATCAGACGGCTACACATTATACATTATTAGCTAAATAGAGATTTCTTGTTTGCTCCTTAAATATCGTCAATACAATTGTTTTAATAATTTATACCGGATATTGAACCCAGAAGCCGAGCCTGCAGAAGTTTTTCACCTATCTATATCAAGAAAAAAATATATTTTTTTAACCGCCATCTATTATTGAGTAGTGGTATTTTTTTCCCAACCATGCACAAATTAGGTCTTTCAAAGTACTTTTTTTTTTTTTTTTACTAATTCTTATACGACAAAAAAAGATTAGCATTCTCCGTAAAACGTACAGTAAATGACGTCCCGTAAATGTCACACAAACGTCAAAATCGAAAATAACCTCGTGAGCGACACGACGAAATGGGAGACGCGGCGGCTGAAAGTGTTCAGAATCTAAACATTAATGAAAAGGCAGGATTTTAAACCATTTCACTAACTTGCTATACCTTAAACTTCGATATCCGAGTGATGCTTAAGTTGTTCAGTTTCCGCGGGCGATACGTGGTGCGGCTCGAGAAAAGCTTTGCCACATGGGTGTGTAGGATTTCGTCAGCAAAATGACTCTCACGCTGAGAAAACTTTGCTAACTGTGTCGTGATATTTGCGTGATACTTGGTTCTGTGAAATTTTGTTGAAATAAGTTTTACGTGGTTGCTGTGACATTACGTACTGCATATTTTGTCCATTTTACGCTTTTAAAACCACTGCGATGAATTTTAATGACTCAACATAATCAATACCCCATACAACGCTTAAAATTATATACTACTCAAAATCTAACTTTGGTTGTAATGTAGCCTCTGGGGCACTATGAAAAAAATAATTAGAAAAAAAATCATACGGGTCAATGCCATGCAATTTTTTTTTTTTAAGGCCAATAATAAAATATTTTTTTCCAATAGATTTTTTAATTATTTTCTCTCTGCGTTTCAGTGTCCCAAAGCCTATACTCTAACTCCTACGCTCCACTGACTCTCTGACCCTAATCTTTATTTAATTTTCAGTCTAAAACCAAAGCCATGAAAGAGAAAAAGAAAAAGGAAGAAGCCCCGGGGAAGGTTTCCGAGCTGAACCCCTGGCCGGAATACATCCAGAGGCGCATTGACCTCTGGGACAAGTACAAGGTGCAGTACCAGGAGAAGTTGGCCAGTCAGCCTGATGTCAGCATCGTGGTTACCCTGCCAGATGGGAAGACCGTAGAAGCTAAAGCATGGCAGACCTCTCCCTATGAAGTAGCCAAAGGGATCAGGTAAGTTTACTTTTGTAAAATATTATTAATTTAATTTAATAAATATTAACTTATTCACACATTAATTAGTCACTCATTGTGTTTTATCATTGCTTATTGTGAATTATCAATCATGCAACAGCTGTTTAAAATAAAATAAAATTTAATGCAGTTGTTTAAAAATATATGATTTATAAGTGATTAGTTAGGTTATGATCAGATTCATAGAAATATCATTACATAGTATAAAATAAAGTTACAACTTCATCTGTATGTCCCTATGTATGCTTAGACCTTTAAAGTTACTCAATGGATATTGAATAAATTTTTTAATAAGAGTGATTCAAGAGGCAGGTTTATATGGATATTGTGTTGTAAAAATCCCCTAGGGATTTTTTAGGGCCAATGTTGAAAACATAGTCACATCTTACTGGCAAAATCGGGATTTCTTGCGAAAAAACTCGTCATTCTGATTGGTTAGATTTTTGCTTAATAATTTTAATCTTATTCTGATTGGTTGAATAACATGTGTGTATTCTTGAACAACTTAACCAATGAGAGGAGATCTTGTGTCATGTGCGTTAAGTGATTAATTTCAGTTAAGGATATCAAAAAGTTACTACAATGATGAGTTTTTTCCTAAAAACCTGGCTTTTTCTAGTAAGATTTGATAATGGTGTCACCATTGTCTATATATCCGTGTTTTGATTTGAATTATTAAATCATCCTACAATATGTATAAAACATGCATAATTTAGTAGAGAAAAATTGAGAAACCAAGGGGGCAGGTCCTAAGTTAATAAATAAATTATTTAGTTTACATATTGCATAGTATGATTGCTTACTTTGAATTATCAATCATGCAACAGCTGTTTGTATGATTTAATGAAATTAGTTATAATATATTATTTGTTAGTGATGTTATAAATTATGATCAGGTATTCATATACACAGAGTAAACTGCAGCACTAACTTGAATAATTGTATTTAATGATTAACTTTTCCTTAAAACTTGATTGTGGGTGCAAGCAAGGAAATAGTTAACAATATAAACTGCCAAATTTAATTATTAACCCAAGGTCATAGTTTAGCATGAATAACAGATATGGATAAAGACGTAATAGTACTATTCATAAAGAATGTTTATGAATCAGTACTAGATTGCCATATCACATTGTAAAATGACGAAATTCTAGTGAATAGATTATAATAGATTAAGAAATATTCAATCATGTCAGACATTTTAATAGGTATTTCCTGGATATTATCTGTAAACTACTTATTTATTTCCACAAGTACTTTAAATTTAGTGCCTAACTTTAGAAACTTATTTCTTGCTGTCCAGCGAGTTTTGGACTCAATAGTAAGTACTCTTAAAAATCTTCATTAAAAATGCATCCAGGAAATATTAATGTGCAATTTGAGTCTGTACTTTAGATGAATCTAGACTTACATGTGCTTACCTTTCAAATTCTTACATTAACTTTTCTACTTGCTTTATTTGAGTACCTTAATGTTTTTGAAATAAAACTATTTGGTGTTGAGAAATAATGTGTATTGTATAGCACGAAACTTCAGTAGAATTTGTCTTCATTGCCCTAATTTCTTCCAGCCAAGGCTTAGCAGATTCCACCATCATTGCCCGAGTGAACAACGAGCTATGGGACTTAGACCGTCCATTGGAAGGTGACTGTAAGCTGGAGTTGCTCCGTTGGGACAACACGGATGCTCAGGCTGTATTTTGGCACTCATCCGCCCACATGCTGGGCGAGGCTATGGAACGGGTAAGTTAACCCATTACTAGGCAGTGCGTATAGATAAGGTTCAAACATACATACTCATAGTTACGCCTTTATCCCTAATGGGGTAGGCAGAGCGTAAACGACCTAAACAAAGGTCGTTCCACCGTCTGACAAAGGTATGAGGGTTATTTAAGAAAGAATTGTAGATATTGCTGTAGTGACAGGTTGCCAGCCCATCGCTTAAATTGCAATATACTGAGTCCCTCGGATCCCTAAGCTGATTTTTACAGCATGCTCGGGAGGAAATGCAGCTGGCACATTCTATGTTTTTCTCTCGCCAGTCCAGCATGGAAGAAATGGTTCAAATTTAGGTGTAAACATATGCCAAAAACTTTCCTCTGCCACTGCAAGAAAAAAAATGATTTTCATATTTATTCTAAAATTGAATTCACTTAGAACCTGTTTGTTATACAGGAAATATTCATAGAAAATGATATCCAAACTTAATAAATAACTTACAGAACAGCATGTAATCTTTGTGAAACAAGATATAGATATCAATTCATCTTTTTCATTGAAAAAAATTAACATAATTATCTATACATAACCATTATTTGTGTTATCTATTGTTAGCAGTCTGTGCTGTGATAAAATATGTGGTACAATCAATGACGTAATTAAATGCACATTCTCTGCTTATTGCTTATCTTCTAAGTAAATAAATAACAAATTATAAGATCACAATGGCGCCGATTCGATTGTGACAAGTTACCATTTTTATGATGTCATTATATTTTGTTCTTTCTTCCATGCTGGACTGGGAGCGAGAGAAAAACATAGAATGTGCCAGCTGCATTTCCTCTCGGGCATGCTCTAAAAGCCAGTTAAGGGATCCGAGAGTTTCTGTATATCGTAATCTAGGCGATAGGCTGACAACCTGTCATTACAGCAGTATACCTACAAAGCTATTCTTAATAACCCTCAAAACTTTGTCAGACGTGGCGGAACGACCTTTGTTTAGGTCGTTTACGGTCTGCATACTTAAATAACTTAATTGGGTAGTACTAGGGATAAAGGCGTGATTATATGTATGTATTTATATTCGTTTATTTGCTTCATGTGGTTTACATTGGTGTTCCTTAATAACATATTGTTCTCACATGACCCTGTTAAGGCACTGCAAAATGTACATCACTACATAGTATAAAATAAAGTCGCTTTCTCTGTCCCTATATCCGTATGTATGCTTAGATCTTTAAAACTACGCAACGTATTTTAATGCGGATTCTTTTAATGGATAGAGTGATTCAAGAGGAAGGTTTATATGTATAATACATGCATAATATAGAAGAGCTACACTGATGATTTCCTTGCGAAGCCGGGGCGGGTCGCTAGTTCACAATAAACTAAACATACTCTTTCGTAACAGAAAATAAATTATATTAAAATAAGAATTATTTTTCATATAACTTTTGCAAACTTATACCTACAATCATTAATGGTTTTTGTTTCAAACAATCAACTGCTTATATCTATTTTGATACGCAAAATTCCTGCAAATGATTTTTCTATTAAATATTCTTTTAGTTTTTTAGGAAATAGTTGGACGTTTTCTATTGATTTAATTTCTGCTGGCAAGTTTTTTTTTTTTTTACTGACATGTGGTATTTTCCGGAACTTGCTTATTCTAAAGTAGTAAATAGCGGAGTCAAACTGTCTTGGTTTCGAAGGTTACGACTTTGCGTGTCTCTGATCATGATCTTTTGCTTTATTGTAAAAATCTCGGTTTTGCTCAACGAAAATACTAATTTGTAAGATAGATATTGAAGAAAGTGTGAGAATATTTAATTTTAAGAAATGAGGCCTACATGTCTCTATTTGATTAATGTGAACCAGTATCCTGAAACATCTTTTTAGTAGGATATAAAGACGTTCTACGTCAACAGTATTGCCCCAGATGATTACACCATAAGTAAGTATGGATGTATAAGATCACAATGGGGCCGATTCGATTGTGACACAAGTTACTATTTTAATGATGTCCTTATATTTTGTTGTAGGTGTATGGTGGATGTCTCTGCTATGGTCCACCTATCGAGGAAGGATTCTACTACGACATGCATTACCCAGAGAAAGGAGTAAGTTTTCTCTTCTATATTACAACTGCTCAGAGATAGGTCAACTGAGCAGGACTAGTTTTTAGTGCCCAAATGTTTGTGCAATACCCAAGTGCACTCTATTCCTTGAATATCTTATTCTGACCCATCAGAATAAGATATTGACTAATTATTGAAGATATTGATTACCTGTCCCAACAGGTTGACTGACACGACCAGAGAGAAATCAGGCGCAGGACCGACTATTTACATGCCCATCTGACAGCATGAATCATCTTACTTTTCGCACAATCAGGTGATCAGCCTGCAATGTCCTAACCAAACTAGAAACAAATAAGAATATGCTATTAAAAAAATCTTGCGGAAATACAGACCCAAAAAAAATATAAAATCTACATAAGCCGCTCAGGTCGATTTTTCTCGAAAATTTTTAAGAACACTCATAACTCCTCAACTACTAAAAATCGCTCTGATTTGGATACCCCATGACATGACCTAAGAAACCTATTTTTTTTTATTTGGACGTCACTCTTTGAGCCACCCTATATATGACAGATCTATAAGAACTCTTTACTTCCATGTTGGACTGGAAGCGAACGAAAGAACATAGAATGTGCCAGCTGCATTTCCTCCCGGGCTTGTTGTAATAACCAGCTAAGGGATCCAAGGGTTTATGTATATTGCACACACATACACACACACACACACATACATACATAATCTCGCCTTTATCCCTAATGGGGTAGGCAGAGCGTAAACGCCCTAAGCAAAGGACGTTCCGCCACGTCTGACAAAGTTTTGAGGTTTGTTTAAGATGGATTTTTAGGCATTTTGCTGTAGTGACAGGTTGTCAGCCCATCGCCTAAATTGCAATATACTGGAACCCTCGGATCTATTAGCTGGTTTGTACAGCATGCCCGGGATGAAATGCAGGTGGCACATTCTATGTTTTTCTCTCGCTCCTAGTCCAGCTAAGAAGAAATCTGTATATTGCAATTTAGACGATAGGCTGACAACCTGTCACTACAGCAATATATCTACAAATCCATCTTAAACAACCCTCAAAACTTTGTCAGACGTGGCGGAATGACCCTTTGTTTAGGTCGTTTACGGTCTGCCTACCCCATTAGGGATAAAGGCGTGATTTTATGTACATTAGAATACAGTTAGTCTCATTACGCACACAAGTATCGTGTATGTATAAGACAGTACACAAGTATGTATAAGAACTCTTGCCCTATTTTTAAAATCTTCTTCAGATCTCATCATCAGACTTCAGCGTGCTAGAAGGTCTGGTCAAAAAGATCGCAAAAGAGAAACAGCCATTCGAACGACTAGAGCTGACCAAAGAGCAGTTACTAGAAATGTTCAACTACAACCCGTTCAAAGTGCGCATTCTCAACGAGAAGGTCAACACCCCAACTACCACCGTATACAGGTAAACTTGCTTCGCTTGCGATTTGTGTTAATATACCTAGAACATTAGTGTAAAATATTGAGCTCGCTTCGGGTACGGACAGAGCAACTGTCATCTGACCTCCGCAACCCAGAAGGGAAACCAGACCCAATCTGGATGAGATCAGAGTTTTCAAGCCGTCAATGCTTAGCACTGGCCTCTGATTTGGATTAACGACTAATATCTACGGTATTAAACGATATTAACCGGGACTAACAGCTTAACGTGCCTTCCGTAGCACTTCAATATACCTATAACAATAGTGTAAAATATTGAGCTCACTTCGCTCGCCATATGAGATCGTAAAACCTAGACCAATAAAATGGAATCACCCGCTCGTAATATAAATTAACTAACGTGACTCGATCAATAACGTGAAAACGCTTCGCTCGCGATATGAATGAATCTACTTCGGTCGTTCTCGTGATATCTCACACTCGCTTCGCTCGTGATCTGAGTCAAAATAACATCGAATCTAGGGTAAAAAAACGCTCAGTCACTAAGTAATTGAAAACCGTGATTTCCTTCCAGATGTGGACCACTCATCGACTTGTGTCGAGGCCCTCACGTCAGACATACCGGCAAAGTTAAGGCAGTCAAAGTCACCAAGGTAAGTCTGTCTTATTTTAGTGGATATTTCAATTTCTAAAATATGAGAAACAACAAATCAAAAATGTCAACAAAATCAATAAAAATATCAATAGGGAATATGCAAGACTTTTTAAATTTATTAGTAAGAATCATTGTCACCATAAATACACATTATGTTACAGAATTTTCATAAAATATTTATAAGTTTATGAGTTATAAAGCTGAAAAGGCGCTGGTTAAAAAAGAGGTCCGAACTGTCATGTGACGTCACATGACAGGACCGCCATACTACATCCATAGAAAATGTAATTTCGAAGAGAGAGATAGATAGTCTAGCCTTAAAATGATATATACATACATACAAATAATGACGCCTTTATCTCTAATGGGGTAGGCAGAGCGTACACGACCTAAACAAAGGTCGTACCGCCACGTCTGACAAAGTTTTGACGGTTGTTTAAGATAGATTTGTAGGATATTGCTGTAGTGACAGGTTGTCAGCCTGTCACCTAAATTGCAATATACAGAAACCCTCGGATCCCTTAGCTGGTTTTTACAGCATGCCCGGGAGGAAATGCAGCTGGCACATTCTATGTTTTTCTCTCGCTCCCAGTCTAGCATGGAAGTAAATGATATATCTCGGTGATTTATCGATCAATTTTATTTGTTTTCACTGTTGCCATTATAATTTTGGATGTTTTTAGGAAATCAGTTCAGATACAAGCATGTACCCTATTTTGTTCACTAGAGTTCCTCCACCTACTGGGAGGGTAGAGCGGATGCGGAGAGCCTGCAGCGAGTGTACGGAGTATCTTTCCCGGAGCCCAAACAGCTTAAAGAGTGGGAAACCATACAAGAGGAAGCGGCTAAACGGGACCATAGGAAGATTGGCAGGGTAAGTGATCATGATACCTTGTACATATATACATACATATAATCACGCCTTTATCCTTAATGGGGTAGGCAGAACGTTAACGACCTAAATAGAGGTCGTTCCGCCACGATTGACAAAGTTTTGAGGGTTATTTAAGATAGATTTGTACGTATATTGCTGTAGTGACAGGTTGTCAGCCCATCGCCTAAATTACAATATACTGCAACTCTCGGGTCCCTTAGCTGGTTTTTACAGCATACCCGGGAGGAAATGCAGCTATGATACCTTGTAGTCCCACATATTACGCAGGAAATTTCAATTCATTTCTATCCTCTTCTGTACACCTGACGTAGGGTGGACTTAAAAACAGCCAAGCTGTGTCCACACCTTTTTCCACTTTTGTAAAAATACCTACCTGTCCTGTTTGTTATGTTATTCTTGATTGTGTGTTTTTATTTTTTGTAATGTGTTTTGTGGAAATAAAGTGATTTATATTAGTATTTGTAGGAAATAGTTTTATAAGACGTGCTTGCAGGTTGTACAATGACAAGTTGGTGAATTTACATTTGTTTAGTGAGTTACTTAAGAGGCCTCACCGCGAGCGGTAGCGCCCTCACTCGTGAAAATATCATAACTCGATAAATATAGACTAAACATCTCTCAAAACTTTTCTCTGTCACTTCTTTAGATTTAGCCAGGATTTTAGAAGAAATGAATTGAAATAAAATGATCTAGAGGCTGGCTGAGGGTTTGTACATGTAACAGCGAATCGGCTCGATGTTAATTCGTTACAGAACAGAAAACTCAGACACGAATTGTTGCGATGCGATTTAAAGCGGCTAGGCGATTCGGGTGACTATAATGGCCACCAATTTTGGTTGAAGCAACATCGATGTGAATAAATTTTCAAGTTCTTATAATGCGTCGTAGATTTTTACGATGCGACGTCGCTTCGCAATTTTGTGTATAAACCTTTATACCGGATCAAGCATCTCATGGAGAAAAGAGGTTAGGTAGGTCGCCATCTTTAATTTCCTGCTTAATGTGAGGACGCCATTTTGGATTTATTTGTCACCTTAGATTTTGTTGTCTTCTCCGTCTGATAGTTATCTGGATTTATACTGACTATAATTTAGTGTGAGGTTACTCAGTTCCCTTCTTAATTAGGCAGTATTTTATAACTTTCCATCCTAGGACATCCGAAATGGGTAAAGGCTGTTTATTTAAAATGCACCTTATTTGTACAGGAGCAAGAGCTATTCTTCTTCCACGAGCTGTCTCCCGGCTCGTGCTTCTTCCAGCCGCGCGGCGCTCACATATACAACACACTGGTTAACTTCATTCGGGAACAATACAGGTAACTATTATACATATGTATGCCACGCCTCCGTGGTGTAGTGATCAGAGCGATGGGCTCACGCTCCAGAGGTCCTGGGTTTGATTCCCAGGGGGGAACACAAAGTTGATATTTTGACTTAGTTGATATTATCACTTTTTGTGACAATTTCTCCAGTTTTCTTCAACCGGGAATGCAGGCCGAATCGAGGCGGCCTCTCCCAAATCTACCTTGCTACAAAAAAAGGGGTTAAAGAGACATATGGGTACTACATACATACATATAATCACGCCTTTATCCCAAATGGGGTAAGCAGAGTCGTTTACTCTGTCGAACGTCGACGTGTCAAACTATTTCAGACGTGGCGACGTCTGGCAAAGTTTTGAGGGTTATTTAAAATAGATTTGTAGGTGTATTGCTGTAGTGACAGGTTGCCAGCTTATCGCCTGAATTGCGATATACAGAAACCTTCGGATCCCTTAGCTGGTTTTTACAGCATGCCCGGGAGGAAATGCAGCTGGCACATTCTATGTTTTTCTCTTTAGAAATAAAAGTAGTCTTCTTCTGTTCAGTGGGTATCGAGTCTATCGACCCGGTGAACCCTGGTGTCAGAGTTTTTAAACCGCCTAGTAGCATAACTATCAGGCCTCTGACATGGTTTCAGTAACGACCCCTATCAAAGACCGGGACCGACGGCTTAACGTGCCCTCCGAAGCACGAAATCTTTTTTTTTTCGGACAATCAGGTGATTCAGCCTGCAATGTCCTAACCAAACAGGGGAAAAATTCACAAAGTGATAAATTCTCAAATATCGACTTTGTGTTTCCCCCCTGGGAATCGAACCCAGGACCTCCGGATCAGGAGTCCATGGCACTAGCCACTAGACCACGGAGGCAGTTATACAAGTAGTAAGCACCGCATTTATTCAAAGGCATGACTTTGATGTTCACGCTTTTAAAAAGTATACATCTTACTTACCCTGAAACATGAAGCCCGATGGTGTAGTGGATAGGGCCTCTGCCTCCTGAGAGGGGAGGTCGTGGTTCGAATCCCACCACGTACCAATGTGTTTTCAATTTCCGAATTTCATATGTACGTTTATTCGGTACTTTTTCCGTGCTTCGGAAGGCACGTTAAGGCGTTGGTTCCGGTTAATATCGTTTAATATCGTAGATATTAGTCGTTAAGCCATTTCAGAGGCCAGTGCTAAGCATTGGCGGCTTAAAAACTCTGACCTAATCTAGGATTGGGTCTGGTTTCCCTTCTGGATTGCGGAGGTCAGATGGCAGTCGCTCTGTAAAAACCAGTACCCTCGTTCAATCCCCTATATCAAAAAGAAAGAAAGAAAATACATTTATTTTAGACACAAAACATATTAGGTAGCCGGCCCGTTAGAAGAGAACAAAAGGAATATAGGATAAAGGGTGGAAGAGATCTCTTCATAGAGAAAAGTTCGCCCTTGCACACTATATTTGTAAATTACTTTTCTTTTGTGTTTATGCAATAAAGTATATATATTAGATACGGGATAAGGCTAGGTAGATGATGATGATCACATCTTACCCTGAAAACTGTCTACAATTCCACATAATGCACTTATTCTCAGGTCCCGAGGGTTCCAAGAAGTCGTAACTCCAAACATGTACAACTCGAAGCTGTGGCAGACGTCGGGGCACTGGGCGCACTACGCCGAAAACATGTTCTCATTTGATGTTGAGAAGGAGACCTTCGCGCTCAAACCTATGAACTGCCCCGGGCACTGGTGAGTATTTCTATTAATTTAACAATTAATTTACGTGCATCGGAGGGCACGTTAAGCCTTCGGTCCCGGTCGCTGTCTTTGATAGTGGTCGTTACACTAAAACCAAGTCAGAGGCCTGATAGTTGTGCTACAAGGCGGTTTAAAAACTCTGACACCAGGGTTCATCGAGTCCCATAAACTCGATACCCACTCGTCAGAAGAAGAATTTAACAGTTTATTGTACGCAGAAACATACACAGAACAATTACATAGGAATCAAGATACAACAGGTACTGCTTATTTCTAAAATGAAATTTCTTACAGATTTCATTTTATTTTGAGCGCACTGCACATACGTATAGGTATCGTTATATTTATAACATAAAAATATTCATACTTACTTCCATGCTAGACTGGGAGAGATAGAAAAACATAGAATGTTCCAGCTGCCCTTCCTCCCGGGCATGCTGTTGAAGTCAGCAAAAGGGACTCGAGGGTTACAGTGTATTGTAATTTAGGCGATGGGCTGACAACCTGTCGCTATAGCAATACATATTACAATCTAAAATTGCCCTCAATTTTTGTCAGACGTGGCGAAGCGCTTTTTACGAGGCGTTAAACGCTCTGCCTACCCCGTAAGGGATAAAGGCGTGATTTATGTATGTATGTAAAAATATTCATTCAAATTTGGACCTTAACGCGTCACAGAAATACAATATCAATAGCACTCGCACATACTATAATGTTACGCGATTCAAGTATTAAACTCACACATCGATCGATTATCGAGTCGGAACATAGACAGGAGCGAAGAAAGAATAGGGCGGGTAAGTCCTAAAAATAAGATTAAATTTTTCATTATAATATAATTTTTTCTTAATCAAATAATAAAAAAATCTTCTGTCCGATCTCTCGCTATAATAGAACTCCACTCAGATCATCGTATGGCGTTCCGCGAAATACTGTAAATTTATAAACACTAATAAATTATAGTACTAGCAAACTCGAGTATAATTCAACAATCAAAAATACTGATTGACTGGGATTGAGAGAAAAACATAGAATGTGCCAACAGCATTTCCTCCCGAGCATGCTGTAAAAACCGGCTAAGGGATCAGAGGGTTTCAGTATATTGAAATTTAGGCGATGGGCTGACAACCTGTCACTACAGCATATACGTACAAATCCATCTTAAATAACCCTCAAAACTTCGGCAAAGGCGTGATTATATGTATGTATCAAAATTACGCCCTTTACGTTACACAAAAGTGGTTCAACCAAGTGGTTAATATAAATATATATTAGTTTATTTATGTATTTAGTAGTATTTATATTGTTTAAGTATTCAGGTGAACTTAGTATGCACTATCCCGCTATCTGCAATGTACTATCCTAATACCCAAAGGTTGCCTAGTAGAAATTGCTGCTTTAGCAATAAAGCCGCCTATATTGTACTGTTTTGTTCCTTACTTTTCTGCTGTATGTATTTGCTTTGTGCAATAAAGTATCTTGTATTGTATTGTATATTGCTGTAGTGACAGGTTGTCAGCCCATCGCCTAAATTGCAATATACTGAACCTCTCGGATCCCTTAGCTGGTTTTTACAGCATGCCCGGGAGGAAATACAGCTAGCACATTCTATGTTTTTCTCTCGATCCCAGTCCAGCATGGACATTGATTATATGTATGTATTATATCTAGCCTATTTGATCCCACTTGCTGGGGGAAGGCCACCGCTGTCTCCCAATCATTGTTCTAGCGCTGAACTATCTTCTTCTTGCAGTGCCGTATCCTAAAGGATGTTGGCAAACATCCCTCTAAATGTATTCCTATCTTCCGTTAATCTTCTTAAGTTAATTGCAGCCTTATATCCAGACCATGTTTTGAGGTTATCATACCAAGACGTTCTTCTCCTCCCTCTTTCTCTTTTCGCTTCTATTTTACCCTCTATTATTGTTCTGTCTGTATTGTCCATAGTATGTTATCTTTCTTTTCTTCAGTGTTTCTACAACTTCTATCTTATCAAAATAAATCTATCTTAAATAACAGACCTTCGCGCGTGAAAGACATTTGTTAAGGTCTTTTACGCTCTGCCTACCCCGTTAGGGATAAAGGCGTGCTGTTAGGTATGTATGTATGTTCTACAACTTCTAGTTTCTTCTTCATTCTTCTGAGCACTTCCAAATCTGTGATTATGTCTCGCCGCGATATTTTTAGCATGCGTCTATATAGCCACATTTCGAAGGCATTCAATTTGTCATCCATTTTCTTTATTAACGTCCAACCCTCTTCGTCCATGTCAACGTCCATGCTGGACTGGGAGAGATAGAAAAATATAGAATGTTCCAGCTGCCCTTCCTCCCGGGCATGCTGTAGAAGTCAGCAAAAGGGACTCGAGGGTTACAGTGTAGGTATTGTAATTTAGGCGATGGGCTGACAACCTGTCACTACAGCAATACACATTACAATCTAAAATTGCCCTCAATTTTTGTCAGACGTGGCGAAAACGCCTTTAAAGGCGTTTAACGCTCTGCCTACCCCGTAAGGGATAAAGGCGTGATTTTTTGTATGTATGTATGTATGTACGTCCAACCCTCTGCTCCATAAAAAAGGACTGACAGAACGTAAACTCTCTTAAAGAACACATTTAAATTGCAGCCTAATGTTCGACATCCGCACGCGCTCGTGGCGGGAACTGCCGCTGCGCATGGCGGACTTCGGCGTGCTGCATCGCAACGAGCTGTCGGGCGCGCTCACCGGCCTGACGCGCGTGCGCCGGTTCCAACAGGACGACGCGCATATATTCTGCATGCCCAGCCAGATCGAGAAGGAAATGGTAGGTGACATTTTGTTTTGTAACTAGAAGGTGCCAGTTGACTCAAAATGGTGCCAGTTGACTTAATATGGTGCTAGTTGACTTAGGATGGCGCCAATTGACTTACTTTGGCGCCAATTGACTCCATATTGTGCCAGTTGTTTTTATTTGGCGCTATTTGACTCCACTCGGCGCCAATTGACTTACTTTGGCGCCAATTGACTTACTTTAGCGCTAATTGACTTCATGCCGCGCCAATTGTCTTACTTTGGCAATAATTCACTCCAAACGGTGCCAATTGACTTACTTTGGCGCCAATTGACTAACTTTGGCGCCAATTGACTTACTAATCGATTCCAGACTGTGCTAATTAACTTCAAGTGGCACCAGTTGATAGAGTAGGTATGTGTAAGCTGAAACAGCTCCGCATGGCGGACTTCGGCGTGTTCCAACAGGACGACGCGCATATATTCTGCATGCCCAGCCAGATCGAAAAGGAAATGGTACGTTTTTAGAGGATTTTCTAGGTTGAACCAACGTCTATTGGCTGGAGTGATTCCAGTTGACTCTAGTGATGCTGCTAGTTGACACAGAGAGCGCCAGTCGACTAAAATAGCACCAGTTGGCTAAAAAATACGCTAGTTGACTAAAAATGACGCCAGTTGATTAAAAATGACGCCAGTTGACTAAAAATAGTACCAGATGACTAAAACTGTCGCTCGTTGACCAGTTAATAGAGTAGGTATGTGTAAGCTGAAACAGCTCCGTATGACGGACTTCGGCACGGACTTTTACAACAGGACGACGCGCATATATTCTGCATGCCCTGCCAGATCGAGAAGGAAATGGTACGTGACATTTAAATTCAGAATTTTTAAGGTCCATTTAGGCGGCGCTAGTTGACTTACTTTAAAGCCAGAAATAATAGGATGGTGCCAGTTGACTCCAGACGGTGCTAGTTGACTTACTTAGCCGCCAATTGACTCAAGACGGCGCTAGTGGCCTACTTTGGCATCTGCTGACTGACTAGTGCCAGTTGACTTTAGACGGTACCAGTTAACTTAAGATAGTGCTAGTTGGCTTAAAATGGCGCTAGTTTACTTAATACGTCGCCAGTTGACTCCGAACGGTGCCAATTGCCTTACCATAATTGTAGGGGTAGTTCATTTAAGGCCATTGACTTGCAATATTGCATGTGGACTTACGATGGCGCCAGATGATTTTACGGGTTCACTTTGAACGGTGCCAGTTGACTCATGATCTTCTTCTGTCGAGTGGGTATCCAGTCTATGGACCCGAAGAACCCTGGTGTCAGAGTTTTTAAACCGCCTAGTAGCACAACTATCAGGCCTCTGACATGGTTTTGTGTAACGACCACTATCAAAGACGGCGACCGGGACCGATGGCTTAACGTGCCCTCCGAAGCATGAAATCTTTTTATTTTCGGTCAATCAGGTGATTCAGCCTGCAATGTCCTACCCGAACTGGGGAAAAAAATCACAAAGTGATAAATTCTCAAATATCAACTTTGTGTTTTACCCCCTGGGAATCGACCCAGGACCTCCGGATCGGGAGCCCATGGCACTAGCCACTAGACCACGGAGGCAGTTATAGTTATTATAGACTCATGATGTTGCCAGTTGACTGGAGACGATGCTACTTAACATAATACAGAGCCAGATCTCTTTAAAGGTTAAATTACTTTTCACAGGTCGGCTGCCTGGAGTTCTTGGAGTGCGTGTACTCTACGTTCGGGTTCACCTTCCAACTGAAGCTGTCCACGAGACCAGAGAAGTACCTCGGGGAACTTGCGACTTGGAACCAAGCTGAAAAGGTAATGTTGACTAAGGGATTTAGCCTTATATTATATTTATACTAGCGACCCGCCGCCCCGGCTTTGCACGAAAATTATCAGTGTTTCTCTACTACATTATGCATGTAACTTACATATAAACCTTCCTCTTGAAAAAAAACCATCATCTTAAAAGAAACCACATCAAAATCCGTTGCGTAGTTTTAAAGATTTATGCATACATAGGGATATGGGGACAGGGAAAGCGACTTTGTTTTATACTATGTAGTGATTAAAAAGTAGCCACCCGTGGCTTACATAATGAGTTTTCCCGTGGGAATCAGATATTTTCCCGCGGTAAAAATTAGCCTATGTTACTCAGGGTGAACGTAGGTTTCTAATGGTGAAAGATTTGTTGAAATCGTTCCGATAGTTTTTGAGATTATTTGTTACAAACATACATACACAGAAATACAAATCATTCCTTTTTACAATATTTGTATAGATATAGATAGAAGACTGACTTTGCGCCTGCGGTTTCACGTACTTTTCTCGTAGATATACCTAAAGGCAATAAATCTATGTCCTATAGACAACTTTGAGATACGTGTGCCAAGTTTTATTCCGATCCGTCCATTGTTTGAAGCGTGATTGAATAATAAACATGCTTACTTTCGCATTTATAAATTTAGTAGGATTCTGTCTCTGTCGTCTCTAAGTTAGATTCGGAGTCAAAAAAAAACTCACTTAAATTAAACAAAAATTAAACAGTTTAAAAATTAAAATATAATTAACATTAGGAGATATTCTAACCAATAATATATTTCTGCTTTAGGCGTTAGAAGACTCCCTGAACAAATTCGGCAAGCCATGGCAACTGAACCCTGGTGACGGCGCCTTCTACGGACCCAAGATCGACATCACCATACAGGATGCCCTGAGGAGGTCCCACCAGTGCGCCACCATACAACTGGACTTCCAGCTGCCTGAGAGATTCAACCTTAATTATGTCAGGTGAGTGAATGCAAACCGACTGGTCTGATTAACCCGACGAACCCGACTAACCCAACCGATGAACCGATCCTACAAATGCTTTCTGACCGGACAATCCCGACAACCTTAGTTATGTCAGGTGTGCGTTACACTTCGGACTAATCCGACTAATCAACCAATTGACACAACACACCCAACCGATTGACGCGACACTCTCAACCAAATGTCCCGACACACCCAACCAATTGATCCTTCACACCCAACCGATTGACGCGAAACAGGTAAGTAACATAACATTCTCAACCGATTGACCCGACACTCAACCAACTGCCCCTACACACCCAACCAATTCATTCAACACACCCAACCGATTATCCTGGCACGCCCAGCCGGTTGACATGACACCCAACCGATTGACACGACATGCCCAAACGATTAACTCGTGACTCCCAACCGATTGATCCGTGACTCCCAACCGATTGACCCAACATTCTCAACCTAATAACCCGTGACTCCCAACCGATTGACCCGTGTCTCCCACCCGATTGACCCAACTTTCTCAACCGATTAACCCGTGACTCCCAACCGATTGACCCGTAACTTCCAACCGATTGACCCGTGACTCCCAACCGACTGAGCCAACATTCTCAACCGATTAACCCGTGACTCCCAACCGATTGACCCGTCACTCCCAACCGATTGACCCGTGACTCCCAACCGATTGACCCGTGACTCCCAACCGATTGACCCGTGACTCCCAACCAATTGACCCGTGACTCCCAACCGATTGACCCGTGACTCCCAACCGATTGACCCGTGACTCCCAACCGATTGACCCGTGACTCCCAACCGACTGACAAAACATTCTCAACCGATTAACCCGTGACTTCCAACCGACTGACCCAACATTCTTAACCGATTAACCCGTGACTCCCAACCGATTGACCCAACATTCTCAACCGATTGACCCGTGACTCCCAACCGATTGACCCGTGACTCCCAACCGATTGACCCGTGACTCCCAAACGATTGACCCAACATTCTCAACCGATTAACCCGTGACTCCCAACCGATTGACCCGTGACTCCCAACCGATTGACCCAACATTCTCAACCGATTAACCCGTGACTCCCAACCGATTGACCCGTGACTCCCAACCGATTGACCCGTGACTCCCAACCGATTGACCCGTGACTCCCAACCGATTGACCCGTGACTCCCAACCGATTGACCCGTGACTCCCAACCGATTGACCCGTGACTCCCAACCGATTGACCCAACATTCTCAACCGATTAACCCGTGACTCCCAACCGATTGACCCGTGACTCTCAACCGATTGACCCGTGACTCCCAACCGATTGACCTAACATTCTCAACCGATTAACCCGTGACTCCCAACCGATTGACCCGTGACTCCCAACCGATTGACCCGTGACTCCCAACCGATTGACCCGTGACTCCCAACCGATTGACCTAACATTCTCAACCGATTAACCCGTGACTCCCATTCCCACAATTGGCATGCGAATATAAAAAATACATACATATAATCACGCCTTTATCCCTAAAGGGGTAGGCAGAGCGTAAACTACCTGAACAAAGGTTGTTCCGCCACGTCTGACAAAGTTTTGAGGGACATTTCAGATAGATCTATACTGTATTGCTGTAGTGACAGGTTGTCAGCCCATCGCCTAAATTACAATACACTGAATCCCTCGAATCCCTTAGCTGGTTTTTACAGCATGCCATGTTTTTCTATCGCTCCCAGTCCAGCATGGAAGAATTTGAAATAAAGATTTTTGGAAGAAAGATTTGATTCTAATATAATATAATAATCGATAAAGGCGTGATTATATGTATGTGTTTTGCCCCCAGCGATGACGGCGAGAAGAAGCGGCCGGTGATCATCCACCGCGCGATCCTGGGCTCCGTGGAGCGCATGGTCGCCATCCTCAGCGAGTCCTACGCCGGCAAGTGGCCCTTCTGGCTGTCTCCCAGACAGGTAAACACGGTCACACTTCTTCTTCTTCTTCTTCTGTCGAGTGGGTATCGAGTCTATCGACCCGATGAACCCTGGTGTCAGAGTTTTTAAACCACCTAGTAGCACAACTATCAGGCCTCTGACATGGTTTGAGTAACGACCACTATCAAAGACAGCGACCGGGACCGACGGCTTAACGTGCCCTCCGAAGCACGAAATCTTTTTCTTTTTTCGGACAATCAGGTGATTCAGCCTGCAATGTCCTAACCAAACTGAGGAAAAATTCACAAAGTGATAAATTCTCAAATATCAACTTTGTGTTTCCCCCCTGGGAATCGAACCCAGGACCTCCGGATCAGGAGGACGGTCACACTCACAGCCCCCACTAGGATTCCCTGTATCGGGGTGCCATGGACATACACAGAAACAACCACAAATTACACCCAGACCCCGAAACAGACATTTAAACTCATCATTCAAATCTCTGCCCTGGCCGGGAATCGAACACGGGACCCTATGCGTAGCAAGCAGGTACACTGCCAACTAGGCTGCGCGGGTCGTCAGGTAACATCACTACATAGTATAAAACAAAGTCTCTTTCTCTGTCCCTATATCCTTATATATGCATAAATCTTTAAAACTACGCAACGGATTTTGATGCGGTTTCTTTTAATTGATAGAGTGATTCAAGAGGAAGGTTTATGTGTATAATACATGCATAATATAGTTGAGAAACACTGATAATTTCCGTGCAAAGCCGGGGCGGGTCGCTAGTATTATACATATTATATTTTTTTTCTTTATAGTCTTTTTAAAACTGTGTTACAAAAGTGGCTCCAAATGGTTCCTGTACAAATATACACACGGTGCCGCCGGCCAGTTCTCTTCGTTTGGCTTGAGCTAGGCTTACTGCTTCGGCTACTGTCTAGATACATTAAAAAATAAATCTTATATTACCCAAAATTTTACTATTCTTCTTCTGTCGAATGGGTATTGAGTCTATCGACCCGGTGAACCCTGGTGTCAGAGTTTTTTTAAACTCCCTAGTAGCACAACTTTCAGGCCTCTGACAAAAAAAAAAGAACATTTATTTAGTTTTACAAACGTGATAAAAATATACAGCATACTGATCCTCACACTAGGATACCCTGTGTCGTGAGTAATCAGCCTCTTCCTTCGGCACTCGCAATTTACAAAACTGGTATTAAAATTGAGGTCGATTCTTACATTAAACTAAAAAAGTTTTAAATTTACTGACAAGCAAGAGGTGATTAACTAAATCTAGATATAATAAAAAGATATGAACAGAGTTTAAAGAACATGGTTTGAGTAACGACCACTATCAAAGACAGCGACCGGAACCGACTGCTTAACGTGCCCTCCGAAGCACGAAATATTTTTCTTTTCGGACAATCAGGTAATTCAGCCAGCAATGTCCTAACCAAACTGGGGAAAAAATCACAAAGTGATAAATTCTCAAATATCAACTTTGTGTTTCCCCCCTGCTACTGCTATTCTCAAATACTTACATGCTGGACTAGGTGCGCGAGAAAAATATGTGCTAGCTGCATTTCCTCCCGGGCATGCTGTGAAAGCCAGCTAAGGGATCCAAGGGTTTCAGTATATTGTAATTTAGGCGATGGGCTGACAACCTGTCACTACAGCAATATACTTACAAATCTATCTTAAATAACCCTCAAAACTTTGTCAGACGTGACGAAACGACCTTTGTTTGGGTCGTTTACGCTCTGCCTACCTCATTAGGGATAAAGGCGTGATTATATGTATGTATGTATGTATATACATATGAGTATATATCTTATTATGTTTTTCTTTTATAGGTGTGCGTTGTACCAGTTGGCCCTTCCTTCGATGAGTATGCAGAACATGTAAGCGAAACTCTTTCATTATTATATCTTCTACTTTCATTACTCTTTCTCCTACCTTATTTTCCGTTCTTCTCTGTTTTTCTGCCTCCCTCGATCTACTATCTATTTTTTCTTTTCTCTTCCCCTTCTTCCTCCTTCAGCGGTTAATTAATACCTTTTAATACTTACAGCAATATACCTACTAATATATTTTAAATAACTCTCAAAACCTTGTCAGACGTGGCGGAACGACCTTTGTTTAGGTCGTTTACGCTCTGCCTACGCCATAAGGGATGTAGGCGTGATATATGTATGTATGTATTTAATACTTAGAAACAGATGCCATCACTAGTGTGGCAGTACTATCTAGAAATCTTGCTTTCTTCTTTCTGACCGCTCACAGCTAAGCTTTATGCTTGTTTATCATCTTTTAATAATAAATATTTAATTGTTTCTCACTTCCAGGTGAACAAGCAGTTGTTCGAAGCTGGTTTCATGTCGGAGGTAGACACAGACGCGGGTGATACGCTCAACAAGAAAGTGCGCAACGCTCAACTTGCGCAGTTCAACTACATTCTTGGTGAGTAGATGAATTTCGTTGTGCATGTTGTTCAGTTTCTGAGCAATGTTGATGACAACTGGGTAGACTTGCGTATTGATGACATGTGTGTAGAATATGTGTGCTGGGAATTGACAAGTGTGTAGGTTTATATTGGGAATGCGTGTAGAATATTTGTGCTGGGAATTGACATGTGTGTAGATTTGTATTGAGAATGTTTTGATGGCATGTGTGTCAAATATGTGTGCTGGTAATTGACATGTGTGTAGGTTTGTATTGGGAATGTGTGTAGAATATGTGTACTGGGAATTGACATGTGTGTAGATTTGTATTGAGAGAATGTTTTGATGGCATGTGTGTCGAATATGTGTGCTGGGAATTGACATGTGTGTAGGTTTGTATTGGGAATGTGTGTAGAATATGTGTGCTGGGAATTGACATGTGTGTAGATTTGTATTGAGAATGTTTTGATGGCATGTGTGTCGAATATGTGTGCTGGGAATTGACATGTGTGTAGGTTTGTATCAGGAATGTGTTGATGGCATGTATGTAGAATATGTGTACTGGGAATTGACATGTGTATAGATTTGCATTGGGAATGTGTTGATGGCATGTGTGTAGAATATGTGTGCTGTAAATTGACGTGTGTAGGTTTGTATTGGGAATGTGTGTGTATGGCCTGGGTGTAGAATATGAGTGCTGGGAATGTGTGTTAATGACATGTGTGTAGAGAATATGTTTGTTGGGACTGTGAGATAATGGCAAGTGTGTAAATTGTGCGCTAGGAATGTGTGTTATTGGCATGTTTGTCGATGTGTGAAGAACAAAGCTTACGGATAAATTGTTGTTGCCAGTGGTCGGCGACCGGGAGAAGAACTCCGGTACCGTGAACGTGCGTACCCGCGACAACAAGGTGCACGGCGAGATGTCCGTGCAGGCGCTCATCGACACGCTCAACAAGCTCGTCAAAGACAAGACTCTCTCCGAGGACAGCGACTTGCTTAAGCTTTAGGAGGATTTTAAGATATCATACCATAACTTTTAAGATGTCGTTTTAAATAGGGATGGGACGAAACACACACACACACTCAGCAAGCCTAAAGACACGCACTCATACACATACATGGATGCATATTTTATTGAAATATGAAACCGTTTTACTTATTAGTCTGTCAGGTTACTCAGCACCTCAGCACGCATTGTAGTAAGCAAACTTGAAACAATCATACAAAGTAAAGAGGTAATACCGGCCTAGTTTTTCAAGAGAATCGAATTCACATGTTTAATATCGAGAGCCCAAGGCTCAGTGCACGAATTTACAGAGATGGTCACAAAATTGTGTTCTAGCAAACTTGTTTCGTTTCGTCACATTCCGTAACTTAAGTTTATACGCTTTTTCACATAGCATGAGCATCCTGACACATGTCAAACGTATGCGTTTTTGACAGGTATACAGCAGTCTCTTTCGCACCTGTGATGTTTTGATATTTCCTACCTGCTGTCAGGAGATCCATGCTATCTGAAAAATATTATACCCTATTGGGCGCTTTTGCACCGATCCGAATACGTATCTGAATAGGCTAGTAAATGTATGACAGCTTGCGCGCCCATCCATATCCGTTTTATATGGAAATTTCAGGGATACGATTCGGATACGAACCGAATACGGAGCAGTGCAAAACCGCTCATAGGGTTCTTAGTTAGCTTTAGTTGTCACCGTTGCCGGCAGACTTCTTGAAGAAGTGGGGGAAATAATTTCCCATCTAAAATCGCGCTTAAAGGCTTGAATATAAAATTGAGTTTTCCATACTCAAAGTATACCATTCTATGTCAAGTTAATTGTCGGGAACTATTGTCAAGCTTACAAGTTTTTGACTAGACTATCTGATCTGCGAGTTGAAAACTCTTGATATTTAATAAGACTTAGAATGTAAGAGACCCGGTTTTCTATTGTCTAAGTACAATAGATTCAATTTAAAAAATACGCAAAACATTCTAAAACACATAAGATTAGTTTTCATGGCAGTAGTAGCTTTCCTATAAGAAACAAGTTGCTTTTCAAAAAAATATTTCTCTGAGTTCTGCCAACATACTTTACTTCATGAAATTCCTTCTTTTTAATGTATGCGTAAGAAATAAAGGACCTTCTATAGATATATTTTTTGCTTCTTTTTCTGCCTAGCGTTTTGTCTTTTTTGCTTCTTCGGCCTATCGTTTTCCCGGCCTGGTGCTGGGGTCTGCTTTCCGGCTTTTTTTTACTCCACTTTGCGCGGTCTTCGGATGTATTTTTTGCTTGTAGTAATTTATTTTAGTTATAATTTGCAACATTCAAACGTGTATTTGATAGGCATTTACTTTCCTAATGTATGCCTCTACGGATGTATGAATAGCGTTTATTTAAAATTTATATATGTTTTATTTATAAGGGAGGTTGAAGTTTGGCGAATAAAAATACAGATTTTACACAATATCGTTTTATTTATTTAAAATTTGCTTGTATAAAATACAGTTTTATTTATTAAATCTCTATAAATACTTATATTTCGGTTATTATCTATTCAGTTAGGATAAATTGAATAATAATATAATATCACTTTATTTAAATATATCTAGGACACAAAATTAATACAGGGTCCTTCTAACTGATAGGGGTAGCTCAGTTAACGATACTGAACTATATCATCAAATCAAACTATCAGCAGGACTTTTCTTTCAGAAAGTGAAAAATAAAAAGATTTTCTTTATAAATTATCTGATCGAGGAAGTCATTTTATACCGACAAATCTATCTTAAAACTTTGTCAGAACGAGCTTTGTTTAGGTTGTTTAGGCTTTGCCTACCCTATAAGGGTAAAAGGCGTGATTATATGTATGTATGTAGGAAGTCATTTTGAATGGGAAAGTAATTCCTTTTTTCATCTTCTGAAAGAATTTCCTGATAAAAGTTGTTCAGTTTCGTTGACTGAGCAACCCATATCAGTTTGCGGGACGCTGCCTCTTACACCCGGTATAGACATCGGGTTATATGTATGGACGCGACATGCCAATGAAGAAATTTAATGTATCAGCGGAGATGTGACATTTGAAAGTTGTGTTTTCCAAGCTTTTCATCTATGATTGTCATTTACCAAAATGGCGGAACCGCGGGAGTTATAAAATAACCATCATCTCCCGAGCCTTATCCCGTATCTAAAATAATATCTTCAAAAACTCATTTTGGTTAGTATCAATGACTATATTGTTAAATTATCGATGTTATGCCTCATTATGTTTTTTCAGTATAATTGTGTAACTATTGCAATTTTCTGAACTACAAATATTTTTGCGGAATTATTATTAGTCACTTTTTTGACGCGCAGTCGCATTGAGCGTTGCTGAGCGACTGAATGAGTTGACGGTGATCAGCTTCAACTCCTGCGTGATTATTTTAGTTCGGGATGCCATCTCCAGTGAATACATAATTCCTCTAAGTACATTGAGATTATTTTATTTTTATAGGATACATAAGAATAAACCATGAATATTACAATAAAAGTTGCATATTTCTAGACTAGATACTATGTATATTTTTTGCATTAAGAGGATATATTCTTTTATGAACTATCTGTACTTAATGACTAGTAAGAAATAAATAAACACTTCGAGATCTAACTAGCATCAAGACATCCTAACCCAAACCGCTCATATTCCGAATAAAGCATAATATAAAGAAATTTATTCTCTTTGGCGAAACAATACCCACTATTATCATATTATAAAAACTCAATTTCATAAAACATTAACTTACCAGCGTCGCGGTCTCACAAGATCGCGGCATAAGCTGAGTGGGGTCCTTTTATCGTGACGTCGCGACACGCACATTCCGGTAGCATTAACTGTTTTTATCTACTCTCATATAGTAATGTTCGAATTATAAACTTCTAAATGAATTTATAATAGCATACTTTTTAAACAGAATGATGAAAAAATTAAAAAGTTTACTTTTAGTTGCATCTTAGTTTACTTTTCATTGCACCTGCCCTAGCAAATTCTAACAAAGATGTAACGAAAAGTAAAATTTATTTGCTGGAAGCAAGGAAAGATAAAAATCACAATAAATACCAAAAATCTGTAAAATTATAATAATCTATGGTAACGGCGCATGCGCGGTGACGGTTTTCCTGCGCGCTTAATTTTGCCGCCATTTTCTACGGTCAAAGGTTTTTATTGTTTGTTTATCGCGCAACTCAAGGAAGAATTAATTGACTGTTTGCTAAAAATGTGCGACTCTAGTGACTCTAGTGAGGAATATATTAATACTCCATCGGATATTTTAGATGCCGCTACGCAAATTACCAATAATTTATTGCCCGCCAAGTCAAGAAAACTGTACGAGAAATGCTACCAAGAATTCAGGCTATGGAAAATACAAAAAAATGCGTATGAGATGTGTATGAGAGTAGATAAAATAGTGTACTCAACTGCACATAACTAGGTATTACAATGCTCGTGATACCATTGTCCAACCACAAACACGTCAAACCACACTCTCATTGTAATACCCTTCATTATGCAACTGTTGCATAAAATACTATTTTTTTAGGTACCTTTATATCATTATTTTGTTTCACTTTCGTTTGTTCTGTTTTTGTTTAAAAATGTATTTACTGTGTTTGTGACGTCATGAATAATAAAATAATATTTTCAAAAAATATTTTTAGCTAGTATTAGTGGCTATCTTGTTAAATTATAGATGTTATGTTTTTTCTGTATAAATGTGTGACTATTGAAATTTTCTGAACTGTACATTAACTGTTTTTCTATTCTATTCTAACTTACAAGACTAACCCTGTGCCCTGTTATAGCCCTGCCAGGAATAACAATACCTGTCATAGATATCATAGAGAAGGGCTTATAGGAAGTGCATAAGTCCCTCTCTTATTCTGTCTCTATCTTTCTCTACGACAGGTATTTTTAATTCGTTGGGTATACAGATGTTTTTATCTCACGATTGCGGGAGACTGTTATTGTGTGTATATACCTGCACACCTTTAGTGTGCGTAATCTCTTCCATGCTGGACTGGGAGCGAAAGAAAAACATAGAATGTGCCAGCTGCATTACCTCCTGGGCATGCTGTAAGAACCAGCTAAGGATCCGAGGGTTTTTGTATATAGCAATTTAGGTGATAGGCCTGTCACTTCAGCAATAGATCTACAAATCTAACTTAAATAACCCTCAAAACTTTGTCAGACTTGGCGGAACGACCTTTGTTTCGGTCGTTTAAGCTCTGCCTACCCCATTAGGGTTAAAGGCGTGATTATATGTATGTATGTAATTTCTGCAAGGGACCCATCTGTACGCAACAACAACTAAAAGCAAGCATTGCTCTACCGCAATCGAGAGAGAAAACAACTGTAGTGTATCAAAGATTCCACTTCCACAATCTCTAGTAAGGTGCTGGGTTCGATTCCCAGGGACACACACAAAAGTTGAGATTTGTCAATTGATCATTTTGTGAGATTTTTCTCAGTTTGATTAGGATAATGCAGGCTGAATCACGTGATTGTCTAAAAAAAAAAACAGTTCTTCGGAGGGCACGTAAAGCCGTCGGTCCCGGTCGCTGCCTTTGATAGTGGTCGTTACACAAACCACGTCAGAGGCCTATTAGCTGTGTTATTAGGCGATTAAACACTTTGAAACCAGATTATATTTTATATATGATACCCACACGACAGAAGAATCTCAAGTAAATTGAATATTAAAATGAAATACTTCAGTGAAGGTTAACTGGTCGCTTCTATTAGAGGAACGCTGCTCCCTTCATTGCTGCTGACTTCTGAGACGGTTCGTGCTCGACACTCGAAATGTCTGCACGAATAATGGATCTGAAACAAAACCATAGTTAAATTAAGGCGATGTTGTATCGAGGTGCGTTTTAAGGGATTTAACCCTTGTTTATGTCAATCATATACTACTAATAGCACAATCTACTAGCTAGCTAATAGCACAATCTACTAGCTAGCTAATAGCACAATCTACTAGCTAGCTAATAGCACAATCTACTAGCTAGCTAATAGCACAATCTACTTGAAACCAATCACAGCTTACTGACCAATCATAGTCCTTATGTACTTAGGGCCAATCTCAGTCTACTTTAACCAATCACAGTCCACATTCTACTTGAAACCAATCATAGTCCACTTGGACCAATCACAATCCACTAGAGGCTAATCATAGTCTACTTGAAACCAATCATTGTCCACTTGGACCAATCACAATCCATTTGAGGCCAATCAGTCTACTTGAAACCAATCATAGTCCACTTGCACCAATCACAATCCACTCAAGGCAATTCACAGTCTACTTGAAACCAATCATAGTCAACTTGGACCAATCCCAGTCTACTTGGACCAATCACAGACCACTAACGGCTAAAATTAAAACCAATCAGAAACTACTTACAGTATGAAGTAGGGCTATAACTCCTACGACCGTCCCGGCGGCCACGTCCCACCAGTGGTGTCGTCTGTCTGTGAGACGCGACGCGGCGCACCACACCGCGCATACGCCGCTCAGCAGCTGCGCGTATAAGCGCGCGCGCATGTTTGTAGGCGCGCGCCGGTGGAGGTAATACTGGAATTAACAACATACATACACATAATCACGCCTTTATCCCTAATGGGGTAGGCAGAGCGTAAACGACCTAAACAAAGGTCCGCCACGTCTGATAAACTGTTAAGGATTAATTAAGATAGATTTGTACGTATATTGCTGTAGTGGCAGGTTGTCAGCCCATCGCCTAAATTACAATATACAAAATCTCTCAGATCCCTTAGCTGGATTTTACAGCATGCTCGGGAGGAAATTCAGCGGGCACATTCTATGTTTTCTCTCACTCCCAGTCCAGCATGGAATTAAAAACATCAAAATATTTGAGGGGCACAGATATAGATGATCGGATTATTATTTGATAGGCTGACACCGACAGGGCTGACATAACAATGAGAAAAGAGCAGTTTAATAAAGCTTTGACGCTCTGCCTCACCAGAAAGGGATATTATGGAAGTGATTTTATTTATTGAAGTTGGCAATGAGGTTTTGGGACTAAGCATTTATTTATTTCAAAAGTCCTTTTCTTCTATTAATTTTTATATTTTTTATTTCTGATTGTGCAAGTAGGAAATATACTTACAATAATATAAAGGCCAGCATAAATAGCCAGAGAAGTGTGTCCAGATGGGAAACTCCTATCTGAATCCCAGGTCCGTCTTTGCTCCACTGAACATGTGTATCTTGATATAAACTCTGATCTGAAACAAATATACATACATACATACATATAATCACGCCTATATCCCTATTGGGGTAGGCAGAGCGTAAACTACCTTAACAAAGGTCGTTCCGCCACGTCTGACAAAGTTTTGAGGGTTATTTAAGATAGATTTGTAGGTATATTGCTGTAGTGACAGGTTGTCAGCCCATCGCCTAAATTACAATATACTTAAACCCTCGGATCCCTTAGCTGGTTTTTACAGCATGCCCGGGAGGAAAAGCAGCTGGCGCATTCTATGTTTTTCTCTCGCTCCCAGTCCAGCACAGAAGCTAACAAATATGGATGTTGTAAAATTTTTGTTGTCGTTTGTTTATTAGGTGGTTGACGTTCTGTCTACATAGTAAGGGATAAGGGCGTGATTATATGTATGTACTTATCTTTATAATCACACCGTTATCCAATACTGTGTAGACAGAAGGCACCTAATAAATAAAAGTCGTTCTGCCATGTCTGACAAAGTTTTAAGATAGATTTGTAGGTATATTGTTGTAGTGACAGTTTGTCTGCCCGTCGCCTAACTTGCAATATACTGAACCTCTCGGATTCCTTAGCTGATTTTTACAGCAGGCCCGAAAGGAAATGAATCTGACACATTTAACTTTTTTCTCTTTTTCCCAGTCCAGGATAGAAAATAAAGATTTTATTTGATATTTTCTGACATGGTACTATTAGCTTTTTTACAAATTGATATGTTTTAGTTTTTAAGATATTTTTTATTTTTATTTCTGACAATAATTTTATCCTTGGACATTTTTAGTATTATTGTAATGTAATTATGAAATTGATCAAATGAAATAAACAAATCAAATCTAATCTAAATAGTCAAATATTTCAAAAGAAATAGTAAAAAAATACATAACTTACCCTTCACAAGTTTTAGCTTCATTTGGCATACAAGTATCAAAGAAGTGTGGTCTCGGAGATCCGACGAAATGCTTCAAAATATGAACCGTACATAAGTTCAATATAAATCCGAATAAGTACTCTTTATGCCATCGCCATGCCCTCTTGTTTGGTCTGTCTTTATCTGAATTGTGATAAATTCTTTCCACTATTAACATCTGAAAATGAGTTAAAATTTGTATGAAATCAGTATGTAAATAAATAGATTTTCTGTACTAAGGTACTGTTTGTAAAGAGGATATATTTGTAGTTATATTGTAACACAAAATTTACTCTCACCTAGAATAAACTCAACATTAAGGTTTTTTTTCATCATTACAAACAAGAAAGCTACATTACCTAACCAAAAGACAAATGGGCTACTGATTGGTTCAAGTGGTCAGTGATTGGTCCATGTGATCAGTGATTGGTCCAAATGGTCTGTGATTGGTCCAAGAGGTCAGTGATTGGTTCAAGTTGTCAGTGATTGGTCCAAGTGATCAGTGAATGGTCCAAATGGTATGTGATTGGTCTAAGTGGTCAGTCATTGGTCCAAGTGGTCTATGATTGATCCAAGTGGTCAGTGATTGGTCCAAGTTGTCAGTGATTGGTCCAAGTGGTCTGTGATCGGCCCAAGTGGTTTGTGATTGATCCAAGTGATCTGTGATTGATCCAAGTGGTCAGAGATTGGTCCAAGTAGTCTGTGATTGGTCCAAGTGGTCTGTGATTGGTCCAAGTGATCTGTGGTTGGTCCAAGTGGACTGTCGTTATTTAATTTTATTTTGATTTGATTGCTGTAAAACATATTATTCCCTTGGGAATACCCTTAGAAATCAGACATAGGTACTTGTTGTAATACTGTGTGTGTCACTGTATGTTTATATGTGCAATAAATTGTTGTGATGTTATTCCTTGTGTATAGTCTTTCTAATGTTACTTTTGTTCAATAAACAGTAAATAAATAAATAAATATGGTTCAAATACATACATGGAGTAGGCAGAGCGTAAACAACCTGAACAAAGATCATTCTGCCACATGTGACAAAGTTTTAAGGGTTATTTTAGATATATTTGTATGTATATTGCAGTAGTGACAGGTTGTCAGCCCATTGCCTAAATTTCAATATACTAAAACGCTCGGATCCTTTAGCTGGTTTTTACAGTATGCCTGGGAGGAAATGCAATTGGCACATTCTATTTTTTTTCTCTGGCTCGCAGTCCAGCATGGAAGCATCAAATATTAGTCTATTAACTTAATACTTACAACAGCTAAAGGAGTAAGACAACACATAGACATGAGCCAGGCCAATGTAATAGTATCTCCGTTGAACCCGTGTGAAAGAGCCGGATCATTGCAATGGAAACCGTATTTAGTACCGGGCAGGAGTTTCACTTCTATTAGTAGAAATATGAGGAAAACTGCAAAGGAAATATAACAAGATAAGTTTGTAATGTAAATACTGCTGCCTCCGTGGTCTAGTGGTCAGAGCCATGGGCTTATGATCTGGAGGTCCTGGGTTCGATTTCCAGGGGGAAATACAAAGTTGATAATTTTTCACTTTATTAGGTTTTACCCAGTTTAGTTAGGACATTGCAGGCTAAATCAACTGATTGTCCAAAAAGAAAAAGGATTTCTTAATAGCTGTGCTACTAGGCGGTTTGAAAATGCTGACACCAGGGTTCTTCGGGTCACCATTCAACTCGAGAATCCACTCGCTAAGAAGAAGAATGTAAATAGTATAGTACGTAAATAGTGGACAATATGTAAAACAACAATTATAATTAAGCCAAAGTAAACTTGGCTATTTTTTTAAATATTTATAATGGTGACTCTTTGGCAATACCGATTAAGGTTCAATGTAATTTGCATGTTTATTTATAGTATTAATTGAATTAAAGTTCTTGTAAATAAATAGTGTTACATACCTCTATGGAACCGGTTGGTTTTTGACCACAAAAGTTTTAAGTTATCAAAGAATTTGTCCATGTTTAATTCTTGCAATGTTTTCACAGTTTTAATTACTAACTTAATAGAGGTTAACGAATGTTACCTCATCTCTCTTGAACAGTTGAGTCATATAATAAGCACCTTATGTGCGCTTAAGTAAGCACCGGTCTTTATACCTATTTGATCACTGTGACTCAACATAACCTTTCAGAAGCTCAATATCCAAACTCAGGGTGAGTGTAGCTATGTAATTTGAAGACAAATCTAATTAAAAGGCAAGTCATTAAGTAGATATCGCAAAAAATATTATTTAGTTGTTTAGTTTACCCTTTGAGTTTACCAAAGTGCGTGCGTGCGTTCAAAAACTATTGTATTGTTGACAGTGACAGCTATCAGTTTCAGCTGTTAGTATTTTTTACGAAGTTTCTAGCCTGGAAACGAGTATTTTTGCACGATAATAATTGTCGAAATGCGTCACTTGGAAGAACCTTTCCACAGTTAAAATTGTAATTTCTTCGACTCTATCAACACAAAATAAAACTCTACATTCTCGTTTACATTTGGAGGGCAGTTTTCACATAATACGGTTTAAAACGCAAGTCATCATCATTGGCCACGACATCTTGTTCAAATGATTGTTGCAGCGTCAACTAATTGGGAAGAGATTTGTGCGCCGTCGGAGGTAAGAGATGCGGCGCATCTTTTTCTATGACTGTAGAGTCCAATTGCAGCTCGGCACTTCCTGCCACAGAGATCACAGGTGAAGCGTGAGTCTGAACATGGTTCCTGAGCTGCACGAAGTCTCTTCCGCTTCAGGCCATCGAGCCAGGCCGCGTCATGATGATTTATGCCAACACG
Source organism: Scrobipalpa costella (assembly GCA_949820665.1). Lineage (NCBI taxonomy): Eukaryota > Metazoa > Arthropoda > Insecta > Lepidoptera > Gelechiidae > Scrobipalpa > Scrobipalpa costella. The sequence goes on from OX463312.1 coordinate 16,285,172, forward strand.
CAGTAGGCCGCGCCATTCGGTTCTTTTAACGGCTTCCGTTTCCCAGGTGTTCCGGTTAATGCCAAAGGATAACATGTCACGTTTGCAAGAATCCTTAAAACGAAGCATCGGGCGTCCTACTGGTCTTTTGGCGTCTGCGATCTGGCCCAGCATCACTGCACGTGGAAGTCTATCGGGGTCCATTCGTAAAACATGGCCCAGCCACCGTAACCTACGTTGTTTTAGATAGATAGATAAAACATTTATTTTGCTCCAATACAAATCACAAGGACATAAAAAACAATAAAATAAAATTAAAAAACAAAATCAAAAACATACATAAACAAAGAACTTAGCTATAAAAAAAACAGATTTGTAGGCGCTAAAAAAGGCGATCAGCTCAGCAAAAAGCTGTGGCTCTGGACCACAGCGCTGATTTTCAGCTGGACCTTTGGTGAGAGGAGAGCTTTATGTAAAAAAATAATAATATAAAAACAAAACTAAAAAAAAAAAAAAAAAAAAAACGGCTAACATACATTCGAGTGACAATATTAAGCCTAAAAACAAACACAATGAAATCTTAAAATGACAAAAATATTCAGATGTTAAAAGAAAAATAAACAAAAATGTGGGTAGTACGGACAGACAGATATCAAAACAATTGTTCAAAATTAACATTGATTTGTTGTGATAAGACATATTTCTTAAACAATAATTTAAAATTAGGAACCGACTTAAGCTTCTGAAGTGGTGGGGGTATATTATTCCAAATTTTGGAAGCTGCATATTTAAAACTACCCCTGAAAGCAGCTGAGTTGTGTCGAGGTACACGAAGATTAGCTAAACGTTCTCGTTTCGAAAAACTAAGCTTTTCAATTAAGTAGAGAGGCTTCCGACTTTTGATCACCCCAAACAGTAAAGTTGCTAAATGCAAATACCGTCTATTTGACATTTTGAGGGTTTGGGCCTTATTTAAGTATGGAGTGACATGACTTCGAGGGGGAATATTACAACAAAATCTCGCACAAGCGTTTTGGACTCTCTGAATATATTTTTTTGTCTTTGCCAATAAACGTGGGCCATAGACGATATCAGCATAATTAAATCTAGAAAGTATAAGTGAGTTTACTAATCGCCAGCGAAGCCTCTCATCCAGGAAGTTACGAACTCTATATAAGACTTTCAGACGATAAAAAGAATTTTGTACAAGCTCTTTCACATGATTTTCAAATCGCAACTCCGAATCCATAAGCAGACCAAGATTTCGCGCTTCAGCAGTGGGTTCCAAGGAGATGCCGTTTAATAATATTTTAGGATTCATTGAGTATATTTGTTCAATTTTATTCCTTGTTCCCAACACTAAATATTTAGATTTCAAGGGGTTTAATACAAGACAGTTACGCTTCGACCAATCAACTATTCGATCCAAGTCCTCGTTTATTTTACGAACTGCAGAGTCACTATTTTCGGTTTTAAAAGACATATACAATTGTACATCATCAGCATAAACGTGATATTTGCAATTTTTTATACATTTTATAATATCAGCACTATATAAAATAAATAATAAAGGCCCCAAAATAGAACCCTGTGGTACACCTCTTGGCACGGGTCTTGGCCTAGAAGATACTGACCATCCATTCTCGTCATACAACTCTACATACTGGTATCGATCCTGCAAATAACTAGCAAACCATTTGATCGTTGAGATATCAAACCCGTAATATGCTAGCTTTGATAAAAGTAGAGAAACTTGAATTGAATCAAATGCGCGGAAAAATCTAGCAGTACCAAAATAGTTCCCATCCCATTATCCTGAGCTTCCAGAAAATTACTAGTAACTTCAAGCAAGGCAGTCGCTGTACTTCGGCTCTTACGAAATCCAGACTGTAAGTCCGGCAAAACCGCATTGGACTCTAGAAATTGAACAACTTGCTGATATACTACCTTTTCCAGTATTTTCGACATGCATGGCAATAAACTGATAGGCCGGAGATCTTTATATGTCTGTGGGTTAGTCTTTTTCGGCAATGGTCGAATAACAGCTGTCTTCCATATTTCGGGGAAAATACAAGTATCTATCGAACAGTTAACAATGGCAGTAATTATATTGGCTGTATAAGGTAGTGTAAGCTTGACCATTTCCGAAGAAATAGAGTGCATTTGATTTAAAGCTACTAATATGTTTTAGTATATCATTTTCCGTGACTCGCTTAAGGATAAATGTCTCTTTACCATGCCGATGATACTCGTAATATGTGAGATCTGAGATACTTACGCTGAAATCACCAGGCACATCAAGAAACTGAGAATTTATTTGTTCTGGGTGCTGAAGGTGTATAGGAAGGTCAATGTCAGCTTTTGGAGGAAGAACATTAGTTTTAAGGTTTTTCCATAAGGTTTTAGGTTCACTTATCATATTGTTAATTTTATGTGTAAAGTAAGACTTTTTTTCATTATATAAAGCAGAGCTAACTAGATTTTTCAGTTCTTTAAATTGTTCGCGATGCCTGCTGTTTTTAGTTGTGTAAAACTTTGCAAGTGCTTGATTTTTTATGCAAATCATAGACCTAATGTCATCCGTTATCCACGGATAAGAATGCTGTTTAATAATGACCGACTTAACAGGAGCGTGGAGATCAAACAATTTGACAGTACATTCAGTTAGCACTGCAGCCATTTCATTTGCATTGTCCAGTGTCAAGATAGAGTTCCAAGGCATCGAACTTATATCACTTTTAAACTGCTCTATAACTATATCCTTTATAGGTCTATAGATGATGCGTTTTGGCGGTATTTCACACCTTTTAAAGTTAAATTCACACGTAATGAAAGCATGATTTGCTGATTTGTTGCCAATAACTTCTGAAGTTATAGCTCGAGCGCAAGCATTAGTACAGATAACGTCGATTAAAGTCGCGCTATGATCGGTAAAATGTGTAGGTGAACTAACAACTTGGTCTAAATTGAAGTGGCTTAAAAAGTCACGTAGCTTTAATGTTTTAGGGCTGTTATTATCGAGCATATCTACATTAAAATCACCCAATAGAATTATATGATCACTATAAGCGAAAGATTGAATAGACTCTGTTAGCGCATCCAAGAAAATGTCAAGATTAAAACGTGGTGGTCTGTAGGCGGTACCAATAACTATCACCTTGTTATTTAGCGATAACTTGAGCCACATTTGTTCCACATTATTGCAGTATATTGGATGATCACAAGTGCGGGCATATATTCCTTTTTTAATGTAGAAAGCGACACCTCCGCCGCGACCCTCACAGACCGAATTAGGCCGGTGATATCCACGCAAGCGATAACCTGTAATTGAGGGGGGTTTACTTCCTTCGTTATTTATGTTAAGCCAGGTTTCATTTATTGCCAACAAATCAGGTGAGTGTTTTGTTGTCGCCACAATTATCTCGTCATGGTGAGTTCCCAAAGAGCCCGGGTTAAAGAGACCAACTTTCAGAAACTTATTTCGTGTCATCTTAAATAGTTAGAAAGTAACAGGTAAAAAGCATGCAATAAGAGTAAAACAAAATAGCATAACAAATAGGTACAAACTCGGCAAAACATACATTTTAAAAGTCGAATCAACATCCGGGTCCAGTCCTGATTACAAGGTAGATTAATGAAAACAACGCAAACACATTTCATCTGACCAGTAAAACAATAAAAGTTCAAAAAAAATAATGTTATCTTATTTATAGTTTTCGTATGTGGAGAAATAATAAAGTCCAACATAATCATGTGCCAAAAACCTTTAAAATATCTTCCTCTGAGCGGAGTCGAAAGCGACCCTCGCCCTGCGTTCGACGAGCAAATATTTTGCCATCCCGAGTCCAAACATATTTCCATCTGCGGGTTGCTGCAATCACGTGCTTTATAAAATAATAGGCGGTTTTGTCGAGTCAATCTTTCATTTACATAAAAGCGACGGTGAGGCGATGGTAAATTCATGTCAGCCGTTGTGACTCCCGGGCGTGAGCGCGCAGCTGTTAAAAGTTGACTACGCACTGCCCTACGTGCAAAGCGCACTACAATGTGACGCGGGCGTGGTGGTCCCTCTCCCTCGATGAACGGTTTTACGGGACCCGCGCGATCAGCTGAAACAATATCACGCTCCTCCAGAGTGACGCCTAACTTGGTGGCTACAGTGAGTACGATGTGAGCTAGTCCTTCATTATTTGTCTCGGGAATTCCTGCAACTTCTACGTCGTTTGAGAGTACATCTTGTTCGCGCTCATTAAGTTCCATTTTTAGTTGTGAAATAGTTGATTCCAAACTTGTAACATCTGAACATTTGTTACATTGTGACTGTTCCACGGCCGCCACCCTAGTAGTAAGATCATCGAGGCGCTGAGTGTAGGATGCGAAAGCGGAGGCAAGCTTCGTAAAGTCGTCTCTATATGCTTGCATTTCAGTTCTTACTGTTTTAAGTATATCCTCCTTAAAACTTTGAAAGTACGAGTACGACGATCGGCTCTCCTCAAAATCCCCAAACGTAGCGTCGAGGAACTGCAGTTGTTTTCGCTCAGTTACGTTACAAAATGATGTATCTGCGACGCTGCCAATAGGGTTGACGACATGACTTGATGTGTCAAGACGCTCGTCCTCAGCAGAACGAACCGGAGTATTTATATTCCCGGTTTTCGCGGTGGTTGCTCGGCACTCCTGACAGAGCCACTTCATTTTATGTTCTTGTGTCATGGTATTAAAAAATCTTTTCTCTGGCACATTGGCACAAAATAAGTCGTAAACTTTGCAGCAGGCACAACAAGTCAAATATAGATTGTTTTCAATAGTTGTATTACAACCAGCACAAGATGGAACTGGTGGCGCCATCTTTTTTAGTAGAGTACTAGCAGGTGAAACTCCCTCTAGTATCGGGTAGCGGTACTAAGCAGTATAAGGATCGAAACCAGTTCCGCTACTCCCCATCAGATGGCGCTAGCAACAAGGGTGTGTCTTGACTTTGAACACTGGGTAACGGTTTTTATTATAATGGTAATATTCAATTTGATAAATCTCAATATATTTCGAAGATCCTTGCACAAATCTAAATGCCAAATATACGTGCGGAACTAATAAATCACTGCCAGCGATCACCTGCTGGAAACAGCGTTCAGTTTTAAATTTAAATGTTATTATCTGTTCATATCTGTACTCACGAATTATTTAATCCTGGTTGTGTCAAAATTTCTACAAACACTTGTGCACAGTATTCACAACACATATAACAGAATAATATCTATTTTCACTCGAACCAGATAACTTTAGTATTTTTAACTCAAATAGTATACGGATCCAATGTTTACATGAGCACAGTGGCGCCCTCTCCTAGAGTAGCAGTGATACTACAAGTGCGAGTAATATCAAGAACCCTTCCATTGGACATTCGGTCTTTCCAAGTGACACCTATTGCGCGTGGGCAACGCATGTATAAAGCATTTAGGCGGGGTTCATGCTTCGAGTAGGTAGTCCACGTCTCGGATCGTACAGGAGAGTACTTAGGTTAGGACGCATGTTTTGTAGACTAAGATCTTGGTAGAGAGTTTCAGTTTGTTGTTCCTCCAAACTCGAGCTTGTAGCTTTCCGAAGTTGGTCGCAGCTCTGCCTATTCTGGTGTCAATTTCTTTATTGTTGCACAATTTACTAGTAGTGGTGGAGCCGAGGTAGCAGAAGTTGTCAACTACTTGAAGGATGTCCTCACCAAGTATTATCTGAGGTGTATAATCCGTTCCTTGAACCAGAACTACGGTACTGTTCACAGTCATCCCAAAAAGCTTGCATGCTTTATTAAATTTGGTTATCAGTTCCTGAAGGCCAATCTCTGTATTCGCGACTAGTGCAGCATCATCTGCATACAGGAGCTCTCTAGCTAATAGGTCAAACCTGTTTTTCTTTGACCTTAACAGGTTGATATTAAAGAGGCGACCATCTTTTCTTGTATGCAGATGAACTCCGACATCACAATCTTTAAAGGCCACACACAAGAGAAGAACAGAAAAGAAGATGCCAAAAAGGGTCGGAGCTAGAACGCACCCCTGTCTTACTCCCCGATTAACATTAAACGGACCCGATTCTTCACCGTCAAATAAGACTGTACCACACATATTGTCATCGTGGAAGGATTTAATTATGGCTAAGAGAGTAGGTGGGCAGCCAATGTGTTCAAGTACACGGTAGAGCCCTTCGCGACTGACCGTATCAAAGGCCTTCTGTAGGTCAACGAAAGCTGTAAAGAGGGGCATACGTTGTTCTCTGCATTTTTCCTGTACCTGTCGTAAGGTGAATATCATATCCATGGTAGATCTGCCAGCTCTAAAACCGCATTGTGATTCTGGATAAACTCGATCAGCAAGTGACTCCAATCTTTTCAAAACCACTTTTGCGAGTGCTTTGCCAGCGATGCTTAGCAGTGATATTCCTCTATAATTGTTGCAATCCCCTCTATCTCTCTTTCCTTTGTACAGTGTAACAATAATTGGCGTCTCTCATATCTTGTGGAATAGTTTTTTCATCCCAACAGCGTAAAAGTATCACAAAGAGCAGCGAGGACACGTAACCAGCACGTAGAAGTTCTGCAGGAATGTCATCTCGCCCAACGCTTTTCCCCAAATTTAGTCTCAGGATAGCATTATGAAGCTCTTCAAACGAAGGTGTTTCATCTAGGTCAGATGCTACTGGGAAATCTTGAAGGGATTCTAGAGCCGAAGCGCTGATTGAGACAGGTTCTGCGTAAGGCCTCTGCCTCGAATTTTGCGGGCAGCGGCGCGGCGGCGGCGGCGGCGCGGGAGCGGCAGGATCTTATGCGTACAATCAAATGGACCGGTTTTCGAAAACAGCGCGAGCGGTGCCAGTGTTGCCACAATGTTACAAAAGTAACATTTTACGTTACTTTTGACCCTCTCATGTTACCTGCATGTTACACGACACGACTAGACTTAAAATGTTACTTTTGTGGTCAAAATCTTACTTTTTGAAGCAGCTTATGTTACATTTGAGAAAGGGGCTGTGGCAACACTGCGCTGCGGTAAACTCGCCATTTAATTTCCTTGCCCTATAGTAGGGATCCACTTCGTCTTTTGCCCACAATAAATCGAGCGTTAGGAATAAATTTCAATCAAAAAGATGTTGTCGCCGTTTTTCAGACATTTCGTTCGCGAATAAAAACAAATATGTCGACAACACAACCACGAACACAACACTATACCGCTATAGTGCGGCGCGATCTGCCCGCTGCGCTGGTTTGGAGAACAGGTGCGTTGCCCGCCCCGCCGCCGCCCCGCTCGCTGACGCGCCGCTGCCCGCAAAATTCGAGGCAGAGGCCAAAAAATCAGTGTAGTGTTGTGCCCATCTCTCCAACTGCTTGCTTTTGTCCGTGATTGGCTCGCCATTTAGGTAGTTTATGGTAGCACGCTTCCTGATGGTAGGGCCGATTGCTACCTTGATATTTTGATACATACCCCTATAGTTTCCTACGTCATGGCATTGTTAAATGTTCATGCACAATTCAGTCCAGTAGGAGTTAGCACATTCACGAGAAATACGTTGTAGGTTAGATTTCGCATTTTTATATCTAATCTCGTAGCGAGCGACAGATGGGTTATTCAGGTATTCTGTGTGTGCATTTCTTTTTTCCTCTACAAGGGGGTGTGAGACGTGTTTGTAATCGGCGAACCAGTCGTTTTGCTTACGGACCTTTCTTCCAAAAGATTCAACAGCTGTCTGCATGAGTGTGTCTTTAAAGTTCGTCCAAGCATATTCAAGACTTTGGGAGGCTTGCAAGGTGTCGATGTCAAGCTTTCTTTGTACAGCCGCAGAAAAATGGTTTCTAGTCGTTACGTCAGTCAAGCCTGTGGTGTCCAGTGGTGCTCTTATTTTCCGTCTCGGTCTTGCTGAGTGTATTTTCTTATGCAGAAGACCCATTTTAGTCAACACTAAAGAATGATAAGTGTCGCATATTGCACTGTGATACGTACGAGTGTTGAGAGTATCACGCAAGTCACGCTTTCTGCTTAGAATGAAATCAATTTGATGCCAGTGTCCCGATCTGGGATGCCTCCATGAAACTTTATGAGCCACCTTATTCCGGAAAAATGTGTTAGTGACGCATAGGCCATGAAAGGTGCAGAATTCGAGCAGACGTTGACCGTTATCATTCATGTTCCCAATGCCGTGAGTTCCTGCCAATTCTGGCGTTGAAATCCCCGAGCACTATTAGTTTGCCTGAACTACTTATAGACTCCATTTGTAGACGTAGGTCTTCGTAAAAGCTGTCTTTGACGTCGGATGAGGCAGTGAGTGTTGGAGCATACGCAGAAATCAACGTGACCGGACCAGTTGAGGTAATCAATCGCAGAGACATAAGACGTTCCGATGTAAAAGCAGGAGGTTCCGTGCAGGCAAGCAATTTATTGTGCACAGCAAAACCAACACCATAGTCACGACGTTGATCAGAGTTTCTGCCCTCCCAGAAAAAGGTGTAATTTTCCTCGCGTAGGCTTCCCTCATCAGCAAGGCGAGTTACCTGGAGAGCAGCTATGTCAACTCGGAGTCTAAATAGTTCTCTGTCGATGATAGCTGTTTTTCTAAGTTGCGGTATATTGTCAGGTGAGGGATTTTGACCGGGTGTCATTGTTCTCACATTCCAAGTGGCGAAGCGCATAGTCGCTAAGTTTATATCTTATCTTATCTTCTTCTTATTTAGCCCACATCATCCTACTGCTGGGCAAAGGCCTCCCTCTTCTCCTTATATGTGTATGTTTATTTTTCTTTTGAGTTCTAGGTGCTGCGAAAACTCATCTTGTTTCAAACATTGTGACGTGCCTACTGCTCCACACACCTATAGAAGCGCAAGACGAGAGACGGATCAGTACCTTATTGGCTAGGGGCTGCCCAGTTAGGGCAGGCGGTAACTGATCAATTAACCACGATGGGCTATCCTACCGTCGAGAGTCACCCCTGGCGCCCGCGCGTGACGTCCATTGGCGCAGACTTATCACCGGTGACTGTGACTCCCCGTGTTGTTTCCCACATCTTTCCGTAAAAGATGCGGGTGAAGTGACCTCTTCACAGGCCTGGCGCTGCATCGCCTGGGACGCATTGAAGGAACACGAACTTGCCCAGCATTCATGTTCCTCTCTCGACCTCAACGTCTTTATCCACAGGAACGACAGGTCATTACGTGTGGAGACGCACTGGTTGCAGGAGTTGCCGACTTGTTTAGGGTTGGACCCTACTGTCGCCTACGGTACTCCGAATCCGTTGCCTCATCCGCCAACGTACACCGTACCGAATTCCATATTCTCCGCTGTAGCCGCCGTTAAGGTCTTCACCCGTATCCCTGGGCAGTGGTCCACGATATACCCCGCAGAACTGGGTCCCTGACTGAACTTAGCCACCGACTCCCTCCGGCCTACTGAAGCGAGTGGTGCCCACCCCCGCGACTAGGACGCGCCAGTCAGGAATTACCTCAGTGGGAGACAAGGAAGGTGACCCTGTCCCCCCTGAGGCCGGGCTAACGGTTCGTATGGGGCCGAAACCGAGGGCAAAAAAAAACCGCAAATATTATCATGTTAAATGCAAGCATGCAATAGATGTACCCATGGCGAGTATCTATACATACATATAATCACGCCTTTATTCCTAATGGGGTAGGAAACATTTGAACAAAGGTCGTTCCGATTTGTAGGTATATTGCTGTAGTGACAGGTTGTCAGCCCATTGTCTAAATTGCAATATACTAAAACCCTCGGATCCCTTAGCTGAGAAGAAAAGCAACTGGTACGTTCTATGTTGTTCTTTCGCTTCTTTTCATACAGCATGGAAGAAATGCAGCAGCATGGTACCTTGATCTCATGTAATAAAATAAACATCATACATACATATAATCACGCCTTATTTAATCCCTAATGGGGTAGGCAGAGCGTAAATGACCTAAACGTACAATGTTTTGAGGGTTATTTACTATTTATTTGTACGTATATTGCTGTAGCGACAGATTTTCAGCCAATCGCCTAAATTGCAATGTACCTAAACCCTAGTATCCGTGAACTGGTTCTTACAGCATGCTTATTCAGCTGACACATGTTATGTTTTTCTTTCACTCCCTGTCCAGAAATCCAGCATGGAATAAAACTACTTTTTTTATTTATTTATTTATTATATTTATTAATATATACAAACATTATCCTTACAGGAATATTCCCAATTCGACAATGCTACTATCATAATATTACGTACTCTAATAAGAAAACTTACTTACGTAATAAATATAACATTTCTGACATGTGTATCAGTTATACTGAATACCATCATTTAAATTTAAATAAAAACTCACAAACTGATAACAAAATTACTACTCCTACTACTTATTTCCTATTACATAAATATTTTAATGTAACCTCTATGAATTTAGTCAATGAACATTGGAATATATCAATATCTCTTGCCACTTCATTAAATATCCGAAGAGCTGTTGGCACTGGAGCAAATTTGAGGATATTAGTTCTACATGTCGGTAACATGAATAACTCATCCCGTGGTGCTCTGCGCAGTCGCGGGTCTGGAATCCTTATGCCAATGCTCTGTAACACCTCCTCATTATACAACTTCCCCCTTAATACCTTAAAAATATATATTGCCAACGCTAAATTTCTTCTGACTTCAAGTTTATAATATCCGACCATTCCCAATATAAAAAGTGTTGCATACATTAGAGGAAAAAATGGATAAACCCCATATTGTTTTAGGTATATGTGTCTCACAAATTTATTTTGTATTTTTTCTATCATTAGCTCATATTTTATTTCGTGGGGATTCCAAATGATACTACTAGTTTCAAGCTGACTTCTTACTAATGCGTTATATAATGATTTAACTGCTGGTAAACTCTGAAGATCTTTCGTTTGACGAAGCACAAATCCTAGTTTTCTAAATGCTTTTTTACATATTCCTTCTATATAGTTCCGGAAGGTAAAATCTTGAGAAATATACACACCTAAGTCTCGTACCAATGTAACTCTTGGTAGAATTTCATCATTAACCCTGTAATTAAAAATATGTGGATTATGGGCTCTAGTACATGACATTATGTTACATTTTGATACATTGAAATTTAACTTATTATTGAGGCTCCACTCAACTACATTGTCAATATCCTTCTGCAGTCGTTCACAATCCGTAACGTCATTTATTTCTAAATATAATTTGAGATCATCAGCAAATAAAAGACACCTCGCATGATTTATTACGTCTGGCAAGTCATTGATCATCAGTATAAATTCTAACGGGCCCAAATTACTTCCTTGACTCACACCTGATAACGTTAAATATGTCTGCGAAGAGTGTCCTGCATACTCTACATATTGTTTCCGCTGCCTTAGATAACTAGCAAAAAATTCTAGCAAAGATGCTGAGAATCCAGCATTTGCTAGTTTTAACAGCAGAACATCATTATTAACGACATCAAAGGCCTTTTTAAAATCAAAGTAAGCGATATCGACCTGACCGCCTACTCGTGCATCTAGAGCTGGTGCAGTGTACTGCATAAAGCACATATGAATAGAGTGTACTCCTCGCCCTGGTCGAAAGCCATGTTGACAGTTAGTTATTCTGGCGCTTACTTGGGCTGAAATTAATGCGTGTAGAGCTGACTCAAAAATTTTGGCAAACGTTGAAAGAACGGCAACCGGTCTGTAGCCTGATACTTCAGATCCCGAGTTACTCTTAGGAACAGGTATTACTCGTGTAGTTTTCCAAACGTCAGGGTAGCTCGCGGAGCTCAAACAAAGATTATATATATATAATAATGGATCTACTATAACTGATGCGGTGTCCTTTACTAAATACGATGGTATCCCATCGGGGCCATGCGATGTTTTGGGCTTAAGTTTTGCCAGTGCTATCCTTACATCTTTCTTAGATAATCTTGAAACATTAACGTAATCCGAATTAGGAACCGCCGCTCTTGCTGCTGCTTCAGCGTCAAGCTGGGGAGGTACAGAGTCATATACTGACTGGAAATATTCCGCAAATGCTTGAGCACACTCTTTATCATCCATCGAATTTCCGTTTTTGGTGATGCGACTTTTGCTTCTCTTAGCTCGTTTATTATTTGCAAATGCCCAGAATGATTTAGGATCACTAATAAATTGGTTTTCTAATTTACGTTTGAAGTTATTATAAGCAATTTCAATTTTATGTTTAACTGACGTTCGATAATATGAGAAAATTTGATATTCTTCGTTAGAACCACTCTTTTTGTAAGCGGCATGCCATCTTGCCTTATCTTTTATTTCCCCAATTATTTCAGAAGTATACCACATGGGGTAATAGTATCTATTGCTAATATTTTGTTTTATATTTTTTCTGGGTGTGCTGTTATCTATTAGTTTATAAAATATAGAATAAAAATATTGGACTGCTTCCTGAACACTACTTAATTCATATAAGGAATTCCAGTCTATCATACCTAAGTCTGTGTATAATTTATGGAAATCGCATTTATGAAAATTCCATCTATGTTTTAATACATTATCTCTCTTACTAGAAATATTGCATTTCTTGCTGTATGACCTTGACATTATGTTTTTGCACACGCAGGATATCTCTATTGCGGGATGTTGTGAATCTAGTGGAACCAGCCGATCACTCTCTTCCCGAACAGTAATTTCGTATTCTTGTAGATTCGACAGCACTACATCTAACATGCGCAGCCTGTCATTAGTTACCACATTACATTGACTAAATTCGCAGAATGTAAGAACATATTCATAATAACATTGAATATCTATAGACGTAGAGTACATGTTGAGATCTCCAACTAATATTAAATTACGATATTTAGTACTACATTGTTCAATTAAATAAAAGAGGTTCATATAGTCACAATCTTTGCTATCTGGCGGAATGTAGACCACACAGCATGTAAATAAACGTTTGCCATACTTAATAACCTCTGCACACAATATTTCAAACTTAGCAGCATTAATATCCGGGTCTCCAGGCAATGACAGCGGTTGCAATTGTATGGAGGGCGCTGCTATGAGTAGAGCACCGCCGAGCTTGCGGCCGTCGGCGCGGTCGCATCGCACTACTGTGTAGCCCTGTGGTACTAGTTCTCCATCATATACCGAGTCATTTAGACCACTTTCTGTAATTGCCCAGAGATCAACAGACGATGACAAGATATTTTTATAAAATGTTGGCAACTTTGTGCGAAGACCTCCTACATTTTGATAGTATATGTTGACACTACGCTTACTGACAATGTTTTTACAATTATTCACGAAAAAACTTGCTTTCGGTTTGTGTTTGAACAGTACGATTTGTTTTATGATTGTGTGTGGATTTTCTTTGTACATTTACAGCTAACTTATTTCTATGATTAATTAAAACTATATCCATTATCAAACCCCTACATGTATTATGTTTATCTAACCTATGATTTTTAAAATAATTCAGTTTTGAGTAGTGTAAACTAGAGTTTAAATCTATAATTTTTATCATTTCGTTTAATTTATGTGCATTTAAATGATAATTTTTATCAATACCACCAAATAACACATCTGTGTTTTGTAGAGTATTTAAGCAATTATATAAACTTGACTGAAAGCTAATTACGTTTTTGTCATAGGAGCCCGCTAGTAAAATAACATAATCATTCTTAGTATAGGTACTACATTGTTCGAGGCTGCCCTGTATAATTTGACCTAGAGTGGCGTAGGGTTTAATTAGTGAGGTAACGTTAAAATCCGATCCAAGAAGACTGCCTAATTTATTTCTTAATCCTCTTCCTGTTTCATCACTTAACAAAAGAACATTGTGTTTGGCGCTGGAACAACTGTCTAATATCTTTTTATTATTGGATTCCAACACATTCCGGCGGCCTTCCGTGCTGCGTAGACACGCCGAACTCAGTGTATTCAAGTAAGGCAATTTTGAATGACTTCTAAGGTTCATATGGACGTTTAATTTATCAGTGTTCAATGCTGAGTTAAGGCAGTTGTTGCTTTCGTCTTCCTCGTCGTCATCGCTGTCAATACATAAAGATTGGAAGCTATTTTCCGTAGGCACATTAATTGAGACTTTTTGTCTTTTAGTTGGACTGATAGGCTGGGCGGCGGCAGCGGAGGCAGCGTAGGATGGAGGAGCGGAGGCGGCGGCAGCAGCGGGGTGTTGTAAAGGCGAAGATGTTGTATTTATTTTTTCCGCAATTTTCGGACACCTGTTGCACCTCCATTTATCTTTTCTTTCGCGATCAAGTGCATAAAAACAATGGAATCTTTGCTCAGAAACATTTGTGCATAATATGTGAAAGACTTTCTTGCAGCTGGAGCATTTTAAGTATTGTCTACTCGTTATACTAGTACTACATTTTGCACAAACTAACGTTTCCTCGGCGCGCAACTTACATTCGGCACTACCACCACTGCTGTTGCTACTTTCGTTATTTGTTTTTAGAGAGTTTATTTCCAATCCCAAGTTGAAGAGTTGTTTTTTAAGATCATTGTTTTCATTTGCCGTACTCTCTAAGCGGTTTTCTGTGGTTTCTAATTTCTGTTTGAGTATGGATATTTCTTTTTGCAGCTCCTTTACTATTTCTATGTCTTTTGTAATTCCACAACTGCGTAACGATTCATTTAAGGTGCTATTTTAAGATTTTGGGCTGACCTCTTTAGATTTTTGTGTGCTATTAGATAACTTTCTTTTCTCTTTTTTGCAATCCATACACGTCCAGTTATCTTTTTTGTCCTTGCTCATTAAATAGTATTGCGTGTCTGAAACTTTAGCGCAACTATTATTAGCACAGCAATCTACCTTGCACAATATACAAGTCAAAAACTGTCTTCCAAAAATTTTTGTTTTGCATTTAGAACATGTGATTGTATTTCGTCTCGAAGTCATGTTTTCAGGTGGCATCTATGTTTATTGATTGGTATTAAACGTTTAAGCGCCCTCTAGCAGCGGTTCGGTAGTACTAATCCAATAACGTTTCTTTAAGCTGGTAGATGGCGCTGGCACAAAAAACTACTGTACTATCTAGATAGATGGCAGTGTATTCCAAATAGTATTATATGTTTTATATAGATGGAGCTATATCCAAACTTCTTCGGACTGATAAGGATTTCTCCTCGTCGTATCTTTCACAAACAATATTCGAAACTGTCAATATTTTTAACATGTTTGATATTATTCAAATAGGTCACTACACGTCTTTAAAAATCTTTTAAATATTTATGCAAGACACTATTGTTGATAAATCACAAAGTCCTTCAAAAATATTTGCCACTAGAAAAAGTTCGTTGCGGTGGAACTGAATTTGAAATTTGAAATATATTACGAAATATTTTGTAAGAGGAAAATCTTGAAATTACGACTGAAAATTGTTCACAGTTTACTAATAATTGTTTATCACTATTAAGTAACACTTTTCTCACAGTTTGTAGTATAAAAACTTGTCCTTTTGTGTAGAAAGTTCCCAATAGTTTGTTTACATACGGCGTCGTTTTTTGTTTTGTAATTTTTGACTTAAATACACTTCACTTTTAGTAGAAAACGTTAATCGTTGTAATTTAGAACACTAACTTTCTGGAACGCTTAAAGTTAACTTGGTTTAACTCATAATTACTAGAAAAATTGAATTTAATTACTTGACTCTACAAAAATAATGTTTACTTAAGGACGCCACCTGGCATGTATTATAAACAACTTGGACGTTTCCAATAAAATCCCTATAAATTCCCCATAAAAATATTGTTAGAGATTTAAAGATGCTATCTAAATGATTAAATGCTTCAATTGAAATGACCACATTAAAATCCCTATTTTAATCTTTACACGTAAAACTTGAATGATAAAGCACCCAATTTAAAAGGACAAAAGAGCGCGCTCGGCCATCTTTAAATTTATGCTTTTTAAACCATCGTGGGTGGGCAACGGTAAAATCTTGAAAGTCCGTAGCGTAAAGTAATCTTGGCTAATTTACAACGAATGTTAGCCAAAGGTGCAGATAAAAAAGCCGGTCGGGATTAGTGTTAATGAAAGGTTTATGATAAGAGTTTATGGCGTTGCGCAATCATGTTTTACAGTTCGTTGATTTGTACCCAACGCAAGTTATGCAATTTTTCTTCTAGTCAAGTAACGAGCCGATGAACCCTTATACGCGCGCCGCCGCATACCTAATTTGTGCCTTATACCACAGAATATATTATGTACTACATATTATACTATCATTATCAGGGTTTTTAAACCGCGTAATACCCCTCTAAGTTGTTTTTTTACAACTAATATAATAACAAAGACAGCGAAAAAGACCTTATTGTTTCTTTGTAATAGGCCTATTTGCACCATACTACAAAGTGTACATAATGCGTCACCATACTAAAGGCGGGGAGTCGCTACACGCATTCTACACCCTTATATGCAAATGGCAACTGCCTAAGGGCGCCCACTTGGGTTCGAAGCGACCAAGACCGATAGCTTAGCGTGCACTTCGAAGCACGGAGTCACCTCTTTTGACGTACAGACAATCAGTTGATTCAGCTTGCATTAGTCATCATCATCTCCCTACCTCGAGGGTAATGGTTTCTGGCTATCTGATCTCCGCAACCCAGAAGGGAAACCACACCCAAACCTAGACTAGGTTAGAGTTTTCAAGCTGCCAATGCTTAGCACTGCCCTCTGACATTAACGTCTAATATCTACGGTATTAAACGATATTAACATCTGTAACTGTCTAAACTGGAAAAAATCTCACACAGATTTGTTTCCTCCGAAGGAATCGAACCCACAAACTCCGTACAAAATCAAAACATTTTCGATATCTACCTAGTTGTTTTGTTCGACCGATCTTATTTGTAGACAAGTCATCAACTTGGCTGTTTGTTTACCATACATACCTCTATATCCAATGGTTATTTGTAAAAGATTTACCAGTTTGGGAGCCGGGATAGTCGAGCTTTGTTTGAGCTTCCGTTCTTTCTTGTTTGTACATCTAATTATAATGTTGTAGGTAAAGTTGAAAGAAAATAGAAATAGTTAATTTTAGCATCCGTGGCGGAGTAATCAGTCTATTGAAATATGTTTTAATTCAATTAATTTGCAAGCATAGACCGCAAATCTTGAAACTGCGACCTTAAGTACGACGATCGTATTCCACTAGTCTTAAGTTTCAGCTACCTACAGCACCAGCATCCAGCAATAGTATAAAAGTTCACCGCATGTATAGCTATTGTGGTTACTTACCTAGCGACTCTACCTACATTTAAATCTACGGTTATACTTTATTTAGTTTACCTTCCATCTTTTTTGTTTCAAAACGAAACTTTATAAAATGTCTGAGAATACAATTTAGCTGCAACCCCAATCTTGTCAGTAAAAACTCAAACAGTGGATTAGACCGGTGAAACGCGTCTGTTTGTTTACATGCGCGTGCGCTGCGTTGCTTACAAAGCGTCTCTACAAAATAATACTATCGATTCGTAGACCGCACAACTTAACTAAAACCACAGCCGGGACACTCCTAACTACCATGTCATTTTGGTCACACATCGACAGACGGCATGTTGCACTTGGCATGCGTTTGTGTGCGTGTTATAAGGGTTGACAAATTTTGTTATACCGGTCATAATCATCACTTGATTAATCTGGTTCTTGATTAAACAATCGTTTTAAAGTCGTTCACTGTAACTGAATAGTTAGAATAGATTAGGTTGCATATTTTGTATGAATTTACTTACCGTCTCTCATCCCTGAGGAATCTAAAAAAGTTCCTAATAGAGTCATATCTTGTGGTAGAAAGACATATGTACACGGAACAGTACCTAATATTTTTTGGAACACAAAACTTTACTATTCTGGTCTGGTCTGAAAGGGCGTGGGAGCTAAAGAAATTGTAAATTGATTCTCATAATCTGAAACAAACATGTTTCGTCATAAGACTCATAAGTATCAAAATTCCACGGTCACATTACGATGCGTCGTATCTAAACGCCACCATTTAATAAAGATAACCAATAATAAGAAGCATTATCGAAACATTAGCATATTCAGTATTCTATTACCATCGCTATATTATACACGACAATCTTCCATTTGGGAGATGAGGGAGGTACAGGTTGGTACTAAACTTTTTTATTTCATTTATTCCAAATGTATATATTTTGATTTTGGATAATTAAATAACATGGGGTTTGAGATTTTTAAAATGCTATTTGGGAACTATCATGTATTTTTCAAATCAAATTAAGCTTCTAATTAGTTTTTCTTCTTATTCTTCAGCCTTTAGTCACCAATCTATTTTTATTTGTCCTTAAATCTACTAAGATATCTATCTATCACCAATCACATTTAAGCCCGTATTTATAAACCGCACTTGAGATTGACAGCCAGTTTGAGTTCGTATCAGAAATGTCATTTCAGTACAAACTGGCCTGTCAAATCCATACTTAATATTGTTCTCAATCTTGAGATAGCTTTACAAATACAAGCCTTAAAAACACTAAAGCTAAAATTAATATTTTTATTGTCCATATCGGACAACCATCTCCTTCAGATAAGTTTCCAACTTGCCTGTACCTATCCCTACGAAATACAATTTCTCAACATATAAAACACTCATATAAATTATCATAAAGTTACTCAACACGTCATCTACATAAAACACTATTGGTTCAGGTTTAATAAACAAACACACATACTTTACTTGACGTTTTTGTGTTACCCTGATATCCGTAACTAATTTGCTTCTTCACTTTGCTTGCGTACCCATTGAGCAATATTTATGGGAAATTGTATGGTAATTCCTTCCATGCTGGCCTGGAAGCGAGAGAAAAACATAGAATGTGCTAGATGCATTTCGTCCCGGGCAAGCTTTAAAAACTAGCTAAGGGTTCCGAGGGTTTTCTTATATTGTTATGTAGGCGATGGGCTGACAACCTGTCACTACAGCAATATACTTACAAATCTATCTTAAATAACCCTCAAAACTTTGTCAGACGTGGCGGAACAACCTTTACTTTTTAGGTCGTTTATGCTCTTCTTCTTCCTACCAAGGAAAAAGGCGTGATTATATGTATTATGGTATGTATGGTAATCTATGGATAATATTTTATTGTTAAGATTCTTGTTCGTTCGTGCTTTGAATTTACTTACAAGCTATATTAACAAAATAATACTCCAAGGTTCATCACTTTGAATGGAAAATCAGGTCTATAGATGATTCATAGTACATTTACCCTGAAAACTAGATTATACTAGTTAGGGTTACCTTTGCATACATACATATAATGACGCCTTTATCTCTAATGGGGTAGGCATAGCGTAAACGACCTAAACAAAGGACGTTCCGCCAAGTCTGACAAAGTTTTGAGGGTTATTTGAGATATAGTTGTGTTATATTGCTGTAGTGACAGGTTGTCAGCCCATCGCCCACATTACAATATACTAAACACTCGGATCCCTTAGTCGGTTTTTATAGCATGCCGGGGAGGAAATGCAGCTGACACATTCTATGTTTTTCTTTTGCTCCCAGGCCAGAATGGAAGAATTATAATTGCTTTTATATTACGATTACAATTGCTTTTATTATAAAACCTAGACCAAAGGCCTCCGGTCCTTTTATTGACAACATAACAAGACATCCGCAAAAATCTCAAAGTTTTCAAAACTTGGCGTAAATGTGGCTTCTATCAGGTCGTTGACGATTTGAAAATTATCATCAGCCCAACTCTATGTTATTATTAAGTCTTTTGTTTGGTCAGGTGCTCTTTATCTTTCAATACTCACAAGTTTAAGTCAGGTTTTCATACCAAATATTTTGTTTGCAAGCATATGGTCCACCTGATGATGATTATGGTCTTTGGGACCTGAAGCACAGCCAAAAGTTTCTAAGTGAGCTCGTTTCATCGCCTCTAGGATGTCTAGGTCACCTTCTGGACTAGAGTTTTTAAACCGCCTTATTAGTAACAGCTAATTAGGTCTCTGAAATAGTTTGTTTGTAGTAACGATCCACGAATTTGTAGAAGTAATAATTTAAAAGATACAGTCTTTAAGTGTGGTCCCTTAGTTCACACAAAATGTAAGTGAGATCTCGGAGAGGAGCTTGAAAATAAGTTTGCTTTTATTGTAGACTTTTAGTAGAAAGTTTGCAAAGCTCAATAACTTGAGTACTAAGGCACACAGTGGTAAATACGATTAACTACGAGGTTTTTATGGTCATCTCCGGGGGAAGGGGGGAGAAGGGGGCGAATTACGCATCATTACGATTATTTTTGTACGGATCAGCTAGGGCTTGTGTGGTATCGTTTTTAGGGAAAACGAACACAAGTAATTAATTTTTGATGCTTAAAATGTATTATTCCATACTTAAAATAGCATTTTCAACGAAAAGTAATACAAGTCGCACATATTTTTTACATAATAAACTGCCGTTTTTTTTATCATACTTTTTATTTTTTGAGACTCCGAAACATACAAAATATTTATTTCTCATTCAGTTCGAAGTTCACAAGCAAATGGTAGCTTGGAAGCAAGCTGGGGCAAGTGGTGCCAGAGGGGCTGGGAGAGGAGAGGGCCACGCGAGGGGAGCAGCGGGGAGCGGGGCGGGAGCGGGGTAGACTATAGGAGCAGCGGGAAGAGGCGCAGGGGCGGGGTAGGCCAGAGGAGTTGCTGGTAATACTAAAGGAGCCAATGGAGCAGGCGCAGCATACGGGGCTGGTAAAGCAGGTGCGGCAGCGTTCAATAGAGGCGCTGCTCCTAATAACGCAGACTCCAATACTGGCGGCAAAGCCCCGGCTAGTAAACCGGGCAGTAGAGACCCGATGGTTCCTGTCAGGGAGGTAGCAAGGGTCGGAGCTAGGGCGGCCAGGGCGGCAGCGCAAGGGGCGGCTGGGGCTGGAAGCGCAGGTGGCAAGTACATTGGCGCAGGGGCGGCGGGAAGGGCGACCGGCGCTGGAGCAGGAAGGTACATAGGAGCAGGTGCGGGGGCGGGAGCAGAGAGGTAAATAGGAGCGGCTGGGGGCGGCGGTAGCAATGCCGGCGCAGCTCCGCATGTTGCACAGCCAAAGGCTTGCTGTAATGAAAAATTGGAGTTAGGAAAATGTACAAATCTTTCATAACTAATTAGAAGAAGCGTTTTGAGGAGAGTCCAGTCTTCATTTTTGTACTTCATACTACCCTTTTCAAAGCAGATTTTCTTTTACTCTAAATTAAAACTTGTATTAGAAGACATTTAATTTCATAAGTAACTCTGGAAGTCAGCGTAAGAATAAAAACTTGAGTTTAGTGCGGTGAGCTCCCTCTATAGTTAAGTCACTTTTCGTCTAGGCCCTTTAGGAATGACAATGTTAAACATTTACTTTGACTATGTATTTTGATTTGGCAATGGGACACCTCAGACTGTTAATAATAAAATAATAATAATGTATTTTGATTTAATTTACCTGAGCCAAAGCAAGAACTGCGAAAGCAATGAAGGATTTCATTGTGTTAATATGGATCTCGGCTAACTGATGACTTCGACTGAGACCCGACAGCATTTATTCTACTCCTTATCAAAAGACGCGTGATTCTTTTCCTATTTCTACATATTTGAAAATGCTACGAGCCGAGCATTTAATTTCGCTGGAAGCACCTTACTTAGAAATGATTAAAGCACGTATA
The DNA here is from genome assembly GCA_949820665.1 of Scrobipalpa costella. Classification (NCBI taxonomy): domain Eukaryota; kingdom Metazoa; phylum Arthropoda; class Insecta; order Lepidoptera; family Gelechiidae; genus Scrobipalpa; species Scrobipalpa costella. Next base: position 16,306,823 of record OX463312.1, read on the forward strand.
ATTTATTTATGTAATCGAAAGAAATATTATATTACTTTCAACATTGCTAGTTTTGCCTATTGACTTACTTACACACTGTCTTAATGTGGTGAAATGCAGATAAATCACGTTTCTTCTGATAAGGGGTAGAATAATGGAAGTTGCTTATTCGTGTAAGTGATTCCAGGAGCTTCGGACCGTCATCGCCTGCGGATCATGAAGTGAGTTCCTTTAGGCGGTCGGGGCGTAGGGTATCCCGTCCCGCAGCCGACCCAGTCAGGAATGAGCTCAAGGCAGTTGCCACCTTGTCTGAAGAGACTGACAACACTGGATTTGGCGGCTGCGGGGCAAGTTGAGTTGTGATGGGAGTAGGTTTTTTAGACGTGAGTGCCGACACAGTATTTGCGTTAGACAGGACTAGTGTGCTTTCAGGTCCTCTTTGTTCCGTTCCACAAGCCGATACTGAGAAGGCTGGTGACGCAAACTATTATCTTCTAGAATTTTGTTTTGGCCACTGTCCGCATTGACCAAGGTCAATGTGGTCTTAGGTCAAGACCTAAGCAGTCAATGATTTATGTTCAGCAGCCACGGAGATCATGCTTAACGGGTGCTCTTGGATTCTGTTCCGATTCAAACAAGCTAAGCTCACAAGAGCAAAACAACTGTAATGCGGACACTTCCGCATCTGATGAGTCAAAATGAATACGAAACAGTGGTCAACAAACGACGAACCGATGCGTTTCGTTTTCTCTCACAGTCTTCACAAAGGCCAAAGTGCCTTTACAATAGATTCAGCAGCCACATTTCTTGCACTCTTCATGATGTGTTTGATTGAGCACGCGGGTCGACTTTTTAATTTTAGATAGATCCAATAGATAATAGATACGGTGTAGATAGAGCTATTGCTGCCCGGACGACCACAAAACTCAACTGCGACTCGGGTTGATTTGTTCTTGTGTATACAACCAATATCCCTATTCAGCCCATAGGCATGGCATGGGGTACTACAAAGACCCGCTGAGAACCGGGGCAATACAGACAAGGGACGCGCTCAGGTTGTCTCATTGGTTTCAACGAATAGAGATACTAAGAAGAAATAAAATAATCTCCCAATATTCAAATAAATCCTCTATAGCCTACAGGGTTGGCTTTAGTATCGTGCGGCAGAAGTTTCGCGTTGCGAATGGCTACGTCTTGTAGAGGCTGGTCCTTTTTACCATTAATTAATAATTGGAATGTGTGGAAATAAGTAGAAGCAGAGATTAGATTACTTGAAAAATTTAGAAAATGAATGGAACATAACTAATTTATGAAAAATCATGAAGGGCGAAGGGCGACCCTCTACAATAAAAATAAACCTTTCTAATCAAAATCAACTCGGATAGTTTAGGTTAGAACGGTGACCCTTTGAAACGAACGAAGTGAGGTAGGTTAGGGGACCCCCCCACCCCCCACCTAAACTCAAAACTTTAAAAATACACATAATCTTGAAAACTTCGCCCTAATTTTCCTTTAGGGTAAGAATGAGGAAGAATGGGAAAAACGGCTTGCGATATGTGTGGTGTGAGAGACCACGATAAAAATCTCGTAGTTAATCGTATTTACCACTTTGTGTCTTGGTATTTAGTTTATTGAACTTTGCAAACTTTCTACTAAAGGTCTACAATAAAAGCAAACTCATTTACAAGCTATCTCCAAGATCCCACTTTCATTTTGTGTAAACTGATAGACCACACATAGGCCCCTAATTATAAACAGCGCTTGAGACTGGCAGCTAATTGGAGTTCGTATCAGAAACGTAATTTCAGCAAAATGTGGCCTGTCAAATCCATACTTAATATTGTTTTCTATCTTAAGATCGCTTTATGCATACGAGCCTTAAAGGGACAGCCCTTTAAGGCTCGTATGTATAAAGCAATCTTAATATTGAGAGCAATATTAAGTATGGATTTGACAGGCCACATATTTTTTTTTTTATTCTCAAAACAATTCTTTATTGCTTACAATTACGACTTTCAAATTTCAAAGCACATGGCTCAGACCACTAGTATGTAGTACTATTATATATTCTGTGCCACTAGACCACGGAGGCAGTTACTATAATGTAATTTTACCATCACGGAAGCACCATTCTCAAGAGAAATTGCATACGATTGTGCTCAGCTATCTAATTTTCATCATAATAAGGTATTATGGAACACCATGACCACCATAGCTAAATAGATAATCTAAGATCAGTAATAAAGTATAATGCATTCTATAGCACTGCATTATACTTCGATTATAATCATCTATCTTAATGTTGTACGGGTATTGTAAGTCTAAGCTCAATTTTCCTTTTGTAAGTTGATTTTATAAGTTACATACATACATATAGTCACGTCTTTTTCCCTAATGCGGTAGGCAGAGCGTAAACGACCTATACAAAGGTCGTTGCGCCACGTCTGACAAAGTTTGAGAGTTATTTAAGATTTGTAGGTAAATTGCTGTAGTGACAGGTTGTCAGCCCATCGCCTATATTGCAATATACTGAAACCCTCGGATCCCTTAGCTGGTTATTACAGCCGGCCCGGGAGTAAATACAGCTAGCACATTCTATGTTTTTCTCTCGCTCCCAGGCCAGCATGAAGGAACGGGGAGATAAGTTACATTGATGTGAATTCTGATTATACAACAGATTCTACGAATAACTATACGAATTATTTGAAGATACAACTGGTGCTTACTCTGTTGTAGTTAAAGTGACAACTCATCTTATTTTTTTTTGGTTCTGTCACTTACTAAAATTTGAATAAAATAGAGACAGCGAAACAACAGCTGATTATAATTCCGTCAAATACTACACTAAGACGTACTATAACTAAGACGACACTATCTAGCATACCATCTTATTTTAGGCGTTAAACGTCACTTTGACAGGATTATAATGAGTACCTATATCTAGAGTACCTACCTAGATAACCTACCTACAAATGGTACCTACCTATAGCTATTAGAAAAAAAAAGATTTTAACTTCCAATCGTCATCATCTCCCTAGCCTTATCCCGTATCTCACGGGGTTGGCTTCCTAATATAGGGGATTGAACGAGGGTACTGGTTTTTACACAGAGCGACTGTCATCTGACCTCCGCAACTAAGAAGGGAAACCAGACACAATCCTAGATTAGGTCAGAGTTTTCAAGCCGCCAATGCTTAGCACTGGCCTCTGAGATGGCTTAACGACTAACATCTACGGTATTAAACGATATTAACCGGGACCAACGGCTTAACGTGCCTTCCGAAGCACGGAAAAAGCACCGAATAAACGTACATATGAAATTCGAAAACCGAAAAATACATTGGTACGTGGTGGGATTCGAACCACGACCTCCCGGTCAGGAGGCAGCGGCCCTCTCCACTACACCATCGGGCTTTTTAACTTCCGATCGTATGATATATTATTGCCTACTTTACTTATCCATAACTTGTGGTCTAAATCGCTTATCCATAAGAAATCTCTGCATTTCAATTTTCCTTCGCTCCGGCTGCAGTTACCGGGTTATGACGATTGACGGACGAGTGGCGGACAGTTGCGCCTGCGACGACGATGTGACTGGTTTCCCAGAGGCCACACACACGGGACGAAATGGATTGTTTTGGCCTAAAGACAAGAAAACCAAGCTTTATTTTAAAATACATAGTTTCGTAATCGTTTTGTTTATTTTCTAAAATCACTTCCAAATCTTGTGGTTTTCCAGAGGCCGTTCTTGGTATTCGCACCTTGAATTTAAATTTTATCCTTCTAAAAGGTTTTCTATCTGTCTATTATTGCTCTACTAAAATTGAGTTTTGTATTCGGCTTGGATATGTGATAACACTGATAACTTATAAAGCGCTTGATGCTTTAGGTGGCTGAAATTCTTGTTTCCAGTCACACTAAAAAGAATGAGCAACAAGATGGTTCATATCAAAAGCATATATTGGGAAATCGTTTATAATGAGCCTAGAAGTTCCTTTTAAACTCGTTCATCTGACGACCACACTTCAGTAATGGGGAGAGCCACCGCAAGAAAGAGAACAGCATTTTCTTGGCAATTTCTTTTTTATTACTTTATTTGTAGTACTGTAAGAGTGGATACTCTTTACTCTTTTGTAGGAATGGCTGAAATTACTGCCATTCCATTTTTGAATCTTTTTCGATATTGACTAGAGCCTGACGACAGGCTGCCAGACACTCTTGTTCTGATCGAAGCTGTAGTAGGTTGTTATAAATATAAAATATACTAAATATGAAAATCTGGTAGTTTCTATGAGATAAAAGAAGCGCTCCTGCGCCTCGGACGCTACGGTACCTACTTTAAAATATTAGTTGTGTATCGAACCAAATCCGCCAGTCTGCACGAATCGCAATAATACTAGGCTATGTAATGACCGTATGGTTTTTGCCACATTCTACGTTGACCGTTACCACCACCAACCATTAAGTGTGGTGTCACTATCACCTCAGTGTTGTGCGTTCTAACACTGTTGCAGTGTGAAGTGATAGTTTACTTGGTCTTCAGTTAACTGTAAAAAAATGTAGTAACATGCACATAGGACACCTGATGCTGAACTGCATCCGTGGTTTAGTGGCTAGTGCCATGGACTCCTGATCCGGAGGTCCTGGGTTCGATTCCCAGGGGGGAAACAAAAAGTTGATTTTTGAGAATTTATCAGTTTGTAAATTTTTCCCCAGTTAGGTTAGGTCATTGCATGCTGAATCACCTGATTGTCCGAAAAAGAAAAAGATTTCGTGCTTCGGAGGGCACCGTCGGTCCCGGTCGCTGTCTTTGATAGTGGTCGTTACTCAAACCATGTCAGAGGCCTGATAGTTGTGCTACTAGGCGGTTTAAAAACTCTTACACCAGGGTTCATCGGGTCGATAGACTCGATACCCGCTCGACAAAAGACCTGATGTTAAGCGGTTACTGTGCAGTCTGTGACTTCGAAAATAACAAATCCATATGTAAGTCCTTTTTGAAGAGAACCACTACTCTGAAATAATCCACCACACCTCGAGAAGTATTCTTTTATTAGCTCATTAAAAACCAAAGCACTATTCGTCTTATTTTAGCCAGCTGCTACTTTCATGCTGGACTGGGAGCGAGAGAAAAACATAGAATTTGCCAGCTGCATTTCCTCTCGGACATGTTGTAAAAACCAGCTAAGGGATCCGACGGTTTCTGTATATTGTAATTTAGGCGATGGGCTGACAACCTGTCATTACAGCAATGTACCTACAAAATCTATCTAAATAATCCACAAAACGTTGTCAGACTCTTTATGCTCTGCCTACCCCTTAGGGATAAAGGCGTGATTATATGTATACATGTGTGTGATGAAACTGCCTCCGTGGTCTAGCGGTCTGAGCCATGGGCTCTCGACCCGGAGGTCCCGGGTTCGATTCCCGGCGGGGGACAATGACTTTTTGTTGTTGTTTCTAGTTTGGTTAGGACATTGCAGGCTGATCACCTGATTGTCCGTAAAGTAAGATGATCCATGCCGTCGGATGGGCATGTAAATAGTCGGTCCTGCTGATCAGAATAAGAGATTGAGGGAACAGAGAGTGCACCTGTGTGTAGCGCAAACACTTGGGCACTAAAAACAAGTCCTGCGCAGTTGGCCCATCTCCGGGAGATTGGCCGCCATCACCGAAAATCGGTGGGAGGACTATTATATGTATGTATGTATGCTACTGCGGCTAAATCAGTTTTTAATAATACTTCGAGTCAGCCAGCAACTTCTTAAGCCTATATCTGGTCCAACCGTCTTTCTCTCCAAAAATGTGGGTGTTTAAAATGCACGCCTAAAGTCCTTACCCCTGGCGACTTCCATAACCCAATACATTCTTCAGCCTTCGTGTCCTACCACCATAACAATTGATCATGCTTATCAGATTGATGGCTATCGAAATGTCCTGACAAACATCAGTTTAAGGGCTTAAGTAGGAAGTGTACGGGCTATAGACCTGGTGGGCAATATAAAGGTTTAATTTTATTTAATGGGACAATATGGGGTTGATAGGTCGGCCTGGTCACTAGCCTGAATTTTTACTATACATACTTCAAGGCGTCCATATATACAGCAATATCCCTATAAATCTATCTTAAATAACGCTTAAAACTTTCTCAGACGTGGCGAAACGAAGTCATTTACGCTCTGCCTACTCCATTAGGGATAAAGGCGTGATTATATGTATGTACTTCAAGGCGGAATTCAGAGAGAGAGCTGGCGTTCACTTCATGTATACCTACTCAACCGACAAGAGCTAAGCTCTTAAATAAATGGTGATGATGATACTTCATACATCTAAGAAGTATCTAAGGAGCAATGTTTTTTATTTTTTATTTAAAAACAATACATTACCGCAATTTTTTTACTTAACTAACTGCCTCTGTGGTCTAGTGGCTAGTGCCATGGACTCCTGATCCGGAGGTCCTGGGTTCGATTCCCAGGGGGGAAACACAAAGTTGATATTTGAGAATTTATCAGTTTGTGATTTTTTCCCCGGTTAGGTTAGGTTTTTTTTTTTTTTTTTTTAATATATATAGGCGAGCATTTGTCCGCCATCTCACCTGGTGGAAAGTGACGATGCGGACTATGTCGAAGCATACTCATCTATATAAATCATTACAGACTGAATCACCTGATTGTCCGAAAAGAAAAAGATTTCGTGCTTCGGAGGGCACGTTAAGCCGTCGGTCCCGGTCGCTGTCTTCGATAGTGGTTGTTACTCAAACCATGTCAGAGGCCTGATAGTTGTGCTACTAGGCGGTTTAAGAACTCTGACACCAGGGTTCATCGGGTCGACAGACTCGATACCCACTCGACAGAAGAAGAACCGCAAATTTTCCTTCTGGCTGGTAAACTTTACAGTTAGAACCCTAATAATGAAACCGGGCATGCTACTGGATTTTTTTGATAACATTTCTACAAAATATGGAATATCCTGGACCAGCTTAGAGTTAGCTAGCATGGCTGGCAGCTTGCAAGATCGATGGCTACGAGTATTGATTGATTGATTAATTAAAGCTTTTATTGACTGACACATAACAGATACAGGAAATAATACAGACAAGAGAAAAAGTTAGGTACAATAAAGAACAATGAACACTATAATATAACGAACATAACATTAACAAACGTAACATGACAAAAATACAAAACAAACTTAATATGTAACATACAAAAATAACAGTGCCAGTGTACCACACTGTCCACATTGTGTCAGTCAACTTAGCGGTGACTCAGCATTGTGCTGTAGTGTAATACTACAGCGCTGATATTCTGCCATGACATATCTATCATATATCAGCTGACGACAGGTGTGTTGCGAATACTTATGGAAAGCGTTACCGTTATTCCCTGTGAAAGGAGGAGCAGTTATAAAAATAAGTGGCCACTTTCGAGATCCTCAAAAGATAGCCGATTCTGTTAAACGTCTCAATCCAGGTTCCAATAATTACTTAATTTTGACCAAAAATTTGCTTTAAGTGTTTCCATGCGAACCATTGGCTTACTAAGTGGGAACTAAACAAAATACTGTAACCGGTATTCCATTTTTTTAATTATTATTCTGTTACTAATCTAATCTATGTTATAAATCTATATAGGCTAACAACGCTATCAAAGAATCTGTGCTATCTAACCAGCGGGTTGCTTGCTTCATAGTATTTAGTAACGTAAACTATGGTTTCTTCCATGCTGGTCTGGGAGCGAGAGAAAAACATTGAATGTGCCAACTGCATTTCCTCCTGGGCATGCTGTAAAAACCAGCTAAGGGACTCGAGGGTTTTAGTATATTGCAATATAGGCGATGGGCTGACAACATGTCACTACAGCAATATACCTACAAATCTATCTGAATTAACCCTCAAACAAAAAAATAACTTTGTCAGACGTCGCGGAATGACCTATGTTTAGGTCGTTTACGCTCTGCCTACCCCATTAGGGATAAGGCGTGACTATATGTATGTATGTAAACTATGGTTCGCATTTTGACACCAAAGTGTTTTTTCGCCCATAAACTGATTTTAACTCAATTTCGGAACTGCGATATCGCAATACATTTTACAATCGTATCAAATCCCTAGGGCAGTAACAGTAAATGAAAGGTAATGGTTGGTAATTTCTTGTGAATTTCTTCCATAAACATAACGTAAAAGCAACGGAAACGCGAGAGAAAAGCAATTAATACTAGTTAAGGGAATTCACGGCGAATTCGTCTAATTTTGATGGTAAATGCAGGTTGTGAAATTGATTTGATGATGGTGAAAAATGTGCATGTCGAGAAACCTTATGAATCTGATCAAGTGCGAGTCCGACTAACTCTCCCAGGATTCCTTACAAACATGGAGTGTTTAAAATTTAAATTTCATCTTCTTTTTCTTAGCGTGTCGATGGAACACGAGAAATTAAATCGTAGTGGCCCAGAATTCAGCCACTTGAATTGCGGATTGACTGCTGTGCATTAAATCCGCTGGCGTGCAAGTGTTGGGGCACGCCGCTTGCCGGGCACGATGTTATACATGGATTTGCATTGCACCGCAAACACAGTCCACATCGAACCTAGCCGAAAATCCCCACCTGACCATGTTCTCTTTACTTATGCCAACCTGAACCCGAAGCCTGTTTAAGGACTTCCAGATCGGCTACAGTAATTCATGTCCAGGAGGGAGATTGTCGGCAAGCGGGACAAAGGGAGTAGGCAGAGAAGCTTTTTCGCGCCAAAGTTCACATCTTACACTTGATGAAACTGCGGCGACTTTTTAATCTTTGTTTTCTAAAATTTTAACTTTATATGTATAGTTCGTCCATCAAAGGAATCAAGTATTCTAGAAATGTTGCTTTAGGTAAAATTAACTTATCGATTATCTTTTCATACTAAACTTTGCAATTTTCGACGATATTTTCGACTAAAAATATAGCCCATAGCAGGCATTAGTTACTATCCTTTCTAAGCTAGTTCAGAAATAAACCCAATATAATATCCTGGTAATGTGCTGAAAGGCGTACCCAGTCACGACGGGACATGGACTATGTAACATGGACGTCGCAGGTCGTAGTCGTGACGATAAAATCCTTTATTTTGATACCATTTTACTTATCTTCCATGCTGAACTGGGAGCGAGAGAAAAACATAGAATGTGACAGCTACATTTCCTCCCGAGCATGCTGTAAAAACCAGCTAAGGTATCCGAGGGTTTCTGTACATTGCATTTTAGGCGATAGGCTGACAACCTGTCACTAGCAATCTATCTTAAATAACCCTCAAAACTTTGTCAGACGTGGCGGAACGGCCTTTGTTTAGGTTGTTTACGCTCTGCCTACCCCATTACGGATAAAGGCGTGATTATATGTAAGTATTTTACTTAAATGGAGGTTTAGCCTGGGGCAATGTCGGCAATGCCTTTTAATCTATGCAACGAGGTAAGAAACCTTTACCTTATATTAAACGCCTTGGACTTAAAATAACACAGAATGTAACAGTGGGTAAACTAAGCACAGCGCGAATAATCCTAAGTCTATGGGTAAACCAATAACGACTAGACAATAGCTGTTTTCGGTAAATCTAGCAAATTTTCAGGTACATTCATAATGGCATTTTAGGCAGGATTGTGTATACTGCAGTCTACGAATATAGATTGGGCAATGACTAATTCTAGACGGAAATGGAAGAAGCAGGAATTTTAACTTCGGAACCTTGTTTGGACTAGTTAGGAGGTATACACACTAAAAGTCCTTACCCCTCCGAGGTCCGCGCGAGGGGGGGGGGGGACAAAGAAGGTCCCGTTTTTTGGTTATTTGCCTATATCGTTTTTCAGCGAAAATTTTTGTAACTCGTGTGGTGAGGTTATCAACAATTTATGTTTTTTAGAACTTCATATTTAGTAGTCCTAATCAAAAATAATACATAAATAGTCTATTTATTTCATTTAGCCCCGCATGTTAGTGGCGAGACTAATATCCCATTAAAAACCCATAAACAAAACGAATTCTAATAGATAATAGGTTTCCCATAACAAAGAAGCATGTGTTTTTAATTTAAAAACAATGCCGGGGGCTCAATCGACCCTTCACTATGGCGCACCATGGTAATAACAAATTGTATCCTAATCGAAATCCCATAACTGTTTAACTGCCTTCTTAGTCTAGTTGTCAGAGCCATGGGCTTACGATCCGTAGGTCCTGGGTTCGATTCCCAGAGACACAAAGTTGATATTTGTCAATTTATGACTTTGTGATGTTTTTCCCAGTTTGGTTAGGACAGTGCAGGCTGAATCACCTGATTGTCTAAAAAGATTCAAGTGCTTTTTAGGGCACGTTATGCCGTCGGTCCCGGTCGCTGTCTTTGGTAGTGGTTGTTGCTCAAACCACGTCAGAGGCCTAATAGCTGTGCTAGTAGGCGATTTGAAAACTCTGACGTCAGGGTTCTTCGGGTCGTTGTACGACTCGAAATTCCACTAGCTAAGAAGAAGACTGTTTAACCGCGGGCGATGACCTCTTCCCGCATGGTGCATCTGCATACCTTGTATGGTGTGGTATGTCATTGCTATCGATCCGTGGAGAGTACATACATACATAAAATCACGCCTTTATCCCTTACGGGGTAGGCAGAGCGTAAAACACCTCATGAAAGGCGTTTTCGCCACGCCTGAAAAAAATTGAGGAAAATTTTAAATTGTAATGTGTATTGCTGTACTGACAGGTTGTCAGCCCATCGCCTAAATTACAATACACTGTAACCCTCGAATCCCTTTTGCTGACTTTTACAGCATGCCCGGGAGGAAGGGCAGCTGGAACATTCTATGTTTTTCTATCTCTCCCAGTCCAGCATGGAAGAAATAAAATCGTGGAGAGTACGAATTAACTAAATCCTAAATTATTCCTTTGCCGTCCCTTTCTGTTATGTTAAGATTTACGAAATGATATGTACAGACGTGATTTTTGTCAACTACGAATTGCTACCATTGCTATCGATTCGTGTAGAGCACGACGTAACTAATTCTTAACCAAAATTGTTACCGTCCCTTTCTGTTCTTTCAGGATAAACAACGACAGGTGACCATTTTAGTCAAGACCTGTTAAGTACATGTTAATTTCAGTGACAATTTGTCTGAGAAATATTAGATTCCAGGTCAGTATGTCGAAACAATTAATACTTGAGTGCAAAATTCAATCAACATCTAAAATTCGTTTATTTAACGTTGACTTATCGATACCAACTTGTCTTGCACTCCATAAACTGCTTTTACCTTAAAACTTTACAGAAAGTAGTATGCAAAACATATACAACGTGTAACAAAAAGAGTATATGAACCGGAAAGGATATGAATCAGCCCATGAAACTGAACAACTTTCCCAAAAGAACATAGGTCAAAATAAGAAAAAAAAAGTTTGACCTTCCATACAAAATGCATCAGCTGATACCGTGTGTAGTATGGGGAATCAAACTACTTTTTCCTTTTTCGACCTATGTTCCTATGGGAAAGTTGTTCAGTTTCATAGGCTGGTTCATATCCTTTTGGGTGCATATACCCTTTCTGTTAAACGTAGTATATTTATAACAATTTTATAGTTTTTGTTACGTAATTTGAACCTCTGTTAAGTTGCAAAGAAAATGCTGAAAATATAGTAGACGCATAACACGTTGGTATCGCTAACGCAACGTTAAAAATATTATCTATAGGTGCCCTACCCGAAAAACTGTACAGATCGACCGCGATTTTTTTTCACCTGTCAAGTCACCGCACCACTATAGCTGTCATTGCTTCAATCGTTTTAGTGTAACCTACACAAAATTTAGGCCCGTATTCATAATCAGCACTTGAGAGTGATCCAGTTTGAGTTTGTATCAGAAATGTCATTTATTATAGCTAGCCTACCAGATCCCACTGCTGGGCAAAGGCCTCCCCCGCGGTCTTCCACTCATCACGGTCCAATGCAACCTCAGTCCAATTTTTCAGATAGGCGTCGAGATCGTCACGCCACCTTTTCCGGGGTCTACCTCTTCGCCGAAATCCGCCTTGAGGTACCCAATTTTTGGTGACGATCTTTGCCCATCGACCTGGGTGCATCCGACAAACATGCCCAGCCCAATCCCACTTTAGCTTGGCGGTTTTGAACCGTCTTGGCTCGAAGCGTTGTTTTGCGGACCCTGTCCGTTCTTTTTACGCCTAAGATGCTCCGCTCTTTGGCAAACCTTGAGTTTGGACTTTTGACCCTCGGTTAGAGACCATGTTTGTGCACCGTAGGTTAGGACAGGCAGAATACACAAGTCGATGAGTTTCTTTTTGAGTGAAATGGGCAAATCGCCCTTCATAAATGCTTTTAACGACCAGAAGCTTTTCCAGGCATTTTCGATACGGCGATCGATTTCTTTCTCTTGCCTGTTATCGAAAGAGACAATCTGGCCTAGGTAAATATACTCATCGACAAAATGTATTGTCTGCCCATCTACCTGTACCCTACGTTTCGTGCTGTTAGTCATCAATTGTGTCTTCGTTCTGTTCATTTGAAGTTCAACGTCAAGGCTTGCTGCACTTAAACCTTGAAGCATCTCTTCGAGTTCTACTGCCGTATTAGCAAACAGAACAATGTCGTCCGCGAAACGCAGATTAGTCAATCGTTTTTCGCCGACGACAATGCCCCGAGTTTCCCATAGCACTGATAGACGTTGGAACACTTCTTCTAGGGTGGCTGTTAATAGTTTAGGGGAAAGGGGATCGCCCTGCTTCACGCCCTTTTCTATGTCGAAAAATGGCCCTGGAGAGTGTAGCTTGATAGAAGCAATGCTGTTTTTGTAGACTAGTTCCAATAGCTTGACGTATGTCTCTTCAATTCCTTGTTTGCGAAGAGCTGAAAAGATCGCTGAATGTGTGAGACTGTCAAAAGCTTTGGAATAGTCTACAAATAACGGTGTGTGGAACTCGGTATGTTTTTCAACTATTTGGTTCAGTGTGTGCAGGTGGTCAGTAGTTGAAAAGGATGGTCGAAACCCGGCTTGTTCCAGCGGTTGACGCCGGTCTAGTTTTCCAACTATACGGTATTCTAAAATTTTGATGAATGTTTTGTAAATATGGGATATGAGGCTAATGGGACGATAGTTGTTAATGTCTGACTTATCGCCTTTTTTATGAAGTGAGATGATGTTTGAATGACAGAAATCTTTAGGCACAGTTCCGGATATTAGAATGCTATTGAAAAAAAATGTTAGGTATGGGATCAAAATGGACTTTCCGACTTTGAGTGATTCCGTGCTGACACCATCCTCACCAGGGCTTTTCCTGTTTTTCATGCTTGTTAGGGCACGATTTATTTCGCCTTCAGTGAAAAGAGGTACGGTGTCAGCATAAGCATTATCTTCCATACTGGACTGGGAGAGAAAGAAAAACATAGAATGTTCCAGTTGCCCTTCCTCCCGGGCATGCTGTAGAAGTCAGCAAAAGGGATTCGAGGGTTACAGTGTATTGTAGTTTGGGCGATGGGCTGACAACCTGTCACTACAGCAATACACATTACAATCTAAAATTGCCCTCAATTTATGTCAGACGTGGCGAAAGCGCCTTTTAGGAGGCGTTTTACGCTCTGCCTACCCCGTAAGGGATAAAGGCGTGATTTTATGTATGTATGTATGTATGTCAGCATAAGAATACTGATGTAAAGGACTTTGTCTGGATTGGTTAGCTGAATCTGAATAAAGGGTCTTGTAATAATCTGTGCATATATTAATAACTTTGTCGCGGCTGCCTTGTTTTATTCCTCTATTATCCTTTAAACTTGTAATCCAAGTTTTCTCCCTAGATATACCCTGTTTGGCAGTGCATAAACTATTACTAGTTTCTAAAGCTTTCTGTACAAGGTCTGTGTTGTGTTTACGTATATCATTTCGTATGTTTCGTTTTACTTCTTTGTCAATCTTTCTATATTCCTCTGTATATTTTTCTACTATTTGTCTGTTTTCTATTAGTACTAATGTATTGTTTGTTAATTTATTGTTCTTGGGTTTTATTTGTTTTATTTTTCTGCTAGCTGTTTTTATACTATCTGTGATATTATCATATTGGGTCTGAAAATCATTTGTAACCGTTGGCAAACAATCAAAACGGTTTTTCAATTCTAAATTGAATACATTAACGTTATTAGTCAGAGTATCTAAATCATTTATCTTTATTTTTGGTTTAAATAGGCGTTGTCGGAGGATTTTAAATTCAAATTGTAGTTTAGCGCGGAGATGTCGGTGGTCAGAGCTAAATTTAATATTGTTTATTATTCCAACGTCTTTGACAATATGTTTGTTTGATAGTAAAATATAATCTATTTCGTTTCGAGTTTGTGAGTTTGGTGAGACCCACGTCCAGCGGCGCTGTGGTTTTTTGGCAAAAGCTGTTGCTTATTGCGAGTTTTTGTCCAAAGGCAAATTGAATTAAGCGAGATCCTCGGTAGTTTCGGATGCCTAAGCCGTATGGACCTAGAACATCGGTATTGTCTCGGTCTTGGCGTATGCCGATTTTAGCATTAAAATCACCTAAAACTATTTTGAACGTTCCTTTGCGCTCGTCACAGGCTTTGTTTAAGATGTCGTAGAACTCCTCTATCTTGTCATCGCTGTGCCCAATTGTTGGTGCATGCACCTGGATTATTGTTAACGTTTTATTTTGTGTAAGTTTGAATTTTATTGCTGCGACTCTCTCTGAGCATCCCTTGAATTCTATAATATTGTTAGTCCACTTTTTTGCTACTAAGAATCCAACACCATAAAGACCACTTGTTGTGCCAAAGTGGTAAAACGTGCCATTATGTCTATCTACTGCGGATTCTCCTAGGATTCTCACTTCGCAAAGGCCAATAATGTCCCATTTGATGCTCTCTAGAGCGTTGTCTAGCTCAAGCAATCGTTCGTCTTTCATTAGGGTTTTTACATTGTAGGTTAGTTAGTACATTAAGCTTATCAGAGTCCTTTAGTACGTTAGCATTGGTCGTTTGACGGGGTTTCGACGTCACCCGGGGATTGTATGCGCCCCTGGACCCAGCACCAGTCCGACTTCCGTCGGAGCCGGCCTGGACACTGGGCCCGCCGGGAACTTGGGGCCTGGGCAATATGTTGTCGTTCATTATATGCGGGGGAGTTGGGCCGTAGAACCTACAATGCTGGTCCAGTGCATTATTGGTAGGTGGCCAGAGCCTCGTTTGTTTGTCGGCAGGATGCACCACGGGCAGGTGAGGTTGGCTTGGAACCCGAGAGATGTTGGTTGGGCCCCCTTACATCAAATGTCATATCAGTACAAAATGGCCTGTCAAATCCATACTTAATATCGCTCTTACTCTCAAGTGCTGATTATAAATACGGGCCTTAGTTCCTAATATCGCCACCTGAACAGTAATTAGAACAGTAATCTTTTTATTTATCTGTGAAAGTAATCAATTGTGGTCGCACTGTAAGATGGTCTTCTTCTTCTGTCGATTGGGTATCGAGTCTATCGACCCGATGAACCCTGGTGTCAGAGTTTTTAAACCGCCTAGTAGCACAACTATCAGGCCTCTGACATGGTTTGAGTAACGACCACTATTAAAGACAGCGACCGGGACCGACGGCTTAACGTGCCCTCCGAAGCACGAAATATTTCTTGTTCCGACAATCAGGTGATTCAGCCTGCAATATCCTAACCAAACTGGGGAAAAATTCACAAAGTAATAAATTCTCAAATATCAACTTTGTGTTTCCCCCCTGGGAATCGAACCCAGGACCTCTGGATCAGGAGTCCATGGCACTAGCCACTAGACCACGGAGGCAGTTAGAGTAAATGACGCTGTAAGATGGTAGCTGCGACAGATGTCATTCCTAAACAAAATACTAGGAGTAAGAGAAAACCATAGAATGTGCCAGCGTGGTGCCAGGTGCATTTCCTCCCGAGCATGCTGTAAAAACCAACTAATGGATCCGAGGGTTGTAACATTGTAATTTTGGCGATGGTCTGACAACCTGTCACTACAGCAATATACCTAAAAATCTATCTTATGTCACCCTCAAAACTTTGT
The DNA here is from genome assembly GCA_949820665.1 of Scrobipalpa costella. Classification (NCBI taxonomy): domain Eukaryota; kingdom Metazoa; phylum Arthropoda; class Insecta; order Lepidoptera; family Gelechiidae; genus Scrobipalpa; species Scrobipalpa costella. The sequence continues at coordinate 16,322,859 of OX463312.1, forward strand.
TAGACGTGGCGGAACGACCTTTGTTTAAGTCGTTTACGCTCTGCCTACCCCATTAGGGATAAAGGCGTGATTACATGTATGTATGTATATCGTTGACGCTCTGCCTACCCCATTAGGGATACAGGCGTGATAGTATGTATGTATATAGGTAGCATTGATACTTCTTTTTGTAAGTATTTATTGTGTATAATAAAGCGTTTATCTATTTGTCTGGATTCCAGACTTAGTTGGGAATGTCTTTGTTCTTAGGCAAGGAATTTTTAAGGAATTTTCGAAGGCTAAAATATTTAAGGGTCAAGAATTCTCTCTTACATACTTCAGTTGTAATTCCTTAAAATATGTTAATGGTATGCTTTTGTCTTTTAATCTTTAGCGTTATTTATTTTGTCTTAATTTTTATTTTTATGATACTTTACTGTGTTTTTTTTTCGGTAGGTATTTGTGCTAGATTTTTGTCTCCCATGCTGGCCTGGAAGCGAGAGAAAAACATGGAATGTGCCGTGCCGGCTGCATTTCCTCCTGGGCATGCTGTGGAAGCCAGCTAAGGGATCCGAGGGTTTCAGTATATTGCGATTTAGGCGATGGGCTAACAACCTGTCACTACAGTATACCTATAATCATGTCTTAAATTGCCCTCAAAACTTTGTTAGACGTGGCGAAACGACATTTGTTCGGGTCGTTTGCGCTCTGCCTACCCCATTAAGGATGGAGGCGTGATTATATGTATGTATGTATTTTTGTCTCCATAGGTTTCCTTTCTTATTTTGTAGATAGGTCAATTTAATATTGATTTATTAGTTTGCTCAAAATAAAACAATTTGCTATTTAGAAATGATCTATTAATTTTAATGAAAACACAGCACATTCACGCGCTTCTAAAAATTAAATACAAGTATTTACAAAGTTTAATTTAAAATCTAATCTAGTGTTGGTTAACTAAATGCGAAGGAATGTCAATTGTTTTACTCATAAAATAATATTCACATTTGACGTCACACATTGACGTTTCGAGAAACTATATGTTTCACTGGGTGGTTTGCTTGGTGGCTCAGTTGGTTAGATAAGATTCGTTGGCAAGGTACGCCTAACCGAAGATCGTGGGTTCAAGTCCCACCCAAGTGTAACTTTTAGTATATTTATTTTCATGATTTAAAATAACATTAATAAAAATAATGTACAAAAATCAATGGATATGTGGAATTCTCGTGGTTTTAAGATAATAAATAATAGGTGGGTTCTGTTTGATTATTTCGTTTAAAAATAAAACTAAATTTAAATTTAAACTTAAGACTAGACAGGTACTGTACAGTGAATACTGTCGTCGACTCAATGTTAATGATTAAACATTATATTTTACACTATGAAATAAAGTAAAAGGCCACTAATATTGCACATCAGCTAAGCTCGGCTATGTAGACCGTAATCTTTATTTTATCCAATTGTACAAACGACTGGCAACCGAGCCTGTCTTTTTCCGTCGATGTGCGATACTTATGGCCCTTTATTGTAGGTTCCTTATTTTAAAGACACAATCTTGTATATTATTTGTTGTTTTTAGGTATCTTTAAAACGACTTCGGATTTCAAATTCCCTGCCCTATATTTCTGGTGAAAAATATATCTAGGTTGCGTCTTCAATTCAATAATACAATGTAAGTAGAATTTTCCAGCTATTATTAACATTTTACTATTCACTGGTTTCATTTTAAGATACAGATAGTAAAAGCAGTGTAAGTTACAGATTTAAAACTATGTATTCTATTGCATTATGATACACTTTTTAGTACTATTTACCACTACAGGTAACATACATGTATTTGAACAAATATCACTTTAAGCACATGCTAATGTGACTCAATGGCTTTAAAGGTTACATAAAAAACAAACCTATTTATAATAAAATAGCAATATATGTTTGACATCATTAGTTTACCATGTTAACCTGTCAGGGTAACCAATGTTAACCTAGCAGGGTAACCAATGTTAACCTGCCAGGGTAACCAATGTTAACCAAGCAGGGTAATCAATGTTAACTAAGCAGGGTAACCAATGTTAACCCGTCGTGTTAACCAATGTTAGCTTGTTGGGTTGATATTAATGAAAACTAAATTTAGATAAATAAGACCATTGAGAAACATGATAGGCTATTTGGGCAACTATTTGTACCATAATCATCTGCTTTTACAACAGCCATTACAGATAAAGTTTCTGGCAAACATCTTGAGAAATAACCGTTCAAACGATTTTAAATCTTACGAGTGAGAATTTAAAAGTTCCTTTCCCCCACTACCACATATTAAATAGCATAAGCTCAAGATGTTTTCCGAAACTATATTATTTCATTTACATCTTGGTTATAACAAAACACTACTGTAAGCTACAATTGCAACTTAACACACAAAATGTGCTTGCTATTTTTTTATTTGTCAATATTGCTTAAAATTATGTACCTAATTTAATTACTAATTACGTACACTACAGAATACTTCACTACATTGCTTGAGTTATTTCACTAATATCCCATTTACTTGAACGCAGAAGTTGGTTATCCATGGCTTCAAATGGTTAACAAACCTAGTCATTTATTAAGCATGAAGTTCGTATAACCAACAACCGCATTCATAAAAACCGTCAGGTTAAAACTCCCGAATCGTTTATAAAAGTCTCTAATGTTGTTTACACATCTTGTAGCTAAGGACTTCACTCTGAAGATTTCCCTCAGTCCAAGTATCAGAAAGCATCACCCTATACCTGTGGATGTACTGTAGATATGCACGTACTATCTACTGATTTATGCATCAGATGGTTCTTTATAATCTGTTATACCTTAGTTTACAACATCCAAAAGCCCAAGAATTAAGGCATGCAACTAACTTGACTCGCAAATTACTTCAAGTCCATATTCTTGAAACTTTGTAAGCCTAAGATTACACAACCTGTATTTTTTTAAACTGACAGATTCTTTTGATGATTCTTGTGAGTAAACCTCTAGATCTACGTTTTATTTGCGCAGCTTCAACCGTAGGCAGATAAGAAGATCTAGAGGTTTACTCACCATAGCATGTCGAGAATATAAAAATAATCTGTCAGTTTAAAAAAATACAGGTAGTGTAATCTTAAGCTTACACGGATTTCAAGAATAATAGACTTGAAGTAATTTGCGAGGCAGCTTGGCTTACAAATGTCTTCGAATCATCACTCACAAGAGTCTATTAGTCTTTTAATTCCTTGAACCACTGTAAGCTGTTGCTTACACATAGCTGGACAAGTCACTCGTGCTCACCACTAACATCTGGTATTATGGTGGACACTAGACACTATCATTCAGATAGTTGCTTTGTTTCACCATAGAATTAGAGTCTGCTATGATCTACATGTCTAAAGCTACGGGCTCAACTAACCTGGCTCCAGTGTCTTTAAGTCTTCTATATTCCAAGAGTCACTGAATGTATCTTCCAACACTTCTTAAGGCTAGAGTTTGAGAGCATCCATTGTTTAACCAACTTGTCTCACAAATGTCTTCAAAAGTCTTTATACTCCACTGTAAGCAGTTGCTTACACATCCTGCGGCTAGGGGTGCAGCGTGTGCGACCGGCCGGACAGCAGGTGCCTCACAGACTGCTGGTTGTTGCCGTCCGAGCTGGACAAGTCGCTCGTGCTGACTACTTCCGGCTGGGAGAAGTTCTTGCGGAGGACTAGCACCTGGAAGAAAAGTATTGGTTTAAAATCTTGATAAAGTCAGCGTGTCCGCTATTTTAAAAACGGCTTTCCACCAATGATACAGTTTCTTACTATGTTGCTAACTCACTTCAAAATCCTTTGGGTTCGTCATGTGAATCAATTTTGGATCGTTTTGGTATCCAAATTAAAGGTTTTAGGTATGATGAGATGTTCTTGTCAGACCTTGAAAAAGATTTAACAGCACCATCTGTCTTACTTGTTGGGTCAGAATAGAATCACTCAATACGTATATTCCTGTTGACGTGAGGGTTGTATCCAGGAAAAGGACTATGGCTAAACTATAAATAGACTACTGAATAATGGACGTATTCTTACCGTATAAAGCACAGTAAGCACTCCAGCTCCGGCTCCAACGAGCACGTCCCACCAGTGATGGCGATGATCAGTGACCCTGGTCAGTGAGCAGACAGCTGCATACACCAGACAGAGCACTTGCACGAGCGGCACGAGCAGCACTGAGCGGTTGTGCCAGCTAAACACTCGTCGTTGGAGATACCACTGTGAAAAATGAAAGTTAATGGTTATGGAAAATCTTATTACTACAACTTTACGTTACATCTTACAGAATCAGTAGTATGTCAGCAACATCAGCCGAAGGCGGTATCCAATGACAGTTTCGAAGACGAATGCAATTCAAAATTCGAAAGCATTCTGACTGAGAATGAGGGAACGAAAAATTCGGGAAAAGGCTAGGGAGATACTGATGAACACTCATTAGCAGCACACTTTAAAAATTCTTCTGATTGACCGATCATTAGCTTGAACTAATGAATCCTAAAATATAAAAAAATAAATATTACAGGTACTTACAGCGAGGAAAAGACCGCAGTAGACGGACAATGATGCATGTGCTGATGGAAAGCTGCGGGTGGAGTCGATCTGCAGATACCGCGATACCGTCGTTGAAGTGCACGTGTAGCTGGTGACGTATTCAGACCTGAGAAATATAAATAAATTCTTTACAATCTTACAGAGGACGACGAAGATTTGATACAGCCTGGTATAGATACAATTATTCTAAACTAAGTTCTGATTTTTCAATTCAATTTCAGTCTGTGATTTTTTTTAAATAAAAATTAGGTTTTCCTAAATTACTTCAGTTGCTCCATTAGTTTCCTGAGTAAGTTCCTGAGCCGTCAATGTAGCTACAATTTATCAGGCTGGCAGAGAACGAAGAATGTAGGCCTGATGGGGAACTGATGATGCACTTGACCACCTCACGGATGGTCAGGTTAATGATTTCTCCGTAGACCAGCCACATTCCCACAGCTGGTCTTGTTTTTCAAGACTTCAATATATATCTTACCCATTGCAAGTCTTAGCCTTATCAGGCTGGCAGAGATCGAAGAATGTAGGTCTCGGGGAGCCGATGACACACTTCACCACTTCGAGAATGGTCAGGTTGATGACGGCTCCGTAGATGTAGTCGCGATAGATGAGACCAGCGACCTTCCCGCTGGAGCAGAACTTGTTCTTCTTCAGGGTGTACTCGTCGTCTCGATGGAGGACGGCTTCTACTATCCATATCTGGGTGGAGAATTTGACATTATTAATATAGCCTGAAGTGACTAAAGACAGGAACCTATGGGATAGTTCAACCTACCATAGTATAAAGACTGATGATCAGACACGACCCTCAGAATAGTTTGGACTAGACAGTTATTCAAACTTATTTTTGAAGTGAAGCAACTTTTCAGTGAGAACTTTACAGGTGCATGTAATATTTGGCACCAAACAAGGTGAAAAAAATATTTCAACATCACATTCAAAAATACGATGGAACCGGGAAGCCGGGTCGGTATACACAATTTACTAGAAGGAAGTGAAAGAGCTACCAGCTTTTATGATACATAGACCAGATATACCTGATCTTCTTATGAATACTTACAATAATGATAGGGACGATGATGGTGATGGCGGCCACGAGTGAGATAGAGAAGCTGTCGCCGACGTAGGGGAAAGAGAGGGCAGGATCGTTGCAGATGAAGCCGCTCCGTCGACTTGGCAACGCACCCACTTCTAGCAGGATGCATACTGCTGCCACTGTTGACAAAGAAATTAGTTTATCAGTCAAAAATCCGTAACTGCCTCCGTGGTCTAGTAATCTGAGCCATGGCCTCCCGATCCGGAGGTCCTGGGTTCTAATTCCAGGGACACACACAAACAAAATCAAAAGGTCTAACGGAATCTTTTTTACAATTTTGCAACCTGACCTAAACGAAGCAAGTATTTTTTTCTGTACAGAATATTATGGCTTGATTCAGTATGATGAAAGTCGAATGTCGCAGGAAGTTGCTATAAAAGAGAAATATCTTCCGGCTACTTTGAAAATAAGCTAAAAATAATACCTATCAATGTAAATATTTCAGCATGATAGCTTTGATGATAGTTGCTTTAATAAAAAAAAACATTATATAGTTTTAATTTTATTTTATTGAATTGAATACAAAACTGAAAAATTAAATTTCACAAAATAAATAGGTTCTCAAATAATTATACAATTGTTCATTCTCTGTATTTTCTGATCGTTGTTGCTCGTATGTCTTTAACTTTGACCTGTCCCGACTGCACGCATTCCAGGATAGCTAGATGCAGTTTCGTCATCTGGTTGGTGACTGCAAATTCGCACTGGTTTAGTATATTCTGTGCATTCAGCTTCTTCTGTATCATCTCTATACACTTCTGCTCCAAGCCGGGCATCATGTAATAGGAAGCTAGGAGTAGCAGCTCTTGGAACCCATTATCAGGCATCTTCCGCAGATACAAGTAAGCTTTGAAATGTTCTAAGGTTTGTTTGGATATGCCAGGGATGCTGACGTGACCAGTTTTGTTTTCCTTCCAGTCTCCACAGAGCATGGTTTTCAAGACGTCACTGGAGGCAGCAAGGACAGCTTTGTGTACGGAGACCGACCCACCGTCGCCGCAAAGCTCGAAGTCTGTCAGGGCAGTGTCATCATAAAGAGAGTTGAAGATCCCTGTCGTGTCTTCCGTGTCCACTACTACTGATACATCCAAGTAGTACGAACAGTTCCAGCTCTTGAACTCCTGAATAATTTGCCACCCGCCATACTTACTGGAAAACTTTTTGTTTTCTACGCCAAGCTCCTTACTGGAGAAGTTAACTATGATCTTCATGGCGTCAGTTTTGTAAGCCTTCCCTGTTTTGACGAAGAGTGTATAGCTGTATTCGTACTGGTTGGTCCTGTTGTTGAACTTCTTGATGACGTCGATGCGCATCTGGAGGAGGACGCTGTTGAGGATGTACTCCGGGGAGTAGAAGATGGTCAGCTCGTTGGTCTTCAGGTTAGTGGTGATGACTTCGAGCTTGGCGTCGAGGCACCCTCCCTGCTGCTCAATATCGGTCACCTTGATCAACTTGTCTCCACTCATAGCTGAACCTTTTGTCTCCCAATTTACTTCAAATTTTTCGCAGTGGAATTTTAATCTCGTAAACTAGCTTTCAGGAAATGGCTAAGTCATCTGAACAGTATTATATCTATTAAGGAAATATTTATTATAAACTAAATATACCTAAAAATAAAATTATAAAATCAAAGATCCCTACATTACAGGTGCATTACAGCATAAAATAAAAATAATGACACCTTGTCAGTCTGTAAGACTTATTTTCAAAGGTTGTTCCAAAAAGTTATTCTTTTTGAGTAGCTTCTTTTTTGAGAAGAAGCTCCCAGAATATTTTCACCACCCGTGCTTTGGATTTAAAAGTATCCAGTATTGTTTTAAGCTATCCTTATCTATCATTTATACATAATATCCCTAATGGGGTAGGCAGAGCGTAAACGACATAAACAAAGGTCGTCTGACATAGTTTTGAGGGTTGATTAAGATAGATTTGTAGGTATGGAGGTATATTGCTGTGGTGACAGATTGTCACATTCAATGTTTTTCTCTTGCTCCCAGTCCAGCATGGAAGATCATTATCACAAAGAATCGAATTATGTAAATCACAAGTCATGTTTGCAATCACAGCTTGCAATTTAAAACTAACGTCTCCATTTCCACTGCTCTAGTTGTGGCAGTTGTGGTATATCCCACCACAACTGCAGGTGGGACAGTAACTTGCACAATCATTTCGTGACTAATATCCTAAGTATTGTCTTACGCACGCGTGGGACATTTGGGAATTTGCCATTATACAGGGTGGTAATTTAATTAAGTGCCATACATACATACATATAATCACGCGTGTATCCCTAATGGGGTAGGCAAACCGTAAACGACCCAAACAAAGGTCGTTACGCCGAGTGCCATACCATGCCCATAAAAAGTATAAAAAGAACAACTAAAAAAAAACACAATAGTCGGTATTGACTAATAATAGCGACTCGTGCGGGATCGGTTATAGGGTTGCTTCTAGACGCAGCTCTGGAAATTATTATAAATACCTATGAAGTTATTTATATTTTATAGGCTCCTTTTACGTTACTGCAACACCCCCTAAACTATGGCACGCAATTAAATAAACACCCTGTATGCCTTTGTTGAACGACCGCAGAATATGAAAATATATTGGCAGATAGTTTAACGTGTTTCTCACCGTGAGACTTGAATTTGTTTCACCTTCAGAAATGCCATCGTATCGCTCAGAGTCAAGCACACTGTCTTCATACACGCAATGAGATGATCGGCGTAACGAATTGCAGTCAAAAAAGCCTATTTACACTGGCATTGGTGGATCGCTGGTAAATCGCCCAACTTAGGAAGTAAATATGGATAAAATACAAACATATAATCACGCCTTTATCCCTAATGGAGTAGGCAGAGCGTAAACTTCCTAAACAAGGGTCGTTCCGCCACGTCTAACAAGTTTTGAGGGTTTTATAATACAGATTTGTAGGTACGAGTATATTGCTGTATATTGCTGACAGGTTGTCAGCCCATCGCCTAATGTGCAAGATACCAAAACCCTCGTATCCCTTGGCTGGTTTTTACAGTATGCCCGGGAAGAAATGCATCTGGCACATTCTAAGTTTTTTCTCGCCCCCAGTCCAGCATGGAAGATACTGATAAGATATTTTCTCGTATAGAAGAGCATTACTACAAAGAACATGCAAATCCAGATCATTAAAAATGTCTGCTCAACAGGAATTGAAAAATATGTGCAGCTATAATTGATCTTTTCTTTGCTCTGAGATGAAAATATCGTGTTACACCCTGATCATAGCTAAAAAGATTAAGGCTTAAAGGAAATCCATCAGTCCTATTTTATAGAAGAGTTGGTGAGGATGTATGTGGATATGAGGGTGAGGATGCGAATGAAGAAGAGCATGAATAATAAAGAGGGTCAATGAAGTAATCAACATCTTTTTTTCTTAGTTTTGTGTATTCACATAAAAAATGTGTTCTGACTTTGTTCTTAACAATCCTGTTTTAAAAAAAAATGTATATAGGCTAGACGCAGCAAGGGCGCCGTCACACTCACGCCGTTGCTATGCGCAAAACAAAATGTTCATACACATCATCTTAAGCTTAGAGGATGCGGAAGAGGATATTTTGACGTTTTTTTTTTTTTTTTTGTTACAAAGACAACAAAGGTCCAATATATTAGTAAACCTTACAAACTATGTTAGTACTTAATAACTAAAACAGATTTAGTTCTTTGTATGAGGACCCACATGAGTGGGCTTTCAGGTTTTATTACCAACGCATTCAGGATAGTATTACGGCTTCCACGCAGCCTGCTCACCAATGATGCTGTCTTTTTTCGCCATAAGGCATGAAAACCATCCACAATCCATTTATGTTTTGAGGATGCGGATAGCGGATGAGGATATGTAAAAATCGCGGACCATCCGCATTATGAGGATGCGGATTCCTCATCACCCCTATTTTATAGTATGACCTTTTAAAACCTAGCCAAGCTATACAATAATGTCCTGGCCAGAAAATATTATCAGTGTAAAAGTACTCCATCTCAAAGACTATTGTATCGTGATACCTTGAATAACTCACTGTTTGTTTTGTAACCAATTACGGGTGTTTCAGTAGCCTTTAGTCTATTGACTTCCAACATGGCAGCCAATCCGAATAGACATTATGCTGTAGCGATGTTAAAAACGACATTATTTATTATTCAGATATATCGTTGGTAATCCGATTGTAAGAACCAGACTGACGTGGAAAAAATAAGCTCTTAGTTAGCAGGGTTTGACGAGCATTTTCATTGATGTGTTTCTATCAATACATACGTACATACAAATTGCGCCTATTGTGAACATTTGGGGCAGGACAGGGCATCAACGGCTTTGTAAAAACCGTTTTTCAATAAGAGAGGCTAATCCAGTTATTTTTTTTTACGACTGCGTGTTGCTGAAGATTCAACATTTTAGATTTTATGACGCTTGTTGACGCTCTACCCACCCTATAAGGCGTGATTTATATAGGTATGTGTGTGAAACGGAGTATTGCAAAATCAACAAAATGATCAGTCTATAAACCTCTCATTTCCCGGGACTATTGCATAAACGCGGAAATCTGCGGGAAAAGTCATTATAATGTAATGAGTAGAGCGTGTCATTCGATACTTTATATTAATGGTGGGTTAGAGACCTTTTACAATTTAACATTTACCTAACTTAAGAAATAATGTAATTATTTACACGTTAAACCTTTAGAAGAACAATAGGAAAGGAAAACATATAATTTTCCACGGGAATTAGGTACCTGTAAGCAAGTTAGTTCTTGTATTGATTTGCCAAAACAATAATTAACTTAGGTACTCTTTGCTTCCATGCTGGACTGCGAACGAGAGAAAAACATAGAATGTGCCAGCTGCATTTCCTCCTGTCACTACAGCAATATACCTACAAAACTATCTCAAAAAACCATCAAACTTTATAGGTCGTTTACGCTTTGCCTACCCCATTAGGGATAAAGTCGTGATTATGTCTGTATGAACGTATTCTTTGCTGGCTTGGATTCGAATCTCTGCCTAAACAAAATTTTGGGAAAATTGTTTTGTTTTAATGTTTACCCGCTTAATCTGAAGGTGTCTTTAGAGGCTGTGGTTTGATTACACAATTATCTGGTGAAGTGGTGAAATGTCACCAGAAATGATTAATGTGTAACTCCTACACTGAGAAACTAATTTATGCATATGTATGTGGAGCCAGTAAAAATACCATAAATAAAGCGGAAGGTATTACGAAATTATTGACGTGAAAATTAAAAACAAGAAATTGTGTACAGATATGTCATAATAAGTATAATGGGCTTGATTCTAGATGCCACAGGCTAAAGCTAAAGTTATAATCTATCCGTCACTTTTAGACTAATAAGATTGAAAAAGGACAGGAGATTTTACACTGTATGGTTTTACGCTTTTTCTGCAAGATCTTGTGGCATTTGCACATTTCCACCGTATTTTACCCGCCATCTTAAGACATGGTGGCCAAATGACAGATAACGCGTAAAATCACAAATTATAATCGAAAGCCGTAGAGAATTAAATCTCCTTTTAACTTTAGCCGGTGGTATCTGGAATCTTGATCAAACATAGGGCTTGCTCTATATTTGAATTTGAGTCGTTCCGCCACGTCTGACAAAGTTTTGAGGGTTATTTAAGATAGTTTTTTTAATGTATATTCCTGTAATGACAGGTTGTCAGCCCATCGCCTAAATTGCAATATACAGAAACCCTCGGGTCCCTTAGCTGGTTTTTACATCATGCCTGGGAGGAAATGCAACTGGAACATTCTATGTTTTTCTCTTGCTCCCAGTCAAGGATGAAAGAAAATATAGAAAGAAATTTTAAAAATACGCTTTCGAAATGTGTTATCGCTGTTTTCCTGGTAACAATGAGCATTTTGTAGATCATAAAACCATAGTTAATGTCACCATTAGCTATATAACCATATCTTAACTGTATTGGATATGGCCACAGGTATAATAGCTAATAAATGTAATTTATATATTTAGCTTGGTATTTAATTTAATGTGTATTTCATTAGGTTAAGTGATCTTTCTTGTAATGGGCATATAAAATTATTTGTTTAATGACTGAGTATAGTATTTCACACTCGCTTTCGTTCCACCATTCTCTTAATTCGTTACATTAGTTTCAAAGATCGAATAATAAACATATTTTGAAAAATAAAACCTTCAAGAGAAATGAGCTTTCGAATCTTGATAGTTTTATTAGACCACAAATTGTTATTTATTTAAAAATCTGAACTACTGGTTAAATTTAACAATGAGATAATAAAGAACATACGATTCTAGAGAAAGCGTGCATCGTGCAAGTGGAGATGCAGTGTGGGCAGCTTAATTGTAAAGAACTCACTCCAGCAAAGCTAACACACGCGATAAGATAAGACATAATTTTGTTATAATTCAGTTTTGATATTATTTACCATCAGCTGACAGTTACATATTGATCACATAGCATAGCACTTGATAGTTTGATACTGGCTAAATAATTTCCAAGCAGAAGAGAGCTGCGTAGTAAACAAGGCAGCAACTATCATTATTATATTCTGTAAAATCGAAAGTCTGTGTGAATCTAATTTGATACATTTTCTTTAGTTTTCCTTCGGAATACCATCTGTCACAGCGGACTTCTAGGAGAAGGGAAATGTTTGAGAAACCCTTCCCCTCTGTGCCCCGCGGGGGTATGTTTCGAGTTACAGAGCAGGAGACACGGCTTAAGAAGTTGGCTATGACAGATGGCATTTCGAAGGAAAACAAAAGAGAAAGTATCAAATTTTAATTTGAAAATGTATCAAATTAGATTTGAAATCTGTCACAGCTACCTACCTAGACTTTTTTGAGTATTTGAATTTATAACGATTGCGAGACATAGATATATAAATACCTACTTTATCCTAAGCGACACAACGCTATATCTTCGCTCGCACTACACTACAGCCCTGTGTTCTAGATAGTAGATACTGTACTATGCTGCTATCATCATCATCATCATTAACATTTTTCAGATTAACTGTTTCACGTGGGTGTTATCAATTTGAGACAGTCGGACTCGGAAGATTTTGACTTTCCAACTTGTGGGCGCAAAATGATGTATGTTTTTTGTTATAATAGAAAAATATGTGTTTGATTTTGTTCCGTTCTATCTCTATAGATTTGTGCTACAAAGTTTTTGTATCACAGTAACAAAATTTATAAGGTTAGCCATATTTTTGTGTTCAAGGTAAATACTTGACCAAGAATTCCTTGCGATGATGCTCTGTCACCGCAGACTATGGACACCTGAATCACAATTAGTATTGCTAAATCTGCAGAAATCTTACATACATACGTGTAATCACGTCTTTATCTCTAATGGGGTGGGCAGAGCGTAAACGATATTTTTTTTACAACGGTCGTTCCGCCACGTCTGACAAAGTTTTGAGGGTTATTTAAGATAGATTTGTAGGTATATTGTTGTAGTGACAGGTTTACAGCCTATCGCTTATATTACAATATACTGAAACCCTCGGATCCCTTAGCTAGCATCTTCAGCATGCCCGGTAGGAAATGCAGCTGGCACATTCTATGTTTTTCTCTCGCTCCCAGTATGGAATCAAAGCGGATATGGAAGAGAACGATCTTACACCAGCAGATGCCGAAGACCTGGCAAAGCGGGCTAGCCTGGAAAACACTAGGCAGAAAAATAAGAAAGGTACTAGGTGCGAGCGAAGTTGCGGGTTTCTTCATTTACTTTGTAAATTAACGGTTCCATGAACTATCCATTCAAAGTACCCATAATAAAATGTTAAACTAATTTATATAGAGTATCTTAAACTTCTAATTAGAACTCGAATAGCCAAGACATCTTGTCTTAAGTGTCCAAAGCAATTAATAACCGTGCACCCAATTTTAAACTACTCTATTAGTGGAATAAATGAATGTTAACCGTTGATTAATAATTAACCAAGAGTTAAGCCACAGTTTAACTGATGGTTTCCTTTACATTTACATAATGGAAAACTGATTTCCACACCAAGTTACTTTAACTAGTTTATTGGATTAAAAAGTAGGTGGGCAAAGATATTTGAGTTTCTGTGATAAGTAAACTTATTGTATGCCATTAAAATAATTCAAATTATATAATTTCTATACTGTAATGCCACTTCCAACTATAATACTAGAAAACCAAAGAAAATCAAAGAAAGAAAACCAAGTTTTATGGTGTTTTTTTTTTTCATTCCAGGTATTCATAAATAATATTCTTCCAAACTTCGGTTTCGGTTTCGGTTTGTTCCAAACTTAGTTGCATAATAAAACAAACAGGCACTTAAAATTACTGAGAACAATGTTTGTATCCAACTTCCTTCTCAGAATCAAAATTGTATTCAGAATCCTGTAAATCGGTTCCATACCTTGATAAACACAGTACCAAGTACAAATTTGACCCGATTCTATATAAAGAGCTCTAGTGTTTACTAAACTGCAGAAGTGTGCCAGTGGGCTTGCAGTCGCATTTGCAATTTAGTACTGCAATGCTACTGCAGAATGGGAACAAATTGTACCTACATTCAGCATCCGTGGTCCTATGCTCTTTGTATAGCTGTCTTGGTCTTTTCACGTCGCGGCTCTTGTACTATACTAGGCATGTTTCAGGTTTCTAAAATTACTAATTCAACCCTAAACAAAAAAGGCTATTTAGACGTGTAAATAGTTGCTGATTCGACTAGTAGGAAACTGGGCTCGTTTTTAGATTTGCCGGCTAAGCTTAAAATTTTACACTTTGAATTTAGTTTTAGTAGTGAAGGATAAAATTGACAGAAATACTGGGGAAACGTGCAAAATCGTGTCATAATCTAGCGGAAAAAGTGCAAAACCATAAAGTATAAATCGCCTGTCCTTTTTAAATTTTATTTTATTGAAAGTGACAGATAAATTTTAATATCAGTTTTAGCCTCTAGAATCTAGAATCGAGCCCACTATATATTAAGATGTCCCACTTCTATGTTGCAATAATAGCTCGTATGTCTTCAATAGGAAATAGGCGATTACCGATGGCCGGCCTCAGGCCTAGTTAGCGAAACGGACATCGTTGTCTTGTCACAGGTTACTGGCTGATAGACAGACAGTTTACCGCATTGGAGGTAGTTAGGGAATTGGACATCGTTGTCAGAGTTGATAGGCTAATAGACAGTTTACGGTATTGCAGTATAGAGATAGTTTCGTGTTTTTTTTATTGTTCTATTTTGGACTAGCCCTAAACGACGCAGTTTCACCCGCGGCTTACTTGTTAAGATTTCCCGTGAGAATCAGATACTTTTCCGCGGTAAAAAGTAGCTTATGTTACTCAGGGTGAACGTAGCTTTTCAATGGTGCAAGAATTTTTGAAATCGGTAAAGTATTTTTTGAGTTTATTCGTTAGAAACATACATATACACACAAAAATACAAATCTTTCCTCTTTATAATATTAAGTGTAGACAACTAGGCCCATAACATAGCTATGATGGTGAATAAACGATTATCTTATCTTATCTTATATGCACCATTCCTCCCCACAACACTCCTATTGCTAATAGATTTTATATGAGGCGAGATTTTATTAAATTAACACGTTGCACTCTATGGCCCGTAATTATAAACAGCACTTGAGGCTGACAGCTAATTTAAGTCCGTATCAGAAATGTTATTTCAGTACAAAAGGACCTGTCAAATCCATACTTAATATTACTCGCAATCTTGAGATCCTTTATAAATACGAGCCTATGACCCCATTCAATCTTGCGCACCACCGACAAATTCGAAATGTTAATCAAATTTAAACAACTTCACGAACGGAGTTTGTTTTCCCATCAATGTATGGATGTAGAGTTGAAAATGTGAACAACCAAACGCAGAAAAGGGCTAGGTCATTTCGTTCTACCAATTAGCAAACTTTATGGCCATCGAGCACACACAGCGCTGTTATTTAACTGCGTGTGGTCTATTAAGGCTATCTAGATCTAGATTCAGTTTGTACAATCGTGCGTGCGCAGGGTTTTAGAATGAAATAAACATAAGCAATAAACAACACGAGAAACTTATTTACCTATTCTAAATATTTCATAAAAAAGACGGACTAGACATACATATAAATTAGTTTGCACGTGTGGCAGACAATGGCTAGCTGGCTAGTGCGCAATTTAGCATCAAAATTACAAATTTGCAAGTATCGTAATTACCTAAGTAATTTCTTAAAAGTTTAAATGTGCATATCGTAAGCTTGACCTAAAATTATGTTTCGAGGGCTATTTAAGATAGATTTGTAGGTATATTGCTGAGTGACAGGTTGTCAGCCCATCGTCTAAATTACAATATACTAAAACCCTCGGATCCCTTAGCTGGTTTTTATAGCATGCTCGGGAGGATATGCAGCTGGCACATTCTATGTTTTTCTCTCGCTCCCAGGCCAGCATGGAAGAAATTCTTGAAATACGTACATACATACATATAATCACGCCTTTATCCCTAATGGGGTAGGCAGAGCGTAAACGACCTAAACAAAGGTCGTCCCGCCACGTCTGACAAAGTTTTGAGGGTTATTTAAGATAGAATTCTAGGTAATTTACTGTAGTGACAGGTTGTCAGCCCATCGCCTAAATTACAATACACTGAAACCCTCGGATCCCTTAGCTGGATTTTACAGCATGCCCGGGAGGAAATGCAGCTGGCACATTCTACGTTTTTCTCTCGCTCCCAGACCAGCATGGAAGAAACGAAATCAATATGAAATATAAATAAAAGTACCTAAATACACATTATATAAATTTTATAGTCCTAACAGCACCTTAGTACAGCATATCTTATATCAATTTACATGCATTTATCTCGAGTAATAACACGTTGCAGTGAATATTGAAAGTGCTGAACTATCATAGCCATCTTAGCCACGAACACCCTCAGGGGTTTACTTCTAGGTGGCTATTTTAGTGTTGAAATATTGTGGCATTTACAAGTTCCGTGGTCTAGTGGTCAGAGCCATGGGCTCTCGACCCGGAAGTCCTGGGTTCGGTTCCCGGCAATGACTTTGTGTTAATGTTTCTAGTTTGGTTAGGATATTGGGCATGTAAATAGTCGGTAATGCGCTTGATTTCTTTCTGGTTTGTCCCATCAGAATAAGAGATTGAATGAATAGATAGTGCACTTGTGTGCATCGCAAACACTTGAGCATTAAAACTAGTCCCGCGCAGTTGGCCGTTCTCTGGAGGATTGGCCGATCCGGAGGTCCTGGGTTCGATTCCTAGGGGAGGAACATAATGTTGATATTTGTCATTTTATCACTTTGTGAGGTTTTCCCCAGTTTGGGCAGGAATATGCAGTCCGGAAGAAAAAAGATTCTATGCTTCGGAGGGCAGGTTAAGCCGTCGGTGCCGGTTGCTGTCTTTTTGGGAATGGTCGTTACTCGAACCATGTCAGAGGCCTTATAAAGGGTTGTGTTACTATGCGGATTCAAAACTTTGAAACCAGGGTTTATCGGTTCGTTGTTGGACTGGAAAACTTGCTAAGAAGAAGAAGTCAATCAGTTATCTCGAGTAAATGACACGTTGCAGTGAATATTGAAAGTGCTGAACTATCATAGCCATATTAGCCACGATCACCCTCAGGGGTTTACTTCTAGGTGGCTATTTTAGTGTTGTAATTAAAATTTATAAGTAGTCAGCCGTTTACATAATATTTAAATTAATAATGTACTGCGCACTTTTTTTAGCTTTTTACAGAAGAAAACTGCTTTGTCAGAAAGAGAACATTATTTTTGAACTACTATTATGTATTGCTTCTTCCGTGCTGGCCTGGGAGCGAGTGAAAAATATATAATGTGCCAGCTGCATTTCTTCCCGTACATGCTGTAAAAATCAGCTAAGGGATCCGAGAGTTTCAGTATATTATAAGATCTAGATTTAGGCGGTGGGTTGACAACCTTTCACTACAGCAATATACCTTCAAATCTATCTTAAATAATCCTCTAAACTTTGTCAGACGTGGCGGAACGACCTTTGTTTAGGTCGCTTGCGCTCTGCCTACCCCGTTAGGGATACAGGCGTGATTATATGTATGTGTGTATTATGTATTGTCCTCTTGAAAACAAGGAAGCAATGAAGCTTGCAAAACATGGATAAAAAAATGAACGCTTTAGGAGCATTTCCTTGAGAGGCCAGTTGGCCGAGTGATGACGGATGGGAAAAGGGTAATCACCCACCTGGTCGGGTATTGTGACCACGTGACCAGGGGACCGGAGTCCGACCGGATTAGTTCGGAAGTTGTATATATGCAGATTGATACCGCGTTTCAGGACTGTTGTATCTTGATGTGGCGCCATCTATGTGCGCTACAACGCTATCACAAACACGCAATTGCCATTTGTGGTACCTACTCGTATTCACAACTTGCCTTGCCAGGATATGATTTTCCAAACCCTCAATTATTAAATGAATTTAAAATAATTAAATTGTTAGCAATAAATTAAAATTTAATTAAATTATTATCTCCATTACCTGCACCTAGGCAATTCCTTAATATCCAATATCATTATTTAATCAGAAATTTAATGACGTAGATATATAATCTGGCATTATCTTACATTGTTATGAGCGTCGAGTTTAACTATTTAGCTAGCTAGTCTAGCGGTCTTAGCCATGGGCTCTCGACCCGGAAGTCCTGGGTTCGGTTCCCGGCAATGACTTTGTGTTGATGTTTCTAGTTTGGTTAGGATATTGGGCATGTAAATAGTCGGTCCTGCGCCTGATTTCTCTCTGGTTTGTCCCATCAGAATAAGAGATTGAAGGAATAGATAGTGCACTTGTGTGCAGCGCAAACACTTGAGCATTAAAACTAGTCCCGCGCAGTTGGCCGTTCTCTGGAGGATTGGCCGCCATCACCGAAAATCGGTGGGAGGACTATTATAGCTGCCTTTGTAGAGGAAGGGAAACTCAAGAAAGTCAACTTTAGCGATTATTATCTAAACGATTGGACCGACTAGAAATAGGTAGATGCATCCTTAAATGGAAACTTATAATGGTGTTTACGATGGCGAATATAAATTTATGGTAAAGTTGAAATGCACAGATAAAACTGGATTTCAACAGCTTTCTTTGCTTGTATTGGAAATTTATTGCATTTAAATAAATATAATGGAAAACGAGGGAGTTGCTAGGACAGATAGGTAATAAATAAAATATGATTGTACCTTCAATGCTCTTTTTAGGATGATTACATTTTATAAATACTGCAAAATATAAAACACTGTACAGGCAAACAGTGGACGTCTATCGGCTGAGACGACGACGACGACAGGCAAACAACAAAATCCTCTGCAAAAAATGTCTTTTCTTATAACCAATATTTTATTAAGTACTTTTTTTACATTTCACTTCATATTAATATGTAGGTTTAAGTATGGTCTTTGGGAGGGTATTGTGTATCTACATTGTTAGTGTTTTCAAATGTAGATTCTCAAATCTTTGACATCTATCAGAAGAAATTGCAACAACATTAACTCATATGTTTATTCTTATAACTGCCTTCGTGGTCTAGTGGCTAGTGCCATGGACTCCCGATCCGGAGGTCCTGGGTTCGATTCCCAGGGGGGAAACACAAAGTTGATATATGAGAATTTATCACTTTGTGAATTTTTCCCCAGTTCGGTTAGGACATTGCAGGTTGAATCACCTGATTGACCGAAAAAGAAAAAGATTTCGTGCTTCGGAGGGCACGTTAAGCCGTCGGTCCCGGTTGCTGTCTTTGATAATGGTCGTTACTCAAACCAAGTCAGAGGCCTGATAGTTGTGCTACTAGGTGGTTTAAAAACTCTGACACCAGGGTTCATCGGGTCAATAGACTCGATACCCACTCGACAGAACAAGAAGAAGAAGAAGAAGAATTAAAACTTTTATGAATTTACTCGATGTGTCGATGACAATACGAATATTATAGGATTTGAAATGTATGAGGTAAATTACTCATCACAATATTAGACCTTCCCACTTTATATTTACATAAAGAAACATACACTTATTTCTTCCATGCTGGACTGGGAGTGAGAGAAAAACATACAATGTGCCAGCTGCATTTCCTCCCGAGCATGCTGTAAAAGACAGCTAAGGGATCTGAGGGTTTCAGTATCTTGTAATTTAGGCGATGGGCTGACAACCTTTCACTACAGCAATATACCTACAAATCTATCTTAAACCCTCAAAACTTTGTCAGACGTAGCGGAATTGTGCTGCCAACTACCGGCCAGAAGTGGAACTACGAGCTTAATTCTACAAGGCGTGACACCAGGGTTCATCGGGTCCATAGACTCAATACCCACTCGACAGAAGATTCTTTACCATGCATGCACTATCGTACGAACTAACTCACACATTATTACGTCCAATTTGAAATAGCACAATATTGCTAGCAGGACATAATCCTGGGGCAAGTTCAACATAAAGTGTTAAAGGTAGGCGTAAATGACCACAATAAACTGGTAATATATTGCACATAATGACCATTTCACTATGGTTTAGGAAGAAATTTATTGCTGGTCTGTCCAAGGAACAATAAGAGAAAGTTTTGCCATCCTTAAAAGTATCTACACGTAAATAGATTACATAGATAAATATATTTTTTCCATGCCGAACTGGGAGCGAGAAAAGAATTTAGAATGTGCCAGCTGCATTACCTCCCGGGCATGCTGTAAAAACCAGCTAAGGAATCAGAGGGTTTCTGTACATTGCAATTTAGGTGATAAGCTGGCAACCTGACACTACAGCAATATAACTACAAATCTTTCTTAAATAACCTTCAAAACTTTGTTAGACGTGGCGGAACAACCTCTGTTTAGGTTGTTTACGCTCAGCCTACCCCATTAGAGATAAAGGCGTGATTATACCAGGTGTCTGGCTCTTTCATACCAAATGTTAACCTCAATCAGACAATTTGTATGGAAAAGTATTTTCTTTTTCACTTCCTGAAAAAAAAAAAACCTGCGGATAGTTGTTTAGTGTCGTTGACAAAGCAACCCCTATCAGTTTGCGGGATGCTGTCCCTTACACCCGGTATGTATGTATGTAAAATTTCTTCAACATCATCGTCAGTAATTTGATAAATAATGGCGGATTCTTATAAACCGTTCGTATGGCGATTGTTTTCAGTGTCGAACTACAGACAGTTTTGAGAACTTAGTCTGTGTTTGTGGTACTGCATTGTATGTGGCATTGTGTGTTATAACAGGGGATCGTGTGATAACATTTTTGCAGTCAGTAAGCGTTATTAAGAATGCTATTCACACCTAAAGTAGATGAACGTACCTATACTTAAACTTATAGTTATTTTAATATTTTTTTTAGAAATTTCTTCCATGCTGGACTGGGAGCGATAGAAAAACATAGAATGTTCCAGCTGCATCTCCTCCCGGGCATGCTGTAAAAACCAGCTAAGGGATTCGAGGGTTTCAGTATATTGTAATTTAGGCGATGGGCTGACAACCTGTCACTACAGCAATATACAATACAGATCTATCTTAAACAACCCTCAAAACTTGTCGGACGTGGCGAAACGACCTTTGTCTGGGTCGTTTACGCTCTGCCTACCCCATTAGGGATACAGGCGTGATAGTATGTATGTATGTTTTTAGAAATGGATTTGTTCTGACTTTACGTAGACACTAGGTCAGGGATGACCGTGGCAGAGTCGACGATGGTGCGAGCTTACTCAGAAGATGCCTGTTATGGCACTGGCAATCTCACGCATCGACGGAACACAGCAAGCTGTTTGACGTCGGACTCCGGTGATAGAGTGGTTGCGAGCCAGATGGCCCCTTGCGGAACCTACCACCGCTTTGTAGGGACCGTTCAGCCCGACGTATTTACAGGCAAGCCTGTGTTGCCGTTGCCCGGGGTGGACCACTAGGAAGTAGATCACAGCACACTCCAAAAAGTTAATAAATAATTTCTAATAAATAGCATTTCCTACTGAAAGTTATTCAGCTTCGTTGGGTAAGCAGCCCGTATCCGTTTTCGGGAAACAGCTATCGCTTATATCTTGTAGGTATAGAATCTACACTATCAACTATTTTGGTATAATAAAGTTCAGCTTTCAATTCAAATTATCTGTCAGCTTATAACATAACATAAAAATACTTTATTGCACGTAAGAATACAAATCATACAACACAACAGATAACAACAAAAAACAAGTACAACATAGGCGGCCTTATTGCTAAGGTATTTTTTGCAGCTTATGGATACCACCATTCTTTATATCATTTATTGTAGTATTTACAAGTCAGTTTTAGAGTTTAAACAAAGTTTCATGTCTTTTAATCGAAGATCTTGTTTCCAAAATAAGTCTTTTGCTATTATTTTATTTTTATTTATTTACTAGATATGATAACATAATAAAATAGTACTTTTAGTAATTTAACTTATTACCCAACATGTATAATTTATTTTAAATGTGTTGTTGAATAAAAATACATTAAACTTTATTTACCTTTATTCTAAAACTGAGTTGGAAATACTATAGTACCTCGTAAATGTCACACTATTATGAATTAAATAACACCATAATCTTTTTTTATTTTGTCAGACAAACTTTAAACCGTTTCGGTATTTTTTTGGCTTTGTAGAGTTAAGGTAGTTGAAAGACTTTTAATTTAAACCGTATCGAATTGCATTGCATGATTGAATTATTTGTTGGCAGTAAAAAGCTTTCCACAGAAAGTTAATGATAGTGTAGGTAGGTACGAGACATAGATATTGTTATTAATTATATAAATACACCTAAGTAGCTTATTTACTTACCTATACAATATATTGCCTAAAATGTATACCAGCCCACTAGTTCAACTTTTATTTTTCTGTACCTTAAGGTTGCCTGGAAGAAATTGCTGCTTAGAAATAAGGCCGCCTATTTGTACTACTATTTGTTTAATTTAATTTTATTTTCTCTTGTGTCTTTTCTGTGCAATAAAGTATATTCTTATCTTATCTTACGAGGTACCTATAGAATAGAAATCACTTGATGGCTCATCATAAATCATAATAGAAGTTAATAGCTTTAGCTAGATGTACCTAACTTTGATAAAATCAAAACATTAATAAAGTAATATTATCTTTTCTTCCATGCTTGCCTGGGAGTGAGAGAAAAACATACAATGTGCCAGCTAAAGGATTCCAGGGTTTTAGTATGTTGTAATTTAGGCGATAGGCTGACAACCGTACACTACAGCACTGTACCTACAAATCTGTCTTAAATAACCCTCAAAACTTTGTCAGACGTGGCGGAACGACCTTTGTTTAGGTCTGCCTACCCCATTAGGAATAAAGGCGTGATTATGTGTATGTATGTATCTTCTTTTTGACAAAATCATCATCTTTAACATCAATTATCACAATAATATAACTATACTTTGGATTTACAACATCGTTTTTGTCAGTGTATTCTTCGTCGAATAGTACTTTAACACTAGTAAACAAATAAGTCTAACAAACGATATATTGGCTTAAGACAGGATTCTGACTACCCATCAATCCCCTCATTGACAGTCGGCGGATGGCAGCGGACCAAATCCGGAGGTGTCATCGTACCATATCCGGAGGTGCCAGGAGACATTACGTAGACTTTCCCGGACGAGGTTTTGTATTCTAGCTTCGTGTATTGGCGAGAGTGACGTAAAGTGTTCGTTTGAATGGTTTTATTACTAAAACATTGTTGTCTAATACTATGGAGTAATATCTAATACTGAACTCACAACCTCTTCAAGATGAATTAATCACTAAAGCTTCTGCTACTCGACACTAGATGGCGCATATTATAAAAATGCTAGTATTGAAAGTTTATTTTGCAGATATTATGTAGCATTTGTTTTTTTTTAAGTTCCCGCTTGGCCTAACTTAAGAGGTAAAAAAAGTTCTGACTACCCGACATCGGTGTTATCTTCTGCATTTGAAGTTCAAAAATCTGAGCTGCCTTGGAATATCTTAGTTATCAAGGCGTAAAAAAGTGGAAAAAATACATTCTGGCATATATTACGATGGACAATTTACTTCCATGCTGGACTGGGAGTGATAGAAAAACATAGAATGTGCCAGCTGCATAACCAGCTAAGGAATTCCAGGGTTTCAGTGTATTGCAATTTAGGTGATAGGCTGACAACCCGTCACTATAGCAATATAATATATATATATATATATCATCTGTAATAACCAGATGTCAGAGTAACGGAACGACCTTTGTTTAGGTCTTTTATGCTCTGCCTACCCCATTAGGGCTAAAGGCGTGATTTTATGTATGTATGTATGTCAATTTTCAAGGTTTTCCAGCTAGGTATACCGTTAAATAACGCAACTAACAGCTGATTGAGTAAGTACTTTTTACATACATACATACATACATAAATCACGCCTTTATCCCCTACGGGGTAGGCAGAGCGTTTAACGCCTCTTAAAAGGCGCTTTCGCCACGTCTGACAAAAATTGAGGGCAATTTTAGAATGTAATATGTATTGCTTTAGTGACAGGTTGTCAGCCCATCGCCTAAATTACAATATACTGAAACCCTCGGATCCCTTAGCTGGTTCTTACAGCATGCCCGGGAGGATATGCAGCTGGCACATTCTATGTTTTTCTATTTCTCCCAGTCCAGCATGGAAGAAAGTTAGTACTTTTTAAGGGTCTGTTAAAGGTACTGAAGTGGCATTAGCGATAATGGACCTTAAAAAGTAAATGACGCTAGGTGAAAGCTTAATTGAAGGGCAAACACTTAAGATAAGGTTAGTTCTGTTTTAAACAAACGTCTGACATTACTGACACCTAAGACGGGCCTTAACGAGCCCTTCAGAGTGTTAAAGTGAACGTTATATAACTTAGCATTTAAGAAAGCCTTCAATCTACTCTGTAATTGAGACTTTCTTGTTTGCATTGCTAACGAGAGGCAAAAAGTAAGGATAGTTTAGTGATAAGTAGTTTTTTAAGAGAGACTCGTTATTTTGTCTATTATGTCGTGTTTATATTCATGTCAATTATTTATCAATAGCTCCTTCCTTATTCTTATTGTAAGCTGTTGTAAGTAAACTTTTGTTATTTTTAAGGTTAATACCTATTCAGTTTAATTAAAACTTTTATTACTACTTACTTAACAACCTCCGTGGTCTGGTGGCTAGTGCCATTTGACTCCTGATCCGGAGGTCCTGGGTTCGATTCCCAGGGGGGGGAAACACAAAGTTGATATTTGAGAATTTATCACTTTGTGAATTTTTCCCCAGTTTGGTTAGGACATTGCAGGCTGAATCACCTGATTGTCCGAAAAAGAAAAAGATTTCGTGCTTCGGAGGGCACGTTAAGCCGTCGGTCCCGGTTGCTGTCTTTGATAGTGGTCGTTACTCAAACCATATCAGAGGCCTGATAGTTGTGCTACTAGGCGGTTTAAAACTCTGACACCAGGGTTCATCGGGTCGATAGACTCGATACCCACTCGACAGAACAAGAAGAAGAAAAAGAAGAATTAAAACTTTTATGAATTTACTCGATGTGTCGATGACAATACGAATATTATAGGATTTGAAATGTATGAGGTAAATTACTCATCACAATATTAGACCTTCCCAGTTTATATTTACATAAAGAAACATACACATATTTCTTCCATGCTGGACTGGGAGTGAGAGAAAAACATACAATGTGCCAGCTGCATTTCCTCCCGAGTATGCTGTAAAAGCCAGCTAAGGGATCTAAGGGTTTCAGTATATTGTAATTTAGGCGATAGGCTGAAAACCTGTCACTACAGCAATGTACGTACAAATCTATCTTCCCTCAAAACTTTGTCAGACGTAGCGGAACGACCTTTGTTTAGGTCATTTACGCTCTGCCTACCCCATTAGGGATAAAGGCGTGATTATATGTATGTATGTAAACTTATATCGGAAAAGTAAACTTATCTCGTATCAGTAAAAAAAAAAGTCGACTTTGACATTGTAGTAGGTCTTTTGGGTCAACCTGCCTATCACTTCTGGTGACACTGCTGATAAAACGCATGATAAGTGTGTATCGACCTTTATGTTAGCGGATAGAAGAATACACAATGGTTCATGTGTAAAAGAATGACTACTTTGTTGTTATAAATAGAATTTAAGAGGAAAGAAATACATACATACATATATAATCACGCCTTTATCGCTAATGGGGTAGGCAGAGTGTAAAGGACCTAAACAAAGATCGTTCCGCCACATCTGACAAAGTTTTGAGGGATATTTAACACGTTCCCTGCCAACTACGAGTTTATTCGTAGTAGCTGATCTGGCGCCTAGTGCCACCTACGAGTATATTCGTAGAGGTTTGCATGAGATTTCTAACATGTTTTTTAGGATTGGCAGAGAAAGGAGGGGTCAATTAAATTCTTTGGCATTGTAAGTAAAATATAGTTTAGTCAGAAAAATTGTAACATGTTTTTTTCTTGGGTATACATGAAATTGAAATCATGAATATATTAAATTATTTGAAACAATTTTCTACACATAGAGCAGGTTTTTCGGGGCAAGTTGGACAGTAATAAACGGTTTCCTTGCTTATAAAGAGAGGATCCATCGTCTTCTTCATTGTCATTGAAATGAAGATAGCGGAGTAACATTTGGAATGTATTCCTACACACGATTCCACCAAAAAGGCATGTAATACAATTGTTATCGGATTCACTTAAAACACTCCCCTTGCGCTTACGTGACATTGTTAGTAAAAAAGAAAAACAGTTTTCTAGTAATTGGTAAGAAATAACTTATTTACGCCAGCAAAATGTAAACAAACTGCAAAGAAATGCACGCCGCGCGCCGCTTGCTCGCAACACAAAATTTCCCGAAATTTTACAATCGCAGTCGAAGTATCACGGCGCCAAAGCTCGCGGGATGCGTCCGGCTCTCATACGCAGATAAACAAGGCAAGGGGACGCACGCGCACCCGCGTTTTGGCGCCAAATTTGTCTACGATCATACTCGTAGTTGGCAGTAGGCAACAAAAATCGTACCAAATTGCCATACTACGAGTAAACTCGTAGTCTATATTAAGTCTCCTTGCCAACTACGAGTATACTCGTAGCTGTCATTTTGTATGGTGGCAAACACCATTGGAAATATTCACTACGTGTATACTCGTATGGCAGGCAACGTGTTAAATTGTAGGCATATTGCTGTAGCGACAGGTTGTCAGCCCATCGCCTAAATTACAATATACTGAAACCATCAGATCCCTTAGCTGGTTTTTACAGCATGCCCGGGAGGACAAGCAGCTGGCACATTCTATGTTTTTCTCTCGCTCCCAGTCCAGCATGGAAGTAAATAAATAGGAAAGAAATACAAAGTCGATAACTATGTTTAACTAGAAGTATGTTGCTAATAATTTAGAATGATAAGTTGAAGAAACAATGGATAGTGTTAAGAGAAAATTGAAAATTACGGAAGAAGTATTGTTTTTATTTTCCCATAAGAAATTATTTGCTAAGTTGTTCAGTTTCGTTTCGTGTCAGGGCAACCATCAGTCTGCGCATTGAGTAAAAAATAACCTAGTATTCAAAGAAAATTACACTAGACTTGCGCTTAATTAAACGCTATAATCTAGAACAAATTTCTCACCTGAGTTTTCTAATGATGGTTCGTTTAGCATTTCATCATAAACTATTTTCAAAATGGCGGTTGATATACGATACCGTTCGTTAAAATTCTTCAAATTAATGTTTACAATATGAATGTTCATTGTAAGAGCTGATTTGCACATCAAGTGTTATATGATTATGTAAACAATGTCTGGTATTTTGATATGCATGAGCGCATTCAGTTTTTATGTGGTTTATTCTATGCGATAAGTAAGGAGAGATAGAAAAACATAGAATGTTCCAGTTGCCCTTCCTCCCGGGCATGCTGTTGAAGTCAGCAAAAGGGTCTCGAAGGTTACAGTGTATTGTAATTTAGGCGATGGGCTGACAACCTGTCACTATAGCAATACATATTACAATCTAAAATTGTCCTAAATTTTTGCCAGACGTGGCAAAAGCGACTTTTACGAGGAGTTAAACGGTCTGCCTACCCCGTAAGGGATAAAGGCGTGATTTATCTATGTATGTATGTGATAAATAAGGGTAAAAAAAGTCAAATCTTCATTGAATAAAACATAGGTGTCTTATATTAATTACGTTATCTAATGATGATTGCCGTTAATTATCATTTTCTTTTTATTTTATCTGGCATCTTAAGACCTAGCCAGGTCACAGGCTAAATACTTAGTATGGTTTCATAATGGCTTCAGTTTTTCTTCATATTCACGTATTTATAAATTTAAATTTCTTTTGTCATGTTACTCAAACCATGTCAGAGGCCTAATAGCTGTGCTACTAGGCGGTTTGCAAACTCTTGCACCAGGGTTCTTCGGGTCGTTGTTCGACTCGAGAATCCACTCGCTAAGAAGAAGATGAACATGTTAAGACGATGGGTTAGCAAAATTCTTGAAAAATGTAACACTTGATATGGGAACGTGCGTGGTGGTACCTAATGTTTATAAAACACTTATAAAAATCAATGCATTACACTTAATAAAACAAAAATATTGTGAATTTGCTAGATAGAGACACCTATTAAATTTCTATTCTATAACATCACGTTACTACGAACTAGGTAAAATGGTATTAATGCAAAGGTATGTAAAAGACATGTGTACAAAATCAATGTAAGACTGGTGTCGATTCTGTTGTAAACACAGCTTAACTTATTTGGACCTGCCACTTTCTATTACCCAAATAAAGACAACGGCTGATTGTAATTCTATCAAAGTGATGTATATTGCTTTGAATAAGACGACACCCAACGATACCTTCTAGAATGCAATCTTATTTTAGGCGTTAAACGTCAGCTGCTGTGTTGCTGTCTCTATTTTCTTCAAATTATAGAATGGACCTAACTAAAATAAACTGAGGTGATCCCAAATCCAGTGTAATTTCAAGCGCTTATTTCTTGTAAACGTATCATTGGAAAATTCTAAGAAAATATACATCTAAAACATTTGTTCATGGCCTGCAATTGCAATATTTAAAAATATTATAGTTCATAAATAAGTATGCTAAAAAAATCGGGAAGTAAAGCTGTTTTTATCAATAATTTTGATATTCTTTTAAACAATTAGGAGCCGTTTCACAGTTTCTTCGGGAAATTATCCGTATTATGATTATTTAAAATCGGTACATAGCTTTTTTAATCCGACTCGTAATTTTTATGGAATTAGCATTTTTGACGCGGCCACGGGCGTAACAGCCACGTCGTAGCGCGCTTATTTGAACCATATTCTAAGGCATTACGGGCGATGGTTGCATATCTTGAAATCTACCTGCTCATCTGTTGGCAGGATTCACCTTGTATTACAGTTGTGTCTACAACAAAATCGGCCCCACTATTAAGACAGAGTAAGCAAAAGCATGTTGTGTTTTGTCAACAACTCGTTTACAGTATCGTGTAACTGGACCACACACTTTGACAACATGATCAAATAAGTTGATGCAGTGCTTGTTATAGTGATATATAATAGTTCATTACTCCGAGACCGAAAACAGCAGTAAATGGTCGAGTAACGAGACCATAAATATCGATTATATTGAGAAGTATAGTAGGTACTATTCTCTCATTTCGCGAGGAAAAAATAACATTAAACATGCGATTCCTCCATAATATTTAGACGTATCAAATTTGTATGGCGTCTTTCACACATTCCGTTCGTTCATTAAATCAATTTTAAAATTTAAAAAGTTGTATGCGCATTCAGCTTTAAAATAATCAATAATGTGAACAAAAAAATACCTAAACTATACTAGTGTGTCCTTAAAGACTTCGTGTAGCGGTCGTTAATGGTCATTGTTGTCTTTTGAAGAAATTGCTGGCATCTGCGAATTTGAAGACTGAAAATAGTGAATGTAAGTTTTTTTTTTAAACATGACGCTTTTTCCGAGCAAATGGGAGAAAAGATTTATTTGAGTATGAAATTAAAAAAGATGTTGTCGTAGAAATTAAAAAAATGTTTGCAAGGATCGTAGCAAATGGAAGGATGTGATCTCTGCTTTTTTATTGATAGGACTACGTCAAACCTAGCCGAACATTAGTATACTAGGCTGACCAACATGGGTTGAAGTGCGGAATTCTAGTTGTTGTATTTATGCATTCATACATATCATCACGCCTTTATCTCTAATGGGGTAGGCAGAGCGTGAACGACCTAAACAAAGGTCGTTCCGCCACGTCTGACAAAGTGTTGAGGGTTATTTAAGATAGATTTGTAGGTATACTGCTGTAGTGACAGGTTGTCAGCCCATCGCTTGAATTACAATATACTAATCCCTCGGATCCCTCGGTTCTTACAGCATGCCCGGGAGGAAATGTAGCTGGCACTACTTCTACACTACACTTCTACGTATATGTTTTTCTCTCGCTCCCAGGCCAGCATGGAAGACATATTTATGCAGGGAATAAACACTGCTTCCTGATCTGGATATATCCTTTAGCTTTACGACCCCGGTCTAAAGGTGGAATGTTATTCTGGGTCATCACTACACAGGGTTTTCACTGACAGTCTTCTATTCCAGGTTCTTCCGATTTAGAACACAATAAAAAACCAGCAAAATGCGCCGAGGATTCAGTGTATTGCGGTACTCATTTATCTTTCTAAAGTTGCCTCAATATTACGTTTTATGCTATAACATTATTGGGTCTGCTGTAAGAAATTTCTTTGTAGAAATAATCAGTGCCTGTTGTGTCTTAATTCCTTATGTAATTCTTCTGTGTATGTTTGTGTGTACAATAAACTGTTAATTAAATAAATAAATAATATTTTCAGCTGCAGTAAAAACGACTCTTTTTTATATTAGAAATGTTTTTGGTCTTTGCTCTAGACACTAGGTCCAGGATGACCGTGACAGACAACGATGGAGCGAGTTTACCTAGAATTTGCCTGTTATGGCACTTGCAATCTTGCACCGACGGAACACAGCATGCTGTTTGGCTCCTGACTCCGGTGACTCTTACTAGGCTGTAGATGCTCTGCCTACACTGTAAGGGAGGCGTGATTCTTTTCTTGTTGACTGTTCAAAGTCGTGACATACCATGGTATGTCATGACATACTGTGACAGGTCGGCACGCGTATCACTGTTATGTCAACAACACGACGTGGGTATCAGATGTCCTGACCACCCACTTCGAGATTAGATGAGCATGATCACAGGAAAACGTATTTGGTCACTTGGTCAGTATAGACCAACTGCAAGATGACGGCAACGCAACTGCATAACAGCAGTTATAATTTATTTATAACAAATTTTCGGAATGCAAGAACTATCGACCGTCGGTACAGTTTATTTTGTTCTTGATATCAAATCTCACTTATGTAGGTCTGCTGTAAGAAAGTTGGACCTTTTTTTCTTTGTGTTTTTCATGTCTTTTATTGTGTGCGAAAAATTGACAATTAAATAAATGTATTGCAAAGTTTCCAAATACAGTTATAAGTATAAGTTATTGTTCATAAATATATCTTTTCTAGTCAACTGATGAAACTGAATAACTGAACAAAAAGCTGCCGCATTCTCCATCTTCACATTTTAGATCTACTTCTAAGCATGTCGATGGCAGACACTACACTGTTGAAGGCCTGAATTTGGCTATGTTAACAACATTATCAGCCGCTGTCATGAGGTGCAGGTGTAGGGGCACGCAGGACACGATGTTAGGTGTTTCATCGTTTGACATTTTACATTCGGTCTGCCGAGCTTCATGCAGTAACCCTTACGACGACTATTGACCAAAGACTCAAACTGTCGCATAAAGATGCAGTCAGTCTATACAGACAGTTTTTTTTGTAAGGGTATTGTTTTGTTTTATCTGTGTCCTGACGAAGTAAAAGATAACATTACAATGCTATCGTTTACTCGAAGGTGGGCTGGGAGAAAGCTCCGTCCTGACCTGACAAAAAACACGAGAAAAAAAAGAAATGCATTTTTGTGTGACTAAGTATGTACTCAAAAATGAGAAATTCTGGTCTGGAATTTTACATGTTCACGAACCCACGTACAGTTTCAACTTAATTAAATACTCATATCTTCTACTAAGCCATCTTCGACTAAAAAGAGCAACAGCGTGCCGAGATTTACAGTTTGTTTATGTGGACGATGTTCTAAACCGCATCACGAAGATTTATATGCTTATGGGCTTAACAAAATGATGTGATAACGCATATAAAACTGTCGTGAGAAAGCGGTGAAGCAGAGGTTATTAGAGAGTGATAAAGACTTTACGAGGCTTTTAAGCGTGCCGTGATGAAAGCACTCTTTTGTTAGTCTTGAGATACGGTTTATGGATAGTAAATA
This sequence comes from Scrobipalpa costella, assembly GCA_949820665.1. Classification (NCBI taxonomy): domain Eukaryota; kingdom Metazoa; phylum Arthropoda; class Insecta; order Lepidoptera; family Gelechiidae; genus Scrobipalpa; species Scrobipalpa costella. The sequence goes on from OX463312.1 coordinate 16,354,925, forward strand.
ATTATGTTTGGCAAGCAAAGTATGGAGCACCTGCGAATAAGACGTTGGTTTTGAAGAAATGTCTTTTCTACATTCGGAAGAGATAATTTCATCCATCACTCTGACTGCCTCCGTGGTCTAGCGGTCAGATCCATGGGGTCACGATCCGAAGGTCTTGGATTCGATTCCCAGGATGAACACAAAGTTGATATTTGTCAATTTATCACTTTGTAAGGTTTTCCCCAGTTTGGTTAGGCCATTGCAGGCTGAATCACTTAATTCCGTGTTTCGGAGGACACGTTAATCCGTTGGTCCTGCTAGCTGTCTTTGATAGTGATCGTTACTCAAACCACGTCAGAGGCATAATAGCTGTGCTACTAGGCGGTTTGAAAACTCTGACAGCCGTGTTCATCGACTCAAGAATCCACTCGCTAAGAAGACCCATCACACTCCACTGCCTCACTTCAAAGTATAATGAAACCTTAGTCCTTTTCCACCGCAATATTTTGCGGTTTGTCAAGAGAGCTTCATCCGATCATAATGAGATCAAAGACGTGCGCGGGCGCATGCCACGTTGATACCTGTCTGTCTCGTGTTGTAACAAAGTGTGGATGTTCTCAAGGGACCGAAGTTATATTCCTGTCCCACGACGAGATGCTTACGAAATATTACTTAACATGGTTTAGTGAATCGTGACAGCCGCCTGATGAGAATATTATAAATCTAACAGTCACAGATGGTGTCCCTTAAATTTAAAGAAAAACAGACCAGCAAGGTGTTTTCCATATTTTTTATTTGTAGAGACTTCATTGAAAAACAAAGTAATATTACAATTATCACAATTAAAATAACAATCTCGGCACTTGGTATTATTTATTAGAAACTTACCTAAGAGCAGTATTGGAAGGTCAATTAGCAGATGCCACCAGAAGCTGTGTCGAGCCTGCATCTCTGATGGCGCCGGGGCTGACCGCTCTGACACCGTCTGCAACAAACAAACAAACAATCACACATCAGTTATTTTATATCTGTTATGCACAACCCCGAATTCGTTCATTGGCTGGAATGAAGGGACATTTCGCGGATTGACAAACGCCAAACACTTTACTTTGAGTTAAGCTGTCCTTACTCATACTATTTTAATGTCCCTTACGCCTGGAATTAAAACGACTTCGGCAATTGGCCGTTGGTTGGCAGTCCGCGTAATGGTTGTGTGTTTTGTATTTTCCGATCTGCGAAATGTCCCTTTTTCCGGCCAATTAGCGAATTCGGGGATTGTGAGTTACATATCTACGATTGTCCGGACTGTGGAAACTTCATTTCAATATTGTTGATAAATTATACTATTGCCATTTTTTTTCTAGGTAGATACGTTTCGTACTCCAAACGTTCACAAATTGACTATGGAATGGACAAGACTAATTGTACAAGTAGACAATTTTTTTTGTAATCTTTATTGCTAGAACTATAAAGTGATTATAATAGTTATTTTTTTATTTCTAGGCACTATTCAATTAGTCTGTGCATATTTTAATAGGGAAGCAGATTACTATTTCATTAACCAAATTATCTACTAGTTAGTAATTCTAAGCATTGCTTTTTAGAACTTTTCTAAGCTATGCATATATTTCGGTATTTCCGTATTCGGAAATAAACTATACTAGGTAGTATAGTATTCGGTTTTCAACCCAAACCATTTCTAGCGCCCGAACATTTCTACACTTAACCACAGCTGACTTTTACTAGCTGTCACTAATGTAGTTAGATACGGCACGACAAGTAGTAAAATGGCAGTATATAATAAACCCAGTTAACGTCTATAGTTAGTCCGGTTTGACAGCGGAATAGACTAACTGAGAGATGATGAGCGCACGGTGGAGGACAGGCCAAGTTGTTTCTATTTATTTTAAATTAATTTATGAGTGAGTTTGAGGTTGGGATGGGATCTACCTCCTAGTGGTCCACCTCGGGCAACGGCAGCACGGGCGTGCCTGAGAATAAGTCCGGGTAAACGATCCCTATAAAGCGGTGGTAGTCTCCGCAAGGGGCCAACTGGCTCACAACCACCCTCTCACCGGAGTCCGGCGTCAAACAGCTTGCTGTGTTCCGTCGATGCGTTAAATTGACAGTGCCATAACCTAGTGTCTAGTCAAGACTAATACATTTGAGATAAAAAAGAGTACAAGTCTATCTTAAATAACCCTCAAAACTTTGTCAGACGTGGCGGAGCGACCTTTGTTTGGGTCGTTTACGCTCTGCCTACCCCATTAGAGATAAAGGCGTGATTATATGTATAAAAAAGAGTAAAATACTGACGATAAAAGCATTTGCGCGTTTTTCAGTTCTCAAATATTGAGCAGAATCTGTTCTTATATATGAGGTTGTCTTGTCTATGCTCCCACTGTGTTCAACGATGTAACCAGAGACGATAAGTGCCTTAAACCTCATCAATAGAAGTTGAGTCGTGTATATTTTTTACTATTTCGTAGCCTCCTGACTAATGTCAAACGCATATATTTCTTGATAGTTATAAAAGAGTCTCTTTCGCACCTGTGATGTTTTGATATTTCCTACCTGCTGTCAGGAGACTCATGCTATCTGAAAAAATCTATAGATATTTAATGTTGTAGTAGGTTCAAACCCGTGATGGTAGCTTTCTATTTCGGTTGGTTAGGTCAGTAACGTCAGTATTCGGTGATAAGAACTTATCTAAACGACCTAATTTTATTTCATATCAGGACGATTTTAGGCTCCTTTGTTGCCCTATCAATTTCGACATTTTGGAATTGGAACAACATAAGAAAATACTAGTAAATATGAACATATTGCATGTATCAGGAGAATTAGTAATATTGAATGGGACGACAGAATCAGAATCAGAATTTTAACTGAATATGAACGCAAATAAGTCAGTCCTGCTAGGAAATTGGCATGCTTTTATAATGAAAACTGATCGGCTTACTTATTTGTATTGAACGGAGGGTAAGCCAAAGACTTTTATTATGAATAACACTAATTTTAGGGCTTTTTTATGTAAAGAACTTGGCTCTATTTTTCATATATGCAAAGTGAGTTTATAGAAGATTTAACAGTATGCAGTAAAATTGTCGGTGGAATGAGTAGGTAGCTATAGGGTGCAATAATGCTACTTCTCTATTTAGTTTGTGACGACGCTTGCGTATGCGCACGTATAGGTACATTGCGAGGCGAAATTTACATACATTGCCTTCTTAGATAATCTGTATCAGTTGCGCATTTGGCATTGAGTCTGTCTTTTGGGTAGATATCTCTAGGTTCAATTCTTGGTTGGACAGACAATAAATAAAAGTTTTGTTGAAGATTGGGTGACTGACAGTCTGTCCAAAACATAGAGTTCTAGTGGTAGTATTTTTATAGTTTTTAGCTCTACCTTTGAATCATACCTTGCTAAACTTTGAATCATACCTTGCTCTTTGAATCATACTTTGCTCTACCTTTGAATCATTTGAATCTTCTTGCATTCTATTTCTTATGCAGATGCAGATATCAAAGGTTTATCTATTATAAATTTAATTATGTGTAAAGTGTATATATTATGTGTAAGTATATATTGAAAATCTAGTAAAACTCTATTCGCCTTATGAACAACAAGCAGCAATGCATGTATACTTACTATTTGGAAAGCAATAAGCAACCGATCTATTTCTAACTAGTGGGCAATAAACGAGTGGGTATACTGAATTTATTAATCTGTTGACTAATACCTACGCCTTGCATTTATTGGCATTTAATAAATATGAACAAAACGGTATTTATAGTGTGACTGGAACAAATTGTTATTATACTAAAATATACGATACTATTATAACGCGATGTAGCACTAAATTAATACTAATTAGAAATTGAGAAACAATGTTAGAAAAATCGATTTATTAAGAAAACAAAAACTATAACTACATAGAATGTGCAAGCTGCATTTCCTCCCGGGTATGCTGTAAAAACCAGGTAAGGGATGCGAGGGTTTCAGTATATTGTAATTTGGGCGATGAGATGACATCCTGTCACTACAGCAATATACTTACAAATCTATCTTAAATAACCCTTAAACTTTGTCAGGCATGGCGGAACGACCTTTGTTTACGTCGTTAACGCTCTGCCTACCTCATTAGGGATAAAGGCGTAATTATATGTATGTATAAAAACTAACAGTTTAGATTTTAAACTATTACCTATGAGTATTTCTATCTATCATAATTGACGTAATTTATGTATATCATATATGTATTTTATGTAGATTTGTCTATATTAATTAGTTTTTAGTAAGATGCACTATCCCGCATTATCTACATTTGATTTCCTCTACCCAAGGTTGCCTGGTAGAAATTGCTACCATAGCAATAAGGCCGACTTCATTGTACTTTAATTTTTATTTAATTTGTTCTAATTCCTGTTGTTTTTGTTTTATGTGCAATAAAGAATATATCTATCTATCTATTTCACAGCTTATTAAAAAGCAAGCTCTATATGGTACCGATTAAAGAAAAAAGAATGTACCTGCCTATTGCCAAAGGACAATTATTTTAGCTAACACGAGTACCAAATCGAATATTTCTGTCCGTACGATACGTAGAGGGCACGACTTACATAAATCTTGAATAAAATTATTGCCTGTTTTCTAGTGATAGAAAATATTAGTTAAGTCAAGATTTTCGCAACCACGAATTACCACGGACACACAAGAGCGAAGCACTTGCAAACCAACTGTTATGGCCACATCTGCATCTGATGAGTCGAAATGAAGACGAAACAGTGGTCAAGAAACGACGGACTGATGCATTTCGTTTTCTTTCACAGTCATCACAAAGGCCAAAGTGCCTTTACACTAGACACTGCTACTATTGACATCCGTCCTTTCGCCTATCTATACATACGTATAATTACACCTTTATCCCTAATGGCGTAAGCAGAGCAAAGGCGACCTAAACAAAGGTCGTTCCGCCACATTTGAAATAGTTTTGAGGATTAATTATGATAGATTTGTAGGTATATTGCTGTAATGACAGGTTGTCAGCCCATCGCCTAGATTACAATATACTGAAACCCTCGGATCCCTTAGGTGGTTTTTACAGCATGCCCGGGAGGAAATGCAGCTGGCACATTCTATGTTTATCTCTCGCTCCCAGTCCAGCATGGCCAGCATGGAAGATCCTATCTATAGGCTGTAGAATAGGCAGAAGTGTATGGTACCTCATCATAACAACGTTCGTTATCTAGGTTAGGTGAGACTACAGCAGCTACTGCATTCTACGCGATGGGTGCGTAGGCGCATATGGGTGCAGGTGACATGAATAACCCGCCTTAATTACTGCTGCATTGTAATATTGACACCGTAATGTATGGAGACACGCGTAATTAAGCTGAGGTAATTAATTACGGCTAAGAATTTATTCTAATTACTAATATAAAATCATTATTATGAGTTTTACGGCCGTGACAAATTATGAAGATTATTTCAAATAGAAAAGTTCTTATTTGAAGTAGAAAAGTTCTTATTTTAAATACACCGAAACCATCAGATTCCTTACGAAACTTTTACAGTACCTAGTAGGTCTGCCTGGGAAGTGAAACAGATGGCACATTCTAAGTCTTTTTGTAGCTTCCAGTTCTCTAAGTGATTTCTGATACTTACTTCATCGATTCTGGCCTAGTCTTGAGCCAAGACTACAAGCTTTCCTGATCCCATCAAAATAAACAACCCCCTTTCTCCTTTATACCTCCATTTTCTACCATAATACTAAATACTAAGTAAATTCCTAGGACCAACAATAAGTTGTACATCAAGCCGGCTATTACAATATTTCGTCCGTCATCTTGGACAGTTAGACAGGTAATGGTATTAATATTGAACACATGGTGCCAACTGTACTTGGCAGAAGATTTGCATTGTTTTCTAGGGTTGTCAATTACCATTAAGACCTAATAATATGCTGGACAGGAAGCGATAAAAAACAGACTTAAAACAAAAAAACAGAAGGCATTCTATAAATGCCAGTAAAGTGACCCAAGGGTTTAGGTAGGTTGATTTTCACATTTGATAGAAACTCTTTGCTCTGAATTTTGACTCGGCCAAAACAGATTTTTTAGGTTGCTGATATTCTGCTTATACCGTAAAGAATAAAAGCATGATTTTACGTATGCACTTAAACTCTACATAAAACTGTTTAATGCTTAATTTACGTGTAATTATTCTGATATCTGATTTGTATGCCTTATTTCTGGTCTATAAAGACGAATCATAAAATTTTAATGCGTTAGATAATTATTTGCCTAGAATTAACTTAATCTAGAAAAGCACTTGAACTCTACTTTCTAATGGCTTAACTTGATTCAAGAAAATTTAATATCTGTCTTTAATTCTGCTTGATTTATTGCTTTCTTGATAGGTACTAATTCTAGCAGTTTTTTAATATCATTTATGAGTCTGTGGCAGCCCTAACTTAGACGTCAAATTAGCAATTTCTGCAAAACTAAGTAGAATCGTGAACAAAATAGCAATTAAGTGGGTTTGAAACTTAAATTTTACTGCACGTCTGACATTTGAAAGCTTAGACTTAGAATTTAGAACTTAGGAACAGACTACAGAACGGGGCCGTTAATATTACTTATCGACCCTTGAAAGAAACAGTGAAGATAGTCAGTTCAGTCGTTGTTAAAGAGAGATAACGCTCTACAAAACAGAATTTAGTCGATAAGCAATATTTTCGGCCCTTTATTGTAAGTTTCGTGTGAAAGCATCGTTTAGGGTCTCATAAACTTGACACTTGTTTAGCTTGACATGTTTATGAAAACGCCATTAAATAATTTTACAAGTGTCTTGGTAGCTTGGTGTTGGTGACCTATTGTGTGAAAAGATTCGAGTTCGATAAAAAATTTGGATTTCTAAAATATTTTTGATTGTTTGTGATATAATGAGACAGCGTATATATATATATATAGATAATGAGACAGCGTAACTGCCTCCGTGATCTAGTGGCTAGTGCCATGGACTCCTGATCCGGAGGTCCTGGGTTCGATTCCCAGGAGGGGAAACACAAAGTTGATATTTGAGTATTTATCACTTTGTGAATTTTTCCCCAGTTTGGTTAGGACATTGCAGGCTCAATCACCTGATTGTCCGAAAAAAAAAGAAGATTTCGTGCTTCGGAGGGCACGTTAAGCCGTCGGTCCCGGTCGCTGTCTTTGATAGTGGTCGTTACTCAAACCATGTCAGGGGCCTGATAGTTGTGCTATTAGGCGGTTTCAAAACTCTGACACCAGGGTTCATCGGGTCGACAGACTCGATACACCCACTCGACAGAAGAAGAAGAAGATGAGACAACGTTATTTTAAGGTTTGCCGTATATTAAAAAAAAATATTTCATTTAAATGTATCTATCGAACCAGGTAAACCATAAAGTATTTGCAAAAATGAGAGCAACTAACAGTATATAATTTATTTCACATATTAAAGATTCTACAGACATCAAATTCTTAGTACCATTAAACCTTAAAAAGGTTTGTCTAGGCACTGCACATTCCTCCTTAATGTAAAAAAACTGAATTAACTTAAAAAAAACATGACATGTTCATATATTCTAAAAACAGCACATTTTTTTTAAATACGACACATACTCAAAATAATAAATAGAATTAAAATTAAAAAAACACTAACCCAACAAAGCTAAGAAGATAAAGGTTGCCCTTATGTGTGGTCGACTGTACAGAGATGTTATCGTCTCCATGGGAACCAAGATAATGAGGAAACGAGCCTTTCTCTACCAAGGATGAATAAACCTCATAAACCAGTAGAAGGCTCTACTAATGAGGGACATAGTTGAGCGTAGCAGTAGCTTTTTAACCTCCATAATAGGGATTTATTATATTATAAAGTTCAAAATTCCTTAAATTGATTTAGGGAGGGATAACAAAAGCTTTCTCTTCAGCTGTAAACGAAACAGGAATAAAAATAGAAGAATGTTTGTGTCTTCTTATCACTACATAGTATAAAACAAAGTCGCTTTCTCTGTCCCTATACCCCTATGTATGCATATATCTTTAAAACTACGCAACGAATTTTAATGCGGTTTCTTTTAATGGATAGAGTGATTCAAGAGGAAGGTTTATATGTATAATACATGTAAAATATAGTAGAGAAACACTGATGATTTCCGTGCGAAGCCGGGGCAGGTCGCTAGTACTAAAATAAATCTAAGATTGTACCTGCGACAGTTGCCATTCAAAAGGAAAACAAAAGATGTATTTGAAATCTAAAGGAGTTGCATATGTCACAGCTACCAACCTAGATATTTTTAGTACCTATAGGGTTTGATTCTAGATTTGCCGGCTAAAACTAAAATTAAAATCTAATTGTCACTTTCAGACTTAAAACATTGGAAAAGGACAGGAGATATATCCTCCCTGGTTTTTTATTTATAATCGGTGGTTTTATGCGATATCTGTCATTTTGATCCACCGTCATATGATATGGCGGATAAAATTGTCAGAAGTACTGGGGAAACGTGCAAAAGCGCGTCAAAATCTGGCGGACAAAGTGTAAAACCATAGAGTATCAATAAACAACTTTTAAATTTAATTATTTTAAAAGTGACAGATAGATTTTAATTTTAGTTTTTGCTGGTGGATTTTAGAATCGAGCCCATAGTAACAAAATTTAATAAAAAAACTCGTGTTTTTCTTATAGTCATTTGATCTATCACACAGTTTTACAAAAAGTTACGACGATATTATAAAATCAACAGTATCCAATAGTAAACCAAACTCTTCACCCTCTTGCATTAATGCATCAACGACTGCGTCTGCGCATATAGGCAAGCAGTCATAGTTAATTGTGTCATGTTATTTTAATGTTGGCTCACTTCTATCGATCACTGTCCAGGGTGTGAAATTACATTCAACATAACAGCTTCTTGATTCTTGTAAACGAAAGAGACTTGTACAGACTAAACGAAGTTTAAAAAATTATGTTTCTCCATTTACAATCACCTATTTCAAGACAGAAAATAATGTAACCTACTTTGGCCTGTCTTATAAAAAATAACACACATTTTTATTTAACTTGTCTTTCCACAATAGAAGATACTTTAAAATTACTTTCAAATTAGCTACCGTGCTAGACCTCAGACCAAAATATTTTTTTTTTGTTAATTACTGGACCAAGATACTGCAAAATATAGCAAAGGGTTATAGTTTATTTTCATTTATATGATAATCGTAAAAAGGGGTTAAATATGACAATCCCAATGTGTAATTCAATCTGCAACTCTGAAACCTTTTACGCTGCATCCGAGTAATTTTCAGTTGTAGCGAAAAGAGCTTTTATGCATACACACATATAATCACGCCTTTATCACTGATGGGGTAAGCAGAGCGCAAACTACCTAAACACAGGTCGTTCCGCCACGTCTGACAAAGTATTGAGGGTTATTAAAGAAAGATTTTTAGGTACATTGCTCTAGTGACAGGTTGTAAGCCAATCGCCTAAATTGCAATATACAGGGACCCTCGGATCCCTTAGCTGGTTTTTACAGCATGCCCGGGAGGAAATGCAGCTAGCACATTCAAAGTTTTTCGCCCGCTCCCAGTCCAGCATGGAAGATTTTTATTAAACAGTTAAATACAGTCTGTCAAGTTATGCCAAATTGTTTTATCTGTGGCTACATCACCCGATCTGCACACAAACTGTATATTCCACTGTATGTACCTCTATGTAGTGTAGTCCATCGCAATATCTCGATAAAACATTCTTCGCCGATGTAACATCCGAGTGTTACAATAACAGAGCTGTTACCGTTATAACCGTTATGAGTAACAGTGATCCAGTGGGTGTGATTTATGGAACACTGTAACACTAGGTATTTATTGAATCACATAAATGTTGACAACTTTGTTAACAGTTTGAAGTGGTTCATGTCGAGCTGAACGTGTTAGTATAAATACTTAATTTATATTTAAGGTATTATTAAGTAACCGTAATAAATGTCTTTCATGCTGGCCTGCGAGCGAGAGAAAAACAAAGAATGTGCCAGCTTCATTTCCTCTCGGGCAGGCTGTAAAAGCCAGCTAAGGGATCTGAGGGTTTCAGTATATTGCAATTTAGACGAAGGGTTGACAAACTGTCACTACAGCAATATACCTACAAATCTATCTTAATTAACCCCCAAAACTTTGTCAGACTTGGCGGAACGACCTTTGTTTAGGTCGTTAAAGCTCTGCCTACCCCATTAGGGATAAAGGCGTGATTATATACATACATAGTAATAAATACACAGACACACAGTTATTAAGGGGTAGAATGTGCGTCCAAAAATAATTGTGGCGTATTCCAAATAGACAGTACCTGAAATTCAATTTCACAGTGAAAGCTTGACAGTCCTGGAAAACCTTCCTTCCTTAAAAAGGCTAGTAGGTCTGTTATACAGCTAGGCCCTATTTCTACATAATAGATAAATCTCTAACTTTGTATGTCAATCTTCACAACTGTCAAATGTCTGTCTGTCTGTAGAAATAACGATGGGAAATCAAGAGAAAATACAGTACGACGCAGTTCTCAATGAACGGGAGCACTTTAATATACATACATACATATAATCACGCCTTTATCCCTACTAGCGACTGGCCCCGGCTTCGCACGGAAATTATCAGTGTTTCTCTACTATATTATACGTATAAACCTTCCTCTTGAATCACCCTATCTATTAAAAGAAACCGCATCAAAATCCGATGCGTAGTTTTAAAGATGTATGCATACGTAGGGATATAGGGACTAGTGATGAGGCGGAGCGTAAACGACCTGAACAAAGGTCATTCCGCCACGTCTGACAAAGTTTTGAGGGTTATTTAAAATAGATTTGTAGTTAATATACCTCATGGGGTAGGCAGAGCGTAAACGACACAAATAAATGTCGTTCCGCCACGTCCGACAAAGTGTTGAGGGTTAGTTAAGACAGATTAGTAGGTATATTGCTGTAGTGACAGGTTTTCAGCCCATCGCCTAAATTGCAATATACTGAGACCTCCGTATCCCTTAGCAGGTTTTTACAGCATGCCCGAGAGCAATTGCAGCTGGCACATTCTATGTTTTTCTTTCGCTCCCAGTCCAGCATGGAAGAATGCTGCATTATAAGAATAAGTAATACGGACTAAGCGCTTCCAAAACTCTTTCATAATGCGCACGGCAAAAGAGTGAAACTCTCTACTTGCATACATACATACATATAATCACGCCTTTATCCCTAATGGGGTAGGCAGAGCGTAAACGACCTAAACAAATGTCGTTTCGCCACGTCTGACAAAGTTTGAGGGTTATTTAAGATATAATTATAGGTATACTGCTGTAGTGACAGGTTGTCAGCCCATCGCCTAAATTGCAATATACTGAAACCCTCGGATCCCTTAGCTGGTTTTTACAGCATGCCCGGGAGGAAATGCAGCTGGCACATTCTATGTTTTTCTCTCGCTCCCAGACCAGCATGGAAGCTCTACATGCATCTGTGTTTTCAAATGCATACAACCCCCAACACATCAAAGGTAGAGCTTTTTTTTAAAAAGGCTTATGTGCACTATACTACAAAGTGTATATAATGCGTCACTGGACTAAAGGCGGGGAGTTGCTACACGCAATCTACACCCTTATATGCAAATAACAACTGCCTAAGGGCACCCACTAGGGTTCAAACCTCGGCTTATATCGTTTGCCTTGGGAATTCCGTATTGGAGCGAATCTACCCGGTACGTGCCGGTATACCCCAAAATGGGAAGCAAAGGAGGGATCTCCGCGACCCCGCCGGCGGGGTGCGCGGTGGCTGGAAGAGCTTGCAAAGAGTGTGGCTCAACTTGTATTGGCAGCTTTAAATGCACGAGTAATTGAGTCTTTGCCGTCTATCGACGGGTTGCTCAGTTAACGAAACTGAACAACTACCAAATTAAACCAACCACGAAATTCTTTCAGGAAATGAAATAAGAAGTTGGCCTTTCCATACAAATTGTCTGATCGAGGTGGTCATATTGTATGGGAAAGTAGTTTTTTTTCGTTTCCTTAAAAAAAAAAAACCAGGTGATAGTAGTTCAGTTTCGTTGACTGAACAATCCCTATCAGTTTGCGGGAGGTAGTCCCTTACACCCCGTATAAAAAAGGAACTATCATATCTCCAGTTGATGGCGTTAGTTCCCGTTTTAGCCACGTTCATTTCATGCGTGGTCGTACTGTATTCACAATGCATGTCTCTCCGTATAAAGTGCAATTTGCGAACTATTATTTCCCCAGTTTCTCTTTTACATAATGACTATACAATATTGTAAAATGGCAGTGCAGCGTTTGATGGTTTATTTTGTACAGGTCATATTGCACAATGCTTCATGTACCTACCTACGCATATACCTAAATGCATAGAAACCAAACGATATGAAAATCCAGGCAACTATTATTGTACGCGCCGCTTAAATTCACGCAGCAGTAAATCCGCGCATTTAAAAAATACGTTTTTTTAAGAGTAAAACAAACATTGATTCACTATATATGAAATATTACGATTGTATACAAGATATTTGACAGTTTGACAGTTTGATAAGTTTACTTCCATGCTGGCCTGGGAGCGAGAGAAAAACATAGAATGTGCCAGCTGCATTTCCTCCCGGGCATGCTGTAAGATCCAGCTAAGGGGTCCGAGGGTTTCAGTATATTGCAATTTAGGCGATAGGCTGACAACCTAAACTAGAGCAATATACCTAGAATTCTATCTTAAATAACCCTCGAAACTTTGTCAGACGTGGCGGAACGACCTTTGTTTAGGTCGTTTACGCTCTGCCTACCCCATTAGGGATAAAGGCGTGATTATATGTATGTATGTATAAGAACAATCATGCGTCATATCACATTACTGACGTAGTTTTATAAATTGTAAACAATGGAAAATCAAGGCACACTACGGTCCATCTGTGCAAATTAAAAATATTTAATACACAACTTCACAAACGCCCATGCTGGACTAGGAAAAATTGTAGTTTTTTTATTGGAATTAATAGTGAAAAAATGAACGTTGTAGGTGACAGACTGAAAACTCTTCGTTACAGCAATTAAACAGTTTTCTATCTGAAATGTCCCTCAGAATTGTCAAATTTAACGTTCTGCATACCCCAGAACTATGACAAAAATTTTCTTGTTTTACTTCTGAATGGCATGTGTCGCTGTCACCATCCTAGATATTTTCAAGTATAGGCTACCTAACTTCCATGCTGGACTGGGAGCAAAATTTCTGTAAAAATTAGCTAAGGGATCCGAGGGTTTTAGTACATTGCAATTTAGGCGATGGGCTGACAACCTGTCACTACAACAATATACCTACAAATTTATCTTAAATAACCCTCAAAACTTTGTCAGACGTGGCGGTACGACCCTTGTTTAGGTCGTTTACGCTCTGCCTACCCCATTAGGGATAAAGGCGTGATTATATGTATGTATGTAGGCTACTAATGGTAACTAACTGCGACAATAAGTCCGATTAAAAACGATTTATCCACATTACGTTTGAAGCTTGCAATAAGGTGAGGGCATAGTGCGAATATTAATCAGTTAGCCTTATAGACTAATTCGCAGTTTGACTACGAATATGGCGTCGCCTCGTTGACAGCAGCTGTCAAACCTTTTGAGGATAGCTGTCAAACTGTCATTGACTTGCCTGGCGAATAATTTTATTCCATTTGGAGAACAAGCGATATTCTATATTATATCTGTTTATCTAGATAATCTTAGTGCGAGGTGTTGAATATGAATATTGAATACTTACCTACTTACTTACGTATTGCAAAGAAATAGACCCACGTAGAAGATCTAGGCAGCTATATAGGTATCATCTTAAACATCATCATCTCCTTAGCCTTATTCCGTATCGCACGTGGTCGGCTACCTAATCCAGGTTATTGAACGAGAGAACTGGTTTTTACACAGAGCGACTGCCATCTGACCTCCGCAACCCAGAAGGGAAACCAGACCCAATCCTAGATTAGGTCAGAATTATCAAGCCGCCAATTCTTAGCACTGGCCTCTGACTTGGCTTAACGACTTATATCTACAGTATTAAACGATATTAACTAGGACCAACATATTAGCGTGCTTCCGAAGCACGAAAAAAGCGCCGAATAAACGTACATAGATATTATGAAAATTGAAAATCGTAAAACACAGTGGTACGTTCGAATACACCATCGGGCTCTTACTAAATATGTGGTTGTGAAAAATTAAAGTTAAATAATAAAATAAGTACTTAGTAAGTATTTGAGATATTGTAGACTTCAATAAAGTACGCCCAAATCGCATTAGAATGAAAATATAGTCAAAGCGTATGGAACCAAATCGGCAAATATATTTAAACTAGGGAATTGTCATCATAAAACGAAACGATTATGACTATTACTGAAACCCGACTTTCCCCGGTTCGTATTTTAATGGCGAATAAACTGACATCCAACTGTTAGGGTTAGCTATATTAATGTAAGAAGCGATATCCTAATCTTAGTGTTTATCGTAACAGTCCAGAAATGAGAGAGAGAGAGAAATATGAAAGCAGAGACGCAGCACAAAAAAACATGACAGTCATGAAAGCGAACCCGAATACAAATATTCCCAAACACTAAAAAAAAACACCACTAGAAACTAAAAAAGTTAAGAGAAAGATTAGAGATTGGGAGAGATGAGCTAGTCACAAAATCAGAAATGAAGCGACTTCTCTTCCAAGACTTTTTCAAAAATACTTCAGGGCCTTTCAAATGGCGTCTAAAAGTTTTCTGCCGGTTTAACGACGCTGCGAGCGAACTGCCTCTGATGCTGTAATAGTATTTCCAACTCAGTTTTAGAATAAAGGTAAACAAAGTTTCATGTCTCTTAATCGAAGATCTTGTTTCTTAAATAAGTGTTACCTATTAGATATGACAACATAATGAAATAGTAGTTTTAGTTATTTAACTAATTGGCCACGTATACTTTATTTTTGAAATGTGTTTTGGAATAAAAAAAACATGAAACTTTGTGTGCGTTTATTCTAAAACGGAGTTGGAAATACTATAGTAATATTCATAGGGCCTTTCATCAGACGGGAAAAGAGACTTTTTATGTTTTTTTCCTAGTCCATAAAAACTTTTTCATAGCCCTAAGTGCTAAGTAAGAATATCTGGTGAAGTAAACATTTCGATATGCCAAACCCAACTGCTATTCTGTATCTTAATAGTTCACATTGCGAAACATCTACGGAAACGCTAAAGCTGTGATACCTAGTGAACCACTTCTCAGTTTTGTGTAAAAGTGCGTGGGCTGGAAGAGATTGCTCTCAGCGATAAGACCGCCTTTATGTACAATAAAGAGATTTTACTTACTATCCAATATCAAAAAAATAGATGACTTTAAATAATTTTCAATGAAACAAATACATACATACATACAAAACGTCACGCCGCTTTCCCGGAGGGGTAGGCAGAGATCACATCCCTCCACAAGTAAAAGAAATATGCCACGTTTATTCCCACAGTAAACTACCCATCATTATAAATAGCAGTTTTCTCTTTTATCTAGATACAATAAATAATATAAACTTTAAGGTTTAATGTTATTTCTCCTTATCCGACTGTGCAAATCTGGAAGGAGGGCATTTTATATCTTTTATTGCGAGTGAAAACAAGTACTAAAATCGTAGTAATATTACTTACTTACTTATTCTATGGTATCGTTGAGTACATTAGGTTTTATTGTACTTTATTATGTATCGATACGAATATCCATACTGGGTTTTATCAAATAAGAAAGAGTAAAATTCAATAAAAGAAATATCAGTGAGTTTTAATAAATTTTGTAGAAAATAATTAAAATATTGAAACAAAATGTTATGCGATTTATACTTAACATAACATTGCCAAACGCGTTAATTCTCGTGACATAATACTAATTCTTAATAGCGCTGTCACTTTTATTAATTTTACATAAGAACTAGATATTTCTTTTTAGAAATAAGCTATGCCTGTTGTGTCTTTGTTTTATATGTATATGTTCTTTGTATTTTATTGTGTACAATAAACTGTTAAATAAATAAATAAATAGATGGGAATGTCAAAATTAGAAATGTCTAATTAGGAATGTCAAATCCGTTTGTCTATTTGCTATACTGTTCTTATGTCAAAGTTAAGAAAGTGACATCAGCTTCTACGAATTAACACAAAAAACTAACGGCTTTGACATTCCTAATTCGACATTCCTAATTTTGACATTCCTATCTAGTTCTTATGTAAAATAATAAAAGTGACAGCGAATTGACGCCATGTCTGGTAAAAAAATAAGATAATAGCTTTGTTTAATAAAATACTGTCTGATAGTCTTTGACAGGTCACCTTAATTTTTTTTGAGTGCCAAAATTTGATGCTATCCAAGACACAGGATTTTTAACCAAGTTCACATTTATTATTTGTTTTCGAGTTATAAGTGGAAGGAGAAGAGGGAGGCCTTTGCCCAGCAGTGGGATGATGTGGGCTAAATAAGATAAGATAAGATAAGAGTTTCACAATGATTCTTATTTATTTCAGAGTTTTATTTACACCCTGTATTATTTACATGTTTACATCTAATATGTAGGTTCCCGGAACACCCTGTTTTAGTACAGCATTGTGCTAGACGCAATAAAAACAATCTTGTAATGTAAGTTAATACCGTACAAGCCGAAGTCCTTTGTAAAGAACAATAGTATAATAACTACTTTAGCAAATAAAATAACAACAACAGAGTTAATAGAGAACAAACCGACCGAGAAAAGGAATAATTGAGTTACAATACTACATATACTCCGTGTTTTTAACGTTGCGTTTTGGATACCAACGTGCTTTGCGGCCCATAAACTGTTTTTCTTTGCAACTGCGCAGAGGTTTAAATTTCGGAACCGCAAACGATAACCTTGTTACAAACATATGTTTTGCGGTCAACTTTCTTTAAGGTGTAAAGCAAAAGCAGGTTATAGTTGTTAAGTTGGTATCGATAACATACATACATATAATCACGCCTTTATCCCTAATGGGGTAGGCAGAGCGTAAACGACCTAAACAAAGGTCGTTCCGCCACGTCTGACAAAGTTCTGAGGGTTATTTTACGATAGATTTGTAGACAAATTGCTATAGTGACAGGCTGTCAGCCCATCGCCTAAATTACAATATACTTAAACCCTCGGATCCCTTAGCTAGTTTTTACAGCATGCCCGGGAGGAATTGCAGCTGGCATATTCTATGTTTTTCTCTAGCTCCCAGGCCAGCATGGAAGAAATCAATAACGCAATGTTAAAAACACGGAGTATACATCATAGCATGCATAATAGTGACAACTTTTCCCTTTACGTTTACGTGGTAGACAGACGCCTAGTAAAATGTTTTCGCCACGTCTGACAAAATTTTGATTCTGATTTTAGGTAGAAACGTGTATAGCTATAGTGACAGGCTATTCAGCATATATTTCTTCCACGCTGGACTGGGAGCGAAAGAAAAATATAGAATGTGCCAGCTGCCTTTCCTCACAGGCATGCTGTAAAAACCAGCTAAGGGATGTGAGGGTTTCAGTATATTGCAATTTAGGCGATGGGCTGACAACCTGTCAACAACATTTTTGTTATTTTGGTTTGAGGTAGTAGTAGTAATTTGAAAGTAATTTAAAAATACATACAAAATCTATTTTAAATAACCCTCAAAACTTTGTCAGACGTGGTGGAACGATCTTTGTTTAGGTCGTTTACGCTCTGCCTACCCCGTAAGGGATAAAGGCGTGATTTATGTATGTATGTATTCAGCATACCGAAACTGTCATCCTCGAACCCCTTTGCAGCATGCTCGGGAGGAGAAGTAGCTGCCACATTCTATGTATTTATATCGATTCCAGTTGTCCAACAAAGAAAAATCTCCTAATACCCACCTGGGACTTGGGTTGTTGCAGTTTAAAGTGCATTCCGAAACTCGGAAGATACAACTTTGGTGTTCCAAAGCTACTGTACTACTGTTTACATTGGTCCATATATCGGTCGAAGTTCGAACCGTTCAACTCCTGACCTATTGTTATTTATGCTCAATGTGATATGGAAGAGCCATTCTGCTGCAGGACTATTATATTTCATTGCAGGTACAAAATGATATAATAGCACTAAGTAGGCCTTGAGGCCCAAAAGAATAGAATAGAATTCTTCCATGCTGGCCTGGGAGCGAGAGAAAAACATAGAATGTGCCAGCTGCATTTCCTCCCGGGCATGCTGTAAAAACCAGCTAAAGGATCCGAGGGTTTCAGTATATTGTAATTTAGGCGATGGGCTGACAACCTGTCACTACAGCAATATATTTACAAATCTATCTTAAATAACCCTCATAACTTTGTCAGACGTGGCGGCACGACCTTTGTTTGGATCGTTTACGCTCTGTCTACCCCATTAGGGATAAAGGCGTGATTATATGTATGTATGTAAAATCGTAAAATATCAATTTATTAAAAGTTAAATCTAATAATATTTACACCATTAGTTTACACCTATATTTAAATCTAGTCGAAGAGCCCCCCCCGTGTATGTATGTAGAATAGAATAGATAAACGTTTATTCATGAAACAATACAAAACTCAACATACATTAAGTAGACTTATGTTACATACATGAAAACACATTTTTTTTATTGTATGCTCTGATCTGTATTGCACAAGAAATTAAGGAAGAAGGAAACAGGGAAGAATGGAGGGAGAAGAGAGAGACCTTTGCCCAGCAGTGGGATCATTTATAAGCTAAATTAGATCAGGTGAGAGCACTAAGTACTATTGTAATAGCAAACCTACAAATCTGTCTTAATTAACCCTAAAACTTTGTCAGAAGTGGCGGAATGACCTTTATATAGATATTTTATGCTCAGCCTACCCCATTAGGGATGAAAGCGTGATTATATGTATGTACTATTTGTACTATTTTTGAACGATATTTTACGGTGTAGAAAACATCTGAGGATACCTGCACACACCTACGAAGATGAAGAAATTCAAAGGTAGTGTGTGAAGTTGACTAATCCGTACTGGTCCCACGCGGTCAACTAAGGCTTAATCGTCCTGCCTCGTGTCTCTCGGTGGGGGCGTAGATAAGCTAATAATAATGACCTGCAGGTGAAAGGAGAATGCATTTTCCGATACAGATTGGATAAAGACAAAAAATATGGTGGTGATAAGGGCCTGTTGAATAAAACTGACAATGATAATTTGACAGTGATAATTCGATGTACACTGCGTAGCTGATAATCATCATTGTATCATCTCGGCAAGTAAACTACACAATGCTCTACGAATTATCATTGTTAAATTGTTATTAATAATAACACATTAGAATCAGGATACTTGGTGTAAGCCCGTACCTTCTTTCTGAAACCCGACCATAAAAGTCGAGACAAAAATCGTTTTGAATATAATAATAATAATTTTATTTCAGACGATTACAGTCCATAAATAATTGAAATTACAAAAAATACATTAGCTACACAATTTATAACAACAAACACAAAAAAACTAATCTAATCAATATAAAAAAACACCAAAACATAAATGAAAATATAATTTCTGGCATGGACGTATACACCCTTTAATTATTGTTAATTAAATAGGTCCCAGGTGAAATTAAAATTTCGCCATACAAATAACATCCTTGGCAAAGAAACAGACATCTTCTGGGTGAGCTCGCTCCATCGTCGACTCTGTCACGGTCATCCCTGCCCTAGTGTCTAGAGTCAAGAGCAAACTCATTTCTAATTAAAAAATAATGGCGCCCTCAGTTAATTTTTACTCTATTTTGCCAAACGGCAGTTGGCATTGTATTCCACCATATGTTTAATCGGAAAATTGTTTATGTCCACCACAATACATACATAGGTATTTTAGTTTCAGCATGCTTATTAAATCTCTATTCGATTCGGTCTAGCAGATAACGAACTATACCATTATTCCATTGTGTTTTCTATTATTCGCAAAACAGTAGCTCATTTTAATAAATCTATTTTGACGGATTTATTTTCCATTAATTATTCTAAAAGTCTTCTTTTCATTGTACTCATTGTACTTTTTATAATATCTATATTATGATTGAGTCTTCCATGCTGGCCTGGAAGCGAGAGAAAAAAATTGAATGTGCCAGCTGCATTGCGTGCCGGGCATGCTGTAAAACCAGCTAAGGGATCCGAGGGTTCCAGTGTATTGTAATTTAGGCGATGGACATACCTACCTACAAATTTATCTTAAATAACCCTCAAAACTTTGTCAGACGTGGCGTAACGACCTTTGTTTAGGTCATTTACGCTCTGCCTACCCCTTAAGGGATAAAGGCGTGATAATATGTATGTATTATTTTTAAGATCTTACAGTAGAGACTAGAGAAGAGAGTATTTTCAAACCGTTATAAAATAACTTCTTCCATGCTGGACTGGGAGAGAGAAAAACATGGAATGTTCCAGCTGCCCTTCCTCCCGGGCATACTATAGAAGTCGGCAAAGGGGAATCGAGGGTTACAGTGTATTGTAATTTAGGCGATGGGCTGACACCCTCTCACTATAGCAATACACATTACAATCTAAAATTGCCCTTAATTTTTGTCAGACGTGGCGAAATTACGAGGCATTTTACGCTCTGCCTACCCCGTAAGGGATAAAGGCGTGATTTTATGTATGCATGTATGTATAATGCCCCTTTCTTCTTCTATGGTCGTGTGGGTTTTGAGTAGATTAACCCGCTGAATTCTGGAGTCAAAGTTTTTAAACCGCCTAATAGCACGAAGAGTGGTCCTAGACAAAACTAAAGAAAATGATAAATTAACAAATATCAATTTGTGTCCTCCTCTGGGAATCGAATTCATGACCTCCAGGTCGTTATCCCACAGCTCAGATCACTAGACCAAGGAGGCACGGACTGCACTCTGTGAAGAAGTGTATTTTAAACTCAATCTCTCATAATAGAGTTATAAATATACGAGAATTGGCGTCAAGATAAGCGAGCTTTGAAGTGCGCATACTGCGTCTGAATAATGACGGTAATTATAAATTATTCGTCAATTTAGGTACCTACTTCTCTCCACTGACAGACGTCAAAGTAAGTAAGTAGAAACTTACAGTATCGCCGGGAAGGAGGAGTAGCTGAAACTTTCTGTTTTTATGACTCCTGGGAGCCAAAATTAATGCTGGACTGGTCTTCCTTCAATAGCAAACGGAAGTTGCGAATAGAGACGCTTTTGCCTTGGCCCAGCTATGGGACAGCTTAGCTAGCAAACCAAATAAAAAAGAAACTTTACCCAAGCAGCAGTGTATTTCAAACTATCTCCCTTGATAGAGTCATAAATATACAAGAATTGGCGTCAAGATAAGCGAGCTTTGAAGTGCGCATACTGCGTCTAAATAATAACAGTTATTATAAATTATTGGCCAATTACTTTAGTAAAATACTGGTTGGTATTAGTACATTAGTATCCTGTCGATTAGCCGCTTTTAAACTTAACTATTCTACTGAGTAAAGCTCAGTGTAAAATATCTTGGAATAAAATTTTTATTCAAAGGGATTTGATTTAAATTTATACAACTTAAAAAACATGTAAAATACTTATATTACTAACCTACTAAGAAATGAAGAAAAAAAAAAGTTAATTGGGAGGCCTTTGCCCAGCATTGGGACAGATCACGCTAAGAGAAAAAAAAAGTATGTTGATTTCTATTTCTTGAAAAAAAAAAATTATTTAAAAATACCGTAATAAAATATTATCCCTGTTAGGTATTGCGTCCCGCGAAATACATGATTTTGAATTAGATATTGTAAAAGCATTAAAATAATTACATTATATAAATAGAAGTAAGTAATAAAGAGATACAACCTTTGATTTGACCAATCGTATATAATCTTTTATAAGTAGGTAAATACTAAAGTATGCAGGACTTCCGGTTTTACCGGAAACTCATAATCCTACCAGGTGCTTGAGTATTTACACATTAATGTAAGTGTGAAGTACCTAATACCTACGTACATAATAATATCATGTTTCTGGTATTCAGAAATGGCAATGCGACTTGCACTTTCTATGCAATTTTCTTTATGACGAGGTAAACAATAGCTTTATTCAGCGTAGGTAGAGGTATGGTGAAGTATTTAGTTTCTCTGCTAGATAATACTACCAAGCTGGACTGGAAGCGAGAGAAAAACATACAATGTGCCAGCTGCATTTCCTCCCGGGCATGCTGTAAAAACCAGCTAAGGGATCCGAGGGTTTCTATATATTGCAATTTAGGCGATGGGCTGACAACCTGTCACTATAGCTATATACATTCAAATCTATCTTAAATAACCCTCAAAACTTTGTCAAACGTGGTGGAGCGACCTTCGTTTAGGTCGTTTACGCTCTGCCTACCCCATTAGGGATAAAGGCGTGATCATATGTATGTATGTATGCTATATAATGTCCAATACCTAACCAATGTCCATCATCTTTATCATCTCCCGTCGCCTTATTCCGTATCTCACGGAGTCAGCTACCTAATCTAGATGATTGAACGAGGGCACTGATTTATACACTGACCTCTGCAACCCAGAAGGGAAGCCAGACCTAATCCTAGATTAGGTCAGAGTTTTAAAGCCAGAGTTTTAAACCTAACCTCTAACCTATGCCCATCATTCGAATAATTTTATATTCTCGATATTTTTTTGTACTATTTGATACTCAAGTTGAAATTACTTATACTGTGTGACGTCCGGCTAAAGGTTGTACAAATTTGCTATGCTTGGAATCTTTCTACTGGACAAAATATGGAACGGGATCATTCGCCAACGCACTAAAATCGTCGATATCGGCAGAAGTGTTGCTCAACTTAAATGGCAATGGGCAGGACACGTATGTCGTAGAGATGATGACAGATGGAGCTAGAGAGTGCTATACTGGAGACCTCGTAAACGAAGAAGTGTTGGTAGACCGCCAGCCAGATGGTCTGACGACATAAAGAAAACAGCTGGACCGACCTGGACGAGAATCGCCAGAAACCGAAACGGATGGAGAAGACATCAGGAGACATACGTTTAACAATAGAACAGAATATGCTGAAAAGAAGATGTACGTTTCACACTTATTTTTTTACTAGCGACCCGCCCCGGCTTCGCACGGAAATCATCAGTGTTTCTCTACTATATTATGCATATATTATACATATACCTTCCTCTTGAATCACTCTATCCATTAAAATAAACCGCATCAAAATCCGTTGCGTAGTTTTAAAGATCTAAGCATCCATAGGGATATAGAGACAAAGAAGCGACTTTGTTTTATACTATGTAGTGATTTACCATATGGCATTATTATTTCTTCCATGCTGCTAAAAACCAGCTAAGGGATCCGAGTGTTTCAGTATATTGCAATTTACGCGATAGGCTGACAACCTGTTACTACAGCAATATACCTACTAATCTGTCTTAAATAACCCTCAACACTTTGTCAGACGTGGCGGAACGACATTTATTAGTGTAGTTTACGCTCTGCCTACCCCATTAGGGATGAAGGCGTGATTATATGTATGTATGCATTATTTCTGCGTGGTTAAGAGGACAGATGCTGCAGCTGGTATTGTTGCACTTATAGCACCGACCGGGGTCACGTGGACGGTTTTTAAGGTAGTTCCTACGGACGTGGAGCAAAATCGACCACTATTAGAAATAGTGACCGACACTGACGGCTTAATGTGCCCTCCGAAGCTCGGAATCAGTTTTCTTTCAGATAATCAGGTGGAGTCAACCTGCACTGTCCTAACCAAACAGGAGAAAATCTCACAAAGTGATAAATGGATAAATATCGACTTTGTGTTCCCCCCGGGAATCAAACCCAGGACCTTCTGATCGTAAGCCTATGGCTCTGACCACAAAACCACGGAGGCAGTTTATTGTCTGATCGAGGTGGACATTTTGTATGGAAATCCATTTTTTTTACATCCCGAAAGAAATTCTTAGTGGAAGTTGTTCAGTGTCGTTGACTGAGCAACCCGTTTCAGTTTGTGGGACGCTGTCCCTTACACCCCGTATAATGTATAGTATATTTACGACAGTTGGATTATTTCCAATACATAATAGTCGATTAACTTGTCATAACTAGTGATGGCGTTAAGTGATTATAAATTAATTAATTACACTTGTAACAATCAGTCTAGCCGGTCAATTAGAAGAGTAAGGGCGCCACAGATTATAATTAAGATTACGATTAAATTAACTGACGGGTTATGTCCGTTGATGGTTGACTGCAGTTTTGTGACATCATTTATGCACGGCTATTTTTAGGGTTTAACTTATATATACATTAATACATATAATCACGCCTTTATCCCTAATGCGGTAGGCAGAGCGTAAATGACCTCGACAAAGGTCGTTTCACCACGACTGACAAACTTTTGAGGGTTATTTAAGATTTTGTAGGTATATTGCTGTAGTGACAGGTTGTCAGCCCATCGTCTAAATTACAATATACTGAAACCCTCGGATCCCCTAGCTGACTTTTACAGCATGCCCGGGAGGAAATGCAGCTGGTATATTTAAAGTTGATTTTTCGCTCCCAGTCCAGCATGGAAGAACTTATTATGTTTAACTTATTCTGAGAATTAATAAATTACAGTGACATAATGCGAGAAAAGTTAGTATTAAGAGTTACGATAAGTTTGAAGATTAAGCTCCTGAAACTACCCCACAGCCTCACTTGAGAACATCATATATTTTTTATGAGTAAAATAAAAATCAGGGCATCAAACGTTCAAACTGTTTATAAAAAGAAGACACACTTTTTATGTAACGAATATTCTCAGGACACAGGAGGTTTAAGTTTACTTCAAAAATTCAAATTTAAATTTTAAAATTAAATAACAAAGTAACATTACCAAATGAAAGTTTATAAAATTGTGATTGGTTGTGCATGAGTCATGTTTAAAATCGTAATAATGAGTAACTTCATTACCGACTAGACAATAGACCGATTAATATATTGTTACAGTACTTAGTTCTAATTTGACAACATTTGAATCACTTTGTCATAATAGTATTGCTCGCAGAACAGACTCCCGCTGGGGCAGGAAAGTTCTGGAGTGGCTACCTAGGCACGGTAGACGCAGCGTAGGCAGGCCTCCCACAAGGTGCACCGACGATCTGGTGAAGGTCGCGGGAAGCTGCTGGATGCAGAAGGCGCTAGACTAATCATCGTAGAGGTCTTTTGGGAGGCCTGTGTCCTGCAGTGGACATCTATCGGCTGAGCCGACGAATAGTAATGAACTCATTAGTTAGGTACATCTATAAAAATCGTCGTTAAATCAAGGTGGGACCAATAAAAACAGTTTCATCAGTATTCCTAGATTTTTTTGTAAGAAAAACGGACAATCCTGCGTTTACCTACATAGGTAACATACATATGTTCCCGTAGTTGATTGCTATCAATTTTGTCCAAGATATTTGACTCAAACATACATACATAATTATAATCACGCCTCTATCCCTAATGGGGTAGACAGAGCGTAAACGACTAGATCTGATCGTTCCGCCATATCTGTCAAAGCTTAGAGGGTTATTTATGATCAGAGGTCGGAAATTCGGGTGCAAAAAAAGTAAAAACCCACTGTTGGAGCTACTAAGAGTTGCTACAACCACCTTTTTCAAGATGTTTAGGGCCCCAGTTTATTTTTCTTTATTAAATTGTTTTAGTAATGTCAATGTGTTCTTTGCGTCAATATAAGTCGAAACTGTTTGCAATTTTTTTAATATTTGTTTTAATTTGAAAGATAAAAGTAGAAATGAGTTTTCAATGTACTGAAAAATATTAAAAATATAAAAATATCGTTTGATTGTTTGATATGTTTATTGAATACCCTTTATAAATGATTTCTACAATGCTTTTATTACTATTACACAAAAAATTTAATGGGGCCCTCGGGGGCCCAAAAGTGTTTTATTTATTTAAAAAAAATTGCGGAGAAAATTAAAATTCGTATTTGGCAAGGTTAAGACAAGATAAACGCTTTTTACTCTTGTAATTTTTTCTATACGGTTGATAGTTTCAGGATAAATTGATGTTGAAGTTAGCAGGACACAATCGTTCAAAACGAAGTGTTAGTGTTTTTGTGGTGAAATCGTCTAGGTTAAGAAGAGATAGGCAAGGCACTTCTCTTTCTTGTTATTTTTTATCTACGGTTGACAGTTTCACAGTGAATTTTTGTTAAAGTTGTTAGGACAATTTTTGGGCCTCTCTCTTTGAGTATGTGCGACAAGGTCAGCATATTGACTGTATCTGTCTAAGTGCGTTTAGGATGTATTGTCTTAATTTTTGGTTTGTAAAATATGGCAAGTACACAAAATCAAAAGTGTATTACATGTAACCTAGTATCAAGTATTTTCTCTGATATACTTATTGGAAACCGGCTAACCCAGGGAGGGTTTCAGTATTGTATTTTAAACGATGAGCTGACAACCTGTCACTATAGCAATATACAAATCCACCTGGAATGACCCTCAAAATTTGTCAGACGTGGCGGAACGACCTTTGTTTAGGTCGTTTACGCTCTGCCTACCCCATTAGAGATAAAGGCGTGATTATATGTATGTATGTACTTATTTGTAAAATATAAAATAAAGACGAATCCGGTTAAATTCTTTTTATATATATATGCGAGTGCTTGACTGGTCTTATTTTAAGGATTTAGGTGCTTACAATGAACCTTAATAGTTTCACAACGAAAGAAAAAAGTATAGTAATGTTTAAGCAATAAAACGCTTTGGGGCCTTCAGGCCCAAAAATTGTGTCCAGGGAATTTTAACATCAATTCACTGTGAAACTGTCAACCGTAGAGAAAAAATTCTTTCTTGAAAGAGAAGTGCCTATCTCTTCTTAACCTAGCTGATTTCACCATAAAAACAACTACTTGGCTTGGTCTTGAACAATTGTGTCCTACTAACTTCAACATCAATTTACCCTGAAACTATCAATCGTAGAGAAAAAATGACAAAAGTAAAAAGCGTTTATCTTGTCATAACCATGCCAATTACGAATTTTAATTTTAATTTACTCCGCAATTTTTTTTAAAGAAATAAAACGCTTTTGGGCCCCCGAGGGCCCCATTCAAATTTTTGTGTAAAAATAATAAAACATCGTAGAAATCATTTCTAAATGGTATTCAATAAAAATATCAAACAATCAAATGATATTTTTATATTTTTTATCTTTTTCAGTACATTGAAAACACATTTCTACTTATATCTTTCAAATTAAAACAAATATAAAAAAAAATTGCAAACACTTTCGACTTATATTGACGCAAAGAACACATTGGCATTACTAAAACAATTTAATAAAGAAAAATAAACTGGGGCCCTAAACATCTTGAAAAAGGTGGTTGTAGCAACTCTCAGTAGCTCCAACAGTGGGTTTTTACTTTTTTTGCACCCGAATTTCCGACCTCTGTTTATGATAGATATGTAGGTATATTGCTGTAGTGACAGGTTGTCAACCTATCGCCTAAATTGCGATATAGTAAGATTCTCGGATCCCTAAGCTGGTTTTTACAGGTCACATGTCTGGAAGGAAATGCAGCTGGCACATTCTATGTTTTTCTCTCGCTCCCAGTTCAGCATGGAACGGTACGGAATAGACATACATCCTATACTATAATAGAATGGCGCCATTGCTTTCTACCTGAAATGCAAGTCTCCTGCAAATCAAAACTTGTTTAAAACCGAGCTCCCATACACACAACATTCAAGAACATTCAAGAGTTTAGCAAATACATAAACCACTCAACCACTATTATTGTTTAAAAACCAAACAAACGAGGAATTTTAATCATTTCCACTTATTCCATATTGGCTAAAGACTAACATTTATAATGCTTGTAACATGATATGTGCAATAAATCTATTTACCGGGTGTAAGGGACAGCGTCCCGCAAAATGATTGGGGTTGCTCAGTCAACGATACTGAACAACTTCCACCATGAAATTATTTCTGGAAGTGAAAATAAAAATTGGAAAAGCGATTTTTTTTCACTTCCTGAAATGATTTCCTGGTGGAAGAAATTCTTTCTGGAAGTGAAAATAAAAATTGGGAAAGCCATTTTATTTTCACCTCCTGAAATAATTTTCTGGTGGAAGTGGTTTAGTATCCTTGACTGAGCATCTCATGGTATCAGTTTGCGGGACGCTGTCCCTTACACTCCGTATATTTTACATTATTTTAACCTTGACAACGCTATTAAAGAATAATTTGTTAAAATGTGTAGGAAAGATTCAATTTCTCCATGCAATGGGATTCCGTATTAAAGTTTTTAACAAAACTAGCGTGGTTTTGTAGAGGACTAACCTAGATTTGTAATGTAATATAGAGTTCGTATCGTAGTAAATTATTTCAAAAGAAAATGTATCTTTACTATGATACCAAATGTAATAAAAATAGAACAAAATACTAGACAAATAAAATATTTTGGATAAACTCATTAAATACCAGTTGCATAAAAAAAATGTTTTTGTATGTATATCTGTCTAATACCATCTAAAGTTTGTAACATCTTTTATATTTTTCACAGAAGTTTATGGATTAAGTATAACACTCGAATAGAATAAAGTTACTGTCACTACTAGGCAAGGAAATTAAACGTGTGCATTCCTGCACCAGATTGAAATAAACTAGTATGCAACTGATCCGCACTAATCCTCTTAACACTTACTTCCTGGCTTCCCACTTTCCATAAGCTGGCCTTGGATGGCTTCCTTACTCGGTGAAAGATGTCGCACAGATGTTCTTATAACAGCAGAAGGGTTTTATTCATACATACACACTATCACGCGTGTGTCCCCAATAGGGTAGGCAGAGCATTAACGACCCAAACAAAGGTCGTTCTGCCACGTCTGACAAGTTTTGAGGTTTGTTTAAGACAGATCTGTATATTTCTGTAGTGACAGTGTTTCAGTCCATGAACTAAATTACTGAAAATTTCAAATCCCTAAGCGCGTTTTTATAGCATGCCCGGGAAAAGATGCAGCTGGCACATTCCATGTTTTTCTGTCAAAAGCAATTTTGATTAGAGAAGCATTTACTTTGTACTTTTCACGAGGTAAGAAAATGCTATTACAAAAACTCTATGTACTACATCTAAACCTACATGTGAAAACCAAACATTAGATCACAACAGAGCAAAGAAAGAAAAATAAATTATGGTCGCTCCTATTAGTTTTCCCAGTTCCAAGAACAGATTGTCACATGGCGTGGCGCCGGTTCTATATTAAGATCGTAAACTTGATGCAGTTTAGACTAGTAATTTGGCATTTCCTGAGGAATTTCTTTTGTAATTGACTGTAATCTGTTCCAGTATAGTCCTGAATCAAGTAGAATAGAATTTACCACCTGCGTTAGTACCATAGATAATATAATTCTATAGTTGTTTTTTTTACTCAAAGAAAAAAACAAAGACTAAGGCTCGTATTTATAAAGCGATTTAGCGCTCGTATTTATGAAATGTAATTTTTGATACACTCTCAAACTCGCTGTCAGTCTCAAGTGCTGTTTATAAATACGGACTTAAGATTTTTATCTTAAAACAGTTAGGTTTTAAGAAGTGAAACGCAAACTTTATTTTTAACTGACATCGTTTTGGAGGTTATCACCCTTATGATCAATTCTGAGTATATTCTGCATGTTCATTAAAAAAAAACTTGATGTAAGCGTAAGCACAGATAATACGGGGCGTCGGCTCGCGGCGTCCCGCAGACTGATATTACTCAGTCAACGACACTGAACAACTTCCACCAGGAAATTCTTTCAGGCAATGAAATAAAAATTTGGCTGTACTGATGAAATGATGGGTACTCAAATTATTTATTATTAGTACGCAAAATTAATTATTAAAATGTATAGGACTGGGAGCGAGAAAAAACATAGAATGTGTCAGCTGCATTTCCTCCCGGGGCTAAGGGATCTGAGGGTTTTAGTATATTGCAATTTAGGTGATAGGTTGACAACCTACACTACAGCAATATAACTACAAATCTAGATTGAATAACCCTCATAACTTTGTCAGACGTGGCGGAACGACCTTTGTTTCGGTCATTTACGCTCTGCCTACTCCATTAGGGATAAAGCCGTGATTATATGTATGTAATAGTATGTATGTATGTAAAATTATTTTAATTTATAGGTATGCATCGTAATTAAAAAGTATGCTGTTTTAAAATATGTAAGCATGTTATGCTGTTTTAAGCTAATTAAGTTTTTGGATTAAGGAGCAATGTACAGTGCCAAAACAAAACTTTTTTAAGGTTTAATGGTACTAAGAATTGAATGTATGATGATGTAAGAATCTTCTATTTGTGAAATTAATAAATACATAGTGGCGATAGTGGGAAAACAAGGGTAAAAAAGGTGTATACTCAGCAGTGGGTAGATGTAGGCTGAAATGATGATGATAAGCAAAAATCGTTTTACGCTTTATACCAAATGAACATGTTTGAATTAAGAAAACAGGTTGCTTGTTCTAAAATTACGGTCCAACATGCACATTTGCATATTCCATGGAATTAGTTTGTTAATTACTAGATTTTCGATGCATATTCAAGTACCGTAATTATAAAAGGCCACGTTGACCGCGTTTCTGGTCAGGTTTGGATTTAGCAGAGAGGAATAAGTATAATATTATGTGTTGTAAAATTGTGAGGTACTATCTAAGAGTAAAGGGAGTTAAGGACATCATATAATAATATCCCATGCTGGATTGGGAGCGTGAGAAAAACATAGAATGTGCCAGCTGCATTTCCTCCCGGGCATGCTGTAAAAACCAGCTATGAGATCCGAGGGTTTCAGTATATTGCAATTTAGGCGATGGGCTGACAACCTGTCGCTATAACAGTATACCTACAAATCTATCTTAAATAGCCCTCAAAACTTTGTCAGACGTGGCGGAACGACTTTGATTAGGTCGTATACGCTGTGCCTACCCCATTAGGGATAAAGGCGTGATTATATGTATGTATGTATTAGTAGGATAGTATAAGTTAAATTATGAAGCAGATGGTACTGACGTCAAAGTTTCGAACGGGTGGCTTGAACGTTGTTGCATGAAAAAGAAGGCTAGATGAGTTGAATGGACTCCGGTTTTTATATTTTTATGTGAAAGCAGTGATGAATAATGCTAGCTGACAAAACATGAGTGATCTTAGAAATCTGTCCGATTGTAATTCATATAAATAGTAGATCAATGTAATTCCTGTGGTAATTCTTACGTTTCCCTCATTCATTGCTTGGAGTCGTCACACGCGCTTCCTACTTACGATTCTATGATCTGATCTCACACCACCACATCATACAAGGTCTTAACTTTCAGCATGACATGCGCAAGAGTTGAAGTCTGAAATAGGGACGACGAATGTAATGAAATAACAAAAACGCTTTTTGTATGATAATATCCATTTATGACGTCACGCTTTGGTAAATATTTACTTATTATATTGCCAAATCAATGACTTCTATATTTTTGAGTTCGATTATTAAGTATGGATGTGTTTTTTTTTCATGTTGAATGAGATCCACAAAATTATAGTAATTAGTATCAGTTTTTAGAAGTTTTGTTTTTTTTAACCACCCAGTCGTCACATGCATAAATATACTTACTTCTTAAATTATAAAGTATTTGAAGTGAACATCCGATGCTTATATAAACATGTGGCATGATTGTCCAACTATGGATGTCTTTCAGAAATCTTTTTTGTGTACTAGACAGCTCTTGTAAACGTACTAGAAACCAAATGTTTTGTTTCAAGGCCTAAATCTGATTACATGAACTTACATAATTCCGAAAGAGGTCACCCTATATGTAAAGGGGCTTGAGTTTTTATGCAACAAGAGATCTTATACAAGGTCAAGATCGTGAAGGGCTTTTCAGATTTTCATGATAACGAAGATAACGAAGCTAGGTACTGCTTAAATAAGTATCCAGTAGCTTACTTAGGTATATGTCAATCTTGCTGGACTGGGAGTGAAAGAAAAACATAGAATGTGCCAGCTGCATCACCTCCAGAGCATGCTGTAAAAACCAGCTAATGGATTCGAGGGTTATAGTATATTACAATTTTAGGCGATGGGCTGACAACCTGTCACTATAGCAATATACGTCATGATCATCTGTAATAACCCTCAAAACTTGTCAGACGTGGCGGAACGACCTTTGCTTAGGTCGTTTACGCTCTGCCTACCCCATTAGGGATAAAGGCGTGATTATATGTATGTATGTATGTATGTCAATGTTATTAGATAACTTTTTTACTCAAAAAGATATTTACATGACTATTACAAGGGTCAATTACACAGTTCACAATTTTATAAATTTAAAACTAACTTTGAGTTTTCACATTTGTTTAACTGTATTAAAATATAAAGGAAAAAAATGCAGCTGGCACATTCTATGTTTTTCTTCCACTCCCAGTCCAGCATGGAAAAAAAATCATAAAATTGATTGGAACAAACTGGGTGGGATTGGTACAGGATCTTGAGGATTGGATTAGAGTTGAGGCTCAGAATTATGATGTTTGGGATTATTCTACTAACACCCAGTATAGACATACGCCACACATACGCCAAAGCAACCAAGCAGAGCCGGGTTGATCAATAAATCATCATCCCGCATTAGTTAGATGCAGTTAGTCATGGTTAGTCGCGGCCCACTTGCGTTTAGAGTACAAATCATCTATTAAGTAAACCAATATTATTGAATACTAGGCTGCTCCTCTGGTATATACCTAGTATTTATTTGTATCACAACCGTTATTAAACACTTCCATGTGCACTTCTTTTATTGCGAGGCACTACCAACACAAGCATTTTGTAATTGCTTACAGGGAGAACCTCATCTAAGCAAAATTTTATAAATTGAGCAGTAAAGAACATTTTATTTATTTATTATGGACTATCGACTGTATATAATTGAATGCCCTGTCAATCACTCCTATATGCCATGTTTTGATTTGTAGTAAAAAACTGGCAAGTAACATTTGACTGTACAGTGAAACCATGATCACTTTTGAGTGCTATTACACTGACAGGAATTGAAGCGATTACTGTCGCTAACAGATGCCTGCCTATCACGGTTTATGGTCACTCTACAGGGACCATAAATGTATAAGGTTTTCTAATTATTTGTTGAACTACGATAAATTTAATAATTGGAACATTTTGACAGAATGTGTTAAAAATCTAAATTATTGTAATTGTTATGTGTTTTCTCCCAACAACAAAATCTCGGTCCTTGAAAAGCTCGTTCTATTTGCAATGGCTGTCAATCACTTTAATTGCACCTAAATAACAAAACATTCATCATACAAATCTATCTTAAATAACCTTCAAAACTTTGTCAGTCGTGGCGGAACGACCTTTGTTTTGGGTGGTTTACGCTCTGCCTTCCCCATTAGGGATAAAGGCGTGATTATATGTATGTATGTAAATAACAAAACTGTATTGCATATAATGTTACAATAATTAATGTTCTTCATTGGAAAAGACTACTTTTCTTCCAACAACAAAATCTCGATCCTTTGCGATAGAGAAAAGCTGGATCTGTTTGTCAGCAATTGGCAAAAAATTTAGCTGTACCTAAATTATAAGTCTGTATTGCATACCTATAATGTACATAATAATTGATGTCCTCCGTTGGCAAAGACTACTTCACAATACAACATAAAATATAATTGCTGACCTGCCTGTCTTGTAACTGTTACTCTTACTGCGTAAATAGCAGGTAGAAGCGACATCTCTATTTAGTAATGACAGGTTTCTATACTAATCGATGTTAATGTGACGAGTGTATTCACATTTTAAAGCAATAAAGGCATACACATGTAAATACATGGCTATTAGTAGATATTTTTCTATTATGAAGTTCATAACTCTGTGAAAAATCCTATAGAGATAGCTAATTCTTGACTTTTATGGTTTTTGTCGGAGATATTTTAGGAAATACAAAGAATGATCATAAAAATGTCTGGCGGCTTCGCATACATAAATGTAAGAAGGTAGAGAAATGTGAATGTTGGCATGTTTATGTTTATAGCGCAACAAAATAGACATACTTACTTAATACTACTATCTGAGAAAGCCTTTGATGGGCTGACAACCTGTCACTATAGCAATACAAATCATTACAATCTAAAATTTTCCCCTCAATTTTTGTCAGACGTGGCGAAAGCGCCTGTTACGAGGCGTTTTACGCTCTGCCTACCCTGTAAGGGATAAAGGCGTGATTTTATGTATGTATGTATGTATAAGAAAGCCTTCTGTTCTGAAAGTGTTCTCAAAAAATAAACTTATCATAGACACAGAAGGTTTGGCTACTGCTAGATACTTCTTCAACCATTAAGAGCATTTTGCTTCCATGGTAAATATGAAAAACATTCTATATGTGCCAGCTGCTTTTCTTCCCAGAGCAAAGGATACGTAGGTGTCATTGTATTGTAGATGAGCTGTGCTTATGCCTATTTCATTTTTATAATTTATTTTGAATGTATGTAATGAATGTATTTTAATTGATAATGAACTTAATGCTGTGTATTTGTATTTTGTAATTTAGGCGATAGGCTGACAACCTGTTACTACAGCAAGGTAGAACGACTTTTATTTAGGTCGTTGATGCTCTGCCTACCTTATTAGGGATGTATGCGTGATTGTATGTATTTTGAGTATATTGCACTAATCACCTCGCTTGGCATGCAGATTGGCGAGTGGATTTCAAGATTTTATTCGCAAAGAACTCTGGGGCTGACTAGTCTGTACCTAGATTTATCTCTTAGTGCAACAACAGACGGGCGTCACTTACTGCGCGAAAGGTTGCGCTCAGCACGCTGTTAATGCTTTTTGCATTGCCTACAACAGACATGCGTCACCTTACGCTCTACGCGCACGTACTGGCAGAGGGATGCGCCGTCGAGATCCTCGCTACGCGCGCGTAGTGCGTAATGTGACGCATGTTTGTTGATGCACGGTCACACTCACAGCCCCCACTAGGATTCCCTGTATCGGGGTGCCATGGACATACACAGAAACAACCACAAATAACACCAAGACCCAGAAACAGACATTCAAACTCATAATTCAAATGTCTGCCCCGGCCCAGAATCGAACCCGGCACCCTCTGCGTAGCAGGCAGGTACACTACCAACTTGCCTGCGCGGGTCGTCAAGATAGGTTTATGTTTTTCTTATACGGCATTACCTTTGAAAATGTTAAGTCTTTAAATAAACAGACCTATTTTTATTCAAACGCAATTCAAATAAAGCCATCTATTTAAGCACGTCAAAGTATTCTCCAACAAAGTAAACAATAACAGGAATAAGTAAATACCCCTCTCGCGACGAATGTTTACATACAAAATCTGTATTTATTTACACAACAACACAAAAATGCATGAATAAACCATGAAGTGACTGTATCTTCTGTTAGTTTACGGCACGGAGCATCGTACACTCAGATCTTTACGATGACTTACCTACACGAAAATGAAATACTGCAGTTTATTTTTTTAATACATACATACATATAATACCGCCTTTTCCCTAATAGAGTAGAAGAGAGCGTAAACGACCTAATCAAAAGTCGTTCCGCCACGTCTGACAAAGTTTTGAGGGTTATTTAAAATAGATTTCTAGGTATATTGCTGTAGTGACGGGTGGTCAGCCCACCGCCTAAATTGCAATATACTAGGTAAAACCCTCGGATCCCTTAGCTGGTTTTTACAGCATGTCCTTCATATTCTATCCATATATATTTTCTTTCGCTCCCAGTCCAGCATGGAAGATTTTTTAAATATTGTAGTAATATTCTTGTGAGGTGATGACTGTAGTAATATTCACAAAAGGTAGGATCTGAATGTGTGTGAATATATATTTTATCAAAGTTATTTGACGTTATAAATTTTATTTTTAATAGTCTGTGACAAGCAAATTTATAGACTCGAAACCCACATGACAGAAGAAGAATATAGAATTTCTATAAACCTACTATTTGTTGGTTGTTCAAAACTAGCAGCATATTTTGACGTTACTGAGGAATTTACAAAACTACACCCTTTTTCACATAGCATGAGCCTTTTGACACATGTCAAACGCGTACAATTTTGGACAGTTATAAAGGAGTCTCTTTCGCACCTGTGGATTTCTTATATTTCCTATCTGCTGTCAGGAGACTCTTGCTTTCTGCAAAAAACTATAAAGAAAACTACATATTGAAATCCCACATAAAAAAAAATCCTTATACATTTAATTATATTTTCCACTGAACTGTACCTCGTGGGCAGCGGATGTAGTTTATTTTGGTTTCTGTTCGGAGGTAAAACTTGTTTAACATAGTTTAGCTATCTAGACCCATAGAACTGGGGTTCTATGTTAGTGCATCTAGGTGACAGCTGCATAAGGATGGCTGTGTTCTCACAAGGTCTTTGTTGCATACAAGTCGTAAAGCCTAGTCGTAAAATTGGGAAAGAAGACAAAGATGCCTGTTTTCTAACCCAGAAGCAAATTTAAAGTTTTAAGAAGGCCGGTCACTTTCTTTAAAATATTTATCATACAAAATCAGCGGCAAATTTTACAGCTAACGAAACTTTTTATAAACATGTTTGTTTCTAAATATCCATAGTTTTCTCTTGTAGTTGTGAGAAGTCGATTGATATTCAATATTTTCAGGATTCTATAAGATTTAGAACCAAAAGAATTATTTCCGATATTATTTGGAATCAAAATCGCACAGGCACCTAGAGAAAACTTTGCTTACTATGTCTTCACATTTTCAAGAAAATCCAAAGGAATGGAATTGCCTGCCAATTTCGATAATAGTCCGTCTCCTAATCCTCAGCTATGGTCCTATCCGGAAGCAAGCATGAACTTTACACGCATACCGTAGCTTATACATATACTTCTATATACGAAGAGGAACACGGTAAAAGATCATATAGAAGTATATGTAGACGACAATATTATTTCTTCCATGCTGGCCTGGGAGCGAGAGAAAAACATAGAATGTGCCAGCTGCATTTCCTCCCGGGTATGCTGTAAAAACCAGCTAAGGGATCCGAGGGTTTCAGTATATTGTAATTTAGGCGATGGGCTGACAACCTGTCACTACAGCAATATTCTTACAAATCTATCTTAAATATCCCTCAAAACTTTGTCAGACGTGGCGGAACGACCTTTGTTTGGGTCATTTACGCCCTGCCTACCCCGTTAGGGATAAAGGCGTGATTATATGTATGTTTGTATGTATTAATATTTCTTAAGATACACTGTAGCTACACTTAAGTATTGCATTATATTCCTCCATGGTATTGCATATTTCGCCTCATTAGGTTCATTATACACCTGACATTTCAAATCATTACATAGTCGTGATCGATCACATAAAACGATGATCTTACGATCTTTATTCACGTGTATGCGCTCGCGCACGCTAATTTATGTATGCGCACAATCAACTGAGTAACAAACATTTAAGTTTATACTCACGCCTTTATCCTATACGGCGTAGGCAGAGCTTTAACAGTCTTGTATATGTGTTTTCTTTTACTAAGTTTGACGTGATGAAATCTGTTAGTTAGATAGGTTGTCAGCCTAAATTGAAATATACTGAAATCCCCAGCTCCCTGATTTGACTGGTTTTTACAGTAGGTATGACTTGGGTAGATGTAGGCTGAAATGATGATGATGATGATGATGAATTCCATGCTGGCCTGGGAGCGAGAGAAAAACATAGAATGTGCCAGCTGCATTTCCTCCCGGGCATGCTGTAAAAACTAGCTAAGGGATCCGAGGGTTTCGGTATATTGTAATTTAGTCGATGGGCTGACAACCTGTCACTACAGCAATATTCTTACAAACCTATCTTAAATAACCCTCAAAACTTTGTCAGACGTGGCGGAACGACCTTTGTGTGGGTAGTTTACGGTCTGCCTACCCCATTAGGGATAAAGGCGTGATTATGTGTATGTATGTATGTATGCCTGGGAAGGTAACTATCGCTTTAACATTAAAACTAACTAACTTAACTTTGCCGCTCCCGTATCGGCTTACATAGCCATGTAAAATCTTATCTCAGACACTGATTAAATCGTCTGTCAAAGACGTACAAGGCCAATGATGATGATGATGATGATGCCTGGGAAGAAAAGCAACTGGGACATTCTATTTTTTTCTGCCAATCCAGATACCAGGCATTTCAAAAAACTACATTGCAACAACATAAACAACAGACCCTATCTCATAAAACTGTGATCTCAGTGATCTTTAATTCTTCACGTGTACCCATACCTGCGCTTGCACATGGTAATGGTGCTAATTCTGTTATAGACACAAGTTATTCTCGTTTGGCCCTGTCACTTTCTAAAATTTGAACAAAATAGAGACAGCAACACAACACACACACATACAGGTATTTTATTAATTTATTTAATTTTAACATATATTCACGCCTTTATCCCTAATGCGATGGGCTGACAACCTGTTACTGCAGCAAGGTGGAACGACTTTTATTTCGGTCGTTGACGCTCTGCCTATTAGGGATAATTCTCGATTGTTTGTACTCAGAGTACATACAGTCGACATTTTTTTTCCCTAATGGGGTAGGCAGAGCGAAAACGACCTAAACGAAGGTCGTTACGCCACGTCTGACAAAGTTTTGAGGGCTATTTAAGATAGATTTCTAGGCTACACACCGGCTGATTATAATCTTGTCAAAGTGACGTTACACGCCTAAAATAAGATGGCATGCTATACTATTACCAACTTAGTTTTAGAATAGAGTTTCATGTCTTTTAATCGAAGATCTTGTTTCTAAAATAAGTTTTAGCTATTAGATATGACAATATAATGAAATAATAGTTTAAGTAATTTAACTAATTTGCCAACACGCATCATTTATCTTTGAAATGTGTTTTTGAATAAAAAGACATGAAACTTTGTTTAACTATATTCTAAAACCGAGTTGGAAATACTATAGATGGTGTAATCTATTTAAAGCACTTTACATGACTTAGACACGATCACAATCAGCTGATTAGTTACTGTCTTTATTTTATTTAAATTGTAGAAAGTGACAGGACAAACTAAAATAAACTGAGTTTTGTCTCTAACAGAATCGGCACCAAAGTGCACATTACAATCAAACAACAAACATAAAAAACAAATAGCTATTATCTGTGTAAATTATAAGCCATTATAATGAGGAAATCGAAGCTAAAGTCAAATATAATCTGCAAATAGGTTTAAGGAAATCAATACAGTGGTAATTTTATGAATCGAATACATTACTAATGTTTACGCACTAACCTACTATAATTTTATATTAACTAATCGTGATAATTTTGACATTGATATTACTAAATTTGTAATAGTTATTTTGGCTATGAATGTTAATGTAACATTAAAATTATTTTTTTCTCATGAGTCCTTCAATTTACCGCATTTCATTGTTTTTTTCCCTTCCTTATTTTTTACACAGGATTGGGCTCAGGATTATAATGGGCTCGATTCTAGATACCACTGGCTAAAACTAAAATCAATCTGTCACTTTAAACATAATAAAATTGAAAATGGGACAAGCGATCTAACTCTATATTTATTTACTTTGTCCGCTAGATTTGACGCGATTTTGCACGTTTCTCCAGTTTTTTCTGTCAATTTTATCTGCCATTTTATAAAACGGTGGATAATAATGACAGATGACGCATAAAACCACCGACTATGAATCAAAATCCGGAGAAAATAGATCTCCTGTCCTTTTCCAGTGTTTTTAGTCTGAAAGTAACAAATAGATTTTAATTTTAGTTTTAGCCGGCAAATCTAGAATCAAGGCTGCGTTAATTAGCCTACCAGTATTTTTTTTAACCTATAAATCACTCATCAGCGACGGATTTGTGCGAAATCGTTTACGTGCGTTTATTCACGACGTGCCGACTGTCATCGATAGATGGCGTGACAGTTTTTCATCTATTTTCCGTGAACTAGTATCAATGTAGAGAGCTAGGAACGGTGCTATGGAAGTGAGAATTACCAAGTTCCACATTTGAAAGTCATAATATGTATCCAAACGAAAAATTTTGAAGTCATATTGTATTCGAATAAGCCAGTTTAATTGACAACAAATTATGTACGTCTTCAAAAAACAATTCTTAGAAAAAAGAAATCTGAATATTTTTTGTCATTTCGATACGAAACCTAATACAAGTCACAGTCGAGTGTTGTGGAAATAAACCTAAAAAAAACTAAAAATACGCAAATATCTGATTTATATCAGACAAGATTTATGATCTTCCATACTGGACTGGGAGAGAAA